>CM031542.1:17121960-19852491 GCA_018361395.1 Boechera stricta
CMAMMAWTTTCACGGGGGAGATATACCACAATTTTCAAACATGATGGGTTCCTTAGCCGATATGAATGATGAATCAAGCTCAAGAACACTAACCGTAGATGAAGTGCAAAATTTGGCTAAAGTGAAGAACCTTGCTTGAGACATGAGTGATTTCTATGGTTGGTTATCCCTTGGATTTTCATTAGTCAACTGAAACTAATCCTGTAAGCGTCACTCAAAAGCAAAATCAACAACAAAGTCAAGCACACTAAAAACTCTAAGTTGGACTCAATTAAAACAAAATTTTTGTTTTTTTTTAATCTTTTTTTAAAACAAAATGAACACAATCAAGAACTACCTCCCCAGACTTAAACAACACTGTCCCCAGTGTGTGTCAAGCCAGAAGGTGAAAGAAATCAAAGGACAAAACGAAAAGTCAAGAACAAGAGGTGTTACCATATAGTGGTGTCGATCGATACCAAGGTGGCGATCATCAATAAACAAAACGACCATCCTTCTTCCGACCTGATTCGCAAGACACAACAAAAACACAAAACAAAACTCATATTTCACTGACTCACATATCAAGACAAGCGTGAGACTCATCTCGAAATAAGCTCCACAACCACATCTCCAGCTTCAAAGTTTTGCTCATCATATCCTCTTCTTTCTCTTTCATCTCCGTAGAATGAGAACTCTAGCCTTAGAGAAAGGTTTCGAGGTGCCCTTGCACTTCACCTTATATTCGATCGAATCTCCATCACACTTCGAGGAATCAAAGTGAAATTAGCACCGTTGATCTTCTTGCTCGCCGCCTTCCTCTTTGTTGCCTTGGTCTTCCACAACTTTCTTGGGTGTCAGTTCATTTGAAACATCGCGATTTTTGGTTCATCATAAGACTCATCGAGGATCGATCATCGAGTCTCGCCTCGAGGTAATGGTATGAGACATGTCGGGTGCTCCTCCGAAGGAATGGCATCGTAAGACGCCTCCCAATGCAAGAGAAAGAGATTCTCTTGTCCAGGCCCACATCAAGAATACAAATGGTCTTCCCAAAATCAAGGGCACCTGGATCCTCGCTCATCTCCACAACCCGAAAATCAGTAGGAATCAGACAATCTCCTATTTTAACAGTAAATCAAGAATGTCAAAGCAAGGGAGTGAGCTAAGAATCCCTCGATGTGAGAAGTGTTAGAGATCTCATATCAGCTTCAATCTCTCTCAACGCTCTATTATACGCCGACCAGACTCGAGTCAAATCTTACTCTGAGATGGAGATGGAACTGAGAATTTCCTCGGTCTTCTCTTGTCAACTGCCTCGCGGTGGTGGTATCAGCAACGGGAGGTCCTACAACCATTTTTTCGACAAAACTGCTTCTGCAGCCTCCCACTCCTCTGTCGCACAGTAAGGTAGCTTTGGTTTGTATACCCGCCTCAACCATCTCGTCATTTTCTCGCTATGATTCAGTCGCAAGGGTATCGACCGATACCAGATGAGCGTCGATCGACATCGGAGTTTTGTACCGCCTTCAGGTTGCGTGTCGACGACACGTGGGTATCGATCGATACGCTGCGGAATGTCAAAATTTTATCTTCATCTTCAGCAACCTTCGAATCTGCAGCAGGTCTCGAAGTGTCGATCGATACCAGGCAGGTATCGGTCGATACTAGATCACCGGATACGAACACAGTCATCTCAAAGCTCAAAATCCTCTCTCGCCGAGCGACGATTGACATGTCCATCGTGGTTGAACTATCTTTCCTTTCGACGCCGATATCCGAGCTATTTGATTTTCCAGATCTTGTGATGGATTTCGAGCGTTGATTCTCCCATTCAGATCGTGTATAAATTATCCAGCTTTCTATTAAAATCTCCATCATCTTTTCCGTCCCCTGCACTTGTTCCAAGAGGATCTCCGCCTTACTCCTGCACTTAGAATGCGGCCTGAATTTCCGTGATCGCGAGTAAAATTACCGCCAAGTGGTTTTAATTGAGTGGCACCAAAACCAGATTGGTTACCTCCGACTCAGAACCACCTGCTGATTGTCAAGCCAAGCTTGTCAGAACCAAATCATCCCGAAAACCAACCACCAATGTAGTTAACATCCTCCGCCTCATCTTCAATGTTCTCTACTTCCTCAGCAAAATGTACAGCCTTCTTCGCTTTCCCACTAAGAGGTTGGCATCGTGTCCAGCCGCCTCGAACCTCAATCGAACCGTCAAGAACACTCAAGTGCCGAAATCAGCATTCGTGCTATATTGACGCCAAGTTCTCAATCAGCTTCACAGATCGGAATCCTAGTGTTGAAGTTCCGCTGCTTGTAATCCAGTGCCATCCGATACCGCCAATCAATCCTCCGAAAAGATCCCGAAATAACTCGACCGAAACCGTGATGCGACGCCTTCGTAGATCGAATCGCACTAAGCATAGAGTGCTTCTGGACCTGAGAAAATTGAGAGATCTTGTTCTCGAGCTCCTCCGATCTCGCATCGTCATAGAAATTGTTCAGAATGCGTTCTCGTCTGCCCAAGTATGAGAGATCCGGAGGTAGCGTCACCGAAGCTGCCTCTCCACCAAGAGAGTATGGAAAGAGCTTACAAAAGAGGTATTCATGTGGTACTCCATTGACTTCATACCGGTGACCAAGTCCTCGATTTCGACGTGATCCATGTGGTGCTCATGAGAGGCCGTGAAGGGTGCTGTCCAACAAGAGTAAGCAAGGTGCTTCAGCTCAAAGTCATCCTCCGAAAGTCGGAATACTGATGCGCACGATTTGCAGAATGATCCGGTCGACAGACGCCACGCTCAGCCTCCGTGAGGTGACGCCCACCTTCCTCATCATGCATCAAACCATGTGGAAGATCCATCTCAACAGTCCTCTTCGCGTCGACCAGCGCTCAAGCTCGCTACTCGTGTGAGAGATGATCGTGGTGTGTCCTTCTTTCTCCTAGACGCTGATGCATACACCTGAAAATCAAAAGACGAAAATAAGTAACCAAAATTAAAACAGACGCTCAGTGTCGATCGATACCAATGGAGATCGATCGACATCGATTTAATTGACTTAGAAATCGACAACTAAAATTTAAAGGTGAATTTTTAGATTCCCTAAGAACGCCAAATTTGATATGCTCAAATTAATACCCTAATGATACTAAAAGCAGCAGAAAGTTAGGTCGAACACAAGAACTCAAGAAAACTCACGCAATATAAAATGCGATCAGCTAAGCAAACAAATGATCGATGAGAAAACAAATGATCGAATTAAACTTAGTTGAATTGTAGATGAAACTACTGTGGAAATTCTCAGAAATCAATGATAAATAACAATTAATCGCTAAAGTTCAATTCACTAAGTCGCTCTTGAACTCAAACACGAAAATATAGCTTAACCAACGTCGCTGCGAAAACTAACTAAGTCTAAAATCTAGAATTCCAAATCTCTTTGCAAATCCTACACATTAAACCAGCAATTAATTCAAGTTTGATATGTTCACAATTCGATTAAACCAAATCTCTTCAGATAATCGACCGCAATTCTAGTTTTATCGACATTCAATCGCACGTGCCTAATCGATTAATCTAAGTTCTATGTTCTGTGATCGACTAGAAATAGCTTTGAGAACAACCTATGGTGAAGAACTATTCAGATTATGAACCCTAACAAATCAATCATCATAAATCGAGAAATCCATATAGAAAACCCCGAACCTAAAATGAGACTCGCATACGATTGATGAAAACAAGACATAACTGAATTAATCATGAAATTAAATATAACAAAAGAATAAAAACAAGGGTTCGGATCTTCTATGATGAACAAAGTCTTGGATCCGTCTCCTCACAAAAGCTCTCAAATCTCACAATGGTTCAAGAATCAAAGTTCGCCTCCCTAAAGACAAGAGTTTGCTTAAATAGTCTAAAAACACGAGCTGGGCTTCTTTGTAAATAAGGGAAAGTATTGGGTTTTGGTGAGAATTCTCCCATTATCACTCGTCGAGAGATCGATCGATACCGAAGTCCACGCTTGAGATCGATCGATACCGGATGGTGTCGATCGATACTCAGGCTTGAAAACGATACGGTATCGATCGATACCGGATGGTGTCGATCGATACTGTGCTTGAAACGGGTACTTTCTTCTGCTCTAAAAGGCTCCAAATAGTTCCAAAATCTCCAATTTCGTCCCAAACGTGCTAAGACCTGAAAAGACTCCAGAACGATACAAAAACACTAGAAAGACTCGATAAAACAACTTATATCATGGCTAAAGACGGGTAAAAACCATGATATATCAGGAAAAAGCTATAGGCTTCCATTTTCTGTTTCAGAAACCATCAGTGTAGAACCTCTTGATAAGATTCATAGTGACTTATAGGGACCTTCTCCCATTGCATCTGTTCAAGGTTTTAAGTAATATGTAGTCTTTGTTGATGATTTTTCAAGAAACAGTTGGATTTTCCCTTTGAAATTTAAGTCAGATTTCTATGCTATATTCACTCAATTTCAAGCACAAGTGGAAAATCAATTCTCCAAGAAAATAAAAGTTTTTCAATCAAATGGAGGAGGTGAATTTACAAGCTCAAAGTTCTTGTCTCATCTTTCAAAACATGGGATTAGACATCAGATTTCTTGTCCTCACACTCCTCAACAAAATGGACTTGTTGAGCGAAAGCACAAACATATTGTAGAGCTTGGTCTCTCCATGTTATTCCACAGTCAGGTTCCACTTCATTTTTGGGTTGAAGCCTTCTTTACTTCAACAAAGTTGATCAATCTTCTACCATCACCAACCCTGAAATATAAATCACCTTACGAAGTTTTGTTTCAGCAAAGACCTGATTACTCCTACCTGAGATCTTTTGGTTGTGCAATCTATCCGTGTCTACGACCTTATACTACTCATAAGTTAGAACCTAGATCACTTTTGTGTGTGTTCTTGGGATATAACTTGAAATATAAGGGATACCGCTGCTTGTATCCCTCTACAGGCAGAGTTTTCATCACCTGACATGCTGTGTTTGATGAAGAACAGTTTCCCTTCAAAGATAGGTACACTCAACTCTTACCAAGATACACCTCTAAGATGCTTAAGTCTTGGCAATTGGGTACTCTGCCTGCTGAACTACCATCAATACCTTAGCAAGAATCAGGTTTTCTTCCCAGACCTTTGCTACCAACAGAGGACCTGCAGCAACCTGAAATTTTTGCTGAACAAGACACTCAATCAGATGAAACTGCTACTACCGAATTGTCTGAAAATACAGAAGATACTTCTTTGTCTGCAAATTCTGATGTTGCCAATATGCAAGAGCAACTACCGATTAATACACACACAATGCAGACCCGTTCTAAAGATGGAATTCACTGTCCCAATCCAAGGTATACTCTTTTTACTACTTTGCAAGCTCCACCTGAACCTCAATCAATAGAGGAAGCCTTACAAGATCAGGGATGGACACAAGCTTGCGTTGAAGAAATGGAGTCTCTGAGTATTACTCAGACATATGATCTAGTACCTCCCACAAACGATATGAACATATTGGGTTGTAGATGGGTTTTCAARACTAAACTCAATGCCAATGGTACTGTGGATAAGCTACGAGCAAGACTGGTTGCCAAGGGTTTTCAACAATCAGAAGGAGTGGACTTCCTTGAGACTTACAGCCCAGTTGTGCGCACAGCTACTATCAAAATTGTGTTAAATGTTGCAATTGTAAAGAAATGGACAATTACTCAGCTTGATGTGAAGAATGCCTTTCTTCATGGGCATCTCTCTGAACCTGTGTATATGCAACAACCTCCAGGTTTTTAAGACAYCAATTGTCCCTCTCATGTATGTAAGTTAAAGAAGGCAATTTATGGATTAAAACAAGCTCCAAGAGCCTGGTTCGACAAATTCAGTAATTACCTCTTGGATTTCGGTTTTGTCTGTAGCAAGGCTGACCCCTCATTGTTCAGTTATCATCAAGGTGGAAAAATAATGGTTCTCTTGCTTTATGTGGATGACATTATACTCACTGGAAGTGATAAAGATCTACGTCAGAGGTTAATCWCCAATCTTAGTACTGAATTTATGATGAAAGATTTGGGTTCTCTTCACTATTTTTGGGTATTCAGGCTGAATTCAACTCAAATGGACTCTTTTTGCATCAAAACAAATACGCTGCAGATATTCTTCATCAAGCCTCGATGAGTTCATGTAATCCCATGCCGACACCACTCCCTGTTCAAAGCAAGATTACAGAGTATGGAGAGRAACAATTCATGGAACCAACATACTTYAGACGATTGGCTRGTAAACTTCAATACCTMACCTTGACAAGACCCGATATACAATACGCTGTGAATCATGTCTGTCAAAGAATGCATTCACCCAGAAACTCTGATTTCGCAATGGTTAAACGTATTCTAAGATATATCAAAGGAACTTTAAACTTTGGTATTCATATCTCCACCAACAGYAAYCTGAATCTYCTWGGATATAGCGACTCAGATTGGGCTGGTTGTAAGGATACTCRAAGATCCACCACAGGWTTYTGTACTTACCTTGGATCAAATATAGTGTCTTGGGGTGCAAAACGTCAACCTACAGTGTCTCGGTCCTCTACAGAAGCAGAATATCGAGCCATGGCTTCAACTGCTGCAGAATTGACATGGATTTCTTTTATACTCMGAGATTTGGGAATCAGACAAACAGGTCCATCACTTCTAAACTGCGACAATTTATCTGCTGTTTACTTGACGATTAAYCWTGTGATGCATAATCGTTCGAAACACATGGAATTGAAGTGGACTAYCATTATGTTCGTGAGCAGGTTRYGCTYGGTACAATAGAGACACAACACATTCCAGCAGCTCTCCAATTTGCAGACATCCTCACCAAACCATTGCCCAGACGATCCTTTGAATTTTTGCGCACCAAACTCGGTGTTGGCCCGTTAACCACCACGAGTTTGCGGGAGGATGTTATCCCAAGACAAGTCCAAGCCCATCACAAACAAGATAACACATGATTCAAGCCCTAGTCAACCCACTATCGATGAACGAAGCTTCCTACTACAAGACAAGCTTCTCTCCTCACGCCGTCACGCGTCTCCTCACGCCGTCACGCGTCTCCGCAAAAACTGATCCACTTTTCTATAATGCTTCCTTTTTCTGAATTTAAAACTCTCTTCTTTGCTTCATCAATAATGTGTAATAATCTAGATACTTCCTCCTTCGATATATATATGCTGAGAGATGTGCCTGTAAACACACATGATAATATAATCAAAATTACATCAATCCTTCAATCTCTTTCATATCTCTTTCATGGGGTTGGGTTGCTTCCATTGCTGCAGAGAGAGTGAAGGCAGTTTCTATTACGGTAACTATAACCATGAAGCTGATGATCTACATTCGGTTATCCAATACTTCTCTAACATAAACCGTGTGGTTCCTATAATTCTCGGCCACAGTAAGGGAGGTGATGTGGTCTTCCTCAGAGGAAGTTCCTCTATGCCTCCAAGTATCACGATCTCCGCCATGTAATCAATCTATCATTGTTATAGCAACATTAGTTTCTTCTTCATGTAGTTTCCAAATATTTCCACATTCAAAGCATTGAACCAATTCTTTTCTTTCTCTTGTCCTTTCATCTTGTTAAATGCTGCGACGTCTGGAAGATTTTTTGTCCGTCATCAACGTTAGTTTCTTCTTCATGTACTTTCTGATTTTTGTGCTTAGAGTGTGTGTGTATATCTTCATCTTCATCATCACTCTCGTCTTCGGTTGTTGACGTAAATGCAAGATTTTTCCCTTTTCCAATTAGAACACAATTATTTGCTCAATAGCAATAAATAAACAACAACTACGACGTCATTTTTTGCTGGATTATTTCATATAAAGATGGAAATACAAACATTCAATCTTGTCTGGAAACAACAGAGCATAAATGAAGGAAGAAAAACAAACCACGATAATGAAAAACAATATGATATTATATAGGCCTCAGATTAAGACTTTCTTGGGGATTTAAAGAACCTCTCTCTGATTGAGATTAACTCCTTTGCAGCTTCACTCGTTGCCAACCGGTTCGTAGGTGATTCTTCACAGCACCTAAGTCCCACCTCGAAAACCAATCTCAAGCACTCATCAATAGGGAAACCGACTCTCAGACCATTGTGAAGAATCGATTTGTCTACAATGTCTAATACTCTTTCTGGCAAAGCCGACTTGGTGTAGCTGTGTATGGTAAAGTTTCCCCCAAATAACTTATTCGTTGGTCTTTTTCCAGTGAATATTTCCAAAAGGAGAACCCCAAAGCTATACACATCTCCGTATATTGACGGCTGCCCTCCCATTCCATATTCTGCTCCATTATTCACAAAAAACGACAAGGTAGTAATGAAAAAAAGACTAAATAAATTTTCATCAAAGAATACACATAACTTATGTTGTGTGATGGTTTTACCTGGTGCGGCATAGCCGATGGTTCCTCTAACACCAGCTGAGCTTAGTTGGTTCAAAAAGGACTCTTGGTCGAATTTGAGAAGACGAGCCAGACCAAAGTCGCTAACATGGGCAGTTAGATCATCGTCTAAAAGGATGTTGCTTGGCTTAAGATCGCAATGTGCTATAGGCTCATGACAATGAACATGAACATAGTCCAAAGCAGAAGCCACGTCTATGGCCATGTTGAGCCTTTCAAAAAGGGTCAAGGTTCTTGATGGCCTATGAATCTTTCCCACTTCCTCTGGATGCAACCACTTATCCAAGCTTCCATTCGGCATGAACTCATAGATGAGAGCCCTAAATTCGTTTCCTTGGAAATCAATACTAGCACAAGCCGTCAATAGTTTCACAAGATTACGATGCCTTATGTCCTTCAAGGATTCACATTCTGCCATAAAGCTCTTCATCGCTCCAGGTCTTTGCAGGTTTACAACTTTCACTGCAACAATCTTGTTCTCCATTGGGAGCAATGCCTTAAACACAGTACCAAAATTGCCTAATCCGACCATATTGCTCAAAGAGAAACCATTTGTCGCATTACGGAAATCTTTATAACTTATGTTCTCATGGAAGACTTCCAAAGTAGAAGGAGTTGGATTATTAGTCTGCTTGTTCTTCTTTCTTTTTCTGAACCAACGTAGAGAAACTAAAGCTAGGAAAAACAGCAAAAGCAAAGTTATGCCTACGCTAATTCCAATTACAACTTTCTTTAAAAGAGAGGAATGCTTCGTCCCCGCTGGTGGTTGCTGGAAGCATGGCTTTTAGTTGAAATCCACTAATGTCTCCACATAGATCATTGTTACCAAATATGGAAACTGTAGTAGTATTCTGAAATATTCCTTCCATTGGCACTTTTCCCTCAAAATTGTTAAAAGATAGATTGAGATACTCCAACTTGGAAAAGTTTGCAAGATATTCAGGTATACTTCCAGAGAGATTATTGTTTGACAAATCAATTTCTTTGACACCCACCAACCCATTTATATCTGGAATGGCCCCATCAAAAGAATTTCCTTGTAGATAAATAACTTCCATCGAGAGACATTTTCCCAAGGTTTGTGGGAGTTGTCCTGATAAGTTATTATTCCCAAGATACAGTAGAACAAGATTTTGTAGTCTTCCAACATCGTTTGGTAGAGAGCCGCTCAAAGAATTACCTACCATGCTTAAGTTAACAAGGGTTGGGATTTGCATAATTTCCTTGGGTATAATCCCATCCAACTTATTATACCCAATATCTAAATGGAGCATGTGACTACAATTTCCAAGACTTGGAGGAACAATACCTTCAAAACTATTGTTGGACAACCTGAGTCTTTCTAACCGAGTGAGGTTGCCTATAAAAGATGGTATCTCTCCTGACATCCTATTGTGACTGACATCCAATCTCACCAATCGTAAAAGCTTCCCAAGAGAGGTTGGGAGTGGTCCTGTCAATAGATTTCGTGACAACCAAAACGTTTGTAGCCCTATGAGATTCCCAATGTCACGAGGAATACTTCCAGAGATGGAATTTCCTTGAAGGCCTAAATAGATGAGGTTGGTGGACAGATTGGCAACAGAGGCGGGCAAGTCACCGACAAGCCTGTTTTCACCTACGTCTAACCCTTCTAGTTGGGTGCAATTAGTCAAAGCACCGAGAAATTCGAGATCTCCAAAAGATAGACCTCCCAGAGAATTACCCGAAAGAGATAACAGTTGCAATATTTTTACTTTTCCAATGCTCGGAGGAATACTTCCTGTCAGATTGTTATACTCCATTGTCAACTTTTGAAGAGTGGAGATATTGGGAAGTGTAGTTGGAATGGCTCCTGTTAAATGATTCCTTCCCATATATACCTTTTGAAGTTTTGTTAGTAGATTACCAAAATCAGTCCTCAGGCTACCCGAAAAACTATTACCAAAGATGTTTAAATACTCAAGTGAGGACAAATTGTAGAAGGATGGAGGAAAAACACCTGAGAAGTTGTTCACTGATAATTGTAGAAACACCAGTTGAGTCAATCTAGCTATATCATCCGGAATCTCCCCTTCTATATTGTTATTGGTAAAGCTAAGTTCTTTGAGTGATGTCAAGTTTCCTAGAGATGCAGGGAGCTTCCCTTTCAGGTTGTTTTTACCAAGATCTAAAATAAGAAGCTTTGTCAATGAACCTACTTCCGAAGGAACACCTCCTCCAAGATGATTTGTAGACAACACGAGCGCCTCCAATCTAGAGCAATTAAATAGACCGATTGGAATTTCTCCTCCAAGAATATTAGAGCTCATATTCAAATGCTGAAGTTCAAACAAGTTTCCCACCTCTTGAGGGATAGTTCCACCAAAATAGTTATCACCGAGATTAAACCATATGAGAAAGGAAAGATTACCAATAGATGGTGATATTACCCCGCCCAATTGCAATCCTCCGAGGTCCAAACGAGTAACTCTCTTGTGCTTGTTGCCACAAGTCACCCCCTTCCAGCTGCAGAGAGGGAATGAGTTATTCCATGAGGACAACACATCTCTTTTGCCTTCAGAAACTTGAGACTTGAACTCCAACAACGCTTGCCTATCAGTTTCATCGGTAAAACGATATGCTTCAAGTAACATGAGAGCATTGAAAACAAGGAAAAGAAACACTCTCATGCTTCTCATTTCTTTGGTTCAAAGCTTTTGGTGATTAGAGTGAATAGGTGGGATGAAACAAATGCAAAAAAAAAACATTTTACAGTGTGGTGATAGTAAATTGGCCCACAAACACATAGAATGCGAGACTTTTCCAAAATGACTTTTTTGGCTCACAACCGACAAGCCTGTTCTGACCTACAAATAATTCTCCAGAAGAGAGACCTCCCAGACCCAGAGAATTACCCTAAAGATATAACCTTCGCAAATTTTTTACTTTTTCCAAAGCTCGTCCCATATTTAACAATTGAAGATTCTGTCCCATATTTAACAATTGAAGATTTGGTAGTAGATTACCAAAATCAGTCCTCAGGCTACCCGAGAAGTGATTATTAGTGATGTATAAAACTTCAAGTGAGGACATATTGTAGATAGATGGAGGAAATACACCTGAGAAGTTGTTCGATTGTAAATGTAGAACCATCAGTTGAAATGAAAATATTTGCAGTTTACCTCTTTAATTTGCATATGACAGGAACAGCAAGAGTTGCATTAATCAGTATTACAAGGAGAGCCAGAATCACTCATCCCAGTAGAACACCTGTGTCTGTAAGCACGGGTCAACACAGCTACTAACAACAAAGGTATACGTGAGATGGCAAAAAAACTCTGTTAATGAACCAAAAAGGATATAACGACTTCTTTCATTTCAAACAGTAAAATCAACAAGTATCACGACAAACATAGAATCACAGTTGCACAATGAAGCAGTTTATATAACCCCAAGGTAACTCTCTTGGGAAGAACAATAAACCTCATTCCCACAGACTCTAGCTACAACTGAAAGCCACTGAGTATGCATACCACTATCTAATATCTATCCCTTTAGCGACGGCGATCTTCCCTTCTTGAAGAATCTTCCCTATCTTGCCTCGTGGATGTTCCTGATTGCCTACTTGAACCTTTTCCATCCCTGTCGTTATGATCTCCTCTAGATTCTGCCTTCAATTTCTCCCAGTCATGTGTTCTGGATCTCTTGTCCTCCCTTATATAATCATTTTCAGTATTGTGACTTCTAGATTGTGAATCATCAGGCCGTCCTGATCTCCTTTGTTCCCTCCTATCATAAGCATCTCTTGACCTTGGCTCCCTATCCTCCCTTTCCACTATTTCTCTTTCTTTAGTCCGGCCATACGAGGCATCTCCATTACCCTTTTCTCTGTAACTTTTCTCTTCCGCATCAGGTTTAAAATCTCCTCGATGGCCAAAACTTGTACCACCCTTTTTGACACCATTAAATTTGTCATGACCCAACCTGGAACTTCTATCCTCTTCATGACCCCAACCAGTATTTGCAGCTCTCTGTCCATAAAACGGAGTGAAAGAAAATAAATGAGATGAATAGCCAGAATCAAATCAACGAGAAAGTATATATTCAAAAGTCATCTGTCGAAAGAATAAGTACAATATGATCCATATAATTAGCTCATACATATATCTGAGGTGATTGCGCGCTTACTTACTTTCTCATCATGGGAAAATTTGCAAGAATCACCACGAGTACACTCTCCCCTCTGAAAAGCTCTGCATACACCACGAGCCTCTCTATTCTGCCGTTGTGTCTCTTCATCCTCTTCTTCTCGCTTAACGTATTTGCCACAATGGTCCACCCTAATGACCCGCCCCAACACCTGAGCTCCATTCAAATTATCTGCAATCACAAAAACAGAACGAAAAAGCACCCTATTACAAATTACAAACACCTAAAGAAGTAAAATCCACATGAAAACAATGTGCAACAGTCATCAAAAGAAGAGCTTCACTAACCAACAGCAAGAATGGTACTTCTTTGATCTTCATAAGCAAGAAATGCAAAACCCTTAGATTTACCAGTTCCCTTGTCTCGAATAAGATTGACATCAACAATCTCACCATATCTACAATTCAACAAACAAATGGCATAAAAACTAAACACTAAACACTAAAAACCCATTAAAAAGAAAATTGAAAATTCAGAAACGCAACTACACTTACTGTGAGAAGACGGCGAGGAGATCACCCTCGGTGAGATCGTAAGGTATGCCTCCGGCGTAGACATAGGCAGAATTTTTGTACTTAGCGTGCCAAGAAGCTTCTTCAGAAATTCCTAAATCTGATTCCTTAGCGTTTATACTCTGTATCCGCTTTACCTGCGTCAATGGATTCATCCTTTCAAATCTCTCTGCGTTCGTTGCCGAGAAAGTTGAAGGAACCCTAAAACTAAGAAAACGAGATCGATCGAGATTAGCTGAGCGGGTCGGGTTTTTGAATGACCCGAGCTATTATATTGCCTAATCTAAGTAACCGACCCGGATTGAGGCCCAATTATTTTATCTGGGCCAAGCGGATCCTGTTGCGTCATGATGTATTAAATTAAATTTAGTTTCAAAACTTTTTTATTCTTAAACTTCTTTTCAGAAAAAAAAATTTATATATATATATATATATCTCAATCTCAATTACTCTTTATTAGTGCTTGAAGGAAATTTCCCGCAGGTTCCGATGCGTTTTCCCCGACGATTTCCTGTAGTTTTTCAAATATTTTAAATTATTAAATTTAGACGAAAATATTAAATTTTAAAATTAAACGAAAATATTTAAAAATAATATCAAAAATAAAATCGAAAATGTTACCAAAAGTAATTGTTTTAAACAAAATAACAAAAATTAAAAATGGAATCACCAAATTTTTTGGCGCATCTGTGTGATAACCCTGTTCGTCGTATCCAACGTTTTGTTTGTATTATCCAACTGGGACTTCAGCTTGATAGTGGTGTTCTCCAGCACCTCGATCCCTGCATTCTTCTCCTCAATGAGATCTATCAGCTGTGGATATTCCGTATGAGATTCCGTGCCGCTTGAACTTGATGACCGTGTTAATTTGTTCCCCAACCCGAGATATCGACCCTTTGAGCATGGAGTTGCCTAAAGTTGGTTATTTAAATAATTAGAAACCATCCCTTTAATATCACTTCATCCTCAGCTCCTCCTACTCTCCTACTCTCCTAGTCTTCTCATTGCTTTTGAGGACTTTTACGGAGATAAGCTTCTGTTAGTCTCGTTGCCGTGCCCAAAAGCATCTTCCTCTTCTTCTTCTTCTTCTTCATGTTGTGTACCATACAACGATCTGAGCCTACTCAACATTCATGGGCGAAAGGTGTATAATGCAGCTGGGGGATTGATTTGCTTTGAAAGTATACTTGAGGTTGGGATTTGTATCCCCAGCACATGGGAGCTGCATAGTTTTCCCCGAATCAAATTCAAAAATTATCCAGAAACTTTTACGTGCCACACATATGTACTTTTTTGGGTACGATCCTGTTGAAGATCAATACAAAGTGCTTGCCATTGAGCTTTTCTCTTGGAGAATGGATCACAGGATTCTGTTATTTGGAAGAGAAGAAGCTTGGAGAGAGGCTTCATGTGTTGCATGTCCACATTGGGCTCTTACATCAGGGATGTATATGAACGGAACCCTGTACTACGGTGCCTCCAGGATGGACATCAAGTCCCCGGATAATAATAATTCTATAATTGTGAGTTTCGATGTTAGGTTTGAAACTTACAACATCATCAATGTGCAAGCAAACTTCTACTAATGGATTGTGATAATTTTTGGAATGATAATCATTGGTTTATTGGGGATAAAACTAAGATCAACTACAGAGGTAAATTACATTGGTGTGGTTGAGAAACCTCGACATGGTAGTTTTCGATTGTGTGTTGTGGAAGATGCTGAGAAAGAGAAATGGTCTACGACACTTTTCATTTGCAGGAATCTGTTGATGGCTTTGACTTCGAGGTCATGGAAACCTTTTATACCGGTGAGATTTGTCTGGTTCCAAAAGAATTGGCTGATCCCTTTTGTCTCTTATATTACAACTTGTAGAAGAGAAGCATGAGAAGAATCATAATTGAAAGGACTGCCTGTTTGCGAGCTTAGGGAGCCAAAGAGCTTTGTGTGACGGTTTCTGATCATTATGAGAATCCTAAATTTAGTTTAGGGCTTAGAAACCTAAATTTAGTTTAGGGCTTTTCATTATAATTATGCTTCTTTTTTTTTTTTTAATTATACTTATGTTTTGAGAATGAAGCACCATGATTCAAAGATTCCAGCTTAAAATCATAGTCTAGCAGATCCTTTTGGTTCTCTTGAAAATGACAAAAGTAAAATTGAAGTAAGATGCAAAAATGGTATGGATGGTCATGAGATTAATAGTCACAATGGTTTCTTCTTCTGTTCTTTACAAATGTTAAAGAAGATGACGATGAATGGACTGTGAATCTGTGGAATATGATTAGTAATTCACTTTTATGAAAGTGTTCTGTCTGGTTCTTCTTCTGATTCTCTCCTTGTTGATTGCTTTTCTTTCCAAATCTTGTGTAAATGGTCAGCTAAACTATTATAATTTATAACCGAACAAAATTAAACAAAACCTACATGTAATAGAACCGGGTACATACATGACAACAGTAAACTCGAATCCGTGAGTGCGGCTACCAAGACTTCTAGAGTTCGAGGAGAATTGAATTTTCTACTAAAATGAGTATGTCATGTTTGTTTGAATGTTTTATAAAAACAATTTTTTTTAATTCACTTTTTAGTTATTGGATTTTTATTTAAATTCAACAATCCATGATGATCTAAAACATTTCATAAAAAATTATATTTTAAATTAATATTTGGTAAATAAAGCTAAAGATAATTAAATAGAATTATGTTTAAAAATAAATTTCAAAATCAAATAAATATTATGATTGTATTTAATCAATATTGATAAGTAATTAAACTCTTTAAGATATATTTCTACATAAAATTAAATTCTCAAAGATGAATTTCAACTTTAAATCAATATTCTGTATATAATTTAATTTTCATTCTGACAAGTAATATTTTTAAAGCTCTTTTATTTTAATTCCGTTAAAAAAAAATATTTCTAGTTAAAAATTGATGATGATTTTTTAAAACTTGTTTTTGAATAAAATCTAAGAAAATAAATTCATTGTGATTTTTTTCTTAAGACTTAACTAGTACATTACTCTTTTGCAATTTATTTCCTTCCCTTTTTTTTTACTCCTCAAACCTATATATTGTTTCTTCCACCTTATGTCCAATTTCAACACCAATCTAGCCGATGACACCGATTTACATTCCTCTTGATCTCCAGATTAATACACTCTTAAGATTACCTGCGAAGTCTTTATTGAGATTTCGATGTGTCTCCAAGCTTTGGTTCTCTATCATCACCAGCCACGATTTCAAAAAACGGCACTCGGATATTGCTTCTTCCTCAGATCCTTCTCGTCTCCTCATCACTTTGGGGAGTTCTGACAGAAAAGAGCTTCTGTTAGTCTCGTCGCCTAAACCATACGTATCTTCCTCTTCTTCATGTTGTGTACCATACAAAGATCTGAGCCTACTCAACATTCCTGGACGAAAGGTTTATAATGCGGTTCGGGGCTTATTTTGCTTTGAAAGTGAACGAAAGGCTGGGATTTGTAACCCCAGCTCGGGGGAGCTGCATATATTTTCCCAGATCAAATTCAAAACTTATCCAGAAATTATCCGGAACAAGTACTTTTTTGGGTACGATCCTGTTGAAGTTCAATACAAAGTACTGGCCATTGATGATTTTCCAGGGAGATTGGAGCACAAGGTTATGGTATTGGGAAAAGAAGAAGCTTGGAGAGAGGCTCCATGTGTTGCATTTCCTCATCTTGCTCATACCTTGGGGCTCTATATGAACGGAACCCCGTATTACGGGGCCTCTAGGAGGGACATCAAGTCCTGGAATAATAAGTCTATAATTGTGAGTTTCGATGTTAGGCTTGAAACGTTCAACATGATCAATGTACCAAGCAAAGTTATACCAATGGAATCACGATGTTTGCAACAGGTTCAGCACCCTCAATCTATCGTGACAACAAACAGTAATCAACAAGAACAACAACTCTCTACCCCTAACTTAATCGTTGGGGTTGTCGCTGCCTCCAACACAAAGGCTGATTTTCCTGCTTCTGTCCCTATTTAAGTCGATCAAACTTCTACAACAACTGTTTCAGTCCAAGATGATGTACCAAAACAATCAGGTACACCAACAACGTGCAACACAATAGTTACAAACTCGGAAACATCTGCGGCACTTGATAACCAAATCAAAGCACCGCCTACCGCTACACCCTCTAAGAAGCAAGATGCCCAGCCAAACGAGGTTGTACCTCATGGATCTTCATCTAAAGATAATCAAGTGAAACCAAAAAAAACACTTGATGACCAGGAAGAAACAACTACTGAAATTCTACATGAATTGATAGTAGGAAAAGACCCGGTGTATTCTTCAAGCGAGGATACATTTGATGAACACCAACTAATGGAGGAGACACTCCAAAGGAAATCGACCAGAGACACAAAACCGACGCTGAAGGCACGGGAGATGCAACGGTCGTCAAACAAAGGGAGAAGAGGGAAAGGTTGGAGAGGACGAGGTCATCGTTAGTTCCACATCCCACCTCCCTTTCATTATGTTCAATAATCATGTAATTTCTTGCGTATAATTTCGATTAACGCAATCTTTACTTTCAAACTTGCTTCTTGGCTCACACCCAAATTGTCTGTAGTTCCTGAACTACCCCATTTTTTTTTGGGTTCGAATATAATTTAACATTCTATTAAAAAAAAAAAAGTTATACCAATGGATAGTAATAATTTTTGGATTGATGCTGATCATTTGTTTTATGGGGATAAAACTCTTATCAACTACAGAGGTAAAATTGGTGTGGTTGAGAAACCTCGACATGGTAGATTTCAAATGTGGGCTATGGAAGACGCTGAGAAAGAGGAATGGTCTATGAACACTTTTCATTTGCCCGAATCTGCTGCCAGCATTGACTTCAAAGTCAAGGATACCTTTTATAACAGTGAGATTTGTCTTGTTCCAAAAGTATGGTCTGATCCGTTTTGTCTTTTCTTTTACAATTTGAAGACGAATAGCATGAGACGTGTCACAATTGAAGGACTACCTATTTCCGAGTTTAAGGAGGGGCTGCAATTACATGGTCTTGCTTATGTGTCTGTTTTATATCATTATGAGAGCTTGGTGTCCTTACAAACTTGACTTCAATTTAGGGCTTTTCTTTATATTTATTTTGAAAAGCACCAATGAATCAAAGATTTCAGCATAAAATCATGGTTGAGTATATTTGAGGAAGTTCCATGATGGCATGGATGGTCGATAGATTAATGGTTTCTTCTTTAACAATGTTGAATAATATGTCTTGTTTTTGTCTCCTTGTTGCATGCCTTTCCGAATCTTGTGTTTGTAGTTGATGGTTTAGCTTAACCGGATATAAATTATAATTGAACAAAACTAAACCAATTCAACCGGTAGTATAACCGGTTAGATGATCTTATGCCAACTTGAATTCACTTTTTAATCTATCATCTTTTATTGAATTCACTTTTTAATTATTAAATTTTATTTAAATTGGCGAGTAAATCAAAGTTAGCAAGCATAAGGTGAATAAAATTCCCATCAGAACTTATGACTTAATGAGCATAGATTTTGTATCCTATATTCCTATGTACTTTAAAGAAGAGAAATTCTAGCTGAAACAAGAACAGAGTGTAGATTTGTGAGTAAAAGCCACTTCTTGAAGAAGAGGGTTTTAGATTCAGACATGAATGTACAATAGAAATAAGAGTTTGGGAACCAAAAGCCAAATGCAGATAAAAAGAAAAGCAAGAAGAAATGGACTTCCCCCATAAATGGTTACACTATATTACTTACTACTACTCTAAAACATTATATACATTCAGATAACGTTTACCAGAACTGGTTTCGGCTTTTGTCAAAGCTCTTCTTCTTCTTCTTCACTTGACATGGCAATCATAAGGAGAAGACGCAAACACTTGATCTGGAACCACTAGAGGTAGCTTCTCTATGTACAAAAACAGCCTCTTCTTATTCTCCCGCGCAATTGTATACATATTGACCGTATCTGATTTCTCCATTAACATCCATAAGTCTCCAGAGTTTACTCTCTTAAGACTGTCTCGGCAAAAAGGGCATGATTCTGACCGCCCATGCCTGCAAGAAAACATCGATTATGATCAAATCATCGATTATGCACAAAAAAAAAAAAAAGCAGAAGGAGCTACCCATTAATGAATTGGCTTACCAATCGCGGTAACACTTGATGCATAAAGAATGGGTACAATTGGGGAGAACAACCATGTTGTTCATCTCCATGCAAATCCCACATTCTTCTTCTCTCTCAATGTCAATCTCCGAGAGCTTGAACTTTTCAGTCTCATCTTTATTTCTATACCGTATTTTGCAGACCTCTTTCTGTTTGCGATCATCCAGGTCTGTGATACCCCTTTCTAGTTGTAAAAGCGATGGAAATATCACAGCTGTTTCACAATACGGAAAAACCCATAAGCATTAAGGATAACAATCAACTTGTTACCAAACACTTGAATCTGCGCATTACCATAGAAATCTTTAATACTGGTTTTTCTCTCATAAACCGACATTGTGGTTTTCCCATCCGCATAGGTCTGATTCAGTTGAACAGATTAATCAAACAATCACAAGAAAAGGTTTTGAAAATATGCAATAGAAGAGAAGGAAGTGAGAAGTTGTAAAGAATGTACCATGTAAATAAGAACTCTGAGCAAACCGAGGGCACCGGCAAGGTGGCAATCAGTCCATTGGACAAGAAAAAGTAAAAACTGGGCAGCTGGGTTGTAAGAAAGTCTCATTTGAACACGCGCTCCATCCTTCTCACGAGGATAATCTAAAGCTCTGTTTATTCATTGAGAAAAAGAAAAAGGTGGCACTGTTCATAAGCACCACAAGACAATATTTGATGAAAAGCACGAACATAACAAACAATGTATTGATCGGATCACAGACATTACCAACAGTGACAATTGGTTAATGCACTCATTAAAACATTTCCCATTCAGACATGGAACTGTCTTATTCAGCTAAATCATCCTCAAATATGTACAAAAAAAAAGGTTGCAGCTTTAACATAGCAGTACAATAAAACCACTCAATCATTGCAGTCAAACACATTTTCAGCTCAGACCTTGATTCACTACGAACAGCATGAGCCAAAAACTTTTTTCAGCTTCAAGGGTAAAAGTATTGATCGAATCAAGCACATTTTCAGCTCAGACCTCAGATGTTATAAGTTGCTTTAACATTAGCAGCAGAACCAATTGATCAAGAAACTCACCAAAACATTCACCTTTCAAGTTTCAATTATGGAACTGTATAACTCAGCTAGATTAGCATATACAGGTTGTAGCTATAACATAGCAACACAATAAAACGACTTGATCATCACAAACAAACCTAATTTCCTCTCAGCCAAAGACTTTGTTCAGCGTCAAGAGTCAACACTCAAAACTGTTTTAGGACAAGACTCCTTAAAAATGACTTCATCACTCAATTCGTTGAGTTACTTAATTTACATAGGTCGTTAACTTCTCCTTATTATATCCTAACTATTCAGGACCAGATTAAACCCTAATTTAGTACCAAAAAACAATCCGTACAATTTCCAAACTTTTCTGTACCACAAGAATAAATTCAGAAAACACAGTTGTGGTCCTAGATAAAAATCAAAGAAACAGAATCTAAAAGCTCAGCAAGATAAAAATTTTACAGAGTGTTACAGCAAACAAAAAGAGAAAAAAATTTCCACCCAGAAAAAAAAAATCGAAACTTTAGATTACGGAAGCAGAGAAAATTCCAAAATATAATAGGGAAATAAATTGAGAGGCTTACACAGTGTTGGCGTGTTGAATATCAGCTTCAAGAGCTTTCAGAGAATCCTTGAACGAAACTTTTGCCATTAAATTCTAAAACTCATCAAACGAAACAGAGAATCAAAAAGTATCAAAGCGAGAAGAGAAAGAAAGAAGAAGCAATGAAAACAAAGTTTGATGCTTTTCCTTTTGGGTATTAGAAAAGATGATAATTCACCCAAATTCGATGATCAGAGATGAGAGAGAAGAATGGTATTTTGGTAAATTTGTACTATGGATAATGGTACTTTGGTAAATTTGAATATAGAGATAAACCTCAGTTACGATTCTCGAAGTAGCTTTGTCAAGAAAAGACGCGGAAGTGGGTTTAAACGATTGACCATTTTGCCCTTTGTTCGGCTAAAGTTAGAGAGAGAGATACAAAAATCTTGTGGGGAGTAATCTTCTGTTTGTGGCATAGGTGTAGTTTTGTGCTCTGCAATTGTATTTTGCCACGTGAAGGATAAGGCTTAAGTATCTGCTTGGTTAGGCTTACAAATCATTTGTCATCTCTTTAATTATAAAAAGTCAATCACCCACTTGTACTTTTATGGTATTAAACATTGAATACATTACTACTATAAAACAGATTTTGGGTGAAGGACAATGAAACAAATTGATATATAAGAAAACAATAAAGGAAAATATTATTTTATTATTGATTTCATCAAGATATTAGAGTTTATAATTCAACTATATTATACATTTATTAAATATATACATGTATAGTGCTTTTTTTACTGTTGACTATATAATTTTAATATAAATTTAAAATAATATTTTGTTGACTAAGCATTTTCTTAAAATATATGTTAATTTTTTTGAAAAAAATGTATGATTTAAATAACACTATTTTTAAATTATAATGTATATGTTTATATTATATCTCCTATATATTATTTGAAAAATACACTTATAAATAAATATTAAAAAATGTTAATATTTACATAACATTGTCATTACTTCAAATAACAAATTTTAATCTCTAATTAAACGTATTTAGTCATTTGTTATCATGTGATCATTTATAAATTATAATTTTTGTTTTAATTAATTAATTTATTCTAATTTTTTTGAAAAGTAGTTAAAAATAGATTTTGTTGATTTAATTAAACACTTAAATGTTGATTTAATTTTCCAAAAATAAGAGATTTGATGTAGATTGCGTTAATATTAGTTGTTCTTTATAATATCGAATCTATTAATGGATTTTTAGTAGATTTAAAAGTGTTAGTTCATATCTAACTTAGTTTAACATGATGTAAAATTTATTTTAAATTTTTTGAAAGTAGTTAAAAATTGATTTTATGAAGAATTTGCTGATTAAACACTATAATTAAATTAAATTAAATGTTGAATTAATTTTCCAAAAATAGAGATTTTATGCAGATTGCGATTTGTTTTCGAAAATTTTAAGGAAGAATTTATGTAGATTGTCGATTTTTTTTTTACTTCTTTATAGATTATAATTTTCGTTTTAATTAATTAATTTATTTTAAATTTTTTGAAAAGTAGTTAAAAATAGATTTTGTGAAGGTTTTGTTGATTTAATTAAACACTAAATAAATCAAATTAAATGTTGATTTAATTTTCTAAAAATTTAAAGATTGGTTTTATATTTCTGATTACAAAATGTTTAAGCGGATATTACAAAGATTCGTTATTATAAAAACTGATATTATAATTTCGTACAGTTTTAGAAGAATTTTAATTTTCTAATATCCAGATTTTATAATTTTCTGATATTTTTCTATAATTGTAATTTATCCGTGCTATAACACGGGATATATCCTAGTCTACTATTAATTTTGAAAAGTAATAGTAAATCCCTAGTAGTGGAAAATAAAAATAATTTATAAATATTATTTTCTATGCAAACAAATAAAAAGAAGGAAAAGTGGAAAACTTATGAGAACAAGTGAAATGAGAAATAGATAAATAATTGATATCATTTTTTTTGCTCTAAAACTTTTCGATGTGACCGATTCAAAACCTGCAGTGTTTAGAACACTAATCTTAATTTGTTCAGTCTAATGAACATAAATTCTGTGGACAATGTATTTTATTCGTATGAAATTGATGTACGCAATGAACTTACCCACAATATTGGACCTCTAAACTCGTTCAATGACAGAGTGGTTACTCAATTTGTGGATTTTCTGTCTTGATTAATACTACCCAAAAAAATTAAATTATAAAAATTTATATATATTAAATAATATTCGTAACCACACAATTAATTATTTGAAAAAACTAAAATATGTACCATTGAAAAAATTACGTCAGAGATTTAAGTGGTTTATTTAATGGGAGGTCGGTTGCAAGTCCGAAAATTATAGATCTTAAGATTAAAATTTCTTGGGTAACAAACAAAAAAAAATCACTTGAAAAATCAAAGTGTACCCAAAGAAAAATAAACAAATGGTTGACAAAAAAGAAACAAATGAGATTGTTTCAATCTCTTTAAACACAAAAGAGTCAATTGTTACAAAACCCAAATTGTTTTTTTTTTCTTAAAGCCAAATAAACCAAGCATATCATGGAACCAATGGTTGATGTTAATTACAAGCTCGAATCATATTTATACGAGCTTGAAATCATGAACTAACATCGTTTCACGGATGGAGTGCATCCATCTCTTCCTTGAACTTGGCCATCGCGTCCCTAGGAAATGTTATTAGCATCCGAACACCAACGCTCTTCCCTGAACCGCTTTTGCGCCAGCAACAAAATACATAGAAAGGGCAGTGTTATCGGAACCAAAGGTATAATGTTCACTAAACCTCCCAAAACGTCTTGATGCATCCCGAGATGACGCCAATCAATCAGCATCATGAAAACTCCTTCGTGAATCTCCTCGGACGCTAACTTCAGCTTCATCGTATTCTCCATCTCTGTAAGTTGCTCCCACACGTAACCATTCTTGACCGCCGCTCTCTTCCTGTCTTTTATGAGCCTCCCAAGGCGAGACATCGGCGTTTTGCTCAGATCTTTTGCTATTAATGCCACGAAGGCATGGATGAAGGCATTTCCTTAGTAGCCTTCAGGTAATGTTATGGAGGCTCCATAGTGATGCGGATACCGAAGGATATCCCCAAATCCGTAATCTTGTCGGATTTAGCTTCATGGCTCGACATCTTGCTCTCCAAACGTAGGCCGCAAGAACCTCCACGATCGTGATCACCATGTTCTTCTCCTTCTCATTGGTAAGGTTCTCATCTTCGATGATTATTGATGTATTATGTTTTTATCTGTTTTGCGTCTTTGTTTTCTTTCTTATTTCATATTTTTTATTGAGTCAAAGTGTGTTTTAGAATCTTTTAGTCTTTTATCGAGTCTCTACAGGTTTTTAGATCGCTTTGGAGGAAAATGAGCCAGTTTGGGTGCAAACAAGCATATGAGATGCATCTTGGGTTTTGAAAGGTGACCCAAGGAAAAACCCATCACGCTAAGAGAACCGTCGACCTAAGAAAAGGTGTTTAAACCGGCAGCTTCACGTACAAACCCGCCAGTTTTAGAGACCCTCGATCGTGACTAAGAAAAGGTGTCTAAACCGGCAGTTTCACCTATACATGGCTTTTACAAGGTTTAGACGTGTACAGTAGAAGAATTAACATGGCTTTTACAAGGTTTTTGAGTGACGGTCGAATTTTGTGATGATGTGAAGAAGAAGATATATAGGACGATGTTGTGTTTGCTTCTGTGTTTTAAGGTCGGCCATGAAAAACAGTGATTTTTGGAATAATTTAACCGGTGCGTTTTGTCACTCATTAATTGCTTAACATCATTAGTTTCGAAGGTATATTAGCACCGTTTGATACATTTTGATATACAACTCAATTTTTGTTACTTTTATAAGGTGCAACGGTGATATCTTAGGGGTTTTTTTTTTTTTTGGTGATTTCTCCTAAAAATTAGAAGTTGGTGACCATTTACAACTTGAAATAGGCAGTTATCCTAGGATCACTTGCTTTTTACCATTTAATCTGTGGCGACGTAGGTCATTTAAAAAAATAAAAAATCGATAATTAAATACTTTCGACCTTTCAGCTAGCTGACAGATGGTTCAGAACAACAAATGGGACAAATCTTCTTCGTCTCAAGCCATTTGGTTATACATTCAGAGTGGTATGGATGTTCACAAGGTCGGAGAACGACCAAAGATTCTCTTTCTTCAAACTCCATTTGGCAAACCACACAACGATCAATCTCGTTTTTGTTATTTGAAAATACGTAGGTAGATGCGTTCAAACACGTGGAGATTTCGGTAGGAGTCAGCCCACGTTTTTCGACTCCGATGAAATCTCCAAGTGCAATCAATTCCTCGTAAGACAACTGGTCTGGGTCAATCTCATCTTCTTCCTCCATGAAAGCATCCTCGTCAGGGTTGGAGTTGCTTTCTTGGTCCTCAAGAAACTCATTGATTTCATCTTCATCTTCTCCAAATCCATTGCTATCGAAATATTCGTAGTAGTTCTCATTGCTTTCTTCTTCATTATCTTCATCTTCAGATTCTTCGTCACTTTCTATCATTGGAAGCCTTGAAGAGACCGAATCATGCATAGCAGGGGCAAAATGGGAATTAGCTTGGGAGGCAGCAAGAGCAACTTCAGAATTTGCTTGCTCGAAGAGGGTTAGATCGGGAAGTTTGTTTGGAGGTTGCTTAGACTCTTCTTCTTGGTTATCCATTGGAGAAGAAGAAGCAGTTCGGGTTGTATTTTAGGAAGCCGTGCTTCATTTTATATGAAAATGGCTTTCATGTCAGATAGGTTACTTAAGCAACGAGAAATGAATAATGTAGAAACTTCCGTACAAAGTGATACAAAAGAAATATGGGGAAGTTAGGGTAACCTTTTTCGCTGTTATAAGCAAAATAGTGCATTAAAACTTAGTTTACTGCATTTCCCTTTAACTTTGGGTTTCCAAGAAAGAAATAAAAGTCATTTCTTGGACAACAATCTACTGCTTCTCGATACCTAAAAAGCATTAATACGTATCTATATAAACATATATATTCCCCCCAAAAGAAACAATTGTTTATAATCAGCCGAGTATACAATTTGTTATGAATATGGATGAACTCTTAAAGCGTAATATAAAAACAGAAAACAAATTGAGGTGAATATTTTGTTGACTAGTAGTTTTGTTTTCAGTCATTGTGTAAATGAATTATAACAAACTCTTTTAACAAACAAAAAAATAATAATAATAACAAACTCTAAGACATTATGCTGTCTGAAAATTTCCTAAATTCTCGAAAGCCACCGGCCACCGGGGCGGAACAGTCGGAGTTTCCGGCTCCGACCACCGTGAGCTTTCCCTCTCCCGATTGATTATCCCACGGCAACAACGCCCTCTCAAGCAATTGACACACGTATTACCTCGCCGCTGCACTTCCACCTCCGCTGGTCAAGCCCTGAGCCATCAATCCGATTTCGAAAAACTCAAAACAACTCCGGTACCTCCATCGCAATCTCACTTCGCCGCTGAAGCTCCGAAAATATCATATCTGGGTCGAGAGGTCTTCTCACGTCACTGGGAAAGGATGCCGGACGATGGAGAAGACTTCTGATGGGAAAACGCCGAGGAAAAGCTTTGTCGAGATTTGAGAGAGAATCTGATCCGCGCGTGGGTCTACGCGTTTGTATCAATTCTTCGTGCTTCATGATAGACTGTAGTAATTAATTATATCTTGAATCTAGAAGACTAGAACAAAATGTAATATAAAGCAAATGATTTAAAAGATTGAGGTTATACCTTTTGCTCCGTAAATAATTGTACTGATGACAAATTTAATAATTAACCAATAAAAAATATTTAGATAATATAAATGAATTGGTGGTGTTGTCAAAGTTATAAAGAATAAACTTACTCTTATATATAAGGTGTATCCAACATTCAAGAATTTTTACATGAAGCAATCTACTTAATTAAAGGGGATTCGTTTTACATTATTCCAGATTATATCTTAAAACGTAATATGAGAGTTAAGTTCAACAACAAAAATAAAAATTCAACATTCAGTACACCACACCAAGGTAAAAACATTTCACACGATTCGAGGGTTTATCAGTAAGTAGTTGTTCAAAATAAAATCAAAGCAATATCAAGTTTCTTGCATGGACACAGTAATCAAGCTCATGCAAGACCACGCCGTTTAATAGTTAAGTAACATTCATCTCTTCTTTGAACATAGACATTGCAGCCTTCGGTAGCGTAACTAACACTCGAACGCCACCTTGCATCCCTGGAACGGCCTTAGACGCTGGCAAAAAAACACAGAGATGGGGATATTTCACTGAAATCAACGGTATTATGTTCACTAAACCTCCCCAAACATTGTAATGCAGACCGATTTGTCGCCAATCCGTGAGCATCATGGACCCTGCGTTTTTACCCTCAAACGATGCCTTCATCTTTAACGTTCCCTCAGTCTTGCTAAGTTCCCCCAATACATACTGCTTGCTTAGCGCAGCTCTCTTCATGTTCTTTATGAGCCTCACGACATAAGACAATGATGATTCGCTTAGCTCGCTAGCTGTCAATGCCACATAGGCATTGACAAAGGCATTGCCGTAGTAGCCTTCTGGTATTGCCGGCTCCATTATGCTACGGATACCAATGGTTATCCCTAGAACCGTAGTTCCCTCTGGATTCAGCTTCAGGGCTCGGCATCGTGCTCTCCAGACGTGGGCCGCAAGAATCTCTAGAGTCGTGACAACCGCCTCCTCTTTCTCATTCGTCATTTGCTCGTCCTCTCCAACTATCTTTTTGAGTTTTGTAATATCTTCGGAAGTAATTTCCAGGATCTCACGGACCATGTCCTCGGTCAGTGTATAAGGCGAAGTAGCAACAGGCGAGAAAGCCCTCGGCAAATCAGCAACTTCCGGATTTTGGTTGTCGTCTCCGAGTTCATCTACAATACTTTTGCAGGTTATGACGTGTAACTGGAATATATATTAATGAGATACGGTCCCGAATTGTTCTTTTGTTTTTGTATTTGATCTTAAATCTAAATGTTATAATAATGAATATTTTTTGAAACCATATTTCAAAGTTCTATGACCAAAAAGAATTCGTAACTCTTAAACGTGAAAACCAAACGCAAACAAAAATATTTTCAGATTGCGTTTTGCGTTTACAGATATATATTACAAAAGTATCTCTTATTAAAACGTTAAAAAGTACTGTTTTCAAAATTAAAAAGTAAAATGTAAAAAGGTACTGTTTTCAAAATAAAAATGTAAGAATTATTTTTTTAACATGTTAACACAAACTCAAAAAAATTATAAAACCATGAAAGAGTATAGATTGGTTGCATACCGTTAATGTTATTAAAGGTGAGCCTCTCTCTCTCCCATACGGGGATGACGGTGGGTTGGGTCTTCCCGGAGGCAAGCTCGATCATCGCTCGGAAAAACTGAGCCACTCCAACACCATCACAGACTGAGTGAGAGTGAGCCATTCCAATAGTGATTCCTCCACATGCAAACTTAGTGACCTGTAGAGCCAGAGGATCGTATCCCTCACAACCCTTCACTGGTTCGTAACAAGGCACGAGTTGGTAGGCTGCGTCCAAGTGATCAGCATTGTCCAAGTAATTGAGAGAAGAGAGAGTGCACGTGGCAGTTGCCCTTATAAATGGGACTCCATCTCCGGCTTTGCAATTTAGCTGAAGTCTATTGTCGTCGGACTTTCGGTGAAGTTTTCCGGCAAGAGGGTAGTAAAAGACAAGGGCACTAGAGAGGGCATATTGGAGAAGAGAAGCCGGATCATGGCTGGCTCGATCTGTACGATAGGGTTTGGGAGCGAAGACGCATATGGTTTTGAGGATGGCTTCTAAGTAAGGATTATTGTCGATGGTGGAGAGACACAGAGAGACATCAGGTGTTGTCTTTGATGGTTTCACAAGAACCACTTCTGATTTCTCAACCACCAAGGGACTTAAATTGTCTTCACTTCCGGCCATGTCTATTTCTTTGTTTGTAATTTGTATAGAACGTGTGCTTTTTGTGTGTATATTTTCGTTCGTACATGGGACGATGGTTCATATATACACAAGTTGTGTAACCATAATTAAATAGTAAATTTCTGTAACCATTCTCGTTTTCCGTGTGGATCTATTTAAATACACAGCTAAGTGGGGGACTTTAAAGATTGAAGATGGAAGGTTTTAAGAAATTAAAAATTTCGATGTACTTAGTAAGATTCACGATCACAATAAACAAAAGAAGATATTGCTGTAAAAGATGGAGTCTCGGCTTTCCTTAAATTTTTGTTGCTGTCAATGCTTTTTTTTATGTATTTGCCAACAAAGGTTATCTGATTTCCTAACAACCTTTCAAATAAATTTAACAAAAAAAAATGTCGAATTGAAAAGCATTTGTAAAGAGTGGTTGCGACGTCTGAAAGCATTTTATATGGTGACGTAAAGTTATGTAAGCATTTTATCCACATAAGTCCCTTACTCACCGTGTTCCACGACAGCTGCTACAGGCAGCGTCAACGCCTCCAACAGTCTTACGGTGGCCAACGATATCACTAACCTTAGCAGGATGGGATCATCCAATGGTCGAAGATCAATCTAATACGATACATCCACGAGAATGCCCATTAGGCCCACGAAACCATACATACCACAGAAGTAACTTGCACTATTAATTAATAGGGCACGATATATATAATGGTCTATTGTTATCGAGGACCTTAAGTTTATTACTTACCCAGTGTAGGTAACGTAGACATCTTTAAGGATAGTAGTGTTGATGCCAACTCGCCATGATAATAAACATCTGACTTGTTTAATGGAAGCGTTTCAGTCTATCGTCTCCATTCATTTGGATACATGATAAGTCGCGTTGAAATTTATGTAACGTTATTTAAAACGATTACGAATGTTAAAGATACTATTTTGTTCTACCGACTTACTTTATTATGTTGATATTATTCTATGTTTATCGTTTCTATGTTATGCCAAAATTAGTTCTGTTTTATTCTGAATTTTGATATTTGTGTGTTTGTAACAACCCGTGAAAATGTACTGGCGTTAAGTCAGCTGGCTTTTTTTTTCTCAGTTGTAATGTGAGAATGAGAATTGATAATGTTTCTTATGTTTTATTTGTTATTGTTCCTTAGATTTTCTAATGTTTAGAGACTTCAGATTTTATGTATTATAGAGTTTCAGGGAGTTATTAACTTATTACTAAAAAAGTTTTGAAAATTCTTTCGAAACTTTTTGAGATGTTTCAAGATGATAGTGGACAAAAAAATAAAAAAGAAACATGAATATTAGGGTATAGTGGATTTTATGTTTAGTTTATTTTTTGATAAAGATTTTATGTTTAGTTTAGCTCATCACTATACGTAAATTTTTTGTCCAGTTATTAAATTTTTGTTTAATGGTTAATTTCAGCGATGAAACTAACTAATCATCCACGACAAAGCCCATTAGCCCCAAGAAACCGGCCCAATCGTTGCACAAAACTTTCCCTTGTCTCTCCTACTGTAGACGCGTTTCGCGGCGAGGGCAGATCTAGGCCTGGACTTTCGGGTTTCGGGTCGGGTTTTCGGGTAGGGACATATAAAATCTGATGAGGAACCGGAGCTATTTTGGGTCGGGTTCGGGTCGGGTTTTTCCGGGTTTTTTCGGGTTCGGGTCGGGTTTTCGGGTTTCCGGGTAGAGACATATAAAACCCGATTAAGATCCGAAACTATTTTGGGTCGGATTTTTTGGGTCGGATCCGGATCGGATTTTCGGGTCCGGGTTTTTTGCCCAGGCCTAGGCAGATCGGTGGTTGATCTTCTTGGATCCTAAAAGGCTGGTTCGGGTTTACGGCCGCGAGGGTTGCTTTGAGTCAGTCAACAACCCTTCAGGTCGCCGATTCTGGTATTTGCCCTGACCGTTTTTTTATAACTCGACGAGCCTGTTTCGGCCCATTATCAAGCCCAGTTGGGATGTTAATATAATATTCTAAGATTAAATTTTCTTTGCATCTATCAATAAACTTGAAAATAGTTAACCTGAAAAAAAAAAGACCTTGGGGAGAGAAAGGTTTTCTAGACATATACTTAGAGATATGAGTGTTTTCAAAAACAAAGAAAAAGCATGTTATTAATATAGATATTTGGAAAAAAAGAAAAAAAAAATGAGTATACAAAACTAGGGGTTGTTGAGGAACCTAGAAAGGCCGATTTTGCTACCATGGGTCTCAACATCAAGCTTAACTTGAGCTTCAAACTCCGCAAATGTGAATGGCTTATAGCGACTCGATTTAAACATACAGTCTTTTTCGGGGTACACAAAGTAGACAATCGAGTATCTCTCTTTTTTCTTCATCCTCTTTCCTACTTTATGCAACACACTCTTGTACTCCTCATCACTTAACACCTGTGTTAAATCAATTTATTTACTTTCAGAATTTAATTCATCTCATATGCAATTTATTTAGCATGCATGTAAGGTTACCTGCATCATATCCCCAAGAGCGATGACAAAAGAATTGGCAAGAGGTGTGACATTGAACCATTCCCCATCTTTCATGAACTCTAGCCCACCAACGTCGTCTTGGTTTATCATCGATATCACCGAACTATCCGTATGAGCCTCGAGTCCAGGGGATTCAGTGCACCGAGGATACCGTTGAACACGTATCACACCCGTTGACTCCGATAAATAGCTTATTTTTTTGTCACCAAATAGTTCGAGGGACAAAGTTTCTATTATAGCTTCAAATATGGTCACAATAATCCTCGTTACGTGCTTTCCATATTCCTCCATCACCAGTCTGCGTAACTCATCACACAATGATATTAATAATATTGTGGGCTAGGAGCCTAGGAGACAAAAAAAAGTAATGAAGAATTTGTAAACGACGGGTTTTTACCAATAAAGATTTACTATCAAATCATAACTTTTACTCATTAATATTTATGAAACGTATTTGTAAAAACTCGTGGTATGTTCTTTCGCCATTAAATTATGTTTTTATAGTCTAATGATTTTGTCGTTTTATGTCACATTTTTTCCGTTTTCCTAGATTATACGTAAGACTCGTGACTTTACCTCGGCGTTATCAATCATAGTTACTGTGTGTTTAAAAATATAGTCGCCGGCCATCTTTGATTGGCGAAATGTAGATTGAACTAATTTCAAGCTTTTAAATTTTATGTTATCTATGCAAACTAGCTAACTAGTACGTATATTAATTTGATTATTTCTTTAAACCAACTTAAACCGCCAATGAAGTCAAAGACAAAGAAAATCAGTGAAATGACGCCGTATAAAATCTTACCTGAATGACTCGAGCTTGGGATCAGAACACGAAAGTGGAAGAAGACGAGAAAGAGAAGCAAGAGGAACGGTTATACCTTCGAACAAGTGACCACTAGATTCTTGTGGTGCCCTCGTTACGGCCTTCCCGGATGGACTCACCGTATGTGTTCCCCAGTAATACGATAACGGAGAGTTAACGCCGAACAACGTCCGTTTCTCTTCAAACGGCAGACTCAACACCGACTCCGTTATCTCTTTAACCTGTTACATCAACGTTAACGGTATCCCTGTATTCTCCAAATGGAAGATTCCCCAGTCCTTGCATGCCTCTCTCAGTTTCTCCATGTCCAAATGCTCCATATCGATAACCGGGATATCGATATCCTTGCTCCGATCTAGACCTGGTTCAATGGATTTATCTGGTTGTGTAGGTGCACTCATTAGAGGTCGAAATTCTGGTGGATAAGACTCGTTGCCCATGCTCTCCTATGAAGTGGACTCGTTGTTTCTACTATTTTCTCTCTCTTGTGAATAAGGGGTAATGCATGTAATAAACCATGATGTTATATATATACAAAATGAAGCGTTACTAACGAGAAATATTGTGTCAGGTTTATTTAGTAACTGACGACCGAGTCATAGTTGTGTGATTTTATGTTTAATTATTTATTCTTTTCATTTTAGGTAAATTAATGTCTTACGAAAACAATATGAAACTAGTAATACCATTTTAAGAAAGGAAACATTAGAGAATAATGGAAAAAATACAGGTTTAGAAAATATATTTATACTATTTAGGTATTTTTAATGTCTTAGGAAAAAAATTCTAAAACTAGTAGTACCATTTTAAAAAGAAAAAAACCCAATAAAGTATTGAAAAAAACAGTATATAAATAAATCTATATTAATAAAAGTAAGGTTTAGAGGCTCAACAAAGCATCCACATAAGCAAAAATGAAGTCTTCTAAAGATGACACATCACCAATTAAATAATCACAAATTAAAATAATAAAATTTATCATAAATCAAATTAATAAAATAATTAATCATATATATATATATATATTCATATCTCATTATTAGGCTTATTTTAAGGCATATTATTATATCTTTATTTTCTAAACACCATAAATTTAAACTCCAAAACATTATAATAAATTTTATTTAGATTTAGTTATACTATATAAAAACCGAAATAAATTATGAGATTTCAGAGAGACATTTTTCTATATTTTTCTGTATTTTAAAACATTGAAAATCAAAGATTAAAATTAAACTACTTAATTACAAAATAACTTACAATAAATAAAATGTTATGGTAGTTCTTTTTTAAGAGACATATTATAATAAATTTTATTTAGATTTAGTTATACTATATCAATACTGGAAGAAATTCTGAGATTTCAGAGAGACATTTTTCTATAGTTTTCTATATTTAAAACGTAGAAAATCAAAGATTGACATCAAACTACTTATGAGATTATGAGATTTCATTGTCAACAGTTTTCTATAGTTTCCTGTATTTTTAAACGTTGAAAATCAAATATTGACATCAGACTACTTAACTATAAAATAACTTACAATAAATAAAATGTTATGATAGTTCTTTTTTGAGAGACATATGATATATTATCCTTTAACTTTTTTAAAAAAATATTTTAAACTATTTATTATAATAACTAAATTATATATTTTATTATCACCCAAAAATCTTAAAATATAATCTACTATTCATCTTAATTACACAAACAAAAAATCATAACTCATAAACCAGTCCATTCAAAGCGTTTTGACTCACTTGAGTTCAAAGGTTTCAACTCTCTTTAAAGCTATAAAAAAACGTATGCAGAAACTAATTCATACTAGCTCATTTACTCACTCATCATTCTCATACACCATTTATGATGATAGTGGAAGGTTAGAGGTTTAAGTTTTAATTGGTCATGGTCCATGTAGTTGATTTTTTTTAATAAAAGTCAAATGAAACATCACACAGTAACGTCTATTAAGTCATTTACAAATCGCTAACGTAGATTTTTATGTATCTAAAACAACTTGAGCAACATAAAGATGGATAAAATTAATATCCAATTTTCACCAATTATTGTCCTTCTATATTGCCATATATTTATATATATAACAAACATTCTCATATTCCTACAAAAAAAAATATCACTCTATCCCAAATCAATACTTCACATAAACATGGGAACACATGTTACAAAAGCATCTTCCCAATCAAACTTTTGACAATCTTGAAGGCAATTTCTTCAATGATGAAGTCGTGGTAAGACTAATTTATTTCTAGGAAGCTCACAACTTTAAAAATAGTAATATACTCATGGGAATGGAATTGACAACTTTAAAAAGGTATGCATTGAGTTTACTAAATAAAAATATGCATATTATGATCTAAACCTAATATGTAAATATTTTTTTGTAGACAACAACGATGCATGGATTTATATCGGTCAACCGACTATTTCGATATAAAGAGACCCTGAAACCAAATTCGATCTACAAGTTAAAAAAATTTATGCTCAACTCTGCCAACAAAAATGTTCAAAGTCGCAGCTCACAAATTCGACATTTTATTTACTGACCAGACATCTTTGATTGAAACAGATGAAAGCTTCCACAAAATAGACACCCAACAATTTAGGCTACTCACCGTGCAAGGTTTGGTACCAATAGTTGACCGAAACGGCGAGCGTTTTGGTAAACATCTTTTGAAATCGAACAAAACACATACACAAAACTTATATATATCTTTTTGTATTGTAGATATCATTGGTCACATATACCTCATAAAAGGAGATAACCTACAAGATTCCACACCAAACGCTACACCTCCAATGACCGCTCCTGGTAGATCAAAGGACATGACGTTCTTACATGTGAAGATGGAAGAGTAAGATTTATTTATTTTCTATATACCTCACTAATATCTACAATTAAAAAAATCTCTAACAAACTTTTACCAAACAGCGGCGAAATAGTTTGTGTGTATTTGTGGGACAAAATTGTTGCAAATTTCAAGATTAGGTGGAATGAAAATTCACAGAAACCGAACGTCCTGCTGCTTACTACGATAAATCCCAAAACAGTTGGAGGTATGCATTCTCTACCGCTTCTTGATTATTAGAATATACTCACCAAATTTAAGAATAATATAAGTCTACTCTAATCTTACGTAGACAAGTAGAAACTGATGCTAGATTTTTTTAAATACACATTGAAAACAAACAAAAGTTTGCTTCTATTTGTCAATTATTTGGAAAAAAAAGAAGTTAAATATATCTCTTTTTTGTCATCAATTTAAATATATTTCTTTCTACTCAAAAACAATTTAAATACGTTGAAAAAAATACAGTTGCGAGAAAAATCGGGAAATGATAAAAAAAAATGAAGGCAAAGAAAATATTTTGAATATTTTGATTCGTTGAGTTGTATTCTATATTATTATATTTTACGTTTGGGTAAATTCATGCTCTGACTTAGCAATTTGTAAGTCCGAAAAACCTTTGAGATATACTTTATTGGGCTTATATTAGGTCCATCTCTAAATTTCTTCGACTCGAGAGAATTGGAGTACATACATGCGTGCATTCGCATTTCAGCATTTTGGATATCAAAGCGAGTATTGTGGATCATATATACAACACAACATATTCTCAAAAAACTTACAACTAATGCAGCTGAGTTAAAATATAAACTTAATTACATTTTAATTATTTTTATTTAACTATATATATATAAAATATATTAGGAGTTCACATTGTCTTTATATTTTCTTGAATTTAGTCTTTATTATCATCTATTTATTTAACTAATATCTATTAAAAATATTTTAAAGTAACGATCTGAAATCTATATATTTAAATACCTAAAACGCTAATTCAAGATGCTCTTAAATCGATAAAGTTCTTACAACATGCTAACACTTTCTCTAACTAAGGTTATTTGTGTGTGTATATACATATATCTTCTATATATATAGAGTCATTGACTCTCAGAGTTTTTTTCTCCTAACATTGTCTGTAAGATATTACAAGATTTTTTCTTAGAAAATAATAAAATTTATAAATAAAATATATATATTTAGAAAATACTATTGGGATATTATAATAAGCTTCTTTTTTAGAAATAACAAAATCTAAATATGATCTTATTTCAGAAAAATGTTAGAGGAGAGAGAGAAAAAAAAAAGAAGAAAAAAAAACTCACACCAAAAAAAACGTGTTAAAAGTCGTTTCTTGAGTTTGTTGAATTAACTAATAATCCAAAGTACACTTTGCGTTTTTTGTAAGGTGGTTTTCCCTTTAGCAGTTCTGGCCAAAACCAAACTGTTTATACAAGTTGCAACAACCTTTCTTCAGATGTGCCATGATGATAGATGCACAATAAGTATATTAAAACCTCCTCTAGCTTTTAAAGTGTCAATGCGTCGAGGTAGTTCACATCGCTTGAAAGTAGTAATATATTAGCAGGTTTAAGGTTACATGCCTACCCATTTGTGCATTTGGGAATGAGTTTCTTGTCGCTTAGGTCTTTAACTCCACGTTTGGTATGGACGTGGACGAGGTCGACTGTGATATTGTAAATTAATGAGTTTTTTAAATTTTTTTTTAATTTACTTTGCATATGGAATACGTCTATTGTCTCCAAATCCTTTGAAGTAAGATACTTTACGTAGAGACTTGTTTCATACAATACTCATTGAATTTTTCTAAACATTATTTTTTCATAATTTTCTTTTGGAATATTGCTGTTTTCAAAAAATACAAAATATAGTTGTATTGGCCGTTTTGTAATCCGACATAGTGAAATGCCCTTTTTAAGTTTTTTTTTTTTTTGTTTTGTTAAAGAGAAGATTAGATTTTGTGTGATCTAAATCCTATTATGATTGATATTTAACTAAAAATGATGATGTAATCGATGACCCAAAAAAAAAAAAAGATTTTGTGTGAAAGGGGAATACTATTTTTTATGTTTTTTTTTTCTTGCAGCTTATGACGTCTACATGTTTTTGTTGTACTCTATGTCATTTTATTTGGGAGAATACACATATGCCATTGTTGAAATTGTTTTTGCAGAACACGATTACGAACCGAAACAAAAAACCATACAAAATCATTCATATTGGATTATGTTTTACTTTGAATACTCTTATTCAATGCTTACTATATTCAATTAAAATTTTTGTTTTCTCCCCGCTCTATAACCATTCATTCATTTATAACTTCTTAGTTCCTCAAGAATATACACGTTAGTTTACCTGCTAATACTTTAATTTATGCTTATAACCTCGTATATTGTCGAATTTCCCTAAAAATATCACTTCTATAACATGGACAAATCCAACTCATAACTTATTAGTTAAAATTTATAACTTACAATGATGATGAAAGATATGAAAAAAATCCATAAGCCATTGGGAAAGATAGAGCGAACAAAAGTAAATAAATGCAAGGCGCAACTTCTTAACACATTACAAAATTTATGTGAGTTTGATACGGATCGAATATTCTGAAATTTTAAAATATATAAACAGTATGTGAATCCCAATCGTAATAATAGTTGAAAATAATAATATAAAAGTATTACAAACTAAAAGAAATTAAAGTATTAAATAAATAAAAATATCACAGAAAAGTTTTCAAATTTATTTTCATAAACAGTTTAGAACATATTTATTAAAGACATTCTCAAGGATCTTTTTGATACGGAGAAGACGATTTACCAATGTGTAATTGTAGCTATGTTCCTTGCTTTAAATTTATTCATGTATTTGTGAAAATTAATAGACAAAAGTGGATCAATATTGAAGCCCAGATCCGGAAACTCCAGGTATCATATTTTTTTTATAGCATATCAGATTAGATATCGGATTGAGTATAGAATTCGGACATTTTGCCTACCACTAGATGTGACAAATGTGGCGACAGTGCTTAGCCACATGTCACTATTTCCTTGGTCATCTTCTGACCATTAATATCCCATCTCCCAAACTAACACTCTTCTTTAACACACACACAAAACAAAACAGGCTTTAATGTTTAGCTCTTGTTCACGTGAAAAAAACAGATAGCATTTGGATAACCACAAGCAGGATCGATTTTGATATCATCATATCTATAAATATATACGACGTATACATATTACCTCTCAAACCAAACTGAGATGAGTTTTGGATCTCGTCTTCTTTTGTTTCTCATACTAACCCTTCCACTCGTTACATCTTCATCCGGAAACACTCTTTCTGTTTCAGGTTTCATCTTTTTTTGTTGATTCTTCTTGCTTAATGTTCTGATTCATTGAATTGTGATGTTCTGATTCTGTTTTTGGGTTTGAATTGGTTTTATTTATTAGGAATTGGGCAGACAAGGACAGAAAATAGATTGTTGATGGTAAGCATCGAGGATTATGGTGATCCATCTGCAAACACTAGACACGATCCCAGTGTTCCGACCAATGCAAAGGCTGACACAACACCTTAAAACTCTTTTGAGTTTACTTGTTTAGTCTTTGTTGAATAAAATATATATAATATCTGTTTTTGACTTCTGAATGAGTTTGATTCCCCCGTTCTATGTAATCTGTAGTATATTTGTCTGAGTAACAAAGCAAAAAATCTTTAGAAACTATGTGAGCTATGTATTAACCAGACAATTCGGCAATATTCAGACATGGTGTTGATGCTAAGACAAAACATGGACAATTTTTGCAGCTGTTAACATAAACACTATTGGTGTCTATGTTGTGGAGCTTGATGTTTCAGAACCTTCTAGAGTGGAGACTACTTAGTAGCTTCCTGTGACGAATGGTTTCGTAAGGGTTCTGCTGATGAAATCTCTCAACTCGATCTCCCCTGGAAATCTACCTTCTTTCAATTTAGAGAACACCTGTGCAAAGACCAAACATCGGATTGGGTTAGCTTTATGACACTGATCATTTGGCACAGTAGCAGCAGAAGTATCGGTCTTATAACCAAAGCTTATCATAGAAAGTGAGATGATACTGCAGCCATACATACTGACAAGAGAAAGAGAACTGACCAATTCCCCATTGCAACTAACTTCAAAGGCGCCTGAACTTTGCAAGAAAGACTGCAGGAAGTTACCAAAAAGCCACGTGGAGGCCATGGACCCAAATCTATTTGCTCTCAAAGAGTGGTACCAAGCAGGAGGCTGTGAAATTCCGATCATAGGAAATATATGTTCACCTCCCATTATAAGACCAATAACTCCCATCTGAGCAACTGGCACAACCTTAACTAGAAGACGTTTTGGCGCTGGTGCCGGGTAGTTCGCAAGAACTACATCTAATCCAGGAAAAGCCGTCTCTAACATCTTCTTCATGGTTACTGCAGTTCCCCTACAATTAAAAAAAAAAAAAAAGAATGTGCAGGGCACATCAGTATACCAGTTACAGGCCCACAACTTTTTCCAGAGAAGTTCAAAAGGTGAAAGCTTTTAACAGTCACTCAACAGGAAATGAGAATCTGATAATTTCAAGAATTGATGCAGCTAAGAATAAATCCAGAAGTGATTAGTTTCACCATTTATACATAAAAATGCAGGACCTAACAATCAAATCAAGAATATAAATTCTGACAACTTCAAAATGCATAACATTTGACGAAAGATTATAAATAATTTAAACTGTAGCATTGATATATCGAAAATGGAAATGTCTGATATAGTCAGAAACATTGCAGCTGTAAACAACAATAAAGACTAATGAACCAAATCGATTGATGATAACCTTAACTGGGATCTACAGGAAAATACAAGTCCGAAGATAAAAATATGAAGCGATGAAAAAGCCAATAAAATAACTTAGAAAGAAATCGAAAACATACTTGTACGAGCAGGAGATGCAGAAGTTGATCTCTACGGTGTTTCCATATCCGATTCCTCCAACACCACTCGACTTCTGCAAAATAGGAATGATTAAAACAGAAGTGGTGCGAGACATTAGTGGAAATAAAGAGAGAAACTAGCGATGAATTTGAATTCACCTGTGAGGGGAAATCTAGGATTTCTGGGGCGATCACAGCCGGACGCTGCGGTTGAGAGATAGACGGTGGTGGGTGGTTCTGAGATTTCGGCGGTGGAGGAGTGAATAGATTGAAGAGATCAGTGCAAAACAAGAAAAGCGGTAGTCCTAGCAAGATTAATTGTGCTTTGTCCATGGCGGAAATTGAAAATTGAAATCTCAGAGAGGGAATGAACAATGAAGTTGAAATTTCAAGGAGTTCGATCGGCGAAGAAAATATATAGTTTCTTGTTTGGAAGCTCGAATATCTTTATTCTAGTTATTGACTGTGTTAAATTGATGACATTGTCCAATGTTTCTGTTTCTGTTTCGTTATACTTTCACCCCAAAAACAAGGTTTTGTAGATGTAGTTAACACTCCCGCGCTTAAAAGAGAACAACAACTCGATGATGATCGATCAACAATCAGATAATCAGACCAGACACAGAACAACCGTACGTTTGTTTTTACTTTTCTCAAGGGTAATCATGACTGACGTCCGACTAATCATAGGTGAACATAATCCGCTCATCGGTGTCGTACTATCTCGACTAATCAAATAGAAGTAAAAGAATTTCCGATAGGGAGTTAACGTCATGTACTAAGTATTTTTTATAGAAATACTTTTTAAAGTTTTTTTTTTTGTTTTGGGTCAACAGTCTCATTCATTAAACTAGGAAGACATTACAGATAAGCTGTTGGCACCATTCACATGGGCAAGCAGAGATAGAGCTAGTCTACTCTTGGCAAGACTATCCGCCGAAGCCTTTTCTAGTCGAGGAACATACATGAAATCAATTTCGGTGAAAGCAGTAGAGAAACTAGCTATATCCGAGAGAACACCATGTAAGTGTCGATTCTGTTCTGAGTTTTCCAGAATCTTGATTAAGACTTGAGAGTCTGAATATACCGTCAGCTTGAGGATTCCTTTCTTTGAAGCTTCTTTAAGGCCAAGAAGGATTCCCGACGCTTCTACCAATAAAGGAGAGTTAACAAAATTTAGAGCCATCGCACCTTGATTGACCTCTTCTCTATTTGGACGACGCAGTACCCAGCCTAAACTGGCATAGTTGAACTCTTCGCTCCAAGCTGCATCTGTGAACAAAAGGTTGCAGGAACTCGAAGGCGCTGCAGGTTTGACTTGTTTCCCCTGTTTCCCGGATTGGGGAGTAGCTTCTTGGGCAAGTTCCCATTCCAAAGCCGATGAAGTTGCCATTGATAAGCACTTCGTGACTAGTATGGTTCTATTCTGAAATATTAGCTCATTTCTAGTAGTCCAAATACTCCAGCATATCCAAGGGAAAAGCATTCCTTTTCCTATGCCTGTTGGAGGCAGAGGAATGAAAGATGCTGCTCTTTTGATAACTTGCTGAAAGGATAAAGGTGGAGCAGGCTACGGGTTATCCTTAAATGGAGCATTCTCCCACACCTGTCTAGCATGGTGGCAATCAAAAAACAAATGTTGGATTGTTTCTACTTCTTAACATCACGGGCATTTAGCTAGGTGATGGAGTCCTCTAATTTGCAGGTTTTTTCCAACGGGTAGAGCATTTTGCAGGGACTTCCATGCGAAAATTTTGAGCTTTGGAGAGATATTTTTGCGCCACGAATCAGTTATCCAGTTGAAACTTGAAGCATTGTGGTCACTGCTAAGAATAGAATCCTTTCTTTCTCGGTTTATCGCAAGACTTGCGTACCCGGATTTTGTTGTGTTTAACCCGTCCTTGGTGAGTGGCCATATGTATGAATCCTCAGATCCTCAGTGGCTTGGTCTAATACACTGAATATCCTTGGCAATAAGTGGCAAGAGCTGATTAAGTCTAGTGTTATCCCATTCGTTTGTACCTTCTTTTAGTAAATCTGAAACTGTAAGATCTTCTGAGTTTTTTGGAGCAGGGCCATATGGTGATTTTGTCTCGCCGAATGGAAGCCATGGATCAGTCCAGACTTTTATTGATTCACCATTGCCCACAGCCTTGATCACATTCTGACTCAGTAAATCTCTTCCTACCATGATGCTTCTCCACCCATGAGAGCAATTAATTGGTGTCTTCGCTTCTAGGGAAGATGATTTGAAATACTTACCCTTTAGCACTTTGTAAAGGAGGCATTGAGGAGAATTAAGAAGCCTCCAGCTAAGGGTAGCTAAGAGGGCTTCATTGAAGTCCTGCACTTCCCGAACTCTAAGACCCCCCAAGCTTTTTGGTTTAGCAAGAACTCTCCAAGCCACCCAACACATTTTTTTTTCCTCCGGATTTGCATCCTACCAAAAGCGTGTTAAAGCCGAATGGATTCTTTTCGTTACGCTCACGGGAAGCTGGAAACACATCATTGAGTAGGTAGGAATGGCGGAGAGGACAGATTTTAACATTGTAAACTTCCCGGCTCCGGAGAGGTGCCTTGCTGACCACGTCACTGCTTTTTGCTTAATTCGGTTCACTAAAGATGAAAACCAATCTCTTTTTTTCCTTCCAAAATTCTCAGGGAGGCCCAAATACTTACCTCCTCCTCCTTTAAAAATTCCCAGTCTAGCTTTAACTCTATAGCGTTGAACATGTGAGGTTTTGGTGGAGAAGGTAATGGTGGATTTATCTACGTTGATTTTTTGTCCCGAGGCTGTTTCATACTTGAGGAGGATGTCATTCAAGGTTGCACAACTTTTCTGATTAGCCTTACAGAAAATCATCGTATCATCCGCAAAGAGTAGATGGTTCACTCTTGGGCTCTTCGTAGCAACTCTGAGTCCTTTGAGAGAACCCTTAGACTGAGCGTTTTGGCAAAGACTTGAAAGCACCTCACTGCACAAGATAAATAGATATGGAGATAGGGGATCCCCTTGTCTTAGTCCTCTCTGGGGATGAACGTAACCTTGTGCCGTGCCATTGATTAAGTAAGCATAAGAAACTGTTGACACACATTGAAGAATCCAATTGGTCCATTTGGGGTGAAATCCTAGCCGATCAAGTACGGCTTTGAGGAATGGCCATTCGATTCTATCATAGGCTTTGCTCATATCGGTTTTTACTACCATCATACCATGTTTCTTGGCCTTAGAAGACTTGAGGTAGTGTAGCGTTTCATGTTTTGATCATAACATTATCCGAGATAGCTCGTCCCGGGACAAAAGCGGATTGATTCTCCGAAATCAAACCGCCTAGGATTGGTTGTAGCCTCTTGGTTAAGAACTTAGCAATCACCTTATAGACCGTATTACAGAGGGCAATGGGACGGTAGTCTCCTACTTTTTTTGGGTTAGTCACTTTGGAGATCAATCTCACATGAGTGTGGTTAAGTTTCCTCGTCATGGAACCGGAGCTGAAAAAATCTCTAACTTCTTGGACCACTGATTTTCCCACTGTGCTCCAGTGGTGTTGGAAAAAACTAGTTGGAAACCCATCCGGTCCAGGGGCTTTACCGCCGTTGATATTGAAGAGCGCTTGTTTGATCTTTGCTTCTTGGGAAATAGTGATGAGTTTACTATTTGTGGCTTCCGAGATTCTAGCGTTAAGTGCTTCGTTGACAATATCAGAATTGTTTGGCGATGAGGTTGCAAAAAGATTGGAGTAGAAATCTGAGATCAGCCTGGTGATTTCTCCTTTTCCTCGTGGAAAATCTGCCATGATTCGTCTTCTAAGACAGAAAATCTGTTTATAGCTCTACGTCCTTTGGTAACAGCATGAAAATACGATGTGTTTTTTATCTTCGAGGGCTAACCACAATTGTCTACTCCGTTGCTTCCAGTAACTTTCCTCATCAAGGTACGCTTTGTTCAGAGCAGCTTTTATGATGCAGAGTTGTTTTTCCTTCAGATGAGGTCAGCCATAGCTCTTTCTAATTTTTTCAGTGCCTCCTCAATGCGCTTTTGGCTGTTGAGATGTTTTTTCTTACTCCACTCAGCTAATTTGGCTCTGCAATCTGCCAATTTTGAATCCATAGAGCTCGGAGCATATCTATTCCACACGTTCTTGATCAAGTCCATGATCTCAGGGTATTTGTTAAGATTCCTATCAAATCTGAAGAGTTTTTTTCCAATTTTTCTTCCCTCATCCAGGTAGGAGATGATAGGTCGATGGTTTGAAGCTTCAAATTTAAGGTACTCACAGCAGCTTTGGGGATACAACTCAGCCTAATCACTCGTGGCCATGGCTCTGTCCAGCCTACTCAACACTGTGTGATCATGTCTCTTACCTCTCCATGAGAGACAATTTCCTGCATATTTCAGATCATATAGATCACAACTTAGGGTGAACTGCCTAAAAATGTTAAACGACGATTCTGGACGAGCAGGACCCCTTACCTTCTCAGCATTGTCCAAGATATCATTAAAGTCTCCTGTAAGCTGCCAAGGAAATTATCTATTCAATCCCATACCTTCTAGCTGAGCCCAAATTTCCTTTCTTTTAGTTTGATATGGTTCTCCATACACAAAGATTGCTGCAAACCTATTGTGCTTGTGATGAATCATCGTGTCTATGAAGTTATGAGAAGATTTTAAAACTTCTAGATTAACATCTTTTTTCCACAGCAAAATCAATCCACCACCGCAAATGCCATGTGGGGAAACAATTGAATGACAATCAAACTGTAAAGGTTCCAACTTCTTAAGAACAAAGGGATTTTGATTTTTGGTTTCCATGAGAAACATTACATCAGGGGAATATCTTTTATTAAGCCCCTTCAGTCAAAGAATTGTTGCGGGGTTTCCCAAACCGCAACAATTCCAGCTCATAATCTTTAAGGAAGAAGAAACTCCGGTTTTTGAAAAAACGGTTTTAATCTTTTTTGCTGCTGGAATGAGCTTGATTTGACGCTCTGGTGTTGCTTTATCTTTGGAATTTATCCTGGAAGAAGAGACCTCCGGAGCTTTACCTCTGCTGTTAACCTTTGAAACCCTCTCCTTAGGCTGAGCCGTTGAGTGGCTTTTAGTTTTATCACTGGATTTTCTCGGGGATCTTGCAATTTGTTGCAGCTTCAGTTTCTTTCCGCTTGTCCCTGGTAAAGATTTTGGGCTTCCAAAGGTGAGTCTGCTAGCAATTGGGGGTCTAGCCCTCTTTGGTTTTTGCTTTTGAGTTTCCTGAGCAATTGCAGGCAATTCTGCTTCAGAATGAAGAAATTGCTCTGTTTCCACTATTTGTGGCTCCTTTTCCAACATAGCACGTTGCTCCTGCTGGAGATTAGATATTGCAGAAGATGAAGTTAGGATAAGTTTAGCTGTTTCCTCCATTAGTCCTCTTGCTTCACCTTGGATAACTCTTCGCTTACGAGCCGTACTTTCAACAGGATCTGCACAAGTGGTGTACTGAATTGTCACCTCTCTAAGGTCCTCCATAATTTCTTCAGCTGATTGTGCAGGTGGAAGCTGTATATTCTGGTTATAGAGGTTTCTTTCCAGAGGTGGGGGTTTAGTTTTTGAAGTTTCTGAGAGTAGAGGGCTGGTTGCTTCAGAGGGTTTTTGTTTCTTCCTCCAAATTTGTTGGCTTGTGCTGTGATGACTAGTGGTTCTGTCTCTGTGGTAATCTCTGTTGTCATCAGGATTCCTGTACTCCCTAATTCTTTCTCGTGAATGGTAGGGATAAAAGGAGCGGCCTTGATTATGGGAGTGACGTTGTCTGTGATGATCAGAAGTGTAACTCCGTGACACGTACCTATTTCCTTCCGGGACTCTAGCCGATGAGTAATCTTCATAACTACGTTTCCTGCTTCCAGAATCTCTACGGCTTATGTCCTCAAACCTAGATTGGGACCTTGGAGATGGAGCTCTTAAGGTTGCAACTCTGTTTCGCGTTTCCTGCCTAGTTCCCTGGGAGTGAGATAACAGTTGAGTGTTGTCTTCTGCTTTTTCTTGAGAGGTTTGCAAACTGGGACAGTGTTTTGCATCATGAGATAACATGTAGCAGTGGGAGCAGAAAGCTTTGAGCCTCTCATAATCCAGAGTTATTAGTAACTCTGATCCTTCCTCAAAAGCAAAAACTGAATCCAGGGTTATTGGTTCTAGTCCATTGACTATCACCCTGATTTTTGCAGCGGTTGGAGTAAGGTCTATAGCTTCCAAAGTTCCCAGCTCATTTCCAATGCGTTGCAACAATTCCTCTTTCCAGTAATACAGCGGTAAACCTTTGATGTTAATCCAGAACTGTAGCTCGGAAGGAAAGTTTTCTGAAATCAGTGGCTCCCATTTCTGTAAAATGACCATATAGTTGGCAAAGTGATAAGGTCTATTGGCTAAAACTTTCAGCAAATCTTCCTCATGATCGAATCTGAATCAAAAGCAACCCTTGCCAAGGTCTGAACCAGTTGCTGTTCCTCGGAGATTCCACGACTTAGACATGTAGGGAATCATGGACCATAGCCTTTGAACTACAGGATTCGTGAGGCGTCCTATGAGGGTAAGTTTGTTGGCTTCTATCAGATCTGAGTTGTCCATTCTCGGAACTTGGATTCTCAATTTTGGCCTCTCTTGGTTGGCGAAAGTGACAACTTTGCCTTTCTCAGCTGCGAAATACCTATTAGCCATTGTTGAGAGAGGTAGTTTTCGTTGGAGAAGTGAGAAATCCTCTTCTCTAGAGCAAAATCGTGAGCTTTGGAGTGGAAAAAGTCTTCCTTTTGTGATGAATACCCAGATTCGTCACGACGGAGATGGTTACTTTCCTGTTTCCTGGAAACAAATCAAGAAAACAGAGGAGACAAGCTAATAAAACACATAAAATTCTTGCGATAGAGTCGTAGAGACAGATTGGTGAAACTTTCTTCCTCTCTTGTTCCTGTTCAGGGACTAAGAGGGAGATGATTCGGGGCTCCGGAGTAGCAAGCAGAAGTTTCCGGTGGAAAAATGGCCGGGGAGGTCATCTTTAACCGATGGATTGAAACCAGCTTACTCTTTAGACCGGAGGATTTTACCAAAGACAGTACAGGAGAGGTAGAGTGACCATCGGTTCTTGCTAAAACCAGGTAGATATTTGATTTTGGAAACAAAATCGGGTTGTTCAATACCTCCTCGCAAGATGCCTGGGAGAAACTTCTTCCACCCAATTTTTTACAGTTTTGACTATACTTTATAAAGTTTTAGTTATGTTTTAGACACTATGAAATGGATAGGTATGATGATATATATCCCCTCACACATTTGATGAAATTTTTTATGAAATAAATACATGAGTATTTAGGCAAATCGATACAATATAATATATTATATAAGATTGATGTACATTGAACTTTGTAGAAGCGGTACATTCGAATCTTACCCAGAAACACTTATTTACAAGATAATTAATACATTCAAATCTTCATAGCAAAAAGAAAAAAGATGCACATTCTTATTATTAAATCATACAAAACACTTAACCCATTAGGACGACATAGAGAACACTCAGTTCCTCCGTTTCCATCTCCTTTATGTCTGAATCACAACTCCTTGACCCATCATCATCAGCATGTTGTCAATTGCCTTCAGTGGCGGTGAGGGCAATGCCACGTTGCTGCCGTCATAGGCCGAGAGGTGAACTCCGATGGCGGCTCGTCCTGATGGATCCATATTGTTGGACCAGCTTGCATCCCACTCTACTGCCTTTGCAGTCGAACAGGCCACAGTCGCTCCTCCTGGAACAGTTAGTCTTGCAGAGTTCTGCGGAAAAAAACACAGCACAATGACCCCAGTTGCGAACAGGATAGGAGGCTCTTGTGGTAGTAATTGCGAACATCTCTATTTTTCTTGTAGTGTTCACAGTTTGCTTGCATGCCGTCTTAGGAACATCTCTCTTTGTTAGTTTCATGCTGGCCTAATGAATCAGTCTTTTAGTAAGCGTATATAAGCCGCAATTTAATGTATATGCAATTCTTTAGTGGCTGCACTGAAAGTTACTTACGGTGGAGGTTGGTTGAAGATGGTGTCACACGGCGTTCAGAACCAGCCTTGAAGTGAATGATTAAAAAGAATAAGTAAGGAAATGAGACGACTTTTTCTTGAACCATATCATAAACAGATCTTCTCCCCCACACCAATCACGTGTTTTTCCGCTCCTCTCGTATATCGTCGTAACTCCCTTAATGCTAGGTTCAGAGCCGGCTTTGACTACAACCAAGCTCCTGCTTGCGACCACTGAAGCCTTTATTTATTTAATCGGCTGCTACTTCCAAGAAAGAATCGCTAGTTCTGTTGGTTTATATGTGTAGTAATATGAGAAGAGGTCGCTCGTTTGAGTACTCTCACAAGTAGAAAAATTAGTTTTTAACACTCTTTTTTGATAAATCAATAATTAGCTGGCCGGCTCTGGTTAGGTTTTGAAAAAGGCTTTTCATGTCATTCCCATTTAGGTCCAATTTGGATCTCTCAGTTAACCTTTTCTCGAAATAAGAAGAAGATGGTACACTTGAATCGTATTATTTAAGTACTTTTGCTTGCCAAAAATCCTACTTTTACAATTGTTGGGTCACCGGGTGATGCGGTCATCGGAACCTATCCCGCATTTTAATTCGTTGAGAGTCAAACACTTAACTCGTGGTCCAACAACATCAATTATCACGCGAGAAAGCCAAAGAGTTATTGATGAAGACGAGGAGTATTTCATATTATGTCTAAGAGTTGGTTTTTTAGTAAAAATTTTAAATAAATGTTTTTTTTTCCAATTCTCCAGGATAAGTCTCATCTATTTATATGGTTGTAGACATTGTGATGAGAAATAAGTTTGATTAATTAAAATCTGAGATAGTTCATCTCATTTGGTTCATTTCGAATGACCTCTAGCAAGGTGATGATCAAATCCTCAAAAGCTTCTTAGATAGTATCGGTGAGATTCCACTTTCATCGTGGTATATGGTGATTCTCCCAACGAATTTAATCCCTAGTTCAATTATGGAACAATTACTACATCTTCGTCTTACGTGTATTTAGAGGTATGTATAGATGCATATATCACTGAGTTATTCAAATTAAGTCTGTTTTCTGTGGTATTTCCATGTTACAATGTTCGTAACAATTCGGTCGATCTGGAATGGATCAGTTAAACATTTCAATAAGGAGCCTGGCCTTGACTCTTTTGTGTGGGAACCAAAGCTATGTATTTAATTAATTAATTAATTATTTTTTTTTTGTTTTTAATAATAACGGGTGAGGTCTGCATATCTTTCAAGAAGTTAATATTTAGTTGGTGTATATTTCAAAAACTTTTCCAGAAAAATGATTAGTTACGTGTTTTTGAACTTAACACGGCTTTATGCTTCCGTTTATTGGGTTAACGTCCATTAAAATGTGGATGTAAAACAATGACTTTCTACTTGAGGCAAGAATCACATCATCCAATTTCGTTGGCAAAATCTGTTTGACGTATTAGTAGCTGATGATCTGCATACGTTGACTGACAATCTTTTGTCGGTTAGTGTTTCTTAGAAACTACTTCTTCTATCCCGTGTTTGAAACTGAATTAGAGGCTCTAACTATATGGTTTTAAAAAGGTAGTTGGTGTAGAAAATCTGATTTTGATATCTGCGGCTGAGAAATTTTTTGGAGCTGGTGCTTAAGCTTTCATCATGCCATGTGCTCGTGGCTAGTTCAGGACACCTAGAAGAACGTTAGACTGCTTATAGCGGTCGATCCGTTTTATACATGTTATGAGAGCAAGACAATCAAAGAGAGAAAGCAAGTCCGATAAATTCTACTATCAATGGAAAGTAAAAAATAACAAAATTTCTGCAAAGTAACATTCATAACAAACAAACATACATGATAAATTCAGAAAAACCAAATCGGTAACAGTTACACAACATAAATTCAAAGCCAATACACACAACATATAACAAATGAAAGTCAAATTGACAATTTAACATAACTTTGGAACAATGAGATTTATAGAAGATAGCATCATGCAAAGACTGTCCGTTGTTTTCAATATTTCAAGGTTTTTTTGTGTCGTGACGGTAGGAAAGAACCGCAACAGTGGCCTGTATTGCGGTAAGAAGAATAGCGAAAACCACAGCAGCCGACGACATAAGAGTCCATGGTGACTCAAAGTGTGTGTGCTTAAACCCTGACCACAATCCACTGTAGCATCTTGAGGTGTAGTCGTTTACCCCCTCATACACATTCTTTAAGTAACTTTCTTCTAAGTCGAATACAACAGCTTTAGTGGTAGTTTTGAAGAATTTGGATACGTCATTCTCGTCCCCAAAGTAGTTTTCTATGATCCGCTTTTCGTTGCTCAAAAAATCTGCATCTTTCTCGTTGTGTAGAAGGTTTCCCATGAAAACTACGTAGCTTGTTATGTGGCTGGAACTCTCATTGTACAACTGTTCAAAGGCGACACAGTTGAGGAAGAATGAGCTGATGAACCCATCCATTCTTAACATTGGTATATAAAGGTAGTTGTTCCTTAATCTGATGTCTAAGATCGAGGTAGTTGTTCCTGCATCACTCCTTACTCTGGTATGTATCCCTTTGAGGCGAAGTTTTTTGGCCGACAATATCAACCGCGATGGCACGCCTTGTTTTCTTGTAGTCGATGTAGAATCTGAAGATCTGCGGCAATAGAAACAGCTACCCAGACAGCGGTGACGACATGAGGATGATCTTGTTTCAGATTCACTCCTAGGCAGGAAGGTCTCACGGATAAGGTCAAGAAGATGATTTGGCGTGAGGTTTTCGTGTCCCCTCCAATACTCTTCAGGATAACCCAGTGAGAGGTTGAAGAAGTCAAACGCTATGTTTTTTAGCTTACCAGGGATCTTAGATTTCTCAAATAAAGTTTCAAGAAGAAAGAAAGGGACCTGATTTTCCAAGAGGAGAAGATCAATACGAATAGACGGGAGGATCCAAGAGCTCGTGAAAATTGGATCCATACGCTGATCAATTTCAATGATTTTTGACTTGATAAGTAACAACGTGAGAATGAAGATTCCATCCAAGATCATCATCGACACAAGATCGGCGTCTCTAAACTCGAGATACTTAGAATAAGAATTCCTTATCTTTTCTTTCATATCCAATACAGCCTCAGACAGGACGTCGTCTTTCACTCCATGCTCTCTTGATTTATTTATAAAGAGTTGCATAAACCGAGGCTTGTGCTCTTGAATCATTTGGAGGTGCTTGTCTCCGTGATGATAAGGACCGATGGAAACAATTTTTGGCGTATAGGCATTGGTGTTCAATTCGGCGAGGCTATCAGGGACTTTGTAGATGCAACAGGATTCCATACCAGCTGATTCCAAGAGAAGCTGTGGTTCATGTCCTTTACTTAACATATATCTGATATGAGATAAACTAGGAGATGGTGATTCTGGTTCATCCACGTCAATACGTATTTCTTGGCTTTCGATAGGTCCTGCTGGTAAACTTGGCTTCGTCTTGTCCTCCATGATTCAATTCCACTCGGATCCTGGCTTACCAGGGTGCAGAGAAAAGATCGCATCAAAGTTTCATATATAAATCAAGATTTTGGGTTTAGAACAAAAGCGAATTCTTACTATGAGGGATGCAGTCGTTGAACCGTGAGGTCTTCTCTCTTCTACTGATTCTTAACTTTCCAGAGGAGGTGTTATTGGAGGAAGGTATTTAATTGAATTTGAATGAATTGATAGAATTATATGCAAAAGCTTAGAACATCACCTTCTCTCACGAACTCTTTTTTAAGTCACTCATTAACTTCTATAAATTATTAATGTGAGACTATAATATTTTTTTAAAGTCGTTATATAAAATATTTGAATCTGCAATTTTAGCCAATCTAAATCACATAATAGTAGTATTTTAAATATAGCCAATCTTACACTTTCAGTATAGACAAATACTATTTATGAAGAGATGGTAACAGAATGTATTCGACACTATGAGATGGTAACAGAATGTATTCGACACTATATTTTTTTTGTTTTTGTGATATATGTTAAAATTTTAAAAGTATTCACTTGTGAGAATAACATTCATCAACTCGAGGTAATGATTAACATTCATGTTCGTGAGTTATGTTCCTTTTTAGACATGTTTCGTATTAGAGAGAATTTGCCAACATTTTAATGAGTTAGTATTGAAAGAGAGAGATATTAAACTTGTGTTATCTTCATTAATCCATAAAAAAGTGTTTACAAGAGTATATATACCTGCATTAACTTCTAACTAACAATGTAACTATCTAACTAATTGTATACGTGTTATATACAAGTATATGTATCTGTATAAGTGTAAGTATATACAAATACAAAGACTAACTAAAGAAGACTATACTCTAATACACCCCCTCAAGCTTTTGAAGTGGAAGCGGATGATGGAAAAAAAAGGCTTGAAGTGGACATATGATCAAGTATATTGCGGAAGGGACCTGGATGGAGAACCTTTGTCAAGATATCAGCGGACTGATTCAATGTAGATTTAAAATTTCTAAGGTTTTTGAAGAATTTTTCATTTTTAGAAAAACATGGAACAACTTCAAAAAACCATTCTTGAGCTGATCTCTAACCGTGTGGCAGTCAATTTCAATATGTTTTGTTCTCTCATGGAAGACTGGATTAGTAGCTATGTGAATTGCAGACTTGCTATGTGAATTGCAGACTTGTTATCACAATAGAGTTTAGTAGGAGATGTCACCATGATTTTCAAATCTCTAAGGAGTTGTTGTAGCCAGATTAGTTCACAAGTCGCCAAAGCCATGCTTCGATACTCTGCTTCAGTACTACTTCTACTCACAGTCTATTGTTTCTTGCATTTCCATGATATTAGAGATGTTCCCAAGTAAACACAGAAACATGTTATCGATCGTCTTGTATCTGGACAAGAAGCCCAATCTGCATCAGCAAAAGCATTGAGACATATCTCTGTATTGGCTGCATAAAAGAGGTCTTGTCCAGGGTTTGATTTCAGATATCTCATAACACAGTGAGCAGTCTGCATATGTACATCTGTTGCCGCAGATAAGAATTGACTCAAAGTGTTGACTGCATAAGTGATGTCAGGCCGTGTGATAGTGAGATAAAGAAGACGACCAATCAATTCCCTATAAGCAGTAGCATTCTCTAATAGATGTCCTGTATCCTTTCCCAATTTCAAGCTAGGATCCATTGGAATAGAGGATGGTTGAGAAGCTAACATACATGTGTCAGCAAATATGTCCAAGGTATACTTTCTCTGACAAAGTGAAATTCCTGTTGCATTTCTAGCAATTTCTAGTCCTAAAAAGAACTTTGGATAACCAAGATCCTTCATTTTAAAAGCTTGATGAAGAGTTCTTTTCAAAGTTTGTAACTCTATATCACAGTTGGAAGCAATGAGTATATCATCCACATATACTAATAGGGCGATAAAGGAAGAACCTGATTGCTTCACAAACAATTTATTATCTGCAGGAGACTGTGTGAAGCCAGTTTGAAGTACAACCTTTGAAAAACAATGGTACCACTGTTGTGATGCTTGTTTTAACCCATATAGGACTTGTGAAGTCTACAAACTGGATTAGGAGGTAAAGAAGCATTGTTAGCAGGGGTATATCCTTCTGAAAGACTCATAAAAATCTCTTCATCTAATTCTCCATACAGAAAAGCTGTATTAACATCCATCTGTGTCAATCTCCAATTAAAAGCAGATGCTAAACTCAATATCAATTTGACACTAGTCAATTTTGCAACTAGAGAGAAGGTATCAATGTAGTCAATACCCTCTTGCTGTGTGTATCCCTTGGCAACTAGCATTGCCTTGTACCTTTCTATAGAACCATCTGGGTTATATTTGATGGTATAAACCCATTTACATCCAATCACATTTTTACCTGTTGGTAAAGACTCTATGCTCCATGTTCTGTTTTGCTCAATAGAAGAAATCTCCACATCCATAGCTTGATTCCATAAAGTATTTTTCATGGCATGCTTAAAAATTTTAGGTTTTGATTCAATTGAACAAGAGAGTACAAAAGACTGATATGATAGATTAAGGTTAGCATAGGTGAGAACAACAGAGAGAGGATTTAGAATAGGAGAAGGATTAAAATTTGGTTTAGAAATTTCTGTAAGATTGCAATGATAGTCAGATAGATAACCTAGAGTCTTAGTCTCACGTTTTGGCCTTGCATTGTTGAGTGAAACCGCTCAAGTACCAGTAGACACAATCTCTGTTGAAATAGGTGTGACACTAGAGAGTGGTGCAGAAACAATGGTGTCTTGATTTGAATTATGCTCAGGAATCAATGGTGATGCAGAAATCAAAGAATCAAGAATCAATGGTGTAGATATAGGTAAAAATGATTTACATAAAACATCTTCAGGGTTAGAAGTATCCACAACATTCTTAAAAGGAAAAATATTCTCATGGAAAACAATATTCCTAGAAATAGAAACAATATTGGTATCTAGATTAAGAACCTTATAGCCTTTATAACCAGGTGGATAACCTAGAAAAACATATGGCAAAGCTCTTGGTGAGAATTTGTTTCTATCCTTAGTTAGAGTGGATACATAACACAAACACCCAAAAATTTTCAAAAAATCATAATCTGGTTTCTTTTGAATAAAAGTTTCATATGGAGACAGATTGTTTAACAAGAAAGATGGTGTTCTATTTATGAGAAAAACAGCAGTTTGTATACAATTACTCCAGTAAACCAATGGTACTTTTGATTGAAAGAGAAGTAATCTAGCAACATTGAGTATATGTTGATGCTTCCTCTCCACAACAGAATTTTTTTGTGGTGTATAGGCACAAAAAAAATGATGAATAATTCCATGTTTTTGAATTAATTCGGTGAAGACAAGTTCAGGTGCATTATCACTCCGGATTACTTTAATGACAGATTGGAATTGAGTATGAACATATTGAATATAAGAAGGAAATACGACTGCAACATCACTTTTATTTCTTAACATGTAAATCCAAGTAGTTCTAGTACAATCATCAACAATACTAAAAAAATATATATATATCCTTCTATGGATTCTACAGAGAAAGGTCCCCATATGTATAAGTGAATTAGATCAAATGGTGACTGAGACAGGTTATTATTTGAAACTAAAGGTAATCTTTTTTGTTTAGCTAATGGAAAAATTTCACAATGTGAATAAAAAATGTCCTTAGGAATACCAGGAATATGCTGTAACTTGGCAAGAGATGGATGCTTTAGGTGTTGATGCCAAAGATCACCATTTACTGTCAAGGATCCACAAAGACTAATGGAAGATTGACTGATAGAGGATGATATGACACTTTTCTCCAAGATATAGAGATTGTGTTTGAGTATGCCTTTACTAATCGTCAAGTCCTGAGTATGGTCCTGAAGATAGCATGAATCAACATAAAAGTGAGCTGAGCAATTATCATTTTTCAATAAAGACCTAACACTCACAAATTAAATTTGAAAGTAGTGATATACAAAACATCATGCAATACAAGATGCTTAGAGATATTTACTATACTTATGTATGTGATAGGTTCTCTAGTGTCATTTGGTAGAGAGACTGTGACTCCTGAGACATGAAAAATTTCACTAAACAATGCCAACTTAGAACATACATGACTAGTAGCTTCACTATCAACTATCCAAGCATCATTAGGTAACAAAGAGTATAAAGTGGATAAGCAATGGTGTTGGAATGTGTATATTTGGTTTTCAAAACGAAAGCTAGAAGAAGGATAATCAATTTAATCATTACCAGACGTTGATATAGCAGCCATGACACCCTTTTCTGTGATAGAACCAAATGGGAAAGAAGAAGACTGCTCTTGAACTCGAACTTGAGATTTGAGTTGATGAATCAAAAACTGAATCTGATCTTGATTAAAGTTGTTGAGGTCAAGATTCATGTTACTAGTTCCAGTAACAGCATTTGCCATTGCAATCTTTAAATTTTGTGATTGTTGAAACTGAGACTGCTGAGGAAAAGAAGCTCTTGGTCCTGACTGATATTGTCCTGATTGATATTGACCAGATTGGTATTGACCATGAGCAGAGCTAGAAGTAGATTTGAAATTTTGTGCCATCTTATGTCCTGGAGCTTGTAACACTTTTGAATAGTATGACCAGTACGGCCACAATGTGTACACATAGGCTTCTGTTGAGGTTTAAAGTTATTATAAGCCACTACACATGATGTATTCTCTGTTATCCCACTGTATGAGTTGTTGTCTGTTACTTCTTGTGAGTTGTTATAAAATCCAGATGAACCATTTGGTCTTGAGGCTTGAAATACAACATTTTCTAACTTTGTAGGTGGCCTAATCAACTTCTAATGTTTATCTTGGGCAACCATATTGAACACATCCTCAATAGTAGGAATAGGCTTCAACATCAAGATATGACGACGTGTAGGCTCATCTATTTCATTTAACCCCATCAGAAATTTTGTAACTATACTCCTCTGTTGTAACTTTTCCCATAAACTAGCAGCATTGCATTCACACTTACCACAAGTGCACTGAGGCAGATCAACATAATTCTTGTATTCCTCCCAAAGAGTGACTAATTCTGTGTAATAGGTACTAATATCTATAGATCCCTGCTGAATTCAACTTAACCTTTTTTTAATTTCATAAACTCTAGGGGCATCATCTTGTTTAAATCTAGCAATAAGATTCTTCTATATAGCTTCAGCAATGGACATGAATAAAAGACTTTTACCTATTTTCTTTGACACATAATTCATCAACCAAGTAGCAACCATATCATTGCATCTAGACCAAGATCCAACATCACGATGACCATTAGGAGGTTTAGGAATAGTACCGTCTATGAAACTAAGCTTGTTCCTCACATTGAGCGCCATTCTAATTGATCTACGCCATGAGTGGATATCGGAACTTGAGGTAAGAAGATCAGAAACAAGAACTAAACCTGCGTGATATGTTCCGTGCAAGAAATATGGATTCTCATACTGGTCTGTGGATTGATGTTGTTGATTACAAACAAATCCAGGAGGTGCAAATGTTGTTGATTGTTGATTCGATTCTATTTTTGAGCAAGAATCGGAATTTTAAGAAAGAAATTGCGTCGAAATTAAGAGAAAACGCAATCTCAAGGTCAATATTTAGAACAAAATCGGAAGAAACACGATCAAAGAAACAAAAGAAAACAGCTCAATGGGCACGAGAAGTAATCGAGCAATGAAATCGAGCACCAATCTATGGATTCAAGCACTCATTGAAGCTCAAATTGAAGATAAAAATGGCGGAAGATTATCGCTCTGATACCATATTGAAAGAGAGAGATATTAAACTTGTGTTATCTTCATTAATCCATAAAAAAATGTTTACAAGAGTATATATACATGTATTAACTTCTAATTAACAATGTAACTATCTAACTAATTGTATACGTATTATATTCAAGTATATGTATCTGTATAAGTGTAAGTATATACAAATACAAAGACTAACTAAAGAAGACTATACTCTAATAGTCAGCGTTTGGTTAGTCTTATGAACTCTATATGGCATAAGCATTTTGGACTTCAAAGAACTAGGTTCTGGTTGAAGGAGAGCTGATTTGGAGTTCAGGGTCATGGTGTACATTCTTTTTTGTCGGGTTGAAAGAAGAAAAGTGTCATACTAATTTCCAAAAACTTTCGGCTAATTTTCATGTCAGAGCCATCAGATCTGTCGAGAAGAAAGAAGAAAAGTGAAGTTGTTTTTCATTGTACAGTAGACAAGGTGAGACGTGATCTGTAAAAAAACAATAACTTCCTTCTAAATTTGTTCATCAAGAACTGTTTAATATAGGATGAAAGTTTCATGATTAAAAGTAGGTTTGCATTTAGAGTTACATAATAGAATAACTTGATGTTAAGTCTGAAAATTATTTTTACTCATATAAATCTAGGGAAAACGGCCGATTCTCCCGCTAACTATGTTGCTTTGGCGTATTCATACATGAACTTATGTGTTGTGCCTTAAACTACATGAACTTACCTAAAATTTGTATATGTATACACAAACTATTCAAAAACGGCTAAAATCTACAAATCGATTAACGATGTTAATATTCCGTTAACATATACCACGTGGATGCCACATGTCATCCACGCAGATGCCACATGTCATCCATGCAGATGCCACATGTCATCCACGCAGATGCCACCTAGTCTAGGATGCCACGTGGAGATTTTTTTTTTTTTTACTAAGATAGAATATTACTAATCCTACTCCAGCCGGTGAATCCAGAAACAACAGATTTGAGGCTACTTCAAAATGATTCAGTTAACAACACAAAATTTCTCATCGTTAAAAACAAGTAACAAATTTCAGTATAAGAAAAAAATACTAGAAGAGAGGGTGAGAGATCTGTATTTCAAGTGAGGGATTTGAGTTTTGTGGCACGTAGATGAAATCATCACAGGTTGGAAAGAGAAAAATTCGTATCAGAAGCAGTTTATGGAAATCGTAGGATTCGAAAGAGAAAACAAGCAGCAAAAACAGAGTCAGATTATGAGAGTTTGGACAAAATTTTGGTGAAATATGTTCCAAAGTTAGAGAATAAGAAGCAGAGGTTCAAAACTGGAGCAGAAGAGACGGAGAACTCGATGAACAATAACGAAGGTAGCTTGGACCAAACACTAGAAAAACATAACTAGGGACCTGAAAGCATGAAGATGGCAAAACCAATTCTTAATTTATAATTTATTTATTTTGCCTACTATTTATGATTATTTGCTCAAATGATGAAATCAAAAAGAAAATTATGTCGTTATGTAGTCACAAATACTACACCTCGATATTTGAGATGTTATAACTCATACACTCATGTCATTTTGTAGTCACAAACACAACAGAACTTTCGCAAAACATCGTGCCGTTTTTTCATTAAACAAACGTTACACAGTGTCACATCATCGATATATAGAGGAGCTATATTGCGGTTTAATTTGGAGTTAGGACATTTCGGTGCATTTTTTTGAGGTGTGGTGCTGACGAGCAGAAAAATTAAGTTGGAGGGTTTCGTTCCATTAATCCCTATATTAAAACATATATTTGAATTATCAACTTGTGTTAATCTATGTTTCTGACGATGGTGTTATCTTGACAGCTAATTGATTAATCAAAATTATGCCTAAGTTCAATGATTAATTTTTCTCATGATTTCTACACTATCTGTTAGTATAATATATACAAAATACGCAGATAAACATACTAGTATAGTAGTGTATACTATTGTAAAGTGAAACCCAACGCATTGGACACTTGAGATGTGTCAGTAAGAGTGGGGACATGCGAGTCCTTCACAACTGTAAAGTGAACCCAACGTATTGGACACTTGAGGTGTGTCAGTGAGAGTGGGGACATGCGAGTCCTTCCCAACTGTAAAGTGAACCCAACTCATTGGACACTTGAGGTGTGTTAGTGAGAGTGTGGATATATAGTATAATATATCTGCGTATTTTGTATATATTATACTAACAGATAGTGTAGAAAATCATGAGGAATATTAATCATTGAACTTAGGCATAATTTTGATTAATCAATTAGCTGTCAAGATAACACCATCGTCAGAAACATAGGTTTCGCACAAGTGGAAGATAGATTCAAATAGTATATGTTTTAATCTAAGATAAATGTAGTGGTTGAGCAGAGTATTGTATGATTGGGATCCAATGATTTAATAAACAGTATTATTGAGTATTGCTAATAATTATAATCGCAAAGTATCGATTGACATGGTCAGACTTAGCTGTATCTGTGTTCTCATCGGTAGAAGAATCTTTTTCAAGTGGCCTAAGATTGAACAAGTTAAACAATAAATCTTCAAATTCAACCGATGAGGATTAAAAAGAAATTAAAGAGGAAAATAAAAAATATATCTCAAAGGTGACATCTACTATATATTAATTGATATGTTTATTTTCAGAAAAAAAACATTTAATGTGATATTATTTACATGACATACCACTATGTTTTTTTTTGGGTAGATTTTAGTGTTTACCTTGATTATTAAATGTCAGTTTTAAGTAAATTACACTTTTGATTATATAAAACAAAGTACATTACACTAGCACAGTCAATTGCATAAATCTTACAATACATTTTTCGCCGGAGTGAGGGATTTGAGTTTTGTGGCACGTAGATGAAATCATCACAGGTTGGAAAGAGAAAAAGTTGCATCATAAGCAGTTAATGGATATCGTAGGACTCGAAAGAGAAAACAAGCAGCAAAAACAGAGTCAGATTATGAGAGTTTGGACAAAATTTTGGTGAAATATGTTCCAAAGCTAGAGAATGAGAAGCAGAGGTTCAAAACTGGAGCAGAAGAGACGGAGAACTCGATGACCAATAATGAAGGTAGCTGAAATAACATATTTTTATGCTTCTGCTATCTGTCAAATGCCTCAATGCATCAACATGTCATTGTAGTGCAGAAAGGTATCAATCCAATCGAGTGTGTCATTAACCATAAAGGATGCAATCAAGTCATCTAAGTCAAGCCAAATAAGAAGTAGATGGTGAAACTATCAACATAACAAAACTAAGCAGGACACGGCGAGCACGGCAGAAGCAGTCTAAAACAGACCACAAAATCTCAACAAAGTCTTAAGGATGGGGTTTGGCTAGTCTATACTCTTAATCTAACAGGGGCTTATCAAAAACTATCTAGCTATCCCTGAACAGATTCAGCTAAATCCAACCGTGGTAGATAACCTCAGTAAGCTAGTTCAGGATCTAAATCTCTCTGAAATCTAGCTTAGCACTAAGATTCAATCTATTTAAGCCGATAAACACTAGACATCAATCTCTTAGGCTAGGTATGTAAATCTGGAATTAGTTGGTTCGGGCATTTCATCAAACACCTTGGTGTGGAAAACCTATGATCTAGATTGATTGATCGAGAGCTAGCATTAAGATCACTAATCAGAAGGGATTTCGTTTAATCTAACAAACCACCTAGAAGCTAAGATTACAAGCTAAACCTAACCCATCCTCAAGAACCACAGAAAACTACTCACGATCATGATGAACATCAAACTTCAAAACCGAGAAATGAAAATAGCTTGCATAATCAGAAAGATAAGGAAGAGAGGGTAGAGTTCGAGAGATTCAAACACAAATACTGAGTGGATTGAAAGTAATCAGATCCAAGCAAGAACACGAGCAGATGAAGCTTAAAAGCGAGAATAATCATGAGTCCTAATCTGATAGGTATTTATAGTCTTAGTTAAAAACCTAAATCACAAAGGACAAAATAGCAAAATAGGAGAGGGCTCGAGCAAATCCACTTTCGAGTGGGTAGGTCGAGTGGCGAAAACTTCAAGCGACACTTTATCTTGTCGGCGAGCGCTCAGTGGCTCGGTCGAGTGGACTCCAACTGCATTTTTATCTTCGACTCATGCTTTCGAGTGGTTTGGGTCGAGTCATCACCAAGACTGCACCTTTGGCACGGACTCGAGCGGGGCTCGAGTGAGGGCTGAGCTGGTTCAAGGCGGCGCCTTTATCCTCGCTCGATCGGTGGGCTCGAGTGGCATGGGTCGAGGGGTCTATTGCAGTTTTTTGGTGCAGTGCGGGTTCGACCTTGACTCGAGTGGCTTGCTGAGTCGTCTCCATTCGAGTTTCAGTGAGTTAAGCTCTCCTTTTCTCCATTTGACTTCAACATCTCCAATAATCCTTAAGTGCACACTCAAATGCAGGTATGTATGCAAACTGTAGAAACACTCTAAATGCAAAAAAGAGATAAATGCTAAACAGCTATTAAACAAGGCTAAATGAATGAATAATGCATCTTTAAAACCATATAAAATGCGACATTCAACTCCCCAGTAGTCTTTGCTTGCCCTGCAGCAGATAAAATAAGATGGAGAAGTGGTTTGAAAATGGGGATTCGAACCAAAACTTGCAGATATAACGATGATCTCAATGTCCAGTTGCTTGTTCAGAATGCAAAGTATATGAACTTCTTAAAACCTTAGCCATACTCTTCACTGAATTTCAATTAATTCTCAACTAGACATGCATTCAAATCTACCATTCCCTTAACATTCATTTACAGAAACCATGAATCAAGCTATGCACATTCAATGAACTCATTTGGCTAAGGGTAAGGTTAAGAGACAAAGATGGTCCCTTTCACATGGTTTGATCGTTCGAGCAGGGATCTCGAAAAGGAATGAGCTTGAGTAGAATGCTTGAAAGTAGAATAGACTATAAATACACAGTGTAATTGCAACCCAGGTTCTAATTCTACACCACTTAATATTAGGCAATTTGCCTTGAACTTTTCTTGGATCGGACTCATATATTTTTTTCTTTTTGATCTTGTTCAGGAGAGGTTCTTTCTTCAGCGAATAAGGGTCTTTCTTTTGGTTTAACTACCAGCTTAGGCTTTTCCATGTTTTTCAGACCTTAAGTTTATTGCCTTTCTTTTTTTTTTGAGAACACCCTCAAATCCTTTACTAAATTAAATTTCAGAACATTCCTCTCCTGGAACTCTTAACTTTTTCTTTCATCTTTTTCCAAGTTTTATTTTTCCTTTTCACAGAACCAAACTTTATACCCAATGATGAAGATCCCACTAGTCTATCATTCGAAAATTGCGACAGAACTACAAGAGATTCATCCTTGTCGCTCAAACTTAACACTTTACAAACTCATTCAATTAGGCCTCACACACGAAAATAATATCATGGCTTGAAAGAAGGCTAGGCTAAGGGTATGGTAAAACTGTTCATGATGAGCAATTCTTGGATTAGCAAAGTGGTGTAAGCAGGATGAAGAAAATCAAGTATGTATATGGTATCCATGAGTTCAAATGCGTGCGTAGACATGATAATTATAAAGTCAAGTTCAGGTTAATAGATAGAGAATGGTGTCAATCACAGCTCTTCATATGGGACCTAATCTAGTTGTGCATTAAAGCATGGTTCGTCTTCTTCAAGTTTAATTAACAATGCATTAGACTAGAAAGCGAGGCATTGAGATTATCATATTTCAGCAACTGCGGTTATAATCATCATAATCCCTTTCATATCAGCCATATGAAATAATCTAAACTCAATCAAAATGTAAATGCAACTACATGAACACTACTGTTTGTAATCTTTTGAAAAAATTTGGTTTTTCTATGCCTTAGATGTATCTAGCTCAAATATGCACAAAAATAAAATGAGAACAAATAAACATGTCAAACACATCTTAAACCCTCCCCGACTTAAATGACGGTCCTTGTGTAATAAAAATTTAGAAGAAGGTTTAAGAGGCAACAAGAAAGAAATGCAAATGATATATACAAGAAATGATGGAGCGGTACCTTAGGGGTTGGAGAAGAAGGAGGAGATTGATTCCTCATTTTCGGTGTAAAGCGTGGACTTGACCAGCGCTCGAGTGGTTTTGTTGAACATGGGAAATGGCTGGCTCGAGCAGTGACTCGAGCTGGTGTCAGCTAAAATGCTCGCTTCGCCAAACTCCTCTTTCCTTGTGTGCTTGACTTGTTGCCTTGGCTCGAGCGAGGAGGCTCTTGGCGGTTCCACGGTGCACTTGAGGCCTAGGTGCTTCCATGCGACCCACTTCCCGTACACGTTTGGAATTCTTGGAGGAAGGAGCGAACTTCTGCTGGAAATCTTTCAGTTGATCTCTTACTTCCTTCATTTAAGCCTTTTAAATCCTTCACCGTCCCTTTAAAGCGGTATGGTTCTGCCACGAATTTGTTCCACCTTTGGAGTATTCAATTGTTGTGCTTCCTTGAGGCCGAGGGGAGACTTAGGCTGTATGGGGTAATCTCAAACAGGCTTTTCCGATCCATCGTCTTATCCTATCAGGGGTTACGAATCTTCTTACATTTGTGAACTGGCTCGAGGTGGAGGAATGAAGTCGGTTGGCGCTGGTCGGCCAGTGAGATCGTGCGGGGAAGGCCGATGCAGTTTCTCCAACGGATGGTTGAATTGGTGAGGAACACATCGGGTGGTTGGCGTCGAAGGAATCGCTCTTCTTAGATGAGTCGATATCGATCCACCTGGGATTGTATGGTTAACCTCGGCTCTACACCGAAGCCACCAGAATTGGGGTTATCACTCACAATGCTAATTTCCCCTGCTGATGACCTCTTGTGCGTCCTCATGCGATCTTTGTACCATATAAATTGTCTCAGGCAAGGCTCGTGTACATGCTCCCAGCAGCTCCCGTCCATCCCTTGTGATGCAGAACATCCTGCAATCTTAGCGTCGCATCTTCGCCTTCATTGATGTTTCCGATAACCTGCGCGAACATAGTACTGCGACAGACTTTGTGGAAATACCTAAGCATGGGACTTCGATCTGAGAGGCCTTGGAAGGATGACGAGTAAGGTTTTTCGTCTCCAATGGTGGACCGAGAGGGCTTGTAGCTCGGTCTTTGTCGATGTACGGTATCGATTATTCTCGGGGAAACCATACAAGTTTTCAGGCTCCTTTATGGAGAGGAATGGCGATCCTCTGCATGTGAAGGTGATAAACCTCGAACCTCCATCGATTCATACTCAGTTCATCCTAGAGATGCAGAGGTGAGATAGAAAATGGCATGTCTCTGGTAAGCTTCAAGCTGAATTCTCATGAATGAGGCCGTGACTCGGTACAATACTCCACATCCTTAGCGATTCAGGAGTTTTGCACATGTTGCTCAGTCGGATACCGTGTTCATGAAACCTCTGTCGAGGAAAATGGCAAGATATTCCTCACCGAGAAAGCTCATGCTTGGGCTTTTCGGGTTGCGGTGGCTACTTTGGTCTCATTTATCACCTCTGCCCATGATCAAGCCACTAGATTCCTCCGGTTTCTTTACGCGATTGCACGTTTGTCCGCGAAACTGTTCAGCGCCTTCTTTCTGCAGTGCGATCCCTTGGCTCGAGTGGGACGGTCGAGTGCGTCATCATCGCTCCTCTGGCTCGACCGGTTGACTYGAGTGGTGCAGTCGAGCTGGTCTTTAGGTAGCTCCTCTGCCTTTCCTTTTCTTCGTCGGCCGATCCCGGATCGAGCTGGGGGCTCGAGTGAACTTCATCGTCTCCATCGGTTCCATTGGTATAGAAACGGTCCTCTTAGCGAAGTGTCAGCCACGGCTTTAGCAGATGGGCGATCACCGGACTTCGCTTTTGTAGGATCTTGGGCATGGTTGAGCGTATTTGGCTGATCATTTTCAGAAATTTCTTTGAGAGCAAGTGAAGAGTGGTGTGGTAAACTCGAAAGGCTTGGTTTCCTTATATAGGCGAAGGATGGAGCTAGATGACAAGAGAGGAGCGTCCATTTGAATTTGAAATTCRAAATTTTGAGCGCCCAAAAGTTGGCTCGAGCATGTGACTCGAGTGGATTCGGTCGAATCAGCTTTTGTCTCCTTGTCGGAATTCGTATTTGAATTTGCGCGCCACTTGACTCGAGCCATTGACTCGAGTGGGACCAGTCGAGTCGGATGTTGTCGGATTTTGAATTTTGATTTCTTTGGCTCGACCGCATGGCTCGAGTGGGACCGGTCAGTCGGACTTACAGCTTTGCATTCTCACGAAAACACCTGAGCAAACCACCAGAAACAAAATTAAGCAAAAAAGCGACGGTTTAACGGAAAAATAAAGCAATATATGCAAGGATGACATGAATTTCTCCCAAGTGAGCTTGTTTATTAGTATAGCTTGACTTCATTTTAGTTAGCGGGGAGGTTCATCTAGAGGATGGAAGTCCCCTCGGGATGATGTAATCAGCAAGATAGGATTTGAGTCTCTGCCCATTCACAAGAAACTCGAGTCACCCTTCCCGATCGAGTAACCGCCTCCATAAGGTGAGACTTCTTTGACTCTGAATGGTCCCGACCATTTGACTTTAGCTTTCCAGGAAATATCTTGAGTCTCGAGTTGAAAAGGAGCACTTGATCACCATGAATTGGGAAGAATCCTTTGTCATGGAAGGCTTTTGTCCTTATCCCTTATAAACCTTCTAGTTCATATACAATGCCTTGTACTCATTCCATAGCAGAGTGGCAAGCCTGTTACAGAGCAGCCTGGAATGGTGCTTCCAATCGTGTCTCGAACGCAGTCCTATATGTCCAGAGAGTCTCATCAAGCTTAGAGGACCATCTCTTTGAGACTCCTACTACTCTTGCTAAGATGGCTTTGATCTGCTTGTTAGACACTTCCACCTGCCCACCGGTTTGAGGATGATACATGGCTACCTTGTGCTTAACCCCATTTCTTCAAGATTTTCAAGAGCTTGTTGATGAAATGGGATCCCCATCGCTTATCACAACTCTTGGTACTCCAAATCTGGGAAGATAATGCTTTTGAACATCTTCGAACCTACCCTTGCATCATTGTAGACATAGCTTCAACCCACTTGGAGACATAATCGACAGCCACCAAAATGTAGCTGTTCCCATGAGATGGTGGGCTGAAAGGCCCCATGAAATCAATGCCCCACATCAAAAACTTCGACTTCTGAATTGGGTTCGAGGCATCTCGCTCCTCCCAATGTTACCCATTCTCGGCAAGGATCACACCTAGTGATGAAAGCTGAGCATCCTGAACATTGAAGGCCACCACAATCCTGCTTGGAGAACCTTCAACTGTCTTGAAAGGGCAAAGTGACCCCATAAACTGAACCATGGCAATGCTAACCCCTTTTACTTCTCCATCAGCTATGCATCTTCTCAGAAAGACCATCGAACTCTCTTGCAAGTAAGGCTCATCCCTAAGTAGTGGTTCACATCTCTCATAAACTTTTTCCCAGATCAACTTCCGGATTTCGCCGCTATAAGGATAAAAAATCTGCATACCAGACATCTTCCCTTCTATGCCAAGACAAAGCAATGAGTTGTTCGTGCATGGAATCATCAATGGCGATGGATCATCTATTCTCATTCTTGATAAATGATCAGCTACCCCATTCTCTATACCCTTCTTATCAACGATCTCCATGTCAAACTCCTCAGAGAAGTATCCATCTGAGCAGTCTCGTTTAGTTTCCTTCTTTGCATAGATATGCCTGAGTGCCATGGGTGTACTATCACTTTAACACTAGTAGCTTCTGAACTTTTCAAAGCAAAGACAACAAGCAATTCCTTCTCTGTTGTCGCATATCTCCCGAGCTTCATCAAGTGTTCTGCTTGCATAATAGATCACATGCAGCTTCAATCTTTTGTCCCAAAACAGCCCACAGAAAATCTGAAGCATCACACATGATTTCGAACGGATAGTCCCAGCTTGGTCTTGACTATTGAGCTGAGACCAAAGCTTCCTTAATCGCTGGAATGCCTCAAACACTCAGAATCAAAGATGAACTCTTGTTCCTGCATAGCAGCCAGTGAGTGGTCTAGCTATATTTGAGAAATCCTGATAAACTCAGTAGAAACCAGCATGACCCAAGAAACTTCTGATATCCCGACGCTTAGGCGGTGCAACGCATCATCACGTCAACCTTGGCCTGCCCACTTCTATCCCATTCTCGAAATCTGTGCCCAGGACAATCCCTTCTCTACCATAAAGTGGCATTTCTCCCAGTTCAGAACCAGATTTGTCTCCTCACACCTAGTAAGCACCCGCAAAGGTTCAAAAGAGAGGAGAAAGAAGAGCCATACACGGAAAAATCATCCATGAATACCTCCACGCCTCTATTAAATCCGAGAATATAGAAGTCATGCATCTCAAAAGTAAAGAGTACAGACCAAAAGGCATTCTCCTATAAAAGTTCCATATGGACAAGTGAAAGTAGTTTTTTCTGATCATTAGATGAATAGAATTTGAAAGAAACCGCATACCCGCCTAAGAAACAAAGAATAGGATGATTTGAAAGCCTTTCTAACATTTGATCAATGAATGGTAACTGGAAATGATCTTTTCTAGACAAAGATTCAACCTGTAATCAATACACATCCTATGACCAGTGATAGTTCTAAAGGGTATCAGTTCATCCTTATCATTCCTAACAACAGTTATACCTCCTTTCTTTGGAACACAATGCAATGAGAAACCCAAGTACTATCAGATATGAGTGTATGACCAGCTTCTAACAACTTAAGAATTTCCTTTTAACCACTTTTCAAATTCGGTTCAATCTTCTCTCGAGGTTCAATGCTAGCATATGATTCATTTTCTGAATTTATGAGTGCATAGGCTAGGTGAAATTCCTTTAATATCATCTAAAGAATACCCAATTGCTTTTCTAAACTTCTCAATTCACCAATAGCAAATGCATCTCTCATCACTGTATCATTTACTATGACGGTATGTAGAATGGGTCCAAGAAAAGCGTTAGCCTGAAGGGAGGGTTTTGAGGTCACCAGTGCTGAAGCCTAGTCGTTGATGCAGGAGTCTGCTCGAGCACGGCTCGAGTGGCGATGTCAGTCAGCCTGAATGCTTGCTCGAGCTGGCGACTGAGCTGATAGTAGTGACGCGAGCAGCACTGCTCGAAGTGACGAGCTGGTGGCTCAGAGTGTGTTCTGCGGCCAAAACCTCTGTGTCGATTCCTCAATCGATCTTCAAAAACCTCTGCCTTCCAAACCATGCGAATCCAAAATCATCACATACCCCAAAGTTTCGTCAGCACTCATCTTTCCCAACCTTGTCAAAGCGGTCAAGGTGATCTTCCTCAAGTTTCTCCAGAAGTTCATCAGCAAGTTGATCCATTTTCAACATGAAGATCTGCCCTTCTACTCTGGCTTTCATCGTGGCTTTGATGTCGAACGTCATCTTGAAATCATTCCCCAGATTCAGATCAATCTTTCCCTTTCGAACATCGATAACTGCCCCGGCCGTAGCTAAGAAGGGTCTTCCTAGAATCGAGGATCCTCGTTCTTCATCCATCTCCGACTATGAAGTCTGTAGGTACCTCAACATTTCCAACCACCGATCTTCCAATGCAAGGAGTCCTAACTGATCTGTCCGCAAGCACCAAAGAGATGTGCAAGGCTTGTAGTTGCTGAATCCAACCTCTGGCCAGAGAGGCATGAGACCGATAGATGCTCCAAGATCACAAAGGGATTTCTTGAAAACTATCGACCTAGGGAGCATGGAAGAGTGAGCACCCAGATCGCAGCTCTCCTCGATGATCTCTTCCGAATGATGGCACGCACTTTCTCGATAAAACCATACCCTGAATCGCTTGGCTTTCTATTCACCGCATCCTTCAAATTTCTGATATATAGGTAACATGGAAAAGCATCAATGAGTGGTAGCCAATCTGCTTCCCTCGATATGTTTATCAAAATCGCTTGATTTCTCCATTAGATCCTTCTTGAATCTTCCTGGGAAAGGCAATTTGGGTTTATAAGGCGGGGGAATGAAAGGTGCCTTCTTTTCCTCCTGGAATCACAGATTTTTCAGCGTGGAGGGCTACCGAGGAGCCGAGTCAGTGGTCGAGTCATCCTCCATGAAGTTTCTTGGTCTCCTTTGTTGCTTAAATCCTCCCCATCTCATCCTCACCGCCTCAGTGACTTTAATGATCCGCCCCTTCGTAACGCCGCCACTTCTAAAGTGATGGCATTGATATGGGCAAAATCGGGTTTGCACGCCTTTCCGAGCTGGCCAATAGGTTCGTGGAAGAACTCATGCGTAGCTGTTCTCCAAGTACCTTATTTTGGGAGGTCAATGTCTCAAACTTGCTGTTAAGATCATCATAGAGTAGTCCATCTGAGTTTTGACTTCACCAATTCTTTTGACGCCAAAGCACCGCTGCTTGCCTCAGATCTCGAGCATGCTTGTCAGCCGGGGATCAAGAGGCTAAGAAGGCTGAGCTGGGGGTGCGGAAACCCGGTGGTGGACCCATAACTCCTTGTTGTTGATGGCTGCTCGGTAGTGTGGCTTGGGAACGAAACCTTGATGCTGGTTGGGTTGGAAAAAGGCTGTGAAGCGGTTGTTGCCGAGACGTGCACGATCTGCAAGTTAGCAACGCTGGTGCTCCTGTAAGATAGATGTCGTTTTGTAGTAGCCTTTGTTGCAGCCACCCTGATTCTGAATGTAGCTAACCTCTTCCATATCAGTATTCTCCCCATCTTGAATCTGGAAAATCTCATCTTCACTGTAAAATGAACGTGTTTTCTCCGGCGAGAAGGATTTTGACCTGGGCCTGCATTCAAAGCCTTGATTTCGCCTCGCCTTTCTTCCGAATCAACACGCTGCGCACACTTCTGCCATACCGCTGAGTAGTTCCCATCCGATGAGCAAGGTTCTCCACTAATTCTCAGCCCTCAATGACATCCTTGTCAGGAAATTGCCATTGCTTGTGATCAAGAATCATCCTCGATTGCAACCCTCTGAAGTGCATCGAGGAGAGATTCATTGCTGAAACCGTGGGTGAGGACAATCAATAAGGTAACCTTTAAATCTTTCCCAGGCTTCGCAGAATGCTTCCCACCTTTATGCGCAAAAACCGATATCTCATTATGAAAGTAGCCATGAAGGAGTAAGAACTGGCAAGAAAACTTTCATGCCCCATGAAGTGATGTAACCATGGGGTGATTCTTCTCCCACGTATGTGCTTGTCCCCAAGAGAGAAAGGAAAAGTCTTAGTTTGAAGCCATCTTCACGACTCCATTGATCTTAAGTGAGGTCAAAGCCTATCAAACTCATCCAGTGATCAAGAGATCCTCCATAAAGTGCACCATGGAACTTGCTCGGTACCATAGCGATCAAACCACTCGATCTCAAAGTTGTTGTTCTGGATGTTAGAGGACAATCCCTGCCTCTGAGTGAGTGGGAGCACGCCCGCCCCTAATCAACCGTGGCCTCCTCAGGAGGTGCTTCCGCATGGTTGTTGTCTTCCATTCCACCTGATCACGATGATCCGGATTATCTACTCGGGGGTGTTCTGCTCCCTCACTGTTTTGGTCTATTGATGTAGTCAACGGAAGGTAAGAGGTTCTGATTTCCTTTTGATCTCGTTTGCATGCAAGTAAGGGTGGGCTCGGACAGCGGCTCGGCGGGTGGGTCGGGTGGCAAAGTTCACGCCTGGAAAGATGACTCGGTCGGGCACTTTCGAGCTAGGCAGTCGGTGAGAGCTAAGAGCGCGTCAAGTTTGACTTCGGTTTGACACTTTCGAGTGGGTAGGTCGAGTCGGATCAAAACGTGCCATAGTACCGAAATGCGACAAAGAAGGAAGCAGAGGGTGAGTCACGAGTAGGCGTAAAGAACTTGATCTAAGACGAATTGAAATCCTAAATGTAACAAACAACACCCAAACGGCAGCGGCGCCAATTTGAAATAACAGATTTTTATGCTTCTGCTATCTGTCAAATGCCTCAATGCATCAACATGTCATTGTAGTGCAGAAAGGTATCAATCGAGGTGTGTCATTAACCATAAAGGATGCGATCAAGTCATAAGTCAAGCGAAATAAGAAGTAGATGGGTGAAACTATCACTAGCAATAAACTAAAACGAGGACAGCGAGCCGAAACGAGGGTGAAAGCAGTAAAAGCAGAGCACGAAAATCAATCGAAACAAGCAGGTCTTAAGGATGGGGTTTGACTAGTCTATACTCTTAATCTAACTAGGGGCTTATCAAAACTATCTAGCTATCCCTGACAACAGATTCAACAGCTAAATCCACTCGTGGTAGATAACCTCATGCTAGTTCAGGACCTAAATCTCTCTAGCGAAATCTTAGCGAGGCACTAAGATTCAATCTATTTAAACCGATAAACACCCTAGACATCCAATCTCTTAGGCTAGGTATGTATCTCTGAATTAGTTGTTCAGGCATTTCATCAAACACCTTCTGGTGTGGAAAACCTATGATCTGATTCAATCGAGAGAAACTAGCATTAAGATCACTAATCCAGAAGGGATTTCGTTTAATCTAACCCTAAACCACCTAGAAGACTAAGATTACAAGCCTAAACCTAACCCATCCTCAAGAACCCTAGAAAACTACTCACAGATCATGATGAACATCAAACTCAAAACCCTAAATGAAAATAGCTTGCATAATCGAAAGATAGAGGGAGAGTTCAGAGATTCAAACACAAATACTGAGGATTGAAAGTAATCAGATCCAAGAAAGCAAGAACACCAAGATGAAGAAAGCTTAAAAACGAGAATAATCATCGAGTCCCCGCCCTAATGACACAATAGGTATTTATACCTTAGTTAAAACCCTAAATCACAAAAGGACAAAATAGCAAAATAGAGAGGGCTCGGCAAATCCACTGAGTGGGAGTCGAGTCCGGCAGAAAACTTCAAGACGACACTTTTATCTTCGGCTCGCAGGCACTCGAGTGGCTCGGTCGAGTGACTCCAAGACTGCATTTTTATCTTCGCCGACCATGCTACTCAGTGGCTGGGTGTCATCACCAAGACGCACCTTTACCGGACTTCGGGGGCTCGAGTGAGGGCTCGAGCTGGTTCCAAGACGGCGCCTTTATCCTCGCTCGATCAGTGGGCTCGAGTGGCATGGGTCGAGCTGGGTCATATTGCAGTGCAGAGTGCACGGTTCGACTCGACTCGAGTGGCTTGCTGTGGCCTCCATTCGAGTTTCTGGTCAGTTAAGCTCCTTTTTCTCCATTTGACTTCAACATCTCCAATCCAAGCACTGAAACAACTCCAAAATGTATGCAAACCTAATGCAAAACACTCTAAGTATGCAAAAATAGAGATAAATGCTAAGAACAAGCTATTAAACAAGGCTAAATGAATGAATAATGCATGCTAAAACCATATAAAATGCAGACATATCAGTAGCTTGGACCAAACACTGGAAAAACATAACTAGGGACCTCGAAAGCGAAGATGGCAAAAACAATTCTTAATTTATAATTTATTTATTTTCATTTACTATTTATGATTATTTGCTCAAATGATGAAATCAAAAAGAAAATTATGTCGTTATGTAGTCACAAATACTACACCTCGATATTTGAGATGTTATAACTCATACACTCATGTCATTTTGTAGTCACAAACACAAATGTAACTCGCAAAACATCGCCGTTTTTCATTAAACAAACGTTACACGTGTCACATCATCGATATATGAGGAGCTATATTGGTGTTTAATTTGGAGTTAGGACATTTCGGTGCATTTTTTGAGGTGTGGTGTGAGCAGCGAAAAATTAAGTTGGAGGGTTTCGCGATTAATCTCATATTAAAACATATACTTTGAATTATCAACTTAAAGTTTTGACGATGGTATTTGCTAATTGATTAATAATTATGCCTAAGTTCAATGATTAATTTTTCTCATGATTTCTACACTATCTGTTAGTATATATATACAAAATACGCAGATAAACATACTAGTATAGTAGTGTATACTATTGTAAAGTGAAACCCAACGCATTGGACACTTGAGATGTGTCAGTAAGAGTGGGGACATGCGAGTCCTTCACAACTGTAAAGTGAACCCAACGTATTGGACACTTGAGGTGTGTCAGTGAGAGTGGGGACATGCGAGTCCTTCCCAACTGTAAAGTGAACCCAACTCATTGGACACTTGAGGTGTGTTAGTGAGAATGTGGATATATAGTATAATATATCTGCGTATTTTGTATATATTATACTAACAGATAGTGTAGAAAATCACGAGGAATATTAATCATTGAACTTAGGCATAATTTTGATTAATCAATTAGCTGTCAAGATAACACCATCGTCAGAAACATAGGTTTCGCACAAGTGGAAGATAGATTCAAATAGTATATGTTTTAATCTAAGATAAATGTAGTGGTTGAGCAGAGTACTGTATGATTGGGATCCAATGATTTAATAAACAGTATTATTGAGTATTGCTAATAATTATAATCGCAAAGTATCGATTGACATGGTCAGACTTAGCTGTATCTGTGTTCTCATCGGTAGAAGAATCTTTTTCAAGTGGCCTAAGATTGAACAAGTTAAACAATAAATCTTCAAATTCAACCGAAGAGGATTAAAAAGAAATTAAAGAGGAAAATAAAAAATATATCTCAAAGGTGACATCTACTATATATTAATTGATATGTTTATTTTCAGAAAAAAACATTTAATGTGATATTATTTACATGACATACCACTATGTTTTTTTTTTTGTAGATTTTAGTGTTTAACTTGATTATTAAATGTCAGTTTTAAGTAAATTACACTTTTGATTATATAAAACAAAGTACATTACACTAGCACAGTCAATTGCATATATCTTACAATACATCTTTCGCCGGAGTGAGGGATTTGAGTTTTGTGGCACGTAGATGAAATCATCACAGGTTGGAAAGAGAAAAAGTTGCATCAGAAGCAGTTAATGGATATCGTAGGACTCGAAAGAGAAAACAAGCAGAAAAAACAGAGTCAGATTATGAGAGTTTGGACAAAATTTTGGTGAAATATGTTCCAAATCTAGAGAATGAGAAGCAGAGGTTCAAAACTGGAGCAGAAGAGACATAGAACTCGATGACCAATAATGAAGGTAGCTTGGACCAAACACTGGAAAAACATAACTAGGGACCTGAAAGCATGAAGATGGCAAAAACAATTCTTAATTTATAATTTATTTATTTTGCCTACTATTTATGATTATTTGCTCAAATGATGAAATCAAAAAGAAAATTATGTCGTTATGTAGTCACAAATACTACACCTCGATATTTGAGATGTTATAACTCATACACTCATGTCATTTTGTAGTCACAAAAACAACAGAATTTTCGCAAAACATCGTGCCGTTTTTTCATTAAACAAACGTTACACAGTGTCACGTCATCGATATATAGAGGAGCTATATTGCGGTTTAATTTGGAGTTAGGACATTTCGGTGAATTTTTTTGAGGTGTGGTGCTGACGCGCAGAAAAAATTAAGTTGGAGGATTTCGTTGCATTAATCCCTATATTAAAACATATACTATTTGAATTATCAACTTGTGCTAATCCTATGTTTCTGACGATGGTGTTATCTTGACAGCTAATTGATTAATCAAAATTATGCCTAAGTTCAATGATTAATTTTCTTCATGATTTCTACACTATCTGTTAGTATAATATATACAAAATACGCAGATAAACATACTAGTATAGTAGTGTATACTATTGTAAAGTGAAACCCAACGTATTGGACACTTGAGATGTGTCAGTGAGAGTGGGGACATGCGAGTCCTTCACAACTGTAAAGTGAATCCAACGTATTGGACACTTGAGGTGTGTCAGTGAGAGTGGGGACATGCGAGTCCTTCCCAACTGTAAAGTGAACCCAACTCATTGGACATTTGAGGTGTGTTAGTGAGAGTGGGGATATATAGTATAATATATCTGCGTATTTTGTATATATTATACTAACAGATAGTGTAGAAAATCATGAGGAATATTAATCATTGAACTTAGGCATAATTTTGATTAATCAATTAGCTGTCAAGATAACACCATCGTCAGAAACATAGGTTTCGCACAAGTGGAAGATAAATTCAAATAGTATATGTTTTAATCTAAGATAAATGTGGTGGTTGAGCAGAGTACTGTATGATTGGGATCCAATGATTTAATAATCAGTATTATTGAGTATTGCTAATAATTATAATCGCAAAGTATCGATTGACATGGTCAGACTTAGCTGTCTCTGTGTTCTCATCGGTAGAAGAATCTTTTTCAAGTGACCTAAGATTGAACAAGTTAAACAATAAATCTTCAAATTCAACCGAAGAGGATTAAAAAGAAATTAAAGAGGAAAATAAAAAATATATCTCAAAGGTGACATCTACTATATATTAATTGATATGTTTGTTTTCAGAAAAAAACATTTAATGTGATATTATTTACATGACATACCACTATTTTTTTTTTGTAGATTTTAGTGTTTACCTTGATTATTAAATGTCAGTTTTAAGTAAATTACACTTTTGATTATATAAAACAAAGTACATTACACTAGCACAGTCAATTGCATATATCTTACAATACATCTTTCGCCGGAGTGAGGGATTTGAGTTTTGTGGCACGTAGATGAAATCATCACAGGTTGGAAAGAGAAAAAGTTGCATCAGAAGCAGTTAATGGATATTGTAGGATTCGAAAGAGAAAACAAGCAGCAAAAACAGAGTCAGATTATGAGAGTTTAGACAAAATTTTGGTGAAATATGTTCCAAAGCTACATTACACTAGCACAGTCAATTGCATATCTTACAATTGTTTTTAATATTTCTATAAATATCATTATACATATTTTAATCATAACTTTATATTTAAAAAAATAGTTCGGAATATTTAAAAAATTGGATATTCAAATATGGGGTAGAATTAAAAAATTTGTATTTTCCCTTCTTCCATATTTCTTAATACTTTATTTTATATATTTCCTTTTATTAAAGTATATATTGAATAAGTATAAAATATGTAATAGAAATATTAAATATATATTTTTACTTTTTAGTAAGTATATATAAGGAGAAATAATTGCTAAACCGATTTTCTTCTATGTTTGTAAAACAATCGTTTGTTTGTGTTTTTCAATGATAATTGTGTTCCATTTGTCTTTAGCTGAATGATGGTAGAAAGAGAGTTAAGAGATTTGTTTATATAACGATATAAGAATAAATATTAGGAGATTTAGACATATTTACCTTTAGTAAAAAAAAATTGTTTGTTCTTATGGCAATAAGAAATAACTAGATTATATCCCGCGTTATAGCGCGAATTGATATTTTTAAGGTTTAAGTTTTATTCTAAAGTTTTGGTTATAATATTTCAAAGATTTAAATTTTTAAATAATAATTTTGAATTATATTATTATTTGTTATTCTACAAATTAAACATTATTTCTCTAACTTTACTTTCCAAATATGAGTAAAAAATAATAACTTCAATTATTTGATTTCATTTAAAGAAACGTATTAGTATTGAATATATATATGATTTTTATACTAACTTCATGATGTGTTATTATTAAATAATAATAAAACTATGAGTATAAATTTTTTATTTTTCGTACATGTTTGATTTTATTTAAAAATATTCATTTTAATCTTTCAGAAAAAAATAATAGATTTTACATGAATGTTTTGTATTTTAAACAAACTAATATTTTTTATGTTTGTAAAACAAAATGTTTTGTTGATTTATTATTGTAAATTGTGTCTCATTTCTAACAAATTTTATTTACATAATTATGTGTGGTTATATGGGTAAGTAGATAAAGATGTGCACTAGATTATAGGGAAAACGGCCGATTCTCCCACCAACTATGTTGCTTTTTCATACATGAACTTATGTGTAGTGCCTTAAACTACATGAACTTACTTAAAATTTGAATTTACTACACGAACTATTCAAAAACGGCTAAAACCTACAAATTGATTAACGGTGTTAATATTCCGTTAACATATGCCACCACGTCTAGGATGCCATGTGGCATCCACGTAGATTTTTTTTTTTTAACTGAGATAAAATATTACTAATCCTACTCCAGCCGGTGAATTCGCAAACAACAGATTTGAGGCTACTTCAAAATTGATTAAGTTAACAACACAAACTTTTTCATCATTAAAAACAATTCACAAATTTCAGTATAAGAAAAAAATACTAGAAGAGATGGTGAGATATCTGTGTTCAAAGATTTTGAATTTTTGCGGAGGCTACAACCATTTCCAGTGGGGTAAAATGGATCCAACTCTCTGAAAACTATTTTTTCAGTAGAACATTATTCCTTCAGTAGAATATTATTCCTCCTGTAGAACAATATTCCTTTCGTAGAATGTAGCGCCCACACCTGTAGAATGTAGTGTTATATGACCAAACGAAAGAAATAGTGTTCTACAGAAGGAATAGTATTCTATAGAAAGAATAATTTTCTACAGAAGAAATAGTTTTCTACTGTAGAACACTATTTCTTCCGTATAATGTAGATATTCGTTTGTCATAGAACACTACATTCTACAGGTGTGAACGCTACATTCCACGGAAAGAATTTTGTTCTACAGAAGGAATAATATTCTACAGAAGAAATAATGTTCTACTGAAGGAATAGTATTCTACTGAAAGAATAGCTTTCACAGAGTTGGATCCATTTTATCCCACTGAAAATAGTCGTGAACTCCGTAGAAATCCTAAATCTTGGAACACATATCTCTCACCCTCTCTTCTAGTATTTTTTAAAAATTTGTTAATTATTTTTAACGATGAGAAAGTTTGTGTTGTTAACATAATCATTTTGAAGTAGTCTCAAATCTGTTGTTTCTGGATTCATCGGCTGGACTAGGATTAGTAATATTTTATCTCAATTATTAAAAAAAAAAAAAATCTCCACGTGGATGTCACGTAGCATCCTAGACTATGTGGCATCTGCGTGGATGACATATGGCATCTGCGTAGTAATATTTTATCTCAATTATTTAAATAAAAAAATCTCCACGTGGCATCCTAGACTATGTGGCATCTGCGTGGATGACATGTGGCATCTGCGTGGATGACATGTGGCATCCACATGGTATATGTTAACGGAATATTAACACTGTTAATCGATTTGTAGGCTTTAGCTGTTTTTGAATAGTTTGTGTAGTAAATTCAAATTTTAGGTAAGTTCATGTAGTTTAAAGCACAACACATAAGTTCATGTATGAATACGCCAAAACAACATAGTTGGTGGGTGAATCGGCTGTTTTCCCGTAAATTATATTGGTTATAAAGATAAATAATAAAATACTAATACATTTTAATATTTTTCTTGTTTGCTTCTAAGATCAATAATATTTTATGTAATTGTTTACAATTTTAATGTTTGTTTATAATGTTAATTCCCAACTAATAGTATTATATATGTATTATGGAATTTTTAAATTAATTTTAAGTAGTAATATTGTAGTGGAAATCTGACAAAGTTGTTTATAATTTTTTTTTTAATTTAGAATCTATAAATTAGTTATTATTAATTTATATATTTATTAATTTTTATATTTAATTTTTGTTTAACTAATTGATTTATTTAAGAAAATTTGAATAAAATTAAAAATAGATTTTGTGAAGATTTTATTTTCAAATATGTATTTTTAATAGTAAAAATTAATTAAGTGTAATTTGAATAAAATTAAAAGTTACTTTTGTGAAGATTTTATTTTTAAATATATATTTTTAATAGTGAAAATAGATTAAGTGTTTAGACATTTTTATTCTTAATGATATTTTTTATTAGTTTTTAAGACTAATAGTATTGTATGTAATTTTTATATTTTTAATATTATTTTTAAATAGGTACTTCTAAAATATTAGTAAGAGGATATTTGAAATGTAATTTTTAAATATTATTAAGAGGATATTAGTAGTTTTATTACTGTTTGGTATGGAGTTTGAGATACTGCAACTTCACTGAAAGTCAAACAAAATGTAGTTCGGTTAAAACCAAAAAAAAAAAAAAAAACGTAGTGCGGTTTGATAATGACTCATATTTACATTGTCTACCTACCACCTTTACTTATTACAGTACTTCTTTTTGGCTCGGTTAGTTGAACGAAGTTTGATACAATTTGGAACGGATTTTGTGGTTCATTTCAGTTTATATGTTCACCACCAAGAAATATTTACTCAAGTCTTTTCTTTTTTTACTCAGTGTCAAAGTCTTTTCTTATATCTGACCAAAATAAAAAATAAAAAAAATTGTCTCACAATTTAGCTTGGATGATGCAGAAAGAAACTATAAAGCATGAACAAAATATTCTTACCAGAAAATCGAAGGATACAGAAAATAGTTTGGTTGCCTCCACTTTCTGATATGAATTATTCGAAGAAGGATCAGGTGAAGGATCGCATCAAAAAATATGTTGCGAATATTTATACTAAGAATCATTGGGCTATGCCTGAGAAGCTTCAGAGTTTCACAGGGTTGCTCGATAATGAGGATGACAAAAAGGGTGACGGATTGACTGAGGTAAAAAAAATTTTGGAGAAGGTTGATGAGATTTATAATAACATCAAGAGCTTTGAATCTTTGGAAGAGTTTCTGTTTTCCACGAAGCTCAATCCGCCGATCGGTGACCAGGTGAACTTTTTCATTGCACCAAAATTGACTATAATCGTTGGGTTCTTCTAGTTTGCTAGGTTTGCTCGTTTCTGCCATATATTGAATCCTAGCTCTTTATTTCACCCTAAACAGTATTCATTTTGGTTCTGTGAGTTTCTTGCTTGCAATGAACCCAAGTTCTGGGTTTATTGCGATTAAGGACACACTTTGTAAGATCTAGGTTTCTGTTCTTCAGGTTCATCAAGACATGAATGCTCCGCTATCGCATTACTTCATTCACACCAGCCTCAATTCCTACTTCACCGGGAATCGTGTCAATCCGAAATGCAGCATTAAGCCCATCATTGATGCACTTAAACAGGGTGTGAGGGTGGTTGAACTAGATCTGTGGCCGTATGGTAAAGACGGCATCTGCGTTAGGCCTAGCTGGTATTCAGTTTCTCCTCTTTTACTTCATGAACTTTGTGTAAACCTGTTTGTGTCAGATTCTTGTTTTGCTCTTGCTCTGAGTTTTTTTTTTTTTTTTGGTAATGAATTTCATAGGAACATTGGGAAGCCTCTGCAATTGCAAGAATGTTTGAATTCTATTAGAGAGAATGCCTTTAAGGACACAAGTAGTTATCCTGTAATAATTACCTTCAAGGATGGCTTGAAAACGGATCTTCAATCCAAAGCTACTCAGGTTTAGAATCTTCTAATTCTTCTCCTCATTTTCCATAATTATTATGGTTAAAGTATTCCAAATTTTCTGATCACAGATGTATGATATGTGTATGAACATGTTGCATATGTAGATGATAAATCAGACATTTAAAGATATGTTATGTCACCATGATCCTCGTAGTTCAGAGGAATTCCCTTCACCAGCACAACTGGAAAATAAGATATTAATTTCAAGAAGACCCCCAAAAGGGTTGTTATATGCTATTGACGCCAAGGAAACAGTTGAGGAACGGAATGGGGAGCTACAACATGAGTCGGCAGATCCAAATTACCAGAGCCTAGTTGCATTTAATGCTGTAGAACCAGGCGGCATGCTAATAAAAGCATTAACAGACAAGCCTGAAATTATCCTACGACCAGGATGGTACGAGAAAGATGTTATAAGGTACTGTGAAGCAAAATATATGTATATATATATATATATGTATAAATGCTTAGTCTGGCATTGGCCTCAACAAGGTGAGAGTAGTTGGGTCGCAGGTGCTGAAAAAATCTAACTGATTAAAAGAGACTTGACAATAAACAGGTTCACCCAAAATAAATTCTTGAGGACACGTCCAAAACGCAAATTTTGGAGCAATACCCCCTATGAACCCCAGAGAGCTTGGATGCACGGTGCTCAAATGATTGCACTAAGCAGGCAGGTGTGCCTCTAAACTTTTTTGTCTCTATGTTTTGTGGTTTCTCTTGCTCATGAACAGTAGTAGTACGAGCATGTACGCGCTATGGGAAATCAACATGTGTTGATCGGTGAAACTCATTTTTTTTTTTTGGTCGTGATGGAAGAAAACTTTTTGATGGAGAAAATGTGTAAGAATTTTGAGAGCAACCAATTTAGAAATATAGTCTTTTATTTATTTGATTCAGCTATGTTACAAATGAAAAAGATAGAGGTATTATGGTTTGCAAAACTACAAATATCTAACAAATTTTTTATCATAAATCTAGATTGGTCTATGTAGATTGTTACTACATATATTTACATAGTATTCCATACAATCATCTAAAAGAATTTAAAAAGATAAAAATTAATGTGAAGATGATTGTTGAAGAAATCTAGAATTTGGATCAAGTTTTGGGTTTTGGCCCAAATAATAATTGAATCAAAAACTAAATAAATAAACTTGATCCAAAATCAAGTCAATATTTCAACAATTTGTTTGTTTCGGGACTTCATATCATGAATACAACATGTTTTACCCACAACTACAGGACGAGAAAGAAAAACTTTGGTTGATGCAAGGGATGTTTAGAGCGAATGGAGGGTGCGGTTACGTCAAGAAGCCGAATTTCCTTTTGGATGAGAGTTCTAGTGGAGTTTTCTATCCAAGAGAAGATCCAGAGGTTGTGAAGACATTAAAGGTTTGTCATGCTACAACAACTTCTTTTCCCATGCTTCCATTTTCTCACTTTAGATGTGACATGACATTATATCGTGCAGGTCAAAGTCTACATGGGAGATGGATGGCAGAAGGACTTCAAGAAGCGCATAGGTCGACTGTTTAATCCGGACTTATACGTAATGGTAAAATCTTATTAGTTGGTTATAATTAACTCTTTTTGGTCTGAAATGAGTTTGATTTTGACTCGTTTGTCGACAATACACAGATTAGTATTGCTGGTGTAGCCCATGATGAGAATACTATGAAAACGGCTGTGAAATACAACGATTGGACACCTACTTGGGGACAAGAATTCACATTCCCCTTGACCTATCCTGATCTTGCTTTGCTTAGGATTGAAGTCTACAACCACGAAGTATCGAGTGCAGATGGATTTTGTGGTCAGACATGTCTTCCGGTGTCTGAACTAATAGAAGGAATTCGAGCTGTTCCGCTCTATGATGAAAAAGGTGAGGCATGTAGCTCGACAATGCTGCTCATACGTTTTAAGTGGTCTTAGCCTACAATTTCTTGCTCCTTAAAGTGGCTTTTGGTCAAGTGGTGTTTCTTAGAACCTTTCAACAATGACACTTTCTAGGACTCCTAGTTCAAGTTCCACCGATTGGGAGATCAGGTATTGGTCCATAACCCTTCGGCATTACCATTTAACTTTGGGAAAGAAAATAGTTTTTCTCTCCTTTTTATATTTTTTTGTCGTCAATTCCAGTTCCTTTCACTTCTATTGTTGAATTTCGTTTACTATCCATTTATTTTATTTTATTCCTATTTCTTTTTATTTTTTTTGGTGTGGAGACAACCAATTTTAAGAAAGGATAGTTCCAAGTGTTCTATTATACTTGGGGTTTCACTTCAGAACTCTTTTTTCATTCTTCAGCAAGTTCATATATCTAATCGAGATTGGTTCAAAACATAGAGATGTTTTCTGGGCCTTACTTCTTTAGGTTTAGGGTAATAACTTCCAATAAAACTGAAACCTAGTGATGAATTAAATTTCCCATTTTTCGTTTTTTTGGTCTTACTATACATATATTTGTAAAAATAAACATAAAAGAGGATCCAGTTCTGAAATCTTCAGGTATTCCTATTTTTCGTAGCAGATCTTATTGGGTGTAGAATTTTGGAAATTTTGCTCACCCCAAGATCCACGATGTGACAAATGTCAAATGAGGCCACAATGCTATGCCACATGTCACTATTTCCTTCTGACCGTTAATAATAATAATAATAATCTTTCTCCCAAAATAACACTCTTCTTTAACACACACAAAAATAAAAACAAAACAGACTTTAATATTTAGTATCTTATTCACGTGAGAAAAAAAAAACAAAATGCATTTGGATAACCACAAGCAGAATCAGATTTTGGTATCATCATATCTACAAATATATACGACATATAGATAAACCTCTCAAACCTAACTGAGATGATGTTTTGGATTTTGTCTTCTTTTGTTTCTCATACTTGTAAGTAGAAATGAAAAAGAGAGAAGCAAGTTCTTTCTTTTATTTCAATATTTATTTACCCATTAGAGCATCGGTATTTACCCATTGCACAGGTTTTCATTTGTGTCTTAATATTATTTTAAGAGTAAATTTAATAGGAAAGTGACACGTAATGTGTCTTAACCCAATATTTTTGTCTTCGGCAAGACACAATCTTAAATTATATTTCGTTTTTTCATTAAATTTTATAATAAATTATTGGTCAGACATAGCCATCAGTCTGCAATACTGATGGTCTTACAATGAGCATTGTTCACTATTTATAGCACAGTTGAAAACCCTAATCTCCTGACACATGTCAGCATCAGGTAGAAATGAGAGATCCTAGGAGATCGATTCTGTTGCTCGTGTCTATCCACAGCTCCGTACTGTACCATATCTCATTCCTTTTACTTTTGCATCGATATTTAAGACTGAAGCTTCCTGTGCAATTTCCTCCTTGTCTTTTGTGTTTTAAGGATATAACCGTTGCTTCATGGGTTTAATGGGCTGCGACATTTGAATGTTGATGGGCTGATTTTTTGTTCACGTCCGAAGCTACTAATGGTGTTGAACTTTGATTTTTGTTCAGGAGAAGCAGAAGTTGATCTCTACGGTATTACCACTTGACTTCTACAAATGAAGAAAGAAACTAGCGATGAATTTGAATTCACCTGTGAGGGGAAATCTAGGGTTTCTGAGGCGATCACAGCCGGACGCTGCGGTTGAGAGATAGACGGTGTTGGTCGGTTCTTAGATTTTGGATTTTCTAGGTGAACATAATCCGCTCTCTAGTGGACCTAAAAAGTGATATTATTTCGACTAATCATATAGAAGTGAAAGAATTTCCGATAGCGAGTTAACGTCATGTACTAAGTATTTTTTGTTGAAATACTTTATAAAGTTTTAGTTATGTTTTACACACTTTGAAATGGATAGGTACAATGATGATGTATATTCCCTCACACATTTGATACAAAGTTTTATGAAATAAGTAGATGAGTTATATTAGGCAAATCGATACAACATAATATATAATTGATATAAGATTGATGTACATTGAACTTTGTAGAAGCGGTACATTCGAATCTTATCCAGAAACACTTATTTACAAGATAATTAATACATTCAAATCTTCATAGCAAAAATAAAAAAGATGCACATTCTTATTATTAAATCATACAAAACACTTAACCCATTAGGACGACTTAGAGAACACTCAGTTCTTCCGTTTCCATCTCCTTTATGTCTGAATCACAACTCCTTGACCCAACATCATCGGCATGTTGTCAATTGCCTTCAGTGGCGGTGAGGGCAATGCCACGTTGCTGCCGTCATAGGCTGAGAGGTGAACTCCGATGGCGGCTCGTCCTGATGGATCCATATTGTTGGACCAGCTTGCATCCCACTCCACTGCCTTTGCAGTCGAACAAGCCACGGTCGCTCCTCCTGGAACAGTTAGTCTTGCAGGGTTCTGCGGAAAAAACACAGCACAAAAATTTGTGAACCTGTCAAAAAAAAGAAGAGATTCTGCTACATCATGGAGATATAAGGGTCTCCCACCTGTGGGAAGAACCTCTCAAATATCATTCTGTAGTAATAAGCTTCTTTAGTGTTTGGAGTGTTGTGGGGGAAGATATGCGCCGCGTTAGACATCATCTTGTCATTAACCTAAAAACAGAACAGAATTAATTAGATCTGAACATGAATCCAGATGTTTTATTTAGCTAATTAGAGGAGATAAGCGATCTTATGTGTACATTTTGAGCAGCATGGGCTTTCAGGCCATCAATCCAACTATAGCCGACACCATCACTAAATTGCTCTTTCTGTCTGTAGAGAATGTGTTTTGGCAGATAAGGACGCTCTTCGTCGTCAAAGGCTCTCCTTAGAACCCATTTCTCAATCCTCCCTTCCTCTGGTTTGATCTAAAGCACCCATATACAAAATTTGTTCAACAAGCTTTCATTGACTTGTGAATAAAGGTATTGAGTTTGTGATCTGAGTTTTGTAGTTACCATCTTGGATTCAGGGTCCAGGGACATAGCAGTGTTGATGAAATCTTTGTCAAGGAAAGGAACACGCGCCTCTAGTCCAAAGGCAGAGGTAGCTTTGTTCGCTCGTAAACAGTCATATTTGTGAAGAGCCTTTATCTGCAAGGCATCGCCCGAATAGAGTTAAAGATCTCGTCTTTGATGATATCCTTTTGTGATTAAATTTAATAGATACCTTGCGACAGGTTTCTTGGTGAAACTCTTTCTTGTTAGGTGCCTTGTGGAAGTAAAGATACCCTCCAAAGATCTCATCGGAACCTTCACCGGAGAGAACCATCTTAACTCCTAGAGATTTGATTTTCCGAGACATCAAGAACATTGGCGTGCTTGCTCTGATCGTCGTCACATCATAGGTTTCGACATGGTAAATCACATCCTCTATCGCGTCAATCCCGTCCTGCACCGTGAAGTGGAACTCGTGGTGCACGGTCCCCAAATATTCTGCCACCTCTTTGCCCGCCTTCAAGTCCGGCGAGCCCTAAAAACCAAAAATCCCAAAATGGCCATAGATTTTAGAACCGATTCTAGAAAAGCAATAGACGTAAAATAGTACAAGAACGTTGAGGCAAACCGACACTAATGAAAAAATAAATGATGCTAAATTATTTCAATTTTTTAAAAACACCATCCTATCATCCAGACTCTGCTCTAAAAACAGAGGAACTCTGTTTTATATCTTACCTCAAGACCGACACAAAAGGAATGGAGCTGAGGACCCCATTGCTTAGCAGCCTTAGTACCGGCCAAGTGACGGGAAGTGATGGAGGCAACAAGGGAAGAATCAAGACCACCGGAGAGCAATACTCCAAATGGAACATCAGTCATCAACCGCTTAATCACAGCCTGCAGAGAAAAAAACAAACAGATTAATCTCTCACATCAGTCAAAAGAAGAGATCTTTAATTTTTTCAAGGGTTTATTTTATTACGTTTTCAAAGGCGCGTCTAATGGCGAGAGGCTCATAAGGCATTGAAGGAACGGATTCATTGAACCAAGGAGGATTATACCATTGCTTAAACCCTCCTAATTTGCTTGAATACAAATGACCTGGAGGAAACGTCTCGAAATGTTCACACTCATCGTTTAAGCCTTTCATCTCTGAAGATATCCACACAGATCCGTCTAATCCCCATCCAATGTAGAGCGGAGTGACACCAATCGCATCACGAGCCACCATGAAGGAATTATCTCTTGTGTCAAGCAACACAAAGGAGAAGATTCCATCCAACATATCCACAAAATCCTCACCATACTCCTCGTACTATGTCCCACCAAACACATCAAACTTAAATCAAAACTTAGTAACCAGTTTATCAAAAGCAATCAAAATGAAATCACACATACCAAGTGAGCAATGACGTCACAATCACTACCAGTACGGAACTTGTGATTCTTCAAACGTTTTCTCAGCTCCTCATGGTTATAAATCTCTCCATTCACCTTCAAAAGGAGTCAACAACAGAAAAAGTTTCAGCTTCAAAAATATCAAAAGAGTTATTATGACTCCATTGGTATAAATTTAGAAGCGCGTACCGTGACGACAATGGTCTTGTCCTCGTTGTAGAGAGGTTGATCACCGGAGGCAGGATCGATGACCGCAAGACGCTGATGAGCCAAGTAATTGTCTCCGTTCTGATATAAACCACTCCAGTCAGGTCCTCTGTGCCTCAATCTATAACCAAATTTTGAAACAAACGATTACATTTATTGAAATTCAAACCATATATTATACCATTTCTGATACCAAAAAGTAATAATTTGATATTTTCTTGGGAATATTCCACCAACAAACAAAAGTTAGATTTTTTTTTCAGAGAGATTCACATAAACTAAAAGGGTGACGTTTGATTTGATCAACCATCACTGTTCATGTCACGTTCATCAAAAAGGTCCCAGAAAAAAAACATTGATAATACTACAAAGTTATCGTGTAATGAGATGAGATCACATAAATCTTAGTCACGATTAAATATGAAACAAACATACGATGTCTTATGTCAAACATTAACGTGATTTGCAGAATTCAGAATGTTTTAACGTGACAAACCAAAAAAAAACCAAAAGAAATTGAAAAACAGAGGAAAAATGTATTGCCTGCGAGAAAGCTCAAGAACACGAACTCTCTTGGCCTGAGAATCGTCGGAACATCCTAAAACGGCAAGTATTCCACACATGTTTCCTTTTTTTTTTTCTTAGGTGAAGAAAATGAAAGATCACAAAGAATGAGAACAGAAAAAAAAACACAGAATTATCCGAAACTTTAGGGATGGATGTTTTAAAATCCAAAAACAAAAACCAAGAAAAATAGAAAAACAAAACAGACAGATGTCGAGGAAGAGAAAGGAGAAAATTGCACGTAGTGAGAGTTTTTATCGATATTCTCGTTTTTGATGTCTTGTTTCTCTACGACCGATAGCACTATTTATAGACACTAAACGGCGCCGTGATGTCGCGTTTTGTTTCTGGAGGAATCGTGCGTGGGGGACCAATTCATTTTTACCTGTAACCGGATAACTCTGACCAGCTGTTTCCACGTGTTTATTAACCTTCTTACGACTTCCGATGGGTTTTTTACGTTCTCTTTTGTCCGGTTTTCTCCATTTTTTCACGGTAGGGCGAACTCCGGTTTAGGTTTATCCGGCTGAGTCAGCAAGTGGATATGTACTTATCTGACGGTGAATAAATAGTCCAATGGACTGTTCTGATTGCTTTAGAGCCGTACACGTGTTATCACGACAATGGTGGGACCACTTGTATTTGATTGTAGATAAATACATTTCACGTGAAAATTATAAGTAACGTTGAGAATAACTTATATTTCTTTCCCAAAAAAAAATTGCCGGCCTAATTTCTAAACTAGTAAAAAAAAATTGAAAAAAAAAGATATATTAACACTCTGCTTTGGACTACAAATATATGTGGATTAATGTCTATATGATTACAACTTCGGTGGTTTCGCAAAGTTTATCATAACACTTTTAAGATTGAAGATACATTTACTAATATAAACAAAAGTCTTTGTTATTATTTTATAATTAACCCTGCTTTGGATATATGTGTATTTTCTTAATTGCTGTAGAGATTGGATATGTGTTACTGTTACGTAGTCGGACGCGATTCGAAACCGAAACTTGAGAACGAGATATAACAATTATTATTATATAGGAGACTGTATTAATTATATGATACTTTCCGGGAATGAATAAAGAAGAAGTATTCGAGTTTATACATAAATAATAGTTTATCTATATTTAACCATGTATATTTTTATATACCAGATCACATGTGTATTCTAATGTATAGGCATCGCACATGCCTCACACGTTGCTACAATGTGCAAGGGTGAGAAGATGAATCTCACTTTACAACCTTGTAATTTGGATAATGCTAAATCAGAATATATATCATAATAAGCAAAATAAAAAAATATCCACATGTTTTTTCTTTGATTGGTCAAAACGAAAAATCGGGATTGCCCTATTCTTGAGGGAGCAAGCCCAAATCGCGACGCAATACATTGTGACTACTATAAAATCGTTTAATATTTCTAAAAATGTAAAAAAATTCCTGGTGTCAATATGGTACACCTTCAGCTATAAATGATTTGTTTTACCAAGACTGTAAATACATCTCCGAATAGTTTAATTTCTAACGAAGAAAATAATAATAGTAAAAATGATAAGGTGATAAATTAGGGGATGCGACTATTATTATTGTTTTATCACTTGAGCTTGAATGACGCTAATAATTGTACGACACCATGCCGTGTATAAGCAAGTTTTGTTATCAAATAAACAAAGAAGGAAGAAGATTCTTATATCTTAGAAAGAAGTATAAACTGTTTGTTTGGTGAATCTTCCCCACTTTAATATTATATTAATGTAACTAGGCTTGAATCCGGACGGTGACATATAGACGATATTAGTACAATATGTAAGGCTACATAAGATGGTCGAAATTCTTATCCAGTTTATTTTTCTTTCACAATTTTACATTAATATGAACACCACTATATATCGAATATTATGTAATTGTATGAATTATACACCTTGTTTGATAATAAAAAAATGTTTTACGGTGGAGAATATATGTGCATGAACCCTTTTTATATGTCTTGTTTTTTATACTAGGGAATAGGGACTTGATTACTCGCATATATTTTTGGGATGGTTGTATTTATATAATTGAGTCAAATAGTTCAATTTTTTGTTTTAAGACATTAAAAATATAAATAATTTTATCATTTATATATTTTATTTATAATTAATTAAGCTCAATGGGAACCGAAGCAAATATAATTACTTTTAAACGACTATTGTTTTGTGTATTTTAAAATCGGTTACTCAATTATCGCAATGCACATGCGAGAGGCTCACATCCAACTCTAATCAAATATTAAATGTAAAATGCAAAAACGAAACGCGAATATTGTGTTCAACATACAAAAACACAAGTAGTTAAAAAGTAGCCTACAGTGTTAACCAAAAGTCATTTTTAATGTAGACTTTTTAAACACCTCATTGTCCTCACAAAGCGTCACCAATAGTTAATTATTTAATTTGGGTTGGATGTAAAAATACTTTCATATAGTTGGTCAATTAATTAATTAGTAAGTGGGATTGTGTGAGCGAAGATCACGTTAATTAAAAATAAAGAAAGAAGAGAATATCACGTTTATAATAAGGTTGGACATAGCCCTGTCAATTTGGACAAAGCCGCCGCCCCATTAATTCGCGATCATGATCGATAGAACCGCAAAAAGGCATGACGTTGTTTGTTATGGGGCGCGAAGTCTGTATCCATCCGCATGAGAGACTAAACCGGACAATTTCTATACCGATATTGACATGAAGTTTTATGGATTTTTATGGTTGGGTTTTTCATATTTTGTGATTTTTTGGATTTACGTTTTATTGCCCGGCATATGATGCCGCAGCTGAATTTTGATGCTTACGCTGGACGCGACCACTTATATTTAAGAAATCCGCAGGCTATGAGGTCCGACCCGATTGACAGGCCTAGATGGACATAATTAAAAAAACGACTCGTCATTCATGTGGTCACGATCCTAGTTTGGCAAATCATCATCTACGATCTCTGGCTAGAAAGAAATAGACGCTACCACACGGCCGTGCCATGCCATTTTATTCCCGTACCGGTAACTTGCTTTTCTAGAACCGGGCCTCCTCTTCGGGCAGAACGATCCCGACATAGCTAGCTCGGTTATTTTTTGTTATTCTCTTATTGAATTTCATATAATTGTTTCTTTGTGAGTTATATTGTTGCAAAAATGAGTGTTATTCTTTCTCATCAATTAAGAAATACCCAATATAAAAAAATATATAATTGATACGGCACTTCGACTTTTAATTGATTTCTAAAAGTTAATTCGTAGGATAGATAATTGTTCAGAAAAAGACCTAATGGTGATGAAACTTGGTCGCACGGTTGCGTAGTCCATATCGATCTCTCTGTAGATAAAATTAATATTTTGGAAGGACAACAGTTCATTGCAATATATTTATTTTTCAGCGACTTTCTTATTTTTTTTTTAATTAGAGAACAAAAGAAAAATATTAGTCTACAAACATATATGTCACAACGTTCACAACAATCATTCAACCATCAAAACCAGTTTGTAGGTCTCGAGTTTTGACAGAAGTAACTGTAAATTACTTTCCCATAGTGGCGTGCGGTGACACGGCCAAGTTTCAGATGTCTCAGCTCTTGATATATGTCATACACTCATATCCATTTGTTTTTGCTTTATAAAAGTCAAACTAATGCATCTTTTTCAAGATATAATATCCATTTTAAGTGTTGAACTATTTTTTTGTCGAAAAAGAACGTAGAATTTTATTTATAACTTTACAAAGGAATCAAAACTTGTAGAATAAGGCCCGCATTTACATAACACCACATCCAGTAATATTTGGTGTACTTTGAATCATTTAATAATAATGTACTTATATTTATCTCGCAGAATATTCTGTTCTTCTAATGGGGATATACTTCCACTGAATAATTACTACACTTGATTCGAACTCTGCAACAAAGTCTTGCAACGAGATGGTACGCTCTGCAGAACATCACGTTTCCATGTATATGGTGACTAGACAATGAGTCGAAATCTACTTTGATCATTTAACAGAAATTTACACGGAAACTCCATAGTTTGAAATTTCATTACGATGAAATTTTTTTTATTATATATTTCAAAGTTAGGATAATTGACAACCAGATAATGACATTGACATGTTCTCATGATAAACTTCTAAAAGTTACACATTGAACCAAACAAAATAAACAACAAAGTGTCGACGGTTGAAATAAAATTAATTTGTTAGCTAGATGACCAATTCTGGAACTGATTTGCAATTTAACATTAGTTCTAGTGGTGTTGTACTAACACATTAATAAGTGAAATTGTTTCTTTCATGGTCCATGAAAATGGCTTTTCCTCTCATACACAATTGTTGTTATTTGATTCAATAACGCGTCATCGTATAGAATTGTGTGTCATAATGTAAAATAACATTCACTCATCGATGTATATATATAAAAAGCACATGTGTTATCCAATAAAATAACGTAATATCATGTAAAATGTAAAATAGAGGGTCTGATATGTTAGAAAATAGTGGAATTACAGAATAATCGAATAATTGTTAGCAGAACAAATTGAGCTGGATAAAGTTTTCAGAGAATAATTATAAAATATTGAAAAGCTAGTTGCAGTAAATTAATTATTTTGTTTTCTAGTTATATTTTTCACACATTAGTAGTATACAACGTAATCATTTTTCCAAAACGTGAAAACTTAATGAATATTGTGAATGGTAAAAAAAGTAGAATCATATATTCAAAACGTTAAAACATAAACAAGTTGTATATCATTTATCTCCAGTGTGTCATCGGATAAATTAACATGTTATTTTTTTTCAAAACACCATTAAAATCCTTAAGTGTGGTTAAAGTCCTAATCTCACCTCAAAAATATTATGCAAATTTCAAGTTAAAAAAAAAAACTTAAAAATCATTTTCCAAATCACTTTATGTAACCTACCTAAAAGAAAAAAACTAATTCAATACGATATTGGGCTTCAAATAAAGACAAATACCTTGAATATTGGGCGTCTCACAATTACAACAAAAGGATCTTACACAACCTCAGCCCAAGGCTAGTTTCGTCATTTACAATCTGCCTCACTAAAAACCCTAATCTCCAATACCGTCAATCACCCAAAAACCCTCCCCTATATATAAACAAACACTTCCACACACCAAAACCATTCATCTCACAGTTGTTCAGCCGATTCATTCTCTAGGGTTTATAGCTAGTCTTCCAACCAATATCTCCAACTCAAACCATATCTCTGATTGTTATGTTCTTAAATTTCTTTGTGATTCTGTAGTATGCTTGTTCTTAGATCTGGAATAATTTTAGGGTATTAGAATGGCTTCATCAGATAGTCGATGTGGATTTGTCCGTTCCCATATGATTCGTTCCCTTGAAGCAATATTAATCGTGTTGCTCTTGTTCCTTTAAATTTGCTCTCTAATCATTACAGTAATCATACTGTTAATTCTAGTATGATACCGATTTGGGAGCAATACTTGAGTAACTACATATCTCTCTTGTTAGGGTTCTGTTTTGTCCTAAATCTATTTTGTTGTGGAAGAACAGTGATGAGTCAATTTACAGACCTGTAATGATTGCGGTAATGATCGCATGTATTATGAACATCTAAGGGACTGAGTTCTTCCTTGTTTTTTTTTTAATTGGTTTGATTGTCTTGGTAGTGGCTTTTACATGTTAAAGATTCATGCTTTGAATATATAATTACATGTGAAGCTTGTTGTGAAGTGTATTAGCCTACATAAAAGTTAGTTTCCCTCGCTATCCTGTTCTTCAATTTACAATGATGTTACTTAGGACGTCGGGGAACAATATGTTTTTTGTTTTGTTTGAAGTTTTGATGTTTGGTTTTTTTCAGTGGGATCAAATGAAGAACACTTTGCCAAGTTGTGGAATGCTCAGAGATTTCTGGGTATTATGAATCAATCTCTTGTATAGGAAGATCTGATGATTTCCTCTGCATTTTTTCAATTTGTATTTTGTTTTTGTTGGGAAGCCTGTGATGATTAGATTGAATGGTTGCTGAAAATTCAGTGTTGAAAAGCATCTAACTTGACTAGGACGGTCTGAGGCTATTTTCTAAAGGTTTATATTTTTTTTCTTAAGTTTGTTTTGTTTTTGATGATTGATAATGTGTGGTGGTTGTGGATGATGAGAAACAAAAATCAAAATACAGTTATCCCTGGCTTAGGCTTTTAAAGCCGTTGCTGAGTCTTTTGTAATCTGACACACCACAACATTTTCCTATTTTTTAAATTGTTTAACGGTTTTTGTTTGTTTTTAATCATGTTTTATATATCTTTATATATTTGCTATCTTTGTTATATTGTTAAAATGTTTACAATCCAAGTTTATAACTAATGTGCAATCTGTTTGAAAATGAAATTATATTTGTGGGCTATAATTACGGGAAAACTGAATATACTGGAGAAGGCGAAGGTTGATTGTGTTGTGCGAAGGGAGCTTGGTTGGCCTGATGTTGTAGTTCCAATTTATGTTTTGAATCATCAAGAACTGTATTACCACAATGACATTTTTCGGATTTGAATTACCCAAAATTACAAAGATGTTCGGAGCTGCAAGGGAAAAAAATGTCAGAGAAGCTTTATAGAGATGAAGGATTTGTTTCTAGCTTTATAAAAGACTTATCTTTGGATCTGAAATTTTTAGTAATTTTATTTGACTACTATTCGTCTAATCATGTTTATAATTTCTCGTTTCGTTTAAGTAGATGGGAAGGTAAAAACACATTACCTATTGTCCTGTTTACTTTGGTATCTTAGATGTATGTCCGTCTATAATCTTAGATGTATGTCCGTCTATATAGTTTCAGACTACTGCGGATTTGGATGATGTTATTAATTAATGGATTGGTATTTTCAATGTTAAAATGTAAAAATCATCTTGATAAACAAAATGCTTTTTGGTATTAATTAACACATTAGTCTGCAGTACGAAGTTACATCGATGACAGTTTAAACTTTAAAATTATCTCTGGGCTAAGCAAAGTTCTTACATCGTCTCAGTTGTATGCCTTTCTTATATACAGTATATAACTATTTACTGTCGTACATGAAATAAATTAAGGGTTTGAATGGTGACAGCGGATTAAGCAGTGCGGGATAAGCGGTTACAAAGATGCGGTTTGATTTTACTACGGTGCGGTTGAAAGAAATGCATCATGCGTTACAAGTGCGGTTACTGCGTAACAAGCGGTACAAGAAAATATATGAATGGTGAAAAAAAATATACGGTACGGTACGAATGTTTGAATGGTGAAAAATGTAACAAGCGGTGCAGAATATATATTATAGATAAATAATTTATTAATATAATTAGATTAATGATATTATTGTAATTAAAATTTTTTAATGTTAATTTGATATTTAATTAATGATCGGAGTGTTTTTATATAACAAAAATTTATTAAAATTTAAAAAATTTATTATAAATTTAATAAATATATATATGTTGCTAGAATCAAGTAAAACAATTAAAAAAAATCAAGTAATACAATACAAAACAAGATTAGCGTGTTCGTTGATTTTCTTATCGCATATCTGCATAGTGTAACGACATAGTGCTTACAAAATTATATAACAAGTTTACAACATCTAGATAAGATATATGCAATCAATTAATCAAACATATATATATAAATGTAAAAGTATAATAATTAAACATATAAAGCTTTTTATTTTTATTTTATTTTAAATTTAAAGTATGATAATTTCTATGCAATCAAACATATATTAAAAAAAAATTTACTTGCGTAAACGGATAGAAGATAACTTGATAGAATAGTGTTTTTATATAGGAGAGAATGTTATATTGATGAATTGTGAGAAAATGTATTATTATATAGGAGAAGAGTGTGAGAATTTTTTGTTTTGTTTTTATGATTAAAATATATAGTGTCAACCACTTACAGCTGGTAAATACACCTCTTTCATTGCTTTTAATCCTAAACTGCAGATCTACTTTACTTGTCCTGCACATAATTTTATCTTCATTTTACTTTATTTATAACTCTAAAGTAAAAAAGTGAAAAATCCAAGTGAATGGTGACAAAATAAAAAACGCATCATGTGTTATTATGAAACGCTTGAAACATTCAGATCCTAAGTTGTCCTATTCTCCATAATTCTTCTAGTAAAGTCATATAAATAAAATCTCTCTCTAAATAATAAATATTAATTTATAGATTAATTAATATTAGTATAAAATAGAAAAATATTACTCTTATGTTTTACTTTCCTTCAAATCAGTCAACATTTTAAAGTATAAAAAGTAAATGAAGGTTAAGAAGAGAGTTACGTCCTTTCCCATTGCTACCATTTCCTCCCCTTCCAGGTTTTTGTGCCTTTTAAAACAAAAGTCTGAACATTTTAACATATTAAAAACAAGTAGAGAGGCAAGTAGTGGTGTTGGTTGGTTCTGCAAAGGCACAGCATGGATATCCTTAATACCATTCTCAGTCTTCTTCTTCCTCCTCTTACCATCATCTTTCTCTTCCTCTTTTACCCATTTTATCTTTTCATCAAACTTGTGCTTTGTCTTCATAAGTACCTTCGCTTCGAAAACGTAGCCAGAAAAGTAGTTCTAATCACCGGAGCTTCCTCCGGCATCGGAGAGGTTAGTTAGCTTTGGAGACTATGTCCTTTTGTTATCTATCATGTTCAATTATTTCTTTTATATTTTTGTCTTAAGTGAATTTTTTTTATTGACCAATACCAAGTTATTAAGGGATTGGTTAGTAGATTTAGTCGATATGACATCATTTTGTAAATATATGCAAGTTGTGAGTTGTAGAATTTTTGCAAATTTTTTCTACATGTATACAGATTAACTCCTCTTTCGTAATCATGTGTGCTGCTGGATAATCATCTAATAGATGATAACTAAATCCATCTCTTACGAACGATATATACCTATTTCTTATACTATTACTGATTCAAATATATGTGTATGTGTATATATGTATAATATAGATCCCACATGAATTGGTGATTGTGTTTATGGTTTTGTTTTCGAGGTCTTAATTGTCGTGGAATCTCTTGCAATTATATGTGTGCAAGAAATAGATAGTTTATTTGATGATAGCTCGTGACTCGTGAGCTGTAAATCGCTGTTTGTAATAATTTATAAAACAATCATAATTATAATTCATTTAAGTACGACTAAAAAGAAGTAATAATAAATATATAGATCCACATAAATTAATATGATATTTGGTTGGGATTGTTTATGTTCTTGTTTTGTTGGGTTGGTAAAAAAAAAAGCACGTGGCATACGAATACGCAAAGAAAGGAGCATATTTGGCTCTTATTGCTCGAAGAAAGGATCGTCTAGAGATAGTAGCAGAAACATCACGTCAATTAGGATCTGGTGATGTCATCATCATACCTGGTGATGTTTCTAATGTTGAGGACTGCAAGAAGTTCATCGATGAGACCATTCATCATTTCGGAAAACGTACGTACTTTAGTTCCACTTTGTCCAATACAAACCCAAACTAAGCTAACTATATATGTAATACACCACAAATATTAATGAAATTGTAGATTTATTATGATTTGCTGTCAAATTTATGTAGATGGTTATTCTTCTAACAAGTTATCATATTTGGACAGTAGACCACCTGATCAACAATGCTGGTGTATCTCAAACTGTTATTTTCGAAGATTTCACTCAAATTCAAGATGCTAATCCTATAATGGTAAGTTTCCTACAACTTGTATTAATGGTAATCCATAAATTAAAGTAAAATGGTTAACCTAAGTTACTTTAACTGCTCAGACTCAAATCAACAATCAAATCCTATATTGACTACATCTAATTTGTGTGTATACTAAGGACATCAACTTTTGGGGCACAACATACATAACTTATTTTGCAATACCTCATCTCCGAAAGAGCAAAGGAAAAATCATCGTGATTACATCTGGTTCAGCAAATATACCTTTGCCACTGGCAAGCATCTATTCAGTAAGATTTTCTTTAGATATAATAAACAAATTTTAACCTAGTTAATATATACAGGACTCAACAATTACATAATATTGATGTTTCTTGGTTATTTTCGTAGGCAAGCAAAGCAGCCTTACTAAGATTCTTTGAGACATTAAGAATAGAGCTCAGTCCGGATATCAAAATAACAATTGTTCTCCCAGGACTTGTATCGACAGATATGACCACTCCTCACTGTATAGAAAAGGTGAGTAGTAACACTTGTACATGAATCTATACCATATACATGTGACACTATTTTAATTATGTGTCTTTTTGTTTGCTTTATTGAAAAATATAGTATGGTTCAGATTTTATTCTATCCGAATCAGTGAGTAAATGCGCAAAAGCAATCTTCAGAGGTATTGGCAGAGGAGAGACATACATAGAAGAACCATCTTGGATGAAATGGGTGTTTGTAATGAAAAATGTATGTCCCGAAATCGTTGACTACGTACTCAACTATTTCTTTGTTAGTTATCTCAAACCTTATTTCAAGCGTGATTGATCATAACAATCTATCCAAAATCTCTAGTCTTCAATAAGGGTTCTGTTCCAATGATTGCTATTATTCAATAAAATGTATAATCGTTGATTCGTTTGGTCTTTGGCAGACGCATTGTGTGTCGTCATTCACCAAGTTTTTTAACCGCAAATGTTTGACACCTTTAAATAAGAAAAATGTAACTTGATCATAGAAAATCTCATTAGCTTAAAATGCCACTTTGAGTCATTTTGATACAAGATTGCATCCAAATTTATTTACAAACAAACAACTTTGCATTGCGATACAACTGTCCGATGCAAAAACTGGTTCAAAAAATGATCATATAGATGATGCATATGTATGTTGAATCTAAATGAAGAAACGAACGGTACCTCATTTGGATAGGTGAAGCTTGTAGTTCCTTGTTTTTTTTCACCAATCATAGATAATAACCAAAAATGTATGAAATTGTGAGCGGTCACTCTATTTGATGTAGAAGTGGCCAGCTGAATCCAGAACCAAATAAAGGTAAGATAAAGATCTAATCCTACTGCTACTTAAAATACATTCTAATCTCTGGTTCTTTATGCTATCTTTATATATCTACCTGCCTGTTCATTCCTACATTTTTTTTACGTCAGTTGATTCTTTCTTATAGATGAAAAGGCGATAAAGAATAGCTGGGTGTTCAGTGCTGATTATATTGACGCTCACGGAGGAGGAACTCCTAAACCGAAACAAAAGCTACTGTATATGTAACATGTTATTCTACTATGGTATAGTATGGTGTAGCATTTTTCATGTCCTGTAGTAGAAGAAAGATACGGCATGGAAAATATCTCAGGATCGAGTATAATTGGGTACTCCTCAGAAGTTCATGGCCTTGCTTGGCCCGTGCTTAAGGTTAGAAACCATATGCACATAGTTCTTTCAGTGGTATGCACCAGCTCCAGATTAATGATCAGCGGTTCAGGGATGCTGAAGAAATGGTACATGGAAAGTGAGACCATCGGTCACTATTGTCCTCGTTTAAAACTGTACATGTTGTGATCGTGGAAGTCTCAAAATCTATTTACACATTACATTGTCAACAGTCCTTCAACTCAAAACAATCTTGGTATATTTTCCGTTTACCACATTGAAGATAATCTTTACTGTAACAAATTAAAATTATGTATGCAATCAAGATCTTGAAAGTTGAAATGGTTCATTAAGGTCTCTTAATAGATGAAAAAAATATGATCGACAAAACCACGTAAGAACTATTAAAACCCAAGAAATAAGGTTGCACTAACCAGAAACAAAATGTAGGACCAGAAACGATAAAATACATTCTTTCTTGAAGCGGTTTTGGAACAAGTGTTTGTCTAAGAGTCGGCAATAGTGACCTCAACCTCAACACCAGGTTCAATGGTGATAGAAGTGATTTGTTTAACCACGTCAGGAGAGCTGAAGAGATCTATCACCCGTTTGTGAACCCTAAGCTCAAATCTGTCCCAAGTATTAGTTCCTGATACAAAAACCACCATAATCAGTGTCAAGATTTTCAGAAAGTGACTGAATGATAAAAATTAGAACACAGCAAATAGCTCTATAGCATTTTCATTAGAGCTAAAACCAGATATCAAGTCAATCACATGTTGAACATGACTGAAACACTTTTAGCAAGATTGTAGAATGTAGAAGTAGAGAAGATGATGTGAGAGTTACCTTCACCACAAGGTGCCTTTCTGGTGGTGATCTTAAGAACCTTAGTGGGCATTCTCACTGGTCCCTTAACTCTAAGTCTCTTGTCCTTAGCTCCACGGACTAAGTCAGTGCACACTAATCAAACAAAGCATCAGAGAGACTATTCAGTATTCGATACTAATCAAACAAATGCATCAGAGAGACTATTCAGTATTAGATCCTCTTGAGCTCTTTGAATCTCAAGCATAAAGCAAGTCAGTGCACACTAATCAAACTTTAAGCACCGTGATTCATGAGAAGCCAATCAAATACATTACAGCAATCCCAAAACAAATTTCAAATCTTGTTACATTTTGGGATCTATTTTTCTACATATCTAAACACTTAACATCAGTAAACAGAGCTTCAATAAAAAGAATCTATATACACCAAACCTCAAATTCTCTAGGACTAGAGACAGCTCATAAAAATTCAAACACTGAATCAAAGGATGCAACAAGGGAGGTTGATAATCTCTCACTCAATATTAAAGAAGCCAAAAAGATCAAACCTTTCTCCAAGTTCTTGACATTCTTAGAAGAGAGAGTGATCCTAATCTTATGAATCTGCTCGAGGGGTTCCTCCAAACCAGCTTTCGTGGGCTTCATCGCTTGATACGCCATGTTTTGTTACCCTCTTTATTACTCTGCAAAACTCACAGATATAAGAACAGATTCAATAAACACAGAACAAAAAATCTCCCAACAACATCAGTAGAACGTAACAACATCCTATGTTCTGAGAACCCACAAAATTAGGGATTCAAAGAGAAAAAAGATGAAGTAGAACTATGAAATTACCGTTTTCGCCGGAGATGATTTTTGCCTTTCTGTTTAATCTGCAACTGCGGAGGGGGTTGAGGAAGATAAGACCTTATTCTCTAGGGTTTTTATTTAAAAGTTCTCATTTTTTGTTTTTTCTCCAATGTTCTAAAACGTCGTCGTTTTGTTTTCCGACCGTAATATTTTTGTTTGCATTGTTCGGTATGTTGAATCTAGGCCTATCCAAGATGCTAAACATGTCCTGTTAGAGGCCCGCTCTATGGTGGGTAATACTAAACTACTAATAAAAAAAAAAATATTTATGTTTTTATAGTTAACATCAACTCAATAAATGGTACAAATGATTTCTTAATACAAAAGGGAATGGTATTTTTCAGAATATATTAGTGGGAGTGATTCGTTTTTAAGAGGGCAAACTTTTAAAGTTTTGCGGTGTTACGAATGAGTTTGCAAAGAGTCGTGCTCGCAGCAAGCAGTTGATCTCAAGATGAAGAGTTGTAGCGGATCGAAAGGTTGCAACGTGAAGCTTCGAGTTTTTTTTGCCCCATAGCACAAGTAGTGGATCATGGCTTGAAACAAAATGACGAATGAGCTGGTTCACATTTGAAGAATAAAATGTATGATATAATCATCAAAATCCAGAGGAGGACTATGTGAGGAAAAGATAAGCCATGATTCTAAGACAAAGACTGTGGCAGCCTAGGAGATTCCATAGAATTGAAGTCTCTTTTTATTGAGAAGCGGGCTACTGTCTGTTTAATTATCAATTTATCATACTAGAACAAGTAAACGAATCCCCTCTCCAATCCAACAAAATACAAAAGGCCGAGCTAAAACTCAAAGCTTCATTGTTTGCTTTCAAATCCAAATGCTTTCCACATTGCGGCCTAGAGTTATTTGATGCCATACCAAAAAAAATATAGCCTTTTATCCAAAACTAAGTTAATTAAAAATTAGCTTTTATTCTCTAAAAAGTTAATAATTGATATAATCGATTTATCCTACTTCCTACATGACGTATGTAGTTACCTAGTTTAACATTGGCATGTGACAAATAATGTGATCAACTTCTTAGTAAAAAAATAAAAATAAAAATAATGCGATCAATACTCACGACCACGTGAACAGGTAGGTGGTAGTGGCCTCCATCCATTAACAGTTCGAGTTATGTCAAACATGAAGTGACACAATATTATGTAGAAAAAGGGTAATAAAGTGATATTTATTTTGTTGTCGACAGAAAAAATAAAGTTAGATAAGAAAGATTAGAGTTTTAAATACATCAATTACAAATCTATATATATAGCAAGGTATGGTATGGGCCGTATGGTAAGTTAGTAACCCCAGAAATTTATGGATCGCATTTACGCGTCACGTGCATTATAATTATTGTTGCCTTCTCCCCCCCACCCCATTTTGACGTGCCTTATTTCTGAACACATTTCTAATATTCAAAATGAAGTTCAATAACACTTCGAGTCATGTAAAATACGAAGTGAAACAATATATATAAGGAAAAAATAAAGTGAGATTTTTGTTTTTAATTGTTAAGAAAACAATGTATCGGAATAGTTTTCTCTGTTTATATTCCAGTCGGCCAAGAGGCTCTATACACAACGATGCTGTTCACAAGATAAACACAAAACAGCAGTACATAATTATCAAACTAACAAGAGATATTCACAAAGCTCGATATATGAATGTGGGATTCTAAATAAACAACCAAATCCCGAATCTTATAAGATAAGAGTTTTTTTTTTGTTTTTGGTAGGAGTTGAGTTTTAGATACATCAACTACAAAATGATATATGTCGGCCGTATGGTAAGTTCGCGACCCCAAAAATTTATGGATCACAATTGACGCATCACGTGCATATAACTATTGTTGCCTTCTCCTCATTTTTTGACGTGCCTTTGGTACGAAAGTGAAGCAAGAAATTTTAAGAGACGTTTAACTAAAGCGACACTAATAAAATGAATGTTAAATTTGAAAACCCACTTAATAAATCAATGCTAATAGCATTAAGAACTTTCTTCAAATTTTAAACAGAATGTGAAACTCCTAAATTTGACTATTGAAAAAGAGTTTTGAGATAAGTGTGAACTCTTAAATATGACGATTGAAAGAGGATTGAAGTAGTGTGAGTTGACCACAAAAAACGGTAAGTGTGAAACTCTTTAAATTTAAATATTGAAAAAGAGCACTGAGATATCAGATAAGTGCATGTGAAACCAATTCCCAGCTCTCAACTTAATTTATTTGTTCAATTATAGACTTTTTTTGTTCCTTTAGCATATATATATATATATATATATATATGTCTCTCTGTGTGTGTATTTAACAAATTGTAAAGAAGTTCATATCTTTGGCCGACAGTCTTAAGAGCCCACCACCCAAGCAATAGTTATCTTAAGTAGTTTACCTTCAAACAAAAATGTAGTAGTGAGATACATTACTCGCCAAATGAACATTATTATTATATGTTAATTTGTTAACATCGCCTCTATTATTCTATGTTATTTTTAAATTTAATTTGTACATCTTTTGTCAATAATGGGATACATTAGTCGCCTAATTTGGTTATATAGCATCTGTTTGGACGTGGACCAGACTAATTAGAATTGTACCTATTGTTGCAATTGGAATGATTTCAGGTTCAAACCCACTCTCTATTTCTTTATGTATACCTATATATTAGTCGCCCAATCCAATTTCTCTCTTTTTTGTTAGTTGCCGCATGAATATAAATATCTATCCTTACATACATTATGTATTACATACGTATTTTTTTCAAACACCTATGTAGCATAAAATCAAACTTTTTGTTTGTGACTGATGGTGATGCTAGAATGTTTTATTCATAATGGAAATGGAGATGAATCTAAAGTAGTATATGTAAGATATACACAATCCACTTCACTTTGATTATTGACTTTGTGTTGGAATGCCATAATTCTTAGAAAATGAATCGATGATCAAATATGAAGTCGAATAATATATAAATGATTCCAAACGACGTGTTCTGTTTTACTTTTCACAACAACAACAATACAAAAGATAAAACCATGTTCACACCACAAGTCTATTCTGATGAAATTTACGAAAAAGCCTAGAAATTGTTTGTTATTTTTTCTTTTCACACCCATGTTACATTTTGGTACCGAGAAAATTCCCATAGTACATTCTTAATAGCAGATAATTCTGGTTATTTCCAACTAATTATCGACCCCAGTTGGAAAAAATAACCGACCCAAGAGTCAAGGTCAACCATATATATTTTTTTTTATCAACCGTCAACCATATTAATTATTTATATATTATTATAAACCCTAAAAAAAAAATCAAACGTACACCAAAGAGTACACTAATCCTTTATAAAATCTCAAAACCACTCGTTACTTCTCCACAATCTAAATAAAAACATTTCAAAAACAATGGCAAAACAAATATTCTACGCTCTCTTTCTATTCCTCTTATCCACGAGTATGCTCACGGCGTCCTCCGCCACCGTAGCCACAGGAACTTCGAAACGCGCAATAAACTTCGTACAAGCCTCTTGCAAAGCCACCACATACCCAACCGTATGCGTCAACTCTCTCTCCGGTTACGCCAACTCCATCCAAACAAGCCCTCGACGTCTAGCCGAGACCGCACTCACCGTGACCGTTAGCCAGGCCCAGTCCACAAAACTCTTCGTCTCGCGCTTGGCCCGTTTCAAGGGTCTCAAGAAACGAGAGGTTCAAGCCATTAGGGACTGTGTTGAGGAGATCAATGACACCGTTGACCGTTTGACCAAGTCGATCCATGAAGTGAAGATGTGTGGTAGTGCTAAAGGACGTGACCAGTTTTGGTTCCACATGAGCAATGCCCAGACTTGGACCAGTGCTGCTTTGACTAATGCCAACACTTGCTCCGATGGGTTTGCGGGTCGGGTCATGGATGGCCGTATCAAGAACTCGGTCCGGGCCCGGATCATGAATTTGGGTAGAGGAACCAGCAACGCCTTAGCCTTGATCAATGCCTTTGCTAAAAAATACTAAATAATTATTACATTTTTCTTTGTTCTTAATTATGTAATTTGAGCTACGAATGTGTGGAAGCTTTAACCAAAAAAAAAAAAATTTGGAAGCTTGAGGGAATCTTGATTCTTGAATTGTTTCTGGATAAAATTTCGATTTTAAGGAATTTACAACATTGTTAAGTTTAATATGCGTTTGATATTTTAGCGACCACCGATCTAAAATTGCGTTTTAGCTGAGATTTCTAGCGGTTGGACGAACAATTATAACGTCCGAAACTTAAAATACAATTCACGTTGAGAGTTGTTGACGCCGACACATTCGTTGAGGTTTGGGACGGTGTTGACTTTTGAGTGTAGATCTCACTCCAGAATGTGTCAACTACAATTATACCCTTCTATTATTTAAAAAATTACTCCTCAACCTGACCTTAATCCTCTCACATAGTCACATGTCTCTCATGGACCATCGCCACCGTAAAACGTCATCTCTGCCACTTCTTTTCTCTGTCGCCGCGCCACAACGCCATCGCTGTGGCTTTCTCAGAAGCTATGTTCTCATTTGATAATAAAAAAAAATTGTATTTAAGATTGATCATTTTTAAAATTTTGTGTTTATGAGTTGTAGAATGTCAATAGGTTTAAATTAATTTAGTAAAAATAAATTTATGTAAGAAAAAAACTCCATTTAAAATTGAACTTGTTTAAATTTGGAGCTTTTTTACGTCTTATGAGTTTAGACATGATTTTTTTTTGGCTGATATAATGCACACCTAGTGAATGATTTAATTGCAAAAAAAAATTTGATAATTTTTTTTGTTGTCTTATGTTACATTATCGTTACCTACTATACAAACACTTTTTAGATTTAAACTAATGTAACATGAAATAAAACGATAAAATAACATGAAATACAAACACTTAAAATAAAACTCAAAATAGTAATATCTTAAAATAAAATGATAAAACATTTGTTATGTGTTTGTGACACAACACAATGGTTCATATTAGTGTCATTACCAAATTATAATTGTAAAGCCTCGACCATATATATCTTTTTATGATTCTTTGCCGTAATTCATTGCAATGTATAGAGGTGTCAAAATAGCTCCAAATTGATGGGTCAATTCAATCCATCCCAAACCATGAACCCATTGAATTAGAAATTTGGGTCTTACTGATTTAATGAGTCAAAAAGATTGATGAGTTTAGTGAGTTGGGTTGAAATGAGTTTGATTTAAAAGAGTTGATGTGTTCACAAAAGCCAAACCAGCACAAATTATTCGATTATGATAACCAAATCAAACCGCAAAAAATCTCGATTAAATGTGTAAACGGAAATTAACAAAACCAAATTCTCTTTCATGCATCTTCGACGATCGTATCCCTAATGTTCGATCTAACGTAATCAAATTCCTCATCGTCGATCTCTCTATCTCGCTCACGGAGATAAATGTTATGAACTGGATTTTGGTTATTGGGCCTTTGTGGGCTTCTTCCTTATGTATCGTGAGCCCAAGTTGGTTCACCTCTTGTTACTTGTTTGGGACATTGCACACGGATTGGGGAAGCGATTCCAATGGCTCTTTCATTTCGAATTTGTTCGTCTCCGTTAATCTGCAGAGCCACTCTCGCTAACGGCGACAACGGTCGTAACCACCACGCTAATGATGCAGCTTTTATCCGACGCGCCGCCGATTTGGCCGAAATGTCCACTGGACTTACTTCACCTCACCCTAATTTTGGCTGTGTAATCGCTACTTCCTCCGGTAAAGTCGCCGGAGAAGGATATCTCTACGCTCAGGGCACTAAACCAGCAGAAGCGTTGGCCGTTGAAGCTGCCGGAGAGTTTTGTAGAGGCTCTACGGCTTATTTGAACATGGAGCCTGGTGATTGTCATGGTGACCACACTGCTGTATCTGCTCTTGTTCAGGTTTTTGCTTCTTGCTCTCAGATTTTTCTGATTATAAGCCAATGATTGTGATATTTGGAAACAATTTGACCAAATTGAGATTGTATAGATTAGGCAGGAGTTGAACGAGTTGTTGTTGGAATAAGGCATCCTCTGCAACATCTAAGAGGCTCTGCGATTCGTGAACTAAGGAGTCAAGGGGTTGAAGTGAATGTTCTTGGAGAAGACTTTGAGAGTAAAGTTCTCGAGGTATCTATCGCCTTTTCAGCTTTCAATTTGAAGTGAATTGTTTATATCCTTGTGTTTTCTGTTTACTAAATGCGCAATATCTTACAGGATGCTCGGAAATCTTGTCTTCTTGTGAATGCTCCTCTGATTCATAGAGCATGTTCTAGGGTTCCGTTCTCTGTTCTTAAGTATGCAATGACTCTTGATGGTAATTATTTCAACCTCCATTTCATATGTTTGTAGGATAGCTGTAAGTTTTAGCTAACGTTTTTTTGTTTATTGGCAGGTAAGATTGCAGCAAGTAGTGGACATGCAACTTGGATAAGTAGTAAACTCTCTAGAACCCGAGTGTTTGAGTTGCGAGGAGGAAGTGATGCTGTGATCGTTGGAGGAAATACAGTACGCCAAGATGGTAAATATTGTACCTCAAATCTTGCATCTTTATGGGTGTCTATGACTGACACATAAGAAAAATATCGAGTATATGTAAAAGTTATGCAATTCTGTAATGCAGATCCTCGATTGACTGCAAGACATGGACAGGGTCACACCCCTACTCGAATTGTGATGACACAGAGTCTTGATCTTCCTGAGAAAGCCAATCTATGGGATGTCTCTGAAGTATCTACCATAGTTGTTACCCAAAGGGGTGCAAGAAAGAGTTTCCAGAAATCTCTTGCGTCCAAGGGTGTTGAAGTTGTGGAGTTTGACATGTTGAATCCAAGAGAAGTTATGGAATATTTCCATATCCGTGGATATCTCTCCATACTATGGGAGTGTGGGGGAACATTAGCTGCATCTGCTATATCATCCAGTGTCATCCACAAGGTACCCATTATACTATTTCAATACTTATTTGTAGTCATCTTATGTTTTTGTATGGCTAAATCTCATTTTCTTAGACTCTCTTCTCTCAATGTAATTCATTTTTCAGGTTGTTGCTTTCATTGCTCCGAAAATTATCGGTGGGAGTAAAGCACCTTCCCCCGTTGGTGACCTTGGGATGGTAGAGATGACACAAGCATTGAATCTAATTGATGTTTGCTATGAGCAGGTAATATTTCCGCTTTATGACTTAACATTCACCATGGCAAGTTAAACATGTTCCTGAATCTTGCTTCTATGTCCTGTGAGTTTAATTTAAATCCTTGAACTACAGGTTGGTCCCGACATGCTTGTCACTGGATTTCTTCAGCCCATACCAGACCTTTTACCTGTTATCCCATCAGAGGATGCAACTGTCGAGATTGACCCCAGTGTTAACCCCTTTGAACCTAGTATCATATTCTTCTACAAAACATGGGACCTTTATGGAAGTTTCTCCAATTTTTCTCCGCATCCAATTCGAATGCCCTATGGCGGGGAGAATGATAGTTACATGACCTGGTCCAGTGTGGAGCATTACTATCAGGTACCAGACAACTGTCCATGTAAATGGTATCTTGCTCTTTCAAAATAACAGTACCCCTTAATCTTTTACCCAAAACCTTAAGGCAAACAAGTTTGTTGGGGTCGAAAATCCGATGGCACATGACTGCGTTGAGAAAATAAGAACAGCGAGAAGTCCAGAGGAGGCAGCTCTGATAGGCAGAACAACGCAGAGACAGAAACCTGAACTGGTATGAATAAAAGATCCATTGTCCAGTTTCGTTCAATCAAATAGTTTCCACTCGTTTGATGTCTCTCAACTTATAGAACCTTCTCTTTTCCATGGCTTATGATCGTTCTTTTATGGGATGAGTAATTGTAATACTGCATTATATGCTTTAATGGTTGTTTTAGGTCCGGAGTGACTGGGAAGATGTAAAGATAGAAGTAATGAACATGGCTCTAAAATGCAAATTCTCGACTTATCCTCACTTGAAATCAATGTTGCTTTCGACCGTTGGATCGGTTCTTGTGGAGGCTTCACCGCACGATCTATTCTGGGGAGGTGGCCGTGAAGGAGAAGGGCTCAACTATCTCGGTAGACTACTTATGCAGCTTCGTGCAGAGTATTTGGGCGAATCCTCTGTTTCAGCTGAAAACACTTCTTCGGCCTGATGGATGATGATAGTCTTTCATATTTATTTCAAAAAGTTATCAATAAAATTTTCAGTTTTCTTCAATTTTGACATTTACATTGTTGTAATTCTTCAACATTATTGTAAGTTTGTAACATTATGATAGTTTTCCTAGGCCGTTTGATTCACACTAACTCATACCGAGTATTTTTTTAAATGGTAACGGTAGATTAGATGGAAATAATGTGAATCCAACGGATTAATTTTTATTTGCTTTGTTCGATTTTTAAAGAATGTGCCATTTTATATTCAATAATCGATTTAATTTAAGTTTCAACAAGACGATTCAAATGTTTATTCGGTTCGGTCCAAATCAGTGAAAATTCCAAGGCTTAAATGAACACCGGCGATCTTTAATACATTATTAAAATATGTATGATATATAATCATATAGGAACATAAACAAAGATTATTGTAAGAGTTTGCGTATGCTTGAAACTACAAGAGTTAGAAACTGAGCTAAAAGCACATGGAAAGGTTACTTTAACATTGGAAAAACACATCTTCTTCTTCTTCCTTTTAAGTCACTTTTCCTCCTCTTTTTCATTTTGACATTTTTTTCTTAATATTTTTTATTATGTAATGGAATCAATTATAGGTATCTATATAGGTGTTTGCTATAATATGATTTTATAATCATTTGTTGCTAAATAAGATATAAGTCATGATATCATATGAATACAATCCCAAGCAAAGACAACGCACATCATCATGTTCTCCCCTCAATAACAATCACTTGCAAAATACATACACACAAACTCAAAATAATATTTCTCAAAAAAATTATTAACTAATTTAATATACGATAATTAAAATTCCTTTAATTAGTTAAGATATCACACCATGGCATTTCCCAATTCCCCATACAAACTGATAGCCAAGAACTTCAAAAAATGCTTAGAGGCATCTTTCACATTTGCCTCTTGGCCTCATTCCTTCTTCTACCGTTCTCCTCCGCCGTACACGACAGCGGCTTCACCGGTGGAACCGATGCTCCTCCTCCGTGGGATCATAATGTTTCCCCACCACCAGAAACCGCACCATCCCCAACCCCCACCTCGAGTCCTCCTACCGCCTCATCACCATCTCCCGGACCGGTGGCTGCACCCTCTCCAATCAACAACGGCTCTGTCTCCGGCGACATGACATGGTGGTGCAACAAGACTCCACACGCTGAGACATGCAATTACTACTTCAGGAAGAGCTCACACAACAACATTAACCGACCACCAAGGTTCCGGTCCGAGTTCTTAAGAATGCTGGTCAAGATAGCACTTGACCAAGCCGTGATCACACACAGTAAAACGGTTAAATTCGGACCGAGCTGCACCAACAACCAAAGGAAGGCCGCTTGGTCAGACTGCGTAAATCTCTTCCAAAACACGGTGGCTCAGTTAAACCGAACGCTCAAGGGACTTAACCCGGCGGCTTCAAATGATGTCAAGTGTACGGACTTCGACGCACAGACGTGGCTCAGCACGGCTCAGACTAACATCGAAACGTGCCGCTCCGGATCCGAGGATCTTAACGTCTCGGATTTCGTCATGCCGGGGATCTCCAACAAGAACTTGTCGGATTTGATTGGAAACTGCTTGGCCGTCAATGGAGTTCTCATGAAGCAACATAATCATACGACTGGTACGTTCTTTTATATTAGTATTATAATTACTTTGAGTCAAAGAAAAAATTATTATAATTACTTCAACTGGTTAATTAGATTCCTCATTTACGAATATGCATGCCAATTTGTTCAACTTTCTGCATATAAGTTCTCTCGTGATAAATTTAATTTGATGCAACAAAAAGTATATAAAGTGTTACATTTATCGTAATCTTTGTTCACACGTGATCAGATTAATCATGAATACTAATTAACATAGTAGGTTATATACTTATATTTTTAATTTTCTCCAAAAGACACCTAGCTTTTTCATCTTAGACGGTAAATTTTAAACAAAATACGGTTATTATGTAACATGACTTTATCTAACACGATCATAATCCAATTTGTTTGGTTTGTGAAGCAAACCACAAAGAATACTTCCCAAGCTGGGTCTCAAGACACGAGAGACGATTAATCGTATCAGCCTCTTTAGCGAAATCGAGGCCACACCTAGTGGTGGCACTAGACAGGTCCGGCCATTTCCGGTCGATCCAAGCTGCCATAAACTTCGCAGCAAGAAGGAGATTCAAGTCAAGATTTGTGATATATGTGAAGAAAGGTGTTTACAGAGAGAACATCGATGTCGGCAACGATAACCACAACATCATGCTTGTCGGCGACGGCGCGAGAAAAACAATCATCACCAGTGGCCGAAGCGTCCAGCACGGCTACACCACCTATAACTCTGCAACCGCCGGTTAAAAATTTTTCTTAAAATCTTGGCTAAATCTAATTTAAGACCTCTAATGGTACTAATCTGTTTTTTTTTCAACTCTTTTTGAAGGCTTTGGAGGCCAAAGGTTTGTAGCAAAGGACATGACATTCATCAACACGGCGGGGCCATTACGCGGCCAAGCTGTGGCGGTTCGATCATCCTCTGACCTCTCTGTTTTCTACCGTGTCGGTATCCATGGATTTCAAGATACTCTCTACATTCACTCACAACGTCAGTTCTTTAGGGAGTGTTACATCTCAGGCACCATCGACTTCATCTTCGGAAATGCAGCTGTTGTGTTCCAGAACTGCATGATTCTCGTACGCCGCCCTCTCCATGGCCAAGCCAACATTATAACTGCTCAAGGCCGGGGTGACCCTTTCCAGAACACAGGCATAACCATCCATAGCTCAAGGATAATCGCGGCTTTTGATTTGAAGCCTGTGATTCGATCTTACAAGACCTATTTAGGCAGACCGTGGCAAGCTTATTCGCGCGTCACAATCATGAAGACCTATATAGACAACTCGATCAGTCCCTTGGGATGGTCCCCTTGGTTAAGAGGATCCAATTTTGCTCTCAATACAGTTTTCTATGGAGAGTACAAAAATTTTGGGCCGGGATCTTCCACAAGATGGCGGGTCCGGTGGAGAGGATTCCACGCCATAACAAGCACCACGGTTGCTTCTCGGTTTACGGTGGGAAGCCTTATCGCCGGCAGTTCATGGTTGCCAGCCACTGGCGTGCCGTTCAAGTCAGGGTTGTGAGGAGAGTCAGCATATCTCCTATATACCAAAGAGGCAAAGACTATACAGTGTGTTGTGTGTATCTGATCCTTGTTTATTTATTACTTATTTATTTATCTCCTTTTTAATATTATTTTCAACAACAAAAAAATCATTCTAATTAATTATAGAGACAGTGGTATTATAAAATGCATCTCATATTACCCTACGTATATTTGGTCCTGCTTCAAATCTGCAGCACAAGCTTTGATCAATGTTATTTAAATTTACTGTATGCATCAGCATATATGTACATCTCTAGTATGTTGCGAAGCCGAATTCGGGTTTTATGAATTTTCTTAGGGTCCTTGGAACATCATTATGGTTTGAGAAGATTAGTTATCTCCTTCAATGGTTGATTAATTCATATGGCATCTTGGAAGAGTGAATTCAAATTTTCTCCTATTTGTTGTGAACATCTTCACCGAACTGCGCATTCAAATTCGGGTGAAGATCTTACACATTAAATCATCTACAACAGGCAAAGGTCGATACTCGTAACATTTCCTCTAAACATAAGATATGTTGAAGCAACCACTAGATGGTTGAAGAAAAATTTCTGTATATTTTCATACCTTTAACAAACACCATACATCCCTCAATTACAATCAACCACTTAATTTAAAGTATTAAAGAATTATTATACTCTACATTGTAACAATGAAAAACTGCAAATAATCTATATATTTATATGAGTCATATCAAAGTGAGAAGAAAGCAAGTTTTGTTGACAAAATAAAGTAGAGTTAAAACGATGCAAAAAGTCATCTAAGTAGGGGTAAGATAAAAATAATCATCCTTCATGCTATCACCAATATGACCAATTAAACCGAAACAAACGAGAGCCCTAAAACACACCCGCCTCTTTTCTTTCACTTCTGTATCCGCCGCCGGGAACGTAACCTCTCTCTTCTCCTCAAATGACGCATCTTGGAACAATGGCCTCTGCTCAGCCTCTACTTCTTCCTCCTCTTCTTCTTCTTCTGCTGCTTTACTAGACTCGTTCAGACAAGATTCGACCAACGAATAATCCACACCGGTTTCACCATTGATAATACCAGCATTAGTTTCCAAACTTTCCATTTCCGGTACGATCAATGAACCATTATCATGACCCGGCAATTGGTTGGTAATAAAAGCCTCCATTTCGGATAACCTCTTTGCCATGCAACGAAGTTTAAACAATTCTTCAACGTCTTCTTTCCCTTCCACATCCTTCGGTCGGGACGAAATCTCAGCCGTTAAAAGGGTCATGGCATATATAATTCCGAGTTGCATTTTCCGAACATTGGGATCATCATCGCCAAAAGTGACTACTTTAAGTAGAGACTCGAGTTCTTCAAGTTTCTTCTCCAAGACTGATTTTATCTTTACCTTCATTCTCTCGATCCTCTTAATCCCAATTAATGTTTTTTTTCCTCTCTACAACGGATTTTACAATGTTGAAATAGTAGGATTAAAAAACTTCTAATGTAGTGGGTTGCGACGGTTACTATGAAATTATGTAGGTTCCCTTTCGTGCCCACGTACACATGAGTACGTTACCGAAAAATATGTTCCATAGTGAATGTTCTGTTCTGTCCAATTTTATTTATTTATAAAACATTATATGGTTCAATTTTTGGGAGAGCGGTCTGAGCCCACCCCAAGTATGAGTCGACGGAAATACCATACACGAAGTTTGGGGTTCGGTCCAATTGAATACCTATTTAAGAATCACGGTCCAATTGCATATCAAGTTTGTAAAATCGGTCAAATTGAATACCGATATCAAAATCGTGGGTTTAATTGATAATTTGTAAAATTATATACAAAATCTCGAATAAATTTTTGGTTTAATTAATGAATTACGAAAACCAAAATCTAAAACCGGTAAGAAGGGAAAATCCAATCCTAAACCAATTAACCAACCAATCTAACCAATTATTAATACCCAAAATCGATTTCATCCCTAAAAATCCCTAAAATCGAGCTACAATAATCTCCACTAATTTCAAGTATTCAATTGAACTGAGTAGATATGTGAACTCACGTAGAGCATTTGACCGACGTTTCCATCTTCCGCCGGAGAGTCCGGTAGCGTTGCGTTGACGATGGAGCCGGTGTTTCCATTCTCAGGTGTTGCGTTGACGACGGAGAACAGAAATTTCGGCGGCGTCGCAGTGATTCTAGAGGCGGTGGATTTTGTGGCGAAGGTGGAGGAGAATGAGAATGAGCCCATATTCATATGTCTTTGTCATTGGAGGAATCAATGGTCGAGAGGTTAGTTTCTTCACCACAAAAATAGCATTCATCGGTGTTGGGTCTTTCTTTGTAATAACTGTTTGTCTCCGTTTCCTCCATTGACAAAGGTTTTGGAAGCTCAAGAGGCTATTTCAGAGAGCGGAAGACGGGACATTAACCTAGTTATCGGAGGAACGACACTTCTAACTCATGACGACATGCTCGAGTTATTGGTGGGACAGTTCAGCCATTTTTGATCTCTTCCAAAAAAACCTCACTCTCAAAACCTCTGTTATTAGTTTGTAAAGCTATGTATTAGAAGAAAAAAAAAAGAAGAAGAAGAAGAAGATTGGGTTGGGATTGGGATTGGGATTGGGTTAAAATCGATTTTAGGATTGGGTTAATCGATTTCTAATTGGTTTTCGTAATTTATTAATTAAATCGAAAGTTTATCCGAGATTTGGTATCTAATTTTACAAATTATCAATTAAACCCACGATTTTTAAATCTGTATTCAATTGGACCGATTTTACAAACTTGGTATACAATTGGACCGTGATTCTTAAATCGGTATTCAATTGGACCGAGCCCCAAACTTCGTATATAGTATTTTCGTCGACTCATATTTGGGATGGACTCTGACCGTTCTCCCTCAATTTTTTGTATACTTCCCATCGATTGAAATTTATCATATTATGTAGTTGAGGCCTAAGTATTTGGGTGTGAATTAATGGCTTCTCTGGTCTACTATATAATTAAGGTCCATTAGCTATCTTTTACTCCTTTTTAGGTTCTTTTATTCTTCACCTTAGAGTCTCTGGTGATCTGGTGATAAGGTATGCTTACGTATATATAAAAACTGATATCATGTTACACGAAGTGGTTCTCTTATTTTTATGTATATAAATTATTTGTGGTCCATTGGAGTTGGAGCAAATATATATTCAGTCGTACTCGTTCGGACGTGTAAATTATTATTTTATCAATTTTTAGTTTTATGATTCAAGTTTTCGTAAGAATTTAATATGTAGCCTCAAATGAGTAAATGGTATTTAAAAATTCGGATTTGTACACCACAAAACAAGTAGTCAGAAATTAGAATAACTGTACTTAAATAATGTGACAAAACCATTAGAGTTTGCGGTTTATATTGGCTTTAGACTTAAGCAAGTTTTTTTTTTTTTTTTGTCACGCTACTTAAGCAAGTTTTAAGTGTTAAAAGAACAATAGAAGTGATTTCTAAAATAAATTATAAGTTTTCTCAATCGAGAGAATTCGTACGTCATGTGTATAATTATGCAGCTTCTAGTGGGATCTGATCGATTACTTAATTTGATTGATTATAACCTATCATTATCAATTATTCGGTTGTGTGTGCATTTAATTGTTTTTGAATGTCAAGAATGTGGTCCATATGTAGAAGACACTAGATAGTCTATACATTTTATGCTATTATTAAACAGATCACTAATCAAATGTAGTGGTCTAAAACTACGACAAATACTGGAAATCAGAAGCTGTGGTCCTTCATCTTAGTGGTAGATTTCCACAATAGTTAGTGTTCTTAATTTATGCTTATTTATATTATAAACAGAGGGCTTACACTCGTTCTAATATAAAAATGACTATAATTAAAGTACAGAAGGTAAATTTTACACACAGACAATGTATATATTAATGTTTTGGTTCGTGTCAATATATACGTTTATATGAGTTCCACTTGTTTGTTCAGACGTCAACGCGTAGACATATTTTATAAGAATCCTTTGCCGAGTGACATAACAATTTATTTTGAACTAAAAAGATTTTTGTAAAACATGTTCGCATTGAATCCTCTAAATATTTTTTGTTATACGGCCATAAAAAGATCTCCCGTTGAATTTTTTAAAATCTCTGATATTTAGATTTCGAATGGATATTGCAAACGAAGCGGATTAAATCATCAACAGATTAGACCATTTTATTTATGGAGTAGACAACAATCCGTCGTGGATCAAATTTATTTCTATATAAAAACAGGTCTATAGTTAGTCTGCAACATTTTTTTTTCTTTTTTGGGTCCATTCTTCTACGAACAATAATTTATGAATAGTAAATAAAAAGCAGTTCAATCCACAAACGGTTTTGTCAGCCTCATCCGCTGCAAACATAAATGTTTCTTTAGCAATAACAAATTGTTAACCGTTGAACTACTATCACTTACATTTTCTTAGTAAAATTTGGTACGATTTTCAGATTTATGTGTCATTTTGCAAAATCAAGTTAATCTTCTTGAAGGCACGGCAATTTGGAGATTCTTTTCTTGAGAAATTGATCAAATTGAGATCGATATATATTAAATTATGTACATCACAATACAGATTACATGTTTACAAATTCCCACAGACCTAAACTCCGGTCCGAAATCTCCCCTATGAAAAATAAACACAACTTAAAACGCAACTAAAAAAATGGCGATCATAAGTTGGTGATCACACTTCCATCACGTGACCCTGCTCGTAGTCCACCGGAGTTCTACATTCCTCCGATGGCCTCGACTCGGCTATCTTCTCGGCTACTTCGGCCATAACTAGCCTCGTCAACAACAGTCCAGCCACAAACGCAGCTCCCATCAACATTGTGAAAACCGCGGTCCAGCTACTCCTCGACGATATGTAACCAGTTAGCAACGGTCCAACCGCCGCGCCAACTGATCCCGTTCCGTCGATTATAGCCGTTACCGTAGCCAAAGCTCTCGAGTTTCCTTTTAATGAGCTATGTGTTCCAAGATCGGCTGAAACAGCCGTTGTAATCAAAGCGTAAGGTCCGTTAACCAACATCCCGGTTAGGAACATGAGAGAGGCGTTGGCTAATAACGATACGTGTCCGTAGCTACGGTAGAAGAACAAAGCTGGGATTGAGCAGTACATGAAACTTGCAGCCGTAATCGCTCTTGCTCCAATTCGGTCTGAAATGTAACCGGCCAAGATTCCTCCGACCACGCCTCCTACATCGAACATTGTCGAAAGATTTCCCGCTGTTTCGTCCAATAAATACTCGCCTTCAATAGCTGCAAATTATCATACAAAAATTGTAAATCAGTTACATGACCAGAACAAGTAGTCTAATGGTTTGTACTAACTCAGTAATGTGCATAGAATTACCTGTGTGGCTAACGTAAAAAGGGAGCCAGTAGAGGAAAGTGTAAGCAACCAATTTTGCAAAGAAGAGACAGAGAGCAAAAGGCGCAACTCCAGGAATCTTCCACGCTTCAATGAATCCAACAGCACGTTTCTTGTCATCAGTTTCGGAATCCGAGGAGCTCAAGAGTAATGGCTCGTTAACAGAGTTTCCGATTTTCTCAGATGACGAATCAAGATCCTCGTCTCGCTCTGCTCCAACAATCTCTGGATTGACAGGCAAGAAAGCGAAATTCACCAAACCGATCAACACGATGACCACACCAGGAACCACAAAAGACCATCCCCAACCATATCTCAACATCGCTGCAGCGATCAACGAGCCAGTAATGTTCCCAACAGAAGTATGAGCATTCCATATTCCCATGATCAATCCTCTCTTCTTCTTGTTAAACCAGTTTCCAACCACAGCAACAACCGATGGCCAACCCGAAGATTGAAACAATCCAGCTAACATTTGCATAATCAAGAAATAGTAAAAGCTATGAATGTTCGTCCAGTAACCAACTCCAAACAGAGAAGTAAACAATCCAGTTCCAATCATTCCAACAGTCAAGAAGATCCTTAGATTCATCCTATCACCCAAATGTCCGGCGAAATACATTCCGAAAGCGTAAACCGCAAGAAACGCGACATCGATCTCACCGAGCAATACCGTGCCATCTGGTCCATTAAACGGAGCCCAACCACCACCTTCTTCTTTACCGGATTTACCAGAGGATCCAAAAGAAGTGAATCTCAAAAGGAGTGAGTTAAGCCCTGTATCTGGAGATTGAGGATCAAGAGCACTCTTCACAATGCTTGTTGTTTTTCTTGCAGCGTGATAGCTAGCGTAAGCGAGAAACGTCACGATCAACACTATGGCTTGATAAGTATTGTAAGAAAGCTTTGAACCTTTGATGCGTTCCAAAAATCGAATCCCTACTGGTTTTTTTTCGATCTCTGGCTCAGATTGCATTAAGGAACCCATGAAAACTGTTCTTCAATTCTCAAATCCAATGTTTGTTTACCTGAAGATTGGAGAAATGAATATTAGATGAAAATCTCAAAGAGTATATTCCATTTTTCATATAGAATTATGCTTTTAAACTCTTGGCGTTAAGGTGATCCAAAAGAAAAAAAAAAAACTATTGGCGTTACACAAGGGTTACATCTAATGAGGAATCTCTAGAAACGTGTCCAAATTAGTGACAGATCATGATTTGTACTTGTAGGTGTCTCTCTATAACCTCTCAAGAGGAACTATTTGAAGTGTTTTGATTACTTAAATAATTATTCAGATTTGTTACCTTAATTTTTTTTTTTTTGCTCTAGATTTTCATTACCTTATATGAGTTATGACCTCTGAATTGGTATATTTAAGGAATAATCTTTAAACAAAAATAGAGTGAAAATTACAGAGCTTGAAAATTCATCAAAACCTCAAACTATATCGTGAGATTTACAGGTTTATCAATGTGGATAATTAATTTTTTTTAATCATGAAAAAAAAACAAAAACATCTTTGAAATATTCAAATTAATTTTTATTAATACAGATTAAAAAACAGAGCAGAATCAGTTGAGATTCAAATCTAGAAAAATGCTAAAAAAATATAAAAAGAATCCTCGGGGACGATGAAAAAAGAGATCTAACGACGAAGACGCACGTATATTACGATTTGAAGAATTCTTCATAATCTGTAACAATCCTTAGAATATACCATCGGACAGAAAATAAAATGTCCGAGAAAATAGAAGAAAACTTCAAACCAGGATTAGACTCGATTCCAGAAGCATTTAACAAACTTCACTTCAATACCTAAAAATAAAAAAACACAAAATCTGAGTTACCTTAATGATTAAACGCTTCCTTCAAAATATATCTCCAATGAGCTTTCTCTCGCTTAAGACTTCACGAGCTTTATGTATCCAAATACTGACTACTGACTATTGAGAAGATTATAAGATATATAATTTTTTGAGGATTTGCTTTTGAAGATGCAAAGAGACTTACTTGGACACGCTTTGGAGCTTCAAGCAACGGCGACGAGTTTATAGCGTTTGAGACTTTGAGTTCAGAAGTCGATCCAATTTAACAATTGGTTTTTATTTCTTGAAATTACGATCTCATCCTTTTGTCTACAAATCATATTCCTAAGATACCCTTTCTAGTTGCCTCTCAAGTTGCCAAACCACGCCAATGAACGATGGTTATTTACTACGTAATATACCTAAAGCCTCCCTTGTCCCTACGTAATTATTATAATATAATTTTCTAGATTTTATTATCATTTTAATTTGCTAAATACTTGTTAAATATTTGTACATTTAATTCTAGATTTACGTATATGATCATAACTTTAAGATTATACATACTAAATCCTTCTTAAGCTCATTAAATACTAAATCTTTATACTTTTTAGAGTATAACTAAACTGATAAACATATATCCACATTGATTCAACCTGTAAATCTCACGATATAGTTTGAGGTTTTGATGAATTTTCAAGCTCTGTAATTTTCACTCTATTTTTTCTTTTATACTTTATAAAATTTGAAGCTGAAAATAAATATTACATTGTACAGTATTTGTCCAAAAAAAAAAATTTCCATTTTTATCTTTAAATTTTGTAATAATTTGTAAATACTATTTTTGTAACCAAAACTTTAGTTTCATCTTACTTGTGTTCTTTTTCTGTCGTCATCTTACTTTAGTTCAGAAAGTTAGAACTGTACTTTTAAATTGTTGAGAATTATTGGTTCAGTGATAAAAAATTCGATTGGTGTACTAATATTTCTGGGTCAAGTTTTTTTATTTTGATAAAAGGTCAAGAATATGTCAGGATTTATATATTGTCTACGTTGAAACTACGATTTCGATGGATGATAAAAGAGATAGAGGTAATACTGTAATAGTAATGCCGGTTTATATCATGATGTCAGAAAATTTTCAATACGGTAAAACATATGGTTGGGCGCATTTTATGCAAATACTCTACTACGAATGCATAATTTATAGATTTTATCTTTTTAAAATTGAGAATTAAGATTTTAAGATGCGTGGTCCTCACCTCAACGTCGGCGACATCTACTATTTGTAGTCTATTCATTGTTTTTTTGTATAGTATAAAGTTATTCCTAGGGATTGGTATCTTAAAGACTTAGACAATAAAATTGTTCTGGGAACTAATTAAGGACATAGCACTTAAGTGGTTTGGGAAAAAAAAAAGTACTTTGTAAATTCAATTGTATTGGCCAGAACTAAGGTGTTAATATGGGTTGAAATTTATGAACCCAATATGTGTTATTTACTGTTTAATTCGGATTAAACTGAGTTTCGGAGCGTAGGGAATTCTTTTGGCCATATAAAAGTTTTTGTTAACCTCTTGTGGAGATCTAAGTAAGGGGATAATAGTCCAACAAAACTATTAGAATATGAAAACAGAGTGTTAACCAACTAATTCTTTATATATATATATATATTTAATCAACAACATATATTCTGCCGAATTTGAATTTGGATAGTAACCCAAAACAATGTTATAAGCTATATAGGCTACGTATTACTAATATGGTCATATATTTCTTATAGAACTAAAATCCGTTAGTTGAATCAGGTAAGTAAGCGATGAACTAAGAAAAAACTTCAGATTTTCTTTTCTTGTGAATAATAAATGTAAAGGCAGACTCTACAGTTATGGTACGTCACCGAACATGGCAGTGTTTTCCTCCTTGGTTTTCGCCGATACGCAAGTTCTATTACTATATTCAAAATTGGTATTGAAGTTACGAACATCAAAGCATAAACTAACAATGTTTCATTTGCGAAACAAGCAACAATGCGCATATATATACGTAATTGTACGAAATGTTGTTGTGTGCACGCGGAGCGGGCGATAGGTACAAGCCAACCAAACTGATGTTGCAGCCTTCATAAGTATATGTATTTAATCGGTCCGCATTTTATGAGAAAAGCTATCAGTTTTGTTGGAAACTAACTTTTAATTAAAATTAGAGGTCGCCGTCTTTTTTTCTTCTTGAAGATAAATCAGCCCAAACTTTTTTTTTGTTTGGAGCCACCAAAATCTTAGAAACGGCTCTATGTGCACGTATAAGATTTAGACAAGAAAAAAAAAACAAATCAAGCTGGAAAAGAATGAATGGCCTTTGAACACTAAAAAAAATAGATCTTGGAATTTTAACTGGTTCAGAGTTTTTAAAATTGCACATTCTTCAAAGTTCCTTGCAAATAATTATAATCAACAAATACAACTATACAAGGGTGAAATATATATATATATATATAAACGATTTGATTAACAAAAATTGATATGATTTTGTTAGGAGAGTTTTCATAAATACCATTTTGTTGGTTTATGGTCGTTTGCGCTCATGATTTGCCAGCATACCGAACCGATTTAGTTAATCGATATTATGGGGAAGTTACTTCATTAAGATGCACTAAAGTCATTCGTGTCTCTTTATGATATTGGTATCTCTCTATGACTCATATTTGTTTGTCTGTAAAAGGATAATTGCAGAGACATATAAATAAGAATTTTGTGACCATTGACACAAAGATAGAATTTTAGAGAGAGAAAATTTCGAGAGATCAACCGGAAGTGCACTTGAACGGCGTTCATCGATCATGTCAAATCTCAACCTCAATCTCTGCATTAGTTCTTAGTCAATTTCGTGTCAAATTCGTGGCGAAATTTGTCAAGCTTAAGATTTCCAGATAACCATCGTAAATAATGTAGCTCAGAAAAGAAAAAAAAGACGCCAATTTTGGTGATGGTAATATTTTCCCCTAAAACAAAAGATCACACTTGAGAATTAAAGTGCCGACTAAATAGACAGTGAAAAAGATTTATACGTATCTCCTCGGTCCAGTATTAATTATCTGTGATAACGACCAATTCATTGACATTTAATCATACCAACCTATTTTATTTTTCTAAATCGTATATCTACGTTGACCTTAGAGGCAATTATGCACTATCTATTTGACCAAAAAATAAAATAAATTGTGTACTAGCCACATTGACAAATATTTTATTAACCTCAGCAAATTAATAGTACTAGAAATTGTCTCATGTTACACGAGTTAATAAATCTAAACAAATCCGATTATTTTAAATAATAGAAAAAATTAATAATAGAATATCCGATTTTTTTGTGCAAATCAATATCCGATTGTACAAATAAAATTAAATCAGATTTTAACAAATCCGATATTTTTGGAATATTAACAAATCCTATAAAAATATATGATTATTAATAATCCGAATTTTTTGGAATAATAAAAAAATCTTTTTTGGAACATTAACAAATCTGTTATAAAACATCTTGTGGACTCATTAACCGGCCCCATTAGGCCCATTAGGGTTTTATCTTTCCCTTGTATCCCGAGACTCATATATATATATTCCCTTATCTCATTAATAAGATGGATCAGTTTACAACAAAATCCGATTTTTTTGGTAACCACAATAATTGATTATTAACAAATCCGATTATTTGGAAATAGTCAAAAATCCTTTTTAGAATATTAACAAATTGGATTTTTTGTTAACCATAAATTAAATGATTTCATTAAATGATCACATAATAACTAATGACTAAAATATCATTAATGAAAGATTAAAATTTGTTCTTTGAAACAATGACAATGTGATGTAAATATTAATACTTTTAATGTTTATTTATAAATGTACTCCCCAAATATTATATAGGAGATAAATTATTGATGACAAAATGTAGAAATAGCGATTTACGAATAACTTTTGAACAGTTTTTTTCAAATTCAGATTTATTAGTCTTTGTTAAAATTTATACTAATAAGTTTTCGTCGTGATCAAAAGTGGCATTGCATCACATTTTAACATTGAAAACATCAATTAATAACTTAAATCTTAGTTTAAAGCATAAAACTGTTGAATTCTATCGAAAAATACCAAATAATCATACAAACAAGAGGCCATACTACAAGTCTACGAAACACAATTTTTCGGAAAAAGATAATTGAAATTTATTTTTATAAATTTTCAACATAAGAAACCAATGCATAGCTTAATGGTAGAAAGATTCGCAGTAAACTACGAAAACTACGATTCAAAATTTCTGACTACGATTCCATCAAGATTGTCCATTGTATACGTTTTTAGAATAGTAAAAAATCAGATTTTTTTTAATAAATTATGAAAATTAGTTTAAATTTTGATTTAAGATCTGTCTTTTATAACAAAAAGGGAACTTATAAGATGCAAAAATATTTTACCCTTATATGAGTTTTTGATGTCATAATTTTTGGCTTTGATTGGTGATATTGTACCACTACAATTACTAATCATAAAAGTGATACTAAAAGCATTATTAAAAGTGTTATTTTCTATTTTTTTGCATCGTTTTTTTTTACTGTTATTTTGTATCGTTTTTAACTATTATAATATCGTTTATTATTTTTTCTAACCCGCTATAAAACTTACACCGTTTTATGTTATCGATAAGATTCGTCATAAGTTAATTTTAGAATATGAATATGGTGGGATGTGATCATCAGGTGATGTAATGAGAGCTCGCCATCCATCCAACATTCTTCATGGGCATGGCCGCCCACATGGCACGCCGTTCTTCAACTCTGACGACTCTGAAACTTTCTCAAGTCTGGACTACACACAAAAGGGTATTTTCGTCAAACACAAACGAGTTTACAGCTTGGCCCACCCACATTACCTCAGAAGTTTCAAAAACATGATAAGGGTATTTGCGTAATTTGCGTAGGTCAATATGGAGATGGCATATTCGCATATACCCAACGAATTATACTTAACGTGCAAAGGATATCCTATCAACATGTCAGGGTCCCATATCAGGGCCCATTTGGTGCCACGTCTTTTGTACGGAACCGCCCGACGTGGTAATAATTGTGGATGTTGTTGTTTCACAGGATCGATCCTTTGATGACTCGGCGACCAAATATCTTGAATTGATTCTAGCCTTGGGTTCGAACCGAAGTGGTGTTATTTCGATTATTATAATTGGTTTTAGTGTCATACACTCATGACTCAACACGAGCTTCCACTTAAAATTTAATAAATAACATATCTTAGTTAGGTCATATTGTCTAGCTAGTACATCAGAATTAAATTGCGATAAAATATATAAAAAAATTACCTAATTAATGCAAAATTTTGTATTATGTAATCAGATTTTAATATATTTCTACGGTGTTTTTTCGTTATTAAATTTTAATAACAACTGATTAAGTTATGGAAGTTTTCATGTGGACAAAAAATATAGAGTATAATTTTGCGTTTTCTGTTATTTAAAATCTTGACAAATTAATAACAAGTTATTTACATATGGCTGTTGTGGGTTCATTAGTCATTACATTAGTCTTGAAATTTTCATGACCACATGAAAACTATTTCTTCCATTTTTAAGATGTTCATAAGAAACAAAATAGAATAATCGATGTACATCACTAACTTCTACGTGGATTGTGACCATGACAAATGACTGTATAAAGAAGTCCAGCTCGTAAGGAATATAAAATTTATATTTCTAGGGCTGATATTTGATATGACCAAAAAGAAAATGATGCGACAAAATATTACTTTACATTTTTTTCTAACAATATAATACCGAATTTAGACCAGTATTTAGCATTTGCAAGCGGTACTTAAATTTGCAAAACCAAACAAAAATTATCAAAAAATAAGTAAATAATATGACGATGACTGCAAAAGTTTAGCAAAATTTATTAAAATAACTTATCTTTACAACTTTAAACAAATGTGCATATAGATTTTGACTTCTTCGAAAACCGGGTTCTTTCAAGATTAGGATTTTTCTGTGAATCGAAATAATTACAAATAAGTTCTAATTGTAATAAATCATTTCTTAATAATAATAAGCAGAATTAAAATGTTATTTTTAAAAAATAACTTTATAGGTAGATATTGTTGGTCATGTAGGATGTAGAACATACAAGAAGGAAACAAAGCGGCATCAAATATATTTTTTTGTAAGAAAATCATGAAGTAAATGATTTTTTGGTTGTTTTATCATATGGGCCAAGGTGTGAGCTGCTAAATGTTGGAAGAGTCTCTACATTTCCAAAATACAGACACAAACGAAGATTGAAGGATAAGGAGTATTTACATTTTCTGTATACCTTTTCTTGGTTTTATATGAACAAAATTAATTATTGAGAAAACGAAACAACCATTAGAACTATTTATTTTATCCATCTTCAATTATTTTGCCTAACTTGATGTGTCCTTTAGGAATTAAAAAAAAAACTAGATGTGTCCTTTTAAGTGACACATCAATGAACGATATATATACCCTCTTGTTGTTTTATGATGACTGATTGATTTAGATTTATCCTCTCTATCGGACGCGTATGAGGTGATGCATTTCATCGCCGTAAATCGCTGGATTAACAGCCCGGTTATAAAAATTTGAAGTCTAATACAAAAGCACATAGTTTGTATTCTTTGATTGAAATTTAAAAGATTATGTTTATATTTAAGAAAAAGCATATAATTAAATTTATTATGTTTGATTATAGCTTCCAAAATAGTTTGATAAAGATACTAAATATTGTATTTTAAGTAAATATAACAATCTAGCAAATAATATAAACTTGAAGTTCCAAACATAGGAAATAAAAAGTCAAACCGTTATAAACGTTTTATTTTAAATCTTGGACTTTGTTAAACCGTGGTCAAATATGCTATTACGTCATAGTTTATCTACTCCCTCTATTTTATTTTATATGATGTTTAAGGTTTTGACACATATATTAAGAAATTAGAAATTATTTAAATTTCTGTATTTTTTTCTATTTTAAAATATTATTAATTATCTATTTAAAAACAATTTAACTAATGGGAAAACAAATTGTAGAATTAAAGAGTCCAAAACAATAAAATAATAATAAATTTTACATTGAAAATTGAAAACATCAAATAAAATGAAACAATTTTTTCTTTTCTTTAAACATCACTTATTATAAAACAGAAGGAGTACAAAGAAATTAAATGACAAATTTGGCTTTTTATTTCTTGTTTATGCACTCATCAAGCTAAGACATAACGCGCATTTATTTGCGGTAATCATGCACATCCGCATGTTTGAAATTTGTCATGATTCATCATGTATAATCTATCAATCGCTCCTGTCGAATTGTTGCATGCTCTGTATGTGACGTTAAGTGTTGCACTTCATCCATCCTTTATCTAGGTACGTCCAATATCTAACCTCGTTAATCCCTACCTTGAGCGATTTTTTTTTTTATTCGAACGAGCTACTATAGTACTTCTCATTTAAATCTTATACAAAAAGTCAACTATGTAATTTTAGTGATCAAAAAGTATTTGGTTCGTGTAGTCTTTTAAGCGATTAAGATAGGGATTTATTCGGTAGAACAATATGCAAATCGTATTTGTTAACATGATATATCTGTTCTTACGCACATCATTTATATTTTACACAATGGAAGAGTTTTTCAAAGTCTCAAGGATTCTAGCTTTGTTTTCAGTTTTGGGCTTGACTTGTTTTCAGTTTTGAGCTAAAGCCCAAGATCTAGCCCAGAATCAAACCCATTTGTACAAAGAATCGCACTTATCTATCTGGTGAATACTGCATACATACACATTCTCCAACGCTCAATCATTTTATAAAATAGAGAATTATCTTCAACCTCGTTATAAGAAACCAAAAATAATTAAAAACAATTTCGTATATAAGCAAAAATCAGTGAATATTTGTGAAAATTTCTTCCACATATATAAAAGAGAAATACATTTTTTTTTAATCTCAACCTTTGATATCAAACATGAGACAACAGGAGCAAGTATTAGCCACCACAAAGCAATCATCTTAAACTCAAACCTCAAAAGAAAAGACAAAAAAACGATTAATTGGAGCTACACAAATGTCACTCGTGGCTTACATCTTCTTCATCATCTCCATAACTTCATATTTTCCTCTCACTCCTCCTTTCCTTCCTTCCGCCTGTTAGCGATGTCTTTAGACACGGTGGACAAGCTGGTGGTGTTCTTGGCCAAGAGAGACGGTATAGACAAGCTTGTGAAGACATTCCAATATGTGGCCAAGCTCGCGTGCTGGCGCGTTGAAGCCACACGACCCGAAGCCGCCGAGAGGTTCAAGAAGTGGGAGGTCGCGTCCGGTCTCAGCCGCAAAGCCTTCAGGTCCCACATCTTTCTAATATCTATCACTTTATCTACGTAGTGGCATAATCGTCAATATAGTCTAATAGATGAAATGAAATGTTTGCTTTTAATACACTCCTTAATTAATATCTTATCTCATCTACCAAATTTGAATAGTGACTAATACTAATACACTTTATATTAAATGAAAACAAGTACAATTGAAGAGATATATTTACAATAGCAATCGTTGTTAACTTATGGTCGGATTATGCGAAACAGGACCGGGAGATCTCTCACGGGGTTCAATGCGCTGAGACGAAACCCGGGGGCAACCCCGGTGATCCGGTTCTTGGCGGTCCTAGCCAATTCAGGAGAGATGGTTTACTTCTTTTTCGATCATTTTCTTTGGTTATCAAGAATTGGTACATTAGACGCCAAGCTCGCCAACAAAATGAGTTTCATCTCCGCTTTTGGCGAATCTTTCGGCTACACTTTCTTCATCGTCATTGATTGCATCTTCATAAGGCAGAGACTCGAATCCTTGAAAAAACTCCGGTATTCGTCCGATGAACCGAAAGATGAAATCAGCACAAAAATTAGCGAGATTCGTGGAGATATAGTGATGAGGTTGATGGGAATTTCGGCCAACATTGCGGATTTGATTATCGCATTGGCGGAAATTCAACCAAACCCGTTTTGTAACCACACGGTAACACTCGGTATAAGCGGTTTAGTTTCGGCTTGGGCTGGTTGGTATAGGAATTGGCCCACATCGTGAGATGTAATAAAATCTAAGGAATGTAATGTTGTTTGGAATGAACATAGCAAACGTGTAAAACTTTCTTGAAATATATGAATACTTCTATGTTACATTGTTTTTGTGCCAAATCGACATCAAACAAAACTAAGGTTATGAAAAAGTAACATTTATGTACGTGGGGGCAATTTCTGAAATTCAAAAACTGTAAATAACTTCCCACTCTCTCTCTCACTCTCATTGAGACGGTTAAGTAAAATATTTGAAAAACTCATTTTCATCAAACGTCGTTACCTTCTCGTAATATTTATAGATTTAGTAACGTTCAGTTAACAACAAAAATAGAGAGAAAGGATAAAAAAAAACCTTGAACGAAATTGATGAGAAGAATGATTCCAACATCGTTTTCAAGTAAGTTTCAAGGAGTAATAAGTATGAATGCGTTGAGATGTTATGTATCGGAGTTTATCTCTACCTTCTTCTTCGTCCTCGCAGCCGTTGGTTCCGTCATGGCGTCAAGTAATTTACTCTGTTTCTAAATATTTCTGATGAAAGTTTTTGTTTTTTGTTTTATTTACTAAAGAAAAAAACCCTAAACTGTGTTTTTATCAGGGAAATTGATGGCGGGTGATGTGTCGGGTCCATTTGGTGTATTAATACCGGCGATTGCGAATGCGTTTGCGTTATCTTCGTCTGTTTACATCTCTTGGAACGTCTCTGGTGGCCATGTGAATCCAGCGGTTACGTTTGGGATGGCGGTTGCTGGTCGGATTAGTGTTCCAACCGCTTTGTTTTATTGGACTTCTCAGATGATTGCCTCTGTTATGGCTTGTCTTGTCCTTAAAGTTACTGTCGTCGAACAGGTAATTAAATATTTTGTGTTATATATTTAGTTTACCTTTTTGTCTGATTTGTGTTTTTTTTTTTTTTTTATAATATATTTCTCTGTTTGAATTTATTAGCACGTACCGATCTATAAGATTGCCGGAGAAATGACGGGATTTGGAGCATCGGTTCTTGAAGGTGTTTTAGCGTTCGTCCTGGTTTATACTGTGTTCACAGCTAACGATCCGAGACGTGGTCTACCTTTAGCCGTGGGACCTATATTCATAGGGTTTGTTGCGGGAGCCAATGTTTTAGCCGCTGGTCCATTCTCTGGAGGTTCGATGAATCCGGCGTGTGCCTTTGGATCGGCGATGGTTTACGGAAGCTTTAAGAACCAAGCTGTGTATTGGGTTGGGCCTCTGCTTGGAGGAGCCACAGCTGCGTTAGTGTATGACAACGTGGTGGTTCTGGCAGAAGATGATCGTGGTTCATCTACTGGAGATGCCATTGGTGTGTAATGACTTGTTTTTACTGTTTTATATGTTGAATTGTTGTTGTAGAGCATTTTTAGTTTTCAGTTTCTGAAATGTTGTTGACTTGATGTGTAATTTATTGAATACTACTTTAGTAAATTTCATTACAAACAATTTTCTATTTCACCATTCTGTTACATATGTATAACTCTGGTTTGAGAAAACTTAGCCGATACTTTTGCATCTAAACAAAAATTCAAAAGTACCATTTGGGTCTTACTTCTTCTTCCTTATCGGTTAACTCACGATACTGATACCATTCAGCACCTGAAGTACCAATTGGCAATGTTGGTCGGAGAAACACTTCAACTGGTTTTGGCACACTGACACAAAGACGTATCTCATGCTCTGCTTCATTGAGATCTCTCGGTTCTGTTCCTCGTGTTCTGCGGATTGGTTCAATTGAAATCCATCCTAACCCAGAAATCGCTACATCACTAGCCGGTCTGATCAAGAAGTGTGTCAACGTTAGATGAAGAGCATTCATTTTACCGAAGATAGAAAGGAATAGAAGATAAATATATCACCTTTTTGCATCGTTGATTTCGATTTGAAGTAAACGGTGAGATTGTAATCCTTTCCACTCTTGCATCTGATCTTTCCCTGATGGAGGTGTCAGAAGCACACCCAGTTCTTTCTGCAGAACAAATGGGTATCAAGTAAATGGTAATAAGAAGATTGAATTTGTCTTCATATCAGCTGCAAAGTTGATACTGATGGTGAAAGAAACTTGCCTGGTAAAAGTCAGTCGCTGTTTTGGTTGGTACTACATGAATATCAAGAGCCTTTGGTCCATAGAATGTGAAACATGTTTCCGGTAGAGCCTGCAATATGTCAAGTATGTAATGGTTTCATAAAGTTCTGATACGCACTGTGAAACATAATTCAGCATTCATTCCGGTTCTAATATTACCTTCAAGATGTCGATCCTGACGAGACCTCCCCAGAAAAATGTATAACCATTTAAGCTCTCACCCTTGGGACTACTTGACAATTGAGTTGGCAAAATTGAAATCTGTAAGGAACAAAAGGACAGTAAAAATCATCATACTATAAACTTTACCTGGCTATAATATAGAAGACTTACATCGAAAGACTGGCCTCTGAGCCGATTTTGAGGAGCAAGGGCGGGTAAATCATCTGAATGAACAACAGCTGCTTGCCTGTGGTGTAGGTGCACACCAGGTGTATCATACAACTTCTGTGGTAATAAGGTATTCATTTAGCAAATGTCTACTGGTGGCAAAATTTCGCAAATTTCTAGAAAAATGGTGGTGGTTTAAGTTTATACCTCTCCTCCGAGGAAGGCGTTGATCTGAATTGGACCCAAGGTGGTTCCAGGGACAGCAGATTGAATTGGTTTGTACTTTTGTGCCGCTGCTGCAACAGGGTCCCTTTCGGCCATTGTTTCTGTATAATGAAGTACATATAGAACCATTCAAACTCTCTTTATAGATGCAACCTAAATTGCGAAGAAATTAGCCCTACTAGAAATCCGGCTAAAGCAGCACGTAGACAAAAAGAAAGGTAAGTATTCAAGCAGATACAAACTGTAACGACAAGTGACATAAACAAAATAGAGAACAAATGACTTACTCAGCAAAGCATTGATGAATGCTGACTTCCCTACGTTAGCTGCACCCTGTGAAAGCATGGACCAATGATGAATGAATATTTGTCAGACTGTCAAAGAAGTTTCTTTAAAATTGTACAGCCTCTATCTCCTGTAAACGAATTTATGAATTGGTGTACCCTATAGAACAGGGTAGTGTAGACTTAGTTGTTCTACTGGTCTTAGAAGAAAATCAGCATTGCCTCTCTCATTAAAGATACGTTAAGCTAAAACAATAACTTTCCTCAGTCAGCTGTGGGTTTACTAACTAAAAAGCTGACATCTTCCTCAGTCAGCTAAAATCTTTGTAAGAAATTGAGAATGCACATACCAGAATGTAGACATCTCGTCCCTGAAATAAAAACAGGGATGGAGAGGTTAGGCTGCAGAAGATAAATGAATATAAGGATAAGGTTATACTATCCGATATTGATCCATAAAGGAAACAAGATGTACGCCAATTCATGGTATTTACCTTTTTCTCCTTCTGGATTTCTGATGCAACTCCGCTAACTCCATCCAGAGGATTTCTGATGCAACTCCGCTAACTCCATCCAGAGATTTTGAACTTGTGAGATGGACACTCAACACACTGTAAAGTTACATCCATCCAAATCAGTTACTAGCTCCAGAAACATTAAGTCACTTTCTGGTAACAAACCTAGTAGATAAGTACTTGATACCTACTTAAGCTTTTTCCTTGTGGTCACTTCTACGACCCAATCACCAATACAGTTCATATCTGTTCCTTTTGGAAGAAGATCAATCTAACAATACAAAGCACCATTATTTATCAGAGAAAAGTCGAAAAGGATTGAAGAAGTAGCCAGGTTGTAAAACCTTACCTTAGTTATAACTAGTATAATAGGATTAGCTCCAACTAAGTCACGGACACGTGCTAAAAAGCTTCCATTAAAATCCACAATGTCAACCTGTGACACAAAATGTTAAACCATTACAGCATGTTGATGACTTCTTGGAATATGAAACAAAAAAGAGAAGTTGCATTGTACATTCTACTCACCAATTTGACTATCAAAGCTTTCTCATGGCGCAAATGAGAAAGCTTCTCACGGAGTTCATCAGCTGATACAAATTGTTTCCCACCAGGATATCCTCCATTACCACCCACTGCTGTAATCATATGTCCATGAGACAAAAGCTGACATCTCCCACAGATTATAGTTCTTAACTGGTGATGTTTCTTCTTCTACAATAACAAAGATTTTATATTCACTTCAATGAGAAAAAAAAACCACCAATTCATCAATCAACTAACTAAATTGAGATTCTGAAGCTCGAAATAAACAATTTACAATCTAATTTCATACCAAATCGTAAGTAACGAGATCGACAAATCCAGGAGAATCAACGTCGGAAGTCTGTAACGGAGCTCCGCAGCCATAGCAACATGAGACCGAAGTGTCAACAACTTTCCGCACAATCTCTTCCTTTTGTTTCTTCTTCTTCTCCTTTTTAATTTCTCTCTTCACCACTTTCTGAGCTTCATGAGCTCGTTGGTTCTCCAGGAATCTTTCTCCAGGAGTCGGTGCTGCCGCCGCAAATCCATCTCGTTCTGAGAGTGAAACCGGAGTTTCGGAATTAGCAATGGATTTACATACGATTGACGTCGCCGGATTTCGGTAAATCACGGTGAGATTGGGTTCACGTCTCGTGAGGCGACGAGGAAGACAAGGAAACGTTGAGAGTGTCCGTAGCGCCATTGCTGAAAATTTCCCCACCAGCTGTTATGTTATCTAAAGATTAAAATATTAAAACAGAGAACGAGAGAGACTCTAGCTGATACAGAGGTTATCGAGAGAAGAACCTTCTGGTTGATTTGGAGTGTTAAGGTAGGGTCAGAATTGTGTCCACTTCCAGTATCAAAAAATAGTAGTTATGAGATTGCAAATAGCGGATAAGGGTCGGAAATGGATAAATCATGTATAGAAAATAATGATCTAATGTGTTTCTGATACAAGACTAGAAATCCGAGTAATGGAACAAGTTGGGGAGACGTTAAAGAGTATCTGTAGCGCCATTGTTGCGATTTTGCCTACCAACTACCAACTATTTTGCGGGTTTCTCTGATTTTGTATTCACCATGATTCAAAAAGATTTACTTATCCATTTATATCTCAAACATTGTTGCTCTCTGATATGATTTCTCATTTCTCTTACAGTTCATCGTGGTTTCAGTGAAAGAAGAAATGTTCAACAACGCCAATGTTCTCTTCCCAACAAAATTCGTGGATGGTGTTTCAACAGTCCAGAGGACTGTAACAAAACAGAGCTAATAACCTGCTTATATCATTAACAACAAGTCTAATGATGTATATATTCTTCTTTCGTTAGTCAAAATTGCTTCTACGTGTTTACTTGTCTCTCAAGATCTGTAGCCAGTGATTTGTAGGTAAATATTGTCTATATTTTAGAGATCGACCAGAAGCTTACCTTAAACTTTAGGTCTTCTTGTTGCAAAACTTTGAAGAGATTGGGATTCTAAGTTATGGTGTGCTTATATCACTGTTACCACATGAATATATAATTTAAAGGAGTGCGACAATGTTGATTAACTTAGTTTCTCTGTACATTGAAGATTTTAAATTTAATCATGGAGCTACAACGATTCAACACCGATTATAGCTCAAAATCCAAGAACTCTAAGATGAAACACACTCACAGACAGACATGAAACTGGTAGAAGATAGAGAGATATTATACTCATTAGCCTGTCTTAAATCTTTAGCTGCTGAGGGTTTGGATAATAGTGTTGTGCCATGGATCAGACAAGTGCTGCAACAGATTCTCAAATGGTCCCTTACCAGTCACATTGTGTTGAATCACAAAACCTAAGAATGCCAACATAGCCAACCTCCCTGCAAACAAACAAATGGTCTTTAGTCTTTTTAACTCTAACGAGCAGTTTCTTGCCTGAGAAGATATCGAATTAGCTTTTCCTATGCTTACCGTTTGCGAGCTCTTTCTCCTTGGCCTCGAGTGTAGGAGCAAAGTTAAGCGGGTTAAAGATTCCACCAGGGTAACCGACTTCGCCCTTAGGTAAGCTGTATTGCTTAAAGATAGGGTCTTGGTTCACACTTCCTGGGTTCTTGATGTCTTGCCACCGTCTGATCTCAACGTAATGAAACAATATGAATTCGATCACGAACAATGTCGACGACGATGCAAAATACTGCTCTTTCCCAGCATCGTACCACTCCGGAACGTTTATGATTCCTACCAACAGTTTTGATAATCCCTGTGTTAAGTTCTTGGAAAAATATTACAAATTGTGTTAGGTCATGTTAATGGTGACTCACCGATCTTGGTGAAAACTTCCGGCAAAAGCATCCCTGCGACGCCGAGCATGGCCCATCGTCCGTTGACCAGCTCTGCCTGGACGAACCATTTCAAGTTCTCTGGATCCTCTGCTAGCCCCAACGGGTCAAACCCATTGTCACCGGCAAGACTGCAATATGTGTAAGAATTAGTGACCATACCATTCACATAAACTAAACCGGTATCGAATAAACCAGGTCTAACCTAAGCAAACCAAATTTATTATTCAATTGCTCCGTTTGTATTCAACCAAATTACTCTACGCACAATAACTAAACCGGTATACAGAGTTAACGTAAACAAATCGATTATACAGTTGGTTCCGGTTGTGTTGAACCGAAATTGAATGTAGTTTGCAAAATTACCTGCCGGTGAGATAATCAGGCGACGCCAAACCGGGCAACCATTCTCCTTTCTTAGCTTCAACCTTAAACGACGACGTTTTGGTCGATGAACCGATCGATTTAAACGACAAGTCGCGGTTCAACCTACCGGAAGAACCGGTGAGGAATCTTGGCTTTGAAGTAGTACATGGTCGGAAAATCGAGGCCGAGGCATGAGTAGTGACAGTCGCCATTATCCCTCAGAAGATCCGACCCGAAAACCTGGTACTGTAAGATGGAATCAAGAGATTGAAAGATGAGTTCAGAGATGAGTGTGAAGAAATAAGACTTGGGGGATTTGTAAGTTTATTCGTTTGCTGATGATGTGTTTTGTGGCTGTGGTTTAATCGTTGAGTATCTACCGTTAGATCATATGACGTGGTTGATTGAACGGATAAGATGGGTTTGAAGGGAGATGTAGGCTTATCGGTTTATCTTCGTAGCGTATCTTAAGAGGATTTTTATGTTCTTTGAGATTGGTCGGAATAAGATAGTGTCGGGTCCATTGTTGTTATACGTGTCAACGATAACGGATTAAAATATAAGACTGAAGTGAGGGTTCACGTCAACCAATGAAATGGAACTGAATTGGCATATGGGAAACCAAAAATCCAGAGTCTGATTTTCCTAATCATCAAGATAGGAGAGTGTATAAAGAGGTTAAAGTAGAAAACGAATAAAGAGATATATTTTAAGAATTCACTTTAATTTTTCACAATATTATTTTAATAACTTTTTACTATGTCATAATATTGTTCACAAATCTTTAACTTACAATCAATTTCTCGAAACCTTCGATCATACAAGCCTAACTTCAAACAATTAGTGAAAAAAGTGTGAAGACGGAGAGAATTAAACCAGCGAATTAACTTAAAATCTCTTCAAAAATTACTTTGCATTCAATTTGCTGTCCGAAATTTGAGACTTCTCGTCGAAAATTTCTTTCCAAAATTCTGAATCGGAGACGTAACTGTCGAGAAGCTCACAAGAACTTTTGGAAGAGTTGGAGTCGAATACTCTCGCAGACCTAAAAAATTATTCAGTTTAATGAAAAAAATAAATTAGTCGGTTATAGAAACGACGGTAAATCCCTTGCAAATGTAACTTTTGACGTCGATTAAAAATATGACTTGAAAAAGGTGATGTCTCGTAGCATGTTTTTTGTAGTGAATATGTAATAAAGATTGTTTTGAAATCGAGTAAAAATATTTTAAATTGACTTTTTTTCTTAGATTTTCTGGTTGTTAAAACATAAACCAATTTGGATTTGTCTGACTGAATTATATATTGATTTTGGGCTTCTTAAAGTTAAGAATCTAGAGCTGGTTTGAGAAGTTGGGATATGGGGTCGTTTTAGGCCCAAGAGGCTAAGAAAAAGAGAAGAAGGTTGAAGAAAGAAACAGAACTTCAATCTTTTTTTTTTGTTTGTAAGCCATCCTTTTTGATAAAATTAAAAGTTAAAAAAAAAAAAAAAAACTGAAAACTACATAGGATATGATTAGTTCCCTTGCGTTATAAACCAGATTTGTAGCGCTTTTTCAAACTTTCCGTCACTTTTTTCTCTAACCTCTCTTCTTCAAGATCGTGTTCACCTTTCTTGTTAATGACAGAGACATACGAGATTTACTTTTTAAACTGTTAACACAAAGCTTTATAGTGGATTTCACAGATCTGTGTACACTGTGATCCTGCTGAGACGGACCTCATCCAATTGCATCCTGATTGGAGAAAACTCGTAAATTCATACAACTATTTTTAATTGTATTTTTTAATGAAAACTAAGTTTATTTGTTCGATTTGGTTATATATTAGATTACTTTTTTCTTTTTGAAATATTGCAAAAATAAGACGATATCCAAACCAAGCTGGACACCACCATGCAAAAGTCATCAGAAATTTAATTTACGTTGTTACATGTTGAATATTCGTTAATATTTACTCTTTTTCTTCTAGTACTCTTAACTCCTGTGTAGTCGACTGGTAAGGGATACTTTTCCTTGTATTACCACATTCTTGGGAATTCACAGAAGCATGAATATATATATATATCAAATAAGTTTATTAGAGGACGACCCACAAAAAAAGAAGAAAAAGTATATTAGACAAGTCACCAATTAGCCAACAACATAATTAATTTTATTATTATTCCAATCTAGCGTTACTTCACGAAAAGCTCTTATCTATGAGCTTCACAAACTCATAAAAATCAATGTTCCCATCTCCATTCTCATCAAAAACCTTAATCATCTTCCTACACTCCATCTTTGTACACTCATCGTATCCTAACAAACTCAACACATGTTTCAACTCATTTTCATCTATAAACCCATCTTGATTCTCATCAAATAACCTAAACGCCTCCTTCACTATCTCCTTACCCATCATCTCATTCTTCTCAAGCAAGTACTCTTCTCCTTCTTCTATCAAACGTTCGTATAAAGCTTCCGAGTCATCTATCATCGCCTTGACTTCTTCCACGGACGTCTTGTTATCTATTCTGTTCGGGACGGAAACTTTCTTTATAATTGGGAGCTCGGTATTTTGCTTATTGTTTCTTGGTGAGGCGAAGAGAATGTAGGCATTAGAGAAGAAGAGATGGAAACGATAGGGAAAAGAAGAAGAGAAGTCTTGAATTATCATCCTGAGATTGAGAATGAACAAGAAGATGACAATGGTGAGGAGAGAGATTGGGCTAAGAAGAGACGAATCCTCCATATTAATCTAAATTTATGTGTGTGGAATACCATAAACAAATTTCTATGAAGCTTTTATTTCTTGTCTTTGGTTTCAAAGGTTGGATAATGAGTGTGTTGAGTTGGTCCTATTTTATAAGCGGTGTTTCATTCTTACTTAAGTAGGAAGACCAAACACATATCTTACTCACAAAGTCTGCGGAAATAGTCTCCATGGAAATTGTTGAGAAACTACCAAATTCTTTAGAAGAGAAAGAAAAATGCTACTTTAAAATTCACCGCAATTCAATTAAAAGTATTTTATTTATAATTTTATACCAATAGAGAAAAACTAAGAAAATACCATCAAATCAAAGTTTGACTAAAATGATCATACTAACAAATTATTATGCTTGTAATAAATAACTAATTTGTATTTTCTTTTCAAAATGAATAAATATTCTGATGTAAAATATTTGTTTGATTTGAAAAATTATTTTATGTGCAACTAATGCTTGCATATACCAAGTTACCGCTACAACCCGATTTCATAGATACATATATAATTTTATGGAAAGTCGTATCATACCGGATCAGATCGGAATAAGGTCATAACCCCTTGTTTTAAAGAGAGGAGGACGAGTTATTCTTCCATGGGAAGTCGAATCCCCGCTGCCAGTAATCATTCTTGATACCATTGCCTGTAATTTTTAAATATTAGGAGTAACTGAACAAAATTAATATTTATATATATCCCAAAATCAAATTGAACTTTTGGACTGAACCAAATGGAAATATGGTAGATTAGCTTGTCATATAAGAAAGAAACAAATGTTTATATATATATTTTGATAATTGAATAATAAAATGTAATCGACTTCTCATCATACCCAAGAACACAAAGCAATAGAGTTGAAAATTGAGTGAGAGCATCTTTCATTATCTTGGATTACAATTCATGGAAATTTCCATGCAATTTCCTGGTAACGTTTTCCTTTAAATTTAATATCATGTTGCTTTCACCGACCCCAAGGTCCCTTTGCCTTATTTGATAATTGGAATATTGAGATTCTTCGGGGTAGTTCAGTTTCAAACGATGATCAGTTTTTGGTTTTTTTTTTAACCATTTATTATTATAGTAGAATGATTTGAACTTTGAAAAGCTCTATTTCTAAAGTTCAAGTTGTAGTTTTCAAATGTTGCAAAGAGCTAAATTCGTTTGTCATGGATATATAGTTAAGATCATTATTTATAATAAAATTATAAATTATATAGAATTTTTAAATAAAAACTAGGATATATCCCGTGCTATAGCACGGACAAATTGCAATTATAGAAAAATATCCAAAATTTATAAAATCAGGATATTAGAAAATTGTAATTCTTCCAAAACTTTATGAAAATTATAATATCAATTTTTATAATATCGAATCTTTGTTAGTACCTAAAACAGAATTAAATCGGTTTTAACTCTTCCTTAAAATCTTTCAAAAAATGCAATATATATCAAATCTCTTATTTTTGGAAAATTAAATCAACATTTAATTTAATTTAATTAGTGTATTTAATTAAATCAAAAAAATATTCAAAAAATCTATTTTTAACTTTTCAAAAAAATAAAATAAATACATTATTTAAAACGAAAATTATAAATAATTAATTTAATATTTAATCAAATGATCTCATAATAATTAATTGACTAAAATACCTTTAATGAGATATTTTAATTTGTTCTTAAATGTAATGGCAATCTGATGTAATTATTAACATTTTATAAAGTTTATTTATAAGTGTACTCCCCAAATAATATATAGGAAATGTAATAGATGATAAAAAAAATCATATTTAATTCAAATTGTTAGTCTTCTATCAAAAATTAAATAGAAGGCTACCAAATTGAATTAAATAGAAATAAGTTTGAAAATATTTAAATCTACGTCTAGCCATCTAAAACATAGAGAGTTTTCATTTGCGATAGATTTAGTATATTAAATTGGAAAGTAACCGTATAATTTGTTTTATTAACCTACAAAAAACAAAAAAAAAGTTGTGATTGGTAACATTGTGCAATAGCGAAATGGTTAAAACAAGAACATTTCAACTTTAATTTGGAAAAAGAAAAAACATGAGGCTTGGAGTTGTTTTCTTTGTAGATAAGAAAATTACGAATATCGAAATAAACATCTTCAATATACGTACGAGCCCATATATATATTTGTATGTTTATGGGCCTAAAGAGATTAAGAAATGGATTGGCCTACGACGACACTCATCTCCCGAAGAATCTGTAATCTTTTGATTTTCTTCGTCAAATTAAATCACAAAAACCTCTCTATCGATTCGGATCATCAACAACATTCGGCGATGAAATTCGACCCGCCCAGACGCAGAAACAGAGCCTTATCATCTTCTTCTTCCCCATCAAAGACCCGACCAGGATCCGGTGAAGGCCGCGGTGGAAATCTGAAAACTTCAGCCACTTTACTCGACCGGGAGGAGATGGGTCTTTTTCCCGGGTCGGGTTACGATGACCCGAATCCAGAACCTAGGAGCTTTCCTTACAGTGTGAAGCAGCAATGCTGGGAAAAAGCAGAGAAGATTAAAGGGAGAGATCCTGAGCGTTGGAGGAGAGATCATTTAGGGAACATTGTGTTTAGGAAGCTCGTTGGTTGTCCTGGATGCTTGTGCCATGATTATGATCACATTGTTCCTTACTCTAAGGTTTGTCCTTTAATACTCTCACTTCATGAATCATGATACTGTGTTTTCTGGCCAATGAATTCTGGTTATTTAAGTTTTGGATTGAGCTCAAAGCCTCAAACTTTGTGAAATGTATTAGATAAGTTTTGCTTATAGGTAATTTCAATATAGTTTCTATCTGTGATTGATCATTGCGATGATTGAGCTATTTACTTACTCCAATGTCTGTCTTTATGTTCTTGTCGATTACTACTCTCACGTCATGAGACTCTGTTTTGCCTATGAGTTCTTGTTATTAAGGGTTTAGGATTGAGCTGAAACTTCATGTATTTTGGGCTCTTTTACTGTGAAATGTGTAGGGGATTTTAGTGTACGAACTTTATGCTCAGAAAATATTGCTCCTAGGCCATTTTAATACAGTTTCTGAAAGGCGTTGTTTGATCACTGTGAAATAAATCTTTTGAATTTGTGTTATGTATATTCTTGATTTGGGATCTGAGGGATAAGGGAACGAGTTCTTCTCTTGTGCTCTCATGTTGATGACAGAACAAAGTCTAAAGTTAAAATGCTGGAAGATGTAACTTGAGGACTAAACAGTTTTTATATATTGCTGGTTTGGATTTAAGAATTTAGTCCACCAATTAAGTTGAAGAATAAGAGTTTAAGGGTATTATGTTCTGCAACATGGTCTAATTAATAGGAGCTATTTTGTTTGTTCTCTGAAGTCTCTTTCATCGCTATTAATAGGAGATGTGCCCATTAGAACACGCATATGATGAACCCAATACGAGTTCTTGTATCTGAAAGTTTTCAGTATTCACATCGAGATAGGATTGTTGGTAGAGTTTCACATTTATCCTTTGAATCTACAGTTAAAAATTAAAGGATTGCAGCTTCAGGACTGTGTTAGAATTATTACTGATAAGCTATAACCAACAATAGTAAAGCTTATGAAACATCTCAGAAGGGAAAAAAAATAGTGTCTAAAAGATCTGGTTGTCATGTTTCCTGCTTTCAGTTTGATTGATCTGATTGTGACCCTAATTTTCCAAACTGAGATTTATTTTAATTTGAATTGATGGTGAATCTGTCTTCTCTTTTTTTCTCGCTCAAACGCATAATGTAACTGGATTCATAGTATATATTATATAATCTATTTTGATATACAAGAGGACTAGAGGAAGATATCGTCATCTACTTGTACCATTAGTCATTTAGTGCTCATGCTTCTTCAAGTATCTGAAGAATTTATTTTCCAATTTTTATAGGGTGGCAAGAGCACTCTGGAAAATTGCCAGGTTCTGCAGGTACGCTGTGGAAATTTAAACTAACTTATTACTACCACTTAATGTTTTTAATGTCTACTACATATCTGTGTTTTACCAACTTATAATTACCATATAAGGTTTATTGATGTCTACGCAATATATATGTTTATACTTTATAGTTACTATTCTCTCGTATTTTTAGTTATGACCGGTATCTTGCTTAGTGGAGGAAACTCATAGACAACCCATCTTCCACAAAACAGTCTCTTGCAAATTCTTTTAGGTTTATTTATAAACCTCAATCCCAAACTTCAAAGCAAACCTACACTTTTAGGCTTTTAGCTTCTTTCTATTCCTTGGAATCAATAGGGCAAAGCTCTTGGGTCACTAAGTTTGTTTTGTTTCTACGTTTCAGGCAAAGGTAAACCGATCAAAGGGTAATAAAACCGATATTTCTCGAGCCGAGCTTATCCAGAGGAGTTCTTATTGCCGAGTTGCTGGTAAGTCTGCAGTATCTTTCAATTCCGCACTCTTGTCACTCTATAAATTAAACAGTAACTGAGTTTGATCCTAAACTGTTTTTTGCAAAAATTTCGTAGGCAGGGATATGGATCTCATTGAGCTAACAGCTTACGGGAATGTACAGCGCGCACCTGAGTCCAGTGGATGCAGAATTCAATGATCTGTCGAAGATCTATTGATGGAAATGAAGATGATAAGTTTCTCAATAATATACTCGGACAAGAATCTGTAAATTTTGTCAGTTCTTATCTGAGTTACTTGTGTACTCGTTATCTTTCAAATATTGTGTACAATGTAACATTAGTCATTTAGTGCTCATGCTTCTTTCTATTTAGCTCACTCTTTCTATTGATTTTTTCACATAGAAAACAATGCATTATACTACTTGTAATTATGTAATATTTTTTAACGTATATTGCTACATCCATGATCAAATATTCAAATGGAAATGTGAGAAGTAGCTTCTGTTTTTTATGGATATTTTTTTTAATAGTTTTTTTTCTTCTAGAAAAGCACACTTTCTCCCTTTTTATTTTATGCTATTTCCTTTCTTAAAAAAAATGATTTTTTAAGATTTTATCTATTCCACAAAAATTAATTTCTATATATTTTTAATTAATTAATGTTAATAATTTATAAAATTCAAAAATAAATTATTGAGAACATTTGAATTTGTAAAGTTTTATTGATTAATAATTAAATAATAATCTTAAATGAAAAAAATAATATATTTATAGTTAGTATTTACTGTTTTTTAATCTGTGTAAAATCTCTTAAACATTAATTTTATAGAAACAGGGGAAGTATATAAAAAATAAAGTCGACTTTTTTTTTTTATCCGACTTGTGGTTGATGTTTTCTCAGGTTCGGATTAGAGTGTGTATTTGGTAAAATAAAATTCTGAGAAAAAAATAAATAAAAATAACTCATAGAACGATAAGTACATTTACATGTCACTTTTTACCTGAAACATTAAAAAAGAAAAAAGAAAAAAGAAAGACAAAAGTCAAAAAAGACATATCTTTTTGTTGCCTTTATTTGCTTATCTTTTGGGAGGCGTGTCAGGTTTTCCTCAGAGAACCTAAAGTTGATTACACGTGTCAAGATCATAGAAGATGCCTTCCTTTGTGGGAAAGTCCTTTTTATTTTTCCCGTTGGAAAATCTACTCACAAAAGTTTTCTTGGCACTCCCCTTCATTCTCTTGTTGGATTTTTCATCTTTCCTTTTTTATGTGTTGTTAAAATAAAAACAAATTACATTCCTAGGTAATAGTGAACTTTTCTGTAGGCATGGATATCATGGAAAACAACAAGATCCAAAGTTTCAATTGGATATTTAATTTTCATATAATATGTATATGTATATGTATAACATCTGAATATGTTCAATCTTTTTAAAGTTGGTTTTTGTGTTTTGTTTTGTTTTTAATGGATAAAATATTTTGTCGTTTTGTTCAAATCATATTTTTGGATTGAATCGAAAACATGTTTCGAATTAAAGCATAGCTAATCAATAATTTGATTTTGTGGTGAGAGTAAACTTCGTTTTGGTATACCAACTTATATAGTCCAAACCTTGTGGCAAGAGTAACTCTCATATTTTTTTTTTTTGGTAAACCAGCGTATATAATCTCAACCTTTGATAAGTTACAGAAATGATGAAATCAAGTGTGTCAGTTAAATGATTTAACGAACAAATATTACCACAGTTCGACCACGAACTTACCAAAATTTATAGTATATACCATTTACATGTTTGATGAATAATTTTGAACATATTATCTTACAAAAAAAAAAATCAGCTGTGAAATTTAAACTACATTAGAGGAGTAGAATCAATTGGACGTGGATAATTACAGTCTATGGAATGTATAGGTGAAAAGTGCAGTGGCCTTCTTATCAAGTGGATACATTAAGAGATGAGTTTTTATAATAAAAAGTTTTAGTGGAGGGTTGACTCCAACTTCCAATTCTTGAAGTGGTTTACTTTGATCATTATCAAAAGTCAACAGTAAATCATTTTTCCAATGAAACCATCCTATTTATTAGTGTGTATATATACATCAATGGTTGATCTCAATATTTTCTTGAAATTTTCTCTATGAGTGAATTTTCATTTTATTCCCCCTCCCTCCAAAAGCCATTATGATGATGGGGAAAAAATCATATTCTTTAAGAAGTGTTAACGTCTTCTTCTTTTTTTTTAAATACATATATTCTATCGAATTTGAATTTGGATAATAAGACAGACATACTACGGCGACATCAATAAAATTATCATTCTAATGTTGAAAATTATTAAATAAATTTTATATAGCAGTTCACATTATAAATTGTACATATATATCATAGTTATGAATACGATCGCAATGGAAAATTAAAATATTGAATTATTCAACTATATAATCCAACAAAATTGCATTTAGTTTCTAACTATCTTGATATATGATTGTAAAGAAAGCAAGTGGCATCATATCTTCATTTTCTTATGTTTTTCCAAAATTTATCATATCATAGTAATGTTAGATAACCAAACAAAGTAGTTGATTAAGGGCCCAACTAGTAAAATAGAGTTCACATTTAGATGATGAAATAATTAAATAAAGGCGAAAGAAGTTCAGAAGATTAACTAGGCCTAATTTTCGTTAATTGTTTTCTTTGATTTGAAATGCTTCCAATTTTTTTAATGAGAAAACAACAGAAAACAGAAAGGACTTTATTTCCTTTGCTTCTTAATTATTTCGTTATATGGGTCTAAACATCTTAACGACGTTTTTGTCACATATTTGGAACCATTTGCAAAAAGCAAATAAATGTTTCAATCTTCTATTAATTTTCCAAACCCTCTATAGATAAAAAGAAGGTAGGCCAATATCGTTTCTTCATTGATAATGGTGCGTTTGCGGTCGAAACGCGTTTGACATTAAAAATGTTTAATTGGGTGTCTCTTTTAACTTTTTCAAAAGTCGTTTGTGTGATAAAATAAACAAGAAAAATCTCAATTCATAATATACTTTATATATATTTTTTTAGGGATTTTCCTACAACTCACCAACTTTTGCGACTTTACCTTTGATCTAAAAAAATTACAGATTAATCCACAAAATAAAAAATAATACGCAATATAACTTATATTTGTTACCGTCAAGTTTATAAAATTTTGATAAAAATATACAATCGAAGCCTTCACGACGAGAAATCAAAATCAACTTTTAGAATTTTTTTAAATCTAATGTATATAACTGTGAAAACATTTAGAAAATATGTAAAAGAGTTATATTGCGTATTATTTTTGATTTTACGGATTAATTTGTATTTTTTGGAGATGAAGGTTAAAATTATAAAAATTGGCGAGTTAGAGGTTTTTTTGCGGAAACCCCTATTTTTAGTACAAAAATTAATGTTAATGCAAACAATTTTTTTAAAAAAAATATGAGAAAGGAAGAAAATTGCTTTGCCACAAAATGGAAAAAGGCAGAAAAGAACAGTATTATAAAAAGGAAAAAAGCAACTTGACATACTTTTTGTTTTAATTGTAAGATAGGTGATAATATATTGAGTGCCATGGTATTTAGAGTAAAATAGAAAGAAAGAAATAAAATAAATTACATGTGTGGCTAATAATTATTTAGGCACTCTAAAATATCTAAGTTGCTTTCGGAGACACAGACCTAAATAAATAAAGTAAAAACTGGAAAAAAACATATAGTGACCCATCTTTTTCAGCATCAATATAAAAAGGATTAAAAAAGCATAGAAATAAAAAGAACATTTTTTAACACATTAAATTCTTATTGTCTTGGACGTGGAATGGGACCATCCAAGTTTCTTAATAATACTGTATTTTTCATCTAAAAATCTGAAGGGGTTTATATCCTTGTAGAAAAATCTGCGAGAAAAAACCATGAATTTTTCTTTTGACATGACCTTATCATGATTGTTAATCTAAGTATCCAAGAATTGATATTTTAACTTTCTTTAACTTTTTATCCATACTATAACAAAATTTTAAATTCCTTATAACTTTTTATAACTTAAATTTTTTGATTAAATAAATAATGTACTTCAAAGTATTACATAAAATCTAAGCCTTGGCATCAGGACTCGTTACCCGTCGGACTCGCTGGACTCATCCCAGACCCGTCCCGTAAAAGCGGGTACCCGTCTCGTATCAAACCAAGTCCAAGGTATGTTTTTAAAATACTTGCAAGTCCAAGTCCAAGTTTGAAATTTTTTTCCACTACTTGCTCCGTTACCCGTCTTGAAACTCATTACCCGCCTTGTTACTCGTTACCCGCTACAAAAATACACATTACCCGCAAAAAAATACATGTTATCCATAAATAATACTCGTTATCCGTAAAATATACTCGTTACCCGCAAAATATACTCGTTACCCGTCCAAAAAATACTTGTTACCCGCCAAAAATACTCGTTACCCGCAAAATTACCCGTTACTCGCGGATCTAAGTAGCGGAGCAAGTACCTCGCAAGTAATGGATTTTAGGGCGGGTACACGTTTGGACGGGTACTCGTTTTGGACGAATCCAAGTCCAAGTCCGAAAATCGTATTACTCGCACGGGACGGGTCCAAGTCCAAGTCCAAGTCCGGCGAAAATGGCGGGTATCCGTCTCGTGTCCAGGCCTAATAAAATCTGCATAAAATTAGAAAACATGAAACAAAAAAAATGATCATAAATTTTAATAGAATATTAATTAAGTATAATACAAAGTTATTCAATAGTTGATTATAATTTATACATCAAAGAATAAGTTATTGGATTCAATATTTATAAATTATATAAAATGAATTCCATAAAAATAATTATTAGATAAACAGAAACTATAACATAAAAGTTCTTTATTAAATAAAAAAGAAAAAAAAAACATAACACAAAAGGATTGTCGTCTTTACTTTTTAGTAGAAGAACTTCACAAGACGAGAAGTTGTAAAGGAGTCAGAAGAGTGTCGGTTGAAATGCCAACGCAACAACGGCCAACACAAACTTTTTACCATTAATCTGTCTTCCTACACTTTTGACAAATGAAGAAAGAAAGTAAAGTAAATCAATAGTACTAGTGCACAGTACCAAAACATCTGAAGGAATAAGGTCACGAGGAAGAAGAAAAGAGTTTGATTTTCAAAAACTCATCATTCTCCAATATCTATACATACAATCATACATATATACATACATGTATAACTCTAAATCCGTTCATGGAAATTGAGTGATCTTGATAGAGCAGCAGGGTTAGCAGAAAGAACAGGGGAGTTCTCGGCTTTGTCGTTGTTATTCATCTTCGTCTTCTTATCAAACCCTTTGAACATACCACCGCCTTTGCTCATCGCCTCGTTCTTGATTCCCAATGTTGTCCATATCGAGCTCTTTGCTGCTTCGTTAGGATCGTCTATTCTCAACGTTTTTGGGACCAGAACGTACCCGTTCCTCTGTTTTTGCTCTGTCTCATTGTCTTTTCTTGCGGATTCTTCATCTCTCCAATGCTTTCCGAGAGTGGGAGAGTTTGGATTTGAACCCTTTTGGCTAATAGGCGATGGGGATTGATGCGGTGATAGCATTGGGATGGTCCAGTAAGGGTAAAACGGCATTGGATACCCCGGAGGCGGGTAAAAACCTGGTGGAGGCATCGCTGGGTTCCATGTGTAAGGCCATGGAACACCTGGGATGCAAGCATAACCATTCATGCTGTTATTATTGTTCATTTGTGGTTCAACAACTCTGCAGCTTTGTGCTCTTGATTCGTCCACTGAGTGATTGTTAGAGGTGGTCGCAGAGGAGCCGCTTGAGCAATCATCTCCATTCTCTACCCGAGCCACAATCCGCTGATCCGCTACCCCATGAAACCCGTTTTGAACTCCATTTGAGACCTTCTGGTTTCCTTGTAGCTTCATCAAGGGTGTCATGGGAGCAGCATGCTGTTGAGGAGCATCTAAGCCAAAACTCAAGACCCTGGTGTTTGCCTGCAAGCCCGGATCAAGTCTTGCAGCCTCGAGAGCCTCGGAAATGGTGATGTGACGGTAATGAGAGGATGAGCTTTTGTTCTTACGACGCCCTGCCCCCACGGGAACATTCCTCATAGTCCCTCCAGCTGTCCAATATCTCTGACAAGCCTTGCAGAAATGGCGAGGCTGGTTTATGTTGTAATTGTTGTAATAACAGAACTTTGTGTCCATGCTTTTGCATCTCGGACACGGCAGAATCTTGGTAGGTTTCTTCAGGGTTTTACCATCAGCTGTCGTCTGCTGATTATCCTCAGGCGAGTCGCTGCTCTCTATCTGATCCGTTGATGTTGTCTCCTCTTTGTCCCCGGTTTCGGGTTTGGATTCATTCGAATTGTTTAGACTGTCGTCGTTACAGTTCTTGTTGTTCTTATCTGATAACACTGGAGTTACCTGAGATGCAATAAACAATAAATTTTAAGAACACTTACAATGGATAAAAGAAGTTTCTAGATAAACTAAAACGATCTTTATCAAATCATAATCAAACAAATTCTTTAAATTAATCTTCAAGAGTACTCTTCAAGAATCTCTAATAATTAAATGAACTATTGTTATCTTAATGACAAATCAAGATTGGAACTTTGCTTTAGATTCGTTCATGAAACTCAATAACACAACTTGTAGATCCAAGATCACCAAAACCCAGCATAAAGAGTTCTCTGTGATTAAGGTTTCATCTACGGAATCAATCACTAGTTAAGTTACTAATTATGTTAATTACTAGTACAAAACTAATTTTCAATCACATCTATTTTTAGGTCTAAATATTAACAATTGTCAATTTCACACCAAATCCTATTTTGTCAATCAATACCTTATCTTCTGATTTATCCTCTCCTCCATCTCCGCCGCTCCACTCATCTTCTTCCTCCTCATCCACCGTCACCGCCGACTCAAAAACCGCCGGAAAAGGGATTTTCATACCGAAGAGCTTAATAGCTGGATTTCTACTCTCCATCATCATTTTTTTTCTTCTCGATTAACCAGAAAACAAGGCGCCAGAAAAGCTTCCTAGTGGAGTCTATGTTTACTCTTCTCTCTCTCTCTTTCTCTCAGTCTGTATGTTTTTTTTAACAAAAAAAAGTTTTTGGGGGTTTTTTTTTTTGGGGGAGTGTGAGTTGTTGAAATTAGGGATTTAGTAGATCCGTTTAAAAAAGAAGGAGGGTAACACGTCAGCATCACAATTCAATTCTCAGCCACAAGTTTATGTGGCCTCCGATATTTTCCTTTTCGCTCATTAATACCGGGTCGGGTTGTCGGGTTTTATTAATAATAATAATAATAATTCCTATCTTTTTATGTGTATCATTCGTATATAATATATACTCCTTCCGTTTAAAATAAATATCATTCTAGCACTTTTTATTTGTTACATAAAGAGTGTCATTCTCTAATATCAATACAAATTTTGACAAAACATTCTTTTTTTAACTTCAAATAAATAATCAATCAAAAGAAACTTAAATATATAATTGTAATTACATAGTAAATAGTTTAGGGATATAAAAGAACTTTTATCTTGTTTTTTAATTTGTGTAAAAATTGTCAGAATGATATTCTTTTTGAACTAATATATTTGTGTGATATTCTAGTATTTTTTTTATTCTATTAATTTTTGTCGCACATTTATTCGAGAGTTCAAAACCATATACTAATATTAGTTATAAAACTTGAAGTACTTTTGACCCAAAAACAAAAAAAACTTAAAAGTACCCGTTTTTTAAAATTTTTTATCAGAAACAAAGTTTAATATTTTTCTGTGAACATTTGTTTGTTTGTTTTGTTTTTTTAAAGTTGGTGTAATTTTTTTTTTTTAAAGGAGCTGAAGATTATTAATGTACTGGTTTTTGCTTTTCTTCATAATAAATCGTATCTACAAAGCTTTTTTTTTTTTTGGATAAATCTACAAAAAAATTTCACTCATTATAAAGAGCCACAATACCCATCACGAATTTACTGGCTCACTTGAGATAATTATCGGAAGCACAATCGCTTCCAAGAGTTTTGTAAATCAAAAAATTGAAATGCCACAAAATCACATCAAGTTTCAAGAGTTTTTTTCTTTAATTTTATTTTGTACTACTAGTTCATATTTATCTTGAATTTTATCTCTAAGATGATTTTGCTGTCAAACACATGCATTTTAATAATGTAGCGATGTATGTAAGTGAGTCTAATGGCTGGCTGATTAAAATTATCATGGATCTTCTCAGTAACCCGATCTTTGTTTGCAGCAACAACGTGCATCGTAATATTATCTTTGTAACCAATAAATTTTAGCTGTTTTTAAAAACTGGAAACTCATACTTGCATTGAAACTATCAGAGACTAGACAATTCTCAATGTCCCATATCACTCGAATTACAAATCAAGAATCCTCGGGAAAGAAAGATGGAGGGAGAAGCTATCAGTATAAGTATAATGAGCCCAATTTCAAGTTAATTAAAAGCCCATCCCGTTTTTTGGTTGTATCCCTATATATTTCTCTCTAGGGTTTTAGTTTCTTATATGGTTAGAAACCCTAAAAACTCTCTGTAACGCTCTTTGATTGATAGTGGAAGTTGTGAGAGACGGTTCTCACCCCAGACGTAGGATCGAGGATCCGAACTAGGTTAACAATCTTGGTATCCTTTATTTTCTAATGCTCTAATTCAAAGTCCAAAATCCTAACAATCAGAGGATGAGATCTCGCTCGATGTCAAGAGATTCTAGGGTTTTTGCTCAACTTTACTTATGGTTCATGGTTATAAAGTTTTTCTCCATTGTGAATATCATGACACTTAAGAAACTACTTAAATTATTTTTTGGCACCAGTACATAGTATTTGTGTTTATATTAGGTTTTTACGCTAAAGTTTTGTTAATCTCGATTCTTCGTCTACTAGTTTGTAGTTAAAAAATTTCATTATGAAAGGTTTGTTGTCATACAACTTTTGTTCAAAATAACATCACAATCTATTTAATTAGGATTGATTATGTAGATGTTGTCTTAATTCCACCGTTTTGAATAATTTCTTTTTAAAACAAACTATATAAATATGAGATTCAATTTAATACAAAATCTAATACAGAAAAGTCCCTTACACATTAGATAAAGAGTTATAAGGCATGATTTGGTATCGATCAGTTTGTACGTTTGGATAAGGAAAAAAGCAAAGGGGGGTTGGATTTAATGACGTGTCAATAAACCATTAGTTGTTAACAAAAAGGTTCTTTTGGAGGATCTAAATCAAAGTCTGTCTTTTGCCACGTTGGATCCTGTCACACCTGCTCATGGATTTCATCAACAAAAGATGCATGTCTTTCTCTTGGTCCATCTAATCAGAACCCTTCACGTGTTCCCCTGCGATCGTATCCTTGTAGTTTTATTTTTTCTCTATCTGATATATATATATATATATTTTATGGCAACACTTTTTTATTTATTTAATAAGTAACATCTGTTTCTGACGTTTTTAAGGGAAAAATTAGATGCTACTTACTAGATATTACAAACTTCTCATTCTTTATTTTATTATTTATTGGAGGAAAATGAAAAAAATAAATGTTTCAACCCATGATCTCTAAGGCCAAGAGATATTACATAATCGAACGTGCCATTTTTTTTTTAATTTAGTTATGTTTTCACCATACCTTTAAATTAAAAAATATTTATTCTAATAAGATATTTAAAAACTTCTCATTTTCATAAACTCCTTGAATTATTACGTGCAAATAGAAAATACATATTTTTATATGCGTCTTTTTTTCTTCTTTCTGAAACGTTAATATTTTGGCTTAAAATGCCAAAACAGTGGTACCATTTAATGCCAATGTTTCGTGTGATATTTCTTATTCCAAAAAAAAATAGGTATTATGTTTTCCTAAGAAAATAGAAATTAATACTGGAAAATAATATTATGTTAAGAGCATATATATACGTGTTGGTCAACACAGAAATCTACTGAACTTGGAAACTCTGTAAATTTTGTAATCTTGGTACACATGAATAGATGTTTGTAATTTCAAAAACTGTTTATATTTAAACAAGAGCATAATTATCTGAAAAGATATGAAATATCATACTTGTTTGCTCAGTTAATTATTATCAATCTGTTTTCTTACCTGAGTGTAGTACACATTTGTACTACTCCATCTAGCATTTTTTATTTCTTAAAAGAAAAAGAATGTAAAAATAAATAGTAGATGTATAATAATATATGTGAAGATAAGCCATCTATGTGTTTAAGCCTTGCCTTTTACACAGCACCACTGGCGAGATGTGGACGCTGCGTCCCATGGACATTAAGGCTATGAAAGATGTTAAAAAAAAAAAAAACATGCTTGAAGCTTAAATGGGCCAAAACCTGGACCTTTAAATGGGTTTTAAGGAAGAGATGTGGTCGAGTACTATAAACTATGCTCATTGTGGGATCGAAAATTTGGAATAATTAATTTTATATGACAATCTTTGTCATTCGCTGAAACTACGAGAGTAATTAAGGTTTTCACTTTTCAGGATTAACTCATCTCTAGCTTTTGATAGAAGTTAGAGCATCTCATTTTTGTTTTTTCTTGTCCCGTGTGTTTGTAACAATGAAGAATTAAATTGTATATAAAATAAAATTATTTTTCTACATATAGGTTTTCTTGTATACGTAAGAAATAGCTAAATATATGTAAATTTGTTTAATTCACAATGTTGAAATGAAACTGTAAGAATGTGCTTGATAAAATGCATAAGCGATTAAAGATATGGTTGCAACCTTCCTCCTAACAATTAGCCGCAATTCGAGATATTGATATAGAAATTTTTAAGAGATACATGTTCATCTTACAATTGATAAAACTAGAGAGTAAAAGGTCTTGATAAAAAAAAATCCAGTGATTAATCAAGAAAAAGACAAATGAAAAACTAATAGAGAAATATGTTTTTTAGGCTCCGAATGGTGATAGTGGATAGGGTGGTGCGGAACAAGCAGATTGAGTATTGCGGTGCAGTTTGCGTGCGGTTTGTTGGAGAAAAACACATTATGTAGTACAAGTGGTTAGTGCATGTACCGCAACCGTTGTTGTACCACATAAATCATCACAACCAAAAACACAGAAATAACTGAATGAATGTTGCTTCAAAAAACAGTATCAAGATTACAAAAAAACAATAAAGATTCTTCTCCTAAAAATAATATTAAAAAGAGTACATGAGCTGGAATAACCTCGCCTAACACATTTAAAAATGTCTCAATGCAGTAGTATGTGTTGTCATCCCTAACAAAGGAGCAACTGACTATTGACAATCCAAGCTCAAGCTCATTCAACCCAAAAGAAAATATCGTATTGAGGTTCTTGTCTAGGAGTTGCTCAAAATGTCTTTTATACTTATACTCCGACAATGACTCCATGTGTTTCACTTTCTTCTTGATGTCATAGATGTCTACCTAGCTTACCATATGAATTTTTAAGTTCGTCTCGATATCTCCATAGTGTAGATAACAACCAATGTTTCGTGATAATTGTTAGACTATTTAAATATTAAAGTTTAACAAATCAATTATTTTTTTATAAAATATTGTTATTAATTTATTTTTTAACGTTTTTTATTTATATAATTACTTTTAAACTTTTACAAAGCAGATCAGATATCCTGAAAAATAATCCAAATTCTAACCGGTATATCCGGACAACAGATATTTGATTATTTGTAAAATAGATATAGATAAAAAAAAGTAATTATCTAGATGAAGCGGAACAGATCAAATATATCACTATAATCCAGAATATCTGTTTCGTGCTCATCCAAAACTAAAAGTAGAATCATTCGTCCACTTAAACCAGTCGATCTAATATTGTAATTTCCAAGAGTTGTTCTCATGTTCTCTAAGGAGGAGCTTTCCTCAAAACTCGAAAGTAAACAATACCCTTTTCTAGTGGTTTCTTAAAATGTATTTCCTGCGCTAATGTCAATTAAGAAAAGGATATGAATGATTAGTAATATTATATTGGTGATCACAAAGAGAAGGTGTGAAGTTTCCCACTATTGAATTTTTATAAAGTTTCTTCTTGACTTAAAATACAAAAGGGCAACCTTCCAAGAACATGTACAACGCTTTGCAATTGTGCTTATAAACTTTTCGACATGATGATATATTTTGACATTTTGCAGAAAAAGCAGTGCATGCATATGACCATAAAGCTAGCTTCATTAAGTGGATTGCAATGTTAAAAATTCGAAATCTATGAATATCTGAGGTATGATTTTGTAAAAGATGTTAAAAAATGCAAAAAGCTGTCTCTAAATAAAAATGAATGGAACCGTATATATTACGACTTAAGAATAAGCGGTATGATGTATTAGCCACTATAGAAGCCAAATTCGTGAAGTGATCGTAAAACATTATTAAGAGTTAGTGCCATGACTTTGACAAGCATGTATCATATCTGCACTTACATATATTCTAACTTTATTTAAATGGATTATTAATATACATATATGTATACTTTGTCAACATGTCTAAACAATTGAAAATGGTTGTAAATATATATATCAATACTGCCCGTGCTTAGCTATCTTCCATTATAGGGATTGCCATTAAAGTTTCAGTTGTATCTTCGAAATATTTATTCTTTTTTTTTTGTCTAAACGAAAATATTTATTCAAGTAGGGAAATTTTTATACTCAAATAGTTTCGATTTAATGGCCGTATTGTGAGATTTATTTCTATTGAATGTATAAATATTTGGTTTCGTAAAATTCAGATGGTGGATGAAAGTTTTGAAATTAGTGTAAATTTCAATCTAGTGCATCATGCTATATATAAAAAATCAAATCAAATCAGTATATATTCTAAAATTTTAGTCTTTATAATTTTATAATTGTCTATAGTTAATATTGATAACATTAGTGAACAAATCTGATTAGTCACTTGGCAATTGAACAAAGCAAATTAAGCATGAACTTCTAAAGCACAAGACACGCAGCTTCCCTTGACTCGACCCATTTGTCAATGACTAATATAACTAGACACGCGTAATTAAGTAGTTATGCCCATTGGCTCCCACAATTCCACCACTTTAACCAACATCGATCATTTCTCTACGACTACAAAGTTTCTTATTGATCATATACATATGAAAATGGTTCTTACTTCGAACGAAGAGAAAATTCTACAAAAATCCCAAAACTATCAACATGAACTATATATAATCTGTATCTTTTGTCCTAAAATAATTTAGTATGTTTTATGTTAGAAACATCGAAAATACCTACCTATAAAATCAAAACTATGAAATATCCGTCTGATCTGATCATCTGAATGAACATTCAAACAATGAAATTAGGGTTTTGCTTATGAAAGATCGAGTATATATACACACATTATTCATACTGTAATAATAATTAGTATTTTATATTAAATAGAACAATTAAAAAAACAGCACTACACGTAAAGTGAAACCGCGTCGATAGCTTGTTTCTTCGTATTTGTACTTTGAAAGTTTATAGACATTTTGGTTGTTTGATACAAAAGACTTAGCACTCTAAATCACATTTAAAAACGGTCCATATTTAATTTAGTTATTAAAATCCCACTATGGTATTAGTATAAAATGCGCAAATTGGAAGAATAGAACTAAGAGAAACCACCACAAACACAAAACTGAAAGCAAGTTGGGGAAAAAAAGAGAGACAGAACTCACAACAACATTAAGGTTTTAAACTATACATTTTGTCATAAATCATCATCGTCAGATGGCCAACAAGGCTCTCTTCCATCTCCTCGTGATTTTCTTCTTGTCTCAATCTCACTTCTTCTTCTTCCCTTCCCATGCTTCGAGTAAGATCATCATCTCTCTAAAATCTTATTTTCCGTCATCAATATTTACATCATATGTTGTAACTTATACTATCTATATTTTTGTATGCATATAGGACCTTGGAGTTTTATGGAGAAGTCCACTCATATTGATCTCCCTCAACATGATGTGGTTAGTTCTAAAGTTATGCATATACATATAGTACATATGTTGCTGAAAAGTTATAATTAGGTTATTAAAGATTTAAATTTGGTTTTGTTTAAAATAATGTTATTAGGATGTGAAGAAGGAGGCAGAAGAAAGAATGGTGATGGAGTTAAACGATTATCCAGGTTCCGGTGCCAATAATCGCCACCTGCCACGTCAGCGAGGCTGTGTCGTCGATTGCTGATCGATAAAATGAAGAAAAATCAATTACTATATACAATTATAGTATCGATAAGGTTAATTATGTATAAGTAACTTAACATTTTTACCAAAAAAAAGTTTATGTATAATTATTATTACGGACTATGAATTGAGTTAGTTAACATTGGAGTCTACAGAATGATTGACGTATACATAATTGACGTACACCAAAAATGACGTCAAAAAATTGACGTATCATACCCTTTTTGTTGTAGTGTGGTCTTTAGTATCTCCTCGATCGTCCCCCATCGATATTTTCGTATGAATCACATGTTCTGGGAAATAGCTACCGAAACTGTGGCATACTTGTGAATGCCTACAACCACGTACCAGAATCACCAACAATGTTCCTCACTCATAAGCTTCTAATTATTAAACCAGAAAATAATAGTTTCACTTATGAGCAAATAAACGCAGATTTCAGTTCACAAATTAATTTGCCCAGCATTTGCGTGACAAGCATCCTAGAAAGTTTATGCCATACATTACTTTTGTCAAAACATAAATGATTATTATTTTTTTTTTTACAAACTCAAATTGTAACTATATAGAATATGAATAAAGATAGAGGAATTAAGAAATAAAAAAGTATTTTTTTCATACTAAATATAAATAACCATAAAATTTTATGAAAGGAAGTATACGTACATACTATGAGTCTTTTGCATTTAGTAAAAATAACACTTGAATTCAATAAGTTTATAAAAATTGTAAAAATCATAATTATTTACATAATTCACAAAAAAATGTCAACGAAGAGAAAAAAGATCATCAACAAGACAAGAAATGAAATGAGAGAAAGATCACGTGGTATCGATAATAAGACTAAAACGCAGCGTTTGGGTTTGTCGTACGGACACTACTAAAAGACGCAAAACTCAAATTACACATCACCTCTTGGCGGATCCAACGAGGCACCCAACAAAACGCAGATCCTTTTTTATTATTTTTTTATTCTTCCGTCGTCACCTAATCCCATTCCCCTTCTTCTTCTTCACTGAGCCTAGCGAACAGAGCCAAATAGACATCAACTCCTGAAGCCTATCTCTCTCTCGTCTTCGTTTTCAGATCAACAAGCTTTCTTCAAGGTTTGATTCTCAACATCTCGTTTCTTTTCTCAATTCGGAGTTTTTTTTTTTTTTAATTTTTATATAATTAGATTCTTGATTTTGTAGAACGTATCATATCTGGAACTGTATATATCCATTCTTAGATTTTAAGATTTTAGTTTCAGTCTCCTGTTAAAAAACTTATGAATTCGATATGGTATTAGTTACGTCTCTCCTCGATTAGGGTTTCTAGTTCTTCGTGTAATTGCTTCTGCTTTTTTTTTTTGTCCGAATTTGCTTATTGTTATTTTCTTACTCGATAGAGAAATATCTAGTTGTTATATTGTTCATCGTTTACGTTTTTGATTTCACTTCAGATTTGAAAAGTTTGGGAGTTATCTGATATGAATCTGTTGTTTGCCCTGTAAATGTTAGGTATGAACAAGTTTTATTTATCTTTGTGAAAACAGGGAAACAAAAAATGGCAGCAGCAACATCAGCTTCTTTGTTTTCAATTGGATCAACTGTTTCTTACTCCTCTAAAGCCAGCTCCTTACCACAGTCAAGGGCTCAAGTTGTGAAATTTAACTCAGTCCCTAGTTTTACCGGTCTTCGATCAACGTCTCTCATCTGTGGACCTGATTCTTCTTCCTTGAGCAAGACTCTGCGCGGTTCTGTAACGAAAGCAAAAACATCTGACAAGAAGCCTTATGGATTCAAGATCAATGCTTCATATAAAGTAGCTGTTCTTGGTGCTGCTGGAGGAATAGGTCAGCCTTTATCACTTCTCATCAAGATGTCTCCGTTAGTCTCTTCTCTTCACCTTTACGATATTGCCAATGTGAAAGGAGTTGCTGCTGATTTGAGTCACTGTAACACTCCTTCTCAAGTTCGTGATTTCACTGGACCTTCTGAGTTAGCTGATTGTTTGAAAGATGTGAATGTTGTGGTTATTCCTGCTGGTGTACCGAGGAAACCGGGTATGACTCGTGATGATCTATTCAACATCAATGCCAACATCGTGAAAGCACTTGTTGAGGCGGTTGCTGATAATTGTCCTAATGCCTTCATCCACATTATTAGTAACCCGGTTAACTCTACGGTACCGATTGCTGCTGAAGTGTTGAAACAGAAAGGCGTTTATGATCCCAAGAAGCTCTTTGGTGTCACTACGTTGGATGTTGTGAGGGCTAACACTTTTGTTTCTCAGAAAAAGAACCTCAAGCTTATAGATGTGGATGTTCCAGTTATTGGTGGACATGCCGGAATCACCATCTTGCCTCTTCTCTCGAAAACCAAACCATCTGTCAACTTTACTGATGAGGAAATCCATGAACTGACTGTTAGGATTCAAAACGCTGGAACTGAGGTTGTGGATGCGAAGGCAGGTGCAGGTTCAGCTACTTTGTCGATGGCATATGCTGCAGCGAGATTTGTCGAGTCATCTCTTCGCGCTCTTGATGGAGACGGAGACGTCTACGAGTGCTCGTTTGTGGAGTCGACGTTGACCGATCTTCCTTTCTTTGCATCACGGATTAAGCTTGGGAAGAATGGACTTGAAGCTGTGATTGAGTCAGACCTTCAGGGATTGACTGAGTATGAGCAGAAAGCACTAGACGCTCTTAAGCCAGAATTGAAAACCAGCATCGAGAAGGGTATCGCATTTGCGAACAAACCTGCAGCAGCAGCTAACTAAATCATGATTTCACTAAAAAAACATGCCTTAGAGAAGCTAAGAACGTTTTTCTCCTGATTATTTCGAGTTTTGTTTTCTTTTTTGCATCGGCGAGACATTTTCTTGTTGTAGAATAAAGAATGTATTAGCTTCAGTTTGAATATTTTGAAACATGGCATTGAAGCAGTTTTTATAAATTCATCACCAAAAGTCATTACGCAAGGCCCGCCTTTAAAATGATGACAACAGAAAAGGTATTTATGATCATATACATCAGATACAAACTTTGCGACATTATGACAAAGATGACATGGCATGCTTCAGATAAGCTGATAACATTTTTCTTATAATCATTTCGAGTTTCGTTTTCTTTCATCTTTCTTGCATGGGCGAGACATTCCTTGTTGTCCAATAAATAATGTATTAGCTTGAAGATTTTGAGACAGGACATTGAAGCAAGTTTTCTGAATCATCACCAAAAGTCATTACAAGAGCAAGACCCGCCTTTAAAATGATGAAATCGGGAACGGTCTCTAACGATCACGACGCGATCATAAACATCAGATACAAACTTTGCAAAATTATGGCAATCAACGCAAGTTCTGAGATTCTTGGTCACTCTAATGGTTGTTCCTGGTGGAGTCACCAGAATCCCAAAGGCAATAGCTAGCTTCTCGCTATGGTAAGTCAACGCATATCCCTTTTCTTCTTCTGAATCCAGATTGTGCAGTTCCGATGTGATTTCTGCCACATAACCCGCAATCTTCAGCTGCTGATTGATTTCCGCCAGCATTTTATAGATTTCTTCCTTCCGCTGATGTGAAACATCGTCTACTATAAACTCGTGAACGGTTCCTTGTAGCTCGATTGCGCTGCTTCCTGGTTTGGTCTGGATTCTTTTCTCTTTCATTAACGAACGCAATTCAGTCACTTTCTCCCATTTCCCAACCGAAGAGTAAGTATTGAGTAACAGAACATAATCTCCAGCTTCTTCGGCTTTGAGTTCGATAAGATGAGAGATCACGCGTTCCCCAAGTTCCACATTTCCATGGACTCTACAAGCCCCGAGCAGTGTACGCCAAATGGTGGAGTCTGGTTTTATCTCCATTGATTTAATGAGATTGTAGGCTTTATCAAGTAGACGAGCACGTCCCAAGAGGTCAACAATGCACCCATAGTGATGTAAATTTGGCTGTATCTCAAACTCACCGCTCCTCATTCTATCGAAAAACACCATTCCTTCATCAACCAACCCGGAGTGGCTACACGCAGACAATAAACCCGTGAGGGTCTGTTCCTCTGGAAAGATTCCAATTTTCAACATTTCATTAAAAGCTTCAATGGCTTCTTTCCCGAATCCATTCATAGCTAAACCCGAAATCATAGCTGTCCACGAGACAACGTTCCTTTCACGCATTCGATTAAAGACCTCATAAGCCTTATCCATAGACCCACATCGTGAGTACATCGAAACAAGAGTGTTGCTCAAATTCAAAGCACCACCGAGCCCCTTCTCATCGATAAAAGCATGAACTTGTTTACCAAAATCCAACGCGCCCAAGTTGGCGCAAGCTTGTAGAGCCAATAAGCATGTTACACCGTCTGGTTTTACACACCCATCGACCTCGTTCTTCATCTTATCAAACAAAACAAGAACATCTCGCGTACGTTTGTTCCGTAGATAACACGAAATCAGCACGTTCCAAGAAATGGTATCTCTCTGGGAAATTTCGTCGAACACTTTATAGGCATCAGTGCTGTTTTCACAAGTGGAGTAAAGTTCCATCAGAGTCGTCAAGAGAAAACTATCTGAGAGAAACCCATCACTGAAAATCTTCCCGTGAATCTGCAAACAACCGAGTAAGTCACCTGATTTGATGCAACACTTGAGAGCAAAAGAAGAAGAGAGCGGGTTAGCAGGAAGAGAGCTGTTTCGCCTGAGAGCTCTGAACAAGCGAAACCCTTCGCTAGGATTATGGCTGAGAGAGAAAGCTCTGATCATGGTGTTGCAGTGAGAGAGAGTTGGGTTCAATCTCTGGGAGAAAACTCGGCATGAGTAATTGATGTCTCGAGGAATGAGAGAGAGAGCGAGACGAGAGAGGAAATGGTGGAAAACGTCAGAGTTTCTGATTAAGGAAGTGCGGAGTAAGACGGCGTGAATCGTTCGGAGATGGAGTTTTCCGGTGGAAGATACGATCAGAGATATAAGGTGATCGTCGCTCCTGCTTATGGACTTCAACATACTCTTCTGGTGTGAAGAAAGCACGAAGCTTTGATGAAATCAAGATTAATAAGTCTACTTATTAAGTATTAAACTTGAGGTTTTGATTTCATCAATAATTATCTCACAAATTTATCGACTCTAGACTAAATATATAATTTTTGTTTTCGCCAAAGAAACTAACGTTTACTCATACCAAATTGTTAACAAAACACAAATTATCCAGAGCAAAACAGCCTTAACCAAACAGGAACTAAAACATCAAGAATCGCAAAATACATAATTTAAACGGCCGCGATAATCCCAATTGCAAATTACGAATAAAACATTAAGGAGAAAAAAATAATAATATGCTGACGTGGAATTTGATCACTTTCCTTAATTCATTAAATTTATCTGTGCCGGTTTTGTAGAGGGATTTTGAGACTATAAATCTTTAGTCTGTGATATCTTAGGCTTCATGCGGCTGAGTGATGAAGAAAAAAACCAATCAACGGAGACGGAGTGATGGTGGTTAGCTCCATCTTGTCTCGTTGTTGGAATTTTTCATCTCCTTCCTTTCTCCTCTATTGTCTCTGCTTCGAAGTGGCTTCTCTTTGTTCGCTCGGTGGTGGTGGTTCACGTCTGTCTCTTGCGGTTGTTGCTCGGTTGTTCTCAAACCAGAGCCCTCGTGTATCAACGGCGTCGCTACCATCACTCCGTTGATTTTTTTTTTTCCTTTCTTTTATTTATTTATTTCTTAAAAAATGAAATTGAGTTATTTTAAGGGTAACAATTGGAATTTTTAAATAATGATACCTACGCGATATATAAAAATTAGATCATTTACTAAACGGTATATTAAATGATAATTTTTTTTATTAAACTTAGTATTATTGGGAGAAGAAAAACAAATTATTAAAAAAAAAGTTCGTATTTTTTGGGAGTATTCCCATTTTTGTTATGTCACACAAATTCTTTTTCAGCCAATGTATGACATAAGTTTAATAATCATATGGACCAATTAATAAATTCTTGTATCTGATTTCGGTTAAAATCTTTATTAACATTTATAATCTAAACCAAAAAATTTGTAACAAATTTTCCACCCAACGGACTTCCGTTACCGTTTGGTTAAAATCACGAAAAGAACTATATTCTAATGAAAAAGAAGCAAAATATAATATAACTTAATATAGTTTATATGTTTTGAAGAATTGTTATGGAATTGTTGTGGAATGAAATTGATGTTACATCATTTGATATCAACTAAATTCAGCTAGATTCGATTAAAATTTAGCTGTATATAGGCACTAAATGATACAGTATCTAAGTAAAAAATAAGATGATAGCGGGTATGGATCGAATAAAAATATGTGTGATATCAAAAATTATATAAATTTTTAAAATGGGTTAGATGATAGGATAAAGTATAAGATAATTTGAATATATATAATCACCACCCAAATGAGTAAAAAGTAGATTCGTGTTTGAGGTATTTGAAGTACTACAAATAATTTATGATGATTTAAAGAAATTATGGTTTGAGAAATTTTCGATAATTTTTGTTTTTAAAATAAACAATTAAAAATTAACTTTTATAGCTTATGGTTTTATACATTTATATGATAATAATAGAATAATAAAATATATTAACTTCAAATTTTGCCAAAATCCATCCTTAATTTTTTACTGGTTTATTAATTACTACATATTTAATCTATTAGTTACTACATAAACCGATATTTCAATGGTATATGTCGAATTATGTGGCAATATATACCTATATATTCAGAAGGTATACAAAATGCTGAACATATGAAGTTATGGATATGCAAAATAGATGATTTACCGATTTTCAATATCAAAATCCAAGATTCATCTCAAAACAGACAGATGCAAGGATAAAGATTGCTTTCATAAAACTTAATTATAATAACAACTTTGCACCAAACAATCAAATACATTATTAGCATACCATAAGAAAGTTCAAAATGCTTGAAACCGATTTGAATAGTTTAATCTTAACAAAAACATATAATTTGTTAAAAACGTAACACAACTCATCCTAAGAGTACGTAGCAGATCAATGCAGTTCAAATTTCTTCAATCTTTGAATGAGGTGTTGGGTTAGTTAACGTGCACGTGGGCGACAGACCCTCCAACAATCACACAAAATCATCTCCCCTTGGTATGCATGGTGGTAGTGTTAAACCTACAAAAGATAAGATAATAAACTACTTAAAAATACTGCAGAGGACATGATTATGATTATAATGGTAATGATAATAAACGATGAACAAAACCTAAACTATATATATGACATACATTCATGAAAACCTAGACCATGTAACCAAATTAAGATGATACAAAAGATAGCAAATTTGGATGACGACATTGTGATTTCTCTCTAAAAAAAGAAACGTATTGTAATTTTATGGTAGAAACCTTATACATGAACATATATATAGAAGTTTTCAAACTATTAGTACAAATTTTCGTAGGGTGATCCAAAAAAAACTGTCTGTCCTTTAATTTGGTTGGCTACTTTTATTTCCTTTCTATTCTTGAATTGTTGATGTTTAAGAGTTCAATATTTCATTATTAGAGATTTGTAGTCATTGGTTTTAGATTTACAGTTGTTATAATTTTAAGTTTTCTAAATATTTTCCTTTTGTTATAATTAAGAAGAGAGAACATGCATGTTTTTACATCTAATGTACAAATCGTTTTGCCTCGTAAATATATCTTTTCCAGATTAATAACAAAAATACAAACATCATAACTTGGCTCACTATTTTGAATCACTGGTTACCCAAGGATCTTGCTTTAAATTATTATATAAGCTTTTATTTTTTTTTCCCAAACTCAACAAAGTTTTTTTTTGAATCTGTATACACACCACAACCAACACAACTTCGTATTGTTTAACCAATTCTACGTCAACGCCACAATGCCGTCATAATCAGTATAATTAATTAATTAAACGTCTAACTAACATCGTTTAGGTTAAAATAGTTTTTCGCTAATGGATGTATAGTTTAAGTAGGTAAACTGAATTTATGTCGGTTCGCTTTAAAATTGCATGGTATCATAATTTGGGTATGAAAGCATACTACACGTTTCGTTTGGATTTATTTTGGTTGTAATTCCTTGATTATAGCTAGTGGCTATCAGATTTGCCTGAGGAGTTTGCCTTTTATGAATATGTGTTTCTTGTGACATGCGTCTTTTCTTATAATTTGACATAATGTTTCTTATAAAAACAATATTGTTTTTTAGAACTCGAAAAATATGGAATCGAAACAGGACATCCAAAGAAGAAATAAGTTTTATATAAGTTTCCAATTCTTTTCCATAGTAATGATGAAGTTTTATATAAATATCTATTAAGAATTTTAAAGCTTATTCAAGGAGTCTAAATTTCTGACGAGCTAATTTGTTTTCTGTCGTATATCAGTTTGTATCAAAATACGTTAATTAAAGACCTGAGGGGACGAGGTGATTGAAATAATCTTTGCGGCGACAATTCAAGAGAGTCCTTAGTTTCCATCACACTAGGTGCAACTTTATTTTAGTATCCATCACACTAGCTCCAAATTCGAGAAATGCTAATTTAATTATTCGAGTTGTTGTAATTAACAGATAAATTCCTCAATTATCGTGCATATATTATTTCCTCAACATGTTGTTGACTTAACAAAATTAGACTTTTAAAAGTCAACGTTATGTCTCATAAACGGACTTATAAGGTTAACTAAAATAAAGATTTAATTTGTTAAGTCAACTAAAATGAGGCTTTAATTTGAAGTAATCGAACTTTTCTACAGAGGAAGCGAGCTCCTTTGGACCCAGCTTGATCCGACCCATTTATTTCATCTTTCTTCTCCTCCAATCTGCCCTCCACAGACGTCTCCAACTTCTGCTTCTTATGGATACTTCCGTTCTCTTCATTTTCCTCTATTCATGTTGTTGGAACTCAATTTTAAGACATGTTGCGCCGGTTGTTTTTGGGGCAACTTTTGCGAGCACTATAACGTAGTATACTCATATATCAAAATTGGAATTAAAAGTAAATGAAAAATGGAAGCTCAAAGTAGGTTGCTTGGATAACATAAATTGGGATAAAATGTTCAAAGTCACACATTGAAATTTTGAGGTGAAAATTCTCTTGTATATTTAATGGAGAAGTCCTAGAAGGGTTAAAAGCCTTGGGACCATTGATGGAGAGAGGAGAAAAGCCATCCAAAACCACGCGTGCGTGAGTCGAACCGAGTCGCATTTGGACTCGGATTCGGGTTAGAGCCTATACTTTTTGCGTCCTGTTTTTATTTATGTATCTGATCCATATATATATATATATTTATATTCAGAAGGTATACAAAAAAGCTGATTATATGAAGTTATGGAAATGCAAAATAGATCTTTTAGTGATTTATAGTATAAAAATCCAAGATTCATCTCAAAACAGAAGATGCAAGGATAAAGATTGCTTTCATAAAACTTAATTATAATAACAACTTTGCACCAAACAATCAAATACATTATTAGCATACCATAAGAATATTAAATACTTGAAAAACGATTTGAATAGTTTAATCTTAACAAAAACATATCATTTGTTAAAACACGTAACACAACTCATCCTAAGAGTACGTAGCAGATCAATAATGCAGTTCAAATTTCTTCAATCTTTGATTGAGGTGTTGGGTTAGTTAACGTGGGAGACAGACCTTCAAACAATGGGCCTCGGTATTGAATCTCTTGATTGGATGATATTTTTCGTTTCCGCACATAAAATAATGTCCCTCTCGTTTGCATATCGCATTTTTGAAAGCTTGACCTACATCGACTATTGTTTGACCTACAAAAGATAAGATAATAAACTATTTAAAAATACTGCAGTGGACATGATTATGATTATAATGGTATTGATAATAAACGATGAACAAAACCTAAACTATATATGACATACATTCATGAAAATCTAGACCATGTAACCAAATTAAGATGATACAAAAGATAGCAAATTTGGATGACGACATTGTGATTTTTCTCTCAAAAAGAAACGTATTGTAATTTTATGGTAGAAATCCTTACATATAAAGATATATATATAGAAAAGTTTTCTAATTATTAGTACAAATTTTCCTAGGGTGATCCAAAAAAACTGTCTGTCCTTTAATTTGGTTGGCTACTTTTATTTCCTTTCTATTCTTGAATTATTGATGTTTACGAGTTCAATATTTAATTATTAGAGATTTGTAGCAATTGGTTTTAGATTTACAGTTGTTATAATTATATGTTTTGTTACAACTAAGGAGAGAGAACATGCATGTTTTTACATCTAATGTACAAATCGTTTTACCTCGTAAATATTTGTTTGTCAGATTAATAATAAAAATACAAACATCATATCTTTTTGAACTTTTATCATACAACAACAAAAAAGCTCCAAACTTCATATTCGATCCTGGTTTGAAAATTTAATTCTAAATTTCTAATTGAGACAGTCAAAAAGCAGTAAGGAGCAAACACGCTCATCTTCTGAACCTTCTGCCACTTCCTCCACCACTGCCACTGCCATAGAATTGGGAGCCTTCACATTTTGCTGGAAATGGATATGTGTGACGCACTTTCTGAAGCTGAAATCATCTGCGGTTCCTTCCTCCCTCACTAGAAAGAAGCATCGGCTTTTCCACATCGGGTGGTTTCTGATTTGGAACGCTTCAATTTGACCCCTCCTCCAATCTTCTTCGCGGGCTCGGGATGACCCTTCTTGACCAAATCTAGTAGCACCATCTTCTCAAAATGAGATGTATGACCAAGTACAATATGTTATTCATAAGCGATACACAAAGCAGAAAATGAGAAGTTGGCGATCTTCATTTTACTGATTTACGATATCAATATCCAAGCTTCAGCTCAAAGAAAGATATATGCAAGAATCAAGATCGCTCCAATAAAACTTATAACTCCGAAAATGTTAAGTAAGAATTATAATAATTATGAATTAATTATGGTCATGAATTTGATCTTTAACTAGAATCTCGTAGTACAAGAATGACATCAGTATAAAGCAGTAACGTTTCCAAGGGGTATTTGAGTATGCATCATTATAAAATTTTAATTTGGTTTTGGCTACGCTATAATTTAATATTTCTTCTTGTTAGACTCACAGTACGTCCTCGAATAAGTCACAGACTCAGAGTGGTCTAATAAGCCAACTGAGTTTCAACATCTTCAATAATTTATAGTGCAAGAAAAAATGGAAGACACGTACTACCAATTAAATGTAAGAGTCTAATTTGGGCATTTATGTGGACACAAAAGGCCTCAACGGTTGTCTCTTACATATGCACTAGATTATATCAGTACAATACGTTTTTTTTTAAATTCGATATTATAAAATTTTATTTATATATTATAAATTAATAAAATAAGTGCTAAATATGTATATATATATAATTTATCAACAAAAATATTTATTCAATCAAGTTTAATATTTTAGATTAGTTATACCAAAATTAGGTATATTTTAGTTGATATTAAATAAAACTTTAAAATTTGATAAATATTTTTTGTTAAAATATTTTGTTGTTGTTATCCATTGGAAATTACAGTAATACTCATAATGAAACAATTAATTTTGTTAATTGTTAAGACATTTTTACCGTTAATGATTTTGTATATTTGTTCTTAAAACCAATGATATTGTATATAAATTTTAACAGGATTATAGTAGAGGAAAAAAGAAATGATTTACATTTCAATGAACGAATTTATATATACACGTGCGTATATTATATGGCACTTTGTAAAACTAAGATAATTTTTTGAATCATATGTATAAAATTAGCAACCTTTTACCAGCATTGTTTACAATTCATGATACCATGAGAAATTTTCCTTTTGCGCGCCATCTCATAGTAGTGAATAATGAGGTAGTTGTCTAGTTGGCGAGCTTGAACTGGACTAAAAACGGGTTTACACTAACTTTGGAAGCTTCCGACTGGATAATCGTTGATTTTTTAATTCAACCATGAGAGTATTTTCTTTTTTTGTCTACGGACCGAAATTTTCAGCCGCCGCTTTTATTACCCAAAGATCTTTCATAACTTGGCTAACTATTTTGAATCTCTGGTTACCCAAGGATCTTGCTTTTAATATTATATAAGCTTTGATTTTTTTTCCCAAACTCAACAACGTTTTTTTGAGGCCGTATACACTAGATTTGCTTGGTACGTCAACGCCACAGTGCCGTCATAATCAGTATAATTAAACGTCTAACTAATGGATGTTAAAATAGATTTTCGCTAATGGATGTTACAGTTTAAGTAGGTAAAATGAATTTATGTCGGTTTGGTTTAAAAATGCATGATATCATAATTTGGATACGAAAGAACACTACGCGTTTTGTTTGGGTTAATTTTGGTTGTTTCCTTCCTAGTGGCTATCAGATTAGATTTGCTTGGTTCCACGAGGAGTTTGCCTTTTATGAATATGTGATTTCTTGTGACATGCCTCTTTCCTTATAATTTGACATATTCCCTGCTTTATTGTTTTTTATAACTCTGAAAAATATGGAATCGAAATAGGACATCCAACAAAGAAGAAATAAGTTTTATATAAGTTTCCAATTCTTTTCCATGGTAATGATGGAGTTTTATATAAATATCTATTAAGACTTTTAAAGCTTATTCGAGGAGTCTAAATTTTTGACGTGATAATTTTATTTCTTTTTTTTGTCGTATATCAGTTTGTATCAGAATACGTTAATTAAAGCTACCCACTCAAGGTTTATCATCGTCGAGATCCCCCAGCTAGCTATGCCATCGAGCCGCTGCTACCGAGGACTCTGCCGCGACACCATCGTCATTAACTGGTTAGGGCGAACTCATTTCGTAATGGGCCTTGGACCGAACAAGAGTGTTAAGTTACTTATTGGGTTGGATTTCGAGGCCTATCTCAATTATATGCTGTTCGATTTCTCTAGCTTCTCAAGGTCTGACCTCTGCATTCACTTATCTTGTACCAAGCCCGCTGGCCCACTCTGGTATTCAATTTCTTACTCCTTATTAGACTGCCATCGTTTAATAATAGAGGGTTTTGGCTTAGACCACCATGTTAGAGTGTTTCCCACTGAACCGATAATATGGTATACAACTCTCTCCTCCTTATTAGATTGGGTAGACATTTTAATAAGAGAGAAAACTGGCGTAATTCACCTTTCGAGTATTAGATTGCTTTCGATTATTTTTTCGAAATTGTTTCGATACTTTGGCAATGGTGATCACTCCTTCATTCCGGTACAATTTTTTTCCGTTCTACGGCTATTGCATTATGCTTCTTGTCAAGTTTTTGTGTTTTAAACAGCGACTATGAGAGCCTTGATTGGACTACTCGAAGCTGTATTGTTCTGGTCTCTCATCGGAAGATGCGAAGCTACTTTGGTGAAGCATTTGGACCTCCTAGTTGAAGATGTTGTCCTTGACGACTATCATCGAAGCTCTATGTTTTCTGATTTCTGAAGATCTATATATTCCTGCACGAAGATCTATATATTCCTGTTTTATTGTCTGTTTTGTTTACTCCTGTACTTTTAAACATTCCATTTGAAGACTTGGAAGAGTTTAATTCTCCTCTCCCCTGTTGTAACGAAACTTAATTTTATGAAACGAATATCTTGGTTGACAAAAAGAAAAAAAAAACTGAGGGGACGTGGTGATTGAAATAATCTTTGCGGCGACAATTCAAGAGAGTCTTTAGTAAAATGCTCTTTTAGTCTTTTCATTGCTCAAGTTGTTGTAATTAATAGATAAATTTTTCAACTATCGTGCGCACATATTAATTCTTCAATATGTTTTTGAATTAACCAAAATAGACTTTAAAAAATAAACGTTAGGCCTCATAAACAGACTCTTAACGTTGATTAAAATGAGGCTTTAATTTATTAAGTCAACTAAAATAAGGCCTTAATTTGAAGTATCGAACATTTCCAGAGTGGAAACGAGCTCCTTTGGACCCAGCTTGACCTGACCCGTTTACTTCATCTTTCTTCTCCTTCAATCTCCCCCTCCACAGACTTCTGCTTCTTATGGATACTTCCGTTCTCTTCATTTTCCTCTCTTCCTGTTGTTGGAACTCAATTTCAAGAAATGTTGCGCCGGTTGTTTATGAGACAACTTTCCGGTGAATTCCTTTATCGAAATAAGCAGATTAGATTATGTGAATTTAACTAAGAGCAACTGCTGCTACAGTAAAAGCGACTTTTCTCTCGACTTTTAGGCAAAATTTCGGCGAACTCTCCGGTCGACTCCATGGCCCCGGAAGCGGCCCAGAAACCGCCGGATTTGCTCTCTCCAACGGCGACTCCCCCTACGACATCTTCGTCGGCGGCAGTCCTCGTCAACTCTGAATCTCCCGCTTTGCTCCCATCTCGATCTCCACCATCACCAAATCAAACCAACTTAGCTCCGGCCGATCCATCTTCCAACCGTTCGGGTGAAGCTCCGCCAGATCTCGGAGGTGTCAAAGACGGCCAAGGTGGAAGTGACGCTGACGGAGGCAAAGACGGAAGAGGTGACCAAGCTCAATCTTCAGGGCATCCTCAGCTGCTCTCCGGCAAACGGTCACCGGCGACGGAGATGGTCTCCCTAAAGTCGATTGGTTTTACGGCAAAAGACTCCTCTATTCCGATGGAGAAGTGGTGTGATTTGGTCTCTGAAAGTTCTAGGGATGTGTTGGGATTGAGTTTACCTCCGTCTAAAAAATTCTCCGGAAATGACGAACCAGAATCCCGTAAAGAGAAAGATCTTTGTGAGAACGATTCTTCGGCCGGCAACAAGACTCCAAATTGCGCTGGTGACTCTGAAACGGTTGAGGTCCTAGGTACCGTTTCATCTTCGGACATGGTCAACACGATTTCGTCTTTGGAAATGCCTAAAACGGGAGCCTGGAGTAAAAAACTGAATCTCCAGGGATTAACATCTCATCCAACTATTCAGAGTTCTGGAGGAACAGATTTACCAAAATTATTGGATGCTTGGCCATCACTTACTGAAGCTGTCAATGCCTCCAGCAAACGTGACAATAGGGGAAAACACTCTATTACCCATCCAACAATGGAGCCACGTCCACTTCCACCATCCCCAGAGAAGTCAAGGACGAGATTTCCCTGGGCAGCAAAAATGAATCCGGCATCCCGTAATATCTACAGAGCGACGGAACCAACTTATCTGGAGGATGGAACTCCACAGGTAACTATACCAACCCATGTATTCCAAGAAGGTTTAGAAAATCAGAAGGAATTATATTATAGGGCAATTCTACCGATGTTCTGCGCCATCAGGGGGATTAACACACGCTGTGGTTAATCGTATTTGGGGAAGACATTGTAGATTTTTTACTAAGAGGCTTAGTGAATCTACTTTCCTATTCCACATCCCAGATGCAACAACTAGATCTTGGGTTCTTCAAAGAAGCTTATGGCATGTTGATGACTGCCTTATGTTCGTGGCCCCGTGGAGTCCAACTTCAACGCTAGAACTTCCTGAAATCTCAACCGTGCCAGTTTGGGTGACATTAAGAAACATCCCAAGTTCTCTTTACTCTATCAAGGCACTGAGCTGGATAGCTTCTGGTGTGGGTGAACCAATGTTATCATACAAGCCGAGATTAGATCCGACGGAGATTGTAAAAGCAAAGGTTATGGTGGAGGTCGAATTGTCAAAGCCATTCCCTCAAAAGGTTTCGGCGACTGATAAAAAGGGTAACTCCTCTCTAATTGACGTTGAATATGCTTGGATCCCAACTAAATGCAAAGGATGTGGCCATCTGGGGCATAAAATTTCCAGATGTCTGCAAAAAACATCTCCGGAAGAGAATAATACCATACTGGACGCCCAGACAAAAGATAAAACAGTAACAAACGTTGCGGAAAATATCATAATGGATGTAAAATGACGACCACGACGTCGACAAATGCGGGAATCTCAACCTCAGCAAGTGCGCCTCCAATTCAAACGGCGATACAATCAGGTACACCAACACCCTGCAACGTAATAGAGACAAACTCATCTGTGGTACTTGATGACCAAAGCAAAGCACAGCCTTCAGGCACACCGTCTAAGAAGCAAGATGCTCAGCCAAATGAGGTTATACCTCAAGGATCATCATCCAAAGATAATCAAGTGGAAAAAACACTTGATGACCAGGAAGAAACAGCTACTGAAATTCGAGATGGATCGATCAAAAAGACTCCAAGGTATCTTCAAAGATGCAAAACCGACCATGAAGCACGAGAGATGCAACTGCCAAGCAAACAAAGGGAGAAGAGGGAAAGGCCTGAGGACGAGGTCATCGTTAGCTCCACTTTCCACCTCCTTTTCCTTCCTCGCTTAATAACTATGTATTTTCGCGCTCAATTTTGATCTACAATCCTTACTATCAAAACTTGCTTCTTGGCTCATACCCAAGTTATCTGTAGTTCTCGAACTAGCGCAATTTTTTTTTTTTGGGATCAAATAAAGTTTAACATTCTATTCAAAAAAAAAAAAAAGAAATAAGCAGATTATGAGAAACGTGGATTCCTTGCTGCGAGCATTATAACGTAGTATACTCATATATCAAAATTGGAGTTAAAGTAAATGAAAAAAGCAAGCTTCAGAGGCGCTTGAAAACATAAATTAAAATGTCCAAATCATATAAGTGAAATTCCTCAGATATTTAATGGAGAAATCCTAAAAGCAAGCAAGTTCAGACCATTTACGCAGAGTAAAACCCATCCAAAACCACGCGCTGCGAGCCGAACCGAATCGCGCTGACTGATTCGGTTAGCCTATACTTTTTGTCCTGCTTTATTTCATCTGTATCTTCGATATATATAGGGATGTTAAAATGGATTTTTCGGGTCCACCCGACTGTTTTTTAAAAACTCTCCTAAATGAACCCTAACCCTCAACCCATCAAAATGTAAACAAGGTTAAACCCTTTGAATCCATTTCAACCCTATACCTCAGAACCCATTCAACCCTGACCTTTGTAATCCTTTTTTTATTTACAAATTTATAATAACAATAAATATAAAAATAACTAATTAATAATTATTATTATCATATATTATCATTTTGACATCATCATCACCCATACGAAATATAATTCATTTAATCACGGAAAAATTTGAATAGTGCAAAAAATTTCTAAACATATTGGGGAAAATGCATGCTATGCGTAAAATTACGAAACCTGCGAAAATAACGATTTGTATTAAAATATGCACGCAGCTGGAAAATGCTTTGGCGGAAAAATAATGGACTTGTATTTTGGCGGAAAAATACGCACTCGTGTTTTGACGAGAAAAATGCGGACTTGTGTTTTAGCGGGAAAAATATTGATAGTTTGGTAGAGTGTGGATGCACTAAGATTACATACAAAAATGCGTTGTATCAAGGATCGAATCCACGAGGAGCAATGGTTACACTATGATTCTATCTGAATGAAATCAATAAAGAAATATATTGTGATGTTTGAATGTAAACAAAGATATGGTTAAACGATTATAACTTATAACTAAAATGCTTGGCATTATTATAGAATATGATGTTCGAACTAGATAATTATTCAGGAACAAATAGAATCAATCCCAAACATAAATGTATAATCAATCCACTTTCATGATCTTTGTCTGCAATTAGGGTTAAAACTTTCGTTTGAAACACAAATTCTAAACTTTCTAACAAGTTTGATTTGTTCATAGTTTGCATCGACTTTAGTTGGTAAGACATGCTCACTTATCAATGACCTATAAGCTTTTGGAGAATAGATTATACCTCGGTTCATAGACTAAATGATCGTTTAGTCTAAGCATTAAACCTGACCAAAGGTGAAGATAACAGGATAAAACCTATCTATATCTATCAAACATCCATCATTCCTTTGATTACCTTAAAACCCAACTAGAGAATTACTCAACCATGAGAACAAACAGAGGATACAAATATAGATTCATAATCATTAAACAAGATAATTTAAGAGTTAAGAAATCTTACATAGATGATGAACAAGGAAGTGTTCTTGGTGTAAGCTTTCAAGATCATGAACTAGAAATTACAAGTCCTTTTGTGTCCAAAACCGGAGAGAAGTGAAAACTCGTCTCCCTCAAATGTGACGAAAAAGTATGTTAAATATCTTCAAAGCGTCTTAGAAACAAATATCTAAACAATCGGGAGCGCGATCGATCGATCAGGATCCGTCGATCGATCGCTATTCTTTATCGGGCGTTCCATTCTTCTCGATCGTCGAAGTAACTTACGGACCATATCGTCGATCGATCATTTACACGATCGATCGATCGGTTCAGTTGAGCGATGATTATCTTCTTCTGATCGATCGAAGTAACTTACGGCGAAAACGGACCATATCGATCGATCGATCGAGGACTTGATCGATCGATCGAGATCTGAAGCAAATGCGGATCTTGTTCTTTGCCTCTGTTTCAACCTCTTCGTGTTTTAAGGCGTGTTAAGAAAGGCTACAACGTAGAGAAATGTACAAAACCTCTATCTGAGGATAAAACTATTAAAACCGAAATATATCAAATATGGACTTGTATTTTTGGCGGAAAAATACAAACTCGTGTTTTTGGCGGAAAAATACGGATTCGTGTTTTTGGCGGAAAAATACGGATTCATGTTTTTGGTGGGAAAATACGCACTTTGGCAGAAAAATACAGACTCGTATTTTTGGCGGGAAAAATACGGACTCGTATTTTTGGCGGGAAAATACAGACTCGTGTTTTTGGACGGAAAAATACAGACTTGTGTTTTTGGCGGGAAGAATATGGACTTGTATTTTTAGCGGGAAAATGCCGACTCGTGTTTTTGGCGGGGAAATACGGACTCGTGTTTTTGGCGGAAAAAATATGGACTTGTGTTTTTTTGTGGGAAAATACAGACTCTTGTTTTTGGCGGGAAAATACGAGCGTATTTTTGAAAAATCTCTTCGTGTTTTTGTCAAAACTTGAAAAGAAGCAAAACGAAACTATGGTAATAAAACGGAGCCAGATTTTGAGCCCTAACCCTTTTGCATTTAACCCTGAATGAGCCCATATATAAAAAACAAGGTTAGGGTTATAATTTTATGGGTCGGATCGGGCTGACCCTAAATTTTTTAACCCTTATTAACATCCCTAGATATATATATTCAGAAGGTATACAAAAAGCTGAACATATGAAGTTATGGATATGCAAAATAGATGATTTAGTGATTTACAATATCAAAATCCAAGATTCATCTCAAACCAGACATATGCAAGGATAAAGATTGCTTTCGTAAAACTTAATTATAATAACAACTTTGCACAAACAATCAAATACATTATTAGCATACGTACCATAAGAAAGTTCTAAATGCTTGAAACCGATTTGAATAGTTTAATCATAACAAAAACATATCATTCGTTAAGAACGTAACACAACTCATCCTAAGAGTACGTAGCAGATCAATGCAGTTCAAATTTCTTCAATCGTTGAATGAGGTGTTGGGTTAGTTAACGTGGGACACAGACCCTCCAACAATCGGCCACGGTTTTTATTCTCTTGAATGGATTTTGTTCGTTTCCGCACACAAAATTAAATAATCTCCCTCTGGTTTGCATGGTGGTTTTCCTGTCCTTTCTCCTGTGATAGGATTTGTTAACGGCTTATCATCTTTGAAAGCTCTACCTATGAAACCTACAAAAGATCAGATAAAAAACTATTTAAAAGTACTGCAGAGGACATGATTATGATTATAATGGTAATGATAATAAACGATGAACAAAACCTAAACTATATATGACATACATTCATGAAAACCTAGACCATGTAATCAAATTAAGATGATACAAAAGATAGCAAATTTGGATGACGACATTGTGATTTTTTCTCTAAAAAAGAAACGTATTGTAGAAAACCTTACACATAAACATATATATAGAAGTTTTCTAACTATTATAACAAATTTTCCTAGGGTGATCCAAAAAAAACTGTCTGTCCTTTAATTTGGTTGGCTACTTTTACTTCCTTTCAATTCTTGAATTATTGATGTTTAAGAGTTCAATATTTAATTATTAGAGACTTGTTGCCATTGGTTTTAGATATACAGTTATTATATAAATTATCTAAATATTTTCCTTTTGTTATAATTAAGAAGAGAGAACATGCATGTTTTTACATCTAATGTACGAATCGTTTTGCATCGAAAATATCTCTTTGTCAGATTAATAATAAAAATACAAACATCATATCTTTTTGAGCTTTTAATCTTTTATCATACAACAACAAAAAAGCTCCAAACTTCATATTCGATCCTGGTTAAAAAAATATAATTCTAAATTTCTAATTGAGACAGTCAAAAAGCAATAAGGACCAACCACGCTCTTATCTTCTGCACCTTCTGCCACTTCCTCCACCATTGCCACTGCCACTCGAATTGGGAGCCTTCACATTTGGTTTTGGCTACGCTATAATTTAATATTTCTTCTTGTTAGACTCACAGTCCTCTAATAAGTCACAGACTCAGAGTCGTCTAATAAGTCACAGACTCACAGACTCAGAGTCGTCTAATAAGCCAAGAGTTTCAACATCTTCAATAATTTCTTTTTTGTCTACGCACCGAATTTTTCAGCCGCCGCTTCAATTACCCAAAGATTTTTCATACCTTGGCTCACTATTTTGAATCTCTGGTTACCCAAGGATCTTGCTTTTTATATTATATATTAGCTTTTATTTTTTCCCGAAACTCAACAACGTTTTAGTCTGTATACACACCATAACCAACACAACATCGTATTTTTTAACCAATTCTACGTCAACGCCACAGTGTCGTCCTAATCAGTATAATTAAACATATAACTAACTTCGTTTAGGTTAAAATAGATTATCCCTAATGGATGTACAGTTTAGGTAGGTAAAATGAATTTATGTCGGTTCGGTTTAAAAATGCATGGTATCATAATTTGTGTATGTAAATATACTACATGTTTTATTTGGGTTGATTTTGGTTGTTTCCTTGATCATAGCTAGTGGCTATCAGATTTGCTTGGTTCCATGAGGAGTTTGTCTTTTATGAATATTTGGTTTCTTGTGACATGCCTCTTTTCTTATAATTTGACATATTCCCTGCTTTATTGTTTTTTAGAACTCGAAAAATATGGAATCGAAACAGGACATCCAACAAAGAAGAAATAAGTTTTATATAAGTTTCCAATTTTCCATAGTAATGATGGACTTATATATATATATATATATATATATATATATATTATTAAGACTTTTAAAGCTTATTCAAGGAGTCTAAATTTTTGACGTGCTAATTTTTTTATCAAAATACGTTAATTAAAGACTAGAGGGGACGAGGTGATTGAAATAATCTTTGCGGCGACAATTCAAAAGAGTCCTTAGTTTCCATCACACTAGCTGCAATTCGAGTTCTTTTAATGTTTTTGCCATTAAACATCATTTTCCATTCATAGCGTTAGGTTTTTATTTGTTTTTTTCTTTGCTGAGTTCCTAAAACAAGGAAGTTGAGACATGTATTTCTTAAAAAATTGACGTAAAAAATATCTTTTCTCTGGAAAAGAAAAATATTATCTTGATTTTATTTTTAGCATCATTTCAAAAATATTTAAAAATATCTGTTTAAAATATAATATAAATGAAAAGACATAGTTTTCTCCGAACAAAAGTTAATAAAACAATATAACATAGTAATTGTGGACGGCGGCGCCAAAGTCGTTTTCAATATACCACATAAATAAGTATATTATAAAGAAAAACATTTATTTACTTCCACCCATCGATGTATATCCCCAAAAGCAAATGACCAAACTACCCAACTGCTATCCCTATATGTATAACACAACCTCTTCCTTCTCCTCCACAAACAATAAACAAAACATGGCTTCCACCAAAATTTTCTTAGTCCTTTTCCTTTGCCTCTTAGGTCCTTGTAGAGGCGATGGAAACCCAAGAGATGGTGGATCAGTCCGTAGCATTGTGACACAAAGTTTCTTTAATAACATTATCAACCAAGCCGGTAATGGCTGCACGGGAAAAAGATTCTACACCCGCAACTCTTTCATTGACGCTGTTAATACTTTCCCCAACTTTGCTAAGTCCGTTACTAGACGTGAAATTGCTACCATGTTTGCTCATGTCACTCACGAGACCGGACGTAAGATTTTTTCTTCTTTTTCTCTACGTTTTTAATCTATTACAAAAGAAAATTAATATGTTTGTTTGTACATCTAGTCTAGTCACGACCGACTCTAACTTTTAGTTAACTCCAAATAAATGAGTACAAAACCTAAAGGTTTGGGATGTTTCTAAACGTTTTCATTATTTGCACAATGGTGATTATAATATTATTATAGCCCGTTTAGTATTTGGAACAAGCTTGGTTTACGACGTATAAGATTAAACCTGTAAAAACTGAACATTTGACTTGATCTCAATTAATTGAGCTGATTATAAATCACTTTTTTCCATGTGCAACTCTATTTCGTATAGACTTCTGCTACATAGAAAATATAAAGCAAAGGTCACGAAAGAGAAGGTCACGTAACAACTGCGACGAGAACGTAAGGCAAGAACCATGTACACCGCCGAGCAAATATTACTTCGGTCGTGGTCAGAGTCTCAGTCTCGACCTTCTACGCCAGTCTGAGCTTGTGGGTAGCAACCCAACTGTAGCTTTCAGGAAGGGTTTGTCGTTTTGGATTAATAGCGTAAGGCCGGTTCTGAACCAAGGATTTGGAGCCACCATAAAAGCCATCAATGGAATGGAATGCAAAGGTGGGAATTCAGGTGCAGTCAACGCAAGGATTGGGTACTATAGAGACTATTGTAGACAGCTTGGTGTGGATCCTGGTCCTAACCTTAGTTGCTAAAAATTTCTTCAAACGCAAACACGCATACACGGGACGTTCCACGTGATATTGCGGAATAAGAAGTTAGATGATCGGTGAACCAATAATTAAACCGAACCGGCGGACATCAAACCGTACAAGGATTCCAAATCTCAAGTACATGGATTAACCGTTAACGTTCATGTATTCTTTTTTATTTATTTTAGTTCTGTTATTGTATGAAGTTGTTTATAAGAGGAGAATAGGTCTTCCTTATGTCTAGTAACCACCTATGTTTGTAGGAGCTACGTTTCAACTCTTTGCTTCTTGTTGTTTGTCTATTTAAACCAATGAAAAAGCCAATCATACAAAATCAAACGAAAATACTCACAATCTTCGAGATCAATGCTGCAAAATTCATCATTTCGACCCACGTAAACAGACCCGAATTCCTCTCCTGATCGGCTCGCTAATCATGCTACCATGGCTCACAAGCAATCCATCCGCCGTTGGCATCTCCTTTCGAGCAGATCTTGTTGTCGATCGTTCTCGTTTCCCTGCATGAGAGGACTCTGATTCCTCATGGTCTTCGCGGCTATCTTCTCCCGCCGTAGTTTAAATAGATTCTCATGGTAGGCTAATGTATTTCTTCCATATGTCTAGTAACGCTTTGACGCCTCCTCCAATCTTCTTCTCAGACTGGGGATGACCCTTTTGGACCAAATCTAGTAGCACTCTGCACAACCTGAGATGTACGACCAAGAACAATATGTTATTTAGAAGGGATACACAACGCTGAATATGAGAATTTATGGATATGCAAATTAAGATCATTTACTGATTTACAATATCAAAATTCAAGCATCATCTCAAAAAGGACAGATGCAAGAATCAAGATCGCTCTCATACAACTTATAACAAGAAATTTGCACAAACAATCAAATACATTAGCCTACCATAAGAATCTTTCAAATGCTTAAAACCGATTTGAATAGTCATCTAACCATAACAAAAACATATCATCCTTGAAGAACGTATTACAGCTCCTAAAAGTATCAATGGTTCATTCCCACGGTATTTCGATTCCTCTAAACCAATATTAGAACATCATAATACGAAGCTACATATATACTCTGATTTGTCAGAGGTACTATTGTCATCTTCAGAATGGCAAGTTTCAATGCATTGAAGTAATCGAACATTTCCACAAAGGAAACGAGCTCCTTTGGACCCAGCTTGACCCGATTCGTTTACTTCATCTTTCTTCTCATTCAATCTCTCCCCCTCCACAGACTTTTTGGCGAATTCCTTTACCGGAATAAGCGGATTATGAGAGCGATGGATTCTTCGCTGCCAGCACTATAACATAGTGTACTCATATATCAAAATTGGAGTTAAAAGTGAATGAAAAATGGAAGTTCAAAGTAGGTTGGTTGGAAAACATAAATTGGGATAAAATGTTCGAAGTCCCATGTTGGAAACTTGAGGTGAAAATTCTTATATTTAATGGAGAGGTCTTAGAAGGGTTAAAAGCCTTGGGACCATTTATGGAGAGAGGAGCAAACCCATCCAAAACCACACATGCGTGAGTCGAACCGAGTAGGGTTTGGACTCGGATTCGGGTTAGCCTATACTTTTTGCGTCTGGTTTTTATTAGTGTATCTTATCAATACATTAATTCCATGATTAATTTTCTCCATTAGCCGACATTCTCTTTTGCAAGTTACAATTCTATAATAAGAGTTTGTTTTCGTGAATCTCATTTACGATGATAGCCATGAATTCTCCTTTTTCATTATTCATTTTTTAATTATTTTTCCTTTGAGAGTACAACACAGTTTATGGATCGATCTTGGATGGTGCCAAGTTCTAAGAATTACGTAGTTGTCTCCTGGGATACGGAACTCTGTGCAACCGTCACACTACGGGACGACTCTCCATATCTCATTTCTAATTTCTGTATCAGTATCATTTTTATATTATATATATGGATTTATTTATTTCTTCACAAATTATTCAATTTGTCCATGTTGTAGAAATAGCTTACTTACACTTGATTCATTTTTTTTTATAATAAATGTTAAATTATATTCAAACAAAAAAAATCATTTTTACATCAAATGCTTACTGTTTTTGAGAGAATAAGAAAGCATATTTTAATTTTAAAACAGAGGATTTTGATTCGATTTCTATGTCTTCTTAATTCCGGTTCCGGATGAACTGGATCAAAAGCTAAATCAATGATCCATATCTCCGTCATTTTTAACCTCTGAAGCTTTCGTTCTTCAATATTTAGGGTTTAAGCATTTGAATCTGCGACGCGTAGAGAAAACTAGTTAAACGATCTTGATTTTACATGATTTTAGTTTTTTTTCAAAACCGAACTGGTTATCTCAATCATGCAAACATTAGAAGACGGTTTCATTTTTTTTTTTGTTAACCAGACGGTTTCATTTAATTTCCGAATTTTAACAAGAGGGAAAAAGTCAAACTAATTAGGATGAAATCAAGGAACGTCTAAAAGAATTTTCAACTTATTACAAAGGCTGCATGCAACTTGGTCCATTTTGTCTACTCTATTGAAAAAGAGGCAAATAGTGTATTTTATATATCACAATCACATAAATTCTTTTTCAACCAAAGTTTAATAATTACTATATGTACCAATTAATTAATTCCGGTATCTGATTTCGGTGAAAAATCTTATTAACATTTAAAATCTTAACCAAAAAAATTGTAGCAAAATTTTCCACCCAACGACTTCCGTTACCGTTTGATTAAATTGACGAGAAGAAGCGCTTTTCTCAACTAGCCGTTTAACGGACGTTATCTCACCAAGATCCAAAGCTCCGGTTCGTACTGATACCGAACCTCTTTCCAAACCTATCTATACATTTTTTTTAGATATTTTGTAAAAAAACGCGCTCCCAAATATTAATAGATTATGTTTATCTGATTTTTTTTCAGACCGAACAAGGAGAAACAAAACAAACACAAGTTTTAATAGTTTCGTTTGAGCTTAAAGGTTCCAGATTTAAAAGATCTCTCCTTTTTTTTTTTACCCCTTCGATTGCAAATAATTTATAGGTGATGTTTGATCTCTGTCGATTACTACTCTTCTATGGTTATAATGATTCAATTTTCATTTTCATTTTCATTTGTAGAATATTAGGGTTTGATTCTGGAGATCAAATCGTATTTATATATCTTCTTTGTTTGTTTATTGAATTTGGGGCTTTTTCGACTAGGGTTTGTTTGGTTCCTGTGAAATTATCAAATGTTCCTGCATTGAGGGATGTTTTGATTTTGGTTTTAAAGTTTTGGAGCTTCTTGTTACAGATATCATTTGGTGCTAAGTGTAAAGATGGATGATCATTTAAGTTTATGTACCGATCGTCTCATAACATCTGAGAGCTTGAAGTCAGAAAAAGATTCTGAGCCCTCAGATTCTTCTGGAGAAAGTTCTTCCCGGTCTCAAGGCACAGACTTGGCTTCTTCATCTGTGGATGAAGCTGAGGAACCGAGGGAGTACTATGCTGTTGCGGAAGAGGAAGAACCACTTCTCCAATCTGTTGAGTGCCGTATTTGCCAGGAGGAAGATACCACTAAGAACCTTGAGGCTCCTTGTGCTTGTAATGGTAGTTTGAAGGTAAAATTATTTTAAGTCTTGTGAAAATCCATTGGATCTCATTGTTCTTTGTTTTGATGGTATTGGTTTGAGAATTTCTTATTGAGTTTTGATTTACGCAGTATGCCCACCGCAAGTGTGTTCAGCGTTGGTGTAATGAGAAAGGCGACATAACCTGTGAAATATGCCACCAGGTAAATCATCAATCTCTCAAACTCTGTTGCTGAATGTTGTATCTTTATGTCAATTTACCTATCTAAGTTCATAGCATTTAAGATGCCACAAATGCAAATTAGATTTAACTTTTGGATGATGAAATGAATCAAAAATAATCCATTTTTTCATTTCTGTAATATTGTTGTAGTTACATAACTTTCCTGAATTTAAAGGTCTTGATTGTTTCTTTTAACTTCTTGGGATTTTTCTATGGAATTTTATCGCTGCTATTAACTACAAGAGAATGCCGATTACAACTTTTAAAAAGTTCTTTGTTTTATTCCTGATGATCAGCCTTATCAACCTGGATATACAGCACCTCCGCCTCCTCCTCCTGATGAAACAATAATTCACATCGGGTAAGTTTTCCAAATCTTTGTTTCTTGCCGCTTTACTGACTTGAACAGCAACTTGATATTCCAGTAGTAAATAGTTTGTCTAAACAAAGAGAATTATGACTTGTTGAATTGTTGTACAAGTGGATTATCTGTTACCATTTATAACAAATAAATACCTTCTGAAAGAACCCATCAATTTACCAAAGTATTGACCTGTGTTCCTCATCCATTTTCCTAAGTCTAATATACATTCAATTATATCTTACTTTGGCATGGTATGATTCTGGTAGGTATAGAGAATTCAAGATGTACTCTCGTCCGTAAGATATCGATAACTAACATTATCTATGCATTTAAGATTCAGAAAGGTGGTTTTTATGTTGGTAACATCAGGAGAAAGATAAAACTTTTGAAAAGTTTCCATATTCATATAGATTTCCTTTCCGCCATAATTATTCTCTTAATGTTTGCATTTGTTTGGTATTTATCTCTTTTTTGTGATTATCTCTTTTATTCTGGAGCCTCATTATTCTTGACTTGTTTTTGTTATTGAAAACGCACCCTGCAGTGATGATTGGGAGAACGGAGTTCCATTGGACTTGACCGACCCGCGCATTCTGGCAATGGCTGCAGCAGAACGCCATTTCTTGGAAGCTGACTATGACGAGTATTCTGAGTCTAACTCAAGCGGAGCTGCCTTTTGTCGCTCTGCTGCTCTCATCGTATGCTTGCTGTTTTTTAATAATCTTGTTGCGAAAATGATTTCTTACCATGTGAATTGAATGTTCTTTTTTTTTTTCTATCTTCATCTGTAACTCAATACTAAATGCCTGCATTCTACTTCTGTGATGGCAGCTAATGGCACTTTTACTGTTACGAGATGCGCTAAATCTCACAACTAACTCAGATGATGAGGACGATCCAACTGCCTTCTTCTCTGTATGTACATCTTTACTTACTTTCCCTACTTCTCTATACCGTCTCTGAATACACTTTTTGAGTTTCTTGGTGATTTTGATTGATTCTTTCTTTGCTTTTGCTCTCTGGTTTCAACAGCTTTTCCTTCTTCGTGCCGCTGGCTTCCTCCTCCCATGTTACATCATGGCATGGGCCATCGGTATACTACAACGTCGGAGACAAAGACAGGTGTGCACACGAATCTCTGTATCAAACCCTGTTAAATTGTAAAAATGCTCAATCTAACAAACAAGACAATAAACCGCTTTTGTTTCTATGAAATCAGGAAGCTGAGGCTCTAGCTGCCGCGGAAGTTGCTTTCATGGTACACGGTGGTGGGCCTCAACGCAGAGGACTACACTTTGCTGTAGCGCTGGAGCCACCAATATCCAACTCCCAACACCAGTCTGATCCTTCCCGGCAATGATTCTCCGGTAAGGTGATTAGATAAAACCTTGAACTTGGTTGTAAGAACTTCTCCTACTTATGCTTCTTCTTTTGTTATTATCTTCCTCGTATGTTTGTGTTCTGTGAATCTGTTAAATGTTTACCTCGGCTCTCACATGTGTTGAAAGAATCGCACCAGGTAGAGCTTCGTACTATGGGCTAGTGCTGGATATGCCTAAAAATACATTTCTCATCCGAGATCTCCCCGAACCTAAAATTAGAAACTTATATTTCCTCGAAATCATAGTTTAAAACCTAATAACTCATAGACCTTGGTTTTAATCGGTTTATTGTTTACCAAACAAACATTAATCAACTAAAAACAATATCAAACCAAAATTAAACCAATCTAATTGAACCGATCAAATCAAGCTTTGTGGTTAATTAGATTTTTTTTTTCTTTTTTTTGGTCAACTGTGGTAATTAAGAACTTCCGATTTAGTGAGATATTGATTTAAAACTTTGTTTTCGGAGATATCTAAGCCATAGTATGAGTTCTATCTAGTGCAATATGATAGTTTTCATGGGAAAATATATTGTTTCCTCTCTAATAATTATGATGATTATTAGTTTAATCATTTTTATTTACTTTTTTTAGATATTCTTTTGGTCAGCCAGACATAAATAAATGTCCAATGCAGTTTTGAGAAACAAAAATAAATATAAATAATTTTCATTTGTTTATTCATACTCGGAACCTTTAATAAACATTGAGAAATAAATGAATCTATCTCATCATCGCAAATAGCTCAGAAACAAATGAGAAAACCAAAATACATAAAATACTGTATTATATTATATATAAAGATATGAATGAAAAGCCAATATTAAAAACTTACATTTGATATCATAACGACGATTTTTCATATTTATATGTATATTACCACCTTGTTTTTTCCAAGGTTTTTCTGCAAAAAAAAACCCTTCACCTCGCCAATTTTTGTAATTTTATCCTTCACCTCTGAAAAATGCAAGTTAACCCGCGAATTCAAAGATAATACGTATAACCTTCATACGTTACCGTCAAGTTTATAAAATATTGATAAATAATACATCAAATCGAAATCTTCACGACGAGGAGTCTAAATATACTTTTAGAATTTAAAAAATCTAATGTATATGTCAGTAAAAATGTTTAGAAGATACATATAAGGATTATATTGCGTATTATCTTTGAGTTTGCGGGTTAACAAAGGGTAAAATTGTAAAAATTGACTAGGTGGAGGGTTTTTTTATTAAGAAAACCCTTTTTCCAAAGATGGTGACCATATATATATAGTGACTTTTCCTTATTTTGCTTTTTTCTCATAAGTATTTAAAATATATAAAATGAATTAAAAATATTATGTAAAAATTCGATATCTATAATTCTCGACTTATCTTAAGAAAAACAAAATTAGCAAAGAAAAGAAAAAGAAATTCAACCAAATATTTGAAAAGTCCCTATTTAAAATACCGTTATATTATGAATTATCTGTAATTTTAACTATCATTATTGTAAGATAATAATTTCTTGGGGTATTTTTCTAATATAAACACATATATTGATATTATATAGGTATATTTTTTATGTTTTTTTAATACATTAAAATATTGTTTTTATTTATGTATATATTTTTCCATAGGTTAAGAACTTTTACATTTTGTCTTTAAATATATTAACAAATTTATATTTGACAGGTGGTGACATCTGACTGATACAGTTGACACATGTTGTGCTGACTAACTTTGAAAACCAAGGTTTATATAATAAGATAATTTTTTTCCATTTTTTAATCGAATTTATTTTCATTATAAATACAATTATTAATCAATTAAATGAAGATATCATCTAACTACAATTTTTCCTTTCTCAATTTATATGTTGGATGATTTATAAATATAAGAAGAAATTCTATCATCAAAAATATTAAAAACAACCACATGAACATGTTTGTATATGTTGTTCAAAGTTATTATCTAAATAAGGTGTAACGAAATGCACATCGTCAAATGAGCAACCTCCACCCTATTATCCTAAAAACTTTTGATATCCGGATCTGTCCACCCTATTATCTAACTATAATATATCTTCAAAATTATTGTATAAGTTAGTCTTTATATTTTTAAATTGTAGCTATAATTTCTTTTGCTATAGAAAAACCTTATATCATTCAAATACTTTTTGTTTTTTGTGGTCAGTTACATTATCATCCAAATACTTTATAAATTACTCTAAATAAATATATATATATATATATATATATATAATAAGAAATATATGTCTGAAAACGCTATGATTTTTTAATGAATGGATTACGTACAACCTTTAAATTTTGATTAAAAATAATGAAAAGTGTTTTGAAAAACGTATAAAATCTCTAAAAAAATTTACCAATGAAACTTTGTTTTTTTGTTGTGCAAGCCAATCAAACCTATAATCTAGTAAAACTAAATGAATAATTGGTCAATTTCTACATAATCCCCTGTTACATGTTCTTATTGCTAGTTGCTATAAAAGTACAAAATATTAAAAAAATGTCATTTTGTAGAGAATAAGGTCCAAATCCATCATATGTAGATAATCCAGCCACCGCATGATGTCTATAGAAAACTCATAAAGACTCGTGAAATGTCTTTTTGCGTCTTTTTAGGCAGTTGGCTGCTACTTGACTAGATTTTGGATAAGTCTGGCAATTTATTTCCCTATTTTGCTTCAAGTTGCATGCATTATCACCACAAGTTAAAGTCATTTTGCAATTGCTTCGTCTCTGTATTCACTTTCTTGCAAAATATGAGAATCACCACAAACTTTTCACAAACAAAAAATGAGAAGCATGAGAGTGTTTCTTTTACTTGCTTTCAATGCTCTCATGCTACTTGAAGCACATGGTTTTACCGATGAAACTGATAGGCAAGCGTTGTTTGAATTCAAGTCTCAAGTTTCTGAAGAAAAAATAGATGTGTTGTCCTCATGGAATCACTCATTCACTCTCTGCAACTGGAAGGGGGTTACATGTGGCCGCAAACACAAGAGAGTTACTCGTTTGGACCTTGAAGAATTGCAATTGGGCGGAGTGATATCACCATCCATTGGTAATCTTTCGTTCCTCATATATCTTGATCTCTCTGATAACTCTTTTGGTGGAACCATCCCTCAAGAGGTTGGAAACTTGTTTAGACTTGAATACTTGTATATGAGTTCAAATAATTTTGGAGGTGGGATTCCAGCCAGTCTATTTAATTGCTCTAGATTGGTGGAGCTTTATTTACATTCAAATCCTATTGGGGGAGGGATTCCTTCAGAAGTAGGGTCATTGACAAAGCTTCTTACTTTAGAGCTTGGTAAAAACAACCTGAAAGGGAAGCTCCCTGCATCTCTAGGAAACTTGACATCACTCAAAGAACTTAGATTATTTGATAACAATATAGGAGGAGGAATTCCAGATGATGTAGCTAGATTGACTCAACTGGTAGTTCTTATATTATCAACGAACAACTTCTCAGGTGTTTTTCCTCCATCCATCTACAATTTGTCCTCACTTGAATTTCTAAACATCTTTCGTAATAGTTTTTCGGGTAGCCTGAGGACTGATTTTGGTAATCTACTACCAAAACTTCAAAGGGTACATATGGGAAGGAATCATTTAACAGGAGTCATTCCAACTACACTTCCCAATATCTCGACTCTTCAAAGGTTGACAATGGAGTATAACAATCTGACAGGAAGTATTCCTCCGAGCTTTGGAAAAGTAAAAAATTTGCAAAGGTTAAATCTTGCGGGTAATTCTCTGGGAGGTCTCTCTTTCAGAGATCTCGAATTTCTTGGGGCTCTGACTAATTGCACCCAACTAGAAGTGTTAGGTGTACGTGAAAACAGGCTTGTCGGTGACTTGCCTGCCTCTGTTGCCAATCTGTCCACCAACCTCAGCTATTTAGGCCTTCAAAGAAATTTCATCTCTGGAAGTATTCCTCGTGACATTGGGAATCTCATAGGACTGCAAACATTTTTGTTGTCACGAAATCTATTGACAGGAACACTCCCAACCTCTCTTGGGAAGCTTAGAGGATTGAGGGAATTGGATGTCAGTCAAAATAGGATGTCAGGGGAGATACTATATTCTATAGGCAACATCACTATGTTAGAAACACTCGATTTATCCAACAATATTTTTGAAGGTATTGTTCCTCCAAGTTTCGGCAACTGTAGTCACATGCTCCATTTAGGGATTGGGTATAATAAGTTGGATGGGACTATACCCAAGGAAATTATGAAAATCCAAACCCTTGTTAACCTAAGCATGGAAGGTAATTCTTTGAGCGGCGCTCTACCAAATGATTTTGGAAGACTACAAAATCTTCTTCTACTGTCTCTTGGGAATAATAACTTATCAGGACAACTCCCACAAGCCTTGGGAAAGTGTCTTTCGATAGAACGACTTTATCTGCAAGGAAATTCTTTTGATGGGGCCATTCCAGATATAGGTGGGTTGGTGGGTGTTAGAGAAATTGATTTGTCCAACAATAATCTCTCTGGAAGTATACCTGAATATCTTGCACCCTTTTCCAAGTTGGAGTATCTCAATCTATCTTTTAACAACTTTGAGGGAAAGGTGCCAATGGAAGGAATATTTCAGAATACTACTACAGTTTCCATATTTGGAAACAATGATCTATGTGGAGGCATTAGGGGATTTCAACTAAAGCCATGCCTCCCGCAAGCACGACCGGTGGAGACGACACATTCCTCTCGTTTAAAGAAAGTTGTAATTGGAGTTAGCGTAGGTATAACTTTGCTTTTGCTTCTATTCATAGCTTCAGTTTTTTTGATTTGGTTCAGAATAAGAAAGAAGAACATGCAGTCCAATAATCCGACTCCTCATACTTTGGAAGTCTTCCATGAGAAGATAAGTTATGGAGATCTCCGTAATGCGACAAATGGCTTCTCTTCGAGCAATATGGTCGGGTCAGGCAGTTTTGGTACTGTATTTAAGGCATTTCTCCCAACGGAGAAAAAGGTTGTTGCAGTGAAAGTTCTAAACCTGCAGAGACGTGGAGCGATGAAGAGCTTTATGGCAGAATGTGAATCCTTGAAGGACATAAGGCATCGTAATCTTGTGAAACTGTTGACGGCTTGTTCGAGTATTGATTTCCAAGGAAACGAATTTAGAGCTCTCATCTATGAGTTCATGCCGAATGGAAGCTTGGATAAGTGGCTGCACCCAGAGGAAGTGGAAGAGATTCGTAGGCCCTCAAGAACCATGACACTTCTTGAAAGGCTCAACATTGCCATAGACGTGGCTTGTGTTTTGGACTATCTTCACGTTCATTGTCATAAGCCTATAGCTCATTGCGATCTTAAGCCAAGCAATGTCCTTTTAAACGATGATCTAACTGCCCGTGTTAGCGACTTTGGTCTGGCTCGCCTTCTCCTTAAATTCGACGAGGAGTCCTTCTTCAACCAACTAAGCTCGGCCGGCGTTAGAGGGACCATCGGGTATGCCGCACCAGGTAAAACAACCACACATCTGTTATATTGTATGAAGAAAATTAGCAAATTCTTTTTTCGCATTACAATCTTGTTGTCGTTGTTTCTATGAATTATGGACAGAATATGGAATGGGAGGACAACCATCAATACATGGTGATGTTTATAGCTTTGGGGTTCTCCTTTTGGAAATGTTCACTGGAAAACGACCAACCAATGAGTTATTTGGGGGAGATTATACCCTACACAGCTACACCAAGTTGGCATTGCCAGAAAGAGTATTGGACATTGCAGACCAATCGATTCTTCACATTGGTCTCAGAGTTGGTTTCCCTATTGCTGAATGCTTGACACTGGTTTTCAAGGTGGGACTTAGGTGTTGTGAAGAATCTCCTACGAACCGGTTAGCAACGAGTGAAGTTGCAAAAGAGTTGATCTCAATCAGAGAGATGTTTTTAAAACCATAAGAACAGCCAAACGTTGAAGTGCTTATGGTTTTCTCTACCAAAAGGTTTCTATAGTATCGTCTTTCATAATGTGTTGTTTTCTTTCTCTTAGTACACATATATATACATTATATATATATCTTGCAAAATATTGTTAACAGATGCTATGTTATTTGCCAACAAAAGATGAATGTTGAGTACCCTCAGTTCTTTACAATCAGTTTTGAAAAAAAAATCTTTTAAGTTGTGGTTATGTATTTTGGTTTTCTTCTGTGATCAGGTTAAGTTTTTAAAAATTTCGGCCTTGCTTAAACTTCCAAGGGCCTTTTAGTTTACGTGCATTTTAGAGACCTGTAAGGAGTTTCTTGCTGAGCTTACAAGCCCTGCTTCTCTGATTTTTTCTTTTCCGATGTTTGAGCTGAAACGTCAATAGAAAGTTCCATGTTGAAATGGTAAATGTGTTTGGTGAATGCATTGATCAATCAATTTTGCTGTTATTGTTAATAAAGCAAGTTTTCTGGATCTGTCTGCTTTATTCACAGCTTTGCCGTTATTCGATTAATCATATATTCAAACAATATTTGTAACATAACTCCATATATTTTCGTTGATCGATAAATTTAACATTTTTACCAAGTAAAAGAAGATATAATTTTTGTTATTTGTGTACTTTCATCAAGTTATGATCTTATGGAGCTTATGAACAATGTCATTTTTCTCATGATTAACGGATCTTTAGATTATAGTCAGTTAGGGATCAAATGAGATTTTGCTTTCTTTTCTTTTATTTCTTTCTTGTCACCTTGCCGGTTCCAATGTGGGATTCATATGACTAGAACAAGTAAATAAATATTGATGAAATGCTCTGTTATTGCTAGGTGACCTGAGAATAACAATTTCACAGAGTTTGATAGAGAAAGCAAGGGTTAATACTTGGCTTATTCGATTATTCCAATTGGACTTTCCATTCTTAGAAAATAATAAAAGTGACTTTTCTGCGCTTCACCGTATTATTGATTTTTTTTTTTTTAATTATAAAATTTTTAGATATTACTATTCATAAACCCAGATGTAGTATGTAACATGAACATTTCTCAACGAAGCAAAAAAGGACTAGCTGTTCTTCACCATGACAGTCTTTATGAACTCCATAACTGTTGAAACCAATTAACTTTGTTGTTTGGGTATAACAATCATCAGCTCCATCCACAATTTCCAGCTTGTGGTTCGGTATGATCTTCGCAAACTCCTTGGCATCTTCCACGGGTACTGTCTCGTCATCGGATCCATGAACCGTCAAGACCTGCCAATACATCAATCATAGCTTATTTATATATGTCGAACAAACAGTATGAGTTAGAGAACCTAACGAATCTCCTCTGCATTCTTTGTCAATCTTGAGGCAAGCTTCATGCATATCAGTGTTTAACCGGTCCATCAACTTCTGCTCGGTAACACATTACCCAGAATTCTCTGTAACAAACCAGCACATTGATAGAAACACTAAAGAGTTCTGATCTAAGACAGTCCAGAAAATTAGCAAAGAAAAGAAAAAGAAATTGAACAAAATATTTGAAAGGTCCCTATTTAAAATACCGTTATATTATGAATTATCTGTAACTTTAATTATCATTATTGTAAGATAATAATTTTGGGGTATTTTCTAATATAAACATATATTGATATTATATAGATATACTTTCTATGTTTTTTTAATACATAAACAAATTTAGTTTAATTATAAACACAACTATTAATCAATTAAATGAAGATATCATCTAAATACAAATCTTCTTTTCTCAATTAATATCTTGGATGATTTATATATATAAGAAGAAATTCTAACATCAAAAGTATTAAAAAAAAAAAAACACATGAACATGTTTGGATATGTTTTCCAAAGTTATTTTCTAAATAAGGTGTAACGAAATGCACATCGTTAAATTGGATCAAAAGAGCTGAGCAGGAAAGGAATTTTCTGTCTATTCATTATCATTTAGCAACGTCTTACACGCAAACTTTCAAAAAAAAAAAAGACAAAAAAACGTCTTACAACAAAGATATGGTGATATCCAACTCTAATATATCTTAAAAATTATTGTATAAATTAGTCTTTATATTTTTAAATTGTAGCTATAATTTCTTTTGCTATAGAAAAAAGCTTATTATCATTCAAATACTTTTTGTTTTTTGTAGTCAGTTACATTATCATCCAAATACTTTATAAATTACTCTAAATATATATATATAATAATAAGAAATATATGAGTTGAGTCAGTGCATACCTTCATCATCTTAAATTAGTCGAGGTTGAACCTCTTTACTGTTTACTATTAAAAAATTACTAGGCTGTTGATAAAAAAATATATATATACATGACTGAAAACGCTATGATTTTTTGATGAGGGATTACGTACAATTTTCAAAATATAATTAAAAATAATGTAAAAGTGTTTAAAAAACTTATAAAATCTCGAAATTTTTTACTAATGAAACTTTATTTTTTCTTGTGCAAGCCAATCAAGCCTATAATCTAGTAAAACTAAATGAATAATTGGTCAATTTCTACATAATCCACTGTTACATGTTCTTATATGGCAACTAGTATATTTGCTAGTTGTTATAAAACTACAAAAATATTTATAAAAAAAATGTCATTTTTAAGGAGAATAAGGTCCAGATCCAGAGCCACCGCTTGATGTCTACAGAAAAGTCATAAAGACTCGTGAATATTTTATTATTATTATTTTTTATTTTTTATTTTTTTGTCTTTTTAGGCTGTGGACTACTACTTTACTGATTATGGAAAAGGCTAGCATTTGATTATCCCTCTTTTGCTTCTAAGTTAAAAGGCATTTTGCAATTGCTTCGTCACTATATTCACTTTCCTGCAAAATATGAGAAACACCACAAAATTTTCACCAACAAAAAAGAGAAGCATGAGAGTGTTTCTTTTACTTGCTTTCAATGCTCTCATGCTACTTGAAGCACATGGTTTTACCGATGAAACTGATAGGCAAGCGTTGTTTGAATTCAAGTCTCAAGTTTCTGAAGACAAAAGAGATGTCTTGTCCTCGTGGAATCACTCATTCCCAATCTGCAATTGGGAGGGGGTTACATGTGGCCGTAAAGACAAAAGAGTTACTCATCTGGAACTCGGAAGATTGCAATTGGGCGGAGTGATATCACCATCTATTGGTAATCTTTCCTTTCTTGTATCACTTGATCTCTATGAAAACTCTTTTGGTGGAACCATCCCTCAAGAGGTGGGAAACTTGTTTAGACTTGAATACTTGGATTTGGGCTCAAATTTTCTGGGGGGACGGATTCCAATAGGTCTGTACAATTGCTCTAGATTGTTGAACCTTCGTTTAGATTCAAATCATCTTGGAGAAGGTGTTCCTTCAGAACTAGGGTCATTGACGAAGCTTGTATATTTAAAACTTCATGGAAACAATCTGAAAGGAAAGCTCCCTGCATCACTAGGTAACTTGACTTCTCTACAAGAACTTGCGTTTTCATATAACAACCTGGAAGGAGAAATTCCGAGTGATATAGCTAAATTGACTCAATTATTTAGTCTTCAATTATGGTCCAACAGTTTCTTAGGTGTTTTTCCTCCCGCTATCTACAATTTGTCCTCACTTACGTCTTTAGGTATCGCCTATAATCATTTCTCTGGTCGCCTGAGATCTGATTTTGGTCTTCTGCTACCAATTCTTCGATCCTTTAATATGGGGGGGAATTATTTCATAGGATCCATTCCAACAACACTTTCCAATATCTCGACTCTTGAAAGTTTGGGAATGAATGAGAACAATCTCACTGGAAGTATTCCTACCTTCGGAAATGTACCGAATTTGAAACGTTTAGCTCTTTATACCAATTCTTTAGGAAGTGATTCTTCTGGAGATCTTGAATTCCTTACTTCTTTGACAAACTGCACCCAACTAGTGTCCTTAGTGATTGGTCGGAATAGGCTTGGGGGTAACTTGCCTATTTCCATTACCAATCTGTCCGCGAAACTCATAACTTTAGACCTTGGAGGAACCCTCATTTCCGGAAGAATTCCTCATGACATTGGGAATCTCATAAACCTACAAAAACTTATATTGGATCAAAATATGTTGATTGGATCACTCCCAACCTCTCTTGGGAAGCTTTTAAATTTGAGGGTTCTAAGTCTATTTTCAAATAGATTATCAGGAGAGATACCAGCTTTTCTAGGCAACATCACTATGTTAGAAACACTCAATTTGTCCAACAATAGTTTTGAAGGTATTAGTCCTCCAAGTCTCGGCAACTGTAGTCACCTACTAGAATTATGGATTTGGGATAATAAGTTGAATGGGACTATACCTCAGGAAATTATGCAAATTCAGCCTCTTGTTCGCCTAGACATGTCAGGTAATTCCTTGATCGGCTCTCTGCCAGAAGATATTGGACAGCTACAAAATCTTGGTACACTATCACTTGGGAATAATAAACTATCAGGACAACTCCCACAAACCTTGGGAAAATGTCTCGCAATGGAATTTCTTTATCTGGAAGGAAACTCATTTGCTGGAGATATTCCAGATATAAAAGGGTTGGTGGGTGTTCAAGAAGTTGATTTGTCCAACAATAATCTCTCAGGAAGTATACCTGATTATCTTGCAACCTTTTCCAAGTTGGAGTATCTCAATCTATCTTTTAACAATTTTGAGGGAAAGGTGCCAATGGAAGGAATATTTCAGAATACTACTACAGTTTCCATATTTGGAAACAATGATCTATGTGGAGGCATTAGGGGATTTCAACTAAAGCCATGCCTCCCGCAAGCACCACCAGTGGTGACGACACATTCCTCTCGTTTAAAGAAAGTTGTAATTGGAGTTAGCGTAGGCATAACTTTGCTTTTGCTTCTGTTCATAGCTTCAGTTTTTTTGATTTGGTTTAGAATAAGAAAGAAGAACATGCAGACCAATAATCTAACTCCTTCTTTGGAAGTCTTCCATGAGAAGATAAGTTATGGAGATCTCCGTAATGCGACAAATGGCTTCTCTTCGAGCAATATGGTCGGAGCAGGCAGTTTTGGTACTGTATTTAAGGCATTTCTCCCAACGGAGAAAAAGGTTGTTGCAGTGAAAGTTCTAAACCTGCAGAGACGTGGAGCGATGAAGAGCTTTATGGCAGAATGTGAATCCTTGAAGGACATAAGGCATCGTAATCTTGTGAAACTGTTGACGGCTTGTTCGAGTATTGATTTCCAAGGAAACGAATTTAGAGCTCTCATCTATGAGTTCATGCCGAATGGAAGCTTGGATAAGTGGCTGCACCCAGAGGAAGTGGAAGAGATTCGTAGGCCCTCAAGAACCTTGACACTTCTTGAAAGGCTCAACATTGCCATAGACGTGGCTTCTGTTTTGGACTATCTTCACGTTCATTGTCATGAGCCTATAGCTCATTGCGATCTTAAGCCAAGCAACGTCCTTTTAAACGATGATTTAACTGCCCATGTTAGCGACTTTGGTCTGGCTCGTCTTCTCCTCAAATTCGACCAGGAGTCCTTTTTCAACCAACTGAGCTCAGCTGGCGTTAGAGGAACCATTGGCTATGCTGCACCAGGTAAAACAATCACACATCTGTTATATTATATGAAGAAAATTAGTAAATTCTTTTTTTTGCATTACAATCTTGTTGTCGTTGTTTCTATGGTACAGAATATGGAATGGGAGGACAACCATCAATACATGGTGATGTTTATAGCTTTGGGGTTCTCCTTTTGGAAATGTTCACTGGAAAAAGACCAACCAATGAGTTATTTGGGGAAAACTTTACGCTACACAGCTACACCAAGTCAGAGTTGCCGGAAAGAGTATTGGACATTGTAGACGAATCGATTCTTCACAGCGGTCTTAGAGTCGGTTTCCCTGTTGCTGAGTGCTTGACAATGGTTTTGGAAGTGGGTCTTAGGTGTTGTGAAGAATCTCCTACGAACCGGTTGGCAACGAGTGAAGTTGCAAAAGAGTTGATCTCAATCAGAGAGAGGTTTTTTAAAACCATAAGAACAGCCAGACGTTGAAGTGTTTATGGGTTTTTTACTAAAAGGCTAAATATAAGGCATCTATAGTATCGTCTTTCATAATGTGTTGTTTTCTTGCAAAATATTGTTAACGGATGTTATGTATTTTGGTTTTCTTGTGTGATCAAGATAAGTTTTTTAAAATTTCGGTCTTGCTTAAACTTCCAAGGGCATTTTAGAGACCTGAAAGGAGTTTTTTGCTGAGCTTACAAAATATGAATGTTCAGGTACCCTCAGTTCGTGATCAAGATAAGTTTTTCAAAATTTCGGCCTTGCTTAAACTTCCTGGGTCTTTTAGTTTGACTTGCATTTTAGAGACCTGTAAGGAGTTTTTTGCTGAGCTTACAAGCCCTGTTTCTCTGATTTTTTCTTTTCCGAGGCTTGAGCTGAAACGACTATAGAAAATTCCATGTTGAAATGGTAAATGAGTTTGGTGAATGCATTGATCAATCAATTTTGCTGTTATTCTTCATAAAGCAAATTTTCTGGATCTGTCTGTTTTATTCACAGTTTTGCCGTTATTCGATTAATCATATATTCAAACAATATTTGTAACATAACTCCATATATTTTCGTTGATCGATAAATTTACCTAACTTTTTAAACTTTATTATTAAAACGACCTTAATGTTTAGATATTACTTGAACAACCTAATTTTGTTTTAAATGGCCGTTTTATTCTCAATTCGTTTAGTGACAAAAAAAATGCCATTAATGAATTTCTGTCACGTCAGCGCGCGAACGAGAGCTATGACGGTAGACTTAAGAGCTCGGATAGTAAACTCTACCAGAGAATGACTGGAGACTTTTGTTTTGTATGAAGTGGTAGACTTACTTCGAAAAGTCCACCAGCTTTGACGGTAGACTTATATTAAACGAAACGGTAGATTTTAGTTGAAATGTAACAGTAGACTTTGCCTTTTTCAGTTATGGTAGATTTACGCGGATAAGTCTACCATAGTTACGGTAGAGTTTAATAGGAAGACATAGTAGACTTACGTTTTCATGTTACAGTATATATTATTTTCTATGTAACGGTAGACTTATATGTTGTTTAACGGTAGATTTTTAACCAACGTTGACTTGTTGAATTTTTTTTGGTAGACTTAAAGTTTTCTGGTAGACTTAAGTGACTTCGATGGTAGATTTTGTAAACCGTGGTAGATTTATCTCGTTATTTATGGTAGACTTTCAGGTCAGTTGGTTATGGTAGACTTTTGCCTCACACGGTAGATTTATTCTATTTTGGTAGACTATGTTCACATAGTGGAAGACTTAATTTGGTAGATTTCTAGAATTTCGGTAGACTTTATATTTCCGATGGGGTAGATTTTAATTTGTATTACGGTAGACTTGTATACCTCCCCATGGTGGTAGACTTTGTTACCTCCCATGGTGGTAGACTTTGTTATCTCCCATGATGGTGGTAGATTTTGTTACCTCCCATGGTGTTAGACTTTTTTACCTCCCAAGGTGGTAGACTTTTTTACTTCTCATGGTGGTAGACATTTTGTACCTTTAGTCTCTTCAGCTTTGAATCCAAAATTTGCTTTCCTTACAACTCATGAATCTGCCAAACCTTTTCTCAATAAATTTGTTTGTATGTTTTACAATCATGTTTTGCATCAGTCTTATCCGATTACGTAATAGAAGTCAGTCAGTTTCATCTGTGTGTTTACTATCATTGTGTTTACTTGAACTTTTTATACCTTTAGTACTATTATACTTAGAACTTTTTCATTCACCATCTAAGAGTCATTAAGGTTCTTTACATCTAAAGAGTTTAGGGTTTAGGATTTAGAAGCCACTGTAGTCTCGTCAATCATCAAAAGACTAACATAAATAAGTTTTACTGGAATTGTCTTCAGTAGACTTAGATGTTAGGTGTTTATTTGAACTTTTTATACTCTAATACTTAGAACTTTTTCATCCAACAACGAAAGAGTCATTAAGATTACATAGAAATACCAAATAATCACTGCAATACATAACATACTTATTTACTCAAACAAACAAATAGACATCACCCACTATGAACCCATCATTCTCATACTCATCCCCAACTATAAAACAAATATACGGATCACACATCATGGACCAAAAATAGTCTGAATGTAAGTGCAAAAGTCTAGAAAATACCGCACTGATTCAAACCCAAAGTGAGAGTGTGGAACTCAAAGCTTAATATATAGAGACCATGAAGTCTAAAGGAACATAACAAGGAAATATGGTCACGTATAAATCAAGGATCTACATGAGACAGTAAAGATATAAACAAGAAATGGTAGAATTAAGTCTACCATGATTCAAGTCTACCAAGTTGTTATTAAAACTCTACCGTTTCTTTATTAAACTTTACCATAACATACAGTAAAGTCTACCATAACTGATTTTTATTAAACTCTACCATAACATACAGTAAAGTCTACCACTAGTTTTAATCATATTTTTCGTGCTTGAAGCAGACAGCTGCAATTTCCCCATCAAGAATGAGTCCATGTCTCTTCCACCATTGTCAGATCTACCAGAAGTATCCTGAGGTTTGATGAAAGATCCCTATCAAGTTTTGAATATTAACACCACAAATCAATTAACTAAGCAACCAATAAAAAGTGTAATCTTAAGGAAGATAATAAGATCCCTAGATCTTTTTACTCAAAAAGAACAAAACAAGCTTAGTTCTCAGTTTCGGAAAAACCCATCAAAAAGACAAACCTCTAAGTCTACCATAACATATAGTAAAGTCCACCGCAACATACAGGTAAAGTCTACCATAACATATAGGTAAAGTCTACCATAACATACAGTAGAGTCTACCATATTTGTAGACTAATCTACCAACGAAATTCATATCTAGAAATCGAGCGAAAGAGAAAGACAGACGAACGGAGAATATCAACTGCAGCCTGGAATATGTTGTAGAATATAAAAAAAAACACCCTTGTCATCAACTTTCCTTTCAAATAAGCAATTTCAATATTCGCAGCTTCGATTTATTGCTTCAAGGCACCAAATCTTCCTAGTTTCTCATACCCTTTAATCTCAAAAACTTCCTTTAAGCTCCACGGAAGATCCAGAATCGATCATCTTTGCCTGTATGGACAGGAGAACGATTCATGTATGAAACTGAGAATTATGATTCATAGAAGCTTGCTTAGATGACAAAAACTAAATAATCTACTGACATGAGAATTAAGAAGATGAATTAATAGTAAAATCTAAGGAAATCAGTTACAGTATCTACGCATCAAATTGTTGGTTTGTATCTTAATCCAACAAACAATAAACAGAAGCTAAAAGCTAGAAGCAGCAGAGAAACCTCAAACAATGTATCCATACAATGAAACTAAACAGATAATGGCTTCAGATATCAAAGACTTGATCAAGTTTAAAACTTCAATAGAATCAGAAAAGCAAAAATGCTTATTTGTAAATCTAGTGGTTTAAATTGGAATAAACATTAAAAATTATTCAGCAATTCAATGTCGATAACTTAAATCGACAAAAGACACAAAAAAAACTTCACATCGAATCGAAAAATAAATGGAACAGATTGAGATCTCGAAACACTTAATAAAAAAAAACTCATTTTAGAATCCAGATTTACATTTTCCAAACCCCTAAAAACTGTGAAAACCTAGTTCAACATAAACATACCAAAACCACACCTTTTCCAAAAACAAAAACTACGATTTGGACCAATCTAACATCAAACTATCAATCTTTTCCATGTAACAAATCATGGGTAATCAACAAATCAATATATAAAGCACGATTCACAAATCCAAAAAAAAAAAAAACTTACCTTTTTATCACTCTCGCTCTCTACTCCACCGCGAAAACCACCACCACCACCATCTCCTCCTCCTAAACCAGAATCACCCATCTCATCATCATCATCTCCGGTAAACGAATCTGATAACCGAATAAGATTCTGATCTTGATTCTCGGTTAAAACTCCGGTATAGCTAGAAGAAGAAGAATCAACAACACCAAGCTTAGGTAAAGGAATCGTCTTCCCAAACAGCTTAATCGCCGGATCAGCCATGAATGATTTTTTTTCTTAGGGTTTGTGGTGTGTTATCAGCGATTTATGTTCTCAAAAGCAAAAAAAAAAAATATTATGGTATTTCTGTAATAAAAAATCAAAGTATTGGTTTTAAAGTCTTTTTACCAACTCTTTAAAAAAAGAAGAACTTGTTTTATGCTCAAAAGAAAATATAGTTTTTGTTATTTGTGTACTTTCACAAGTTATGATCTTATGGTGCTTATGAGCAATGTCATTTTTTCTCATGATTAACGGATCTTTAGATTATACTCAGTTAGGGATCAAATGAGATTTTGCTTTCTTTTTTTTCTTTTTTTCTTTTTCTTGTCACCTTGCCGGTTCCAATGTGGGAATCATATGACTAGAACAAGTAAATAAATTTGGATGAAATGCTCTTTTATTGCTAGGTGACCTGAGAATACCAATGTCACAGAGTTTGATAGAGAAAGCAAGGGTTATTCCAATTGGACTTTCCATTCTTAGAAAATTATAAAAGTGACTTTTCTGTGCTTCTACCGTATTATTGATTTTTTAAAAATTTTTTAGATATTACTATTCATAAACCCAGATGTATTATGTAACATGAACATTTCTCAACGAAGCAAAAGAGGACTAGCTGTTTTTCACCATGACAGTCTTTATGAACTCCATAACTGTTGTCTGTTGAAACCAATTGACTTTGATATTTGGTATAACAATGATCAGCTCCTTCCACAATCTCCAGCTTGTGGTTTGGTATGATCTTTGCAAACTCCTTCGCATCTTCCACTAGTACTGTCTCGTCATCCGATCCATGAACCGTCATGACCCTGCCATTACATCAATCCTGGCTTGCTTATATATATCTCATACAAACGATATGAGTTGGAGAACTTAACGAATCTCACCTGCATTCTTTGTCAATCTTGAGGCAAGCTTCATGCATATCAGTGTTTAACCGGTCCATCAAGCTCTCCTCGGTAACACGGTACCCAGAATCTCCTGTAACAAACCAGTACATTGATACAAACACCAAAGTTCTGATATGAGACAGTGCAGGAAAACCGAAGAACGATAACACTACCATCTTTAACATCGATGTATCCTTGTTTCTTAATTATTTCCAGAAAATCTTCCCCAAGACGCTCTTCTATGCCTTTCTTCAGATCATAACGCCCAGAGAATATCGTGATACTTGGAGGCATAGAGGAGGACCACATCACCTCCTATGCAATGTAAAAATAAGTTGAGTTTCTTGCAATGTCAGATTCACTCACCCCTTCTGTGAATCCGCTGGTCAAGGCAGAAAGATCGGTACTACTTACCTTTACTGTGGCCGAGAATTAAGGTAACCACACGGTTTATGTTTAAGAAATATTGGATGACAGAATGTAGATCGTCAACTTCATAATTGTTATTCAAATCAATGATAATGCAAGAAAGAGAAACATACCCATTCCCAGAGAAATCAAAACGGAAAGCGCTAATCCCTTCTTTCTCTATGGCAGCAGCCACATTTATCATAATTTCGAAGTTCTGCATACATTCATAGGCCAAAGACAAAGTAAATTTATGCATAACTCCTACCAACATCTGCAACCCCACAATGTCATGCCATGAGGACTCCACCTTTGGTGTATATAAAAAAACAGATGTTTATTTCTACAAATCTTTCGCTTGTTAGTAATTAAGTAGACAGTAAAAAGCTTATGAATTTAAGGACCAGCTATCAAAAATAGAACTTGAAAACCTATTGCAGGGGAAAGAAAACACTTTAAAAAGATTTGGTACATACTGCAAATATTGTCAGTTGTTTCAGTAATGTAATTGATAAGCTAAGAAGAGGGAAGTAGACACGTGTGGCAGTCAACTGAGGCACGTGAGAAGAAAGTAGAGGCGGTAGAAACACAAGAAAAGGACCGTGAAACAGAGCAAGTTGCATAACCGACTTACTCTGTTTTAGAGATGAGAGTATAAATAGAGAGGAGAGGCTACTGTAGAGAGTATAATGTATGATCATTGATGTTGTAAAGAGGAATAGAGCGAATGGCTCAGTTCTTGGGTGATAAGAGAGGAGAATAGAAAGCACTCATTTATAATCCCTATGTATTATTTGGGGAGTACCCTTATAAATAAACTTTACAAAATGTTAATAATTACATCACATTACTATTACATCTAAGAACAAATTAAAATCTTACATTAAGGGTATTTTAGTCAATTAATTATTATGTGATTATTTAATTAAATATTAAATTAATTATTTATAATTTTCGTTTTAAATAATTTATTTATTTTAATTTTTTTGAAAAAAATAAAAAATAGATTTTGTGAAAATTTTGTTGATTTAATTAAACACACTAATTAAATTAAATTAAATGTTGATTTAATTTTCTAAAAATAAGAGATTTGATGTAGATTGCGATTTTTTGGAAGATTTTAAGGAAGAATTTAAAACGATTTATTCAGTTTTTAGGTGCTAACAAATATTCGATATTATAAAAATTGATATTATAATTTTCATAATTTTTTTTGAAGAATTACAATTTTCTAATATCCTGATTTTATAATTTTTGGATATTTTTCCAATAATTGTAATTTGTACGTGCTATAGCACGGGATATATCCTAGTTTAAATTTTAAACTAAAAACAAAAAAAAAAAATAGTAAGCAAAATCAGATGATCGTGAAAACAAAAATCTAGAAATTACTTATTTTATTATTCTATTTATTTAGTAATTAACTTCCAATTGTAATTTCTCATATATTTTCAATATTTAGGTTTTCTTATTCCTCTATAAATGAGATTATGTTTAATGTGATAAAAAGTATTAAATTATATTGAATAGTCCAACAATTTAGTAATAGATTATTCCTACATAAAGACTTGTGTGATATACATGTTAATCAAAACAGATTTTTTTTTTTATAATAAATTTAGTAAATTTTATTGTAATCGTATGTATATTCTATGTTAAAATTTAATCCAACCAATCATAAGTTTTAGCATAAATTTTTTATATTTGATATCTCCAAATATGCTTTTAAAGATGCACTTATAATAAAAGATATTTAGTCTAAGGGTTTAAAGTATATGAGTTGGTTATATAGAAGGTTTTATAATCCAAAATTTAGTTTATTTGTTTCAAAACTTAATTAAAGAACAGTCCAAATAAATTTTAAAGAATAATTTAGTGACAAAAAAAAATTTGTAATTAATATCAGATATGACTTATGTTAACATCAAACATCCTTAAAATTTATCTACAAACTTAAAATTTTGTTAAAATGATTACTAACACAAATGAAAGAGAAAACCATAATATTAACTTTAATAAAAAATATATAAGATTATGTATTATAATACATTTAATTAATTTAATACCTCATCCCTATATAGATATCCAAAGATCTAAGAAATTAAGATTTTTTTTTTTTTTTGTCAACAAATGCAAATATGCAGTTACATGGAGTCGAACTTCGGTGGAGAAGGTCGCAGAGGTGGATTTTAACCACTTGTCTAAAGATACTTCCACGAAATTGAGATTTTTTAAAATGAGAAATTGAGTTATTGACAATTCATTTGCTTAAACAAACTCGGAAGCTTTAATAGACATTGAGAAATAAATAAATCTATTTTATCATCTCAAATAGTTCGGAAACAAATGAGAAAACTAAAATACACGAAATAATATATTATATTAGACACAAAAATATGAACGAAAAGTAAATAGTAAAAACATTTTGATATCATAACGATGATATGTATATTACCATATTATTTTTTGCTACGATGGTAACCACTTATATATATATATATATATATATATATTCTAGCGTTTTTTTCATTACTAAGATATTTTGCTCTTTTTTTTTACTTGTTCTCATAATTATTTAAAATATATAGAATGACAAAAAATATTACGCTAAAAATTTGATATCTATAAATTTAGAATTATCTTAAGAAAAAAACAAATTAGCAAATAAAAGAAAGGAAATTCAATATAATATACAAAAAACATATTTGAAAGGTCCTATTTAAAATACCGTTATATTATGAATTATCTTTAACTTTAACTATCCTTATTGTAAGACAATAATTTTTTGGGGTATTTTTTGTAATATAGACACATATTTTGATATTATATAGATATATATATTTTTTAATGTTTTTAATACATAAACAAATATTTTTTTTATTTATGTGTATATTATTTTTTCCAATAAGTTTAAGAATTTTTACATTTTTTTCTTTAAATGTATTAACAAATTTATACTTGACATGTGGCGACATCTAACTGATACGGTTGACATATGTCACGATCATATTAATGACTAATTTTGAAAACTAAGGTTTATATAATAAGATAATTTCTTATTTATTTTCAATTTTTTTTTCAAATTTATTTTCATTATAAATACAATTATTAACCAATTAAATGAAGATATCGTCTAAATACAAATCTTCCTTTCTCAATTTATATCTTGGATGATTTATAAATATAAGAAGAAATTCTAACATCAAAAATATTAAAAACAATCACATGAACATGTTTGGATATGTTTCTCAAAGTTATATTCTAAATAAGGTGTAACGAAATGCACATTGTCAAATTGGATAAAAAGAGCTGAGCAGGAAAGGAATTATCTGTCTATTCATTAGCAACGTCTTTACAAGCAAATTTTCAAAAAAAAAAAAAAAGGGTCTTCAAACAAAGATATGGTGATATCCTACTTTAATATATATTAAAAATTGCTGTATAAATTAGTCTGTATATTTTTAAATTGTAGCTATAATTTGTTTTGCTATAGAAAAAAGCTAATATCATTCAAATATTTTTTTGGGTTGCCAGTTACATTATCATCCAAATACTTTAAAAATTACTCTAGAAAAATATATATAATAAATTATATATGACTGAACACGCTGTGATTTTTTATGGGGGATTACGTACAACAGTTGTACTACAACTTTTAAAATTTGATTAAAAATAATGTAAAAGTGTTTTAAAAAACGTATAAAATCTCTAAAATATTTACCAATGGAACTTTATTTTTTGTTTGTGCAAGCCAATCAAACCTATTATCTAGTAAAACTAAATGAATAATTGGTCAATTTCTACATAATCCCCTGTTACATTTTCTTATATGGCAATTTGCTAGTTGCTATAAAAGTACAAAATATCAAAAATTGTCATTTTGTCTATAGAAAAGTCATAAAGACTCGTGAAGTGTCCCTTTTTTTTTTCGTCTTTTAGGCAGTTGACTACTAATTGACTTAGATTTTCGAAAAGTCCGGCAATTTATTATCCCGATTTTGCTTCACGTTGCATTATAACCACAAGTTTAAGGCATTTTGCAATTGCTTCGTCGCTGTATTCACTTTCCTGCAAAATATGAGAAACACCACAAACTTTTCACAACAAAAAAGAGAAGCATGAGAGTGTTTCTTTTACTTGCTTTCAATGCTCTCATGCTACTTGAAGCACATGGTTTTACCGATGAAACAGATAGGCAAGCGTTGTTTGAATTCAAGTCTCAAGTTTCTGAAGACAAAAGAGATGTGTTGTCCTCATGGAATCACTCATTCCCACTCTGCAATTGGAAGGGGGTTACATGTGGCCGTAAAGACAAAAGAGTTACTCGTTTGGACCTTGATGGATTGCAATTGGGCGGAGTGATATCACCATCTATTGGTAATCTTTCGTTTCTCATAGTTCTTAATCTCTCTATCAACTCTTTTGGTGGAACCATCCCTCAAGAGGTGGGAAACTTGTTTAGACTTGAATACTTGGATATGTGCTTAAATTTTCTGGTGGGACGAATTCCAATTGGTCTGTACAATTGCTCTAGATTGGTGAAGCTTAATTTATTTTCAAATCATCTTGGAGGAGGTGTTCCTTCGGAAGTAGGTTCATTGACAAAGCTTGTTCATTTAAATCTTGGTAAAAACAACCTGAATGGGAAGTTCCCTGCATATCTAGGAAACTTGACATCACTCAAAACACTTAGATTACGGAGAAACAATATAGAAGGAGGAATTCCAGATGATGTAGCTAGATTGACTCAACTGGTGGTTCTTGTATTATCATTGAATAACTTCTCAGGTGTTTTTCCTCCATCCATCTACAATTTGTCCTCACTTGAGTATTTAAGCATCTTTCATAATAGTTTTTCGGGTAGCCTAAGGACTGATTTTGGTAATCTACTACCAAAACTTGGAGAGGTACATATGGGAAGGAATCATTTAACAGGAGCCATTCCAAGTACACTTACCAATATCTCAACTCTTCAAAAGTTGACAATGGAGTATAACTATCTGACAGGAAGTATTCCTCCGAGCTTTGGAAAAGTAAAAAATTTGCAAAGGTTAAATCTTAAGTATAATTCTCTGGGAGGTCTCTCTTTTAGAGATCTCGAATTTCTTGTTGCTTTGACTAATTGCACCCAACTAGAAAAGTTATCTGTACTTGAAAACAGGCTTGTCGGTGACTTGCCTGCCTCTGTTGCCAATCTGTCCACCAACCTCCTCTATTTAGGCCTTCAAGGAAATTTCATCTCGGGAAGTATTCCTCATGACATTGGGAATCTCATAAGACTGCAAACATTTTTGTTGTCACGAAATCTATTGACAGGACCACTCCCAACCTCTCTTGGGAAGCTTATAGGATTGGGGGAATTGGATGTCAGTCACAATAGGATGTCAGGAGAGATTCTATAGGCAACATCACTATGTTAGAAACACTCGATTTGTCTAACAATAGTTTTGAAGGTATTGTTCCTCCAAGTCTCGGCAACTGTAGTCACATGCTCCATTTAGATATTGGGTATAATAAGTTGGATGGGCTTATACCCAATGAAATTATGCAAATCCCAACACTTGTTAACCTAAGCATGGAAGGTAATTCTTTGAGCGGCTCTCTACCAAACGATGTTGGAAGACTACAAAATCTTGTTTTACTGTCTCTTGGGAATAATAAATTATCAGGACAACTCCCACAAACCTTGGGAAAATGTCTCTCGATGGAAGTTATTTATCTACAAGGAAATTCTTTTGATGGGAACATTCCAGATATCAGTGGGTTGATGGGTGTTAAAAGGGTTGATTTGTCCAACAATAATTTCTCTGGAAGTATACCTCGATATTTCGCAAACTTTTCATCGTTGGAGTATCTCAATCTATCCATTAACAATTTCGAGGGAAGGGTGCCACTGAAAGGAATATTTCAGAATACTACTACAGTATCCATATTTGGAAACAATGATCTATGTGGAGGCATTAGGGGATTTCAACTAAAGCCATGCCTCCCGCAAGCACCACCAGCGGGGACGAAGCATTCCTCTCGTTTAAAGAAAGTTGTAGTTGGAGTTAGCGTAGGCATAAATTTGCTCTTGCTTCTGTTCATAGCTTCAGTTTTTTTGATTTGGTTTAGAATAAGAAAGAAGAACATGCAGACCAATAATCTAACTCCTTCTTTGGAAGTCTTCCATGAGAAGATAAGTTATGGAGATCTCCGTAATGCGACAAATGGCTTCTCTTCGAGCAATATGGTCGGAGCAGGCAGTTTTGGTACTGTATTTAAGGCATTTCTCCCAACGGAGAAAAAGGTTGTTGCAGTGAAAGTTCTAAACCTGCAGAGACGTGGAGCGATSAAGAGCTTTAKRGCAGMATGTGAATCCTTGAAGGACATAAGGCATCGTAATCTTGTGAAACTGTTGACGGCTTGTTCGAGTATTGATTTCCAAGGAAACGAATTTAGAGCTCTCATCTATGAGTTCATGCCGAATGGAAGCTTGGATAAGTGGCTGCACCCAGAGGAAGTGGAAGAGATTCGTAGGCCCTCAAGAACCTTGACACTTCTTGAAAGGCTCAACATTGCCATAGACGTGGCTTCTGTTTTGGACTATCTTCACGTTCATTGTCATGAGCCTATAGCTCATTGCGATCTTAAGCCAAGCAACGTCCTTTTAAACGATGATCTAACTGCCCATGTTAGCGACTTTGGTCTGGCTCGTCTTCTCCTCAAATTCGACCAGGAGTCCTTCTTCAACCAACTGAGCTCAGCTGGCGTTACAGGAACCATCGGCTATGCCGCACCAGGTAAAACAATCACACATCTGTTATATTATATGAAGAAAATTAGTAAATTCTTTTTTTGCATTACAATCTTGTTGTCGTTCGTTGTTTCTATGAATTATGTTACAGAATATGGAATGGGAGGACAACCATCAATACATGGTGATGTTTATAGCTTTGGGGTTCTCATTTTGGAAATGTTCACTGGAAAAAGACCAACCAATGAGTTATTTGGGGGAAACTTTACGCTACACAGCTACACCAAGTCACAGTTGCCGGAAAGAGTATTGGACATTGTAGACGAATCGATTCTTCACAGCGGTCTTAGAGTTGGTTTCCCTGTTGCTGAGTGCTCGACACTGGTTTTGGAAGTGGGACTTAGGTGTTGTGAAGAATCTCCTATGAACCGGTTGTCAACGAGTGAAGTTGCAAAAGAGTTGATCTCAATCAGAGAGAGGTTTTTAAAACCATAAGAACAGCCAAACGTTGAAGTGCTTATGGTTTTCTCTACCAAAAGGCTAAATAAAAGGCCTCTATAGTATCATCTTTCATAATGTGTTGTTTTCTTTCTCTAAGTACACATATACATTATATATACATATATACATATATATCTTGCAGAATATTGTTAACGGATGCTATGTTATTTGCCAACAAAAGACGAATGTTGAGATACCCTCAGTTCTTTACAATCAGTTTTGAAAAAAATTCTTTTGTATTTTGGTTTTCTTCTATGATCAAGATAAGTTTTTCAAAATTTCGGGCTTGCTTAAATTTCCTAGGGCCTTTTAGTTTACTTGCATTTTAGAGACCTGTAAGGAGTTTCTTGCTGAGCTTACAAGCCCTGTTTCTCTGATTTTTTCTTTTCCGATGCTTGAGCTGAAACGACTATAGAAAGTTCCATGTTGAAATGGTAAATATGTTTGGTGAATGCATTGATCAATCAATTTTGCTGTTATTGTTAATAAAGCAACTTTTCTGGATCTGTCTGTTTTATTCACAGTTTTGCCGTTATTCGATTAATCATATTTTCAAACAATATTTGTAACATAACTCCATATATTTTCGTTGATCAATAAATTTAACATTTTTACCAAGTAATAGAAGATATACTTTTTGTTATTTGTGTACTTTCATCAAGTTATGATCTTATGGTGCTTATGAACAATGTCATTTTTTCTCATGATTAACGGATCTTTAGATTATACTCAGTTAGGGATCAAATGAGATTTTGCTTTCTTTTTTTTCTTTTTTTTTCTTTTTTTTTCTTTCTTGTCATTTTGCCGGTTCCAATGTGGGATTCATATGACAAGAAGAAGTAAATAAATATTGATGAAATGCTCTGTTATTGCTAGGTGACTTGAGAATAACAATTTCACAGAGTTTGATAGAGAAAGCAAGGGTTACTACTTGGCTTATTCGATTATTCCAATTGGACTTTCCACTCTTAGAAAATTACAAAAGTGACTTTTCTGTGCTTCTACCGTATTATTGAAATTTTTTATTTATTTCAGATATTACTATTCATAAACCCAGATGTAGTAGGTAACATGAACATTTCTCAACGAAGCAAAAGAGGACTAGCTGTTCTTGACCATGACAGTCTTTATAGCTCCATCCACAATTTCCAGCTTGTGGTTCGGTACTGTCTCGTCATCGGATCCATGAACCGTCAAGACCCTGCCATTACATCAATCATAGCTTATTTATATATATCGAACAAACAGTACGAGTTAGAGAACCTTACGAATATCAGTGTTTTTCTATAGTCGTTGAACACTACTTGCCGTTTTGTTAACAATAAAACACCACACAGTTCGTCATTGCAAACTCAGCCCTCAATATATGATTCAGGCACCTTCTTCAAACCTTATTTCCCAAATTATTCTTCAATCGGTTTGAACTTTGAATCAAGTTTTTTTGACAGATTCCTCGAAATTGTAGAAAAACTGATCGAGACAGATAACTACCAAACTGTAAGTAAACGTCAACGTTGACGCCAAATAAAACTTTGATTACTTTTTCTTCTTCACTTTGAATTTTGTTGCAATTAAACTATTTCGGCAATGATAACACATGGAACCTGTCGTCAATTGGTGGATTTCTTCATGAATCTTAAACCCATTGATACGTCCTAAAGACTAGTGAAATGTTTTCGTCATTTAACACAGTTGATAACTTGACTTAGTTGGCATGAGTCTAGACGGTAAGAATCCATGTCATTCTGGAAAAGTCTATCACCATCGGCTATGCTGCTCCAGGTAAAACTATCACACATCTGTAGTGTTCTATGAAGAAAATTAGTATATTCTTTTATTTTGGTGAAATATGGTGCAGAATATGGAATGGGAGGGAAGCCGTCAATATACGGAGATGTGTATAGCTTTGGGGTTCTCCTTTTGGAAATGTTCACTGGGAAAAGACCGACCAATGAGTTATTTGGGGGAAACTTTACCATACGCAGCTACACCAAGTCGGCATTGCCAGAAAGAGTCTTGGACATTGCAGACAAATCGATTCTTCATAGTGATCTCAGAGTCGGTTTCCGTATTGCTGAGTGCTTGACATTGGTTTTCGAGGTGGGACTTAGGTGTTGTGAAGAATTCAAGACAAGACTATAAAAGATTTCGATCAAGAGAATTAAGAAACAACATTTTCTTTATTTGCTTAGAAACTTCACAAAACTAAGCTTTTCTCTTTTACATTTTGTGTTGTTCTTGATCAACTCTCAAAGACACATATTTATAGTGAAACTATATCATTAACTACTTGGTTAATGGAATACAATCACATCACCAAGATACCTAACTTCTCCACTTACTTGAGTGTTATATTGGTGACCACTAGTAATTCCATTAAGCATTTGCCTTCATATCACCCTAAACCACCCATTGGCTTTAAGTAGCTTCTTAGGCACCAAGTCAAGTTAATTATCCAACAATTTTCCCCTTAATTCCAACTCAACTTGGGAAATCATTCAACTCCCGAGACTCGCATCTCCTTTGAACTTGGTTCGTGCTAATGGCAAGATGTCGGCTCTTTGATCAACTCCGAATATGCTCCACTTCATCTGCTCATTCTCGACGCATTCTCGAATGAAATGATATCTTGAAAGAATGTGTTTGCTTCGCCATGGAAGACATGTGATTCTGGTTAAAGCTATAGCTGATTTGTTGTCTATCCTCATGATAACTTTCTCGCCAACCGTACTGTATCTCACTCAACAACTCTCGAGCCAAATAGTTTGACAAGATGTCGCCGCCATGAATTCAGCTTCACATGAAGATAATGCAACCGTGAGTTGTTTTTGTGAACACCAAGTGATGGGGGAGGACTCAAGTAAAAAATATGGCCTGAGGTGCTTCTACCATCGCCAATGTCGATATTGTGACTACTATCACTATATCCATGAGTCTTTTGTCCTATCACGCTTGGAAACAAACCATAATTGTTTCCTTTAACATATCTTAAGATATGTTTAATGGTCGTCCATGTGAATCTCGACTTTGCATGTACCGGCTAAGAATCCCAACCGAATATGAGAGATCGGTCTAGGAGGTACCTTAGACACCGACTTTCTACTAAATCTTGTAGTTATCTCCGCCTCATTTTCAGCTTTGAGAGTTTCAAACCCACTCCATTGGAATGTGTGTTGATCGCATGCCTCCATGTTTCAGATCTTGAAGAATTTTCGAGCATATCCTCCTTGCTTGATTCTTATCCCTTCTCTCTCGCATAACTTCTATGCCAAGGTAGATGTTAATTTTCCAAGGTCCACATCTCAAACTTAGATGACATTCCATTTTTGAACTCGCTGATGATGTTGTGTATTTCCCGTTAACAAGTCATCGACGATACAGCAACAATGAGAAGACTTCCTCCTTCTTCCTGCGATATACGGAGTTTTTTTAGCATCTTGAACCTCAATCCTTTAATCTGATAAAGTTTTGTGTTCCACGCTCTAGAGCCCCTAAGCCCGCATAAAGCCTCTCAAAGCTTATAAATTTTGTTTTCCTCTCCAGGTTTCACAAAGCCCTGTTGATTAACAAAAACTAACTCCTTTAGTTTTCCATGCAAGAATGCCGTGACGTCTGGTGTATTTCCCAAGCGCTTGTTGCGCAGTGCTATGAGTAGCCTTATCGCCTCAATTCGAGCAACCAAGCGAATACCTGATCATAATCCACTCCTTGTTTCTGTGTATATGCTTTGAGTGTTTGTTCACCGCTCCATCCGCATTCCTTTAAGTTTAAATACCCACTGAGACCGATAGATTCGACCTTCCTTAGGTTTATCAACAAGACTCCACGTATTATTCTTTTGGATTGAATCTATCTCAATTGCATTGCTTTCTTCCACTCTTTTGATTTTTCTTGATAAAATTCGGGTTCATTGATTGTGAAGCCTTTCACTTCTTTTTCAGCAAGTAAGACGTAGTCTTCAAGATATCTAGGCTTTGATGTTTGTCGATTTGATTTTCAAGGTTGGTTGAGCTCTTGTTGGTCTGTGGCTTCATCATCGTGGATTTGCTCTGTTTCTTGCTGCTTTTCAGCTCCATTGTTCCTATCGGCGCATCATCTCTCTGCCTTCAGCTTCCGGCGCGGTGGTGTTCAGTTCCGATGTCAATGAACTCCTCGACCAGCCTTAAATCTCCTGTTCTCCATCGCCATGTTGTTGAATGTTTTCCCAGTTCCATCCTTTGTCTCGCCGAACACAACGCCTCGGCTCACCACCACTCTCTTCTCAATCGGACTGCAGTCGGTAAGTAGAGCCTGGCTCGGTTCCAAGATTTATCACCACCTCGTACGCCATCTAGTTTCTTTAGATGTGCAATCTCCTTTTCGCAGAGCTATGCATCCAAATATCCTTAAATGCTCGAGCATTTGCTGCCGTGAGACTCTCATATGGTGTAACGCCTGTAACGCCTTGTTGGGACACGATTGATGATGCAGTAACATGCCTAACCCTCTACAAGTAATTTGGTATACCATCGATTTTAGCATACTTCTTAGTCATCTCCATCAACGCTCTGTTTCTTCTTCGACAACTCCGCTTTGTTGCGGGCGAAGAGCCGTTGTCTCTCAATGTCGCTTTTCACAAAATGTATTGAACTAATGAAGTGAATCCTCCCTATCGGTTCTCAAAGTTTTAATTGTCATACGGCTTGGTTTTGACAATAGCCTAAACTTTTGAATCGATCGAAAGCTTCACTCTTTCTTTTAGTAGTCATTCCACATGTACCTTGAATAATCATCAATTAAGACGAACACGTAGCGGTTTTTGCTGGTGTAGCTGGTGTAATAGACCACACAAGTCTCCATGAACTAATTCTAGAGGTTGATGCTCAAAAATAGTTTTAGAAAACTTGTCGAGTTTCCCGGCCAACAAACGCCGCAAACTTGCGCTTGTTCTATTTTGCATTCCAATCACCATCTCCTTGCGTCATTTCTTCATTGCTCCAAAGCCAACATGGCCTAGTCTTGCATGCCATCCCATGTGTTGTTATCGATTATAGAATGAAAACAAGCGGATCTTCCTATTTTCATCTCCGTTTATAATCGATTCGGTGATTCTGTGACTTAGTCTTTCCACTTGATCCCATAGTGAGATAATCGCTTTCATCCTCACCTCACAACCTCCTTCAGTAGCTTGACCAAGACTCAAAATGTTATGCTTCAACTCGGTATGAAATATATCTCCTTAAGAAGTCGTTGTTCCCCTGCAGAACAAAGAAATCGAACCTTTTCCTTCTATGTGACACGAGCCATCTCCAAACCTTTGCCCTTTCACTCCTTCATTTATCTCAGCAAAAAGGTTTGTTGCCTCGTCATATGGTTACTTTTGCACCATTATCTAAATACCAAACTCCATTGGCTTTGCTCTCAAGTTCAACTGCTCCAATACATTTCTGCTTTCAGCAAACTTCTTCGGTGAACTTTTCTTCGCTTAAGAACACCACCTCATATAAGGCGACATCAGCTTCTTGTGTCTCCACTAGATGCTTGTTGTGTTTTTTTCTCGTGACGAGGATGCATAATGTCCCATTTTATTAACGATAACAAACAACTTTGATCGATCCTTCGCTTCTCACCATTTTTGTTTTGGTCCGTGGTGTTATTTTGTTTGGGTGTAGGCCTCCTTCACCCCTACCCACACCTCATCCTCTCCCTCTTCCCCGACTACCACCCAAATCCACCACACTGATAGTTTGGTAGGTGGATGCATTCATACAAATACCCTAAGACGTTGTAATACTTAGGATCGAATCCACAGTAGACCAATGGTTACACTACGCATTCTATACGAATGAAATCAAGCTAAAGAAATATATTGTGATGTGGTTTGAATGTAAACAAGCATGTGATTAAAACGGTTATAACTTATAAACTAAAAACGTAAGCATGAATATCGCAAGAAATATGATATGTCAATCTAGAACTCAAACATAAATGTATAACCAATCCACTTGGCATCAATCACTTTGTCTAGCAATTTAGGTTCTAAACTCGCTTGAAACCTAGAATTCTAAGCAAGCATTACTAACTAGGTTCGATATCACAACTTTGCCTTAGATCAGCTTCGCTCTAAGGACAAATTGCTCACCCATGTTCTATCAAGTAACCTATAAGCTTTTGAATATAGATTAAACCTCAGTTCATAGACTAAATGATCAGTTTAGTCTAAGCATTAAAATCAACCAAAGGTGAAGATAACAAAGATAACACCCATCTATGTCTATCAAACATCCATCAATTCCTTTGATTACCTAAAACCAACAAGTACTCAGCCATAGATACAGTAACAAACAAGAATAGACAAATATGCATAGACATAAGATAAATATTGCTTAAGAGATAAGAAATCTTCTCCAAATAGATGTAGAATCAAGAGGTGTTCTTCATAAAATAAGGATTCAAGATCCATTATTTCAGAGAGAAAAATAGTTCTAGTTAAAACAAAGAAAATGAGTTACAAAGTCTCAATGTTGAAAACCTGGCAAGATTAAATACACTAAAAAGCATCTAAAAACAAATATCTAAAGCAAGTAGGATGAGGATCGATCGATCCATTGTAGCGAGAAACCATCGCTCTTCCAAGGGGTATCGATCGCCTTAATCGACCAGAAGTTGACGACTCTCTGCCCGATTTTGCTAGGTAAAGATCGATCGCTCTTCGTGGATCGATCGATCTTACCCTCCAAAAACTGACGGAGAGTTTTCATCTCGAGAACGATCGTTTTTTGAAGATCGTCTTGCTGAGCGATCGCTCTTTCATGGTTTGATCGCTTCTTCATACAGATCGATCGTTTCGTGGATCGATCGATCCTGCCTTCTAAACCCAGTTTAATGAACTGTATCGATCATTGTTCCCGGTTTGATACTCTTCTCGTATTGGACATGTTCCAACCTGTAAAGACTCTAAAACACACAGAAAACACAAAAACCTACTAATATGATGACTATCAACTAATAAAATCGTAATATATCATTCCCCAGACTTATCTTTGCTTGTCCTCAAGCAAACAAAAGCTAACTAGTGAAAAATCCTAAGTTTAGGAGAAAGAACTTGTATCTCCTGAATTGCATCAGGCTAACAATTTTTCAACCATATGGAATCAATCGATTAAAACTGCATTCACATGTACTTTACCAAGCATGACAACATACCTTACTCAAGCCACATCCAACATCAAGTTCAAACTCTTCATTACTGACTCTCTTCATTTAAATTACTCAATTTGGGATTATCGATCAAAGAACGTAGACACTTACCTTTGTGAATTTGTAAGTTCAAGACAGCTCTTTATACAATCCCTTTCCTCTTTCTTTTCTCACTTCAAGACAATCGATTTTTCCCTATTTTCTAGGTATCATTTTATTTTTTCTATCGATTGTCTTCTCCTTATACTATTTTATTTTCTTAGTTATATAGATTACACACACGCAAGAATTGAAGGGTGTAACCATCAATGCCCGGTTCGCTTCTTTTCTTAACTAAATCATAACTAAATCATATCGATTTTTTTTTTTTTTGAAGGAAGAGAGAGGGAATTGTACCATAAGTCTTGTAGATTCTCTATGGAGGTGTCATGTTCGATGAAACTCAAATCCAAATTGAGAAGATTACGCTTCGAGGTGAAGAGCCTCGAATGTCAATTTCCAAGGAATGGTTCTTTTTCAGTTTGTTGATCCGCTGGTGGTTTTTCCAATTTTCCTGTTGTAATCTCACAATTTCAATGGTTAGCATATTAATCAATTAAGTTCAATTGATGTCTCATTAAAAACCTTTTAGGAAAAAAGTATCAAAGTTTTCTCAAACCGATAGATCGATAAGAATAATAAAAAAGAAAATGACCCAAAATGTCACAAAGAAAGAAAAGGAAACAAACAAACCATTAGTTTCAAACAAGTACCCTCCCCAGATTTACTTCACACCGCCTCGTGTGAGAATAAATATGTAGAAAGATACAACGTAAGTAAATAAAAGGGAAATAAAAAGAACAAAGGTTATAAAATAACCCTAGGGAGTGATGGTCTCTCTCTCGTAAGAGGTACTCCGCTCGCTTGCCTCCTTCGCCTCCTCGACGCAATGTAGGGCCATCGCCAGTGTCCTCATCGATGATCGAGTCCGTGTCCAGCAACATCGGATCGGCAACTGCTGTAAGGTCCAGCAAAGCCTGCAGGACCTCTCACGTAGAGAACGTGAACCTCGAAAGCATGATGGGTGGGGGGCATTGTAGCCTGGCTAGTATCCATAGTCTCCTCATCATGGAATGGTTCTTCTCTATACCATCCATGATCCATCTCGTGTTCTCATCCGCAGGTACAGCTGTAGGGCGGGGATCCAAGTCAAACTCACCAGTGTATGGAGGTATGACGACTCCCTCGTCGCTCAGACGTGATGACGGTGGTACTTCGCATCTTCCGATGGTGCAGATATCCTCCCAAGTCCCTCCTCTCGATGATGTAGCTGCCATAGATGGCATGGAAGGGAAATGGTCATCGCCATGAATCGGAGGTTCTCCACGAAGTCGAGATGCCAGCAGACAAGGCAGGCAAGAAGCGGATGGTCCCATCCAGATGTGAACCTCAGATCGTCTGGATACAAGATGAGACTGTTTTGTAAGTTCATCCATCAGGTCTAACCTATCTATGCGCTCAGTCGATGTGTTATGAATCCCGAAATGCCGGAAGATTGGAGTCAAGAGACTCCCTACAGTCTCTGTCTTCTGTCTGTTGTCCTTCGTGTTGAGACCCCGAAACTTCTTCTGAACCTGGTAGATGCAAATATGGCACCAAGTTGGTTTGGTGAATCCGGTAAGATGCCTCCATATATCATGTGGATCATGTAATGAGCATGAGAAGTTTCATCGATCGCAAGGAGCCCTCTCCTTGAAAAACGGTGTCCCAGAATTTAGCCATCATCAATATGGGTTCCAGACTTATCTTGTTTCTAGCTTTCCATCTCTCTTGACCAATTGACAATGTAGTCCTCAAATGGTGTAAAACGCATCTCTTGGTCTGTCTCGAACCCATAGATAGGCAGATGTTTGATAGACAGCTCGTAGGGAACACCTCAAAGAAAGTCAGCCATCCGCCGCCATGGTCTTCAGATCGTAATACACACCTCTAGAAATGCGAACTAACTCCAATAGTGTTATCGCCGCAAATCGATCCATGTGCAGCTTCTTCAGATAGAAGCAACATCATCACTGATCCCCATCTTCTGCAGGCGCAGATAAATCTCGGCCATGGTAATCGTAGAGACCATCAGAATGATGCTGTTAAACCAGCCCATCCGTCACCTTGTTTGTCAGTTCCGGTCTTCGCAGCTGCGCTGTCATATGAGGAACCTTGGACGTCCTCTATTGCGTGGCATCAGGTCAGCCGGCCAACCATCGCATCAGCCAGGCTCGTATGAGTGGTCCTTATCTTTCCTTTGTTTTTATCACAGGTTGTTTCCTCTTTCTATCCGCTTCACCTCCTGCCATTATCAATATAAAGAAAATTAGTAATCTTGACCATTGGAGAGCAAACCTATTCAACCATTATAACAGATATTCAGCACAAATCGATTATCTATGATCAAACGAATATACAAACCGGCAAAGGAGCGATCGATTTCAAATTGATTCAAAATAACAGGAACGATCGATCAAACAGGCACGATCGATCCAAATAACAGGAACGATCGTTTATATGAACGATCCTGAACATGAAGTCGAATCGCTCTCTCAATTCATGAAACTAATCTCAACAAATCAATCGATAAACAGGCATGGATGTTCAAATGCATTTGTAGAGGCATGGAATCACAAACAACGAAAACACATCAAAATGAAACCCAAATTTTAACATTTTCTTCAAGAACATCGAATTAAAAAAATTGAAAATCGAGAGACTTCTTACCTTCAGATCGAAAATGAGTTCTAAATGAGATAGGGGAAAATACGAGTGGAATGGACCCAAAATCACTCAAATCGGTTAAGAAATGAGAAAGTTATGGTTTGAGTAAAAATTTTGATGTTTTTCGAATCGGGAAGATGAAGAACGAGGTAAGATCGACGATATCGTTTTTTGGTCATTGTTGGTTTGTTAAGACATGAGAAAATCGATTTACCTGTTGAGGAACGATCGATCCAGAGGAACKATCGTTCCCAGATTTCGCCAAACTTTCTGTCCAAAATTGCACCCCCAGGAACGACATCTCAAGATAAGGAACGACGTTCTATGAGCCTCAAAGCAAGTTTTCGTCAAAAACGACTTGCAAGAACCATCGATCGCTTAAGCTGATCTATCGCTCATTGTTCCTCTGCCGCCTTTTCGCTCTGAATGACGAAAATATTAGGAAACTAAGAAAAAATAAACTTAATATGTATACTTACCAAAGGGTCGCTTCCCACCAACGCTTATTTAACGTCAATACTGACGGAATGCCTTTTAGGCGGTGTAAGGATCACCAGAGAGATGGTGTCTCCTTCAGTGATTTATGTCTCAATGAGATATGTTGCCATTAACCACAAATTCTCTTCCTTCATGGTCCAACAACTCTACAGCTCCATATGGTCTTACCGACTTGATTGTGAATGGACCAGACCAACGCGATCTCAGCTTTCCTGGAAAGAGTTTCAGCGAGAGTAATACCTGATCATTAGGAGAAAATTGAGGATTCTCTTGTCATGATGTTTTGGTTCTCTCCTTGTAAACTCGAATTTTCATATGCCATATGACGAATCTCGTCCAACTCATTSAGCTGCATCAACCGTCTATCATAGGCGGGTTTGATGTCGAAATTCAACATCTTGACAGCCCATGCTGCTTTGTATTCTAGCTCAACTGGGAGGTGACAAGCCTTGCCATAGACAAGATGAAATGGAGTTGTTCCTAATGGCGTTTTGTATGCCGTCCTATATGCCCACAGAGCATCATCAAGTTTCATCGCCCAATCTTTCCTTGTTGTACTTACCGTCTTTTGTAGAATGCTCTTTATTTCTCTGTTTGAGATTTCTACTTGTCCACTCGTTTGAGGGTGATAAGGAGTGGCGACCTTGTGCTTGACTCCATGCTTTCTCAACAAACCCTCAAAGACCTTGTTGATGAAATGCGATCCACCATCGCTGATCACAATTCTCGGTACACCAAACCTTGGGAAGATCACAGATTTAAACATTTTAAGAACAACCTTAGCATCATTTGTTTGGGAAACCATTGCCTCAACCCACTTAGAAACATAGTCCACTGCCACAAGGATGTACTGGTTCCCATATGATGAAAGGAAAGGTCCCATGAAGTCTATACCCCATACATCGAACACTTCAACTTCTAGGATGACATTCTGCTGCATCTCATTTCGCTTGCTAATATTTTCCTGTCTTTGGCATGCATTACACTTTGAATCAAAAGCATTAGCGCTTTAAACATAGTTGGCCACCGAAACCTGTTGTAGAATCTTGGACACTGCCTTAAAGGTAAAATGTCCTGCATAATTGAACTATGAGGAAAATAATACCTGGAATTTCTTCCTGACACACCATCTAAAAATTCGTCGAGCATTGCTTGTACAAGTAGGGTCATCCCATATGTAGTGTCTGATGTCCTCAGAATTTCTTCTTCTATACCCAACAAAGTTGTCGTTCTTTCTCCGCAGCTAGAAATTTCGATTTCACCGAACCAAGGCATCTCATGAGGTTTGGGTTTGAGGAATGGTGTTGTTTCACATGCAGCACCAATGCTTATTGCATACACGGTCTCTTCAGCACACTGTTGTCCAAAGGAACCTCTTCATCAATTTGCAGTCTAGACAAATGGTCTGCAACCCGCTCTCAATCCCTCTTTTGTCTTTAATCTCTAGATCATACTCTTGTAGCAAGAGTATCCATCTTAGCAGTCTTGGTTTGGCATCCTTCTTGGTGAGAAGATACCTCAACGCAGCATGGTCCGTGTGCACAATCACTTTAGACCCAACAAGATATGACTTGAACTTCTAAAGCAAAAACAATGCAAGAAGTTCCTTCGTAGTTGGCATATACGCCAAATCTGTAGCAGTTCTGCAGTATAGATGACATGAAGTTTCTTATCTTTTTCTGACCTAAAACAGCTCCCACTGTAGTCATCAAGATCAGTCATAACTTCAAAAGGTAGCTCCCAGTCCGGTGGTTGCACAATCGGTGGGCTAACTAGTGCTCCTTTGATGGTATGGAAAGCTTCAAGACAAGCACTGTCAAATTCGAACTTCATTTCTTTACACAACAACTGAGTCAAAGTGTCCCGATCTTGAGAAACCTTGAATGAACCTTCTGTGAAACCCTGCATGACCCAGAAAACTTCTAATCCCTTGACTGTATTAGTGGCTGCAAACTTGTTATCACTTCAATCTTGGCCTTGTCCACTTCAATACCCTGCTCGAAATCAGTGTCCCAAAACAATGCCATCTCGACCATGAAGTGACACTTCTCCCAGCTTCAAAACAAGATGTTTTTCTTCACACGCTTAAGCACTCTGCACAAGAAAGACAAGTAAAAAAGATGCCATGTAGAAAAATCATCCATGAAGACTTCCATTACATCCTCAATCAAGTCAGTAAAATCGACATCATGCAACGTTGAAAGGTTGCTGAGCATTACACAAACCAAATGGCATTCTCATGTATGCAAATGTGCCATAAGGACAAGTGAATGTAGTATTCTCCTGATCGTCGGGTGAATGGGAATCTGAAAGAAACCAGAATATCCATCTAGAAAACAGTAGTATGGGTGGTTAAGCCTCAAGCATTCTGATCAATAAATGGTAATGGAAAATGATCTTTTAGGCAGATTTAACTTCCTGTGTAGCACATTCTATGTCCTCGTAAGTTCTAGTCGGAATCAACTCATTTCTATCATTTCAGACAACCTGTTACACCACCCTTTTTAGTGGACTACATGCACTGGACTTACCCAAGCACTATCGATATTGCATATATGATCCCAGCATTTAGAAGTTTCATCTCTTCTTTAACATCTTTTCGGGTTTAACCTCCTCCGATGTTCATAGTCATGATTCATTTTCTAGATGTATCCGTGCATGCAAAGTTCAGGAGAGATTCCTGAATATCAATTATTAAGTGCAGCATTTATTATCACAGGATATGTAGATTTAGGACCAAGAAATGCATACCTCAGTTGGGAGTGTTTTAACTCACCTTCGAGCTTTCAGCTCCATGGATTAGTAGGGGGCGTTGGAGGTGTTGTTGATTGAGATTCGTATTTAGTCTCCTCAAGACTCAAGTAGGCCACCATATTCGAAATTGCTTTGTTTGAATCCAGCATCTTAGCATATCCAGTTGCGTCTTCACTAAGAAAGCTATACTCACTCTGAGTCTTCATTAAAGCAATCTCCAAGGGATCATCGATGAGAATCTCTTCAGCTACTTCATGGATATCTCCGAGTCATCAACTAGAAACGTTTGCCCATCAAGCATGGGTTTCTTAAGCAGCTTATCCATCTCAAACTTCATGACAATGTCTCCAAGATGGAGATCAATTCGTCCATGACGAACATCTATCATAGCTCCTGCAGTGCATAAGAAAGGCCTACCCAAAATGAGAGGATCCCTTGGCTCTTCTTCTAGTTCAAGAACCACAAAATCTGCAGGAACAACCACATTGCCAATCTTCACTTGAAGATCTTCTAAAACTCCAATTGGTAACTTCACCAAACGATCAGCAAACACCAAAGAGATCTTGGTTGGTTTGAAGTTTGTTAGTCCCAAACGTTTAGCCACAGATTATGGCATCAAGTTGACAATAGACCCCAGATCACATAAGGAGCATGGAAAGTTCATGGCTTCAACCCGCACAGATAAAACAAAACGTCCAGGATCTCCAAGTTTCTTGTTTTGTAGAACAGCACTACACTCTTTCGTAATCTTTACAAAATCTTCTTCGCTAGATACTTTACTCGTCACCAAACCTTTCATGTACTTCTTTAGTGAAGGCATCATTTGTATCGCGTCGGAAGTTCACTTGAAGATCATCCATCTCCTTACACTCTTCAAGCACCGAGACTTCTTAGGACGAGTAGGATAAGGTACTCTAGGAGTATATACACGTGTGGGTGGTGGTGCACTAGGATCTTCAGTGAGATTTTCAGTTTTCTCATTCTCTGAATCTTCTTTTTCTTCTAAGTCAATGACCACCTCGGCGTTCTTATCAGCTCGTGCAACGGGATCCAACACCTTACCACTTCTTAGTGTTATAACATTAACAAACTCCTTCTTAGGATTCTCCCCCTTTGCGGAAGAACTCCTTGTTGTCTTTGAAGCTGCCTCAGCGGTTTGAAACTGACTTGTTGTCGAGTATTTTCATGTGAGTGGAGACAATTTATTGTTGAGATCATTACATGTTGTCACTTTGACATTGATCTCAGTTGAAGATTTTGTTGTTGAAGGAGGAGTTGTTGCATAGAGCTTTCAGTTCACCTTGAATTATTTATGAACTTGCGGCGCTTGGTAATTGTTGAATGGTTTGTTCGGTTGAAAACCACGAAATTGGTTCGTCCTTGGTTTTGCAGACGGTCTTTGCACTCCTTGATAATTCTGAGGATAACTCTTCTGGAAACCCTGATTTTGCACTCCTTGATACCCTGCAAACCCCTGAGAAGGACCAACGCCCGCGTTTTGCACGAACGGTTTCTTTTCGAACTGTTGTCCTTGAGCTGCTCCTTGCTGTGGATAAACCTGATCCTGAGGATTTTCGACGTTTGTGCTCCTGTAAGATAGGTTAGGATGGCTTCTATAGTTCTGGTTGAAGCCTCTGTTTTGTACAAACCCTTGCCCACTAACGTAGTTTACTTCGTCGAGTTCTTCTGTTTCTTCCTCGGTGATCCCTTGACAGTGGATCGCTTCCGTACCATCTTCACACAGCTGGACTCCTCTTTGATTAGCCTTCATCAACAGGCTCACCTTGGCATTTAGTTCGTCAATCTTTAGAGAGTCCACACTACTAGCTTTGTTAGAACGATCATACTCTATACTTCTCGTGTTAGAACTTGCAGCCAAGTTCTCGATCAGCTTGTATGCTCCAGCTTTGGTTTTTGTCATGAAATTCCATCCAGCAGCATTTAGAGCATTCTTGTACTCCCAGTTCACTCCATCATAGAAGATGCTGAGGATTTGCTCCTCTGAAAATCCATGATGAGGACATTCTCTTTGGTACTCTCTGAACCGTTCCCAAGCTTCACAAAATGACTCCCCTGGATGCTGTCCAAATGTGGTGATCTTGTTCCTCAAGGAAGCAGTCTTAGACTTGGTGTAGAAGTGGTCTAAGAAGGCAGCTCTACATTCACTCCAAGTTCTCAATGAGCCTGCAGGTAATGACTTAAGCCATCTCATTGCCTTGTCTGCTAAGGAGAAAGGGAAAAGCCTGCACTTAAGGTAATCAGCAGGTACCCCATTTGATTTCGTTGTGTTGCAAATCTCCTCGAAATTTTCGATATGATCCATTGGGTTTTCAGCAGGTAACCCATGGAATTGATGTTGCTTCACCAATGCTATTAGTTGAGACTTRATCTCATAATCCTGCCTTGCAATCTCTGGCGGACATATAGCAGCTCGGTTGTGGTAGAAGGTGTGGGGTGTGTCGACGTCCCCAATCCGTTCTTCTGGTGCTTGTTGTTGTTGTTGCAACAACTGCAGCTGGTGTTGCAACTCCTGAAGCTGAGTAGCCGTAGCGGCTTGTGCATCAGCTATAGCCTGGTTGTCAAGATTGTCACCCATGTTGGCTAGTCTTGACTTTGCTTTTCTTGCTATGTTATTCGCTCATTCTGTGTTCTTCGTTAGTCAATTGCAATTTCCGAGCCTCTACTTCTAGGCATACACGAAACAAGCAGTAAGTACTTAGTAAAAATAACCCTTTATACTAGAATTCAGTCTTTGATTCGAAGCTAACGATATTGATCCCCGGCAACGGCGCCAATTTGATAGTTTGGTAGAGTGTGGATGCACTCGAGTTACAAATACCCAAGCGTTGTAATACTTAGGGATCGAATCCGAGAGACCAATGGTTACACTACGATTCTATACGAATGAAATCAAGCTAAAGAAATATATTGTGATGTGGTTTGAATGTAAACAAGCATGTGATTAAAACGGTTATAACTTATAAACTAAAAGCTGGGCATTAAGAATATCGCGGAAATATGATATGTCGAACTAGACAATTATTCAGGGAACAAGTATAATCAATCTAGAACTCAAACATAAATGTATAACCAATCCACTTTCGTGGCATCAATCACTTTGTCTAGCAATTTAGGTTAAACTTTCGTTTGAAACCTGAATTAAGCAACATTCTAACGAGTTCGATATGTTCACTTTGCCTTAGCATCAGCTTTCGTTGGCTAAGGACAAATTGCTCACCTATGTTCTATCAAGTAACCTATAGCTTTTGGAATATAGATTAAACCTCGTTCATAGACTAAATGATCAGTTTAGTCTAAGCATTAAAATCGACCAGGTGAAGATAAGATAACACCCTATCATGTCAGCTCATCAAATTATTCCTTTGATTACTAAAACCCAGAAAACTACTCAGCCATAGATACAACAATAGACAAATATGATTCCATAGACATAAGATAAATATTGCTTAAGAGATAAAAATCTTCCGAATAGATGTATAATCAAGAGGTGTTCTTCATAAAAATAAAGATTCAAGATCCATTATTTTGAGAGAGAAAATAGTTCTTATAGTTAAAAACAAAGAAAATGAGTTACAAAGTCTCAATGTTGAAAACCTTGGCTAAAAATAAGATTAAATACACCCAGCGATCTAAAAACAAATATCTAAAGCGAGTGGTGATATAAGTCATTCCTTACTAGACCAGTTTGTCGTAGTAGTAAGGTGTCGATCCATAAGGGTGAAGATATTAACCAAAAAGGATGCGATCAAGCAAGTCAAGCCAAACAAATAGCGTATTGGGGTTGTAGCAACCTAGACAAAAACTGAGAATGACACTAAAACGAATCAGTAGACTAACAAGAACTAGCAGAAACCAAGCGATATGCAGGGGGTAAAGAGCAGCATATAGACTAGCGCAAATTCAACGGTGCGAAAGTTCCTATGATGGGGAATGTCGGCTCGTGTGTCCTCTTGCTTTATTCAAGTGGTTTAATAAGACTCATCAAGCTATTCCTAGCATCAAACATCAAAACTTAAGTCCACTCTCGTGGTAAGTAACCTCAAACTAGACCAGTTCGACCAATCCCTTAGCGAAATCTACCTAGCGGCAATCGATTCAGTTGATATTGTCAATAAACACCCTGACAACTAATCCCTTAGGTATGCAAATCTCTAACATCAGTTCATTCAAGCATTTTATCAAACACCTTGGGCGGAAAAACACTGTTCTAATTCCAATTGATCAGGAAACTAGCATTAAGAACACGATTTGAAGGAAATCAAACGATCTACACTTAAACACCGAAAGACCAAGATTACTGTCATCAATCATAAGAACCAATACTCAAAACTCTGAAGAGCATCGAAGAACACAGCCCAGAAATCATAAAAACTTGCGTAGATGATAGAAATAGATAGAGATAATGATAGAACAGAAGGAACAAACTCAAAATAACAAAGTAGAAATCAAATTACAGTTCGAAACTAAGCAGAGAGAAGAACACAAGGAAAAACTCAAAATATTAGAGATAAAAGCGTTCTAGTATTCCCCTTTAGGTATTTATACTAAGTCTTAAAAACTAAGCGTCATGCGCAAATAGTAAAAATGTGCGATAAGGTCCAGCTTCGGCTAAGTCTTGAGTCAGTGCTTTGTCTTCAAAGCAAAATCAAGACGCATTTTTCTGAGATGAGCAGTAGTCCATTTCGATTGCGGGGGCTCGAGCTGGGTTGAAACTTGAGGCCACCTTTTTGTCTGGCAGTCATACAGGCTCGAGCATGGGTGCTCGAGCTGACTTCGCTCCATCTCCCTCGGTTCGATCACGTGCACTGGGTATCCTCAGCACGGACTCGATCCAGCATGCAGGACAGCTTCTTCCGCACGGACACGTCGAGAATGTCCCAGGAGCAGACTACCGGCTCGACTTCGATCCTGGCTTGCTCAGTGTATGGACTCGATCGCATGTCCCGACAGCTTCTGTCTAACTTCTCCAAATCACCCGAAAGTACATAAGCCAAATATGGGGATGTATGGGACTGTGCAAAACACTCTGAGTATGCAAACTTCGAATAAATAACGAACGGGGTGAATAACATGCGTGAAAAAGTATGATTTATGCAAGCTAAAACGATCTGCAAAATGCAAACATATCGGTAGGATGGAGGATCGTCGATCCATATAGAACGTCGATCCTACATAAAACGCGTGTTGCTGAGTAGCGAGGCGAGGAGCGTCGTTCTTCCAAGGGGTATCGATCGTCTAGTGACCGAGAAGTTGGACTACGCGATTTTGCTAGGTAAAGATCGTCGTTCTTCTTGTGGATCGATCGATCTTACCCTCAAAACTGACGGAGAGTTTTCATCATTTGAGAACGATCGTTCTTTTGGAGGATCGACGTTCTTGTTTGGAGCATCGTTCTTTCACGGGTTTGATCGTTTTTCATACGAGGATCGATGGATTCCAGTGTGGATCGATCGATCTGCCTTAAACCCAGTTTAATGAACTGTATCGATCATTGTTCCCGGTTTGATACTCTTCTCGTATTTGGGCGTGTTCCGACTTGAAAGACTTCTAAAAACACACAGATAACACAAAAAACCTACTAATATGATGACTATCAACTAATAAAATCGTAATATATCAACCACGCCAATTTTGTTGTTCGAATTTCCAAACATTAGCTTTCCTGATCTTCACTTTATGCTTTCTTCTCCTATGCTCTTCATAGTTTAAACGCCCAACTATATCCTCATAGCCAGTTGTTTTAAGGTCCAAGACTTGTTCAAGTGAAGCTACAATGTGGACTTGTTTCTCGTGGAAGACTTGAGAGAAATTTTTAACAAGTTTTGGCTCTTCCATGATCTTCCCAACGCTGCTGATTTAGTTGCAGGCATGAGATTTTTCCAGCAAAATCATCAACCGTGCCTGAGTCACTCATCTTCAGCCGATCAAACTCTCCCATCAACGCTTGGAGTTCCTCTCACACGATCCGCCTCCAAGGTATCGTGACTTAATGGCCTCCCAAATCTTTTCGATGTTGTTTGATCTCCAACTCAGATCAATGACTAATTGATGAAACAATAAGGCTATAGCTATATTTTTTTCTTGACATAATTTGTTCCCGATTCTATTGTATCCCACACTTCATGTACCTTTAAAGTTATCTTCATTCTCATAGCCCATGTAACTGTGTTGGTTAACATCGAAAAGAATCGATGATGGGGTCGATTCTTTGTCTTCTCACGCTCAGCTGTAGCCTCCATATCTTGTGTTTAATGATCACCTTGTATGTAACGATCGCCACCGTCACACACCTCTCGTGATAATCGAACACCACCGAACTCCTATAGCTTCCGCCGTGAGTCTCCACACCTTCTTCTTGTCACGATCCTGCTCTTAGAAAAGAGGAAAGGTCTAGTGCGACGTGAAGAAAGATCAAAGTCAAGTATGACTTTTGCTGCCTTCTTCTTAGATTTAGTAGTCTCACGTGAAAGAAAAAAACAAAATATATATATATATTTTTTCTCTCATGTTTATAGTTGGCATCGTGACTTTCGTCAAAGCTTCTCTCACCAACGTTGTTGTTCTTCTCTCACACCAACATTGTTGTTTTTCTCACAATCGGATTTTTGTTTTGAAAACACAAGCTCTGATACCAATTCAAGACAAGACTATAAAAGATTTTGATCAAGAGAATTAAGAAACAACATTTTCTTTATTTGCTTAGAAACTTCACAAAACTAAGCTTTTCTCTTTTACATTTTGTGTTGTTCTTGATCAACTCTCAAAGACACATATTTATAGTGAAACTATATCATTAACTACTTGGTTAATGGAATACAATCACATCACCAAGATACCTAATTTCTCCACTTACTCTTGAGTGTTATATTGGTGACCACTAGTAATTCCATTAAGCATTTGCCTTTCATATCTACCCTAAACCACCCATTGGCTTTAGTAGCTTCTTAGGCACCAAGTCAAGTTAATTATCCAACAAGAATCTCCTACGAACCGTATGGCAACGAGTGATGTCGCAAAGGAGTTGATCTTAATCAGAGATAGGTTCTTTAGAGCCAGAAGAACAGTAAGACGTTGAAGTGATTATGGTTTTTGTCTACAAACTTTGCAAACCACTTATAATATTGTCTTTCATAATTTGTGGTCTTTTTCTCTATGCTTGCAGAATATTGTTAATGAAATGCTTGCGTTATTTGCAGACTATGTGAATGTTTTGTAATAGCTAATCCTCAATCAAGATTAGTTTCCCCAACCTTAAAATTCAATTACAAACTTCCATGATTTTAAAGGCGAATGTGTTGGTGATTGCATTGGTTAATAAAAGCAAACGTAACTCAATTCTAATTTTTCTTCACAATGACTGTCTTTATGAACTCCATAACTGTTGAAACTAATTGACTTTGATGCTCGGTATAACAATGATTAGCTCCTTCCACAATCTCCAGCTTGTGGTTCGGTATGATCTTCGCAAACTCATTTGCATCTTCCATGGGTATTACCTCGTCACCCAATCCATGAACCGTCAAGACCCTGCCATTACAATCAATCATGGCTTGTTTATATATATCTCAACAAACGACATGAGTTATAGAGAAATCCGCAAATGTCACCTGCATTCTTTGTCAATCTTGAGGCAAGCTTCATGCATATCAGTGTTTAACCTTTCAGTTAAGCTCTCCTCGGTCACACGGTACCCGGATTTTCCTGTAAAATATCAGCATATTGATAGAGACACTGGAGTTTTGATATGAGACAATGCAGGAAAACTAAAGCGTGATAACAATACCATCTTCAACATCAATAAATCCTTGTTGCTTAATTATTTCCAGAAAATCTTCCCCAAGACGCTCTTCTATGCCTTTCTTCAGATCATAACGCCCCGAGAGATTGATTACGTTGGGGATATCGTGATACTTGGAGGCATAGAGGAGGACCACATCACCTCCCTTACTGTGGCCGAGAATTATAGGAACCACACGGTTCATATTAGAAAAGTATTGGATAATTGAATGTAGATCATCAGCTTCATGGCTATAGTTACCATAACAGAAACTGCCTTCACTCTCTCTGCAACAATGTAAACGCCACAACCCCAAAATGAAATCAAAATCCATTTTCTTTCGTTCAATGATTATGACGCAAGAAAGAGAAACATACCCATTCCCAGAGAAATCAAAATGAAAAGCGCTAATCCCCTCTTTCTCTATAGCAGCAGCCACATTATTCATAATTTGGTTATTCTGCATAGACAGGCCAAAGACAAGTTATTTCATATGCAACTCTTACCATGTTGTATAGATCATCTTCGACATGTTAGTATTAACTAAGACAGCATTGCTTACTGAATTCGAGAACCAGCTAACAAAAATAGAACATGAAAGCTTACTGCGAGGAAAAAAGAAAGCACTTAAGAGATTTGGTACATACTGCAAACTGTAGTAAGATTTTCAGTTATTCCGTAATGTATAACCTTCAAATCACTTATTGTATCAAAATGATCGAAACGACTAAGACAATAAACGCTTCAAGTCTTATTATCTAATTCAAGAAAAAAAACAGCTTGAGGAGTCTTTGGCTTCAACAGATTTGAAGTTTGCCGTCAACATTCATACAAATTACAAGCAAGAGTCACTCATTATCTAACTCTGTGTAAAAACAAAGAAAGTTGCAAAACATTCAAGATGCAAATTGAACAAGATTGCCATTAGATTGAACTAATGTCAAAACCTTTAATCTCAGATCTCAGTCACTAGGAGAGGAGAGAAAACAGAAAAAAAAAAAAAAAAGGTTGCAGCTTTACGTTGGTGAATCACTGATTATGATTCCAGATTCATAATTCGATAAAGGGTAAGTGAGAAGAAAGCGTAAACCAAAATAAACTAACCTTGTTTGATCGAAAGCCATGGCACAAGACCACAATTTCTGTTGAACCAGTCTCATGAAGCAGGCCCACCAGCTTCTCATTGTGGCTGTTCGGAATCACAATCTTCTGTTGTGCACACGCTGAAACAAAACAGGATTTTTCAACAGTATGACAATCTGATAATCGTGAAATGGAATCGATCAGGACACCACTGTTACATACCTGAAATCCCCTGAGACGAATCCATTCTCAAGTTGTTTGCTTTGTTGCAGAAGATTTGGTTGTTCTTGATGGGAAGGCCAACGTTGAAGAAGGGTAATGTGGGAAAAGACTAAAAAAACCCCTCTATTATCTTTAAGTTTAAGAAATGCTCAAATAATATTTGGACTAATATACTACTAACCTAAAACCTTGAACTTGGTTGTAAGAACTTCACCTACTTATGCTTCCTCGTATGTTTGTGCTCTATGAATCTGTTAAATGTTTAATTCGGCTCTCAAATGTGTTGACACAGAGCTTTCACGGCACTATGTACAGTCTTATTATAATTAATAATTAGGAACGACGATCTCTGGTCAAGCCACCCCACGAGAACTATCACATTGCACCAGATAGAGCCCCATACCATGGCCTAGTGCTGGATATGCCAAAAAGAATATTTCTCATCCTATATCTCTCCGAATCTAAAATTAGAAACTTATATTTCTCCGAAATCATAGTTCAAAACCTAATAACCTATGTATGATTTAAAACTTTGTTTTCGATCAAATCATGTTTTGTGGTTAATTAGATTAAGAACTTTGATTTAGGAGATATAGATTTAAAACTTTGTTTTCGGAGATATCTAGTACTAGGCCATAGTATGAATTCTATCTAATGCAATGTGATACTTCTATGGGAAAATGGATTTGTTCTCCCTAATAGTTCCGATGATTATTATTTTAATCATTTTTATTTACTTATTATATATTTTTTTGGTCAACCAAACATAAATAAATGTCCAATGCAATTTTGTAGAGACAATTACAAGTCTTGTCGTTTAATTCTCAAAGAAACAAAGAAAATGACTAGTTGTTCTTCACAATGACCGTCTTTATGAACTCCATAACTGTTGAAATATTGATATTGATGCTTGGTATAACAATGATTATCTCCTTTCACAATCTCCAGCTTGTGGTTTGGTATGATCTTCGCATCTTCCACGGGTACTACTTCGTCATCCGATCCATGAACTGTAAAGACCCTGCCGTTACAATCAATCATGGTTTGTTTTATATTTCAAAGATGCGATGTGAGTTAGAGAGAACTAGGCTAATCTCACGTGCATTCTTTGCCAATCTTGAGGCAAGCTCCATGCATAGCAGTGCTTAACCTTTCCATTAAGCTCCCCTCAGTAACACAGTACCCGTATTTTCTTGTAAAATACCAGCACATGGATAAAGACACTACAGTTCTGATCTGAGACAATGCAGAAAAACCAAAAAGCCATAGCGATACCTTCTTTAGCATCCATGAATCCTTGTTGCTTAACTCTTTCCAAAAAATCTTCCCCAAAACGCTCTCCAATGCCTTTTTTCAGATCATAACGTCCCGAGACATTGATTACACTGCGGATATTTTGATACATCACCTCCAACGCATTTAAAAGTTAAAGCGGTCAAAATAAGTTGAGAGTATCATGCAATGTTGGACTCGGATTCCACCCCTTCTGTAAATCTGTTGCTGGAGACAGAAGATCGCCTGGTACTACTTGCCTTTACTATGCCCGAGAATTGTAGCAACCACACGGTTCGTGCTAGAAAACCATTTGTTGTTAGCTGCATCTCGTCCATTACGTGTAGCAAGCCATTCGATTTGGTTTTGCTATTCAGGATCGTACCATTTGAATCGTTGATTAGAAGAATATGACGATAGGTTTAGATGATGTCTCCATGTTTAACCCCAAACAAGATTAGAAGATATAGCGAATGCAAATTGTGTAAATTTTGCATGATCTCCAAATTTGATACTAAACTTAAATAAATTATGATTTTTCTTTTAGTCAAGTGAGCCATTGTTGAATTCTTCAATTGTGTTTTTGGTCGTCTATATAATAAATTAATATCACATTTTTATATCTGCAATTATTTTCAGTCTATGAATTTTTTCAAATACTACGGCCTGAGAACTTGATGGAACGAGAAAAGAAAGAAAAGAAATATTCTCCACTTGCTCTAGTGGAAAAAAAGCAAAAGAAACTTTGATTACTCTTTGAAATTTTATATTTTTAATGCAAATAAACTATTTGGGAGTTGATAAAACATGAAACATGTCGTCAATTGGTCGATATGTCCGTTGAAAACAAGTAAAGATTAATGAAATGATTTTGCCTTTTGAGAAAGTGGACTACTTGACTTGACTTCGTTTTTGGAAAATACTTGCATCCTCCTCTATGTTATTTTCTCTTTAGGTTGCATTACGACCATTTGCATTTTGTTCGTCCCTTATACTCACTTTCCTGCAAAATATGAAACTGTTTCTTATTCTTGCCTTCAATGCTCTCATGTTACTTGAAGCATATCGGTTTACCGATGAAACTGATAGGCAAGCGTTGTTCGATTTCAAGTCTCAAGTTTCTGAAGGCAAAAGAGATGTGTTGTCCTCATGGAATAACTCATTCCCTCTCTGCAACTGGAAGGGGGTGACTTGTGGCAACAAACACAAGAGAGTTACTTGTTTGGACCTCAGAGGATTGCAATTGGGCGGGGTAATATCACCATCTATTGGTAATCTTTCCTTTCTCATGTGGCTTAATCTCACTGATAACTCGTTTGGTGGAACCATCCCTCAAGAGGTGGGAAACTTGTTTAGACTTGAATACTTGGATATGGGTTTAAATAATTTGGGAGGAGGGATTCCAGTCGGTCTAATTAATTGCTCTAGATTGGTGGAGCTCGTGTTGTTTTCAAATCATCTTAGAGGAGGTTTTCCTTCAGAAGTATGTTCATTGACAAAGCTTGTCGATTTAGATCTTGGTCGAAACGACCTGAAAGGGAAGCTCCCTGCATCTCTAGGAAACTTGACATCACTCAAAAAACTTAGATTTGGGGAGAACAATATAGAAGGAGGAATTCCAGATGATGTAGCTAGATTGACTCAACTGGTGTTTCTTAAATTATCATTCAACAACTTCTCAGGTGTTTTTCCTCCATCCATCTACAATTTGTCCTCACTTGAGTTTTTAAGCATCTTTCATAATAGTTTTTCGGGTAGCCTAAGGACTGATTTTGGTAATCTACTACCGAAACTTCGAGAGGTACATATGGGAAGGAATCATTTAACAGGAGCCATTCCAACTACACTTACCAATATCTCAACTCTTCAAAAGTTGACAATGGAGTATAACTATCTGACAGGAAGTATTCCTCCGAGCTTTGGAAAAGTAAAAAATTTGCAAAGGTTGAATCTTAAGGGTAATTCTCTGGGAGGTCTCTCTTTTAGAGATCTCGAATTTCTTGTTGCTTTGACTAATTGCACCCAACTAGAAAAGTTATCTGTACTTGAAAACAGGCTTGTCGGTGACTTGCCTGCCTCTGTTGCCAATCTGTCCACCAACCTCCTCTATTTAGGCCTTCAAGGAAATTTCATCTCTGGAAGTATTCCTCATGACATTGGGAATCTCATAAGACTGCAAACATTTTTGTTGTCACGAAATCTATTGACAGGACCACTCCCAACCTCTCTTGGGAAGCTTATAGGATTGGGGGAATTGGATGTCAGTCATAATAGGATGTCAGGAGAGATACTATCTTCTATAGGCAACATCACTATGTTAGAAACACTCGATTTGTCTAACAATAGTTTTGAAGGTATTGTTCCTTCAAGTCTCGGCAACTGTAGTCACATGCTCCATTTACGGATTGGGTATAATAAGTTGGATGGGACTATACCCAAGGAAATTATGCAAATCCCAACCCTTGTTAACCTAAGCATGGAAGGTAATTTTTTGAGCGGCTCTCTACCAAACGATGTTGGAAGACTACAAAATCTTGTTGTTCTGTCTCTTGGGAATAATAAATTATCAGGACAACTCCCACAAACCTTGGGAAAATGTCTCTCGATGGAAGTTATTTATCTACAACGAAATTCTTTTGATGGGGACATTCCAGATATAAGAGGGTTGATGGGTGTTAAAAGGGTTGACTTGTCCAAAAATAATCTCTCTGGAAGTATACCTGGATATTTCGCAAACTTTTTGTCGTTGGAATATCTCAATCTATCCATTAACAATTTCGAGGGAAGGGTGCCAATGGAAGGAATATTTCAGAATACTACTAAAGTTTCCATATTTGGAAACAATGATCTATGTGGAGGCATTAGGGGATTTCAACTAAAGCCATGCCTCCCGCAAGCACCACCAGCGGGGACGAAGCATTCCTCTCGTTTAAAGAAAGTTGTAGTTGGAGTTAGCGTAGGCATAAATTTGCTTTTCCTGTTGTTCCTAGCTTTAGTTTCTCTACGTTGGTTCAAAAAGAGAAAGAAGAACAAGCAGACCAATAATCCAACTCCTTCTACTTTGGAAGTCTTCCATGAGAAGATAAGTTATGGAGATCTCCATAATGCGACAAATGGCTTCTCTTCGAGCAATATGGTTGGGTCAGGCAGTTTTGGTACTGTGTTTAAGGCATTGCTGCCCACGGAGAACAAGAATGTTGCAGTGAAAGTTCTAAACCTGCAGAGACGTGGAGCGATGAAGAGCTTTATGGCAGAATGTGAATCCTTGAAGGACATAAGGCATCGTAATCTTGTGAAACTGTTGACGGCTTGTTCGAGTATTGATTTCCAAGGAAACAAATTTAGAGCTCTCATCTATGAGTTCATGCCGAATGGAAGCTTGGATAAGTGGCTGCACCCAGAGGAAGTGGAAGAGATTCGCAGGCCCTCAAGAACCTTGACACTTCTTGAAAGGCTCAACATTGCCATAGACGTGGCTTCTGTTTTGGACTATCTTCACGTTCATTGTCATGAGCCTATAGCTCATTGCGATCTTAAGCCAAGCAACGTCCTTTTAAACGATGATCTAACTGCCCATGTTAGCGACTTTGGTCTGGCTCTTCTTCTCCTCAAATTCGACCAGGAGTCCTTCTTCAACCAACTGAGCTCAGCTGGCGTTAGAGGAACCATCGGCTATGCCGCACCAGGTAAAACAATCACACATCTGTTATATTATATGAAAAAAATTAGTAAATTCTTTTTTTGCATTACAATCTTGTTGTCGTTCGTTGTTTCTATGAATTATGTTACAGAATATGGAATGGGAGGACAACCATCAATACATGGTGATGTTTATAGCTTTGGGGTTCTCATTTTGGAAATGTTCACTGGAAAAAGACCAACCAATGAGTTATTTGGGGGAAACTTTACGCTACACAGCTACACCAAGTCAGAGTTGCCGGAAAGAGTATTGGACATTGTAGACGAATCGATTCTTCACAGCGGTCTTAGAGTTGGTTTCCCTGTTGCTGAATGCTCGACACTGGTTTTGGAAGTGGGACTTAGGTGTTGTGAAGAATCTCCTATGAACCGGTTGGCAACGAGTGAAGTTGCAAAAGAGTTGATCTCAATCAGAGAGAGGTTTTTAAAACCATAAGAACAGCCAAACGTTGAAGTGCTTATGGTTTTCTCTACCAAAAGGCTAAATAAAAGGCCTCTATAGTATCATCTTTCATAATGTGTTGTTTTCTTTCTCTAAGTACACATATACATTATATATACATATATACATATATATCTTGCAGAATATTGTTAACGGATGCTATGTTATTTGCCAACAAAAGACGAATGTTGAGATACCCTCAGTTCTTTACAATCAGTTTTGAAAAAAATTCTTTTGTATTTTGGTTTTTTTCTATGATCAAGATAAGTTTTTCAAAATTTCGGGCTTGCTTAAATTTCCAAGGGCCTTTTAGTTTACTTGCATTTTAGAGACCTGTAAGGAGTTTCTTGCTGAGCTTACAAGCCCTGTTTCTCTGATTTTTTCTTTTCCGAGGCTTGAGCTGAAACGACTATAGAAAATTCCATGTTGAAATGGTAAATGAGTTTGGTGAATGCATTGATCAATCAATTTTGCTCTTATTCTTCATAAAGCAACTTTTCTGGATCTGTCTGTTTTATTCACAGTTTTGCCGTTATTCGATTAATCATATATTCAAACAATATTTGTAACATAACTCCATATATTTTCGTTGATCAATAAATTTACCAAGTAAAAGAAGATATACTTTTTGTTATTTGTGTACTTTTTATAAAGTTATGATCTTATGGTGCTTATGAACAATGTCATTTTTTCTCATGATTAACGGATCTTTAGATTATACTCAGTTAGGGATCAAATGAGATTTTGCTTTCTTTTTTTTTTTCTTTCTTGTCACCTTGCCGGTTCCAATGTGGGATTCATATGACTAGAACAAGTAAATAAATATTGATGAAATGCTCTTTTATTGCTAAGTGACTTGAGAATAACAATTTCACAGAGTTTGATAGAGAAAGCAAGGGTTACTACTTGGCTTATTCGATTATTCCAATTGGACTTTCCACTCTTAGAAAATTACAAAAGTGACTATTCTGTGCTTCTACCGTATTATTGAAATTTTTTATTTAATTTCAATTATAAAGTGACTTTCCACTCTTAGGGTATCTCAACGAAGCAAAAGATGACTAGCTGTTCTTGACCATGACAGTCTTTATAGCTCCATCCTCAATTTCCAGCTTGTGGTTCGGTATGATCTTCGCAAACTCCTTGGCATATTCCACGGGTATCGGATCCATGAACCGTCAAAACCCTGCCATTACATCAATCATAGCTTATTTATATATATCGAACAAACAGTATGAGTTAGAGAACCTAACGAATCTCCCCTGCATTCTTTGTCAATCTTGAGGCAAGCTTCATGCATATCAGTGTTTAACCTTTCAGTTAAGCTCTCCTCGGTCACACGGTACCCGGATTTTCCTGTAAAATATCAGCATATTGATAGAGACACTGGAGTTTTGATATGAGACAATGCAGGAAAACTAAAGCGTGATAACAATACCATCTTCAACATCAATAAATCCTTGTTGCTTAATTATTTCCAGAAAATCTTCCCCAAGACGCTCTTCTATGCCTTTCTTCAGATCATAACGCCCCGAGAGATTGATTACGTTGGGGATATCGTGATACTTGGAGGCATAGAGGAGGACCACATCACCTCCCTTACTGTGGCCGAGAATTATAGGAACCACACGGTTCATATTAGAAAAGTATTGGATAATTGAATGTAGATCATCAGCTTCATGGCTATAGTTACCATAACAGAAACTGCCTTCACTCTCTCTGCAACAATGTAAACGCCACAACCCCAAAATGAAATCAAAATCCATTTTCTTTCGTTCAATGATTATGACGCAAGAAAGAGAAACATACCCATTCCCAGAGAAATCAAAATGAAAAGCGCTAATCCCCTCTTTCTCTATAGCAGCAGCCACATTATTCATAATTTGGTTATTCTGCATAGACAGGCCAAAGACAAGTTATTTCATATGCAACTCTTACCATGTTGTATAGATCATCTTCGACATGTTAGTATTAACTAAGACAGCATTGCTTACTGAATTCGAGAACCAGCTAACAAAAATAGAACATGAAAGCTTACTGCGAGGAAAAAAGAAAGCACTTAAGAGATTTGGTACATACTGCAAACTGTAGTAAGATTTTCAGTTATTCCGTAATGTATAACCTTCAAATCACTTATTGTATCAAAATGATCGAAACGACTAAGACAATAAACGCTTCAAGTCTTATTATCTAATTCAAGAAAAAAACAGCTTGAGGAGTCTTTGGCTTCAACAGATTTGAAGTTTGCCGTCAACATTCATACAAATTACAAGCAAGAGTCACTCATTATCTAACTCTGTGTAAAAACAAAGAAAGTTGCAAAACATTCAAGATGCAAATTGAACAAGATTGCCATTAGATTGAACTAATGTCAAAACCTTTAATCTCAGATCTCAGTCACTAGGAGAGGAGAGAAAACAAAAAAAAAAAAAAAAAAGGTTGCAGCTTTACGTTGGTGAATCACTGATTATGATTCCAGATTCATAATTCGATAAAGGGTAAGTGAGAAGAAAGCGTAAACCAAAATAAACTAACCTTGTTTGATCGAAAGCCATGGCACAAGACCACAATTTCTGTTGAACCAGTCTCATGAAGCAGGCCCACCAGCTTCTCATTGTGGCTGTTCGGAATCACAATCTTCTGTTGTGCACACGCTGAAACAAAACAGGATTTTTCAACAGTATGACAATCTGATAATCGTGAAATGGAATCGATCAGGACACCACTGTTACATACCTGAAATCCCCTGAGACGAATCCATTCTCAAGTTGTTTGCTTTGTTGCAGAAGATTTGGTTGTTCTTGATGGGAAGGCCAACGTTGAAGAAGGGTAATGTGGGAAAAGACTAAAAAAACCCCTCTATTATCTTTAAGTTTAAGAAATGCTCAAATAATATTTGGACTAATATACTACTAACCTAAAACCTTGAACTTGGTTGTAAGAACTTCACCTACTTATGCTTCCTCGTATGTTTGTGCTCTATGAATCTGTTAAATGTTTAATTCGGCTCTCAAATGTGTTGACACAGAGCTTTCACGGCACTATGTACAGTCTTATTATAATTAATAATTAGGAACGACGATCTCTGGTCAAGCCACCCCACGAGAACTATCACATTGCACCAGATAGAGCCCCATACCATGGCCTAGTGCTGGATATGCCAAAAAGAATATTTCTCATCCTATATCTCTCCGAATCTAAAATTAGAAACTTATATTTCTCCGAAATCATAGTTCAAAACCTAATAACCTATGTATGATTTAAAACTTTGTTTTCGATCAAATCATGTTTTGTGGTTAATTAGATTAAGAACTTTGATTTAGGAGATATAGATTTAAAACTTTGTTTTCGGAGATATCTAGTACTAGGCCATAGTATGAATTCTATCTAATGCAATGTGATACTTCTATGGGAAAATGGATTTGTTCTCCCTAATAGTTCCGATGATTATTATTTTAATCATTTTTATTTACTTATTATATATTTTTTTGGTCAACCAAACATAAATAAATGTCCAATGCAATTTTGTAGAGACAATTACAAGTCTTGTCGTTTAATTCTCAAAGAAACAAAGAAAATGACTAGTTGTTCTTCACAATGACCGTCTTTATGAACTCCATAACTGTTGAAATATTGATATTGATGCTTGGTATAACAATGATTATCTCCTTTCACAATCTCCAGCTTGTGGTTTGGTATGATCTTCGCATCTTCCACGGGTACTACTTCGTCATCCGATCCATGAACTGTAAAGACCCTGCCGTTACAATCAATCATGGTTTGTTTTATATTTCAAAGATGCGATGTGAGTTAGAGAGAACTAGGCTAATCTCACGTGCATTCTTTGCCAATCTTGAGGCAAGCTCCATGCATAGCAGTGCTTAACCTTTCCATTAAGCTCCCCTCAGTAACACAGTACCCGTATTTTCTTGTAAAATACCAGCACATGGATAAAGACACTACAGTTCTGATCTGAGACAATGCAGAAAAACCAAAAAGCCATAGCGATACCTTCTTTAGCATCCATGAATCCTTGTTGCTTAACTCTTTCCAAAAAATCTTCCCCAAAACGCTCTCCAATGCCTTTTTTCAGATCATAACGTCCCGAGACATTGATTACACTGCGGATATTTTGATACATCACCTCCAACGCATTTAAAAGTTAAAGCGGTCAAAATAAGTTGAGAGTATCATGCAATGTTGGACTCGGATTCCACCCCTTCTGTAAATCTGTTGCTGGAGACAGAAGATCGCCTGGTACTACTTGCCTTTACTATGCCCGAGAATTGTAGCAACCACACGGTTCGTGCTAGAAAACCATTTGTTGTTAGCTGCATCTCGTCCATTACGTGTAGCAAGCCATTCGATTTGGTTTTGCTATTCAGGATCGTACCATTTGAATCGTTGATTAGAAGAATATGACGATAGGTTTAGATGATGTCTCCATGTTTAACCCCAAACAAGATTAGAAGATATAGCGAATGCAAATTGTGTAAATTTTGCATGATCTCCAAATTTGATACTAAACTTAAATAAATTATGATTTTTCTTTTAGTCAAGTGAGCCATTGTTGAATTCTTCAATTGTGTTTTTGGTCGTCTATATAATAAATTAATATCACATTTTTATATCTGCAATTATTTTCAGTCTATGAATTTTTTCAAATACTACGGCCTGAGAACTTGATGGAACGAGAAAAGAAAGAAAAGAAATATTCTCCACTTGCTCTAGTGGAAAAAAAGCAAAAGAAACTTTGATTACTCTTTGAAATTTTATATTTTTAATGCAAATAAACTATTTGGGAGTTGATAAAACATGAAACATGTCGTCAATTGGTCGATATGTCCGTTGAAAACAAGTAAAGATTAATGAAATGATTTTGCCTTTTGAGAAAGTGGACTACTTGACTTGACTTCGTTTTTGGAAAATACTTGCATCCTCCTCTATGTTATTTTCTCTTTAGGTTGCATTACGACCATTTGCATTTTGTTCGTCCCTTATACTCACTTTCCTGCAAAATATGAAACTGTTTCTTATTCTTGCCTTCAATGCTCTCATGTTACTTGAAGCATATCGGTTTACCGATGAAACTGATAGGCAAGCGTTGTTCGATTTCAAGTCTCAAGTTTCTGAAGGCAAAAGAGATGTGTTGTCCTCATGGAATAACTCATTCCCTCTCTGCAACTGGAAGGGGGTGACTTGTGGCAACAAACACAAGAGAGTTACTTGTTTGGACCTCAGAGGATTGCAATTGGGCGGGGTAATATCACCATCTATTGGTAATCTTTCCTTTCTCATGTGGCTTAATCTCACTGATAACTCGTTTGGTGGAACCATCCCTCAAGAGGTGGGAAACTTGTTTAGACTTGAATACTTGGATATGGGTTTAAATAATTTGGGAGGAGGGATTCCAGTCGGTCTAATTAATTGCTCTAGATTGGTGGAGCTCGTGTTGTTTTCAAATCATCTTAGAGGAGGTTTTCCTTCAGAAGTATGTTCATTGACAAAGCTTGTCGATTTAGATCTTGGTCGAAACGACCTGAAAGGGAAGCTCCCTGCATCTCTAGGAAACTTGACATCACTCAAAAAACTTAGATTTGGGGAGAACAATATAGAAGGAGGAATTCCAGATGATGTAGCTAGATTGACTCAACTGGTGTTTCTTAAATTATCATTCAACAACTTCTCAGGTGTTTTTCCTCCATCCATCTACAATTTGTCCTCACTTGAGTTTTTAAGCATCTTTCATAATAGTTTTTCGGGTAGCCTAAGGACTGATTTTGGTAATCTACTACCGAAACTTCGAGAGGTACATATGGGAAGGAATCATTTAACAGGAGCCATTCCAACTACACTTACCAATATCTCAACTCTTCAAAAGTTGACAATGGAGTATAACTATCTGACAGGAAGTATTCCTCCGAGCTTTGGAAAAGTAAAAAATTTGCAAAGGTTGAATCTTAAGGGTAATTCTCTGGGAGGTCTCTCTTTTAGAGATCTCGAATTTCTTGTTGCTTTGACTAATTGCACCCAACTAGAAAAGTTATCTGTACTTGAAAACAGGCTTGTCGGTGACTTGCCTGCCTCTGTTGCCAATCTGTCCACCAACCTCCTCTATTTAGGCCTTCAAGGAAATTTCATCTCTGGAAGTATTCCTCATGACATTGGGAATCTCATAAGACTGCAAACATTTTTGTTGTCACGAAATCTATTGACAGGACCACTCCCAACCTCTCTTGGGAAGCTTATAGGATTGGGGGAATTGGATGTCAGTCATAATAGGATGTCAGGAGAGATACTATCTTCTATAGGCAACATCACTATGTTAGAAACACTCGATTTGTCTAACAATAGTTTTGAAGGTATTGTTCCTTCAAGTCTCGGCAACTGTAGTCACATGCTCCATTTACGGATTGGGTATAATAAGTTGGATGGGACTATACCCAAGGAAATTATGCAAATCCCAACCCTTGTTAACCTAAGCATGGAAGGTAATTTTTTGAGCGGCTCTCTACCAAACGATGTTGGAAGACTACAAAATCTTGTTGTTCTGTCTCTTGGGAATAATAAATTATCAGGACAACTCCCACAAACCTTGGGAAAATGTCTCTCGATGGAAGTTATTTATCTACAACGAAATTCTTTTGATGGGGACATTCCAGATATAAGAGGGTTGATGGGTGTTAAAAGGGTTGACTTGTCCAAAAATAATCTCTCTGGAAGTATACCTGGATATTTCGCAAACTTTTTGTCGTTGGAATATCTCAATCTATCCATTAACAATTTCGAGGGAAGGGTGCCACTGGAAGGAATATTTCAGAATACTACTAAAGTTTCCATATTTGGAAACAATGATCTATGTGGAGGCATTAGGGGATTTCAACTAAAGCCATGCCTCCCGCAAGCACCACCAGCGGGGACGAAGCATTCCTCTCGTTTAAAGAAAGTTGTAGTTGGAGTTAGCGTAGGCATAAATTTGCTTTTCCTGTTGTTCCTAGCTTTAGTTTCTCTACGTTGGTTCAAAAAGAGAAAGAAGAACAAGCAGACCAATAATCCAACTCCTTCTACTTTGGAAGTCTTCCATGAGAAGATAAGTTATGGAGATCTCCATAATGCGACAAATGGCTTCTCTTCGAGCAATATGGTTGGGTCAGGCAGTTTTGGTACTGTGTTTAAGGCATTGCTCCCCACGGAGAACAAGAATGTTGCAGTGAAAGTTCTAAACCTGCAGAGACGTGGAGCGATGAAGAGCTTTATGGCAGAATGTGAATCCTTGAAGGACATAAGGCATCGTAATCTTGTGAAACTGTTGACGGCTTGTTCGAGTATTGATTTCCAAGGAAACAAATTTAGGGCTCTCATTTATGAGTTCATGCCGAATGGAAGCTTGGATAAGTGGCTGCACCCAGAGGAAGTGGAAGAGATTCGTAGGCCCTCAAGAACCTTGACACTTCTTGAAAGGCTCAACATTGCCATAGACGTGGCTTCTGTTTTGGACTATCTTCACGTTCATTGTCATGAGCCTATAGCTCATTGCGATCTTAAGCCAAGCAACGTCCTTTTAAACGATGATCTAACTGCCCATGTTAGCGACTTTGGTCTGGCTCGTCTTCTCCTCAAATTCGACCAGGAGTCCTTCTTCAACCAACTGAGCTCAGCTGGCGTTACAGGAACCATCGGCTATGCCGCACCAGGTAAAACAATCACACATCTGTTATATTATATGAAGAAAATTAGTAAATTCTTTTTTTGCATTACAATCTTGTTGTCGTTCGTTGTTTCTATGAATTATGTTACAGAATATGGAATGGGAGGACAACCATCAATACATGGTGATGTTTATAGCTTTGGGGTTCTCATTTTGGAAATGTTCACTGGAAAAAGACCAACCAATGAGTTATTTGGGGGAAACTTTACGCTACACAGCTACACCAAGTCASAGTTGCCGGAAAGAGTATTGGACATTGTAGACGAATCGATTCTTCACAGCGGTCTTAGAGTTGGTTTCCCTGTTGCTGAATGCTCGACACTGGTTTTGGAAGTGGGACTTAGGTGTTGTGAAGAATCTCCTATGAACCGGTTGGCAACGAGTGAAGTTGCAAAAGAGTTGATCTCAATCAGAGAGAGGTTTTTAAAACCATAAGAACAGCCAAACGTTGAAGTGCTTATGGTTTTCTCTACCAAAAGGCTAAATAAAAGGCCTCTATAGTATCATCTTTCATAATGTGTTGTTTTCTTTCTCTAAGTACACATATACATTATATATACATATATACATATATATCTTGCAGAATATTGTTAACGGATGCTATGTTATTTGCCAACAAAAGACGAATGTTGAGATACCCTCAGTTCTTTACAATCAGTTTTGAAAAAAATTCTTTTGTATTTTGGTTTTTTTCTATGATCAAGATAAGTTTTTCAAAATTTCGGGCTTGCTTAAATTTCCAAGGGCCTTTTAGTTTACTTGCATTTTAGAGACCTGTAAGGAGTTTCTTGCTGAGCTTACAAGCCCTGTTTCTCTGATTTTTTCTTTTCCGAGGCTTGAGCTGAAACGACTATAGAAAATTCCATGTTGAAATGGTAAATGAGTTTGGTGAATGCATTGATCAATCAATTTTGCTCTTATTCTTCATAAAGCAACTTTTCTGGATCTGTCTGTTTTATTCACAGTTTTGCCGTTATTCGATTAATCATATATTCAAACAATATTTGTAACATAACTCCATATATTTTCGTTGATCAATAAATTTACCAAGTAAAAGAAGATATACTTTTTGTTATTTGTGTACTTTTTATAAAGTTATGATCTTATGGTGCTTATGAACAATGTCATTTTTTCTCATGATTAACGGATCTTTAGATTATACTCAGTTAGGGATCAAATGAGATTTTGCTTTCTTTTTTTTTTTCTTTCTTGTCACCTTGCCGGTTCCAATGTGGGATTCATATGACTAGAACAAGTAAATAAATATTGATGAAATGCTCTTTTATTGCTAAGTGACTTGAGAATAACAATTTCACAGAGTTTGATAGAGAAAGCAAGGGTTACTACTTGGCTTATTCGATTATTCCAATTGGACTTTCCACTCTTAGAAAATTACAAAAGTGACTATTCTGTGCTTCTACCGTATTATTGAAATTTTTTATTTAATTTCAATTATAAAGTGACTTTCCACTCTTAGGGTATCTCAACGAAGCAAAAGATGACTAGCTGTTCTTGACCATGACAGTCTTTATAGCTCCATCCTCAATTTCCAGCTTGTGGTTCGGTATGATCTTCGCAAACTCCTTGGCATATTCCACGGGTATCGGATCCATGAACCGTCAAAACCCTGCCATTACATCAATCATAGCTTATTTATATATATCGAACAAACAGTATGAGTTAGAGAACCTAACGAATCTCCCCTGCATTCTTTGTCAATCTTGAGGCAAGCTTCATGCATATCAGTGTTTAACCTGTCCATCAAGCTCTCCTCGGTAACACGTTACCCAGAATTCTCTTTAACAAACCAGCACATTGATAGAAACACTAAGAGTTCTGATCTGATACAGTCCAGAAAATCTTCCCCAAGACGCTCTCCTATGCCTTTCTTCAGATCATAGAAGATTGATTACATAGGAGATATCTTGATACTTGGAGGCATAGAAGAGGATCACATCACCTCTTACGCATTCAAAAGTTGAGTGGTCAAATTAAGTTGAGTGTATCTTGCAATGTCGTTGCTTGAGGCAGAAGATCAAACAGTCCTTGTTACCTTTACTGTGGCCGAGAATTATAGCAACCACACGGTTCGTGCTAGAGAAGTATTGGAGAACAGAATGTAGATCATCAGCTTCATAACTGTAGTTACCATAATAGAAACTTCACTCTCTCTGCAACAACGAAATCGCTGTAACCTAAAAATCAAAATAAAACACAAATAGTCCAAATCAATTATAACACAAGAAAGAGAAACATACCCATTCCCAGAGAAATCAAAACGGAGAGCGCTGATCCCTTCTTTCTCTATAGCAACAGCCACATTTTTCAAAATTTTGAAGTTCTACATAAATTCATAGGCCAAAGACAAAGGTAATTCATGCATAACTCCTACCAACATCTGTAACCTTATGACGTCATGAGGACTCCACCTTTGGTGTACAAATATCTTCTACTTGTTAGTAAATAAGAATAATAGAACATGAAAGCTTACTGCAGGGAAAGAAAGCACTTTCTAAGATTTGGTACATACTGCAAAAAATGTGGTAAGATTTTCAGATATTTAACTAATGTAACCTTCAAATCGTAATGAAATTATCGAAACGACTAAAACAATAAACACCTCGATTCAAGGTCCTTGAAGTCTAATTGGCTAGTGATATGCTCAAATTAACACCCTAAAAGTACTAAAGCAGTTGCTGCAGTATATCAGGGGTCGAACACAAGAACTCAAGAAAATTCACACAATAAATAACTTAGTGAAGATTAAGCTAAGCAAATCACGCTTAAACAAGAAAAGTGATCGAAATATGATTTTTAATTCAATTCAGGGAAGGATTAGGCTCAGTAACTGGAAATCAATGATAAACAACAATTAATAAATTAAGGTTCAATTCATTCAAGTATTGCGTTTGAACTCAAACACGAAAGTATAGTTAACCAACCGTCGCGAAACTAACTAAGTCTAAAGTCTAAAATTCCAAATCTCTTTGCAAATCCTACACAGTAAACCAGCAATCAATTCAAGTTTGATATGTTCACAATTCGATTAAACTAAATCTCTTTGCAGATAATCCAATTGCTCACCCTAGTTTTATCAGATTACCAATTGCACTGCGTGCCTAATCGATTAATCTAGTTCTATATTCTAAGTGATTAAATTTTGAGAACAACCTATGGTGAAGAACTATTCAGATTATGAACCCTAACAAATCAATTGTCATAAATCATAAATCCATATGAAAACCCCGAACCTAAAATGAGACTACCTGCATACGATGATGAAACAAATAACATAACGAATAGATCATGAAATTAAACAAAACAAAAGAAAAACAAGGGTTCGGGATCTTCTATGATGAACAAAGTCTTGATCCGTCTCTACAAAAGCTCTCAAGTCACAGAATAAAGTGAAAAGTAAGTCCTCCTAACCTAAAGACTAAGAGTTTGCTTAAAGTCTAAAACACGAGCTGGGCTTTGTAAATGGAAAGTATTGGGCTTCTTATGGGCTTCCTTGAAAATCTCTTCCGCTGATTACGCCAGATCGATCGATACCATGATGGTGTCGATCGATGCTAAAGCTTCAAAACGGGTACTTTCTTCTTGCTCCAAAAGGCTCCAAATGTCTCCAAAATCTCCAATTTCGTCCCAAACGTGCAAAACCTGAAAAGACTCTAAAATGATAGAAAAGCACTAGAAAGACTCGATAAAACGACTTATATCATGGCTAAAAACGTAAAATCCATGATATATCAACTCCCCAGATTTAGCCTTTGCTTGCCTCCAAAAACAAAAACTAAGTGAGAGAAAGAGGTTTGAAAAACCTAGAGATCCGATCTGGTACCGAAATCAATGATCTCCTCTTCCCAAGCGCCCACTGCCGCCTCGATCGCCTAATCTAACCATGTTTCTCCGTGAACCCCAACTTCCCAAGACTTCACTTATTATCTCACACCAATATTCATCCAAGCTCTCATCGCCTTCATCCGCAATCAGTGTTCAAGAACTTTCCAGATTCTTGCCCATACAATATCATAGCTAAAGAACCCTTTATTCAACAACATTTATTGCTTTTCGTATCCTTTATCTCCCTGACTTATTTCATGATCGCTCGTTGGATATTCAACAGCAGTTTATCTGAACAGATATACAAATCAAGGTCCGATTGATAGCTGCTACCGAATCCTCTGCTCTTACCCTCTCAATGTATCAAAAGTCAGTGAATAATGGGGTCATAGGAAATTTTCCTACCCTCACTTCAGCCTTTATGTGATCATTCCTTATCCAAGTAATAATGGGGTCATAGGAAATTTTCCTACCCCTCTACTCGCGGAAATCATTTCATCTTTTATATATATTTTACCTGCTTTAACGCAAATATGTATCCAACATTTTTCACGAGGAGATATACCACAATTTTCAAACATGATGGGTTCCTTATAGATATGAATGATGAATCAAGCTCTAAGAACACTAACTGTAGATGAAGTGCAAAATTTGGCTAAAGCTTGTAACCTAGACATGAGTGATTTCTACTGGCGTTATCCTTGATTTTCATTCGAACTGAAACTAATCCTGTAACAGTGATCACTCAAAAGCAAAATCAAAACAACAAAACCAAGCACAATCCAAAACTCTTGACTCAATTAAAACAAATTTTTTTTTTTTTTTTAGAAAACAAAAATGAACACAATGTCAAGAACTACTTCCCCAGACTTAAACAACACTGTCCCTGTTTATCAAGCCCAGAGAAGGTGAAAGAAATCAAAGGACAAAACGAATAGGTCAAGAACAAGAGGTGTTACTCAAGGGTGTTATCGATACAGGTGTCGATCGATACTAAGGTGGTGATCGACACGAACAAAAACGACCATCCTTCTTCCGACCTGATTCCAAGACACAACAAAACACAAAAACAAAAACTCATATTTATAGACTTACCAAAGGGTTGCCTCCCACTAATTTAATGTCACGAGCGACTTAACCAAGATATCCAGACAAGGGAGGACTACCCGAGATAAGCTCCACAACTACATCTCCAGCTTCAAAGTTTTTCATCATATCCTTTTTCTTTTCTTTCATCTCCGTAGGAATGAGAACTCTAACCTTATAGAAAGGTTTCGAGTGCCCTTGCACTTCACCTTATATTCGATCGAATCTCCATCACACTTCGAGGAATCAAAGTGAAATTAGCAGCACTGCTGATCTTCTTGCTGCCGCTTCTTTCTTGTTGCCTTGGTCTTCTCCACAACTTTCGGGGTGTTGGGGGTTCATTTGAAACATCTCGACTTTTTGGTTCATCATAAGACTCATCGAGCGATCGATCATCGAGTCTCGCCAGAGGCAATGGTGATGCGCGAGACATGTTTCGGGTGCTCCTCCGTAGGAATGGCATCGTAGAAGACGTCTGCAATGAAAGAGATTCTCTTATTAGGCGTGTCCATGATCGCGCTAACAGTAGCCATAAATGGTCTTCCCAAAATCAGGGCACCCCTGATCCTTCGGCTCATCTCCACAACCTGAAAATCAGTAGGAATCGACAATCTCCTATTTTAACAGTAAATCAAGAATCAGAGCAAGGAGTGAGCTGAAGAATCCGTGTGTTGTGTTAGGAGATCTCATCGCCTTTCAATCTCTCGCAATCGCCTCGACATGACGCGACACTAGACCCCGAGTCAACGAGATTCCTGAAGTTTACTCTGAGATGGAGATGGAACTGAAAATTTCCCTCGGTCTTCCTCTTCCAACCTGCTCAGCGGTGGTGACAACGGAGGTCCCCGCAACCATTTTTTTCGACAAAACTTGTTTCTCAGCCTCCCCACCTCTCTCTTGTCACTTGGGAATAAGATAGGCAACTTTGGCTTGTAATTTTCATCAACCATCTCTGTCCTTTTCTCGCAGTTATCGATTCAGTAGGTATCGACCGATACCAGATGAGTGTCGATCGATACTGGAGTTTGGCATCGCTCGCAGTTGGTGTCGATCGACACGTAGGGGTGTCGATCGATACTGTGGAATCTCAGAATTATCTCCATCTTCAGCAACCTTCGAATCTACAGAATTAGTAAGTATCGATCGATACCAGTGGGTATCTGGCCGATACTAAGATATCGATACGGACATAGTTTCTCAGCTCAAAATCCTCTTCTCAGGCGATCTCAAAATCCTCTTCAGAAGATGTGGTTGAACTATCTTCCTGATACCGATGTCTGATTATTTCGATTTTCCAAAGATTCTTCCGATGGATTTCGGAGCGATTCTCCCATCTCAGATCATGTATAAATTATCCATTTTCTATTGAAATCTACAGTCATCTTTTCTTGTCCCTCGTAATTTGTTCCAAGAGGATCTCCGTCTTACTCTCTCAGACTCTGAGAATACGTGTAAGTCAATTACAGACAAGCGAGTAAAATCACCGCTTTGGTTTTTGGGCGATGAGTGGCACCAAAACCAGATTGGTTACCTGCATTGTAACCACCTTGCTGATTGTTGTGAAGCTTCGGTTGTTGTAACCAAATTGCTGACCCTGAAAACCAGAACCACCAATGTAGTTAACATCCTCGCCTCATCTTCAATGTTCCCTATTTCCTCAGCAAAATGTACAGCCTTCTTCGCCTTTTCCCACTAAGAGGTTGGCATCGTGTCCAGCTTCGCCTCGAACCTCAGAATTGCGAACGTAGAACACTAGCGAGCCTTTTCCTCAAAATCAGCATTCTTGGTGCTATTGCTAGACGCCAAGTTCTCAATCAGCTTTACAGATCGGTTGGAACCCTAGTGTTGAAGTTCTGCATTTGCGTAATCCAGTGCCATCCGATACCGCCAATCAATCCTCTCGAAAAGATCCCGAGCAGTGAACTTGACTGAAACCGTGATGCGGACAGTCTCTCTGGTAGATCTGAATCGCACTCCAAGCAGCCTGAGTGCTTCTGTTGACCCCGAGAATTGAGAGATCTTGTTCCTGAGCTCTTCCGATCTCGCATCGTCATAGAAATTGTTCAGAATGCGTTCGGTCTGCTCCAAGTAGCGAGAGATCCGAGGAGGCTTCAGCCAGAAGCTGCCTCTCCACCAAGAGAGTATGGGAAGAGCTTACAAAAGAGGTATTCCTGTGGTACTCCATTGTACTTCATACCGTGACCAAGTCCTCGATTTCTCGATGTGATCCATAGGGTGCTCATGAGAGACCGTGAAGGGTGCTGTCCAACAAGAAAGTAAGCAGGTTTCAGCTCAAAGTCATTCCTCCTGAAAGTTGGAATACGGATCGCCGCACGATTGGCATGAGATCCATGGGTACTCGCCAAGTCTTCACTAAGCAAATGTTGTTGTGGAGGAGGTAGTTGTCCACCTTCCTCATCATGCACCAAACCTGTGGAAGATCCATTTCAACTGTAGTTCTTTCTTTGTCCGATAGGCTCAAGCTCGCTATCCGAGTGAGAGATTGATCGCTGGGTGTTCTTCGTTTCTCCTGGTGGTATGATGCACCTGAAAATCAAAAGACGAGAAGATAAGTAACCAAAATTTAAACAGACGTTCAGTGTCGATCGATACCAATGGAGTATCGATCGATACGACGATCTAACTTAGAAAAATCGACAACTAAAATTTAACGGTGAATTTTGTAGAACGGCGCCCAAATTTGATATGCTCAAATTAATACCCTAAAAGTACAAAGCATATATGGCCGAACACAAGAACTCAAGAAAATTCACACAATAAATAACTAAGATTAAGCTACAAATCACGCTTAAACAGTAAAAGTGATCGAAATATGATTGTTTTAATTCAATTCAGGGAAGGATTAGGCTCAGGTAACTCTCAGAAATCAATGATAAACAACAATTAATAAATTAAGGTTCAATTCAATTAACGTTTCGAACTCAAACACGAAAGTATAGTTAACCAACCGTCGCTAAAACTAACTAAGTCTAAAGTCTAAAATTCCAAATCTCTTTGCAAATCCTACACAGAAACCAGCAATCAATTCAAGTTTGATATGTTCACAATTCGATTAAACCAAATCTCTTTGCAGATAATCCAATTGCTCACCCTAGTTTTATCAGATTCAATGCACTGTCGGCCTAATCGATTAATCTAGGTTCTATATTCTAAGTGATCAGGGAAATAGCTTTGAGAACAACCTATGGTGAAGAACTATTCAGATTATGAACCCTAACAAATCAATTGTCATAAATCAGAAATCCATATGAGAAAACCCCGAACCTAAATGAGACTCGACATGATGATGAAACAAATAACATAACGAATAGATCATGAAATTAAACAAAACAAAAGAATAAAACAAGGGTTCGGATCTTCTATGATGAACAAAGTCTTGGATCCGTCTCCTCACAAAGCTCTCAAAAGTCAAGTCTCGGTGGCTGTGAATAATAGTGAAAAGTAAGTCCTCCTAACCAAAGACAAGAGTTTGCTTAAATGTCTAAAACACGAATCTTTGTAAATAAGTATTGGGCTCTTATGGTCTTCCTTGAAAATCTCTTCTGCCTTTATTATCGATCGATACCATGATGGTGTCGATCGATGCTAAAGCTTCAAACGGTACTTTCTTCTGTCTCCAAAAGGCTCCAAATGTCTCCAAAAATTTCTCCCAAACGTGTTAAAACCTGAAAAGACTCTAAAATGATAGAAAAAGCACTAGAAAGACTCGATAAAACGACTTATATCATGGCTAAAAACGGGTAAAATCCATGATATATCAGCTAGCTTTTGTTTTTAATTTTTTTGAATTAGTTTTAAAATTTTCGGATTAAAACATTTTAAAATATTAGAGAATAGAAGGAAATGTAAAATGAAATTTTGATATTATTGTAAAAGGTGAGAGACATTGAAAAAAAGTGAGGGGCAAATGAGATTACATTTCATTATAAAAGAACAAATGAGAATTTGATCTGTTTCTCTCGCTTATCTCTAAAAGAACAAATGATAATTTGATCCGTATCTTTGTTTGTTTGTATGCTTCTCTTTTGGGCTCTTGTCTCTGGAAATATCTATATTTTCCGCTAACTTATCTTGCCAGAGATATTTAACTATTTCCGCCGCTCGTTGTAGGATCAAGTGCTAACATACCCTCATAACTCAAACATCAACCTATTTTACCCACCTCTAATCTCATACCCTCATAACTCAAACATCAACCTTATCCATTCACTTTTTTACAAATCCCACAAACTACCCTCAACATATAATAATAATATCTCATCTAAACACATAAATTTTAAAAACAACAATACAATTTAATTTAACAAGAAACTGGGTCCCACCCTAACAACAAAATGGAGATTTACGCTTCATCATCTCTCTCCTATTTACGCTTCATCCTCTCATCTTCACATATCTCATTTACTCCCATTTGTGGTGCATTGAAGCGTCGGTGAAGAGGAAAAAAATGGAGATTTAGGTTTTTAAGCTTCCATACGCCATTGGAGGTCGAAAGGAGCTTTGTTTCTTCCACTGGCCGCTGTTTTTGAAGACTCTGAACCATCTCCATCCGCCATTATAGCTTGGAGGTTAGAGCTCGAGTGAAGCTCGTTTTCGTTGATTTTTGAGCTCGTTTGAGGTAATGTACATCATCAACGTAGAGATATTGTACTGGTTGAGTGACGGGTAGAAAATATGCGGAATCGCAGCTCGATTTTTGTGTTTCGATGGTAGAAAATATGTAATACTGAATATCACTAGTATTACTAAGAATATATGTATTACTGAAAATAACTTGTATTACTAAGACTATTTATATTATCAGTATAACTAAGATACTAAGAATTAGACATCAATATAATGATATTACTATGCTTATTTGTATTACTGAATATAACCGCTCTTATTATTTTCAGGGTACAATGAATAAAAAGCAGCTCACTCTCATACATTTTGACATTACATTATTCGAGGAAAGAGATGAAATAGATGGATTTCTGAGAGATGTTCATCACACTTTTGTTAAACATAAGTGAGGAGGTCATTATACTTTACCGATGGAACAAATAGAAGATGGGGTTGGATGAAGATAGTGAGGTGAAATTTAGTTACATTCCGTGAAGTGGAGCCTAAGAAACCAGTATATATCTACGATGATGATGATGTGGTTATTTGGAGTCAGTACGAAGAGCAAAGTGTGTCGTATGTGGAGATTGTCAATAAGCGTGGCAAAATCTGGGGTGTAATATACTTCCAATGAAGGTGAACAAGCAGTATATGAATTCTAGGCTGAGGAAATTATCGAGATTGTGATCATGAATCAATTCAAGCAAGTGAACTCTCGAACACCATGATATGGTTGTCCAATTTATGAAGAAAGAGGAAGAGAGTGGATAATATTTCATGCGAAGAGTTGATAATATTCCATGCGAAAAGAGAGTGGATAATATTGCATGTGAGGGAAGAGACTTGATAACTTGTTTATGAACGAATATATAAGGTCACACATTCTCGTAGAGGACAGATGCTAATCTTGAATGGGAAGATAGTATGAATGTCTATATCGGGCAAGAGTTTTCAACCAAGATGAGGTGCAAGAATTAGTAGTGACATCCGAATCAAGTTTTGAGTTTCATTGACAAGTCCGATACAACGCAGACGGTAAAATGTGAATCCAAAAAGTGTGGGCTTTTGTGGGAAGATTAAGTATTACTGATATAACTATATAACAAAATACAACTAAGTATTACTGATATAACTATATAACAAAATACAACTAAGTATTACTGATATAACTATATAACAAAATACAACTAGGTACTACTGATATAATTTTTACCAAGGTCAACTACATATACATATATATATATATATATATTTAAATATCGAAGTTGCTTATATATATTGCTACTATTAACGATTTAATTCTTAATATCAAATTTATTAAGAAAACAAAATGCAATTCTATAGATATGGTCTTTCCTTTGAAAATATCTTAGACATATATGAGTCTTCCCTAAACACTTAGGCCATTATGATATTGCTTATACAAACATCGTTATTTTATAAAAGTTTTTTTGTCAAAGTTTACTAACCTTATTTCTATTAGCTATTGTAATCTGTACAACTAAAAAAAATGAATAAAAAACATAGCATAACTAGTTAAACCTGAAAAAACCAAAAATACAACTATGTGTAAGTTGGTATTACTAGATAACTTAGTACAACTAACTGAATAATATTTTATTATATCTGTAGTGTGAACGCATGTATTCACACTTATTTTAATAATTTTTTATTGTTAACATCATTTATTTGTCTAATTTTTGTTTTATTAAATTCCTTTTTAATATTATTTAGGGTTTAGGATTTAGGGTATAGGGTATGGTTTATATATAGTCGCTTGAAGTAAGGCTAGTTTGTATAGTTGTGAATTGTACGTAATGTTCATACACAGAAAAAGATTCAAAATACATACTAAGCTGAAAGATAACCCAAAGTACAAAAACACATCAACAAAAAACCATGAAATTAGTCATCCAAAATACAAAAACACAACACAAAAAACCTTAAGTTTTCACCTTTTCTTCAACTTCGAAGACATGCCTCTTCTTGGCCTCTTAATCGGTGTGTTCTCCCGATTTGCACTCATCTTAGCCTTACGTTTTGCACTGCAAGCTCGAAGGATGGATGCAAGCGTCCTTTCTTTTTTTTCTCTTCTACTTATTCAGCTCAAAGGATGGATGCACTCATCTTTATCTGCCACAGTTTCATCATCGAAACAATCTGCAACAAGATGAGTAATTTTATTAGTTTACAACCTTTTTCCAAAAAGATTCAGAGCCAAACCAAAGAGGGTCTCATAGAAGATAAGATACAAAAAGACACCTATCTTTCCGATCATTAGTATAAAGCAAAGAGGCAATAAAAGCTACTGTTATACAACAGTTAACACATGATCTGAAAGCCTTTACTCAGTTTTTGCTTATAAGCGAAAACCAAAGGCATGTTTGTAGATGACAAAATGAAGCAAAAATAGATCTATCTCTTGATCAAGACTATTTAGCAATGCTAACAACTGACACCATAGCTGTTAATTTAAAGAGTTTCATGAAGAGAATCACTGAAAGCCATAACAATAAGCATGTGAAAGATTCAATCCCAATCCCAATAAGAGGTAATATAATATACCTTATCGTCAATTGTAACTGTAAGATGGAACATTTGAGCTAAGCTTCTCCCTACCTGCAACCGTGACCAATCAAAACAAGTAAAATTGAAGCAAAGGATCACACTTTCCTCCTCACTTTTCACCAAGAAATTCGACTACAGTTGAAACAGAACATGCCCAATAGCCTAAACATCTCACAAGCTCATATATTCAAAGTAACAGTGATTGAGATCAAGTTCCAGTTAGCTAAATCAGGATCAGACACAACCAGATCTTGTGGGCATGTAATCATAACAAATAAAGCAAATGAGAAATCATGATTAATCAAGAACCTGAAGGGAGTCCAGAGATGCTATTAGATACCGTCGGTTGTAATTGTTTCAATGCTCGATTGATGAAGATCATCATATGATCGTCGAATGATTTGGTGGTGGAACGATCGAAGCTTTTTCCCGGTCTTACCTCCGCCGCTGGTGGAAGAATCCGTCGGCGGCATCTCGGAGTTCTTCTTCTTCCCCGTCGGTTTCCCCATTAATGACGGTTTTGAAATTCGAAACGAAATCAAAACAGAGAATTCGAATTAGAAACAGATTTTGATCGGAGAGATTGAGGAATAAGATGGAGAAGAATGTGTTTATTTTTTTTTTTTTTGGATTGGGAAATCTCTAATCCACGAATAAATTTACAAGCAAGGAAGCAAGAAAAAAGGTTCAATTTTCAGAGAGAAATCTTAGGTTTTGCGACAAAGGAGGAAGAAGAGAGAAGGGAGTGGGGCCAGATCCGATTCAGTGTTGGGTAAACCAGATTTGATTCGTTTACCCGATTGGATCCTGGTTGGGTCAGTAATTAAATCAAAAGGGCTTGAATATGTTTGTAATTTAAACATTTTTAACTTAAAAAATAAATACAAAAGAAATTCAATTATTGCTGAGGTAAAGTAGAATCACTTTTTGAAAAGTAGAATCACTTTTTGATTCCGAGGTCATGTTAGGACTTGATCCGCTCGTTGTATCCTTCAAAGTTTTAGTAATAATATTCAGATGACCAAAAAAAAAATATCATCTAAATAGTAAATACAAATCTTCTTTTCTCAATTTATGTCGGATGATTTATAAAGATACGATACAAAGGCTAAAGCTATCTCGGATTATATCTTTTGGACATTAACTCTTGAACATACTTTTTCCAACTCTTTACTCTATTCATAATTTTTTCTAAGTAACGCTGATCTAGACACCATGCCAATCTGGTGTTCAATGCTTCGGATTGGAGGAAACCCAGGTTTTCGACTCAAAATGCAATCCAAAAACTACTTATACTGTGGAAGTGACTTGAAATGGCAAAAAGATTTGAAAGACTATCAAATGAAATAAGAAGAAATTCTAATATCAAAAATAGGGATGGGCAAACGGTAATTCGGGATGGAATTTTACGGGAACGGAAACGGAACGGAAATTCTGGAAAAAGTCTCATTTATGTCCTATTTAAAACCTGGGACAACTAATAGGATGAGATGGAACGGAAACAGGAATTTCTAAATAAAAAAACTAACCGAGAAGTAAATAAAAAAATACTTTGTGTAACTTAATATTTATAAACTTGAAATTCAAAGACAAACCAACCTATATAACCCATTAAATATAAACCACATAATCATAATAAAATCAAAATAAATTAAAAGCTTTCGATTTGTATAAGATTAACTAAAACTTAAAAGATATGAATATAATAATAAGTAACTTCAGTAATTGTTTTTAAAATATAGGAATTTTAATATTAAGTTTGTGTGTAGTATTTTATATTTTTAAATTTTTATTACAAGATATATGCATATATCTTATTATATAAACCTGAACGCATTTAACGTGAGCGTGACACGTGTCAAAGGGATAACTCATTACATTTTGACTCGTGTCATCACTAATTTAGATCATGGCTAACTTGTCATGCACTTTTCTCAGAATTCAGTAATTTTCTATATAAAATATAGAATAAATAATTAATTAAGATTTTTGTCAGTTTAAGCAAAAATGTCAATAGCAAAAAAATTGGTAATTTTTAACTTTCGGGTAATGGTAATTTTCTAAATAAAAATATATAATAGATAATCAACTAAGATTTTTGTCAGTTTAAATAAAAATGTAAATAGCGAAAAAAAATAATAATAGAAAAGACAACTTACTGTTAATATATCATCAGAAAAGACGACTATCAGTTTTAGCAAAATGTTTAATATTTAAAATATATTTTACATCACAATTATGTTAGTTTTCCAAATTAATGTTTTAGTCGTTTGGTTATAAATACCAAATTATAAATTATTAACAAATCATCTTCTTATTTATCTTTTAGCTTTTGTTATTCATCATATTAAATCAGAAAAATGAATTCATGAGTTCATCTTATCCTAGATCAATTAGACAAAAATTGTGTTTATCGTCGTACTATAGTACGCTTGCTTCAAAAATGAGAACCAAGAAATATCAAAGCAAATAATATACTCATAGGAATAGAGTTATTATTGGTTGATGAAAAGGTAATAATTTGTTTTATCAAATCTTATTGTATTTTTAGAAGATTTTTTATATTAGTGTTTAATTTACTTGATTTTTGTAGAAAATATTATTTTCAAATATTTACTTAATTTCAAATTTATATGGTTATTCACAGAAAAATAAAAATCAAAGTTTTGTGCATCATATCTTTTAAAAAATTTGGTGATCAATTTATTTATAATATTATATAATATAATATTATCTTCCGGTGCTATAGTACCGGGGTATAATACTAGTTATATATAAAGTGTTATACTTGGTATATAACTTGTTCCAAATGGGATTTAAGGAATTCTTGTTTCCGTTATGTCTCGTCCCGTTTCCAAACTAGAATCGAAAACTTGTACGATATGAAAATGTATTCTCTATGGAACGGGAATGTGGATGGAACGGAACAAAGCGGGACGAAAATTATGCCCACTCCTAATCAAAAGTATCAAAAACAAACACATAAACATGTTTTATCAAGTTTCTCAAAGTTATTTTCTAAAGAAGGGTGTAACGAAATGCACACTGTCAAATTGTATAAACCAAATCGAAATCTAAAGACGGAACAAATGAAAAGAATAATGCTTTTTGCGTAACGAACATGTTTTTGTCTTTTTGCGTTAATTGCACTGAGTCACAACCACAGATGAGCTAGCAGTTGTTTTTCTATAGTCGTTGAACACTACTTGCCGTTTTCATGACAATAAAACACCACACAGTTCGTCAGCCCTCAACGTCTGATTCAGGCACCTCCTTCGAGCCTTATTTCCCAAATTATTCTTCAATCGGTTTGAACTTTGAATCAAGTTTTTGACAGATTCCTCGAAATTGTAGAAAAACTGATCGAGACAGATAACTACCAACCCATGCCGTCTCCGGGGAACTCAAACTGTAAGTAAACGTCAACGTTGACGCCAAATAAAACTTTGATTACTTTTCCTTCTTCGCTTTGAATTTTGTTGCAACTAAACTATTTTGGCAGTGATAACACATGGAACCTGTCGTCAATTGGTGGATTTCTTCATAAATCATAAACCCATTGATACGTCCTAAAGACTAGTGAAATGTTTTCGTCGTGTAACACAGTAGATATAACTTGACTTAGTTGGCATGAGTCTAGACGGCAAGAATCCATGTCATTCTGGAAAAGTCTCGCATTCTATGTGATTGTGAGCCAATTTAATATCACCTCAATGTAAAATGCAGTTTGCAATTGCTTCGTCCCTTAATATTCAGTTTCCTGCAGAATTTTAGAAGCACAAAAAGCTTTTAACCGAAAAAAAACAAACAAACTTTGAGAAGCATGAGAGTGTTTCTTATACTTGCTTTCAATGTTCTCATGCTACTTGAAGCATATCGTTTTACCGATGAAACTGATAGGCAAGCGTTGTTGGAGTTCAAGTCTCAAGTTTCTGAAGGCAAAAGAGATTTGTTGTCCTCATGGAATAACTCATTCCCTCTCTGCAGCTGGGAAGGGGTTAGATGTGGCCGCAAACACAAGAGAGTTACTCGTTTGGACCTCGGAGGACTGAAATTGGGTGGGGTGATATCACCATCTATTGGTAATCTTTCGTTTCTCATATGGCTTAATCTCTCTGTTAACTCTTTTGGTGGAACCATCCCTCAAGAGATGGGGAACTTGTTTAGACTTCATTACCTAGAGATGCAGGCTAATTTTCTGGGAGGAGGAATTCCAGCTAGTTTGTCTAACTGCTCTAGACTATGGGTCCTTAGTTTATATTCAAATCATCTTGGACAAGGTGTTCCTTCAGAAGTAGGTTCACTGACGAAGCTTCTTGCTTTAGATCTTGGTCGAAACAACCTAAAAGGGAAGCTCCCTTCATCTCTAGGAAACTTGACATCACTTAAAGAACTGAGCTTAGATAGTAATAATATAGAAGGAGGAGTTCCTGATGATATATCTCGATTGACTCAAATGGAGAGACTTGTTATCGCAGAAAACAAAATCTCAGGCGTTTTTCCTCTCTCCATCTATAATTTGTCCTCACTTGAGTTTATAGACATCGTTGGTAATCGATTCTCGGGTAGCCTGCGGCATGATTTTGGTAATCTGCTACCAAACCTTCGAGAGTTAAATATGGGATTGAATTATTTCATAGGAGCTATTCCAAAAACACTTCCCAATATCTCAAATCTCCAAAGGCTGGGAATAGAGTATAACAATCTGACAGGATATATTCCTTCTAGCTTTGGAAAAGTAAGGAATCTGCAACTTTTGACATTTCTTGGTAATTCTCTGGGAAGTCACTCTCTTGAAGATCTTGACTTTCTTGGTGCTTTGACTAATTGCACCCAACTAGAAGAATTAGATGTAAGTGAAAATAGGCTTGGCGGTTACTTGCCTATTTCAATTGCCAATATGTCCACAAACCTCATCTTTTTAAGCCTGCAAGGAAATTTCATCTCTGGAAGTATTCCTCGTGACATTGGGAATCTCATAAGACTACAAACATTTTGGTTGTCACGAAATCTATTGACAGGACCACTCCCAACATCTCTTGGGAAGCTTATAGGATTAGTGGAATTGATTGTCAGTCACAATAGAATGTCAAGAGAGATACCATCTTTTATAGGCAACCTCACTCGGTTAGAAACACTCTATTTGTCCTACAATAGTTTTGAAGGTATTGTTCCTCCAAGTCTCGGCAACTGTAGTCACATGCTCCATTTAGATATTGGATATAATAAGTTGGATGGGACTATACCCAAGGAAATTATGCAAATCCCAACCCTTGTTCACCTAAGCATGGAAAGCAACTCTTTGACCGGTTCTCTACCAAACGATGTTGGAAGACTAACAAATCTTGTTGTACTGTCTCTTGGGAATAATAATTTATCAGGAAAACTCCCACAAACCTTGGGAAAATGTCTCCCGTTGGAAATTATTTATCTACAAGGAAATTCTTTTGATGGGGCCGTTCCAGATATAAAATCGTTGATGGGTGTTAAAAGGGTTGATTTGTCCAACAATAATCTCTCTGGAAGTATACCTGGATATTTCGCAAACTTTTCGTCGTTGGAGTATCTCAATCTATCCATTAACAATTTCGAGGGAAGGGTGCCATCAGAAGGAAAATTTCAGAACTCTTCTATAGTTTTGATATTTGGAAACAAACATCTCTGTGGAGGCATCAGGAAACTGAAACTAAAGCCATGCCTCGCACAAACACCACCAGTGGAGACAAAGCATTCCTCTTATTTAAAGAAAGTTGCGATCGGGGTTAGCGTAGGCATAGCTTTGCTTTTGTTGTTCATATCTTTAGTTGCTCTAGGTTGGTTCAGAAAAAGAAAGAAGGACCAGAAGACAAATAATCGATCTCCTTTCGCGTTGGAGGTTTTGCATGAGAAGATAAGTTATGGAGATCTTCGAAATGCGACAGATGGCTTCTCTTCGAGAAATATGGTCGGGTCAGGCAGTTTCGGTACTGTGTTTAAGGCATTGCTCCCGACAGAGAACAAGGTTGTTGCAGTGAAAGTTCTAAACCTGCAAAGACGTGGGGCGATGAAGAGCTTTATGGCAGAATGTGAATCCTTGAAGGACATTAGGCATCGTAATCTTGTGAAACTATTGACAGCTTGCGCTAGTATTGATTTCCAAGGAAATGAATTCAGAGCTCTTATATATGAGTTCATGCCGAATGGAAGCTTGAATATGTGGCTGCACCCAGAGGAAGTGGAAGAGATTCGTAGGCCCTCAAGAACCTTGACACTTCTTGAAAGGCTCAACATTGCGGTAGCTGTGGCTTCTGTTTTGGACTATCTTCATATTCATTGTCATGAGCCTATAGCTCATTGCGATCTTAAGCCAAGCAATGTCCTTTTAGACGACGATTTAACTGCCCATGTTAGCGACTTTGGTCTGGCTCGTCTTCTCCTCAAATTTGACCAGGAGTCCTTCTTCAACCAACTAAGCTCGGCCGGCGTCAGAGGAACCATCGGCTATGCCGCTCCGGGTAAAACTATCACTCATCTGTAGTGTTCTATGAAGAAAATTAGTATATTCTTTTATCATTACAATCTTGTTGTCGTTATTTTGGTGAAATATGGTGCAGAATATGGAATGGGAGGGCAGCCGTCAATATATGGAGATGTGTATAGCTTTGGGGTTCTCCTTTTGGAAATGTTCACTGGGAAAAGACCGACCAATGAGTTATTTGGGGGAAACTTTACCATACACAGCTACACCAAGTCAGCGTTGCCGGAAAGAGTCTTGGACATTGTAGACAAATCGATTCTTCATAGTGGTCTCAGAGTCGGTTTCCGTATTGCTGAGTGCTTGACATTGGTTTTGGAGGTGGGACTTAGGTGTTGTGAAGAATCTCCTACGAACCGTTTGGCAACGAGTGAAGTCGCAAAGGAGTTAATCTTAATCAGAGAGAGGTTCTTTAGAGCCAGAAGAACAGTAAGACGTTGAAGTATTTATGGTTTTTGTCTACAAACTTTGCAAACCACTTATAATATCGTCTTTCATAATTTGTGGGCCTTTTTCTCTATTAAACATATTTATGCTTGCAGAATATTGTTAATGAAATGCTTGTGTTATTTGCAGACAATCTATGAATGTTTTATAATAGCTAATCCTCAAGACTAGTTTTCCCAACCTTAAAATTCAATTACAAACTTCCATTTTTTTTAAGGCGAATGTGTTGGTGATTGCATTGGTTAATAAAAGCAAACGTAACTCAATTCTAGTTGTTCTTCACAATGACTATCTTTATGAACTCCATAACTGTTGAAACTAATTGAATTTGATGCTCGGTATAACAATGATTAGCTCCTTCCACAATCTCCAGCTTGTGGTTCGGTATGATCTTCGCAAACTCCTTCGCATCTTCCACGGGTATTACCTCGTCACCCGATCCATGAACCGTCAAGACCCTGCCATTACAATCAATCATGGCTTGTTTACATATATCTCAACAACCGACATGAGTTAGAGAGAAATCCGCAAAGTCACCTGCATTCTTTGTCAATCTTGAGGCAAGCTTCATGCATATCAGTGTTTAACCTTTCAGTTAAGCTCTCCTCGGTCACACGATACCCGGATTTTCCTGTAAAATATCAGCATATTGATAGAGGGAGTTTTGATATGAGACAATGCAGGAAAACCAAAGAGCGAATCATTACCATCTTTAACATCGATGTATCCTTGTTTCTTAATTCTTTCCAGAAAATCTTCCCCAAGACGCTCTTTTATGCCTTTCTTCAGATCATAACGCCCCGAGAGATTGATTACATTGGGGATATCATGATACTTGGAGGCATAGAGGAGGACCACATCACCTCCCTTACTGTGGCCGAGAATTATAGGAACCACACGGTTCATGTTAGAAAAGTATTGGATAACCGAATGTAGATCATCAGCTTCATGGCTATAGTTACCATAATAGAAACTGCCTTCACTCTCTCTGCAATGTAAACGCCACCACCCCAAAATGAAATCAAAATCCATTTTCTTTCGTTCAATGATAACGCAAGAAATTGAACGAAAGAAAGAGAAACATACCCATTCCCAGAGAAATCAAAACGAAAAGCGCTGATCCCTTCTTTCTCTATAGCAGCAGCCACATTATTCATAATTTGGTTATTCTGCATAGACAGGCCAAAGACAAGTTATTTCATATGTAACTCTTACCATGTTGTATAGATCATCTTCTACATGTTAGTATTAACTAAGACAGCATTGCTTACTGAATTCGAGAACCAGCTAACAAAAATAGAACATGAAAGCTTACTGCGAGGAAAAAAGGAAGCACTTTAAGAGATTTGGTACATACTGCAAACTGTAGTAAGATTTTCAGTTATTCCGTAATGTATAACCTTCAAATCACATATTTTATCAAAATGATCGAAACGACTAAGACAATAAACGCTTCAAGTCTTATTATCTAATTCGGAAAAAGAAAAAGAAAAAAAAACAGCTTCAGGAGTCTTTGGCTTCAACAGATTTGACGTTTGCCGTCAACATTCATACAAATTACAAGCAAGAGTCACTCATTATCTAACTCTGTAAAAACAAAGAAAGTTCCAAAACATTCAAGATGCAAATTGAACAAGATTGCCATTAGATTGAACTAATGTCAAAACCTTTAATCTACTAATGGCAAAACCATTAATCTACTAATGGCAAAACCTTTAATCTCAGATCTCAGTCACTAGGAGAGGATATAAAACAGAAAAAAAAGGTTGCAGCTTTACGTTGGTGAATCACTGATTATGATTCCAGATTCATAATTCGATAAAGGGTAAGTGAGAAGAAAGCGTAAACCAAAATAAACTAACCTTGTTTGATCGAAAGCCATGGCACAAGACCACAATTTCTGTTGAACCAGTCTCATGAAGCAGGCCCACCAGCTTCTCATTGTGGCTGTTCGGAATCACAATCTTCTGTTGTGCACACGCTGAAACAAAACAGGATTTTTCAACAGTATGACAATCTGATAATCGTGAAATGGAATCGATCAGGACACCACTGTTACATACCTGAAATCCCCTGAGACGAATCCATTCTCAAGTTGTTTGCTTTGTTGCAGAAGATTTGGTTGTTCTTGATGGGAAGGCCAACGTTGAAGAAGGGTAATGTGGGAAAAGGGGAAGTTTTGTAAAATAGAGAATCTTGAGGTGCGAAATTGAAGTTATGTGAAAGAGTTCTCATTGTTTCATATCCATGAACTGCGACGACTGAGGATGGATGAGATTTTTTAAATGAGAAAATAAAAATGACTAAAAAAACCCCTCTATTATCTTTAAGTTTAAGAAATGCTCAAATAATATTTGGACTAATATACTACTAACCTAAAACACTTAATTAAGGGGACTAATTGTGATGGTCTCTAGGTATAGACAGTGAAGTAAAGAAGACAAGCAATAAGAAAGACCTAGAGCCATGTATCACGAATTTATAGTAATCTTTTCTCAAGTCAGTAATCACTTTGCTTAACATCTAAAATCACTTAGTGTTATTTAATCATGTATTTAAGTGAATTCTTTAGGTTTTACAATCTTAAAAATTTCAAATTTTGATATTATTTTTAAGAATTCATTTGTGTGGATTTCAAAATCTCTGCGGTATACTTTGGATTTTGATTCTAATAATTTATTAATGAAACTCCATCATATTTTATTTCAAATGATTCAATATACAAAAAAATTTTAAAATAGTTTTGAATAATACTGGATTTTTAATGAAGTATTTGAAATCCTAGTTGAATAACACCAAATTTTAAATCTAATAAGCATGATTTACAAATACAATATCAAATAACACCAGATTTTAAAGTATAATTTATAATAAAAGTGGATTGATGTTGGATTTCAATTATATTAAAATCCCTGAATTAACACATATTCACTTAAAAAGTTTTCTAAATGGACTCCACCAGTCTCCACCCCGGTTCAAAAGTTTGTGGTAAACCACAAACATCCAAAATCAATATGAGGATCTTGGCGTGGAACTGTCAAGGGCTGGGTAGTGACCTGACAGTGAACCACATGGGGGATCTAATCAAACAGTTCTCCCCAGGGATTATGTTCCTCTCGGAAACAAAACAAAAAATGGAGTATATGGAAAAACAGTGCGAGGATATGGGTTTTTTCAATATGTCAACTGTCGAACCAATTGGTAAGAGTGGTGGTCTGGCACTTATGTGGAATGAAGATATTAATGTTAAGATACTTGCTGCAAACGAAAGATTTATTGACGCTGAAATCAACTGGAATGACAACTTTTTCCACCTGACTGGTGTCTACGGTCATCCGGTAGCTAAGGAAAGAAGTAAATTCTGGGAAAGGTTACAAAGAATGGGTCTAACCAGAGATAAACCCTGGTTACTACTGGGAGATTTCAACGAGATTATGGATGGAAATGACAAAAGGGGAGGTCAAATTAGGCCAGAAAGCTCCTTTCAACCTTTTCAAAATATGATCAAAGGCTGTGGACTTCTGGAGCTTCAATGTCAAGGTAACCAATTCTCTTGGCATGGAAACAGGCATGGAAGTAAGTTGGACAGATCTCTGGTCAATGTTGATCTCTTCTTACTCTTCATTGCTGCTCTTACAGTATACCTGCCAAGAGTAGGATCAAATCACAGTCCTATTCTCGTTTGCCTCACTGGAGAAGGACCAAAAAAGAAAGGGTGTTTTCGATTTGATAGAAGATGGAATGCAAAACCAGGTTTCTATGAGGCTGTCAAGAAAGGTTGGAGTCTGACAACTACTTGCGAGCCAGAATCTTCCCCTGATATAGTCAGCCTAATACAAAACTGCAGAAAAGAGATTGCCATTTGGAAGAAAAATAATAACTCAAATTCAAAACTGAAGATTCAAGCTTTGAAGGTAAAGTTGGATGCAATGTCTCACAGGGATTCCTTTGATCAACTGGAGTTCTCAGACTTAAAGAGATCTCTCCATTTGGCTTATCAGGAGGAGGAAATCTTCTGGAAGCAACTCAGTAGAATTTCGTGGCTGCAGGAAGGGGATAAAAACACTAGATTCTTTCATGAATCAGTCAAATATAGGAACTCAAGGAATAGGATTCACCTCTTGATTGGAGAGTTGTCTGGTCGTACTCTATTCTTTGAGCAAGATAAAGGTTCTGAGGCAGTGAGACATTTCACCCATTTTTTCTCTTCAGGACTTCAGGAGGACTCTTCTATCAGAAATTCTCCTCTCATTTTGGATCTTCAATGCAAAGTCTCTGGTACACAGAACCAACAGCTCTTGCAAGATATCAGTTTTGAAGAAGTAAAGAAAGCAGCTTTTAGTATGGGGGCAGATAAATGTCCTGGTCCAGATGGTCTATCAGGTGCGTTCTATCAACATCATTGGAGTACTGTAGGAAAGGATGTTTTCGCTGTGGTGAAAGATTTATGGTCAACAGGTTTCTTGGACACCAGGCTGAATGCTACCAACCTCTGTCTCATACCAAAGAAAACAAAGTCTCAAAAGATATCTGATTTTAGACCAATAAGTCTCTGCAACTACCTCTACAAGATAATTTCAAAGGTCCTGGCTTCAAGGCTAAAGAAGCTTCTACCCTCTCTTATTTCTGAAAACCAAGCAGCTTTTGTGTCTGGAAGACTCATCTCAGATAACATTTTGCTGGCTCATGAGATGTTCCATGCTTTAAGAACTCAAGATGAAGTAGCTCAGAATTTCATATCACTCAAAACAGACATGATGAAAGCCTTTGATAGGGTGGAATGGCCCTTTGTAGAAGCAATGATGGAAAAGATGGGTTTCTCTACAGTCTGGATTAGCAGAATTATGACTTGCATCACCACTCCTTCTTACAGTGTTCTTCTCAACAATGAACCTCATGGTCATTTCAGTGCTACAAGAGGACTGAGACAAGGCGACCCTTTATCACCTTTTCTTTTCATTCTTGTAGCAGAGGTTTTAGGGAATGGTTTTCAAAAAGCATCAGATAGAGGAGAGATACATGGTATTAAGATTGCAGACTCATCACCAGCCATCTCCCATCTTCTTTTTGCAGATGATTGTCTGTTCTACTGCAGAAAGAACAAGGAAGAAATTGAAAAGATAAAGTATATCCTCGAGGAATATAATAGAATATCTGGTCAGAAAGTGAGTTATACAAAATCATGTGTCACCTTTGGTAGCAAGATTGATCCCCAAGAGCAAATCCTCATCAAAAACTCTCAGGTATACAAAACGAAGGAGGACAAGGTTTATATTTGGGTTTGCCTGAAGCTTTTATTGGATCAAAGGTCAACACACTTAAGTACCTGGGAAACAGGATCGACAAAAAGCTCTCTTCTTGGAAAATAAGATTCCTTTCTCCAGGAGGGAAAGAGGTTCTAATCAAAGCAGTTGCACTTGCTCTTCCTACTTACACAATGTCCTGCTTTCGTCTGCCAAAAACTTTGTGCAACAAGATGACATCCAAGTTATCTAACTTCTGGTGGAAGAACCCCTCAACTGGGAAGGGTATTAATTGGAAAGCGTGGGCCAAAATGGTGAAGCCTAAACAGGAAGGGGGAATGGGTTTCAGAGACTTGGAAGGTTTCAATGAGGCTCTGTTAGGAAAACAACTCTGGCGTTTGGCATCCAATGATTCTTCTTTGTTGGCCAAGGTTTATAAAGGGAGGTACTATGATATGCTCAAATTAATACCCTAAAAGTACTAAAGCAGTTGCTGCAGTATATCAGGGGTCGAACATAAGAACTCAAGAAAATTCACACAATAGATGAAAGATGCGATTGTCTTGAAACAATAATCAATGAGAAAAAAATGATTGAAATAAGATTAGGTCGATTAATATGGATGGAAGCTAGGCTCAGGGAAATTCTCAGGAAATCAATGATAAACAACAATTAATCAATTAAGGTTCAATTCAATTAAGCGCCGTTCTTGAACTCAAACACGAGTATAGTTAACTAATGTTGCGAAAACTAACTAAGTCTAAAGTCTAAAATTCCAAATCTGCAAATCCTACAGTAAACCAGCAATCAATTCAAGTTTGATATGTTCATTCGATTAAACCAAATCTCTTTCGAGATAATCCAATTGCTACGGTTTTATCGATTACTCTGCTGTCATGCTAATCGATTAATCTAGGTTCTATATTCTAAGTGATCGGTTAGAAATAGCTTTGAGAACAACCTATGGTGAAGAACTATTCAGATTTTGAACCCTAACAAATCAATTATCATAAATCGAGAAAATCCATATGAGAAAACCGAACCTAAAAGGAGACTACTGACATGATAGATGAAACAAATAACATCACTGAATAAATCATGAAATTAAACAAAAGAATAAAAACAAGGGTTCGGGATCTTCTATGATGAGCAGTCTTGGATCCGTCTCCTCACAAAGTTCTCAAATCTCAATGGTGGCTCGGAATAATAGTGAAAAGTAAAGTCCCCCTACAAAGAGAGTTTGCTTAAATAGGTCTAAAAACTGGGCTTCTTTTGTAAATAAGGGAAAGTATTGGGCTTCTTATAGGCTTCCTTGAAAATCTCTTCTGCGCGTTGATTACGTCGGTATCGATCGATACCGGGATGGTGTCGATCGATACTCAGGCCAGTCGTCGGTATCGATCGATACCGGGATGGTGTCGATCGATACTCAGCAAGCGGGTACTTTCTTGGTTTGCTCCAAAAAGGCTCCAAATGTCTCCAAAATCTCCAATTTCGTCCCAAATGTGCTAAAACCTGAAAAGACTCTAAAATGATAGAAAAAGCACTAGAAAGACTCGATAAAACGACTTATATCATGGCTAAAAACGGGTAAAATCCATGATATATCATACTACCCTACTTGTTCTCCTTTGACCGCCTCTCTTGGTTCTAAACGTTCTTTTGGCTGGAGGAGCATTCAAGGAGCCCAAACCCTCATGAACTTGGGTATGAGAAAGGAGATAGGTAATGGAGAGACACTAGACATTTTAAACGATCCATGGCTGCCAACTGATCCACCAAGACCTCCTATCCCAAAACCTCATTTTGATCCGGATAGCTTTCACCTTCATTATTTCAAAGAGAATCTCTCTGATGAGTGGAAGCTACATATGGTCAGAGAAGTTTTTAAAGAAGAAGAAGCTAAGTTAATCTGTCAGGTCAAACCTGGGGGAGACAACTCTAAAGCTGCCTACTCTTGGATCCACACCAAACAAGGTGATTACAGTGTCAAATCTGGATATTGGCTATGGCAAAGCAGAATAAAGAACAAGGATCAAGCACAGGCCCTCACAAATCCAAGTCTCAATCCTCTGTTCACAGGTATATGGAAGACGAAAGCTCCTGCAAAAATCAGACATTTCCTGTGGAGATGCCTCACCAATAGCCTTGCTGTGGGTCAGAATATGAAAAACAAAAGATTGACAAAGATTAGTGATTGCCCCCGCTGCCAAGACTCAGGTGAAAATGTAAATCATCTCTTATTTGAATGCTCTTTTTCTCGGCTGGTGTGGGCCATGTCTCATGTAGGTCATCTTTTCTTTCCACAAGCAAATGCCTCTTTGTTCGAGAATTTGAGCCTACTTCTTCTGCCTAAACTGAGAAATCAAGATGATGAGTTGGAAAAGGATAGATTCAAGTTTTGGCCTTGGATACTCTGGCACATTTGGAAAAGAAGAAACGACCTTGTTTTTTCAGGTTTGGATGGTGAAGCTGATGTCCTGATCAAAAAGGCAAGGGAGGCTGCAGAAGAATGGCTATCTACTACTCCATCTGGGGTGAAAACAGGGGGTACCACCTTCCAGCCTTTGAGATCTATTAGGAAGAAATGGACTCCACCAGATGCACCATTCTACAAATGCAATATTGACGGTTCATGGAGCCAAGATAAAGATTCTTGTGGAATAAGCTTGATTTTGAGAGATCATAGAGGACATGTCAGACAATATGGAGTCAAATGTTTTCCAAGGCTTCGTTCGCCCCTGGAAACTGAGGCCACGGCTCTAGTTTGGGCAATCACATGCCTATCTCGAGCAGGTATCACTAATGTCTTATTTGAAATGGATTGTAGAGATCTAATTGAGGCGGTCGTTAACCCTGGTTTATGGCCTCGGCTTGCTAGTTTTACTTCCGAAATTTTGGAGATGGCGCGCCAAGACATGAATTACAGGTTTCGTTTTGCTCCGCGAGAAGGAAATGTTTGTGCCGACGCAATGGCCAAACACGTCTCTACCTGCCCCATCTATTTTGCTTTAATTGATGTTGCTTTACCAATTTGGATCAAGTCATATGTCGACTTCGATAAATCTTGTAATGACATTCTCTTTTAGATTAAATGAATGTGTTTTGCGTTTAAAAAAAAAAAAAAGTTTTCTAAATGATTTGCAAGAAAACATGCCGGAATAGGGAGAGGACCACAGATGAACTAGTAACCGTTTTAAAATATTCGTTGAGCATTACTTGCCGTTTTATTAGCGATAAAACACCACGCATTTCATCATTCCGAACTCCAGTAGTCACCTTCGTCAAACTATATTTCCCAATTTTGTTCTTCAATCAATCGGTTTGAACTTGTTTTCTTTGAATTTTGTTCTTCAATCGTTTCATCTACAGATTCTTAAAAATTCCAGAAAAACTCATCGACACAGATGCCTCAGGTTCCAGAAAAATGTACAAAGCTTTGGGCAATTCATGTCGTCTCTCCGGGGACCTTACCGGTCCCAAAATAGTTGACGCCAGGTAAACTATTTTGCAATAATAAAACACTAAACTTGCTCTATTATTTGTCTAATCTTTGTATTTATAATCAAACTCTGATTTGATGACGTTGCCATGGAGATTTTTCCGGTCAAGGTAATCAAACTGTGAGTAAAAGTCAACGTAATGACGCCCAAAGATACTTTTTTTTCATTTTGGGAAAAAGGTCTATATGCATTTGCTTCTATTTATTTCTTCTAAAAGTTGCATTTTCTGCAAGTAATGAGAAGTATGAGACTGTTTCTTTTGCTTTCTTTCATTGCTCTCTTGTTACTTGAAGCATATTGTTTTAGAGATGATGAGACCGATAGGCAAGCGCTGTTGGAGTTCAAGTCTCAGGTTTCTGTTGACAAAAGAGCTGTCTTGTCCTCATGGAATCACTCATTCCCTCTCTGCAACTGGACTGGGGTTACTTGTGGCCGCGAACACAAGAGAGTTACTAGTTTGGAGCTCGGAGGATTCCAATTAGGCGGAGTGATATCACCATCTATTGGTAATCTTTCCTTTCTCATATGGCTTAATCTCTCTGATAACTCTTTTGGTGGAACCATCCCTCAAGAGGTTGGCAACTTGTTCCGACTTAAATACTTGTTTATGAGCTTTAATTTCCTCAGAGGAGTTATTCCAATCAGTATATTTAACTGCTCTAGACTGGTGGAGCTCTTTTTGTTTTCAAATCATCTTGGAGGAGGTATTCCTTCAGAAGTAGGTTCATTGACAAAGCTTCTTACTTTAGATCTTGGTAAAAACAACCTGAATGGGAAGTTCCCTGCATCTCTAGGAAACTTGACATCACTCATGCAAGTTAGCTTTACCAATAACAATATGGAAGGAGAAATTCCGGATTATATAGCTAGATTGACTCGAATGGTGGCTATTGATTTATCAGTGAACAACTTCTCGGGTGTTTTTCCTCCATCCATCTACAATTTGTCCTCACTTGAGTTTTTAAACATCTTTGGTAATAGTTTTTTGGGTAGCCTGAGGACTGATTTTGGTAATCTACTACCAAAACTTCGAGAGGTATATATGGGAAAGAATCATTTAACAGGAGCCATTCCAAGTACGCTTCCCAATATCTCGAATCTTCAAGTATTGAGGATGGAGTATAACCATCTGACAGGAAGTATTTCTCCAAGCTTTGGGAAAGTACAGGAGTTGCAAATCCTAGCACTTCAAAGTAATGTTTTGGGAAGTTACTCTTTTGGAGATCTTAATTTTCTTGGTCCTTTGACTAACTGCACCCAACTACAAAGATTATATGTTGGTCAAAATAGGTTGGGAGGTGATTTGCCTGCCTCCGTCGCCAATTTTTCCAGGAAGCTCATCACTTTAGACCTTGGAACAAATCTCATATCTGGAACTATTCCTCATGGCATTGGGAATCTTATAAGCCTACAAACACTTTGGTTGCAGGAAAATTTGTTGACTGGACCACTCCCAACCTCTCTTGGGAAGCTTTCAGGATTGGGGGAATTAATTGTATTTTCAAATAGAATGTTAGGAGAGATACCATCTTCTATAGGCAACATCACTCAGTTACAAAGACTCCTTTTGTTCAACAATACTTTTGAAGGAATTGTTCCTCCAAGTCTCGGTAACTGTAGGTACTTGGTACAATTGTTGATTGGGTCTAATCAGTTGAATGGAAGTATACCTCATGCAATTATGCAAATTCAGCCCCTTGTTCGCCTTGACATGTCAGGTAATTATTTGATAGGCACTCTGCCAAAAGATATTGGACAACTACAAAATCTTGTTACACTATCACTTGGGAATAATAAATTATCAGGACAAATCCCACAAGCCTTGGGAAAGTGTCTTTCAATAGAACGACTTTATCTGCAAGGAAATTCTTTTGATGGAGATATTCCAGATATAAGAGGGTTGGTGGCTGTTAAAAGAGTTGATTTTTCGAACAATAATCTCTCTGGAGGTATACCTGAATACTTTGCAAACTTCTCCTCGTTGGAGTATCTCAATCTATCCGTTAACAATCTTGATGGAAGGGTGCCAACAGAAGGTAAATTTCAGAATTCTACTATTGTTTTGGTATTTGGAAACAAAAATCTCTGTGGAGGCATTAAGGAACTGAAACTAAAGGCCTGCCTAGCGCAAGCACCACCAGTGGAGACAAAGCATTCGTCTCATTTAAAGAAAGTTGCAGTTGGAGTAAGCGTAGGCATAGCCTTGCTTATGCTGTTGTTCATAACTTTAGTTTCTCTACACTGGTTCAGAAAAAGAAAGAAGAACCAGCAGACTAATAATCAAACTCCTTCCACTTTGGGGGCCTTCCATGAAAAGATAAGCTATAGAGTTCTCCAAAATGCAACAGATGGCTTCTCTTCGAGCAATATGGTCGGCTCGGGTGGTTTTGGTACTGTGTTTAAGGCATTGCTCCCAACAGAGAACAAGGTTGTTGCAGTGAAAGTACTTAATCTGCAGAGACGTGGAGCGATGAAGAGCTTTATGGCAGAATGTGAGTCCTTGAAGGACATTCGGCATCGTAATCTTGTGAAACTATTGACAGCTTGCGCTGGTATTGATTTCCAAGGAAACGAATTCAGAGCTCTCATCTATGAATTCATGTCGAATGGAACCTTGGATATGTGGTTGCACCCTGAGGAAGTCGAAAAGATTCGTAGGCCCTCAAGAACCTTGACATTTCTTGAAAGACTTAACATTGCCATAGATGTTGCTTATGTTTTGGACTATCTTCATGTTCACTGTCATGAGCCTATAGTTCATTGTGATCTTAAGCCAAGCAACGTCCTCCTAGACGATGATTTGACTGCCCATGTTAGCGACTTTGGTCTGGCTCATCTTCTCCTCAAATTCGACACAGATTCCTTCCTCAACAACCTAAGCTCAGCCGGCGTAAGAGGGACCATCGGCTATGCCGCACCAGGTAAGCTATCACACATTTGTAAAATTGAATGAATTAATTTGGTGTATTCTCTTATCATTACAATATTTTGTCGTTGTTTCTGCGAAATATGGTGCAGAATATGGAATGGGAGGACAACCATCAATACATGGAGATGTGTATAGCTTTGGGGTTCTCATTTTGGAAATGTTCACTGGAAAAAGACCAACCAATGAGTTATTTGGGGGAAACTCTACGCTATACAGCTACACCAAGTCAGAGTTGCCGGAAAGTGTATTGGACATTGCAGACGAATCGATTTTTCACAGCGGTCTTAGAGTTGGTTCCCTTGTTGCTGAGTGCTTGACACTGGTTTTGGAAGTGGGACTTAGGTGTTGTGAAGAATCTCCTACGAACCGGTTGGCAACGAGTGAAGCCACAAAAGAGTTAATCTCAATCAGAGATAGGTTCTTTAAAGCCAGACGTTGAAGTGTTTATGCTTTCCTCTACAAACTTTGCAACCCACTTATAAACTTCATCTGAGATCTATATAATATCGTCTTTCATGGAAAATTTGTGGTTTTAAAATCTTCGAAACATACTAAGAGGCTTGCACAATATTGTTAATAAATGTTTGTGTTATTTGCAGACAATGTATGAATGTTGTATACCAGCTTTATAATTGCTAATCCTCACTTTTATTAGGGTTTTCTCAGTTTCTTAACGAAAAGATCTGGTTTTCTGTGTTTATGCTTTCTTTTCCATAGTGATCATTATGAGGTTTTGTTAATCTGAATGATCAAAATAAGTTTTCCCAGCCTTGTTTAATTCTATTAACGAGGCTAATCTTAGCTTAGACAGAGAATTTGATAGATGTTTGGAGTTTGATTTCATCCACTCATCACTCATCTTGTTGTTACGTTGACATGCAACAACATTAAAATTGAGAAAACAGTGGTATGCATTCTCAATGGTCTTTCAGTTGTAGCTAGAGTCTGTGGGAATAAGCTTTGTTGTTCTTTCCAAGAGAATTATCCCTTGGAGGAGATTATAACTGCCTCATCCTTTTTTACCGTCATTCCCTGTTTGTCGTGATACTATTGTGGATTAATGCAACGCTTGCTGCACATGTCATGCTTTTAACCAAAATAAAAATAAAAGTTGAGAAGCATGAGAGTTTTTCTTTTACTTGCTTTCAATGCTATCATGTTACTTGAAACATATCATGGGAAAATTTTGTACAATAGAGAATCTTGAGGTACAAAATTGAAGTAATGTGAAAGAGTTCTCATAGTTTCATGTAAGAAACGGTGGCACCGAGGATGTATGAGATTTTTGTACTTTTTAAAGAGAAAGGGAAAATGATTTAAAAACCTTTGTTTTTTTAAACAAAAGTCTATATTTGGACTATGGTACACTAAACATTGATTAAAAGAACTAGTTTGTGGTAATTTCTAGGTATTGACAGTGATGTAAAGACAAGCGATAAGAACGTCCTAGAGTATATATCACGAGTTTATACACTGATTACAACTGCAGCGTATGAGCTTTGGGCAACCCATGGCGTCTCCAGGAAATTCAAACTGTGAGTAAAGGTCAACGTTGACCCCAACAAAAGTTACAAGATTGCCTTTTTTTCTCTTTGAAATTTTACAATGTTATTGCAAATAAACAAATGAACTATTAGGCAGTGATAAAACAAGAAACTTGTCTTCATTGGTCGATTTCTTCTTAAACCACTTGATCTCCTTAGAAAACTAGTAAAGACTAGTGAAATGGTTTTGCCTTTGAAAAAGTGGACTCTTGTCATTCCCACTCTGCAAATGGACTGGGGTTACTTGTGACCGCAAGCACAAGAGAGTTATTTGTCTGGAGCTCGGAGGATTGCAATTGGGCGGGGTGGTATCGCCATCTACTGGTAATCTTTCGTTCCTCATATATCTTGATCTCAATGGTAACTCTTTTGGTGGTACTATTCCTCAAGAGGTGGGAAATTTGTTTAGACTTCAACATTTGAATATGAGCTATAATTTCTTGGGAGGAGAGATTCCCACTGGTCTTCATAATTGCTCTAGATTGTTGAAACTTGATTTATATACAAATCATCTTGGAGGAGGTGTTCCTTCAGGACTAGGATCATTGACGAAGCTTGTTATTTTATCTCTTGCTGGAAACAACCTGAAAGGAAAGCTCCCTGCATCTCTAGGAAACTTGACATCCCTCAGTCGTCTTAGCTTGGCATACAACAATATGGAAGGAGAAATTCCAAATGATATAGGTAGACTGACTCAAATGGTTTTTCTTTCATTAACAAGGAACAACTTCTCGGGTGTTTTTCCTCTCCCCATCTACAATTCGTCCGCACTCAAGGTCTTATCTATCTTTGTTAATGGTTTCTCGGGTAGCCTGAGGCCTGATTTTGGTAATTTGTTACCAAAGATTCAATGGCTATTTCTGGGAACTAATTATTTCATAGGAGCCATTCCGAAAACACTTTCCAATATCTCGACTCTTCAAATGTTGGGAATAGAGTATAACAATCTTACAGGAATTATTCCTTCGAGCTTTGGAAAGGTACGGAATTTGCAATCTCTGTATCTTCAGAATAACTATTTGGGAAGTCACTCTCTTGGAAACCTTGAGTTTCTTGGTGCTTTGACTAACTGTACTCAACTACAAATCTTAAATTGATACAGAGTATAATGAAGAAGGTTTAGCAAACCACGTGGAAGCTTAAGACTGGCTTATTACTAATAGTACTTAGTTGTTAATAGCTAGTTAATCATATTGTAAGTAACTATTAGAATCGTTGATCTTGTTTACAAAACAATTACAAGAAACGGAGCTATTTTATAAAGCTCTGTAACTCAATTGTAAATTTCATTCTTGAACAAATAATAAAAATTCCTTCTTTTCTTCTTCTCTAAATTTCTTCTTCTCTCTCAATGGTGGAAGCTTTCTGAGAGTGAGTGATCCTCGTCACTGGTATTGGATCTTCTTTATTCACGTTCCAATCCCATCGGGAAGTTCTTGTCTGTTTCTAGGAACATCCAAGAAGACTTGCAGATCTATCATCGTCTGCAACAGTGGTATCAGAGCCATCTATCCTCGGCAAACATGGCAGAAACGCGATCGAAGGCTCGGAAGGATGTGTGAACTTCTGAACCGGAGCCGGAAGAAAAAACATGGATTGCAAACTTGGAACATCAATTTGATCAGTTTAAGAGTGAAATCTTGGAGGTGTTGAAGAATTTGTCAACAAATCAACAGCAACAATCGAGAATTCATGAAGATTGTTCACAAATTCCTCATCAACAAGAATCGGGATCAAGAACTAGCCACAATCGTATGAGGGTATCACGCGTCTCTCTAGAATTGATTTCCCAAGGTTTGACGGTACGGACATTCAAGATTGGATTTTTAAAGTTGAATTGTTCTTTGAGATGAATGGTACAGGAAAAGATTCGAAAGTAAAATTGGCTTCTATTCATTTTGATGGCATGGCTGCGACTTGGCATAGGTCATTGTGTCAATCTCATTCTGGACTGAATCTATGCAAAAGTTGGTATAGCTATAAGGCGGAACTCTTGGATCGATTCACTGAAGTGTTGGATGATCCAATTGCAGAATTAAAGAAACTACAGGAGACTAATGGTATCGTTGATTACCATGGGAAGTTTGAGTTGTTAAAAACGAGAGTGAATCTGCCGGAAGAGTATTTGGTAAGTCAGTATTTGGCAAGTCTACGTATGGATACACAAATGCATATTCGAATGTTCATGCCAAAGTCTACTAGGGATTGTATGATGTTAGGCAAGCTGTACGAGCAAGCTCACCCTTTGAAGTCATCTGGTTTTAACTCTTTCAGTAACAAGAATGTGGGATCTAACAATCAAAACAAAGGTTTACTGCAGTATAAGAAGGAAACTGAAGTGAAGAACAATGACAAGGGCAGAAAATGGTTATCTAATGAAGAAATAGCAGACAGAAAAGCAAAGGGGTTGTGTATCTACTGTGATGAGAAGTACTCAAAAGAACACTTCTTGTCAAAACACAAAAGAAATCAGTTGTACTGGGTTGAATTAGTAGATGAGGGGTATGAATCTGCAGAGGAAGAGGTTGAACAAGCTGAAAAGACCATAGACATTGCTAAAATCTCTATCAATGCGGTAAATGGAGTATCAGATTATCACACAATGAGAGTTAAGGGACATAATAGGAATTCTGTGATCTATATTTTGATAGACTCAGGTTCCACTCATAACTTCATTGATGAGAAATCTGCTGCAAGGTTGAATTGCAAAGTGAAGAATGTAGGAATGGCAAGGGTAGCAGTAGCAGATGGAAGTAAAATGGGAGTAAAAGGAAAAATCAACAACTTCAGTTGGAAATTTCATGATCAAGAATTTCAATCTGAGTTGATGGTTATTACATTGGGAGGTTGTGATATGGTATTAGGAGTGCAATGGTTGGAAACATTAGGACCCATTACTTGGAATTTTAAAACTTTGGAGATGCAATTCAGTTTGGGTCAGAAAAAGTTTCTTCTCAAAGGGATTCATCAAGGTTCTGTCAGAGAAGTAAAGGCAGCCAAGTTGGTTAAACGGGATGAAAGTCAAATGCAATTGTCTATGCTGTATGTGGAGAACGAAATTGATGACAATTCTATGGTTTTGTGTAATCTGACAAATGATCAGGAGCAAAGAGAGGAACCTGCTGAGTTAAAAGTGTCACTACATCAATACGCAGAGCTATTTGAGGAACCAAAAGACTTACCTCCCTTCAGGGAGAATCATGACCACAAGATTCCATTAATGGAAGGATCAAACCCTGTGAATCAAAGACCCTACAGGTACGCAATTCATCAAAAAAAATGAAATAGACAAGATGGTACATGAATTGTTAGATAATGGGACAATGCAGAAAAGCTCTAGTTCATATGCATCACCTGTAGTGTTAGTTAAAAAGAAGGATGGTAGTTGGAGATTATGCGTGGATTACAGGAGTTTGAACAACATGACCGTGAAGGACAGGTTTCCAATTCCCTTGATAGAGGATTTGATGGATGAGCTTGGTGGATCAAAGGTCTATTCTAAGATAGACTTAAGAGCTGGGTATCATCAGGTCAGAATGGATCCTCATGATATTCAAAAGACTGCATTCAAAACTCACAGTGGTCATTATGAGTATATTGTGATGCCATTTGGCCTTACAAATGCTCCAGCAACGTTTCAAAGCTTGATGAATTCAATATTCAAAGATTTACTGAGAAAGAGTGTGTTAATATTTTTTGGTGATATCCTTATCTATAATGCCTCTATAGAATCGCATTGGAATCATCTAGAAGAAGTCTTCAAGCTCATGAAACAGAACAATTTATTTGCAAAAGAAGCAAATGTGATTTTGCAACAGGTCGTGTAGAATATCTGGGACATTACATTACAGAGAAAGGGATTTCTACAGACCCAAACAAGGTGAAAGCAGTAAAAGATTGGCCTATTCCCAAGAATATGAAGCAGCTAAGAGGATTTTTAGGCTTGGCTAGCTATTATAGGCGTTTTATGAAAGGGTATGGAGGAATTGCAAGACCTCTAACAGATTTAACCAAGAAAGATGGGTTTCAGTGGTCAGATATTGCAGAAAGGGCATTCACAGACTTTAAGAAACATTTGTGTGAAGCGCCAGTGCTTGCATTACCAAGGTTTGATCAACCTTTTGAATTGGAAACTGATGCTTGTGGGGATGGTATTGGTGCAGTGTTGATGCAGAATGGCCATCCATTAGCATAAGTGAGCAGACATTTAAAAGGTAAACAACTACACTTATCCATTTATGAAAAATAATTGCTGGCAGTGGTTTTTGCAGTTCAAAAATAGAGGCATTACCTTTTGAATGGTCACTTTTTTATTAAGACAGACCAGAGGAGCCTCAAATACTTACTGGAACAGAGGTTAAACACACCTATTCAACAACAGTGGTTACCAAAGTTACTTGAATTTGACTATGAAATTCAGTATAGGCAGGGTAAAGATAACAAAGCAGCAGATGCATTATCTCGTGTAGAGGGTGCAGAGATTCTAAATATGGCTATTAACACTGATCAAGTTGATCTTCTTACATGGATAAAAGAAGCTTATGCAGGAGATTTGCTTCTGACAGAGATAATTGACAAGTTGAAAAAGAAACCAGATTCTGTTAAATATTTTGTTTGGTTTTAGGATGTTTTAAGAAGAAAGAACAAGTTAGTCATCCCTGCTAATGTGGAATTGAAGAATTACATACTGGAATGGCTACATGGATCGAGTGTAGGAGGTCACTCGGGTAGAGATGTAACAATGCAGAGGATAAAAAGCTTGTTTTACTGGAAGGGCTTAAATAAGGAGGTTCAGAATTTTATAAGAAGTTGTGGAGTTTGTCAAAGATGCAAATATGACAATGCTACTTCTCCAGGTTTGTTACAACCTCTACCAATCCCTAAAACTGTTTGGTCTGCAATTTCTATGGATTTTATTGATGGGTTGCCTTTATCAAGTGGGAAGTCTGTTATCATGGTAGTTGTAGACCGGTTAAGTAAGGCAGCTCATTTTATTGCTTTGAGCCACCCTTACTCTGCTTTATCAGTGGCACAAGCATTTTTGGATAACATCTATAAGCTACATGGGTTCCCAACTAGCATTGTAAGTGACAGAGACACAGTATTCTTGAATGAGTTTTGGAAAGAACTGTTCTCTTTACAAGGAGTATCACTGAATATGTCAACAGCATACCACCCACAAAGTGATGGACAGACGGAAGTGGTCAATAGATGCCTTGAAACATACTTGAGATGCATGTGCAGTGAGAAACATCATTTATGGAGTAAGTGGCTTTCTCTGGCAGAATATTGGTATAACACCAATTACCATTCTGCAACAATGACAACACCGTTTGAGGTTGTCTATGGTCAAACTCCTCCTATTCACTTACCTTACTTAGCAGGAGAGTCTAGGGTGGAAGTGGTTGCAAGATGTTTACAAAGTAGAGAAAACATGATCCAGTTGTTGAAATTCCATTTGTTGCGTGCTCAAAACAGAATGGTGCAAATAGCAAATAAACATAGATCTGATAGAAGCTTTCAGATTGGGGATTATGTTTTCATGAAACTTCAACCCTACAGACAGAAATCAGTGGTGATGAGGTTGAATCAGAAATTGGCACCAAAGTATTATGGCCCTTATAAGATCTTGGATAAGTGTGGTGAAGTAGCATATCGCTTAGAGCTTCCACAATCCTCGCAAATTCACCCCGTATTTCACGTCTCTCAGCTCAAAAGATCAGTAGGTAACAACACTGCCTCTACTAGCTTACCTGATGTGATCATAGATGTTGAAGTAAAGGAACCTGAGAGCATTCTGGAGCGTAAAATGGTCAACAGAAATGGGAAGCCTGCTACAATGGTGCTGGTTAAATGGACTACAGAGAGTCTAGAAGAAGCTACTTGGGAATTTTTGTACGACATCTCGAAGAAATTTCCAAGTTTTAAACCTTGAGGTCAAGGTTTCTTCAGCCGGGAGGATTTGATACAGAGTATAATGAAGAAGGTTAAGCAAACCACGTGGAAGCTTAAAACTGGCTTATTACTAATAGTACTTAGTTGTTAATAGCTAGTTAATCAAATTGTAAGTAACTATTAGAATCGTTGATCTTGTTTACAAAACAATTACAAGAAACGGAGCTATTTTATAAAGCTCTGTAACTCAATTGTAAATTTCATTCTTGAACAAATAATAAAAATTCCTTCTTTTCTTCTTCTCTAAATTTTTTCTTCTCTCTCAATGGTGGAAGCTTTCTGAGAGTGAGTGATCCTCGTCACTGGTATTGGATCTTCTTTATTCACGTTCCAATCCCATCGGGAAGTTCTTGTCTGTTTCTAGGAACATCCAAGAAGATTTGCAGATCTATCATCGTCTGCAACATAAATGTTGGTGGAAATAGGCTCCAAGGTACCTTTCCCACCTCCATTGTCAATCTGTCCACTAACCTCATTTATTTGGACCTTGGAATGAATCGCATCTCTGGAAGCATTCCTCATGACATTGGGAATCTCATAAGCCTACAAGAACTTCAGTTGTTTGATAATATGTTGACAGGACCACTCCCAACCTCTCTTGGAAAGCTTCTAGGATTGAGGAAATTAATTCTTTATTCAAATCATATTTCAGGAGAGATACCATCTTTTATTGGCAACATCACTTGGTTAGAAAATCTCGATTTGTTTAACAACAGTTTTGGAGGAACCATTCCTCCGAGTCTCGGTAACTGCAGTTACATGCTGAAATTTTGGATTGGGTACAATAACTTGAATGGGATTATACCTCTGGGAAATTATGCAAATTTCACATCTTCTTATCTTAAGCGTAGAACGTAATTCCTTTACCGGCTCTCTACCAAAAGAAGTTGGACAACTGCAAAATCTTGTTATTCTATCTGCTATGCATAATAAATTATCAGGACAACTCCCACAAGCCTTGGGAAATTGTCTCGCGATGGAACAACTTTATTTACAAGGGAATTCTTTTGATGGAGTCATTCCAGATATAAGAGAGTTGATGGGTATTCAAAGACTTGATTTCTAATCTTTTTGAAAGTATACCTGAATATCTTCAAACTTTTCTAAGTTGGAGTATCTCAATCTATCTATTAACAATTTCGAGGGAAGAGTGCCAACCGAAGGAAAATTTCAAAGCTCTACTATAGTTTTGGTATATGGAAACAACAATCTTTGTGGAGGCATCAAGGAACTGAAACTAAAGCCATGCATTTCGCATGCTTCACCAATGAAGACAAAGCATTTCTCTCTTATGAAGAAAGTTGTGATCGGGGTGACCGTAGGCATAGCTTTGCTTTTGCTAGTGTTCATAGTTTCTCTACGTTGGTTAAGAAAAAGAAAGAAGAACCAGCAGACCAATAATCCAACTCCTTCTACTTTGGAAGTCTTCCATGAGAAGATAATTTATGGAGATCTCTGAAATGCAACAGATGGCTTCTCTTCAAGCAATATGGTTGGCTCAGGTAGTTTTGGTACTGTGTTTAAGGCACTGCTCCTGACAGAGAACAAGGTTGTTGCAATGAAAGTTCTAAACCTGCAAAGACGTGGAGCGATGAAGAGCTTTATGGCAGAATGTGAGTCCTGAAGGACATACGACATCGTAATCTTGTGAAACTATTGACAGCTTGCGCTAGCATTGATTTCCAAGAAAACAGATTCAGAGCTCTCATATATGAGTTCATGCCGAATTGAAGCTTGGATAAGTGGCTACATCCAGAGGAATTGGAAGAGATTCGAAGGCCCTCAAGAACCTTGAAACTTCTTGAAAGGCTCAACATTGCCATAGACGTGGCTTCTGTTTTGGACTATCTTCATGTTCATTGTCATGAGCCTATAGCTCATTGCGATCTTAAGCCAAGCAACGTCCTTTTAGACGATGATTTGACTGCCCATGTTAGCGACTTTGGTCTGGCTCAACTTCTCCTCAAATTCGACCAGGAGTCATTCTTCAACCAACTAAGCTCGGCTGGCGTTAGAGGAACCATTAGCTATGCCGCACCAGGTAAAACCATCACAAGAAAATCAGTATACTTTTCTTGTCATTACAATTTTGTTGTTGTTATTGTTTTTGTGAATTATGGTGCAGAATATGGAATGGGAGGACAACCATCAATACATGGTGATGTGTATAGCTTTGGAATTCTCATTTTGGAAATGTTCAGTGGAAAAAGACCAACCAATGAGTTATTTGGGGGAAACTTTACCATACACAGCTACACCAAGTCAGCGTTGCCAGAAAGAGTATTAGACATTGCAGACAAATCGATTCTTCACAATGGTCTGAGAGTCGGTTTCCCCGTTGCTGAGTGCTTGACATTGGTTTTCGAGGTGGGACTTAGGTGTTGTGAAGAATCTCTGATATATCATGGATTTTACCCGTTTTTAGCCATGATATAAGTCGTTTTATCGAGTCTTTCTAGTGTTTTTTCTATCATTTTAGAGTCTTTTCAGGTTTTAGCACGTTTGGGACGAAATTGGAGATTTTGGAGACATTTGGAGCCTTTTTGGAGCAAACCGAAGAAAGTACTGTTTAAGATCGATCGACACCATCATGGTATCAATCGACAATAACTGACGCGGAGATAGATATCCAAGGACGAGAATTCTCGCCAAAAGAAGCCCAATACTTTCCCTTATTCACAAAGAAGCCCAGCTCGTGTTTTTAGACCTATTTAAGCAAACTCTTAGTCTTTAGGTTAGGGGGAGACTTGACTTTTCATTTATTATTCTTGAGCCACCATTGAGACTTTACTTTTCACTATTATTCTGGAGGAGACTTTACTTTTCACTATTATTCTGGAGYAGACTTTACTTTTCACTATTATTCTTGAGCAGACTTTACTTTTGAGAGCTTTTGTGAGGGAGACGGATCCAAGACTCTGTTCATCATAGAGAAGATCCCGAACCCTTGTTTTTATTCTTTTGTTTAATTTCATGATTTATTCAGTGATGTTATTTGTTTCATCTGTCATGTCTGAGTAGTCTCATTTTAGGTTTAGGGTTTTCTCATATGGATTTCTCTGATTTATGATAATTGATTTGTTAGGGTTCAAAATCTGAATAGTTCTTCACCATAGGTTGTTCTCAAAGCTATTTCTAACCTGATCACTTAGAATATAGAACCTAGATTAATCGATTAGGCACCATGCAATTGAGTAACTGATAAAACCTAGAGCAATTGGATTATCTGCAAAGAGATTTGGTTTAATCRAATTGTGAACATATCAAACTTGAATTGATTGCTGGTTTACTGTGTAGGATTTGCAAAGAGATTTGGAATTTTAGATTTTAGACTTAGTTAGTTTTGCAACACGTTGGTTAACTATACTGTTTGAGTTCAAGAACACGCTAATTGAATTGAACCTTAATTGATTAATTGTTGTTTATCATTGATTTCGAGAGTTACCCTGAGCCTAATCCTTCCTGAAAATTAAAACAATCATATTTCGATCACCTATTTTACTGTTTAACCGTGATTTGCTTAGCTTAATCCTCACTRAATTATTTATTGTGTGAATTTTCTTGAGTTCTTGTGTTCGACCCCTGATATACTGCAGCAACTGCTTTAGTACTTTTAGGGTATTAATTTGAGCATATCAAATTTGCGCGCTTGGACTCTAAAAATTTACACTTTAGTTTTATTTTGTTTGTTAGCTGTTAGTATCGATCGATACTCCATTGGTATCGATCGACACTGAACGTCTGTTTTTGAATTTTAGTTACTTATTTTCTCGTCTTTTGATTTTCAGGTGTATGCATCAGCGTACCACCAGGAGAAAGAAGGACACACCACTGATCAATCTCTCCCTCACAGAGCCGAACGCACAAATCGGACAAAGAAAAGAACTACAGTTGAGATGGATCTTCCACAAGGTTTGGTGCATGATGAGGAAGGTGAACAAATACCTCCTCCACAACAACCCCAAGCTGTTGCTGAACGGACACTTGGCGATTACAACCGACCGGATCAATTCTATGCCAATCGTGCAGCGATCCGTATTCCAACTTTCCAGAGGAATGACTTTGAGCTGAAGCCTGCTTACTTCACTCTTGTTGGACAGCACCCCTTCACCGGTCTCTCATGAGCACCCTATGGAYCACATCGAGAAATTCGAGGACTTGGTCAAGATGAAGTACAATGGAGTCACATGAATACCTCTTTTGTAAGCTCTTTCCATACTCTCTTGGTGGAGAGGCAGCTTACTGGCTGAAGCAGCTACCTCCCGGATCTCTCGCTACTTGGAACGACACCAAGAACGCATTCCTGAACAATTTCTATGACGATGCGAGATCGGAGGAGCTCAGGAACAAGATCTCTCAATTTTCTTAAACGAAGCACTCAAGCTGTTTGCGATTCAGATCCTACCAGAGAGACTGTCCGCATCACGGTTTCAGTCAAGTTCAGCTGCTCGATCTTTTACGAGGGATTGATTGGCGGTATCGATKGSMCTGGATTCTGCAAGCAATGGGAACTTCAACACTAGGATTCCAACCGATGCTGTGAAGCTGATTGAGAACTTGGCGTCTAGCAATAGCACCAAGAATGCTGATTTCGAGCGAAAAAGGCTCGCTAGTGTTGCTGATGGTTCGCAGATTGCTGAGGTTCAGGCGAAGGACACGATGCACAACCTCTGGGAAAGACAAGAAAGCTGTACATTTTGCTGAGGAAGTAGGAACAAGATGAGGCGAGGATGTTAACTACATTGGTGGTTCTGGTTTTCGGTCAGTGATTTGGTTACAACAACAACCAAGCTTCAACAACAATCAGCAAGGTGGTTACAAGTCTGGAGGTAACCAATCTGGTTTTGGTGCCACACACCCGCCCAAAACCACTTCAGAGCAATGATTTTACTCGCCAATACGGTAATTCATCTTACCAACCGCATTCTCCGAGGTCTACAGAGAGTAAGACAGAGATCCTTTTGGAACAGATTCTGCAGGGACAACAAAGGATGACTGGAGAGTTTAATGGGAAGCTGGATAACTTGTATATCGACCTGAATGGCAAAATTGAGGCGTTGAATCTGTCGCAGAAGAAGCTCGAAACTCAGATTGCTCAGACCGCAGCTGCTGTAAAAAGACAAGAGGGGTTTCTACCAGGAAAGACTGAAGATCCAAGAGCCCACATCAATGCCATAAGTCTGAGAAGTGGTAAAGTGGTAGAATCAGGAGTTGAGCAAGCTCCAATAGCTGAAAATTCCGTCGATCTTGCGAAACGACGAGGATGCTGAAAATCCCAGAGTATCGATCGACACTCCCCAGTATCGATCGATACCGAGACGACACCCAAGGAAAACGCTGAACCTGTCAAGGAAAGGGTTTACAAGCCGAAGTTGCCCTATCCTATCACTCCTAAGCTGACCAAAAAGGAATGGGAAAATGCTAGATGCAAGGTTATGTTAGACAAGCTGGTAGTTGAGCTTCCTTTTGTTGATGCTATCAAGACTTCTCCCGCATTCAGAAGGTACGTGAAACGGATGGTATCCAGCAACTTCAGTCTCAGTGAAGGTGTCGCTATGCTTTCAGCCGCATTCTCACCAACACGATCCCTAAGAAACTTCCAGATCCAGGTAGTTTTGTGTTGGATTGCACTGTTTTCACAGAGCGTTTTGCGCGCTCTCTTTGTGATATTGGATCAAGTGTGAATCTAATGCCGCACTCCGTTGCTAAGAGAATGGGAATGAGTGATTACCAGCCTACACGGATTTCATTGGTCCTTGCTGATCGTTCAGTATGCCTACCGAGGGGTCAAGATGTGCCTGTCAAGATTGGAAATTGCTTGATTCCAACTGATTTCGTCGTGTTGGAGTACGATGCCGAGCCTAAGGATCCTCTTATCCTAGGCAGACCATTCCTTGCTACTGCTGGTGCTCTGATAGACTGCAAGAATGGACAGATTACTCTGAACGTTGGTGATTTGGTAATGTCCTTCAGCATGGAGAAAATCATGAAACGACCAACCATCGACGGGCAAACCTTCTGTGTCGATACATTCAGTGACATTGCAGAAGAGTATTTCCTGGAGAAACATCCTGAGGATCCACTAGAGCGAGCACTGGTTCATACTGAAGGGTCAGAGTTTGGTTTTGATGATGATGCTGCTGGTTATGTTAGAATCCTCGACAGTGCAGAGCCAGTATCGATCGACACCACGTGTGTGCAGTGGAAAGTTTAGGCGAAATTCCTAAACAAGTCAGTGTTTCTGGGGATTGGAGTGAGGAAAAGGCACCAAAGATTGAGCTCAAACCACTTCCAGCCGAGCTAAGGTACGTTTTCATTGGCCCTAATTCGACATATCCTGTTATTGTCAATTCTTCTTTCAATGCGAGGTCACTTTATCTGCTGAGCAAGCTGCTAGTATCGCAAAGCCTCGGCTATTCTCTGATGATATGCAGGTATCCCTCCAGACCTATGCATGCACAGGATCTACCTGGAAGATGAGTCAAAGTCATCGATTGAATGTCAGAGACGGTTGAACCCGAACCTGAAAGAAGTTGTCAGGAAAGAAGTGATGAAACTGCTAGAAGCTGGGATCATTTATGCAATCTCAGATAGTTCTTGGGTCAGTCCAGTTCATGCCTAAGAAAGGCGGTATCACAGTGGTGAAAAATGAAAAGAACGAGTTGATCCCGACACGACTATCACCGGTCATAGGATGTATTGACATGTAAAGTTGAATGCTGCTACACGAAAGGRTCATTTTYCTTTGCCTTTTATTGGCCAGATGTTGGAGCGCTTGGCTAATCACCCATACTACTGTTTTCTTGATGGGTATTCAGGTTTTTCCAGATCCCCATTCACCCGAAGATCAAGGGAAGACAACTTTTACATGTCCTTCATGGCACTTTCGCATACCGCCGCCGTTTGACTATGTAACGCTCCTGTCACTTTCCAGAGATGCATGATTTCGATCTTCACTGATATGATCGAGGAGTTTATGGAGGTATTCATGGATGATTTCTCTGTTTATGGGTCTTCATTTAAGGATTGTCTGGATAACTTATGCAAGGTCCTTCACGATGGAGAAGCTCTGTTCTTAACGAAAAGTGTCACTTCATGGTGCAAGCTGGGATTGTTTTGGGACATAAGGTTTCAGAGAAAGGGATTGAAGTTGATCAAGCCAAGGTTCAAGTGATCTCGAGTTTGCAACCCCCACGGTCAGTTTCAGAGATCCGAAGTTTCCTGGGTCATGCTGGTTTCTACAGGAGATTTATGAAGGATTTCTCAAAAATTGCTCGACCTCTTACTGCCCTGTTGTGTAAAGAGGTGCAATTTGACTTCACCCCTGCTTGTCATGCTGCTTTCAAGGCCATCAAAGCGGCGCTAGTGAGCGCCTGTTGTTCAGCCTCCGGATTGGAACTTACCTTTTGAGGTCATGTGCGATGCAAGTGATTTTGCTGTAGGTGCTGTGCTGGGTCAGAGGAAAGAAAAGAAGCTGCATGTCATTTACTATGCCAGCCGAACATTGGATGATGCCCAACGCAACTACAGTACTACCGAGAAAGAGCTCCTAGCAGTTGTGTTCGCTTTTGAGAAATTTAGATCTTATTTGGTTGGAAGCAAAGTACTCACACGATCATGCTGTTTTAGATACCTGTTTAAGAACAAAGATCTCAAGCCTCGTCTCTGTCGTTGGGTACTTTTGCTTCAAGGCTTCGACATCGAGGTTAAGGACAAGAAAGGGATAGAGAATGAAGTTGCAGATCACTTGTCAAGAATGAAGATAGGTGGGGACGTGCCTATTGATGATTACCTACCAGAGGAGCGCATCTACTTCATTTCTACAGAGGCGCGGGCTGATTTTGGGAAAAATTTCGACTTCTCTGACGATCTGAGCATCAGCATCGATCGATACCACCTGGGTATCGATCGACACCCTTCGACGGATCACACCATTTTGTCGACAGATGGCATCAGTTCTTATGCCGCCTATTCAGCTGCTGTGACAACCGTTTCCAGGCCTTGGTATGCTGACATCGCCAACTTTTTAGCGACGGAAACTGAGCCGCATCACACAACACCTTATGAGAGGAAAAAGTTTCTGAGAGTGCGCTTTCTTGGGATGAACCTTACTGTACAAGCATTGCTCTGATGGTCTTTACAGAAGATGTTTGGCTGAGTCAGAGGTTCCGGACGTTCTCTTCCACTGCCATGGTTCTGAATATGCTGGACACTTCGCAACTTTCAAGACAGTTTCTAAGGTTCTGCAAGCCGGTTTCTGGTGGCCGACTATGTTCAGAGATGCTAATGCTTTTGTTGCTCAGTGTGATACTTGTCAGCGGAGAGGGAAGATCAGTAAGCGACATGAGATGCCACAAAACTTCATCCTTGAGGTTGAAGTTTTTGATTGCTGGGGCATTGACTTCATGGGCCCTTTTCCATCGTCGCACAAGAACATACATTTGTCGTTGGATTATGTCTCCAAGTGGGTGGAAGCAATTGCTAGTCCAACCAATGATCATACGGTGGTTCTTAAGCTGTTTAAGACCATCATCTTCCCACGGTTTGGGATCCCGCGAATCGTCGTCAGTGATGGTGGCAGTCACTTCATCAACAAGGTTTTCGAGCGGTTGTTGAAGAAGTACGGGGTTAATCATCGTGTCGCTACACCGTATCATCCTCAGACAAGTGGACAAGTTGAGGTTTCCAACAGGCAGATCAAGGAGATTCTTGAAAAGACTGTGGGTACTTCGCGGAAGGACTGGTCTACTAAGCTGAATGATGCACTATGGGCCGTAACTGCTTTTAAAACACCGGGGACTACGCCATTTCACTTGCTGTATGGGAAAGCATGTCATCTCCCTGTTGAACTTGAGCATAAAGGAATCTGGGCGACAAGGCTACTCAACTACGACATCAAACCTGCTGCTGAGAGGAGATTGATTCAGTTGAATGAGCTCGATGAGATCAGATATCACGCCTATGAGAACTCGAAGTTATACAAAGAACGAGCCAAGGTCTATCATGATAAGAAGATCCTTTCACGACAATTCGAACCAAACGACCAGGTTCTTCTTTATAACTCTCGTTTGCACTTGTTTCCTGGTAAACTTCGCTCTCGTTGGTCAGGTCCTTTCACTATCAAGGAGGTACGACCACATGGTGCTATCGATTAATTCGTCGAGACGATTTACGTGAATGGGCAAGGGATAAACAATATTGGGCGAAAGCCGAGATCCCAGCAGGCCAAATCATGCCTCTGGCTAATCCACCCGTTGCCTAACCGTCATTAAAGTCAGGCTCGTGACATTAACAAGCGCTAGTGGGGAGGCAACCCACGGTAGTCTATACTAATTTTTTGTTTTGTTTGTTTTCTTTTGTGTCGTGAATCAGAATTTTCATCAGTATCGATCGATACCACATGGGTATCGGCGATACCTGATGTAAGTGTGTATATAAACCCCTAGGGCTGAAATCGCACAACTCACTTTGCCTCATCGCTCGACACAAACACAAAAATCACCTCTTTTTCATTTTCTCACGGTTTTGAGTGATTCTTTCGCTATTCCACTCGATTTTTCGCCTGCATTAACAATATCTATCCTGTTCAATCGACACAGGTAACATCGATTTTGCAATTTTTCAATCCATGGAATCAATTTTTGGGTTTGAGATTTTGGCCTCTTAAACTTGTTTTTGGGTTGAATATTGGATACCGGGTTGATCTAGGCCTAGTCGAACCTTGCCTTGCATGTATTTGTCATTATTTACAACTTGTATCGACGATTCGGATTGTTCTTCGAAACATCGATGGTATCGATCGATACCACCCGAGTATCGATCATCCGTACTTAACCTCGCTTAATTTTGGTGATTTTTGACTCTCTATTTATGTTTTTGCTGTACAGATGCCTCCAGAAAGCAGTCAATGACGAAGGGACGAGTTCTCTTCCCAACATCAGACTAATGGACGCTGCTGAGATCTTCGACGGATATGATGCGTAGGGAAAGTGACAGCCATACTGAATGACGCAAGTTATCAGGTGGCGTATGATGAGTCTACTGAGAGATTCCGCGTCACAAGAGACCGGGTTAGAGCAGCTACAGAGGCGCCAACTTCATCTGGCTCACCTCGTGCGCCACCTTCAGCCGGCCGGCCTCGCGCCATCTTCGTCTCAACCACTGCGGCACCATCGCCATCCCATCCCCCTCCTCCTCTTCCAGACCTTCCACCACCACATCTAGGCCACCTTGGCCTAAAAGAGACGAGAGAGCCAAGATTCGCCTCTCACAGACGTTCGAGGGAGAGTACAAGGCAATTACTGAGAGCGCCGCCTGCACGCAGCGTCCCATTTCTGACACTTGGGACGACTACGACTCCATCTTCTACAATGCATGGCTGGACGTTGAGATCAAGCCGACCAGATTTGCAGATCCACTTACCATGCGTCATCTGGGTTTTGATGGGGAGTTACAGAGACTCTGCGAGAAGGTGGATGCAAGTACTGCAGGTGGTATCGCTTTACAGATCTCGTCCGGTTCCTTGCCTCTGCGTGTCTACTACGGAGGCCCTGATGCGCGGGGAGTCTTACTTTCATGATTCACGGAGTGAATGCCGTCTTCCTTTCGGGATCTGCAGCATCTACGGTTTCGTAGAGATTACTACTATTGCTGAGCTGCCCACCAAGTTCTGGGCGTCGAAACTTCTGGCGGCATTTGGACACAGGCGATATCATAGCAGCGGCGGCGGATGGATATCCGCCACCGTCTTGCGATGCCTAGCTCGGATTACGAGCGACAGGCGATGTGCTGAGATGGAGCCCGACAAAGATGCGGGTATACGAGGCTGATTGTGATGTCATGGCCATTGGAGACATTATTGATGATGAGGAGTATGAATGGCCTGAGCTGGATCTTGYAGTTAACTTGGGTGCAGTATTCGCACATCACCTGGAGTCACTGAAGGTGAAACCTTTCACCTGTGCAGCGAAGTGAAGCGAACTTTAGAGGCGCGCGAGAGTCGGTACGTGGGTAACCTTCTCCTCCCATTTTCTTCATTTTGGGATTGATGTTTCGGCTGTCGTTATCTCTTCGGCTGTGATGGATGAGTCGCATTTAGAGCATCTGCGTTGGCAGGGCGGCGCGTTAATTCAGCACTCGGGGGCTTCCTTGTCAGCGCCCAACACAGTCTGACGGACATAGATTCAGATGCATCAAGGCTTGTTCACTCACTTTCGAGCGGACATGACTCGAGCACCAGCCACTCGACGCCGCGGTTTGCCCTCMGGATCTCACACTGCTGCTGCTGACGAAGATGCGCCGACTCAGCCTCCTGCTCCTACATTTCCTGCTGGTACTTTTCCTCCTGTGCCGACCATGGACCTGGACCCATTTCAGCGATGTTCACAGTCTTGACGATCGGAGCACCATTTCGTGCAGGCATGACTCCTGCCCCGCTGCGCCTCGTGCACCGCTGCTGGACCATCACGCACAGCTGGGCTCTTTGCTGCCCATGACTGATTCGGCGCTACGAGAGGATTAGTCATCTCATTCACATGTTTTTCTTTTTCCTTTTTCCTTTGGTTTTGTTATGAACTGATGTCAGTTTCTCTTTTGTTATGATCTAAGTGGTTTAATGGTTATGATCTTTTGTTGTCTCTAACTTCGTGTTTGAATGGTATCTCAGTTTTTAACTTGGATCATCTAACACGTCAGCTCGATTCAGTTAGAGAAAGAGGTTTTTCATCTCGATTTTAGCTGGTATCGATCGATGACAGGTGTCGATCGATACCACCGTCTAACACCTCTCGTTCTTCATCTTACCATTTTCTCCATTTATTTTTCTTTCACCTCTAAGCATTACGCGGGACGTGTTGTTTAAATCTGGGGAGGTAGTTCTGACATTGTGTGTTCATTTTGAAAAAAAAAAAATGATTTTCGTGTCAAAACAACTTAGAGATTCTGTGCTCGGTTTTGATGTACTGGTTTTGCTTTTGAGTGTCTTACAGGGTCAATATCGTTCGTAATGAAAAATCGAGAGGTAAACCCAGCGAAATTCATGGATTGTCTCGACAAGTTTTCATCACAGAGTTTTAGCCAAATTTTGCCATAAATAAGGTAAATGTCGAAAGATTCATCATCATTCTATGCAAAGGAACGTATAAGAAAGAAATGGTAGATCTCCAGTGATAAGAACTGGATACATTGAGAGGGTAGAACAGGGATCGGTGGCTAACCTTATCGATACTCGCGTCTGAACCTTGATTTGTATATGCGGTTAAAAAAAAAAAAAAAAAATCAATAAGAACTGGTTGTGAAATAAGTCAGGGAGTTTAAATACCAGAAAAAGTTGAATGAATTGTTCTTGGCTATGGTATTGTATGACAAAGAATCTAGAAGTTCGTGGACATTGATTTTAAGCGATGAAACTGGCGATGATAAGCTTGGATGAACAACTTAGCGGGTCGTGAGTGAAGTACGTGGAAGAGTTCAGATGGAGAAGTACATGGAGTTAGATCGAAGCTGATCGAGGCACGGTGGGCGCTTGGGAAGAGGGATCATTCTGACGATTTCGGTACCAGTCAGGGATCTCTAAGGTTTTTTTTTTTTTTTTTTTTCTACCGCTTAGTTTTCTGTTTTGCTTGAGGGCAAGCAAAGGCTAAATCTGGGGAGTTGATATATCATGGATTTTACCGTTTTAGCCATGATATAGTCGTTTATCGAGTCTTTAGTGTTTTTTACATCATTTTAAGTCTTTTCGGTTTTGCACGTTTGGGACGAAATTGGAGATTTTGGAGACATTTGGAGCCTTTTTGGAGCAAGCCAGAAGAAAGTCGTTTGAAGCTTTAGCATCGATCGACACCATCATGGTAGTCGATGAAATGAGAACGGCGAGAATGAAATCAGACCCAATACTTTCCATTATTCACGAAAGTCGTGTTTTTAGACTTTATTTAAGAAACTCTTGAAATCTTTAGGTTAGGGAGACTTGACTTTTCATTTATTATTCTTGAGCCACCATTGAGACTTTACTTTTCACTATTATTCGGAGGAGACTTTCTTTTCACTATTGATACGGAGCGGACTTTACTTTTCTTTATTCTGGACTTTACTTTTGAGAGCTTTTGTGAGGGATCGACTCTGTTAAATCATAGAAGATCCCGAACCCTTGTTTTATTCTTTTGTTTAATTTCATGATTTATTCAGTGATGTTATTTGTTTCATCTATCATGTAGAGTAGTCTCATTTAGGTTTAGGGTTTTTCTATGGATTTCTACGATTTATGATAATTGATTTGTTAGGGTTCAAAATCTGAATAGTTCTTCACATGGTTGTTCCAAGCTATTTCTAACCTGATCACTTAGAATATAGAACTAGATTAATCGATTAGGCACGCGACGGTCGATTGAGTATCGATAAAACCTAGGGTGAGCATTGGATTATCTGGAGATTTGGTTTAATCGAATTGTGAACATATCGAACTTGAATTGATTGCTGGTTTCTTGTGTAGGATTTGCAAAGAGATTTGGAATTTTAGACTTTTAGACTTAGTTAGTTTTCTTACGACAGTTGGTTAGCTACTTTCGTGTTTGAGTTGAAGCAGTGACTTGTGAATTGAACCTTAATTGATTAATTGTTGTTTATCATTGATTTCTGAGGAGTTACCGAGGCTAATCCTTCCACTGAATTGAATTAAAACAATCATATTTCGATCACATTTTCTGTTTAGTGATTTGCTTAAACATCACTAAATTATTTATTGTGTGAATTTTCTTGAGTTCTTGTGTTCGACCCCTGATATACTGCAGCAACTGCTTTAGTACTTTTAGGGTATTAATTTGAGCATATCAATCTCCTAGGAACCGTTTGGCAACGAGTGAAGTCGGAAAGGAGTTGATCTTAATCAGAGCGAGGTTCTTTAGAGCCAAAGAACAGTAAGACATTGAAGTGTCTATGGTTTTGTCTACAAACTTTGCAAACCACTTTAAATGTTTGATACACTTCGGCTCCATGTTAACTCCTTGATGGACTATGTTAACCAATTAGGTATCCTAGGCGCTAGGCGCCGGGTTTCCGCTCTCTTAGTGCCCAACACTTTCATGATCAAACAAAAACAAATCCCCTATATGTTATTTGGGGAGTACAGTTATAAATAAACCTTACAAAATATTAATAATCACGTAACATTGCCATTACAATTAAGAACAAACTAAAATCTCACATTAAAGATATTTTAGTCAATTAATTATTATGTGATCATTAATTAAATATTAAACTAATTATTTATAATTTTTCGTTTTAAATAATTTATTTATTTTAATTTTATTGAAAAAAAAAGTTAAAAATAAATTTTGTGAAGATTTTGTTGATTTAATTAAACACACTAATTAAATTAAATTCAATGTTGATTTAATTTTTGCAAAATAAGAGATTTGATATAGATTGCAATTTTTAGGAAGATTTTAATGAAGAATTTATTAAACAGATTTAATTATGTTTTTAGGTGCTAACAAATATTCGGTATTATAAAAATGGGTTTTCTGCAAAAAAAACCTCCACCTCGCCGACTTTTGCAATTTTACCCTTCACTTCCAAAAAATATAATTTTACCCTTCACCTCAAAGTTTTGAAAGAATTATAATTTTCTAATATCCTGGTTTTATAATTTTTGGATATTTTTTTATAATTGCAATTTGTCTGTGCTATACCACGGGATATATCCTAGTGTAGTTAATAACAGATAAACTAGAAGCTGATTTTCTATAAACTTTGAGCACTACTTGCCGTTTTCTTAACAATAAAACACCACACAGTTCCTCACTGCAACCTCCTTCGTTGCCTCGAAATTCAAGAAAAAAACTGATCGAGACAGATATATTTAGTGGTATGAGTAAACGTCAACGTTGACGCCAAAACAAACTTTAATTACTTTTCGGAAATGATAAAACACGAAACATGTCGTCAATTGGTGGAAGTCTTCATAAACCCATTGTTACGTTGTAAAGAGTGGTGAAATGTCTTATGTCTTGAAAAGACCTACCCCCCTTTTTTTTTTTTTTCTTCTTTTTTTTTTACTGAAGGATCGGTCGATCCTCCTTCGACCGATCGATGTAGAGATAGAGGATCGATCGATCTCGAGACCCCCGATTTCCTCTAGAGCTCTCTGGCCAAAAATGGCCCCCCAGGATCGATCGTTCTTGCCGAGCGATCGTTCTTCGAGAGCGATCGATCTTGATACCGTGGAGAGAGCACATCCAATCGAACCACTTTTAAGGATCGATCGTTCTTGCCAAGGAACGATCGATCTCTACCCCCAAAAATCGACCAGAGGCTCTCTGAAATGACCCTCAGATCGATCGTTCTTGCCTAGGAACGATCGATCTTGATCCCCAAGGACTTACGCACAAGCGATATTACGGGATCGATCGATCTATATGATCGATCGATCCCTTGCTACACTTCAAGAACAACACTAAGCAAGCCACAATTCACTTCAAACACATCACCAACAACATCCAAAACTATTTTAGCATACCGTTATGCATCATATAGGGTTAAATCATTAGCATCCACAGAACACATCATAAACAACACACAAGATCACAAAACACAAAAATCAAAACCCAAAAACCTTCGAGATCATCCTTCTCCTCGGCCTTGGTTCCGGCTCCCATCTAAGCCTTTTCTTTGTCCTTACCTGCACGAAAAGAGGCATTGATATGCTTAGTGAGGTCTCCGTCCCACGGCCATGAACACATATAACCAAAGATTTGCAACCGAATGTACAAGGTAACCCAAAACACATACGTAATAGAGCTCCATTACACACACACAAACAACATGGCTAAACCATGATTCACACCCAATGGTCTAGTTCCAAGCACACAACAATCACGAAAATCAATGATTATATAATCGGCCGCGATCGCACTCACCTCGGTTTGACGACTGGTCGCCGACAATTCCAAACCTTGCTTGTTTCCCTTGAACCTCTTGGCTCCAACTTAACAAAATATCACCTCTTTCTAGCAGAGACCAACAAACACTTTAATTGGATGATCATTAGCTCAAAACCCCAAGACAACCTTTCAAACTCGGATTACTCCCAACCCCAACTCAGTTTCCTTTACTCAAAGCAGGGGCAACTTCAATTGCTCATAACTCTCACTATAGGTCGAATTTGACAAAACCCTTCGCGGACTTCAAGTTCAACCTCTTAACAACCTATCTACCCAAATTTCAGTCAAACAAACGAAATTGAGTGCTCAACCTTCACTCAATCTCACCCGCTACTTCTGACTCGAAACAGAGTAGTCTAGGGAGAAAATTCATAACTCCTAAACTACTCATCAATTCTCGACTAAATTTGGTAGACAAATACACAGAGAAGGAAGAACTTACCCACCAATTCTCAGCTCAAACCGAGTTCTCTTGCTTGGTCGCTCAACCTCTCAAACTCAGCTCCAAAACTCTGCTCTTTTCCACCTCTTTCCCTCTTCTCTCCCTCTCCTTCTTCCCTTCCTTTCTTTCTTTCCCTTTCTCCTCTTTCTTTCTCTCTTCTCGTTTTCTATTTCCAAAATGAGGAAGAAGAAGCTTCAAGAAGGATGGAGAGAAGGGAAATATTTTTAACTATATATGTGTATGTATGTTGGTTTAATTGATTAAACCAAACCGATCAATTCCACTAAACACATAACGATTAATTTCTTTCCTTAATTCCTCTCTCCACGGTTTAGTAATTCCGTCCACTATTCCGAAATATTTGAGACATTCTCCCGTCCCAAAATATTTCCTTAATTTCTACTAGCATAGGAATTACGCATAATTCAGTAAACCAACTGATTTCTCAACAACGATCAATCTTTTGATCGTTTCACCACTTCCGCCCCTAGGGCCACCCGATCGAGCTTCGGTAGCCGTTCCATACTCGGTTCAAAAAACGCTCTCAGTCTAACGTCGCAAGATCTATGTGGTCTCAGGCTCCCGTCGAAATCAATCAGTTGAGCGAGTTAAGTCGTCAACGACCTAATACATTGAATCAATCGCCCAGGATCCTAATATGCTAAGTCCCGTGAGAACCAATATCATTGGTATCTCACCCCGGTTCTGGTCTATTAGGATTAAATGCCTCATAATCTGTCGGTAAACCACCGGTTAGATTAAATGCCCGTAATCTAACCCGTCATTATAATATCACATAACTCTGACCCGTCATTGAGCTATCGTATAGCTTGATGACTGTCATTAGATTAATCACTAATCCCTAATGACCCGTCATTAAGATTAAATCACCCATAATCTATGACCGGAAGTCGAAAATTATGCATCATAATACCGACAACCTCGTAGGATTATTGACGTAAACCCAAATCCCTGAACCGAGACGGAACAATACTTTGCTCAATCGCGACACATGAAATATCCCATCATATGTCGGCATGTAAATCCCCCATCATGTGCACAAACCGAATACATGAAATACCATATTGTGTCACCGTCAATCCATAAACATCATCATATTAATAATCGCAAAATACAATATCTGAGGGTTCGTCATAACAACCACATAATTAAATACAATTCGAGAGGCGACTTAGGAACACGGATGTTATGTCTCTATCGTTCCTTAATTACTTAGACTTAGATGGCGAGGAAGTACAGGCAGCGAGAATCCGTATCATTCGATATATCATGGATTTTACGTTTAGCCATGATATAAGTCGTTTTCAGTCTTTTAGTGCTTTTTCTATCATTTTAGAGTCTTTTCAGGTTTAGCGTTTGGAGACGAAATTGGAGATTTTGGAGACATTTGGAGCCTTTTTGGAGCAAAGAAAGTACGTTTTGAAGCTTTAGCATCGATCGACCCATCATGGTATCGATCGATACCGACAATCAGCGCAGAAGAGATTTTCAAGGAAGCCCATAAGAAACCCAATCATTCCTTTATTTACAAAAGAAGCCTCGTGTTTTTAGACTTTATTTAAGCAACTCTTAGTCTTTAGGAGAGGGTAGACTTTGCTTTGAACTATATTCTTGAGCCACCATTGAGATTTGAGCTTTTGTGAGGGAGACGGATCAAGACTGTTCATCATAGAGAAGATCCGAACCCTTGTTTTTTATTCTTTGTTTAATTTCATGATTTATTCAGTTATGTTATTTGTTTTCATCTATCATGGAGTAGTCTCATTTTAGGTTTAGGTTTCTCATATGGATTTCTCTGATTTATGATAATTGATTTGTTAGGGTTCAAAATCTGAATAGTTCTTCACCATAGGTTGTTCTCAAAGCATTTCTAACTGATCACTTAGAATATAGAACCTAGATGTCGATTAGACACGGCGTGCAATTGAGTAATCGATAAAACCTAAGGTGAGCAAGCGATTGGATTATCTGCAAAGAGATTTGGTTTAATCAGATTGTGAACATATCAAACTTGAATTGATTGCTGGTTTACTGTGTAGGATTTGCAAAGAGATTTGGAATTTTAGACTTTAGACTTAGTTAGTTTTCGCGGCAGTTGGTGCTTACTTTCGTGTTTGAGTTCGAGCAGCTTAATTGAATTGAACCTTAATTGATTAATTGTTGTTTATCATTGATTTCCTGAGAATTTCTGGCCTAGTTTCATACATCGAAATTCAACTAAGTTTAATTCGATCATCTTTTTCTCATGTTTTAAGCCTGATCTGCATCTTTCTTGTGTGAGTTTTCTTGAGTTCTTGTGTTCGACCCCTAACTCTGTAGCAACTGCTTTGTATCATCATATGGTATTAATTTGAGCATATCAAATTTGGCGCGGGGACTCAAAATTCACCATTAGAATTTTAGTTGTCGATTTTGTCTAAGTTCGTCGTCGATATCGTCGATACTCCATTGGTATCGATCGACAACTGAACGTCTTTTTAATTTTGATTACTTATTTTTCGTCTTTTGATTTTCGAATGTATGCATCAGCGTCTACCAGGAGAAAGAAGGACACACCACTGATCAATCTCTCCCTCACAGAGTAGCGAGCTTGAGCACCAAATCGGACAAAGAAAAGGACTACGGTTGAGATGGATCTTCCACATGGTTTGGTGTATGATGAAGAAGGTGGACGTCAACCTCAGCACTCACGCCGAGGCTGAGCGGACACTTGGCGATTAAATTCTATCTGGCGCGAAATCCGTATTCGACTTTCCGAGGAATGATTTTGATTTTAGATATAGTCTAAGCTACTAATTTCTTTTCTCTTTCTTTTTCCTTATGTTTCAGGTGCATGCCTAGAAGGAGTGAAGGCTCGACAACCTCCATCGACTAACGAAGAGCTTGCAAGAAGAGAGACGAACGATAAGCGAAAGAGCGTCGAAGACCGCCAACATGGGCGATAACCTTAACTGACAGCGTAGCTGAAGAGCTCAGATTATGAGACAACAAATGCAGCGTTGCTACTGCAGCAACAACTACGGCAACAGCGTGCCATTGGGGCTGTTGACACTCCCCATGTCTTCTACCAGAACAGAGCTGCCATTTGTCCGCCAGAGATTACTAGGCAGGATTATGAGATTAAGCCTCAGATGATTGGATTGGTGAAGCAGCATCTATTCCATGGGTTACCTGCTGAAAACCCGATGGATCACATTGAGAACTTTGAGGAAATCTGCAGCACTAAAGTCAAATGGAGTACCTGATTACCTCAAATCTCTTTTCCGTTTTCTCTATCGACAAAGCTTCCAGATGGCTTAAGGCACTACCTGCAGGGTCATTGAGGACTTGGGCTGAGTGCAGAGCAGCTTTCATTGATCATTTTTACACCAAGTCCAAGACTGCTTCTCTGAGAAACAAGATCACTGCATTTGGACAGCATTCAGGAGAGTCTTTCTGCGAAGCTTGGGAAAGATTTAAGGAATACCGCAGAGAGTGTCCTCACCATGGGTATTCAGATGAGCAGATTCTAAGCATCTTCTATGATGGAGTCACATGGGATTACAAGAATGCCCTTAATGCTGCTAGCAATGGAGACTTCATGACACAAACATTAGCGAGGAGCATATCAGGCGATAGAGAACTTGGCTGCAAGTTAGTACTCGTGCCAGTATGATCGCTCAAAGTCGGCGTGTTGAGTCTCGAAGATTGATGAGTTGGCTGCAGTGTCTGATGAAGGCAAATCAGAGGGTGTTCAGCTTTGTGAAGGTGGTACAGAGTGGGAAAACGAGGAGCTGCGAAGTGAGTTATGTTAATGGACGGGGTTTCGTGCGAGCGAGGGATTTTAACAGAACTACGAAATCATCTAATCTATCCTACGAGCACAAGCGTCGAAAATCCTCGGATCAAGTCTACCCATAGCAAACAGTTGCTTCAGGCCAACAGTTTCAGAAAAAACATTCGTCGAAATTCGGGCGTCCGGTAATTCTCAGGGGTTTACAGGACAGACGAGCGTGCAAAATCCGGGTCAGAATCAGTTTCAGAGTGGTTTTCAGCAGAGTCAGCCATTCAGCAACTTTCAGACACACTGCAACTCAGCCAGCGGTACTCAAGACAAGCTCGAAGCTCTTATGCAGCAACCTCTCCAGCAACAAAAATCCTCTTGAGATCAACAAATGACACATGTATAACGATCTCAACGACAAATATGAAGCTGTTGCAACTCACTTGAAGCTGCTTGATACTCAGGTTGCTCAGACCGCTGAGACAGTTAAGAGACAGCAAGGAGTTTTTCCAGGAAAGGGAGAGCAGAACCCACGTGGAGAAGGTTAGCATTTCAAAGCTCATGTGCATTATATTGGGGATGAAGAAAGGGGCTACGAGAGAAGGTTAGAGATCATGCTGCAACAGGTTCTAGATGGACAAAGCAAAAATTCTCAGGAGATATCTGATCTTGCTTGGAAGTTTGAAGGTTTGAGCTGTGAGTTTCAGCGCGAAGTGAAGACGAGAGAATGCAGTTGATCCAGCACAAATACAAAATCCAGTCGACAATCGATCGATCGATCAATCTTCGCTCAGGAAAGACATCTGCGAGTCTTCCTCCATATATCCCAAAGGTTCCATACCCCTGTGCAGTTAAGCCTCCTCCATTTGAAACTACTGCAGCTTGCGTCAGGGAAGTTTGTGGTTCCTTGTTATTGATGGGGTTGCTTTTGAGGACTCTTTATGCGATTCAGGATCTCACGGTGAATATCATGTCTGTGATATCGTAGCGAAGTAATTGATTATATTCAGCCTTCGATATGACCCTCGATTCGATGCCCGATATATCATCACGAGATGCATCGGTGATCTCAGTGCGAATTGGCAAATGTTTGATGCCTTGTGACTTTCAGGTTGTTGACATGAGTGAGGGAGCCTACATGCCTCTGATCCTGGGAAGACCGTTCCTCGCCACAGCAGGAGCACTTGTTGACTTGCCACAAAAGCGAGTATGTCTTTCAGCTGTCGATAAAGGTCTCTTTTACAATGTTGTTCCACCGAAGAACAGCAAGCAGAGTGGTTCTTTTGTAGCTATTGGGGAGAATGAGCTGAATGTCACACAACACTCTAAGTCTGGGGGACTGCCTAAGGGATCTCGTGTCACTTTAACACCTCTGAAGCATGTAGATGACACAATTGAGTACAAGGTGAAGAGCAAAGGTATGTCTAAACCTTTCTCTCAAGTGAGGGCAATAATCACACCAGAACTCAAGGCTAAGGGCAGCGGCAATTGACGAGATGATGAGAAAGGTCCTTTGTCTAAGACCACACCCATCCCACCCTGTTCCTCCTGCGGATCCACACATGCTAAAGGCACTCAAGTCGGCTAAAGACTTAAAACAAGCGCTTTGTGGGAGGCAACGGTATGTGTTCATATTTCTATTACATTTCTTTGTTTCTAATGTTTTCATTTTCTAAGTTTCAGGTCTTCCATAAAAAAAAAATAAATAAATAAAAATAAAAAAGGTCCGCAGATGTCGACACCTCGCGAGTGCTCCACGCAAAGGAGGTCGAAGCCGAGGCCGCCAAGGTGATCTGGACACCGCTACCTCGCGGTGAATTCTACCCACTATTCATTTTCACCATTGTATTATCCATTGCTATTTTCTTTTTATTCGACTAATCCCTTTGATCTTTTTCACACCGAGCGTGTGATTTAAATCGGGGAGCGATGCTACTAATTTATTTTCTTTGTCTTTGAGTCTTTGTTTCAGGTCTAGTTTTTCATTTTCTTTTATTTTATTTGATTGAGTCAGCTTGTTTGAGTCTAGTTGATGTGTTTTCATTGAGTTAAAACTGTTAGGGAATTATGACCTTGATCTATTGGATTATTTGGACTTGAGATTACTTGTTATGACTCACGATTGGTGGAGGTTCTGTTCGGAAGATCATGGATGAATTAAACACTCCCCAAAGCTCCTTTCCATTGGGAAATAGGTTGAACCAAAGTTATCTCTAAGCTTTATTGAACTCTAATCGGATATTGATTCCTTTCTCGGGGTTTGGCGTTCATTGGGGAAGACTATTCGAGCCAAAACAGACCACTGACTCTCCACAAAGTATGCTCCTCTCTCTCCCTTCCATTGAACCTAAAAAAAAAAAAGAAGTTCAAAGCAACAAGTGAAGTGAACCAAGGGATGATGCGTGACCCGTGTATCTTTGTGACCTCATGGAAAGCTTGTTGTAAGGCTAAAAGTCAAAGTGAACCAAGGGATGATCACGTGGGCAGTGTATCTTTTGTGACCTCATGGAGATTTGTCCCACCAAATAAAGAAGAGCATCGAGAAAAGTGATGGCTGTAAAGCATCGGAAATGAAAACCGATGGCTGAAAAATAAGCAAAAGATGGTGGTTTTGGAAGAAAAGAGGGAGAGGAAAGTTATATGGGAGAGGGTCTTTGGTTAGAAGAAGTTGGCACCCTTTGGATTTATTCCCCCTGGTAAGAATCACTTTATTTCATTAATCTATGTAAAGAGATAGCAATGGGGATTTCGAAATTTCCTTTGGATTATGAGTAACTAAGGTTTGATGATTCCCATGGTTGAATGGATCGTGTTCCAACACACAGTGACGAGCCGTATGAAGTCCAGGCATCCCCAACAGCTAAGCGAGTTCCCGTGATTTTCAAACTTCTTCTCTGTTCTTTTTCCTAGTTTGTTTGAGGACAAACAAAGGTCTAAGTCCGGGGGAGTTGATATGTTAGGATTTTAGCCCATACTAACTAGTCCTTTTTGAGTCTTTTTGTGTCTTTCTTGTCGTTTTTGAGTCTTATCAGGTTAAAATGAAGTCTTGGAGCATGGATTTGATTGACTGGAAGCTAATTGAGCTTCTGGAGCAAAAAGGGATGAAATCGCAGCTTTAGAGCACAATCCAGACGCGAGCACCCAGTCCGGTTTCGGGAGCACGTGCTCGCCAGGGTGCTCCGAAAAATTAATAAGGGTTTCGACTTTTTACCTAATTTTGGGCATGCTGACGTGGACAAAATTATAGGGGGCCGCCAGTTAATAGAGGGAGACGTTCTCAGACCAGGAGGATCGCTCTCTTCTCTCTCGTTTTCGTTTCCTTTTTGTTTTAGGGATTCGTTCAGGGATTTCTTCCTCTTGTTTTCTTCTTCTCCAGACCTTGGATTTTTGGTTCATGCTTGTAAGATCCAGGAGGATCAGCCTGACCTTGTTTGAGAAGAATTCTAAACATTTATTTCATTTTATGAATTCCTTTTTATCCATTGTTGTGATTTGTTCGTCCATGGCTGAGTAGTTTCACTTACTTCACTCTTGTTGGACAGCACCCCTTCACCGGTCTCTCTCATGAGCACCCTATGGATCACATAGAGAAATTCGAGGACTTGGTCACCAGTATAAAGTACAATGGAGTACCACGGAATACCTCTTTTGTAAGCTCTTTCCATACTCACTTGGTGGAGGCAGCTTCTGGCTGAAACCTCCGGATCTCTCGCTTGGAGCGAGACCAGAGCATTCTGAACAATTTCTATGACGATGCGAGATCGGAGGCTCAGGAATAAGATCTCTCAATTTTCTCAGGGCCCAACGAAGCTCAGGCTGCTTGGGTGCGGTTCGATCTGGAGAGGCATTGCATCACGGTTTCAGTCGAGTTCATGCTCGGGATCTTTTACGGAGGGATTGATTGGCGGTATCGGATGGATTCAGCAGCAGGAACTTCAACACTAGGATTCCAACCGATGCTGTGAAGCTGATTGAGAACTTGGCGTCTGATAGCACGAGAATGCTGATTTCGAGCAAAGCTCGGCAGTGTTGCTTTGACGGTTCAGATTCTTGAGGTTCAGGCCAAACTGGACACGATGCATCTCTTAGTGGGAAGACGAAGAGGCTGTACATTTGCTGAGGAAGTAGAGAACATTGAAGATGAGGCGAGGATGTTAACTACATTGGTGGTTACGGTTTTCGAGGTCAGCGATATGGTTCTGACAACGAAGCATCAGCAACAAATGGTTCTGAGTAATCCAATCTGGTTTTGGTGCCACTGATTCGCCCAAAACCACTTCAAGGCGGTGATTTGCTTGATAAATCAGCTTACGCGTTCTCGAGGTAGAGTAAGGCGGAGATCCTCTTGGAACAAATTCTGAGGGACAAGAAAGATGACTGGAGAATTTAATGGGAAGCTGACAACCTGTATGGATCTGAATGGCAAGATTGAGGCATTGAATCTGTCGCAAAAAAGCTCGAGACTCAAATGCTGGACCGCTCTGTGAGAAGACGGGGTTTCTACCGGGAAAGGCGAAGATCCAGAGACATGTCTTTATAAGTCTGAGAAGTGGTAAAGTGGTAGAATCGGGAGTTGAGCAAGCTCATAGCTGAAAATTCCGTTGATCTTGCTGGAAGCGACGAGTGGGATGCTGAAAATCCCAGTGTCACATCCCCAAGTATCGATCGATACCAGACACCAGGCCAAGCTTGTCAAGGAAAGGGTTCTGAGCGAAGTTGCCTATCCTATCACTCTAGGCCAAAAGGAATGGAAAAATCTAGATGCGAGGTTATGTTAGACAATGGTAGTTGAGCTTCCTTTTGTTGATCTTTCAAGATGGTAGTTGAGCTGGTAGTTGGCTGGTAGGCAAGCTGGTAGTTGAAGCGGATGGTATCCAGCGACTTCGGTCTCGATGAAGGTGTGCTTCTTTCGCCGAGTGCGCAGTCTTATTACCAACGATCCCGAAACTTCCAGATCAGGTAGTTTTGTGTTGGATTGCCTTGTGTTCACGAGTGTTTTGCTCTTTTGTGATATTGGATCAAGTGTGAATCTTATGCTCTCAGTTGCTAAGAAGAATGGGAATGAGTGATTACCGCCTACATGGATTTCATTGGTCCTTGCTGATCATTCGATGCGTCTACCAGGAGGGCTTTTCGAAGATGTACCTGTTAAGATTGGAAATTGCTTGATACTGATTTCCTCGTGTTAGATGCGATCAGAGCTGGATCCTCTTATCCTAGGCGGACCATTCCTTCTACTGGTGCTCGATAGCTGAGAATGGACAGATTACTCGAGCGTTGGTGATTTGGTAATGTCCTTCAGCATGGAGAAAATCATGAAGCGACCGACCATCGGCGAACAAACCTACGTGATACACTCGGTGACATTGCGGAGGAGTATTTCTGGAGAAACATCCTGAGGATCCGCTAGAGCGAGCAGTTCGTCTTGAAGGTTTAAATTGGCTTTAGATGATGATGCCCTTTGGTTATGTCAGAATCCTCGACAATGCAGATCATATCGATCGATACCACGGAGGTATCGATCGACACCATGTGTGCGTGGAAAGTTTAGAAATTCTAAACAAGTCGTGTTTCTGGGGATTGGAGTGAGGAAAAGGCACCAAAGATTGAGCTCAAACCACTTCCAGCTGAGCTAAGAATGCGTTTTCATTGGCCAATTCGTATCTATTATTGTCAATTCTTCTTTGAACAATCAGGTCACTTTACTCTGAGCAAGCTGCGAGTATCATAAGCTCTCGGCTATTCTCTTGATGATATTGCAGGTATCTCTCATACCTATGCATGCACAGGATCTACTGGAAGATGAGTCAAAGTCATCGATTGAATGTCGAGAGGCAGTTGAACCAGAACACGAAGAAGTTGTCGGGAAAGAAGTGATGAAACTGCTAGAAGCTGAGATCATTTATGCAATCTCGATAGTTCTTGGGTCAGTCCAGTTCATGTTGTGCCTAAGAAAGGCGGTATCACAGTGGTGAAGAATGAAAAGAACGAGTTGATCCCACGGACTATCCTTGGTCATAGGATGTGTATTGATTACGAAAGTTGAATCTTTGCTACGAAAGGATCATTTTCCTTTGCCTTTTATTGACCAGATGTTGGGCGCTTGGCTAATCACCCATACTCTGTTTTCTTGATGGGTATTCAGGTTTTTGATCCCCATTCACCCGAGAGGATCGAGGAAGACAACTTTTACATGTCCATGGCACTTTTGCATACAGCGAATGCCGTTCGGATATCTATCCACTTTCCGAGATGCATGATTTCGATCTTCACTGATATGATCGAGGAGTTTATGGAGGTATTCATGGATGATTTCTCTGTTTATGGGTCTTCATTTAAGATTATGCGGATAACTTATGCAAGGTCCTTGCGATGTGAAGAGCATCAGTTGCTTAAGCGGGAAAAGTGTCACTTCATGGTGCAAGATGGGATTGTTTTTGGGACATAAGGTTTCAGAGAAAGGGATTGAAGTTGATCGAGCCAAGGTTCGGGTGATCTCGAGTTTGCGCCCCCACGGTCGTTTGGAGATCAGTTTCTGGGTCATGCTGGTTTCTGAGGAGATTTATGAAGGATTTCTCAAAAATTGCTCGACCTCTTACTACTGTTGTGTAAAGAGGTGTAATTTGACTTCACCCTGCTTGTCATGCTGAAGGCCATCAAAGCGCTAGTGGCCTTTGTTGTTCACCTCAGATTGGAATCTGCCTTTTGAGGTCATGTGCGTCGAGCAATTTTGCTGTAGGTGTCTTTGGGTCGGAGGAAAGAAAAAGCTGCATGTCATTTATTATGCCAGAACATTGGATGATGCCCAGCTTGACTTCTGATACTAGAAGAGCTCTAGGTTGTGTTAAGCTTTTGAGAAATTTAGATCTTATTTGGTTGGAAGCAGTAGTCGTTCTGATCATGGTGCTCTTAGATACTGTTTAAGAACAAAGATCTCGCACTTTTGCTCTGTTGGGTCTTCTGCTTCAGTTTTAGAGGTTAAGGAAAGAAAGGGATCAGAATGGGGTTGCAGATCACTTGTCACGAATGAAATAGGTGGGGGCGTGCCTATTAATGACTACTACCAGAAGCATCACTTCATTCTTCTGATCGAGGTAATTTGGGGGATAATTCCGATTTCTCCGGAGCATCGGCATCGTCGATACCACCTGGTATCGATCGACACCCTCGACGGATCACACCATTTTGTCGAGATGGCATCGTTCTTATGCCGCTATTCATTCTGTGACAACCGTTTCCAGGCCTTGGTATGCTGACGCCATGACGCGTCACTGACAACCTTATGAGAGGAAAAAGTTTCTGCGAGAATGCGGCGTTTCTTAGGATGAACCTTATCTGTCTGAAGCATTGCTCGATGGTCTTTACAGAAGATGTTTGGCTGAGTCGAAGTTCGGACGTTCTCTTCCCTGCCGTGGTTTTGAATATGCTGGACACAACTTTCAAGAGCAGTTTCTAAGGTTACGCAGGGGTTTCGGTGGCCGTATGTTCAGAGATCTTGCTTTTGTTGCTTTCAGTGTGATACTTGTCGCGAGGAGGGAAGATCGATGCGACATGAGATGCCACAAAACTTCATCCTTGAGGTTGAAGTTTTTTGATTCTGAGGCATTGACTTCATGGGCCCTTTTCCATCGTCGAAGCAGAGATACATTTTGGTTGCTGTTGATTATGTCTCCAAGTGGGTGGAAGCAATTGTTAGTCGACCAATGATCATACGGTGGTTCTTAAGCTGTTTAAGACCATCGTCTTCCCTTGATTTGGGATCAGCGTCGTCATGATGGTGGCGTCACTTCATCAACAAGGTTTCGGCGGTTGTTGAAGAAATGCGAGGTTAATCATCGTGTCGTACACCGTCATCCTCAGACAAGTGGACAGTTGAGGTTTCATAGGCGATCAGGAGATTCTTGAAAAGACTGTGGGTGCCGCGGAAGGTGTCTAAGCTGAATGATGATGGGCATACAGAACTGCTTTTAAAACACCGCTGGGGACTACGCCATTTCACTTGCTGTATGGGAAAGCATGTCATCTCCTGTTGAACTTGAGCATAAAGGAATGCAGGCGACAAGGCTCTCGCTACGACATCAAACTGTTTGTGAGGAGATTGATTGATTGAATGAGCTCGATGAGATCGATATCATGCTGAGAACTCGAAGTTATCTGAAAGAGCTAAGATCATCATGATAAGAAGATCCTTTCACGACAATTCGAACCAAGCGACGAGGTTCTTATATAACTCGTTTGCACTTGTTTCTGGTAAACTTCGCTCGTTGGTCAGAGGTCCTTTCCATCGAATGCGACCACGTGGTGCTATCGTGCTTGATTAACGTCGGGAGGCAATTTCTGTGAATGGCAAGGGTTAAACACTATTGGGCGGCAGAGATTCCAGACGGAAAATCGTGCTTTCAATTGCTAACCGTCATTAAAGTCGGTACGTGACATTAAGCAAGCTTAGTGGGAGGCGACCCATCGTTAAGTTTTGTTTTCTTTTTGTGTGAATCGAATTTGTCATCGGTATCGATCGATACCACACGGTGTCGGTCGATGCCGATCGACAGGTAAGTACTTCTTTAAAACCCCTAGGGTTAAATCGACACCTCTCCTTTCTCGTACAACCTGATCGCCCTTTTTTCATTTCTTCGGTTTTGGTGATTCCTTTGTTGTTTACTCGATTTTTCACCCATTAACACATTTTATCCCTTTGTCGATTTAACAAGGTAAGATCTCAGATTTTTCAATTTTTCAATCCATGGAACCAAGTTTTAGGTTTTGAAATTTTAGCTCTTAAACTTGTTTTTTAGGGTTGATTATTGAATGATATGGTTGTTTAGGCCTAGTCGAACTTTGCTACATGTATTTGTCATTGGTTTCAACTAATGCATCGATTCGATTTTGTTCTTCATGAACTGTTAATGGCATCGATCGATACCACACAGTATCGATCGATACCATGTTAATTTTGGCGATTTTGGTTTGTTACGAGAGATTTTGACTTTCATGTGTTGTTGTTAATGATGCGGATGCCTCCAGGAAGAAGTCACGAAGCGAGGAGGAACCGTTCTCTTCCACACCAGTTCGCTTCTGGAACACGTCGAGATCTTCGGCGATTAGCTCTGGGGGAAAAGTGGCGGCCTATTAGATGAGTACGAGGTATCGGTGGCATACGATGGGTCCACCGAGAGATTCTTCGTCTCAGCCGACCGAGTTCGATTTGTTCGAGGCGTTTTCATCTCGACCACCTCGCGGACACCACCATCCCGCCCCTTTTCCTCTTCCGCCGACCACCATCTAGGCCACCTTGCCTCGAAGGGCGAAGGGCAGATTCGCATCACTACGCCTTTTGTGGGAGAGTGCAAGCGTCATTGAGAGCATCGAATGCCAGCGTCCCATCTCGGCGATTGGGATGACTACGACTCGATTTTCTACAACGCATGGCTAGGCGTTGAGATCGACTAGGTTTGAGACCGCTACCATGCTGAGGCTTCGATGTAGGATTCACGATTCAGAAGATCGGACGGGCGATGGCTGCAGTGGTACCCGCTATCCGGACCTCGTCCGCCATTCCTAGCCTCCGTGCGTGTCTTACACCGGCGAGGCCCTGTTATTACTCGGCGTCTTGACATTTGATTCGCGGGTGAGTACGTCACCCTTCCGGGACCTGCATGCACGGTTTCGGGGACTGGTGCGAGCTGCCCACCAAGTTCCTCGGCGTCCAGAACTTCGGAGCATTTTGGCCATGGAGCCTACCAAGGAGCGGCGACGAGGCGGATATCGCCATCCGGTCTTGCGATGCCTGGCTTCGGATTCGACGACACATTGATATGCAGATGGAGCCCGAAAGATGCGGGTATACGAGGCTGATAGTGATGTCCATGGCCATTGGGGACATTATTGATGATGAGAATGCAGTGGCACGGATGGATCTCGCGAGACGTGCGGTATTCGCACACCATTTGGAGTCATTGAAGGTTAAACCCTTCACTCGCGGCGAGGCGGCAGACTTCGGTCGTGCCAAGTCTGAGTCCGTGGTAGCCTTCTCACTCCCATTTTTCTCCATTTTGGGATTGACACCTCGAGCTGCTCGGTAATCTCTACTCGGGCTATTATGGATGCGAGCACTGGAGCATCTGGCTGAAAGCGACGTTAGGTATTCAGCACCTCTCGGGGGCTTCCTAGTCAGGCGCCCACACGAATTTGGCGGACATAGGCTCGATGCGTCAGTCTTCACCCCCCGACGGACATGACTCGGCAGCAGTCACTCGGCGCGTGGTGGACCCTCAGTCGTCTTGTGCTGGCGGCCTCCAGCCTCGGACTCTGCTCACACTCTATACCTTTCCCCTGCGCGACCATGGACTGGACGTTTCAGCGTATGTTGTTCGAGTCTTGAGCGTCTGGGCACCATTTCTCGGTGCGCTGCACTCTGCCGACCCTCGCTCGCCTCGCGCCGTCTGCTGGACCATCACGCAGGTGGTGATGGCTGACTCCGGCACTACAGAGGATTAGTCCTCCCTACTCGATTCTCGTCTTTTTGTTTTTCTTTCTTTTGATTTTGTTATGAACTAATGTCGTTTCTCTTTTGTTACGAACTAAGTGGGTTAACGTTTATGATCTTACGTTGTCTCAACTCGTGTTTGAATAGTATCTCAGTTTCAACTTGGATGATCAACAGTCAGATCATTCCAGCAGAAAAGGTTTTTTACGGTTTCCGCTGGTATCGATCGATACCACCATGGTGTCGATCGATACCACTCACTAATGTGGTCTCTGTTCTTCATCTTACCATTTTTCTCCATTTATTTTTCTTTCACCTTCTCTAAGCTTGATATACACTGGGGACAGTGTTGTTTAAATCTGGGGAGGTAATTCTTGACTTGTGTTTTGTTTTTATTCAAAAAAAAAAAAAAAAATGTTTTTAAAAACAACTTAGAGATTCCATGTGCTTGGTTTTGATGTGCTGGTTCTTTTGAGTGTCTATTGTTCAGAATATATCGTTCGGTAATGAAAAATCAGAGGTAAACCAAGCCGAATTCATGGATTGTCTCAGCAGTTTTCATCACAAGTTTTAGCAATGCACTTCTGATAAGGTAAATGTCGAAGAGCTTGATTCATCATTCATTACCTAGCTAAGGAACTATTGCGTATGAAAGAAATGGTAGATCTCCCAGATACTGGATATGAATTTGGTGATAATCAGATCAAAAATGCATGAAAGATGAGATGATTTCCGCTTGAGTGGAGGGTAGGAAAATTTCTATGACCCCATTATTACTTGGATAAGGGATGATCACCGAGTCTAAAAGTGAGGGGTAGGAAAATTTCCTATGACCCCATTATTCACTTAAGATACTTGATACATTGAGAGGGTAAGAGGGAGATTCGGTAGCTCTCAATCTGCGTCTCGAACCTTGATTTGTATATGCGAAAAAAAAAAAAATCAATAAGAAGCTGGTTGTGAAATAAGTCAGGGGAGTTAAATACCAAGAAAAGTTGAATGAATTGTTCTTGGCTGTGTATTGTATGACCGAAAGAATCTAGAAAGTTCGTGGACATTGATTTGCGATGAAACTGGCGATGATAAGCTTGGATGAACAGCGGGTCATGAGTGAAGTCTGTGAGGCTGGGAATTCCGATGGAGAAGTACATGGAGGTTAGATCTGAAGCTGATCGAGGCGGTGGGCGCTTGGGAAGAGGGATCATTGATTTCGGTGAGATCGGGATCTGGTTTTTGAAACCTCTTTCTCTCACTTAGTTTTCTGTTTTGCTTGAGGGTAAGAAATCTGGGGAGTTGATATATCATGGATTTTACCTTTTTAGCCATGATATAAGAATCGTTTTATCGAGTCTTTCTAGTCTTTTTACATCATTTTAGAGTCTTTTCAGGTTTTAGCGTTTGGGGAGAGATTTTGGAGACATTTGGAGCCTTTTTGGAGCAAATCGAAGAAAGTACCCGTTTTGAAGCTTTAGCATCGATCGACACCATCATGGTATCGATCGATACGACATCAGCGGAAGAGATTTTCAAGGAAGCCCATAAGAAACCCAATCATCCCTTTATTTACAAAGAAGCCAGCTCGTGTTTTTAGACTATTTAAGCAAACTCTTAGTCTTTAGGAGAGGTAGACTTTACTTATTATTCTTGAGCCACCATTGAGATTTGAGAGCTTTTGTGAGGGAGACGGATCAAGACTCTGTTCATCATAGAAGATCGAACCCTTGTTTTTCTTTTGTTTAATTTCATGATTTATTCGTTATGTTATTTGTTTCATCATCGTATGCGAGTGTCTTTTAGGTTTAGGGATTTCTCATATGGATTTCTCGATTTATGATAATTGATTTGTTAGGGTTCAAAATCTGAATAGTTCTTCACCATAGGTTGTTCTCAAAATTTACTAACGATCACTTAGAATATAGAACCTAGATTAATCGATTAACGCGTGATGCAATTAATCTGATAAAACCTAGGGTGAGCAATTGGATTATCTGCAAAGAGATTTGGTTTAATCGAATTGTGAACATATCAAACTTGAATTGATTGCTGGTTTACTGTGTAGGATTTGCAAAGAGATTTGGAATTTTAGACTTTAGACTTAGTTAGTTTTGCAGCGACAGGTTGGTTAACTATACTTTCGTGTTTGAGTTGAAGCGCTTAATTGAATTGAACCTTAATTGATTAATTGTTGTTTATCATTGATTTCCTGAGAATTTCCCTGAGCCTAGTTTCCTTCTATACAAATTCAACCTAAGTTTAATTCGATCATCTTTTTTTCTCATCAATTATTGTTTGCTTAGCACAATCTGCATCTTTCATCTATTGCGTGAGTTTTCTTGAGTTCTTGTGTTCGACCCCTAACTTTACTGCAGCAACTGCTTTAGTATCATCATAGGGTATTAATTTGAGCATATCAATTACTTAACACAGTTTAACACAGTAGATTTCTTTACTGTAATTATGAGCCAATTTGTTATAACTTATCACCATACTGTAACATGCAATTTGCAATTGATTCGCATATAGATGACTAGCAGCGGTTTTTCTTTAGCATTTGAGAACTACTTGCTGTTGGGTTCACATAAAACACCACACAGTTCGCCATTGCGAGTACATCCCGCATCAACTAATTAACTCACGCTTCGTAAACCTTATTTCCCAATTTGGTTCCTTAATCAGTCTGAGATCAAATCTCTCTGGACAGTTCCGATCTCTGATTCATCTAGAGATGCAACTAAACTCCAGAACAATTGATCGAGACAGGCATGGTGATGCTAATGCTCTGTTTGGATGGCGAAACCCCTTTGAAATTTTACTATCTTTTTGCAAATAAACCATATGACAATTACAAAACACGAAATTTGGTCATTTGGTCAATTTCTACAATGATATCTATAAAGTCTATCGTAGACGTTTTTTTTTTGGGTTTAAGAGTCAATAAAAAGTTGAAAAGAATATAGAGGGCAGAGTTGTGGTTTAAGCCAAAGTTGTCATTTTGGAAAATTCTCGCATTCTATGTGGTTGTGAGTCAATTTATTTTCACCTCAATGTAAAATGCTTTTTTGCATTTGTTTCGTCCCTCCTATTCACTCTAATCACCAAAAGCTTTAAACCAAAGAAAGAAATGAGAAGCATGAGAGTGTTTCTTTTACTTGCTTTCAATGCTCTCATGTTACTTGAAGCATATCGTTTTACCGATGAAACTGATAGGCAAGCGTTGTTTGATTTCAAGTCTCAAGTTTCTGAAGGCAAAAGAGATGTGTTGTCCTCATGGAATAACTCATTCCCTCTCTGCAGCTGGAAGGGGGTTACATGTGGCCGCAAACACAATAGAGTTACTAGTTTGGAGCTCTGAGGATTGCAATTAGGCGGAGTGATATCACCATCTATTGGTAATCTTTCCTTTCTTGTATCACTTGATCTCAATGAAAACTCTTTTGGTGGTACTATTCCTCATGAGGTGGGAAGACCTCAAAATCTTGCTCTACTGTCTCTTAAGAATAATAAATTATCAGGACAACTCCCACAAACCTTGGGAACATGTCTCTTGATGAAAGTTATTTATCTACAAGGAAATTCTTTTGATGGGGCCATTCCCGATATAAGTGGGTTGGTGGGTGTTAAAAGAGTTGATTTGTCGAACAATATTCTCTCTGGAAGTATACCTGAATACCTTGCAAACTTTTCCAGCTTGGAGTATCTCAATCTATCTTTTAACAATTTTGAGGGAAAGGTGCCAATGGAAGGAATATTTCAGAATAATACTATAGTTTCCATATTTGTAAACAATGATCTATGTGGAGGCATTAGGGGATTTCAACTAAAGCCATGCCTCCCGCAGCATTCCTCTCGTTTAAAGAAAGTTGTAATTGGAGTTAGCGTAGGCATAGATTTGCTTTTGCTGTTGTACCTAGCTTTAGCTTCTCTACGTTGGTTCAGAAAAAGAATGAAGAACAAGCAGACCAATAATCTGATAGTTTGGTAGAGTGTGGATGCACTCGGGTCTATACAAATACCCTAGTACGTTGTAATACTTAGGGATCGAATCCACAGAGACCAATGGTTACACTGATTCTATCTGAATGAAATCAAGCTAAAGAAATATATTGTGATGTGGTTTGAATGTAAGCATGTGATTAAACGGTTATAACTTATAAACTAAAAACGCTGGGCGTTAAGGAATATCGCAGGAAATATGATATGGAACTAGAACTGAACAAGTATAATCAGGCTGAACATAAATGTATAACTTGATCACTTTCGTGGCATCGATCACTTTGTCACAGCAATTTAGGGTTAAACTTTCGTTTGAAACCAGAATTATGACATTACTAACGAGTTCGATATGTTCCAACTTTGCCTTAGCATCAGCTTTTCGTTGGCTAAGGACAAATTGCTCTTTTCATTATCAAGTAACCTATAAGCTTTTGGAATATAGATTAAACCTCGGAGTTCATAGACTAAATGATCAGTTTAGTCTAAGCATTAAAATCGACGAAATGAAGATAACAAAAGATAACACCCTATCTATGTCTAGCTCAAACATCCATCAATTCCTTTGATTACCTTAAAGAAAACTACTCAGCCATAGATACTGAACAAACAAGAATAGACAAATATGATTCCATAGACATAAGATAAATATTGCTTAAGAGATAAGAAATCTTCTCCAAATAGATGTAGAATCAAGAGGTGTTCTTCATAAAAATAAGGATTCAAGATGAATTATTTTGAGAGAGAAATAAATGTTCTTCTGGTCTAAAAACAAAAGAAAATGAGTTACCAAGTCTGAATGTTGAAAACCTTGGCTAAAAATAAGATTAAATACACTCAAAAAGCGATCTAAAAACAAATATCTAAAGCAGGTAGGATGGAGGATCGATCGATCCATATAGGATCGATCCTCTCATATCTGTCGCGAGAGAGGAACGATCGTTCTTCCAAGGGGTATCGATCGTTCTTAATTGGACCTGAGAAGTTGACGACTCTCTGCCCGATTTTGCTAGGTAAAGATCGATCGTTCTTCTTGTGGATCGATCGATCTTACCCCCTCCAAAACTGACGGAGAGTTTTCATCATTTTAGGAACGATCGTTCTTTTGTATGATCGATCGTTCTTGTTTGGAGCGATCGTTCTTTCACGGGTTTGATCGTTTCTTCATAGCCAGGATCGATCGTTCTGTGTGGATCGTCGATCCTGCCTTAAGCTTTAATGAACTATATCGATCATTGTTCGGTTTGATACTCTTCTCGTATTTGGACGTGTTCCAACCTGTAAAGACTCTAAAACACACAGAAAACACACAAAAACCTACTAATATGATGACTATCAACTAATAAAATCGTAATATATCATAATCCAACTCCTTCTACTTTGGATGTCTTCCATGAGAAGATAAGTTATGGAGATCTCTTTAATGCGACAAATGGTTTCTCTTCGAGCAATATGGTCGGGTCAGGAAGCTTTGGTACTGTGTTTAAGGCATTGCTCCCCACAAAGAACAAGAATGTTGCAGTGAAAGTTCTAAACCTTCAAAGACGCGGAGCAATGAAGAGCTTTATGGTAGAATGTGAATCCTTGAAGGACATAAGGCATCGTAATCTTGTGAAACTGTTGACGGCTTGTTCGAGTATTGATTTCCAAGGAAACAAATTTGCAGGTCATAGTGTGGGATAAAAGGTCATAGTGCAAAGTTCTGTCCGGAATTTYGCATAGTCAAAGGTCCATCRCAGTCTTCACCAAGGCCGCCTCAACCTCGCCCCAACAACAACAACACTTGGAATTCTGCTCCATCATTCCAATCATGGCAGCCAAATGCTAATCCAGCCATGTTCTCGGACTCCTCGACCTGGCTTGTTGATTCGGGCGCCTCTCATCATATGACATCAGACTTAGMCAATCTCTCAATGCATAACCCGTATGGTGGTGRAGATGGTGTTMTTCTCGGTGATGGTTCCGGGTTACATATCTCGCACACTGGTTCCTCAACTCTTCCTTCTTATACTCGTCCTTTCTTTTTAAATAATGTCTTATGTRTTCCAGCCCTTGATAAAAATCTAATTTCAGTTTTTCAATTATGTACTACTAATGGTGTGGCGGTTACATTTACTCCAACTTATTTTCAGGTGAGGGATTTGCAAACGGGAGCTCTTCGTCTAGAAGGGAAACCTAAAGATGGAACGTATGAGTGGCCCAAATCAGYGATGACAAAGCCACCTTCTCTTGCTTATGCCTCAGCTGTGAAAACYAGCTTATCAACTTGGCATTCACGCTTAGGACATCCTSCTTTTCAAATTCTTCAAAGAGTAGTTTCTGAATTTAATTTACCTATTGTTTCAAACGCTTTAATGGCTCAGCCTTGCCATGCTTGTTTGATTAATAAAATGTATAAGTTACCATTTCAAAATTCAACTTTAAAATCTTCTCATCCTCTTGATATTGTGTTTTCAGATGTATGGACCTCTCCGGTTCATTCGATTGATGGTTTYAAATATTATGTTATATTTGTAGATCATTATACTCGATACACTTGGTTATATCCATTGAAATTAAAATCTCAGGTTTTTGAGATATTGACACGCCCCATCCCGATTACGAAGATGAAAACGCGCGGAAAGGGATAAAATACGGAATAAATTTTTTTTTTTTTTTTACATGATCGATCGATCCATATGTTGGATCGATCGATGGCTCGACGTCGAACCGAGTCACCTGGTCGATCCAAAAGCTGTCGGCGAATCAAACTTAAGGATCGATCGATCTCTATGCGATCGATCGATCGACTCTTTGATCGATCGTTCCTTCGCGTCCAAGTCGATCAACAACCGATACGGCGATCCTCCCATACGATCGATCGATCGGACCACAAGAAAAATCTTGAAAAACCTGAACCGCTATATTGGATCGTCAGTCGGCCCCATGATCGATCGATCCTCTACCAAAATAACAATAATCTTTGAACATTTGCACACCTCATAACAAACTTTAGTACTTCATATTAACCTTAAACACTCCATAACAAGTACCAGAGTCTCGAAACATTCAAACTGATTTAGAAACATAGACAGGAGAAACATAACATGCAGTTTAAACACAACAACCCTTACACCCGCTATCATCCCCTTCGCCTCGGTTCCACGTGCTCCAAGCTTATTCCCTACCTACACAAAGAGGTGCGTAAGCATTGATAATGCTTAGTGAGGCGGTCCTCCCGTCTCACGCATACATATGATCGAAGATTTAACGTAATTAAAATGCAACGAACAACCAAGACACATACCGTAATAGAGCTCCATTACACACACACATAACATGGACAAGTCATGAATCACACACCCAATGGTTAGTCCTAAGCACATATCAACCACGAAAATCTATGATCATACGAGTTCGAACCACGGTCGCGCACTCACCTGCTTTGACGATTGAAACAAAGAACACACAACACTTAGACTTGGCTCTTCTTGGATCAACACAAGCAGCAGGATCTCTATTACTTCCTGATAAGAGATCATCAAACATGCTCTCAAAACAGTTGATCAAAGTTCATAAGATCACTAGATTAACCCTGGTTCCCTTAACCAAAAACARAGTCTCACTAGAACGATCGTAACTCTTGATCTAACCATTAAGACTTCAATCCCTCCGGTCAAATCCAAGATAAGACCTTCATAAATCTATCTACCAAATTTCATCTCAAACGGACAAGTTTCGAGTGTCCGATCACTCACCAGCGGTTCAACGCTACAGTCCGCAAACAGAGTAGTCTTAGGAGAAACTTCGTAACTCCTAACCTACTCAATATTTCCTGACGAAATTTGGCAGAAACTTAGACAAGAGACTGAAGAACTTACCCAGAAACTTTCAGCTCAGTCCGACCTCCCCTGATACCTCAAACGGATTTCCGAAACGGCAGCAAAAACCCAGGTTTTCTTCTCCTCCTTCTTCTCTCTTTCTCTCCCTTTCTTTCTCTCTTTCTCTTCTTCTCTCTTCAGCTCGAAATGAGCACGAAAATATCTCCCCAAATGAAAGAAGAAGGCTATAGAATTCTCTAGAATTCTATGAGAAGAACTTGCTTATGGGCTTGGACTTAGGCCCAAAGCTTAATTGTCGGCAGTTAGGCCCGATTCCCGAATCTTCCTTTTTTTTTTTTTTTTCGTTCGATTCTAAAAATCCAATAAACTTTTCCAAGTCATTTGAGACATCTTTTTATCTCAATCTCACTCCCAAACATCATTAAATAAGCCCGACATTATTCCGTATTTTATCCCTTTCCGCGCGTTTTCATCTTCGTAATCGGGATGGGGCGTGTCAGATATTTACCCGATTCAAAGCATTGGTTGAAAATCGATTTCAATCCAAGCTAAAAACTCTATATACAGATAATGGGGGTGAATACATTGGTTTACGTGATATGCTCAAATTAATACCCTATGATGATCTTAAGCGTTCTGCGAGTAAAGTTAGAGGTCGAACACGAACTCGAAGAAAACTCACGATAGATGATAGATGCAGATTGTTTAAGCAAACAAATGATTGATGAAAACAAATGATCGAATTAAACTTAGGTTGAATTTGTATAGAAGGAAACTAGGCTCAGGGGAAATTCTCGAAATCAATGATAAGCAATGATTAATTAATTAAGGTTGATTGATTAAGCGTTCTTGAACTCAAACCGAAAGTATAGTTAACCAATGTCGTTGCGAAAACTAACTAAGTCTAAAGTCTAAAATTCAAATCTCTTTGCAAATCCTACACAGTAAAGCAATCAATTCGAGTTTGATATGTTGCTTCGATTAAACCAAATCTCTTTGCGAGATAATCGATTCTCACTAGGTTTTTATCGGATTACTCAATTGCCTTTGTGTGCCTAATCGATTAATCTAGGTTACATATTAAGTGATCAGGTTAGAAATAGCTTTGAGAACTATGGTGAAGAACTATTCAGATTTTGAACCCTAACAAATCAATTATCATAAATCGAGAGAAATCCATATGAGAAATCCCTAAACTAAAATGAGACTACTCGGACATGATAGATGAAACAAATAACATAACTGAATAAATCATGAAATTAAACATAACAAAGAATAAAAACAAGGGTTCGGGATCTTTTCATGATGAACAAATCTTGATCCGTCTCCCCTACAAAGCTCTCCAAGTAAAGTCTAACTTAACCAAGGCCAGAGTTTGCTTAAATTTGTGCTTCTTTGTAAATAAAGGGAAAGTATTGGGCTTTTTTGGTGAGAATTCGTCCTTGGACATCTATCTCAGCGTCATTCGTCGGTATCGTCGATGGATGGTGTCGTCGATACTCGGGCTTGAAAGCAGTATGTCGGTATCGATCGATCCGGGATGGTGTCGATCGATACTCAGGCTTGAAAGCAGTGCTTTTCGGTTTGCTCAAAGGCTCCAAATGGTTCCAAAATCTCAATTCGTCCCCAAGCGTGCTAAGACACTGAAAAGACTCGAGCGATACAAAAACACTGAAAGACTTCGATAAAACAACTTACATCATGGCTAAAGGTAAAACCATGATATATCAACTCCCCACTTAGCCTTTTTGCGCCTCGAGCAAATAAGTTAGAAGAGGTTTGAAAAACCTTAGAGATCGAACTGTTACCGAAATCGTAATGGCCCTTTTTCCCCGCGCCCACTTCGCTGATCAGCTCAGTAATCTACCAAAGTAGAACTGACTTCCCAAGATTTCACTACTTATCTCACACCAATATTCACTCTCATCGCCAGTTTATCGCTGCCGCCAGGTGTTCGAAACTTTCTAGATTCTTGCGCATACAATATCATAGCAAAGAACCATTTATTCAACACATTTATGCTTCCGGTATTCATCTCCCAGACTTATTTCATAATCGGTTCTTATTAGATTTCAACAACAACAGGTATATCTGAATAGCATACACAAATCAAGGTCCGAAGCAGCAGTATTGATAGTGTTTCTTCAATCTGTTCTTACCCTCTGATGTATCAAAGTCTTGGGTGAATAATGGGGTCATAGGAAATTTTCCTACCCTCACTTCAGATACTCGTGTGATCATTCCTTATCCAAGTAGAATAATGGGGTCATAGGAAATTTTCTCCTACCCCTACTCGTGAAAATCATTTCATCTTTTATATATATTTTACTGTTTTAACACAAATATGTATCCAATTTTCACGGGAGAGATATACCACAATTTTTCAAACATTATGGGTTCCTTAGCGGATATGAATGATGAATCAAGCTCAAGAACACTAACAGCGTAGATGAAGTGCAAAATTTAGGTAAAGCTTGTGAAGAACCTTCTAGAGCATGAGTGATTTCTAGGCTGGTTATCCTTGGATTTTCATTAGTCGAGCTGGCTAATCTTGTAACGGTGGTCCTCAGCAAAATCAAACCAAAGCCAAGCACACTCCAGAAAACTCTAAGTTGTTTGACTTAATTAAAACAAAATTTTTTTTTTTTATCTTTTTTTTAGAAAGCAAAAATGACGATATCGATACTATAGACTTAAACAACACTTACGAGTGTGTCAAGCCAGAGAAGGTGAAAGAAATCAAAGGACAAAAGCGAAATAGGTTAAACAGAGGTGTTACCATAGGCGGTGGTGTCGTCGATACCAAGGTGGTGTCGTCGATGCAAGCAACGACCATCCCTTGCACGATTTGCAGACAAACAAACACAAAACAAAAACTCATATTTATGACACACAGTGGGTTGCCTCCACAAGCGCTTGTTAATGTCACGGAGCGACTTTGGTAAGATATCGATCGGGACAAGGTGGAGGACTCACTCAGAAATAAGCTCCTGACAGACGTCTCAGACACTCAAAGTTTGCTCATCATATCCTCTTCTTTCTCTTTCATCTCCGTAGAATGAGAACTCTAGCCTTAGAGAAGGTTTAGGGTGCCACTTGCACTTATATTCGATCGAATCTCGTCACACTTGAGGAATCAAAGTGAAATTAGCGCACCGTTGATCTTCTTGCTCGTCGCCTTCCTCTTTTTGCCTTGGTCTTCTCCACAACTTTCTTGGGGTGTTGGGGGTTCATTGAACATCTGCGACTTTTGGTTCATCGTAAGACTCATCGCGGTCGATCATCGAGTACTCGCTGAGGTAATGGTGATGCAGAGACATGTTGATATGTTAGGATTTTAGCTTTATACTAACTGAGTCCTTTGAGTCTTTTGTGTCTTTCGAGTCATTTTTAGTCTTATCAGGTTAGAATGAAGTCTTGGAGCATGGATTTGATGGACTGGAGCAAGGCAAAAGGGATGAAATCGCTATAAAGCACAAAGCAGGCCTTGAGCCCCAGTCGGTTTGGGAGCACGTGCTAGTGCTCGGGAGTTATTAAGGGTTTCGACTTTTTACCTAATTTTGGACATGCTGACGTGGACAAAAATAGGGGGGGCCGCCAGTTAAAAGAAAACGCTCCCAGACCTGCAGTTTTTCCTCTCTGGCTCGTTCTCGTTTCTCTCTCGTTTTTGTTTTCCTTCCATCACTCTCGATTTCTCATCACACTTTTGGAGATTTGATTTTTGATTCATGCTTGTAAGATCCAGAGGATCAACCACTACTTTGTTTGAGAAGAATTCTGAACCCTATTCTATTTCAATATTATTCATGAATTCCTTTTTATCCATTGTTGTGATTTGTTCTTCCATGGCTGAGTAGTTCCATTAACTAGATTAGGGTTTTCAATGGTATTCATGATTTGTTAAGTTGAGCACAGAGAGGATCCATATATTTACTGTCTTCGCCAATTGTTAAGCTCAATGCCTAGATTAAACTGATCACTTAATCTATGATCTTAGGTTAAACCTATTCATGAGAGTGTTTTAGGTTGCTAGAAGAGACATTGGTGAGCATTCATTCGTAGTTGACGAGAGTTGGTGCGGTTGCTTGTGAACATATCGAATCAGTACATTAATGCTTATCTTCATCCCTAGGTCCAAACGAGAGTTTAGGTATTTAGGATGTTAGATAAAGAGTTTGGTGCCACGAGAGTGGGTCGTTCTTACTTTTATATTCGAGTTCTAGATTTGTGCTGAATTTAATCCTGAATAGTTGCTCAAGTTTCATCTCTGAATACCGGAGAAATACCCTAGTCTAGTGCCTTTTAATTATCGTATTCACATCGTTTATTTGTTTGCAATCTCTGTCACCAAAACAACTTCATATTTCGTCTTAGCTTTATTTTAAAATCTCACAAAATCATAGTGTAACCTTGGTCTCTGTGGATTCGATTCCTCTTATACTATTGCGATTGTCTGTGCACTTGCAGTGATTTAATTGGGTTAAAACTCTGTGTATCAAGTTTTTGGCGCCGTTGCCGGGGACCAATTGCGTTACCTTTGATTTTTGATTTAAGATATAGTCTAAGAAACTACTAATTTTCTTTTCTCTTTTCTTTTTCCTTATGTTTCAGGTGCATGACCAGTAGAAGAACAAGAAGAAATTGCACCGAGACCTTAATTAATATCTCAAACGCCGAGCTAGCTAGACTAGAGCAGAGAGCAAATCAAGACTCTGACATGGCTGAACAAGAGAATGGCTGCTCAAGTTCAGTTGCTCGTGATGAGATAGAGCGAATGCGGAGAGAAAAGACTAGAAGCTCCACGCAGCCACAGCCGGGGGTGGGCTTTGAAATCAAACCTCAATTGATTTCGTTGGTGAAGCCACCTTTTCCACGCTTCCAGCTGAGATTCCGATGGACCATATTGAAAACTTTGAAGAAATTTGCAGCACCACAGGTTCTAATGGAGTGCCTAGCGAGTTTCTCAAGTGCAAGCTGTTTCCTTTTTCACTTGCGGATAAGGCTTCGCGTTGGTTGAAATCACTGCCATGGTTCATTGGCGACATGGGCTGAGGTTAGAGCAGCGTTTTTGGATCACTTTTACACCAAATCGAAAACCGCAGCTTTGAGGAACAAGATATCTTCGTTCCAACAGCATTCTGGAGAAGCTTTTTGTGAAGCTTGGGAAAGGCTGAAGGAGTAYAGAAGAGAGTGTCCTCGGGTTTAAGGATGAGCGATCTAGGTATCTTATGATGGTGTTGAGTGGGATTATAGGAATCGTGAATGCAGCCAGCAATTTTATGACGACTAAGGAAGGCGCTTTTGAGCTGATTGAGAACTTAGCCGAGCTCCAGCAACAAGTCTCACAGTATGATAGATCCAAGAAAGTGAGCAGCATGGAGACAGATTGATGAGCTGACAGAAGTAAATCAACTACTTGGAAACAAAGCGGTGCATTTGTGGATGAGAGTGGTAACGTGCCTATCTCCCAAGATTTTGAAGGGGCGATGATGCTTGTATGCAGAGATTAACTACGTGAGTGAGCAGGGTATGTTCGAACCGTGGTTTCAATGCAAATTACGGAGCCACCGAACCTTTCTTACGAAGCACCAATGTGGAAAACCCACAAGACCAAATCTATCCAGCAAGGTGGAGGTATGAATCAGTTACACCAAAGTTTTCAAGTTCTACTCCAGCAACCAGCAAGGAAAACAGTTCGTCCCTAATCAAAACCAGAACCGATTCCAAGGAGGAACTCAACAAAATCCCAATTTAAACTCAAGAACCAAGCGCTTCGATGAACTGAAAAATCTCATGCGGCTCTGATGAATCAGCAAAAGGCAACTGAGATCAATGCCAAGGTGGATCACATGTATAATGATCTCTGAAGTGAATGATACTAATGAAGAAGCTGAACGCAGTTGCAAAGCTGCTTAAAAAGCGACCTAGTGGAACTCTTCTGGGAAAGGAGAGATGAATCCCAGGAATGAATATGTCAATGCAGTAGAGCTGAGAAGTGGAGAAAGTGTTGGCACCTCCAATAGTCCCAAGCGTCCTATAAAAGGAAGAGAGTGTTATGGAGCACCCAAGGAAAGATATCACCACGATGAATACATCTGGAACATGGTTCACACTCGGAAAACAGGTTGAGACTCCGCCAGCTGAATCTCAGGTCAAACCGAGCGAGCACCCAGCAGACTTAGGGCATGTGCTCCACAGGTGCTCCCGCCAAACTCCGCTGAAACTCCTCCGGAGAGTCTGGAGTTCCTTATCAGGTGCCTCGAAAACTCGGAAGGATTTGGAAAATGCTAAGTGTAGGGAGATGTTGAAAGACTTGATGGTAAAGCTTCCTTGGTTGATGCAGTGCAGGAGTGCCTAAAAGAGGTACATGAAGAGCTAGTGGAAGGTTTGAAGAGTGTGATGATGGTAACTAAGAATGTATCTGCTCGAAAGAGGTGTTGACAGAAGGGTGATCCAGGGAGATTCGTGATCTCGGTTGATAGGCGACCTTTGCTTTGTGACTTAGGATCAAGCGTCGTCGATGCCATACTCCTGGCAAGCGGCGATTCACGAAATTCAAGCCTACAAAATATCATTGGTGTTCGCTGACAGGTCAACAAAGTTACCAGTTGGGATAATTGAGGATTTGCACGTTCGAATAGGAGATACACTCATTCCAGCTGATTTCGTGGTTCTGGAGTTAGATGAGGAGCCAAGAGACCCGCTGATCTTGGGGCGTGCATTCTTATGTACAGCACGCGCAATCATAGATGTCGAAGAAGGGATTGTCGATCTTCGGTTAGGAGACATGCTAGTGAGGTTCGAAATGAACAAGCTCCTCAAGAAGCTGATGGATGGTCAAACATTCGTGGTTATGGTTCAGAAGAGCTGAGGGAGGTAGCGAGGAATTATTGGCGGATGACCCTTTGGAAGTAACCTTGACTAAGGTTAAAGGTGAGCACGGTTTTCTGAGTGCAGAGTCTGAGAGTTTTGCAAAAATGCTAGATTCAAGCCACAGAATAGAGAAGATGGTTGCATATATGAGCCTGGAAGAGGATGAAAAGGCGACAGAAAAATTTGAGCACATGCTCCAACACCGAGCAGCCGATTCGACTATCGGCGAGCAGCAAGGCTCCAAAACTCGATCTAAAGACCCTTCCAGCTGGGCTCAGGTACGCGTTTCTTGGCCCTAACTCTACATATCCTGTGATAGTAAATGCGGCCTTGAATAATGTTGAGGTGAATTGAGAAAGTATAGGAAAGCTTTAGGGTACTCACTTGATGATATCACTGGGATTTCTCCAGATTTGTGCATGCATAGGATACATCTAGAAGATGAATCAATGACTTCTGTCGAACATCAAAGACGGTTAAACCCGAATCTAAAAGATGTCGTCAAGAAAGAGATAATGAAACTTCTAGAGGCTGGTGTGATTTACGCTATTTCTGATAGCAAATGGGTTAGCCCTGTACATGTAGCGCCTAAGAAGGGAGGGATTACTGTGATAGAAAATGATAAGAACGAGTTGATACCAACTAGACAGAATCGGACATGTGATGCATAGATTATCGGAAATTGAATGCGCTACTGCAAGGATCATTTTCCGCTGCCTGGCGCTAATCATCACTACTGTTTCTAGATGGTTATTCAGGTTTTTTCCAGATTCCCATCCACCCCGAACCAAGAAAAGACGACTCACATGTCCTTATGGCACTTTCGCGCCGCATGCCGCTCGTGTAACGCCCCGACTTTCCAACGTTGCATGATGTCCATTTTTACTGACCTTATTGAGGATATTATGGAAGTTTTCATGGACGATTTTTCTGTGTTTGGGAGTTCCTTCTCTATTTGTTTGTCGAATTTGTGCAGGGTTTTGCAAAGGTGTGAGGAGAAGCACCTTGTTCTCAATTGGGAGAAGTGCCACTTCATGGTGCGAGATGGGATAGTGCTGGGACACAAGATATCTGAAAAGGGCATTGAAGTAGACAAGGAAAAGATCGAAGTGATTATGAGCTTGCAGCCGCCGAATTCAGTAAAAGGGATCCGCAGTTTTCTGGGACATGCTGGCTTTTACCGTCGTTTCATCAAGGATTTTTCTAAGATTGCTAGGCCTCTCACGAGATTGCTGTGTAAGGAGGTGAAGTTTGAGTTCGATGATGCATGCTTAGAGGCCTTTCACACTATTAAGGGGGCTTTGGTTAGCGCTCCGATTGTTCAGCCACCTAATTGGTCCTTGCCTTTTGAAGTCATGACGGATGCGAGTGATTTTGCTGTAGGGGCTGTGTTAGGCCAGCGAATAGACAAGAAATTACATGTTGTCTACTATGCTAGTCGGACTATGGATGAGGCACAGTGCAAGTACGCCACAACCGAGAAGGAGCTCCTAGCCATTGTTTTCGCCTTTGAGAAGTTTCGATCATATCTTGTGGGTTCAAAAGTGATTGTCCATACTGACCATGCCGCCTTGAAATACTTGCTAACCAAGAAGGATGCCAAGCCTAGACTTTGAGGTGGATCCTATTGTTGCAAGAGTTCGACTTGGAGATTAAGGACAAGAAAGGGGCTGACAATGGCGTGGCAGATCATTTGTCTAGGATGAGTATTGAAGAAGAAACACCTATGGATGATAGTCTGCCCGGTGAAGCAGTTTATGCAATCAGTGTGTTTCTTGGCGAGCACCTGCAAGACCCGCCGAGCACGTGTTCGAATGTTTCTTCAGTACGATTAAAAAGGGATACCAACCCARTTTTCCCTGGTTCGGAGAGATAGCCAACTTCTTAGCTGCTGAGAAGGAGCCTGAAGAGTTCGTGGGAAACAAAAGAAGAAAATTCCTTAGACGTAAAAGGTACTTTTGGATGAGCCAAGCCGTATAAGCATGTTCAGATGGGATTTCAGAGATGTGTGGCAAGAAGAGATACCAGGATCCTTCATCATTGCCATAGTTCACCATATGCTGGACACTTTGCCACTTTCAAGATGATTTCAAAGGTTCTACAATCGGGTTTTTGGTGGCCTACGATGTTCCGAGATGCTCAGCGGTTTATATCTAGATGCGATGCCTGTCAGAGGCAAGGGAACATCAGCAAGCGAAGTGAAATGCCTCAGAACTTCATTCTGGAAGTTGAAGTTTTTGATGTGTGGGGTATTGATTTCATGGGACCATTCCCATCCTCTTATGGGAATGAATTCATTTTGGTTGCAGTGGATTACGTGTCCAAATGGGTAGAGGCTTTGGCAAGCCCTACGAATGATGCTAGAGTGGTGGTCGAGATGTTTAAATCAGTCATCTTTCCAAGGTTTGGTGTGCCAAGAGTAGTGATTAGTGATGGAGGTTCCCACTTCATCAACAAGATTTTTGAAAACCTCCTAAGGAAGAATGGCGTGAAACACAAGGTATCTACTCCCTACCACCCTCAAACAAACGGTCAGGTCGAAATCTCCAACAGGGAAATCAAGAACATATTGCAAAAGACCGTGAACATAACGAGGAAGGATTGGTCAAAGAAGCTAGATGACGCGCTTTGGGCTTATAGAACCGCATATAAGACTCCTTTGGGAACTACACCGTTTCACTTGGTGTATGGTAAAGCGTGTCACCTCCCAGTCGAGTTAGAATACAAGGCTGCCTGGGCAGTGAAGATGCTCAACTTCGATCTCAAACCAGCCCTTGAAAGGCGGACCATGCAGCTACACGAGTTAGAGGAGATTAGGCACATGGCCTATGAAAACTCGCGAATCTACAAGGAAAGAACTAAGGCATATCATGACAAACAGATCATCCCCAGGAGTTTCTTCCCCAATGATCAGGTATTATTGTTTAACTCTCGCCTTAAGTTGTTTCCAGGGAAATTGAAGTCAAGGTGGTCCGGTCCTTTCACAATCAAGGAAGTGAGACCACATGGAGCCGTAGTTTTGCTAAACTCTAGCGGAGAAGAGTTTGTGGTGAATGGTCAGCGACTCAAGTCCTACTTAGCTGAGCCACGTATTGGAGAAGGTGGATCTGCCACCTTGAGCGACCCGCCTCACGCCTAGTGGTTAACCGAGTCGAGCTAAAGACTTAAACAAGCGCATGGGAGGCAACCCATGTGTATGTGCAAATTTTATTTTTCTTTGTTTTCTGATGTTTTCATTCTCCAAGTTTCAGGTCTTGATTCCATTTATTCTAAAAAAAAAAAAAAAAAAGGGTCCGCCCAGATGTCGCGAGCACATGCTCGCCAGGGTGCTCCACACGTCTACAAAGGAAGAAGCGCAGAGCCGGCCAAGATGATCTGGACACCGCTACCTCGCGGTGAATTCTATCCACTATTTATTTTCACCATTGTATTATCCATTGCTATTTCCTTTTTATTCGACTAATCCCTTTGATCTTTTTCACACCGAGACGGTGTGATTTAAGTCCGGGGGAGCGGTCTGCTACTAATTTATTTTCTTTGTCTTTGAGTCTTTGTTTCAGGTCTAGTTTTTCATTCTCTTTTATTTTCCTTTGATTGAGTCGTTTTGTTCGAGTCTAGTTGCTGTGTTTTTATTGAGTCAAAACTGTTAGGGAATTATGACCTTGAATCTATTGGATTATTTGGATTTGAGATTACTTGTTATGACTCACAGATTGGTGGAGGTTCTGTTCCGGAAGATCATGGATGGATTAAACATTCCCCAAAGCTCCTTTCCATTGGGAAATAGGTTGAACCAAAGTTATCTCTAAGCTTTATTGAACTTTAATCGGATATTCAATTTCTTTCTCAGGGGTTTGACGTTCATTGGGAAAGACCTATTCGAGCCAAAACAGACCACGCAACTCTCCACAAAGTATGCTATTCCTCTCTCACTCCCTCCCTTTGAAGTAAAAAAAAAAATGAAAAGGAGAAGCAAAGCAAGTCAAGTGAACCAAGGGATGATGCGACCGTATCTTTTGTGATCTCATGGAAAGCTTGTTGTAAGGGAAACTAAAAGTCGAAGTGAACCAAGGGATGATGCGTAAACCCGTGTATCTTTTGCGACCTCATGGAGATTTGTCCCACCAAATAAAGAAGAGCATCAGAAAAGTGATGGCTGTAGAAAAGGGTGAAGCATCGGCAAATGAAAACCGATGGCTGTAGAAAAATAAGCAAAAAGATGGTGGTTTTGGAAGAGGAAAAGAGGGGAGAGGAAAGTTATATGGGAGAGGGTCTTTGGTTAGAAGAAGTTGGCACCCTTTGGATTTATTCCCCCTGGTAAGACCACTGCACTTTCTATTTCATTAATCTATGTAAAGAGATAGCAATGGGGATTCCGAAATTTCCTTTGGATTGTGAGTAACTAAGGTTTGATGATTCCCATGGTTGAATGGATCGTGTTCCAACACCCAGTGACGAGCCGTATGAAGTCCAGGCATCCCCAATAGCTAAGCGAGTTCCCGTGATTTTCAAACCTCTTCTCTGTTCTTTTTCCTAGTTTGTTTGAGGACAAACAAAGGTCTAAGTCCGGGGGAGTTGATATGTTAGGATTTTAGCTTATACTAACTAGTCCTTTTTGTGTCTTTCGAGTCATTTTTGAGTCTTATCAGGTTAGAATGAAGTCTTGGAGCATGGATTTGATGGACTGGAGCTAATTGAGCTTCTGGAGCAAAAAGGGATGAAATCGCAGCTATAAAGCACAAAACAGACGCAGAGCACCCAGTCCGGTTTCGGGAGCACGTGCTCGCCAGGGTGCTCGGGAGAATTATTAAGGGTTTCGACTTTTTACCTAATTTTGGACATGCTGACGTGGACAAAAATAGGGGGGGCCGCCAGTTAAAAGAAAACGCTCCCAGACCTGCAGTTTTCCTCTCTCGCTCGTTCTCGTTTCTCTCTCGTTTTTTTTCCTTCCATCACTCTCGATTTCTCATCACACTTTTGGAGATTTGATTTTTGATTCATGCTTGTAAGATCCAGAGGATCAACCACTACTTTGTTTGAGAAGAATTCTGAACCCTATTCTATTTCAATATTATTCATGAATTCCTTTTTATCCATTGTTGTGATTTGTTCTTCCATGGCTGAGTAGTTCCATTAACTAGATTAGGGTTTTCAATGGTATTCATGATTTGTTAAGTTGAGCACAGAGAGGATCCATATATTTACTGTCTTCGCCAATTGTTAAGCTCAATGCCTAGATTAAACTGATCACTTAATCTATGATCTTAGGTTAAACCTATTCATGAGAGTGTTTTAGGTTGCTAGAAGAGACTTTGGTGAGCATTCATTCAGAAGCGATTGAGTCAGTGGTTGCTGAACATATCGAATCAGTACATTAATGCTTATCTTCATCCCTAGGTCCAAACGAGAGTTTAGGTATTTAGGATGTTAGATAAAGAGTTTGGTGCCACGAGAGTGGGTCGTTCTTACTTTTATATTCGAGTTCTAGATTTGTGCTGAATTTAATCCTGAATAGTTGCTCAAGTTTCATCTCTGAATACCGGAGAAATACCCTAGTCTAGTTTTTAATTATCGATTCACATCGCTTATTTGTTTGCAATCTCTGTCACCAAAACAACTTCATATTTCGTCTTAGCTTTATTTTAAAATCTCACAAAATCATAGTGTAACCTTGGTCTCTGTGGATTCGATTCCTCTTATACTATTGCGATTGTCTGTGCACTTGCAGTGATTTAATTGGGTTAAAACTCTGTGTATCACATGTCTGGGTGCTCCTCCAGAAGGAATGGCATCGAAGACGCCTCCGCCAATGCAGAGAAAGAGATTCTCTTATTAGGCGTGTCCATGATCGCCAACAGTAGGCATAAATGGTCTTCCCAAAATCAAGGGCACCTTGGATCCTTGGCTCATTTCCACAACCTGAAAATCAGTAGAATCGACAATCTCCTATTTTAACAGGTAAATCAATAATCAGCGTAAGGGAGAGCTAAGAACTGCTGCATGTGAGAAGCGTGTTAGGAGATCTCATATCAGCTTTCAATCTCTCTGCAATCGCCCTCGACATGACGTTGACACTAGACCCTGAGTCAACGAGAGACTCCTTGAAGTTTACTCTAGAGATGGAGCATGGAACTGAGAATTTCCCTGGGTCTTCCCTCTTTGTCAACTGTCTCAGCGGTGGTGTAGTAACGGAGGTCCCGCAACAATTTTTTGACAAAAACTTGCTTATAGCAGCCTCCCACTCCTCTCTGTCAGCTTGGGAATAATAGGATAGGGCAACTTCGCTTGACTTTCTTGACAGGTTCAACATCCTCCTTGATCCTATCGATCGATCGGATGGTGTCGATCGATACTGGGACTTTCAGCATCCCACTCCATCTCCAGCAAGATCGACGGGATTTTCAGCTATTGAGTCTGCTTAACTCCTGACCACTTTTCCACTTCTTAGACTTAGCATTGATGTGAGCTCTGGATCTTCAGTCTTCCCTGGAAGAAACCCCTCTTTCTCACAAGAGCGGTCTGAGCAATTTGAGTCTTGAGTTTCTTCGCGATGCATTCAATGCCTCGAGCTTTGGTTTGTATACCCGCCTCAACCATCTCTGTCCTTTCTCAGTTATTGATTCACCGCAGGTATCGACAGATAGTGTCGATCGATCGATCGGAGTTTTGTATCGCTCTCGCAGTTGGTGTCGATCGACACGTAGGGTATCGATCGATACGCGTGGAATGTCAGAATTCTTATCTTCATCTTCAGCAACCTTCGAATCTACAGCARGTCTCGGGAAGTGTCGATCGATACCAGTGTATCTCGATACTAGTATCATCATACGAACACAGCCATCTCAGCTCAAAATCCTCTTCTGGCCGAGGTGATCGATTGACATGTCCATGCTGTGGTTGAACTATCTCTTTGACAGCTGCTGATGTCTCGAGCTTATTTGATTTTCCAGATCTTCTCGATGGATTTCGAGGCCGATTCTCCCATTCAGATCGTTGTATAAATTATCCAGCTTTCTATTGAAATCCACAGTCATCTTTTCTTGTCTCCAGAATTTGTTCCAAGAGGATCTCCGCCTTTACTCTGTAGACCTCGGAGAATGCGGTTGTAAGCTGAATTACCGTGATGGCAGTAAAATCACCGCTTGAAGTGAGTGGCACCAAAACCAGATTGTTACCTCCGACTTGTAACCACCTTGTTGATTGTTGTTGAAGCTTCGGTTGTTGTTGTAACCAAATCGCTGACCCTGAAAACCGAACCACCAATGTAGTTAACATCCTCGCCTCATCTTCAATGTTCTCTACTTCTCAGCAAAATGTAGTCTTCTTCGTCTTTCCCACTAAGAGGTGCATCGTGTCTAGCTTCGCCTGAACCTCGTTAACTGCGAACCGTCAACACATGCGAGCCTTTTTCGCTCGAAATCGCATTCTTGTGCTATTGCTAGATGCCAAGTTCTCAATCAGCTTCACAGCATCGGTTGGAATCTAGTGTTGAAGTTCCGTTGCTTGCGAGAATCAGTGCCATCATGACAATCCCTCTGTAAAGATCGAGCAGTTGAACTTGGTGAAACCGTGATGCGGACAGTCTCTCGTAGGATCTGAATCGCACTGCGCCTTGAGTGCTTGTTGGACCTGAGAAAATTGAGAGATCTTGTTCTGAGCTCCTCCGATCTCGCATCGTCATAGAAATTGTTCGGAATGCGTTCTTGGTCTCGTTCAGTGAGATCCAGGAGGTAGCTTCAGCCGAGTAAGCCACTGCAGAGAGTATGGAAAGAGATTACAAAGAGGTATTCATGTGGTACTCCATGCATTTTCATACTTGACCAAGTCCTCGAATTTCTCGATGTGATCCATAGGGTGCTCATGAGAGAGGCCGGTGAAGGGCTGTCCAACAAGCGAAGTAAGCAGGTTTCAGCTCAAAGTCATTCCTGGAAAGTCGGAATACGGATCGGTACACGATTTGCATAGAATTGATCCGGTCGGTTGTGTCGCAAGCGTCCGTTCAGCCTCGGCATGAGGTTGATGTCCACCTTCCTCATCATGCATCAAACCATGTGGAAGATCCATCTCTGTAGTCCTCTTCGTTTTCCGAATGTGCGTTGCTCTTAGCTACGTGTTGGAGAGATTGATCGTGGTGTGTCCTTCTTTCTCCGGTAGCAGCTGATGCATACTGAAAATCAAAGAAGAAAATAAGCAAAATTCAAAAACAGGCGTTCAGTGTCGATCGATACCAATGGAGTATCGATCACGTCTTTGAACAGACAAAAATCGACAACTAAAATTCTAAAGGTGAATTTTTTGAGTCCCCGGAATTTGATATGCTCAAATTACTACCCTATGATGATACTAAAGCAGTTGCTGCAGTAAAGTTAGGGGTCGAACACAAGAACTCAAGAAACTCATTAATAGATGATAGATGCAGATGTCTTGCTAAGCAAATGATTGATGAGAAAAACAAATGATCGAATTAAACTTAATTTGTATAGAAGGAAACTAGGCTCAGGGGAAATTCTCAGGAAATCAATGATAAACAACAATTAATCAATTAGGTTCAATTCAATTAACGCCGTTCTTGAACTCGAAACACGCAAAGTATATAGTTAACCAGCGTTTGAAAACTAACTAAGTCTAAAGTCTAAAATTCCAAATCTCTTTGCAAATCCTACAGTAAACCAGCAATCAATTCAAGTTTGATATGTTCTGAAATTCGATTAAACCAAATCTCTTTGCAGATAATCCAATTGCCACCTACTTTATCAGTTACTCAATTCAGAATGCTGTCGATTAATCTAGTTCATATTAGTGATCGGGTTAGAAATAGCTTTGAGAACAACATGGTGAAGAACTATTCAGATTTTGAACCTAACAAATCAATTATCATAAATCGATAAATCCATATGAGAAATCCCTAAACTAAAATGAGACTACTGAGACATGATAGATGAAACAAATAACATAACTGAATAAATCATGAAATTAAACATAACAAAAGAATAAAAACAAGGTTCGGGATCTTTTCTATGATGAGCAAAGTCTTGGATCCGTCTCCCTCACAAACTCTCCAAAGTAAAGTGCAGCCGCAAAGACTAGAGTTTGCTTAAATAGGTCTAAAAACACTGTGCTTCTTTTAAATAAGGAAAGTATTGGGCTTCTTTTGGTGAGAATTCTCGTCCTTGGACATCTATCTCCGCGTCGATTATCGGTATCGATCGATCTGGGATGGTGTCGTCGATACTCAGGCTTGAGCAGTATGTCGGTATCGTCGATACGGATGGTGTCGTCGATACTCGAAACTTGAACGGTACTTTCTTGGTTTGCTCAAAGGCTCCAAATGGTTCCAAAATCTCAATTTCGTCCCAAACGTGCTAAGACACGAAAAGACTCGAGCGATACAAAACACTAGAAAGACTCGATAAAACAACATATCATGGCTAAAGACGGGTAAAACCATGATATATCAACTCCCCAGACTTAGCCTTTTGCTTGCCTCAAGCAAAGCAACAGATTAAAGACCATGATATACATATAAACATATTGTGAGCAGGCTTGCCCTTCTTCTCATGCGTCAATGCCACGGTCTTTTTGGACGTATGCGTTTGCAACGGATGTCTATTTGATTAATAGAATCTCATCAAATTTAGAATCTCAATTACCAATTRAATCTGACATTGCATTTCCTCCTACTGTGTCTATTGTTCCTAACGTTACGTCTCAGGCTATGGTCTCTCCACCTACAGCTCCGGTAATCTCCCATGTAGTAACACCTCCGACTCCTACAGCAGCAAGTGTTCTACCTCCACCACGACATGAATAGCTCCACCGTGACTTCCCCAACAAATACCTTTGGAGGTCCCGTCGGCACCTCCACCGATGATCTGCAGGGGCGGTACAAGGAGCTCCACAGTCAGCTTCCCAAGCAGCTCCTCCAGTTTCTCAGCCTCTGCGACAAAGCACACGACAAAGAAAAACCGGTTGGATCTTCACAGTAACTCAATGGAGAAGCCTCCCACAGCAGTTCTCAAGCTCGAATCCTCGTTAAAGCAATGTGAAGAATCATGCACAAATCGGTCATAGAACTTGGGATCTTGAAACATTACCTGATAATTCTTCATTCAATGTTGTAGGTTGCAAGTGGATCTTCACGATCAAACGAAATCCAAATGGAAAAATTTCTAGATACAAGGCTCGTCTTGTGGCAAGAGGCTTCACACAAAGACCAGGAATAGACTATCATGACACATTTAGTCCCGTCGTCAAACCAGCCACGATTAGGACTGTTCTAAGCGTCTCCGTCACAAACAATTGGCCTATACGTCAACTCGATGTCAACAATGCCTTTCTTCAGGGAACACTAGATGATCAGGTCTACATGATGCAACCACCGGGATTCATTGATAAAACAAGCTCTGAGAGCTTGGTACAATGAACTCCGACAGTTTCTCCTACAATCCGGCTTCATCAACTCTATCGCCGACGCATCATTATTCATCTACAAAAACCAGGGAGTTTTAATTTATATGCTTGTTTATGTTGATGATTTAATTTTCACATAAAATAATGAATCATATACAAATCGTTTTATTGCAGCACTTTCAAAAAGATTTTCTCTCAAAGATTTAGATGATCTTTTTTTCTTTTTGGATATTGAAGTTCATCGTAAAATTCATGGTATACATTTAACACAAACTCGTTACATTGCAGATCTATTATACAGGACAAAATTGGAGGATTGCAAACCGGTGACAACGCCCATGTGTCCAAACTCCTCACTCATGCTGTCCTCGGGTACACTGTTGCCAGATCCCACTCAATATCGAGCCGTTGTAGGAAGTTTATAATATCTCTCGCTAACTCGGCTAGATATCTTTTTCCCCGTCAACAAATTATCTCAATACATGCATAAGCCAACAACGGATCACTGGAATGCGATCAAGCGAATCCTCAGGTATCTTGCGGGCACAATGACGAAGGGGATCTTTCTTCACGCCAATAACACTCCATCTCTCCATGCCTTCACGGATGCAGATTGGGCTGGGAACAGAGATGACTACACTTCCACCGGAGCATACATTGTTTATCTCGGTCGTCATCCTATCGCATGGTCGTCGAAGAAGCAAACTGGTGTTGCTCGATCATCCACTGAAGCGGAGTATCGTGCGCTAGCATCCACCACATCTGAAGTTATTTGGGTTCATTCCTTACTAACCGAGCTCGGCATTAACACATCTACACCTCCGGTCATCTATTGCGACAACATCGGTGCAACATACTTAGCAGCAAATCCTGTCTTTCACTCGAGAATGAAGCATTTAGCGTTGGATTATTACTTCGTTCGTAACTACATTCAATCGGGCCAACTTTGTGTCTCACATCTCTCATCTCATAATCAGTTGGCCGATGCACTTACGAAACCTTTACCCCGGGCTCGCTTCGAATCACTCTCGGTCAAGATTGGACTTGCTTCTCCCCGTCCATCTTGAGGGGGTGTGTAGAGAATATTGTAAATATAGAAATCATATAATAGGCTCCCTTTGATTATGCTCTGTATATTAACTTTCCTAGTTTGTAAGTCTCTCTCTGTGTATATAACAGAGCCCTCAGTATCAATACAAATTATCTATTCTATAACCTAATAGTACCCAGAATCTCCTGTAACAAACCAGTACATTGATACAAACACTAAAGTTCTGATATGAGACCGTGCGGGAAAACCGAAGAGCGATAACAGTACCATTTTTTTTTTTTGAATAAATGTTAAACTATATTACTCAAAAAAAAAAGACTTTTGTTACAACAAGTGCAATCGTTTTTAGATTAGAAATTTAAACATAAAAACTTTGGAAACTGATAACTGAGAAAGAGAAAAAGATTACAAAATCTTAAATTTATCTTCCTTGCTTGGCGAACCACACCTGAAGAGCATCGTCGAAGCGCTTGTCACCTTGCTCCCGAATTGATGTAAGTTGGCCATTTGTCAAGGACATGGGTGGTGGTGAGTCAAGGAGGCCATTTGTCAGCTTCCGCCATAGCTCGGCTGTGTAAGTACACTCAAAAAACAAATGATTTCTTGTTTCCTCAGCTGAGTGACATAAGACACGGTCGGTATTAATATGTTGATTCCATTTACTCATTCGATCTGCAGTTGTTAGCCTATCTTGTAAAGCCAACCAGGATGTGAAAGAAAATTTTGGAGTTGCATGCGGAATCCATATACATTTGTGCCAGCTTACTAGGAGACCTTGTTGGTGAATCATTTTCCAAGTCGTGCGAGTGGTGAATCTTTCTTTGTAGTTGTCGGATGAGTGCTTCCACAAATGCACGTCTTTATCGTCGAAGAGTGTAAGCGTTGAAATGGCCACCTCTATTTGATTGAAAATGTCGAGCCGATGTCGTCGAGTTTCTCGATGTTGTAAAACCTGGTTTAGCGATGAGTGAAGAGGGATCCCAAGATCGATGACTCCCCTTAAACCTGCTAAGTCGAGAAGTCTTCTCAAACCTGACCAATTATCAAACCAAAACGATGTAGTTTCGCCATTTCTAACTTCAATCTTGTGTAGAGACTTTGCTTGATCTCGATATTTTAGAAGTTTTTTCCACATCCATGACCCAATGCTTGTTGTTTCTTTTATGGACCAAAATGTTGTTGTTCTTATAAGGTTCTTCCAAACCCAAGAAACCCAAAGAGAACTATGGCAAGAGATAATTCGCCATATAAGTTTGAGGCAACTAACCTTGTTGGATTTAACAAGGTTTTTGATTCCCAAACCTCCCTCTTGCTTCGGTCTACATACAAATTCCCAAGCCACTTTTGATTTGTTTGGATTCAGATCTGGACCTGACCAAAGAAAAGCTGCACATAGCTTGTCAATCTCCTTGATGCAGCTTTTTGGTAACCGAAAAGCCGACATCCAGAAGTTTGTTAAGCTGATAATTACCGAGGTAATTAGCTGTAGCCTTCCTGCATAAGAGAGATAACGAGCAGTCCATTTATTCATCTTTCCCCTAATCTTATCCAGAAGCACATTATAATCTGATTGAGTGAGACGTTTCGTGAGAAGAGGAAGACCCAAGTATCTAACAGGAAGGGAGCCTTTGTTGAAGGGAAAGGCGGCGGTTATCTCATCTTGGTGGGAGCGTGATACTCCTGCAATAAAGAGTGTAGACTTTTTATGCTGATCCGTAATCCCGGCCACTTTGAGAAACGATAAAAAAACTTTCAGGACCCCTTCGATTGAGCGTTTATTACCATCAACGAACACCATAATATTGTCTGCAAAACATAAGTGAGTTAGGCTTACATTTTTACAGCGAGGATGGTATCCAATGATTTTCTTGACCGCTGCCTCATCAATCATACAAGATAGCACGTTTATGCAAATCACAAACAGATAAGGAGAGAGAGAACATCTTTGTCTTAAGCCTCTTGAGCTGCCAAAATAACCAGCCAGTTCGCCATTTACTTGGACTGAAAATGACGCTGAAGATATGCAGAGATGAATCCAGTGCACAAATTTATTAGGGAAGTCTAGAGCATGAAGCGTGTTTTCTAAGAATGACCACTCCGCCGAATCAAAAGCCTTTGAAATGTCTATTTTCATAGCAGCACGGGGTGAGACTGATTCTTTATGTTAACAGTACCATCTTTAACATCGATGTATCCTTGTTTCTTAATTATTTCCAGAAAATCTTCCCCAAGACGCTCTTCTATGTCTTTCTTCAGATCATAACGCCCCGAGAGATTGATTACATTGGGAATATCGTGATACTTGGACGCATAGAGGAGGACCACATCACCTCCTATGCAATGTCAAAATAAGTTGAGTTTCTTGCAATGTCAGATTCACTCACCCCTTCTGTGAATTCGTTGGTCTGAGGCAGAAAGATCGAACGGTACTACTTACCTTTACTGTGGCCGAGAATTATAGTAACCACACGGTTTATGTTTGAGAAATATTGGATAACAGAATGTAGATCTTCAGCTTCATAATTGTAGCTACCATAATAGAAACTGCCTTCACTCTCCCTGCATCTATGAAAGCACCACAACCCCAAAATCAAAACAAATACCAAATTATTGAAAGCTATGATAATGCAAGAAAGAGAAACATACCCATTCCCAGAGAAATCAAAACGGAAAGCACTAATCCCTTCTTTCTCTATAGCAGCAGCCACATTTATCATAATTTCGAAGTTCTGCATACATTCATAGGCCAAAGACAAAGTAAATTTATGCATAACTCCTACCAACATCTGCAATCCCACAATGTCATGTCATGAGGACTCCACCTTTGGTGTACAAAAAAAAACTGATATTTATTTCTACAAATCTTTCGCTTGTTAGTAAAGCTTATGAATTTAAGGACCAGCTATCAAAAATAGAACTTGAAAACTTATTGCAGGGGAAAGAAAACACTTTAAAAAGATTTGGTACATACTGCAAATATTGTCAGTTATTTCAGTAATGTAACTGATAAGGTAAGAAGAGGGAAGTAGACACGTGTGGGAGTCAACTGAGGCACGTGAGAAGAAAAAGCTGGAAGAGTCTACCCTTTGATAGTCTTACTATCTAATTAGACAAAAACAAACAGCTGGAATAGTCTTTAGAGTCAACATATTTGAAGTTCGCTGTCAAAATTCATATTAAATCAGCTATCACACACTATCCTTGTTAGATCGAAAGCCATGGCACAAGACCACAATTTCTGTTGAATCAGTTTCATGAAGCAGACCCACCAGCTTCTCATTGTAGCTGTTCGGAATCACAATCTTATGTTGTTTACTTGCCTGCGATGAATCCATTCTCAACTTGTTTGCTTTGTTGCAGGAGATTTGATTATCCCCTATATATTATTTGGAAAGTACATTTATAAATAAACATTAAAAAGTATTAATAATTACATCACATTGCCAATACTTCAAAGAACATATGTTAATCTCTCATTAAAGGTGTTTTAGTCATTAGTTATTATGTGATCATTTATTTAAATCCTTTAATAAATAAATTTCGTTTCTAATTAATTAATTTATTTTAAAATTTTGAAAAGTAGTTAAAAATATATTTTATGAAGATTGTATTGGTTTAATTAAACACATTAATTAAATTAAATTGAATGTTGATATCACATTGCCATTACTTCAAAGAAAAAAAATTAATCTATCATTATGGATGTTTTAGTTATTAGTTATTATGTAATCATTTAATAAATCATTTTATAAATAAATTTCACTTTAATTGATTAATTTATTTTAAAATTTTGAAAAGTAGTTAAAAATAAATTTTATAAAGATTTTATTGATTTAATTAAACACATTAATTAAATTAAATTAAATGTTGATTTAATTTTCTAAAAATAAGAGATTTTATGTAGATTATGATTTTTTCTGAAAAATTTTAAGAAAGAATTTATGTAGATTGTCGATTTTTTTTTACTTCTTTCTAGATTATAATTTCGTTTTAATTACTTAATTAAATTTTTTTTTTTGAAAAGTAGTTAAAAATAGTTTTTTTTACTTCTTTCTAGACTATAATTTTCGTTTTAATTAATTAATTTATTTTAAATTTTTAAAAAAATAGTTAAAATTTCCAATATAGTCAGAGTATGAAAGATTGATTTTATATTTCTGATTACAAAATGTTTACGCGGATATTACAAAGATTCAGTATTATAAAAACTGATATTATAATATTCGTAAAGTTTTGAATATTATTTCTAATATTCGGATTTTATAATTTTCGGATATTTTTCTATAATTATAATTTTTCCGTGCTATAGCACGGATATATCATAGTTCTTAATGATAAGGCGAGCTTTAAGAAAGATAATGTGGGACCAGGGGAAATTTTGTAAAAGATCTCTCTCATTGATCATATTTTGGAATTTATCTATATTAATTAGGACCCACGTATTGCACGGATTTATAATTTAAACTTTTTAACTAAAAAATAGAAAACAAAATCAGATGATCGTGAAAATAAAAGTCTAGGAATTACTTATTTTATTATTATATTTATTTATTAATTAACTTCCAATTATAACTTCTCATATATTTACAAATATTTAGGTTTTCATATTCCTCTATGAATGAGATTATATTTAATGTGATAAAAATATTAAATTATATTGAATCAATAGTCCAACAATTTAGTAATAGATTATTCCTACATAAAGACTTGTGTGATATATACAGGTTAATCAATACATATTTGTTTTTACAAATTTTGTAAATTTTATTATAATTGTATGCATATACTATGTTAAAATTTAATCGAACCAACCATAAATTTTCGCATAAAAATTTTAGATTTGAAATCTCATGCTTTAAAATATTCACTTATAATAAATGATATCTAGTCTTAAGGGTTTAAAGTATATGAGTTGGTTAAATAGAAGGTTTTATAATCCAAATTTTAGTTTGTTTGTTTCAAAACTTAACTAAATAAATTTCAAAAAATAATTTAGTGACAAAAACATTTCGTACTTAATATCAGATATGACTTATGTTAATATAAAACATCCATAAAATTTAGCTACAGACTTTTAAAAAATTTCAAATGATTAGTAATCTGCTCGAATTGGTTTTAGGATTCTTCTAGGTATAGGACTGAGAATAACACAAACTAAAGAGAAAACCAAAATGTTAACTTTAATCAAAAATATATAAGAAAATTATTTATTATAATACATATATTACATGTAATTAATTTAATACCTCATCTCAGTTTATATACTCTATATAAATATCCATAGATCTAAGAAATTGAGATTTTATAAAATGATACAGTTGACACATATTATGATCATATTAATGACTAACTTTGAAAACGAAGGTTTATATAATAACATAATTTCTTATTAATATTCATTTTTTAATCAAATTTATTTTCATTATAAATACAATTATAACCAATTAAATGAAAATATCATCTAAATACAAATCTTCCTTTCTCAGTTTATATCTTGGATGATTTATAAATATAAGAAGAAATTCTAACATCAAAAATATTGAAAACAACCATGAACATGTTTGGATATGTTTCTCAAAGTTATTTTCTAAATAAGTTGTAACGAAATGCACATCGTCAAATTGGATCAAAGGAGCATACCATGTCAAATGTGATGAAAAGAGCTGAGCAGGAAAAGAATTTTCTATCTATTCATTAGCAACGTCTTTACAAAATTGTTGTATAAATTAGTCTGTATATTTTTAAATTGTGGCTATAATTAATTTTGCTATAGAAAAAAGCTTATATCATTCAAATACTTTTTTTGTGTGGTTAGTTACATTATCATCCAAATACTTTAAAAATTACTCTAGAAAATTATATATAATAAGAAATATATGACTGAAAACGCTGTGATTTTATTATGAGGGATTACGTACAACTTTCAAAATTTGATTAAAAAATAATGTGAAGTGTTCAAAATTTACCAATGAAACTTTATTTTTTGTTGTGCAAGCCAATCAAACATATAATCTAGTAAAACTAAATGAATAATTGGTCAATTTCTACATAATCCCCTGTTACATGTTCTTATATGGCAAATAGTTTGTTTGCTAGTTGCTATGAAAGTACAAAATATCAAAAAAATGTCATAAAGACTCGTGAGATGTCCCTTTTTTTTTCTTTTTCTTTTTGTCTTTTAGGCGGTTGACTACTAATTGACTTAGATTTCGAAAAGTCTGGCAATTTATTATCCCGATTTTGCTTCAAGTTGCATTATCACCACAAGTTAAAAGGCATTTTGCAATTGCTTCGTCTCTGCATTCACTTGCAAAAATGAGAATCACCAAAAACTTTTCACAAACAAATATGAGAAGCATGAGAGTGTTTCTTTTACTTGCTCTCATGCTACTTGAAGCACATGGTTTTACCGATGAAACTGATAGGCAAGCGTTGTTTGAATTCAAGTCTCAAGTTTCTGAAGGCAAAAGAGTTGTCTTGTCCTCATGGAATCACTCATTCCCACTCTGCAACTGGAAGGGGGTTACATGTGGCCGCAAACACAAGAGAGTTACACGTTTGGATCTTGGAGGATTGCAATTGGGAGGGGTAATATCACCATCTATTGGTAATCTTTCCTTTCTTGTATCACTTGATCTCAATGAAATCTCTTTTGGTGGTACTATTCCTCAAGAGGTGGGAAACTTGTTTAGACTTGAATACTTGGATTTGGGCTCAAATTTTCTGGGGGGACGGATTCCAATTTGTCTGTACAATTTGTCCTCACTTGAGTTTTTAAGCATCTTTAATAATAGTTTTTCGGGTAGCCTGAGGACTGATTTTGGTAATCTACTACCAAAACTTCGAGAGGTACATATGGGAAGGAATCATTTAACAGGAGCCATTCCAACTACACTTCCCAATATCTCTACTCTTCAAGCGTTGACAATGGGGTATAACTATTTGACAGGAAGTATTCCTCCGAGCTTTGGAAAAGTAAAAAATTTGCAAAGGTTAAATCTTAGGGGTAATTCTCTGGGAGGTCTCTCTTTTAGAGATCTCGAATTTCTTGGTGCTTTGACTAATTGCACCCAACTAGAAACGTTAGAGGTAAGTAAAAACAGGCTTGTCGGGGACTTGCCTAGTTCAGTTGCCAATATGTCCACAAACCTCATCTATTTATGCCTTCAAACAAATTTCATCTCTGGAAGTATTCCTCGTGACATTGGGAATCTCATAAGACTACAAAAACTTTGGTTGTCACGAAATCTATTGACAGGACCACTCCCAACCTCTCTTGGGAAGCTTATAGGATTAGTGGAATTGATTGTCAGTCACAATAGAATGTCAAGAGAGATACCATCTTTTATAGGCAACCTCACTCGGTTAGAAACACTCTATTTGTCCTACAATAGTTTTGAAGGTATTGTTCCTCCAAGTCTCGGGAACTGTAGTCACATGCTCGATTTACGGATTAGGTATAATAAGTTGGATGGGACTATACCCAAGGAAATTATGCAAATCCCAACCCTTGTTAACCTAAGCATGGAAGGTAATTCTTTGAGCGGCTCTCTACCTAACGATGTTGGAAGACTACAAAATCTTGTTGTACTGTCTCTTGAGAATAATCAATTATCAGGACAACTCCCACAAACCTTGGGAAAATGTCTCTCGATGGAAGTTATTTATCTACAAGGAAATTCTTTTGATGGGGCCATTCCAGATATAAGTGGGTTGGTGGGTGTTAAAGAAGTTGATTTGTCGAACAATAATCTCTCTGGACGTATACCTGAATATCTTGCAAACTTTTCCAAGTTGGAGTATCTCAATCTATCTTTTAACAATTTTGAGGGAAAGGTGCCAATGGAAGGAATATTTCAGAATACTACTAGAGTTTCCATATTTGGAAACAATGATCTATGTGGAGGCATTACGGGATTTCACCTAAAGCCATGCCTCCCTCAAGCACCACCATCGGGGATGAAGCATTCCTCTCGTTTAAAGAAAGTTGTAATTGGAGTTAGCATAGCCATAACTTTGCTTTTGATGTTGTTCCTAGCTTTAGTTTCTCTACGTTGGTTCAGAAAAAGAAAGAAGAACAAGCAGACCAATAATCCAACTCCTTCTACTTTGGAAGTCTTCCATGAGAAGATAAGTTATGGAGATCTCTTTAATGCGACAAATGGTTTCTCTTCGAGCAATATGGTCGGGTCAGGAAGCTTTGGTACTGTGTTTAAGGCATTGCTCCCCACAAAGAACAAGAATGTTGCAGTGAAAGTTCTAAACCTTCAGAGACGCGGAGCGATGAAGAGCTTTATGGCAGAATGTGAATCCTTGAAGGACATAAGGCATCGTAATCTTGTGAAACTGTTGACGGCTTGTTCGAGTATTGATTTCCAAGGAAACAAATTTAGAGCTCTCATCTATGAGTTCATGCCGAATGGAAGCTTGGATAAGTGGCTGCACCCAGAGGAAGTGGAAGAGATTCGTAGGCCCTCAAGAACCTTGACTCTTCTTGAAAGGCTCAACATTGCCATAGACGTGGCTTCTGTTTTGGACTATCTTCACGTTCAATGTCATGAGCCTATAGCTCATTGCGATCTTAAGCCAAGCAACGTCCTTTTAAACGATGATCTAACTGCACATGTTAGCGACTTTGGTCTGGCTCGTCTTCTCCTCAAATTCGACCAGGAGTCCTTCTTCAACCAACTCAGCTCAGCTGGCGTTAGAGGAACCATCGGCTATGCGGCACCAGGTAAAACAATCACACATCTGTAATATTCTATGAAGAAAATGAGTATATTCTTTTTTGCATTACAATCTTGTTGTCGTTGTTTCTATGAATTATGGTACAGAATATGGAATGGGAGGACAACCATCAATACAAGGTGATGTTTATAGCTTTGGGGTTCTCCTTTTGGAAATGTTCACTGGAAAACGACCAACCAATGAGTTATTTGGGGAAAAGTATACCCTACAAAGCTACACCAAGTTGGCATTGCCGGAAAGAGTATTGGACATTGCAGACGAATCGATTCTTCACATTGGTCTCAGTGTTGGTTTCCGTATTGCTGAGTGCTTGACACTGGTTTTCAAGGTGGGACTTAGGTGTTGTGAAGAATCTCCTACGAACCGGTTGGCAACGAGTGAAGTTGCAAAAGAGTTGATCTCAATCAGAGAGAGGTTTTTTAAAACCAGAAGAACAGCCCGATGTTAAAGTGTTTCCATATCCCGGTGAAAAAAAGAATAGCAAACTTTATGCAACAACGTTTTTTTGGTAAAAAGTAAAACATGGAATAACCTTAAAAAAACCAGAATCAAACCGAACCGAATCACATATGGTTTTTATATGGGTTTATTTTTTATAAAACCGATAAACCATAAAACCAAAAAACCCAAACCGTAACCAAACCGAATTACATATGGTTTCAATTTTTTTAAAACCGTAAAACCGAAAAACCGAAAAAAAAAACGAAACGAAACCAAATCGAAATACCGTACGCCCACCCCTAGATTCAAGCACCTCCTTCAAACCTTATTTCACAAATCCCCTATATATTATTTGGAGAATACATTTATAAATAAACTTTACAAAATGTTAATAATTACATCACATTGCCATTACATTAAAGGTATTTTAGTCAATTAATTATTATGTGATCATTTAATTAAATATTAAATTAATTATTTTTAATTTTCGTTTTAAATAATTTACTTATTTTAATTTTTTTGAAAAAAAGTTAAAAATAGATTTTGTGAAGATTTTGTTGATTTAATTAAACACACTAATTAAATCAAATTATATGTTGATTTAATTTTTCAAAAATAAGAGATTTGATGTAGATTGCGATTTTTTTGAATATTTTAAAGAAGAGTTCAAACCGATTTAATTATGTTTTTAGGTGCTAACAAATATTCGATATTATAAAAATTGATATTATAATTTTCATAAAGTTTTGGAAGAATTACAATTTTCTAATATCCTGATTTTATAATATGTGGACATTTTTCTATAATTGCAATTTGTTCGTGCTATAGCACGGGATATATCTAGTTATTCATCAATCGGTCTGAACTTTGAATCAAGTTTTTTCTTTTGACAGATTCCTCGAAATTGTAGAAAAACTGATCGACCCATGCCGTCTCCGGGGAACTCAAACTGAAAGTAAACGTCAACGTTGACGCCAAATAAAACTTTGATTACTTTTTCTTCTTCACTTTGAATTCTGTTGCAACTAAACTATTTCGGCAATGATAACAGCATGAAACAGTTAGAATATAATTGATTTTCATAAATTATATGTTATAGTTATATGTACGTGTGTATAATTGGGTGTATATGTTAAGTTAAATGGTGTGTAGAAGAGTTGTTACTTGTTGGATAAGTTGTAAAGAAACTTCGATAGTGCTTAGCACTAGCCCAAGACCGTAATACCCCGAGAAACCCGATAGAACCAATATAAGAAATCCACCAAGTATGAAGATAAATATGGAAGAGTGATTAGAGAATACTTGAAAGATTTTTAGAAAGACTTAGAGAACTTATTTATAGGCTCCAAAACTACAAAAGATTTGTTAAACTCTCTTTTTATTTCACTTCTTCTTGGATAGTTACAAATGAGAAAGGAGGGAGCTATTTATAGGCTCCAAAACTACAAAATATCTTAGAAACATTCTTCTAAATTCTAGAACACTCTAACATAATATCTAGATATTTGTTACACATTCATCTAGATTTTTCTACATTAATATCTAAATAATTAATTAAAATAATTCTCTAGAACTTCTTCAAAGAGGTGATGATGATTTGTGAAGTTTTTAGAGAAATTCTAGAACTTGGGCTTAATTTTGGGTTTAGGATATTGGATTATAAACCCATAATTATGATTAACCCAAAATCAAGTTTAACTTCAATATAAGTGACTACTGTTATCGACGGTTAGCAATGGTTACTTCGTAAACATCTATATAAATGTATGTGTATTGTTGTGTTGTAAAAAAAGAGATATTATAATCAAGTTTTCAGTTTTAATGTGTCTCTGTCTCTCATCCAAATCTCTCTCAATAAGTCAATCACTATGTTTTTAAATAAAATCAACAAACAGAGGAGAGTTACGTGCTCTTTGCTTTGTTTATTCTTTCTCTTTTATTTCTTGTGCACAAAGAAACTTAAAAAAGAGAAGAATCATAAATTCCAACAGGAACCTGTCGTCAATTGGTGGGTTTCGTCATAAATCATAAACCCATTGATACGTCCTAAAGACTAGTGAAATGTTTCGTCGTTTAACACAGTTGATAACTTGACTTAGTTGGCATGCGTCTAGACGGCAAGAATCTATGTCATTCTGGAAAAGTCTCGCATTCTATGTGATTGTGAGCCAATTTATTATCACCTCAATGTAAAATGCAGTTTGCAATTGCTTCGACCCTTTATATTCAGTTTCCTGCAGAATTTTAGAAGCACAAAAAGCTTTTAACCGAAAAAAAACAAACAAACTTTGAGAAGCATGAGAGTGTTTCTTTTAATTGCTTTCAATGTTCTCGTGCTACTTGAAGCATATCATTTTACCGATGAAACGGATAGGCAAGTGTTGTTGGAGTTCAAGTCTCAAGTTTCTGAAGGCAAAAGAGATGTGTTGTCCTCATGGAATCACTCATTCCCTCTCTGCAGCTGGAAAGGGGTTAGATGTGGCCGCAAACACAAGAGAGTTACTCGTTTGGACCTCGGAGGACTGAAATTGGGCGGGGTGATATCACCATCTATTGGTAATCTTTCGTTTCTCATATGGCTTAATCTCTCTGATAACTCTTTTGGTGGAACCATCCCTCAAGAGGTGGGAAACTTGTTTAGACTTCATTACCTGGAAATGGAGTTTAATTTTCTGAGAGGAGGAATTCCAGCTAGTTTGTCTAACTGCTCTAGACTATGGGTCCTTAGTTTATATTCAAATCATCTTGGACAAGGTGTTCCTTCAGAAGTAGGTTCACTGACGAAGCTTCTTGCTTTAGATCTTGGTCGAAACAACCTAAAAGGGAAGCTCCCTTCATCTCTAGGAAACTTGACATCACTTAAAGAACTGAGCTTAGATAGTAATAATATAGAAGGAGGAGTTCCTGATGATATATCTCGATTGACTCAAATGGAGAGTCTTGTTATCGCAGAAAACAAAATCTCAGGCTTTTTTTCTCCCTCCATCTATAATTTGTCCTCACTTGAGTTTATAGACATCGTTGGTAATCGATTCTCGGGTAGCCTGCGACATGATTTTGGTAATCTGCTGCCAAACCTTCGAGAGTTAACTATGGGATTGAATCATTTCATAGGAGCTATTCCAACAACACTTCCCAATATCTCAAATCTCCAAACGCTGGGAATAGAGTATAGCAATCTGACAGGAAGTATTCCTTCTAGCTTTGGAAAAGTACGGAATCTGCAATTCTTGACATTTCTTGGTAATTCTCTGGGAAGTCACTCTCTTGGAGATCTTGACTTTCTTGGTACTTTGACTAATTGCACCCAACTAGAAGAGTTAGATGTAGGTGAAAATAGGCTTGGCGAATACTTGCCTACTTCAATTGCGAATATGTCCACCAACCTCATCTATTTAAGCCTTCAAAACAATCTCATCTTTGGAAGAATTCCTCATGACATTGGGAATCTCATAAGACTACAAACGTTTTGATTGTCGTGAAATCGATTGACAGGACCACTCCCAACCTCTCTTGGGAAGCTTTTAGGATTGGGGAAATTAAGTGTCTATTCAAATAGAATGTCAGGGGAAATACCATCTTCAATAGGCAACATTACTCGGTTAAGAATACTATCTTTGTACAACAATAATTTTGAAGGAAATGTTCCTCTGAGTCTCGGAAATTGTAGTTACCTGCTAGAATTACGGCTTGGGTATAATAAGTTGAGTGGGACTATACCTTTGAAGATTATGCAAATCCCTACCCTTGTTGACCTAAACATTGAAGGTAATTCTTTGTCCGGCTCTCTACCATACGATGTTGGAAGACTACAAAATCTTGTTGAACTATCACTTGGGTATAACAACTTATCAGGACAACTCCCATAAACCTTGGGAAAATGTCTTTCGATGGAAAATCTTTCTCTGCAAGGAAATTGTTTTGATGGAACCATTCCAAATATGAAATCATTGATGGGTGTTAAAAGAGTTGATTTGTCGAACAATTATCTCTCTGGAAGTATACCTGGATACTTTGCAAACTTCTCTTCCTTGGAATATCTCAATCTATCTGTTAACAAATTCGAAGGAAGGGTGCCTACGGAAGGAAAATTTCAGAACTCTAATATAGTTTTGGTATTTGGAAACCAAAATCTATGTGGCATCAGGGAATTTCAACTAAAGCCATGCCTCGCGCAAGGAACCCCAGTGGAGACAAAGCATTCCTCTCATTTGAAGAAAGTTGCAATTGGAGTAAGCGTAGGCATAGCTTTGCTTTTATTGTTGTTCATAGCTGTAGTTTCTCTATGTTGGTTCAGAAAAGGAAAGAAGAACCAAGAGACCAATAATCCAGCTCCTTCCACATTGGAGATTTTCCATGAGAAGATAAGTTTTGGAGATCTCCAAATTGCGACAGATGGCTTTTCTTCGAGCAATATGGTCCGGTCAGGCAGTTTTGGTACTGTTTTTAAGGCATTGCTCCCAACGGAGAACAAGAATGTTGCAGTCAAAGTTCTAAACCTTCAGAGACGTGGAGCGATGAAGAGCTTTATGGCAGAATGTGAATCCTTGAAGGACTTAAGGCATCGTAATCTTGTGAAACTATTGACAGCTTGCTCCAGTATTGATTTCCAAGGTAACCAATTCAGAGCTCTCATATATGAGTTCATGCCAAATGGAAGCTTGGATAAGTGGCTGCACCCAGAGGAAGTGGAAGAGATTCTTAGGCCCTCAAGAACCTTGACACTTCTTGAAAGGCTTAACATTTCCATAGATGTGGCTTCTGTTTTGGACTATCTTCATGTTCATAATCATGAGCCTATAGCTCATTGCGATCTTAAGCCAAGCAACGTCCTTTTAGACGATGATCTAACTGCCCATGTTAGCGACTTTGGTCTGGCTCGTCTTCTACTCAAATTCGACCAGGAGTCCTTCTTCAACCAACTAAGCTCGGCCGGCGTTAGAGGAACCATCGGCTATGCCGCACCAGGTAAAACAATCACATATCTATAATATTCTATGAAGAAAATTAGTATATTATTTTTTGCATTACAATCTTGTTGTCGTTGTTTCTATGAATTATGGTACAGAATATGGAATGGGAGGACAACCATCAATACAAGGTGATGTTTATAGCTTTGGGGTTCTCCTTTTGGAAATGTTCACTGGAAAACGACCAACCAATGAGTTATTTGGGGGAAATTATACCCTACACAACTACACCAAGTTGGCATTGCCGGAAAGAGTATTGGACATTGCAGACGAATCGATTCTTCACATTGGTCTCAGTGTTGGTTTCCGTATTGCTGAGTGCTTGACACTGGTTTTCAAGGTGGGACTTAGGTGTTGTGAAGAATCTCCTACGAACCGGTTGGCAACGAGTGAAGTTGCAAAAGAGTTGATCTCAATCAGAGAGAGGTTTTTTAAAACCAGAAGAACAGCCCGATGTTAAAGTGTTTCCATATCCCGGTGAAAAAAAGAATAGCAAACTTTATGCAACAACGTTTTTTTGGTAAAAAGTAAAACATGGAATAACCTTAAAAAAACCAGAATCAAACCGAACCGAATCACATATGGTTTTTATATGGGTTTATTTTTTATAAAACCGATAAACCATAAAACCAAAAAACCCAAACCGTAACCAAACCGAATTACATATGGTTTCAATTTTTTTAAAACCGTAAAACCGAAAAACCGAAAAAAAAAACGAAACGAAACCAAATCGAAATACCGTACGCCCACCCCTAGATTCAAGCACCTCCTTCAAACCTTATTTCACAAATCCCCTATATATTATTTGGAGAATACATTTATAAATAAACTTTACAAAATGTTAATAATTACATCACATTGCCATTACATTAAAGGTATTTTAGTCAATTAATTATTATGTGATCATTTAATTAAATATTAAATTAATTATTTTTAATTTTCGTTTTAAATAATTTACTTATTTTAATTTTTTTGAAAAAAAGTTAAAAATAGATTTTGTGAAGATTTTGTTGATTTAATTAAACACACTAATTAAATCAAATTATATGTTGATTTAATTTTTCAAAAATAAGAGATTTGATGTAGATTGCGATTTTTTTGAATATTTTAAAGAAGAGTTCAAACCGATTTAATTATGTTTTTAGGTGCTAACAAATATTCGATATTATAAAAATTGATATTATAATTTTCATAAAGTTTTGGAAGAATTACAATTTTCTAATATCCTGATTTTATAATATGTGGACATTTTTCTATAATTGCAATTTGTTCGTGCTATAGCACGGGATATATCTAGTTATTCATCAATCGGTCTGAACTTTGAATCAAGTTTTTTCTTTTGACAGATTCCTCGAAATTGTAGAAAAACTGATCGACCCATGCCGTCTCCGGGGGAACTCAAACTGAAAGTAAACGTCAACGTTGACGCCAAATAAAACTTTKATTACTTTTTCTTCTTCACTTTGAATTCTGTTGCAACTAAACTATTTCGGCAATGATAACAGCATGAAACAGTTAGAATATAATTGATTTTCATAAATTATATGTTATAGTTATATGTACGTGTGTATAATTGGGTGTATATGTTAAGTTAAATGGTGTGTAGAAGAGTTGTTACTTGTTGGATAAGTTGTAAAGAAACTTCGATAGTGCTTAGCACTAGCAAACGTAATACCAGATCCAATATAATCCACCAAGTATGAAGATAAATATGGAAGAGTGATTAGAGAATACTTGAAAGATTTTTAGAAAGACTTAGAGAACTTATTTATAGGCTCCAAAACTACAAAAGATTTGTTAAACTCTCTTTTTATTTCACTTCTTCTTGGATAGTTACAAATGAGAAAGGAGGGATTTATAGAAAACTACAAAATATCTTAGAAAATTCTTCAAATTCTAGACACTTCTAACATAATATCTAGATATTTGTTACACATTCATCTAGATTTTTCTTAATATCTAAATAATTAATTAAAATAATTCTCAGAACTTCTTGAAAGAGGTGATGATGATTTGTGAAGTTTCTAGAGAAATTCTATAACTTGGGCTTAATTTTGGGTTTAGGATATTGGATTATAAACCCATAATTATGATTAACAAAATCAAGTTTAACTTCAATACTCCCCTTAAACTTAATTTTGTCAACCATCCCGAGCTTTGAGCGAAATAACTCGAATTTGCCTTTTGGTAATGATTTTGTGAAGATGTGCAATATTTTCCTCACTTGAACTTCCAAAGCTTCAATCAAGCACCTTTTCCCTTATGAAGTGATGCTCTAATTCAATATGCTTTGTCCTCGCATGAAACACCGGATTATTTGCCAACTTGATAGCACTTTGATTATCTCCGTAAATGGCCACCGGTTTATTTATAGGCTCAAGCAAGTCTTGAAGTCTTGAGCCATATACACTCTTGAGCTGCGAGTGTCGAAGCTTTGTACTCTGCGTGGTAGATAGCGACATAGCTTGCTTCTACACCATGAAACACTTGTATTTCCATATAAGAACACATAGCTGAAGTTGATCTTCGATCATCTAGATCTCCACCAAAATCAGCATCTGTAAAACCATGAAGAGAGATCTTTGCTTTGTGCTTATACACCAAGCCCATGTTAAGAGTTGTCTTGGCGTATTTTAATATCTTTTTGCTGCTTCTAAGTGTGGCTTCCTTGGTGCTTGCATAAACCGACTTACAGGCCTACTGCGAACGCAATTTCAGGTCTTGTAATGGTTAAGTATAGAAGACTTCCCACAAGAGCATGATAAGGTCGAGGATCAGGTAGCAATGACCCTTCATCATGTTTAAGCTTGATGTTCATATCCATCGAGTACGTATCTTTCCTTCGAACCTCTCACAATCCTTCTTGCATAACCTTGTTGGCACAAATATTCCATCCTTTACTCTTTCAACCTCTAGGCCAAGAAAGTTATTTAGTTCACCCACTTCTTCATCTCAAACCTTATCGACATATCCTCTTTAAGTGAGCAATTTCTGCATCATCATTCCCGGTAATTATCATATCATCCACGTAAAGGATACTACGTGGACTCCCCATTCTTCTTGAAGAATAGACTCGGATCAGAATTTGATGCCTCATAGCCACAAAATTGAAGGAACTGAGCAACTTTTCCATACCAAGCTCGTGGAGCCTGTTTTAACCCGTACAAAGCCTTTTTCAGCTTGCACACATGATCTGGATGCTCTTGTGATTCAAAACCAAGTGGTTGCTCCATGAAGATATTTTTATCAAGCTCACCATAAAGAAAGGCATTCTTCACATCTAGTTGCCATAACTTCCAACCAAAACTTGCAGGATAAGAGTGAATCTGTAGTCATCTTCGCTTAAATGTTTCATCATAATCTTCTCCGTCAGTGAGAATCCTTGAGCAATCAGCCTTGCTTTAAACCTATCAATGCTCCCATCTGTTTTTCGTTTAATTCGATACACCCATTTGCAAGAATGGACATCCTTGGGTTTTGGAACTAAATCCCAAGTTTCATTCTTCATGAGAGCACTCATCTCTTCTTTCATTGCGGTCTCCCATTCTTGAACTCCTTTTGCTTCGTCATAAGATGATGGTTCATCCTCATCTAAAGGAGCTGCAAAGTAGCATGCATACGTAGATGAACTCATCATCTACGAACCGGCGACAATATTCCTTCTTGGTCGTTGATTAGCCATCGAGCCATGATCTTGCTCCTCTTCTTCTTCATGGTTATTTCTCCCCCTTTCACCTTGCACCTCATTTTCATGACTTTCCTTCTCACTTGGAACTTGAGTAACTAATTCATCGATCTTGGAGGAACTCGTGCCTTCTTCAACCAAGATTTGAGGTGGACCATAATAAAGAAACTTCATCAAAGACAACATCACGAGACCTGATACTTGTGTCTCCGGATCCATACACCTCCAACCCTTCCTTTGCTCATCATAACCAACAAAGATGCATTTCTTTGCTTTTGCTTCCAACTTGGTTCGATGAGAGTCAAACACATGAACGTAACAGATTGATCCAAATATCCTGAGATGTTTCACCGTTGGTTTCTTTCCATGTACCATCTCATAAGGGGACTTCATATTGTTTGGACTAAGTGGCATCCGGTTAATGACATATGTTGCACATCTCATGCCTTCCGCCCATAAGGCCTTAGGCAAATTTTTGTCATGTAACCAACTTCTACATGTCTCACTTAGATGTCGGATCTTCCTTTCTGCTACTCCATTTTGTTGAGGTGTATATGGGCATGTAAATTCTCTCTTAATACCTTGATCTCGACAAAAAGAGAGAAACTCCTTTGACATGAACTCCCCTCCATTATCCGTCCTTAAGGTCTTGATTTTTTGACCTAACTCCCCTTCCACGGTAACCTTGAATTCTTGAAACTTGGAGAATACTTCTGATTTTTTCTTCACAAAGTATACCCAAGTGTATCGTGAGAAGTCATCAACAAATAACAACATGTAATGGTACCCGGAATACGAGGGTGTTCTCGTTGGACCCATCAAATCACTATGAACCTTCTCCAATGGAACACTGCATCTCGAGGTGGAATGGTCAAATGGAAGTCTATGTGACTTTCCATATTGGCAACCTTCACAAAGTTTTCCTCCATCTTGAATCTTCAACTTTGGAAGCCTTAACCAAATCCTTATTTACCATAACCTTCAACTTAGTCATATTTATGTGACCAAGTCTAGCATGCCATATAAAGGCATTATCATTCGTCTCATCTTAACGTATGAACTTGAGGCTGATAAGACATATAAGTCTTTAACCCGTGCTCCGTGTGAGCGACTGCCTTTAACTCTTTAATATTTTTAAGAATTTAACGTCTTTCGGGCCAAATAAAACATAGTTACCAGTCGCGTTACCACAGAGAAGATTTTTCTTTACTCCAGGAACATGGTAAACGTTCTTGAGAGTGATTGGACTTCCATCATCTCCTTCGATAACAACATTTCCTTCCTTCTCAACACGATGGATTGAGTTGTCCGCGGTGATGATGGCTTCTTTTTCATCATGGCGCTGAATACTAGAAAATAATGTCTTGTCTCCGGTAATATGATGGCTACAACTGACAATCGCATCCAATCATTTTCTAGATATTTAACTTTTTGTGCTTGAAGATGCAGCCTGTGAAGCATTTCCCCTTCTTCATCTTCATTATGGCATTTTGATTCCACCATATTTGTTTCTTTCAGCTTGACCAGACAATCCTTCTTGAAATGCCCAAGTTTCCCGCACCGGTAACACTTGAATTTTTTCTTATCTCCCATAGAAGATCCTTCACGTCCATTATTATTTTTTGGACCACCATCATTGGATTTGGCTTTGAAGTTTTGTTGTCTCCGAGCTACAAAGGCACTTCCTGAATCATCATGGATTTTAATTCCTCCCATTTGCTTTGCTAGCAATTCTTGTGAAGCTAGCAGATTTTCAAACTCCTCCAAAGAAGGTTGTATTGCCCATCCTTGAACCGAAGTCACAAATGGTGTATATTCTGGCCTTAATCCTCGAATAATAGACCTCTTCAACCGAGCTTCTGAAATAGATTCATCAGGATTAAGAGTATTTATTTCGGAGCATAGATTCTTTACCTTAAGGAAAAACTCTGAGATTGAAGACTCCCCCTGCTTTGCATTTGCTAGCTCATTTTCTAACAATTGTAGACGAGCCTCATTCTTCTTGTTAAACAGCCTTTCTAGTGCCTGCCAAATGGAACTTGCGGAAGTACACCTTGAGACGTGCTCAAATACTCCTGAAGATATTGACCTCTTGAGAAACTCCGCCTTTGCATTCTTCGTGTCCACTCCTTTGTCTTCCTGTCGCATCTCCGGTTGGTGGTGTTGTGATGCTACCGCGACATCCCATAAGTCCTCACTCACCAAGTATGACTCCATACATGACTTCCATAACTGATAGTTAGATTGGTTTAAGATCTCCATATCCAACTACGACCCGTTGATTCCATACTTAGAGTAAACTCGAGTTCTCGTAAATCTGATCTTGATGAACAGATCAGAATGGCTCTGATACCATGTAAAGAAACCTCGATGTGCTTAGCACTAGGAGCAATAGAGATAGAACCAATATAAGAAATCCACTGAAGATAAATATGGAAGAGTGATTAGAGAATACTTGAAAGATTTTTAGAGACTTAGAGAACTTATGAAGAACACTCTTTGTTAAACTCTTTTTTTTTCACTTCTTCTTGGATAGTTACAAATGAGAAAGGAGGGAGCTATTTATAAAAAACTAAAAAATATCTTAGAAACATTCTTCTAAATTCAAACTCTAACATAATATCTAGATTTGTTACACATTCATCTAGATTTTTCTACATTAATATCTAAATAATTAATTAAAAGAATTCTCTAGAACTTCTTCAAAGAGGTGATGATGATTTGTGAAGTTTTTAGAGAAATTCTAGAACTTGGGCTTAATTTTGGGTTTAGGATATTGGATTATAAACCCATAATTATGATTAACCCAAAATCAAGTTTAACTTCAATATAAGTGACTACTGTTATCGACGGTTAGCAATGGTTACTTCGTAAACATCTATATAAATGTATGTGTATTGTTGTGTTGTAAAAAAAGAGATATTATAATCAAGTTTTCAGTTTTAATGTGTCTCTGTCTCTCATCCAAATCTCTCTCAATAAGTCAATCACTATGTTTTTAAATAAAATCAACAAACAGAGGAGAGTTACGTGCTCTTTGCTTTGTTTATTCTTTCTCTTTTATTTCTTGTGCACAAAGAAACTTAAAAAAGAGAAGAATCATAAATTCCAACAGGAACCTGTCGTCAATTGGTGGGTTTCGTCATAAATCATAAACCCATTGATACGTCCTAAAGACTAGTGAAATGTTTCGTCGTTTAACACAGTTGATAACTTGACTTAGTTGGCATGCGTCTAGACGGCAAGAATCTATGTCATTCTGGAAAAGTCTCGCATTCTATGTGATTGTGAGCCAATTTATTATCACCTCAATGTAAAATGCAGTTTGCAATTGCTTCGACCCTTTATATTCAGTTTCCTGCAGAATTTTAGAAGCACAAAAAGCTTTTAACCGAAAAAAAACAAACAAACTTTGAGAAGCATGAGAGTGTTTCTTTTAATTGCTTTCAATGTTCTCGTGCTACTTGAAGCATATCATTTTACCGATGAAACGGATAGGCAAGTGTTGTTGGAGTTCAAGTCTCAAGTTTCTGAAGGCAAAAGAGATGTGTTGTCCTCATGGAATCACTCATTCCCTCTCTGCAGCTGGAAAGGGGTTAGATGTGGCCGCAAACACAAGAGAGTTACTCGTTTGGACCTCGGAGGACTGAAATTGGGCGGGGTGATATCACCATCTATTGGTAATCTTTCGTTTCTCATATGGCTTAATCTCTCTGATAACTCTTTTGGTGGAACCATCCCTCAAGAGGTGGGAAACTTGTTTAGACTTCATTACCTGGAAATGGAGTTTAATTTTCTGAGAGGAGGAATTCCAGCTAGTTTGTCTAACTGCTCTAGACTATGGGTCCTTAGTTTATATTCAAATCATCTTGGACAAGGTGTTCCTTCAGAAGTAGGTTCACTGACGAAGCTTCTTGCTTTAGATCTTGGTCGAAACAACCTAAAAGGGAAGCTCCCTTCATCTCTAGGAAACTTGACATCACTTAAAGAACTGAGCTTAGATAGTAATAATATAGAAGGAGGAGTTCCTGATGATATATCTCGATTGACTCAAATGGAGAGTCTTGTTATCGCAGAAAACAAAATCTCAGGCTTTTTTTCTCCCTCCATCTATAATTTGTCCTCACTTGAGTTTATAGACATCGTTGGTAATCGATTCTCGGGTAGCCTGCGACATGATTTTGGTAATCTGCTGCCAAACCTTCGAGAGTTAACTATGGGATTGAATCATTTCATAGGAGCTATTCCAACAACACTTCCCAATATCTCAAATCTCCAAACGCTGGGAATAGAGTATAGCAATCTGACAGGAAGTATTCCTTCTAGCTTTGGAAAAGTACGGAATCTGCAATTCTTGACATTTCTTGGTAATTCTCTGGGAAGTCACTCTCTTGGAGATCTTGACTTTCTTGGTACTTTGACTAATTGCACCCAACTAGAAGAGTTAGATGTAGGTGAAAATAGGCTTGGCGAATACTTGCCTACTTCAATTGCGAATATGTCCACCAACCTCATCTATTTAAGCCTTCAAAACAATCTCATCTTTGGAAGAATTCCTCATGACATTGGGAATCTCATAAGACTACAAACGTTTTGATTGTCGTGAAATCGATTGACAGGACCACTCCCAACCTCTCTTGGGAAGCTTTTAGGATTGGGGAAATTAAGTGTCTATTCAAATAGAATGTCAGGGGAAATACCATCTTCAATAGGCAACATTACTCGGTTAAGAATACTATCTTTGTACAACAATAATTTTGAAGGAAATGTTCCTCTGAGTCTCGGAAATTGTAGTTACCTGCTAGAATTACGGCTTGGGTATAATAAGTTGAGTGGGACTATACCTTTGAAGATTATGCAAATCCCTACCCTTGTTGACCTAAACATTGAAGGTAATTCTTTGTCCGGCTCTCTACCATACGATGTTGGAAGACTACAAAATCTTGTTGAACTATCACTTGGGTATAACAACTTATCAGGACAACTCCCATAAACCTTGGGAAAATGTCTTTCGATGGAAAATCTTTCTCTGCAAGGAAATTGTTTTGATGGAACCATTCCAAATATGAAATCATTGATGGGTGTTAAAAGAGTTGATTTGTCGAACAATTATCTCTCTGGAAGTATACCTGGATACTTTGCAAACTTCTCTTCCTTGGAATATCTCAATCTATCTGTTAACAAATTCGAAGGAAGGGTGCCTACGGAAGGAAAATTTCAGAACTCTAATATAGTTTTGGTATTTGGAAACCAAAATCTATGTGGCATCAGGGAATTTCAACTAAAGCCATGCCTCGCGCAAGGAACCCCAGTGGAGACAAAGCATTCCTCTCATTTGAAGAAAGTTGCAATTGGAGTAAGCGTAGGCATAGCTTTGCTTTTATTGTTGTTCATAGCTGTAGTTTCTCTATGTTGGTTCAGAAAAGGAAAGAAGAACCAAGAGACCAATAATCCAGCTCCTTCCACATTGGAGATTTTCCATGAGAAGATAAGTTTTGGAGATCTCCAAATTGCGACAGATGGCTTTTCTTCGAGCAATATGGTCCGGTCAGGCAGTTTTGGTACTGTTTTTAAGGCATTGCTCCCAACGGAGAACAAGAATGTTGCAGTCAAAGTTCTAAACCTTCAGAGACGTGGAGCGATGAAGAGCTTTATGGCAGAATGTGAATCCTTGAAGGACTTAAGGCATCGTAATCTTGTGAAACTATTGACAGCTTGCTCCAGTATTGATTTCCAAGGTAACCAATTCAGAGCTCTCATATATGAGTTCATGCCAAATGGAAGCTTGGATAAGTGGCTGCACCCAGAGGAAGTGGAAGAGATTCTTAGGCCCTCAAGAACCTTGACACTTCTTGAAAGGCTTAACATTTCCATAGATGTGGCTTCTGTTTTGGACTATCTTCATGTTCATAATCATGAGCCTATAGCTCATTGCGATCTTAAGCCAAGCAACGTCCTTTTAGACGATGATCTAACTGCCCATGTTAGCGACTTTGGTCTGGCTCGTCTTCTACTCAAATTCGACCAGGAGTCCTTCTTCAACCAACTAAGCTCGGCCGGCGTTAGAGGAACCATCGGCTATGCCGCACCAGGTAAAACAATCACATATCTATAATATTCTATGAAGAAAATTAGTATATTATTTTTTGCATTACAATCTTGTTGTCGTTGTTTCTATGAATTATGGTACAGAATATGGAATGGGAGGACAACCATCAATACAAGGTGATGTTTATAGCTTTGGGGTTCTCCTTTTGGAAATGTTCACTGGAAAACGACCAACCAATGAGTTATTTGGGGGAAATTATACCCTACACAACTACACCAAGTTGGCATTGCCGGAAAGAGTATTGGACATTGCAGACGAATCGATTCTTCACATTGGTCTCAGAGTTGGTTTCTGTATTGCTGAGTGCTTGACACTGGTTTTCGAGGTGGGACTTAGGTGTTGTGAAGAATCTCCTACGAACCGGTTGGCAACGAGTGAAGTTGCAAAAGAGTTGATCTCAATCAGAGAGAGGTTTTTAAAACCAGAAGAACAGCCCGACGTTGAAGTGTTTATGGTTTTGTCTACAAACTTTGCAAACCACTTATAATAATATCTCTATTAAACATATATATGCTTGCAGAATATTGTTAATGAAATGCTTGTGTTATTTGCAGACAATATATGAATGTTTTATAATAGCTAATTAAATCTTATCGATGTTAGTTTTCCCAACCTTAAAAATCAATTACAAATTTCCATGTTTTTAAAGGCGAATGTGTTGGTGATTGCATTGGTTAATGAAAGCAAACGTAACTCAATTCTAGTTTTTCTTCACAATGACTGTCTTTATGAACTCCATAACTGTTGAAACTAGTTGACTTTGATGCTCGGTATAACAATGATTAGCTCCTTCCACAATCTCTAGCTTGTGGTTCGGTATGATCTTCGCAAACTCCTTCGCATCTTCCACGGGTATTACCTCGTCACCCAATCCATGAACCGTCAAGACCCTGCCATTACAATCAAGCATGGCTTGTTTATATATATATCTCAACAAACAACATGAGTTATAGAGAAACCCGCAAATGTCACCTGCATTCTTTGTCAATCTTGAGGCAAGCTTCATGCATATCAGTGTTTAACCTTTCAGTTAAGCTCTCCTCGGTCACACGGTACCCGGATTTTCCTGTAAAATATCAGCACATTGATAGAGACACTGGAGTTTTGATATGAGACAATGCAGGAAAACTAAAGCGCGATGACAATGAATCCTTGTTGCTTAATTCTTTCCAGAAAATCTTCCCCAAGACGCTCTTCTATGCCTTTCTTCAGATCATAACGCCCCGAGAGATTGATTACATTGGGGATATCGTGATACTTGGAGGCATAGAGGAGGACCACATCACCTCCCTTACTGTGGCCGAGAATTATAGGAACCACACGGTTCATGTTAGAAAAGTATTGGATAACCGAATGTAGATCATCAGCTTCATGGCTATAGTTACCATAACAGAAACTGCCTTCACTCTCTCTGCAACAATGTAAACGCCACGACCCCAAAATGAAATCAAAATCCATTTTCTTGCGTTCATTGATGAAAGAAAGAGAAACATACCCATTCCCAGAGAAATCAAAACGAAAAGAGCTAATCCCTTCTTTCTCTATAGCAGCAGCCACATTATTCATAATTTGGTTATTCTGCATAGTTTCACAGGCCAGAGACAAGTTATTACATATGTAACTCTTACTATGTTGTATAGATTATCTTCTACATGTTAGTATTACCTAAGACAGCATTGCTTACTGAAATTCGAGAACCAGCTAACAAAAATAGAACATGAAAGCTTACTGCGAGGAAAAAAGAAAGCACTTTAAGAGATTTGGTACATACTGCAAATTGTAGTAAGATTTTCAGTTATTCCGTAATGTATAACCTTCAAATCACTTATTTTATCAAAATGATCGAAACGACTAAGACGATAAAAGCCTTCAAGTCTTAGTAATCTAATTCGAAAAAAAAAAGCAAACAGCTTGAGGAGTCTTTGGCTTCAACAGATTTGAAGTTTGCCATCCACATTCATACAAATTACAAGCAAGAGTCACTCATTATCTAATTCTATGTGTAAAAACAAAGAAAGTTCCAAAACATTCAAGATGCAAATTGAACAAAATTGCCATAAGATTGAACTAATGTCAAAACCTTTAATCTCAGATCTCAGTCACTAGGAGAGGAGAGAAAACAGAAAAAAAGGTTGCAGCTTTACGTTGGTGAATCACTGATTATGATTCCAGATTCATAATTCGACTAAGGGTAAGTGAGAAGAAAGCGTAAATCAAAATAAACTAACCTTGTTAGATCGAAAGCCATGGCACAAGACCACAATTTCTGTTGAACCAGTCTCATGAAGCAGACCCACCAGCTTCTCATTGTGGCTGTTCGGAATCACAATCTTCTGTTGTGCACACGCTGAACCAAAACAGGAATTTCAACAGTATGACAAAATCTGATAATCGTTAAATGGAATCGATCAGGACACCACTGTTACATACCTGAAATCCCCTGAGACGAATCCATTCTGTTACAGGAAATGAGAAGAAGTGAAGTGAGGTGAGAGACTTGGACTGAAGCAGAGGCTTTGCCGTTATAGAAGATTGACTTAGAAGACTTGGAATGGACCAGAGGGTTCGATATGGTTTGACTATAAAGCTGCAACGAACTAATCGTCTTCATCATCGAAAATCATTTTATCAAAATTGAAGATTTAGTTTGTTAGAAAACTCTCTCTCTCTCTCTCTCTCTCTCTCTGTATTTTCATGGAAGCTTGAGAAGCTCCATTTGATTCCTCTATGTTGTCATCGATCCGTTCTTCTCTTTCGGATTGTTTCGCACATTGAGAAGTGAACTCTAGCTTTCTGAGCTTCGGTTCAAGTTGTAACGAGTTATAGCAAACTCGTTAACAGTGGTATCAGAGCTAATCATCCTCGGATTTAAGTGAAAATGGAGGTAGAAACTAGATTCTCGGCAACAATGGCGAATCCAAACCTTTACAGGTTCACCGGAACTAAACCGCTTCAGTGGTTGGCGACAATGGAGGCTTATTTCCAGTATACAGAGGAAAGTAGGATGTTGTTTCCGGATTGGAGTGGTGAGGAACGTAAGGTTTGGTTTGCGTGTAAATATCTTGATATCGGAGATCTTGATCGGTTTTTTCAGTGGATGGAAGGAGTTACAACGAAGATTGATTGGGAAGCATTTAAGGCTTGTTTGGTGTATCAGTTCGGTACGTTTGAAGAAAATTGTGAGTTTGATGGGATTGAGATAGTGTATGTGAAGCAGAAACGAGCAAAGAAAGAACTTCTTCAGAAGATAGAGCAAGTTCTGGAAGAAGAATCGATTCAAGAAATCGAAGAAGAGCAAGTCCTGGAAGAAGAGTTTATCAAAATCAATCAAGAAAATGAACTACAGAGATCTATTCAAGAGGAAGAAGTGGTTGAGAAAATCAACTTGATTCATGACAATGATTCAAAGTCGATGGAGTCATTGGATGCTTCAGAATTCCAGGTATCATTTCTGCAATTGGAACCAAGCCTTCAGTGTTATAGTGTATCCATGGATATTTATGACACAACGGCAAGATCATTGGGAATAGAAGTGAGAACTCGACTTCAGATTATCACTGAGAAAGAATATGCTCACCACCTGTTCGATGAAATGACTGTGAAGAAACAAATGTTACATGGAAAGGAGATAAGGAGCTTGTTTTCTAAGTGTTGGAAGTTCAAGTTCAAAAACTTGTTATGTTTTCCTATCGATCAAGTGACACAGTGTGGAATTTTGCCTCATTTGGTTGAGTTTCTTAAGAAGGAAGATTTTCCAAAGCTTCTGTTTGAGGCTATAACAGCTCCTTTTGCTGTTATTTCAAGTGGTATGGGATTAAATCAAGCTGCAACGAACTTCTATTCTTTTGATCAAGGAAGGATGGCTGCGTATAGTCTTTTTGAGATGATAACTCGTTCATCTTCTGTGGCTAATCAAGGAGCTGTGCTGGCTTCTGTTCAAGGAAATATTGAGTTCCGGAATGTGTATTTCATAAATGCTGACTATATTGCAGTGATTGTGGAGGGTCATCTCGATGAAATGGGTACACACGATGAATTGATAAATCTTGGTGGGCTGTATGCTGAGCTTCTGAAGTGTGAAGAAGAAACAAAGTTTCCAAGAAGGTGTGGGGCATTGAAGCCATTGTTGGTTCAGCGAGATTCGGAGCCATCTGTCATAGCTTTATTAGCAGTTGGAATAAAACAGAGGATGCAACAGCCTAAAAGGAAGAGAAATAGTTTGTTTCCTAAAAACTGGAAGTTCAAATTCAAGAACAGGGATTTAGAAAGAGAGAAACAAGGCTGGAAACAAAGTGATGGTGCTAAATGTGAGCTAAATTTTCAGCTGGAATGGTTGTTCTTCTATGGTTCTCTCCCAAGACCACCTGAGCATTGTAAGAGGAAGATTTGACATGAACCTTGAGGACAAGGTTCTCTCAAGGAGGGAGATTTGTTACAGGAAATGAGAAGAAGTGAAGTGAGGTGAGAGACTTGGACTGAAGCAGAGGCTTTGCCGTTATAGAAGATTGACTTAGAAGACTTGGAATGGACCAGAGGGTTCGATATGGTTTGACTATAAAGCTGCAACGAACTAATCGTCTTCATCATCGAAAATCATTTTATCAAAATTGAAGATTTAGTTTGTTAGAAAACTCTCTCTCTCTCTCTCTCTCTCTCTCTGTATTTTCATGGAAGCTTGAGAAGCTCCATTTGATTCCTCTATGTTGTCATCGATCCGTTCTTCTCTTTCGGATTGTTTCGCACATTGAGAAGTGAACTCTAGCTTTCTGAGCTTCGGTTCAAGTTGTAACGAGTTATAGCAAACTCGTTAACACATTCTCAAGTTGATTGTTTTGTTGCAGAAGATTTGATTGTTCTTGATGGGAAGGCCAACGTTGAAGAAGGGTAATGTGGGAAAAGGGAAAGTTTTGTAAAATAGAGAATCTTGAGGTGCGAAATTGAAGGTATGTGAAAGAGTTCTCATAGTTTCATATCCATGAAGTGTCGACGACTGAGGATGGATGAGATTTTTTAAATGAGAAAAGAAAAATGACTAAAAACCCCCTCTATTATCTTTAAGAAATACCCAAATAATATTTGGACTAAAGATACTACTAAACTAAACACTGAATTAAGAGGACTAATTGTGATGGTCTCTAGGTCTAGAGAGTGAAGTAAAGAAGACAAGCAATAAGAAAGACCTAGAGCCATTTATTACGAATTTATAATAGTAATCTTTTCTCAAGTCACTAATCACTTTGTTTGACATCTAAAATCACTTGTGTTATTTAATCATGTATTTGAGTTAATTCTTTAGGCTTTACAATCTTAAAATTTTTAATTTTGATATAATTTATGTTGGATTGATGTTGGATTTCAATTATATTAAAATCCATGAATGATTTGCAAGAAAACATGCCAGAGTATGGAAATAGGACCACAGATGAACTAGTAACCGTTTTAAAATATTCTTTGAGCATTACTTGCCGTTTTACTAGCAATAAAACACCACACATTTCATCATTCCGAACTCCAGTCGTCACCTTCTTCAAACTATATTTTCCCCCAATTTTGTTCTTCAATCAATCGGTTTGAACTTGTTTTCTTTGAATTTTGTTCTTCAATCGTTTCATCCACAGATTCTTATCGACACAGATGTCTATATGCATTTGCTTCTATTTATTTCTTCAATAAGTTGCATTTTCTGCGAGTAATGAGAAGTATGAGACTGTTTCTTTTGCTTTCTTTCATTGCTCTCTTGTTACTTGAAGCATATTGTCTTACAGATGATGAGACCGATAAGCAAGCGTTGTTGGAGTTCAAGTCTCAGTTTTCTGTTGACAAAAGAGCTGTCTTGTCCTCATGGAATAGCTCATTCCCTCTCTGCAACTGGAAGGGGGTGACTTGTGGACGCAAACACAAGAGAGTTACTCTTTTGGAGCTCGGAGGATTGCAATTAGGCGGAGTGAAAAAGGAAGCTGAAGGTAAGTTATCCATCGAGGTGAAGAAATCCAAATTTACGTCTGAGTTCTGATGATGAACAAGAGGAATATATCTTCATTGAACACAACATTACGAGAGATGAGTTATTATTAGTTGATGAAAATGTAATATTTTAAAATAGTATTTACTATTATTAGTTGATGAAAATGTAATATTTTATATTAGTATTTAATTTACTTGATTTTTGTGGAAAATACTATTTTAAAATATTTACTTAATTTCAAATTTATTTGATTATTCACGGAAAGTACAAATCAAGGTTCTCAACATCATTATATTTTTCAAAAATTTGATGATTCATTTATTTATAAAATATATTTTCATATAAATATAGATAAAATTTAATATATTATTTTTCGATGCTATAGCATCGGGTATAATTCTAGTTATTATATAAGTAAGAACAGTTCTAGAACGCATGATTGTGAGAAAATGAATGGAAGATCGATAAGAGATCATAGCGACATGGAGAGCCAAGGTTAAAAAAGCCAATCAAAGAGGTCTATAGTTTGGCCTATTTCAACAAATTTTTCAATATGTCATATCGATCTTATTATACTTTTATACTTTTCAACACAAATTATAAAAATTAATAAAAAAATTGTACAAAATATTTTAATTATTTTAATTGTACAACCATTTGCATCCTAAGATCTTATGTCTTGTATTAGAAACTATATACAGTAGTATATTAAAACAAACTGATCCGTGACAAAAAAAAAAAAAAGAGTTTAATTTTACCAATTCACGACAAAAAAATTTGTTGACACATGAACATTTGACTACGCAAAAACTAAATACATGTTATTTGTCTCAGTAGAAACTAAACATGTGACATCTTACCCAGTATGGTTGATTAACACCATTTCAATCAATGTTGATTTTGGTTAGATTTTGGTAGTTCATGTAGTTTTTTTTTTTTTTAATTATGTTCAAATTAAAATCGGCATGGTATCAAAGTTGATATATAAAAAGACACGATGAAAATTGTATAAAAAGATGACTTTTTTATAATTTTTTTTTTTTTTTGGTCACTAAGATGACTAGCAGTGATTTTTCTTTAGCTGTAGAGAATTACTTGCCGTTTTGTTCACATAAAACATCACACAGTTCGCCATTGCGAGTATAGCCCACATCCACTAATTGACTAAACCTCCTTAAACCTTATTTCCCAATTTGGTTACTTAATCGGGCTGAAATCAAACCTCTTAGGACATTTCCGCTCTCTGATTCATCTAGAGATGCAACTAAACTCCAGAACAATTGATCGAGACAGGCATGGTGATGTTAATGCTCAATTTTATGTTGTAAACATTTAAACCGCTTAAAATCACTTAGGTCCCAATTAGGTATTCTAGGTGTTAGGCGCTGGATTACCGTCCGCTTAATGCCGAATGGAACAAAAACAAATATAGTTAATAACAGATGAACTAGAAGCTGTTTTTCTATAAACGTTGAACACTACTTGCCGTTTTCTTAACAATAAAACAGCACACAGTTCCTCACTGCAACCTCCTTCGTTGCCTCGAAATTCAAGAAGAAAAAAAAACTGATCGAGACAGATATGTTTAGTGCTGAGAGTAAACGTCAACGTTGACGCCAAAACAAACTTTAATTACTTTTTTGCTTTGAATTTTGTTGCATCTAAACTGTTTCGGAAATGATAAAACACGAAACCTGTCGTCAATCGGTGGAATTCTTCATAAACCCATTGTTACGTTGTAAAGAGAGGTGAAATGTCTCTATCGTTTAACACAGTAGATTACTTGACTTAGATGGCAAGAGTCTAGACGGCAAGAATCCATGTCATTTTGGAAACTGTCTGTAGTTTTATGAGCCAATTTGTTATCACTTATCACCATACTGTAACATGCAATTTGCAAATGCTTCGCATATAGATGTAGTTTTTTTTTTTTTTTGTTCAAGAGTCAATCGTAGACTAAAAGTTGAAAAGAATCTACACGGCAAGAGTTGTGGTTGTGAGCCAATTTATTATCACCACAATGTAAAATGCTTTTTGCATTTGTTTCGTCCCTCCTATTCACTCTAATCCCCAAAAGCTTTGAACCAAAGAAAAAAAATAAGAGTGTTTCTTATACTTGCTTTCAATGCTCTCATGTTACTTGAAGCATATCGTTTTACCGATGAAACTGATAGGCAAGCGTTGTTCGATTTCAAGTCTCAAGTTTCAGAAGGCAAAAGAGATGTGTTGTCCTCATGGAATCACTCATTCCCTCTCTGCAGCTGGAAAGGGGTGACTTGTGGCAACAAACACAAGAGAGTTACTAGTTTGGAGCTCGGAGGATTGCAATTTGGCGGGCGAATATCACCATCTATTGGTAATCTTTCCTTTCTCATATGGCTTAATCTCACTGATAACTCTTTTGGTGGAACCATTCCTCAAGAAGTGGGAAACTTGTTTAGACTTCATTACTTGGATATGGATTTTAATTTCCTCAGAGGAGTTATTCCAATCAGTATATTTAACTGCTCTAGACTGGTGGAGCTCTTTTTGTTTTCAAATCATATTGGAGGAGGTGTTCCTTCAGAAGTAGGTTCATTGACAAAGCTTTTTACTTTAGATCTTGGTAAAAACAACCTCAATGGGAAGTTCCCTACATCTCTAGGAAACTTGACATCACTCATGCAAGTTAGCTTTACCAATAACAATATGGAAGGGGAAATTTCGGATTATATAGCTAGATTGACTCAAATGGTGGCTATTTGATTTATCAGTGAACAACTTCTCAGGTGTTTTTCCTCCATCCTTCTACAATTTGTCCTCACTTGAGTTTTTAAACATCTTTGGTAATAGTTTTTCGGGTAGCCTGAGGACTGATTTTGGTAGTCTACTACCAAAACTTCGAGGGGTATATATGGGAAAGAATCATTTAACGGGGGGCCATTCCAACTACACTTCCCAATATCTCGAATCTTCAAGTATTGAGGATGGAGTATAACCATCTGAGAGGAAGTATTTCTCCAAGCTTTGGGAAAGTACAGGAGTTGCAAATCCTAGCACTTCAAAGTAATGTTTTGGGAAGTTACTCTTTTGGAGATCTTAATTTTCTTGGTCCTTTGACTAACTGCACCCAACTACAAAGATTATATGTTGGTCAAAATAGGTTGGGAGGTGATTAGCCTACCTCCGTCGCCAATTTGTCCAGGAAGCTCATCACTTTAGACCTTGGAACAAATCTCATATCTGGCACCATTCCTCAAGACATTGAGAATCTTATAAGCCTACAAACACTTTGGTTGCAGGAAATTTTGTTGTTGACTAGACCACTCCCAACCTCTCTTGGGAAGCTTTCAGGATTGGGGGAATTAATTGTGAATGTACCATCTTCTATAGGCGACATCACTCGGTTACAAAGACTCCTTTTGTTCAACAATACTTTTGAAGGAATTGTTCCTCCAAGTATCGGTAACTGTAGGTACTTGGTACAATTGTTGATTGGGTCTAATCAGTTGAATGGAAGTATACCTCATGCAATTATGCAAATTCTGCCCCTTGTTCATGGTACACGGTGGTGGGCCTCAACGCAGAGGACTGCACTTCGCTGTAGCGCTGGAGCCACCAATATCCAACGTCCCAACACCAGTCTGATCCTTCCCGGCAATGATTCTCCGGTAAGGCGATTAGATAAAACCTTGAACTTGGTTGTAAGAACTTCACGTACTTATGCTTCTTCGTATGTTTGTGTTCTCTGATCCTGTTAAATGTTTACTTCGGCTCTCAAATGTGTTGACACAGAGCTTTCACGGCACTATGTACAGTCTTATTATAATTAACTAGAATTAGCTCCGTTCTACATCACGGGTTAATGTATTTTTTAAGATTCAGAATTATAAATTTATATTTATATTTATTTTGAAATGTTATATACGCTAAGATGAGTTTTCGTTAAGATTTTATTATAATTAGAGAATATATTCTTTTATTAAGATTACGTAATCTTAATCTAGAGTACAAAGAATAATGATGACATATAAGGTTTATACTCGTGATCTATAAATCAATAAATGAACAAAATCGTAATCTAGTTTTCCTTATTAGTGGTTACAATTTAAAATCGTGTGTTTTAGATTTTATTTTGGGATAAACATATAATGTAGGTCTTAGGTTTTGCAAAATAAAATATTTGAAAATATATACATGTTTATTGACATTATCGATTATAATATCTTTTTTTTTAAGAATGATTTTGATTAATTTTGAAAACAAAAAACAGAAAATTATTTAAAAATTTATGCACTACATGTTATTTTAAAATTTGTTATTTATTAGAAGTATTTTTTTCTAAAACCTCGATAATAATTATAAAAGATTCAGTAAGTGGTTTAGGTAAATAAGTAATGAGATATTTAAGGAAATATTGATATTTAAGGATATTTAGGTAAATTTAGATATATTTGATTTAATTTCTTTAAATAATCTTTGATTTTAATTAAATGATCATATAATAACTAATGACTTAAATATCCTTAATGAGATATTAAAATTTGTTCTTTGATGTAATGGCAATGTGATATAAATATTTACATTTTTTAATGTTTATTTATAAATGTACTCTCCAGAGATAATTAGATAATTTATTTTTCCACTAGAACTATCACATCGCACGAGATAGAAGTTCCATAGTATGGCCTAGTGTTAGATATGCCCAAAAAAATATTTATCATGCCATATCTCTCCTAATCTAAAGTTAGAAACTATATTTCCCCGAAATCATAGATCAAAACCTAATAATATATGGACTTTGGTTTAATCGGTTTATTGTTTACCAAACATATATTAACCAGCTAAAAATAATATCAAACCGAAATAAAACCAATATAATTGAACCCGAACTGATAAAACCCGGATCCGATAAAACCCACGCAACCCAATTTTCTTCTTCATTTTCGTCTGGCTTTTATAAAAAAATCCTTCTCTTTGAATTCCTTCTCTTCAATCTGTTGAGTTTTGATGTGACTTGAAGAGTATGAATGTAATCACTTCTGAAACTAGCTTCTCCGTTTCCTGATTTTTCAAATCAAATCCTCAAAAAAAGGAATCATTTACATATCGAAATCAAAATTCCAAATTGAAATATATGTACCTCCTTGCATCTATCAAATTAAGAGAGAGCATCTGCTTTATCACCCATTCTGAAATCAAATCAACCAAATTAGGCGTAAAATTAAAACACATAAAATCGATGAAATTCTACTCCCGTCTCTCATTCTTAGATCCCGTTTTGCTTTCTCATCTCTCACTGGAGTTCGTTTTTATATAGTTTATATATTTTTCCGACCACCCTGGTTTCTCACTAAAGGCAATTGAGGAGATATAGATTCATATTTTTCCGACCATCCTATATTCTTTCTTCAATTGTGTTTTTGGTTGTCTATATAATAAATTAATATCGCATTTTTATATCTGCTATTTTTTTCAGTTTATGAATTTCTTTTTAAGTATTACGGCCAGAGAACTTGATGGAACGAGAAAAGAAGAGAAGAAATATTCTCCACTTGCTCTAATGGAAAAAAAAAAATCAAAAACAAATGCAGCGTATAAGCTTTAGGCAACCTCAAAATGTGAGTAAACGTCGCCAAAAGTTACTTTGATTACTCTTTGAAATTTTATATTATTATTGCAAATAAACTATTTGGGAGTTGATAAAACATGAAACATGTCGTCAATTGGTCGATATATCCGTTGAAAACTAGTAAAGATTAGTGAAATGATTTTGCCTTTTGAGAAAGTGGACTACTTGACTTGACTTCGTTTTTGCAAAATACTTGCATCCTTCCTCTAGGTTATTTTCTCTTTAGGTTGCATTACGACCATTTGCATTTTATTCGTCCCTTATACTCTCCTGCAAAATATGAAACTGTTTCTTATACTTGCTTTCAATGCTCTCATGTTACTTGAAGCATATCGTTTTACCGATGAAACTGATAGGCAGGGGTTGTTTGATTTCAAGTCTCAAGTTTCTGAAGGCAAAAGAGATGTGTTGTCCTCATGGAATAGCTCATTCCCTCTCTGCAACTGGAAGGGGGTGACTTGTGGCAACAAACACAAGAGAGTTACTCGTTTGGACCTCGGAGGATTGCAATTGGGCGGGCTAATATCACCATCTATTGGTAATCTTTCCTTTCTCATCACGCTTAATCTCTCTGATAACTCTTTTGGTGGAACCATCCCTCCAGAGATGGGGAACTTGTTTAGACTTCACCATTTGAATATGAGCTTTAATTTTCTGAGCGGAGGGATTCCAATCAGTATATTTAACTGCTCTAGATTGGAGTATTTCTATTTGTTTTCAAATCATCTTGGAGGACGTGTTCCTTCAGAAGTAGGTTCATTGACAAAGCTTCTTAGTTTACATCTTGGTAAAAACAACCTGAAAGGGAAGCTCCCTGCATCTCTAGGAAACTGGACATCACTCACGCAAGTTAGCTTTACCAATAACAATATGGAAGGGGTAATTCCAGATGATGTAGCTAGATTGACTCAACTGGTGTTTCTTGAATTATCAGTGAACAACTTCTCAGGTGTTTTTCCTCCATCCTTCTACAATTTGTCCTCACTTGAGTATTTAAACATTTTTGGTAATAGTTTTTCGGGTAGCCTGAGGACTGATTTTGGTAATCTACTCCCAAAACTTCGAGAGGTATATATGGGATGGAATCATTTAACAGGAGCCATTCCAACTACACTTCCCAATATCTCGACTCTTCAAGCGTTGACAATGGAGTATAACAATCTGACAGGAAGTATTCCTCCGAGCTTTGGAAAAGTAAAAATATTGCAACTGTTATATCTTTGGGGTAATTCTCTGGGAGGTCTCTCTTTCGGAGATCTCGAATTTCTTGGTGCTTTGACTAATTGCACCCAACTAGAAGAGCTAGATGTAAGTGACAACAAACTTGTCGGTGACTTGCCTACTTCAATTGCCAATATGTCCACAAACCTCACCTTTTTAAACCTTCAAAAGAATTTCATCTCTGGAAGTATTCCTCGTGACATTGGGAATCTCATCAGTCTACAAAGACTTTGGTTGTCACGGAATCTATTGACAGGACCACTCCCAACCTCTCTTGGGAAGCTTATAAGATTAGTGGAATTGGCTGTCAGTCACAATAGAATGTCAGGAGAGATACCATCTTTTATAGGCAACCTCACTCAGTTAGAAAGACTCTATTTTTCCAACAATAGTTTTGAAGGAATTGTTCCTCCGAGTCTTAGAAATTGTAGTCGCATGCTCCATTTAGGGATTGGGTATAATAAGTTGGATGGGATTATACCCAAGGAAATTATGCAAATCCCAACCCTTGTTAACCTAAGCATGGAAGGTAATTCTTTGAGCGGCTCTCTACCAAACGATGTTGGAAGACTACAAAATCTTGTTCAACTGTCTCTTGGGAATAATAACTTATCAGGACAACTCCCACAAACCTTGGGAAAATGTCTCTCGATGGAAGTTATTTATCTTCAAGGAAATTCTTTTGATGGGGCCATTCCAGATATAAGTAGGTTGGTGGGTGTTAAAGAAGTTGATTTGTCGAACAATAATCTCTCTGAAAGTATACCTGAATATCTTGCAAACTTTTCCAAGTTGGAGTATCTCAATTTATCTTTTAACAATTTTGAGGGAAAGGTGCCATCAGAAGGAATATTTCAGAACACTACTACAGTTTCCATATTTGGAAACAATGATCTATGTGGAGGCATCAAGGAACTGAAACTAAAGCCATGCATTGTGCAAAAACCACCAGTGGAGACAAAGCATTCCTCTTATTTAAAGAAAGTTGCGATCGGGGTTAGTGTAGGCGTAGCTTTGCTTTTGTTGTTCATAGCTTTAGTTTCACTACGTTGGTTCAGGAAAAGAAAGAAGGACCAGAAGACAAATAATCCAGCTCCTTCCACATTGGAGGATTTCTATGAGAAGATAAGTTATGGAGATCTTCGAAATGCGACAGATGGCTTCTCTTCGAGCAATATGGTCGGGTTAGGAAGTTTCGGTACCGTGTTTAAGGCATTGCTCCCGACGGAGAACAAGAATGTTGCAGTGAAAGTTCTAAACCTGCAGAGACGTGGAGCGATGAAGAGCTTTATGGCAGAATGTGAATCCTTGAAGGACATAAGGCATCGTAATCTTGTGAAACTATTGACAGCTTGCGCTAGTATTGATTTTCCAAGGAAATGAATTTAGAGCTCTTATCTATGTGTTCATGCCGAATGGAAGCTTGGATATGTGGCTGCACCCAGAGGAAGTAAAAGAGATTCGTAGGCCCTCAAGAACCTTGACCCTTCTTGAGAGGCTCAACATGGCCATAGACGTGGCTTCTGCTTTGGACTATCTTCATGTTCATTGTCATGAGCCTATAGCTCATTGTGATCTTAAGCCAAGCAACATCCTTTTAGACGATGATCTAACTGCCCATGTTAGCGACTTCGGTCTGGCTCGTCTTCTCCTCAAATTTGACCAGGAGTCCTTCTTCAACCAACTAAGCTCAGCTGGCGTTAGAGGAACCATCGGCTATGCCGCACCAGGTAAAACTATCCCACATCTGTAATGTTACATGAAGAAAATCAGTATATGCTTTTTTGCATTACAATCTTCTTGTTGTTGTTTCCATGAAGAATATGGAATGGGAGGGCAGCCTTCAATACAGGGGGACGTGTATAGCTTTGGGGTTCTCATTTTGGAAATGTTCACTGGAAAACGACCAACCAATGAGTTATTTGGCGGAAACTTTACCCTCCACAGCTACATCAAATCTGCGCTGCCAGAAAGAGTATTGGATGCTCCCGACAAATCAATTCTTCGAAGTGGCCTCAGAGTCGGTTTCCCAATTGCTGAGTGCTTGATATTGATTTTCGAGGTGGGACTTAGGTGCTGTGAAGAATCACCTAGAAACCGGTTGGCAATGAGTGAAGTTCTCAAAGAATTAATCTCAATCAAGGAGAGGTTCTTCAGAGCCAGAAGGACAGCTAGACGTTGAAGTGATTATATATGCTTTCCCCTATAAACTTTGCAACCTATAAAATAAAGGCTCATCCTGAGACCTAGATAATACGGTCGTCATAATGCATACCTATGCTTGCAGAATGTTGTCAAGAAATGCTCTGTCATTAATTTTGTAGACATAATATGAAAATTGTGTTTTGAGCTTTAGTTATAATTAATAATTCTCCATTTTTGCTTCTAATTACCAAGTCTATTAAGAATTTCCCAGCGTTTAATTTTTATAATCCGAAGATGTTTGTGTCTTATCGGAAAATGTATTTGTCTGCAATGATCGAGTGGTTTTTTTGGTATGATATTATGTAGAAACTGAAACATTTTGAATATTTCTGAGAATGAAATGGTGATTGTTTGAGTACTGCTTTGGTATCTTTCGAAATCGTAGATGTCATGGTCACTGCTAAAAACTTTCTAAGGCTACATTTTTTGTAATAATAGTCGTTGTTATTAGTGTTATCACTTATCAGCAATGTATGGTTCTATCTAATTTAATTCAAAAAAAAAATAATTGAATGTGAGTATTTGAGTCATTCATATCAAAATATTCATTATATAAGCCTTTTAAGATATCAAATACATTATTGGTTATCAAAACTATACACAGATAAAGCGCATAAATTTTTCGTTTTTAATATTACGATTTTTACATGTTTATTTTAAAATGTTTAAATGTTTCAGGTTTTGTTAGTGGGTTGGTTTTTAATCATCAATTTAGTTGAATCGAACAAACTGTTTAATAATACTTCCCAAATCTGTTTCTGTATAGAGCTTCAGGTGAAAAACGAAACAGATATTTGACATTGAAAACGTCATCAAAAGTATGCACATCCTTCGGTAAACGGATTCGATGAATAAGCATTATCATTAATCTGCTCCATAATCTCAAGAAGACGACCTATTTACTTGCTTTGAGCTTGTTGTAGACACTAGCAGACATTTGATCATTGGTTAAAGTAGCCTAAAGCGTGATCACTTTCTTTAAAAGTGACTCCACGACGATGCTTGTCGGTAGCTTCTTGTATTTTTGGCGAAAACAACCAACTACAAAAACGTGACTTGGTGGACGTAGGTAATTTATTTAACAAAATCAGTAGTAGAGCCATGAATGCGGGTAGGCATGATTTTTCGGTTTAGTTTGGCTCATGTTTTGAAAAATAGGCTCCAAGTAGAATCGAATTATATTTTGGATTGGTTTGGTTTGAGAAATTAGTTCAATTCGGTACGATTCGGTTTTAGATAAAAATATATAACAAAAAGTAAATTATATAATAGATTTTTAGTGTATATGAATATATTTTTCTATATGCCTTATTTAAAATATTTATTTGTAGTAAATTTAGATTAATTCGGTTCGGTCGCGCAAAACGTTAACTATTAAAACGAACTAGTAAAAACATTTAAAACATCGAAAAAGATCAGAACAGTTAATTTATTCCAAAAAATCCACTATTCAGCCCAAATGGTAACATTCAGCCTTCTACTGTTCTACATATTAGCAAACCAAAGAAGAAAAAAACAAGTCAACGAGTTGGGTGAGAGACAATGTGACATTAAAATCTGTGAGGTGGCTAAGGCAAAGCATCTCTACTTGGATCATGTTCGTTGTGCTTCACAGGCACAAGTCAAACACTCACATTTTCTTCTGCATTTAATTCACTACTTTCTCTATATTTTTTTGGCTTCTCCTGTTAATAGCTTTAATTTATTAGTTTTACATTTCCTATGAACCACTAGATTTTGCTCTTTAATTTCTTTGAACCTGCACAATTATCATTTGTCTACTACATATATAGAAGCTATGAATGAATATACATAATACATCATCGAACGTTATTTTTGACAGGAATTCTAAATGAAAATAACTATTGTGATAATACTTCATCAGTAAAAGAATCTATCTGTATACAAATTAAATAAATTTACTCAGTAAATAAAACAGATTAAGATAATCTAACTCTATATAATTAGTGAGGAGAAATGTGTGTGCTACCTACTGATTGAAATTTATGGAAACATAAAATCTGGAACCTAACCACATCAATATCAATTAAGTGACATGAATTGTATACGCAAATGAGCCACAATATAAAAACAACGTTACATTAATAAAAAGATGATGTACACGTTTGAGTTTCTACTACATAGAAGATATCATCTCCACGTCGACAAAGGAAAAAAAAATAAGAAAAAGATAACATCTCCAGAAAAAAATAGAGAAAAACGTATTAAAATTTAAAACTTTAAAGTTACTACTCAAGACTAAAATCCCTAATTACTGCAATATGAAACATAATTAAGGATTAAAACAAAACTAAGAGTACTTAATTATACAACTTGTTTATAACTAAGCCTCGTCGTTCCTGAAGTAAATCGTCAATCTTTTTTTCTTTCTAGAACAACACTTCTTGACCCTCTAATGACATGTTATTAATGATCATATCGTGGCTTTGCTCATCAAAGAGCCATTTCTCGAACAAAGAAAGAGAGCCTTGTGTAATTAGACCATTAATGTCATGGTCTATTAGTTTAGGCTTCTCTTCAGCTTCATCCATGGAGTTGAAGCTGAATAAAGAATGGTCAATCCCTTCTCCGTCTCCTTCAGTTGTACTAGGGCTCGAAACTGCCGTGGTGATAGCCATCCCTGTGGCTGCAACTGGCGAGGGCACCGAGGTCTTTGGTGTGTCTTTCATGAAGTTCTGAAGCAAACGAGCGATGTTCTCAGCGCTTGAAGCATAGACCCCAGATGGGTACGGATTAGTGTTTCTTGTGGTGGTGGTGGTTGTAGAGGAAGAAGAAGATGATGGACCATAACCAATATCGGTTATAGAAAAATTAGTTGGGTTCTGTGGTTTGTCAAGAGACAAGGCATCACAAAGAGCTTGTTTAGCCATGTTGATATCTGTCTGAAGCCTTCTCTCCCATTGACCTTTGCTGGAGCTGTGGCTTTGATGTGAAGTAGAGTTTTTGTTTGACGAAGATAAGTCTTTATTATCAGGGCCATTATTGATAGTACTATCACAAGAATCATTCATCTTCTTGAGCTTTTTCTTCAAATGAGTGTTCCAATAGTTCTTTATATCATTGTCTGTCCTTTCTGGAAGGTATGATGCTATAGCTGCCCACCTTCATAATTATTTGGTCCCCAAGTTATTTTAAGTTCAAAACCTTATCTTTATACATACAAAAAAAAGTTTTGCATATAGATCTTGTGCATGTGAATATGTATGAATTTACCTGTTTCCCAAAAGAGCTTGAAGATGGAGAATCATCTTCTCTTCATGCTGGGTGAAATTTCCACGCTTAATTCCAGGTCGAAGATAATTAGTCCACCTCAATCTACAGCTTTTGCTACATCTCCTCAAACCTAAATCACCGCACCAATAAAATAAAAAATTCATTAAAAGAGTAGTTTAATTTGTGATGTGTGGACAAAAAAGCAGGTGCCATAAAACGAATATTATTACAATTTTTCCTTTTCATTAAATGATCATACCAACCAAATTGAAGCCAGACCAAAAGCATCACAAACCCAAGAAAAAACAAAAACATTAAAGGGTACTTCTGAAGAGTATAGGGGTTAACAATTGAAATTAAAATATTATTTTTATCAAAAAAAAACAAAAAAAAATCATAGATAAGAACAAGTTAGAAGAAGGGACCTGTGTGAGTAGGCACAGATCTCCAGTTTCCAGGACCATGTTCTTGGATGTAAGAAACCAAGATGATATCTTCCTCTGGTGTCCATGGCCCTTTCTTCACTCCAATCTTATCACAGCATGGTGGTCTTCCCATCTCAATCTCCTCTATTTATATATATGTGTATATATCCCTCGGTGATTAGGGGAATAATGGAACGATATGATTTATGGTATGAGTAGAGAGAAGGGCTTAGATGATGATCAGATATATATAGACGAAGAAAAAGTTAATCCTTTGAAGGTTTTTTTGGCTTAAGAGCTTAGGAAATTGTAGGGTTAAAGAGTACTTAAACAAAGGGGTACAAGTGGTGGTTGGTTTTGTCTGGAGATGTGGAGAGAGAGCTTGCGTATATTTATAGAGAGAGAGAGAGAGAGAGAGAGAGAGAGTTAAGCTGATGAGTGAATTAGTAGCAATAATAATAGAGTTAAAAGTAACAATAATGAAGAGTGGGGTTTTGGTTTCAAAGAGTCAACATGGACAGCCAAATGCATTTACTCTCTTGATCTCCAAAGTCAGCCTCCTCTCTCTCCCCACTATTTACTCCATGCTTTCTCTCTCTAATATTCGCCTTCAGTTTTCTTTATAACTAGTCCTTTCATATTATCGCAAAATAATCCTTATTTTTGTCTCCAAATGAGAACATATGTGCATGTATATCATTTAGGTGTTCAATCTGATTGGGTCTAGACTTTAAAGACTTTGATCGTATTTAAGATCCACAATAAGAGTGAAATGTATATAAGTATATATATAACTTCTATTGATGTAACTAAAACCTTCTAATTACACATTAGAAAAACATACATAAATTAAACATTTTAAAAGAAGTTTTTAATGTGAATTTGTAAATTGTGTTTCTACTTGCATGCATATTATATATATATATATATACACATATATGTGGCATGATTATAATGTCATTTCTCCAAAAAAACTACTAGACGGGTTTAAATACTAGATTTTCTAGTAATTGAGTACCATGAACCGGAATTTATACAAACTATTATCTCTTTAGAACTCTTGATATTGTATGAGTTATGCTGTGATCAACTTGGTATACATATCATATAAAATTATTTTATGATCTCAAAATAGAGAAAATAGTAAAGCTACTAAATAAATTGTTGAATTTTGTTAAGTAGATTTGCTAGAAGCATATCGAAATTTATTGAACTGAAATCCAACTGAATATTTTCGTTTCAATCACGTCAAATTCTCATGAACACAAAACAAAAAAAACCGTAAACCGTATCAACCGTACCAAACCAAATTTAAAACCAAAACACCCACCCTTACTATTAATCAAATATGGATATCAAAGACACCGAATAACTAGCAAAATTTATGATATAAAAATGTAGCTAAACTTGAATTGATGAGAAGTTAGTCGAACATGTAAAAATGGTAATTAGTGGTGTGAGCTTTTTGTAAGTATTGAATTGAACGGTTGTTGATAAAACAGAATTGTAACACATATCCCCACATTCCCAATAAGGAAAATGTCCACACATATAGATCTTTTGGTGATGTTGGACCTGTTGGCCATATTTAGATCGATAGTTTTTTTAATAAATTAATCAGGATTTGTATTTCTTTTATTGCAATAAGGATTGGTTAAAAAATCAGTTAAAAGAAATTCAAAAAATTTACAAGAAACGAGAGGAATGTTGCAAAGTGCGTCGTCGTTGTGTATTGAGCTTTTAAATTGGATAAGAAATATTATTATATACTTAATATAGAAAATCAAGTTTTTAAAAAAATCAAATAACGAAATACAAATACAAATTCAACGGGCCGTAGAAACTTCACTGAACTAAACAGGTTGAAACCCCATACGCCACGGCTTTTTGCATACGTAACCCATATCTCGAGGACGATGGTATTAAGTTTACTTTGACTAAAATCGTCACATAGATTACCTACCTATAAATATCCTGATATTTATAATAAATCTTAGTTGTATCGTAATATATCAGAAATTGAATATGTGTATATTTCAAAATTTATATTTACGTTGTTAGTATCGTTTAGTCCTGGGCATTCGGATATCCGTTCAAATTCGGATTGGATCTATTCTAGTTTTTGGATAAAAGGGTTGAGGATTTATTTGTATATTTGTAAAAATCGGATCGGATTCGGTTCGGTTATTTTCGGGTTCAGGTCGGGTAGATACTTAAAATTGAGAACTAGTAAATACCAGAAAAATTTTGGTTCTTGGTTCGGATTCAGATATTTTTATCCAAATGTACCTAAATCTACCAAAAAATTTACTAAATACCCCGAAAAAAACTAAAATATTGGTTACTTTTTACCCAAATCTACCAAAATTATCCGAGAATAACCGAAATATCCGGAAATAAAACTAAAACATTGGTTATTTTTTACTCTAATCTTTTCAAAAATACTCAAATTATCCAATATATCTAATATATATTTAGACATATACTTATATTTCGAGTATTTCGGATCCACGGATATCAGGTTCGGTTCAGATTTTCAAATACTTAAAAATATTATTTGTTCGGATATTTCTATAGTGACGGTTCGGTTTTGGTTCGAGTTTTTTTGAGCGGGTTCGTTTCGAATATTCGATTCCGTTTTTTTTTGCCCACCCCTAAACTATCGTTTATTAAACTGATAAAAATTCGACAGAAAACATGTTTTTGTCTGGTCCTTGAGATTATGCTTTTAGTTTTTGATACCATGGACTCAGTATCGAGTGGCTGAGTGCTATGCACACGTTTTTAAAAGAAAATTTTTATTGTAAAATTGTTGTCTGACCAATTTGTAAATATCTTATATGATTCTAAATCTCTATTGGTATATTTCCTGCATTATTTCACCAAGGATAACTATTTTGACGTTAGGTTCAATTGCCGATTTGAGCTACAAAAACAATCGGTAAAACAATCCTCCGTCATCGTAAAGGTGTTTTTTTTTAACTAATAGATCTAGTGGAGAAATCTATATATCTCTTAAATTTAAGTTAACTTTTACTAATTTAATCATATTAACTGCCATTCGATCTTTTGACCTTTTGAATTATCCAGTACATCCCAAAGTTTTTCAACCATTGTTATGGATGCAGATCTTACTTGTTTTCTATAAGACGAACATTCTCTCTGTAATCTTTCAACGTAAATAGGCGATTTTCTAATATATTGACGGATACGTCAACATAACCAAAAATTTACTCCTAACAATAGCATAGTCAATATGCCTCTATTCAATATACTATTAATTAAATGGTAATGGCATAAACTCAAAATTTAATTAGATATTTCTTGGAAAGAAATCATTTCAAAAAAATCTTTAAAACAATTAAAAAAATTATAAAACCATTAAGTTGTTGTGAAACAAATGGAGTCTATGTTAGTAAAAAAAAAACAAAATGTACAATACTTATAGTTTTAAATTCTTTATATAGTTTGATGATCCATGTATACAAAATTTTCATAAAATATAGCAGTACCTTTTACGAATAACTAATTTTTTGTCATTTATCACAAATTAATTGTTTGACTTTGTTTAGTAGTGATAATACTATAAATTAGTGCATCTTCAAGGCCTAGCTAGCTAGGGTTTCGTTTGTTTCTCTCGATTGATCAAAATTGAAAGTTCTCCGATGTTTCCTACAGTTTCTAGAACGGATATATTTGCGAGTGAGTATAAAGTCAACGACTATGGTCGTCTTTTGGATCTCGACGTGCTTTGGATCATATCTTAATTTATACACTATCCAATTAAATATTTCGTAGATTAAACCTAGGCTTAATATTTTACCCCCACAAACGGTTAAATGGGAATGAAAGACACGTGTCAAATTGTGCATAAGATAATACAAGCTGCAGTAAAATAATAATCAAGTAAAGAGTAATTGGACCCATCATTAAATGATGCGCATGATAGAATGATAAATAGGTATATATAAATAACCGTAGGTCTCTCTGTAATCCAAGCTGATGTAATTGTCACGGAACATAACCTAATTAAGGTTCCTTGGTAAAATCTTCTGCGGTAATTTGGGTAGAGTTTTGACAATTTTCAACGTTAGAGATGATGTCGCGACAAAAATTGATAATATATATAATTGGTCGAACTATCAACCAAATACAAAATTCTAGATAAACAATTTATAACAAAAAAGAAACCGATTTCTGACCAGAAAATATAGTTTAGTAATTTATGTTAGTGCTATGGTATCACCATTCGAATTTTTTAAGTTTATGTAATGTATATTATTAAATTCAAAAAATAAATTCTTAACGATGATGCGAAGCTACACATACAAAAGAACGGTTAAAAACGTAATAATTGTTATAGTTTTTTTTTTTTTATCACAATATAATTGCCTTACCTATACTTAAGGTCATGTGAATTGGCGGTCAAAATCTTATACATTCAATCTACAAACGATATCATATATATGTACTTATTACAATGAAACTTTGAATCCGGCTGGTTACATCTCTAAACCCATGATCGCGAGCAATCATATAATAGTCCATGTTGTCAAATCAATTGAGATAATCTTTTAATTTTAAAGGAAACTTTTAGATATAAGTATTTGTCCAATCCAACTAGCTATCTCTCTATTGTTTTGAGGTTGTTTTAAGTCAAAATCATTAAAAGCAAAAGATATTTAGGATGTTTAAACTTGATCTCCTTAGATGCCTAAGCTAGTTAATTTACAAGCTATGAAGCTATGCACGGATTATTATCATATTTAATTATAACTAGATATTTTTAATTCCGGATTACAAATAGGTAAAACCTATTAAACATTGTGATTGGAGACTTAGCAAATACTTTCTGCCGGAATCTAGTGAGCTGTTTCTTCTAGCCCACTTGCTAATGAAATTTATTTTTGACTTTACATGTTAAAAATATAATTAACTTACAGTAAAAAAACTTACACATTCATTGATATTCTAAACTATTCTTCATTCATTTAATTTTGACTAGTTATTGACTTACTCAATTCGTTGGCATTGACGCGTTATGTTTACATTGTCACTTACGTCTATCAATAAAGCCTTTAAATGGGTTCATAAAATAAAAACTGTGTTTTATCAAACATAAATAAAATAAAAAGTGTGCCTTGTAAAAGAAACTAGTGTTTCATTGTGTGAAATTTTGTATAGATGAGCATTTAAATTTTACTCAGAGAAATATTATCAGATTTTGTAATTAATGTTCTTGATAATTTGAGATGTAAATGTTAGAGGATTAACGATAGAATATCATCAAAAATATTATTGTTATCAACAGTAAAAAAAAAATTTTGAATTTTTTTTTTTTGTTAACAAAGAGATTTTGGGTCTTATTCTACCGTACATGTTTTCAGATTGAGGTTCAAATCAATAATCAGAATCGTGCATAAAGATACAGAGACTAGAGATGATGTTTGAAAAAAGAGTTTTTTGCCCTAAAAAAAAAATCCTAAAAACCATTTTTAACTCGTCAACTTTTGCAATTTTATCTTTTATCTCAAAAAAAATACAAGTTAATCTGTAAAATCAAAAATAATACGCAATATAACTCATATTCGTTATTGTCAAGTTTATAAAATTTTGATAAATAATATATCAAATCGAAGCCTCACGACGAAAAGTTTAAATCTACCTTTAGAATTTTAAAAATATAATGTATATGACTGTGAAAACGTTTAGAAGATACATGCAAGGGTTATATTGCGTATTATTTTTGATTTCACGGATTAACCTGTATTTTTTGGAGGTGAAAGGTAAAGTTGCAAAAGTTGGCGAGGTAGAGAAATTTTTGCGGAAAATCCTTAAAAATGCTTAAATTCATATTATTAAAAAAACTAAAATAATGGGTGACAAAAAAAAAACTAAATTAATAATTATCATCATCCAACATAAATTAAGAAGTAGACTTAAAAATATATATTAATTCCAAAACATAATTAATCTTTCCTTCTTCCTACAAAACCACTAAGTCACTAACCAAGCTTTCAAAATTACATTTTTAACCAGCTTTTTAAAAAAATAAACCAAGTCACTCAATTTTTTTGTGACATAGTCGAACGAACATAAAATTTTATCAAATTTAATTTTTGAAAAATGTTTTTCAAACGTAATAACTGAAACGATATAACATTGGTAAAAACATGTGCATATAGACACTACATGTCATGCAAGGAAAAAAAAAGTATCACATGTATATGTATATAAAACTACAAATTCGGATCACAATCTAAACTTTGAACATAATCCAATCCAAAAGGTATGAATATGTCTTACTAAAACTGATAAACAACCAATTTATATGAATTTTGCACTAAACATAGAACCAAAAAAATTGCTATTGCAAGTTGATTATGCGGTTATAAATAAGAGAAACCAAAAAAGAAGAACTATTTGAATAAATTTAAATTGGTGATAGAGAGAAAAGTTAGCGTGAGTCTGAGTAGATTAATCTAAGAAGGTGAATTTGTTAGTTAGCCTAGTCTTTAGTTTTAATGTTTAAATTTTTTGTTTTAGTTAGTTTTCAGTTTTAAATGATCTCACAAACACCCAAAGTAAAATGTCACGTTGTCTCAATACTAAAAGGTGGACCTGTAGTTACAATATATAAAGGTTTGTATGCCTTGAAATCTTTGTTAATAATGTGGCCGTAGGCCAAAATTATATTTTGCCTAACCAAGGAGCCCTTGAGAACATGGATATGATTTCATTCTAAGCGTAACGTGAATTTTCGACCTTTGGATCCAAAGACTCTTTAATCAACGAAGTTTGATATTAATGCTTGGTTATTGTTGATTTTTTCTTAGTCCTCACAGTATATTTTTTTAGGAAGTACGGTCACACCAAAACCATATCGGCAAAATTATCTCCAAAATTAGAATGTTGCTAAAGCTGAGAAAAAATATCAACAAAAAAAGTTTATTTGTTGCGTTCGTATCTCATCACGGTCGGTATGATTTGTAACTTCTCATAGTAGATTGGCCAATCAAATATTATTGCTCTTTTTCCAATAATATTATTGTTATTTTTTGTTGCCGTCTTTCATATAAATGCGTATGAAGTTGAATTTTCAATTTTGTGGAACAAAACAAACACAGCACTCACATCAGAATTCTATTTTTCGGGTCACTCTATGGGTCGAATAAATAAGGATTCATTTATTTCGTCGAGTTCATACTAATTTGTTTTTAATAAATTTTGGTATTTTGTTTAATTAATTTATTTCGTGGTTTTTAATTAGGTTTCACACTATTGTATTACAAATGTACTTTTCAGCATGTGATTGTGTACATACCACATACACGCACTCGCATTTTTAGTTGGGAGTTCTAAATCGAGCTATACTAATCCCATGTATAATATACGTCTTACGTTTAAAATAACTAATTATGATTAAATCATATTTGGGATTTTAAATTTCGTCTAGATGCACAAAACGAACACATCAATTACATGGTATATTTTATTAGTGAATGAGAATAAATTAACTTAACAAAAATATTTAAAACTTGTTTTGTGTAGAGGTATCAAAATGAGCTAGCTCGCTCAACTCATCTCAGTTCATAATGAGTTCAAGTATTTCATGAGCCAGCTAAGCTCGGCTCGTTTATTATATGAGCTTATATATATAAAGTTAAACTCATATCATCGTACTCGCGAGTTAAATGAGTTAGTTTAGGAGCTAATACTAAAAAATACAATAATTAAATAGCTCAAATAAATATATTATTAAAAAAATCAATAATGTAACTTTAAAAGTTAAATATTAAAAAAATCCAGATAAAGTTTTTATTCTAATTAGTTTTAGATAAATTATAAAAAGGATTATTTCTATATTACATATGTTTATCTTATAAAATTCTAATGTAAAACAAATTCGTTTATTTTTTAAAGAATAAATGAAAAATATATGTTTTAGTTAGAGAGAAAAAAATATGTTTTAGTTGTTGTATTTAATTGTCTATATTTACAACATATATAAAAGCAACAATTTAATTTTAAAAATGACTTAGCTCACGAGTTAGCTCATGAGTAATTAGAGCTTGTAGCTTGTTCATATAACTCGACAACTCAATTAAGTTCGATCATATAACTTATTTATTAAATAAATTTAAAAACATAATTCGTGCTCATTAAAAATCGAGCTAAACTGAACCAGCTCATGAGCGAATGACTCATTTTGACACCTCTGAATATGCATTTATACTATCATATTTACATTCTAATCTTTTAATTTGTAAGACTATACTTAACACATCTGATTATACAATAAAAATCAGCTCCTTTATAGTAGCTCTTTAACTAGGATAATTGCAATATATGACAACAAATAATCAATTGCCACGTAATACTTCGGTGTGGGATGCATAGAGGCGTGTACGGCCACGATGCAACCACCTAAACTCTGTCCGGATATAGAAAGCGACGATCTAGGACAAGACATCAAAGCAAGCAAGCAAGCCACACTTTGCTTTCTTTTGCTGGGTATGATTGTGGGAACCACTCCAAAAAGCAATATTTTATCGTATAGCTCGTACATGGTCCCCGTTTCGGTTGTTACGTGTCGTTATGTGATCGCTTGGACGATTCTATACTTACGCCTCTGACCGTTTAAACGTGTCGACGGGAGAAAGAAACAGATTACAACAAGATCTCGATCTTTCAATAGCAAGTTTTGGAAACATGGGTTGTGTGTTGTTACTATTATATTTGCATATTTTGATTCATTTATAAATGCCCATATTTTTGCTGTGAATTTGCAAATTATTGGTCATTTTATGCATTTATATTATATTATATAGGACCATGGTATTGATACGTGTTATAGTTCTTTAACGTGACATGATCCAAGAGGGTTTAACTACTTTTATCATGAGTTCGAGGTCTGTAAGTCAATTTTCTTTTTTGTTTCTTTTTTTATTAAAAGGTACATATATAAGTCAATTTTCATTTGGATTGTTCACATTGTGTTTAATGTAATATCTTAAGAGTTGATATCGCGTATTCCTATGATTTAAATATTTATAAATCAATTTAAGGAATTGAATTGCAGCTCTGTATTGGGTATTATCGAAGCTAAGTCGGTGATGATGAACTCGTTTGTCATATTTCTGTTAGTTGAAGCCAAATATTAATTGTCGACGGTATACAGTTTTTTATATATTCTAAAATTTACATGAAATTAGAATTATAGAAATTAGTTTGATTTATGAGAAATTTTGAAAAATATCAGTTTTATGATACCACTTTTCAGAAACACCACTAAAAAAAAGTTATACAAAAACACAATTTTATAACATGTCTTAAAACACCTTATAAACATTATAAAAGTTTGTAAAATTTTATCCAAATATATAAACATTTTATAACATGCATTATAAAAATCTCATAAAATTTATAAATATTTTTTATAACATGCTCTAATACAATTTCTAAAAGTTTATAAATCTATATTTGTGGTATTTTTAAAAATTAACAAAATATAGTGGTATTTTTAAAAAGTAATATCATAAAATGGTATTTTTGGGAAAAAAATCTTTAGTTTTTATATGAGATCACTGACTTATAGAGAGGGAGAAAATGACCATCGGTATAAAACTAGTCTAACAAACATAAACATATTGCAATTTTGAAAGTTTAATCACATCCAAAGTAAATGTTGATCAGCTCATATATAGATCTTGTATCATCTGCGATAAGCCCCTACAAATTGCAAGTTCGTCGAATCCAATCAAAAAAAACATTTGATTAATTAACATGTTAAAATAGTTTTCTTTCAACTGATATAACTTGAATTGGTCTTTTTGAAAAAAAATCCCATTTAAAAGTTTTTTTTTACTTCATTTAAATGTTTTTTTTTTATGGTCAATACTTTAATTTATAAATTTAAATTTCAAAGCCCAAAGTGCTACACACAATCTTCATACAAAGAGAAGCTTTTTGTAATTGTCTGGAAAGCTTTCTACAGGGCATGTGAGCCCACTACTCTAAATGTCTTTTTCTTAATACGTCAACTAAACTATTTAGTATTTGATGTTGGGTTAAATGTATTATCATCTCATTTAAGAATTCTAATAGGTGAAATAACCAATGAAATATAATTTCTCTATATATTCAGCATGTAGGATATATCATACATCAACACTAATGCCAAAAAGTAATCAAATTTTTTTACCAAACATAAACGATTTTTATAACTTATCTTAAAAAATAGCAAAAATATATATCTAATACTTCCTCTTTTTCATGTTATAAGATGTTTTAGATGTTTTATTTTATTTCATAATATAGGATGTTTTAGAAAAATAAAAATTCAAGTTTCTGTTCAAATTAAATTCATACAACGTTGTGACTATTTATATTCTGTAGTAAATTTTATTAGTGATCAAACAATTTTTAATTCGATATTAAATTATCTTTTTAATGTCAAAACACACAAAAATAAAAGAAATTAATTAGTTTCTTAAATTTCGTGTTTTTAGCCAAAATATTTTATATTGGAAACAGAGGAAATATATTTAATTTATTTATTTAGTGAAATTAAAAATAGTTTCGAGAATTGTGTTGGGATTTTTCAAAATGAGAATTGTCGGACACAGGCAGTCCCAAGTGGGGGCAAGAGATGTTCCACTAATCAGATCATATTGGGACCCTGGACCATGGCTTATATGTACAAAACTTATTATTTCCTTAATCATTTCGTTGCCCACTTCATAAAAGCTATGCCAACCTTAATAGGTTAATGAAATAAAAGAGGATGGTACGTAAAATTGTATAACTTGCTTATTAACTTTTTTAATCAAATAAAAATTAAAGTAAACTATAGAAAATTGCTAAAAATATTACATTACTATACAAATGTATAGTATGTATGATTTTTTATCGTCTACAATTCACACATGTATACTATCAAACTGATTCAACTCATAGAACGGCGACATAGTGCTGGTCTGGTCTGAGCTGAGCAAGTGGTGAGATGAGCACCAATCCGCCTTGTAATATGATATTACTACAAACCTCTAAATTACAAGCTCTGGTTGTGTCTATCAAACCGGGTTTAACATATTTGGGTTAAGTTTAAAGTTCAAACATAGCGAGACAATTAGGCCTGTTATACAAATCGCCCATAAATTTGGGCCGAGCCCATGAAGAAGAAAAATGGAGTTGGAAAAAGACTATTTTCAGTTTTGATTAGAGCTAGGAGCGATTCTTCCTTGTCGTGGTTTCGAAGAGACTAAAGGCGACGGAGAATCGGAGAAGATGATGGGAACGGCGGTGGGGCAGTGGCTAGAGGAAGCGCTGATTGATCTCTGCCGTAGACCAGAGACCGGTTTGAATTTCGATCGTGATGTCATCTCCGGTTTAGTCTCCTATTGCGATCTTGCTCAGCCTGTTGATGCCAAGGAGTATCTCGACGTAAATCCTTCCATCTTTACTCGCAGATTCTCGTTTGATGCTTGTGTTCTTCAGATTCGATGATTTAGTCTGGGCGATAGATATGGGATAGTGTTTTAGGTTTGAATTGATTGCAAGTGAGCAGTGAGGTTTCTAGAATTAAGCTCTCTGAACCGTTGAAGAAGGTATTTTCCACAAATAGGTTTTTTAATATAGTTTCCGGGATAGGGTTTTAGTACGAATCAGAGAATAAAAGTTCTTAAATTCTAGTTAAGGGGATTTTTTCCCACGATTTCGGAGTAGCTTATAATTGTCTCCATTGTTTGATTGATGGACCTAAAGCATCTCTTGTGATCGAGGTCCAATGGTTTCTATATATCTTGATCATGAAAACAACCATTCGTCTGTTATCTCAGAACTTTATATGTGTGTATGGAAGAGAATCGCTTGAAGATCTCTTCAGAGTCAATGTCACCAACTTAGTTCTCATCGAGACTATTCTTGTTACTGATCCTTAAAGGTGTAGGCACTAAAGATTAGATGATCTTATCACTAGGAACTTTTACTTCCGATGAATTACATTACTTGAAACTTCTGATTGATTTTATTGATGCTTTTATCTAGAATATTATCGGAAAAGAAGGCAAAAGCATCATTGCAGAATATCTACAGCGAAGAGGATACAAAGATCCATCCAGCCATGTAGCAAGTAGTTCAGGTCCAGAACTGCAGATGTATGTTAAGCCAAAAGTGGATAACGGTGCTTCTAGTGGAATTAAGAAACCATTTAAAACACCGAAAGAGGGATCATCTTCTAGTCATCAAGCTGGAACTGGGAAAGTAACAGCTCCTGCCCAGCAAGTCAATCCTAAGAAGAAAAAAGGCGGAAAGGTGATTTCTCTTGCAGAGGCAGCTAAAGGATCAATAGTGTTTCAGCAGGGAAAACCATGTGCATGCCAAGCTCGTAGACACAAATTAGTGAGCAACTGCTTGTCGTGTGGGAAAATAGTGTGTGAACAAGAAGGAGAAGGGCCTTGCAGTTTCTGCGGAGCACTTGTGTTGAAAGAAGGAAGTACATATGCTGGACTAGAGGAAGGGTATACCCCAGTATCTGATGCTGATGTGGCGGCTGAAGCATATGCGAAAAGGCTTGTAGAGTATGATAGAAATTCGGCCGCACGTACAACGGTTATTGATGATCAGAGCGATTACTATGAAAGTGAGAGTAGTAGTTGGCTCTCTGCGGAGGTATATATAGTCTCCATTGGTAAACAAAACTTGGCTTTTGTTTCGCCATCGACTTAATATTTTGGGTTCTGTTCTCAGGAAAAAGAGCTAGTAAGGAAGAAACGGGAGGAGATTGAAGAAGCTGAACGAGCCAAAAAGAGCAAAGTGGTTATGACCTTTGATCTAGTCGGCCGTAAGGTAACTCTCAAAAGCCCCCTGTTCTCAACATGTTCAAAACTAGAAGTATCCTTACATTTAGACATAAAGATAAGTCATAGAAAGCCTAGCAACTATATTTTCTTTGCACTATCAAGTTATTTTCCATGTTCAAGTCTCTCGCCAATGTTACTATCCATTTCTTCGATCTTTACCTACTTTTTGTCTGCAATAGGGCATGCTTGAATTGCTAGATTCGTATCGATTTTCTTATTCACTCGAAGCACTGATGATTCATGAATTGACACATCACAGGTTCTGTTAAATGAAGATGATATCTCAGAACTAGAATCAGGGAACAGGATTCTGGGACCACCCGAGACTAAAAACGTGAACAGAATAAAACCGAACCCGACTGCAAAACTCGTTCCAATCTTCTTAGATCCGGGACCAACCGAGAAGAAGCTAAACAGCAGCTCTTCCAAGAGAGAAAACAAGAAAAACCGAAACGGGTTGTGTCTAGAGATCACAGGAAGGGTACAACATGACAGAAGTGAACTCAAGTACTTACAAGCGGATACAAAATCGGACGCTAAATCTTGGCCATCAGGAAACGATGGGCTTCATGTAGAAGATGGTGGTGAATGTTCCTTAGATTACGACTGAGTTTCTTTTCAGTAAACCAAACATTACTTTGTCTTATTTGAAAATTTTTACCCGGTTAAACGTTTCCGGTTTACCGAACCCGATACATTTTGTTCAGTTTAAAAGTCAACAATTTTTCTCTTGTTGAGTCCACGTCGGATAAAAAGATTGTTGATACGCCGTCGGTCGCGAATCACGTGTTGGGAAGTTTGGGTTTCTCATGTGCTTACGTGGCGCGATGTAAGTGGGTAATGTTAAATTCTCTCGGTTTTATTAAGATAAGATTATTCGTCTCCACGTGTTACGTGTTCCCAGCTATCAAATCCTTTTCTTGGAGCACTATGTATTTTAAATTTTATCTTCTATTTGAATTCGTCGTCATGGGGAATAGAATAGTATATGTTCGAATATAATGAAAGTTTTTTTATATATACTATAATGTAATGAAAGTTTGTTTTCTTACTTTAAAATCAAGCTATAAATAAAAAAAATTTGGACTATATGAATAAACATTTTTGTGGCTATAATTTGCAGTATATAGTAATCAATGAATTATAATATAATATATGTATAATAGTCCATAGTCAATCTTTTTGGTGTTTTTTTATAAACAGTCCATAGGCAATCTTTATACCACCGAGATTAGATTTTTATTGAACTACCAAAAAGTTTGAGTTAGAACAAAAAAAACTACTACCAAAAAGTAAAACTTTGCAAATTCGAGCTCTGTTTGATTGAATCCACCCACCGATGGTGAAATAAAATAATAAATATCGCTAATGTATTAATATGATAACTATGATTAAGATAATAAATAATCTTTCCCCCTTAATAAGCAATGAATAGTGTAAGATCGATAAAAAAGGCAACATTGATATGATGCGACACAAGTCCCTTTATTATCCACACCTTTCCCCCCAAAATCCCTTTTATTTTTCTAAATTATGTAAAAAGAACATTTATGACGTCACCCACCCATGACTTCTTATAATGGAAAAGATTCCATCTGCCCCCTACCAGAAAATCGGAAAAATAGCTCCTTTATACACACATATACACATACATACAGTATACATATAAGCCTTTGTTTTCTTTTGTGAAATCATATTATATCAAATTTTAGGTTTTGAATGGTTGTAGCGGGTGATGCGGATGAAACCGTTTGTAGATTGGACTGTTTTTACTTAACTATTCATAATTTGTTGTTTGTAATGGTGCAAAAGGAAATAAAAAATAAAAAAGTTCGTCACATATTAAGTATGGACAAATTTAACATAGAAATAAATTTGGTATGCGACAAATTGTTGTCCGCTCTAAGAATAGTATGATCTACTCGCTAATAGTATAGTTTGCTAGCTCTACAATACTGTAAATCTAATTTTTTTTCATTCCATCGTTAAGTTGATTTTGAATGAGAATTGAACATTAAAGTGACAAAAAGAAATTCAGATATGTTATAAAGAGTTTACTCCAAAAAAATAGAAAAAAGAAAATGGGGTATAATTCATTTCTTTTTGTGTTTTTAGTCAAAACATTCTTAAAATACAGATAAAATAATTATTAATTTAATTTTCACTATGTTTATATATATATATATATATATATTTTCCGTCTTGAAACTCTTATAAAAAACGCAATACAATTCACAGTTTAATTAATTATATACAGATAAGCTGATGCTGAAAATTAAAAGAAGAAAGGAAAAAAAAAAACAGAAAAAAGAAGAGAAATTAAAGGTGTAATATTTGGACAAAAGATGACAGAGCATCTGGCAAAATTGTTAGATGGTAAGATGTCTATTTCAATAGCCACATTTATGTGCAAAGGATACCGCAAACGCCATGTGGTCTCTTAAAACGCAACACTTTGTATCAATACAAACCAAACCACCAGCTGTACCAATCGCTGTATGTATGTATGCATGTTGCGACTGCGTTTCAACTTTCAACTAAACTCCCTCAAAATATACTGCTCAAGTGACTAATCACTGTTGCATTAACAAATTATGATTATGAAATGTTGTAGACTTTTTCGCCTATATATGTTTTGTTAACTGGGATAGGCTAATCTCACACTTTATAGATTGTTTTTCTTAAAACATATTGTCTTCTTCGATATTTCACTGAATTCGAATATGATTTTGGGTATGTAACTACGATTTTTCAGTTACAGTAGTAACAAAGCTTGGTTATAAAAACAAGGATATGTTATTCTATATATTAATTGGCTTGTTTTGCCTTAGCATTGCACTTACCTTTGTTCTTTTTATGTAAATTACTATTATACACTAATTTCACGTGTAATACCAAATTACAAAGTATTACATATATGAGCTGGTGAATAATACGTTCATGTGTCTACTTCTTTGGGTGCATTTTAAGCATAGGGGAAAAAATCACAAGGTTAGAGACAAGTGGGTCCAAAAAAATGGAAAAAGTTGAAATTTATCTGTAAAAGCTTGCTGGTTACAACCTGCAATCTCACACTTTATGCTGTTTATAACAAAACTTTATAATAAATATCTAAATCCTCCACTGCTTAATTTTAAAATTCTAAGCTATTTTTACTGATTAATTTCTTCCTCCTTAAATAATATTTTTTTTTCGATCATTATAAAGTTTCTGACGTTTAGAAAAAGTGCCCATACATTGGCCAACATGTAGTACTTGGTTATAGATCAATTTGTAGGTAAGTTTTTATAAATATTCTTATTGTGTATGATATTTGTAAAGCTCATTTTTTGAAATATCTATCTTAATTTTTTTAACTTTTAAATAAAATAATTATTGAAATGTTGTAATTTTATAGTAGCATTCTATTTTGTATAAAACGATGTGTAGTTTGGTTGTAATCATTAAAATATCTTTTCCTACAAAATATATATCAACGATATCTACAATGTATCATAGAAAAGATTTTTCAAGAATAGTAAACATGTGAGATACTGATTCGCTATTTTCGACGTTAACAACTGTTTGGTTACTTCAATAAAATATAGTAAAACAAAAACTAATGTGACAAACTAAACGAAGAAACTGGAGCAAAAATAGGTAAAGTTATTAAATTGCTTGAGAAAATTTAAGGAACATAAACTATATCATCGTTCTATGTATAGTAGAGGGAGAGCAAATAAAAACAAGAAGACCCAAAAAAAAAAAAAAACCGTGGGGTACATTTGAAAGAAGTAAATCATGGGGACATGACCGCATGAACTATGTTCAAAGTTCAAACCTGGGTAATGGTGTAAAGATGGAAGGACATTACCAAAAATGCCACTAGCTAATAGCTATAACAAATTGACGCAGCAAACTTTCGAAAGTTAATATCATAATATTTGTAGAATTACTAGTATTTTTCGCCATGATAAGTTAAAATTCTTTATTGTTCTATAATTTCGATTTGCCCATAAATCCTATATCTATCTAAATGAAAAAAAAATATGTAACAAAGGGGATTCCTATTTTTACAGATCGTATTTCGAGCTTTTTCTTTTTAAAAAAAAAATTGTAACGTAAGGAAATACTTTARAAACATATGTATARAAAAACATATTTTATTGAGTCCCTTCATRSCTACTATAACTAGTTATTTCGGCATGGGACTTCAAAATCAAATGTAAAAATTTAGATTAAAAAAATGGCTTCTGAATGATCAACAACAATAGCTATCTTGGTTCATATAAAATAGGATTAACCCCCATTGCGTGTTGGTACTTATCGGTGATTGCTTAAGATTTGTGAAGGAATATACACTTTTCAGTTTAAAGAGAGGGTTAAAAATATATTTGTTTTAAGTTAGAGAGCGCGAATGAAATATATGGAAAAATGAAATGAAAAAATTATTATTATTATTATTATTATTATTGAGTTACATTTTGACATGTTAGTTACCATTTTTTCATCTTGTTTTATTTGTTATGTTTGAAAATGTTAGAAAAAAAAACCTAAAACCAACACTTTTTTTTATTAAGTGTTATCTCGATTTTCATTTAAAAATATTTATCAATATTAGTCCTTATTACATTCATATATGCATGAAATATACTTATATTATCTGTTGATATTATTTTTAAAAGATATAGAAAAAATTAAGGATGTGAGTTTTTTGTCATAAAATTTAAAGATTTATTCATTTATTTATATCTCATGATCTTATTTTTCGTCATGCTATTAGCCTATTATAATGACTTTTCTAAAGAAAACTATTATCAAACAAGTTAGAATGTAATAAATGTTACCTATTTAAACAAGAAATTTTAGTTTATTTCCATACTTATCAGATTGAAAAAAATATCAGTATCTGTAGTTTAGTTTTAAACGACAAAATTTATATATCTATAAACAAAATCGAATAATAAACTAAATTAGTTTGCGGCAAGAAAAAAGCTAAAACACATAAGATAGATGTTAGGAACTTAGAAGATGGCCCACCTCTCATATCATTCATTTAGTTAATGAAACATGCCCAGCCTGTTTTGTATAATAAGCTAAGATATGTTACATCAAAGAGACCAATCAATTTCTTTGTATCACAAAATTGAAACATATTTATTTCAAATCCAAATCCTTAATTGTATTTTCTTGCCTGTATATCGTCCTATTGTCTATCCAATTAAAACAAGTACGTAATTGTAACAAAATTTTGATTAAAAAATAAATAAATCGTAAATAGTTTTTTATGTTAGAAATAACAGATTTGTCTAATTATTTGATTCAATATAGCTATTTTGATATATATATATTCCCAAATAGGAGTACATAGTATATATTATCAGAGACGGATCTTACTACTGAAAGTTTCCGTTTAAGACTCCTAACCGGTTATATATTTATGTATATATATATATATAATTATATATTACATAAGATTTTTTTTTTCAATTCTACTGTTCTACATGACAGTTAAATAACAATATATTAGTATTTTTTTATGATTATGTAAATTTTTATTCGACACAAATCTAAACTTTTCCATATTCTATCTAGTTACTTAACATATCGATAGGATAAAATTTTTTTTTTTTTAAACACTATCTATTCTAACATAAACACTATCTATTTATGTAATTAAAGACCAATTCAAGAAGCCTAGAAATATTTGATTTGAGAGGTAGTATCTATTCACTAGAAGGATTACGCTGCCGTTGGTTTGGTCTTCGCCAGCCTCTTGAATTGGTTTGTCGTCTTCTTAAGAACTCACGGCTAAGATTTGTTGGTGCTGTGGCATTTGGCTTTGTTTCAAAATTTTCTTTGGTTTTCTGTTTCAGCAATGAGTTTTGATCCATTTTGGTTTTTAGACTTTTGCGTTGTGAGTGTTATCTAGCTAGTTAAGTTCTTTTTCATTGGATCTTGTTTCCGGTTTTGTTTCTAAAAATTGATTATATATCTGTCCGCTTTGTATTTCATCCAGTAATAAAAAAATTATGTTTATGACAAAAATATATTGTCAAGGACCTGTAGGTCCGGTACCACCCTATTTAACATCAAGTATAGTAAACCTACCTGTAAAAGAATACTTGTAATGTTAGATACAATCTTCCAACAATATTTTATTCATTACAATGTAAGTACGTATTGGATTATTGGGGGAGTAATTTCTTACATAAAGGAATAATTATAATTTGCAGGACACATCGTGAGTAATATTTATAATTTAGACCGACCACTTGTATTTCTGTCATTTTACATTTATGAATATGAACAATCCATTTGATTCCGTCCTAGGTGGGAGTAGACTTCAATCTACAATAATTAATTAATAGTACAAACCAATTGATTAGTGATTTAGTTAAGTAATAAACTAAAGGAAGGGAATTATTCAAGGTTGAACCCTAGCTAGTGCCCGATTTTTTTTAATTCAACCCTAATTATAAATTAATTAAGACCCCATTAGACGAAAGCAAGTACCATCATCATATATAATCATGCATATTTATCAAAGTTTTTATATAAATAATAAATACATAAGACAGGGAATCCCAAAGCTATCATCATCATCCACATTTACTCTACCATACTTTTGATTCATAATGTCTCTTTTTATAATTGTAATACATGGTACAAAAATACTCTTTGTTCTTTTAACATCAACATTTCATTGATATTATCCAGAGTGTTCTTCGTGTAAGATTTGTATTATTTACTTCGAACATAAAAGTGAGATACAAAATCACAATTAGATAGAAACTCATCTTTAGCTAATCGATCCGTTTCTTTGTTGTCGTTCCCTGAAACCCATTCAAGATCTGAAATTGTGAAACAAATATGTGATACAACTCGTCAAAGAGTTTGAAATGTATTAATTAAACTATAGCATTTTCTCAGATGCTACCAAATTTTGATAGTTAATCAAAGTCTAAGAAAAATCTGAATAAACATTTAATATAAAATATCGAATGCTAGTTTATATTTTTCTAACATGTTGATTTTTCATTTTAGGTCTACTTCTAAGAACTAACAAAAAAAACACATTATTTGAAAAACATAATGCAATTTTTGTCTATCAGTAGGGATGATACGGATTGGGTACCTTTAAATTTTGAGATACCATTTATCCAACCCAATTTATACCGATAAAAAAAATTATTCTTACTCAACTCACAAATAACGGATATCCGAAAAAATGGATACCCAATAAAAAATAGATGATCCGTTAAAACCCCAACTTTTTATTCTTATCCACATAGTAATTTCATATTCCAAAAACAAAAATATTCGTTAAAAAAAAATTCATAAATATATGTAACATCTTGTTCTATAAAATATTAAATTACAAACTTCAAAGCTAAAAGGTTGTAATTCATTCCTGAATTATCGTTAATGCAAAAGAATTAATATGCAAGGTCATTCTTTCATAAGATTGCTTCTTCCATTCTATTACCTTCCCTGAACATGAAAAAGACATGACATTTTATTTATTTGCATAATACAAACAACAATATCACAAACAAATAACAATCACAAAGGTTCCGATTAACACTAAACTAATTTACCTAATGAGGTGTGAAACCCATTCATATCTTCCAAAGAATAACATATTGATAATGTTATAAAACATTAATAGAGCGGATATTTACGGGTCAGATAATAAATCGGATCACGGTTGAATAATAAAACGGATATTATTAAAAAAATATATATACTCGACTTTTATCTACGAATAATAAAATTAAAATATCTTTTGTTCGACCTTTAAGGTCACAGATATGTTTTTACAAAATGGTACGAGTGGGATAAAGAGTGAAAGACGGATAACGGGAATCTGATTAAACCAAATAGAATAAATTTTGGTTAAAATTACAATAATTAAAACATATTAATAATAGTGATAATGATATATCCGGCAAAAGTAGCAGGGGAAGAATGATTACGTGAATGATGTGGGACCAAGCGTTTTGAAATATATTTCTAAATTATTGACCAAATGAGAGTTTTTTTTTATTTTTAATAGAGGAGTGTTGGCCCCATCACCCTCTCGTCGACCTCTCCATTTCTTTATTGAATGAATGATAAAAGAGGACACCTCACGTGGACTCTGCATCCACAACGACTCTCTCCAACCATATCCCCTTCATATTTACACATTTATATTTTACCATTATTTTCTTACATTTACTATATATATTAAAGACGACGTTCTTACCATTTTTTTCATCTCATTTATTAACGCAACGTTCAAACTTTTCCATTTTTAACTAGTCGTGAAAAAATATATTTGTTGTACGGTCAATATTGTAGCCCTTTTTTACGGTGGGGCTTTTTAAATTTTAATGATTATACATAGAGAAAATTTAAAAAAATGAAAAAAGAAGAAGAAGAAGAAGAAGAGGAAAAATCTTATTAATGTCTATAACGATGATCCCATAAAAATGCAGAAATCTTTGGATACAGTGACAGATTTGTTTCCTTGCAACCCTATTGTTAATGCTGTTTAGAAAAATTGACGCATATTATTAAGCACAAGAAAATACTTTTGATGTATAGTAAATAGTTTTTGACAAATTATTGTCGAAAAAAATCATGGTGGCAAAATCTAAGACCGATTAAGTAACTCTAACGGATTGATTTTGATAGCACATAGCTGTAATTATCGTTGAAAATTTCAAGTTTAATTTTACGGTGCTTGCTAATTGCATCAGTCGATTTGCGTTGATTGTAATATTACTTTCTTTTCTTCAACTATTAAATGATACTCCCATTGTTGACGTTTCTCTTAGTTTGATTTTTAGTTATTTTCATTATGGTGTGAGATATAGATATATATAAAGAAGCAATGAACAGTTTTTTTTTGTTTGAATAAAAAAAAGGATGCAATGAGAATTTTCTTTTAGTTATTTAATTATAAATGGTTTGTAAAGCTCACCCATATAATTCTCACTCATGATCTTTGTTTCTTTAAGCTTTTCTTCTCTCATTCTCTCATTCTCTCCCACTTCAATTTATCCTCTCCCTCTCTCACTCAATTCCTTCAAACATCTACACTTCTGATTTTTTTCCCCTCTTGTAAAAAAAAAAAATCACATATAAATGAAAACCAAAACCCTAATTTTATAAATATATAAAATAGTTATAGCTCCCCAACTTATATATGCAAAAACCAACATCAAGTATCTTAAATGTCATAATGGACGGTGGAGACAACGTCGGAGGAGGGGGAGGAGGAGACGATCACCACCGTCACCTCCATCATCAACACCGCCCTACTTTCCCTTTCCAACTCCTCGGAAAACGTGACCCCGACGACAACCATCAACAACAACAACCTTCCCCTTCCTCCTCCTCTTCTCTCTTCTCTCTTCATCAACACCAACAATTATCTCAATCACAACCGCAACCGCAAAAGCCACAACCGCAGACAACGCAGAAAGAGTTATTACAAACGCAAGAGGAATCTGCGGCGGTGGTGGCAGCTAAAAAGCCGCCGTTGAAACGAGCGTCGACAAAAGACCGACATACAAAAGTAGATGGAAGAGGGAGGAGGATAAGGATGCCTGCTTTATGTGCAGCTAGAGTTTTTCAGCTAACGAGAGAGCTCGGTCATAAATCCGACGGTGAGACAATAGAGTGGCTACTTCAACAAGCTGAGCCATCTGTTATCGCCGCCACCGGAACCGGTACAATCCCGGCGAATTTCACTTCTTTGAACATCTCTCTCCGTTCTTCAGGCTCTTCCATGTCTCTTCCTTCTCATTTCCGCTCCGCTGCTTCCACTTTTAGCCCTAATAACATATTTTCACCGGCGATGCTTCAACAACAACAACAACAACAAAGAGGTGGTGGTGGGTACCATCATCATCATCCCCATCTTCAGGGACGTGCAACAACGTCGTCTTTGTTTCCTGGTATTGATAACTTCACACCTACGACGTCGTTTTTGAACTTCCATAATCCGACAAAACAAGAAGGAGATCAAGATTCAGAAGAGTTAAGCTCGGAGAAGAAAAGAAGACTCCAAACGACGTCGGATTTGCAACTACAACACCATCATGATCAAATCGGAAGCTATACTCTTCAATCTAGCAACAGTGGATCTACGGCCACCGCAGCCGCCACGCAGCAAATACCAGGAAATTTTTGGATGGTTGCGGCGGCTGCGGCTGCGGTGGGTGGTGGTGGTAATAACAACCAAACAGGAGGTCTTATGACAGCTTCTGTTGGTAGCGGTGGTGGCAGCGGCGGCGGCGGTGAGCCTGTTTGGACGTTTCCTTCAATTAACACTGCGGCAGCTGCGTTATACAGAAGTGGCGTTTCAGGCGTTTCGGGCGGCGCGGTTTCGAGCGGTTTACATTTTATGAATTTCGCAGCGCCAATGGCATTTCTTACTGGACAACAACAGCTAGCAACAACTAGTAATCATGAGATTAATGAAGATAATAATAATGATAATGAAGGAGGAGGAGGAAGAAGTGACGGTGGTGGTGATCATCATAATACACAGAGACATCATCATCATCATCAACAACATCATCATCATAATATTCTCTCCGGCTTGAATCAGTACGGACGGCAAGTTTCCGGCGAATCTCAGGCTAGTGGATCACTTGGAGGTGGTGATGACGAGGATCCACAAGATTAGACACATACAAAAATATTAATCGGTGGATTTCGCTGCCGGCGGCGGTGACGGCTAAGGCGTTCGGCGGCTGTGTAATACTTTTGTTTCGCCGTTAATTTTTTTTTAATTTCGATTTTTTTTTTTTACTTTGATTTAAATTTGATTTTTCTTGTGAGTGAGTGATTAAACAGTACACGAGATTTTTTATGTCAGGTTTTTTGGATTTTGAGGAGAATATGACACTTTTTTTTATCATTATTATTTTTATATGTTATTTTTTCTCTGTTAGTGTCACTGTCTCTGTTCTCAATCATCTTAGTTTTCTTTATCCATTAAGAAATTTAATTACGCATAAAGAAAAGTTTTAAAACTATTTCGGCAAATAATTTTGTTTCTTCTCTCCAGACTCAAAATTAAAACATTATATATACATCGAAAAAGTATAACATGTTTCAATCTTATTGTTACCTACATAATACAAATGTCAAAATTTGTGAACTTATTTTATCTAAGGAAGGAGATGGGCCTCTATTTTGGCCTACCAATCTCGTTCTCACTTGGCCCTTGAAGTTGTTGTTTCAAAGCTAATAGAAAACAGCAAAGTGTCTCGTTTGTTTTACATGGTCGAACGAAAACGATACAAAAAACAAAAAAATATCTCGTTTGATCTTATATGCTATGCAATATATTAAATGCTATTTTTAGTATATGATTCATTTTATCTTTGCTTCTTTTGTCGTTTGTCCCCACTAAACAATCAATCATGATTTTTTATATGAGTGTTCAAATATTTTAATCAAGACTAACCGAATTAGAGAGTGATTCTAGTTTTTGACAAAACGTTCTAACAAAGTACACCAAAAGGATTGATTGTTTCACTATATTCTTTTTTAGAACGTATATAATATAAAGATTTTACCCCTTCTTGGATTTGATTTTTGAGTAAATTATCTAAGGTTGAGGTTGACAATTATTTTATACAAAAAAACTATATACTCTACGGCAAAATGATAAGTTTTACGAAAATGATAGAGAAAATAAATGTGAATTAATTATTATTGCAGACTATATCATTGTATAAAACATCATTGAATGTATAAAAAATAAAATATTTATACAAAATTCAATAAGTAGAGAGAGAGAGATTGATTGTGGTGGTGACATGAGGACTGTAGCGTTGTAAGGGTTGTGGGACCTAAAACGTTATCAGGTGCAGTGATTGTCGTGTGGACCTACGTTCACCATCTATCTGTATGTATATCTCCGTAACCAACGTTCACCTTTTTTCCTCACTGACACAAAAATTCTACTTTTTTTTTACTTTCACATCACCCACTGTAATAAAAATGGCAAAACACCAATTACTAAACTACTATTACTAATCAAACCATGAATAAAACTACGTTTATTTTCATATTTTTTGTTCTCACACCTTTCTTAAGGGAAATGTGAAAATGTAGAAATATCATATAGTATATTACATCATTCGACCTGAAAGTTAAGGTGGTTTAATTACAGAATGAAAAATTTTAACACTATTTTTTTTTGTATATATTTATAAATTCTCACGTTGTCGTTGTGAAATATAGCTAACTCCGATTTAATGTTTTAAATTCGTAATAAATTAATGGACGAAACAATTTTTTTGTATTTATAGATTCTCACGTTCTCATTATAATGATATATAGATAGCTTCGATATCTAATGATTTAAATTTGTAATAAATTAATGGATGACGTGGTAGTTCTTATGCGGATTAGTCTGCTAGAATTGATGATTAGTTTTGCATCAATATTTACATAAACATGCAATTATATAAAATTCGGACTACGTAAAAACCAAATAAAAATTCGGAGTACGTACGCAACTAGCCAACTGATTTTGTAGGACAGAGATTCAAACAATTTTAATGGTTACAGTTGGGGTAAGTTTTAAGATCACATGAGTTTGAATTTGGAAGCCATCGTCGTACGGAAACGTAAAAATTGGTCCCCATAGAAAAAATTACAATAAAGTATAGCAATGTACGATTAAAAGTGTCAACCCTTCAACTAGTCACGGGTCAAATGAAAACCATGTGTGTTGTTTTTTTTTTTAAATATAAAAATAAATGGTCTGAGTACTTATTATAAAAATAAAAAAAACAAATATAAATATTAATATAAATTGCATATTTTAAACTAATATATAAATGGTTTGAGTATCCTTTCATACAAATATTTACCTTATTATAGTGAGTACTTTTTATGATTCTATCGTGTGCCATGAATCCGAGACTTAAAACTATAAACAATTCCTAAAACGTGAGTAATTTTACATGGTGTCATGAATCTGAGACTTGAATCTTGAGGATTCCTAAAACGTAAACATACTTAATGTCTACTAGGCTACCATGGATTCGGCTATGATAGTGAATGTTTACCAAAAATACTGATTATTATTATTATTATTACTTTAGAAAACATTTTTTATATCTCATGCAACAATATCACAAAAACTGTTGGTGAGAAAGAGAATAGGCTCATTGACCTAAGCCCAAATGTACTAACATGTACCTAGAACCTATAGGTGGGCCTTGTTGCTATTGTTCTATCATCTATGACATCGGAAGACAAAACTCCTTGGGATTTGTTACTTAGAAAAAAAAAAAAAATCATCAACTATTGGAGACAAGATCTAAACTTTCCTCAACTTGTTCATCTAAACCTTCATGGGGAGTTTTTGCAAAGTCATGCCCGAGAGTTCCAAGCTTTGCGCATCTTTTGGGAAAGATACATAGTTGCATTAATAGCTCCAGCAGCAAAGAAACCAGACACAGCTTGTCTTGCGCTTGAAACCATTACCCGTCGCCTCATTACTTTCTCCATACATTTCACAGCTTCTTCTCTTGAACCTATACAAACTTCTCCCATAACCCTACCTATACATATATATACCAGTTCAACCATCAAGAATCATGCCTCCATTTCCTTGTATAGGATATATAACCAGAGAGAGATCGGAGTTGATACCTGTCTCACTCACAATTTTCTTCTCCCCGAGTGACTTCCCCATTTGGCTTCTCACTGATGCAGGGAGAGAAGAGACCAGCGAACGTGTTGCTGGAAGGCTAGAATCCTGCTCACAAGTTGAGAAGGATAGGTATAAGAGCAATCTCAAGATTGAGTTATATCCATGGTGATGGAGCTATAAACTGTGTATACCTGAACTAATTTAGTGTGACTAGCTTCCGCCGATGAGAAACTCAATAAGTTTTTGGTCTCGCACTCTTCAAGAAAAGGTTTATACATTGACTGGAAAAGATCAAATTGTCCCTTCACAATCTTGTTCACCTAAAAGGCAAGGGATTGAACTATTGAATCAGATATACATGTTCTGAAATCAATTTTACCAATATGTACTCAAGAACAGGAATTGGTTCTCTCACCTTATTAGTGTCCTCTGCAAAAAACATACGCAAGTCTCCCATGTAGGAAAGGCTGCATATTTTGGCGTAGAGATCTTCCTGTGTAAGAGTTCGGTGAGTTATAGTGTACAGAAGGAAACTTCAAAATTCCTGAGCACTGAACATAAAACCAACCTCGGTGAATTTTGGTGGCAAGAGAAGAAGAGCTGCAGATATTGCAGCTCTCTTATTAACAGAATTCACATCTTCTATGTCCAGATTATCAACAAACAAATGAACCTGCAACCAAAGACACTTCCCTGAAACATCTCATGATTTACGGTTATTAGTAAAAACACCAAGCAACTGACATACCGGTTTTTGTAAACGGCCACTCAAGTAGAACCTATTCCAGTCCAGTATGTCCTGTACTAGGTCGTGCATCCGAACAACCCCATACTTGAGCTTCTGCAAAGAGCTTCACAAAGAAAGTAAATCATGCAATAGAAACGGCTTAAGATTACATACAATGCGATCATCACGAGCAGAATATAAACATATGAAGTATACAAATACAAGCTTGGATTAACAAAACAAGATTTTCAATAGGCTTTAAAGAACTCTACAGTTTCTGGAAAGTTCTTACCCTGTTGTTCCAATCGACAAATGGATTGAAGTGAACTCCAACTCCTACTTTATCGGCAACATTCGTAATCTATTCTCCGATTCACAAAACTGTGTATTCAGTGTTTGATTAAGCCTTATAAGCAATGCAAGAGTACGGAATATCAAGAGAAATATACCAGCCTAGCTCCACCAAGGTGAACCATCCATGAAGCATAATGATCTGAATTCATTTTCAGGTTCTTGGTCACACAATCAAACATACTAATCAGGATCTGTGGGCTTTTAAATAGCTCCTGACCTAAAAATTATAATCAAAAGATATAGCTCACCTCGGAGTGCCATTTCATAGGATCAGAGACTCCAAGGATATAGTCCACCATTTTAGACTGTAAAAGCAAAGGTTGCATTTTTCGTACCCAATCAGCAAACTGATTCAGAAACAGGAATTGCTCATCACAAAGAGTTCCAGGATAAGATAAATACCTTATCTTGGTTATTTGGGTGCAATGTCGAACCATAAACACAACAGAAATCAACAGGAGGAAGAACATTTAAGAAGCTTGAAAGCTCATCCCTTTGAGTAGTTTCCATTTCGAAAAAGGACCCTTGTAATAAAAAATGGAATGCGTAACTCCCCCACTGGTTCCAGAATTCAACTGAGCAGACCTATTCAAACGAAGAAACGGAATTAAGGTTTTCTTCTGATAGAGTGATCAATTCGATTTCCAGTAATCTAGGTAAAGTTTCTACAATTAGGTTTATAAATCACTGTGTATAGAGAGAAAAAAAAACCTTGGAAAAGGAGAGAAACGAAACCAGAGGAGGTATGCGAATGTGTTACAGAACAATTGAAGAAGCTGCGACTGCGAGTGAAGGCGGCGCGGAGCGAGGAAGCACAACAAACACCGTGAAGTGGGTTGGGCCAAAAGATTAGTTTCTAATCAATGTTATTTCGGACCCGGACCGGTAAACCCAGAGCCGCTCAATAATTCGGTCTGGGTCTAGCTCTAAAATCCTGGTGCTAACGAACCGGGAAAACCGACAACCCAGCGGTTCGGCATTTTATTTCTGAACCCTCGATCACTTTTCCCATCATTTTTTATTTTTTTACCGATTTGTTCTGTTGATAATGCAAAAATGATATATTCCGGTTTTTTGAGTTTGGAGTGAAGAAATGACGAGGAAGAGTTATAATTTACTTTTCTGGTCAATAAAAATGTAAACACTAATCATAACTTTCAATAAATGGACCATAATCCATAAATACACGAAAGCTTGTGGGAGGCACACGCCAGCCAGCAGCGGCGAACGACAGACGTCATCAGCTCTCGACGGCTCGTTTCCATGCCTTTATTATCCATCACGTGGACCCCACACGCCCCTTCGTGAAAAGTCAAAACCATCTTTAACTATTCAATACTTATGATTGAAAAAGAGATTAAAGCCGTGGACAACAATTCCACTGAATAAAATTGTACTATCTAGTAACCTTGACTTCATATAGTCGATAAATAAATGAATAAAAACTGTTAAAAAAAAAACATATTAATCTGTAGGTAATTCAATGTAGTACACTCAACAAATTTTTCCAATAATATAACTTTTTACCTGAATAAAAACCACTCCACTGCGATTATTATTTTTTACTTTTAAGAATTAAGATACGATGACGTGTCCATGAGCTTAGTGGGCACGCAACGTAATAGAAAACGACAAAAGTAAAAAAGAGAAAGGCACATGTCGAACTCACGTGTCCACTTAAACGCACCACTTCTTCTGTGCTCTCCACGCGCCTCTTTCTTTCCACCACACGCCCTAGCTTCTTCTTCTTTTTTATTTTTTTTTTGTTTCCTCCAATTTCACTCTTCTATTTCTCAGATTCTCGTAAGCTTTTGTTATTTCTTCTATTCGTTTTCGAATCCTAATCGTCTACAATTCCCGACGAGATTCTCACCGGAGAAAGGTAGTTCTTTTTTTCTTCTGAGTCTTTTGTGTTTCGATTTGAGCTGTGAGAACTTAGCGGTAATTTTTGATAATTCTTCACAGTTTTTTTTGGTTTGACAAGAATATATTGTGGTTGATAAAGTTGAGAATCTAGAAGCACTTCTCAGATTCATTAAAATCAGAGTTATAATCTTCAATTGGTGGGGGGTTTGAATTAATCATCTTCTCTCTCATTTTAGGTGACTTGACAGAGAATCTTGTTCTTTTACAAAAGTAAAGATGGTATCGAAAACTCCTTCCACATCGTCTGATGAAGCAAATGCTACTGCAGATGAAAGGTGAATCTTCAAGAGACAGTTCTCGAATATATAGATTAATGGAACCTTGTATCTTTGTTTCTGGTGATTGATTATGTTTAGTTTATAAAACAGGTGTAGAAAAGGTAAAGCACCCAAAAGGATTAACAAGGCTGTTCGTGAGAGGCTTAAGCGCGAGCATTTGAATGAGCTTTTCATTGAATTAGCTGATACCCTTGGTAAATTTCACATCGTTCTATCAACAATTGCTTCAGTTAGGCTGTTAACTAAATATAAATGTTAATGAGTCTGGTCAAATTTTGAATGTGATTGTGATATCTAACTGGGGAACATTATTTTCCTCTTGTCTCAGAACTAAATCAGCAGAACAGTGGGAAAGCCTCCATACTATGCGAAGCTACTCGATTTTTGAAAGACGTGTTTGGTCAAATCGAGTCCCTTAGAAAGGAGCACGCTTCTCTCCTTTCTGAATCTAGCTATGTAAGCCACTTTCTATATGCTCATTGATTGTCTTTATGTATCTTGTGACACGGATTAGGAAAGCTAAGACGGATGGATGTTGCTTCAACAATCTTTGTTTAGATGTTTGTCTCAAACGTCTTGTTGATTGAAACTGGTATTATGTAGGTAACCACAGAGAAAAATGAGCTGAAGGAAGAAACTTCAGTGCTCGAGACCGAGATCTCGAGACTACAGAACGAGATAGAAGCAAAAGGGAACCAGTCGAAACCCGACTTCAACACCTCTCCTGCACCCGAGTACCACCATCATCATTATCAACAACAACAACAACATCCTGAACTTGCATCTCAGTTCCCAGGACTTCCCATTTTCCAAGGAGCCGGCTATCAACAATCTGCTGCAACTCTTCCTCCGCCTGCAACAGTTCTTGTCCTTCCGATCCAACCCGATTCCCAGACACAAGATATTTCAGACATGACAGGGCCTTTGCAGACACAAACGCCTTCGATGCATAATACCTCAAATGTGAGTAAGCCATGTCCAAGGTATGCTAGTGCAGCTGACTCGTGGTCTTCTCGGCTACTTGGAGAGCGGCTGAAAGCCAGTGAATGAAGTCTTTGGCGGCTCCACAAGGAGTAGCAACGCCAGGGTTAACCGGAAACAGAGACAGGGCAACTTGTGAAGGACCCTGGTTTTGTATATTTTTAACATCCTCTAATGTCCTTGTGGGTTTGGCCTTCGCCATTTCTTGTTTTTGATGTGGTTGTTCATAGGATCAGGAAGTTATGGCCCTTCTGGGTCGTTTGAGAAAAATAAGTAAATTAGCTCTAACCTTTGTCATTTTCTCTTGTTGTAAGATACTAAAACAACAAATGAAACCACAGAAGAACAAATGAAACAAATAAAAAGATCAAAGCTTTATTTAAAAAAGAGCAAATGTAATGGAAACTAAAATGTGAATTTGGGTCTAAAAAACCGGTTAAGTGGTTCTGGTTTTGGATTGGTTAAAGAAAAGGATGGTATTTTGGTAAAATAGGCACACAGGAAAAGAGAAGTGAGAGAGCCATCTTATCTGCTATCGAGTGGGTAAGAAGATTCAGAAAACAGAAATGGCGAATTCACTATGCTTCTTCTCTTCTCCTCCTACCTTTTGCTTCCAATCCCCCAGCAAAAACCCTAAACCTACTCACTTCTTCTCAACTAATGATAACACCTCGTCCTTGGTCCAGAAGAGAGAGCTGCTTCAGACTTCCAAATCCCAAAGCTTTGAGATTAAGGTTAGATTTTTCCCAAACTCTGTTCTTCTCTATCAAATTTTCTTAGTCCATTTACCATTTCGTTGATTAAAAATCTTTTCTTTTGGTGATAAATAGGCCACAAACAGTACTCAGGGCACAAAACCAAACAGCATAGTTTGTGCAAATTGTGAAGGGAACGGTAAGTTCTTACCGGTTTATAATTCTCTTAGTTTATACTTCTGAATTGGTTAGTAATTTGACAAAAGATTTTGTGTAAATATTTTCAAAGGTTGTGTGGCATGTTCTCAATGCAAAGGAGGTGGTGTGAATTTGATTGATCATTTCAATGGGCAGTTTAAAGCTGGTGCACTCTGTTGGCTTTGCAGGTTTGCAACATCTTATCTCCTTTCTTCTTCTTTCTTCTCCGTAACACACAAAAGTCATTACTTAATATCTTGTTGGCAGAGGTAAAAAGGAGGTGTTGTGTGGGGATTGCAATGGAGCTGGTTTCATTGGTGGGTTCTTGAGCACCTTCGATGAGTAGTACAAAATAGCTGTTGATTACATGGGATCTTGTGTTCAAAAACACTCTTTATAAACCTTAGAAGATGTAATCTTTCTCTCTTTCAATGCTCTTCTAAACCAACATGTATTACTACTATTTGTTATTGCACTTCAAACTTTTATTGTATTGTTGTATTTTTTGATGCTTCTCTCTCTCTCTTTTCTTCAATAAACTGAAATATTGTTTTAAGTTTATGAAAGTCCTAGTTAATGGCTTGAAATGATGATATATCTAAAAAAATTTGGATGGAAAACTGAAATGGTTTGGAGAAGAATTAATTTAGAGTTGTGTTGCATTTACATTTGAAACAGAGTGTTTTGTACCATCCTAGTATCTAACCCAATGATAAAAGTGTATGGAGTTTGTAATTTACTTATAGAAATTGATTTAAATATTTGATATTGTAGTTTGGATAAAATAATCGATCCTATTGGAATCAAATAAAAACATGTACATAGTTTTGATTAAACTGAAAAAAAAAAAAAAATTGCACCTGAAAAAAGGAGAAGAAATGGAAACAACTGTAAATAACAGATAAACGCATCTGAGACCTAACAAAAGGACCTTTTTTTCTCTTACCTGTTGTTGTCGTCGTCGCTGGGTCAGAATCTCGTTCTTGTGTTTTTCTTTTCATCTCGCTCCCCATTACAAATCTGTCTGATTCTCCTGATAGTCGAGCCAGAAACCTAGACGAGGAAACCCAGAAAGGGTAATATTAGTTCGTCTCTTACGGATATATATTACCCATTGATTGCTTGGAGCTCCTCTTGCTTATCTCAACATCTGTTTGTTGCGTAATTTCAATTAGATTTGTTCCAGAAAAAATTAAAAGATTTTTGGAACTGTGGCGTGTAGACCAAGGAACTAGGTATGCGTTTCTGTCTGATCTTTTGATCATTCGTGTCGTGTGTCATCGTATTACCGATTGATGATTCCGGTCTTTGTTATCCCTGCTTCCTACTTAATAATTAGGGAAAATGATGAACGCAAATGCGATTCCATAGGAGAAATCAGCAGTTATTACGTCGTGATGAGATTTTCGATTCGAAGGCTTTAGATAAGAAACTTTGGAAATCGAAGGCAAAAGGGGTTTTATTTTATGGGGCGAGCATTGGAATCATCTGGTGCTCTTTTTCCAGTTTGCTGTTGTAATCTAAACTATCTTAAAACTTGGAATGGCTTGTTTCCAGAGAAATATTCCCACAGAGAGGGAGAATGACAAGGTTTGTGAGTTTTTGGGTAAAGGTTATCTTCAATCTCTAAAGTACTTTGATTTAATGTTGGCATAAAACTTGGTGCAGGCGATAGCAATTCTGAAGAAAGGGGCCTATCTATTGAAATACGGACGGCGTGGGAAGCCTAAATTCTACCCTTTTCGGCTTTCAAGCGTACCATTCATAACATTCAGTTTCTTTACCAAATGCACAAACACAGTATGTGTAAGTTTATTTCAAAGCTCAAGTTTGTGTTTTGATAGTGGTTTTCTCAACTGTTTGCAGGATGAAATATATTTGTTATGGTATTGTGGCAAAAAGGAGAAACGTCTTAAACTGAGTTCTGTGACAAGGATCATACCTGGACAGCGAACTGTAAGTTCAAATGTATGAATCATTTATCTGGTAACAGTTTTGCTGCAGATTTCTGAACAAACGAATGTTCTTGTAAGAACTTTTCCAGGCAGTTTTCCAACGATATCCTCAACCCACCAAGGAATATCAATCCTTTTCTCTTATATATGGCGACCGGTCTCTGGATTTGGTTCGTATTTTGCTCCCTGTGGGCTTTTTGCTGTTGTTTCCTGATATGTATTAGCTCTCTTCTGAAGACCATAATATATAATCTCCATTGAGGTTCTTACTACTGAATCCTCATGAATAGGTATGTAAGGACAAGGATGAAGCTGAGTTCTGGCTCACTACCCTTCGTGCTCTTCTCTCACGAAACAACTCTTCTGCATTGGTACTTCACTCAAGAAGTCGTAGTCTTGCTCCTGACAATGGAGAACAAAGTAGTTCGAGCAAGAACTCTAAGTCCAACATTAGATCCGTCAGCAGTGACACAAGCTACGAGGTTTTGTTGGTTTTTTTACTTTCTTCATGAGAGCACCATCGGGTTGTTTCCTACTTATTATCTTCTTATCTCATCTGGCACTTTTGCAGGAACATGCAAAAAAGGCCTCAGGATCTCACTGCAACACTCCACAGAGACTGGGGAAAGTTTTCTCAGAGGTTTTGTCACAAACTGCAGTTCTAAAGGCACTCTCTTTGGACGAACTGGTCCATAAACGTCATACTTCGCCTCCAGAGGCTATAGAGAATCGATCTACTAATCATTCCCCTGCCGTTGATACATGTAAATATAGCATTTCCAGCGCAGTGAGCTCATCTAGTCAAGGATCTTCTTTTGAAGACTTGAAGTCTCTCTGTGATGTCTTCGTTTGGGGAGAAAGTATTGGAGATGGGCTATTAGGAGGTGGTATGCACAAAAGTGGCAGCAGCTCTTCTCTAATGACTGATTCTTTTTTGCCCAAAGTCCTAAAATCACATGTGGCACTTGATGCCCAGAGTATTTCTTGCGGCACCAATTTTGCAGTGTTAGTCACAAAGCAGGGACAGATGTACAGCTGGGGAGAAGAATCTGGTGGAAGGTTAGGACATGGAGTTTGTTTCTACGTTCCACAGCCAAAACTTATCGATGAATTTGACGGAGCAACTGTGGAGTTAGCTGACTGTGGAGAATTTCATACTTGTGCTATAACAGCCTCAGGGGATCTATATGCTTGGGGCGACGGAGCACATAATGTCGGTCTCCTTGGACTTGGTAGTGAAGCTAGCCATTGGAAACCAGTACGAATTCTCGGTCAGATGGAGGGTATAAATGTGAAAACTATATCTTGCGGACCGTGGCATACAGCTTTTGTGACATCAGAAGGTAAGCTGTTTACATTTGGTGATGGTACTTTTGGTGCGCTTGGGCATGGTGATCGTATAAGCACAAACATACCTAGAGAAGTCGATGCGCTAAGTGGCTGTAGAACGATAAGGACAGCTTGTGGCGTTTGGCATTCAGCTGCTGTTGTCAGTGTTTTCAGTGAGGCCACATCATCGGGAAAGCTCTTTACTTGGGGTGATGGAGAGGATGGGAGACTCGGACATGGTGATATAGAGTCTAGACTAATCCCATCTTGTGTAACTAAACTGGATACAACTAGCTTTCAACAGGTAGTTTGTGGTCAGAGCATTACTGTTGGTCTCTCTGTGTCTGGACAGGTTTACGCAATGGGAATTGCTGATCCGAGCCAAGATAATGTTGTGAGAGCTCCTTCTTGCATTGAAGGGGGTCTAGGAAAGAGTTTTGTCCAAGAAGTGGCTTGCGGGTATCACCATATCGTGGTTTTGAACGCAAAAGCTGAGGTCTACACTTGGGGCAAAGGATCAAACGGACAGCTCGGGCACGGAGACACCGAATATAGACGCATGCCGACTCTTGTGAAAGCTTTGAAAGGTAAACAAGTGAGAAAAGTGGTGTGTGGTTCTAATTACACAGCAACCATTTGTCTTCACAAACCAATTACGGGTACCGATAGTTCTAGGTGCTCAGGTTGTCGCCATCCTTTTAATTACATGAGGAAGCTCCACAACTGTTATAACTGTGGGAGCGTCTTCTGTAATTCATGCACTAGTAAGAAATCCTTAGCAGCAGCCATGGCTCCCAAGACGAATAGTCCTTACCGTGTTTGTGATGACTGCTATATCAAACTCGAAGGAGTGAGAGAATCTTTAGGAACCCCGGCGAATAGTGCCAGATTTTCAAACGCAAGTCTACCATCTAGCTGTAACGAGATGGACGAAATTGGCACCACACCGCAGCGTCAGCTTCTTAGGGTGGATTCATTTGATTTCTTCAGACAAACTAAGATCCCGGACCTGAAAACCATTGGTGAAACTTCGGGAGCAAGCTGCACAGCGTCGAATCACTCGAAGATGGATATTAAAGGTAGTTTTAACCTGAAAGGCATACAGCAACTCTCCAGGCTTACCTCTTTTGATTCAGTTAATCAAGAAGGCAAACAACGTTCCAAGCATTGCGCTTCAAAATCAGACACATCCTCTCTTATAAGACACTCAGTGACTTCTGGTATCCCGTTTTCACGTAGGGGTTCTGTTGAGTTGTTTCCTTTGTCGATAAAATCCAGCCCGGTTGAATCTGTTGCTACTACTTCCGACTTCACCACCGACATTACAGATCATGAGTTACTGCAAGAAGGGCCAAAGAAATCCAATCAGTGCCTGAGCCATGAAATATCAGTACTCAAAGCACAGGTTAGTCCAACCACTTAAACTGTATTGAATCAAATGTAGGATAAGGAATTTTTCTGTAGATTGTGGATGAAGACAAGTAAAAACTATTACTACTCAGGTGGAAGAGCTTACCCTAAAATCAAAACAACTAGAAGCCGAACTGGGAATGACTTCAAAGAAACTTGAAGTTGCGGTGTTAATGGCCCGTGATGATGCAGAGAAGATCAAATCTTCAGAAGCGATAGTTAGGTCCCTAACTCTGCAGGTACATTTTGAATCATTTGCTAGTCCTACTTTGATATATGATTGTCGAGCTCCGGTAATGGAGATTTCATTCTCTTTTTCTTCTTCCAGTTGATGAACGCAACCAAGAAAGAAGTAGACAACACAAAGAGACGCCGAGGCTCGTTTTGATTTAAACCTTTTAACTATAGCGAACAACCTCTAATTTGATCGAAGTAAGTGAATAGATTGAGAATTCTGGGGTTGAATGTAAAATACAAGAAACAGAAGATTTCTCCTTTTATCAAATTACATACCAAAAATAAACCAATGTAGTAATTACTTACAGAGCAGAGCAAGAAGAGAGAGCTCACAACACACACATATGAATTCGAAATTGACAAACAGAGAAAAAAAGAAAAGTTTCAACCTTTGTGATTGGTTTAGTGAAGTATCATCAAAAGCTTCTTCATTTGGCTAACAATGGCCAAGCTAATACTCATCATCTGATTAGCCATCTCCATCTCTTTCTTGATCTCCTTTCCCACAACTGTTCCCATTTCTTCAATCCCATCGGAACAAGTCTCACCGTCAGTCATGGCGGCGCTGATCCACGTCTTGACATCTCCGACGACTTCTTTCTTCAACCAATTCCCTCCCTTCTTCTTCTCTCTCTCGATCTCAGACATCGACTCGTTGAGTTGACTCAGCGCGTCGGTGTAAAGCTTAACGCAATCACCAACCGCTGCGTCCTCAGGCATATCGTTGATTGATCGAAAAGACGTAGAGAGGCTTGAAACCTCTTTAGAAGCGACTCGAAGAGAAAGCTCGAGGATTGATTCAGGGTTCAATTTTGAATCCGATTCGTTGAGAGAAGAAGATAAAGAATTGAGACAAGTCTCTGGGTAACGCGTCACGGCACATACTGACTTGAGCGAGGCGGAGGAGATAGGAGGATGGTGGGGAGGAGAGTGAGTGAATGCTCCGGCGGTTAAGGCGACGACGGCGAGGATTAAGAGGAGAGATACGATTGAGACGGTGGCGATTAGGGTTTTACGGGAAGATGATGATGGTTTGGGAAGTGGAGAATGATGATGAATTTGGTTTTCTTGATCGGATACTTTGCCGTAGCCTTTCAAGGTGTTGATTGACTCCATTGAAGGGGAATATGATTCTGCTTGGTTTTTGATCGGATCAATGAGTCTGTGATTTTGGGATTTGGGAGATGAGAAAAAGTCAACAAGAAGAAGTTGAAAAAATGAAGCTTTGTAGCATTTCATAAGCCCAAAGTCACAACGTATCTCTGACTTCCACGTCTTCTTTTTTTACGTTTCAAACCATTTTTGCTACCACGCGGGGAAATTACTTTAATAGAAGAAAAACACCTAAGTTTTCAAACTAAGGTTTTAATCATAGTTTCAGAGTTATTGATTAATGGATTAGTGTTTTCAGTGTCCAAAAAAAAAAATCACAGTTTCAAATTGACAAGTAAAGCATAATCAGTAAACATAAGACTAACCTTATTGTTATGGTTTAGGATAACGACATACACACGACTCTTCTCAAATAAATCATATCTAAAGAACTTTTGTCCAATTTTTTTCAAATAATATATTGGTAACCAATAACATTTTAGAAGGATTTGCTGCAAACCCATATGATTTCATGCATTAGATAATGTTACTTGATGTAGTTTCATTATGATATCGAAAAACTTGGATCTGGATGTTTGCAGTAGGCTCAATCCCACCATCCTGTATTTTTTGTGCCAACTTCTTCAGTACAAACACTCTTTAAATTCCTCAACGACCTTGAAATAATGAAATTATATGTTATTTATTTTATAACAGACTTTTTATTTATTTTAATTGGTAAGTTAAATAGTTTTTTGGCACATGCCCAATAATCAGAATCAGTTATTTTCGGTTTTTAAGTCCACAACCCAAATTACCCGAGAACTGAACGGATCCTAACCGATTATAATTTCGGTTAAATTTGGCATACAAAAAACCGAAAAACCGAACCGAACCGAACTGACCCAATAAACCGAACTCCAAGGCTTAGGACAAATCAGAATATACAATTAAAACAAATAAAATAAAATAAAATTAAAAGTTGCTATCTTTCCAGTTGCCGCTGCCAGCCGTTTCATCTCTTCTGCTTTTTCACTTTTCCGTTCTCTCTCTATCTCTGCTTCCGTTTCTCCTTTCAAAACAGATCGAATCAAAAAGAGAATTCTTGACGTATTCTTCTCCATTTTCCATCAATACCCGATTCTTCTATCGCTGTCGTTTCCAAGAAAAAGAGGGGATTTTTTTTTTTGGGGTTTAGAGACTAAACAAACTCAAATGACGACGAACATTGGAATGATGGATAGTGCTTACTTCGTCGGAAGAAACGAGATTCTGACTTGGATTAATGATCGTCTTCACCTCAATCTCTCTCGCGTCGAAGAGGTATATGTGTTATTTGAATTTTGTGTTGTATATCTGCATGTGGGGCTTTCTCTAATTCTTCTATGGTAGTGTTGATTTGGTTCATTTGCTGGATATTTGGGGGATTAGGGTTTTGGAACTTGGACAAGATAATGCTAGATTTGGGTTTGAATTTGTTTCAATTGGATTACAAGATTTCGATGAGAATTCAGTGTTAGGATTATTGGAGGATGGTAGTGAGATTTGGGGCTAAGTTAGTATATGAGAGTAAGATGATGTTTGGATAAGAGTAGACAAAGGGCTTTAGGCTTTGGCATTGTACGACTGTTTTCTTGTTTTCAGTGTTAAAAGTTGCAATGCCATAGATTCACTGTTGTTGCTGTGAGGGATCTAATTACTCCTACTAGTTTTCTATTCAACTAACTGTTCTTGAATGAAAATTCGTGTCACTGTTGTCTCAGTAAATTTTTCTGGGTTTTGTTAGGCTGCATCTGGTGCTGTGCAATGTCAGATGCTTGATATGACCTTTCCAGGAGTTGTGCCAATGCACAAGGTGATTTTTACTTTTATATTTATAAATCTTACAATTACTTCGCTTCGTGGCGGCTTAATATCTTACATTCTCCTCTGCAAGGTTAACTTTGATGCAAAGAACGAGTACGACATGATACAAAACTACAAGGTCCTGCAAGATGTGTTCAACAAGCTGAAAATTACAAAGGTAAATCAATCATCTCTTGCTTTCCTGGAGTACCTGTGTATGTATATATTACTCACCTTATTTGTCTTACTGAGAAAATACCTCAGCCATTGGAAATTAACAGGCTTGTCAAAGGCCGACCATTGGATAACTTGGAGTTTCTGCAATGGCTGAAGCGTTACTGTGATTCCATAAATGGTGGCATTATGAATGAGTATGGGGTTTCATCTGTCAGATTTTTTGGATTTGTTACCCTTCCATTGTTTCCCAAACAATTAAGCTTCTAAAACCAATGGTCTCTTGTAGGAACTATAATCCGGTGGAAAGAAGATCAAGAGGTGGTAAAGATAGGGGTGTGAAGGGATCTAACAAGATTCCAAAGTCACTGCAAACTAACAATAATCATCCTCCATCCAATTCCAGTTCGGTTGGTCTTATCAAAGCCTCAGGTCTGCCTGTTAAACAGCAGGTTTTCTATTTAAGCAATAATGTATCATTCTAAACATCGTTGGGATCATAATTCTCAGGGCCCAAGCTAGCAAAAGCAGCTGAAGTGCAGGCTTTGTCAAAGGAGGTACATTGCCATAGATCCTATCGCTCTTAGTATAAGCTTTCTACTTAGTTTTCGCCTATCCTCTAATGGATAAAACGTCCATCATATGTCATATATAACCCTTTTTCAATACAGCTTGCGGATCTCAAGATCTCTACTGATCTCTTGGAAAAAGAAAGAGACTTTTACTTCTCCAAGCTCCGGGATGTAGAGATACTCTGCCAAACTCCTGAACTAGATGATCTTCCGGTAAGCGTTTCCGTCAAGCCTGTTCCTTTTTTTTTAACTTGTTTCAGTCGATCTTGCATAGTGTATATCATTTTTTTTATTAGAATCAAGAGGAAAATAAAGAGTTCTTAACAATGAACTCCTCATTGCACAACCAGATTCATGAGCGAGCATATTTAATGCTTCCCGTCATATGTACCCAACATTTTTGAAGATCATTGTGTTTGACTCTGATTTATGCTTCCCTGGAATGCAGGTAGTGGTAGCAGTGAAGAAGATACTGTATGCAACCGATGCAAATGAATCTGCACTAGAAGACGCTCAAGAGTACTTAAACCAGTCCCTAGGAGTTGAAGCTGAAGATGAAGGAAACGGAGAACAAGAAGAAGAAGAAAAGACTCAAGCCTAAGCTCTGACTATTAACAATTCTAAGTAGAAGAAATTTCTGGATCAAATTTTTCCAGAGTGACCTGGCCATGGCCTTCTCTTCTAAGTTTTCTTTGTTAAAGACTTAAAAAAGAACTTACTGAAACCTGAAGATGAATGAGCTTCTATTAGAGAGCTTAGTTTGAGAACAATGAGACTTAGTTGTGTTACTATTCAAGAGGTTTTTTCTTGTTTTAAAACAACTACTTTGACCCAAAGTGAGAAGCTTAAAAGTGTCGAGCTTCCTTTTCTTTTGTTTCTTTATTAAATTATGAGTCATTAAGGTAAAGGTCAAACCGAGACGAAACAGAACCGGGGCTGGTTAGTACAATTTCAATTAAAAATCCAAGGTTGAGTTTTATATTTTAATCCACAAATAAATGAAATGATCTCACCTATCCGTATTTGTGCGCGTCTATGCAAAACATATGAATGTACCTTCCTAGTCTGACTCTCCGAGGACAAGTGAGATATTGATTTACTGAAAGAGGTCTAACTAAGAGAACACTCTACTCTTAGCTACCTTCTTAGCTTCGGCTTCACTCAAATACCGAACTCCGTTCTCGCGTAACCACTTAGCGCCTCTACTCAGACCGTCCTTCACTTGCTTCTCTTCCATCTTCAGAAGCGTAAGCCCCTCGCTTAATTTAGGAAAGAAACCTTCGGGTCTAACGCACCATGCCCTGAAAACCCCATATAGAACCTCCACATCTTCTTTAAACCTTTCAACTCCATCATTGGAAAACTTCACATTCGCCATCAAGATGCTTTTGAAGAACAACCTGTCTATCTCTGAGGCTAGACTCCTCCACATAGCTGTAAAGTCTGCTTTGTTTAGATTTTCTTCTATTATAGACGTTTTTCCTTGCAAGTAGTCCAGAGCCCCAACTAGTGTCCTTGACACCGTCCATTCTTTGTCTTTCTTCTCCTGCCATTGCTTTCTGTTTTTAACGTAGTCTCGAGTTCGTGCATCAAAACCCCTCAAGACCACTACAGACAACTTGTTTATCCACTCTAATCGGAACTTCTCCAACTTCTCAAATTCGTCTCCAAAAATACCTTCAGATGGTTCTGTAAAGTTCTCCAGTCCTGGAATTTCCTGTGGATCATGCTGTCCAATTCCCATTTCAAGGAAAAAGACATCCTCACTCCATTCTTCTAAGACAGATTCAATGTAGTGACCAGCATTGATAGAGTTTGAGACCTTAATTAGATCATTATTTTCGGTTAATGCAGTTAGTCCTTCGGCTTCTTGGCACCTGAGAAGGACGCAATCCAAGAACTTCTGAATTGTTGGTGAGGCTGCCAGTCTCAGGAACCTTGCCCTCAAGTAAATGGCCGGCACTGATTTGGATCGTTCAATTATTGATGACAAGTGCTGCAGAAAGATGCTGGATATAATTGGTGGTCTGTAAACGTTGGAAGTGGAGATGAGTTCGTCTTGGACCTTCACAGTCCAATTTCTGTCGTAATCAATCTCCGCCTTAAATTTGACGAGCCTCTCATCTAGCTCTATCTCTGCCCATAAATCCAGCCAATCAGGTCTGTCACAGAAAACTGAGAGAGACGAAATTCTCAAAAGATTCCCATCTTCTTGAAGCGAAAGTATTCCTGATTGTGATACCAGAGCCTGAACTCGCTTATCAAAAGAGATCATCAGGTCAATGAGATGGAGCCACGAAACCTTGGCCTCAGAACGAAGATCAGTTTCATTTCCTTCGTTTAGCTGACCAACATATATAGGGAATATCTCTTTCACCAAGTACAAAGACAGTGAGCTAACCATAGCCGAAACCCACTCTTCTCGGCAACTGTACCCAGCTAATTTTGCTTCATCAACGAGCGGTTGTAACAACTCATCCATAGAATCGACATAGTCCCTTGTGATTTTATACACAAGGGCAAAAATGAACTCAGGCTTTTCACTCCACTTTGTAAAATGTCGCTGAGATGCAACTGTCAGAGGATTGACCAGCTCTTCAATAGCCCAGAGTGGCTGGTGGAAAAGAACATTTTCTCCCTTATGGCTCCCAAGCTGCCGTGACTTTCTTTGCAACTGCAACCCCTGCAGGCTGCACAAGGCATGAAAATTTCCACAGTATTGACTTTTGAGGCTCCCTTCCATTGTGAAAAGCGGATTTTGGACTTCTTCTGACTTTGAATCAAGACTCGCTGAAGTTAGTGTAGAAAGCTGAGGTGGCCATCCAAGAGACGAAAGCAACGCTCTGTAATCAGAAATTGCCTGAGGTCTCATCATGGCTAAAGCTCTATCTACTCGGTGATCGACAGCAGAAACAAGACGTGCCCACCGAGGATGTCTCCTTGCCACAGAACTCAGTATCTCTTCTGTAGTTTTAAGTGTTTTGATAGCATGTAGACGCACTTCCTGAAATCAGTAAAAAGTTTAGAACATTGATACACACATACGGTCTAAAGTTTGATACATAATACTCAAGCTAAAAACAGTGTGCTTACTTCAAAACCGCTTGACCGAGATGTTCTCAAGTTTTTTTTCAAAGAAGACATCACAGCATCCTCGATATCACCCACTAGAGTGTCAAGTTTTAGTGCAGTCTCTGAAACATTGAGAAACATCTTGAAATGTTGAAAGTGACTAAAAACTAATCATGATCAATCCATCGAAAACACCAAATCATAACATAAGGCTATTGTTTATCAGAAACTACCCGTCAAATATATTCCAACCATCAAATGCAAAACGCCTTAACACCAAATGAAGCAAACATACCAGCATAAGCCCGAACAGACTCAACTTGTGCTACTTCCTTTGCTAATGACGGAAGCTCCTCCCCAGCTACATGCTCCGTCGTCTCCTCCTCCTTTCCGCCATCTAAATGAATTAAACAGATAACAATTCTCAAAAGTTTTAACAAACGTCACAAGTTTTGCCAGCATTGCAAAAATATACCACCACCAGAGATCAAATTTTCATCTTTGAATACAACATTTCACAATAATAATCTGCATTTCGCTGTTTCTTCAGATGAATCGTGATGAAATAATACGAACCTGACGCGGAACGCGGGACGCAGGTAGAAGAAGAGAGATCAGCCAATTTGGCATTAACCTCGACAAATAGACCACCGACGCGATCCGAAAACGAAGCGTAAGCAGCGAGACCTGACTCGAGCTGGCGATTTAATCCAGCCAATCTCTGATCCAATTCGGAAATCTCAGTCCGTAACTCGGAAACCAGACCCGGAGACTGAGAGAGATCTCCGGCGTCTCTGAACCTATCATCGAGGAAGCTAAATACCGAAGGGGAGAAGCTCGAGACCTGAGGAAGTGGTTTGATCGCGTCCATTCGCGGCTCGTCGTTGGCTCAATTTCATCAAGAACAATGAGAGAATTCGTTAGAAGAGGTTACTGAGTCATTGACTCGGAGTGTTAACGAGTTGTGAGTTTTCGGTAACACGGATAATGGGCCCTATTTTAGCCCATCAAGGGACAGGACAGTGGTTTCAAATAAATGGTGTTTGTCTTTCAAATACATTGATTCATTGGATTAGTAGAGATTGACCATATCAAACTAAACGTTAAATGCTCTTGTACGACGAGGTTCGTCTACTTCATATTGCTCTTGTCAAACTGCTTCATCACGGCCACATCATATAGCACCCGCCAAAAACATGCTTTCAAAGGTCTCCTAGTCCTAAAACTAAGAGGATATGATCCAGCTACGACGAAAACCTGGTCACACAGACACAGGACTTGGGATATGTATTCTTCTATATATAAATACCTTCTTACTACTTCTAGCAAAGGAGATCATAGACATGAAATAATGAACCGTTTTGAGAAATCGTAATATGTTTTCTCTGAAACGAATACAGAAAGAGTGAGGAAAGATCGACTCATCAGAGGGTGATAATCGTTGCTTGTCCCGCCTCACGCTAAACATATTGTCCAATAAAATTGTGTGTTTTTTTTTGTCGATATGACGTTGTCTTTAGTTTTAAAGAATCTTCATACGCTTTGCCTAGTCTTAGATGATGTTTTACGCAAAGTATCCACAAGACAAAAGGGTATCTGTTTTTTTTGTATCTTTTAGAAAACAGAGAATTTATATTTATTCAAATGTTTTCTATGGAGAATATTCTACACTAAGACTAAAAGGGAAAATTTTATGTAGTCCATATTTGGGAACTTTATAAAATTCTCTAGCTTAGCATGCGAGTTGCAAAGAGTACCCGTACAACTATCATATGATATATCATGCTAATCACTTAAATTTTCACTTAATCCCCTATATATTAATTGAAAATCATTTTAGCAAAATAACCTTACGTTTACGTGGAATATTACGACACTGCTATGCTGATGTGTCGTCACCAGAATGATTTTCAGAAAATATATTTTTAGGACATTAATTATTAGACTAATTATATAATATGTCATTAGATCAATCATATATAATAAATTGTCTTTATTTTATCTTACCAAAATTAAATTTATTTATTTATGGAAAATCAAGTAAGTAAATATTTCATAAAAAATAGCTGATTTTATTGTTTCCTAAATTATAGATTTCAATTATTTATACAATAATATACTATATAAATATTTAGAAATGTTTATTTAATTTATTAATTTTTGAAAAATATTAAAAATATCTTATTCCGCGTATAATACGGGAATTACCTAGTTTAATATTATATAGGTAAAGTGTTTAGTACCAAACACTTTTTGCTTTTGTTTTTCTGTTTTTTTTTTTGTTTTTTTGGTGTTTTTTTTTTTTTCTCTTTGGTAATCAAGAAATTGCAGATATACGAATGTTACACTTTTAACTCATTTTTTTTGGGTCTAGTTACACTTCTTCTTAACAAGTCTCCATATATGTCAAGTACAACTATGGAAAATTAAAATGGAGCGATGGGATCGCACCGGCAAGCTTAGGATTATAGTATTTGCATGCACGAGTGTGACGTACACGTACCTATGTATTTATATGCTTAAACAAATAATGAATTTCGTGTTTTCTATGAAAGTGTGTAGTATTGGGTCTAGTACATTTTGTATATATATAATTATCTTATACAATAAATATTTTCGTTTGAATCATATACAATAGCATAGAAGCGAATAATTCAGACATAAACCATATGGCAAAGAGATCTCCATAATCTTTCTTGGAATTCTGTTGTACTAAAATCTAAATAAAAATATATCACTATTTTAAAGACTCCCTCAACTTGGGTTTCTCAACACTTCCAAAATATTTTTATATGTTACTTTCGTGTTCGTTTACATATGATTTAAAGATGACAGTTTTCCCATTTCGATCGAGTACTGATTTTAGATGAAAAGTTAGAGTGGTAAAAATAAACTGATTGTCATTTTAAAATTTTCTTGCTTTCAAAATTTTATATATTGTCTAAGTTCTAAAAATAATTGTTTTGAAAATTTTATAATTCTATGAATTAATTAATACAATGAGAATTATATATTTCAGACTAAATTTTCCTGTCTACAACATCTAAACTTGGTTGAATGTAAATACATCTAAACTTGATAAAAATTGTAAAAGAAACTAGAGTTTTTTTTTTATCACAAATTCTTATTTGGAATGATAAAAAGAAAGCAACAAGATTCTTTTTATATATTTCAGAATTAATTAATACAATGAGAAGTATACTTGAGAACTTGAGTGTATATAGTACACATTAAACAATAATATTTTATGATTCTTGAAATATATATAAATAATAGTGTGAAAATTAGGGAAAAAAATAAATAAAAACCAAATTAACAGAGTACATCGTGATTCTTCGCTGTATATTCCGATAAATTCATGTGCCCCGAGATCCAAGCTGACCACGCAATAGTACCGCATATTGATTAATTAATCACAAATATTCTTTATTTGGTATTTTTTGCCTACTATACAATAGTTATTTTTAATCCTCGGATTGTTAAGATTATTAAAAACCAAAACAATACATTAAGTTATTAATATTTGAAAGTACACATTTGACCATATTTAACACCACAAGTTGCAACGACAAAAAAAATAATAATACCACAAGTTGTAAGATGTGCTTGCTTTGACCTGTCAAAAGAGGATTTGTCTGTTTATTTTCTAAATTTATGAATACTAATATATATAACTTTAGTTAATTATTACGCAAACAATTTAACATATTTTATCGGTTAATGATATGCTGATAATTTTATGACCTAATGAGTCCATGTGATTTTTTTTTTCATTTTGATGTGAAGATTCATAACAATGAATTTAAAATTACGTACTAAGAACTATTAGAAAAGGTACATTGTCGAGTATATATGGTTAATCAATCCACGAACTCCGCCTAGTCATTAGTTGTTCATGGAGCAAAATCTTTCGGAAACACACAAAATAATCGACAATGAATAGTAATGGAGTACTATCATTAGTTCTTTTAAAAGCAGTTTTCTATTAATTTACCAATCGACTGTTTTGATGATAATTATACTAGCATAATGAAGAAAATCATAATTGGTAAACCACATTAATTTTTTTTCTAAAAAGAAATTTAGTGTCGGTTTTAAGCAATGCTAGAGTTATATAGTCGTTTTGAAAAACGATATCAAATCTAGCAAAAGTAATAAAAAAAAAATTAAAACTTTTTTGGGACCAATTTACATTTTATATCTATATTCTGAAGTGATCATCCCTGAGCCTAAGTTTGAAATATTCAGAATTCCCATTTGGAAGTTGGAATTCTTTCGTTGAAGCCATGTTTCAAATAAAAAGTTTTTATCGCTATTTAATTATTCCTAAAAGTAATATAATATATATAATGTATATAATATATATAATATATATATATAAATATATAATCTATCATTGATATATTAAAAATAAACAAAACTGATTATGCATACGATTTGAATTCATAATTTTCACTTAATAAATTATTACTACATTTTAAAGTTCAAATATTAAAAAATAGCAATAACAGATGATGAATCATGTTGTTCACATTTTCATAATAAATTATCTTTTGTGGTGGCAAAGCCATGTCATAGAACTCGAAAATAATTATCAACCATTATAAAGAATCATAAGATCAAATATATGTTTTTAAAAAGGTGGGACCTAATTTTACATTTTTATTTTATATTGTACATGTAAATTTTACAGAATGATGATTTTTTGTTTCAATTGTCAAAGTTACCCGGAGTTCTATAAATCAGATTCTAATTTTCTATTTTTTTTACTTTATCTTAGTTATCGATTTTCTCTTTTGTCTTAAACATATTTTTTATTTTGTTGATACTTTGTTTTTATTTTGAATTTTTTCGTCAAATGTTTTAATCAGTGACAACTCAATTATTAATGAATTTTTGAATAGGTAATATTAATTGGTAATGGAAAACGATAACCAATCTATCAGAATAAGTAAAAAATGTATGTAACTAATTCACAGTACTATTTTTTCTGCAAATCTATGTTTTACTATATATGCATCTTAATACTTTTTCTTTTCTTTTCTTAAAGGGTATTTAATTAATGCATCTTAGTAGTTGTAAGATGTAAATTTTCAGATGAAAACTGTGTTCTTTCATATGTGTCTAAAATTTCTATCCAACTGAAATGTATTGATACTTAATTCATTCGTCCATCAGAATAGAAGTTAAAAATGATGTTTCTTGTTCGGCGTATCCTTTATATGGAAATTTGAGGATTCGCACTTTTATTTACTTAACTAAAAGAAATTATTGAAAATATATACAGTATATTTCAGTTGTTAGTGTAACCATAATTAAGGAAAGTTTTGGAGTGGTTACACTAAATAAAAAGTTTTATTTGATCGTGAGACAAATATTATATAATAGGAAGAGAGACGGAGTACCATATGATTTAATTTGATTACCTATCCCCAGACAAATACTTAAGTTTGTACTACTAATAAACTGATTTATAGGAAACATGATCCATTGATTATGAATTCTTGAAATATAGTTGTAATTAATCGATCTCAATGAATTAAAAAAAAGGGAACGTTTGATTGATTATTCCAAATTTGCAATTAATCAACTGATTGATGGACGTGATATTAAAATAAGAATGAAAGAAAGACCAATAAAATGTTGAAAAAAAAAGACCAAAAACAAACTAAGGAAAAGACCAAAAACAAACTAAGGACCACTAAAAATAAAAAATACCATTAACTGAATTATTTAATCTCATCACTAATAAAACCAAAACCAACATAATTATATATATTTGTCTGTACATGCTCACATTAGTATATGTACTTGATCAAGTATGTAACCATATAAATCTTGATGGGTTGACAAACATTTCCTGGAATTACAGTTCTATATAACTCGACTCTCATTAGTTAATTATAGGCGAGTTATCTATTTCAAATTATTCATTAGTTATAAATTTTTTTGTTAACCAATACGTCTTGGATTAGTTGACATTAGCGTGAATCAGACATATAATTATATTAATATAAACTATACATATTTATATCTTAAAATTTATGATTTGTAACAATATCATCGCTATGTCACCAAGACCGGTCCAACTAAAATAGTAGCTCGAAGAGTAAAAAAATTGGGGCCTTATAAAATATTTTTTTAAATTAAAAACCATTATAAATATAATTTTGGCTGGAGTTTAATAAATAATAGTAAAAATATTAGCTATTGGAGGTCCCTAAAAACACAATCCTAATATAAAATATTAAAAATTGTAGACCTCTAAAAAATCAAAATGGCCTAAGCATACTTATCTTTGATCTTTTATACGATGCACTGTTTAAATCCGACATAATTCATTATGTTAACATAAGTGAAAGTTAGAATACTGTACCAAGGTTTTTTTTATCATCACTAATTCCAGAAATTATGCAACTTTGCCGATAAGTATGACAATATGGACAAGTTAATTATTCAGTACCATGCATATTCCCTTTGTCTATTAATTTCCGAAATGTTAGTAGCCTCCTACTTTAATCAACTAATCAAGCATTACCGTTGACAAAAAAAAAAAAAATATATATATATATATATATAATCAAGCATTACCTTTTAGATAATATATACTAAAATATCATAGGATAACTCTTGTTCTGAATTTTGGTCACTAGTGAAACATAGAGAAATATGAAAATTAGGATACAGATGTGGAATTTAAAATTGAAATTTAATACTTTTATGTTAGTAAAGGTAAAACGGAACTTTTTTTCCTACTAATTATATAAATAAAATTTTAAAACATAACGAAACGAAAATTTTATGTTGTTAACAACAAAGATGTTGCAAATACTGGTTTTTTCTGCAAAAATATATTAAAATAGAATTCTTTCAGCCTATAATATTTGCTGATCATATAATTCTAAATCTATTAGATGTGAAATTTAATTTGTATTCCATCGAAAAATTTAGCTAAACACAAAGATATGTTAGTAAAATTTTGTTTTTCCCTAATATAACTGGTATATATTCTATCATGTGAAACTAGATAAAGTAAATGTGAAATTGCCAATTTTACTATTTTGTCAGTTTTGATCTTTGTTTTCTAAAATGTATGAGTATCACTGGAATTTGGAACAGAATAAGGAGAAGAGACGTTCCGACTCAAAAAGAACCTTTCAACCACAACTAAAAAATTAAGAAAAAAGAGACGAGACACCCATACACAGAGGTGACATTTCGTTCGACTCAATAAAATCTTTCAACCACAACGACAGGGGAGTAGCGACATAATATTATCGACGATCAACAACTTTCAAATCACGCATCAAATCCATTGAAAAGAACGAGAGACTAAATATCTTCTTCCATCGTTGTCAGAATTCAAAGTCTGGACAAAATTCAAAACCATTTTTCGCCGTTAGCTCCACTTCAATTTAACCATGAAAAACTTGTACAACTAAAGACAATCTGATTAGGGTGTTTTACAGAGCGGCAGCATATAGTCTTTCTGTAAACTCTTAAACAAACACTAAATCTTGGAGACCCAAGTCAAAAAATTGACCTTCTTTCAAGGCAAATATTCAAGTTGGGAAAGAGAATACTAAACCCAAAATAGATAATCACAATATAGTTTTAATCTATCCACCGAATAATTTAACTACACTTGAAGGTACTAATTTTTATATGTTTAGGAAACATGTTAGAAGAAACTTGACTAATTTTTTTATATTTAAATTATTCCATGGAGCCAAAATGGATGGAAAATCTTCTATATAAACACAAGGTGAAACCATTCATGTTTATTCTATGCAGTTGCAGTCCCCTCCACTTCTATATTCTTCCTTCATCTTTCTCTTGCTCTCACTCATATCATAAAATAACATACAAAAGACTTACACTCACAAGTTAAGAAACCTTACGATTTACAGATCTTTAGCTATACTTTACCATATTATATTACATAATGTCTAACCGAAAATCACGGTCAAGACAAACCGGAGCTCCCATGATCACCGAAGAACAAATCAACGATCTTGTCCTTCAGCTTCATCATCTTCTTCCCGAACTTGGTAACAACAGACGCTCTGGAAAGGTACAATGATCTAACCAATTCTTCATTTCAATATATTTATTTTTCATCACTTTTATGATTCTTTTTTCCTCCGTCAAACTAAAATGAACACTAATTCCTTGCTTCTATCTAATTTTGCAACCAAACTAGCTAGAGGCTAGAGCCTTTGGTTAGTATTATAAAATAACAATGAAAGTCTTCAAGTTTCATTATATTAGAATCAAACAAGTAAAGCGAATATACTCAACTTTTGAACTAGGAAATTGATTGAAAAAAAAACACATATATTAAGTAATTAAAATATCGTGATGACTACTAATTTATTTTTAATCTTTCATATTTTGCATATATATTAATTTATTTGATTGTGATATACTTTGTGAGAAGTACTGAGATTTTTGTAATGTTTGTTAGATCTTTCTTCTAATCAATATGATCACATCTTGGTTATATGTCAGGTTTCAGCATCGAGAGTATTACAAGAGACGTGCAGTTACATAAAGAAATTGAGCAAAGAAGTGGAAGATCTTAGTGAAAGATTGTCTCAACTTTTGGAATCAACTGATTCAGATCAAGCTGCACTCATCCGAAGTTTGCTTATGCAGTAGAATTAGTGCAATAAATTAAGGTTTTTTTTTTTGTCAACTAAATTAAGGGTTTTTTTATTTTTACTATTCTTTTTTTTTTGGTTGAGAAATGTCTTCTCAGTTTTTCTTCATTCCCCTTCTTATTGTATTTAAAATGTTGATCATTCTGGCGCTTATGTTCTCTGTTATGTAATGTTTTTATTTTATTTAGGGCTTTGTTTTGTCAGTTGTTGAACGAAGCAAGTGGTTTGGATTTACGTTCACATTATTTAAGGCAACACAAGTTTGCCGGAATTGTCCTTTTTGTCCAATGAATCAGAATAACTACTATATGTAACAAGAATATCTAAAGGAAACATATACCAATTCAATTCTATAGCTAATAAGTAATTAAAGCTCATATTTAACGGCTTAACTATGAATATATTAACTGTGGCTTACATATGGGGCATAGTTGGGAGAAGAAAAAATAGAAGCTAATATAAGTTTGAAATAAACTGAGAAGTTGATAAAACAATTCACTCAACGAGTCATCTTGTCCGAACGATTGACAAAACAATTCAGAACCAAATAGCTTCTCTTCTATATACAGGCTATATGCGGTACACGTTTCATCTCCAGAGATGGTTTTTCATGCGTATGGAATCCCATAAAATTGATATGATATCTTTGGCTGGGCTATCTCACCTCAGTTTTTTTTTTCTTTTTCTCTTTAGTTCCTTGTTTAGTATATAAACTCCATTTGTTTGGTTGATTAATAAATTTAATATTTCACTGAAAAAAAAACAACAACAAAAAATAGAGTCGGCAATACAAAATATATAGAAGAAAAGAAGCTGATGAATAAGAATAGAAAAGAGAAAGAAAAAAAAAAGTGAAACTATAAGTGTTGATATATATTTCCACGTACACTTTCCAAAAAAGCATTTAACCCAAACACTAATATAATTTTAATGGTTTTTAGAGATTAAAAATCTGCCGACCAAAAAAAAAAAAGAGAATAAAAATCTACATATAATTTGAGAGCCATATAATTTAGGATCAATTGCTCATATACTCTTCCAACTGAAAAGTATTGCTGAGATACTCTTCACCAAAAATGCCATTTCTTTTGTATTTTTTTTAAGTCCTAAATATTTAAAAGACTAAACTATCTATGTCCTTTAAAAATAATTACGACCCATACTAAAGATCCAATCGGGTAAACCCAATAAATCCGGGTCACCCAATTCCAAATCGGGTCTAGCATTAAAATAATCCTTAAAATCCTTAAATTTTATTTCTCCTCAGTTTCTTAACCTCTCCTCGCTTCAAATTCTTCCTCTGTAAAAAAGAAAAAAAAAACAGAAAATCGAGTACTCGCTTCAATTTCGTTTCCATTTTCATCTCTCGATCGCCTCTTCAACATCTTCCAGTAAAATCTCAGCAACATCCATGGAGATTTTCATTCGCGGTGCTTTTCAATCTTCTTCAATCTCTGTTGATTCGGTATGATTCTGTAATCTCCAAGAACGAGAGGAAATCTACGATCCTCGCACAATTCGAAATCGATGTCGACGCACTCCTTTAGTATAAGCAGATAGTTTCCTAAGAAGAAGACGAAAGAAGTGCATCGGAGATTGAAATATGGATTCGAAAATCTAGCCGATTGTACTATAGCGCTAGACGTCAGTGAGATGCCTGTGATGGCGGCGATGATGCCAGGGATGTCATTCCCGGGATCTGGAGCCGGAAAATCCGCCGCCGCTGGAGAAGGAACAGAGAAGAAGAAGGAAGCAAAGACGGCGTTCGATGTGATGCTTCAAGCGTACGAAACAGCGGCGAATATAAAGGTGATTAAAGAAGTGAGATCGATTACGGATTTGGGGTTGAAGGAAGCGAAAGATTTGGTGGAGAAAGCTCCGACATTGTTGAAGAAAAGAGTTAGTAAGGAAGAAGCAGAGAAGATCATTGAGAATTTGAAGGCTGTTGGAGCTAAAGTTGCTGTGGAGTGACAATTATTAGGTACCTCTATTGAAAATTCTTCAACTTTTGTTGATCCTAAGCAGATGGATTAGCTAGCTTTGTTTAGTTGGATTATGGTAATAAACAATCTTTGAGATTGTGTGAGCATGGTGTTGAATTGTAGTGCCTTTTTAGGTATGAGACTTGGAAAGGAACATTATTTTGGTTCTGAATTGCATAAAGTTTCTTGCTTTTTTCTATGGGCAGTAAAGTTCTGAGCTTGATGTTGAGGTTCATGAAGAGCCTTTGAAGTTTTTATGCTCGTAAGTTTCTTGTCAAAATGTACAGAGCATAAACGATGTTCAATTAAAGATATCGTGAGGAACAGCGATTACTATAGGCGGTGTAGGCGTTTTGACTAGGCTGATGCGGTCTGATATGATTGCAGGTCATTGTTGCAGAGAGCTGGTATCACTGAGATTTGCCAGAGAGCTTGCAAGTACGCCATCAGAGAAAACATTGAGAAGGTCAGATCACTAAATCTCTAACCTCTAACCTCTAATCTCGAATTGAAATTGCAACTAAATCTCATGTTTTCAAGCTATCCGAATCTCTTGTGTTTGGGTTTTAATCAATGTTCTTAACTTTCGTTTCACTCCGTTTTTTGTTCATTTCATTACAAACGAAAAACAAAAGGATCGCTAAGTAAAAAAAGATTGCAGTAAATGATAAGTAATTGTCATTTGCTTGATCAGTGGTATATATATTCCCAAATATCTGCAATTTCCTCCTAACGTCATGTTAATGCTGTAAAATTGGTCTTTTCTTGATATACAGGTCATTGTTGCAGAGAGCTGGTATTATTGTTTTGCTTTTTTCTTGAATTTAGTATGAGGCTGATTAGTTATTCGATTGAAATGCAGGGCGATGTCTAGGCCACGGATACTACGGCTTTTTGGTAATCCCCTTGAATTCCTTCCAGAAAATTTACCCTTGCATCAGCTTTGCCACTTGTCTCTTGTAAATATCAGAATTGGGTCTGATGAGAATCTAAGATCAGTAAATGTACAGATTGAAGTCCATATGTGGGATCCTGATAGTTTTTTTATATGTTTCTGCTTTATGTTGCTATTTTCAGAACATTTTCAAGTGTTTTTGTTGTTGGGTTTGTGAATTTTGGAAACTCTTTCTGTTTAAAATGTATTTGCAATTTTTCTGACCACGTACTACTAGGTATTACTGTGTACAACTATGATCATATGATTATTACGTTAAATTGAAAAACTGATTAAATATAATATCATTAAAAAATATATATATATTATTAAACTAAAAATTAAAAAAAAAAAATAATATTTAAATATTTTACTACGTTGAATTTTTAGCTATTGTGAACCAGCTCTTGTGGAAAATTTTTGTATTACTTTAGGTTTTTTTTATGTTTCAATTTTGATGTTATTGTGGACTAACTTTTAACAATTTTTGCCTTGTTACTAAAATAAAATTATAGTATACCACAATAATGACTTTGAATCATAGAAATCCATAGCAATATTAATGCATACAACTATGACCGTAGGATTATTAAGTTAAAGCTGAAAAATGTTTAAATATAATATTATTAAAAAATAGGGGTGTCAAACTTTATGGGTCGATCCGATTCGATTCGACTTATTAACTCTAATGGTTTTACTATTTGGATCCTAATGAGTTGATGGATCAAATGAGTTATGGGTCAAATGAGTTGGGTTGTAATGGTTTATGGTTAAACCATTTAACCATTAAATTATCATACTTAGCATCATCATTATTTTTATACTATCTTCATCATATCATCATTGTCATACCATATTTCATCATCAACATATCATCATTATACTAAAATTTTTCCACCAAAAACGTTATTCCGTAAAACACGAGTTCACATTTTTCCACAAAAAACACGAGTTCACATTTTCCAGCCAAAAATACGAATCCACATTTTCCCGCCAAAAACACGTTTTCATAATTTCTCGCCAAAAATACGAATTTATATTTTTCCCGCTAAAAACACGAATTTACATTTTTCCAGTCAAAAATACGGTTTCACATTTTTTCCGCAAAAAAAAGTCCTTAATTTTCCACCAAACACCCGAGTCCGCATTTTCCCGCAAAAAACATAAGTCCGCATTTTCTCGCCAAAAATACGAGTTCACATTTTCCCGCAAAAAACACGGTTTCACAATTTTCCCGCCAAAAAATATGAGTACGTATTTTTTCGCCAAAAACGTAATTTCATTATTTTCCCGCCAAAAACGTAATTCCGGATTTTTTCTGCCAAAATTACGAGCTCGCAGTTTTCCCGCCAAAAAAATACATTTCACAAATTTTGCCGAAAAATTGATTCCATAATTTTTTTTTGTCAAAAACATGATTCCGTAATTTTCTTTCCAAAAACGTGATTTCATCATTTTTCCGCCCAAAACCGTGTATCCATATTTCATGACATTGATGATGATGGCAAAATGATATAATATATGATGATAAATTATTAATTATTATTTTTATATTTATTGTTATTAAATTATTAATTAATTAATTATTTTATTTTTATGAGTCAACTCATTAACTATCCAAACCATCAAAGTAATTGGATTTATGGGTCAACTCAATCCATTTACTAAATGAGTTGGGTCAACTTAAAAACCATTTAAGCTTCAACTTTTTGAGTGATGGATTGGTTTGGTTTGGTTTATCCATTTTGACACCTCTATTAAAAAATAATAAAATATTATTAAACTAAAATTAAAATATTATTAAACTAAAAAAATATTTTAAAATAATAAAATATTATTAAACATATACGTTCACACTTGTGCACACTATAATCAAATATTATTAAATACTTATAAATAGTTGTATATATGCTGTTTTAAGGTTTAACTAGTTTTACTGTGATTTTAATTACTTTTTCTAGTTGTACAACTTACAATAGGTAATAAAATTAAGATTAGTAAACTTTCATAGAAAAACATTTGTCAAATTACAAATTTTCTATAACTCACATCATAATGGTCTAAGTATTTAGGAAATACTCATACATGTCTAAGATATTTTAAGATCACAACAAGACATTTTTATTTTTTTTGTAATAAATTAGATATAATAATTACATCCATAATGGTGGTTTTATTAACCCTATATATCAATATGAATGTAATATACCTTTAAAAATAACCATATGAGTGTAAGATATCTTTGTAATAGTTGTATTAGTAATACCCAGTTGTATTTCAATATATAGTTGTACTAGTAATATTTCAAGATATAGTGATAATACATAGTTTTCATAACAAAATACAAACAGATTAAACCAACACATAAATTATAACGTTTAAGTGACCTCCGTACTCGATTTTTTATGAAAAACGCATGATGAACATCTTCTCTTAAAATCCATACTAGGAGTGGGCAAAATTACCAAACCGAATGGTAAATTACCGATTGGTTAATCGGTAAACTGAAATTAAAATTTATTATATAATTCAGGATTTTAATTTTAGTTTATTTAAAACAAATAACTATGAAAATTTTATTTTGTGGAAAAAAATCTGGAATTTTATTTAATTTTGTTTTTTAAAGATTTGTTTTGTTTTAAGAAAATTTTATTATGTTAAAAAAAATTAAGTAAATAATCAAATATTTATCTCTTAATCTGAATAACCAAAAATAATCAAATAACTCAAATACAAAAAAAATCTTCATAACTAGAATAACCGAATAACCCGAAACAACTAAATAACTGGAAATAACCTGAAATTACATTAATTTCATTTGATATTTATTAGAAAATCCCGAACCAAACCGAACCGAACCGAATTAAGTTTAATTTTATTCGGAGGTAATATTCATATTACCGAATTTTTTGAATCCCAAATTTATTGAACCGAACCGTACCGTTTTACCGAATGACCACCCCTAATCCATACTACTTTATCTTCCTTCCTTAAATAATATCTCTCGTAATCAAAATGTATGATAGTCCCCTGATTTTTATTCATTGTACCCTGAAAATAATAAAATTCAATATTAGAAAATTTCTTAGTAATATCAGTCATATCAGTAATACATGTTTTCTTAGTAATACCAGTTATATCAGTAGTATATATTTACTTAGTAATATCAGTTATATCAGTAGTACCCAGAAAATGGGTATTACACAATATCGAGCTACGAATCACCGGACCCGTCACTAACCCATAACAATATACCACACATTATCTGAAACGAGTTTCAATCAACTGAAACAAGTTTCAATCAAGCTCCGAATCCACCCGAGCTCAAATCATTTTTGATTGCCTCTTCAAACTCAGATCCACCTTCAAACACAGCTGCAATGACGCAAACTCAGCTCGTTCTGTAGCTCCAGTGGTGGCCAGCGGACAGAAGCTCGATGGCAGACGGAAGAATCTCGAATTTTTTCGCTTTCAGCTCTTGGAAATGAAGTTTCGTCCGCACGAGGTTGTTAATTCGCTAATTTTTATTTATTGTACCATAAAAATAATAAAATTCAATATTATAAAATTTCTTAATAATATCAGTTATATCAGCAATACATATTTTTTTAGTAATACCGGTTATATAAGTAGTACGAGGTTGTTAATTAAGAAGAAAATGAGGTGGTTGATTATGGGTTCCACTGTTTGTTTGTTTTATTTAATTTTATATTTTAATTCTATTATTTAATTAAAAGGGAAGGGAATGAGATGTACATGTGGAATATGTGTAAAGAAGAGAAGTGTGGAATATGTGTAAAGAAGAGAGGGGTAGTGTGAGGGATTTGTTTGGAATATATGACGTGGACTCTACATGAGAGTATTTTAAAAAATAGGTAGAATATTTTAGAAATGGTTTTGAATGAGATGACTATAATAGAAATTGATCATATAATTTAGAGAGCTAAAACAAATGTTAACATTCGTCTCTGACTACGCCTAATATGAACTTCCGCCTAACCTAATGACTGAAAATTAGAAACCTTCAGGATGATTGAAGATAAAATGAAAAAGCCTGACGACAAAATAAAACCAAATGAAAAACCCATATATTTTAATTGGGCTATTTGCAAATGAAAGACATTTCAATCTATAAAAACATTCGATATATGGGCTTTAAGTATTTGTTAGATTTTTGGCATGGTACCAAATCCAGCATATTTTACTGGCAAAAACGTTTATTAAATTTTGAATGTCTGAGAAGAACAATATATTAAATCGAGTGTGATATACTGTTTTAAAGCTGTTGTTTTAGTAGTTCAAAAATATGAAGTACGATTATATATAAAAATTGTGAAATTAGATGTAAGAGATGGCGGATAAATAACAATTTTTAATTGTGAAATATTTTAATAGGCAATTTTAATTTTATAAGTGATAGAAAACAAATATATATAGTTCATGTACACTTAATTAGTCAAAAGCTTTTTTTGTTAAACTTAATTAGTCAACTTTTTTAACTACCATAAGATACACTACTTATGTTGCATGTTTGCTCTCTTGATTGATAACATTTTTACTACTCCAACCGAAGTTGATAGTTAGATCCTCAAACTGTTGTTTATATAAATGTACTTTTTGTTGGCCAGAATAATTGTAATAGTGAATATGATACACATTCTTTTTATACTTATACTACTAATTAAAGATACGAAATGGTGTAGGAAACGTAAGTGACTCTTATTCTTGGCCGGCCAATGATGAGTATTGAGTAACATCTCCAGTCTCTAGTGGATATATATTTGTTAACTTTTTATTAAAGTAAAAAAAAAAAAAAGGGGATAAAACTTCTGAGCCCTCGCGTAATACCCACGGTTTCCATTCCTGGTAACAGGAAATACCATTCAAACAAGGGGTAATTTGGTCATTTCAAGTTCCAATCTCCCACTATTGCAACTTGCAAGTGCAGTTTCGTCTTACCCCTATGATTAATACGTAAAAGTAAAACTACGTACCGGCCTTGTTGCACTTTCCCAAAAACAGCTTTAACCAGTAACCACAACTTACCGCCTTGGGGATTCTGACGCACAACTATAGTAATGTTTTATTATTTATTTTAATTGTTGAATGAATCTTTACTGATTAACATAATGTATTGATGGATTGAATGAAACTAATGTAATTAATCATGTAAATCAAGAATTAGAGGTTTTTATCTTCCTTTTTTTTGCCAACTTAATATATTTTATCAAGATCCGTTCGTTTTACAACCAATCCAGAGCACGAGAACTTACAAAAGAAAAGTTTACATCTCGAATTGAGAGCTAAAAATATAATATAAAATAATGTGAAATAAAATGTAATGAAAACTAATAAATTGCATGTTAATGACAAGCTGATGTGAGAAAGCCAAGTCAATCCTCGGAATTTTCTAACATCCTGACGAGTAATCGGTTTCAAAAGTCATACTAACCAGTAACCATACAATGGGTTCTAAATTTTTTGTCCCCAAGATTAGAAGTTTTGCGTGAATAAAAAAGGTTAAAATTTGCAAGACACTGTTCATTAGTGTATTTATTGCTAATTTGATCATTTAGGATTTAATATTTACAAGTTCGTATATTTAGTAATTAAGTGGGATTACTTTAACCGTGACAAATATTAAAAGATGGGATTATTGCAATCGTGTGAATGTAGTAGATACTTATCCTTCAAGGCAAAAGAAAAAGACAAGACACTTTAATATTAAAGCGAAAACAGACAACAAACTCAAAACCGGAAGACTTAAACCAAATAAGTACACAGAGTAACAAATCTTTCCATAGCTGTATTTTTAACTATTCATATATATATGATATGATATGTCTCTCTGCAACTAAAATTCAAACAGTTGTGCTCTCTGATCTTCATTTCATCTAAAGTAATCAAAAAGGTTCGATTCGGAATTCTTGGTTTCTTTTTAATATATTCTTGATTTTGAGTCTGATATTGTGTTTTCTTTTCTCTTCTCAGCTATGGATTATGCAAGAAGCGAAGACACTCCGGTAAACCGTCTCCACTTCCCGGCGACGGAACTAAACCATTACGAAGAACAAGAAGGATCAACGAAATCATCTGAAATCAGAAGCAATGAAGGGTTCTCTGATTGTGATCAACAACAGTCTTCGATAGCTAAGGAGCTCGGGCTAATGGAGTTGCTTAAAGGCGATAAAGCCTACGAGCTAATCTATCGTCATTGTCAATCTAAGCTGAATTCTCACTTAGGCGATCAGATTGTATTGATTCTCAGGAACGGTTTTCAAACTCCATTGGGGCAAGCTAAGCTTAAAGCCTTTCAGATATACACAGAGTCTGTGGCAAAGAAAAGTGGCAGCTGCTGCGCGTGCGGTGGGAACAAAGCTGCGCCTGAAGCGGCGAGAGTGAAGTACGGTTGCTGCGCCGTGGAGAAGGAAGAGTTAAGAACGATTCTAATGTACGGATTTAGCCACTTTAGGAACAACAATGGCTTATATCTTTCACCAGACAACGCTCCTCTTCAATGGTAACAACAACAAAACACTTAAGACATCTTTTCATTTTGTGTTTATAATCTTCAATGAGTCTCATCATTAATGTTTTCTTTTTTTTTGGTATAGTATGATAGATCCTCCTTCATCATCTTGTGACGAAGCCGGGATTAGATTCTTGTTGTTTTCAAGAATTATTATGGGAAAATCAGAGGTTGTGGGCTCGACCGCACAATCGTATCCGAGTTCTCCAGAGTTCGATTCAGGTGTAGACAGTTTAACATCTCCAAAGAAGTATATTATTTGGAGCACACACATGAACACACATGTTTTGCCTGAGTTTGTTGTATGCATCAAAACTCCATCCATCTTTAGAAGCAGTAAGTACATAAATTCTTTGTTCCTCTCTTCTTTGATTCAGAAGTTGTTCAGTTGCTAATTCGGTATGCTTTTTTTTTTTTGTAGAGAACCCGAAATCGCCTTGGATTTTGTTTCCGGTCTTGATAAAATCGATATCAAAGTTTCTAAATCCGTCGCAAATCCGTCTCGTTCAGAAACACTATAAAGAACATCAAGTAAGTCCACTTTCTTGGCTCTCTTCTTTTCATCCTCATCACAACATTCTCATTGTTTGGTTCCTTTGCCACTCACAGGATAGGAGAATCTCGCGGTCTGAGTTGATTCAACGAATGAGAAGTATAACCGGAGATAGACTATTGGTTCAAATCATCAGATCTCTTGGACAAAAGGTAAATTGTATATTGTAGACACATGAATTCAAACCATTTTTGGTTTTGTTTCTCATACACAACTTCCACAATGTTGGTTCTTCGATTATGTTTCAGGCACCGGAAGGATCAAAGACCGATTAATGTACAGTCACAGCATAGACAGAGTCAGTGGCGGCCGTAACTCAATGGGTCTAAGGGCACGAGCCCACACTCTTTTTTTTTTTTTCCTTTTATATAGTTTTAAAAAATATGAAAGTTATGGTATATTTTAATGCAGCGCATTTTTGTTTTTCTTTTTAAAAATGGAAAACTTACAGTTTTTATTTTATTTTATATAAGTTAGTTTTCTTGTTTTCTTTAAATTATATTTCCTTTTCATTTACAATTTTGCAAGTATAAATATATGGCTTGATATCCCATTATATGATTTTTTTATTGAATAAGAAATTTCTTTGAAAAAAGTATTCTTAGTTTTTTTTGAGAATAGGAGAAACACGATTTTGATTTTTTTTTTTAATTTAAAGAGATAATTACCATTACATCATGCAAAACACATCTGAATATTGTGAAAACTACCTTACGCAACTGAATAGGAGATCAGTTTCTAAACGATTGTCTAGTTTGTTTTGTTGGAAATGAACTGTTTGATAAATTGACAAAGGAAATAGCGATGAAAAAAATTTCAAGATACAGAAGAACGTATGATAACTTTTTAAAATTTTCTTTTGTCATTTATATTAATACTATATTTTTGCATAAATTATTTTATATAATGTGTCCCGGATTAAATTTTGTTCTGGATCCGCAACTGGATAGAGTACTCGTTTATTAGCTCAATGTCGATTACACTAGAATTTTTATGTTTCACAACATAGTATTGTTATATGTAAATACGTTTCTGTAAATTAAAAGATAATAATTTCACATCTCGCAGACTAGTCAATGCTGCTGAAACATAGAACCTTAAGTGGATGGAGGAACTTACCAGCCTTGTGGAACTGGACCATAGTCACAGATGATCTTTTTAACCATACTATGAAATGAACATAGCAATGTTAGATATTTGTTTCTTAATCACGAACTTCCGTCTAATTTACATCATAATTACGTAAAACCCAAAATAAACACGCCTGTGATTTTTTCTTATAAAAATAAAACAACTAACCAGAAAAAAAAGATCCCAGTACGGTAAGTTAAGAACTGTATGTATGCGCGCGCATTAGATTTCATTTCACAATGAAAAACGTCGGGAAGAAGTGGAACCGCTTCTAGTAAAGCTAGCAAACTCAGGATCAATCACAATTCCCTGAACCTGTCTTCGTCTTCTTCGTCCGAACAAGTTTACTCCGCCATGTCCTGGTGCCACCGGATCTGTCACGGGAATATTTTCAGGAACTGGCATCTCCGTGGAGTGTCCTGAGATGCACAATGATCCTGACTCGTCTTGTTGCCAATACACTTCCACCATGATTCCCCGTGGATTCTCTGCAGTTTCTGTTCCCGGTATCCCAATAAATCTTGCACCAACTGGTATCTGTAGATTGGATTGGACTTGATTAGCTTGGGCGTTATAAGTCCCTATGAATGTCTGAGATGTATTTATTTACCTCGACTGAGGAACCGGATGTTAGGTCGAGAGTGACCATTGTTCCATCAACTGCAGCGCTTTCGAGTTCAGCTTTTCGTGCTATGTTCAAAAAGACTTCTTCAAGAGTTGCGAGACCAAGTTGGATGTCTGAGATTCCAAATTCTTCTTCTCTGTCTTGCAGCTCAGCGAAAAAGCCCTGTATCGTTATTAAGTAAACAGATACACTTAGTTCTGCGGTAGGTAGCAAACTCTATATATGGTAAGAAGGTTGTGTAAATGCTTACTGTCAAAAGATTCTCTTTGTCGTGTGGTATAACAAAAGTCATGAAGGCCTTGTTCTCTTCTATTGGTTTGACTTTGAGATGCTGCAAGAAAATATCACAGCTCAGAGGGTGTTGGATTAAGGATTTAAGATAATAGCGTTGTAAAATGGAAACTTTAACCGGCTGCTAAAACAGACTCACATCTTTAAAGAATTTCTTCACTGTCTCACGTGAGTCTAAAGCACCAGGTTCGCCATTCTGGTTATTGCCATTGATTTCTTGGTTGTTGCTTTCAGCAAAGCTAATATTAGCAATGAAACCTGTGCCAAAGCGGGATTTCAACCTGATTGAAGTTCCAATGCAGCGGAGCCTACCCTTAGCCATTATCCCTATTCGATCACTTAAAATATCAGCTTCCTCCATCGAATGCGTAGTTAGTATAATGGCACGACCTTTCTTCGTTTCCTGTATAATATCCCATACGTGTCTCCTCGTGATCGGGTCCATGCCTGTAGTCTGCAATCCATGTATGACAAGCATGCATATGGAAAGGAAGCGGTACTTAGATAAATAAACATCAGCATAATAAGTGTTACATATACCCAGATAGGAATGTGGAAAGAAACAAACCGGTTCGTCCAGGAAGACCAGTTTAGGATCACCAATGAGTGAAACTGCAACACTGAGTCGGCGTTTCATTCCTCCACTGTAACTTCCTGCCCTGATTTTCCCTGCTTCTGTCAGTTTTACCTCTGCCAGTGACTTCTCAACCATCTGTATGACGGGAAAGAAACATTTTAAGAAACAAAAGAGGAAAACTATTCTTGATTTGAAGTTGAAATTAGATACCATATATTCCTAGCGGAAACTATTACAGAACCAACTGACTCATTTCTTCCATATGGGTACATACCGGGTTGATCGATGCAGGTGGCAACCCTTTGATGCTAGCAAAGAGTTTGAGGTGTTCTTCACCAGACAAAGCATCCCAAAGAATATCAAACTGTGGGAAGAATGGGAATGTCATAAATCATTTAAAGCATAACAAATAGCTGTGACTAAGGCAAATGCCAGAAGCTGATAGAAACAAAAAAGTGCCCCACCTGAGGACAAACTCCTATCATTTTACGGATGTTGGACATACCAACAGAGCTTCTTATAGAATTTCCATAAATTAGTGCTGTTGAAGCCAATCAGAGAGATTTTAGTATGGTAAGACACTAGCTTCTACGAAACAAAAACAAGAAAAAGTGCAAGCTTCAACTTACCATCACCACCAGTAACTGGAAATAAGCCTGTCAAACAATTGATGGTAGTTGTTTTCCCTGCGCCATTGGGTCCAAGAAGACAGAATAATTGATCTTTGGCAATATTCATCCACAACCCCTGATTATATTTCAAAAATTAGGTAAGGAATAAATGAAACATGTATCATGGAAGAAACCACAAGGAGAAATAATCGATAGATTCATCCAAGTCCTAGCTATAGATCAATGGTGAGATTGTCATTTATGGAACATCTTTTGGCAAAGAACAACTCTATCATGCTAAATTGCAATTAACCAAACGTAAGAAGGCCAGTTTTACACTTTGTTTTCTTAAAGAAATACCTTCAGAGCATGAAAAGGGGAAGTTTTCTTGCATTTGCAGCATCCAAATGTCGTCTTCCCAGGATAAGTCTTTGCAAGACCACGAATTTGAACTGCAATGTTGGGATCAACTAAACCCTCCATTGAATGTTGTTTAACTAAAGTTTCCTCTTCAAGGACATCTTCATCATCTGGGGTAATGTGATCCACAGGTGGGACTGAACCAGTACAACTACAAATTCCACCTTCTGTACAGAGAAGAAACGGTTAATTTGGATAAATTTTTCGACACCAAAATTACTAATGAATACGGAAACAAGACTGAGGAGAAAGTACCTTCTACTCGGTTGCCACCTTTACCGGTCCAGTAACCAGGTTTAAGAAAGTAAAAGATAGATTTTCTTACACCAGACGCATTTGGAGTAATATTGTCAAAGTAGAGAGCCAAAACAAACCACAAAAAGAATGTCCCAAGAAGCCACAAGTAGATATCATTCTGCCAAAACCAAATAAATAATGACCAGAGAACAATTGGACACAGTTATTAGATGGAATTTGTTTTGAGCGTTGACGTACAATTGTAATCACACAATCAGTATCGTCGTTGGGTCCGCATTCTGCTCTCTTAGTCCAACTAATTCCAGGATCTTGAGGACTTGAAGTTGCATCAGCAAGAAGCTTTAGACCCTGAGAAAAGGTATTGGGTGGGAACAGTGACCAAAGTGACCTGATCATGCGAGAATATTGTTTCGCATAGGGAAACCCAGTTGATGTTGCAAGCTGCAGTTAGATTTATGATTAGTAGAACAATTCACAATTTGAAGAAACAATTTCATCTGTTTGTTTTGAATGAGCGGCACCTGTGTTACAAACCCAACCAGAAACACAAAGAAGCCGACAGTCGTTGCGGAAGATGATTTGCTGATAAAAGCTGATAGCATGAATGCTAGTCCAATCTAGCATCACAAAAAATATAATTTGACTGATGTGCCAAGAGAGGGGAAAACACACTATCTAAGAAGAAAGCATAAAACATAAACCCTTCCACAGGTATTTCAACGTTAGCCTTAGCGAGACAGTCTTACCATATTTAACTGGAAAAGCATGAAAAGTAGGAAGACAACAGCGAAACTGTTCTTCAAGAAAAAGTCGAACTGGAACATCATTCCAAAGAGAACTGTCAAGAGCGCCGAGATGGCAGTAAGACTTCCTTCCCATGTAAGCCATGACAACCAATAAGCAGTGTCAAAAACACCCATCATCGTCATTGCCTGTTGCAAGAACACAATCAGGGTACTATATAGACGGTGGGTTAACAGCCTATTTAGAAAAAAGTTATACCTGGCGAAGTTTTAACTCTTTCTCGGTAATCAAAGAACTGATTTGAAGAACAAAACCAAACATCGCAACAGCAAGGAAAAAAGTCGGTCCTATTGTGTCTAATGCAACAATAGCTTCAATAGTTGGGTGAGCAAACTCCTTAAATCCAACAACCCAGTTAAAGTTTGGATCTGCAAAACGTATAGAAAGTTCCCATGTCAGAACTAAACAACACTTGTTGCCAAAAGCCCAGAGATTCAGCACGATACAGAAAAGATAATGCATACCTCCTATCAAGGACCTCGCGATTTCACGCTCAGCAGCAATTTGAAGAGGTATCTGGAACTTAAAAGTGGGATCTTCAAACCTTCCTCTATTCATCTCTGGTGTTGAATTAGTTTGAATACCATAACTGATCACTGTAGCATTTCTTTCCAAAAAGTGCAAAGCTCCTGGAACTAACAAGGGATTCGCCAAGAGCCACGCATCTACCTCATCAGGATCCGTAAATGATCGAACCTAAATAGACCACAACATAGCCAAAAAAAAAGGTTACAACTTGCATATGTGACTTCCGCTTCTGCTATCCAACACGTCAATCTTAACCTTTGGTGGTTAATTCTCAAACCCTTTGCTTAACAATTTGGCTCTATATCTATAACATCACTAAAATTCAATCACAATCTACTTTAATTACGCAATTTTACTAGAAAAAAATAACATAAGTTTACGAATAAATTGACAAAATCGAAACCCTGAATATACGAATTAAAGATACAATACCTTCTCGGTTTGAATCGGTCTTCCCGGATTATTCTTCATAATCGCATTAACAATATCGTTCGCTCGCCGGCTACGATTTCCACTCCATACGAAGTCATAGCACGGAAGATTTATGAAGAACTTATCCTCACAAGGCGGAATCGGCGGCGAAATCAACGCCGTCGGATCCGTAACAGTCTTGAGCCCCGTGGAAGACGCAAAGCTCTTCTCCATAGCTTCTTGGATACAGAAGATGAGGAGGATGAAGAAGAAAGAAGCGAAGAGCTGAAGAAACGTGGCTCGCTTGCTCCGCCATGAAAGAAGAAAGTTTTTCCAGAAAAGCGCCGTGTACTGTTGCCAGAGAAGAGGCAAACCTCTCCGCAACGTCATGGCCAGAGACGTTTTTCGAATTTTGCGAACTTACTGTGATCCGCTTTTTATTGGTGGGGGACGATTTAGAGGGAGGAGTAAAGAGTTTATATATATATATGACCTTGGACTTTTTAGTTAATTACGACTTTGCCCACTCAGATTTGCCTTAAGAAATTACCTCGCAAAACCTGTGTAATAATAAATATTAATTAGTTGCTAATTATTTAGGAGAGAACAAAATGAATAATACTTCTACCAGGAAAAGTATTACTTTTTAGGCTTTGACTGCAGCAATTGTTTCTATTAAATTATAGGGGTTATCTATCAACTATAGTTTTTCAATTCGTTTCTTTTATTATTATTATGAAGTTATATATTTTTAGATTTTTATAAATATTATGATATTTTACATATTACTTAATATCTATTTATATTTTAAATATATATCTTAGATAGATGCAGTATCGTTGATATATATATATCAACATTTTAAAATTTGGGCTTTGTAGATTTCTAAAAACAACGAAAAAACTAGAATGAATTAATGACATTGTATAGGGTCCGACTGGTAACTTAAAACGGTATAATTTTTTTAGCGGATAGAAAAAGAGATAAGCGATATTAAAATAGTTAAAATCTGTATAAAAGATAGTGGATTAAAAAAACAGTACGAAAAAATTGAAAATATCGTTTTTAATAATGTTTTAATATTGCTTTTGTAATTAATCATTGTTAAAACCTTATATCGTATCACAACGTTACGAAATTATCAATAAAACCATAATAAATAATCCATGCAATAGTCCAACAAGCCATGTTCAAACTTCTGAATCACTAATTTGAAGGTCAAAGAATATGTCGATTTATTTTTGTCAAACAGAAAATATTTTTTTTTGATGTGTGGTTAAACTTTCTTTTATGTCAGCATCGTGATAGAGTAGAAAAAATGTCTTCATCATAAAAAACATCTTCAATTATAGATTATAATTAATGGATATATGCTGCCAAAAAAGTTAATGGAGATAAATTATTTATTTCCTGTCTTTCTATAACAGTTAGCGTGTAAATTGGTGTAAAACATAGGATCAAATGCTCATATGACATGGAGCGCGTATAAACAATAAATTAAGTTTTGTCACATTGATCTAACATATTCACAATAGATAGTGTATGGATTTGGTGAAAATGTCTTGGATCCGAATCCGATGCATGTAATTGATGGAGCAATGATTTACTTGTGGAAATAATATCTTTATGTCATTGATAAAAGGAGTTGAGAGAAAATTTTGCTAGATATCACTCAACTTTGTATTTTTTTTTATATTGGAAAAATGGTCTTTTAAATGTCAAAACGGAAAAAACGTCTTTTAAATGCTCAGCTTGTTCATTTGGTTAATTTAATGCTCATATTCGAGATTGGAATTTTATATTAAAGGATATAAGTATATGTATTTATAAATTTATTAATAAAACATCTTAAATTAGTTGATAATGTATGGACGATTTATCCTAGAGATTAGAGGTTCGAATCTCATATTTTTAACCTAAACGATGCAGTTTTGCGTTTAACAGAAATTCTCAATGAAAACTTAATTTCATTGATTTGTTCCGTCAGTTGATTTATCAAAATCAATGAAAGTTGGGAATTTTTTCAGAAAGTCAAGAAAAATTCATTATTTATCATTGCGGAGTAAGTCAGGAATTTAAATCAATCAAATAAAAAGTTGAACATTTTTCCCGATTTGGATCTCCAAATTGTTTTAATTTTATAAATTGTTGACAAAAAAAAAGTTGTGCATTTAAAAAAACATTTTTTCTTTTTATATTATATGTCCCACCTTATAAATTATTTAATTAATTACTTTAAATAAAAAAAGTTACCTATACATGACAGAAATATATGATTTATGACATTCACGAAACTTAAAAAATGTGCAAGAGAACTGGCATGATCGGAATTCGGACATGTCATCTTCACCTTTTGTAGTTTTTCTATTCTTGTTAAAGACACGTTTCGTAGTTATAAGTTAGGTTGCAAAAAAAAAAAGTAATAAGTTAATAATTTTGTATTATGGAAATACAACTCATTTAGGATATTTCCTTAGGAAAAAGAAAATATATTTTGTTCTAAGGAAATATCTTTTGTCGAGAGAGTTTTGATAGTATAAGAAATATATTTACTCAAAGTGTGAAATATATTTATTCAAAGAACACTTTGAGTCTTTGACAAGCTGATATGAAACTAAATCATATTAAAAAACAAACATATGGTAAGCCCCAAAAAAACCCCTCTAGTCGTCTATTCCAACTATATCATATTTATTATTATTATTTTTGTCAGACCATGCATTACTTATTCATCAAGTAAACGTCACATAGCCATAAGAAGGATTTGGTAGTTTTTTTTGTTTTTAATTTGTTTACGAGGATTTGGTAGAGTTTTTGAATGGTAGTGTAGTATATCGATGGTGCGCACACGTAATAACTATATTCAAGTAACAAAAAAAACTATAATATAGTAATAATAGTATAAATCCAGAGATTGACGAATCAAAAGGGTCGTGAGGATCACTCACTCGAATCTCCTTGTAAAATTTGAAGTTCCAATGTTAATTAATTTATTGCCATTTTCTCAACTATTGCATTTTAATTTATAATCTAATGCAATTTTTCAAATAAAACAGGCAGCCTTAGGTATGTAATGGTAGACTGAGTCCATATCAGTATCAGTCCGATTAAAGTATTTGGTGCTGGTTAGAACAGAAGAACAAAGAAGAAGGAGAAGCTACCAAAGCTTCATCAATGGAGAATATTGGTCCAGCCAGCTTCTTGACGCGGGCCAATGCCATAGTTAGAAAAAACTTAACCTATCAGGTTCTGTGTTTTCATTTCCCATAGTAAATCCATAATTACATATACATATACGAGTTTTTTTTTTTTTTTGCACAATCATTACATATACATATACGAGTTTTTTTTTTTTTGCACAATGTGATCAGATTATGATAATTTTTACAGTAAATTTCATTTGGTGGTTTTGTAGAAACGGAACATATGGAGCAATGTTCGACTCATCATGATCCCTTTCTACCTCTGTATAGTTCTCGTGTTTATTCAAGCTCTGTTCGACTCACAAGTCAATAACTCTGTAGATAATCAATGTGGATGTAAATGCATTGACAAAATTGGAGAGGACAAATGTGAAATGGTCTGCGGTGTCCAATATTCGACTAGGGATCAAGGAGTTTTTTGTGCTATCCCAAAACCACAACCATGGCCTCCGTTGATCCTAATTCCGCGTCCTCAGGCTCGCGCTGCTGATCCCAGTTTCACTGATGACTCGTGCAGACGAAAAAATATTTGTCCTGTAACTATACTTCTCACTGGGAATAATCAGTCTCTGGGAGCAAGTATGTTTCTCTTTTTCTTTAGGCATATTCTACACTGTTATCATTGGAACTAATGTTCATGTTTTCTCCAGCTTTATCTAATAATCTTCTCAGAAGGTCTTTTACAATGAACTCCTCTGACCTCTTTTTTAGTTTAGCGAATAATGTGTTGGTAAGTTCTCTGGTTCTGTTTGTTTACATTACGCAAGTGTGTATATCTCTCTGTCTTAGATTTTTACTTTGAGCTCATGTTTCAGGCTACAGCATTTAAGGGAAGTGCAACCAATTATCTTGATGCAGGGATTGTCTCAGATCTTAGCATATATAACATCCAACCTAGGTGCCTTCCAAATTCTAACTTTACATTCTCAGTTGGACAGGCACCTCTCAATTTTACGAAAGGTATAAACTTTTTGATCCTTTAATTTAGACGTTTTAAAGAATACCTACTTCACATGAGATGCACATTTTACTTTCTATTGTATGATATTTAGTTTGTTAAACAGCCATTTTGTTCTTCTAAACTGTCTTTACTAAAAAAGTTGTCATCTGAAGAAATACTCTTGTAGTGGATTAACTTATTTTTTATGTTGAAACCAGGGATGAGATGCGTTCAAGGATTGAATCTTTGGAGAAATAGCTCCAGAGAGGTCAATCATGAGATTTTCAAAGGTTATCGGAAAGGGAATTCTGATGGGACGATAAGTGAGATTGTTGCAGGTTGTAATTTGACTTCTCTGTTTTTTTTTTTAATCTATAGTTTTTAGTATGCACATGAGATTTCTGAATGTTTCTGTTCTGTCTTGTTTTTGTTGCTTTAGCGTACGATCTTTTGGACACAGATAGGACTAACTTCAATGTGAACATATGGTATAACGCAACCTACAAAGGTGTTGCAGGAAATAAGCGTATAAATTTGGTCCGAGTTCCCCGCTTAGTCAATTTGGTAAGGAACTAAGTAATGTACGAAAAACATCATTGCATTGCAATGTTCTCTTTTGATGTAGGACTAGTTTCTAGAATGAACAGATTCTCAGATTCTGCATATTTAGCAGGTGTCAAATTCTTATCTTCAGTATTTGAAAGGCCCTGGGACAAAGATGTTGTTTGAGTTTGTCAAAGAAATGCCTAAACAAGAAACTAAACTTCGTCTAGACATAGCGTCTTTAATTGGTCCAATATTCTTCACATGGGTTATTCTTCTTCTGCTACCTGTAAGTTTGCTTACAATAGACTCCTTTAGGCTCTCACAATACTCATCCTACATTCTGTAAATCTTGGAAGCAATTTGGCAAATCGCTTTCTCAAAAGCCTATCAAGCATAATCACACAGGCATTTATATGCAGGTGATCTTGACCTCATTGGTGTATGAAAAACAGCACCGTCTAAGAATTATAATGAAAATGCATGGCCTAGGAGATGGTCCATATTGGATGATTTCCTACGCATATTTTCTCGCCATATCCACGTTATACATTATATGCTTGATGATATTTGGGTCAGCAATAGGTACCTTTTTCATTGCCATGTCTTAAGGAACAAGTTACCTTTTCTGGTGATATTATAGCAACTATAGTTCCCTGCAGGACTTAAGTTCTTTCGCCTTAATGACTTCAGCTTCCAGTTCATTTTCTATTTTCTCTACATAAATCTGCAAATCTCCATCGCCTTTCTAGTTTCCACAGCATTTTCAAAGGTTGAGACAGCATCAGGTACTAACTAAAGTCACACTTTATAAATTTGCTCAGGAACATGTTGGTGCTAACAAGAACACTCTCTATGTTTTATGGCCAAATTGTAGTTGTTGCTTACATATACGTATTTGGATCGGGGCTATTGGGCTTGTTTCTCTTCCACTTTCTGATCGAAGATTCGTCGTTTGCCAGTAAGTTATCAAGATGAACTTGAGGAACAAATATCCACTTTATTCTCATAACTGACTACAATTTTTATATAACCTCCTCTTTTTCAGGAGGCTGGATTTTTGTTCTGGAGCTGTATCCTGCCTTCTCTTTATACCGTGGGTTGTATGAGCTCTCCCAATATGCTTTTCAGGGAAACTTGAATGGGAGAGATGGGATGAAGTGGAAAGATTTCAGTGATAGTGCAATGGATGAAGTTTTCTACATCATTATCGTTGAGTGGTTTGTTACACTCATTGCAGCATATTATATCGATAAGATATCTTCATCGAGAAAAGACCCTTTGTTTTTCTTGAAAAAACAAAATTTTTTCAAGAAATCTCCTTTTCCACAAACTCCTAGCTTGCGAAGACAGGTCTATGCAGTTTCCGTAGAAACGGAGAAACCAGATGTCATTCAAGAGGTACTTCAAAGAGAATTCAGAACCCATTCCACGTTCTTTGCGTTTTTCTAGCTGTTTTGAAATATTTTTTTGGTTCTAATCAGAGTGAAAAGGTTGAGCAATTGATGCTTGAGCCGAGCATAAGCCATGCGATTGTATGTGACAACTTGAAGAAGGTGTATCCAGGTAGGGATGGGAACCCGCCTAAAACGGCAGTTCGAGGGTTATCTCTTGCAGTGCCTTCAGGAGAATGCTTTGGCATGTTAGGTCCCAATGGTGCAGGCAAGACCTCATTCATCAATATGGTCAGTACAAAAATTAAAATAGATTCTTTTCTGCTTAGCTTCTGATTGCAAAAGTCTCCTAGCTAATAAAACTTGAACTATTCTTTTCTGTTCAGATGACTGGGCTTGTGAAACCAACATCTGGAGAAGTTCTTGTTCAAGGGTTAGACATATGCAAAGATATGGACAGAGTATACACCAGCATGGGTGTCTGCCCACAACACGAGTAATCAAGTTCTGAGAAACATTTTATTTTGTTCAACTATACAGAAAATCATTTAGTTGTTTATCATTCTCTTCTTGTCTTCTCTTATGTACCACCAGCTTGCTATGGGAAACACTGACAGGAAGGGAACATCTGCTGTTTTACGGGAGACTTAAGAATCTCAAAGGCTCTGATCTCAACCAAGTATGTTATCAATCTTTACGAACCTTCTGTTTTACTCCTAAAGTATCAACACATCAATTCATGGATGATCATCAGTTCATGCATATTTAGGCTGTACAAGAATCTCTTAAGAGTGTGAACCTGTTTCACGGAGGAGTTGCTGATAAACCTGCTGGAAAATACAGCGGAGGTATGAAAAGACGACTAAGCGTAGCCATTTCACTTATCGGGGGTCCTAAGGTATGCATTTGGCTTACTCATTTTGATTTGTTAACCACCTAGAGAGGATGATGTACAAGTTTTAACAAATCCATTTTTCCATCTGGTTATTCTCTTAAAAGGTGGTTTATATGGATGAGCCGAGCACAGGACTTGATCCAGCTTCAAGAATGAACTTGTGGACAGTCATCAAGAACGCAAAAAAACACACTGCGATAATCCTCACGACTCACTCAATGGAAGAAGCAGAGTTTCTCTGTGACCGACTGGGGATTTTTGTAGACGGAAGGTTACAATGCATAGGGAACCCAAAAGAGCTAAAGGGAAGGTATGGTGGATCTTATGTGTTAACGATGACAACGTCATCCGAACATGAGAAAGATGTGGAGATGTTGGTTCAAGATGTTTCTCCAAACGCCAAGAAGATATATCACATCGCAGGGACACAGAAATTTGAGATCCCAAAAGAGGAAGTTCGGATCTCGGAAGTGTTTCAGGCGGTGGAGAAGGCAAAGGGCAAGTTCAGGGTGTTTGCTTGGGGAATTGCGGACACAACTCTTGAAGATGTTTTCATTAAGGTTGCTAGAACTTCTCAAGCCTTTAATGTCTTCTCTTGAATCTTCTGAAGATTATCATTTTTACATGTTCAACGTCAATATTTGAAAAAATTGGTCATGCAGAGGTTTGATTCATATACATTATTGGAAGTAATCCGCTGCAGGTTTGTGAATCTATCTGAGGTTGTTATAAGTTGTTTGTTTGTGGATGATTTATGTAAAACCAAAAATTAATTTAAAATGTGGCTATATAATTTGAGCTGACTTATAAATGATGATATTGATATAAGAGACGATGCGGCTGGAGAGGAAAATATTTTATATGCCGTTTGTCACTAACACTGCGTAAAACACTGTAATCCTCCAATTATGGCGCAAATTCATGTGTTTTCATTTTTGACATAAAATAAATATGACTTATTTTATCCAGAATAATTAGTAGTTTCATGAGTTTTGTAAAATATATTTTGGTTTAAGATTCAAAACATACATCCAAACTGAGTATTTTTTACATTCAAAATAACCAGATTATTTTGATGCAAACGGTTTTGTATATATACAAACGCAACATCCGAATGCATAAATCAAATTTGACTAAATTGACAACATGTATATTTTCTTGCATAACGAATAGAACCACAGTTGGTTGTTGGTAAATGGTCATGATCATGTCATACATACTATTGAAGCTGAGTATTAATTTAGTGGAAATCAATTAATTTACAGTATCTTTGAGCAAGACACGATTGAGAGTATTTCTCACAGCATTGTTTTAAGTTTGGACACTTAACGTGTAATAGAGATCGACGTCTTTCTAACGGAAAGGCCATATAGTCAACTAAATTGTCCCACAATATCTTTTAGATTCGTGTGATATTTATTGAAGAATTTATTGGTCGTGGAATCACTCCCTTTTGGCAATATGCAAATAAATAACACACAAAAAAAAAACTTTTATTTGTCAGCACAATTAATTGAAGCTGCCTCGTGGTCGTGGTCTAGTAGGGTCCTAGATTCGAGTCCTCTCGGTAGAGAAAATGTCTTATCCAGTGGTGATGATCGAGTGAGAAGATGACAATCTAGGTTTTATGACATAAATTTAGAGAGATTCGTGTTTTATTTTTCGTTCGGAATTTGGAACGTTGTATCTGGGTTAATTAGTGGACTTGAACTAAGTATGATGTGGACTTCCCACTAGTATGGTTTACAGCGCTTCACAAACTTGCAAATCTTTAGGATTAGTCGGATTCGTTGTGATTAACATTAAAAAATAAATAAATAATATAAAAATGGATTTCTTAGCTGAAATTATGAGTAACAGACATAATAAATGGCGCAACCAAGTTTGTGGCTGAATGGAGTCCAACAACAACGCTGGAACTTCCTGAAATCTCCACGGTACCAATTTGGGTGACATTAAGAAACATCCCAACTTCCCTTTACTCTATCAGGGCACTAAGCTGGATAGCTTCTGGTGTGGGTGAACCAATGGTTTCATATAAGCCGAGATTGGATCCAACGGAGATTGGCAAAGCAAAGGTTATGGTGGAGGTCGAATTGTCCAAATCATTCCCTCAAAAGGTGTCAGCGATAGATAAAAAGGGTAACTCTTCTCTAATTGATGTTGAATATGCTTGGATTCCAACTAAATGTAAAGGATGTGGTCATCTGGGCCATAAACTTTCAAGATGTCTAAATACATCTCAGTTGGAAGCCCAGGCAAGAGATGAAACAGTAACAAAAGTTCCGGAAAATATCTTGAAGGAAGTATCTATGACGCCTGAGACGTCGACTAATGCGATAATCTCACTCCCAGAGGAAACACCTGCGATGAAAGCGACAATACAATCAGGCACACCATCAGCCTGCAATACAATAGTTACAAACTCGAAAACATCTGCGGCTCTTGAAGACAATTGCAAAGCACCGCCAACCGCTACACCGACTAAGGAGCAAGATGCTCAGCCAAATGAGGAAATAATTCATGGGTCTTCATCAAAAGATAATCAAGTGGAACCAGAAAAATCACTTGACAACCAAGAAGAAACATCTACTAAAACTTTTCATGAATTGACAGTAGGCAAAGATCCAGTGTATTCTTCAAGCGAGGATACATTTGATGAAAATGAAGCAATGGAGGAGACTCTCCAAAGGAAATCGACCAGAAGCACAAAACCAACACTGAAGGCTCGAGAAATGCAAGGGTCGGGAAAAAAAGGGAGAAGAGGGAAAGGTCGGAGGGGACGAGGTCATCGTTAGGTCCACAACCCTCTTTCTTTTCATTATGCTCAAACATTATGTTGTTTCTTGCGTTTAATTTCGATTATCGCAATCTTTACTTTGTAAACTAAACTCTTGGCTAACATCCAAGTCATCTGTAGTTTCACAACTACCCCAATTTTTTTGGGTTCGAATAAAGTTTAACATTCTATTCAAAAAAAAAATGGCGCAACCACTTTCGATTATTATATAAATCTCAATCACTTAAAAGCGTGTCACATGGATCTTACAGTGAATATCATCAGGACTTAATGTCACTAAATCCAAAACAAGCAAAAGGTAAAAAAACAGAGAAAGAAGAAGACAAAAGCAAGATTATAGAAGCTTCATCAATGGCGAATCATGTTCCCGCCAGTTTCTTGACCAGGGCCAACGCCTTGTTCAGAAAGAACTTAAGCTATCAGGTTTGCGCAAACAATACATGCATGTGTTATCTACTTGATACAAAATCCATTGATGTTAATATATGGTGTAGAAACGGAACATATGTAGTAACGTTCGGCTCATCGTGATCCCTTTCTACCTCTGCGTACTTCTAGTGGGGATTCAAGTCCTGTTCGATACACAGGTTAATAACTCTGCTGATAATCGATGTGGTTGTCGATGCATCGAGAAAAATGGAGATGGCAAATGCGAAAGAAAGAGTTGTGGTTTACAATATTCATCTCAAACTCAAGCCACCTTTTGTGCCTTCCCTAACCCTCCACCATTGCTCCCTTTGCTACAAATTCCGCGTCCGGAAACTCGTTCAGTTGATCGTGCCCTTGGCTCATGCAGACGAACGGGATCTTGTCCTGTAACTATACTTGTTACTGGAAATAACCATTCTCTTGGAGCAAGTATGCCTTTTTAATTACTTTATTCTTCATCTCTTAATTAAGTTTTTATGAAGTTTCAACTTTAAGATGTGAAGTTTCAACTTCATCTCTTAAGAAAAAAATATGTGAAGTTTCATCTCTTAAGATAATGACTGTAGTAGTACATGTCTCTTATATTTATATTATGGTCCTTCTAACTTCATATGTGGGATCCTAACAGTTTCGTCTGGAACTAATCTTCAAATAATTTTTAGCTTTATCTCAGAATCTGCTCAGAACTTCTTTCACAGTGAACTCCTCTGACCATTTCTTGCCTAATCTCGCATACAATGTCTTGGCAAGTTCTTACCTGCTTGAATTTTGGTTGTTTTCGTTAAGTCTATATCTGTCAGGAGGATTTATCATTAATTTATATATATTCAGGGTACAACTTCAGAAGCAGACTACACCAATTATCATGATCCAGGGATTCACTCTGATCTTCCCATTTTCCAAATCCGACCTCGGTGCACTCCAGCTACCAACTTGTCATTCTCATTCCGAAAATCACCTCTCACGTTTCATAAAGGTATTAAGTTCACAAGATTATGTTTACGTGTTATCACTGCAACGATTATAAGAGATTTTTCAAAGGTTACAATTTATTTTGTAAAATTGTTTACAACATATATCACTGTACAGTCTAGTGGACCTAATGTAGTGACCATAAGATATGTAGATTTACTTGAGCAATTGTTCTTTGCAAGTTTGAATGTGATCTGACTGCATTCCATGTTCCAAGTTAATTCGTTAAAAAAAATATTTCTTGGGCCTCACTCAAAGCTAGCTTATAAGAAAATGGTTAATGTGTCAAAGCAGAGGTGAGATGCGTTCAAGGATTGAATCTCTGGCGAAATAACTCCGTAGAGGTCAACGATGAGATCTTCAAGGGCTATCTTAAAGGAAATCATGAAGAGATCATCAATGAGGTCGCTGCAGGTTATATTCCACTTCTCTTATCATTTGTCTGTGTTTTACATATGCAACTTCTGATTCTTTCTCTGGATTTATATTAGCATACGATCTCTTGTACACCGATAAGAACAACTTCAATGTGACCATCTGGTATAACTCTACGTACAAGGGAGATTTTCGATTACAAAACAGGCGAGTAAAGTATGTCCGAGTTCCTCGCTCAGTCAATTTGGTAAGAAACTAAGTGCCTCATTTTTTGTACCTAGGACATGTCTTTTGATCGAACTCATTCTTAGACTCTGCAACATAAATGCAGGTTTCGAATGCTTACCTTCAGTTTTTGCGAGGCCCGGGGACAAAGATTTTATTCGATTTTGTAAAAGAAATGCCTAAACAAGAAAGTATACTTCGAGTTGACATAGCGTCTGTCATTGGCCCCATTTTCTTAACATGGGTTATTGTTCTTTTGTTCCCTGTAAGTTTGTTTTCAATAGAATGCTTCATTCAGTCTTGGATCAAAAAATCTATGATGGGATTTCAATAGTTAGAAGCATTTTCTACGCAGGTGATCTTAAACTCATTGGTGTATGAGAAGCAGCACCGTCTAAGAATTATAATGAAAATGCATGGCCTAGGAGATGGTCCTTATTGGATGATAACGTACGCCTATTTTCTCGCCATATCCACCTTATACATTATATGCTTGATGGTATTTGGCTCAGCAATAGGTTTTGTATCGTTACCACATGTATGTTAATATTTTCTTATCTTATTAATATAAGTAAAGTTCAACGCATTTTCAGAGTTATAGTTCATTGCAGGATTAAAGATCTTCCGGTTTAATGACTACAGCATCCAGTTCATTTTCTATTTTCTCTGCATAAATCTGCAAATCGCTCTTGCCTTTCTAGTTTCTTCAGTATTTTCAAAGGTTAAGACAGCATCAGGTACTAACTAAAGTCACACGTTACTAAATGTGCTCAAGAACATGATGGTGTTAATTATAAGAAACACTTTCCGATCTTGTTTTATGGCTCAACTGTAGTTGTTGCTTACCTATACGTGTTTGGATCTGGGCTCTTGGGCGGTTTCCTCTTCCAGTTTATGTTGGAAGGTTTATCGTTTTCCAGTAAGCTATCAAGAACAACTTGATCAAGAAGACATATTCTCAAAAACTGACCACACTGCTAATATAATGTATACTTTTTTCAGGAGGCTGGATTTTTGTCATGGAGATGTATCCGGGATTCTCTTTATATCGTGGGTTGTATGAGTTCTCTGTGTATGCTCTTAAGAGAAACCTGAATGGGAGCGATGGAATGAAGTGGAAAGATTTCAGTGATAGTGCAATGGATGAAGTTTTCTACATCATTATCGTTGAGTGGTTTCTCGCTCTCATTGCAGCATACTATATGGACCGAGTTTCTTCATCTGCGAAAGACCCTTTCTTATTCTTGAAAAACCCTTTCAAGAAATCTCCTTCTGCACAAAGGCATAGCTTGCAGAGACAGGGATCTGCTGTTTCTGTAGAAATGGAGAAACTAGATGTCGCTCAAGAGGTATATCAAAAGTGATTCATACTACTTTACATGTTGTTGGCATCTTTTCTAGTTGTTTCGATGAAAAGAAATTGGTTCTAATCAGAATGAAAAAGTCAAGCAGTTGATGCTTGAGCCGAGCACAAGCCATGCCATTGTATGCGACAACTTGAACAAGGTGTATCCAGGAAGGGATGGGAACCCGCCTAAAATGGCCGTTCAAGGGTTATCTCTCGCTGTGCCTTCAGGAGAATGCTTCGGCATGTTAGGGCCCAATGGTGCAGGGAAAACATCCTTCATCAATATGGTCAGTACACAAATGGAGAGAAAATCTTTTGTGCTTAGCTTCTGACTGAAAAACACAAATTGTTTTGTTTTTCTCTGTGAGGAATTAATTATAGTATTGAAAGTACATAGGCTTCAAACTCAAAAACCAATATTTAATATACTAGTGTTGAATCATCTACACTTCCAGTGTGTAATATTCAAACTTTTTCCTGGTAGATGACTGGGCTTGTGAAACCAACATCTGGAGCAGCTCTTGTTCAAGGTTTGGACATATGCAAGGATATGGACAGAGTATACACCAGCATGGGTGTTTGCCCACAACACGAGTAAGTAATAATATTTTTTAAAACATTTTCTTTATTTCATCATTCTCTTGTTCTCTGTTGTGTACCAGTTTGCTATGGGAAACGCTGACAGGAAGGGAACATCTGCTCTTTTACGGAAGACTTAAGAATCTCAAAGGCTCTGATCTCTACCAAGTCTGTTATCAATCTTATTAATTGTTTCCTATATTACTCCAAAAGTATCAAAACGTTAATTCATGGTTATTAGGCTGTAGAAGAGTCTCTTAAGAATGTGAACCTATTTCGCGGAGGAGTTGCTGATAAACCTGCTGGGAAATATAGTGGAGGCATGAAAAGGCGGCTAAGCGTGGCCATTTCACTTATTGGGAATCCTAAGGTACACCATTGTCTCTTACTCGTCGCCTGAAAAACTTATAGATAAATCAAATCTTCAACAAAACATTAGGAATTTCATATTTTATTAAGTCAGTCCTATAATATAAAATATTATATCTTATGTAAGTGTCTAAGTCTAAGTTAATACATTAACATGTATATGTGTCGGTTATGGGTAGTTAACATGTGAATAGACACGTTTCATTTGTATAGGTTGTAACTGTTCGTATAAAGACACTTTCGTAGAGGTTGTGTCTATACGATCGTATCATTTCACAACTATATAAGTCTTGATCGAGTCTATGTAAAAGTGTGTGATGTGTATGTCAAAGAGTGTAACACAAGAAAGTCAATAAGAAGTTTCAGTTTTCTCATACTCTGTTTTTTTTTTCTCGGTCAAGTTTCTTTCTTCATAACCATAAACATCAAAACACCAACAATTTCATGTGATTTAGAGAGCTTTAACAAATCCATTTTTACATTTTGTTTAATTTTTAAAAAGGTGGTTTATATGGATGAGCCAAGCACAGGACTTGATCCAGCTTCAAGAAGGAGCCTATGGACAGCCATCAAAGGGGCAAAAAAACACACTGCAATAATTCTCACTACTCACTCAATGGAAGAAGCAGAGTTTCTTTGTGACCGATTAGGGATTTTTGTAGACGCAAGGTTACAATGCATTGGCAACCCAAGAGAGCTAAAGGGAAGGTATGGTGGATCTTATGTCTTAACGATGACAACATCATCTGAACATGAAAAAGATGTGGCGATGTTGGTTCAAGATATTTCTCCAAACGCCAAGAAGATATATCACATCGCAGGGACACAGAAATTTGAGATCCCAAAAGAGGAAGTTCGGATCTCGGAAGTGTTTCAGGCGGTGGAGAAGGCAAAGGGCAAGTTCAGGGTGTTTGCTTGGGGAATTGCGGACACAACTCTTGAAGATGTTTTCATTAAAGTTGCTAGAACTGCTCATGCCTGTAATGTCTTCTCTTGAATCTTCTTTAGATTATCATTTCTTTTATCTTTTCAACATCAATATTTGATTGTTCATGTTTGATAAAATTGGCCATGCATAGGTTTGATTTGTTAGGAATTACGGATTCCAAATCAAACATCAAGAACACAAATACAAGCAAAAAATAAAAGGCACACACGATATAGTGGTTCATCCTTAAGGTGAGAGTTATGCCCTCTCCGCTGCAGATTTTACTAATATCAAAGAAATCCGGGAGCTACAAGTTCTCTCAACCGCTCGCTCAACCGTTCTCTATCTTATATAATCATAAGAGATGACTACATATATAAAGGAAAACCGTACACAAACAAGCATATCTCTAAAATATCTGAAATACCCTTAACAAAACGTCTTTCATATTTTCCTTTTCTCATTGAATTGCTGAGTGACCACTCTCATTGAACATAGCAATTCTTCCTTTTCCTTTTCTAACTTCAACATGAATGCCCACTCCATTTGCACACAGAATTTTCTTCTTCTATTTTTTTTACTTCAAAACGAGCGACCACTCCCTTTATACTCATAAAAATCAACCTTGAAATTTGTCTCCACAGCTCAACATGATTCATGTACATTATTGTAATAAATCCGTTGCAAGTTTGTGAATTCCTTTGAGGTTTTTATAACTTGTTTGTTTGTGGATGATTTATGTAAAACAAATTACGTAAACTGCGGCTATATAAAGTTTGGCTATGTGAATGATGATGTTGATACAAGAGATGATTTGGATACGTACATAAGACAGGTGAACTTTTATTTTCTGCCCGGTAATTCCGTAGTTTTGGTGCTAAAACGAGATTTCACCGTTTTGGTACCAAAATAGGATTCTGTAATTTTGACGCATAAAGAATTTTTGCAGTTATTACGATAAAACGTGATCCTCCAATTACAAGGGCAACTCATGTTTTCTCTATTTTGACGTAAAAGAATGAATTTACATAAAATATGACATGATCTATTCAAAATAATTAGTATGTTAATGAGTTTGTAAAGATATTTTGGTGTTTTGTTAAATTAAATACCAAAGATACATCCAAACTATATATACTTTACGACCAAATAACCACATATTTTTGATGCAATTGGTTTTGCATACAAATGAAATATCCAATGCAAATAGTAAATTACTAAATTGATTAAATGAACAACATTTAGTGTATTTGCATAAATATTAATGCTGCATAACGAACGGAACACATTGAGTATTATTTTTAGAACCAAACATTATGGACGCACCAATAGTTCTTGTTAGGTTGTTAATATTTTTTTTTTTCTGAAATATGAAATTTACTACTCCAAAAAAATTTACTTTCTTAATCTCTTCCATGAACGGAACACATTGAGCTTAATAATCTCTTTCCGTGGACCACCTCTGCATCAAATCATGGTGCTGCACTGCTGCGGTGATGTTCGGGAGCGGAGAGACGTGATCCGATTATGGACATTGCTTTACTTATTTCAGGGAGACCTATGACACGCCTAATATCGAAGAAATAAATAGAACAATAATCAACTATGATTGAAAATTATAAACCGAAGTTCAAACTAATTTTCGGGATTTGTGAAAAAAAATCAGATGTTCTTGCTATTTAGGATGTCTACGGTAATTGATAATCATTAAAACTGTGATGGAAATATTTGAATTTTCATCTCTTAACCCCAAAATAAATCAAAATTTTGAAGCCGTACAAAATTAGTTGGAAATTTCCGACGGGCAATTATTTCTTTTTTTAAAAAACGCAATTAGTTTTTTTAAAACCTGTTGGAAGTTCGTCAGAAATTTCCGTCGAAATATGAAACAGTCAAAATTCATTGGAAATCCATCAGAAATTTCCGACGGATTATACCTATCAAACATTTCCGACAGATTTGCGATGGATCATGAAACCTTCAAAATTTCATCGGAAATCTGTCGAAAATTTATGATGGAAATATATCTATCGAAATTCCGTCAAAATTGCCTTTTGTTATCTTGTTGTATTGATGGAACAAGTAGAAAAAAAAACAGAAAAACATACATGAACAACTACAAAAATAGAACAACGGCCCACAGTTGTTAGCTCACTTGGTTGAACGTCTATAAGGCAGAAGGTTCCATGTTCGAACTGAGAAGGAGGCTAATTAACCTCGAAGAGATTACGGGCCTAAATTCAAAACTTCTTGAACAACCAATTTATTGGAAATGAATTAACTTTCAGTAGCGAGACAGCATCTTTAAGCAAAATACGATTAGAGCTTCTTTTTTTTTGATACGATTAGAGTATTTCTCACAGCATTGTTTAACTTTGGACACTTAAAACGTTAGAGATCGACTTCGTTCTAACGAAAAGGCCCTATAGTCAACTAAATCTTTTAGATACGTGAGATCTTCATTATTTTATCATCATCATGTTACGTGATTCTGTACTGATACGAGACCACGTTTTCCCATGAATATAATCCACGTTTTCCGTAATCTTATAATAATTAACATTTTAAATTATTCTATGTAAAATAAACAACTCATTCTCCACACATCCAGGTTGAAGAATTTGTTGGTCGTGGGATCATTCGTTTCCTTCGAAACTTCTTGTAAATATCTGAAAAGTTTTTTTTTTCTTTTTCTTTTGTCAACACAAATAATTGAAGATCTTCGTTCGTTGAGATTATAAGTAACAAATTATTAACACATAATTCATGCCCGAAACAACTTTAAAAAATTGGCTAGTGGAAATAAAAGCACGTCATATATATGGACTTATTGTGATTTCATCAGGACTCAATGTCACTAAACCCAAAACAAAAGGAAAGATAACACAGAAGAAAAAACAAATCAAGATTACAAGATTAAGCTTCATCAATGGCGAATCATGTTCCCGCGGGTTTCTTGACGCAGGCCAATTCCTTGTTCAGAAAGAACTTAACCTATCAGGTTTGGCCAAACAATGCATGTGTTATATCTAGCTACTTGATACCAAATCCGTTGTGAGAATGTAATTATATCCTGATACTTAATATCTATATTGGTGTAGAAACGGAACATATGGAGCAACGTTCGGCTTATTGTGATCCCTTTCTACCTCTGCGTACTTCTAATGGGTATTCAAGCTCTGTTTGATACACAGGTTAATAACTCTGCTGATAATCGATGTGGTTGTCAATGCATTGTCACAACTGGACATGGAAAATGCGAAAGAAAGAGCTGCGGTTTACAATATTTGTCTCAAAACCAAGCCTTCTTTTGTGCTTTCCCCAACCCTCCACCATTGCTCCCGTTGTTACATATTCCGCGTCCTGAAACTCGTTCTGCTGATCGTGACCGTGACTCGTGCAGACAAACCGGATCTTGTCCTGTCACTATACTTGTTACTGGAAATAACCCTTCCCTTGGAATAAGTATGCCTCTTATTATTTTATTTTATTTTATTTTGCATAAAACGTCTTTTTATTACCCAACAGCTTGAATTTGGTGTGGCAAGCCACATTGGTACCGAAGTGCCTATAAACAAAAACGAAATAGTATGGGTTCTAGCAAGGGAAGCCAAGAGATCGGCCTAAACGTTTGAACCTCGTGGAATATAGGAAAGAGTAATATAAGTAAGGAGAGAACGTAAGCGAGTATATTTAGCTAATTCCGCGGAAAAACTAGACCACTCATGTGGGTGATCAATCATATGCACAATGTCCCATATCAGTTTCTACATTATTGTTGTTCCTCTCGAATTAATCATCACTATTTCTTAGCTTTATCTCGGAATCTGCTCAGTACTTCTTTCGCGATGAACTCCTCTGACCTTTTCTTGCGTAATCTCGCCTATAATGTCTTGGCAAGTTTTTCTCTGCTCGAACTCTGGTTGTTTTAATTATCATCAAGTCTCTCTATCTCTCTAGACTTATCATGAATATATATATTCAGGGTACAACATCAGAGGCAGACTACACCAATTATCTTGATCCAGGAATTCACTCAGATCTTCCCATCTTCAACATTCAACCTCGGTGCACTCCAGCCACTACATTGTCATATTCATTCCAACAATCACCTCTCGAGTTTCATAAAGGTAATATTAACTTCGCAAACTTCTGCTAACGTTTTGTCATCACAACGATTCTAGGATTTTTTTAACATAACATTTGTTTTGTAAATTATTTACAACTTATTCATTATGTTATTATACCTTTTCTAGAAAATAAAAATTATTCTACAAAAAAAAAATAATAAATATAACTACATTAATTTTAGATGATATAAGTTCTAACCCTAACAAACTTTAGTATTTACACCAACATGAGGTTGAGCTAGTGGTTGAATCCATGTTAGCCGAAACGTAAGCACTTAGGAGGACATGTTGAAAAAGATAAATTATTAAAGCTGGTTCATGTTAGTCAAAGCTTCTAGATGAAAAGTTTCAGTTGTCAAAAAAGGGAGGAAGGACGGTGCCAAACTTGAAGAAATTGAAGGCAGCACCAACCTCATCCTCGTCAACTTTGGAGGGCACCACCAACCCAATTCTCATCCTATAAATACCCAAGCTTGATCTCATAATTTTGGTATCCCAAATATTGAAGAGAAAACGTGAGAGGTGAGAGGTGAGAGAAGAGAGATAAAAATATTGAGAGAAAAATATTTTGTGAGAAGAAAATATTTTTCGGGTTTATTTTTATTTGGGATCGGGTGTTATAAACACGTTTGTAATTCTCTCCTTAATAAAAAACGAGTCTTGCAGCTGCTCCGGAGACGTAGGCATTTTGCCGAACTCCGTTATCAATTTTCGGTGTCTTCTTATTCCGCATTATTTTTCACTTCCGACTAATCTGGTTCAGGGAAATACCGGGGTTTATTTCCCAACAGTTCAGGCTCTGAGAGATGTATGAACCTAGGACAGATTATTAAAAAAAAAAAAAAAACTTTAGTATTTACAAAATAAAAAACAATAGGAAATGTAGAATTTACTTGAGAAATTTTTCTGAATTCATTCCATGTTCAAGTTAATTTGTTAAAAAGAAGATTTCTTGCCTCTTCACTCAAAGGTAGCTTCTATGAAAACATTCTTGCAGAGGTGAGATGCGTTCAAGGATTGAATTTCTGGCGAAATAACTCCATAGAGGTCAACGATGAGATTTTCAAGGGCTATCGTCAGGGAAATCATGAAGAGATCATCAATGAGGTCGCTGCAGGTTATTCCACTTCTCTTATCATTTTTCTATACATATGCAATTTATGACTCTCTATTTTTATTTGGTGATTTTATGTTTACATGATTTTAATTCTGACTGTTTTATATGTTTCTTTACTTAGCATATGATCTCTTGGACACCGATCGGAACAAGTTCAATGTGACCATCTGGTACAACTCTACATACAAGGGCGATTTACGAGATAGGCGTGTTAAGTATGTCCGAGTTCCTCGCGCAGTTAATTTGGTAAGAAACTAAGTCTTGTATTCAAGACATCCTCAATTTTTTATAGCTAGCTAGGACTGGTCTCCTTGATGAAACCCATTCTTAGCCTCTCCAACAAAAAAAAATGCAGGTTTCGAATGCTTATCTTCAGTTTTTGCAAGGCCCCGGGACAAAGATGTTATTCGATTTTGTTAAAGAAATGCCTAAACAAGAAACTAGGCTTCGCGTTGGCATAGCGTCTCTCATTGGCCCTATTTTCTTCACATGGGTTATTCTTCTTCTATTCCCTGTAAGTTCATTCTTCAGGTTCTTGGTGCCTTTATGGTCAAAATCCAATCATGGGATTTCATAGTTAAAAGGCATTTTCTATGCAGGTGATCTTAAACTCATTGGTTTATGAGAAGCAGCAGCGTCTAAGAATTATAATGAAAATGCATGGCTTAGGAGATGGTCCATATTGGATGATAACGTACGCCTATTTTCTCGCCATATCCACGTTATACATTATAAGCTTGATGATATTTGGGTCAGCAATAGGTACTGTATCGTTGCTATATCTTAATGTTAATTTATTATTATCTAAAGTTCAGTGTGTTTACACAGCTAAATTTCCTTGCAGGACTGAAGTTCTTCCGATTTAATGACTACGGCATCCAATTCGTTTTCTATTTTCTCTACATAAATCTGCAAATCTCCATTGCTTTTCTGGTTTCCTCAGCATTTTCAAAAGTTAAAACAGCATCAAGTACTATTTAACTAAAGTCACACATTTTTCTAAATTTGCTCAAGAACATGTTTTTTTTTTTTTTGAATAGAATGTTAAACTTTATTCGAACCCAAAAAAAATTGGGGTAGTTGTGAAGTAGTTGTGAAACTACAGATGACTTGGATGTTAGCCAAGAGTTTAGTTTACAAAGTAAAGATTGCGATAATCGAAATTAAACGCAAGAAACAACATAATGTTTGAGCATAATGAAAAGAAAGAGGGTTGTGGACCTAACGATGACCTCGTCCCCTCCGACCTTTCCCTCTTCTCCCTTTTTTCCCGACCCATGCATTTCTCGAGCCTTCAGTGTTGGTTTTGTGCTTCTGGTCGATTTCCTTTGGAGAGTCTCCTCCATTGCTTCATTTTCATCAAATGTATCCTCGCTTGAAGAATACACTGGATCTTTGCCTATTGTCAATTCGTGAAAAGTTTCAGTAGATGTTTTTTCTTGGTTGTCAAGTGATTTTTCTGGTTCCACTTGATTATCTTTTGATGAAGAAGACCCATGAATTATTTTCTCATTTGGCTGAGCATCTTGCTCCTTAGTCGGTGTAGCGGTTGGCGGTGCTTTGCAATTGTCTTCAAGAGCCGCAGATGTTTTCGAGTTTGTAACTATTGTATTGCAGGCTGATGGTGTGCCTGATTGTATTGTCGCTTTCATCGCAGGTGTTTCCTCTGGGAGTGAGATTATCGCATTAGTCGACGTCTCAGGCGTCATAGATACTTCCTTCAAGATATTTTCCGAACTTTTTTCTTTTCATCTCTTGCCTGGGCTTCCAACTGAGATGTATTTAGACATCTTGAAAGTTTATGGCCCAGATGACCACATCCTTTACATTTAGTTGGAATCCAAGCATATTCAGCATCAATTAGAGAGGAGTTACCCTTTTTATCTGTCGCTGATACCTTTTGAGGGAATGATTTAGACAATTCGACCTCCACCATAACCTTTGCTTTGCCAATCTCCGTTGGATCCAATCTCGGCTTATATGAAACCATTGGTTCACCCACACCAGAAGCTATCCAGCTTAGTGCCCTGATAGAGTAAAGGGAAGTTGGGATGTTTCTTAATGTCACCCAAACTGGTACCGTGGAGATTTTCAGTTCAGCTTGGCCACAAACATAAGACAATCATCAACATGCCATAGGCTTCTTTGGAGAACCCAAGATCTAGTTCTTGCATCTGGGATGTGAAATAGGAAAGCAGATTCACTAAGCCTCTTGGTAAATATTTTACAATTTCTTCCCCAAATACGATTAACCACAGCGTGTGTTAATCCTCCTGACGGCGCAGAACACATGTGGAATTGCCCTATAATATATTCCTTTTGATTTTCTAAACCTTCTTGGAATACACTGGTATGGTTACCTGGGAGTTCCATCGTCTAGATATGTTGGTTCCGTTGTTCTGAAAGATTATTGCAGGATTCATTTTTGCTACCCAGGGAAATCTCTTTCTTGACTTCTCTGAGGGAGGTGGAAGTGATGGCGACTCAATCGTTTTTGGGGTAAAAAAGTGTTTATCCCTAACAACACGTTTGTTGGAGGCTTTGACACCTTCAGAAAGTGATGGCCAATCATCCAATATTTTTGGCGAATCTGTATCTGCAGAGCTCTTGATATTTTGCTGTGTTGCTAGTCCCTGTTGACTTTGGACTATACTTGCATACGAATGAGTATGCTTTTTCATCACCTCAGTATATCCTTGCTGACCTTCTAAAGCCAAACTAGCCAGAGCTTCGCAACCTTGCGAAAATCCAACCGAATTCTCTTGCTTCGAAGATGATGAAATACCGCCACCTCCGTCTCCGCTCCGCCTGCATCTCCATGAGCTCCTCCGAGATCTGCTCCTTTGTCGCCGGTGTGAACCAGCGAGGGTGGGGCGTGAACTAGAGATGGTGGAGAACCAGCTGCAGAGACCATGGATGAAGAAGGAGCGTTTTTCTTCTTCAAGTTTGGGTCTCCGCCTTCACCTCCGAGAACTCCGAGACGTATCCCGCCACCATGAAGCGCTGCCGGAGAAGATGGCCGAGAGTTCATCTCACCTTGGGGATCCGGAGGTTTGGTAACCACCGTGTCCGTCATTTGCCGATCAAGAGATCGCAGGAAAAAATCGCTTAAGAAATCGCTGTTACTGTAGCAAGAGGAAAGTGACAAGACTTATCTATATCCATGTTGGTGTTAATTAAAGTAAACACTTTGTATTTATGCCCAAATTGTAGTTGCTGCTTACATATACGTGTTTGGATCTGGGCTGCTGGGCGCGTTTCTCTTCCAGTTTCTGATGGAAGGTTTATCGTTTCCCAGTAAGCTATATATCAAGAACAACTTGAAGAACTCATATTCTCAAAAACTGAAGGCAATGCTAATATATATAATCTTGACTTTACCCAGGAGGCTGGATTTTTGTCATGGAGTTGTATCCGGGCTTCTCTTTATACCGCGGGGTGTATGAGTTCTCCCAGTATGCTTTTCAGAGAAACTTGAATGGGAGGGATGGGATGAAGTGGAAAGATTTCAGTGATGGTGCAATGGATGAAGTTTTCTTCATCATTATCGTTGAGTGGTTTCTCGCACTCATTGTAGCGTACTGTATGGACCGATTTTCTTCATCCACAAGAGACTCTTCCCAATTCTTGAGGAACCCTTTCAAGAAATCTCCTTCTCCACAAAGGCATAGCTTGCAGAGACAGGGATCTTCTGTTTCCATAGAACTGGAGAAACTAGATGTGGTTAAGGAGGTATTGCAAAAGGTCACAATATATTACATATTTCTTTGCGTGTATGTAGCTTTTTTGTTGAAAAGATTCTTTTTTTCCAAATCAGACAGAAAAAGTCAAGCAGTTGATACTTGAGCTGAGCACAAGCCATGCAATTGTATGTGACAACCTGAAGAAGGTGTATCCGGGTAGGGATGGAAACCCGCAAAGAATGGCAGTTCGAGGGTTATCTCTCGCTGTACGTTCAGGAGAATGTTTCGGCATGTTAGGCCCAAATGGTGCTGGCAAGACCTCCTTCATCAATATGGTCAGTATGCATGTGGACACACAGTCTCTTGGGTTTTAGCTTTTCATTGAAATAATAAAAGTAGTATTGTATTTTTCTGGTCAGATGAATGGGCTTGTGAAACCAACATCTGGAGCAGCATTTGTTCAAGGTTTGGATATATGCAAGGATATGGACGTAGTATACACCAGCATGGGTGTTTGCCCACAACACGAGTAATTAATCAAATTCTTGAAAACATTTTATCATGTTCCACTTTACAGAAGATCATATTTTTCTATCATTCTCTTATTGACTGTTGTGTACCAGTTTGCTTTGGGAAACACTGACAGGAAGAGAACATTTGCTCTTTTATGGAAGACTAAAGAATCTCAAAGGCTCTGATCTCAACCAAGTAAGTTATCAATCTTACTTCTCTTCTGTAGTACTCAAAAAGTAACAATACATGATGATCAATTTCATGATTATTACGCTGTAGAAGAGTCTCTTAAGAGTGTGAACCTATTTCACGGAGGAGTTGCTGATAAACCTGCTGGGAAATATAGTGGAGGCATGAAAAGGCGGCTAAGCGTGGCCATTTCACTTATCGGGAAACCTAAGGTACACCATTGTCTCTTACTCATCTCTCCTGATAAGCTTAGCCCTTATTTTCATGTGATTTGGAGCATATATAAGTTTTTCAAGCTTTAACAAATCATTTTTTATTTGGGTATTCTTCTCTAAAAAGGTGGTTTATATGGATGAGCCAAGCACAGGACTTGATCCAGCTTCAAGAAGGAGCCTATGGACAGCCATCAAACGCGCAAAAAAACACACTGCGATAATCCTCACGACTCACTCAATGGAAGAAGCAGAGTTTCTCTGTGACCGATTGGGGATTTTTGTAGACGGAAGGTTACAATGCATAGGGAACCCAAAAGAGCTAAAGGGAAGGTATGGTGGATCTTATGTCTTAACGATGACAACATCATCTGAACATGAAAAAGATGTAGAGATGTTGGTTCAAGATGTTTCTCCAAACGCCAAGAAGATATATCACATCGCAGGGACACAGAAATTTGAGATCCCAAAAGTGGAAGTTCGGATCTCGGAAGTGTTTCAGGCGGTGGAGAAGGCAAAGGGCAATTTCAGGGTGTTTGCTTGGGGACTTGCGGACACAACTCTTGAAGATGTTTTCATTAAGGTTGCTAGAACTTCTCAAGCCTTTAATGTCTTCTCTTGAATCTTCTGAAGATTATCATTTTTACATGTTCAACTTCAATATATATTTGCTTGTTCATGTTTGATAAAATTGGCCATGCATAGGTTTGATTCATGTACATTGTTGGCAAATGACAATAGGCTGCAAGTTTGTGAATTTCTCTGAGGTTTCTTATAACATGTTTGTTTGTGGATGATTTATGGAAAATAAAATTTTTATGCAAAGTGTGGCTATACTATTGTGGATGTACCACTGCCGCATATGAAATATAATTCCATCTATTCTTTTTAACTTTACCATTTATATCCTAAATGTATATATTTTTTTAAGGTTTACGATTTAAAATTTGTAATAATTCTATAATAATTCTCTGTGCCAAAAAAAGTAATTGGGTTTCAGCTGTTAAATTTTACCATAGTGTTTAAATGTGTTTGATTATTTTATTGTTGTGACTTGTGAGGACAGCGAGGATTGTAAAAATTGTAGTTTGAGGGAACCTATGATTAAGATCGACGCCTTAAATTCCTCTTAGGGAGCTTAAAGACAAGATAGATTTAGCATCTAGGTGGCTTACGAGTTTCTCACCTGTTAAAAGTTAACACACAATTTTAAGTTTAGATAGGTTCATAAAAGTTTAAGAGCCCTTATCAAACCAAAATTTTGTAATATATCTGAAATAAAAATCCAAGTTTAGAGTGTTCCTTGGAACATATTACAACCCTAGGTGGCGAAGAGCGGACATGCAAGTGCAGACGTTTCTTACCACAACTCTTTTTTGTAGCACAAATATATACATGTTCCGTTGGAAAATATTTTGGTCTAGTTAATTACCCAAATTATATAATGAAAAATTGTCAAATTTTCGATAACAAGACTTAGCTTGTTAGAAATTCTACATCTTTTGTTTTACGCTTGTTACAACCCTTATTCCGGTTTTGTAACTTCTGCTATATTGAATCAATCGAACGGACTTCTAGCATTTGTTTTGTTTTCGGAAATTTTTTTTGTTATATCACCTTATCTACTCTGTAAACTTACTATTATCCGTATTTTCTCAAATCATATTGAACCAAATAACTGATTATATTGATATTGCAAATATTATTGCACACTGTTAACCCTAATGATTGCCTTCAGACGTTTGTTCTCTTGTCAACTACCAAAAAGGAAAATTTAAAATTTAAAGCTAACGAAACAAAAAGAAACCTGAAAACCCTTTTTAAAGAAAAATAAAAGAAATATATTAACATGAACAAATCCAAACCGAAATCAAATCAAACTAAATTTATTTTCTTTTCTCTGTAGTTGAATATAGAGCATAAAGTAAGTATTAAAAGAAATGCTACTAAATTAATCAAGACTTGTTCATATCAATAAGACATTTTTGTTTTTACACTGAGATAAGACTGGCTGGTAAAAAAAAAACTGAAATAAGACTTTTTGTATGAGATCATACATATATAAGGTGATTTTTATAGTGTAAGTAGATGTTTTGATTTGAATTCTCCATGTGATCGATTTCTGCCTTTGATCCTATACATATTCATTTTTTTAACCTTAATTCTCTTTCCAATTTTTTTTTTATTTTTTTCTTTTAAATGGCTAAAAATCTATAACATAATTCATATTAAAAAAAATTGCTTAGTTTAGACATAGATTATCCTATTTTCTTTTTCCTACATTCTTTTCAAATGTTCTTACAAAAATAGTATAGTATATTAATGTGGAGATTAATATTAATATTAATTCAATAAAAACAATTAAATACATATAATCCTCGTAGACAATTTTTTTTTGGCTCCACCACTATGTATATATATATTGTCCTTGGTTCGAATCATCCTTTGCTTCTTGTCCAAGTAACTGCCACATAGGAACATTTTGTTTGAATTTTGAACAAAATTATTTGTTATTTTTTAAAAGTTGGTCAAATATATCATAGCCAACCAAATTACCCGACTGTTTTTACGTGAGTCATTAAAATACACTAGTTTAATCGTTACGTTCACACGTGATTACGTCTGAGATGACGAGCTTAATCATATAAATATCACAATCCACAACTAAAACTTGTATTCAATAATAAACAAATATTATTGAAACTCACCTCTTCCACTAGTTGACGAATCTAGTGGTCGTGGGATCACTCTCCTCCGCAGCTTCCTACCAAATTTACATTGAAATATTGAAATATTCTACTAATTCTCCCATGGTCGCTTTCTTGATTTCGTTGAAATTATTGACCTTTTTTTTTTTTTTTTGGTTGTTTGACCAAAAGAATAAGCCAAAAAGATAATAATATATCTGAGAAAAGTAACCAATGAAGACGTACTTAACGAAAATAATAAAGCGTGTGCGTAAAGGGTAATATCGTAATTTGCACATATAGTATCTGATCTCAGTTCTTCTTTTCTCCGCCTGCTCTTATATGAACCAAAAGGCGGTGATTTGATTTGTTCCTTGTCAGTTCAAAATTAGGATTCAATTTTTATTAACCCAAAACAACAAAAAACCAAATACAATTAATTTTGCGTAAAAGTAATACAGAAGACACAGAGAATTCGAAGATTTACCAAAATCTTCATCATCACCAATGGCGTATCCAGGTCCTGCTAGTTTCTTAACAAGAGCCAATGCCTTACTTAGGAAAAATTTAACCTATCAGGTATTTGCGTTTTTCTTCTCCTCTACGGAATATACATAGAAGTTTTCGTTTCGTGTACGTACGTAGATTGTGTTCTGGGATTTTTCGATTTTTTTGCTATTCGGGAAATGGATCAGTTTCTACAGTAAAATTAGTGACTGATCATCTAACATAATTACAGATATTCGCTAGAATTTTCAGTTATCTCAAAAATTCAACATCCATGGATAATTAAAAAATATATATATTTGTTAGGATTATGTAGTTACTATCCGTAGTTTTAATTCGTCTTGTGTGAATTGCGTTGATGTAGAAACGGAATCTATGGAGCAACGTTCGGCTCATCTTGATCCCTTTCTACCTCTGCATATTTCTAGTGTTAATACAACTCCTGTTCGATACACAAGTTAATAACTCTGCTGATAATCGATGTGGTTGTCAATGCATCGAGAGAAATGGAGATGGCAAATGCGAAAGAAAGAGTTGTGGTATACAATATTCTTCTCCGGATCAAGCCTTCTTTTGTTCCATCCCTAGTCCTCCACAATGGCCTCCGTTGTTACAAATTCCTCGCCCTGAAAGTCGCGATGTTAGAGATCTTCCTGATGATTCTTGTAGACGAACAGGATCTTGTCCTGTAACTATACTGTTTACTGGAAATAACCGTTCCCTTGGAGGAAGTATGTTTCTTTTTTCTTCCTCTTCTTTTGGCATTTTCTATTTTGTGTTCACTGGAACTTATCTTCATGTTTTCTCTAGCTGTATCTGGGAATCTGCTCACTAGTTCTATACCGGCCAACTCCTCTGACCTCTTGCGTACTTTTGCTAATAATGTGTTGGTGAGTTCTGTGGTTGGAATCTTTTTGTTTCCACTATGAAGTGTGTGAATCTGTTTCTTAGCTTTCTTGAGCTCATGTTTCAGGGTACAACAGCTGAGGCAGATTTCACCAATTATCTTGATCCAGGGATTGCCTCAAATCTTTCCATCTACAATATCCAACCTCGGTGCATTCTTAATGCTACTTTACCATTCTCATTCGGACAACCACCTCTCAAGTTTGAGAAAGGTATTGAGTTTTCATTCTCATAGATGTTTAAGATGTCAACTAAAAAAGTTTAAGAGGGATACTTAATGTTAGATATGTTTATATCAGTTTTAGTTTAATATAATCTGGTTGCGTTATATCCCAAGTTTGTTAAACATGATACTTCTTTCGTCCATATATTGTCCTCACTCAAAAGTTAACTTCTGAGATAACATTCTTGTACTCGGTTAACTTAATGGTTGTGTCAAAACCAGAGTTGAGATGTGTTCAAGGATTAAATCTCTGGCGAAATACCTCCAGAGAGGTCAATGATGAGATTTTCAAGGGTTATCGGAAAGGAAATCCCGAGGGGAAGATAAATGAGATCGCTGCAGGTTGGTTAACTTCTCAGTCGTTTATCTATAACAGTGCTTAATATGCACATGAGATATCTGACTCTTCCTGTCTGGTTTTTTGTTGCCTTAGCATATGATCTCTTGAACACGGATAGGAACAGTTTCAATGTGCATATCTGGTATAATTCAACGTACAAGGACGATTCAGGAAATAGACTTACAAAGTTGGTCAGAGTTCCCCGCTCAGTCAATTTGGTAAGAAAACAACAATTTACTCAAGACATCCTCATCATTGCATTCTCATGTGGGACTGCTTTCTTGATTGAACTGATGCTTACACTTTGCCAAACTGCAGGTTTCAAATGCTTACCTTCAATTTCTACAAGGCCCGGGGACAAGGATGTTGTTTGAATATGCCAAAGAAATGCCTAAACCAGAAACAAGTCTTCGTCTGGACATCGCGTCTCTAATTGGTCCCCTTTTCTTCACATGGGTTATTCTTCTTCTGTTCCCTGTAAGTTTCCTCTTAAGTCTACATCTTGGAAACGACATTAATTCTGCTTTCTTTGAAGTTTAACCAGCGTAAGATAGGAAATTCATATTCAGAGCCATTTGTTTTCAGGTTATCTTGTCGTCAATAGTGTATGAGAAACAGCAACATCTAAGAATTATAATGAAAATGCATGGGCTAGGAGATGGTCCATATTGGATGATTTCATATGCCTATTTTCTTACCATATCCGTGTTTTACGTTATATGCTTGATAATATTCGGGTCAGCAATAGGTAATTGAAGCCTTTCTGTCAATATATTTCTTACATTACTTTTTTATGCAGATTTGTTTTCCAATCTGGTTGTTTATAGTTGCTGGTTCCCTGCAGGACTGAAGTTCTTTCGGCTTAATGACTACAGCCTCCAGTTTATATTCTATTTTCTCTATGTAAATTTGCAAATCGCTCTTGCCTTTCTAGTTTCTTCAGTATTTTCAAAGGTCAAGACATCAACAGGTACTAACACTGTGCTTCTTGAATTTCATCAAGAACATGTTGGGTTTAAAGGAACTAATGAGTTTTTTCTCATATGTCTTAATCATAGTTGCTGCTTACATATACGTGTTTGGATCTGGACTTTTGGGTTTGTTTCTACTCAACTTTCTGATTGAAGATTCCACATTTCCTAGTAAGTTATTATGATCTTGAAGAACGATATTCGATACACTCGTTTATGTGTTTATTCTCACAACTGATCACGATTGCAATTTAATTATACTTTTCCAGGAGGCTGGATTATTGTCATGGAGTTATATCCTGGCTTCTCCATATACCGTGGGCTGTATGAGTTCGCACAATTTTCTTTCCAGGGAAACTTGAGAGGGGAAGATGGGATGAAGTGGACAGATTTCAGTGATAGTGCAATGGATGATGTTTTTTACATCATTATCGTTGAGTGGTTTCTCGCACTCATTGCAGCATACTATATCGATAAGATTTCTTCATCCGGAAAAGACCCGCTTTTCTTCTTGCAAAACCCTTTCAAGAAATCTCCTTCTTTGCGAAGGCCTAGTTTGCAGAGGCAAGGCTCCAAAGTCTCCGTTGATATGGAAAAACCAGATGTTACTCAAGAGGTATGTCAATAGATTCACAATATATTCCATGTTCTTGATAATACTGGTTCTGATAACAAAAATTGTTCAAATCAGAGTAAAAAAGTCGAGGAGTTGATGCTTGAGTCGAGCACAAGCCATGCGATTGTATGTGACAACCTGAAGAAGGTGTATCCTGGTAGAGATGGAAACCCCCCTAAATTGGCAGTCCAGGGGTTATCTCTCGCTGTGCCTTCAGGAGAATGCTTTGGCATGTTAGGGCCGAATGGTGCTGGCAAGACCTCTTTCATCAATATGGTCAGTACCCAAATGGACAAAGTCTGTTGTGCTCAATTGAGCTTAGCTTCTAATATCATTGCTGGTCGACAAACTCTCTCTAGAAATGAACTGTGTTTTAGATTATAATCTTGTAGCGTTACTAATATGTACTGTATTTTCCTGGCCAGATGACTGGGCTCCTGAAACCAACATCTGGGACAGGGCTTGTTCAAGGTTTGGATATATGCTATGATATGGACAGAGTATACACCAGTATGGGCGTATGCCCACAGCACGAGTAAGTAATTAAATTCTTGAAATTCATGTCATTTTGTTCTTCGCCAAGAAAGCACAAATTTACAGTTTCTTGCTGTTCCACTATAATTGTGTAATCATTCTCTTATTGTCCAGCTTGCTCTGGGAAACACTGACAGGAAGGGAACATCTTCTATTTTATGGAAGACTTAAGAATCTCAAAGGCTCTGATCTCGACCAAGTAATTTATCAATCTTACTTACCTTCTGTATTACTCCAAAAGTTATCAAAACGTCAATTTTACGGTTGCTCAATCTATCTCTCATCGTTATTTACCCCACATTAGGCTGTGGAAGAGTCTCTTAAGAGTGTCAACCTTTTCCACGGAGGAGTTGCCGATAAACCTGCTGGGAAATACAGTGGAGGTATGAAAAGGCGGCTGAGCGTAGCCATTTCACTTATCGGGAATCCTAAGGTACACCATTTTCTGAGAATCCCTTGTTCGCTTATTCTTAGTAACCCTTGACCTTTATGAATACTACATTTGGAGAGTTAAGCTCTTTCAAGCTTAATAAATTCGTCCTCATTTTCTTTTACCTTTGAAGGTGGTTTATATGGATGAGCCAAGCACAGGACTTGATCCAGCCTCGAGAAAGAACCTATGGACTGTAATCAAGCGTGCTAAACAAAACACTGCGATAATCCTCACAACCCATTCAATGGAAGAAGCAGAATTTCTATGTGACCGATTGGGTATTTTTGTGGACGGAGGCTTGCAATGCATTGGCAACCCAAAAGAGCTGAAGGGAAGGTATGGTGGATCTTATGTGTTAACGATGACGACATCTTCAGAACACGAGCAAAAAGTGGAGAAGCTGATTCAAGATGTCTCCCCAAACGCCAAGAAGATATATCACATCGCAGGGACTCAGAAGTTTGAGCTCCCAAAGGAGGAGGTTCGGATCTCAGAGGTGTTCCAGTCGGTGGAGAAGGCGAAGAGCAACTTCACGGTTTTCGCTTGGGGACTCGCAGACACAACTCTTGAAGATGTCTTCATCAAGGTTGCTACGAATGGTCAGGCCTTTAATGTCTTTTCTTGATCTTGTTAGATTCATATGTCAATATTTGTTTATGTCAAATTGCTACTACAGATTTCATGTCTATTACTGAAAATATGATACAAGTTCGTGAATTTTCAATGAGATTATACATTTATACTTGAAAATATTACTAAAGCTCCTGTAGCAGAGAGGTGACACAACAACACTTGCAGCTGATGCTAGTTCGCAATGTCATAACCGTTGGTTTTACTCTGTTCCGGAATTCATATATCGGCGGCTATAGAAGTTGGGATTAATCTAAGTTCCTAAGAAAAACCTAAACTGTGGCAATAAACCCATATTTTCTAATCATGGTAAAAATTAATAAAAACCCATATTTATCTTATTATATTCATATTTGTATAGGTTTTGGTAGAGAGTACATTTCTTAGGTGACTGATGCAAGGAATATTATTACTTGACCTACACGAAATAACGTATAAGAAAATACAGTGATATTGTCCAATACCTGTATGCCACTTCAGTAACGTGTATAGTTAAAACGTAATCTCTTAATTCTTGATACTTTTGATATTAAATAATCATAAGCTACTAGGTTAGTATGCCCTTCTATATGTACATCTAAGAAAACATTTAGAGACTCCTCCGGAAAAGTTATTCGAATCCATCAAATCTTCTCACATTCTCTGTGATGGCAGATTCGAGTCCTGAAAGTTTCTTGACTCAAGCCGACGCTTTGCTTAGGAAGAATTTAGTTTTCCAGGTTTCAATATACTTAACAACTAAAACGGCTAAAACAGAGTCAAAAATTACAATGAAATTTTGTTGCCTTTTGTTATTTTTGATGCAGAAACGTAACATATGGAGCAATATACGTCTCATCACGATCCCTTTCTTCCTCTGTCTACTTCTCCTTGTTGTTCAAATGCTCTTCGACACTCAATTCAACGACGTCCATGGTCAATGTGGCTGCAACGAGAAAACTTGCGGCTTAAGGTATTCGACTACAGAGCAAGCAGCGTTTTGCGCCATTCCTAATCCACCACAATGGACTCCGTTACTGCAAATCCCAGCTCCTCAATACCGAGCCGCGACCCCATACCCGATCCATTCTTCCCCTACAACTTTTCTCTTCACCGGGAATAATCAGTCGCTCGGAAAAAGTATAAACCCAATCGATCTTCTCCTTTGAGAAATGAGTAATTATAATTTGTTTTTCTTTGAAGTTCAATGTTTTAATGTTTTTCCAGTTCTAATGGGATATATGTATAGCAATTCATCTGAATCTGATGGAGATTTAGCCAATTATGTCTTGGTAAGCTCAAGAAACAAGGTTACATTTTCTTATGTTTTTGTGTTTTCTCATTATCTGACTTTATAATATATATGCAGGGCTCATCATCTTTCCCTGCATTCACCAATTATATGGAATCTGCTTTCATCTCAGATCTTCCCATCTACAACATCCAACATGAATGCTCACCAAACTCTTCTTTCTCAATCTTAATTCACCAATCACCTCTTGCTTTCCCTAAAGGTATAACAAAACAACTTCCAATTTACAATATCAAAATCTTAAATTTATTCAAGAATGCTCTTAAAAACAGAGGAATTCTTTCTTATGTCTAGAGGTAAACTGTGTCCAAGGCTTAAGTATGTGGCGGAATAGTTCTTCCGATGTGAACAGCGAGCTTTTTAAGGGTTACCGAAAAGGAAATCCAGATAAGAAGATCAATGAGTTTGCTGGAGGTCTTTCATCATCATCTCATCTCACTTCTTTAAAAAATAGTGTTGTATGTCTTAACTTTCCATTTTATAGCTTTTGATTTTCAGAACACAAATTTGAACCATCTCAATGTTTGTGTTTGGTACAACTCCACCTACAAGAACGATACAGTGGTTCGACCTATGGCTCTGATTCGAGTCCCTCGCTTAGTTAATCTGGTGCATTTTGTGCTTAACCCTTTACTCAAACATGATGTTATCATTTACTACACAATCTTGAGTTCATATTTGTTTTTGTCTGTAATTTTTCAGGCATCTAATGCATATCTTGAGTTCCTAAGAGGTTCTGAGACAAAGATATTCTTTGAGTATGTCAAGGAAATGCCTAAACCAGAGACTAAACTGAGCCTAGACATTGCCTCTCTAATCGGCCCGCTCTTCTTCACATGGGTCATTCTGCTGTTATTCCCTGTAAGTCTTTACATTATCTCAATGAAACATTTTAAATCATTCTTCATCTCGGCTTTAATCGCAGTTTTCCTATGAATCATATTATAGGTGATCTTAACAACACTGGTCTATGAGAAACAACAGAGGTTAAGAATCATGATGAAAATGCATGGACTTGGCGATGTTCCTTACTGGATAGTTTCATACACTTATTTTCTTCTGATATCAATTCTATACATGTTGTGCTTCGCGATATTTGGTTCAACCATTGGTAATAATAACTCAAACTCTATCCAATTTGCTAATATATGTTACCTCTAAATATTTTTATGTTCTTTCTCAGTTCTTGATGCGTTTACTTTTTCTGCAGGGTTAAACTTCTTCAGGCTTAATGACTATAGTATCCAACTTGTGTTCTTCCTAATATGCATAAATCTTCAAATATCAGTTGCCTTTTTAGCCTCTGCAATGTTTTCAGATGTTAAAACCGCTACAGGTACTGTATCATAGCGGCTTTGGTTCACGATTTGTCAAAATGATGATCACAACTGTTACATTTTCATTTGAAATTTTAGTTACAGCATACATATATGTCTTTGGAACCGGGCTCCTAGGAATCTTTCTTTTCCAGTTCTTCTTGGAAGATCCTCTCTTCCCAAGTAAGTTCTTAAACCCGAATCAAACTTTTCGCTAGATTTATTATGATTTATGTAATTTTTCTCTAGGAGGATGGAGGATTGCAATGGAGTTATACCCTGGATTTTCTTTATATCGCGGGCTATATGAGTTATCACAATCTGCGTTTGCTGGAGATTACCGTGGGGTTGATGGAATGAAATGGAGAGATTTTGAGAATGGAATGAAAGAAGTTACTTGTATCATGATTATTGAGTGGCTGTTACTGCTTGTTTCAGCATCTTATATTGATCAAATCACTTACTCAAGGAAACATCCATTCTTCTTCTTCCTACAAAACTCTTCAAAGAAGAAACAGCATCACTTCTCTAACAACCAAATTTCAAAATTTGTCGTTGAAATGGAAAAACCAGATGTGTGTCAAGAGGTAAAGAGAGATAAGATCAAGTTCAGTTTGAATATTGACAAGGCTGAGTAAGATTTATATGCATTGTTTTTGGTGTCAGAGGGAGAAAGTAGAGCAGCATCTACTTAAGTCAACTGAAAACTGCGCAGTTTTATGCAATAATCTCAAGAAGGTGTACTCGGGTAAGGATGGGAATCCTCAGAAACTCGCGGTAAGAGGATTATCTTTTGCTTTACTTCAAGGAGAATGCTTTGGCATGCTTGGTCCTAACGGAGCAGGCAAAACTTCTTTCATCAACATGGTCCGTTTGAATATTATATCTATATATTGATCTTTTGTCTAATAAACTCCACTGTTAATGAGTCAATCTCGCATCTTCTGGTCAGCCTCTTTGGCATACTAATGTTCTGTGTAGATGACAGGAATCATCAAACCATCGTCTGGCACAGCATTTGTCCAAGGTCTTGACATACTAACCGATATGGACCGGATATATACAACAATTGGAGTCTGTCCACAACATGAGTAATCTCTAAATATAATCTCTGTTTCTTTCTATATTTTGAGGCTGCCCTGTTTCTAAGTTCATTTCATTGAATTTTCTGCAGCCTCCTGTGGGAGAAATTGAGTGGAAGGGAACATCTACTGTTTTATGGAAGGCTCAAGAATCTCAAAGGGCTTGTCTTAAAACAAGTAAGTTTATGTTTTAACGTGATTGGTTTGTGAATGACACTTGCGTATAAAAGCAAAAACTAATGAGTCTTCTTGGGCTTTAGGCTGTCGAAGAGTCACTTCGCAGTGTCAACCTTTTCCATGGAGGGATTGGCGAGAAACAAGTCGGGAAATACAGTGGAGGAATGAAGAGACGGCTCAGCGTCGCCATTTCTCTTATAGGAAGCCCCAAAGTAACTTGAAACCTCTTTTGATATCTAAGATCTATGATAAGATTTTTTAACTCGTTATATGTAATGTCTTTTGTGGGAATTTGTCAAGGTTGTTTACATGGATGAGCCAAGTACCGGGCTTGATCCAGCCTCGAGGAAGAGTTTATGGGATGTAGTAAAACGGGCTAAGCAAAAAGGGGCGATAATACTCACGAGTAGAGTGTTCTAAGCTTCTTATCTCCTTTTTGCTTTGCCTCATAATGTCTTCATGCAAAAAAAAAAAAAGACTTCAGCTTTGGTTTTATGTTTCAGCACATTCAATGGAAGAAGCTGAAGTTTTATGTGATCGTCTTGGAATTTTCGTTGATGGTAGTTTGCAATGCATAGGCAATCCAAAGGAGGTAAAACTAAAACACATCTTATTTACTTAAATCGTTGAAAACAGAGAATAACTGAATAAACAACCAATTTCAAAACCTGAACTTGAGCCAATATTGTATTGAAATTCATCAGAAACTCCATAGAAGAAAGCTTTAACTGAAACCTTAATGACAGTTGAAGGGTCGATATGGAGGATCCTATATATTGACTGTGACAACTTCAGAAGAACACGAGCAAGAAGTGGAGCAATTAGTGGATACTATTTCTGAGAATGCAAAGAAGATATATCAAATCGCGGGGACTCAGAAGTTTGAGCTTCCAAAGAAAGAGGTGAAGATCGCAGAGGTCTTTCAGGCGTTGGAGAAGGCGAAGATGATGTTTCCGGTGGTGGCTTGGGGAGTTGCAGACACAACTCTTGAAGATGTCTTTGTAAAGGTTGCTCAAACTTCTTAACTAACAAATTTTTCGATGTCTTCTCTTGATCAATCTCAATCAAGAGATAACAATTTGTATATGGTTGCTTTTGCGTGCTCACTCTCTTTCTGTCATAACTTCGCCTTCATGAATCTTCCTTATACGATTGTTCTAGTGATTTTGTGGTCATATATGTTTTGTGCATACCAAAATTATCATACATATATGTTGCATCTATTTGTCTTTATTTCAATTTATGTAGTTTCAAAACTTTGAAAATTCATGATGATGTTTAGGGTTTAGGGGTTTAGTTTTTAAGTCATCTTATGTCAAGTTCAAATTCACAAATTAGATTGCGTACTGTCTTTAGCCACTTATGCTCTTAATAATACAAAAAATTTAAAGCACATGTTGCAGTGGCATAGAACTCTCATGTACACAGTTGCCTTTATTCAGGGCTAGTTTGTTTCCAAGATTTGTTATGTTCACCACGGCCTCAAACATAGACTTGGTTCTGTGTGGTGTGGCAAAATCTTGTGATCCGGCCCAATAGCTGAAATCAAACTCAGTGTTTATATACAAGCCTAAATATGCAAAATTGTTGTCTCCAACTACATCCAACTAGGAGAAGCTAACATCATATATGGCTAAGTGTTCCAAATAATTGTCTAGTTTTCAAAATTTTAATATCTTCGAAGTTAGGGACCGAAGCTCGTACATCTTCGTGGGTTGGGGGCCAACGGATATGCAATCCCTTTGAAACCTACGCCCCTTCCAAGCTGCCCTCGAGCTAAGTGAGCACGATTTCTCATTCTTTTAATTTAAGGACCGGACTAAAAAAATTTGTCAACTAGCATTATGATTATGATTATGATTAAACGAAACAAGATTTTTTAAATCAAATTATTAGATCAACGTATGATTCATCTTGTCGTTTTTGGTTATTTTGACGTGACACTTCTAAGATTCTCAATTATATTATTCACTTGCATTTTTGCTGTCTAAATGATTTCTTTTATTAAAAATATAGTAATACGACAAAATTTCATCACTCCAAGAATATGGCATATAAAAATAGTATATATATATACAGGTACATACTATAACTATAAACAGTGACTACTCAATAGGCAAATATTTAATATTTCAATCAAGAAATGCATTATAAAATTTTAACCTATTACAGTTACAAACACAACCCATGGAATATGACGACAATACACAAGATTATAGCAGACAAATTAAACTACAATACATAAAACTATAATTTTTCAAAAATGTGCATCAATAGTTTACAGTAAATTCATTTATTTAGAAACTGATATAATATATATATGATGTATAAGTGTTAGACCATTGATCAACCATTTAACCAATAGAATTTCAGGAGTTAACATACTCCTGAAAAATAATATTTACTTACAACAACAAATAAAGGAGTACAAGTGCCCGAAGCAATACATTAAACTTAAAACATATAATGTCATATAAAATACAAAATTTAGTATATACAATTTACTCGTTTGATTAAAAAAATAGATGTTTTAAACTTAAAATTTTTTTACCAAGAACGAGTTGGCCTAATGGTTAAACTTTTTTATTACCGAAAACGTACGAATTTTAGAAGTCATTAATTTCATTCATGTTGGAAGGAATCTGCATTCTAACGGAGAGTTAAATTACATAGTATAGATTGTGTCCTATAAGATATACGGACTCCTAAATCTTCTAATCTTAAAAGAAAATTAATTATTTTTTTGTTTTAAAGAAATAGATCTTTATAGATTTCCATGTAGCATTATATGATGTATTATTTAAGATAGTCATATCTAATAATTATATATGACGATCTTTATTTATGTATTTTTATATGATGATCTTTTTTTTTGTATGAATTTTTTTCTTGTAGCTTTATATGATGATCATTTAAACTGCATAATTAAATAAATTTGTGATTGATTCAATAATTTTCTTTTAATATATGTGAATGTGAATTGTGAAATCATTTTATTATCATTGGTTCGATTCGGCGAGTTTTTGAGTTGAAAATAAAGATATATCTTACACATCAGCATCATTTATTTCCGTAAATAGTGAATACGAGCTTCGATTCTAGAAAGGGGAACGATGATAGTCTTCATTTAGATGTAATCCATTCCACAAATAATAATGAGTCTCTTCATCTTATCCCTTTATCCTCGCTTTCTTAACTCTCCTTTTCCCCTAATCCTTTCCTATTCCTATGCTTTGTCATAATTTTCCCCAAAAAATAAAAGGTAGATAAGAAGACAATTTACGGAAACTGATGGAAGAGTCCACAGTGACCAGTAGGAACTGGAGGATCTATCTATGTTCAAAATTGATTGGTAGAAATCAATGTACAGCTTTAACAAAAAAAAAAAAAAAAAGGAAATCAAATCTACAAAACAAAACCTACACCAACGAAATAGGGGCATAAGCATAACTCTCTTTATGTCTAAATGGTATTTTAACAAAATGGTTAAAATTTGAACGAATGGTTTGATGGTTTCCAGATGGAAACTAATTTACTGGTCAAAAAGTACAATTTCATTCACGATACACTTTTCAAACAGAGAATAAGGACAAATGAAATTCTAGAAATTTATCCATTGCAAGAGAATTAAAAAAAAAAAAAAAATCGTGTACTTTTTGCAAGTGGTCCGTAACCACGAGAGCACGCACACATACCAAAACTCAATGAAAAGACAAAAGAAAAAAAAAAGAGAGAAAAATCGTATATACTAAAATAGATAACTATTCGTGAGAAAAAGAAGTATTCAGAATAAAAATGCTTCAAATCTTTGTATATCATCAAAATGAAAAGAGATATAAAATACATGAATAATATTACAAACAAAAGAAAATCCTAATTCTTGATTGAAAAGTCCTAAAATAAAAAAGTCAGGAAAAATGATCTTCTAAAATGAAAAATCTAAATTCCAAACAAGAAACAAAAGAAAAGAAAAGAAAATTCAACTGATTTTTAGCCTGGTTGACTTTTTTTATTGAGATAATAATATCATCTCTCTCATCTACACTAATATAAATAAGATACAAATGCATACACACAGTACAAGAAGATAAATCCAACTTTCTTTCTCTCTCTTTCCATTTCCATTTCCATTTCTCATTGATCTGAAAAATGGTGAAGAAGCAAGTTGTGGGTGTGCCTGTTTTGGTGTTGTTGTTATGTTGTGTAAATTACAGTCATTGTGAAGAGATCAAAACCTATAAGCTCACCAGAGGAAGCTTGTCTGTTACATTCACTAACTATGGTGCTGTCATGACCTCTCTTCTCCTTCCTGACAGACATGGTCTCTCCTCTCCTCTCTCCCTCTTCTCTTTTTCTCTGTTTTAAATCTGATTTTTTTTTTATTATTCTTATGATTCAGGAAAGCAAGACGATGTTGTTCTTGGATTCGATACTGTTGATGGTTACAAGGTCATTTCATTTTCTTTCACTTTCTTCTAATCTGAAATTATTATTTTTCATTTATCCTGCTTTTTTGCTTATCACATTTTTTGGTCAAACTCTTGGGGTTTGGATAGACCTCGCGATGTTCGGCTCAAAAAGCATCGACATTTTTAAGATTGTCACGTTATTCGATATCCACTTATATATAAATAAATAAATAAAGATAATAATTTTGTTTTATTAACTATAATAATTTTGTTTTATTAACTATGTATAATAATCTCACAACCCACGTGATGTTAGGCGTTATTGTTAGAAATAATAAAATTTAATAATAGTTTCGGTTTTGGATTTTATGTAGAATGATACAACTTATTTTGGAGCAATTGTGGGGAGAGTGGCTAATAGAATTGGCGGTGCGAAATTCAAGTTAAATGGTCAATTGTACAAAACCGATCCCAACGAAGGCCATAACACTCTCCATGGTACTTTATTTCGATTTTATCTCACTACTCCTTTCTGGATATTTCATTTTTACTGTATTTTAATATGTTACTATTATAATTATTATTTTAAAAAAAAAATCAGGTGGTAAAAAGGGATTTAGTGATGTGATTTGGTCAGTCCAAAACTACGTTCCCACTAGCCACATCACTTTCACATACGATAGCTTCGACGGTGAAGAAGGTACTCATTTATAATAATCGTTAGCGAAATAAATCATAAAACAAACATAATATATTGTAATTCTTATTCTAACCCATAAAATTACTCTCTAATTTACCAAACAAAAATAGAATTTCCTCTTTCAATACCACAACCATAATATATTCTTTCGAAACTATATATATATATATATATATATATTTACTATTTTAGATAATTGTTTTCACATTAATCCAAAAATCTCCAAAACTTTGTAGTTTCTAATGAACATTTTATATTGTCATTCGAATATTGAAATGTAATTTAATTTAATTATTTTTGTTAAGGTTTCCCTGGAAACGTGACGGTGAAAGTGACGTACATGTTGATCGGGGAAAACAAACTCGGCGTTAAAATGGTAGCAAAACCACTCAACAAACCAACACCAATCAACTTAGCCCTCCACACATACTGGAACCTCCACAGCCACAACTCCGGCGACATCCTCTCCCACAAAATCCAACTCCTCGCCGGGAAAATAACTCCCGTCGACGACAAACTCATCCCCACCGGCGAAATCACTTCCATAACCGGAACTCCTTACGATTTCCTCGAGCCACGCGAAATCGGAAGCCGGATCCACGAATTACCCGGCGGTTACGACATCAATTACGTGATCGACGGATCGATCGGGAAACATCTGAGGAAGACGGCGGTTGTGACGGAGGAAGTCACCGGGAGGAAGATGGAGCTGTGGACGAACCAGCCTGGTGTTCAGTTTTACACGAGTAATATGATGACACGTGTCGTCGGAAAAGGTAAAGCGGTTTATGAGAAATACGGAGGCTTGTGTTTGGAGACGCAAGGGTTCCCAGATTCCGTCAATCACATGAATTTTCCGACGCAGATTGTGAATCCTGGAGAGTCTTATTTGCATGTCATGCTCTTCAGATTCACTGCTCATTGATCGGGTCGGGTTTTTAGGGATTCATTTTGCAGATTAATAAATTTGGGGCTCGATTTTATTCCGTTTTTTTTTTTTCTTTCTCTTATATATAGATGAATAATTCGCCGACTTCGTGGTAATGAGGAATACAATATTCGACTGCTGCAGCAAATTATTTTTTTCATAAAAAAAGTAAAATTTTCTCTGTACACAAAACATGAACTGAAGTCTAAACGTCAGGAGACTTGCAAATTGTTTGTACTCAGTGATTCAATTTCCAAATTGTTAAATTAAAGATTATTTTCACAAGAAAGTTCCAAATTTTTAGGAGTGATTTCAGACGAAAACATAAAACGGTTTCAGGTTTTTTAAATGAGCTAAGGAGCAAAGTTGGTAGTGGGGGGCTTCTTGAATTCGATCTTGTCGACTTTAACCTCTCCATCAATTAGGTCATAGACATAAATCACAGCTCGAAAACCATCGATGTCCATAAGAACAAAGCTTGGGTTAACGTCTTGGTTTATGCTGCTATAAGCTCCGGTTGCAGATCCCGGGTTTATCACCACTCCTCCCTCGTGTTTGTAGGCTGTGAACTGGTGGGTATGGCCTGTTACAAGTATGTCCACGCCGAGTTGTCTCTGAAGCATGGCGAGTGAGTCTAGATCACCCCATGGGATCACCTGTACATACAACAAATAGAGAAGCTCTTTTTCATACCACTACAAGTTCTTAAAGTTTAACTAACCATTACTTCCTAAGGAACACGGAAGAACCAGAAAATCAATTTTCATGATGACAAGACGTGGATAAATGGAAAAACAAACCTAAAGGAGGCATCTCTTTCATAATTTAGTCTAAAACATTGACATGGAAAATCAACGGTTCTTAAACTGACTAACCCGTTTACTATACTTCAAAACACAGTTCTTATCATAAATAGAAAAGGTAAGTGTAGATTAGAGGCAACTAGACAAAAGCAATTTATCACTGTAAAGACTAGAGAGAAAAACTATTTGATGTGATGAATTTTGTCAGTCGGGAGCCTGATTACATTATCATGCATATAGCAATAATCGAGCAAAATCTGAAACTCACTGGGTAAGGGACACAAACCAACAAAGCAATGAAGTAAAGGGAGAAATTAGGTTTCTAATCTGGAAATTCTGATAAACAGATGATGTATGATACTAGGGATTATTCATATGCTGCAAAATGCCATTGTCTAACTCGTAAAGCTCACAATGAAATGCGCAAGAGAAGAAAAACTGAACCTGGTGGCCATGGCAGAGTCCCAGCTTGAATTGCCCGATAGTCAAGGTTTTGTTCTCAGGGTATCGTGCATCTTCGTCAAACTCCCCTCGAACTATATGCAAATCAGGGCAGATAGTCTTCAAGTAGTCATGGATTTCCTAAAACAGTCACAAAATGTTAAGCTTACCACAAACATGAACCAGAAAAGATGTCACAACATAAGAACAAATCAGTTCTGCAACTTCTCTATGATGGGTTATCAACTAAACAGCCTTATAAACTTCTTAACACATCTTCCAACTAAAAGAACATCATTGAATTCTCATAAATGACTCGTCGATGCTGAGTTAATCACTTTAAAATTCCATTGCACAAGCAAATCTAAAACTAACACTGATCCAACCAAAACTGTAATGGAATTCCTCTTCCATTTTCCACGACTCTCACACTACCAGGTATGAATTAAAATCTGCACAATCCAGCAGATGCAGAACAAGCTCCGAGTGGATCACATCAGACAATTGAGTCTCCTTTTCCATTTTCCGGTAAATCTCACACAACCAAGTAAGAATGTAGTTCGAAACAACGCACAAACAGGATAAACTTGTAGGTTTGCATCAGATAAAAACCATCATATAAATTTTGATTAGAGTCTATTCTCGTTCTGAATCCTCTTTTCTACCTCATATGTAATCCCAAGAAACAAATACATCAGACAGAATGATCCAACAAGGACATTCCGCGAAACAAAATAAAGCATGATAGAGATATAAAGATTAAAATTTTGAGAAAACCCTACTTTGATACAGAGATTTCCAGTGCAGATGATGTGTTGAATCTTCCCAGGAACAAGCATTGCTTTGAACTTAGGAGGTAGATCAGCCGCTCTATGGGGTACATGGAGATCCCCCAATGCCAATACCAGCACCATTTCAAACTTTCACTAGAAAAAAAAAAACTTCAAAGAAGTAACCAATCAAAGATCAAAGGTAACACTTGTGACACTAAGCATAAAGAATCTGGGTAGAGAAACAGATCAAATACCAAAAGTCAATGAGATCAAACGATAAAATGTGGAATAATTTCCAAATTCCTTCCAATATAATCACTACACCAACGTAATCATAAATCTTCAAGTTTCAGTTGACTACAACTGTTAATTCTTTCTTTCACTAAAATCGAACCTAAAAATTAGATTTAGTGCAAAGCAAATAAACATGGTTTTGACACAATTAGGACAACAACCCAGATGTCATTTAACACAAATATTTCACCACTAGCTGCGTCGAAGAGATTAAAGGCTTGATAATTGATTCTTACCAAAGAAGAAATACAAAGGTAGATTCCCCCCAAAGTTATAAGCGCAACTTAAGAAGATCGAGCTTACCAGATCAGGGGCTCAAATAAATATCGAAGAAGATTCGTGATTGAAGGCAATTTTGTGTTATGTTCGTGGGGATCTCAGCGATCGCCCATGGAAGATCCTTTATTTTTCTTAGACTGCGTTTTTTTCTCAGAAAACGGGGAAACTAAAACTACACGACGCCGTATGACCATTTGACATTACCCGGTTTCATCACATCCGTACGGGAATTTGAAGAACAAGCCAACCCACAATTAAACCGGACATAGACAGTGTTTAAAAACTTTTTTAGTTTTTTTGGTCAGTTCGGAATAAATTAGGAACCAAACTAAATGTAATAGCTTCTAGTTGATGAATATTATTCTTCTTGTATCTCATGTAATATAAAACATTATCCAAACTATTCTTGCTGAAATACGGGACGAAAATTTTGGGTAATAAGACATGATTAGAAAATTCGGACAGTAAAATTCAATTCCTAAACTCTCATTAATTTAGGTAGGGATCGACTTCGGGACGTGTATTTCAGGTATTTTAAAAAAAAATTAGAGAATTTTTGAGAAACATGACAAAATTTTAGATAATTTCATTAATTTTGTAAAATATTAGATACACAAACGGAAAATACGGGTATTTCGTCCTAATCCTTAGTCCGTTAGACTAAAATATACAGTCCTAAAATTGGTAATTGTTTAACAGAATTCCCAATGAACTGTTTAACAGTTCTAAAATAAATATTGGAACGGAATTTCCAGTGAATACAAGACGAGACAGATTTCTCTTCGCGAAATGGATAGACATTGTTTCGTATATATAGAACCAACCTAATAGATCCTTAGTTTACCTTTTATACTAGACATGTACTTCTAGGAAGTATATATAACCCTTCTCTCAATGAGAAAGAGATCTCAAATTATAGAATTAATACTTCACATTTGCTTTTCCTCCTCTATCTCCCTATTACAGAAAAGAGTATTTCTTTGATTCCGGGACCATCTCGCATTTTTTATCCTTCATTTCTTTAAAAGCATTAACTTTTTCATATTTCCTACTGAAAAATAACCTACATGCAGTAGTAAACAGTTGAATGCACCAGTGGATCACTTTTCTCAAATCGTCCTAACGAAAACAATTTAATTTGTGTTGTCATATTCTTTCCAGTTTTCAACCAAATTTCACAATCTGTTTTACTACTCATTTGAACGTCGAGAAAATCTCACAACGATATAATGTTTTTCCAGCTTCCTCATGTTTATACATCTTAAATGTGATATCCGTATAGAGACCGGATCCGTTCCACGAATTTGTCTCTAAACATAAATTATTTGAACTCTTTTTTGGTATAATATAGCATAACATGTATTCTTGAATGTCTAAAGAATCTCAGTACAGAGAAGTAATTGTATATTTGTGACAGAAATGGACGACTATGTATATTAATTATTTAATTTGCGAGAATCAGTTGACAAATTTGGCTAAAAAGCCATAAGATTATTGTAATTTGTTTCTTTTTTTTTTATATGATAAAAATCAAAGAGAAAAATCGATTTGTTGTCGCCATGTTCTTTCTATTTGTTTGATATGTTGTGTCAAATTTAGTAGCTCACACTAAAAACAGGGTAATACAAAGTTATCAAGAAAGCTTCAAATTTTAAATAATATTTCCCCACTGTTTGCAAAAAGAAAAAAATTAATATTTTAAATAATTTTAAGAGTTTTTATGTACAAAGTTATTAATTGAACAAGATGATGGCAATATGGCATAAAACATGAAAAAGAAGAAACATTTTGTAGCATATTTCTGTGGCACGTAATATCACAGAAAAATGCTATATAATATTATAAGATATTATTTCAAAAGTAGTCTCATTAATTTTTTGAATTTTGTATCTTCATTTTCTATCGTTTTATTACTAAAATAGATTTTTGAGGTTTGAAGTTCCCTAACAACATTGCTATAACACCATTGAATAAAGGGCAAATTAAACAAAACTAGGATATATCTCATGATATAACACGGACAAATTGCAATTATATAAAAATATTCAAAATTATAAAATCAGGATATTAAAAAATTGTAATTATTCAAAAACTTTATGAAAATTATAATATCAATTTTTATAATATCGAATTTTTGTTAACACCTAAAAACAGAATTAAATCGGTTTAAATTATTCCATCAAATCTTCCGCAAAATCGCAATTTATATCAAATCTCTTATTTTTGGAAAATTAAATCAACATTTAATTTAATTTAATTAGTGTGTTTAATTAAATCAACAAAATCTTCGCAAAATCTATTTTTAATTTTTTTCAAAAAATTAAAATAAATAAATTATTTAAAACGAAAATTATAAATAATTAATTTAATATTTAATTAAATGATCACATAATCATTAATTGACTAAAATGCCCTTAATGACAAATTTTAATTTGTTTTTAGATGTAATAGCAACGTGATGTAATTATTAATATTTTATAAAATTTATTTATAAGTGTACTTCCCAAATAATATATAGGAGATGCCACATTGAGGTTACTGTATTTCAAATAATGTCATTTTTGCCGATCATTTCATTAAATGCCATAATATTTACTATGCACTTGAACTAAAATGACTGATATACCCTCATTATCTCATTCTCTCATTTGATCCTTTCTCTTCTCATCGACTCATCTCTTTACGCTCTCTCCATCTCTGAATCTCAAAATTCTTAGTTTCAATTTCACTCTTCTAAGAAACTTCTAAATCTTGAAAATTCTTAAAATCCTACCCATTCGTGGGATACTAAAATTCTTCTTCTCGGATCATCCTCATGAAACCGCCGAGATCTTTCTCTCTAATCGCCTCCAACGCACTCTTCGCCACCATTAAAGCCATCGTCTTCCGCTATCTCTCTCTCTCTCGGAATCGGAATTTGATTTTGAGGTCGACGAAATAACAAGTGTCCCAATTTTCTCCCCCTCTAGCTCCCACTCTCTCTCTCCCCTCACAGAAACAAAGCTTCTTGTGGTGGCCATGGGAATCATGGCAGCCACCGTTTCTGTGTTTTGATCTTTGACCGAGTAGTTTCGCTTTTTGAAATTTAGTGGCTTTGGCTTTTCTTCTATGATTGAATCTTTTTAATCGTCTCCTTGTTGTCTTGCTTCGTTGATTTGTTAGCTTGGATCCTCAGAGTTACCGAAGATTGAATCTTTTTAATCTGATCCTCGGAGTTACCGAACCTTTTCTCGCTGATCCTAGTCCCGATTAAGTTAATGTTGGTGTGGTGAGACTCTCTTTCTCTGTTTTCCCCTGTTGCTACTTCAAATCTTACGAATTTTGTTTGATATTACGAGAGTCTCTGAAATGATATCAAAATTGAGGTCTTATGAATAAACAGGATTTGAGATTTGGTGTTTTAATCCATTGAGCTGAAAATTTTAAGAGTTTTTGTGTCGGCTTTACTTTTGGTTGATGAAGCTAACCTCTGTTACTTACTTATGTGTTAAATTGACTAAATTTTCTTTAGGGAGCATATCGTGATGATAATGGCAAGCCTGTTGTCTTCGAATGTGTCAGAGAAGCTGAGCGAAGGCTTGCTGGGAGCACTTTCATGTAAGAGTTCTCTTTTTCTCCCAAATGCTTCTCTATTGATTGACATGACAAATATTGATTGACATGACAAATATTGATTATCAAGTTTTGAAATATTCTTTTTGGTGAAGCTCTTGAATTGTAACTGACGAAAAGAATATATGTGATTTACTGATATAACGTGTTAAATATTGGAGGTCTTATTAGCCTGTTAATCCATTTTCCATGCAAAAATGGTTTCAGGCATTGTTCAGTTTGTGTGATGTGGTCTCCTCAGGTTGATTAGTTGTAATGAGTTATGACAAGGCCAATTGTGTAGTTTGTAAATTTACTTATGCTGCTCAAGATTTTGTTCTTGATAGGCTTCTAAATATTGCTCGAACTAGGAATAGAGTATGTCTGCTTTATTGATGTTATATTAGTGAACCAAAGTAGAACATTTAGAGTTTACATACCTATCAATTAGACAAATGCTTGGAATTCATTTTTCCTGATAAATTAACATGTGCTTGTCCATCTCTCAATACGCTTATGTTATACTTTTTGGTATAGCTTGTCGATCTATCAACATGTATGTGGTGATTTTGAGCTAAAACGAACATGTCTATCAGTAACCACGAATTTATAAAAAAGTTCAACCCAACCCACTTTTATCTTTGTGAACACAAGTATTGTTTTAATAGTTTTTGGGAGTTTCTTACAGAATGAGGCTGTTCTAAGGGCGTGTGGTGAATCAGATGCACCAAATTCGCCAGTAGCTAGCAACACAAAAATATGTTGCAGTGCGGTGAAAAATGAGTAAGGCGGAAGAGAAGCTAGAAACCTGGTCGTAGTTTATAAGGAATCGTAGACAATTTTGAATCTTCTTGAGATGTATAGATGTCTTTTGTTTTGAGGATTTTTATGTGTTGTTCTTGAGAGTAGTTTTCTGGATTATGTGATATAGGTTGTGGTAGGATTTATGACTGAAGCAACCAAAAACTCGGTTTCTTTCGATCCATCACAGTTAGTGTTAACTTCTGGTGCATCATCCGCTATTGAGTTTCTTTTCTTCTGCTTAGCTGATTCGGGAAACGCCTTCCTTGTTCCAACTTCGTATTCACATTCTCTTTAAAAACACATTGTTTTACACTTTCCATACATCACATTGGTATATACACTTTCCATACATCACATTGTTTTACAATTAATCCATCACATTGTTTTACAATTGAACAAAAGTGTCATACATCACGCTGTTTTACAATTAATCCGTTGACAAAGATGTCGTCGGTAAAGACAACGTGGACAAAAAAGATGCTTGCTGAGAGTCACAGACAAAGTTGTCATGGACAAAGATATCGTGGACAAAGACGATCTTCGGAAGTCCACGTCGTGGACAAAGACGTTGTGGACAAATATGTCGAAGCCGAAGACGTCGTGGATAAAGACGGTTTGTTACTTCTTGGTTTAGTATAAGAAATTGTAATTGTTGTAAAAGAATGTCATATATGTGAAAGACTGTGCTATAAAGAGAAATTGGATGAGTTGCATAAAAGAAAAAGATGAAGAAGAATTTATTTTTCAATCCAATTATCCTGATTTTCCTCCAGTTTTGTCCAGCAGCAACACATGTTTCTCAGTTTTCAACTGGTTAACTAGCCTGTGAAGGCTAGGAGTCTGGAACTGATCCCTAGCAGATTTCTTCTCTTGAGTTATTAACCCTTCCTTGGCACTAGGATATGGTTTAGGAGGTGGATCCTTATCTTGGATTTTTGCAAGCTCCTTTAAGCGTTTGTATGCTTTCTTCATTTCCTTTCTCTCTGAAAGATATTCCATCTGAAAAAAATAAAAATATAAATTAGTAAGAAGAAGAAAAACAAGGAACAACATCAGCAGTAGCGCGGCATTACGATTCTTTATCTATTCAAGTGCAAGTTTAGAAACAAACTTCATTGTTTCTTTGCCTTTCGTAGCTAATCTAGACTGTAAAAAGAAACTACGTAAATTAGCTACAGAAATGGCACCATCCTCACTAATGCCATGCTCCTTCAGTTTAAGTACCCGACAACCATAGACACGAGCTGGATTTGGAACAAATGCTGAAATCCTAGGGGATTGAAGATAGAAAACACATTATACTAACTAATAAGAATAGAGATACATCCAGAACGAATGGTGAAACTCTCCCATTAAATCACAATTTAAAAGAGACACACATGGTTACACTACTAGTTCAAGACAAGAAATTAAGCCAGAAGTTGTTTGGAATTCAACTTTTTTTTCTAGAATATGCTTTCGAAGAACAAACTCATAATATAATAATCAAACTGACTTTGGTATAGATGCAGAGATATAAAGGTAGAGAAATTACTTGGCAGGGTCGTCAATTTTGGTTCCAGGATGCTTACTGGCGAATTTACAAACGTAAGGATCCTTAGGGAGAACAATCTTCTTGATTTTCCCATTTGAACTGCCGTTAAAACCAATCACAGCACACTTATTTCAACAACAGTAAAGAAACATGAACCCTAAAAAATTCTAAATCCAAATCTTACAGACACAAGAATCTCAACTTTATATTCAAATAGAATACGACTACAACCAAATTAGAATCCCTATAATGGAATGAATCAATAAGTAAGGATTTAATTGATCGATTTTCGTAATAAACTGTGGGCTGTTTCGCATATGGTTATTTCTTGGCCACCTTTTTGTTGATGGATATGTTGTTGGCCGCCATGAATGGGAGCGAGAAGTCTAGGTTGTTGGCCGCCATGGATGGGAGAGAAGTTTAGGGATTGTGATGGTGGCGAGAGAGACACGGAGGAAGAGAGAGAGAAAAAAATGTGTGATGTGTTGTGTCTCTCCAATCGGAGGGCAAAACTGTCTTTCCATCTTGCCGCTACAGTGCCCTTATGGCATTTCATGAAAGAAGCAGGGAATATGGCATTTCATGAAATACAGTAAACTTAAAGGGTTACCGATGGCGAGAGAATATAAAATTCTTTAGGTTAATACATAAACAAATATTTTTTTTTATGTATATATTTTTCGATAGATTTAAGAACTTTTACATTTTTGTCTTCAAATAGATTAACAAATTTATATTTTGACACGTGGTGACATCTGATTGATATAGTTGACACATGTCAAGATCATATTAATGACTAACTTTGAAAACCAAGGTTTATTTAATAAGAATATTTTTGTTTTCATTTTTTATCAAATTTATTTTCATTATAAATATAATTATTAATCAGTTAAATGAAGATATCATCTAAATACAAATCTTCCTTTCTTAATTTATATCTTGGATGATTTATAAACGTAAGAAGAAATTCTAACATCAAAAATATTAAAAACAACCACATGAACATGTTTGGATATGTTTTTCAAAGTTATTTTCTAAATAAGTTGTAACGAAATGCACATCGTCAAATTGGATCAAAGGAGCTGAGCAGGAAAGGAATTTTCTGTCTATTCATTAGCAACGTCTTACAGGCAAACTTTCAAAAAAAAAAAAAAAACGTCTTACAACGAAGATATGGTGATATCCAACTCTAATATATCTTCAAAATTATTGTATAAATTAGTCTTTATATTTTTAAATTGTAGCTATAATTTCTTTTGCTATAGAAAAACCTTATATCATTCAAATACCTTTTGTTTTTTGTGGTCAGTTACATTATCATCCAAATACTTTATAAATTACTCTAAAAAAAAATATATATATATATATATATAATAAGAAATATATGACTGAAAACGTTATGATTTTTTTATGAGGGATTACGTACAACTTTCAAAATTTGATTAAAAATAATGAAAAGTGTTTTGAAAAACGTATAAAATCTCTAAATAATCCCCTTTTACATGTTCTTATATGGCAAATAGTTTATTTGCTAGTTGCTATAAAAGTACAAAATATCAAAAATTGTCATTTCGTCAAATAGGAAAGTCATAAAGACTCGTGAAATGTCGTTTTTTTTTTTTGCAGTCTTTTTAGGCAGTTGGCTACACTAATTGACTTAAATTTTCGAAAAGTCTGGCAATTTATTATCCCGATTTTGCTTCAAGTTGCATTATCACCACAAGTTAAAGGCATTTTGCAATTGCTTCGTCTCCGTATTCACTCTCTTGCGAACTATGAGAATCACTACAAACTTTTCACCAACAAAAATGAGATGCATGAGAGTGTTTCTTTTACTTGCTCTCATGCTACTTGAAGCACATGGTTTTACCGATGAAACTGATAGGCAAGCGTTGTTTGAATTCAAGTCTCAAGTTTCTGAAGAAAAAAGAGGTATCTTGTCTTCATGGAATAACTCATTCCCTCTCTGCAACTGGAAGGGGGTTACATGTGGCCGCAAACACAAGAGAGTTACTCGTTTGGATCTTGGAGGATTGCAATTGGGAGGGGTAATATCACCATCTATTGGTAATCTTTCGTTCCTCATATATCTTGATCTCTCTATTAACTCGTTTGGTGGAACCATCCCTGAAGATATGGGAAGGATTCCAATTGGTCTGTACAATTTGTCCTCACTTGAGTATTTAAGCATCTTTGGTAATAGCTTTTCGGGTAGCCTGAGGACTGATTTTGGTAATCTACTACCAAAACTTCGAGAGGTATATATGGGAATGAATCATTTAACAGGAGCCATTCCAACTACACTTCCCAATATCTCGACTCTTCAAAGGTTGGGAATGGAGTATAACAATCTGACAGGAAGTATTCCTCCGAGCTTTGGAAAAGTAAAAAATTTGCAAAGGTTAAATCTTAAGGGTAATTCTCTGGGAGGTCTCTCTTTTAGAGATCTCGAATTTCTTGGTGCTTTGACTAATTGCACCCAACTAAAAGAATTAGATGTAGGTGACAATAGGCTTGGCGGTTACTTGCCTACTTCAATTGCCAATATGTCCACCAACCTCATCTATTTAAGCCTTGAAAACAATCTCATCTCCGGAAGTATTCCTCGTGACATTGGGAATCTCATAAGAATACAAAGTTTTTGGTTGTCACGAAATCTATTGACAGGACCACTCCCAACATCTCTTGGGAAGCTTATAGGATTAGTGGAATTGGGTGTCAATCACAATAGTCTGTCAAGAGAGATACCATCTTTTATAGGCAACCTCACTCGGTTAGAAACACTCTATTTGTCCTACAATAGTTTTGAAGGAATTGTTCCTCCAACTCTCGGGAACTGTAGTCACATGCTCGATTTACGGATTAGGCATAATAAGTTGGATGGGACTATACCCAAGGAAATTATGCAAATCCCAACCCTTGTTAACCTAAGCATGGAAGGTAATTCTTTGAGCGGCTCTCTACCAAACGATGTTGGAAGACTACAAAATCTTGTTGTACTGTCTCTTGGGAATAATAAATTATCAGGACAACTCCCACGCACCTTGGGAAAATGTCTCTCGATGGAAGTTATTTATCTACAAGGAAATTCTTTTGATGGGGACATTCCAGACATAAGAGGGTTCATGGGTATTAAAAGGGTTGATTTGTCCAACAATAATCTCTCTGGAAGTATACCTGGATATTTCACAAACTTTTCGTCGTTGGAATATCTCAATCTATCCATTAACAATTTCGAGGGAAGGGTGCCAATGGAAGGAATATTTCAGAATACTACTAAAGTTTCCATATTTGGAAACAATGATCTATGTGGAGGCATTAGGGGATTTCAACTAAAGACATGCCTCCCGCAAGCACCACCAGCGGGGACGAAGCATTCCTCTCGTTTAAAGAAAGTTGTAATTGGAGTTAGCGTAGGCATAACTTTGCTTTTGCTGTTGTTCCTAGCTTTAGTTTCTCTACGTTGGTTCAGAAAAAGAAAGAAGAACAAGCAGACCAATAATCCAACTCCCTCTACTTTGGAAGTCTTCCATGAGAAGATAAGTTATGAAGATCTCCGTAATGCGACAAATGGCTTCTCTTCGAGCAATATGGTCGGGTCAGGCAGCTTTGGTACTGTGTTTAAGGCATTGCTCCCCACGGAGAACAAGAATGTTGCAGTGAAAGTTCTAAACCTTCAGAGACGTGGAGCGATGAAGAGCTTTATGGCAGAATGTGAATCCTTGAAGGACATAAGGCATCGTAATCTTGTGAAACTGTTAACGGCTTGTTCAAGTATTGATTTCCAAGGAAACAAATTTAGAGCTCTCATCTATGAGTTCATGCCGAATGGAAGCTTGGATAAGTGGCTGCACCCAGAGGAAGTGGAAGAGATTCGTAGGCCCTCAAGAACTTTGACACTTCTTGAAAGGCTCAACATTGCCATAGACGTGGCTTCTGTTTTGGACTATCTTCACGTTCATTGTCATGAGCCTATAGCTCATTGCGATCTTAAGCCAAGCAACGTCCTTTTAAACGATGATTTAACTGCCCATGTTAGCGACTTTGGTCTGGCTCGTCTTCTCCTCAAATTCGACCAGGAGTCCTTTTTCAACCAACTGAGCTCAGCTGGCGTTAGAGGAACCATCGGCTATGCCGCACCAGGTAAAACAATCACACATCTGTTATATTATATGAAGAAAATTAGTAAATTCTTTTTTTTTGCATTACAATCTTGTTGTCTTTGTTTCTATGGTACAGAATATGGAATGGGAGGACAACCATCAATACATGGTGATGTTTATAGCTTTGGGGTTCTCCTTTTGGAAATGTTCACTGGAAAAAGACCAACCAATGAGTTATTTGGGGAAAACTATACCCTACACAGCTACACCAAGTTGGCATTGCCGGTAAGAGTATTGGACATTGCAGACGAATCGATTCTTCACATTGGTCTCAGAGTTGGTTTCCGTATTGCTGAGTGCTTGACACAGGTTTTCGAGGTGGGACTTAGGTGTTGTGAAGAATCTCCAACGAACCGGTTGGCAACGAGTGAAGTTGCAAAAGAATTGATCTCAAACAGAGAGAGGTTTTTTAAAACCATAAGAACAGCCAAACGTTGAAGTGCTTATGGTTTTCTCTACCAAAAGACTAAATATAAGTCATCTATAGTATCGTCTTTCATAATGTGTTGTTTTCTTTCTCTAAGTACACATATACATTTCTCTGATATATATATTGCAGAATATTGTTAACGGATGCTATGTTATTTGCCAACAAAATATGAATGTTCAGGTACCCTCAGTTCGTGATCAAGATAAGTTTTTCAAAATTTCGGCCTTGCTTAAACTTCCTGGGTCTTTTAGTTTGACTTGCATTTTAGAGACCTGTAAGGAGTTTCTTGCTGAGCTTACAAGCCCTGTTTCTCTGATTTTTTCTTTTCCGATGCTTGAGCTGAAACGACTATAGAAAGTTCCATGTTGAAATGGTAAATGTGTTTGGTGAATGCATTGATCAATCAATTTTGCTGTTATTCTTCATAAAGCAACTTTTCTGGATCTGTCTGTTTTATTCACAGCTTTGCCGTTATTCGATTAATCATATTTTCAAACAATATTTGTAAAATAACTCCATAACTGTAGTTACCATAACAGAAACTTCACTCTCTCTGCAACAACGAAATCGCCGTAACCTAAAAATCAAAATAAAACACAAATAGTCCAAATCAATTATAACACAAGAAAGAGAAACATACCCATTCCCAGAGAAATCAAAACGGAGAGCGCTGATCCCTTCTTTCTCTATAGCAACAGCCACATTTTTCAAAATTTTGAAGTTCTACATAAGTTCATAGGCCAAAGACAAAGTTAATTCATGCATAACTCCTACCAACATCTGTAACCTTATGACGTCATGAGGACTCCACCTTTGGTGTACAACTATCTTCTACTTGTTAGTAAATAAGAATAATAGAACATGAAAGCTTACTGCAGGGAAATAAAGCACTTTCTAAGATTTGGTACATACTGCAAAATATGGTAAGATTTTCAGATATTTAACTAATGTAACCTTCAAATTATCGAAACGACTAAAACAATAAACACCTCGATTCAAGGTCCTTGAAGTCTAATTGGCTAGCCTTTTTTTTAATTATTTTTAAAATTCTCATGAAATTTTTATATTATTGTAAAAAGTGAGAGGCACTGAAAAAAGTGAGAGGCAAATGAGATTACATTTCATTATAAATAAAAAAAACCAAAGGAGAATTTTAGGTGAAGAGGCTGGCTTAATTCGATGATTTCTCATTTTGCATCGGTCGTTGAAGAGATACAAATTGCAAGTCTTATGTTTGCCTTTGTTCCTTAATTTGTTATGTTTTCTAAGGTTTAACGTATTGTCTTGCATCTTTGTTTGTTTGTATGCTTCTCTTATGGGCTCTTGTTTCCAGGAATATCTATATTTACTGCTGACTTATCTTACCGGAGATATTAACTATTTACGCCGCTCGTTGTATCCTTCAAAGTTTTATTAATAGTATTCAGATGACCACAAAAAAGATATCATCTAAATAGTAAATACAAATCTTCTTTTCTCAATGTATCATCTAAATAGTATATCTCGGGTGATTCATAAAGATACGATACAAAGGCTAAAGGCTCTAAAACTGTCATAGAAAAATGTATCCACACGATGATAATTATCCAATTTTCAAATTTGTCTAAAAAAATGTGGTTGGATATTTATACTGTAAATCAAATATGAATTTGTTCGAACGAGTAAGATTATGACATTTCACCATTTTAATCAAGCCCAGAAAAAAAAGAAAAAACCTTTTTAAATAAACGAGTTATGATATCAGTTATTGAAATTATATAGAAAATCATAAATAGTTTTAATTTTGTAGATAATTAGTATAGTATACAAGAAATCCGAATATCCTATAATCATTTTTGTTTGACAACATATCCAATGATTATCATAATCATTATTTTATTAACTAACTATGTTAATTAGTATGGAAAAAAAGGAGTTATTAAGAGTCTGGTAGTTTAGTATCAACCAGAGAATCTTTTGGAATCGATCAAAGACCTTCCATTAAAACCCTCAAACGTTGAAGTCAAAATAATCTCTTACAAGTTACTACAAATACTTCTCAGATTCGCTTTGTTGTTTCTCCAGCTTCCTCATGTTTATACATCTTAAATGAGATATCCGTATAGAGACCGGATCCATTCCACGAATTTGTCTCTAAACATAAATTATTTGAACTCTTTTTTGGTATAATATAGCATAACATGTATTCTTGAATGTCTAAAGAATCTCAGTACAGAGAAGTAATTGTATATTTGTGACAAGAAATTGACGAATTCAATATGTATATTAATTATTTAATTTGCGAGAATCACTTGACAGTTTTTTTTTTTTGCTACAAACTTGCTTTCAATTCTGCACGTGGTTTTGAAAAACATTATGTACAGCACTTGCCTTGATTTTCTGCCCAAGTCCCATATTTGGCCTAAAAAAAAGCCATAAGATTATTGTAATTTGATTCTTTTTTATTTATAATAAAAATCAAAGAGAAAAATCGATTTGTTGTCGCCATGTTCTTTCTAATTGTTTGATATATTGTGTCAAATATAGTAGCTTACACTAAAAACAGGGTAATACAAAATTATCAAGAAAGCTTCAAGTTTTAAATAATATTTCCCGTGCTTGCTTAGTTATCGAAAATATGTGGGATGAGCAATACCATTTCTGACTTCAGGTTTAAGCACACTAATCGTTTTGGCAATTCTTGTGCTGACGCTATTGCAAAAATGGTTATCTCTGAATGTGTTTATTTTGCGATTTTACTTGTTTTGCTTCCTGTTTGGCTACAAGCTTTTGTTGACAATGAGGTACGTGGACTTGGTTATATTTTGTCGTAATAGAAGTTCATTTCGTGTTAAAAAAATATATATATTTCCTAGCTGCTGGCAAAAAGAAAAATTAATATTGCCCACTATACTAGGTCGTCAACAGTAGTTTGGGTTTAGAGTTTTAAGAGATTTTATGTACAAAGTTATTAATTGAACAAGATGATGGCAATATAATCTTTTTTTGTGGCACGTAATTTTACAGCAAAATGCAATATATTATTATAAGATATTATTTCAAAAGTAGTCTTACTTTTTTTTGAATTTTGTATCTTCATGTTCTATCGTTTTATTACTAAAACAGATTTTTGAGGTTTGAAGTTCCTAACACCATTTCGGTGTTTGAGGTTTATGTTCATAATCTACATAGAGCTTTTTAATGCTTGACAAACATGTGTCAAGACCGAATCTCTTTTGTTACATATTGTAAATACCTAATCCAAAATCTGGAACACTTAAAAAAACGGCAATCTATCCAATATATATATATATATATATATATATATATATATATTTTTTTCTCAAAGAATGTGTGTTGTTGGCAGGTACTTTCTCAGTGAAGTCTCTTGATTTGAACATGTTTTAACATATTAATGTGGCAGACCAAAAAGTGGATAGGTTTCTCTCTTGGGCACGATAACCAAAGCCTGAAGAAAACCCTAGCTCCGCCGTTTTTGGGTGTCGCCGACGTTGCCCGAGGAATCTCCTCGTCTGCGCTCTCCTCCTTATCTTCTTGGATCCGCTTGCTCTCGCTCTAGTCTCGTTCGCACGGCGACTCTCCCCGGTTTCCACTCGTCGCGGTGGTTCACGTCTGACCGGGTGAAGATCTTGTTTTCACCTCACCGTCGGAGTTGCTTGCATGGCGTTCACCAGCTTCAACAGCCGGCACAAACCTCCCATCTCCTTCATCTCTCTGTCTCGGCGCTTCGCCGAAGGAAAAATCTCTCAGATCTAGGCTCGATCCATCACGGCAAAAGTCTGTTCTCGCCATATCTAAAGAACTCCACGGCTGGCTTTCACAGGAGATCATCGCCGGCTCGTCCGGTAACCGTTCCAGTACTTTTCGGGGCCGGATTAGCTATTCCGGTCACCGAGATCTTCTCTCGTTTTCAACTGTCCGCTCTCACCGCTCTTAGGCGATGTACCTCTATCTCGGGCTTCGGCCACAGGGATGCTCCGGCTCCACTGTAGGACCAACCGCTCTCCCTTATCTCCGCCGGATATCACAGCCATCTAATCACATCTGTGGCGAAGGAGCATCTATCGGTTTCATATACCGAGCAAAGTTGTATATCTTCAAGGCCTATTCTTGTCGAGCTCTACCTAGACAACTGCTCTGTCGATCACCGTCGCAGCCGAGGACACTGCACCGTCGTCGCTAAGCTAAATCTAGGGCGAACCCTCTCATGTTTAGGCATTGGGCCAGGACACTTAAATTTTGTAACTGGGCCAAATGTATTTCTGGACAGTTTCTTAACGGGTCTGCGAACCCACTATCATCTTCCTCTCAATGTATGATTTTTGTGTGTAGGCTCATGGGCTTAGAACGCTCATGGGCTTAGAACTTTAATTTTAATAAATTAAAGGATTGACAAAAAAAAAAAAAAAAAAAATTGATGTGTCTTGTTTATTGCTCAAAGCGCTATGAGAGACAATGGTCATCAATGGTATACATATTGCGGAAAGAGGTCCACGATAGTTTCATGTTCAAATCGAGCTTGATGCTCTATTTAGTTTCTTTGGTTTTTGAATTGTGATTGCTTTTTGGTATTGGTTTCTCCATTCCCCTTATCTTTGAATTATTTATGAGATGACGACAACAAAAACATATATTTTTCATTAAAAATTTAGTCAAACAATGGAACCATGAAAAAATCTTAAACTCAATACCATTTCTTGTCTAACGGGGTTGTACTTGTAACACGCCTTGAATTGTCATCAGCTGATGATGCTGCGCATGAATCAATTTAATTTGTTTATATTCGTCAACAAGAAATACTTATAATGTATAGAATTTTATATTCTCTCACCCTCGGTGTAACCTTTTCTTGGTCCACTAGAAGATTTATTCAATGGTCTAATTTTTTATTGTGGAAACTAAAACTGTCATAGAAAAATGTAGCCACACGATGATAATTATCCAATTTTCAAATTTGTCTAAAAAAAATCTAGTTGGATATTTATAATGTAAATCAAATATGAATTAGTTCGAACGAGTAAGATTATGACATTTCACCATTTTAATCAAGCCAAAAAACCCTTTTTAAATAAACGAGTTATGATATCAGTTATTGAAATTATTATCGAAAATCATAAATAGTTTTGATTTTGTAGATAATTAGTATAGTATACAAGAAATCCGAATATCCTATAATCATTTTTGTTTGACAACATATCCAATGATTATCATAATCATTATTTTATTAACTAACTATGTTAATTAGTATGGAAAAAAAGGAGTTATTAAGAGTCTGGTAGTTTAGTATCAACCAGAGAATCTTTTGGAATCGATCAAAGACCTTCCATTAAAACCCTCAAACGTTGAAGTCAAAATAATCTCTTACAAGTTACTACAAATACTTCTCAGATTCGCTTTGTTGTTACTCTCTTCTTCAAGCTCTGTCTTTCTCCAAATGGGCGAGACCGGTAGACACAAATGGTTCTCCTTTCACCACCACCGTTCAGCCTCCGCCACGTCTATGCCGCAGCACAACAATCCCGGCGAAACTCCGACGGAGTTCCTCTGTCCCATCACCGGATTTTTAATGTCGGATCCCGTAGTCGTCGCCTCGGGTCAAACATTTGAGCGTATCTCCGTCCAAGTTTGCCGTAATCTCGGGTTTGCTCCGAAGCTTCACGACGGAACTCAACCCGATTTATCCACTGTAATCCCAAATCTCGCCATGAAATCAACAATTCTCAGCTGGTGCGATAGAAACAAAATGGACCACCCTCGTCCTCCTGATTACGCTTACGTCGAAGGTGTGGTTCGTACCCGTATGGATACGGTTCCGGGTCCTCGGATCTCTAAATCGGAAATTTTACCTCCGCTGGCTGAGAATTCCAATTCGCCGTCGGATTATGATTCTGTGATGGGAGCGATTCGATCTCGTTCAAGAAACTCAATATCGTCGAGTACTTCTCTTCCATTTCACCAAACCCGACCCATGAATCACTCGACCCGGATCCCTAGCTCATTCTCTACATCGGATTACTCATCTTTTCCTCCGATGTCACCGGAAGAAGAAGAGATCTACAACAAATTGAGCAGTGTAGACACAATCGATCACGAACAAGGTCTGATTCAGCTTAGGAAGATGACGAGATCAAACGAGAGCACGAGAATCTCGCTCTGCACTGATCGGATTCTCTCATTACTCCGATCTCTGATCGTTTCACGGTACAACATCGTGCAGACGAACGCCGCCGCATCATTGGTCAACCTCTCGTTAGAGAAACCTAACAAATTGAAAATCGTACGGTCAGGGTTCATTCCTTTACTGATCGATGTTTTGAAATCGGGATCAACGGAGGCGCAAGAACATGTAATCGGAGCTTTGTTTAGTTTAGCGGTTGAGGAAGAGAATAAGATGGTGATCGGAGTTCTCGGTGCGGTGGAGCCGCTTCTTCACGCGCTTCGATCATCGGAGAGTGAGAGAGCGCGTCAAGACGCGGCGCTTGCCCTTTATCATCTGTCGTTGATTCCGAATAACCGAAATAGGCTGGTTCGAGCCGGTGCGGTGCCGGTTATGTTGTCTATGATCAGATCCGGTGAATCAGCGAGCCGGATTCTTTTGTTACTCTGTAACTTAGCCGCTTGCCCGGAAGGGAAAGGAGCTATGCTTGATGGGAATGCGGTAGCTATATTGGTTGGGAAATTGCGAGAAAGTGGAGGAGCTGAGTCAGATGCGGCGGCGCGTGAGAATTGCGTGGGGGTTTTGTTGACGTTGAGTGTAGGGAATATGAGGTTTAGAGGATTGGCGAGTGAGGCAGGTTTGGAAGAGATTTTGACGGAGATTGTGGAGAGCGAGAGCGGAAGCGGGCGGTTGAAGGAGAAGGCGGCGAAGATTCTGCAGACAATGAGAGGCGGAGAAAGGGAGTTCGGTGAAGGTGCGGAGGCGCGTGAGTGGAACCGTATGTTGGAAGCGAGTGGGCTAAGTCAGTCTCAGTTTCAACAAGGAGAGCAAAAAGGGGGTTTCGCTTATTCCTCTCAATTTTAGCTCTATTCAATTTTATTTTATTAATCTCGTTTTTGTTGGTAAACATTTTTTGTTAAATGTGATTTTCTTTCTTTTTTCCTCTCTTGATATATATATATTTTTTTTACTATACAACACTCTGGGAAAAAGGGAGCGAGTATTATTTGGGAGTGAATTTGTAATATCTGGTTTTAGTCTTCTTTGATTTGTCCTTTCCAATGAAACGACAAAAAGTAAAAATGTTCGTTCGTTTGTATTAGAGTTTTGCTCGTGTTTCATTTGTGACTTGTGAGGTCGTTGACACACAAAAGTCGTCTCAAGGAGTGGTGTATTGTGAACTATGTTTGGTGTACCATCTCAAAAATATTTATTAATCTGTACAAACAATATATGTAATATAATATAAGTTTTGGAACGAAGATTTAGTCGTTGGTCAAATAAGTATATGAAGTCATGTGATCCAATCATTAATTTGACATTCGTCATGCCAACACGTCATGCCTACATAAACTATACATTCCCTATTTATATGTTACGGGATAGCTAAACTTGTAAAATCTTCTTCGCCTAAAGGATATATATAATCCTATATTATCTTGGGAAAAATAACAATTAAGATTTTACTTGTTTCATAAATTGGAGACCATGGTCCACATACAAATTTCTATTGAACAATCTTGAATTATTAGCAATCTTGCATTGATTTTAGTACTGGTTGTGTAACACAATATGAATCTTAAGCTTTTTCAGCATTGCTATTATGGAATGACAGGGATAGTCAATATATTGAGAAGAACAAATCTAAAGTCTTTTTTAACCGTGTTTTAATGTACCATATATATATTATAGTGTATATAGTTGGTTTATTTCTGGTTTAGTTTTGGTTATTGTCTTTGGTTTAGTTAAGCTTTGTATGTACACACTTCACAGTTTACACACACTACACTGAAGGAATTATAATTTTCCCCAAATCTGTTTCTCTCGCGATCAACCTCTAATGATTTTGGGGAGAATCTAACAATCTAATTACTGCAAGTGAATCTTGAGCTTAAATTTGATGAAGATCCGATGACATGTGGCATACAATGTATTGTCACCCACTGATCTATGCTGGTCTTATTAGGCTAAGGAGTCCATATTATAAAGTTTGGAAAAGTGCTAAAAAAAAACCACCATACGATCATATCTTTATAAAATCAACAATCAGTTTTAGAAAATGAAAAGAAAAAGAAACTCATTATCTACGAGAACAAAATTATTTGAAGTTTGAACTAAACAAGGTTCAACTTAGATAACACCAAACTGAAAATGCAGCCATTTTGGTTTTCTCTTAAGCCTACAAGACTTATATCAAAGACATGATGAGAGAGTTTGATGTGTTCTTTGTTTCTCCATTTTCTCTATTATTATATCGTGTGTTGGTCATTTAGTTTTTAAATAGATCTTAGATTACAAAAGAATCATCGTTTATATAAAAACAAACGCAAAATTAATTTTTCTTTTCTTTTTTAGCAAAAACAACTTCCAAGACTACGAGTACATAATTAAGTCTTTTATAGCAGCAACCATAAGAAAAGGTCAGACATAATATAGCAAACAAACGCCCTAATGGAATCGAATCTCTTGAATATGCTGAAGGTCAAGAGACTTCTTTGGTGATTCCTTCAAGGGCATACCCAGATCCTTGAGACATTGTTTGGCCGTCTTCTTGAACGAATCACTGTTCAAGAAGAGGCATACCTTGTCAACATATCTCTTGAACTCCGCCAATGATGAGCCTTCCTTCAAGATCTTCTGTCCAGTTTGCCGAATATAGTAGTTGAAAGCGTCGTTCAGAAGCCCCAGTAAATCCGTCTCAGAGAACAGAAAATACATCCTACAAAGGTCATCAAGGCGTCTCTCATCCATAAACTTAGTGAGACCCTGCAAGCCACAAGTGTTTAGAAAACATTGTTCACAAAATCAGTGAGATAAAAGAGAAAAAAGGTTGCTTGTGAGGACCTACCTTTTCAAGTATGACAGGAGCATGAACCCTCAGAAGTATGATCTCAACAGCTTCAATCAGTGGTTCCTTGCACATTATAAAAAAGTAGAGGTGTCTGCAATATTCATTCTCCTCACGCAACCTTCGCTCGACATGCTTCAAGTACTCGGCAATGTCAGAGTCCTCATGGAATTGCATTGCTTCAGCAAAGTAAAAATGAGTAGCGCAGGCGACAAAACGCTTCTGGAAGGAGCGCGACTTGTAGAAAGCCGGACCAAAAAACATATCCATAAGATTTTTAAGCTGAACCATGTCAACAGACTTGCCTGACCTGGTGGTAACTAGAGGTGTCAAAATGGGTAAATCAAACCAAACAAACCCATAACTCAATAAGTTCAAACTTAAATAGTTTTTGAGTTCACCCAACTCATTTGTTAAATGGGTTGAATTAACCCATAACTCAAATTAATTTGATGGTTTTAATGATTAAATGAGTTGAGTCAATTCAGATGACCCATAAAAATAAAATAATTAATTAATAAATAATTTAATTACAATGAATATAAAAATAACTAATAAATCATTATTATCATTATATATTATCATTTTGCCATTATCATCAATGACATAAAATATAGATTCACGTTTTCTGGCGGGAAAATTATGAAATCACATTTTTGGCGAAAAAATTAAGAAATCATGTTTTTGGCAAAAAATTGTGGAATCGAGTTTTTTGCAAAAAGTTGTGAAACGTAATTTGGGAAAATATGGGAAAATGCGAACTCGTATTTATGGCGGGAAAATATGGACTCGTGTTTTTTGGCGGGAAAATACGGATTCGTGTTTATGAAACCGAATAATCATGAAACCGTGTTTTGGCAGGAAAATTATGAAACCATGTTTTTGGCAAGAAAATTATGAAACCATGTTTTTGGCGGGAAAATTATGAAACCGTGTTTTTGGCGGGAAAATTATGAAACCGTATTTTTTGCGGGAAATTATGAAACCGTGATTTGGGCGGAAAAATTATGAAACCGTGTTTTTCGCGGAAATTATGAAACCGTGTTTTGGTGGGAAAAGTATTGACTCATGTTTTTTGCGGGAAAAATGCGAACTCGTATTTTTGGCGGAAAAAATGTAGTATGATGATGATGATATGATGATGATGAAATATGATATGGCGATAATGATATGATGTTGTTAGTATGATGGTAATGATTATGCTAAGTATGATATTTTAATGGGTAAATGGTTAATCATAAACCATTACAACCCAACACATATGACTCATAAACTCATTGACCCATCAACCCATTGACTCATAACTCATTTAACTCATCAACTCATTAGGATCCAAATAGTATGACCATTAGGGTTAATGAGTCGGATCGGATTGGATCGACCCATTAGGTTTGACCCATTTTGACACTCTTAGTGGTAACAATGGAAAGACAGGAGTGATCAGCAAATTCAAATCTATCAACACCTCAATAACATGTCAATATCTCATACCAATCTAATGTCGCAGAAATTTACCTTAGATCCTTGACGAGGTCTAGAATGATGGAAAGAAGCTTGCCACAAACTTTAGAGGCCAAACAGAGATATTGGGGGAAAAGCTCACTACCCAATCCCAACAATGATTTCAGACCAATTCTGTGACCTCCCCCGGAAAAGTTACAGATATATTGCAACTTGCCGCGAAGATCTAGCCAACATTTCTCCATGAGCGGCAGGAAGACAGAGGGATCATCATCGCATCGCGATTCCAAAGACTGTATAGCCTCAGAGATGTATATCCCACACTCCTCCAAGATCAGCTTGTAAAGGTCTTCTCCTGATGACCTTGTCCACCATGCGTCCTGAGCAGCCTGGGTGATGCAAGAAGAGCTAAGAAAAACATTCAACTAGAAATAAGAATAGGCAACCGTAGCTACAAGAAGAACATACTCTTAAAAGCTCAGTGGGGTGAAAATGGGCAGGCTCATCGAGGAAGATGGTTCTGATAGCAGGCTTTAGTTTCCCCCAAGCATCGTTCAAGATAACTTGAGGGTCTCGTTTAGCTAAATGATGTCAAAAACAGAATAATAATAATTTAGGATAGTTATAGCTATGAATGTGATGAACACATAAGACAAACAAAAATTGAAAAAGACAATACGTGGATCAGGGAAGAAGGGCTTGGAAACCCGCAAAGCAGGAGTAGTCTTCGCGGAGATATTGGAAGGAAGAGGAAGAGAAAGGCTCGGATCTTCATCGTCCACATTCCTGGAGGATAAATCGCCGCAAATGAATGAGCTGCTCATGGGGGGTGGTGGATCTCCAGCGTCCTGATACTTGGCCTTCTTCTTCGAGGAGGACGAATTGCCGTCAGTCATTAGGCGTTTATTAGGGGGTACACTCATGACCAAACCAAGAGAAATCCTCTAAAACCAAAGCGGACAAACGAAACCCTACCTAGGAGTAGAGGTATTTCACCCAATTGCGCTCAGCGATTGATCTGGGAGGGTCCCGTGAAAGTAAACAACAATTAGGTTTCTCTCCGGTTGAGTTCTGCGGCTACGGAACGCCGTGCCGATTCATAGCTACAAATCAGAAATGTGTGCTGTCCTCTTTAATATATTTTATGGGCTCTGATTTAGGCCCTCTTGGCTCTTGCTAACAAATAGTTATTTTTAATTAATATTATATTTTCTCCAAAACATTTTGAGATCAATATATTTGATCTTTATAAAATTTCATTCTACTTTTTTCAGTTTGGACAATTAAGTATCAATCAGTTTTTAAATTAGTTTTATACTTGATTTTCAGTTTAAATTATAAAGTGTTGGTCCGGTTTTTACTAGATCAAGACATATATTGTAACTTAGCGGTTTGTGTTAGTGTGATATTGTGTTATTCATATTTAACATTTTCATAACGCATTTTGTTGACCAAAAATTAAAAAGAAAATCCCGTAATTCTATGTAAAACCACATGTAACATTCATATATATAGTCAATTAATAGAGAATTACACTCAAGTTAGGTTTATTGAAAGTGAAAAACCACAATACAAAAAGAAAGTTTAAAATGAGCTGAGTGAATTGATTGGGACAAAAAGAAATCATTAAACCAAATTCATTCATATAGCATTTTACAGAACGTTTTCCTTGAGCAAACTTAAAATATTGCAAACATCATGAACTATACATACGAAAAGGTTCATCATTTATTTCATTTCGATTATATTCTGCTTAGATCTTATATATAATATCGACTTTGGAGCTGTGTGGATATGGAGATGTCTTGGTAAGGAAGGTAGGGTCTGTGCGAAAGATATAAGGACTTATAGGGAACAGGACAAGCTTCAATGTTCCAAATCTCTTTGGCATATTGAGCTATCGTACGGTCACTGCTGAACTTTCCTGAACCGCCTGTGCTCAATATCGACATCTCCAGCCACCCCTTCCGGTCCGTCCCTGTCACAACACATTATAAAAACATTCCACATTAAAGAACTTGAGTATTCATTTCAATTCAGTTTTTGTAGAAACTAAAAAAAAATAACTTATGAATGGATAAGTTGGGTTTAAGAGATGGACTTACTTATAAGCTTCATCAACTTTGGCCTGAGCATCCATGTAGCTGGGGGAATCATACCCAACCAGGAAGTAATCACCACGTCCAAAACCTGTGTTGCCCTCAAGAGAATCGAGGAGCGGACCATAATCATATCCCAAACACTCCACTTTTGACAAACTGCTTCGCCTCTTCGAACCGAGGATCGGGTTTGAACTGATAAGTTTCGACATGCACATAAACATTTCATGTCAGAGAAAGTACAGAAGCATATGATGATTTCATTATAAGGCTCTTCATGGTATGGTGGCTCGCATTTGTTCCACAGAGACAAAAATTATGCAAGGGAGAAAAGGAGAGAGTGACATACCAGTTTCTTTACGCAGTCGAGGGACCTGATCGGCTGTTGCACCAAAAAGAAAGAAATTTTCTTCGCCAACCTCCTCTCTTATCTCAACATTAGCCCCATCAAGGGTTCCTATGATAAGGCAAACATTAAGAGCGAAATTCATATCTTTCATAAGAAAGCTTCCCTCTCGGAAAGGAGTAGCATTAGACTTAACCAAAAGAAACCAAGTTTATCTTGAGAGATGCAGACATTTGTAATATTGACATTGACAGATCAGCAACAAACTCAGGCAAACATCACTATCACGCAATCAAGAAAGCATCGTGCTTAGCCACCTCTAAGTTACATGTATAACGTTTTAAGAAGACTCACGCAATGTTACCTTTAGGTATTCGTTGACCTCTGGATCGCTGTTAACAACGTCGTCGCCCACATCATTCACTAGTTTCACTATCCGTTTTGCATTTGTATAGGTTGCAAATGCTTTACCCACAATCATGACAGTACGAGGAACTGTTTTCTTCCTTTCCTCAGGCTTCATCTCCTGTATTGTAACATTCAGCCGCATAAAAGAATGTCACACAAGATATACATGCATGACCGAAGCGATGGTTTACGGACATTTTCTTTTGGTTAAAGCATAAAAAGCTGCCAAAGAAGCTTTATGAGTTTTGGCTAGAACCGACATGTAGAAAGCTCACAAAACTTTGGAAAATTTTGCCAAAAGAAAGGGAGTACACAGAAGTATCTAACTTGTTTTTACTTGTTTATATATCATTAGGTCTACCATAACTTTTACGCAAAGGTAAAACCATAGGTAAACTACTAGGAATCATAAGGCAAATCCATATAGATGGGTTAGCCAACTATACCTTTAGTTTTTTGAAACTGTATATAACTCTAAGAATGTTCATCAGCTGCCTCTTGTATTCGTGGATACGCTTAACTTGTATGTCCAATAAGCTTGCTGGATCAATACTCACTCCAGTTACACGCTCTATATACCGAGCCAAACATTTCTTATTGGCTGCCTTTGCAGAAGCCCATTCAGATTGGAGTTCTTCATTGTCCACAAACTAGCAGAAGAAGAGATAACATCAGATTGAAAACATAAAAACCCATTGCAGCTCTGGTTCTCAAATAAATAAAAATCAGACCTGCCGAAGACCAGTAAGTAGGTCAAAATCAGTGATCCATTTGTCAGTCTTCAACCACTTTGTGATTATATCACTGAGCTCAAGGCTGCAGAAATGTAGCCACCTCGGAGGTGTGATGCCATTAGTCTTGTTTTGAAACTTGTTTGGCCATATAGAGACATAGTCTGCGAATAACTCAGCCTTCAAGATATCATTGTGTAACTGAGCAAAGCCATTCACCTGCAAAAAGGCTCTCATAATGAGCATTTCAAACCAAGAAGGCTAAATGGGATCTGGAATCAATATAATATAGTTTTGACAGAGGGGCCACTTACTGTATGCGAGGATACAACACAGAAGTCAACCATGCTCACCACAGGCTTTTGTGGATTGTTATCTAAGATGCTCAAACTTGAAATCTTATCCTCGAGATCAACTCGTGTATCGCGAATGGTTTGCACAAACTGCAGAATGGTAAATACTCTATTATTGCAACAGATGACAGAAACAAATCCTTAGAATGATCAGCGAAATACCCTCTTATCAATCTCCGTTATTATTTCCATATGACGAGAAAGAAGATTCCACATCAAAGATTGTGACCATTTCTCCAACGCTTCAGGAAGGACAGTGTGATTGGAGTAAGCAACGGTCCTGTAAACCTTACAAGTAAGTCCCAACAGAAAAATGGAAAAACTTTATTGGAAATACTGATTGGTTTCATGCACAAATGTAATACCTTGATGTCAAATCCCAAGCTTCATCCCATCCAAGTCCATTATCATCCATTAGCAACCGCATGAGCTCAGGGATTGCAAGAGTTGGGTGTGTGTCATTCATTTGGACAGAAACTTTACTTGGAAACTCTGACCATTTCTGTCTCCTCTCATGAAATCATGATATATCTAGCATATATCCCGTGCTATATACAAATTGTAATTATATAAAAATATCAAAAAATTATAAAATCAGAATATTAGAAAATTCTAATTCGTCCAAAACTTTACAAAAACTATAATATCAGTTTTTATAATATCGAATCTTTAGTAATATCCGCGTAAACATTTTGTAATCAGAAATATAAAACCAATTTTTCATACTCGACGATATTAGAAATTTTCTATTAGGAAAATTATATATAAAATCAAGATATTTTCTTTGATTTAACCGAAGAAAGAAGTAAAGTTTTGGAAGATTGCGACATTCTAAGATATTAATTAAAATTTTTTGGAAAATACTAATCCAGGATATTCAAAGATTGATTTCGTAAAATATATTTTTCTGTTGAAAGATAGTATGTCTATTAGCGATATTGTATATAGCGATATATTGTTCCCACAGAAAATTTTCGGATATTTTTTATTTGAATTTTAATTATATCTTGTTCTGTTTTAATTACCAAATTTTACAATTTAAATAGATTTAAAAATTAAATTACAATGTTACAATGTTATGTTAAATTGTACATCATGTTAAACTATATCAGATATGAACTAACATTTTTAAATCTACTAAAAATCTATTAATAGATTCGATATTATAACATTAACATTAACATTCCAAAAAAAATCGCAATCTACATCAAATCTCTTATTTTAAATCAATATTTAATTTAATTTAATTAGTGTGTTTAACTAAATCAAAAAAATCTTCACAAAATCTAATTTTAACTACTTTTCAAAAAAAAATAAAAATTAATTAATTAATTAAAATGAAAATTATAATCTAGAAAGAAATTAAAATTATTGTGAAGAGGAAATATGAATAAAATTATGAATCAATTGAAAGTAGTTTGTTCTCATGGATTTCGGTGTTGTGGTTTTGATTTAATTATTGTGTTATTGTAAACTTAAATCCATGTTTAATCTTTGGTTTTATTTGATTTAGATGTAATCAGAATTTCAATTTTTAACTATTGGTATCTACTTAGTGATTATATTACTACCTAATCATTGATGCAATAGATGTTAAGATTCTCAGGTCTGCGTGCAAAGTAATAATTAAGTAATAACAGCTAAATCCGGTGTCAGAATTATGGTTTACTCAAAATCAAAACTTTTGTATCGGATGCTTACTAACTGAACCGAACTCTTTGTCTAAACCCAAAAACTGAAATAGTACTAAACCAAACCGAATACCGAATTTTATACACTGATCCAAACCGAATTACCGAACATCTAGCCCTACAGCAAGTTATCACCTCGCAACTCAACCTAATGAAAGAAGCTGATATGTGAAACAAGACTCTGAATGTCATCAACACTGAGCTCCATCTCCTGCGCACAAGATTCCTGATCGTTCAATGTTAGAGTCTGGAAAGACTCTATAAAATCTCCGTCAATGAATTCCCTTGAATAACTGAAATCTGATAATTCGATGCACATCCGTGGCCAGTGTTGGTCGGGACATCCCTTTCCTTTCATTTTCTCCCTCATCAACTGCTCCAGCTTATCCAAGATACCGTAGATTTGGGGTGGAAGTGAAACTATCACGCCAACAGCTCCACTCATGGTGGAAAACATGATGGAAGGTGCTTGTGCAGATTTTTCATTTGATAGTCTTGAAAGGTTTCCAGCCTTCATCTGTGTGATAAATTCTCCCGAGTACCACTTCCCTACCATTGTTGGGCTGATCAGATTATTAATTTTGTCTCCAGAGAATATGTTGTAGAGCCTATCAGCGTAAAACGAAGTCTCGTTCTGTAGCACTAGCATGGCTATGGTATCTAGCCTTCTGATTGGCTGGATGTCAGTGTTGATATCATGTGCACCATACTTGAACTGTGAAATAAACAAAAGTATGAGCCATTCAACCATCAAAACAGAAACATGAAATCCCCTAATCACTTTTTATCAATAAAGTTTTGGCTGCTTACCTTTTGGATCCTTGAAGAATTAAGGGCATATCTCTCTTCCCATCCACCACTATCAATTCCAGCAAGGTCAGAATTCAAGTGGAGCTCGCGAGCATCACCAACTAACTGCCACTCAAAATAATGAATGGCACTGACAGAAACAGTGGCAAGAAGCCCCCCATTCAAACCTTTGAGGTAATAAACAGCTCCATTAGTTTGAACCTGAGAAACAATATCCAACTCCCCGTCTCTAACTATGAAAACTAAAATTCTCCCCTGTACACAAAGACACAAGAATAACTGATTGAATTTTGGTTCAAAAAACAGTAAAGATTCTTCTCCTAAAAAACAATACCTGAGCTGGATTAACCTCGGTCCCAACGCAGTAGTATGCATTGTCATCCCCAGCAAATGAGCAACTGACTACTGACAATCCAAGCTCAAGCTCATTCAACTCAAAGGAAAATGTCGTGTTGAACTCCTTGTCTAGGAGTTGCACAAAATGTCTTCTATCCTTTTCCTCGACAAGGATTGCATATGTTTCACTTTCTTCTTGCTTGCATAGATGTCTACCATAGCTTAACATAGGAATTTTAAAGTTCGTCTCGATATCCCACAAAGTGCAGATAACAACCCCATGTTTCGTGACAATTGCTAGACTATTTAGACATTAAAAAAAAAAAAATGACTTAATACAACCCCATGTATCGTGACAATTGTTAGACTATTTAGACGTAAAAAAGAAAAAGACTTAAAACATTAGTTTACCCCTCTGAAATATCAGCACGCTGGAAAGGGCACATGTCTTCAACTTCTGATAAATTTAGCCTGTTGTACTGCAGCTCTTGCTTCTTGGTGAAAATTAACTTCGGTACTTCTAGTGATGAAAAAAACACACGCACCACACCATTTGATATAAATGTACGCAGTGTTTTAGCATAACCCATCAATTCCTTGGTGTTTTTTTCTTGAAGCTGGCCGTTATCCTCATTCAACTTGAAGGTCAAAAGGGTTTCATCTCCTAGAGCGCATAACAAGTAAGATACCTGAACCACGGAGAAAAAATATTAAGAAATTGTATCAACTGAAAAGAAGAGACTGATTTGATTACTCATGGAAAATGATTCAGCAGGGTCAAACCTGTTCAAATGCACAGAGCTGTATACACAAAGGTACATGTGGTTTAACCTGCTCAACTGTGAGAACTATCAACTCTGGAAGCCTTATAACCATGATAGAGTTTTGCCATAGCCCAACTGCAGCTAGCTTACTGTAAGAAGTATTAGTACCAACAGGGCCTATGTCAAGACAAGAAACACCATACACCTCCTGAGCTTTCCCTTTAACAATTTTCCCATTTTTGATATCAAGATAAACCAACTGCTGGTCTGAAGTTGCTAGAAGAACCTAAGATGTAAGACAATGACCACATGTAAAATATTTTAGTAGCTCAATTAGATGCGCAAAAACCAATAGCAGATGCAAATATAAGATACTGTACCTGCTTGATAGTTGCAGATGCAAATAGTATTTTAGAACTAGGTAACCACTCAAAGCACAATACTCCAGTCTTAGAATCAATTAGTCGAACCGACTTTTCAGTAACCTAATTTGAAAGAGGCAACAGTCCATTAATTTAAAAGGGGAAAAAAAAGATAATACAAATACTACTTGTATAAATTTTCTTATAAATCTGAAGCACAGAAAAAACCTACTTGTATAAACCGTCTGTTGTCAGCATTGTGGCAACATACAGTGACTGAATCATAGGAGAAACCCTCCATCGTGTGAGTTATTAATGCACCAGTATTATCAACAGTAAGTACAATAGACTCACTACAAAGACTTGGTTGAAGTACAAGGAAGGCGTGATTAACATCAGAGCTCAAAGATTTCAATGACCATATTCTTTTGATTCCTGGAATTTCGGCAGACAACTGTGATACAACATAAATCTATTAGCTAAGCCATATGATGAGTTACTTGTGTCAGATACCAAGGGAAAAAATAACACGCTTGATGCAAATCAAACCTTTTCATTGATTCCCACCCCAGTACTAACACTCTCAAGAGAACTATCCGCATGAGTTCCACAACACATGACAAGCTTCCGTACCCCTCCAGGTTTGTTGCTTAGAGAAAAATCGATTACTGGACCAGAATTAGTATATGTCTTCAACACGTGTAGAGCTGGGGTATTCGTACTCAGACTTGGTTCATGTAGCTGATGCATCTTCACAAGCTGGATTGGGTAAAAAGTATAGACAACCAAAGAAAAATAAAGAGTAAGTGATAATTTTTTCTCATACTTCATTACTTGGTTGACAAACTGAGGAAAACAAAACACAAAACCAAGAGAGGTATATGTGACTCAAAGTAGGAACTACAAAGCTCCATTAATTGCATTCATATATTACAAGATTTAATCTCTTTCGCACACCTGTGAATCAGCATAGCGCGAGCCGACATAGACAATGTCATTGCAGAGATATGTTATAGATGAGGCTACTGAAGTTTTACCCAATGGCCTAACTGTGAGTCCTGACAGCCTTTAGAATATAGATAAAAAGAGGTTATGCACAAAAATCAAGTATCTCCATAACATTTAATGTTTAAAGAACCAACTTCATTAATATGAACTCACCGTATAGCACTATCCACTTCAATTTCTATCACTAAAAGATGTCCATCATGGCCACCAAGAAGATACCTACACATTTGGACGTTCTCATCCACTCGTCCATATGCTTGTATATCAAACTGAAATGCACAACGAATTCCAAAAGAAACTTTTAAAGCAGAAAGAGATCCACATTATAAAGAAGTAAGTTAAATGTTGATGAAAACGCAAGAATAAACTTACATATCCCAGAAACTTTGTTTTGATTTCGTTACCACCGTAGTAGACAACACCTTTTTTACCAATAATAAGAAAGCTAAAAAGATTCGGTATCAGAAGTGTAGGCCTGATGGTCTGATCAGGTTGAAACAAACTTATTGCAACAACGTCATCATCTGTAATCTCAAATATCCCGCTGTGGAAATTACCATCTATTCCCTACAGTACCAAAACATGCGTTAGTTTCACCAACCAAAGATTTGGGTGAAAAGAAAGATCAGATCGTAAAAGTTACAGATAAAAAAATATTTGATGATAAAAAAGCATAAGGTATGAATCAATATCGATAGTCAAGCTAATCAGTAAGCAAATGGACTTACCAACAAAACAGTAAATAAATCCGAAAATACTATTATCAATGATGAGGATAAGTGAAACTAAATCAAATAGCTTACCCTATAAAGCAAAGCAAGTTGCTTTTCGTAGCTTTTCAGAAACTTGACATCCAGAATGTTAGTACTGGAGAGTCTGAAAAGAAAATCACAACATCAAGTATAATAGACAAGATATATTAACTAACAAAAAAAGCCAGGAGTTGAGCACAAAAGCCAAGAGTTGAGTACATCTTCTCAAATCGTGATTTGCCCAGCCCCAAATCATTTATATCAACGATCCTCAAATGGTTTATTTTAGAATACAAGACAATTGTTGTTTCTCCATTAGAAACTGTACCCCCCTACATAAAGAGAAATACAAAACAGAGTTAGAACATAAAATATATCATAATTCATACATTATTAGTCAACTTAAGATACCTGACAGAAGTCATAGTATTCATATATCATTGGATCATGCTCCACCACATTTGGAGTGAAAAATATTGTATCTCTGCAAGGTAAATAAGAAGAGTGATCTATGGTGGATTATAAGAGAGTAATAGAAAAAGAAAATTGCAATAAATAACTCGATTAGAAAAACATACAGTGAAATGACATTTGAAGCCTTAACATCCCATTCAAACATACAAAAAGTTCCTGCTTCCGTGGCAATGAAAAGAATATCCTTTTTTAAATGCTGCAAGAAGATTAGAAATCATCAACCATTGTTGTCATCCTAAATAACAATATTTAGATAACAAATATGTATACTCACATTCACATGGGACAACTCCATGAAAACGACCCTTCCATACATGGGAAACTCCCGTAGATGCTGCATTAGATAGAAAACCTTGAATGAAACGAAGAAATATTCACAGGAGGTAACATACTAAAGAAAGATGCAATGGATTCTAAATTTCATAAAATGCAATAAATCAAATGAAAAAGAAAGAAAACATATACAAAGTATATAGTACCTCCAATCCATTCTCGGTCATGAGATAGATTGACACAAGAGAGACTTTGCTGAAAAGATGAAGACAGAAGAAGTTATTGGAACTGAAGTGAAGTAACGTTGTTTTACTATCTTCCCTAACATACCAGATGACAAGATTCAGGTCCTTGGGACCGTTGAAATTCCCATAGCATGAGTGGGTCACTGCTGTGGGCTTACGGAGACTAACAACATAGTTTCCATAAGCTGATTGCACTCTTGGTGCAGCTGAACAACAATATAGAAGTTATAAGTATACATGATTCGAAATATTTACAGTGATGTCACCCTAAGCCTAGTCAAAAGAACTACGGATGCAATATTACCTCTTACAGAGGAAGAAGGGGGACTGAGAAAATCGTTGATTGCACGGGAAGACATTGCTGAGCAACGTCCAGAACTAGAGGAAAAAAAAAAAGTGAAAAATGAGGACGAGATACGCCGTGAATTCGCCTGCCACCGGAGAAGATGTGCAGGTCCGGGGAGAGACACCGGCGTCTGAAGCAGCTCAAAGAGTGGTGGTCATCGAGAGAAATCGACTCAAATTGTGTGAACTGTGAAGAATAAAATTAAACCCTGAAACCGTTTTCGTCTGTGGGTCATGACCCCTGCACTTTTGGGTCAAATCATGACCGAAGTTATTAGTTTATTTTATAGCATAATTTTTTAATATAAACTAATTTTCTCTTTTTTCAATTATGTTATGTCCCTAAATTTTATAATTTTTTAATCACTTTCCTAGTTCAAAACTAATAATAAAAAACCACAACCTCGATATTAGCAGAAAATCATAGAAACATTATTTGACTATCGTATTTTAACTATAGAAAATCATAGAAACATTACTCACACCTAATAGATGTAAACAAAAATACAAATATATGTTTATTTGTGTCACTTTCATTTTTAAACATGTTTTTATTTGATCTACTCAATTCACACCATAATTTTGGTTATAGAGAAATTATAATTTACAAAACCAAAATATCTAAAAATGATATTGAACCAAATCAGACCCAAAAAAAAAGTAGACAGTGTTATTAAATTACTACCAGTTAAAAACATCTGATTTAATTGTTCTAGCAAAATAGAAGATTTTATTTATCAATTAATAACGTATTTAGTATTGAAAAATCTCGAAGAAAATAAAATACTTGTTTATATTGGTCCGTTAGGTGAATTTTTGTAAGGAAAAGTATAATATTGATTATAATGTTGACTTCTCATAAATAAGATATTTTCTCCGTAAATAATCTTCTTCGGATAGTTGTAAAATGTGTAAATTGAATCGGACTATATTGATTGTTAAGTTGTAGATGATCTAAATATGATGATCTAAAAGTAACTAGATATAAAGTTTACATTTAAGATATTTGATGAATTCCATTTAATAAACTTTGTCCAAGCATCTTAATATAAGCTGATGTGTATTAATAGATAGATGTGAGTAAACTTATAAAATATAATATTTACAAATTTAGTGAGACTAATATGAATGTTTTTTTTGTATTCCAATAACAAAAACTAATGATTGATTATTTCATATATTTTAATAAAAAAATTTTATATTTTTCTTGTTTCCATATATTGCTTTTAATTCTTTTATAAATATCATAATATTAAAAATTAATAAAACTTAAAAATATTAATTATTGAGATAGCTAATTGTGATTGAATGTTTAAAATCCTAGGTAGATAGATAGATGTGAATAAAATTATAAAATATAATATTTTTAAAGTAAAGTGAGACCAAGATGAATTATTTTATGTATTCTAGTTTCAAAAAAAAAAAATGCTTCACTTGCTTACATGTAGAGTTTTTGTATATACGTTTTGAACATTGGTTACAGGTAGACAGTGTATATACATCAGAATCATCATCTAAATTCACTATTTTAGAATCATTTTTAGTACCAGTCTCTAACTCGATATATCCATCATCATAATATAGTTAAATACTAATGTGTTTGGTGCAAAAGTCAATCCAATTTATCTTGTCAATAAGAGAGTTCATTCGAAACTTTGAAGCATCTGGTATTCCTATATAAAAAACGTGGAAGATACTAGTTTACTATATTTATGTTAATTAACAAAATTAGAGACAATTGCATAAAACAATCTTCATCATATTTGATATTACTAGACCAATATTTTCTTTTAAAGAGTTGGTAAAAAGACATTAAAACCATTCTTTTGATTTTTTATTACACAAATGACATAACTTTGTTTTTCTTTTTAATCCAATTTCAATGGCAAAACCCTAATTGTATCACCATTTTCCTCTCTCTCCGACGACAGCAACATCGGTGGCAAAACCCTAAGTTATGGACCTTTTCTCGTCGAGTTGTAGAGACGCATGAGAACATATGTTTAAAGCAATCAAGAACACTATTAAACCCCCAGCCACAGTTTGTTGAGAATGCACCAATTCATCTTGCGTTATGTTTTTCAAGCAACGGTCCACCCCATTCGGAGGGAAAGAAATAGGAGAAAACATGACGAGTTAACTATCTCTGCATCGGTTATAATTCAAAACATCGACCGGACAATTTGAACTCGGCTTCTATCTCTTGAAACGGGTTCAAGGTCCATAAAAGATGGACTGCAACTCTGGTTCTCTTCAAAACCATAAAGATTCAAATTTGTTCTAGCTCGAACACTCTATTCCTTGTCCATAATTTCAGTTTTAAGATGCATATAATGTAAACAAAGTTTTTTTTTGGATTAAATAAATTTGACATTCATTCCAAATTTTTTTTGATAACTAATGAAAACCAAGTGCAATAATTTTTTTATATCATTAATTCATTATACAGACAAAGAAAACACCACTAATTAACTTCCAAAGACAAAGTAAACCGACTCAATTGCCACTAAACTGTTGGGTAATACTTAAATCGATTCAAAACAAAAGAGTAAGAGTAAACCGATCCGAGTATTGCATCGGGCGGTGGTGTGCCTAAAGAGATGAGCAAAGCCCAGAAAAGGAAACGCCTACACCAAAACGACGGCGAATCAAAAATTCCGGCCAATAAATCCGCCGTTGACGGCGGAGATCCTTACCCCGCACTGCTTAGACCTACTGCTGAAGAATGCCGAGACGTGAGAGATGCTTTGTTGTCTCTCCATGGGTTCCCATCCGAGTTCGCCAGTTACCGCCGTAAGAGACTCCGATCATTCTCCGCCGTCGATGATCACGGTACACAATGTACGGTGAAATCTGAGCCATTGGATGAAGCGGAGGAGGAGAGTGTGCTTGATGGGCTGGTTAAAATTCTTCTCTCTCAGAATACAACTGAGAGCAATTCCCAAAGGGCTTTTGCATCTCTCAAAGCTGCATTTCCGAAATGGGAAGATGTAAGTTCTCTTAACTGAAGATTTGGGAATTAAAATTTCTAGATATTGTGAAGTTTCATGATTTGTGATGTTGATATAGTTGAGTTTATGTTAAGATCTAATTTTGGATCAATGTATATCTATAGTTCAACCAATCTCTTCTTTACATACTGTTCTGGTTCAGTTGAAGCATGTTCTTGGAAAATTTGGGGAATCTGTGAGCTTAATTCTCCTTATGGTTTTGGTTAAAATTTTTGAGAAAGTGTATCTTGAGATTGTTTAATGGAACAGATTTGTGTTGATCTTGATTCTTGTTTTGCCTCCTTTGTAGGTTTTGGCTGCTGAGCCAAAGTCAATTGAGAGTGCTATAAGATGTGGAGGGTTGGCCCCGAAAAAGGCTGTGTGTATCAAGAACATTTTGAACCGTTTGCAGAACGAAAGAGGCGTATTGTGCTTGGAGTATCTGTGCAGTTTATCGGTAGAAGAAGTGAAAAACGAGCTCTCACAATTTAAAGGAATAGGACCCAAAACGGTGAAAGCCCCTCTCTTTTTTACTTGAAAGAAACAATTTTGAGAACCTTCTTATGCTGACACCTAACTCTTGGTGTCAACGTAACAATAAGAATCAAGATTTTAATTCTGGAAACTGACATAGGAGGTGTATTGATGATTGACAGGTTTCTTGTGTTCTTATGTTCAATCTCCAGCACAATGATTTCCCAGTAGACACCCATGTGAGTGTTTCTCGTAATTCTTGGGGTTTGGTATGTGTTTTTCTTTGGATCAAGCAGATCAGAATTCAGAAATGAGATAAAAAATCTGACTTGACAGATATTTGAGATCTCAAAGGCATTAGGTTGGGTCCCGAAAACCGCAGACAGGAACAAAACCTACGTTCATCTCAACTGCAGGATCCCCGATGAGCTCAAGTTTGATCTGAACTGTCTGTTATATACACATGGTAAGCTCTGCAGCAATTGCAAGAAGAATGTTGCTAAACCAAAAGCAAAAGCTAAAACTAAAGCAGCATCTCCTGATGATTGCCCTCTTGTGGGTTTTTCTGATTTAGTCTAGATAACCAGAATTAGAACACTGTAGTTTTGGTTTGCTTCGGTATTGTATTTTTTTTGCCCCCTAATTTTGTGTATATACGACATACTCGAGCGCATTAGTTTTGCATCAAATAGCAGATTCATAACATTATAACGGAAGAGGCCTACAAGTATCTATAAAATAACTTTGGGGTCAAAATGGAATTATTCTTGAAGTATTGAGTAAAAATAAAAAAAATCGCAAAATTACAATTTAAGTCTTATATTACTAGGAACTTTACACAAGGTTACTACGTAATTGGCTAATTGCGCTTCTTCATCGGAAATGGCGTTTTTACTCAACAACACTTCGATATCATCTCATCTCCGATCATCTTCCCAGGTTTTGTTTTTGAATCGAATCGAATTAACGGATATGGTTGAATTCTTTTGATTTATGACGGGATCGTTTTACTCCTCTTGATCTTTTTGCAGAAGACGGATGGTGCTTTAGCTCAATCGCGTCGTGGGTTCCATGTGGAGCTAGGAGCTCGCGAGAAAGCTGTAAGTATCTTTTACATTTATCTCTGTTCTAAGGTAGGGATCACGGATCGATTCGGTCAGATTAGATTGTTTAGAAAAGGAGAAAATGATTCATTTTGAATTTGTTTTGGAAGGATCCTTGTATGTCAAATAGTAATTGAAGGTAGTGTAATTGTTCTGAAAGTCTCTGTGTGCAAGCCTGAATCGAAGTTAGCGAGGCAAAGAGGGATAGGGCTCCTGTAAGATTTGCTTTTATGATTGTTTCTGTGAGATTCCTGGTTTTTCATGGTTGTCTTGTTGCAGCTCTTGGCTGATGATGCCTCTTTGAGGAGATTCAAGTCGCATAAGAAAGGCGTGCACAGATTGAAGAGGATTGGAGATGTGCTCACAGTTGTCGTTGTTGCTGGTATGGAAAGGAAAACTATTTTCATTAAATGATCATTTTTTTTTTTGTGAAGATAGATATTCATATTAGAGATTTGAACTTGGTAGTCACTGATTCACTTTTTAGAGATTTATTGCTTTTTCTGCTATCGTGACCTTGTTTCGAACAAGAAAAGCTGCAGATGGAAATATCCTTGGTTTGCTGAAGATGTCCTTGTGCTTCCCATCATATTTTCATATTAGTAGTGGACGGAATAGTATGTAATATAGTAGCTGGGATTTTCATGGTTTTGATGGGACAGTCGCCAATGGAATCTTCATTGAATTAATGTTATTGCATCCTCAGTTTAGATATAATCAGCACTTAGTAGAGTAGTGTGCGTAGCTCATATAGTTAGGGGTTGATGTCAAATGACATAGTATTGTGTGTGTTGAGTTGAATAGCCTTTTGATGTGTGCTTGTTTCAGGATGCTGCTATGAGATCTATGCGAGAGCAGTGATGAGAAAGGAAGCTCAGGCTGCAGGAGGAAGCTCATGAGTTTCTTTATCTCCCCTTTTAACAATCTCAGAAATTCATCATGTCACTCATGTTGGCTTTGAATAAGTGAAGAAACGAAGAGGATTTTGTAATTGTCCTATGGCAAAACCTTGTATTTGTTTTCCAGAAACTCAAATCGCTTTACATGGAATCATGAAAGTCGGACTTGAATGTATCACGAGCTCATAGATTATTGAAATTCTCTCAATGCTGTAACACCGAAGCATTCTCTGTGCTCTTCTCTTGTATTGTAGAGTTACGCATTATCGATGGTTCATAGTATTGTATTGTAGAATTTAGCCTGATCGTTGCTTCTGAGACTTCATAGTATTCTATTGTAGAATTTAATATTGAAAGTGATAGGTTTCTTTTGCTATCTATCTTGCTTTTGTTCAATTCTTCTTCCTCCGGGTTCATGTTCTGTTGTCATCAAGCCAGTTTCTGGATTCACAGATTCTATATTACCTTAACAACTTATCAGTAGTTTAGTGGAACTATTGTAAGAAAAGTTGGTTCTTTTGCTATTATGGAACTTTTAGACCACAATACAATTTCAGTGAAGGTATAACCAAAAAATTTCATTTATTTAATTGCTCCTAGAGTCGAAACAAATATATAGTAGTTGTATGAAAAGAAACAACACACGCAAAGATTCAAGGAAGCATCTGCTGCTTGAGGGATAGATAACAACTGAATTTGGATCATTCGGGTTGTTCTTCAGATTGCTCTATCTCCAGCTTCTGCAAGGAAAAGACACAGAAATTTTCAGTCAGATACATAAAATGGATTTAGCTTTGGAAAAGACATTAACAGGGGTGAAAATTCTAATCCAGAAGGACATAACACAATGTCATAAAGTAAGTAAACCATACACCAAGAATAAAAGAAAGGTCAAGGGATAAAAAAATATTGAAAGCAAACCATGGACTATTACACCGCATCGCATCTACCAGTTGAGTTCTCTTAAAATTTGACAGGAACATTGAATATCTCATAAACAGTTCTAAGATCTTGAGAAAAAAAAAAGTAAACAACCATTGCATTTTCATTTCGATACTATTGTAGGTAATTCACATTTCTCATGAAACTGAATAAGGTGAATGAATATTAGCCATGGCAACAATATTAGCAACCTAATGCACATAATTGCTCTGAATCCAAGACACAGGGAACAAGAGGATGTGAAGGCTTTGTTGATTGGCTGGAGATTCAGCCTTAATGTTCAGAGGCTTCACTCTTAGGTATAGGTCTACTGTGTACCGAGCCTAGGATTGAAGATGTCATGGTCGGATAGAGAGCAGTTAGTGAGAACTAGACTTATAAGCATGCCTCAGCAGATTGGTTAGTGTGTGGATTTTCCAGGGTTTTGGTTGAGAGTCTCTCACTAATCAAGTCTCTATGGGTTGTTTTAATTGACTACAAAACTTCTGTTCATATCATGCTCCTACCTCAAATCATCTTAATATCTCTTACAGTTCCTCACAAGTTCTCACATAAAAGGCCCTTTCTATCAGTTTAAGATAACTGTGGACTTAGAACACATATCTAATATCCAAACTGGGACAAGATCTTGCTGCTAGAAAGATAAGACATTATTAACACAACTGATCCATTGCAAAATGAGTATCTAAACCAGTAATCTCTAACAAGCCCAGAGATATCATCATTTCCAGAGAAACAGAGCATGTAATTCAGATAGTCTACGATTAGAAATTTCCTTATCATAACTGCGAATCTCAGAGACATCGTCATGTCGTTTATCAAACAAGAACCAATGACTGGTTAGCTAATATCCATAAAAAATCAGAACTAGCAACAATATAGAAACTGTAGTAAACCCTAAATTTGGACCTCAGCTCAACAGCAATCCAATCAAAATCAAAGAAACTTTCTACAAGTGTTTGGATCATGCATACTGCCAAAAAAAAATCTCAATCATCTAACAAGAAACGAAAAGAATAATCCTACAGGAAACGCCGATCCCAAATTGACAAGTGAAGGGAGAGAAGAAACATACAGATTGAGCGTTGTGCCAAGAGAGACCACGATAGACATTAACGGAGAAAGTGGCGGTGAGGTAGATGGTGGCAAGCCCTAGCCCCGCCGTGAAAGCCTTGAACGACCAATCTCCAGCTCTAGTCACTAAACCCATCTCTCTTTTTCTTCTTTTTGTTTCAGCTCCACCACACCGGAGATTTATGGTTGGATGCGTATGTGTACCGGCTCAAAATTAAGATTGATTCCTTATTGATTGGTTTGAATTCGGTTTATTTGGGTTTGTTCCAAGTTAATACGGTGACGGCTGGTAAAGGTAGACGATTGGTTTGAAGTGTACAGTACAATACATGTTACTTAACCGGCTTAATCAAAGAAACTTTTAGATAACCGATGTAATGTTTAGAATACAAAGTTTGTCCACGTCCTAGCAAAATCCCAAGTCCTAAACAAATGAAGAATAAATCAACCGACAAAGACAACATCGTTATGATTGAGAAAGCGAGTTATTTCTTAATCTTTTTTCTTAAACTCAACTTCACTATCATTTAAAGCCAAGTGCCATGAAAGGCATTACAAAGGAGCCAAATAAAGCCAATAGTTTCCAACAAAAGGAGCAACCAAGCAGGACCAAGGATTCCAAAAGTTCAAACCACAAATGGTGAACAAAGGATAACCCAACAAAAAAACACTAGAAAAAACAATAACTACAGAGATGATAAGGATAAATAACAGTTTTAGAAGATAAATGCTAATAGGGAGACACCATCAAGGTTGGAAATCAATGGCAAGGAATCTTGCATCGTCCTCTAATGCGTTGATCTTGTCACTGTCCTCCTTCCATTTAAGTGAAACCCTTCATAGATTTGGAAATTAGGAGCATCTTTCTGAAACCAATCAAACTTAGGGTATCTCCAAAACACTAAAAATCCCTGACGATAGCTCTATTAGCAAGCAAGATTAATCCTCAAAGCAGAAAGATATTAGACTTCATGATCCGTTAAGAATTTATTGCTACTAATCCTCAAAGCGAATCAAAAGAAACGCCAAGTATTTGAAGCTCTAAATTCATTAAACCGGATCCAAATGATGTTTGCCAAGAATTTAAATTGCTACTAAAAGAGCTTTCTAAAATCAGGATCTCAGATCTCCGGGAGGGAGAAATCTCGGTCTCAACCGAGCAACCAAACCACCACAACGACTCACCGTGAAGTCACAGCCCAAGGCCAAAAGAAATCGAACAGCAAAAGTGACCCCACTCCGCCACCTCGAAGCAGCTTCGAAGGAGTTATTTCTTAATCTTTTCCTTGTTTAGAATGTCAAGTATGAATCACGGTACGCCAGAGAGACAACACGGACACTATCACACTACAAAAATGTCAAAGTATATTATGGTTGAAATTTTCATTAGTAAATTCATATGAATTTCTCGAACGATTTTCACAGCATCGGAAAATTTGCTATTGTATCATGCCAACATTTCTCTAGCCACTTCTCGTCCAATGTGTTTTTCATGTTTTCTACATTCTCTCACAATCTAAAACTTTGATATTTTCAATCAAGGAGATTGCCTACTATATTCATCATCAAACATTTCATTTATGTTTTGCATAAACAACTCAAATTCAAAACTTTTTCTTCGGCAATTGTTGAGATTGGAAATATAAATACTAATATATGAGTTGGAAATGATTGCTTTAAGAACTCTCTTTGGGAATTAGGTGATACAAGATGATCTTGTCATTTCATCCATATTGATATAATATTATTTCTGTTTCTAAATAAATATTTTTTTAGAGTTTTCACATATATTAAAAAATAATAATTGTTTAGTTATGCCTACATTTATTCTCTAATATTAACAATTTTAATAACTATTAACCAATAATATTTGTATAAATTTAATTGATTTCAGTTAATGTTTATTGAAATGTACAATTCAATAATAAAATTAGCCCTGGGCATATAAACCGGACTCGAATCCGACCTGAAAAACCCTATCCGAGCTGGATTCGGATCTATAGAAATACCCGATCGGATTTTGAAATAAAGTAGTTCGGATTTCGGATCGGGTACGGGTATTACCCGATACTTATTGGGTACGTTTTTATACCCGAAATATACAAACGGTTAAAACCCTAAGTCTATTCCCTATGGTTCATAGGCTAAGTGCTCGCCGAAATCTAGTTCATATAATCCCTAAGTGCTCGCCGAAACCTAGTTCATAGAATCATTATAAACATAAACAATCACGCCAAGTCGTCAACACCTCGTTTCCCTCTTCAATCAATCCCCTTTTCAACCTGGATTTCAATCTGGATTTCTCATTTCGAACCACCGGTGTTTCTTCCTCTCATTCTAGATCCAAAAATCGATCTCAGGTATGTCTAATTTTTTTATGTTCTTTGTCTGAAATCCCTAATTTATATGTTTTGTTAGTCGAAAAATCCCTAATTTTCTATGTCTTCTTCATCGACATAGCTCTGTTGAAGGTGGGTTGTATTCGATTTTTAAAAATTTATACTTTATGTAAATCTATGTACGTAGTCTGCTTTCACCGACACTTGATTATATTTCCTCGAAATCTCTCAATGGGTTTTGTTTATTTTGGTTTCTTTGTTACTGACATGAATTACCTTAACGATGCTTAATCTTGTTTGACTTATGATGATGATGGCTTAAGTTTTTTGCTATCTAATTTCCAGCTGTTTTCTAGTATTACATAAGCTCAAAAGCAGCTGTTATGAGTTTAGTGTTTTGTCTTAAACTAGGTTATCTCTTCTACTATGGTGTTAGTTACATTAATTTATTTTCTCAATGATTGTTTTTTACTCCAATTTATTACTGCTGTTATAGTCGTTGCAGAGATGGCTTGGTGTTTGAGATGAGCTTAGCTACATATTCTTATTCAGCTCAAATGTATTCTTCTTAAATTCTTTATTTTTTAACCACTAAAGTACTAAACTCTGGAATTTTGCTTCATAATCAAGAATTTCATTCATATTTAAGTAAAATTACAATCATTAACTCAGATTTTCACATTGTTTACAAGTTACAAAAAGATTTAGTTTTATATCTCATATCCTTCTTTATGTATACCAAGCCTCTTCCTTTTGGTAGTATTATTTGGACTTGACGGCTGGGAGAATCAAACAAAGCACAAATTTCTATTGAACCACTTCAAAGTCCTTTATGCATAACTTTTTCATGTAAATTTGATATACACGTCTTCTCACTAAGTTATTATAAGTAGGTATTGCAGCTTCTACAACTATAAGACTCAGCCTTTAGGTAAATGTCAATTGAATCATCCTTTAACAGTTTAATTCATCTCTCTTTATGTCTTTATTGTTGATGCACTTTCTTTTTAATGTCACAGAGACTACAAAGTGCTCATTTGATGATTAGAGCTACATGAGTGCTTGTGATAGTATTTCTATGTTTCTTTCTCTTATGTTTATTGAACTATGTTTGGTAATTTTGGTTTAACGGTTTAAGGCTGTGTATCAAAGATGTTTTAATGTTTGGTTTAAAACAATGAATGACTTTATGTCTGTTTTAAGTTTAAATTTGGGTATTGTATGGTTATTTGGTTACATTTGGTTATAAATACCCGAACCTGAATTAAGATCCGATAATTTTTGGGTATTTATTGGATATCAATATTAAGTATATACCCGACCCGAACCCGCTAAGAACCGAACCGAACCCGACCCGATTTTTATAAATACCCGAATGGATCTTCAACCCTTAGATCCGAAAACCTGAACCCGAATGGTTCTGACCCGAAACCCGAACGGGACCCCGAATGCCCAGGGCTAATAAAAATGTAAAAAAAAATCTAAGAAATCAAATTTTGTGAAAAAAAAAAACTTAAAAATCAAATATTTAGGTGGAGTATAATATTTACACTAACTTCTAGTCTTAACAGCAGATATATTTAGATTTGACCATAAGCGAATGGTTGAACCTCTTTAATGAATTTTCCTTAGAACGTTCATGATGTCCACATGTAATTATTTCAAGTGGACCGGAAACAACGACAGGAAAAAAAAACAACATGAAGCGTTGCTTCTTAAGGCCAGTTCCCAGAAAAGATGCTTGTGACTACTTCACCGATATTTAGTTGTCGATACCAATATGACATTGTATATCGTGCGACATGCATCCGCAATACCATTATCTAAAATACGATCCAAGAAGAAAAAAGAAACAAAAAAAGTAATACTAGAGTAGTCAAAAAAGAAGTGGAAGATGCCTTAGTGAACCAACAACTGGATCGGGGGGTAGGCACTTCAGGTGATGGCTTGCACCAGGGGATATATGTTTTGGAAAGGTATACCACTTTTTCTAATATTTTATCTTTAAAAGTTTGGCTAAAGTTGCATGCCACAAGGGATGTGTTAAGTATCCACTCCTCTTCCTTAACTTTTCTCTCTGCAAATGCTGTAAACTCACTCTCTTTCACAAAAGATCACAGTTTTGTATCACAAACAGAGTAAAGATCTCAACTTTATAAAGGAAATAGAGATGAAAGCAATATAAACAGAGATTCAGATTGCAAACTCTCAGAAAGGTCTCAGGTTTACAACCCAAATCGAAATCAAAGCAACAAACTACTTCTCTTGATGGAGAAAACCCGAAACAGAGGTTTACTATGGCTATGAACAAAAGAAGATAACGAAACTACCAAGAACTAAATCGCTGAGTCTCTTTTTAGAGTCCCCAACGCCAATCTAACCCAAGGTTAGCCCCATTTCTACCCAAAAACTGCCTAAAACCTCCTTTTCTCATGCCTTTCTTATTTATAGACACCACTTGACTCAAGTGAAACCCTATTCAGCCGCCTCTCTCATGTCTCTTCCCTACGCTGCTTGTCGTTGCTCCTTTTGCCAATCCCAATATCTGTTTTTTGTAACAACAATTGCCCTTTCTTTTCCTTTTTGTCCTCTTGTTCCAGCTCATACTCATTGTTTTCAGCCTCACTATCCTTGCTTGGTGGCTTGCCACGTCATTGATTTTATTATATTTCCAGAGATAAAGCTTAGGGGTCGTGACAGTAAGCTTTGTTTGGGTTTGCTACTGATCAATATATTGAGAAGAACAAATCCAAAGTCTTTTTAACCGTGTTTTGATGCCCCATGACTTAATCATCGCCGTAATTTTTACTCTTTAGCCGCGTAAATGATAAAGATCACCGGAATGAACAAGATCAAGATCAATAAACACAATCGAAATCGCCCAACTGAAAATTGTGATATTTCCCGTCTTTTTCAAAAAGTTATCTTTTTTGCTTAGTGGGAAAAATTTAGAGATTGATATTTTGGAATTTGATAACGAGGAGAGAGAGTCTCAGCCGACATATAGTGTATATAGTTGGTTTATTTCTGGTTTAGTTTTGGTTATTGTCTTTGGTTTAGTTAAGCTTTGTATGTACACACTTTGCACTTTGCAGTTTACACCTGAAGGAATTATAATTTTCCCCAAATCTGTTTTTCTCTCGATCAACCTCTAATGAATTTGGGGAGAATCTAACAATCAAATTACTTCAAGTGAATCTTGAGCTTAAATTTGATGAAGAATGTTAAATTTGTTGTTGTTCCGATGACATGTGGCATACAACATATTGTCACCCACTGATCTATGCTGGTCTTATTAAGCTAAGGAGTCCATATTATAAAGTTTGGAAAAGTGCTAAAAAAAAACCACCATACTATCATAACTTTATAAACTCAACAATCAGTTTTAGAAAATGAAAAGAAAAAGAAACTCATTATCTACGTTAACAAAATTATTTGAAGAACTAAACAAGGTTCAACTTAGATAACCAAACTGAAAACGCAGCCATTTTGGTCTTCTCTTAAGCCAACAAGACTTATAATCAAAGACATGATGAGCCTGTCACTGTCACTGAATCAGTATTACAAAGGACAATAAGAAAGTTGTTAATAATGGAACATATGATGCAGAGACTATCTCTGGTGCAATAAAATTAAATCTTACTTATCATGATAATTGATAACAGTCTTGCTGATTAAAGTAATTGATACATAGATAAAGAATTTAAGGGTCACGTTTCTTCTCTATTGCCTACTATCTGCTAATTTATACACACAGCCCTCAAGAAGATTAATCACGCGGCTTGATCGAAATTTCCATCAATCCCCATATGGAGCCAGTCTGGTTGAGACCCTCGGGTTTCGTCAGCTTCTTGTTGATCGAACAATGTTTGATGAATCTCAATCGGCAGAGTATTAAGCTGTAAACACAACACCAATAGCTCATGAGTTTTAAAAATCAATGGCCCTTCTGATCCCAAACATCAAGCAAGTTTGTAAAAAGGTTGACTTTTGTTATGAAAAATCTAGATAAAGATCAATTACAAATATTTATATGCGATGAATAGCAATAGAGGAACAAACAAAAAATCCATACGTTTCTAAGAGAACCAAGACTACTATTGGACCACGGAACTGTATTGACAACAGGTCAGAGTATAAAGATTAATGTTTTGCAGCAAATGTAGTATTGATGATGAAACCTTGTGATCAACAATACCTAATTAAATACTACAATTTTAGTAGTATCAAAAGGAGTTTGGGGCTTACATCTCCAGAAGGAAACATTCCTACTTTCGGACCAGTGCTCACATCTGAATTAATGACTTCTAGCTTCATCGATAGAAACTGCAGCCAAATTAATTATTATAGCCTAATAATAATAATAATGATGCAGTATTTAGAAGAAAGATATAAAGTACACAGAAATGGCTACCATACCTCAACTTGCCGTTGCAACGACTGAATATAATTGATAATCTCATCAAGCACAAGAGCTTTTCCTATAATCTGAATCATAGGAGCATTCTTATACATATTTTCGCAGGAGTTCCCACGCATTTTGTAACAGTGGCTTGAATGGTAAAAACAGTGCTTGCAATGAATATGAAGCAATTGTATTTTCATGTACGGGAGCAAGACAAAAAGATTATTAGTAGATACCTTATTACATCCTGGAATCAAATCCTGAAGAAACTTCATCCTCTCGCTGATCCTTTCTCTTCTAGCCTGTGGAATAAAATCCGTGCTGTAGATAAACAGTTTGCGGATAAAACGTTGAACATAACATACAATGCTATGTGTACCAGCAAGAGCAAGCCAACCCGTGTAACTGTAACAAATCCCTTTGAAAACTGGCATTTCGTTACCAAACAATCAAAGGTGTTGTTGTATCATGAAAGCCGTAATCTTTGCTGTCATATAAAAGCAGAATTTAGGAAAATAGAATCAGGAGAAGGAACATACTCTCTCTGCTAGACTGTGCCGGTCAGTAGCTTGTCCTCGTCTTGCTCTCACGTGAATATAATCCTTTGGCGGACTCTTTTCTTCTGTTGCTTTGCTTCCACAACCAGAACTCGTTTCACATTCAGGTCTCAAGCCATCCTCATTTTCTCCTTCAGATCCACAAACTTTCATTTTTTTCTTGCTCGATTCTTTCTGCTTAAAGGTGCACATACAACCATTGAGTTGGGAAATCATTATAACATAATAAACCAATCACTCGTATTCACAGCAACAACCATTAAGATGAGCAAAAAGGAATCAACTATGGTTATAGAGACCAATTCCAGAGAATTAAAGTCATCTACTTTACTATATAAACTAATCCTAGATCCCACCGTGATTAACTAAAGCTAAGCTAACACTGTAAAATTGGAAACCAGAGATAAACAAAATCTCGCAATTTTTCAGCTTAAACCAAGTGAGGGAAGGATAAATAAAAGCTCACCAATCGAGTAACGCTGGTGCAAGAAGAGAGCATCTTAGAAGATTCGTCTTGAGAGGTCAAAGGACGTCTCTTTCTTCCTCCTCCGGTCAGCTCCGTCACCGTAGACTCCTCAGCCGCCGATATGTAATTGTTACCGGAATATCCGAATAATTCGCCTCGACTAGTGAAGTCTTGACCTGAATTGAGCGGTAATTGGATACCATAGTTCACTGAGAATGGCCAAATCTCAGAGAAGGGTGACTCGTCCACTACCGGAGGATCCATTACCGGATTTAGGAGCTCCGGATCCGACATTGGAGTAACTTGGGAATACGGAAATCAAAAAACGAGAAGCTAGCGTTACCGTTTGGGTTTGGATAATCAGTCACTCTTATCCAAAATCTCAAAGAGAACCTTGTAAATGGACAACGTGCCGTTTCCGTTTAATTGGTTCGTTTTGGCCTCGTGACTCTCTGAGAAGGACGACGTGCCGTTTTTCGTTAAATTTGATTGGACTGTGTCTAGTGAATGTTTGTTTCTTCTTTAGGTGAAAACTAAAGACATGATTTTGAGTGTGAGAAATGGCGGCACAATCCAACGGTTTTGTACAGCTTCGATTTCATTACTCGAGAAACCGGTGGAGAAGAACATTGTCCGTATCTCGAATCAGGTGTTGGTAGCATTTGATACCAACTCTCACCTTCGAAGTCTCATCAATGCCGGGAATTTGCGAGCTGCTCGCCAAGTGTTTGATAAAATGCCACACAGAGATATTGTTTCATGGACAGCCATCATTAAGGGATACGTAACTGCAAACAACTCTGACGAAGCATTGATTTTGTTCTCCGCTATGCGTGTTCTTGATCCTGCCATCGTCTCACCTGATACCTCTGTGCTAAGTGTTGTACTCAAGGCTTGTGGTCAAAGTTCCAACATTGGGTATGGAGAATCTTTACATGCTTACGCGGTGAAAACTTCGCTTCTTAGCTCTGTATTCGTCGGAAGTGCTTTACTCGACATGTACAAGAGAATTGGAAAGATCAACAAGAGTTGCAGAGTATTTAGTGAAATGCCTTTTAGAAATACTGTAACATGGACAGCAATTATAACGGGTTTGGTTCATGCTGGCCGTTACGAGGAAGGACTTATGTACTTTTCCAAGATGATGAGATTGAATGAACCATCTGATACTTTTACATTTGCTATTGCCTTGAAGGCTTGTGCTGGTTTACGTCAAGTTAAATACGGTAAGGAGATTCATACTCATGTGATAGTGAGAGGCTTTGATGATACTCTCTGTGTGGCTAACTCGCTCGCTACTATGTATACTGAATGTGGGGAAATGCAGGACGGACTTTGTTTGTTTGAAAATATGAGTGAGAGGGATGTTGTTTCGTGGACAAGCCTTATCGTGGCTTACAATCGAATGGGTCAAGAAGAAAAAGCTGTGGAGACATTTATAAATATGAGATATTCTCAAGCACCTCCTAATGAACAAACTTTTGCATCGATGTTTTCTGTGTGTGCTAGTCTTTCTAGACTTGTGTGGGGCGAGCAGCTCCACTGTAATGTATTCTCTGTAGGTCTAGGTGATTCTTTGTCAGTGAGTAACTCAATGATGAAGCTGTATTCAACATGTGGGAAGTTAGACTCTGCTTCTGTTTTGTTTCAAGGATTGAGATGCAGGGACATTATTTCGTGGAGCACGATTATTGGAGGATACTCTCAAGCCGGTTTTGGAGAAGAAGCTTTTAAGTATTTCTCATGGATGAGACAAGCAGGGCCAAAACCAACAGATTTTTCTCTTGCTAGTTTGTTGAGTGTTTCAGGAAACATGGCAGTTCTTGAGGGAGGCAGGCAAGTTCACGCTCTTGCTCTTTATCTTGGTCTAGAACAGAACTCCATGGTTCGTAGTAGTCTAATTAATATGTACTCGAAATGTGGAAATATCAAAGAAGCTTCAAAGATATTCAAAGAAACAGATATAGATGATATTGTTTCTTTGACAGCTATGATCAATGGATATGCAGAACATGGAAAGAGCAAAGAAGCTATTGATCTGTTTGAGAAGAGTCTAAAGGTTGGTTTTAGACCCGACTCTGTAACTTTCATCAGTGTTCTCACCGCGTGCACTCATTCGGGACAGCTTGACCTTGGTTTTCACTATTTCAACTTGATGCAAGAGAAGTATAATATGAGACCAGCCAAGGAACATTATGGTTGTATGGTTGATCTGTTATGTAGAGCAGGAAGGCTAAGCGATGCAGAGAAGATGATCAGTGAGATGCCATGGAAGAAGGATGATGTAGTCTGGACCACACTTCTCATTGCGTGTAGGGCCAAAGGAGACATTGAACGTGGGAGAAGGGCGGCCGAGAGGATTCTGGAGCTGGATCCTACTTCTGCAACTACACTTGTAACACTAGCCAATATATATTCAGGCACAGGGAACTTAGGAGAAGCTGCAAATGTAAGGAAAGATATGAAATCAAAAGGCGTGATCAAAGAGCCGGGTTGGTCATCAATTAAGATTAAGGATCGCATTTCAGCGTTTGTATCTGGCGATCGGTTCCATCCTCAAAATGAAGATATATACAATATCTTGGAATTAGTGGTATATGGTGCAGAAGCTCATAGATTTGATTGTGCAATAAAGAGAGCTTTTGGGGTTTATTCATACTCGTGAAAAAACAATTAAAATTTCTCATAATTCAGCTTTTTGTTTAATCTGCTCAGCTGATTCAGTCAACAATCAACGTAGATATGACCCTTTTAAGAAAATAAAGAAGAAACGGTGATTCTTCCTGATTTAGTTTGCATTTTGCAATTATACTAATAAGATATGGACGAGTCTGATTTATACATCAATCGATATGAACACGTTACAGCTACGAAAAACAAAAGATAGAGGATAAGCTGCTAATTCCATGGACTCTGAAGCCGTGATTCTCTGAAAACAGAAGTGCCACCAGAACCAGCTGGTGAAGGAGATGAAGCAATGTAGTTTGTTCCAGATGCAGAGACAGTGACTGCAGCACCATGTTGAGAGGGACCCACTCGTGGGCTCCATCGAGAAGTATGTGGAACCTGAGAAACAGTAACAACAGCCAATCATCATATATATATATATATATATGAATGCAAAACCAGAGATTGAGCAAGAAGAAAAGAGAGCCCAGGTTTTATTTTGGATCCAAAGATTCCAAGTAATTTGTTTATATTGTTGCATAAGATAAGGAGATTTTGATTATTTACCATATTGTGTTGTGAAAAGGCTGCTGCTCTTCTGAGAGGAGATTCAGATGACGAAGAAGCACCACATAGTCGTAGCAAAGTACGAGTTTGAGCATTATTATGAGTCGCTGCATCATCAGTTTCTCCACCTTCCATGTGAGCACCAGCATTACCTCCCGAGTCATTAGAGACATCCACACGGAGTGGAAGAGCAGGATGAGTCGCTGCTGTTGTTCCTTGCTGTTGCATGTAGCTGCGTCTTTTCAATTCTTCTTCAGCATTTAATATCTGCGTATCCGTTAATTTGACAAGTATTATTACATAATACACCGATATTGGTATATAGAGCTGAAACACCTTTATAGAGAGAAGAGCAGACACTGGACTGACCTGCTTAAGCAGTTGGACTAGATTGTGTTTCTTTGCATTCAACACTTGTAATTTGTCCTCCACTTCTTTCCGTTTTTTCTCTATTTCGCTTGGTACTTTTTCACTTGTTTCATTTGCCTGTTTCAGAAAGAGAGAATACAGTCACGAAATGAAAAACAATAAAGCTATAGACTTTTTGATTGATTGCATCTAAAACACAGGAAAACTAAACAACTTCACAGATAACAACTACGACCCAAATTGGTAACTCTGTTGCGGCTAATTGTTTCATCTATAGACTTGTTACGTGACAACATCCATCAACGCAACTTAAACTACTTGAGGACACACGTCAAAGCTTGTGACAATGGCGGCTTCGCTTCGACAATGGCTATTCTACAATTCAACAAATCTGCCACTAATATTGATAAATTCACCTAAATTGATCTATTCCTATCTACTTCATCGAGCTCATCACAAATTTCTCAATGAACATGATATTTCCAGTCAGTTAAATTGTACTCAAATTCCATCGGAATATCATTAAGAGTTATAATATCAAAGAAACCTAAACATACCTCGACCTTCTCGTTCGCCGCATCCTCGTGTGGTAAATTATCAGTTTCCTTCGATTCCGTCACTCTTCCGGGACGATCTCCACCGTCTGATCGAGCTGCTTCAAAACCTCTGTCGTACTCATCTTCCCTAACCCGATTCCCACAAATCTCCTCTCTCTTCACCTCAACTAGCTTCTGCTTCCCAGAGGAAACGTTCCCTTCAGATGGAAGAATCGGATTCTCCTGATCGGTAACCAATTCAGTCTTGACGGTAAGGTTCGTGTTAGGGTTGGAATTAAGGGGGAGACGAGAAAGGGCTCGTTTACGGCGATGAAGGAGAGCTTTGAAATCCTTGAAAGATAGATTACGGTCCGGCATTCTCCAGCGGCGAGGCACGTCGGGAACTTTGTGAAGGTTGCCTCTGTACATTGATATCGCCACCATCGTGTTCTTCTGGGTTTCCGTTCGTCAGATTCGCCGTTTCGTTCTGTTTCCGTGATCATATGACGATGGGATTTCGACTTTCATGACGTTTTGCTCTGGGAGGTGAGAAACGTGCGTCGTTTTTCTAAGTAATCGCAAACTACCAAATTAGGCCGCTGAAAGCCCAAAATAGGCCCATTTACTACTATTCAAAAATTTAATTTTACTATTTAAGTGTCAAATGTGTCACGCATGATTTTTTTTTTTCTTTTGGCAGCATGAAATATTACTTAAGTCTAACCCTATAATAATTTTAAAATGTCAAATGTGTCAATTATTTTTTTCAATTTTTCGTTGAAATGTTGTCTAGTTCTTTTTCTTTTTTAAGACAAAATAGACTGTTAATTTCTAGTGGTTTATTTAGTGTAAACTAATGTTAAAAAAATCGTTATGCAGTAGTTAAACGTTCGGTAAAGTTTTAGCGCCTAAATTAATTAATCGGAGCCTAGGCAGAGCCTAGATATTTACTTATTTTCAAAAAATTCATAATTTTATAGCAGAACATAATCTATAAAATATGGAATGATAAAAAGGTTACTTATTCGAACTTGTTATATATATTCACACCTAGTTTCTACGAGAACTAAAGTAATTTAGTCCCAATAAGTAAAAAATTAAGACTATTAAAGTCATTATTTACAATTTTAATAGTCAAATATCTTTTTATTTTATTTTATTTTTCTTAATTTTGTTCATTTATTCAAAACGATATCATATTAAAACAAAAAAATTGGATACTAAACCTGCCTTAATTCTGATTTTGAACGCCTAAACTAGTGTACCGATTGATCCAAAATCAAAGCGTCTCCAGAGGCTCATGAGCGTCTAAACGGGCGCCTAATCAGTGTCTAAACCGATTATTTGAACCTTGGCGTAAACAATAGAAAGTTTCGTACCCAAAAAAATTTCATTACGTTTTGTAATACTTTGTATTGAGTAGCAGCTGACAAATTTTCGATATTAGAAAAACAAAAACATTATTTTGCGTCAGTTAAAACTAAAGACAAAACATTATTTTTTGGCTAAAAATTTTAAAATAATGCCGTTGAGAAAGGGCAATCCAACAATCTTTAAATTTGAAAGAAAATAAAATATTAAAAAAGAATTTATGATTTGACCATAACGGCAATTTTCTGTAAATGTCAGCACCAGTAATGAAGAGGCTTCTTTTTTTAAGTTGTGAATTTTTTCTTAAGAAACTTGTTCATCTTCCCCTTCGCTTCTCTTCAAATTGTGATAATCCGCAACAGTTTCCAGTATCGACTTGCTTATTTGTCCTTCACTGATTTGAATTCGTTCTTCATTGATTTCGATTTATGTGGAATTCGAGTAAAAAGTAAACAATGAGGAACTCGAAGCTATCAAAATTAAACAAGTCGGAAAATTTCGTCATGTTCGTTTCTCTCAGCAAGAAGAGATCGGTTCAGATACTAATGGTGGTTGGTGTACTGTACATACTTCTAGTCACGCTCGAAATCCCCGTCGTCTATAGGAGCGGCTTCAATACCTTATCACAGGATCGGTTAACTCGACCCGAGAAGCTCGGTAGCGAGTGGGATTTGCAAGAGAGACGAGCTCCGGGTCGTCCTTTTAGGAGTTTGATCTACCGAGAAACGGAATCGGAAGCGCCTGCTCGAGCTCTGGTTACAGAACGGAGAAGAATGGTACGAATTATATCCGGGTTGAAATTTGACCTGGAAAGATTCGACCCGACTAGTAAAGATGAGTCCTTTGAGCTCCATGAATCCGCCAAGGTAGCTTGGGAAGTTGGTAGAAAGCTATGGGAAGAGCTGGAATCTGGGAAAACCATAAAAGCTTTCAAGGAGGAGGAGGAGAAGAAGAAGATTAAGAAACATGGCTCGAGTTCTTGCCCGCTCTCGGTTTCGTTATCCGGGTCGGATCTTTTGGCCTGTGAGAACCTCATTGAGCTTCCTTGTGGGTTAGCATTGGGATCACACATCACGGTGGTGGCGAAGCCACGCGCTGCTCACTCAGAGATGGACCCAAAGATATCAATGTTGAAGGAAGAAGATGAAGCTGTGAAGGTTTCACAGTTTATATTGGAGCTGCAGGGGTTGAAGGCAGTGGAAGGGGAAGATCCACCTCGGATTCTTCACTTTAATCCAAGGCTTAAGGGTGATTGGAGTGGTAAGCCTGTGATTGAGCAGAACACTTGTTATAGGATGCAGTGGAGCTCGGCGCAAAGATGTGAAGGCTGGAGATCTGATGATGATGAAGAAACAGGTGAGCTTAAAACTTTAAAAGCATTTGACTTCCATCTGCTGTCGTGCTTGATTAGTTGTTGGAGTTGCTTCAGTTATAGATAAAGAGTGACCTTTGTTTCACAGTTGATGGTCAGGTTAAGTGTGAGAAATGGACTCGAGAAGATAGTATTTCTTCTAAAGAAGAGACTAACAAGGCAACATGGTGGATGAGTCGTTTTATACGCCGGAGTAAGAAAGTAACTGTTGAATGGCCATTTCCATTCACTGAGGACAAGCTCTTCGTGCTTACACTAAGTGCTGGATTGGAGGGTTATCATGTTAGTGTTGATGGGAAGCATGTCACTTCCTTCCCTTTTCGAACTGTAAGCTATGTTTCAGAATACTTTTTGAAATGCTTTGGGAATACTTATAACAGTCAGATAATGATATTTGTTTATGTGTGTGTTTTTGGCCATATGAAGGGTTTTACGCTTGAGGATGCTACTGGTCTAACTGTTACTGGGGATATAGATGTTGACTCCGTTTTTGCTGGCTCTCTCCCAACCTCGCACCCTAATTTTGCTCCTCAGAGGCATCTTGAGCTCTCAGGCAATTGGCAGGCCCCATCAATACCTGATGAAGAAGTTGAGTTATTCATTGGTATCCTCTCTGCGGGTAATCATTTTGCTGAGCGGATGGCCGTGAGGAAGTCTTGGATGCAGCATAAACTCATCAAATCTTCCAAAGTAGTGGCTCGGTTCTTTGTGGCATTGGTAAGTTTAGTATAATTGCATTGAGGTTCTTTGAGGCTAGTCGTTTTAGGTCTTCTTGATGCTGATTTTTTGGTATAAACATAGCACTCGAGGAAGTCAGTCAATGTGGAGCTAAAGAAGGAAGCTGAATTCTTTAGGGACATAATTGTAGTGCCTTACATGGACAGCTATGAACTGGTTGTTCTGAAAACTGTTGCAATCTGCGAGTACGGGGTGAGGTTTATTCTAAGAATCAACGAGTCAACAAATTTGGTGTCATTTCTTCAATGATTCATTGTATAAAAACACCTATTCATTATTTTGGTTTGCAGGCTTATCAGTTGGCTGCCAAATACATCATGAAGTGTGACGATGACACATTTGTCCGCGTAGATGCGGTTCTTAGTGAAGCGAAGAAAACACCCACAGATAGAAGCTTGTACATTGGCAACATCAATTATTATCACAAGCCGCTTCGCCAGGGGAAATGGGCAGTTTCATATGAGGTAATATATGAAGAACAAGAAAAGTGATAAATTCGGTATTTTGCTTCTTTGCTCCAGAGATGTCAGAAATCTCAAACTCTTACTTACTTTATTCAACGAGTTTTCCAGGAATGGCCAGAGGAAGATTATCCACCTTATGCCAATGGTCCTGGCTACATACTATCAACAGATATCTCTCGCTTCATCGTAAAGGAGTTTGAGCAACACAAACTAAGGGTAACCGATCATCTTTGTTTGAAATGGAGTATTAGAGACAAGAGTCTATAACTATGTAATGTGTAATATACATCATTTTCATTCTGCTTTAGTTATTCAAAATGGAAGACGTGAGCATGGGAATGTGGGTGGAACAGTTCAACAACAGCGTGAGGTCTGTGGATTATGTGCACAGCTTCAACTTCTGTCAGTTTGGTTGCATAGAGAATTACTTAACGGCGCATTACCAATCTCCTAGACAGATGATCTGTTTGTGGGACAAATTGGTCTTGACGGCCAAACCTCATTGCTGCAACATGAGATGACACAACAGTGCGTTGTTTTGTTCTGTTTATATCGTTGGTTATGAGAAAAAGAAACAGATTTTCGATGAGAACAGTTTTTGTTGCATCAAAAATAAGCACCTTTGCTGTATATGTGTACTGTAGTCTAAACCTTTGAGCAGCTCATCAATGGATCCTTGTTGAATCCTTCATTCACATTCATTTTTTTCCCCTTGATCAAAAGATTCTATTTTGATTCTGATTACACTTTAACCAAATTCAAAGTGAAGATCCCTCTATATGGTCTCAAAATGTTATACAACCCAACCAAATATTCTCAAAATGTTTTAGCTTTTATTTAAAACATCTTTGGAGATGCAAACTCTTGAGAGTTGGTGAATGAATACAACAGCTGAAGATAAACAATCTTAACTTCTCCTGTAGAATCTACAATCTTTCAGGTCGTCTAATTTCATTCTTCGCTGAAATGTTTTGAAATTATGATCCAGAAAGCAATAACAATTTATTCAATCATTAGACAAATCATAAACAGTAGAATGAAAATTTGATCTCTTTGTCCTAAATTTTCCTGCATAAGCTACTGATCATATGATTTAGAGCATCCCTAACAAATCCCAGCAACAGAAAACATTGATTAAGAATCGAATTGACAAAAGGAGAGCTTTCTATAGAAATGTGTCCACTTGAACCAGTGAAAAAAGCATCCATAATATGTTATAAACAAGAGCAGAACAAAATCAGCCACTTGCCAAATTCCAGTACAAAGTGAAAATATCAGAAATCAACACAAGAAGATTCAAACTTTTAATTTTTAATACATCAATTTAACTAGAAACCAAAATTGAAACATGGGCAACATTATCCTAAGCCATTCAGCAAAACGTTGTTCAAAAAGCCTTACACGTCTCAATTCTTTCTTCCGTCGCTCTTGCCGTCCCAAATAAATAAAAAAAATTGGAATTTTACTTTCCCTTGATCGATTACCGATGATGAACTTGTGTCACAAATCCCAATCATCAATACATCTGCTTAACAGATGGGCTATAAGTGAATAATTTATAGAGAAAGCCCAAATTAGATTTGGCCCATTACGTCAAAAGGCCGAATGAAGGATGAAGATTAAAAAACTGTAATTTATTCTCGTCGGAGTAGTAAACAGCCGGCGGCGGATGAGAGATGACGGAGATGCTACGCCGTCGCCGATCTGCATCCTTTGGTTTGGTGGTGGCAGGTTGTTGAGATTCGTCGGTTGATTGATTCCCAAAAATCCGATTCCGTTCTTCAATTTCCCGGTTATAGCGTTTGTATAATGTAAGGTGATAAGCTATTGCTGAATGTTTTGATAGATCATATTAGTGTGATCTGACGATGAATCAGAATATTTACTTACATATCCAACTCTGAAAGTGAGTATCTTGCTTTTTCTGGAGCTAACGTTTGGTTACTTATATGTGGTTTTGTGAGAATTAAAGAGATGGTTTTGTCTTTGTTCATGGTGGTGTTGATGATACGAGTCGAATGAGAAACCCTTTTGCGAGAATTAAAGAGATGGTTTTGTCTGTGTTGATGGTGGTGTTAATGATACGAGTCGAATGAGAAACCCTTAAATGTGGTTTTGTGAGAATTAAAGAGATGGTTTTGTCGTTGTTTATGGTGGTGTTAATGATACGAGTCGAATTAGAAACCCTTTTGGCTACTTGGACATCGATACTAATACTTTTGGTTTCTCTGTTGAGTGCTCGCATCTTCTCTAAAGTTTTGGAGCTGGATATTTGCATTTGAGATGGACAGCATTTCAAAAAGTTGTTGATGGTGGTGTTAATGATTATATAACTCTTGGTTTCATCAGCATTGTACAGCTCTATGATGGCTATGTTCAAAAGAGTATCTGCTTCATACCAGTCACTGATGCTCGCAATCATCACTGAGATATTCGATGTAGGTACCATTTTCAAGCCAGTTAAGCGCAACCACGGTGGGATCCTATATTCACTCTGTGAAGTTGGTTGGTTATATCTATTTATGATAAGAAAGCGTCAAGAAAGGAACAGTGTTTGCCTCGCTTGTGTTTGGTTGATACGAACTTAAGGATATAATCAGAAGACTGTTTGATTCTGGAAGATGTATATACACTCAGTCAGGTGTATAAGCATATGGACAATGTATAACCATATGAACAGTGATAATATACACAAGAATTCAAAAACTTGAACGAAAGTAGCTGGTTTACTTGAAATAGAGCGGGGCAAGTTTCTTCAAGGTTTCAAACACACTTGTGAAGGGATCAAATTGGACTGACTTTCTTAATCCCAGATCTGGAAACTGGTTTGTCAGCGTTTTCTCCATACCTGGCATGGACATCATGGCAGCTAGCTCACCATCAGACATCACTTCACAGTCTTGTGGTGTATCCTTGATTTTTTCCGGGTCATAGCCAAATTGTGCCAAGTAATTTTTGTACTTGGCAATGAACTCAGGTCCTGGGTTAGGTGTCCTTGAGTATACCTAACATATCAAACACATGAAGTTATATAAGAGAATGCAAGAGATATGTCAAACCCCTGAGTTCTTGTCTTGAATCACCTGAACAAAGCCCTTGTCTTTGGCGCCAGAAACAAGTGCATAGTTGTCATAGTCTGTGGCTATAACATCATAAGGCAACTTGGGAATAAAAGGAATTGTGGGAAATCGAAGGAAACACTTCTCTTTAATCATCTCTTGCTTTTCTAAGTCAGTCTCGCTTTTGTTCAGGTCTTCCGCTCCCAAGCATTGAACCTTTCCTCTGATTCCTGTTATATAACCATCAGGGCTGCCGTGAACACAAAATGTATCAACCCGGATGGCGGATTCCTTCATATCAAACGAGTATACCCCCTGCAACAGGTGAAAATTTAGAGTATGTTTTATTCTGAATGCACTCAAGATGGGGCATTTTTGCATTAGTTCATTATGGAGTGGTAATGTTGTCTAGTTGAAGAAACAATTACCTGGGTGCAATGGCAGTCTTCTTGGCCTTGACCTGCAAATCCACGCTTAAGAGAAGCTACTTCAAACCATCTTCCAGAGTACCTAACTGGGTCAAAGTTCTTAGCAGTCATGCCTCTCATCATCATCATCATCATTGCTTTCGAGTCACCATCAGATGGATTTTCAAGTGGAAGAGTCAGCTTGTTTTCTTCCACAGCAGCACTCCCTAGTTGGCAAATGTTCTGATGACCAGATGAGAGATCCAACGCAACACCCTGCCAGAAGAAACTCAGAAATTTGAACCGCTTTTAAATGCAATTGAACATGCTTATCGCAATGTCAGCTCCAGCATACCTGGCCTGCCTGAGATAAAAGCAAAATGGCTCCCAACCCTGAAACTAGACGCTTTCTCAAAGACAGGTTTCCAATTGGCTTCTCCAAGGAACATTTTAACTCAGGCTTCTTCCGAAACCCTGTGGAAGAACAGCAGCACCTGATTGTGACAGACAAATGAGATCTCCTGTCTATCCTGAGCAGAGAGCATCTTCTGTTGCATAAGCCAAAGCAGCAGGAAGAACAGAAATCTGAGATCAGTAAACCTTGAATATCTCTATAATCCAAGACAGTTTCATTGCAGGATCTGATTCTGTAACTTTGTCCTAAACCTAACTAAATGATGCTATGCATTGATGAATTCTTGAGGTTGATCGGAGCTATGAAGTTGGGGTACAAAATATAAAATCCTACCTTCTTGTTGTGGTAGCAGGTGGAGAGAAGCCATGAGAAAAAACTGGTCTTGAGATGCTTATACTACTAATACTTACCATTCTCTCTCTCAACTTCTTTTGGTCGCCACAGATTTTTATGTCTTTTTTATTTTAAGTGACAGGTTGGGAGGTCATTTTTTTCTCGGTGTCGTGCTGTAAAAGGGGCCCACAGAAATCTAGAGACATGTTGTTATAGTGTATACAAATCTAATAGAAACGCTGTCGTAAATTGTCGTTTTGAATATGTCACTTATTGAATGTAAATGAAGGACTACAATGGTGTGAGTGAACGGAAAAATTGGTTAGTAAACAAGAAAGATAATTCTGATACATGTTTCAAATGGTACTGTTTGTTGATATTTTTGCTACTTTTATTAATCTGAAGTACTTAAGTCAATTATTTAACAGTAAATTAATTAGTTTTTATTTACTTTTTATATCAAAATTAATCATTATTATATTTTATAAATAAAGATTTGTTTCATTTGATTTGGACACGGAAAAAAAACGCATTCCTTTTTTTTTTTATGAAATGGATCCCAACAATAAATTTTTTAACATCCAAAATACTTGATTTTTGTGGGTAATTAAATTGTATAGATGGATAAAGATCAAAGATTATAAACACATGAAATCTAATGATCGAGTTAGATATGTTGATATAGATCTCTTTATTCTCTGCAATAGTGATAATAATATCTATATAACTTACATTATGATAGTTAGAATTTCAAACTCACACTACAAGAAAACTCGCATTTCGATAAAATCGGATGAAAATTTCCGTCGCATCATGATAAACCGCGATGGCTTCGCGAAGACATTGCGACAGAAGAAAAAATCGTCGCAGTTTTGCGATGAAAATTTGCGTCGCAGATTTGCGACGATGTCGCAATACATTTGCGATGATATTGCGACGAACACTGAAGGTCATCGCAAATCCATCGAAACTTTGCGATGACTTTGCGATGAATAATTTTCAGTAGCAAATTTGCGATGAACCTGCGATGACCTTAAGCGTTCGTCGCAAGATCATCGCAAATATATCGCAAATTTGCGATGATACCGCGACGAAAACATTTCGCGACTGATTCGAGGTGCCGACATGGCAGAAAGCAGTGGAACGCGCTTAAATGATATGTACCTCGACATTTCATGGAACAAACGCCGCAAATATATCAGCCATCGCAAATTGCAGCTTCATCGCATTGCCGCAGATTTGAGAGTTGCCTCGCAAATTTTTCCAATCTCTATAAATAGCCAAACGGATTTAGTTATTTTTCATAACAATGCAAACAACTATTCAACAATCGGTAGAGAAAAAATATATATACGTAACTGAGCGAAATGAAGTTAAAAAATGGCGCCCCAAAGATGAAGTTATGAATTACGGAAGTGGATGTATAATTGAAAAGATCCGAGGCGAGGGAAGTGACAAAGAGTATCGTGTCGGATTGCGAGCATTCATCCGCCAGGCCACTAATAACCCATATGCGAAGGGTGGCGGTAACATTTTCTCCTTGTAGAGCGTCAGAACAATCAATATTTGGAAATTGATCTGTGAAGACGCATGTATAATAGAGGATTTATGCGAACTATTATGTCGGTTTTCACATGGAGAGGGTTTTAGTCTTGGTGCAGGAAGTAGTAGTACGGGTGATGGTGTTGATCAACCGGGTTATACTGCTAATTATAACTACGGTCAAAACATGTTTGAAAATTATCAAGAGTCTCATCCAGAAAATAGGTATCATGATATGGTCACAGATGCATTTCATGAATCTATTCCTGCATTTGTTGATGAAAAGGGAAGAACCTAACGTTGAAACCAGTTTTATGATATGTTAGACTCGCAAATCAACCTATCTATGAGGGATGTAGGAAGGGGTTATCTAAACTGTCACTGGCATCTAGGATGATGACAATTAARAGTGATAATAACCTAACTGAAAATTGCATGGACGAATGGGCTGAATTATTTAAAGAGTATTTGCCAGAAGATAATATTTCCGCTGAGAGTTACTACGAAATACAGAAATTAGTTCGGTCTTGGGTTACCATCGAAATGATTGATGTGTGCATTGATAATTGTATGATTTTTTGGAAAGACGACGATAAGTTGCGGAATGTCGATTTTGTGGGAAGCCGAGATATCAACCAACTACCGAGAAGGACCTATCCCATACCAACGTATGTGGTATTTGCCAATCACGATAGATTGGCGGTTATACCAATCAGAAAGGACATCGGCGGTGAGATGGCATGCACAACATACAACAGAGGATGGGAGGTCCGGCATCGATGCAGGCGTGGCAACACTTCCGGCATATTCGACTTTGCTAACGAGTGTAGAAATGTCTAGCTTGGCTTATGCAGACGGTTTTAGCCCATTTGGTTTGTCTGGGAGACAATACTGCTATGGCCGTCATAGTGACGCCATCATCTTCCACAAAATGTGCATGCAAAGGGAATTCTTGTTTATGAGTATTCTAGTGCGGGTCCGAAGCATCCAAAGCGATCTCGATGTATTTCGCAACCTTTGATTCACGAGTTGAAACATTGTGGTATACAGGTGTACGGACTTTCGATCATTCACGCAACGCAATTTCAAAATGCGGGCAGTCTAATGTGACAATTAGTGATTTCCGGCGTATGGAATATTGTCGGGCTGACCACACATGGGAAGTTATCGTGTCCATATGCATGGATCGATCGATGCTTTTCAACTAAGCATGGAAGGAAACCATGCTGGTTTGATTGTCATCGCGCTTTCTTCCCATGCATCATTCTTACGGAAGAATAAAAACTATTCAAGAAGAACAAAGTTGTGCGTGTTCCCCCGTGTATATGTCGAGAACATTGTGGCAGATTGATTATTATGGTGCGCGAAACATGTACACGTGGGGAAATTGCTACGGCAAACATGCTGATATGGGAGTTGTCACAATTGGCATAAGAAGAGTATCTTCGGCTTCCATACTGGAAAGATCATCTATTAYGGCACAACCTTGATGTGATGCACATCGAGAAAAAAATTTTCGATAACATCATGAATACGATTTTGAATGTGCAGGGARCGGGCAAGAGTAAAGACAATTTCAAATCAAGRTTGGACTTGGCCGAAATATGCGGAAGAAGCGAGTTGCATATTACGAGGATGGAAAATTACCTATTCCGATCTTTCGCATTAAGGAATCTGAAGTGTTGTTTGGTTGCTTGAAGTAAAATTTCCGATGGTATGTGTCCAAATTCTCAAGATGTATAGAGCAAGAGGAAAAAAATTGCTGGTATGAAGAGCCACGATTGTCATGTATTCATGCGGCTATTACCGCATTCTTGAGCTCTTACACACATCCCACGAAGCAATTGCGGGTAATATAGTACAGTTTTAGTAGTTCGTCCCATTAATTATTTTTTTATGTGTTTAACACTAATAAACTATACATCAATTTTCAGGCATTGGAGCATTTTTCAGAGATCTACGCACACGAACACTTACAGAGGAGGACATAATGCAATTACACGATAATATCCCAGTGTTATTGTGTAACTTAAAAAAATATTTCCACCATCGTTTTTGACGTGATGATCCACCTTCCACATGAAGCAGCTCTTGGAGGTCCTGTGCAATTTCGATGGATGTACGTTCGAGCGATTTATGGGACATCTAAAAAGAAAGAATCTTGCAAAGTTGAAGGATCGATCGCGGGAAGTTTGACCGAAACCTCTCACTTCACCTCATACTACTTTGCAATCGTCAGAACAAAGAGAACTCGTGTTGGACAATATGACGATGGAGGGGTTGCACCAACATATAACGTAGAGGTCCCAGATATCTTCGCCCAAATAGGGAGACTCAGTGGGAAGTTGAAAGAAATTTGGTGGGAAGACCACAAATATTCTCGCGCTCACGATTATATAGTCGAAATTGTGAGGGAGTACAGCCGCTTGAGAGGTATAATTTTATTTATTTGATATTTAAATATAAATCTAACAAGAGATATATGTTTGTTAAAAGAAATTTTTGTTATAGTGAATTCGACAGAACAAATGCGAGAAGTCTGATTTCGAAACAAATGCAGCGGTACAAAGAACGTGATTTTGCCGGATGGTTAAAATACTATGTAAGTTTTGATGTATAAATATATATATATATATTGATTTATTAATTCCTTTGAAAACTAAATAACATAATTTTGTAATTAATATCATGTAGGTAATGAATGGATGTGCAAACCAGCCCTTGCCTATCTGGTTACATGAGATTGTTCAAGAACCCATTGCGAAGATCACTACTGCTCCGATGTACTTCACTCGCGGTTATTTTCATACGATGAGCATGGCTCCAAGAGGTCAACCGCAAATTATGGAATTCACGCAGTCAAAATGACTTCTACGGTATCTAAATTATGGAAGTATCATATCCAGGAATTATCGGGTTGAAATGCGTTGTTCAAATGTCATTGGTATGATCCAACGGTCGGTCGAGGCGCTCGCACAAACTCTTTAGGGTAACTGATGTCAATGCCAGCAAAATTTTTCCAAATTTGAACCGCTCATCCTAGCAAGTCAAGTAACAAGTGTGTTTCATTCCATATCCCTGATAAGGGAAAGACGAGAAGTGGTTATCTCTGTGATCAAAGTGAATCCAAGAGGTCAAATAGTGAGAAGTTGGTGATGTGGTTTGCAACAAGAAAGATCAGCAGAAGCTTTTTAGTTATGGAATCAATGTAAGATATATTTCATATCGATCCAAAAACGTAGAAGTAAGAGATGACCATGGATGCATGTGTCAAGATCCGAATGTGAAGAGTTCGAGGAGCAATGACGGAGAAGAAACCGAGGGCGATAGTGAAAACTCATATGTCTCGAAAATGATTCTGATTAAATGTTTTTATGTTAAGATATGTTTCATGTGTTGATGTAAAGACGATGTTTCTATATTATTTTGATTTAGGATATATAATTTTATATATTTGGGTAAGTTAATAATATAAATGTTTTTTTTAATGTTTTTTCTCTGTCTTTGCGAGGGAACTGCGACGCATCCATCGCAGTTCCCTCGCAAATTCCATTTTTTTTTTTTAAACCCGTCACAAATCTGGTTACGCGTTAAACAGATTTTTTAATAAATTCGAAAGAAGTTTGCATGATGGATTCGCCGACGATCCTTCAAGGAGTTCCATCGCATATATTTAATTTATTAAAATTCTTTAACAAGCGTATGCCAAAACGTAATTAGGTATTTAGGTTCCCTATCAGGCGATGGATTATATGGATCCATCGCAAATTCTAATTTTTCGCAAATTAACCTTTCCGGTTACGCGGTTACCAAATTTTTTAATTATTTGGAAAGAAATTTGCGATGGACTTGCGACGGATCCGTCGCACCTCCATCGCAAAATGCGACCTCAAAACCATTCCGCGACGGAGTCATCATGGATCCGCGATGGAGGTTAATTTTAATACTGCCTTGTACGGACTTTTCCGTTTTCAATTTCCTGCTGTACCATGTCATTGTAGCACTTGAGATGTCAATCCATAAGGGTTAAGATTGAAGACTAAGAATGCAAGACACTTCTTAAGCTTAGAAGCAAATCTTTTTAGGTTTTTATTTATAAAAGAAAGAAATCATAATGCAAGAAAGAAAAACAAAACACAAGACTAAAATGTTGGATTATGAACTAAGCTTATCAATGAGATGGGTAACAATCAAACAATAAATCATTTGGAAGCATTAATCACTATCTTAGAAGATGGAATTCACAAATATGACTAATCCATTTCCATGTTACTAATCACCTTGTTAATTATCTAATCAAGAACAAATTTCCATTTGTGATTAAATAATCAACAAGCATTAAGAAACAATTCCAATTACTTCACTAAACACCCTAAACATCAACTTCCGTTGGCTAGGATATATACCACAAAAGGTCCGGTCAAGCAATTCATTTAAACTCGGTCATGAGTGAAATGCCTAAGATCTAGCGAATGAACAAACTTAGTCTAAGATTAACACCGCTTACTCAAATCTATCCCTAATGCATGAGACCAAAAACTAACTATTCTAAGGTGTAGTACGGTTTATCATGTCTAATCTAGCATTAAGAACCAACCTAAGTGAAAGACTCATCCAAGATCATCCTAAATCACCATTATCTAACAATCAATCAACTAGTGACTAATGATGCCTAGACATTCAATGCACAATCATCCTTATGACATGGATCACACAAGTAGATTAGTTCACTCCCATGATACTAATCCATTTACAAGTCATCTAGTTATCAAGAACTTCCTCGTCGTTAACTAAATGATCCATAATCATTAAGCATTAGTCCATACAAGTCAACAATTCACCTTAATCATCAATTTCCATTGGCTAAGAATTGAATTGCATGCTTGAATTTTCAGACATTTCATCGAACACCTTCCGGCGAGAAATGTCTTAAGTTCTAGAAATGAGTCAATTCTATTCTAGATTAAGATCCCTCATAACATGAGTAACAAATGTTTATATAGTCCTAAACATCAACAATCAACAATCAAACCATCTAAATAAAGAAAAATCAAAATCCAACAAAAAGTCAACTCACAAGAACAACAAAATCAAACCATAGAAATGAAAAAAGAGAATCAACAAGACATAATATGTATAAAGGGATGAAGAAATCTTCTCTTAAATGGCAAGAAAATGATGATCTATCAAGAACACCAAGTGGTGTTCTTGAGCTTTCCCAAGTTTAAGAAGAAGAATCTTCAAGAAGAAGAAAGAAGAAATCAAAGCATATATATATAAGTGAAGAATCCTTCAAGAGTGTGAATTATACATGAAGAACAACCCAAGAACCTCTAGAGAGAGGTCTTGGGTCGAGCACACACCAAAAGAAAGAAGACTTGTGTTTCTTTTTGTTTTAATCCCTTTTATTACATAAGTTTTAGTGGAACTGTGTGTATGGATCGATCGATCATTAATATGATTGATCGATCAGTGTCTCAATCGGTCGACGGCTCGCAGTCGATCAGGGAGTGAAACGGCGATTTTGGGTTTTCATGATCGATCGATCAGATGTTGATCGATCGATCACAACGTTATTCTCATCCAATCTGGCCGAATTTTATACCATTGGAAATATAAGAGAGTCATCTTTCACCTCCAACTGGAATCACCTCAATCAGATTATTGGTTAAAAAGTTATGGGCGATTTACTGAGGACACCCAAACAGCAGCATACACCTTCGTTAATCCAACTGTATCTCTTGAACTGCTCATCGTAATACCATGAAATTACCACCAAAATGAAGCTAACTCAATTTCCTACTTCGTGTCCAAATTTGAGCTCAATCCCACTAGTGTAAGGCCTCCATTTTATTCGATCTTCAAGAGGTAAATTATTCGCTTTGAAACTGATATGGCTCGAGATGCACTTTGTGCTAGCTCCATGACAGGTTTTGGTATTGATGCGCCTAATACGTTCTCCTTTGCTCCATAAGGTACCTAAACAAAGAGAAACAAAATCCTAGGACTCTAAATGCAAAATGAACCTATAATGCATCTAATATTAATCAAATAATATTTATACTATATGAAAATGCTGCAAAATGCCATGCTAAAATGGGTAAAAATATGATATCAACTCCCCGACTGCTTTTGCTTGTCCTAGCAAACAAGAGAAGACAAGCCGGAAGAGAGGTTTGGAAACGGAACTCAAACCAAAATAACTTAGCAAGCATCGATATGATCACCTTGAATAAGACTAACATGTTGCAAAAACAAACACTTAATCCACTCTAACTCATTCAAGGCTTATCGCAACTCCTAATCTTTTCTCTTAACAACAATGTCTCATGCCTACAAGTTCTCTTCTCAACCAACCCTCACATTCATTTGATATTTCTTAAGGTGCGTTCTCACAAATGGGCAAGTGATCAAGTCCAATCGGTTTGGAAGAAAAAGGCTTTTGGCACTAGTAAATGAGAGTGCAAGGAGGTTCATTCTCTTTTTGGATGACTTACTCTCAAGAAAAAGGAATGCTATATGTTATGTAAAAGCAAGGAAGACTAGAAACAATTTATTACAAAGCTCCTCAAGTCTAAATCAAACATCCTTATCTTCCGAAACACCAAACTTTCTAGAGATATTTTAACCCAACTCTTTCTTTCTTTTTACTCTCCCTAAACTTTTTGTTCTTTCTCTTTTTCAAACATGGAGAGTCTTTTTCTTTTCTTTTTCTAGGGTCTTTCTTTTAAGCTCTTCTTTAGAGTTTACTTTTTCAACCATTTCTCATCTCACTTTTCATGAGCTCATGTTACCCAAACCAAATACCATTCAGTCCATTGATCCCCATCCTAATGCTAGCCCTTTTTCTTTGAACAACTTAGACTAGCTAAAAATGAAAGCTAACATTTGTCGTTCCCAATACTTACAAGATTTTACACACAATAACATTATCAAGAAAAAGGCCTCACTCAATCAAACAACGAGGGGTGGAAAGAAAACGGTTAAGGTAAAAGGTAGGGAACCATTCTAAAGATGAGAATGGCCACTCGGGTTATTAGAGAGTGGTAAAAGTGGATAAGATAACCCTGTTTTCAACCATGGTTATGTATCACAAGCCCATGTCAGAAGATTAAATTCATTTAAGTCCAATATCAAGGGGTTGATTTAAAATTAAACAAGTGATTATGAGACAACGAGTTAAGAGTAGAGAGATCAAAGCAAGAGTATACAAGTTTCAAAAGGTTTCGCAAAATGTAATATTACTAAGTGGTATCACATCGAAGTTCTAAACTAAGCTTTAGTGGTTTCTATCATTATTCCCTTATGCATATGAAATGCAATCCAATATGATCTAGAAATGAGTGATCACGTCAAGTCAGAATGCACATGGACTAATGCAAACTACATGCTTTTTTTTTCGATTTTTTTTTTTTTTAATACGCAATTGAAAATATACAATGCAATGACTCAAGAAAATGAAAATAAGACAAAACAAAATTAAATGACAAAGACCTCTCCCCGGATTTAAATCACACCGTCTCGGTGTGAAATGAATCCAAAGAGAGAGTAAAACAAAACGAAATGGTATATACAAGAAGAATGTTAGAGGTACCTTGAGTGGAGTGGATTCACGAGAGAAACATTGTGAGCTTGAAGCTCATCGGTTTTCATGCTTTGACACGCCCCATTTATTCACCCCCCAATTTTTTTTTTTTTTTTTTACTTACCTGGGCACAGATCGGGTTGCAAACCACACCAAAACAAAGATTAAAAACAAACTTAAAACAAACATATAAACATATATACAAAGGATAGGGGGGAGTCCCCAATGGCGCTAACGTCACATTTGCGTGTCTTCTTATTCACTCCTCTCCTTGAATGTTTCTTTTACTCCTAGTTGTACACCTAAGAGATCAAGATCACAAGAAAAGAGAAAAGATTAGCAACAAAAGAAAATTAAAAGGCTTTAGTCTCAATGTAGAAGACCTTTTCTTGAATGGTGGGTTTTTTCATAGACTCCATTATATCAAACTTCATGGTTAATGAGTCTAAATGCAGGGTAATCATCCCCCTTTTCACATCAATAATGTCCCAGCGGTCTAAGAATGGTCTTCCCAAAATAATAGGATCTCTAGGCTCCTCATCCATTTCAAGCACAATAAAATCTGTAGGTATAATGCACTCACCAACCTTCAATGGTAAGTCTTCAATAACACCAATTGGATACCTCACCGATCTATCCGCTAACACCAAAGTAATACGGGTCTTCTTGAAATTTGTTAATCCAAGCTTCTTACAAACCGTCAAAGGCATGAGACTCACACTTGCTCCCAAATCAACCAAACAATTCTCAAAGAACATTGGACCCATCACACAAGGAATGGTAAAACTTCCTGGATCCTGAAGCTTCTTAGGTAAGATGTTTTGAATGATAGCACTACACTCATGATTCACCATCACCATTGATTCTTCAAAAATCCTCCTCTTGGTCATGACGTTGAAGCTTGTCAGATGGACAATCAAGCATAAGATCCATGAATGGTATGTCACTGACCTTTCCCATAATAGCTTTGAATTTTGAAATTGTTTCTCCAAGATCTCTTTCTTGAATCTTCCAGTTTAGGTTCATATGAGTGAAACAAACATATCCTTTTTATCAAACATTTTTTACCTTCAAGGCTTCTCTTCTTCATTCACAACTACATTCTTCATTGTTGATATCTCCACTTTCCTCGCTTCTAAATCTAACTCTTCACTTATCATTTACACAACTTCCACCGTTTAGAAACCTAAGTAGGGAGCTCTTTTCCACTTCTCAATGTGATTGATTGCAATACTCTTTCGGGATTGCCCTGGATTACCCAAAATACCCTTCCCATGCTCCTGAAGTAGAAGCTACTTGGGCAATTTGATTCTCCAATCCCTTCACATGTCAAACCTCAAATTTAGAGTTGAGATCTCAGTATCTCATTCTTTTCACTCCTCGTTCTTTCCAAGATTTGCTTCAACATACTCTTTTACGTCATCATCTCGAGAAGACTGATTGAATTACCTCCTTGTCTAAAGTTGTTGAATTGTGTCTGGGAATATAGTTGTTGGAAGGCCCGTTGTTGAAGTTGGTAAAGCTTTTGTTTGATAGCCTCCTTGACCTTGATAACCTCCTTGTCGAAGTCGTTTTCCTCGAATGGAGGTCTTTGGAAGTTCCTTCGACCTTCGTGAGTGGGATTTTTGGTTGAAAACCTTGGGCATTGGGCACATTTGGATACTTGGTCTTGAGGATTTTCCACATTTGCTTCCGGTATGAAAGTGGATTTGAAACTGTATTGATATCCACCTTGGTTTCCAACATAATTCATCTCTTCGTAATCATTACCATCACCTTCATTAGTCATCGCCCCATCTTGCATTTGGTTATCACTATCATTCATATCCACAAAGTTTACAGCCTCTTTGTTGATATGCATGACTGTCTAACCGGTCTTTCTCATTTATCTCCTCGAGACGTTGATCTTCAATCATCTGACGATCTATCATAATCGCCTCTGTAGATTGATCACTTTGCCAAGTTCTCAATTAGAGTTTCACCTACCACATCTAAATTCATGGCTTCCATTGCTGGCGGTATCTAAAGCAATCCGTATTTTTCCAAGCATCCTCGGTGAAAAATTCCCAAAGAGCTTGCTCAACTCCATGATGTGGGCAAGCTCTAATGTAACTCTTAAGACGCTCCCAAGCTTCATAGAATGACTCGTTATGCCCTTGCTTGAAGGTTGTAATATCATTCCTTATCTTTGCCGCTTTTGCTTTGGAAAGAATTTGGTGAGGAATTCCTTCTTACAAAGATTCCATGTGCCCACAAATTCTGTTGATGTCTTTTCCCATTGACTAGCCTTGTCTCCAAGTGAGAATGGGAATAATATCATCTGATGGCATCTTGAGAAACTCCATTAATCTTCACCATTCTACAAAGCCTATCAAATGATCAAGATGATCCAATGGGTTCTCACTGGCAACCCATGAACTTGGAGTTTTGTACCATATTGATGAGGCCCTCGACTTGATCTCAAAATCATTTTGTACAATAGTAGGAGGTTGAATACCAAAGCTGGAAGTTCTTGTTCCCGGTTCATCAAATGCTCCACTTCTAGTGCAACATTAGGATGTGCACCCACGTGGTGGAGGTCAATTCCCAGTCCATGCGCCACCAACACAGCTCTCTTGTTGATCCATGCCTAACCTTAATAAATGCTGAACTCGTTTCTCTTTTTGTCTTGTCGCTCTACCCAAACGCTCTACTGCGTCAAGGTTTCAGCTTGAAGTTTCTTTTCTTGGTCAGATGACATGCACCTACAAAAACGAAAAACTCAAGAGAAAGTCAGTATGTTACAAAAGTAAAACAAAGCTTTAATCTTAAACGATTTCTAAAACCTATCTTAGTAGTAGCTTCCAACTGCGCCAAAAACTTGATAAGAGGTTTCTTAACTAGCTTTAAAATTCCTTTATCTACCCCAAGTGCAAGGTAGTAAACTAAGGTCGAACCACAAGGAAGTCGACAAACACAATAAGCTATGAAGAAAACTTAATAAGTTAAAGCAATTCAAAGATTCAATTTTAACAAGTGTTATGCAACACGCAAAAACGAAAAACGATATTGATTCTTATACTAAAAACGATTAACTGACTAGACAATTGATGGCTTAAACCTAGCTTACTATCGTGTCTAAAGGACTTATGCAAACTTAACCAGGCCTGAGATCACAAGTGACTTACACATTTCCATGCTATAAATCCCACAATGAACAAATCGAACAAACTTCCGCTTGCAATTTTGGAACTTGGAGCATTCAAAATCATCTCAACTTACCACTAAGCTACCTAAACAACTACTCTCGTAGTAGATCACAAAGCTCACAAATGCTTGGTTATAGAATTTCATCAACACCTTCCCGGTGAAATTCTTAAAATCTGATTCTACTCTTCCAAGCCTAATCTAAAGATAGAGGACAACCAAGAGTGAAGGATCTACAAAGATCAAACCATAAACACAACTCCTAACCATCAACCTAAGCCATCAACCTAGCCATACAACCTAGAAAACTACTCACATATAGCCAAACAAAGAAAACAGATGAGAATAAGAGAAAGGTATTCATCCTTAAGATAATCAAGATTCAACAAAGTTTCATCAAAGAAATCTTAAAGAAGAAGCAAAATCAAGAACAAGAGTTTTTCTAAGTCTTTTCACCCTTCTCAGAGAGAAAATAAGTTCAGAATGAGTCCTCCTTTACAAAAGTAAAACTATGATTTTATATGTCTCAAAACGAAGTCTAAAACAAATATCTAAAACATGTCGGCAGGCGTGATCGATCGATCGCTGGTAGATCGATCGATCGCTCAATCTAGAGTCTCAGGTCAATCCTTCGATCGACGATCGGGATACGACCGATCGATCGGATGGTTCGTGATCGATCGATCGTCTGCCCCGCATCGATCATATGTTGATACGCGGAATTCGATCATGATCGATCGATATCTGACGATCGATCGACAGATTGTCGATCGAGCAAGCATTTGTCCATCATCATTTGATATCTGGAATTCTCATTATGATCGATCGACAGACTTAACGATCGATCGATTGAATTGTGATCGAGCGGTCGCTTTCTTGGTCGATTAAGAGCGTGACTGAATCGTGGAATTACGATCGACGGTCGTATCATCCGATCGATCGATCGGATGATTCAAAACGCCCTAATACGATCCTTTKCYCCCGATTCGACCYCTTCMTKSTTTTTARRMMTKTTYCMAMCYKTTWAGACTCYWAAAWKSMARGRAAAAMACACAAAATCTACTAATATGATGATTAAAAACTACTAAAATCGAATATATCAGTCTTCCTCGCTTTAGCGATATAAACGGAAAACCTTCACCGCCTCCGATCTGTTGCCGCCGGCGTCTCATCTCTGATCCTGATCTTCCTCTCGTCGTCCTTCGCCGCCAGTCRTCGTCATCCTCCGGCTGTCTCCTCCTCCGCGAACGTCGTCTTCCACCGACTGTTCTCCTCATTTTCCGGCGAACGGCTCCTGCTCACTCCGGCGAACCGCTCCTCCTCGTCCGGCGCACCGATCCTCCTCTTCCGGTGTCTCATTCCTTCTCCTCCGGCGTCTCTCATTCCTCCTCCTCCGGCGTAAAAAGCTGTATGATTTTTTTTTTTTAATTTTATTTTGATTTTTGGTTTTTGTTTACTAATTTTAGGATGTTGAAATTATGATTTGGAATTAGAATTTGTGAATTAGATTTGGAATTAGAATTTGTGAATTAGATTGGGAATTAGAATTTCTGAATTTGTGAATTAGATTTGGAATTAGATTTTATTACAAAAAACGTTTATATAATATAGTTTTTGAATTTTTTGGTTTTGTGATTTAGTAATTTTTTAAAACAATATAAACAACGTTTATTAGAATTATTAAAAAAAATATGTGATTTATGTTATATAATTTATATTTTTCGATTTAGGTTTTTTTGTTTTTTGTTTTGATTTAGTGAATTATGTTAGAAATTGATTTTTTCCCTGAATTTGAGAATTATCTTAATTTATTCGTAAGTTTAAGGATTTTTGAATTTAGGATTTTAATATGAATTTTTCATGAATTTATAATTTTTACTATTTTCATTTTTTAATATTTTAATTAGAATTTAAGATTTGAAAATGATTAGTTTATCACAAGTTTTATTAATTAAAACTTTATATTTCTAATTTTATTTAATTGATTGGAATTTAGGTTTTTATTTGTTATATTATTAAATTTTTGATTTGAATTTTATTTTGTTATAAACCAATTTAAATGTTTAGATTTGTTATATTATTTTTTGAATACGATTATTCGGAAATTTTTTTTTTTTGCAGATGTCTCGATCGAATCGATCATACGCGATATGTTTCGCGTGGTGGTGGATCTTCGCGTGGTGGTGGATCTTCGCGTGGTGGTGGATCTTCGCATGGTGGTGGATCGACGCCGCCTACTCCTGGGGSCAGTTTCACTTCTCAGATGGGCGGGTCTCATATTCCCGACACTCATCATCAGTCACCAGAGCCCCTGACAGCACAACCGCYGCCACCTCCACCTACACCGCCCACAATGTCTGACGCTGACCATGATCTGGTCATACAGGCGCTTCTTCAGCAGCCAGGTCATGACCGTCTACCCCATCTTGATCCTGACCGTCCTCGAGGGACTTTTTGGTAATTTCTTTTATTTTTTCCTCATATTTAATTTTTTAATGTTTAATACTATATTTAATTTAATTATCTTTTTCAAATAATTCAGGTTCGCAGAGGACGGCTGTGTAAAGAGCTAAGGTGCGCTCGATCTAGACTTCAAAGAACCTCATGCTAATTGGACGCAGACTTGAGATATGCCCACCGGTGGTTCGAGGCGTAAGTTTCAAAATTTTATTTATATCAAAGTCTTATTTGTTATATTTTTATCAACATAATTTTTTTTTGTAGCAATCATACCACTGGGATCATGTGATTACATCGAGGTGCGCATAGAGCCTGAGAAAAGTCAAGGCTCGAATGTGTGACCAGGTGGGGACGGTGGAAGAGCAAGTGAGAAAAGAGGCTTACAATGCGATGCCTCGGTGGATGGAGCTTGAGGTCTGGAAAGGCCTCATGGCGTATTGGTCGGCTCCGACGAGTGAGACCTGGAGCAGAAATGCTCGAGCTGCCCGTCTTCTCGATCTCCGACGGGCCGTGTCATAAGCATCGTTCGACAGCTATCGCTTTCAAGCACGAGCTCGAAAAGATAGTTTTTTTATTAAATTTTAAATATTTAAAATTTTACATTAAATATGATAGTAATTATTTATATATATTTTAGGCTGAGACCCGTGGAGGCGATGCGACACCGATTTGCTAGCCGCTTCAAGAGACAACGGCGATCGGATGGATCGCTTGGCACGGAAATGAGAGGTCTACCACGACGTCACTTCCAAGATGCAGAGCTGACTCAGGCTCTGACGGTGATGATCCGAGCACGCTCGTCTCTCCGGCCATGAAGAACAAAAATTTTTATCGAGGTATGTCTTTAAAATTGTTGCAAATATTTGTAATTATGTTTATGCTTAAATTACAGTAACTTTTTTTCAGGTCGCCCGTAAAAAGGAGAATTTATGGTGTCTCCCTGCAATCGAAGATTGACTCGCAGCACTTCTCGCATCGTTCAGCTTCATCCCGCCAGATTCGAAGCTCTTCGACTATCATCCGCCTCGAACATTATCGGCAGTAGTCAGCAGATGTCCAAGTATGATAAGCTTTTTCACTACTTGGGCACGAAGGATGCGATTTCGCACGGCTTCTTCGACGAGTTTGAGATGACACCGGTTCTGGTACGAACCGAATCTGGAGGGCCGACCATCGGATCTTAGTTTTTTCTGTATTAAAAACAAATATTGTATTTTCATATTTTTAATATATTATGAATTTTATTTTTATTTGGATTTTAATATTAAATTTAATTTAATTAGATTTTTAAATTATATTTTAATTTTAATTTATATTTTAATTAAAATCGAAATTATATTAATCTATTATTATTATTAAATATCGCAAGTCCATCGCACATTGCGAGGGATTTTGCGATAAATAGAGAAGAGGCATCGCAAGGCCCTCGCAATATGCGCGGACTTGCGATAAAGAGGCATCGCAAGGCCCTCGCAATATTGCGATGGACTTGCGATGGATAGATTAGCTGTCATCGCAAATCCCTCGCAATATTGCGACGGACGTGCGATGGATTTTTTGCGAGAACAACTGTTAAACGCTAATTCGTCGCTGTTCTGCGACGGATTTGCGATGTATATTTGCGACGGATTAGCTGCTTTTTCGTCGCAAATGCACAATCTGCGATGATTTTCGATTTGCGACCCGCGATTAGCGACGATTTGGCGTTCCTCGCAAGTCCGTCGCATTGGGCCTTTTGCGACGGACTTGCGATATATGTTTCCATCGCAAAAGCGGTATTTTCTTGTAGTGTCATCAATTAAATATTTAGTTTAAAATTTTATGTACAAATATAAGTCAGATCTGAAGAGAACAATATTATCGCCATCTTCTTCGATGCCATCGAAATTCAAAAACCAAAATCTCTAGTTTTTATGGTCAATCCTCAATGGTGGTACCTCATCATCCAACTACTAGTAAACGTCCTAAGACCAATAAGCCGCAACCTGCAAGTACAACAATAAAACCTTGTCCTGTCAATGCACGGTAATTCAAACATTACGAAAAACAGATTTGAATTTGATGACTTTGAAGAACCCATTTATAATTTGAAATGCCCAGATGATTATGAATGATGCTGCAAGAAATATATGTTAAAGTTCGAGATTAAACACTAAGTATTTTCTCCGTTGAAACTGTATTTGTATAATTATTGTTTTTATAATATTTGTATTGTATAATTAATGTATTTATAATGTATTTTGTAATGTATTGCATGTTATAAATTGTTGTATAATTATTGTATTTTAGAATATATTTGTTATAAAATTTAAATTAATATGTAATCACAAAAACATAAATATAAAAGAAAATAAAAATATGATATAAAAGTTGTAGATATGATGTTGTATTAGATTGAAAAGTTTATGAGTCACTGTTGTCAATGAATTCATCTTAGTATAAACTTTTGATGCATCTTCACCCTGAATGGTTGGTTTACCTATATTGTTTGTAATATTTCTATGCTTTTTCTTTAAAGAAATTTTTTTCTAAAGAGTTCCTTGAACTACAACATAAAAAAGACGAATGTGTTTTATAATCCTCCTCGACATCCATAGAAAAATCTTCAATAGAATTTGTTTTTTTTCCTTGTAATTCCACATGTTCGACCATCAGTACCATCACCTAATCCAATATCATTCTCACTACTTGCTATATTGTCTTCAAATATCATCTTGAGATCATCAAATTCTTCAAATGTTTCATCTCAAAAAAATTTGTAACTCGTAGTTGAAAAAATATTTGGTATTTTTGAATCTTGATTTCTAATTTTTTTTTAGTGTGCACCTCTTTTTTTTATGAGACACAAGCAGAGATTGTACTTGCATGTGTTGGTTTACATAATTTACTTCAAAAATTTTGTCGAACGGATAATTTTCTAGAAGAAAACGAAAGTTCATAAGAAGTTCTTGAAAAAATTAATGACAATAGTGATGAAATTCTTCTAACCCAAAACCAACAAAGAGAATATGCCAATCAGTGGAAAGATACAATAGCATCAAATATGTGGAGAGATTTGACTGAAACATCATAAATGAGGACATGAGAAATCATAAATATTCATCTCAGCCTTAAGCTAGCTAATAATACCACCATCTCCTCAATCTGCCGTAGGAACATGCACCACTAAGGCAGCAAGAGAAATACTAATCTGCAACACAAAATGTTTGATTAAAATAATAAGCAGCAACATCGATATTTCCCCAGATCTGAATTTTACCTTTGTCCTAACTTTGGGGGGCCAGCCATTGTGAAACTTTTTAAAGTATTTCTGTTTTTAAGATAATGATGATCCTGTTAGAAGGAAAACTTATCCGAATCCAAAATAGTAACAAACATGAATACTAACAACATACCAATAACAGATCTCTGTGGCCACCATCTTGTCTGATTTCTTCAAAATTTCCTTGTGCCTTTGAGTAAAAGAGACCATAGTAAGCAGCAATAACAGATGTCAGTCTTTGGAAAAGCAATTGTATTCAGCCTCAACGAAGGACATACCGTATAACCGCGTATTGGGACAAAATGTGAGTGATAAGCTACACAATCTACCACCTGATTACAAGTTCTTGGACAAACACTTGTGTATTGTTGAAATCTTGAACCATCTCTTTGGAATCAGATTCAAGGATGACATCCTTGTAGCCGAGATTTCTCAAACTTAGTGCAGCCGTACGAATGGCTTCAGAGTTCAGTTTCAGCTTCTAGGGACGATGATACTTTAGGTACAGCCCGGGCTCCAACCCAAGAACTTCTCCTAATCTGTCTCTCAAGATCCAATCTATTCCACACACAGTTTTGTTTCAGGTTCCACATAACATCAACATTACATTTTAGAGTTTCACAAGGAAGTGGAAGTCAAACCTTGTGTGCGCATGTTCTCGGGAGGTAATGCATCATTATCATCAGTCTCGTGACTCTCTCTTCACTCAGCCATGTCAGATTTAGCTTCATGGATCTTCTCTTGTGCAGAGAAATGACGTCCCTTGAAGATTAGTTATTAAATGAAAAAACCAAGAAAAAATAGAGCAAGTAGAGTTATGTTGCACACTTGCAGTAATATTCAAGTTCAATGAATCACCGTTAAAGAGGGATTCAAAACAGATAGTTTATGATAGAATATAAACAAAAATCAGAGAAACAATGAAATAAAAACGTATACGCCTATCTAATAAAAAAAGAACAAAACAAAATGTCAACAAAAGCATAACAAAACTTCAAAAACGTGGAAAAACTTCAGGATCATGAATTGATAAATCAATTCAATTCAAACTGGTTAGACTAAAGCAAGTAGCTGCACTTTTCAATTCATTCTCTCCACTTTCACCAGTCTGTTCCTTCAACGACTCACCAGAGCTGCGACCACCAATACTCGAATTCAATGATATTTTTTCAGAAAATTTTCATACTTTTACAAAGAAATAAAAAAGTGGAAAAACAATCACATACCTTGAGGCATACGCTTCTTTAGAATCCGCAATTGATTGCCTATCATCGATCATTTCAAGAAACTGATGGATTTCATCGTATTCATGAGGATCTTCTTCTTCCTCTTGCTGATGATTTGATACCATTTTCAGATTACCGAGCTGTGATTGTATCGCCATTACACCGTTATTGCTCTTCATCTCGTGACAGCTCTCGTTTTGATTGCTGAACACTCCTCCATTGTTGTTGTTATACAGAAATCGATTCTGACCACCCCAAACATTATTACTGTCGGTAAGAATCTCCTTGCTCGAATCTGTATTATAAGCAGGAGGACTATAGCCATTGTTGTTAACCTCACTGCAACTATAAGTGTAAGACATTTGAGGCTGTTGTGTTTCAGAAACTGGTAATGGACTAAAGAATGGTGTAGCCACATTGCCGTGATTATTGTTAACGTTAAGTCCCATTCCTAAATCAAGCTGGGATGTAACATCTTCTTGCGGCTTATTATCACTACCAAGCTCATGAATCATCTGATTGTTATTATGATTATGATTATGGTTTTGATTTTGACCATTTTGTTGTTGAGAGCGATAGAATTGTAGTTGTAAATTGACAGCTTTGAGTTCTTCTTCAGCCATCCAGATCATGTATTGAAGCTGTTGCGTGACGCCGAGGCAACCGTGGACAGGAGAACGGTCACGGACATAAGACTGGAAGATGATTGATTTCATGGCTTCGGGTTTCTGATTTTCGTCGAGTAATTCGAGGATCTTGACGATTCTTCTTACGCCGAATAGCCTGTGAACGTTTTGAAACAGTTTTGGCTGTTCCGCGGGGAAGTAAGGCGCGAGGGGGCAGTTCTTGATGCAGCGTCTTCGTTGGGACTTGCACGAGGCACAAGCTCCACTCGTGCCGCCTTTTAGGGTCATCAAAACTGTAATCAAAACTATAATTACAGCGATTAAGAGATGTAAAAACCTCTCTCCTGGCCCTCTGTGGCTCATTCGATGGGAACAAAACAAGAGACTAGAAAAAGAAGAAAAGAGATCAAGGATTTCGAATGAGAGATGTGTGTCTTAAGTGTTTCTGTGTTAATGGTTTTTGGTAAATGAGAATGGAAGGAGTCATACACAAAAAAAGAAAAAAAAAGAAGTAGTCTGGTATATAAGCGAATTTTGCTGATAGTAGATAAGACTCAGTACGGTTGACAAAAAAAAAAAAAAGATAAAGACTCAGTACAATACAGAAATTAAAATTAAAACAAATGTTAACGCTTTTGCAGGGGGAGATTCTTTTTAGGTTTTTATGCTTTTAAGTTTGTTTACCTAAGAATAGTTATGTGGTTTTTACTTCGTAGAAAAGTAAATAAGTATCTTACTTGTTTTATTGTATTTTTGAATTTTGGATTAGGTCAAGTTTTTTTAAATTTTGTACTTGATCATCTTAATATATTCAATTTTTAGGTCAAGTTATTTTACATTGGATTAGCTAGTTGTTTTCAGTCTTTTCTTAATTGAACCACAACAAATATTAAGTTCTATTCAACCGATTTTATTAAATTAATCTTTTTGTTGTATAGATTTGTTTCTTATTCGATTATTATTTTGAGTTTTTTTTTTAAATTTTTTTATTATACTTCTATTTTAGTTCTTATAATAAAATTTAAAATAAACATGGAAATTGAATAATGTAACACAATAACTTGTTTTTTTAAGCTTCGGATATAAAACAGAGAAGTCAACGTCCAACAACAAAATTTATTTAGAAAAAATGATATGATCTATACAGACGACCTACGAAAAAAGGCTGCAAGGATTTTTCATTTTATTTTCTCGAAGGTTGTATAGATTTATATGAACATATAATGCTTAATGTGACTATGATTCGGCAAAAGATTACTAAATGACATCTTCTAAAACCTCTTCACTGAAAACAGTATTTCTTAATCTTAAGACAAAATCTTCTTCCCCATTCTCTTAGAACGACTGGGATGAGTAAATCACATTCCTTCCTCTCGAGTTTTCGATTATCAAAAAAATAGTACTTACTTTCTTTGCAGTTTGTACTTGGTGTGGGGGATCTCCAAAACTGTAGCAACGTAACTCTACTTGCTGTTTTTTTCTTTTTTTCTTTTTTTGAATTAACGTTTCTTTTCGTAGAGAAGAACCTGTGGTTGCAAGTGTCCTCTCTCACAGATTGAAAGTACATCACTCCAGCTACCGATAACCTGAAGATATTACATCAAATGGGTGTTAATGTTGACAAGTATATCTGCCTGCAAAGTCTGGTGTAAGGATAGTCTTACCTTGACGGTTTGGTCATCGTACATGATCCACCGATCGTGCTCATGACTATATGCAAAGCAATGATAATGCTGTCCATAATAACAAACCTGGAGTTGCAGAAATAGCAAAAAAAAAAACAAACAAAAGACCGCAAGGGTTTTAGGGTGAGAGCAAACAATGAAAACACAAAGTACAGTCGGTTTCAAGTTCGAAACCACTCTTCTGCTAATGTCATTAGGGAAGAAGAAGAAATTTCGTACCATGGAAACTAAGCTATATGTGCTCTTAGGGTCCACACCACGGTACATGATGCTGATGTCTATCTCTGTATTCAAGGCTGCAAGAGTAGCTGCTATGTCTTCTACAGTCTCACATGTGTTTTGCCACCCTAAAACTGCCAGCCCCAAAATAATTAGTGTCAAGACACAAATATCAGTGATCTGAAAAAAGTTTACATTCATCAAAATATTAAAAACTTACCTGTAGTAAAAACATGTGGTGGAGTCGTGAGAATATGGTGGATATGGTTGGGTTTCCCACACCCACCAGCTTCGGGATCACAGGCTAGTTGATGGTTCATCTCGACAAGATTTAGAAGTTCGTCAAATGAATTTTCAGCGCATGTAACCTATTAGGCGTAAAGTGGGACAAAACCACAGTGAATTATCTAATAATATACATTAAAATGCAAGTCTAATGAACACTCGTATGCTACCTTCATGGTGCGTAGGGCACTAGCATTGATGTTATGGAAAAAGGAAGTGTATTTCATATGCCTGGACTCCAGCCCACAGCTGTAGCAATTCAGTTGCTCAAATATATCCATTCCAAACAGAGAATGGGCAATACATGTGCGATTGGCACAGTCCCATGAATCCGTACTGTTGCTCTCAGCAGATTCTGTGTCAGACATGCTTGAGGTTTGAGCAAACGAGCGATGAAGGCAGTCGAAGATTACAGCCAATACTTCTGAAGCATCGTTCATCTGAGCCTGTGCACCATATGACACACAAGTTTAGGCTCCTATGAAAACAAAAAGCTTACTCTGTAAAACCAGAGATCAATTCCTTTACCTCTTGGAAGAAACTGCTATCTGGATACAAGTTACTCAAAGCAATCCTGAGAGATGAAGGAGCCACAGGTTCTTTTCGTGTTTCACTCAAAGCAGCGCTTAAAGCAGTAAAAATTTCATACAGTGAGCAGACAACACAAGGATCTCCCACGTGATGGTGCGCTAGTGTTGAACTCTGCAAGAACTCAGCGCGAAACAGCCCAAGATTCCATAGAGACTGATCATAACCAAAAAAAAAAAAAATCAACAAACTGAAAACTTTTATGCTGGAAATTATAGACATTGATACCCAAGAAATTAAACAGTTTATGAGAAATGAAGGATTGAAGGTTACCTGTATGATAACATTTAAAAAGCAATTGTATTCGCCAACTTCATTCTGAAGACCTGTGCCAAATATGGCAACTCCGGTCGAACTCTGAGATTTCATTGTGACATCAGATAGAACCCCATCATTATTTACTTCCAGAGGTGTCCTCAAATATGACGTCATATTTCTACCTCCTTGGTACACGTCTGGGTTCAAAAAAATGTTCTGGTGTCAGATGCTTCATATCAAGGGGATTTGTCACCCCAAAATTATCACAGAACAAATATGTTGAAAGTTTTAAAAGAAAGGTAGAAGAATGTGTCCATAATTAAAAAAATAGTTTAAGACATCTAAATAAATATGCCTACAAGTATCAGATAAAAGAATGTGTCCTGAGATGGAGAGAAGTGGTATATACAACAAACCATTCTTCATACAAATGACATAGTCAGCCAGACATGATATATAAACAAGGATGGTTGAAAACCTACCAAGGCTTTGACGCACTGCCCTTTTAAGGTCAGCTTGAAACCTTTCTTCTTCATCGTCTTCAGCTTGTAATTGTCTTAATGTCTTTGTTCCCGCATCTACATCACCAGGATAAAATATTGAATGCAAGATAAATGATACTAGAAAGAAATGCTAGAAATTAGCGCAAATACTGTCATACAGAAACGCAAAAATCAAGATACACTTGTTACAGAGGCATATCTAAACTATTTCATTAGTTCCAACAGAATAAAGCAATTCCATTAGTGCCTTAATGGTCTTCCCAAGCGCATCTAATATAAGTTTGATATATCAGTAAGCTGAGGAAAACAAAGCTAGATCCATATCAGATCATCTATACATCACAATTATCAATGCTTTAAAAACAATGACACAGAGAAGAATCTAGGAAAAGAACGGAAAAACAAAAAAAAGTCTTACCACCATTGCTACGTAGAGTTTCAGATTGTCCCTCACTTTCGGTGCCTGACCACTGAGATTTACTCTTCTCGCTCTCAGAAGGTGTGACCTGATATTTTCCGTCAACTAACTTGTTTGAAGGTTTTTGGCGTCTACCTCTCCTCCCAGTGCGTTGATCAGATTGCAGAACACCAGCTCGAATAGTTATGCCGTTAGGCACTACTGCAACACAGAAAACCAATTTAAGTGCCTCAGAAGGTCAGTAGACACATAATTTCATATTCGAAGACCAGTGCTAACCTTCTTGGGATTTTACATCCTGCACCTTTGCAGTATCAGATATCACACAATGATTTGTTGACGGAAAAACACCATTTATATTCACTTTAGCTCCTTCCAAGTCATTAAGTTGTCCATTCCTTTTTTCCTGGTAAAGCAAAGAAACCTAGAAATTAATTTCAAGTGATGATTTAAAAAACCACAACTCTACAACCATGTCACTCTATTGTTACCTGATTTATGGATTTTTCATGTTCTTGTAAATCTACATCATCAACGAAATTTTCTATGCAATCATTATATACTGCCTCTGTCACATTCATCGGCACTAAAGAGCTGTACTTCTTTTTTTGTTCTGCGATGTGCTTCTCCTTAGCTTCATTCTCAATTCTTCTTTGATACTCTAGAATTTTTTCAAGCTTCCTCTCCTCTTCCTCTAGTTCTATAAGGCGTCTGTATTTCTCTTCCTGTTCATTTAAAGCTTCAACGGCTTCAGAAACAACATCAGCCTCTGAATGATCACCAAAAGATGCAACAGAAGGGTGGCTGGAACAAGAAATCATCAAGTACATCAACGGCAGATTATTCACCACCAACATATTTAGAAACAAAGATTTTCCAGGTTACACCATCTTAACTACAAATTATGTACAAAGCAGATCTTCACCTGTGTTCAGTTGAATCATCATTGAAGTGATGGTCGTTTCCAATAGTAGCCTATAACAAAACCTTAAAGCTAGTTACAAATATATACAAGAAATACCTAAAAAGTAGACGACAGATAAGTTCGAACCTTCAAATCCTTCAGTTTTCTAGTGTCTTTAATCTTTTTCTTGTCCTTGGACTTTTCCAGCGTGTGTTTTGAATTATCATTTCTTCCTCGAGCCTCCTTCTTAGAATCAAGAGCGAGCTCAACAAGTAATGCTTCTCTTGCAGCATCAGACTTCTCAGTGGCATCTTTCTCTGCCAACGCCTCCAAATGTGCCTGGCAGTAAAAGTAACAAGGTCTAAAGAGTTAGAACCTGAAACACAAAGCAACCAAATGGAAGAAAAAGTAACAAGGTCTTAAGAGTTAGATCCTTACCCGCATGTAGGACTTCATAAAAGGTAACAATACCATCTGATAATCGTTGGAGGAAACTGGTCCAAGTTTTAGCTCTAATTGCTGCATCCCAGTGACAATTCGCATCATTTGCGCATCGATTCTGCTAAGCTGCGATAGCACACGTACAGAGTATTTTTAAAGCAGAAAGGCAGTTATTCATTATCACAGTCGTGTTGCGTAAAGATAGAAAAGGTTACCTCTGCAGACAACTGCTCTTTTTGTTTCTGTATCGCAATCTCTATGAAACTGTCAGCCTCATGTAAGGAATCCTTCATCCCCCATTCATCAGCTTCACCAGATTCCAGATCACGTAGCTGAGAACTCGTGCAGCCATATGATTCTTCATATCCAAATTGACTGTGGTTAAGAGATTCTGCATCTTTCAAAACATTAGTTATCGCATCTAACTCAAACCTACTACTGATAAACACCAACTCATGGTCACTCTCATTTAACTCTTCTCTTCGTTTTCTAAGTACAGATTCATAGCTTTCATGGGTAAATTCTGCTGAAGTCTCCCTCTTCCGGCCTTCTTCAAGACAAAGGTCCTCAACAGTTTGCAGTGCTCCCTCGTAGCTTAAGTGTTCACATTTTCTCTCGCACAGGTTCTGCAACTGACTGAACTCCTTCTCAAGAATCTGCATGATCTCCAGCCCTTGGTTTGTTTTCTCTTCTTTTCTGCGCATCCATGACACAATTTGTTCCCCGCTAGAGGGTCCTGTGAAGATCCATGAAAGAAATCCATCCGCACCAGAAGACACATTATTGCCATTAGCAATATCTCCGGAACTTTCTATAACTACATTATGCAATGCTGAGCCCATAAACTTCTCTTGGATGCACTCAGTGCCAAGCAATTTTTCATCCAGAAGAAGACATGAATCTTCAGCATCAAAAAGAATCTCCTCAGTAACTTCACGACCAAGGTCGCCAAAATTAATTTCATCATTGGGGTTACTTTGTTCAGAATATCTATTCAATCCACAGGCCTGAGACAAGTCCTGCACGAATTTGAGAATTTTACTGAGTTGGGAAGCTCCCAAAAAGCAGATGCATATGGGTGACTGGTTCAAGCTACGATTTACGAATTGCGAAACCGAGGGTAGATTCTGGAGTTCATCCACTGTAAATTGTATCACCTTATCATGATGGCTGGCAGCTAAATATTTGTGTCTGATAAGTAGCTCAAAGGCTGCACGGATTTTTTCAAGGAGCTTTGCACGTTCAGGATCATCACATATAGGCCATCCATCAGGAGGAGGAAATGCGATAGACAGCTTACCCTCTTCAGATTCATTCCCATCACCACCGTTGCAAGCATCTCCAAGGCTTTCTTTCTCTGGTGAAGTATCATTCCATGCATCCTTGAAGCAGTCGTCACCATCTTCCATATTATCGCCAGAGTGAAACTCATTAAACTCAGAGTTTTGGATTTTCTGCTGACTGCGAAGCAATTTCACCGCAGCAGACAGATCCAATGGTTTCCATGGGGAACTAAGAAGCATATCAATCCTGTCAGTGTCGACACTCTGAGGCAGAACCATTTGCATCTTAGGTACGACATTACCCATGTGCACCTGCACAATATGCTGCATATGAGCCTCCGAATCCATGAATTTTTCACTACACCGGCAGCAAACCCAGAACCTCCAAGACTTGTTGGCCTCACAAAAAGACAGCGCTTCACTTATAATTTCATTTGCATTCCCATCTTTTGAAGCACTAAAGTAACTCTTAAGATCACAAACCTTAACTCGAAACAATTCTTTCTTCAATTCTTTGCTCATAGAATCCCAGTATGACCTAACCCGATCCCTTCTGTCCGCTGTGGAGCCGTTTTTCCTTGCATTTCCATGCTTTCTCCTCTCTCCGCTTCTTGGCCCTGCGCCTAATGTTGGATCTGATCCCTTGTTGTTAACAGTTCCAACGTTCTCCGACGGGGAAGACTCTGACTTCTGCTGTATCAACCTAGCTGCAGCTACCCTCACTTCAACCTCCTTCCTTATCTCTTCAAGACTCTTGGTAGCTTTTTTAATCTCATTCGGCCTCCTTGTCTGAATCAAGTTACTCTCAATAGGATCCTCGGCCATTCTCCTAATGGGGATCAACCGAAACTTCTCTTCACCTTTTCCCAGGTTACTCATCCAAGTGGACAATGAACCAATGTTAGATTTCTGTATGAGAGACCTGAGCTCATCCTGCACATGTGCAATACGAGCCTCAGGTGTCAATATCTTCAGCTGAGTCTCATCCTGCAAACTCTCTTTAGCAGGATCAATCGGATTTTCGATGGAGAGAGCACGTTGGCACTCTTGCACAACTTCGTCGTACTCTCTCTTCCCATCGTTGGCAGCCTCGTAAAGCAAGTTGGCATAAAAATGCCCAAACTCAATCGAATTCGGAGACAACTCAACAGCTTTTCTAGCAGATTCAATTGCATTCCGGAGATACTTCTGTTTGGTAGCTAGATCTTCGTAGACAGAAGCAACCTTGACGCAGATAGTTCCCTGAACACGGTGGATTAGGGCAGAGTCAAGATGGCGAGAGCATGATTCCTTAATGAGACGAATCGCCTTGTTGTAGCTACCCCTCCCGAATGACTTGAGTGCCTTCTCGCATTCTAGTTTGATCACAGCCGAATCCAACGGCGCGGGGGTTTTCTTCTTCTGACCCATCCACGATTCAGCTTAAAACCCCTAATTTTATCGGCATGAAGAATACTCAGATATATATATGTATACGCGTGTGTGTGTATGTATGTATATATACGCCCCACCAAATGCGCAACGATGGTCAAATCGGAAACTAAATTACAGACGGCGTTGCCTCGGAGATTCCGGCAACGCAATTCGGCGGAGAGAGTTGGTGAGGGGAAAGAGATAGAGAGAGTAGAACAAGAGTCGTTGTTGTGCGCTCTCTCTCTCTCTTGCTATGGAGCAGAAAATCACTAAACCGAAAAGGGATTACACACCGGTTCACTCATTTTAGTTAACCAGACGGAGCGGAATAATCGGTTTTGCGAACTGAACCGCTCTCTTTTTGGAACACAAAAAGATGATGTGTATATTAAAAAATAATAAAAGGTTCCCTTTATATCCAATTGAGATTATAATTATAAGTTATTGATTTTGATTGATTGGAGTACTTTTTTCAGTTTAAGGGCGAATCACGGTGACACTATTATTCGACCATTTCAATTACGGCCTCTTTCAACATATTTAATGCATCGCATAAGCTATTTCGATGCTCTAGAGCTATCTAGAACCGACCCTGATATCCAAACAAACAAAAAAAAAAAAATCGGAGGTTTTTAAATAGTTTTTAGAAAAAAAAACAAATTTTAGAATCACAAAAATTGAAGGCCTATTTTTGCAATTAAAAAATGTAGATACTGTTAAATATCTAAGTAATAATCACATGATCAATATTACTTATAACTAATGTTAAATATCTAAGTAACTAATTAATATTTTATTTAATAATCACATGATAAATATTTATAACTACCTATAACTTATTAATATTTTACTATAGTTAGAATTCACCACTATAAAAGTATTTATGGATCATTCGACGAAGAAAATCAATAACAATAATAATAAAACACTTCAATATTCTCTTAATATTCTCTCTTCCTAGATAAAGTTTTTCAACAAAATAAAATCTCCATCTTTCACTATATTCATCCCAATATAAAAAGATTAATATAGATAATTATTTTTAACACGTTATCAAGACGAACCGCTCATACCCGATCAAAGTGACCGATTTTCCGATCTAAGGTAACAAGTCAAGGTATGATCTAAAATTATAATTACATCATTTTAATATATTATTATATGGAAGTTACCTCCTAAATTTCATGGAAAGCTTACGCCCTAAATTAATATCTTATAATTTATGATTTAAATTATTTTATTATACAATTTCTTATTTAAATTATTTTTTGTTATTTATGATTTTATAATTTTACATATATTTATATATCATATATTTGTATAGATATTATAAATTTCAAAGTTTCAAATCGCCCTCGATGATTTTAAATAATTATATATGATTAGACGCAAAGATGCATCTAAAAGACAAGTTTGGATACTATCGACGAAAAACGGTCCCAAGATAAAAGGCGCCAATGATATTTTTATACCACCTCCATGACAATTTAAAATCAATACATCACGAAAAAAAACTCGGGATCTTTTCGCAATCATCAAAGATAGGTTTGATCACCAAAATATGATCTTACCAAAAGCTAGACATGAGTGGTTAAACCTCCGGTTTATGGATTATAAAAGTGTAGGTGATTATAATTCGCGTTGTTGAATTACTTCGGGATGATGTTATGTGGAGAAAATAGCGATAATGATATGATCGAAAAAACTCTCCAAACATTTCATCTGTGAATGTATCATTCTAACTAGGACAATTATACTCGGTATTCGGAGTTAATGAATACACTCTAGTTGCCGAGCAAAATAATGAACTTCGTGATGTTAAATTATAAGACGTCGTCGGATCGCATTCCGCGAATGTATCCTCATCAAACATGATAATTGGCGAAAGGGCGAGGTAGAGGCGTGGTCGTGGTCGTGGTGTGGTAGTCGTGGTCAGGACGCGTGGAGGCAGAGGTGGACAAGGAAGGGGATTCAACAATAATAGTTCTGGAAAGACAACAAAATAACAAGAAACGATAATCTGGGATAACTCAAAAGAAAATATATGTTACAGATGCGGAATGAAAGGCCATTGGGCGCGTACCTGTCGTACACCTAAACATCTCGCCGATCTGTATCAAGAATCCCAAAAGGCAAAGGAGAAAAATGGCGAAACAAATTTTGTCTCTGATGAATCCGGACCTTCTTTTGATAACACTCATCTTGATATAGCGGATTTTCTCGTTGAACCAAGTGATGTTAACGAGTAATAAGATGAGTAGGACAATGTAATATAATGTAATATATTGTCTAAGGTCGATGTAAAATAATGTCTTCCTGAAGAAGACTATAAAATAAAAGTTTAATGTATAATATATTTTATATTATAATATAATGTTTAAAATTATTTAAATTTAAAATGAACCATTTTTATTAATAATACAAGCAATTACAAAGAACATCATTACATAAAATAATAAAACGACATTAACAATAAACTCTCCGTGGGTATACTCTCCAACAAAGAGACCATAAATACAAACAATAATTAAAACAAAACAAAGCATTAAACAAAATCTAAACATCTTCAAAACTAAAAACTAATTGAATGAGAAAGGATGAGATTTTTGTGTGAATAAATGAATGAATGAATGAGTGTATTTATAGATTGAAATTATTTTCTAGCCGTTGGAAAAGTGTAAAAATTTTGAAAAATTAATAAAAATAAATTCATCATGACCGTTGGGCATAAATCCGACCGTTAGTGATGTATTAAAATTCGATCTGAAATTTTATATGATCAGTTGAATTTTAAAAGTTTTTGGATAAATATTTTTCAAATTTTTATTGGATAAATATGATAAATATTGTTTTAATATTTTTAAACATATTTTTAATATATCTCCTGTTTATTTTGACCCAGAAGATGTCAAAATTTGTGAACGGAGATGGAGATATATGTCTGGCAGATAGTGCGACGACGCACACGATATTAAAAGATAAAAAATATTTCTCCGATCTGAAATTAAGAGAAAGTGGAGTAAATACTATATCGGGAAATGCAAAAATTATTATGGGTTCCGGAAGAGCCCAATTCTCAATGCCAAGGGGAACAAAGTTTGAAATAAATGAGGCATTATATTCCCCCAAGTCTTACAGAAATTTGTTAAGTTTGAATCAGAAAAAATGGATATCATGTGGAAACCAAGAATAAAAATGGCATTGAATATCTTTGTATCACAAAAATAATTTCGGAGAGAAAATATATATTAGAAGAACTGTCAGCTTTCTCTTCTGGACTGTATTCCACAAAAATTAATATGATTGAGTCATATGCCACGGTAAACCAGAAGTTTACCGATATATTTAAAGTATGGCATGAAAGACTGGGTCATCCTGGTTCAATCATGATGAGAAAAATTGTGGAAAATTCTAATGGCCATCCATTGAAAGACCAGAAGATCTTTCAATCAAATGAATTTTTATGTGATGCTTGTTCTCGAGGAAAACTTATAATTCGGCCATCACCAGCTAAAGTTGGGAATGAATCACCACAATTTTTAGAAAGAATACATGGTGATATATGTGGACCGATCCACCCATCATGCGGACCATTTCAATATTTTATGGTATTGATATCGGTAGATGGTCTCATGTGTCTTTTGACAAATATGGCATTGCATTTATTTCCCAAATAATCAGGTTAAGAGCGCAATTTCTGATTATCTATCAAGAAAGTAAGACTTGATATTGGTGAATTTACTTATGAAGCCTTTAATGATATTGTGTCAGATTGATGTTGAGCATCCGATGCTGCGTACATACAAAAATGGCGAATCTTTGATTAAGCGGTTGCGATTAATTGCTAGGCCGTTAATAATGAAACAAAACTCCCAATTTACGTATGGGGACATCTATCTTGCATCTGCGTTGATTCAAATTCGAAGTGCATATAATAAATATTCCCATTCTGATTGGCATCGGCGGCGACCAAATATATCGCATCTCCGTGTTTTTGGATGTGCGTATATGTGCTATGCACCTCCTAAGCGTCAAAATGGGACCCAACGGAGATTGGGTATTTATGTTGGTTATCGTCACCAAGTATAATTCGTTATCTTGAACCTGCGGTGACTTATTTACTCGTTTCTTGATTGTCACTTTAATGAAAATGAGTTCCCATCGTTAAGGGAGGAATTCAAGAAATTCAAGGGATATTGCATGGTATACACCATCGTTGATATCTCTGGATCCTCCTGAAACAACGTGAACTCGAAGTGCAAAAATTGTACACTTACAAAATATGGCAAGCGAGTTACAGACGGGTTTGTGGATCGAAAAAGGTGACAAAATCTCATATCCGCTGCAAATGTTCCATCGAATTGAAGTTCCACAGGAACAGATTGATCTAATAAAATAAATGAGCCAAAGTTCATAAAGAGGGGAGACCTATGGGTTCTAAAGACAAGACTCCCGAAAGAAAAATATGGGAGAATTAAATTCACATAATGAGATTCTGAAGAAACCCAAAGTGAGAAAAGTCGAAGATTTAAATGAAGTAGTTCAGAAGTACTACAAAGAAAATATCCGAAGAGGAAGCGATCTGAGAAAAATATGAGATGTCCATAAATTATACCCAAAATGAAAAAATATGGGAAAGAAATGAAATAGATGATGATGATGGAATTTTCTCATTTTCGTATCAAAAATGAAAATGAAAATGATGATCAGAACCAAGGTCCATATCGAATGCGGAAAAGACTGATGGGAGAAATGGAAAATGGCCATGCAAAATGAATTAACCTCTCTTAATAAGAGAAATGTTTTTGGACTGTGGTCACTACACTAAGAATGTGAAACCGTTGGGTGCAGTGGGTATTCGTGAGAAAGCGAAATGAGAATAATGAAGTCACAAGATATAAAGCCCGACTGGTTGCGGTTTTCCCAAAGACCGGGATTGATTATGAAGAAACATATTCTCCGGTAATGGATGCATTACGTTCAGATATTTAATGAGTTTGACATCCCAAAATCTAGAAATGAATCTTATGGATGTAGTGACGTATCTATATGGATCACTTGATAATGAAATATATGAAAATCGGAGGGATGAAAATGCGAAGCATTGAGATCAAAGTCTACGGATATATGTTCGGTCAAATTACAGATCACTTTAGTTAAAACAATCCGGACGCGTATGTCTGTCGATTAAGCGAATATCTTTTAAAGAAAGGTTATGTGAATAATACGATATGTCCATGCGTTTTTATAAAAATCCTTGAGCAGTTTGTGATCATTGTTTATGTTGGCGACTTGAATATAATTGGAACTCAAAGGAGATTGAAGAAGCGAAATGATATGAAATCGAATTTGAAATGAAAGATCTTGGAAAGACAAAATTTTGTCTTGGGCTCAGATAGAGCACCTCAGATGGAATATTAGTGCGTTCAAATTATACGAAAATTACTTAAGCGCTTTAATATGGATAAAGCGACTCCATTGAGTACTCGATGGTTAATAGACCTTCATGTCGAAAAAGATCCATTTAGACCATGTGAGGATAACGAAGAAATTTTGGGTCTGAAGTACCTATATGAGCGTATTAGGCGGACTTATGTATCTTCAGTGCACGACGGATATAGCTTTTCTTCTAATCGCTTGCAGATATAATTCATCTCAACGAAGACATTGGAGCGAATAAAACATATTTTCCGTTATCTCCAGTCATAGACTTAGGATTATATTATCCTAAAAATTCAAAATCGTGTCTAGTTGGTTTTGCGATCAGGTTATTTATCGAATCCACATGGCAAGATCCCAAACTGGATATATATTTACCATAGGAGGCTGTATTTGGTTCACGAAGCAAACTGATCGCTACTTCATCCATTATCAGAGATTATAGCACTTCATGAAGCTGAGAATGTGTGTGGCTCGGATCTATGATCAGCACATTCAAGAAGCAAGTGGCATAACATGAATAAAGAGCGACCATATTCGAGGATAATTACTGCGTGTCACTAAGTCAAAGAAGGTTATATCGAAGCGATAGAACCATTCCACCAAGATTTTTCTCATACACTCGAGAAAAATGGTGAAGTCATGTTGAATCGTTCGCTCGCTCAGCGATCACTTACGGCGCCCACCACAATGTTTAAGAAACATGTTCATAACATCGGGATGCGTCATCTTCGAGACATATGAATAAGAAATATTTTCCAGAGGGAGAATATGTTACTGTACTCTTTTTCCCTCGTCATGGTTTTTATCCCATTGGGTTTTGATGAGGTTTTTAACGAGGCGATGTATTAATTAGTTAAGGGGGAGTGTTAAATATCTAAGTAATAATCACATGATCAATATTACTTATAACTAATGTTAAATATCTAAGTAACTAATTAATATTTTATTTAATAATCACATGATAAATATTTATAACTACCTATAACTTATTAATATTTTACTATAATTAGTTAGCAATTCACCACTATAAATAGGTGGTTTATGTTGATCATTTGGATGTAAGTAAAATCAATAACAATAATAAGAAACACTTCAATATTCTCTTAATATTCTCTCTTCCTAGATAAAAGTTTTTCAACAAAATAAAATCTCCATCTTTCACTATATTCATCCCAATATAAAAAGATTAATAGTTGTATAATTATTTTTAACAGATACCTATTTATATATTTGATGGACCTAAAAATTTTAGGGGTTTTAGGCCCATGTTTCAACTTGTTCACGTCCGGACTAGTCCTAAAGCTATCAATACCATGTCATATCCATTGAAAACACACTATACGATCGATCACCTATTGATGAATAGTTATGTCCGACCTAATAACTTAGAAACATGAATTATAAACCAGGGTCATGTAAGCATATATATAAATTCATTTTCACACAATGAAATGCAAAGGGTATGGTTTTGAGGAGACCAAAGCCATACCCCTAAAACCTTTAGGTCGGGCATTCATTCTTTTTCTTCTTCCCTCTTTAAAACCTTTTACCTTCTTTCAAAGGTATACCATCATATATTCTTCATCTCTCATTCTAAACTCATAACAACAAATGAATCAATCATCTCTTGACTTGAATGTCGGAGAATTTTTGTAAGTTCTACCCATTCGTCCTCCTAAATACTATCATGACCATATTATTGCTACATGATAGCATAGGAGCATGAGGTCTTCATACATCCACCAATATCCCGCAACGTCACATCAAAAGCCAATTCTCGACCAACATAAATCCTAGTTTTTTTGCTTTCTAATGACCGAATCGCTCACCGGCGAGTTCACTTACATCCAACAAATTTCGTCATTCTCCGACGAAGATTCCCCAATCCCCTGATTTCATCTATAACACTTTTAAAATAATCTAATTTTTTTTTTTATGAGGCCTTCCATTTCCTCAAGCTTAGTCTCGGTTTCCAACCCATCTTCCAAGTACAATTCCTGTTTTAAAAATATCGTTTTACGGTTTAATGACTTTAATCTCAAGAGTTAAAGACAGTTGGATTGGAGTTTACATAAAAATCAAAAGAAGATGAGAAATAGAAAAGGATACATAGATTCAAAAGTTATATTAACGTATTAAAAATAAATATAGTAAATGTTAAAAGATGATATATATATATATATATAGACATTTCACTGGATTAGGGTTTCTGCAAATTCTCTCCTAACTTTTAACTTCAATTGAATTAGTTGCTAAGATAAGATATATGTATATGATCTAGAGAGATGACCGACGAAATAGAAGGCTGTATAATATGACATATAATCCTTAATGTGACAAGGATTTAACCAAGAACACTACATGAGGTCTTCCAAGACCCTTTCCACTGAAAACACTTTTGCTTAATCTTAAGACAAAATCTTCTTCCCCATCCTCTTAGAAGTTAGAACCACTGGAATGAGTAAATTACATTATTTCCTCTCCAGTTTTCGTTCTGATTGTCAAAAAAACGTACTTCTTTTGTAGTATGTACTTACGAGATCTCCTAAACTGTAGCAACAGAACTCTACTTGGTCTGTTTTTCTTTTGGTTCTTTTTGATTTAACGTTTCTCGTAGAAAAGAACCTGTGGTTGCAAGTGTCCTCTTTCACACATAGAAAGAACATCACTCCAGCTACCGATCACCTGAAGAAATTACATAAACTGGGTGATAATGTCGATGAGTGTATCTGGCTGCAAAGCCTATTGTATTGATGGTCTTACCTTGACGTTTTTGTCATCGTACATGATCCACTGATCGTGCTCATGACTATATGCAAAACAATGATAATGTTGTCCATAATAACAAACCTGGAGTTGCAGAAATAGCAAAAGAACAACGTTACCACGGAAACTGAAAGCATACTAGGAAAATACAAAGTATATTTGGTTTCACGTTCAAAACCACTCTTCTGCTAGTGTCATAGGGAAGAAGAAGAATGTGTACCACGGAAACTAAGCTATATGTGCTCTTAGGGTCCAGACCACGGTACATGATGCTGATGTCTATCTCGGTATTCAAGGCTGCAAGAGTATCTGCTATGTCTTCTACAGTCTCACATGTGTTTTGCCACCCTAAAACTGCCAGCCCCAAAATGATAAGTGTCAAGACAAAAATATCAGTGATCTGAAAAAAGTTTGCATTCCTCAAAATCCTAACACTACAAGTTTTACCTGTTGTAAAAACATTTGGTCGAGTGGTTAGAATATGGTGGATATGGTTGGGTTTCCCACACCCACCAGCTTCGGGATCACAGGCTAGTTGATGGTTCACCTCGACAAGATTTAGAAGTTCGTCAAATGAATTCTCAGGGTATGTAACCTACAAGGCATAAAGTGGGGAATACAATGGGCAGTTATCTAAAAATATGTGAAAATTCAAGTCTAATGAATATTTATATAATTAGCATTTCTTTTTACCTTCATGGTGCGTAGGGCACTAGAGTTGATGTTATGGAAAAAGGAAGTGTACTTCATATGCCTGGACTCCAGCCCACAGCTGTAGCAATTCAGTTGCTCGAAAATATCCATTCCAAACAGAGAATGGGCAATACATGTGCGATTGGCACAGTCCCATGAACCCGTACTATTGCTCTCAGCAGATTCTGTGTCAGACATGCTTGAACTTTGAGCAAACGAGCGATGAAGGCAGTCGAAGATTACAGCCAATACTTCTGAAGCATCGTTCATCTGAGCCTGTACACCATATGACGCCCAAGTTTAGGCTCCTTTGTGAAAACAAAAAGCTTACTCTGTAAAACCAGAGATCAATTCCTTTACCTCTTGGAAAAAACTGCTATCTGGATACAAGTTACTCAAAGCAATCCTAAGAGATGAAGGAGCTACAGGTTCTTTTCGTGATTCACTCGAAGCAGCACTTAAAGAAGTAAAAATTTCATACAAAGAGCAGACAACACAAGGATCTCCCACGTGATGGTGCTCTAGTGTTGAACTCCGTAAGAACTCAGCTCGAAACAGCTCCAGATTCCATAGAGACTAAGATCAAAACAAAACAAAATAGCTTTCAGCAAAGAGAAATCTATTGTGCTGAACATTATAGATACTAAAAACCCAAGAAATCAAACAGTTTATGAGAAGTAAAGTAAAGTTTACCTGTATGATAACATTCAAAAAGCAATTGTATTCGCCAACTTCATTCTGAAGACCTGTGCCAAATATGGCAACTCCGGTTGACCTCCAAGACTCCATTGTGACATAAGATAAACCCCCATCATTGTTTACTTCCAGAGGTGTCGGCATATTTCTACCTCCTTGGTACACGTCTGGGTAAACAAAATGTTCTGGTGTCAGATGCTTCATATTAAGGGATTTTGTCACCACAAAATGATTACGGAACAATATGATGAAAATATAGAGAAAGGTAGTAGCGGTTGCATAATTAAAACATGAGGAAAAATAATTTGAGACATCTAAAATAATCAGATACTATAAATGTGCCCTGAGATGAAGAAAAGTGGTATACACAATAACCCATTCTTCATACAAATGACATAGCAGTCAGACAATAGTCACGAAATGGGCACTTAGTTAGCAAAATATCGCAAAATGTTAACTGTCAGACATGATATATAAATAGGGATGTTTGAAAAACTACCAAGGCTTTGACGCACTGCCTTTTTAAGGTCAGCTTGAAACCTTTCTTCTTCATCGTCTTCAGCTTGTAATTGTCTTAATGTCTTTGTTCCCACATCTGGAATGCAAGATGAATGATGTTAGAAAACAATTGCTAGAAATCAATGTCGATACTGTCATTCCTCGTTGACATAAATGCAAAAAACAAGATACACTAGTTACGGAAGTATCAGTTTTAACAAATCTAACTGTTTCATTAGTTCCAACAGATGAAAGCAGTTTCATTTGTGCCGTAACTGGTCACATCTAATATTAAAGTTCAGAAAAACAATAAGCTCAAGAAAACAAATCTAGATCCATATCAGATCATCCATACATGACAACTATCAATGCTTTAAAAACACGAGACAAAGAGAACGATCTAGGACGAAAATGAAAAAAAAAAAAAAAAACAAAATGACTTACCACCATTGCTACGTAGAGTTTCAGATTGTCCCTCACTTTCGGTGCCTGACCACTGAGATTTACTATTCTCGGTCTCAGAAGGTGTGACCTGATATTTTCCATCAACTAACTTGTTTGAAGCTTTTTGGCGTCTACCTCTCCTCCCAGTGCGTTGATCAGATTGGAAAACACCAGCTCGCATAGCTGTGCCGTTAGGCACTACTGCAACACACAAAAAAAACAATATGAGTGCCACAGAAAGGTCAGTAAACACATAAATTCATATTCGAAGACCAATGCAGTATCAGATATCGCACAATGATTTGTTGACGGGAAAACACCATTTGTATTCACTCTGGCTCCTTCCAAGTCATCAAGTCGTCCATTCCTTTTCTCCTGGTAAAGCAAAGAAACCCAGAAATCAATTTCAAGTGTTGATTAAAAAAATCACAACTCCACAACCTTGTCACTCTATTGTTACCTGATTTATGGATTTTTCATGTTCTTGTAAATCTAGATCATCAACTACATTATCTGTGCAAACATTATACACTGCCTTTGCAACATTCATGGAAACTGAAGAGCTATAATTCTTTTGTTTTTCTGCCATGTGCTTCTCCTTGGCTTCATCCTCAATTCTTCTCTGATACTCCAGAGTTTTTTCAAGTTTTCTCTCCTCCTCCTCTAGCTCTATTTGGCGTCTATATTCCTCTTCCTGTTCTTTTAAAGCTTCAACAGGTTCAGAAACAACGTCAGACTCTGAATGATCACCAAAAGATGCAACCTGAAGGAGGCTGGAACAAGAAATTATCAAGTGAATCAACAACAGATTATTCACCACCAATATTTTCAGAAACAAAGATTTTCCAGGTTACACCATCTTAGCAAAAAATTATGTACAAAGCAGATCTCACCTGTGTTCAATTATGTGATGGTCGTTTCCAATAGTAGCCTATAACAAAACATTAAAGATAATTACAAATATATACAAGAAATACCTAAAAAGTAGACAACACATTAGTTCAAACCTTCAAATCCTTCAGTTTCCTAGTGTCTTTGATCTTTTTCTTGTCCTTGGACTTTTCCAGCGTGTGTTTTAAATTGTCATTTCTTCCTCGAGCCTCCTTCTTAGAATCAAGAGCGAGCTCCACAAGTAATGCTTCTCTTGCAGCATCAGACTTCTCAGTGGCATCTTTCTCTGCCAACGCCTCCAAATGTGCCTGGAGGGAGAGAGAGAGAGAGAGAGAGAGAGAGAGAGGGAGAAATTAAGATGGAAATGTCAATTAGAACCTGAAAGAACACTGCCCCAATGGAAGAAAACGTAACAAGGTCTAAAGGGTTAGATACTTACCCGCATGTAGGACTTCACCAAAGGTAACAATACCATCTGATAATCGTTGGAGGAAACTGGTCCAAGCCTTAGCTCTAATTGCTGCATCCCAGTGACAATTCGCATCATTTGCGCGTCGATTCTGCTAAGCTGCGATAGCACACGTACAGAGTATTTTTAAAGCAGAAAGGCAGTTATTAATTATCGCAGTCGTGTTGCGTAAAGATAGAAAAGGTTACCTCCGCAGACAACTGCTCCTTTTGTTTCTGGATCGCAATCTCTATGAAACTGTCAGCCTCATGTAAGGAATCCTTCATCCCCCATTCATCAGCTTGACCAGATTCCAGATCTCGTAGCTGAGAACTCGTGTAGCCATATGGTTCTTCATATCCAAATTGATTGTGGTTAAGAGATTCTGCATCTTTCAAAACGTTTGTTATAGCATCTAATTCAAACCTACTACTGATAAACACCAACTCATGGTCACTCTCATTTAGCTCTTCTCTTCGTTTCCTCAGCACAGTTTCATAGCTTTCATGGGTAAACTCTGCTGAAATCTCCCTCTTCCGACCTTCTTCAAGACAAAGGTCCTCAACAGTTTGCAGTGCTCCCTCGTAGCTTAAGTGTTCACATTTTCTCTCGCACAGGTTCTGCAAGTGACTGAACTCCTTTTCAAGAATCTGCATGATCTCCAGCCCTTGGTTTGTTTTCTCTTCCTTTGTGCGCATCCATGACACAATTTGTTCCGCGCTAGAGGGTCCTGTGAAGATCCATGAAAGAAATCCATCCGCACCAGAAGACACTGTATTGCCATTAGCAATATCTCTGGAACTTGCTATAACTACATTCTGCAATGCTGAGCCCATAAATTTCTCTTGGATGCACTCAGTGCCAAGCAATTTTTCATCCAGAAGAAGACATGAATCTTCAGCATCAAAAAGAATCTCCTCTGTAACTTCACGACCAAGGTCGCCAAAATTAATTTCCTCATTGGGATTACTTTGTTCAGAATATCGACTCAATCCACAGGCCTGAGACAAGTCCTGCAGGAATTTGAGAATTTTCCTGAGTTGGGAAGCTCCCAAAAAGCAGATGCATATGGGTGACTGGTTCAAGCTACGATTTACGAATTGTGAAAGCAAGGGTAGATTCTGGAGTTCATCCACCGTAAATTGTATCACCTTATCATGATGGCTGGCAGCTAAATATTTGTGTCTGATAAGTAGCTCAAAGGCTGCACGGATTTTTTCAAGGAGCTTTGCACGTTCAGGATCATCACATATAGGCCATCCATCACGAGGAGGAAATGCGATCGACAGCTTACCCTCTTCAGATTCATTCTTACCACAACCGTTGCAAGCATCTCCAAGGTTTTCTTTCTCTGGTGAAGTATCATTCCATGCATCCTTGAAGCAGTCGTCACCATCTTCCATATTATCGCCAGAGTGAAACTCATCAAACTCAAAGTTTTGGATTTTCTGCTGACTGCGAAGCAATTTCACCGCAGCAGACAGATCCAATGGTTTCCATGGGGAACTAAGAAGCATATCAATCCTGTCAGTGTCAACACTCTGAGGCAGAACCATTTGCATCTTAGGTACGACATTACCCATGTGCTCCTGCAAGATATGCTGCATATGAGCTTCAGAATCCATGAACATCTCGCTGCATTGGCAGCAAAGCCAGAACCTCCAAGTCTTATTGCCCTCACCAAAGGACAGTGCCTCACTTATAATTTCATTTGCTTGCCCATCCTTTGAAGCACTAAAGTGATTCTTAAGATCACTAACCTTAACTCTAAGCAATTCTTTCTTCATTTCTTTGCTCATAGAATCCCAGTATGACCTAACCCAATCCCTTTTGTCCGCTGTGGAGCCATTTTTCCTTGCATTTCCATGCTTTCTCCTCTCTCCGCTTCTTGGCCCTGCGCCTAATGTTGGATCTGATCCCTTGTTGTTAACAGTTCCAACGTTCTCCGACGGGGAAGACTCTGACTTCTGCTGTATCAACCTAGCTGCAGCTACCCTCACTTCAACCTCCTTCCTTATCTCTTCAAGACTCTTGGTAGCTTTTTTAATCTCATTCGGCCTCCTTGTCTGAATCAAGTTACTCTCAATAGGATCCTCGGCCATTCTCCTAATGGGGATCAACCGAAACTTCTCTTCACCTTTTCCCAGGTTACTCACCCAAGTGGACAATGAACGAATGTTAGATTTCTGTATCAGTGACCTGAGCTCATCCTGCACATGTGCAATACGAGCCTCAGGTGTCAATATCTTCAGCTGCGTCTCATCCTGCAGACTCCCTTTAGCAGGATCAATCGGATTTTCAATGGAGAGAGCACGGTGGCACTCTTGCACGACCTCATCATACTCTCTCGCATCGTTGGCAGCCTCATAAAGCAAGTTGGCATAAAAATGCCCAAACTCAATCGAGTTGGGAGACAGTTTCACAGCCTTTCTAGCAGATTCAATTGCATTCCGAAGATACTTCTGTTTGGTAGCTAGATCCTCGTAGACAGCAGCAACCTTCACGCACAAAGTTCCCTGAACACGGTGGACTAGGGCAGAGTCTTGATGGCGAGAGCACGATTCCTTAATGAGACGAAGTGCCTTGTTGTAGCTCCCCCGCCCAAATGACTTCAGGGCCTTCTCGCATTCCAGCTTGATGACAGGTGAATCCACCGGGTCCACATTAGCGTCTGGTCCGGGAAAACCGCCTTCGTTGAAGCTACAAGCGGAAATCTCAGACGGCTCCACCTCTGCCACTGCCACCGTCGCCGCCGCAAACGACGGCGATTGTCTGGAGCGAGACGCGGGGGTTTTCTTCTTCTGACCCATCCACGATTCAGCTCAAAACCCCTAATTTTATCGGCATGTATACTCGCCTGTGTGTGTTATATACGCCCCAGCAAATGCGTAAAGATAGTCAAACCGGAAATTAAATTACAGTCAACATGCGGCGTTGCCTCGGAGATTACGGCAGCGAAGTACGGTGGATGATTGGCGGAGAAAGCTGGTGAAGGGAAAAAGATAGAGAGTAGAACAAGAGTCGTCGTTGTGCTCTCTGTGTGTACTTCGAAGCCAGGGGAAAATAATCATTAAATCGAAAAAGGCAAAATGGGAGAAAAGGGAATTTTAGTACCAACTGAGATTTTTACATTGCGGTTCGCTTTATGGTTCTGCTGGTTACAATATAACAAGGCTGTGCAGCGGTGCGGTCGAACCGTCTACATCTTTTCCGAACCGTTTAACTAACCATCTAAAATAGAGCGACTGAAATAGATTTGTTCCTTAGTACAAGTTCATTTAATGTATAATTCGCTTTGCGTAGATTAGATAGTGTATGTCCATCAAAATTGTTTCAGAAAATATTATTCACGTCTCGCGACTGGATTAACTATTTGTAAATCACTTCCCAAAAATGAAAATAATACAAAATCTAACAATTTTAGTTTATCAAAAAATCTTATTTTTTTGGATGATGCGGTTAAACCGTCTACAGTTTTTGGCTAACCATATTTGAATTCCAAACTATCAACAATTCTACATTGTGCAACAGTGCGGTTGAACCATCTACATATTTTTGCGAACTAAATTTGAATCTCATACTAACCATCCAAAATAGAATGATTCAAATGCACTATATATTTCCAAATTAAGGTAGACTAGCTCTCTCATACATATTCATTTAATGTTTAGTCCGCTTTGTGTATATTGCATAGTGTACTCCCATTAAATTCGTTTGAAAATGTGTTATCCATATATAGTAATTGGATTAATAACTGGTAAATCACTTTTAAAAAAATATACATACAAAATCAACAATTGTAGCTTACCAAAAAGTTCTTTTAAAAAAAAAAGAAATCTACAATTGCGATGACTCAAAACTCAAAAATGAGGTGGTTTTACTCCTTGGTCTAGTCACTCGAGCATAGGGGTTTAGCCCGATTCCCATGTGTGACAAACTAAAACTGCAATAGAATATCTGGTTTCGTTCATTTGGAATCAGGACCATCTGATACCAAATCAGAACTATTGTGTAAATCTATACGAGTATACTAGTGATTGAGATTTGGGGGCTAATTTGATCATAAACAAATTACAACGGTTCAAATTATGAAAATATAAATAATAGCAGGGCATAAGTGGAAACTTTCTTAAATCACTAAACCCGATAAGAACCTTGCGCTCAGGTTCAGATCGCCTGAAGTAAAACAAAAATGCTCCGGGCACTTCTTCTCCGACGCGCCGTCGGCCGTTCTCTCGGAACCCTATCTCCGTCTTCATCCACCATCCGCCCTCCATTTTCGCCTCTCCGTACTCTCTGCACCTCCGGTCAAACATTGGCTCCACCCCCGCCGCCACCGCCACGTCCTCCACCTCCGATTTCGTCCACCGCCTCAGAAGCCGAATTCCGTAAATACGCCGGATACGCAGCACTCGCTGTCTTCAGTGGAATTGCTACCTATTTCTCGTTTCCGTTCCCTGAAAATGCTAAGCACAAGAAGGCTCAAATCTTCCGTTACGCTCCTTTGCCTGAAGATCTTCACACTGTCTCTAATTGGAGTGGTACTCATGAGGTACAGACTAGGAACTTTAATCAACCGGAGAATCTTGCTGATCTCGAAGCGCTGATCAAGGAATCTCATGAGAAGAAGTCTAGGATTCGACCCGTTGGATCGGGTCTCTCGCCAAATGGTATTGGTTTGTCTCGCTCTGGGATGGTGAATCTGGCGCTCATGGATAAAGTTCTCGAAGTGGATAAAGAAAAGAAGAGAGTTACGGTGCAGGCTGGGATTCGGGTCCAGCAATTGGTTGACGCCATTAAAGACTATGGTTTGACTCTTCAGAACTTTGCCTCCATTAGAGAACAGCAGATTGGTGGCATTATTCAGGTTTGCATACTCTTCTCTCCCTTGTGTGGAGTCTAGGGTTGTGAAACTAATGGAGAGTCTGAAACAGCTTCGTTTGTTCGTCTTCGTCTTGTGCTTTGAGGTTTAAGCTCTAAATTCTTGTTTATGTTCAGGTTGGGGCACATGGGACAGGTGCTAGATTGCCTCCTATTGATGAGCAGGTGATCAGCATGAAGCTGGTCACACCTGCAAAGGGAACAATTGAACTTTCGAAGGACAAAGATCCAGAGCTCTTTCATCTAGCTCGATGTGGCCTTGGTGGACTTGGAGTTGTTGCTGAGGTCACCCTCCAATGTGTGGAAAGACATGAACTTGTGGAGCACACATACGTCTCAAACTTGCAAGAAATCAAGAAAAATCACAAGTTAAGTGTTGCTAACTTTCGCTATCTTAGTCTCGATATTATGCCTCCAGCGAAGAAAAATAATGCTCAGTATACAATTTTTTTCTGGTCAGATTATCAGAGAAGTATCAGGTTGATGTAAGAGCTTTAAGTTTTGTTCACTTTCTAGTAACTGCCCCATTCTTTGGCATAGTGCATTTCTAGCATTTGGGACAGCACTCCCTCTACTATGAAGCAAATTGATCCCATAAATTGGCTCAGGGTGGAGCGTTTCCTAACTCTTGTTTTTGTTTCTGGCTGTTCAGAAAATTGCTCTCTGCAAACAAGCATGTTAAGTACCTATATATTCCTTATACCGACACAGTCGTGGTTGTAACATGCAACCCTGTATCAAAATGGAGTGGGCCACCTAAGGACAAACCAAAGTACACAACAGATGAGGCTGTACAGCATGTCCGTGATCTCTATAGAGAGAGCATTGTGAAGTACAGGTATCGTTATGCTTTAAGTCTTATGTCTAACTTGCTTTCTCTAATGTTGAGGACGAAATGAAATACAAAATAATTTTTCACCATGATGTATAGGGTCCAGGACTCTAGTAAGAAGTCTCCTGACAGCAGTGAGCCAGACATAAATGAGCTTTCATTTACAGAGCTGAGAGATAAGCTACTTGCCCTCGATCCTCTCAATGATGTTCATGTTGCAAAAGTAAATCAAGCTGAGGCGGAGTTTTGGAAAAAGTCAGAAGGATATAGAGTAGGGTGGAGTGATGAAATTCTGGGCTTCGACTGTGGTGGTCAACAGTGGGTATCAGAATCTTGTTTTCCTGCTGGAACCCTCACCAACCCTAGCATGAAAGACCTTGAATACATAGAAGAGCTGAAAAAACTAATAGAAAAGGAAGCAATACCAGCACCTGCTCCAATAGAGCAGCGATGGACGGCTCGAAGTAAGAGTCCCATAAGTCCTGCATTCAGCACTGCAGAGGATGACATTTTCTCATGGGTAACTCATGTTTCTGTCGTTCTTTATTCTTTCATTTACTTCTCTGTCACTTTCATGAAAGTATAAAGAGATATTGGTGTCAGTCTCCGGGAAGCTTGTTTCATGCCCCTCTGCCTTTGTGGTGGAAGAAAACATTTAAAATATTGATGTTAAAATATGTTCATAGACAAAGAAGGAGCCTAGAAATGATGCTACATACTGTACTCTTAGGGGCTGGATTGTTGTTTCACTTGGTAGATTCTTGCTGTTGACCAATCTTAGCACTGACTGTTTGCCGCTTTTTTCTCTCTTAATTGCTATTCATCTACACTTATAATATGCTACATTACATTTGGTCTCAGGTTGGTATAATTATGTACCTCCCGACAGCAGACCCTCGCCAAAGGAAGGACATCACAGATGAATTTTTCCACTATAGACATTTGACACAGAAACAATTGTGGGATCAATATTCTGCGTATGAACATTGGGCTAAAATTGAGGTATTTGTCCCATCTAAATATGGGATTCTTATATCCCAACACATATACCATCATTTCCACTTAGCTATGTCCTTCTGAATTCACTCACGTTTCTAGAATTTAGTATTTTATTTAGATCCAATACTGTAATTGAACGGACAAAAAGTCTCTGTATCTTATTACATTTTTTCTGCTTGAACTCAATGGTCCTCATTGTGAAAAATAAGCAAAGGAGATGAGAATCTATTGAGGTTACTATATAGACAATTCCTAATGTTTTCTGTTTGATCTTTATTTAATCAGATACCAAAGGATAAAGAGGAACTTGAAGCCCTACAAGCAAGACTCAGAAAACGTTTCCCAGTGGATGCATACAACAAAGCACGCAGGGAGCTGGACCCAAATAGAATCCTCTCCAACAACATGGTGGAAAAGCTCTTCCCAGTCTCCAGCACTGCTTAAAACATTTTCATCAACAGGTTACTTCCTCTTTTTGGGATCCTATACATCTTCTTATCAAATCTATAAGTGTTGTTAAGAAGAGGGTAAGGAATGAGTGACGCCAATATATTTGTCACAAAAACTGTACATTGAGTTTTACTACTCTTTTCACAGTTCCTATGAATAAATTTGTTCTTCACTTTCTCATTCTTGTTGAGTTTATTCTGACTCCTGAATCTCAGTTTCACAAGTTGGTAGAACAAGGTTCTGTGGCTGTCTAGCCTAGCCACCCAAAGATGTAATTTAGATGACCGGTCCATCCTGGTTTAGGCAGACATGTTTTGGCTTGTGTATGGATTGGTAGGTATTGTATTGGTTAAAGCTGGAAATGGAAGTTGATGGTTCTAAGACCTCTTCCACTGAAAACATTGTTGACCTCTTCCATGGCCTTCATGATCTTTATGCCAAATGCAAACAGAAGGAAATCCATAACTCTGCTTACTCAGCTCTCTACTCTAAGCTTACCATACCCAGTTATGAAGAAAAGCAATAATAATGGGGAATATAGGAATTCTATCAAATAAGATAAATAGGTAACAAAGCATACCTTAATGTTTGGAATACACTGTCTAACATTAGAAGGCAACGAAATCAAATCAAATCAATGAAATAATTTAACAAAGGGGAAAAAGTCTAATTTCAAACAAGAGAAGTAAAAAGACAGAAACAAAGCTTGTGTTTGTTCTTCGGCTTTCAAATCCAAGCCTCCTTAGAAGAATCCCTCCTACCATTCACAATCTATCATCTCCTCTACTTTTGCTATCTACATTCATCATTGACTTCTTCATGAGACCCCACCAAGAACTCTCTTCAACTCGGATTTTTGTTCCGCTGTGAGCCTCGTCGGGTATCTCACACTAAGCTTCAATCTCAGGTTGCCCTTTTTTCCAGGTTCTTTAGAGATTGGCATTCCTTCGTTTGGAACAACAATCTCATGATCGGGTTTGATGATATCGGTTAGTGGGATCATGAGAGTCCTTCCATCAAGCGTGATCAGGTTGACGGTCTTACCAGTTAAGGCTTCAAGTAGAGTTATCTCCTGATTAACCAAAAGGTCGTTTCCATCTCTCTTGTAAACAGGATGTGGCTTCTCTTCAACCACGAAAATTATATCTGCCGGTATGATTCCAGGCTCTTCATTGCCTCTCTTAGGGAATGTGAGCTTTGTGCCTTTCTTCCACCCAGGTTTAATATCTATGGGCAATATTTCCTCAACGACCCTCATTTTACTGCAAGATCAAACAGCAACACGAATCATAACAGTATTGAAACATTAGTCGCTTTCCGATAGTTTAATCCTACAAATTGAACATCTTCTAACGGTTCAACCAACAGTAAACAAACACAAATTCATCTGACTATGCAGACATTGTCCACTAATAAGCGGGTAATACCGCGAATATCACTACCCAATATCTCCCATTAGACGAGCATCCCCTTGTATCAATTCAAGGAGATGTCTCATCAAAGACCAATGATCACCTACATTAAAAAAGCTAAATCATTTCTATCATAAGCTTCACTCCTGGATTCCAACAAATAAAGTAACCCTTTTTTTTTCATTCCAACAACTTCACTTTGATCACGTAGAACAATTATATCCAGATACCAGAAGAAGATATTCAAAATATAAGCTTCTCTCAGCCAAACCAATCACTAAAACTATCCAAGTAGCCGTGTACAATTGCAATGCCTAAAGGAAAGATTCTTCTAGCTCTCGATTCTGGTCTGTATGTACATAGAAAGGGAGATAAAGAAGAAAAACATACCCAGAAGCATCGTAGACATTTCTTGATAAACGCATCTTCTTCTTCACACCTTTATACAGATCCTCCAAACTCACAGGCAATGGATTCTCCACAGCTGGAGCTTTCCTCATCTCACCGTTATAACCATTGGCACCGTAATTACCACCAGTATTGAAATGCCCGTTCCTAAACGTTCTGTTTCCTCTCCCACCAGCATTGCTTCCTCCGCCTTCAGATCCAAAGAATTCAGCATAAATATCCTCCGCATCTCTGGGATTAAAACGAAATGACGCAGCGTTAGGCGGATGCTGCTGCCTATGCTGATGAAAGTGCGAATATCTCGAGGAAGAAGAAGAAGAAGCCTCCGATGAAGAAGAAGCCGCGGATGAGTTAGGGATTTTTCCAGATTTGAGACCTTCCTCACCGTAAAGATCGTAGATCTGACGTTTCTGAGGATCTGAAAGAACGTCGTAGGCTTCGGAGATCCGTTTGAATTTGGCTTCGGCTTCGTCTCGACGAGTCGAAGGGTTCTTATCGGGATGCCAAATCATAGCGAGACGCTTGTAAGCTTTCTTAAGATCATCTTCCGTCGCGTTGTGATTCACCTTCAGTATATTGTAGTAATCCACACCCATCTCTCTCTGAATCTCACAATGACTGAAACAATTTAACGAATCTGTCTTCGCCGGCGATTTCACGATGATTGGCCGTCGCCGGGGAAGAAGGAGGAAATGCGAAACAGATGCGTGGAGACTAGGGAAGAGGGAAGGGTGTTTCCACGTTACGGTTAAAAATTTACTATTTATTTATTTACCAAATTCTTTTTTTATTTAACCAAGAAAATTGTATCTGTTTTTGGCTTATTTTAACATTCTTAATTTTATATAATAGGAAAATGTTCTGATTTCATACATTCTTATAATCTTATTTTATTTTAATTTTAGCTATTTAGCCTATTATAGTTTGGTCTCTTTCCATTTTTTTATTTATATTTTCCAAACTTGGTTTACAATATCATTATAATTAAATTTTTTATTTTGAAACAAAAATAAATAAAACTACAAAATATAGCATGTTGCTTTTAGACAAAAAAAAAAAAATGCTGTCTAAAACAAATAAACAAGAAAGAGTTTCGTTACGTTCTCACGCGCGCGTACACACACACAAGAATGTGACCCAAAATGCTTAGAGTTAAAAATGGGCTTAAATGATATAAAGGCCCATAATTATCGAAGTCCATAAACCAAATCTATTTTTCATAAAAACTTCCTGACAAATGATAAATATTGATAAGTCCCTCGGGGAAAAAAAAAGAAGTGATACATAAAAAAAAAAATTTTAAAAAAACTATGATTAGCGAAAAAGAGAAATAGGAACCACACGACTAGTCCTGATCCTCAGTTTGATCAGTTGTTTGTTGAAACTGATTTAAAGACTAAAATGAAAATTGTACTTCTTCCGAGAGCACATCTTCCCTAAACATTGTAGAAATCATCATGTTCTTTTGTGTCAAAACCTATAACTTGAAGGTTACTATACTTCTGTTTCATGTCTACGAAGATTTATTCCGATTCGTGATCTAGTGGAATATTGTGGAAGACTGCCTCATCCGGCATACCTGCTCGGTGGGATCGATCAATTTTTTTCAAATTCTAAGAAAGAAATCATAGCTTCCGATCGAATATTAATTAGTTAAATCTTGCAATTCCACTAATTTCACATATAATTCGACCAATCCCACATTTTAAAAGTTACAAGTTAGGCCCAATGTCATGATGATTTGATTTTAACGAAAAACAAGAATGATATTTTTAAAAATAAAAAAAACATGAGTGGAAAGAGTCATTTCTCTACGGACGGGTACCGTACGGAACTAGTACCTTTTCAGTTATTATTTTGCAATTTTAAAGTAAAAAGATAGAAGAAAGAAGACAACAAAGTGGTGTGGGGGCATAGTGGGTAAAACACTATTCCTCACGAACTCATGTTGTTTATTTATTATACACAAATTTGGCGCTTTATAACTACATAAACTTAACAAAATTTGAATTTTCTACACTAACTATTCAAATTCCAAAACCACCAAATCAAGAACAGTTAATATTCCGTTAATATACGCCACCTGATGACACGCGATCCACGCGATGCTACATATCATGTCACGTGGCATCCACGTGGAGATGTTTTTTCTTTTAACTGAGATAATATATCCCTAATCATACTCCAGCCGGTGAATTTACAAACAGATTTGAGGTAACTTCAGAATGATTAAGTTAACAACACAAACTTTTTCATCGTTAAAAATAATTAACAAAATTTCAGTATAAGAAAAAACTGGAAAAAGATGATAAACGTGTTCGTTATCATCGATGATCAACAATTGATCGTGAAAGAAAATAAGAGATGAGAAACGTGAAAGAGATGAGAAAAATATGAATCGATTCTGAAAATATGACGACTAGGTTTAGGTAAATTAAAAAGAATTATGAGCTTTTTTCTATGAATCATTCATTAAATTAAAAATTGGGTTCTTTCGTTAAATTAATTTTTTGGGTCATTTAATTAAAACAATTAATTTAAAAGGCCTACAAAAATTAATTTAACTAAAGAACCCAATTATTTTAATTTAATGAATGATCCACAGGAAAAGAGTCCAATTCGTTTAATTGATGTGTACATATACGTGTCTATTTTAAACATAAGACCATATAAACAGAACACATATCTCTCACCATCTTTTTCAGTTTTTTCTTATACTGAAATTTTGTTAATTATTTTTAACGATAAAGTGTTGTAATTTAATCATGTAAGTTGCCCAAGAAAAAAAAGAAAAGAAAACATCTCCACATGGATGCCACGTGGCATCCTATAGTATGTGGCATCCATGTGTCATATATTAACACCGTTTATCGATTTTTGAGAGAATTCAAATATTTGTTTTTAGTATTATAAGCACGACTCAAAGTCCAGATAAAAAGTCTAAAACAATATTGTGTAATCGCTGTTTTCTAAGTTTTGGACTTTTGGGTTTTTCCAATCAAAAACATTTTGACACCTCAGTCCAACAAACGCGACACGTGCCACATTTTCTCCCTGGTCCGTAGGCACATGCCCTTCCCTCTCCCGGGACCCAAATCTCATTTACTGCTAGCAGTATGCATGTATTCCTATGCAGTACATTTTTAGCTATAATCTTTAGTGTGAGGAAGTTGAATCATATTATCTGAAACCAAAATTTACTTATCTAATGTATAATAATCTTTGTGTTGACAAAAATAACACTGATCGATGTCGAACATATATATTTTATGTTTAAATGTATCACAACACTATTTTTTGCTGTGGTTAATCTTCTATTCTCTGGTCGAACGAATAAAGGATGTGTGTAACACGTGACATGTTATTGTACTTTTTCATTAGGATTAGTGGATTACTACTATTATAAGCTTGATAATTCCACCATTTTCTATACCAATAGACAGATCAGGTACGTTTTGGTTGCCAAATAAACCACATTCAAACGTCTTTTTTATTTTCGAAAAAAAAAATATACTCCTTACGTTTCATAATAGATGATGTTTTAGACAAAAAAAAAATTTGTTTCAAATGATGTTATCAGCTTCTAGTGCAAACTAATTAGTTTTTTTATTCGTTCTAACTATTTATATTCTGCAAATTGTTTTATTATTGGTTGGATTGTTTAGGTAAATAATAAATGATATTTTGGTTTAGAAAAGAACAAAAAATAAATAATTTCTTAATTCATGTTAAAAACCTTAAACATCTTATATTTTGAAACCGATGGAATACACATTTTAGTCGAAATACGTTAGTTAATATGTTTTTAAGAGTTTGACAGCTTGTTCTTTTAGTTTACATATATTCAAAGTCACTGATTTATTGGTAAGGTTTTCTTTATGTATAGGTGAGCAATTAAATCATATAAAAAAATTAAAGGAATTTAGTATGAATCTAATCTCAATCCGATTGAAGTTAAATCGGGGTGACAAAACATATTAAAACAATAAATCTGACTAAATGTATGTTACTTATTAAAAAGATGAACCGTAAATAACGTTAAGAAAACATTTGTACGATTGGACTTAACATTACTAGTTACCGTAACAAAAATTAACGGATTCCAGAATTAATCTGGTGATACAAATTAACAACATGGTAAGTAACTTATCTATATCTCATATATACTATCAAATATATAAACCGTTGGAAGGGGTTTGAATTATCAACCGTGAATTAGGTTAGTCCCTTCCAAAAACTAATATCACTTACGTGCACGTAATCTATTATAGCTTTTAGGTAATATTTTAAAACAATAGGTTTGCAAAATAATATCTACCCTGTAGGGGTGGCTCCTTCTTCCATAGTTAGTCCCTCACTATGATGAATAATTAGTCCCACAGTTTGACGAATAAGAAACCTTAGACGCATAATATTTCTCTATGTAGGTAGGAATGTAGGATAATGCTCTAATAATATTTTCTTTCACGCTTCATTTTTTTTTTGACTCATTCACAAAGATTAGTTGGTCAGTAAAATGAAATTATCTATCTTTCTTGTGAAACATGATATCTTTTACTTCATTGATCTTTAAAAATTGGCTTAACAATCAACTTCAATAAAAGAACATAAAATAAAAGTAAATAAAAGAGCTCTAGCTCGTATATATATGCTGATGTTCGTAAATAAATCTCCATATTATAATTACGTCACACGAAATTGTAGCTTTTGAATCCAAAATTAATGATATACATAACTCCCTATTAAATACGAGTTAATTTTTCTTTTGTCGCTTGACGCTTGAAAAATCCGTCACAAGTAGGTTGAAAAAGAGTCATGACTCTTGACTATGTTAGCTCTCTCTCATAGTGTGCCACTACTACTACTAACTAACCTTTAGCGGTTTTCTCATCTTCTACGCTTTGATTTCATCGTCCTCCGAACAAGTTTGGTAGGAAACGAATAGCGTTTTTTTCTTCTGTATTTCTCGCTACTTTTATTCGATATTTCTTTATTTTTCTTTTCTTTTCGCCGGAGTTTTTTTTTTTATCCGTTAAGCTTTCTGATTGTTCTTCGTTGGCCGTTTTCAAAATCTGCTTTCTGATCATTTTTTTTTTTTTTGGGGTGATTTCGGATTTCGTTACGTTTTCCTCTTCTTTTGTTGTTGTTTGAGAGTTCTGTTCATGTCGGATTCTTGACAGTTTTGTTTGCAGTGAGCAGGCGACTATGGAGGACAATAACGAGGTCCTCGAGGCTGTTTTGAAAGAAGCGGTGGATCTGGTACACACATCTTCTTTAGTAGATTCGTGTGTTTATCTTTTTCTCGGATTTTCTGGGAGATATTGGTCTGAGATTGTGTTCAACTTTTTGCTCTTTTCCAGGAAAATGTGCCAACTGAAGAAGTTTTTGAGAGTCTGAGATGTAACAAGGAAGGTCTCACTACACAGGCTGCTGACGACAGACTTGCTCTCTTTGGTCATAACAAGCTCGAAGAGAAAAAGGTATCAGAGTTTGCATATTCATTTGTAATTTTGTATATTCTTTATGCTTCCTGTTTATTCCTGGCTTTATGCTCCCTGTTTCTGCAAATTGGGAATATACTGGATCTTTTAGGGTTTTTGCACCTGTATGTGTTTATCTATATGCTGAAGTAGACACCCGCTTTTTTCTTTTTTTTTTGAAGGAAAGCAAATTCCTTAAGTTCTTAGGTTTCATGTGGAACCCTCTTTCCTGGGTGATGGAAGCTGCTGCTATTATGGCTATTGCTCTTGCTAATGGAGGAGTAAGTATATCTTCTTAAACCTTCTTTAAAAGTTTACTCTTAGTTGGTTCTCCTTTTCATTTCTTTATTTGGTTGTTTTTCTTGATTATGTGTGTACCAGGGAAAACCTCCTGATTGGCAAGACTTTGTTGGTATTATCACTCTGCTTGTGATTAACTCCACCATCAGTTTCATTGAGGAGAACAATGCGGGAAATGCTGCAGCTGCTCTCATGGCGCGTCTTGCCCCAAAAGCAAAGGTTCAATATACTTACTTATTTTCAATTGTTTCTAAACAACAGGGTCTGTTATGTGTCTCGTTTGTTTCTATGTTTTGCCTTGCTGGATACTCTTAATTCATTTGGAAATGTATCAATCTGTCAGTTAGCTCCTTAACCATTTGATTTTTCCTTTGTTAAACGTATATCTTTATCTGTCTTTACACTACCGATGTAAAGGTTCTTCGAGATGGAAGGTGGGGTGAGCAGGATGCTGCAATTCTCGTTCCCGGTGATATAATCAGCATCAAGCTTGGGGATATCATCCCAGCTGATGCACGCCTTCTCGAGGGTGATCCACTTAAGATCGATCAGGTTCGAAACTGATCATTGTTAGCATCAATCTTTAATCTCTGCGATGCTTTAAGCTTTTGTTACTGACCAGATTTCAGTTTTTTTTTCTGAAGCTTTTAAAAAATCTTTTGCTGTGTAGTCTGCTCTTACTGGTGAATCTCTACCGGTAACTAAAAGTTCTGGAGATGGTGTCTATTCCGGTTCCACATGCAAACAAGGAGAGATTGAAGCAGTTGTTATCGCAACTGGCGTCCATACCTTTTTTGGGAAGGCTGCTCACCTTGTTGATACGACTAACCAAGTTGGTCATTTTCAACAGGCATGTGTTATTTCATTCTCTTTATTAGGGATTTTCGTCTACACGCCCTCATATTTTCATTTTTTGAACTCGCTTCAGCGATCATGGACTTTGTTCATTTGGAACAAACTAATATTATTTTTGAATTTTTTAAAAATCATGTGCAGGTTTTTACTGCAATTGGGAACTTTTGTATCTGCTCTATTGCTGTGGGGATGATCATTGAGATTGTCGTGATGTACCCAATTCAACACCGGGCATACCACCCTGGGATTGATAACCTTCTTGTGCTTCTCATTGGTGGAATTCCAATTGCCATGCCAACAGTTCTGTCTGTGACCATGGCAATTGGCTCCCACAGACTGTCACAGCAGGGAGCTATCACTAAGAGGATGACTGCGATTGAGGAAATGGCTGGCATGGACGTTCTTTGCAGTGACAAGACGGGAACATGGACATTGAATAAACTTACTGTTGACAAAAATCTTATCGAAGTTTTCATGAAAGGAGTGGATGCAGATACTGTTGTCCTGATGGCAGCTCGAGCCTCCAGACTAGAGAACCAAGATGCTATAGATGCTGCTATAGTCGGGATGCTGGCTGATCCTAAAGAAGTATTTGGTTTCACTGAACTGCATTATAAATTAGCTTCCTTTGTTTTCTGTTTATTTCTTTGGCGCTTATGGTCTACCCTTCTCTGTAGGCACGAGCTGGTATCCAGGAGGTTCACTTCCTTCCTTTCAATCCTACTGATAAGAGGACGGCTCTGACATATATTGACGGTGAGGGTAACACACATAGAGTGAGCAAAGGGGCACCTTAGCAAGTAAGCTCTTTGTCGCCAACTATGCCTATAATTTACTTGTTTTCCATGTTTAGTTAGAGCATAGTCTGAACAGTTACCTTCTGTGAAAAATGTTTCAGATCTTAAATCTTGCACACAATAGATCAGAGATTGAGCGGAGACTTCATGCTGTTATTGACAAGTTTGCTGAAAGGGGTCTGCGATCTCTTGCTGTGGCGTACCAGGTAACTGGAGATCAACTTTCCAAGTGATATGATATAAAGTTCAAGGTTGAAAAGGTTTTGTACTTTTGCAGGATGTTCCTGAAGGGCGGAAGGATAGTGCTGGAGGTCCTTGGCAATTTGTGGGTCTCATGCCTCTTTTTGACCCGCTTAGGCATGACAGTGCTGAGACGATTCGAAGGGCTTTAAATCTTGGTGTGAGTGTTAAAATGATCACAGGTAATTAACAATCTGTGACTTTCCATTTCATATTGATATTCCAAACTGATCCTTATTCAAATTCGACATTTCTTGTCAAGATATTACCCTTGCTAAAGGCTTAAGGCTTCTCTTTAGGGGATCAACTTGCTATAGGAAAAGAGACTGGGCGCCGTTTGGGGATGGGAACCAACATGTACCCGTCATCCGCTTTGCTTGGACAGGACAAGGATGAGTCCATAGTTGCTTTACCTGTCGATGAACTCATAGAGAAAGCTGATGGATTTGCGGGTGTCTTCCCTGGTAAATCTGTGTACTTCTGAAACTAGTTCGAGCATATTTAAACAGAATTTGCTCACTTGTGCACAATGGTTTTTGCAGAGCATAAATATGAGATAGTGAAGCGATTACAAGCCAGGAAACATATATGTGGAATGACAGGCGATGGTGTAAATGATGCGTCTGCTCTTAAAAAGGCTGACATCGGCATTGCAGTTGCTGATGCCACTGATGCAGCTCGTAGCGCATCGGATATTGTTCTTACTGAACCTGGTCTCTCTTTTACTGTTTCCACTAAATTTCTTGATTGCTTTATACACTTTTTCTGATCCAGCTGGGCTTCATGCTTCTGGCTCTCATATGGAAGTTTGACTTCCCACCTTTCATGGTTCTTATTATAGCCATTCTTAATGATGGTTTGTTTCTTAGTCCCTCATTTTGTCAATCATATATTGACTTTAGCAGTCTCGTATTTGTTCCTCTAGACTCTGTCATATCAATTAACTATTGTAGCATTGACTTTGTAGGTACGATTATGACGATATCAAAGGACAGGGTGAAACCTTCCCCTCATCCAGATAGCTGGAAACTGTCTGAGATTTTTGCTACCGGCATTGTGTTTGGGAGTTACATGGCTATGATGACTGTTATATTTTTCTGGGTTTCATACAAAACCGATTTCTTCCCGGTACAATATCTCTCCTCTCCGTTCCTTGTGTTATCTTGTTGGTTTTATTTGCTTTGTTAATATTTTCATTAAAAGCTAATCTCAACTAATCTCGTTGGTCTTCTTTCGGATATCTTAGCAATTAGGCTTTTCTTACTTGAAATTTCAGAGAACTTTTGGAGTTGCGACACTTGAGAAAACAGCACATGATGATTTCCGGAAGCTTGCCTCGGCCATATACCTGCAAGTCAGTATTATCAGTCAGGCGCTTATCTTTGTGACCCGATCACGAAGCTGGTCTTTTGTGGAACGTCCCGGGATGTGGCTTGTGATTGCCTTTATCCTTGCTCAGTTGGTAAGTCCGGAACTTTGTTAATTGTGTGCAGGACACAATGCAGAACCTCAAAATTATGAGCTTTGGTTATAATTTTGTGAATTGTTGTTTTGCTTCCAAAACAGGTGGCTACTCTAATTGCAGTCTATGCAAATTGGAGTTTTGCTGCGATAGAAGGAATTGGTTGGGGATGGGCCGGGGTCATTTGGCTTTATAACATCATATTCTATATCCCGCTTGATCTCATCAAGTTCTTCATCCGCTACACTCTTAGTGGCAGAGCCTGGGATCTTGTTATCGAACAAAGGGTATGTATCAGGAACACAAATAGCTTTTGTGCCACTTTATACACTAATATTTCTAATCGGTTTTCTTGCATTTCCATAGGTTGCGTTCACAAGGCAAAAGGATTTTGGGAAAGAACAAAGAGAGCTGCAATGGGCGCACGCACAGAGAACGCTCCATGGTCTACAAGCACCAGATACTAAGATGTTCACTGATCGAACCCATGTCAGTGAACTTAACCAAATAGCTGAAGAAGCCAAGAGGAGAGCCGAAATCGCTAGGTAAGTAACTTAAAACCAAATCTCCAGCCTTTGAACATAACAAAAAACATTTTTTCATCGTCTTCTCTCTGTCTATTGCTCTCTGTTTTATAGGTTGCGGGAACTTCACACGCTCAAGGGCCATGTTGAATCCGTGGTGAGACTCAAAGGACTCGATATAGAAACCATTCAACAAGCTTACACTGTGTAAGAGTTGAAGAGCAACCTGATCTCAGTTCGTTTATGAAAGTGTCTCTAGTTAGTACATACATATTGCATATAAATATCGAATTCTTGTAGTCTTCTATTAGTGGTTTGTTCTGCTGTTGTGGTGAAAGGCGTAACAAAAATTTCGTACAAAGTTTGAAATTAGCAACAAAAATCTTATTCTACAATACATGTCTATAAAAATGTAGTGATTTCTTCTTCATGTAATCTATAAAGTACAACAAGATTGATTTCGAGTAAAGAAAAAGTACAACCAGAAAGAGGAGACTGAAGTAGAAGACCAAAAATAAAAAAGTTTCCAGATCAGACAGAGTTCTTGTCTTGTAGCTGCTGTTGCTTGGTCTCTTCTTCATTGGTCTCAATCTCAGTGATGTCTTCATCATTACCGCCTTTGTATCTATACCATTTAGCCATCAACAAGAAGTAAGCCAAGTTAACGACCATGATTCCTGTGAGCATGAAATAGAAGTAATCCAATTTCGCTTTGTTCAGATCCTCAGCTAACCAATTTCCTGAAGGTGAATGCTTAGTTGATCGATGAACAGTTGAGATCAAGAAGCTAGCGAGGTAGCTCGAAACCCCTCCACCTATATAGAAGATAGAACCCGCGAAACTCCTCATGTTTTCAGGAAACTGCTTGTAGTAAAACTCCATTTGTCCAATGGCAGCAAAAGCTTCTGCTATGCCTGCAAGTGTGAGCTGCGGAATCAGCCACAGAGCTGACATGGAAGAGATTTCTCCTGTCCGAGGTGCCATCCCGAGTGTCGGTTTTGTCAGCGCAAAGGTTCTTCTCCGTTCCTCTATAAACCCAGAAACTAATAAACTCAATATCGCAAATACAATCCCTGCTCCGATTCTTTGTAAGAGTGTTATGCCGGTTTCTAACCCAGTCACTCTCCTTAGTGTTGGGACAAGGACACGGTCGTAGAATATGATGAAAACTGTCATGCCCGTCATCAAGAACACTACATAGGTGGCCCCAGGAATCTTGAAGCCACCAGAACCCATTCGCCGGTCGCTCTGGAGCGCTTGGAAGACCGGATAAGTCATTTGTATACTTATTGCAAGGTAGTAAATCGCGGAAGCAAGCCAGATTGGAATCACTCTTACAATGCATTTCACTTCTTCCACTTGCTGCAACGTGCATAGTTTCCATGGATCGGAAGGCCCTCCATCGGAGTTCAACTTGTCCTCCGGGGTCATAATCGCTGCTTTGTCTAGAAATCTGGCAACATAACAAACCTACATTTTTCAGCAAAACAAAAGCCAGAAACATAAATCAAGAGAACAAAGTATAAGAGATTTCGATTTACCTGAACTGGTCGGTGTATTTTAGAGTAGTATTTACATAGTTGCGCGGAATGTGGTTGTAAAGATCGACCCAAGGCTGCTTAACCGGCTTCAATCCTCGTTTCTTGATTGCGGCTGCTATAACATGAGCAATACCAGCCAATGGACTACCCGAGGCTTTTACTTTTACATACAATCTATCGCCAGCAAAGAAGATCACGCACGCCAAGAACATAAGAACCACCGGGATAGTCAAACCGATCGTCCAACTCAGATTTGACTGGATATACACAATTAGTGTGAGCGAGATGATCTGCGCGAACGTGAAAGTGAAGAAATACCAGTTGAAGAAACTGTTGATCCCTTTCTTTCCGGATTCGGATTTGGGGTTGAACTGATCAGCACCAAACGCTAAATTACACGGTCTGATACCACCCGCGCCTACCACAAGAAACCCTAAACCCATCAGCAGAAACATTATCTGGCCCACACTTGGCCCTTCGCATGTGCTTTTGTTTCCGCAAGGAACGGGGTGCAATGACGGAACTGCAGCAGTCAGTAGTATCACAAACGATCCCTACAAAGATGAAAATGGTTTAGAAAACACTGAAAATATTGGCGAAAACAAACCAGGTTGTTTTAAGTCATCAAAGATTATATATATATATATAAAAGTACCAGAAAACAAGCGATGACAGCTACACAGAGGGTCTTGTAGCGACCAAAGTAAGTGTCACAGAGGAAAGCAGCGATGAAAGTCCCGAAATTGATTGTGCCACTAAAGGCGTTGATGATAGTTGCAGCTGTATAGCTCTTAAGGTTGAATACAGAAGTTAGGTACACAATAAGGTTTGATAATGTCCCTATGATCCCAAGCTTCTCAAATGTCTCATTACCTGTGATGAAGATAGAATAGAACATAAATGATTTAGTAAAACTAAAATGGGTTTCTCATAAAGTTACAAAGTTTTTACATTTAATGTTTTGAAACGCACAAATCAGAGATTGGACTTTCAATGTTCTGACTTTTGGTTCACATGAAACTTTGTACCTCTAACTGCTCTGTAACTCCCAGAAACTAATTATGTCTTATCCAGAAATTCTCAAAAATCTTATCTACTTTTGTTTCAGAAACTTAACTGCTTGATTTAAAGTCTCTTTTTTTCCGCCGAAAATTAAATTAAAACAATTGTAAAATATCTTTCTCATAGATCTTGCAGATTATCTAGAAAAATGTAAGAAATCTTCTTCGATTTGGTTGATCTGGGTTTCAACCAAATCTCGGTTTTTGAACTATTTTCGTTTCGAAATCTCAGAGCAAAATCTCCAAATTCGAGATTTTTGACACAGTCAAGTCAAAGACAGGAGAAAAGAAACGAAATTTAATAACATCACGGACAAAATGTTTTATATTTCATTTTTCTAAATTCCGACAAAGCACAACCAAAAAAAAAAAAGTCTGAAAGAGAAAAAAAAAAAAAGAAGTGTTACCAATGATAAAGGGCATGACTTTCCATCCTCTATAAACAAGTTTTTTCTGCTCCTCCTCGAATGAATCGACCGTCGTCGATGTCACATCATCGACAGCAGAGTAGGTCGTTGGTGTCTCAACCTCAAGGGGCTTTCTCTCCATAGTCTCAATCTGTATGTAATTACAGAAGAGATCGTTGTTGTTGTTGTTGTTGTTCTTATCTCTTCTGTCTCTGTGGTTAAGGATGACTCTGCTCTTCATCTCAAGCTTCGCTCTAATGTCTTCTTATATAGTGGTGGATCGAGCGAGTGGATTTTGTCGGAATCTGGACAAAAGGGAGAAATGAAATTAAACAATAGTGAATTTGGCTGTGAAAGATAGAGACATCTGTGAGTGACTCATTAATTAAAATTTAATTAATTTTCAAAACGTTTCATTTTAATTATTTAACAGAGTTGTGTGGGCTGCCGTTAGTGCTGGATGTAGGCCCACTTTTACACTCCTTCCCTCTATTTTGACTAGTAAGTCAACTATTATTATTTTGTTTCTATACTCTAAAGTTAATTATTTTACATACATATTCTTTTTATAATAAATAATTGTGTAATCCGTTTATATTTAACCAATTTTAATGATTTTAGATATATATAGACAACTGTTTTGATTGATTTATATTAAATTGGTCAAGTCTATGTTATCTAATTATAGGTCTCAGTATTTTTTTTCTAGAATCTAATATTAATAGTTATAATATTTATAAATATTATTTTAACTTTTAGATGATGTAATTATCTTTTTTTGTATTTTAAATTCTCTGTTATTGAATAATTTTAGGCTAATTTATATGACTACATGGTTTGAATAAGATGGTCAATTAAAATTTTAAAGACTAAATTTACCTTTTTCCAAAGTTCAAGATTCATTTGCTAAAATTGTTTTGTCGGAAAGTTTGAAATTAGCCTATCAAAATAAGGGATATAATTTAGAATTTTGTTGACTAAAAAAATGTTCTAAAAGTTAAATCCTAGACTCTAAATTGTAAAAAGAAAACCCTACAATTTAGATTATTAACCATAAAAACTAAACAAAAGAAATATTTAACATATTTATTAACTTAGATTCTTTAATTTCTTTGGATTTAATTTTCACGTATCCCTTGTTTTATTGATAACGAAATTTAGATATTTTATTAAATATCAGGACTTAAAAAATAATAATGAATAACTAATAAGTTGATGTAAATTATGCATGTAATTTTCTTTGAAAATATATGATCCATGTGCAGATAAGTATATGTGCATATCCTTTCTTGTTCAGTAACTTAGGTACTTTCACATTTGAGTTATATATATATATAAGACATATTGGATGCTGCAATTAGTAAACATACTGGTTTTATAATAGTACAATATATTGTGTAGCATGAAAATGCTAGGTCTAGGGTGGATCCATTTATGAACGGAATCTAATGAAGTTGTAAAAGAGAGACACATTTATTAGGTTACTGATGTGATTGCGAAGTTTGGCATATATGATGAGTATTGTTGTCCACAAAATTTGCTAGTTTATATCAAAAACCTAAACATACACTGACACACATGCATATATATAGTGGAAAATAGTCTAAAACACACACCTAAATTTTTTTAGTTTTTGTCAAAAACAATATCTAACTATATATATCTCATTAGAGAGTTAAACACCATAGTTACTACATATTTGCCAAATTAATATGTTAACACCGTTAACACCACGTTAACACCGTTAACACCACGTTAACACCACGTTAACACCGTTAACGTTCTGTTTTATTTCATTTAAAAAATCATCACATCAAAACCCTAAAAATTGAAACGAAATCCACTTCTCTTCTAGCTCTTTTTCTTCCATCGCTCTCTCTCAGTTCTCTCGCCACCCTAAGGACCAGGAGCTAAGAAGTTTTGATGCATTCATATGGTAAACACATTTGGCTATACTTTGCTTCATTTTTCTCTGTTTTCTATCATAGATAGAAGTAACTTACTATTCTAATATTTTGTACAATAATTTCTCTTTTATTGTTGTGTTTTTGTTTCTTAAAGCTTCTCGTCCAGAAAATTATATTTCGAGTTGCTATGTTTGTTCGAGCTCAACTATCATTTTTTTTTTTGGTTATATGATATGATAGGTGAAACCTTAGAATATCGTCCAGCTAAACATATTCTCCTCTTCCGCATTCTGAAAAGATTCCTCTAATAATTGATAGGTGGAAACATTTGGAAGAAAGAAACATGACAAGATATTAATGGGTACATGTTGTGTTAAAATATGAATAATGCAATAATATTCTCTCATAATTTTCTATAATCTATTACTCTCTAATTAAGTCTCTAGGCATGGACGACGACAAGCCATTGTTGTTGACAAAGACTGGGGACCCAAGATCTTATCTGTACACAACATTTGTTTCATTAAACTGATTCTCATATTTCTTAATAGAGTTCAAGATAAACAATATTCCAGATAAGCAGAATATTTAGATTGTACTTCGTATTTTAAAATTATAGTAGTAATGAAATTATTATGTTTCAAAATTATATTTCGTTTAAAATTATAGAGTTCAAGATAAACAATATTCCAAATAAACACAATTATTTTGTTTTTAATGAAAACAAATAAATAATACATTAAAACTAAAGAAAGAAATTCAAGGAAGATTTCAGAAGCATTACGGACCAAAAAAAACTTGGCTGCACACATTTAAGAAACTTAATATGGACTTCAATCCTTTTTTTTGGGTTATAATATGGACTTCAATCCAAGTATCCAATTATTATTAAAATTAAGACAAAGATAGTTTTGGCGTAAATACTAAACAGGGATTATTTTAATATTTATATTTATTTTGCTCATATCTGGTTTAAATTCGAATATATAATTTCTGTAAGAAATACAATTTTTTCTTCTTTTGAGTGGAGTTTACATATATAATAAAAAAAATATAAGCAATACCCAATTTCATTTTGAATTCCAACAAATGGTCTGAACAAGAAATTTCTTTGTAAGAGACAAAATGTGTACAATGGAAACATTGCAAAGAGTTCTAATTTAGCAGATATTTTAATAGGTTATTTTATAATATTTTTTCTTATCTTGAAAACAAAAATGTGAACAACACACTGAGGCATAAAATACGTCTGCCTACATACGTGTAGGATATACGTGGACTACACAAACACGATGTATGGTGTATACAGTATACGCACGTGTGTTTTATTGTGAAAAGTGATGAAACACTGATTTAGGTGGTGGTTAAATCCGTGACATACGGAAACACTGGTTTAGGTGGTGGCTGAATAGTATGGTCCCGTTTGGTTAAATAATTCAAATGTGAACTAGTAGTAATTTGGATTGGTACGATCTAGGTTTCGTATACAAAATTCCCGTAAGACATTAATAAGAGAGATTCTTGGTTAAATGTCTCGGCCACGTCTTATAATTATTTTTGCTAAAGAACGTACGTAGGTTTTGTTAAAGGAAGTAATTATTTATTATCATGGTAGTAGATAAAATCAAAAATTTACTATTTTTATCTTGACTAAGATACATTCTTCATCCTTATAAATATGGTATTGATTCATTTGTAAAAACACACTCATATATACAAAATACATTCATTATACAAAACACATTGTTAACTTTCTTTCAATATTTTCAGTGTTTTTCAATTCTAAAATCATTTCATTTATAACACGTTATCCGATTTCATCAAATAACATCGATCAAAATCAAAGCAGGAATATATTTTTATCCGATTTAATCAAATCAAGCGGTAAGATATCAGGTTAGCAGATGGTAAGTTCTTTGTTGATAAAATAAATATATTGTGGCGGTGTCTAAAAAAATAATGACAGTGGTTGTTTAGCATATTTATTCGAAGACGACCAAGTCTTTCTTTATTTAATATTATTGGTTGGCATGCCTATATTATTTATCTTACACTTTATTGATGTTATCGGACATGCCACGTAAATAATTTATTTTTATGTTTGATATTCTTGATTTATATTAATGGATGGTGAGCTTATAATCCATATTAATTTAATCATGCCATCATATATTATTATGTTAATAATAAAACCTCTGTCGGTATATTAATTGATCATGTTAAAAAAATTTGATTGATTTTCAAAATCACCACGATTATATCGCTTTCAAAGCGTGTTTTTGATGTATAAATATCTTCTCATTCACTGTTTATTCACATCTCTCTTCCTAGGAAATTTGCTTGATTTCATTTGTAAAATGATTCGCGTATTAATCTTTGTTTAGTTTTAATTATTGTTTGTATTTATGTGCGTTGGAGAATTTAAAAATTTATCTTTAGTTTTGGTTTAATTTTATATGGGATATTTTTCCTTGTAATCGCATTGTTTATTAATATGTAATCGATTTAAAAATGTTAATAAAAAATTATATTTGTTTGTTTTTAGATAAATAAGCGAGTTGCGAGCTAAATTAAAATTTCCAGAAGTCTGGAGCATTAGCATGGACCACCGTGTGGGCTAGTATAGAATCATAAAATTTTTCGATCTGATAAAAGAAGGAAATAAAATTTACCTAGAAAAGCGAAGTCGATTATATTACTGAACTCAGATGAGAATGTGATGCGTTATCTTATAAAAACAGAAAGTGGTCATTCAAAAGCGAGGTTTGATAGCAAATTACTCACCTTATGCCTTAGAAGAATGGAAAAACTTGAGGTTTCAGGATTTTGAAAAGTTGAGCAATCTGATTAATTCATGGATTGTATAATTAAAATATTGTGGTAAGAGGTTTAGTCGAGAAATACTCGAAAAACATACGACATTTCATAAAGCATGTCTCAAAATGTAAGTCGGGGATCTGAGTTTTTAGATTAATGTGGCGTTAATTCTGGAGAATAATGAACTTCTCATTAAAAACCACATTCTCGACTGCGGGAATGAGAGCATTTCTAAAGTGAATCTATGAAAAATCAAAATCTGAAAAGCATGCCGGACATAGGTCGTGGTCGTCGAAATAATCGTGGAAGAGGAAGAAATTATAATCCTCGAGGAAGAGATCGTTGAATGGATGCGAAATGAATGATCTCGAAAAGGAAAAAGATCAAAATGGATCACTCAAGCGTAAAGATATATGTTTAAGTAGCGAAAGGGCATTTGCCATGATTGTCGTACTCACAGTATTATGTCAGAGAGTCACGAAAGGAAGAAAGTAAACCTTACGGAATACTCGAGAGAAACGCGTACCTCGATTTTTCCGACTTTGAGCGATTTCGCGAGACGTTACTGAAAATGCTTGTAATGAGACAAAAAAATAAGTCTCGTTATGCGTGAAAATGCTTGTAGTGAACAAAGAATAAACTCGTGTTGTCTTAAAATATTATGTATTTTCGATTATTTTCGAATAAAATGTTTTTCAAACAAAACCATTATAAAATCATTATATGTTTTATTTATAAAATTATTAACGATTATTGATGTTGATTACGAAATGGATATTCGAAGTGGATCAGCTCAAAGAAAAAAAGAAAAAAAGAAAATGAAAATGAAAGAAAAGAAAAAGAAAAAAGAAATATGTATATCGGATAGTGGAGCAGCTCCTTATTACGAAGAATGAGATATATTTCTCATATAAAGAAGGACAAAATTATTGTAATCTGATATCGGTACGGAGAGATTGAAGGAATTGGTTTCGTTGCAGAATGGAGCAAATTTTTATCGATAACGCTATATGCTCCAAATTCAAAAGAAATTTGTTGAGTTTTAAAGATATCTACTGATGATCTTCAGAGCGAGAATGAAAGTTATGTATATAACGAAAAAATGAAAAAAGGGTTATATTGGAAAAATTATCAGAACTTCATCGGATTGCACATACATATATGGGTAATATAATCAAATCTAGTGGTTAAAAGAAATCAAGATGGTTTCATATTATGGCATGAAAGACTATCCAGGCAGCGATGATGCGGAGATATTGAACTTCACATGGTCGTGCTGAAAATCCAAGAGATTAATCGAGGAAATAAAGTGACATGTGAGGCATATTTTGGAAAAATTGGTAATAAGGCCATCCGACCAAAGTTGATAAAGAATCAGGAAATTCCGAACGTATTCAGGTGATATATGTGGACCATTCCACATTTTATGGTGTTGATAGATCTTTAGCGGATGGTCGCATGTTTGTCATTATCATCTCGAAATATGGCATTTTGAGATTTAACTTAGATAATCAAATTGAGGCCGATTCTGATTATCTATTAAAAGTTAGATTAGGCAATCTTGATGAATTCACTTTTCGATCATTTAATGATTATTGTATGGTATCGAGGAATTGAGGTTGTCATGTGGCTCATGTTCATACTCAAAATGGGTTAATCATTAATTAAGCGTGCGATTAATTGCGAGGCCAGTTGATCATGAGATCGAAACTTCCGACATCGTATGGGGCATCTATGTATTGCGTACGAAATGATTCGGATAAGGAGTGCGTATCAAAAATATTCCCATTACGGTTAGCATTTGGTCGAGAACAATGTTTCCCATTAAATTTTTGGTTGTGCGATGTATGTGTTGATAACTTGCTGAAATGGGACTTCGAGGAGGTTGGAAATTTATGTTGGATGTGATTATTGATTATAAGATACTAGAACAGGCGGTGATGTCTTTCTGAGGTTTGTCGATTATCATTTGAAAAGTATTCCGTTACAGGGAAGAAAATAAGCAAGTTGGAAAGGATATCAGTGGTTTTGTACGCGTTGTTCACTTGATCATCTCTTAAGATCGAAGCCCAGAAGTTCGACGCATTATACATTCTGAAAGTATTGCGATCACATGCGTTCAGAGAAACTGCAGATAACAATCTCATATACCGGTGCAGAATGTTCTCTAGAATCGAGATTCCTGAAGGTGGAGAGATACATGAGAAATCAGAACCGGCAGCGTGGTAGGCCGTTAGTTGGATAAGAATCAAGAAAAAGGAAGTTGAAAGGCGTAATTCCAAAATGGTTGAAAATACTTTGAAAAATGAGAATCGTAGAATAATGATGATATAAATCATCATGAGAATAAGGATGATGCGGGCATCGTAGCCGATGAAAATCATGAGATATCATCATATATCCATAATGGAAAGATATGAAATATAAATGAGATAGTTGATATTGATGATGTTTTCTCACCTGTATCGAAAAAAAATGAGGAAAAGAGTCAGGAGAGAATGCGTATATGAGTGTCGAAAAGAGCATGACGGCTAAATGGAAAGAACGATAAAATTCGAGCTTGATTCTAGCTTAATAAGCGAAAAGTATTCGGATCGATGTCTTTCACCGAGGTGTAAGACCGGTTGGATACAAATGGATATTTGTTCGAAAACGAAATGAGAAAAATGAAATTATGAGATATAAAGCTCGCCTTGTTGCACAAGATTTCTCCCAAAGACTTGTGATTGATTATGAGGAAACATATTCCCCCGTGATGGATGGCATCATGTTTAGATTCCTAATGAGCCTAATGGCTAATGAGAATCTAGAAATGCGTCTGATGGATGTCGTTACGGCATATTTATATGGCTCTTTAGATAAAGATATCTATATGAGAATACCCGATGGATTTAAAATACCAGACGCATTGAGTTCCAAATTCAAAGAGTTGTGTGCAATAAAATTGCAAAGATCATTACATGGGTTAAAGCAATCTGGGCGAATGTGGTATAATCGCCTCAATGATCACTTGATAAAAGAACGATATGTGAATGCTCCTATTTGCCCATGTCTTTTCATCAAGAAAATAATATTCGGATTTGTGATAATCGCGGTATATGTTGATGATCTAAATATAAGCGGTACTCAAAAAGAGATGCATGAAGCATCATATTATTTAAAAAAAGAATTTGAGAAGAAGATTCCGCAGACAAAGATTCTGCCTCCAAATCGAGATCTCAAAAGATATTTCAAGCATTTATCCACATATACCAAAAGAGTGAAAAGATTTAATATGGATATACCTCTCAAAGACCCCTATGGTCGTGAGAACTGAATATCGATAATGATCCATTCGACCATCCGAGGAAAATGAAGAGATATTTGGCCCAAAAGTCATATCTAAGGCGACGATTATGATATGGCCAATCAGATTTAGACCGATATATCATTTGCCATTAATCTTTTAAGAAGATTTAGTTCATCCCCTACTCAAGACATTGAATGGGATTAAACATGTTTTCGATATCTTCAATATCGATTTAGATTATTTTATCCTAACAATTCAAATCGTCAAATGATTGGTTATGCATGCAGGATATTTATCTGATCCTCACAAAGTCCGATCATGCAGGATACGATTTACGATCTGAAGACCACAATATCTCTGCTCGCAGTAAACAGACGCCAGTACTTCTTCAAAGATGCCGAGATCATCACACTCCATGAAGCAGTAATGTATGGTTGAGATGATCGCAACACATTCAATCAAGAATCCACGCTAACACGCAGCCAATAATTCTTTACGGCATAACGTTGTCAAAGCGAAGCGATATATCAAAAGTGATGTAATCAAACATATCCTCCGAAGTTCTTCGCATACACTCAAGAGTTTGGTAAAGCATCAAGAAGATATATCACGCGATAACGCCAGCATCTTTTACAAAGCCACTACCCACCTCGATGCTCAAGAAACATGCTCATAATATCGAACGCCTCATCATATACATAACTTTTAGGGAGAAATGTTATCGCACTTTTTTCTCTTTTCCATTCATCCCACGGATTTTTCCATAAAATATTTTTAACGCATAAAGTAATAAATAATTAAGAGAATATATAATATTCAACATTTCTAGAATGTTGAATTAAAGGAGTAATTATTTATTATTATGGTAGTAGATAAAGTCAAAAATTTACTACTCTTATCTTGACTAATTTACACTTTTTATCCCTATAAATATGGGATTGATTCATTTGTAAAAACACACTCATACATACAAAATACATTCATTATACAAAACACATTGTTTTAAGTTTCTTTTAATATTTTCGGTGTTTTCTAGTTCTAAAATCATTTCATTTATAACAAGTTTTGGTTTAAATTGTTATGCATTAAAAAAAAAAAGTAAATCGAAATAGAATTCAGTTTAATTGGGTTGTTAAATTGTACGGAGAAAGTAATTAATAAAAAAAAAACATATATGATAAGAGAAGAGTTGATGATGGTGATGGTGATGGTGTTGTATTGTCCGTATTTTCCACGCTTTTTGGGTTTGACGCGGTTTATTTAGAAATTAGTGATTTGGTCAGATTGTAGAAAGCAACACTACAAAAAATCATCCTTCGGATGCTATTTATCCACGTCACGGGTGTGAACCTTTTAGTCTAATTCACGCGGTCAATCATTGGGATGGTGGATAAATATTTATCCGATAAATGGAGATAGTGGATGCCCAAATAAACCGAATCTAGCAATCAAATCGGATGACCGTATACCAAAACCGGTTTTACTTGGACAAGTTTTCTTATAAACCGAAGTCATCTATAGCCAGAGTTTAATTAATCAAAATAAAGTAATAAACCAAACTATAAACCTAATTAAAAACTGAACACAATTACAACATACTTTTACACAACCGAAATGACGAATGAATTTGGTTTGCTTTCGATACTTTTTCTTATAGATGGAATACCAGGTCGAACCAATATTGAATCGAACCCAAACCAAACTAAATGCCAATCCTTGTCACGTTAGCCACTTTTTATATGATTATTTTTCTATTTTATTAGTTGGACCGGCAAGCCTAAAAAATGAGTGGAAATGAAGAGCAATATATTACCATTTTCTAAATAAAAAAATATATATAAACTTGGATTTTCAAATTCTTAATGAAGAAAATCTTAATGGAATGGAACTGTATGTTTTATGTCTAATCTTTTAACATAAAGTCTTAACCACGTGTCATTTCGTTATATTGGATGATTGTATTTTTTTGGCGGTTTGAAAGACAAATTATGAGACGTGCGGGACAACAGCAGATAAAATTGTGGTGTGGTTCTAATAGTAACAAATATATATATAAATATTTTTGTTATTGTTATAATCGCACCACACCGTACAGTTCTGTCTCCGTTCGAAGCTTAAATTTGATCCACACTTGGACTTGTTGTTTACAAATAATTGACTATACAAGTTCACATTATGAATATGATCCATTCGATTTGAATATAGCTTTTGCATCTTATTATATTAATCTTGGTTCTTAAAGTTGGTAAATTCTGCAATTAATTAGTGATCTTAAAATGATAGGAAAATAATACTTTCTATGTCTCATTTTATCATATTTTTTAGCTAAAAACACAAAGTTTAAGAAACCATAAATGTTTTATTATTTTTACATAATATATATTATTTAACATTTATTTAAAAGATTTGAAAGCACTGTAGAATACAAATAGTCATAACATGCTAAATAAACATAAATTATGTATAGATATTTGAGAAAATCTAATAAAATGAAACAAGAAAAAAAGCCTGATGGAGTAAAAAGATAAAATAATTTTTTAAAAAAGGAAAAGGAAATCAATATATTTTATTTGTTGATTTAGAAAAATGAAAGTCAAATATAATTAAAAAGTAAATATTATATAAATAGAAATACAAAAATTAATTTCCCAAAGTTTCATATCAAAATCAACTACTGATCTTAAAAGGATAAGAAACATAATTAAAAACAAAGAAAACTATTTTTTTTAATGTCCATTCAGAAAAGAAAAAAGAAAGTCAAATATGATTTTAAAAAATAAATCTTATTCAAAAAAAAAAAATAATGTGTTAAATTTTGACTGTCATCCAATCAACTATTGATCTTAAAAAGATAAGGAAAATAACAAAAATAAAGAAAAGTAAAAGAAAATTTTATAATTTTTTTGTCGATTTGGAAAAGAAAAAGGAAATTCAAATATGATTAAAAAATCTTATTTAAATATAAAAACAAAAATCAATCTGTTTAAGTTTCACATGTTAGTCAATCGATCAGATTTTTCATGTGTAAAACTAAATATTTAGAAACATATGAAAAAAAATAATTGGAAACCAAATAATATATGAAAATAAGAGAATCAAAACTAAGAAATAATTGTAACTATGGATCTGATTGGTTACGACTGTAACTTTAGTTTTTTTTGCTGTAGAATTTAAACTATAAGTTTTTTTTGTTGTAATTTTAGAATTTTAGTTGTGGATTTCTAAAATGAAAGCATGGTTGGTAAATATTAGTTTATATAGTCTAATATTTTTATGTCTATATTAAGAAAAAAGATTAATATTATCAAATAGATTATATTAAATAATAAATAAAATTTATATTATTAAGTAAATATTATATGTGTGGAGGCTCTTGGATTTTCCGTGACTATTCAGGTGAGTCGGTTTTCTATGCACGAGATGCTTTTCTCCTGACTACAAATAGCATTGCTGTTGAACGCTTTTGTATTCTATGGACAGTTCAAAGTCTGAAAGATCTTCACATTGATAAAGTAAAAATTTGGTCAGATTGTGGAGCATCGATTAAGAGAATAAATAATCCTTAAATCTAGTCTCGCTACCTCACTTATCTCAACAAAATTCATTCTCTTTTAGCTGAATTTCAGAGTTATAGTTTTAACGTGTGATGTAATATAAATATAGGTATACATATTATATGGAAAAAGAATGCTCACAGCCTTCTAAACATAATTTTGGGGATTGTGGAAAAAATGATCTTTACATCAAAAAATTTACTGTATTGACTATGAACTCTAAAACCTAAAGTAAAACTTGATTGGTTTGGTTTTATAGTTGTACGAGAAAAAGTGATTTATCTACATATTTGAAAGGCGTAAACAATCACGCTTATGTTAGATTTTTATTATTGGATGATTTTATGTTAGCATTTTCAATATTATTTTATTAAATGATGATAGCACGAGATAAATTTTATATTGTAAAATATAAATTTAAATCATAATTATAAAATATTTGTACATATATAAATACATAAGTATATGAGTCAAATTGTGATAACATATGTTATTGAGTGATATATTTAAATAATAACTAATGAATATTTCATATACTGAATAATAATAAAACTAATGGAATTTAATCATAAATTAGATAAATAAATAAACAAAAAATGGAAAAACAAAAATTTCTAAAACAAAATTAGTAAGTACATAACAACTGTTTTATTCAAAAAATTCCTTTGAAATATATAGAAGTTATATTTTCATAGGTAATTTTTGTTTTTAGTTTTTATTTTTACTTTTTCAAAGGTTTTAAAATATTACATTATAATCTGACGTGTACGCGGAACCTAATAGCTAAAATATTATAATATATGTATTATAGTTATACAATAGCTAATTTACCCTACGAGGTCGTGGAGGAAAAAGACAAGTTGCCTTTTTCATAATTGGGCCGGCAAGGCAAGTGCTACATGCACTCTCCGTGTACGATTACGTTCTTAATTCCCACGTTTTTAGTATAACCTCTTCGTTAATTCTTTTTTTTTTTATATATAGTTAGTTACCTCTAATTCTAAATCATATAATGCAATATAATATACAAAAAATGTTATTTTCATAGTCCATACATTTTGAAATGTTTATTTAATCCAAAATGTATAAAGGAAACAAAGATGTTTCTCCTTAAAAAAATTGAAAATCAGCCAAATTTTGACGAAAACACTTTCATCTCCATCTTTCATCAGCCAAATTTAAACTTTACGCCGTGAATGAATCCATCTCGGTGGCTTCTTTCACCGTCGCAACAGCCATATATAGTATCTACCCTAATTTCGCCTCTACCGTCAATCTCCTCATACATTTTCCTTGCCATCTCCAACCAAACTACACTAACTTATATTTTGGCCGCAAAAATCATCATCAACCTGATTTTCATAAGAGATTTGTATGGAAATGGGTGCATCGGAACTATTGTTTGCTATTTTATCTCGAGATATTTATAAAAATATAAATGGTTCATAAAAATTGCATATAAAATATCATTTTTATTTTCTACTTTCGTAAGAAATATTTTCGTAAAGAAAATACTAATTGATTGTGTCTTGCGAGATATATCGCATCTTTCGCTCTCGTATAGGTGAATTCGACCAAAAATCACTTTTCAAGAATATTTTTAGTGATTATCTTTCCCATTATGTTTATAATTATGTCGTTCAAATAAAACCACATTTATAATCAACATTCTTGCTAAAAGCCTAAAAGTTTTATTTTAATTTATTTGAAGTTTCTTCAAAAAGTACGCACTATATATAATCTATATGGGGTAAGGAAAAAAACTATTTGCACACTACAAATGTGTTGTAAAATCAACACGCAGCACGCACTACAAGTTTACATTTATACAAAATTAAACACGATATTTGAATCTCTATGGCTTCACGTGAAACATGTTTAAAATGTGTTATTAAAGCAACATTATTTATCGGAAGTTTCGATGTCGACGCACTTAACTTGAACTTCTTCAAATTGAAAGAGTAATATTATGTCGACAAGACCTAAGTAAATAAGTTTATATATAAAGGTTCTGAATCTGATTGGTAAGTCTCAACTACTATGTGATAAAGTTTTTAAGTTTGTAGGGCTGACGAGGTGGTTGAGCCATATTTTTTGTTGTTCACACCCGTTAATTTGTGGACGGTTCCAGCACTCCTCAAGTCAACCAAATAAAATAATTAATTAATTAATAATTTAATAACAATAAATATAAAATAACTAATTAATAATTATGGAGCCTAAAATTTTAATGATGTTCTGAATATTTTCCTTCGTAAAAGAATTATCATGTCCCTTCTTATTGTGACAAATGAAGTAGGGACGAATCCAAACAACCAAGGAAAATGCTTCTTAGAGCTAACATCTTTGTTCTCTCATATACTCTGTACAAACGCATGAACACTACTCCACTCCCTGCATCCGTCAGCAACCACAAAATGAAGACAATGTTGTGATATATAAATTTTCAGCTACTTAATTAATAGCTAACCAACCAACGATATGTAAATACCTTTCAAAAAAAGACACGGTTAGAGAGGGTGATAAACCATCAATCCTCCAAATCCAAAAAAAAGACCAGTGGGCCTCTGCACCTCAGCCTCCGGAAAACATAGATCTTGCTTCTACTCGGGTTTTGCAAGCCCCACTCCCAGACTTACTATCTGTTCGTTTATCGCTTCTAGCATACATGGCATCCCATGCGACCTAGTCGAGTACCATTTAACATTAAATAAGACTCATGGGGAGACGCGTCCGTCTTTCTGTCATGACATGCACGTCCTCTTCCGACATGTGTGACACATCGCATACTACTGTTTGTCACCTAACGCTCTATAATTTGCGCGGTCAAACACATCGCATACCTTATTTAGTGCATATGTTCTTTAAACTACCAACCCAAGTTTCTAAAAGCATAAGCCCAACCCGTATATAACTAAATCAGCCTTTAAAGGGGGAAAAAACGGGCCATAGCAAAATAATTTGAAATTGAATCGATTATGTAAAATGAGCTTTTTATCTTTTGGGAATAAGCTATTAAGCAGAAAATTAGCTGCCTGCTTTAATGGGCTTTGTTACAAAGTTTCACATTCATGGTCACACAAGTCTTGCGCATCAGATCAAAAAAATATTGTACTTGAAGCTTATCGTCTTTTGTCCAAAATCTTTCAAGTTCCAGCAATCTGAAAAAGATATCCATGATGCTTTAAAAAGGGTTTCTTGAATAACTAAAGATACCTCGTTTTCTAAAAGGAGAAGCTCGTTTTGATTAGTCGGACAACAACTAATGATATTGTCAAGATAGATGATTTATTGACTTCATTCAAGTACCTTGTTGTCTGTTGTTTTTTTTTTTTTTGGTTGTTGTATGTGGTTGCCTTAGTTATTAACATATATTGGAATATTCCATATCATATTCCCAATCGTAATCGGAAATGGTTTATATGATTGTGCTTTTTGCACTACAAGAAAGAGACCAATTTCCGATCCCTTATTTAAATTCGGTTGTGATGGCTATTTCTGACCGATTAATCAGTCTGAATCACTCGTCGGAAACAAGATCGGTAGAAATTTTCCATGTTTTTGGTGAGCTTCCATATTTTAATATCTTGGTTTTGCTTCGCTTTCTACGTTTCTTTTATTTGGTTGATATGGGTTTCAAGGTACCAACCCAAAGACTTGGCCTTGTCTGCCGTTGTCCAAATAATTACTAGCTATCTTATCATAAATTTTGGTCTTCTTCCTCCTGTCTACAAAAGTTACTTAAGACGTCGTAATGAGTGATAATAACCAATCAATTGACATTTTTAACCGGAAATCGAAGATTCTTTCCTCTTTAACAAAAGACACAAATTTTGGGTTATTATAAAATCCTATTTAATCATATTATCTTTTAAGTCATCTTGTATTGTAGCAGTTAAAAATTACAATCGACGACGCAGATCTTACCACACAAACCATCAGGTGCAAAAGAACCAAAAAATGGAGCTACACACAGCTCGAACCTAAAGCTAAACGAGAAGGTGAGAATCAAAACGAAATGAAACTCTAAACCTTACTCCTGCTTACACTGGCTTAAACAACGAAATAAGCCAAACAAAAATAAGATGCAACAAGAACTAAACAGCTTCTATAACCTGAACCTCAACTTGCCTCTCCTCCACTGACAGACCTTATCTCTATCAAACAAAACGCGGCCAAAAGGAAACCCAATAAGAACATAAGAGTTCAACTGAGTCCTTCCAAGACTTCGAATCGAAAAGCTATGTTTTTCCGAACACTCAACACAACCAAATCTCTTCTGTAAGATCTGCTTAACCTTCAATTAACGATTGGATTGATGGAGGAAAGGCCATGCTTTAGTCTCCGATCATACTAACAATCATATCATTTTGGATTTCAAAGCTAACCTTATTTAACCTACACATGCATCAATACACAGAAGGATAAAAAGAAAGCATCATCCCTTGATTTTATCTTGATAAAAGCTCTTCTACTGTGAAGAATAGATTTCCATACTGCTCGACAATCCAAGAGCTTCCACGATTTCATCTTTGCTGTCCAAGAAACACCTACATTGCATTTTAACCAACTCTTTTCAGGTCTGGTCCATATCTTTTCCTTCATAATCCTCGAAACCCCAAGGATCTCATTATCAATGTTTCTTTGAAACTCTCCATGTTCTCCATCTCTTCTTTGAGCCGTAAACCATTCTTCTCAGATCCTCTCCGATTTTCCTAATGACTAAAGCGGAAGGATTTACCTTCAAAAACAAAAGAATTTCTGTTTTTCCAAATCCTCCAAAGAATCCAAGGAAAGCATCTTCTACTCAAAGCAGGCCAAGAGTTGTTTTTTCTATTTTGAAACAGATGTTGAAGATTTGCAAAAATTTCATTCCCTTCTAAACCAAACGCAGGAGAGGGAATTTCTGCTAAAACCCAAATAACTCTAGCCGCTGGGCAAGAGAAAATGACATGATTGATGGTTTCAATCTCACAACCACACTTTTGACATCTTTTATCAATCATCAAACCTCTCTTTGTTAAACAATCACCCACTGCTAAAGCTCCATTCAACATTTTCCAAATGAAAACTTTGATTTTTTTTCTGGGACCTTCCAAACTTCATTTACCATTCAAAGATGAGATCTTGCAAGATTCCATACCACTGATTCAGAATCTTTGGTTGCAAGCCAATAACCTGATTTCACTGTAAAATCTCCACTTTTATTGAAATTCCAGATCAAAGAATCCTCAACTTCAATCACTGGTTTTATTCTCAAAATCTTCTTTTGGTCTTCAGGATAAAAGAGATCAGAAAGCAAGGTTCTGTTCCAAGAACCAGAAGCATGATCCAACAAATCACTAACCTTAAGATCAACATTAATAAAAATGTTTTTCCTTAAAGGAGTTTTCCAAGGTTTATCTCCAATCCACTTGTCAATCCAAACCTGGATTGATTCACCATTTCCAATCTTTTGACTAAACCCTTAATCAATAACTCTTCCAAATAAAATGCTTCTCCACAGCAGGGTCTAATCCCATGCCAGCAATCAAAAAGTCCTTATTTTCAAAGTATTCTTCATGAACTTAGAGAATAAACTTTCGGCTCGATACAATCCTCCAGGCTTGTTTTGCCAAGAAAGATTGATTAAAAGCTTCTAAATCCTCGAAACCCATTCCACCTCAGTTTTGGAAGACATAAAGACCCAACTTTTCCAATGAATTTTCTTGACGATCGAAGAATTCCACCAAAATCAGCCATTGCACTTGACAGCATCTTACAAGTTGACTTTGGGAGTTTAAAACACGACATCATTGGGAGAGAGCTCTGCATTTTAAGAAGATTTTTTGCCACCTTGAGAAAGGAATCTATTAGTCCAACCTGCTAATCTTCCTTGGAGTTTATCTTTCAAAAAACTTAGTAACTTCACCTTAGAACCACTCATGCATTCAGGTAGGCCTAAGTAAGAACCTGCTCCACCTTGATTGAAAATTCGCAAACTTCCTTGGATTTCTAATCTTGTACTAACACTGACTTTTGCTCCAAAAGAAATCGAGGACTTATTTTTGTTTAAAAATGACTGTGAGCCTCGTATTTCTTCAAAATCTCTTGAAGGTTTTACTTTGGACAACTGTTTTACACATAAAGAGACTATCATCGGCAAACAGCAAGTGATTGATCACAGGACCCTCTTCACCAAAACTAATACCTTCAATCAACCTTTCATTCTGAGCTTTTTCCAACAAAAAAGATAGACCTTCAGTACAAAGCACAAACAAGAAAGGAGATAAGGGATCCCCTTGTCTCAAACCTCTTTCTGGAATAATGAGACCAAACGCTTGATCATTGATTAAAACTGAATAAGAATTGAAACGCAAGCCATGATCAAATTAATCACATTCTCGATGAAAACCTAGAGCTGAAAGAAGAGCTCTGATATAGCACCATTCTACCCTGTCATAGGCTTTAGACATATCACCTTTTACTGCCATGAAAGATTCTGAGATTTCAGGATGAACCTTTAAACTGTGAACAATCTCGTGAGCCATTAAAATATTATCCGAGATGAGCCTGTCTTCTACAAAAGCAGACTGGTGCTCTGAAACTAGTTGAGGAAGCCTCGGTTGAAGTCTCTTAACCAGCAACTTTGAGATTGTCTTATACAAGACAGAGCAAAGACTTATAGGTCTCAAATCACCCATTTCCATAGGGTTTATGTTTTTTGGAATTAAACACAAATGTGTATAATTCCATTGTTTGGGCATAATTCCAACTGCAAAGAATTTTTTCACCTCCAAAATCAATTGATCACCGACTATTTTCCAATAATATTGGAAAAATAAAGAGGACATACCATCAGGCCCCGGAGAACTTGAAGCTTTGATTGAGAACACAGCCTCTTTGATTTCCTCGTCAGTCACTTCCATTAAAAACTCTTTGTTCATCTCATCTGTCACCCTTGAATTTAACCCTTCAAACCAATCATTAAAGGAAGCTGGATTCGAAGATCTAAAGAGGTTCTGGAAATACTCGGAAGCTATATTGCCTTTTGCTGCATCTGATCTGTGAAAAATTCCATTTGAATCTCTCAGATAATCTAATCTTTTCCTTGCTCTAATATTTTTCACTGAAGCGTGGAAATATTTAGAGTTACTATCTCCACATCTTAGCCATTTTCTACTTCTTAACCTCCAATACAATTCCTCTTCTCTATAGGCATGAGACATCAACTCGAGATCAGAATAGAAGCAGACAAGACCTTAGTTCATTGTCAAAACAGAGATAATCTCTTTATCTTTTCCTTAGAATTCATATTGTTAGCTTTTTTCCAAAGACTCAAGGCTTTTCTCACTTCCTTAATCCTTTCTGCAACAGTGAGGATCTCATTCTTTCTTCTAAATTTCCAAGCTCTATCAATGCAATCCTTTACTTCGTTTGTTAAGAAATTTGGTAATCTGAATTTTCCTTTATGCTCAATAACTGTTGGAGATAACTTTAAAATCACAGGCCTGTGGTCAGAACCAATCATTTCAAGAAATGAAATATTTGAATCAGGAAACGATAACATCCATTCTTTATTTCCAAAAGCTCTGTCAAGACAACATTGAATCCAGAAATCACCTCTTCTCCCAGCCCAAGATAATTTGTTTCCTTGGCTTGAAAGTTCTTCTAACCGATACGCATGAAGCATATCTGAAAAAGAACTAAAACTATTCAGAGGTAAGAGAGGACCTCCAATCTTTTCACCATTATTCAGCAAAGCATTAAAATCTCCTATCGACCCCATCGTCAAACCCGACACCCCAATCCTAGCCTCCTGCATAATACTCCTTTTACTTCTATCTGGATCACCATATACACAAGACAAAAAGAAGTTCACTGCTCCATACTGAACCTGAACATCAACAAGGTTCTTATCATAGTAATTTACAAGAATATTCACAGAGCTCTTCCAGAACAGCGCCAAACCCCCACATTTACCAACCGGATTGACTGTGAAGACTCTGTCATAACCTAAAAATCCTTGTAACTCCACCACATCATCTCTACACTTCATAGTTTCCATCAAGAACAAAATCTCGGGAACTGTTTTTTACATAGTTCCTTGAGATGTTGAATTGTCAAGCCTTGTGCACGGCCCAAACCTTGACAATTCCAACTCAAAATGCTCATTGATTGGAGGACAATCCCTCATTTGGGACTGCCTTCTTTGCAAGATGTTTATCGTGTTTTGCAAAGACTAGGAATAACTTCCATGACTTTCTTTTCCTTTGCATTCCAGATCACCGACACCACCACCTCCAAGATAACGCCCTCAAGCGATAATCTTTTGTTTCCCAACTCTTTTATTTAGAAGGTCTTCTTCGCTTAGATTTTATCAAGCTAGACGAACCACTAGTCTCTAAGAGTCCAGTGAAATGTCCCTGCTGATCCAAAATGATTGTTGAGCTAAAGCCAAAAAGTTGCTTGACTCAATAGAACCTTAAAACTTTCAGAGATATGAGAAAATCCCCACTTTAAGCAAAAACACTGGTTCCACTTCTTGTTTCTATCTTCACTCTCTTTAATAAAGATCACGCAGAAATTTAGTTCTTTATTCCTGAATATTTCTCTATTCCAATGAGTTCTCAATCATATGAAATACAATACCTTTCCCTTTCGAGAATCTCTATGAACCAACGGTTCCTTTCCAACATCAACATAGTTTTCCTAGAAAAGGATCCTTTCTACTACACTCACTGCATTTGACTCTTTCCATTCCGACTAATCTTTCATCAACATCACAAGATACGCCTCATACCTTCTAAAACCTCTGATCTATTCGAGGTCTCGAGAAAGGATCCACACTCGATCTCTAAGAACACCAAATGGATCGACTTTTTTAAACGGAAAGAAGAAGCTTACAACTAAACTCCTTCACTTTTATCCTTTTTTTTCAACAAAGAGGGCAAGACTCGTCGTGAGTCAACCTCCATTCGTAACATCTTTTTGTATAACGCTCATACAGAAACGAACAACAATGACCTCCTTGTAGCATTAATCACCTTGATCTCAACAACGGCTTACAATATTAAAAGAACTTTAACTCTTACAAACTCTTCGATTAGACCGATCGATCAAAAGCAACCTCTAAAACTCCAAGACATTCACCAAGAGCTGTTATGACTTCTGCCTTATGATTCAATGGAGATTCCACATCCGACCCAAATCGAACTTTCTCAAGATAATCATCGAGGGAACTCATACCATCTATCCACGCCTGAGCCCACTCGTTAAATGTACACCTTTATCAAGAATTTCATTCATATCAAATTCGAATTGAAAATGAACTGAAATTTTTCTTTCGAGAGCTACCCCTTTAACTCTTCCTACCTGCCATTTTCGGTAAACCATAAAGCATTTTTCAAATCCGACAACTGATTCAGCGCTTCCAACCAAACTATTTTCATTCCTCAAGCACGAAGAGAATTCTGGAAGATCTGGCATAACAAAAGGCTCGTCTTCCTCTTCCAAATTCAAAGTTCAAAGATACCGATCCATCGCAGTACATACTACGAACAACTTCCTTAACTAACACCAACACGAGCAAGAATCTCCAGGAAATTTCAAAACCAAAGAACTTTAAGCTGTTAACAGGTAATGTAGATATTTTCTTTGATAAAAGACGCTGATCTAAACAGTAAGAAACAAAGCTCTTTCGACTACTATTCAAAGATCAAAGAAAAGAGAACTTAAGCCCAAAAAATATCTTTTTTTTTTTTTTGGGGGGCCGGTTTTTCATTTTTTTTTATTTAATCATATTATCTAATAATACAGATTGTTTTTTTTTAATTTTTATTATTGGTGTTCACGATTAGAAACATGGAACATGAGTATGCATGTGAAGGCGACAGCTTCTATATAGATAATACATACAAATACAAATCTTCTGTTTTTGACATATTAAACGAATAAAATAACGATGAATGTAAATAATTATAAGTATTATATGAAGCCACTCTTGTTATCCAATGACCTTTCGACTGATCAAACAGACTCACCTTTGAACCCCATCCACCTCTTATATAGCCACTGCTTTTTTTGGCATATCCACTTGCATCTATCAATTTATTATATAAAGTCATTCCTCTATTAACTATTACTATAACACATGTAGGTCCTTTATCCCTAATCAGTTAAATAATCAGTATAAATAATATCATCTGAACAATAGTTTATTTGTATTTCTAGCTGAATAATAGTTTGGTCCCAAAAAAAAACCTAGCCGGCATTTTAGTGGTTTTTGAAGTAAGTGGTGAAATTGGTGACAGAACAGCTTAATTTGTATATGTAGAAAAGAAAGAAAAGACCACAAAAATAACTAGTCGGTAGTTTTAGAAAATTAATCTAAAAAGAAAAAAAATCCAATATCATGTAAATATTTGAAAAACAATATTTAATTTATATAATATTTTTGTTATAGTAATATGTAATATTTTATTATTTTATTTGTTGATAGAGATCGAATGAAGGAGAGATATTAAGTCTTTTATTGTTCTTTTCTTATATGCATATGTGTTCACCCTCTCCCTTATTTATAGAGGGTTCATAGACCGACTTAGTTTATTAAAATATTACATAATTATGTAAAAATCTATGATATATTATTACAGATATTTTCCAACAAATATTAAATAATTATATTCTAGAACAACTTTTCAACAAAAAAAAAAACTTAAATTTTTAACTTGGTATTTGACTTGTATCATTCATTAACATATAAATATATTACTAACAAATCTGAGTGTTTGTACCCCTCTCTCTCTCTCTCTTGGTATAAGTAGAAAGAGAGAAACATATTTGAGTCTTTATTGGGATATTTACATCAAAAACCCTCCCAACAACAACAACAGCCATGGCCTCGCTTCCGGTGAAGCCTCTACCTTCCGGCCACTTACAGCTTCTTCACCGAAATCTCATTACTCCCCCGTCAATGATATCCGCCGGTTTCCAAAGGCAGCATATCTTAGGAGTCCCGTCTTATCTGTGTATTGATGAATCTGTGAGGCATATGAGAAGCCATAGATCGTTGAGCAATCGCCGGCGAGTAAGCAAAAGCGCCGGCGTGTCTATGCCGGTGGCTTCGGCTGAGGATTTGCATGCGGTTTCTTGGGAATCTTGGAAGCCCGACAAGACCACCTTAGCTCCGTCGCTGAGTGACGTCATTTGGCCTGCAGCAGGTAATTTTAGTAACTAATTAAATCTGTGCACCGGGGAAATTATTATATGCTCACTTTGTTATTAAGAGTTGATGTTAATTTATTTTCTTTTTTACGTCTAGTTGATATTAATTTGGATTCTAAATATATGCATCTCATTTCATATCAGGCAAACTATGAGTCCACGAGTCCTATTTTGGGGTTTAGAAATAAATTCATATTAAAATAGAAATGATAAAAATAATATTATACTCTCTCCCCTCCTAAAAAAATTGATGTTTAAGAGTTTTTACACAAATTAAAAAATAATAAATATCTAGCTATAAATATATTATTTTCTCTCGGCAAAAAATTATTATTTAATTATGAACCAATAACAATTCATAAATTCAAATGTTTTCATTAATTATTAACATTAATTAATTTAATGTGCATAGAAAATTAATCTTTGTGGAATAAAATATTTTTTAGGAAATCATTCTTTTAGGAACAAGGAATATTAGACAGCAAGTTTCTTTGTCCGAAGACAAGGGAAGAGAGAGAGAGACAGATTGATTGTGTCTCTTCCAACGACCAAATAGCTATTGATAATAGGATATGAATCTAACTGTTTGAGGTTGACCAATTCTCAAATTTAGTAAGAATAATCATTATTAATATATTTTTTAATCAATTGTTATCTTTACTCGTAGAGATGTAAGGAACTGGTTTGTAAATTTCATAAGGTTATACATATTCAAAAATAGTCATAGTCGATCAAATCCTTATTAATTGTGGTATTATCATTTTAAGTCATGTTCTTAAAACTTTCGAACATGCATGCAAAAGGAATTGAATTATTTGGTCTATTATAGGTCACTTTACCTTCAAATATATGTTCTTAACCTTCAATCTACAACGGTTTTGATCAAATTAGATATATATATATATATATATTTATATGTATATGTATGTGTTCAAATGATTTGAAGTTTTTGTTAACTTTTGGTATGAGAAAAGGAGCGTTTGCGGCAATGGCGATAATGGGAAGAATAGATCAAATATTAAACCCTAAAGGGATCTCCATGTCGGTTGCACCACTTGGTGCCGTCTCTGCCATACTCTTCACCACCCCTTCTGCTCCTTCTGCTCGGGTAATTTCCTAAACGCTTTTTCTTACTTCGATTGAACTCTAAAACACAGCTAGCCTTAAACGCTAGGTAGTGTTGATCAACGTCATGGTGATGGGTGCATGTGTATTTATTTCAGAAATACAATATGTTCATGGCTCAAATAGGTTGTGCAGCCATTGGGGTGTTGGCGTTCTCCGTCTTTGGGCCAGGCTGGCTTGCCCGTAGCACCGCTCTCGCCGCTTCCATCGCGTTCATGGTCATCGCTCGTGCCAACCATCCTCCTGGTAATTCAATCCTACTCTTCTTTTCTGGAAGTGATACTAAACTTTTTGAACTACCGTAACTAGCCAAAATAAAGAATCAGATTTCTTATATTCGTTCGTAAGGGAGGGAAATATGAAAATCATGGGCCCTTAATATATATACGCACATACATATATGGTAGAAATTAGTTGGATGGGAGCTATATTTCGGAAATGAAAAAACGTGTTCATATCATATTTGAAATATATATATATATATATATATATATATATATATATATTGGGAAGGATAATTTAAAAAATAGAACTTGAAGTACATATTTCCACTCTCAACAGTGATGTATTGTCATGAATTTCTAAAGAGAGTGGAAATTCTTGTAGGAAAAGAAGAAAAAATAAGATAATTCGGGTTTTCATGTATCAATGTTTAATGCATAATATCGGATTTGAAATAGTTGAATGATATATATTTGCATATGATTTTGAAAAACATACAGCGGCCAGTTTACCACTACTGTTCATAGATGGAGCAAAGTTACATAAGTTGAACTTTTGGTACGTATTATTCCCAGGTGCAGCCTCTTGTATCCTCCTCTGCTTCCTCGTAAGTTACCTTCTACTTAAAAAGTATTTGCTTACCTTTTTCTGCTTTCAAACAATTTGCTTAGATGTTTTTTTTTTTTTTTTTACTTTTTTTGCAGCAAGAGATAGTATGTTACTTGAAGGAAAACTTAAAATTTTGAAAAATGGAAAAGGCACACATGTTTATATATGTATACAACACATATTCGTGGAGGAGATCCTGTGAAGATTTTTTGATTTATGTTTAGACGTTTACGGTAGATGGTCGACGTATTTCGTACCCGTACATAAATGAATATATATACGTTTCCACAAAACTTGTAATCTACTTTTCTTTTCCATTTTTGGTCTTTACGTTGAGCTCAATTAATTTACTTAAATAATAATAACGTGTATCAATGTATTATCGTACATATATATACACACGGTAGAATGTAAATTATTTTCTTCACTTAGAAGAAAAAAGTTATTTGTGTGGCACTGAACAAACTCCCGATGTTCAAAGCAGATATACCAACGGTAGGTTTACTTTAGGGTTTTTGGATTTCGTTCCAATATCTAGTAGTTATACTTTATTCTAAAAATGGTTATCCTTTCACAGTGATTTCAATTGTGATTGTTATGGCAAGAATACTGAATGCATAACCATTTCACAGGCTTCGTAAGTTAACTTGGAATTTGCAGGAAACCCCTTGGTTATCAACAAGAAAAAGTGGGGTTTATCTTCAAAATATGTATATTGTGTTACTTTTATGTAGAAAAATGTAAACCTAGAGAAAAATTAGAATTGATATGCTCATATACAAGGAGTTTGATTGGTGATGAAATATTTTAAATGTCATATCAACATTTCTTATCGAAACAAACACATGTTTTATAAAATCAGAAAAAGATGTTTTAATTAGTTTGTTGGTGGTTTTCACTTTTCAATCAATACTCTTTTCATATCAATCATATAGTCATTCGAAACTAGCCATTATCGCAACTTTAGGAATGGATAATAAAACTATCAGTCAACGAATGTGAATATTGAATAGAGTATTGACTGAAAACCATCCTAAAATCCTTTGACTACTTTTTTTTATGAAGATTGTGCCACTTACTATACAGAAAAAGTTGTATAAAGCGGAAAGCAAAATACCACCAACCTTTCAAAAACCCATCGTCACGAAAGTCTTAGTGCAGAAAAAAGTTGTTCATATCAAAAATGGATTTGGGAGAAATATATATTGAAAAGAGAGATGTCACCTGTTTTGGTTACTCAAGGCACTTCACTTGGCCTTTAGCAGTTTCAGTGGTTCTGGTTCACTATGGCTTTTGGGTTTACAAAATTGAAAAATGGTATTGACCTGAAACCATAACCAAGTTAAAGGTATCGGAACAATGTCTATCATTACAGAGTTTGGACATGTATAATTCTTCACTCTTTCCAAATGTAAACCCCGATTTATTTACATTTCAAGACTGTTAAAGCTGAAAATTTTTGAAGGAATGGGTCAAGAGTTAGTATTTTGAGTAAAATTTTCCACAGGCTCATTTCTTTCTCTCATCTCCGAGATGGAGATAGATCAGTCAAGACAGGTGGAACCCCACCGTTCTCTGCAGTCTCCAGAGCGGTGTCTGTGTGGACTGGGTGGATTAGGGATTGAAGTCTTAAGAAGTAGCTCTCGCTTTGAAGCTGGCTTCTTATGTAACGAGCTTCTGTTGTTTCTGTGTTCACTTGTGAGGGTTGTTCTGTTCCTGAGCTCTGGAGGTTGGATAATGCGCTGAGATCAAGGTCTGGGAAAACCGAGCACCGGCACCGGGGACATTTCACGTTTAAACGCAGCCACTGGTCTATGCACTCCACATGGAAATTATGGGCGCAAGGTAAACCTCTAACCTGTAAAATTCAGACAAATTCCGCTCATCTAAGGAAAGCATTGAGACAAGAAAAGCACGCAAGCACAGTATGGAAGCAAAGCTAGTGTTCAATATTTACCAGAAAAATATGAACAAGAAGTTGGTTAATCCCTAGCAATGGAGAAAATTTAGAATAGTGATGTTTAGTACCTCATGGCCAATATGGAACTCCTCTAAGCAGATTAAGCATTCACCGCAGTCATCTGGGACAGCTTTTAATCTGAACTTTGGAAGTTCTTGAATGAGTGCCTCGACAGCTTCTGTCTGTTTATCAAAGCATCAAGCATTAGATGTTTGGAATCTTGAGACAGAGATATGGTAAAAGTAAATTTGGACATAATCACATCCTGCCAATGATATCTTCTTTGACATCATTGGCAAAGAAGATTTCTGCTTCTCTACAAAATATGTCCATAGGTACTGGAAACATAATTGTTGAGTATGAGATTCCACGGATGGGAGAGATTAAAACCACGGATAGAGTAGCTTTGAGTCATATTTATGTTAGGGACAAGTTACTAAATGCTTAGGGTGCTGACAGTAAAGGACCAGACTTGCCTGAGCTGGAGTCAAGTAAAGTCCAGGATGGTATGTAGCAGCATCTTGACTTATGCCTCTCATCTCTTGGCCTGCGGCTTCAAATGCCCAGTCAGGTACCCTAATCATGTCAACTAAAATCTGGGTACAAGAAAACAGACATTGAAAAATTGCTCAGAAGTGTCAGAGACTAACTGCAACTTAGCACTTAGAAACAAAAATCAAGTGACAAACTCCGCAAATGTGTAAAGGAAGTGAAGTTGAATAATCGGATCCTGAAACTTACCCCGAACTCTGAAATCGGAATTCCCTGCTGAGCACGTAATAAGTGTACCTGTCTTCGTGCCAACCACTTTCAAGTAAACTCATATTAAGTGGGGTCCGTTCTTCAAACCAACAAAAAAAAGCTTGATAGAAATCTACCTTTCCGACACAGATGCAAGCAATGCAGAGGAGGCCACAGTAGCTGAACATCAGCCAAATGAGAAAACCCCATTTTTGGCCTTCTTCAGGTAACTATCACAAGAGAATACATACTAACTCAGCAACAGATTTCCAACAAGAATAATCATATGCCATGATCATAAAAAATGCTTACACAGTTTTTCCCCCTTGTAAACCATAGTGTACCGGTTACAGTCCAAGCCCACAAAAATGGATACAGCAGCAGAGATAGGACAGACAGGACCACCACTCTTCCACAAAACATGGCGTTCCGCTGTTGACTTCCAAAATCCCTAACAGATGTTCATACCGGAAATTATTGTGACACAAATAACCAGATATTCATAAAAATTTGCTACCTAAGGAGATAGAGAAACGTTGCAACTAGCTACTTCTGAGATCAAGCTTGCAACTCGAAGAGCCTATTCGACTGGCATATATTAGAAATTTCAAGCAAAGAAATTATATGCTTCCCAATTAGCATATATTTATCATAAACGAATCCTTCTCAATGAATTACATGCCTATCTAAGGAATAAGGATAGCAAAGAAAAGATTACGCAAAAGTTTCTTCTTGAGATAACAACTATGGGAACCGGGGAAGATTCCAAAAGGTAAGAACCTTCAAATTCACTGTAACTCTAGGACTAGGAGATTTAGATGGAACTTACAAGCCAAGTCCAGAAGCAAGACCATTGTCAACAAACATGAAGACGCGGAAGATAAACACAGTGGTGTAATCGACCTGAAGTCATAGAGACAAACAAAACCGTGAGCAAAATAACAAAATTGAAAGATTCCAAGGAAAGGAACACAAAAGAACTGAAGCTGGTAAAAAGCAAGAGTAACAAAAAAGTTGAACTGACGGCACCTACCACTATCCATATATGCAAAGGGTAATCGCACGAATGATATCTCTTCCAATTGACAGCTACAATGATTCTACAACGCAAAAATCATTAAGGAAACGAAATCGAGAGGTTATCTAGATCACCTTAAACCCTAGCAAAACAAAAAATTCAGTACAAGATTTCGACTAGTTCCTCTATTTAATGAGAACCAAAACTAAAATCAAATCTTCAAGAGAACAAAAGAAGAAGAAGATGTAAAATTTACTCTACTTTTAACTTCTGATTAACCCAACAATACCTAAAGCGAAAAAACAGTATCTTGTTCATCGTATTCTTATATAGAAAACTGGAGAAATCATCTCCGGAACTGAGAATTCTCAGCTCGATCCAAAGCAAGAACAAAAATTTATACCAGAAAAACAAAAAAAACTAAATTTCGCGGAATCAAACTAGCATAGAGATATAAGGATACACACTAGTCGCAAGCATCGACAAGAAGAACCCATCGTACCTGCACAATTTATAAAACGTTACCAACAAAAAGTCTGAAACCACTAAAACTCGAAAAATGGGAATCGATGATCCAAAATCGAAATCTGTCTCCTTTAGTCTTTAGATCGACCCAAGTGAAGAGAAACTCACCACTTGAAATCGACACCTCTCATCGCCATGAGAGGTGGGGAAAAGAACGAGGAGAGTTAAATTCCGAGAGAAGGGGGAGAAACCCTACGAAAGTTTTGAAGATCAAAATGGTTGAATCGGTTATCGAAATCCTCAGCTGATGCAGTATCCAAGCGGATTAGGATCGGGAGTGAGAAAGGAGAAAAGGGAGGGATTTGGAGCCAACAAAGTTGCAAAATTGCGATGAAGAAAAGAAATTAAAGACAAAACGGAAACTTCTGGCTGAAGAAGAAGTAATCACGATTTGGTCATTTTTAATTTTTATGCGTTCAACATTTTTTTGTCATTTTTAGTAGTTAAACCTTTATCAAAAGTAAAATAAAAATATATCAATCGTGCTAGATTATTTACTAATTAGGTTCATCTATTTTACAGCAAGAAAATAATTTAACAATACATCTCCACTGATAATAAATAAATACTATTTCACCAAAAGTTTATGTTTCAAACAAATTAAAAAAAACTATGTAAATTTCTATTATGTTTTTTCTAAATATATTAACAATAATTATCTTTTTAATTAATAGTAAACTGAAATACTAGGAATAGGAATAAAAAAGAGATTTAGTTTTTTAAAATTACATTAAAAATATAAAACGACACTCTTTATAAAACAAAATAAAGTTTTAAAACGGATTTTTTGTGAAATAGAGGAAATATTATTTTATTTATTTTGGTGAAATGAAACTAAATAATAAAAACTTTGAAATTTTTTATATATCTTTAAATGTTTTTAATTAATTGTTAAGTTCTAGTTTTAAAATATATATATATATATATATATATATACCACTCTTACTTTGTTAGAATATGTCTTCAAGTGTCGATAAAGTTATTGTTGCATTTTCCGTTTCGTGTGTTTTTCAGTTTCGATAAAAACCTTGCTAAACCAAATGAACGCATGTCTAAGTGTTTCAGCTATGTGTGATATGAAAAAAAATAACAGTAAGAACTTGAATACACATTTATTGAAGTATCACAATCCTTTTACTCAAGTTACAACCCTTGGCCTTAATTTTATTATTGTAACTTTTATAGAGCCTCTTTCTTTTGTTTGAGCATTTATAATGAGACAAACTGCAGAGATCAGATCCAGGCAGGCTTATCCAAAGCAGTGACGACTGCCTTGATCTGCAAGTAATTGCTGAGACTGTATATGCCTTTCTCTCTGCCATTACCACTCATCTTGTAACCACCAAATGGAATGGCTGCGTCAAAGACGTCGAAGCAGTTAACCCAAACGGTGCCAGCTTTCAAAGCCCTCGAAACCCTGTTTGCGGTATCCAGACTCTTTGTGAAAACCCCTGCGGCTAGCCCGTACCTCGTCTCGTTCGCCCTCTTTATCACCTCATCCACATCCCTGAACCCAACATTACATTTTTGGTTTCGGCTTTTGAAAATATAGAAAAATAGTAACCAGCGTTAAACCAAATCTACTATGGTTCGACTTTTGTTCAGTCTTTCAGATATCTAATAACTAGACCTATTTTAACCATATTGTGACTTATTTGCTTACTGGATCGGTTTTTTTGATTCAGATTAGTTTGGTTTACCCCGATTAAACATCTCTACTATTCTACTAATCACATATCCCATCATGAGTACCATGGTAGATTAAGTCTAGTTCACTGTTATAGTGTTATTGGTAACTCTACGTACCTGAACTTCAAGATTGATTGGACTGGACCGAAAATCTCTTCTTGAGCGATAAGCATGTTGTCCTGTATTTGTTCAAGATTAATGCCATGGAGAATCGAAACCAAAGAACATTAAAGACGTCTTGGAAGAGTTTTCTTTTTACCTTAACATTAGAGAAGACTGTAGGTTGGATGAAGTAACCTTTGTCTCCAATCTGATCACCACCACATTCAAGAGTGGCATTGCTTTCGACACCTGACCTTATGTACTTCATCACTTTCTCAAACTGCTTCGAGTCAATCTATACAGAGTTTAAAAAACCCAAAATCACAAAACCAATCAACAAAATATTTTTAAAAAGCTAAACTCTTTTTAATGCAAGGAATGTGTATGTGTTACCTGAGGACCCTGTTCAATGCCTTTCTTGAAAGGATCACCAACCACACGTTTCAGTGCACGTGCCTTTGATTTCTCAACAAACTCATCATACACTTTCTCATGAACATATGTACGAGACCCCGCACAGCAACATTGCCCCTACAAAAATATTACTCAACATCTCAAAAACTAGCTAAGAGATTGAGTCAGCTTAGCGCAAGGTATATATTCTACTATTGACAAAACCTGGTTGAAGAAGAGGGCAAAGTGTGCTTGCTCTACAGCTTTATCGATATCAGCATCTTCGAATACAATGAACGGTGATTTCCCTCCAAGTTCAAGAGTTACCGGCTTGAGATTGCTGCTAGCAGCCAATCCAAGTATAACTTTGCCCGTATCAGTCGATCCTGTGAAAGCAAGCTGCAGGAAAAAGAACACTATAACATAAATTTAGTTTCTTAAAAAAGTTAAGAGCAAGCAAATTGATATCTCTACCTTGTCTACATCCATGTGACTCGCGAGGGAAGCACCCGCTGTTGGACCAAATCCAGAAACTATATTCAGAACACCAGGAGGAAGACCCGCCTATTATAAATTTCAAGAAACAATGTTACTCATAGCAACAATGGAAAGTAGAAAACGAAAAGAGATTCTATCGCATGTATCTTACTTCAAGTAAAAGCTTGCCGGCATAGAAAGCGGTAAGAGGCGTTTGTTCAGCGGTTTTGAGAACAATGGTGTTACCACAAGCAAGAGCAGGACCAACTTTCCAAGCAAACATCAAAAGCGGAAAATTCCAGGGAATGATCTGTCCAGCTACACCTATTGGTTCATGCAATGTCTGAACATGATAGTTTCCATCTGCTGGAACTGTCAGCCCATGAATCTTATCCGCCCATCCTACACATCAAAGCAAAACCAAGAATGTTCATTCACAGAAACTAACACCAAAAGCAAGAGAATTTCACAAGAATTCTCAAGATTTAAGTTAGTGTTATGATACCAGCATAGTAACGGAACAATCTGGCGAACATTGGAATCTCTACGGTCTTAGATTGTTGGTAAGGCTTGCCATTGTCCCATGTCTCTAGAGACGCCAGCTCTTCGCTGTGTTTCTCAACCAAATCTGCGAACCTCAGCATTACTCTTGACCTTTCCTGAAACCCAAATCATAAACCAAATGAGACCATATCACAATAAAGTTCATAACCCTAAATTTAAAGACCCAAGAAGAGTATCTATATACATACATAAGCACTCATTTTAGGCCAAGGTCCTTCATCAAAAGCCTTCCTTGCAGCTTTCACCGCCCGATTGATATCTTCAGCATCGCCTTCAGCTACGTGCGCAATGACTTCGCCTGTCCGCGGATCAAGAGTCGGAAACGTCTTACCTAAAATCAACAATTCCAAAAATCAACTATTACTGCTCATGGAACTGGAATCTCAAGACTCAAAATTTGCACTTTTACCAATTCCATCTACTCGGGAAAAAAAAATGAAAACTTTAATCACCAGAAGCAGAGTCAACGAAGTTCCCATCGATAAGGAGCTGTGTGTGAGAAACTTGAACCGAGGGATTTATGATTTGCTCAGCAGCAGAAAAGGTTCCAAATCTCCTTAAGATCCCTCCATTTCTCCCTGAAAATTGTCATGTTTATACATCATAATCTAGATTCGCCATAAACCCACAAATCAAAGAATCTAATTTTCAGTCTATTTCATTGGAAATCACGTTAATTTGGGGAAGTTAGCATAAGTTTAGATGTAAACGACGAATCAGCACATATTTGATCTAATAAATTTGAAGCATGAAGATACTTTGAGAGATTCACTGAATCAGAGACATCGAACAGTGATTTATTAGTATGTGTGGAGTACCTTGAAAACGAAGCAATAAGGGAGAGGAAGCTGACAAAGATCGAGATAATAGAGAAGACACTCTACGAGCCGCCATGTATGCACAACCAGCTTCAAGCTTCAAGCTTCAAGCTTCAAGCTTCAAGCTTCAAACGTCAAAGTTCTTATCTTTTCTTGAGTTTTCTTCCTCTCTAGTCTTTCTTTAATGGGATTTATTTATATTTGTGTGATTTGAAGGAGGAAGAATCCAACGGTCGAGATCTCCTGCAATCTCTCACACATGTCGCTTAACTTACACTCTCTTGGTTCGTGTTGCCCTACTTTGAATGGCTATTTGACTATGAACGTTTTGTCCGTTTTCCAATAAGAAAAATATGAAAGACAAAAGAAGCGATTCATATTGTAATAAGGAAAAAAAATACTGTTTTTCCTTAATAATTTAATAAGATTCGGGGGAAAAAAATAATAACATAGACAAAAAGCTATGAGTTGTCTTGCCATGCGTGAACTCTGATCTTTTTGTATGTGTATCCATATTGATTCAATATTCTTTTTTTCTTTCTTCCATTTTAGTTCCGACTACAAATAAAAATTAATATATTGCGGATATTCATTTTTTTTTTTGTGGAATTTTGGGAATTATAATGGAAAGAAGATATTTATAAATGCAATAGTTGCAAGTTATGGTGGGATGTCGTTTTCTAAGAGGTAGTTGTGTCATCTATTTGATATGTTTTTCATCTTTTCTTGTAAATATAGGTTACTTTGTGGATTGTGATCTTGTAGTCCTTTGAAAGTTTTCCACAAATAAAGAAAAATTCGTCTGACTTTTGTTTCTGCTATAAATATGGAGATTTAAATTCATAACATTTGTTTGACTGCAGAGGCAAAATTGTACTGCTCAAAAGGTTAGTAATCAAGAAAATGATTCAAGTTTACAAAAATGATTAAAGTTGAGAAAAATGTGATTTCATTCTATGTTCTTTTTTAAAATAATTTTTTAGATTTCATTCTATGTTTATATATGACACATTATCAATTAAAATCACATATTCTTGTTTAAAAATTAAAATTATGGCATATATGAAAAAAAAAATATATATATATATATGGTTTTTGAATATGATCGCGGGATTTAATCAATTTATGTGAAATATTGAACAATAAAATGAGAGGGATTACACATTTTTGATTTGCACAAAACACATAGAAGAAGAAAAATATACTGTGTTATCAAAATCATTTTCGTCCAATCAAATAGTGAAATGACTATATCCTTTATATATTTTGCACTTATATGTGCCGCGGAATTTTATTTTTATAGACATGATGGTCATCTCCAAACATGTCCAATTGGGTCTGTTCGTGTAAACAGAGCATCCTCTCCCGAAATGAAAACTACGAGGAAATCGTAAAATTTTTGAAAAACCGTAAAATTTTCGAAAACTGTAAAATTTCCGAAAAACCGTAAAAATTTTAGAAATCGTAAAATTTTCCTATCTATATGAATCATGTATGGTTATAATGTTCCCTCGTTTTTGTCTTCATCCACCATTAATTTCATACGGTTAAGTCAATTAGGTTTGTCCATGTCCAGTTGGACTGGACATGTCCAAACGGAATTTTGTTTTTGTGGACATTAATGGTCATGTCCAAAGATGTCCGCGTTCAACTGGACATGTGTCCAATTGGACAAACTCAAACTTGGACTCGGCAAACCCGCGGACAACTGTCCAATTGACACCTCTGGTCATTCTCATTATTTTGACCAAAAGTATGGTCATTTGCCAAATTCACTCTATAATTAATTAATTTTTAAAAATTCACCTAAAATGTGTTAAGACAGTACTTAGTCTTATATTAAAACCGAGGGCGTGATCTTATCAGTTTCAAAGCCCAATTTAATTGTGAAACCTACTAGGCTACTCCTATCTAGAGAGAACTGAGAAGTCCATACCAATAAAGGCTGTACGTAATCATGTTTCTTTATATACCTAACTAATATTCTTGGTTACAGCAAATCAAGTCAGTGTCTGAAAATCCTAAATGCATTTGTCACAACAACAAAAATCAGAAGAATCCTGGATCCTCTGGTTTAAACATTTTAGGCATCTTCAAAGATGGATCATCAGGATCAATTCTTGAAGACCCTCTTTGGTTCCCTAAGACAACTCTTCTCGTATTAGCCGCGAACTTAGACGCTAATATCGTCGCACTCCAATTCTGATTATTGCTGCCGTTCTCGTCACCGTTGTTACTACTTTCGGGCATGATTTCTTCGTATTGATAGTCTCCATCATCGTCATAATAGTAGTCATCTCCTTCCTCTTGCCTAGCTAACTCCATTGCTGACTTCCTCTTCACGTATCGTCTCCACGCAGCTTGTATAAAACAAGTTCCCCATGCTCTCCATTGATGTGAATAGTATCTGATCAGAGTCAAAACATAGAGATCAAGAAACCTTATAGCGTATCAAGCAAGAAACCTTTATTGCTTTTGAGACAATAAACGAGTATTACCTGAAAGCATGTTGGAGTTTCTTGCTGTGGAGACGTCTGAATTGGTTAGCGACGAACTTCAAGTCCTCTGCTCGGAGAGCGAAAGCTTCTACTTCTGAGAGAGTCCTCACGGTTCTCGTGGACAATGGGAGATTAAGAGTAATGTTTGGCATTAAAGCCCAGGTTAAGAGCTCTTCACCGCAGAAATCTCCTGGTCTAAGCGTGATGGAGTTAAAGAATCCTGACCGTCCACCATCTGTAGTTGAACTCTCCATCTGACCTCTAATGATGAAAAGCATCTCGTTTACAGGATCGCCTTCGCGTGTCACATACGTGTCTTTTGTGTTCAAGGACGGAACTAGACGCTCACATATCGCATCCAAGAGCTGGTCATCCATCTGTGCAAAGAACGGCACCTGAAAAATCAAAAGAACGAAAAATTAAGGTTTATTACTTGAGTTGAAAGTAATCAAATTGTGGTGTTTTCCTGGTGTTGCTTACACGGCGAACGAGGGCAAGACAGAGATGTCGTTGGATCTGTCGACGAAGATCCAACGGTAGAGCCCGTAGAATGGCTTCTTCGTCGACTCCACGAGTTGTTAGCCATTTGTATTGGACGAATCGCCTTACACGCTCTTGTAACTCTTGTGGCAATTGCCTATGTCGCATCCATTCCTCTGTGTCTCTTCTTTTGACTCTCCATTCGTCTAACCTAGCCGTCGTCGATTGCAGATAGTTCTTCAAGAATTTGAGAAATCACTTAGACTCCATTAAAAGCTATGGAAGAAGCGAAATTTTATATGAATTTAATAAATTACCTGAACATTTCCAATGAGATGAGAGAAGAAAACGAGACCCGCAACACAGATGAAACAACTGAATATAGTTTCACTACTCAGTGTACTCGCTTGAAGACTCTGTCCATAAGAGCTACACAAACCAAATTAAAAAAAAAAATCAGTAAGCAAATCGCAAAAAAAACTGCGGTTTTATTTGATTCAAGACTGCTGAATATTAACCAACCTGAGGTTACGGAGACCCCACCAAAGACAGTAGAAGTATTTATCAAAGAAAGGAGAAGAAGTGACGTCATTAGTGAACGCATCACCGAACATACCAAACTGGAAATGCTGGTCATCGTCATTGCGTGCATCACAGTTTGAGAGAACCCGAGTGATCCGCATCCAAGCTTGTCTACCTGGATCCTGCAATGATCCACAGTCTAGAAACAAGAGACTACACGAGGGTGAATGCGTTGCGTTCATCTCTTTAGTGCACTCTCTTCTCCAGCATTCGTGCTGTCTCTGGATCGATAAAACGTACCAAACCGATCCAAGAACCTAAAAGGGAAACCTAGTTGTAAAACAGATTTTTAAGTCATGTAGAGAAAGAGAAATGGTTACTTACGTGGCTCACAAGTAAGTAGAGGAGGAGATTGTAGGCTGCACCAGACCAGGCTGTTTTGGCTGCGACTCCAGTGGCTTTAATGATCCGACGGTTGAGAGGAAGCATGACGAGGAAGCGAGGCACGTACTGTATCAGGACGATCAAGGAAAGTGTGTGGTTCTGATGAGCTGCGTATCTGAATTCTCCAGCATTTGGTATCACAAACCAAATCATTATCTGAGAAAAATAGAAAGATTTCAATTTAAAGAACAGAACGGTTTCTTGATTACTAATAGTTCACTAATTTTGTGATTTATCTTAATTTTTAATGCGGTTATGTACATTGATGAAAACAAAAAGTATTTTATCATTCCGAAAGTTTTCAATTAAAGTAAGTTTTTTTTCCCTTTCTTGCATAGTTGATTATGCATTTTCGATTCCACCATTATAGTGCACATATTTGTTTTCATTTTCATACATTTTACGATTCCGCCATTGTCACCTATCGGAACCCTAGAAAAAAAATTGAATTGAACCTGAGGAAGAGGAAGCGAGGCTGCGAGGTCGATGACGAACTCTGATTTGAGGTAACGGATGGCGATTTCACGGCGATCCATGACGAGCTCTCCGCGACCAAAGACTCTAGAGGATTTGGAGACAAAAGCGGTTTTGAATTTGAGGAGAATGTGGATGAGGAAGGAGAGATCGGCTAGGGTTCGGAAAAAGGTGACGAGGATTCCAAAACGGACATCGATGGACATACAAGCGGTTCCGGCTTGGACAATGGGGAGATAGAAGTAAAGAGGGTCGAGGAAGAGAGCGAGAAGGCAGGTGATGAGGAAGATGTGGTTCCATCTCGTGATTAGGTCACCTCCCGGGTCGAGGGTTTTGTCACGGAGCTCCGAGAGGATGGATCGGCGGCGTTGGTTGCTGGGGTCGTTGTGGTGGTGACGGAGGGAAAATGCCGTCGGGAAATTGCGGAACCGTGCGGAGGTGTAGAGGTGGAGGTTGCTCATTTGGGGTTTTCGTGTGTTTCAAGTTATGGAAGGGAGAGATTTGTGGGAGTGGAAGAATGAGATGATGTTGGAGACAATTCAGGAGAGGAGAAAGAGAGAGAGAGACTGTGTCTCTATGAAAAAGTATTTTAGTTTAAAGAAAAGTAAATTATCGAGTAAATATTTAACAATTAACATAAGTTTAGTAGATTTTTTTTTTGCTTCCTTTCAAATAATGTTTAAAAGACCCATACAAAGAGACTACAGAGGCAAAAACAGAGAGAAATTTAAGTTATAGTTTAGCTTGGTTATGTTTTGTAATATGTGTGTTAAATTAAATTTTATAAACTAATAAAAAGATGTGGTGTAGGTATATAAATATTTAAAAAATGAAAGTATATAAGATGTTTCTTCGTAATAAAAATTCATGATCGAGATGTTTAAAACTAAATTCGCATTTGAATATTATATATATGACTTAGTCTATGATTGCTTAAAATATAAAAATGTAGCCAATGTTTTGATCTGAAAACAGTTTCGTGTTGGCTTGTATAACACCAAAACCCTTCAATTCTGTTTCGATCCTTTTGTAATGGAAGTTGGACAAGCAGATCTTGAGCCAGAGACCACCTCCGATCCGCTTCTCCGTGGCTCGTCTTGCGGTTCCTGCCTCCCCGGCTTCCAAGCCAACACCGTTAAATCCTCCTGGTGGCAGAGAGTTCATAGCAACCACCACCACAAGCCACGGTGGTGGGTACGGGCGTTTCTAAAGATCCGAGAGTGGTCGGAGATTGTAGCTGGGCCACGGTGGAAGACTTTCATCCGCCGATTCAACCGCGATGGACGCCGCGGCCGTGACTGGGACGATAGCGCCAAATTCCGATATGATCCTTTGAGTTACACCTTGAGTTTCGAAGACGAATACAAAGACGACGACGACGAAGCTGGATTTGGTGGACTCCGAAGCTTTTCGATGCGCTACGCTTCTGTCCCCGTTGCTTCTAGTAAAGCTCCCGCCGTTATCATCGTTGACGCCGTGAAATGATGATATCTCTTGAGGCGAGTTCTACGATAAGCGTTTGAAAAGTCTCTCGCGTGAGTTGCGTTTCCTCCTTGTTTATTTGTTTACGTCAAGTTTAGTTTGCTTTATTATTTATCGTTGAAAGTTACTCCTCTTTCTATGTGTCATATAAAATGTATCACGACGGCTAATATTTTGATTCTATAATTTTTCTGTCTTCTAATGACGGTAGATAATGTTGTTAACAAAAAGTAATGAGGGTTTCTTTGTTAGATAGTTTAATTGTTGTACAAAAGATTATGAAAGTGACCGTTAGTTCACTTAGTTTTCCTTTTTATTTGTATAAAGTTAAGTTTTGTTTGATTTTCAAAAAAAAAAAAAATTTGGTTTGATAATTTATCTATCGTTGAAAGTTTTTTTTTTTTAAACCATGTAAAAGGTCTTCTTGATGTTCATGTAAAACTCATCATTGCCCTGCTTGGTCTTGTTGATGGTCGATGTTTGCGCAAATGTTAAAATCGTCATTATTTATGTGAAATATCTTTTATATCGTGTGTACTAAGTGTTATGGTCATTTATGGAAATGTGGACAAAAGGAAAATGTTATCTACTATATTTTTATGTTATGAACAAAAGAGATTAAGAAATTGTTCTCTTGTTATTGATGTATTTCGCAAGATATAACATATATATAGGATACAATTATACAAAGATAGGGTTTAGCTTGGAGATTAAGTAATTTAGAATATTAGTGAACAAACTGGTATGATTGTCATATAAACTCGAGGGTCATTAGACTTTTGGTCCTTAACATCTCTTTCATGTAGAAGATTAGTTCTTCGTTTATTTGAACTTCAGACCCAAATTTTCTCTTACATACAATATTCTAACATTCATCTTGTATATACTGAGTTATTCATACTTTTCTTGCAAAAGATAATTCACTACAATGCTCCCAGTTCGAATTTACAAATAGATACCAAAGTCATCATATCATTGGACAATATAACTAAATAAGCAACGCTAAATAGGTATTAATCCGTGTATATTATTTCTTTTCGCATTATCTAATCACAAAAACTATTCATAGACGATTTCATGTCTGTAGTACTAGTAAGTAGTAACTAAGGAAGACTAAGTACTCAAGTATTGTCTCCTTGATGCAACCAAAAAACCACCTATTTTGTTTATCAAACCGAACCATAGTACTCTCTTCTCCTTCTCTGACCAAAACCAGATCTTTGACATAGACATACTCTCTTTTCTACTACAATACGTTAGAACCTACCCAAACCACCAGAGTCCTGTTTTACCGAATTACCCTCGTGAACGGAGCAGTTATTACCGGTATTTCCCTCACGAGAAGACGAAGACAGAGCCACCACAAAATCTTGATGGCATTCAAGATACTGATGCGTGCCCATCGAGTAACACCTTCTTGGCACTCCCACCCCTATTTCACCTTTGACTTCATGCCGTTGACTTCCGTTAGTACTTTTGAAACTCCCGAAACGAACAGAGAAGACTCTTTTCGAAAGAGATTCTTTGCCTGCGTCGACCTGCTGCTGATGCCCGGACATGGGGACGACAAGGGTCTCCACGTGGTTGAAGCAGAAGCTTGAGGAATCGAAGTTTGAGGCTGAGAGTGACCGTCTGCAGAGAGGGCAAGTAGAGTTGGAGAGAAGCCACATGTCGATACAGTGAAGATGGAACGCGTGGCTACAGACTGGGAGTAGCCTGAGCTTGTCTGCGTCGGAAAACTCACTTAGACATACGGCGCAATCGAATGACTCTTTCAGACTCATGGTTACATCACCATAAAGGAACACGGGAAGTGCATCAATAGCGGTCTGGTCTAGACCAGAGTCGTGGAGGAAGAAGAGGTGTTGGAGCTGAGGGGAGGAGGAAGAAGAGAGATCTGGGTTGGGGTTGAAGTGGGGAATTTGAAATAAGCTTGAGGACTTGCGGAGTAATTTGAACATTAAGTGGAGGACACCGAGAAAGACGATGATAAGAGCAAGAACAGAGATAACCAAACATATAACAGAGATTATAGAGTTTGAAGATGAATCTTTCTGGTTCAGAAGAGTTATTGCCGCCGCTGCAGATGAAGTTTTAGGTGAAAGAGCCTCTGTTTCATGGATTTCAGACAAAAGCATCCTACACATTTTGGTGTTTGAAGAGAAGAAACGGTTTTGAGTTTAGCTCAGTGATCACTCTGTAAAATATATAGTAATGAGATAAAAAAATCTGATAGAGATTTCACACATTCTGTCTTGTTTATTTCCCAGACCAAACACGCTTTAAAAGTGTATAATTTAAAAGCTTTTCATTGTCCCCTCCTCTTTTTATGTTGGTGACTGATTTAACATGATTTGTAGCTAAAACCATAATCATTGTTAGCTAAAAAGACCATACAATGTGATTAGGATTTCACCTTTAGAAGGTCAAGAACCGCAATAAGCTGGAGAAAAAAAAAACAAGAATATGATTAAGAAAACTACACTTACGGAAAACAAAATTCCATCAGGCCCACCATTGTCTTCCACTTAGATGTTCTTAAATCATTAAACATGGCTTGCCTTCTAATACATAATCTCTTCACTCCCACTCATTTGTCATTATATATTTGGAAACTAGAGTCTATGTAAATACTTTTGTGATGATTCATTGTCCCATGTTTCACAAAGGATCTTTCAAGAAGTCAAAACTCAAGCATTAGTGTAAGTAAATAAATAACACACAGATTGTCGGCTGAAAGATAATGGGATTTTGGCAGATAGAGTAAAGATGGTTTTATGAGAATTTCCTCAGATCAATATAATCAATTGATCAAAGATACAACAATACTTTTTAGTTCTTTAAATTATTCAAATCATGTAATGTGCCCTTACAAGTTATAAATCCTAGCAAGACCACAGGTAAATGTACACTCAGAGCGAGGGCACACAACTTTGCCCGCAGATATCCTGAGTGTCATCTCAATTATGTAAAAACGTTTTAACGAACAAGTAGTTGCAGCTCATTTCTTCCACGGATTATCACCGTAGTAATAGGCGGTTCCAACCATTAAAGCGACAGTAGCACCCTGGACGACCACCCTAGCTCTCATCAAAACCTGACCCAACTGGGAATTGCCTCTTCTGAAACTAATCAGCCCAGCGGTGAGCACTCCCGCAGTCATAAGTGCGCCTGCAGTAGTGTTATTCACAAGGAATTATCAATTTTGAATGTCTAACAACATTGACCACAGTGGCGCATATTCAGAGAGAAACAAAGTCAAGCCCACATGAAGGAAAGATATGAATAATATATAGTGAACTCCATGATTTTGTCATTGCTTGACAGTTTAACACATTGAAACAAACAATCTTGTATCTGTCAATGTTTTTTTTTTTTTGTCAAACTGTCTCTGTCAATGTTTATAGACACATATAAAGGCTAATTACAAATTCTCATACAATTTACAAAAGGAACAATCTCTGTGGATAAGAATCAGCACGAGAACATAAAGACTAATTCAAGAAACTGATATCATCAACAAATTTGTTGTTACTGATTTTTGAAATATGTCTGCAGCTCCACAACAATCACTTACATCTATTATGAATAGAGTTTATACAATCCGAAAAAATGTATCTGATCTCTAATTCTCTATAGCTCTACCATCCAACATACTTGAGATTCTCTAAAGAAAAATCATAAATACCGACACAAAATTGTAACAAAACCCACAAATTGTATCTCAATTACATAACTTATTAATCATTTCAGAACCTATTGTATCGCACTTGGGATCCCAAAATTCTGAATAGCATGATTCTGATTGTGAATCAAAGGGAACAAATTGTGTTCAGAGAGAGATAAGGAAAAAAAAAACCCAGACACTAAATCAGCAGCAATCTAATAAAGAGAACCTGGAAATTGGCAACCCTAAAAACATTTGAAAGCCCAAAAATCAAAAATGGATTTCGTGAAATGAGATCAAAAGAAAGAGGAAATGAATGAATCAGGAAACGAAGAAGACAAACCGAGAGGAACGAGAGGATTCCTGACACGCTTCTTCTCCTGGAACAGATCTTCCATGTCAGGTTCTACCGCACTCATCTTCTCGACAAACCAATGCGAAAACCAAAGAGGAAGAGAAACAAAGTGAAAAGAGAGCGAAGTATAAAAGTAGTCACGCGTGGCCTGTTCGTCACCAGAGACCGTGTGACGACCAGCCGGTTCTTTCAAACGAGTCGGGTCGTGTCGTGAAACGGGTCGGATTCGAGAATGTTGAAAAGACCCAAAATGGGATACAAAAAGTCCATTGGGCTCTTCTGACGCCCACGTCCGCGAGGGCATGTAATGATTTTCGGCCGAATACATGTGTTTTCCCTTAATTTTTTTTTTTTTTTGTCTTTTGTTTCTTGTTCTTGGATTAAAGTCAAATATCACGTGACAAAGTTTTGATGCGCATATTAACAAGACACTAGAATTAATCCCATGCTACAACATGGATTAATGTATTTTTAAAAATTTAGAATTATAAATTTATTTTTATAGTTATTCTGAAATTTTATACACGCTAAAATGAGTTTTCGTTAAAATGTAATTATAATGAGAGAATATATTCTTTTGTTAAGATTAAATAATCGTAATCTAGAGTATAAAGAATATTGATGACATATAAGTTTTATACTCGTGATCTATAAATCAATAAATGAACAAAATCTAATCTAGTTTTCCTTATTAGTGGTTAGAATTTAAAATTGTGTGTTTTAGGTTTTATTTTATTTAAAAAAAAAAAGATAAACATGTAATGCAGGTTTTAGGTTTTGCAAAATAAAATCTTTCACAATATTTACATGTTTATTGACATTATCGATTATAATATTTTTTTTTAAAAAAGATTTTGATTAATTTTAAAAACAAAAAAAAAAACAGAATGATATTTAAAAATTTATGCAATACATGTTATTTTGAAATTTGTTATTTATTAGAAGTTATTTTTTCCATAAAATCTCGATAATAATTATAGAAGATTCAGTAAGAGGTTTAGGTAAATAAGTAATGAGATATTTAAGGAAATATCGATATTTAAGGATATTTAGGTAAATCTCGATATATTTGATTTAATTTCCTTAAATAATCTTTGATTTTAATTAAATTATCACATAATAACTAATGACTAAAATACTCTTAATGAGGTATTAAAATTTGTTTTTTGATGTAATGACAATATGATGTAAATATTTATATTTTTTAATGTTTATTTATAAGTATACTCTCTCTATATAATGTTTAGTTACACTTTTACGTGACAAAGTTCCATTTGTTCTCTTCGATTCTTTTAGGGTTGGTCTTCCAGCTTTTTGATGCGCACATTATAACAAGACATGCTCTAATTATGATAAAATATATAAGGAGGTCGCTTTGTCATATTTGTGCTTGATGCAGTGATGTACTGTTCGTATTGTGGCTGATGGAGATGCCGTAAAACTCAAAGCTAGAGCTTAGCTCTTCCTCTACCACCTCAATGATGTAGCTGATATACTTTAAGCTGACCAGAGGTAAAGTGGATGTGAAAAGTACCGAAGGTATTGTTTCCTTTTGTGAGTAGGATTTTTTCAGAGAAATCTATTCAGATACATAAACTTTCATTTAGTTTTTTTTTTTTTTATAAAAGCACTTGCAAATGATGTTTTCAATAAATTGGGTTATTGTGTTTGCTTTTTCTTAAAACATCGGTCTGGCCTTTTCCATTTGCATTAGTTCTTTGGCTTGGGTCCATATATCATTATACTTGATGTGTGCTACTCTGCATACAATAGCGTCCACCCTATTAAAAATCTTATTTTCCAAGATTTTTTTTTTTTTATATTTTACTAACAAACGACTGAGGTTAGTACTGCATTAGGCTTGGGGCATTTTGAGCATGATGACTTTGGGCTTGTACGTTATTATAGAAATTACTCTCCAATCTCCATTTACAAATATAGTGAAAACATATATATCTAAAGTAAATCGGCGCATAACCTGGTATATTGTTTTAAAAAATGCTAAATAAAACAATAAAAACCAAGAAAAAAAAAGAAAAAGCCTCTAAGAGAGGAGAAATCTCTGGAATCAAGATTGCAAGCTCAGCCCCTACAGTCTCACACCTCTTGTTCGCGGATGATTGTTTGTTCTTATGTAGAACAACAAAAGAAGAACTATTAACCCTGAAAACCATTCTGGAAGAGTATAGAAGGATCTCAGGTCAGAAGGTTAACTTTTCTAAGTCAAGTTTGTTGTTTGGGAGACATATTTCAGAGCATGAGAAGATAAACCTTAAAGGAGTGTCAAGAATCCAAAGTGAAGGGGGAAAGGGTTTTATCTTGGATTGCCTGAAATGTTTATAGGCTCCAAGACAAAGATCCTGGGTTATCTCCATGAGGTTGTTGATAAAATGCTGAAATCTTGGAAAACCAAGTTCCTCTCTCATGGGGTTGAGGAAACCCTTATCAAGGCCGTGGCTCTAGCCTTACCTACCTTCACGATGACCTGCTTTAAGCTCCCAAAAGGACTGTGTACCAAGATAACTTCCAAATTGGCTCAATTTTGGTGGCGTAATCCAACAACAGGAAGAGGGATTCACTGGAAATCTTGGGATAAGATCAGTATCCCCAAGAGAGATGGAGGGCTAGGGTTCAAGGATATTGAGGGCTTTAATCAAGCTTTATTGGTTAAAGAACTATGGAGGCTGTTTAACAAGGAATCTTCTCTGTTAGCAAGGGTCTTAAAAAGTAAGTATTATCCAAACACATCTCCCATTGAAGCTTCGCTTGGCTCTAGACCATCCTTTGTTTGGCGTAGTATCTGGGGAGCTTAGAAGCTTATGAAGTTGGGTATGCGTAAGGAATTGGGTAACAGGTCAGATTTGAAGATGTTAAAGGATCCATGATTACCAACAAAGCCTCCTAGGCTTCCTATCCCAAGAGAAGGTTTTGATCCAGCAAGTTTCTGTCTCTCTCATTTTAAAGAAGCAAATTCGGATGAATGGAATTTTATATGTTAGAAAAAGGGTTTTCTGACTAGGAGAGGAGTCTCATCACGCAGGTCAAACCAGGGAAAATATACACTCAGCCAGCTTATTCTTGGGTTTACAACAACAATGGCGACTATTCTGTCAAGTCAGGTTACTGGTTATGGAGGAATGTGTTACAACCTGAAGATGATCCTCTTATGGTCTCCAATCCCTCTACTAAGCCCTTATTTGAAGCTTTGTGGAATATCAAAGCTCCCCCAAAAATAAAGCACTTCGTTTGGAGATGCTTGTCTAATTGTTTGGCAACCCGGGAGAATATGAAAAAGAAAAGATTGACAAAGCACGGGTTCTGTTCTCTGTGTCCTGATAAAGAAGAGTCTGTCAGTCATATTTTGTTTCTGTGCCCTTTTACAAGGCTGATTTGGGCACTTTCTCCCTTTGGCCACCTGTTTTTTTCGGAAGCCTCGGTTTCTCTGTTTGCAAATTTTAACTCTCTGTTGTTACCTGTAGAGATGGAAAAGTCTGAGAATCAATTGAGACATAAGATCTGGCCTTGGATCATATGGAAACTTTGGAAATACAGGAATGACTTGGTATTTTCAGCTGTGGAGCACCCCGCTAAATCTTTGGTGGATGAAGCCCTTCAAGATAGTGAAAAATGGTTCAACTCAAATCCAGGAATCTCAGTCACTAGTTCTATCTCTCAGGGAGCTGGACGGGAGAAGAAGTAGAAGCCGCCTTCTATTGGATGGTTAAAATGCAATATAGATGGAGCTTGGAGCCATGACAATGGCAATTCAGGGATATAGTGGATTCTGTGAGACAGTCAAGGTAACATTGTACGCTTTGGTGCTAAATGTTTGCCTAGACAAATCTCTCATATGCTCACGGAGGCTGCTAGTTTGGTATGGGCAGTTCAGTGCGTTAACAATCTGGGGTATTCAAAAGTTTTCTTTGAGTCCGATTGTGCCAACGTTATCCAAGCAGTTAAGCTGCCGCATCTCTGGCCGGCTCTTCTCAGTTATACCACTGATATCATCGGCGTTTGTAGTGAGGCTGAGGACTTTGCTTTTGGTTTTTCTCATAGATCTAGTAACTTATGTGCGAATGCCATAGCTGGGGTAATAGCCTTGACCAATCCGTATTTCGTTTTATTGCATGTGGTACCTCCGACTTGGTTACAAGTCCTTGTGTCCAAAGACAAACATTGTATTGTTTATTATGATTTGGTTTAATGAAGTAAGTTTCGTGTCAAAAAGAAAAAAAAAAAAAAAAGGAAAAACAATTTCAGGCATCTCAAACATGTGATTAACGCATAGTATCTTTTTAAAACAATTTCGAAAAGTCATGTGGATTGGATGGATAGATCATGTGAGCCGCCCTTCTTTTCCCCCTCTTCAGTCTTCAAACCAAAAAAAAATAGATTTTGAAACTTTGAAAATTGAAATATTGAAAGAAAAGAGAAAAAGAGAGTTGAGTTTTAATCGTGGGTTTATAACGTGAGTTATTACACTTGTTCAACTTAATCACTTCATTTATCTCTAGACTCTAGGTTACTTTTCTCCCTCTCTCTCTCTCTGGTTTTTGTGCGTTTCTTGTTCAGGTAGTTTGCTTTTGTTGAGTTTGAATGGCTTCGAGTGCTTCAAAATTTATCAAATGTGTGACTGTTGGAGATGGTGCCGTTGGAAAAACTTGTATGCTCATCTGCTACACTAGCAACAAATTCCCTACTGTAAGCCCTCAGTTCCTCCTATCCTTGAATTCGATCAGCAAAATACATCTGGGTTTCTCACTATTTCGTAACTAATATCGTCGATTTCCATCAAATTGTTCTTCCTGGCATCTCCAATTTTCTTACTTTTAGTTGAAAATCCTTCTGGGTCTTATCAAATTTCAACTCGTTTTCCGAGAACTCTATCAGGGTTTTACAAAGTTAGCTCCTTTTTTAGGGATTGTGTATAAAAGATCCTTTTTTTGAGATTTTGAAAATCTTACATTGTAAAGTTAGCATTTGTTGGCTTCTTTTTTTTTTTTAACCAGATTTTCCTCATAGTGTTTCTTCTCTATTGATATAGCCTATATGTCTCTAAAGATGAGCTGAGACTTGTTGGGGTTGATTGTTAAAATGTGTCAGGACTACATACCAACAGTTTTTGACAACTTTAGTGCAAATGTTGTGGTTGAAGGCATCACTGTGAACTTAGGGCTTTGGGACACTGCCGGTAAGAAATATTTTTGTATCCCTCTCTTGAATTTCTCAGAATAACCAAGTCACTATTGTTTTTGTAGTAGTTCTAATCATCGTCGCCATTTCTAACAACTAGCAAGTTTGCTTTCGATTTTATTTCCTTGGATGGAGAAATTTGTAGTGTGTGTTGAAGATTGGTGACTGTTAGAGTTTTGTATTTATGAGTAACCTTTCATGTTTGCAGGGCAAGAAGATTATAACAGACTAAGGCCTTTAAGCTACAGAGGAGCAGATGTTTTTGTGTTGGCATTCTCATTGATCAGCCGAGCTAGCTACGAGAATGTATTTAAAAAGGTTGGTGAAGATTGGATTCATTCTTTCTCTTATTGGTTTAACAAAGAATGAAATGTGATTTCTGATGCTTGTGAAGTGTTTATTTTGATCAGTGGATCCCTGAACTCCAACACTTTTCACCAGGAGTCCCCATTGTGCTTGTTGGTACCAAAATGGGTAAGAAAGCGATAATAGTGGAACCAACATATTTCCTTGTGTAGTGCAAGAGAATCACATATAGTATATTTGATGTTTCTTACGATGTTCCGTTATATAGATCTTCGTGAAGATAAACATTATTTGTCTGATCATCCTGGACTGTCCCCGGTAACTACATCACAGGTGTGATTTTTCAACCTGTAGAAACCGTAAGAAATGTTGTGACACTTCCTAGACCCTCTCTTCCTCTAGGTTTTATATGATATAAGCATTCATGTGTGACAGGGAGAGGAACTCCGCAAGCATATTGGAGCGACATATTACATTGAATGCAGCTCAAAAACTCAACAGGTACATGTGCATGTGTGTTAGGTATCATTCATGTTAGTTTACTCATTTACTTGCACCAATATGACAAATATACTTTTCTTTGCTCTATGGTTTTCGTAGAATGTGAAAGCAGTATTTGATGCTGCTATCAAAGTGGTAATCAAACCAGTGGTGAAACAAAAAGAGAAAAAGAAGCAAAAGCCGCACAATGGATGTCTTTCGTAAGTTGGAATAATCTTCACTTTAGAATTACTTATATATGATGTAGAAACACTAGAATTTGGTCATGCAAAAACTCACCTTTAGCTTCATACAGTTCTTATGTTTTAGGTGAAGTCTCATAGTCATTAACGATTGTAGATTGGCTTTCTTTCTTTGGCAGAAACATTCTTTGCGGGAAGCATTGATGACTCAACTCCAAGTCAATCTGATGATTGTTCACTTCTTTTCTTTTTTCTAATTGTTCAGTTTTGTTGTTCTGACAAGTCAGAATATACATAGAGTTGGCAGAGATGAAGCCTCAATTCGATAGAAGCTTCGTTGATTTTGTTTGTATATGTGACCCTAATGTTTGTTTGTTTCGATTTGGGTTATAGAATTGTTTTAGCCATTTTGTAGCCAAAGATCCCTTTTAAGAATATAAAAAAGAACTTGGTAAAAAACAAATCCTTGTAGTTCACTGCTTAACACTACTTCCTTCTTTCGAAGAAGGTTGAATCCTTGTTGCCAAAATTTGAATTTATTTGCTCTTATTATGAATTCGAGACCAAAAGACAACCGTGACAAAGAAAAAGCATGTAAATTTCAAATAGAATTAGCACAAGTAGTAACAAATCTACAAACAGAAAAGAAAATAAAAAGAAGTAACTATCCTTGTGTCTATAATACAACCCCATCACCTAACGCAGCACATATATGTAAAGCCACAATGCCAAAGACTTGTTTCATCATAATTTAAAACACACTCAAAACCACCAACATTTGTTTTATCTCTCTACTCTTTTGTGCCGGTGTATAGAGATACACACAAGCATGTTAAGGAGAATGGCCAAAAAGTGTGTTTCACGTTTTAAAACTCTTTGTGGGGAGGAGGTAATGCGGGTCTCTCGCTGAGAACCTTGTTGATGACTCTTCTGAAAGAGAATGGCCACGCCGGTGAACTTGGGACTGTCTTTGGAAGATCTACATGATGGTTAAACCAAGAGGTCAGGTTTGTGTTCTTAAAAAGGTTGAGACCACGGTGAAGTCGCAAATTGACTCACCCATTCCTCATCCTGAACAGAGCAAGCCAGCCAATGAAGCCTTGTTGTGGCATCACAATCAGTCTCATCTCATGGTAACTAGCACAGTAAAAAAGTAATTGAAACATTAGTAAGAGAGAGAAAAAAAAAGTGAGGTCATGAAACACTAAGGTTTATGGATTTGGATTCCGAGGGCTTACAAGCTCATGTGGCCTACTTAGATTCTGAGCTATTGTTATTGCCACGAGGACTGCCTATATCCATCCCATCCTCCTTCCGGTTCTTTCCTCTTCAGAACACCACCTGACATTTGATACATTCTTGCTTGATCCTCCTTCAACGGTAAGGAAGTAGATGAGGATAATTGCCTTGCCACAAGTGTTGATTCGTCTCTTCCCTCCGTTTCATGACCTCCAGGACCAGAATTTAAGTCAAGTCCTGACCTAAACCATTTCGCACTATTGTCCAGAACTCCGCCATTGCTACCACCATTTGGGAGGCCAACGATATAAGGCCTTGGGTAATTAGACGGAACTGGAACTCCAGGACCCAATATTTGAGAGTTGACACCAGGGAAGCAAGCTCTCCCACTTGAAGAAGAATCCATGTGTGCTGTAGAAGCACCAGAGAAATTCGTTGAGGTAATGGGGAAGCTGTTTCCAAAAGGAAAGACAGGATACTGGAACGTTGTAGACTGAAACGGCATGGCTGGAGATGACGACAAAACTGGACCCCTGTACCCTTCAGGGGTAAATGAGGACACACCAGTTGTTGGACCCATCATTCTCTGTGGTCCACGATTGGCAATCATAGGAAAAGGCTGATCACCTCTCTCAGGCATAATTGGAGGAATGCTCACTGCTGAATAAGCATTAGCAGCAGGAAACCAAGTTGAGAAACTAGCCATGTTTTCGCCATTCACTCGTATTCCAGAGAGAGATGGTTGTGATGGCAAGCCACTTCGTGAATGTTGATTTAGAACCATAGATGACTCAACAGCCGCATCATCACCCGCAGGTCCGTCATTTAAATCAAAATCTCTAAGACCACCAGTCGATGATAATTTAACCTGCTGAAAAGATGACTCTAGCCGATGACTACTGCTCATTGTGTAGTTGTTCATATCAGTTGAATCATCAACTTTGTTTAGATCAAGATCAAGGCCCCCAGAAGAATGATCAAGCGCTGAACCCATGACCCCAGCACGTACTCGGTCAAAATTATTGGTGATACCAGATGTACAATTTGCGGCATTTCCAGATCTTTGAGAAGCCAAATCTTCGAGGACTCTCTCATCAGGTACATTCAAGTCAAAATCAAGAAACGTCCTTGTCTGTTTGCCAACAGATGTAGAAGCATCAGATGTAGAGGTATTGTTAATGCTCAGTAACACATCCTGAGCTTTTCTTGGCTCAGCTGGGCGGAAGGCACTAGTGGCAGCAGATCCTCTCCAACCAACAGCCCCTTTTTTTCTCAACAGATCTTCAGGTGGAACAAACGGACCTTTTGCAGCAGCAGCAACAGTAATGGATGCAGGTATTCCACTAGATACAGGAGCCACCGGAAAAGGTAAGGTATTCACTGGTTGTAGAGGAGTAGGCGTCAAAAATACAGATCCAGAGAAGTTATTTGAATCCCCATGTTTTGCATCACCTCCATCAAAACCTTCATTTAGATCAAATTCAACTCTGGCATCCATCTCTGATCCTGAAGCTGCAGCTGAAACGGAAGAAGCATCTCTGGCAGCAGACGTACATTCCTCTGCTTCATCTCCATCAGCATCACTGGTTTTAGTCCCATTCGGTCTCTTAAGATCCTCTGCATCTTTAGGTGATACTCCTGGAGTAGCTCTTAACCCTGAGTACCGTTCCTTGACTTCAATATTTTCCAGATTCCCCTCCACAGGCTCAACTTTACCTTGAGTTACAGATGAGTCCAAACCAGCTGAGGCATCCTTTATAGCAGCCACAGAAGCATCACAATCCTGCTTAATCTTCTTTATATCTTTTTGGTCAATATGATTAACCGCCATACTATTGACCATTTCAGTTATAGGTCTATCAATGCTTACTGCATCCATACCCCTTGAAATCCCAGAAGAAACTGGTACATCTTCATCCACTTTTTTAACTAGCTCAGAACCCAACGCCGTTGGGGGTTTCTCTTCTTTCTTATCATCATCAACACCGTCCAAGGGAGCGTGTTCAACAGCCACAGAATCTACCTTTTGACTTATATCTCTACATTCACTTAGCATTGAACTTGCTACTCTTTTCGTTGCGTCAGATGTGCAATCTGCCTCTGATTTAACATCAGCCTTCCTATCCTTTACTTCCACAGAGTCACTATCATCCAAATTCTTTTCCTTATTGGTGTTTGTGGGCAAAGCAGGCGAAGCAACGACATCATCTGAATTGTCATTGCTCTCTAGGCGCTGATCCACCAACCTTTGTAGATCTTCGATGTCTGAATTCAAATTCTTATCAAGATCTCCAGTCTTAGATTCATTTTTTATCTCTGACTCCACCAACTGTGTGCCACTACTGCTAACATGTTGCTCACCTTGATGTTGCTCATGCGGCAAGCCATCCAAAGTAATTAGCTTTGTATTGTTCCCGACAGTAGAATTTTCATTCATCAAGGAATTTGATGGCTGAGATACTGAGGGTGATGCAACAGGCGATTTAGACATCTCATCAGCAGCTACACTAGCAAGAAGATTCATTCCAACATCATCCGAACAAGCCAAAGAGGCATTTGTCTCGGAGTCTCTGACACAACTTTCAATCAAAGCATTCATCGAACTGAGTGTTCCGCCATGCCTTTCTCCAGATTTGAACTCCTTTCCTAAGGAAGATGTGCCTTTAACTTTCCCAGCTGCTTTATCAGAATCTTTAAGATCCCTGCCGCGCTCATCACCGGCAACAACAAGTGGTGAACCAGCTGCCTCTTGCGACGCTGTCAAAGTATCTTTTAATTCATTGCTTTGCCAAGACTCAACATTCAAGACAGAGCTCACATTAGCTCGATAAGAATGACTTTTTTCTCTCACGTTATTGTCACACAGTTCCTGCTTCACCGCATGCACAGGAGAAGAAGCTCTGCTATTCACCGGCGCAGGGTCCTCCAAAGAGCCTCCACTCACACTTTGAGCAGGACTGCGACCCCGTTTTGGCAGCTTAACAATCAATTTATTACTGCAACCCTCAGTCAGAGGAACCTCAAGAATCTTTTCAGATGTCAAACTTGATTGAGAAATTTTCTCAGAAGGGACATTCCTTTGTGATGAGAAGCTTCTACTTAAACCAGCTTCCTTAGGGGATGCTGACGAAGATGATCCTTGAAACATATTGTTTGATTTCCGATGCCTTGAAGAGCCACCGGAGCACTTCTTCACAGTTGAACCAGCAGTTGAGCTCCTTGCATCCTCTTTTCCAGATAAATTGCTAGTTTTAGCATGCTCGCTCGAGCAAGACTGACTATTATTGTGGGACTGACTGGAGCTGCTACTTTTCTCATCCTTTACTGCAGCTAGGACTTCAGATACACCACCAGCCCCAGCATTTCGTTGCTGTCCATCTTTAGAAACAGTCCCACCTGATCCCGGAGATGGGGCTGATCTTGTAGAGCCTGGCGACGTGGCTACACACTTCAGGTTGTTTTCCACCTGTTGTTTGACCGAGACTGACTTAGAAGCATGTAGATGTGATGATGACGTCTTGTTTGCCTCCGCGGGACCACCTGAATGCCTTCCCCCATGAGTCAGTCTTCCAGGCCAAGATACACCCTGGTTGGATCCAGACTTCGCATCCATTTCTGCTTCAACTCGTTTCTTCCATGTGTCAACCAAGCTCCTCGCTTTTTTCCCAATCTCTGAATTTTTATGTGACCGTAGATGATTAACAGACTTTCCAATGTTACAAGTCTGAAGCGCATTGAGATTCACAGGTAGCTTGTCAAGAGCGCGAAGTAAGACTAAGAGGAAATCGTCTACTAACCTATCACTGTCTTTGGGACTGCCCCCATCCCCAACTTTCCCTTTATGAACTTCCTGCAGCCACTCATCAAACACGGGTAATCCCCTGAGCTGGACAAAACGACTAAGGCAATCAAACTTGTCTGTTGCCGCTACAACCCCTGCAAGAATCGCATGGCCAACTAAGTCTATTTTCTTCTCATTCCTCTCAGGCAGCATGAGCTGCACCAATTTTTCAACTCCTTCAGAATCCACCAGACCACCTTTCTCTGTAAATTTTGAAACATCAAACTTTAAACCGCTTTCTGTTCTGAGGAGACCCGAACCACTGTCATCTACTCGAGTAGAACGTTCCCGTTTAACAGACTCGGAACCATGATCTATACGCTCTCTTTTCCTTCCCTTACCCTGAGAGAGAAAAGAGTTATTGTTCTGGATGCCATCTTTCGCTTGTGATGTTGTTGGACTATTCATGGACTTGGGAGAACGACCACCCTGCTGTAATGTCGTATGCATTTCTGAACGAGTCTGACACAATAACTTATCTACTTCTAGTTGTCGACCCTGCAAAGTGAAAAAATACCTTAGTTACCAGAGAAAATCATAAATCCAAATAGAAGAAGGCAGTTGGTGATGAATTATAATCGCACATCAATATAGTCTTGATCAGTCAGCCACCATAAGCGCTCGTTTGTAACGTCGTAAACTCGCCGGCACACAAATGAGCAGAAACCAGATGGCAGTTCAACACCTCTTGGAAGGAAGGCAACTTTACAAGGATGTAGTAAGGATGCAGCAGGTATCTTGTCCTCGTGAAAAGAATAAAAGAGTTCGTTCGGCTCAGCCTCTAGAAGGATGCCTTTGCCAAGTTTTAATTCCGCTGGTCGATAAAGCCAATTAACACCCAACTTCAACTTATCTTCTTTCTCAGCAATGATCAAGCGAATTATCCCAATGAACGGTGGACAATCCTGTGGTGGCTTAAAAAGAGCACAGTCACCAACACTAATTTTGCGCCCGTCCTGCTAGCGACAGCAAACACGAAACAAAACTATAAGTCGAAGAGCGAACAAAAAAAGCAACACCCATAAAAGGCACGGTATGAAGGTTTAACATTTATTAAGAAGCCCTAAATCACCAGACTGATGTGACCAATTCTTTGTTCAATCAGGCTAGAAATTGGTAAAGAAAAAAACACTAATTTCCTCGAATCCATCAATAGAATCCCAAATTCCAAACAAAATTTCGACACTCAGGGAAAACCCATCCACCAAACAGAGGGAAACACGAAAAAATGACCACCTGGGGGAAAAAACGAAACGAAATCGATTCGAATTACCTTACAAAACGAGGTAGATGAAAATAAGGACAAACACGAAGAACCACCACCTTCCACACTCGCAATTACACGCGAGGAAGATATCAACATGTGCCGACGACGACTTTTGTGCCTCCGCTCACAAACCCTCCCATGCATAGCCTTCTATCATCTTCTCCTTCGAACAGCATCAATACACGACTCCTCAGCGAAATCCAACAAATCCTCAAAATTCCTTATCCCCAGACAATAATCGATACCTTAGATCCAAAAACCCACCGGCGACACAGAAAAAAAACCCTAATTTCGCGACGAAATGAATCAAATTTCTAGGGTTTTTTTCAATTCCCAATCCGAACATAAAAATACAGATCCAAAATCAACAACAGGAACAGCGATCAATCGAATCAGCCTTGTCTCAATCCAGGTATACAAATTTTTTCTTCCTGAAATCGCGTAAGCGAACAAAACACCAGCAAAATAATAAATCGAAAAGAGAGAGAGACGGGGCAAAAAGGGAAACGAGGGATGGCCATTTTAACCGAACCAAACCAGAGCTTACACTCAAACCATTCGGTTAGGTTTCTTCTCAATCCAAACCGGTAAACCAATCTATTTTTTTATTAATTTAGTAATGATATTATTCCCTATATATTATTTGGGAAGTACATTTATAAAATAAACCTTAGAAAGTGTAAATATTTACATCACGTTGCCATTATTTCAAAAAACAAATTTTAATCTCCCATTATGGGTAATTTAGTAATTTAGTATGTTTAAAACAAGATAATTGTTAAAACAAAATTAATAAAAGTTATAAAAAAAATCGTAGAGTTTATGGGATGATATCCCTATTTTATTACAATATTAACAAATATGGGTGGTTTCTTATGACAACAAATATGGCCTTATGATTCGTTTTAAATAAGTGAATTTTTAATGATTGTTAATATTCCAATTTTTTAAAAAAAATATTCCAAAAAAATCGGATTTGGAGATATTCCAAAAAGAATTTGTTAATATTCCAAAAAAATCGAATTTGTTATTAATCGGATATTGTGGTTAACAAAAACATCGACAACCAAAAGAATAATATTTAATTTTAAAAGTATTTAGAAAATTATCATTTATTTGTTTAGATTTTATTTTGTCAAACTTAAACTTCTCGAGTACTCTTCATCCATCTATATAAAGAAGATCCTTTCAACCATTAATACATAATACTTGACATTTTCGTTAAAATAAATTTATATGTCTTCTTTTCATCAAAACTACTTTTATTATGTTTTTAAATTTATGTTTAGTTTTTTTTTATTCTAAATAACTAATTGTTACTTAATTTGTTATGTTACACATTGGTCAAAAGAGATCTTTGAAAAACTTCGTTGGAGAAGCTCTAGCATGAGAAAAAGAACAAACCACTATATTTTAGTCAATATGTTTCGAATAGTACATCATGTCAATTTTTTTAGAATATGAAAAAGTACTTTATTTTTATGAAGAAATTCTTCTTATACATTTTCATTGTTTTTAACGCTGTCATTTATTTTTCTTTTATTTTTATGACATAATTTCAGGTAAATTTAGATAATGTAAAGTAGGATGAGAATTATATTTCTGCTCTTATCAATAGATATTTAATATTTTTTTAATGTCCATTTTTAATATGACTAATCTTCTCTTACTAAATTTGAATTTTTTATATTTAATATATATACAATATTTAGATATTTGACTAATCTTTATAACTATTAAAATAAAATAAAACATTATTAACATATAAATGAAAATATATTTAAAATATGAAAACCATAATTAATTTTAATTTAGCAAAATATATTAATTCAAAAAATTGAGTTAGTTTAAATTATGTTCAAAATTGGTTAATATCATTTTGCAAAATTTTATTTTAACCATAGAATTAAGGAAATTATTTTAGGATATCTTATTTTTGTTAAATTCACCTTAAAAGTATAAGTTCATAAAATAATAAATATTAAATAAATAATTAAGATTGCAATAAATAATATTTGGAAAGTACAATTATAGAAATAACATTTATAGATAATATTTGGAAATCATACCATCCGAAACATTAATAGAAATAACATTTATAGATATTATCCGTACAACCGAACACATTTAAAGGTTATAAATAATATTTGGAAAGTACAATTATAGAAATAACATTGAATTTTTGAATGATAAATAATAATCTAACTCAAAATTATATATTAAAATCATTGCAATATAATAATCATAACTTTATAATAAAAATTTATCCGCGCAATAGCGCGGGATAATCTCTAGTAAATTACTTTATGAGACATTGAGACTTCACATAAAACTTTGTCATTAACGATTGTAGATTGGCTTTCTTACTTTGGCAGAAACATTCTTTGCGGGAAGCATTGATGACTCAACTCCATCTGATGATTGTTCACTTCTTTTCTTTTTTCTAATTGTTTTGTTTTGTCGTTCAGACATATCAGAATATACATAGAGTTGGCAGAGATGAAGCCTCAATTCGAAAGAAGCTTCTTTGATTTCGTTTGTATATGTAACCCTAATGTTTGTTTGTTTGTTTCGATCTGGGTTATAGAATTGTTTTAGCCATTTTGTACCAAAAGATCCCTTTAAAAATTTAGAGAAGAAAAACTTGGTAAAAACCAAATCCTTGTAGTTTACTGCTTAACACTTGCTTCTTTCAAAGAAGGTTGAATCCTTGTTGCCAAAATTTGAATTTATTGGTCTTATTATGAATTCGAGAACAAAAGACAACCATGACAAAGGAAAACATGTAAATTTCAAATAAATTAGCACAAGTAGTAATAAATCTACAAACTGAAAAGAAAAGAAAAAGAAGTAACTATTCATGTGTCTATAATACAACCCCATCACCTAACGCAGCACATATATGTAAAGCCACAATGCCAAAGACTTGTTTTATCATAATTTAAAACACACTCAAAGCCACCAACATTTGTTTTATCTCTCTACTCTTTTGTGCCGGTGTATAGAGATACACACATGCATGTTAAGGAGAATGACCAAAAAGTGTGTTTCACGTTTTAAAACTCTTTGTGGGGAGGAAGTAATGCGGGTCTCTCGCTGAGAACCTTGTTGATGACTCTTCTGAAAGAGAATGGCCACGCCGGTGAATTTGGGACTGTTTTTGGAAGATCTACATGATGGTGAAACCAAGAGGTCAGGTTTGTGTTCTTAAAAAGGTTGAGGCCACGGTGAAGTCGCAAATTGACTCACCCATTCCTCATCTTAAACAGAGCAGGCCAGCCAATGAAGCCTTGTGGCATCACAATAAGTCTCATCTCGTAGTAACTAGCACAGAAAAAAAGTAATTGAAACATTAGTAAGAGAGAAGAAAAAAAAAGGGAGGTCATGAAACACTAAGGTTTGTGGATTTGGATTCCGAGGGCTTACAAGCTCATGTGGCCTACTTAGATTCTGAGCTATTGTTATTGCCACGAGGACTGCCTGTATCCATCCCATCCTCCTTCCGGTTCTTTCCTCTTCAGAACACCACCTGACATTTGATACATTCTTGCTTGATCTTCCTTCAACGGTAAGGAAGTAGATGAGGATAATTGCCTTGCCACAAGTGTTGATTCGTCTCTTCCCTCCGTTTCATGACCTCCAGGACCAGAATTTAAGTCAAGTCCTGACCTAAACCATTTCGCACTATTGTCCAAAACTCCGCCATTAATACCACCATTTGGGAGGCCAACAATATAAGGTCTTGGGTAATTAGACGGAACTGGAACTCCAGGACCCAATATTTGAGGGTTGACACCAGGGAAGCAAGCTCTCCCACTTGAAGAAGAATCCATGTGTGCTGTAGAAGCACCAGAGAAATTTGTTGAGGTAATGGGGAAGCTGTTTCCAAAAGGAAAGACAGGATACTGGAAAGTTGTAGACTGAAACGGCATGGCTGGAGACGACGACAAAACCGGACCCCTGTACCCTTCAGGGGTAAATGAGGAAACACCAGTTGTTGGACCCAACATTCTCTGTGGTCCACGATTGGCAATCATTGGAAAAGGCTGATCACCTCTCTCAGGCATAATTGAAGGAATGCTCACTGCTGAATAAGCATTAGCAGCAGGAAACCAAGTTGAGAAACTAGCCATGTTTTCGCCATTCACTCGTATTCCAGAGAGAGATGGTTGTGATGGCAAGCCACTTCGTGAATGTTGATTTAGAACCATAGATGACTCAACAGCCGCATCATCACCCGCAGGTCCATCATTTAAATCAAAATCTCTACGACCACCAGTCGATGATAATTTAACCTGCTGAAAAGATGACTCTAGCCGATGACTACTGCTCATTGTGTAGTTGTTCATATCAGTTGAATCATCAACTTTGTTTAGATCAAGATCAAGGCCCCCAGAAGAATGATCAAGCGCTGAACCCATGACCCCAGCACATACTCGGTCAAAATTATTGGTGATACCAGATGTACAATTTGCGGCATTTCCAGATCTTTGAGAAGCCAAATCTTCGAGGACTCTCTCATCAGGTACATTCAAGTCAAAATCAAGAAACGTCCTTGTCTGTTTGCCAACAGATGTAGAAGCATCAGATGTAGAGGTATTGTTGATGCTCAGTAACACATCCTGAGCTTTTCTTGGCTCAGCTGGGCGGAAGGCACTAGTGGCAGCAGATCCTCTCCAACCAACAGCCCCTTTATTTCTCAACAGATCTTCAGGTGGAACAAACGGACCTTTTGCAGCAGCAGCAACAGTAATGGATGCAGGTATTCCACTAGATACAGGAGCCACCGGAAAAGGTAAGGTATTAACTGGTTGTAGAGGAGTAGGCGTCAAAAATACAGATCCAGAGAAGTTATTTGAATCCCCATGTTTTGCATCGTCTCCATCAAAACCTTCATTTAGATCAAATTCAACTCTGGCATCCATCTCTGATCCTGAAGCTGCAGCTGAAACGGAAGAAGCATCTCTGGCAGCAGACGTACATTCCTCTGCTTCATCTCCATCAGCATCACTGGTTTTAGTCCCATTCGGTCTCTTAAGATCCTCTGCATCTTTAGGTGATACTCCTGGAGTAGCTCTTAACCCTGAGTACCGTTCCTTGACTTCAATATTTTCTAGATTCCCCTCCACAGGCTCAACTTTACCTTGAGTTACAGATGAGTCCAATCCAGCTGAGGCATCCTTTATAGCAGCCACAGAAGCATCACAATCCTGCTTAATCTTCTTTATATCTTTTTGGTCTACATGATTAACCGCCATACTATTGACCATTTTAGTTATAGGTCTATCAATGCTTACTGCATCCATACCCCTTGAATTCCCAGAAGAAACTGGTGGTACATCTTCATCCACTTTCTTAACTAGCTCAGAACCCAACGCCGTTGGGGGTTTCTCTTCTTTCTTATCATCATCAACACCATCCAAGGGAGCGTGTTCAACAGCCACAGAATCTACCTTTTGACTTATATCTCTACATTCACTTAGCATTGAGCTTGCTACTCTTTTCGTTGAATCAGATGTGCAACCTGCCACTGATTTAACATCAGCCTTCCTATCCTTTACTTCCACAGAGTCACTATCATCCAAAATCTTATCCTTAATGGCGTTTGTGGGCAAAGCAGGCGAAGCAACGACATCATCTGAATTGTCATTGCTCTCTAGGCGGTGATCCACCAACCTTTGTAGATCTTCGGTGTCTGAATTCGAGTTCCTATCAAGATCTCCAGTCTTAGATTCATTTTTTATCTCTGATTCCACCAACTGTGTGCCACTACTGCTAACATGTTGCTCACCTTGATGTTGCTCATGCGGCAAGCCATCCAAAGTAATTAGCTTTGTATTGTTCCCTACAGTAGAATTTTCATTCATCAAGGAATTTGATGGCTGAGATACTGAGGGTGATGCAACAGGCGATTTAGACATCTCATCAGCAGCTACACTAGCAAGAAGATTCATTCCACCATCATCCGAACCAGTCAAAGAGGCATTTGTCTCGGAGTCTCTGACACAACTTTCAATCAAAGCATTCATCGAACTGAGTGTTCCGCCATGCCTTTCTCCAGATTTGAACTCATTTCCTAAGGAAGATGTGCCTTTAACTTTCCCAGCTGCTTTATCAGAATCTTTAAGATCGCTGCCGCGCTCATCACCGGCAACAACAAATGGTGAACCAGCTGCCTCTTGCGAGCCTGTCAAAGTATCTTTTAATTCATTGCTTTGCCAAGACTCAGCATTCAAGACAGAGCTCACATTAGCTCGATAAGAATGACTTTGTTCTCTCACGTTATTGTCACACAGTTCCTGCTTCACCGCATGCACAGGAGAAGAAGCTCTGCTACTCCCCGGCGCAGGGTCCTCCAAAGGGCCTCCACTCACACTTTGAGTAGGACTGCGACCCCGATTTGGCAGCTTAACAATCAATTTATTACTGCAACCCTCAGTCAGAGGAACCTCAAGAGTCTTTTCAGATGTCAAACTTGATTGAGAAATTTTCTCAGAAGGGACATTCCTTTGTGATGAGAAGCTTCTACTTAAACCAGCTTCCCTAGGGGATGCTGACGAAGATGATCCTTGAAACACATTGTTTGATTTCCGATGCCTTGAAGAGCCACCGGAGCACTTCTTCACAGTTGAACCAGCAGTTGAGCTCCTTGCATCCTCTTTTCCAGATAAATTGCCTGTTTTAGCATGCTCGCTCGAACAAGAATGACTATTATTGTGGGACTGACTGGAGCTGCTACTTTTCTCATCCTTTACTGCAGCTAGGACTTCAGATACACCACCAGCCCCAGCATTTCGTTGCTGTCCATCTTTAGAAACAGTACCACCTGATCCCGGAGATGGGGCTGATCTTGTAGAGCCTGGCGACGTGGCTACACACTTCAGGTTGTTTTCCACCTGTTGTTTGACCGAGACTGACTTAGAAGCATGTAGATGTGATGATGACGTCTTGTTTGCCTCCGCGGGACCACCTGAATGCCTTCCCCCATGAGTCAGTCTTCCAGGCCAAGATACACCCTGGTTGGATCCAGACTTCGCATCCATTTCTGCTTCAACTCGTTTCTTCCATGTGTCAACCAAGCTCCTTGCTTTTTTCCCAATCTCTGAATTTTTATGTGACCGTAGATGATTAACAGACTTTCCAATGTTACAAGTCTGAAGCGCATTGAGATTCACAGGTAGCTTGTCAAGAGCGCGAAGTAAGACTAAGAGGAAATCGTCTACTAACCTATCACTGTCTTTGGGACTACCCCCATCCCCAACTTTCCCTTTATGAACTTCCTGCAGCCACTCATCAAACACGGGTAATCCTCTGAGATGGACAAAACGACTGAGGCAATCAAACTTGTCTGTTGCCGCTACAACCCCTGCAAGAATCGCACGGCCAACTAAGTCTATTTTCTTCTCATTTCTCTCAGGCAGCATGAGCTGCACCAATTTTTCAACTCCTTCAGAATCCACCAGACCACCTTTCTCTGTAAATTTTGAAACCTCAGACTTTAAACCGCTTTCTGTTCGGAGGAGACCCGAACCACTGTCATCTACTCGAGAAGAACGTTCCCGTTTAACAGACTCGGAACCATGATCTATACGCTCTCTTTTCCTTCCCTTACCCTGAGAGAGAAAAGAGTTATTGTTCTGGATGCCATCTTTCGCTTGTGATGTTGTTGGACTATTCATGGACTTGGGAGAACGACCACCCTGCTGTAATGTCGTATGCATTTCTGAACGAGTCTGACACAATAACTTATCTACCTCTAGTTGCCGATCCTGCAAATTGAAGAAATGCCTTAGTTACCAGAGAAAATCATAAATCCAAATAGAAGAAGGCAGTTGGTGATGAATTAAATCTTACATCAATATAGTCTTGATCAGTCAGCCACCATAAGCGCTCGTTTGTAACGTCGTAAACTCGCCGACACACAAATGAGCAGATACCAGATGGCAGTTCAACACCTCTTGGAAGGAAGGCAACTTTACAAGGATGTAGTAAGGATGCAGCAGGTATATTATCCTCGTGAAAGGAATAAAAGAGTTCGTTCGGCTCAGCCTCTAGAAGGATGCCTTTGCCAAGTTTTAATTCCGTTGGTCGATAAAGCCAATTAACACCCAACTTCAACTTATCTTCTTTCTCAGCAATGATCAAGCGAATTATCCCAATGAACGGGGGACAATCCTGTGGTGGCTTAAAAAGAGCACAGTCACCAACACTAATTTTGCGCCCGTCCTGCTAGCGACAGCAAACACAAAACAAAACTATAAGTCGAAGAGCGAACAAAAAAAGCAACACTCATAAAAGGCACGGTATGAAGGTTTAACATTTATTAAGAAGCCCTAAATCACCAGACTGATGTGACCAATTCTTTGTTCAATCAGGCTAGAAATTGGTAAAGAAAAAAACATTCATTTCCTCGAATCAATCAATAGAATCCCAAATTCCAAACAAAATTTCAACCCTCAGGGCAAACCCATCCACCAAGCGGAGGGAAACACGAAAAAATGACCACCAGGGGAAAAAAACGAAACGAAATCAATTCGAATTACCTTACAAAACGAGGTAGATGAAAATAAGGACAAACACGAAGAACCACCACCTTCCACACTCGCAATTACACGCGAGGAAGATATCAACATGTGCCGACGACGACTTTTGTTCCTCCGCTCACAAACCCTCCCATGCATAGCCTTCTATCATCTTCTCCTTCGAACAGCATCAATACACAACTCCTCAGCGAAATCCAACAAATCCTCAAAATTCCTTATCCCCAGACAATATTCGATACCTTAGGTCCAAAAACCCACCGGCGACACAGAAAAAAACCCTAATTTCGCGACGAAATGAATCCAACCTCTAGGGTTTTTTTCAATTCCCGATCCGAACATAACAATACAGATCCAAAATTAACAACATGAACAGCGATTAATCGAATCAGCCTTGTTTCGATCCAGGTATACAATTTTTTTCTTCGCGAAATCGCGTAAGCGAACAAAACACCAGCAAAATAAGAAATCGAAGAGAAGAGAGAGGGAGAGAGACGGGGCAAAAAGAGGAAAGGTGACTTGGGAGAGTTCGGGCGGACCGGGTCGGGTAGAGAGAGAGTTGTGGAAAGGGGCAAAGATAACGTGACAGTGCGGTGACTTAAATGAAAAAAACATATTTATGTGACGTCATCTCCTATCTTTTTCAGGTGACATAGGGACTGGAGAGATTAAGAGGTGGGTGAGTGACGGACGGTTTGACCACGTTTCCTTAGTCGTTTGACTTTATTCCTGTGTTTTCTTTTTTGCATAAAATATTAAATTTGATCCTAGGCATAAATTAGGCGTCCATTCGGTTTTTCAGTCCGGTTTGGATCGATTGTTTCGGTTCTCAGGTTTTTTTGTTCTTACAAATCGGTAACCATTTGGAACCGATTAAAATCTGGTTCAATTCGGTTTAATATGATTACTTGATTTTAGAACCAAAAATACCAAGATTTTTCGGTTCTATTCGGTTCTTTTTGGTTCTCGGGTATTAACCGAACCAAGAACCGATCGGTTACTATGCAGAGACCGAAACTGAACCGAAATTCTTATTTTGGTTTGGTTATCGTTCGGTTCTTTGGTTTCGGTTTAAATGTCCAGGACTACTAGGCAAGTCGGTTTGCAAAACCGGAATAAACCAAGAAAAAGTGTCGTATGTTTTTTTTTTTTGTCCAATTTAAATTCTTTTCAATCCGGTTTAAAGCATTGTATATACGGATAGTAATGTATAGTCACTGTTTTGTGTTAGCATAATGACCAATTTATCGGTACAACTTGGTTATTTATTGTCTCAACCACTCATAATCATTTCTCAACTATACATAAATTAGACGAATATCTACATTGATTTGTGTGTTTGTATTCTTAGGCTAAAAGTTGTTGTAAAAGTTGTAAGATTGTTAGTAGTAAATGATATGAAAAGGTGACTAGTTAGTATAAAGGGCGGCAGAAAAGTTTTTTCCACCAAAATTTTATACCGTAAACGAAACAGAAGCATCTATTAATTTTTTAAAAAAACAAAATTTTATTTATATGTTATGTTTAATGTTTTTTCAAATTTTTGTTTTCATTTAAAACAAAATTTTATTTAACTCTTTTTCTGTATCGCTATTTTAAATCAGTATTTATTACCACATCTAATTGTACCACTATCTTTGAGTGCATTCCTATTTTTTGTATCAACAATTGAATCCACAAAAACGAATAACATATTTTGTAATTCATGATCTCTTGAGTACACTTATCCACAAACCATCCCAATCACCCTAAAACTAGTTTTGTCTACGTGATTGATATGTTTAGACCAACAGATGGAATATATATTTTATATTTTTTCCATTAATTCTCGTTTAAACATCACTTTCATTAGACAAAACAAATCACAAAGTTTCAATAACAAATATAATAATACCGGGGACACCAACCTTTATTTGCTCTATATCGTTACTATATAAGTGTCACAATCAACATTATGCATGTCGCTCTATATATAGATAGGAAACTCATGGGTACATTTCGAGTTATTCCAACCGTTAGGTGGATTTTGAAAACGAACCATACTTTCTAACATTGCATATTACTCATTATGAGTTGTAAGCATGGGATATGTATCTATAAGCATGTGTAGTGTTTTTAATTAACACCCAACCGGTTTGATTAATTTGATCATGATTTGGTAAGAGGTTCTTCGTTTGGATTGGTCTTTAGCTTACTCTGCTTTATATGAAATAATTACTATTCTCTTCTTCTTTTTTTTGTCAAAAATCATTAAGGGAAGACATAAACAAGAAAATAATTAGGATTCACTAAGAACGCTAAACCAGGGATAGAGTCCCATGATTTACTATTGCCAAAGATTATTTTTTTTTGGCCACTGTAGACATTTTATTTTCGTACCAAAAGATCTAATCTTTTACATGTCAACGATTGATATGAGATTTTTGACCCTAAATTAACCGATTAACAAAAAACATCATAAAATGGTAAGAAAATTAATTTGACGATTTTGAGTTACAAAAATTATTGACATACATATTTGATTATCTATTAAACATCTATAAACTCGACAATATGTCAGAATATTTAAGAAAACTGCCTAGTTAAGACTTATGATAAAGTAAATTTATTTGACCAATTGATCATCCGTTGTCTAAGAAAAAGATACATACAAACATATATATATATATATATATGTTTGCTTTTTGTATTAACCTCGACTTTTGCAGCAAACAAACATACTTTTGATTTACTCAGAAAATCTCTCTCTCTCTCATCGAGAGTGTGGCTTTACCTTTTGTACACAAGAACTGCATTTGATGTGAGATAACATATCACAACTCTGTTTTATCTCTGATCCATAAAAGTCCTTTTCACTGATTCGTGTCTTGCTTTCTTTTCAGATAGATTCCCGAATATTTTTCTGTGGGTAATTATTTGTTGTGTTAAGTCAGATTCTGCACAACTTCACCTTTTTTTTTGGAACCATTGTGTTGATTTGTTTATTCTTTAATTTCAGGTTTTATTTTCTTGATTTGATATTATATGTTCTGACTATGTTGAACAGTGTGTTATAGCTCATAAAGTCATAAAAGCTTGTTTCTTTTTTGGACAATTTTGGAATTAAAGAACATTCCACATGTTTCAGCTTTTCATGTTGCATCTGGAATTGTGACACTGGCTTGAAGGATTAAGTCCTAATCCTTGTATTATATGTAAATCTTAGACACTAGCTAATACTCTTTTTTTTTTTTTTTTCTTGTCAATTAGATCCATTGATATCTCTTAATACACATGATATATCTTTATGTAAATCACTATCTTAAATGGTTCATTGATTGAAGTTATCTAGTTCTAAAGTGTGGTTATCATTTATTGATTCACCACTACAAGTTACATGTTATTTTGGAAGATCGATTGTTATCACCCTACGCCTTTTCGATGATAACTTCAAACTATATAGATGTATAATACCCCGTTAATTTCATGGTGCTATAAAAAAAAACTCTTGCTTAATCTGTTAACTATTATTTTTTTGTTAAGAGTTCGTTTAATTTGGTAATTTGCATTCTTGCTTTTTCAGGTTGCTAGATTCATAGAGACTGTGTGCTACCTGAGCTTTCTTATGATAGTAGTATTCGTTTGCAGGTTAATGTTCAAAATACTAGTATTTTTTATATAAAGTATGTTCAAAATACTATTAATTAATTATGACTTAGTTAAATACTTACTTGAAACGGAGTTCAACTCTCATCTCCAGTTTCCTAGCTACTAAAATCAGATTTAATCAACAATTTTTACATGGTTAATTTCATGTTTTGATGTTCTCTTGTGGCAGTTGATGCTTCACGTCAACAAAATTAGGAAAAATATGTTTCATCGATTCATCAAAAAAAAAAAAAGCACAATTTTGACTTTGTGGTTGTGCTTTTTTCTAAATCATTTAATTTATCTGTAAAATTGTAAGTTTTGTAACCCAGAAGAAACCCATCTGATTGATCTAGAAGCTCTTATATGTGTGTGTGAATCATATGAACTTTCCTCACGTGTAGTCCACCGTACGCCATCGTTTTAATGAACAGAAGTCTTACAATTACAAACACACCCCTACGTTCAAGCGTGTGCAAAAGTCAAAACCAAGGGTATTTTAGTCACGAGAAAAGTTCTGAGCGGAGACGAGGAGTTTCCGTTATCCCCTTATATTTTATCTCTCTATCTCTCTCTCTCGCAGACGCAACAAGCAAGGGCAAAGAAAATAAAATAAAAATCGCACGTTTCTTCTCTTCTTCTTCTCTCTCGCGACAAATCTGAATTAGGGTTTTTGAGAAATCTTCATTTGTGATTTCGTAATTCTTGTTATTGATTTTGCGGTTCGGAATCATCTGTAAGCACCATGATTTCTGATTCGATCACCAACGCTTCTGCTACTGCTGCTCCAAGCGCGAGGGATTTCGGAAAAAAGAAAAGGGTATGTTTGATTTTTTTTCATATAAATCTCTTTCAATCTTCCTCAAATCTCATTTCTATCTCTGAATTTGAATCTTTTGGTTTCACTATATTGATTTGTACTGTGGGTTTGCATTGGGTTGCAGACGAACAGGTCGGCCAAATTGAAACAGAGCAAGCTAGGTCTTCGTCGTGAGCAATGGCTTTCTCAAGGTAATGATCATTATAAAAGATCTATATTTAGATGATTTGCTTTAGGTTTTTGGAATTTGTGTATATTGATTTGGGTTTTTGTATTATTAGTTGCGATGATTAATAAAGGGGATAAGGAGGAAACGGAATCCAGTCGAGGAATTGGGAGTGAAAAACCTGATCAGAGAGATCGTCCGGTGGAGAATTTTGATGGGCAGGGTAGAGAAGAAGAGAATAACAGTGGAACACATCGTCATGAGAGCTTTATTGAGTCACTTTCTAATAGCCCTAACAGTATTCTGAGTGGCATGAATTCAATTCCCAATTTTAGCAGTAGCAGTAGCAGTGGAAGTGGTGGCTCTTGCTCTGGTAATATAACAGAGGAAGAGGATGCTGATGATGATGGGTGTTTGGATGATTGGGAGGCTATTGCTGACGCTTTAGCAGCTGATGATGAAAAGCATGAGAAAGAGAATGCTCCTGAGTCCTGCGAAGAGCATGAGAATATCAAGCAACCAGCTTCTCCTAGGGATTTAATCAGTGGTTCTGATGTGGTTGTAAGGGATGCAAAACCGGATTGCCCGAGAACAATGTCAAGGAAGCAAAAGAGTAACCAGGCGTGGAGGCCAGACGATAAGCTCCGCCCTCAGGGTCTTCCTAATCTGGAAAAGCAGCGTAGTTTTCCGGTCATGAATTTGCATTTTAGTTCTGTGACAGTGCCATCTTCATGCCCCATTTGCTACGAAGATCTGGACTTAACAGATTCAAATTTCTTACCATGTCCTTGTGGATTCCGGCTTTGCCTTTTCTGCCACAAGACGATTTGCGATGGAGATGGGCGTTGTCCTGGTTGCAGAAAGCCATATGAAAGGAACACAATCAAGGTTGAGGCTAGTGTTCAAGGTGGTGGTCTGACTATTCGGCTTGCTCGTTCGTCTAGCATGTTTTGCAGGTCATGAAGAAAGGATGTGGCTTTTCTCGGCTTGTGTCTGTTTGTTTTCTCTCTTCTTCTTATTTTCCTTGCATGTTCTACGTTTTTCACCTGTCTTTAAAACTCTTTAGATATGGGTATAGGATTTGTCTTTTGGCAACTGAGAACTATGTTCTATGTTCTTCTTTGTCTTTGACTCTTCTTCGTCTGAAACATGTGGTGGTGGTGGTGGTGGTTATGTAGAGTGGTGTGTGAGTACATAAGGTGGTACACGAATTTCAAATACATAAAAGTTGCAATAAGTCTCTTTCTCATTGCCTCCGAGAACCTTGCTTATCTGTAAAATTCTAAAGGTATCATTTTATACCTTCTGTTATTTTAAGGTGGACCATAAATTTTATATCTTTCTACTTGATTCTTTGTTGAGCGACTGAATACAGCAGATTGAAAGTCAAGTGTGGTTATATATAAAATTGACATCCGGCTCAATTAAACAGCGAAAGAGTTGAAGATTATGTCTATGGTCTGATTCTTTTGTGATTGATCTAGTTCCTCCTTAGCTATATGGTATGCATCCTTGAGTTGATTATATCGATGCAGGATTCTGGTGGAACGCAAATCTAACAGGAACTTCTTGGTAATGTGATTACTCGTTTATTTACTTGTGTTTAGGAAACATACTTGAGCCAAACTTTCACATCGAGCTAACTAGCAATACAGAGGGGCATAGGGCAAGTTTCAAATTACTTCTTGTGTTTTAATCGTTTTCTTCTTTGGTTATGTGTAGTAGCTAGAACTTGGAGTGTTTGCACAGCCAATTGTTTAGAGCTTAGTGGTTAGCAATGTTTTAAACAATTTGAGTAACCTCAGGCTCCATTCTGATGACATTCTGGTTCTCTTTCACTGTGTACTTCCTTCTGTCAACGCTAAGGAAGGTTGTTTGTTGCTGGTTCATGCTATTTGAGATGGCTCTAGGCTTTAGAGTAATGTATTTATTCTAAGATCATTGTAAAGTGGAAACCAAATTTGACATTAGAATAGAGAGCTATTACATTACTTCACAATGATCATAGAACATGTTTCTTATTCTAAGATCATCGTGAAGTGGAAACCAGATTGATAAACAATATAATAGAGAGCTATTACATTTCTTATTGCACAAATTAAGAAGCAAGTGTTCCAATAGCTTAAATAATCGACCACTTAAGGTTCAGGTAGCTCTTGTTTCATCCATCATACGCTGCAGTGGAGAATGGACTTTGTGATTGTCGGGAAGTGTATTCCACCACTTTCTAAATGGTGAACCCTCCAGAAATATTTCCTTATCATCTACTTCCCCGTCTTTGATCCATCCTTCAAGCAACCCTTCTAATGTCTTAACTCTTACCTTAACTTTCTCATATGGCTTTCCCTTGAGTTCTTCGACCTCAGCCCAAAAGCATGATCCGCACACGGAACCCGATATCTTTAGAATCTCTAGCATTTCTTCGAGCTGTAATCCTAAGTTAAGATCATTTACCCTGCTCCAAAACACATCTTTTGCTATCATTCCTGTTGGCTTCAATTTTTCATGTTCGTACCCTCTCTGAGCGTAGATGTAGCGGTTTGGTCTTCCTCTTAACATGTACGGCCCTGTGTCTTCGTTCTTTAAATGTCGATGGTAGTTTGAAATATCAAGAGGTTCAATTAATCTGCGGTAATGAGTTGCTAAATTGATCCAGTCTCTTCTCCCCTCGAATCCATCTGGAAGTTGACCTTTCTTCACTAAACCAAGCACCTCGTCAAAAATACCGGCTAACTCCGCCCTCTTGACGTTTGCTTTGAAGTCATTCTCATACTTTGAAAGTTTGAAGGAATCGTAATACCCGTTTTTATGATCTTGACACTTTGGCTTGTATTCTTCCACTATCCAAGTTAGTCTCTCTTCTATTTTATCTTTTTTTGTTTCTATCTTCTTCTGATTTTCTACCCGTTGCTTCTCAGCCTCTAACGCAGCATGAACGCACTGTCTAGCTCTTGTGCTCTGCAAAAAAGGAAACATGAATGGTATAAATGATTGCAAAAACATGCAAGGATGGAGCTATGGAGCTGCACAAATTGAAAAGAGAGAAAGATTTACCACTCCAAGGTCATTGAGCGCAGAGCCTATCGAGTTTTCTCCATCCAAAGGCAGGTTATGCAGATCCAAATGATTAAGCAACTTAATCCCAATTGATTGTACCACTTCCTCATAGCCATGGTGATCTTTAATGCTTCGAAATGGAATCTGAGACCATTCTTGTTCGTCGCTGGACTGAGAAGTGTAAAACAACATTTGAAGAATGGCGTCTGAGTTGTTCACTACAACCAATCTTTTCTCTGTAGAGAAGACAAAAGTGCCTACTGGTCTATAAGGACTTGGCTCAAGAAAACTAGAAAGAGTTTCTAAAAACGCTTCTCCGTTTCCAATCAACTGATTGACAGCTTGGTAAGCAACAATTGATGTGTCTCGCATCACCGATGTGTAAAACTCTGTTATTCTCTCGTCGCTCACTTCGGTTGAAATTCTTGTAGGATCCAATTGGGCAAGAACATAAGGCAAGGTTTGCTCTATCGATGACTTCCGAGCAAGCATAATCCGAGGGACAATATCGAATCTTGTGACAAAGTTCACGAAGAACCGGCTCCAGTTCTCTCTCCCAAGTGCGTGCTTGAAGATATAGTCACCAACCAAAGGAGCTCCAAATGTCACACAACGAGGCTCACGGGCAGGGACATTCAGATTGCGAATGAAGTATGTCTCCAAATACCAAACTGTTGCTAAAATTGCAGTCGCACCTCCTGAAGAATATCCTGTGAACACAATCTGTTGTCCTCTTTCAAACGCGCTTTGCACCTGAAGAAAGCAGGTTTCAGACACAAAATCTTCTATATCTTTTCGATTAACACGCATTTTAAGAAGCTTTTTTACTTACAGAAGTATAAAATGAGATGTTTACACCAATGATAACTTCAAGATTCTTGAGGAAAGCTTCGTTAACAGTAGCGTCAACGTCGTTGCCGATGCTTCTCATACAAGGAAATTCAACACGCTTCATCTTAATTTCTCCAAAGGGAGATTCATTAGCCGTAGCGAACAAATCTTCCGCCGAGAAAGATGGTCGGAAGGCGAAAAAAACGATTCCCCCTGCTTCTTCTTCGATATAGTGCTCGGTTTGGTAAGCTCTCTTCGACGCGATCCATGATTTGGTGATTAGATCACCATTGATTCCCGTAAGAGCTTCAATCTCCATTTGATCTAATCTCTTTTCTTGTGGACTTTCTTCTCTTTCTTTTGATTCGTCTTGCTTCTTAGTCCTCTTCTGTTAATATAATGAAAAGATGATTGTTGAAGTTGACTCTTATTGAAGACCCATAATGAAGAGCCACGAATCTTAGCCGTCCACGTGTCGGTTTAACATTGGGTTATGGCTTTTTACATCCGACATGACTGGAGTTTCGCAGAAACTTTCATAAAGACATAAACGTTCACATTTCATAAAGACATGTTTATCTAATGAATGATTCTTGCTTGGAAACTTTGTAGCTTGACTTTGGAGTCTTCGTCTCTTTAATATAGATCCATCTTTTGGTTTCAGTTCAGACGTCACTATCGGTTGGTATTTCGCAGTAACTCAGTGATATTCACTTGTCGGAAAACAATTTGTTGTTTTATGCTTTTTTGTTGAGGAATTTGTTCGCTTGGAGTTTAGTTTTTGTAGCTTGACTTGGGTTTCCGATTTCGTCTCCTGCAGAAATCTGCTTCACCTCTGTTTATTTCTAAAATAATCTTATCCGGAAGTAAACCGGATAATCTGCCGGATATCGAACCGGTTCGATTTCTCTCAGCTGAAGATTAAACCGAATTAAACTACACCTTCTTGCCTTATCCGGTTTGCGTTTCAGCAAGACGCGTCCTATTCGACTCTTGCTTGTTTGATTTAATCTATGAGTTACATGAACCGGACTGTAATCTATTTCATTCGGTTCGGTTTGATTCGGTTTTATTTTGAGTTAAGATTTATAGCAAAACAAATCTGACGTATATAATTTTATTTAGTTTTTCCGTTTCATTTTATATTAAATTGAATATATAACTGAATAAGTTAAATTTAAAATTTTCGTAAAGACAATTATTAATTAATATTATAATCAATAATTTTTAGCGATCATTAGTAATAAAATTTTAGTTTGGTTTGCTAAAACCGAAATGCATAACCATTTGGATTTTGATACAAGTCTATACTTTCGGTAAGGATGCCCAAAATATCCGGACCCCAAAATTCAAACCGAACACAACCTGAAACATCCAAACCGAATCCGTACTTGTTATTGAAAAATATCTGAATGGGTTTAGAGACCTAAACCCAAAGATATGAAAACCAGAAAATCCGAACCAAACCCGAAAATCTGAATAGAATTGGCTAGTTCTGGTTATGATCAGTAAAAAAAATACTAAACCCGAACCGAATATGTAAAATACTCGAATGAGACTTCAGCTTAAGAATCGAAAAACCCGAAATCCGAAAAATCCGAACCTAACTCAAATGCCTAGGCCTACCTTTCGGATAGAATAAAAGTCTAGGAGACTAGGATTTCTTGGTCTCTTATTAAAACCCAACTTGGGGAAATTTCTAAGAAAAGCCATCTAAAGTGGTCCAACTTTTAAATAACTAATCTCGCTGGACTCAATTCACGTTGACAGCTTTATTTAATTAGACAAAAGATTAGCTTGTCTTTGTGTAATGAACGGGACTAATCCATTCCTAAGTCATTATTTAAGTTCTTTTAACAATTAAAAAAAATTGGAAGTGTTCATATGTGAAGAACGCTATTTCCACGTAAGTGAAGGCGAAAAAGAAGAGTCGTTTCTAATGAACTTCCAAAATAACAACACCATTTTACATATCTCATGTAAAGAAAAAAAATGTATCTCTCCTCTCTAATGAATCCCCAGTCTACAATTTACATTTCTATTTTATGAAAACCCATCTTTGTCTCTCTTCAGTCCTCATTCTATCAGCAAAAGAAGCTGTAATGTCTCAAAAATTGTAAGCCAAAAGAATCAGGACAAGCTTAAGTGTGTGTGAATCTTTGAGCTTTAAAGATCATATCACGGAATATGATAAACTCAGATCTTTGCGCGTTTTAGCTGCGAGTATATATCATTAGCTTCTAGCTCTCTCTTGTGCATAATATTCTTAAAAGCTCTCTCCTCAGCTTTCATTAATGAATCTCTTAATCTCTTCACATCAGCCAATTTCACAGGCTTCAATAAGAAATCTTCAGCCCCTTCTTCAAGACATCTGAAATAAATAAATAAATAAAATCAAATATTAGTGATCCAATTCCATAAAGTTCATAGCTTTAGATGTAGAAGATGGCCAGCTCATATTTGATAATTATTAGACTTAATTTGGTAAAGAGGGTTGGTTCCTTAGTACTAGTAATAAGCAAAAGCATGTGAGGTGTCTATCTGAGGATGAGATTTATAATGACCCTACCTAAGATTATGCAAAACAATTAAACATATATTATAAATTTTTGGGGGGCCTAACATGTCACCGGCTATAGAATCAAATCTCAAGAGAAGATCTTGCTTAGCTTATGAAGGATTGTTCTTTTCTAAATTTATGGCCACAAGAAACAATTTTATATTGTTATTATTCCTAAGATCCATTAGAAAATTTATTAAAAAATCATTTAAGGACCCACTAAAATACACATCAAATCTCAGCTTGATCCAAAATGCAACCACCACCACAATTACCCCATGATGGTTAAAGTAATCATATAATAACTTTTTTTATCATAACAAATCTGATGATTATACAACAATTTAATTTAGTCAAATACCATATCGCTTAACGGTATCTTTTTCCACGAATCCTCAATAAAGTGTGATTACGTAAAAGTTTCCTAAACAATACCCTCTAAATCTAATCATCCGAATCTCCTGAAGTAATAAATGCACAAAATCTATCAAGTTAACTAAATCTGGTAATTTTTAATCGTACATGATATTGTCCTAAACAAGCATCATAATAATTAAAGATAATATATGAAATATACCTATCGATACGAGGCAAGATGTTCTCTGACGACATAATCACCACTGGTATTTCTCTGAAAGCTGATGATTCCTATAAAAAAAAAAAAATCAAAATTCATAAACAAGATTAGATCAAAAACTTCATTTTATTTGCCATTATCAGAAAAAAAAAATTCAACAAAACTTACTTTGATCTTCTTCAGTAGTTCATATCCAGTCATCCCAGGCATAGAGTAATCCGTCATTATTAAATTAATCTTCAGATCCTGAAAAAAATAATCAAAACCAAAATCTTCTTCATACCAAATTTGAATCCATTCTCAAACAAAAAAAAACAAACACTAAGATCATATCTATTACCTCAAATCCAACTGAACTATTCTCTCCATCTAATCCAAGATACTGTAAAGCTCTTGTCGCACTATCCACAAGAGTAACTGAGACAAAAACAAAACAAAAAAATCTAATGTCAGATTCTTACACTCAAACAGATTCCACAAAACAATCCAAACACAAACACCTTTACCTTTACAAGAAGAGACTCTAAGCAACCGCTCGATGAATTTCCGATCAACCATACTATCATCAACGGCAAGAACATGAAGAAGCTCCGGCGATGCTAATGAAGAAGTGTCGTTCGAGATATCCAACTTCTCCGGACGCAAAACCTCAGCCATATCAACGAGAGAGAGAGAGAGATAATAAACTTGGAGAATTGGAGAAAAAGTGGAGATTTGATTTTTGATTTGAGAGGAGATAAATGGATTTTATAAGGAAGAAAGAGAGGGAAAAGAAAATATGATGTGGAGAGGATTCTAAGAGATCTTTGCATATCTGTGGGATTTTGTCTGTCTGATAGCGCGTGGGAAATTATTAGTTTATTCTGTTTTCTAAGATAGTCATATTATTCAAATATGGCAAATATATTCAAATAAAATTAAAATCCAAAGTCATAAAGGTTTTTTTTTATTGTTGAGAATAGTCAAATAATGGTGAATGGTGAAATCATATGATATTTGGGAAGGGAAATAAAATCAATTTTGGGGAAAAATCGTATCATGACGATCTCTCGATTATTGTATCAAGATCATGGGCAACTTTTGATTTTTTTTTTTTTTGGGGTACATTTTCGATACTTTCTTGATTTTCCCATTTTTACAAGAAATGTACCACAGAGAAGATTTGTATTTCAATCTAAAAATCTTTGAGATATTAATTAATGAACATTGTTGGAAAAGTTAGCTGACATGTGAAAGGCCAGAATGAGTTTCTTTTTCTTTTATTAATTTGTACTTTTAATATTACTATTAGATATGCTATTGGGTGAATTTCAATGTTGATATCTGTAAATTGTGCAGTCAGATCAAAAACCAAAATCCGTATGTGTATTTATAGAAAGAAAAAAAAAATCATTATTTCCCTACTTGCTTTTTTTTTTTGTCCATTATCAGATATTATCCTCGTAAAACTATACCCCAATAGTTGCCTTTACTATCGATCATAGTTCTCCATGATCCTTGAAAGCATGAAATAGTAAGTTTCCAAGAAAATATCATTTTAATTTCACTGTTACTTATCCCAAACAAATCTATTCGTTTTCATATTACTTGAATTTTAATTCGCCTTTTCGATACATTCGACGTTCTTCTACTCAAGTTTTTAGCACTGCATTGAAATCTCCACGTGAGGCAGCTTTTGACTGAGATAGTCGCAACCGGGAGCTCCATAAACTATATATATATACTTGATCATATTACATGAACAGTAATGACTACATCATCATTGAAATTAAGTTGCGATGCGAATATGATCCGTGTTTGTGGTGCTCAAACGGGAAGACACCTCATAGAGGTAATAAATATGAAAATATAGAATGAATGTGAGTTTACACGTTTTTTCTACAACTTGTTTATTTGAAAACATGAGTTTACCGATCCAACTTTTTTTTTTTGTGGCATGGGATTTCAAGACTTGTGTATAATTTATCTCTTGCAAGTATTTAATACGAGTGTTTTGGCTGCGCGTCCAAGCTTAGTGTCCGTAATAGTGAAGATTGAAAAAACTTCTATTGTTTGATCGAAGAAAGTTGCCAATTCATAAACAAACCTCTTAAAACAGTTTATGACAAAAAACAAAAATTGCAGGTGAATCTGTTTAGCATCAAAGTTCAAACATTCTATATGAAGAATAATCTAATGTTCTCTGTTGTTACCCCTCAAATAGCTTAGGGCTGAGGACAAATACGCTTCGCTGGTTTAGAAACTTAATAAATTTTGTGTTGACTCTCTTTGGAAATTGTATGATTTGGTGCATGCATGTTGTTGCACTAGACTAATAAAATACGAACAATACACTTCTAAACACAAGTGTAGGAGAATGTTATAGAATGAGAATCAAGAAGCTAATATAAGATTATTCAAAATTATTTAAGATCATTATATTTCGAGTCGCTGCCCAATTTTTTTTTTTTATATATCGGGTCTGAATTTAATATCTACCAATCTTTTGATATAGTAATTTTAAAATATGGATTATTTCATTATTTGTATCCAATATGTTATCTGCATTATTGAGTCTTATTTTTATAATTATATTAGATAAATAATAGGCATATTTTAATTACATATATCCAATTGTTATTCACTATTATTTGATTCAATATATGATTCTTTATATATAATTATCTGTTAATTTTTCTGCTAAATGAGTTTAAACCAAATGGTATTTTTTTTCTTTCTCACCATATAATTAAAATGTATTTATGAAATATGATATCATTTTCTTTAGGGCTGACTTTGTATTCTCCCCTCTACATAGGGTCGTCAAACCACATTTTCCCCAACTTACGTCCTCTTCAATTCGCTTACCAAACTACCGTAATTCTTACCATACTTCATGTACTTTTTAATTTCTTTCTAATTTCCCCTACCGCGGAATTTTGAATCAGAAACGCATACTCTTTAACCGAATTTTCATGATAAACCGATTTTTCAACCCTCAGAGTGTGTTCATCACAGGAGATGGTATCATCATCTTCTTCTTTTTTCTCCATTCTTCGTTTTTTCACTCTCTTTGATTCAATTATTAGAATATTCCGCGTGTAATATACATAAATACAAAAATGGAGGATTAAAATCATCTGATTATGTAATATGAAATTTCTTTCTAGATTCTGAAATTTAATCTCTAGTATCTGAATTTTTTTTCTACATTATGTAATTTAATCTCAAAATTACAAAAAGAAAACCTCCTTGAAACAAAAAAAAATCCTTTCTTCCTTGTTTCTCATTTGTCGCTTCTGTCTCATAACTCAATATGAATTTTGATTTCATCCCAATTCTCGACGAAGAAGAAACAGAGTTTTAATGGTGTCCACCCCTAAAATAGAGCTTCAATGGCGTCCACCCCTAAAACAGAGCTTCAATGGCGTTCTTCAAACTTCTTAGTATCCCATATCATCATCTCATCTCCCACCCCATAAAACCATCAAAAAACTCTCGCCTCATCCCAATTCTCTTCCCCCTCAGCTCGATTATCGTCCGCCTCATCCCATTTAAGCTTTAATCCCAGTAAAAGATTCATCGATTAGAAGAAAATCCAAACCAGATATTTAACAATTAAGCCTCAAACTAGATCACATAAAAAGGTCAAGCCGTCTTCAAAAGAGTGATAAACCCAAAGTAAACAAGCAAGGAATCAATAGACCTATCGATCATAAATCGAAAAAACCATTTCCTCAAAGATATATTCGTGGATTCGAATCGAAATCAGCATAAATGAGGGCAAACATGACAATAATCGATTTAAGAATCGATCTAAGAATTGAAAGAGATCAGACAAATTGAAACCCAGAAAAAAAAAAGGAATCAAACATTAGGATTTGGGAATTAGGGAATTAGGGTTTCTCGTATTTGCGTTCTAGATTTAAAACACTAAATCGGATTTGTGTTCTGAAAAATCACGTTACGATTAAGCTAAACGTGGCTTAGTCTAATTAAACCGTATTCGGTTCAGATTTGGGAAATTAGAAAAAAAAAAAAAAGTACATGTGGTAAAAATTAAGGTAGTTAGTTGGATAAGCGAATTGAAGATGACCTAATTTGGAGGAGATGTGGTTTGACGACCGGAGGATAAAATACAAATTCAGGCCTTTTCTTTATCGTATAGTTTAGGGGGTGGTATTGGATTGTGGAATTTAATTGAATCCAAAAGAATTCACGTGGAGTGGGAAGTTATAGAATGTCTTGTCTTTTAAAGGATTTCGTGGGTGTTTAATGTTTATGTTTTTTTGGATTTGATAGAATACAGTAGAATTTAGTTGGACACAAATTCTTCTCAATTCCATGTACTTTAGAATTGTAATTTTTTTTTTTGTGGAAGACAACTAAGAAAATGAAAATATTATTAGTAAATTTGAATTAATAACAAAACTGATTGAACAAAAAAAACCACTCCTAGGAATTTTATTAACTACATAATTAAAATAAAATAACTAGACATTTTCCAAACCAGTAACATCTTTCCACATATCTTCAGCCATAGTTTTCCTCCAAATATTAGCGTTTTCTCTATCTTGCTCTTGTGTTTCGAAAAGTCCATCTATATTAATATGATTGGTATTTTCCGTATCTTGTTGAATGTTTACTTCACCAGGAAATACGGCTTCATCTGATCGACATTCTTTACGAAGAAAATTATGCAACGCTGCGCATGCTAAAACTAATCCAACTTGTTTCTCAAAAGAGAAAGGAGGTGCTGATTTAAAAATCACAAAACGTGATTTAAAAATTCCAAATATCCTCTCAACCACATTTTTCAAACTAGCATGGCGAAGATTGAACAACTCGATGGAGTGTTAGGACTACGCCCTTGACCAGCAAACTTGTGTGATATCGCACACCACAAACGAGCCAAAAATTAACACGGTTTGCAAATCCAATCCACTAAAAAAAATTTCCTAAAAAACAAGTAATAATATATATTAATAACTAAAAGTATAATATATTAAAAAAAATTGTAATTGTCTTACTTCTGGTACTTGAAATTTGTTGGTTCTTCTAGTTAAAGCATCACTTAACACTCTTGAATCATGCGCTGAACCCTCCCACCCACTAAGAACATATATGAATTCTAGATCAAAGTTACAGACAGCTAAAACATTTTGTGATATTACTCCTTTCGATTTTGCGCTTTTACGTCCCAACTCTTGGTATATGTGTTCCATCTAGTGCCCCAACACAATTCTAAAATAAATACAAAAAGTAAAGAATAATTAAAAAAGTATAAAACAACAAAATTTGAATAAAACATCGATAAAAATATGTACCTTGAAATATGGGTAAAATCGTATTTTCTCTTATTTTCATGTATCGATCCATCTGGTTTCACCATGAAACTTGGAGATATTATAAGTATAGCTCTTAAAACACGATTAAAGCTTGTGCAAATTTTTTTGAATCTGTCTTTGACGGAGCAATATCTCGAATTTTGTCCAACTGTTAGCATGAAAATAGCAAGCATCTCTTCCACAGATATGAATCTCGTGTCTTTTAAACCAGCTTTCTCTCTCATGATAGTAGACAACTTCAAAAACACATCAGGAAACATACGATACAATACCCAAAAATGTTGAGGATCTTCTTGTAGCACCTCTTGTATATATTGTTCAGAGTCTTGTGATTGGGCGTGATGCTCAATAAAATAATCACCCATGAGACGGCGTGTGTTTTGAAACAGTGCTATTAAAGCCACCATCATCACTGTTAGAGATATGTCCATATCAAACTCATCATCTTCGATTCTTTCATCATCCATTCTTGTGTCTTCTTCTTCATGAAGATTTTGATCCATAAAGATAATCTGTTAAATCAAATTAGCAATCACAATCCAATATGAATGTATATGAATACACGATAAAACTCACATATAGTCTAATATATATACATATTTGTGTGACTATATATATATTTATATATTTTAATATAGAATATATATAAGACGAATGAATGAAAACCTCAAAGAAGATGGAATGTTGATGTTTTCTTCTACTTTTGCATATATGATTTTTCTTTGTTCTGAAAAGAGAATTGCTATGCAAATTAACGCCTAGTATAAACTATTAATATATAGGATCAATTATGTAACGCTAAAAAAATTTAATTTTCAAATACTAGTTTGAAACTATTTTGTAGGGATCTTATGATTATATGGTTGACTAAACTTTTCAAACAAATTTTGAAAAGTATTTAAGAAAAAGTCATAGATAGTAACGTAGATTTTAGCATTTATAGTTTGTAACTAAAATAAACCTACTCCCACCAATATAGATGTTAAAACCACCAAAATTCATATTATTATGATAGAAAGATTTTAAAAAACACTAATGCAACATGATTAATAAAAATTCAAAAATAAAGCATTAATAATTATTAAAGAAAGCTCATTTTAACATGCTAAGTACTTCAAGCATTGGGTTTACCACCAAAAATTGCATTAATGAGTGTGACAAAGTGCGGAAAGTTTGTTGGAACTCGTGGATCTTCGGGATTGAGCATATAAACATCGTAAATTTTCTTCAACCAACGCAAACGGTTTAGTGCTTGAGTCCAACTTAGATCAGCTCCAAATTGTTCATTAATATTCTTAAGGATGTTTTCTTGTTGGAGAGCACTTGGAATAAGATACTTATATCCTACTAATTCGGCAAATTTCCACATTTTGTTATTATCCTTTGCCGCCGTTTCGGTACCAGTAACAAATACATTAGGACTTGGAAAAATTAGAATGAGTAATACACGTATGTTGCATATATAGTTTGTTGTGTAGTGAATCAAAAATTTCTACATTTAAAAAGATTCATGTTATTCAAATATATTATTTATTAATTTGAGCAAACTACAGCTAATATGAAAGAAAATTTAAAACATATTATTTAAAGAAAATACGAGGGAGTAATTATTCAAATTCATCTTCATAAGATGCATAATTAAGCTAAAACTAAGAAACACCCTAACAAATGTTGCGGCGAATCCAACCCAAACGTTCTTCAATAGACATGCTAACAAATACGTCTTTCATTTTTAACGTGTGAATCTTTGTTACTGCATCATACCGGATATGATCTTCCAACTCAGGAATCTCTTTGATAGCATCCCAAACACTATTCTTTTTTTCATGAGTTCCCCTTAACTCAGTCTCTCTTTGATGCCTTTCTTCTCTTTGTTGAAGAAGACTTATGATATTAGTGCTAACTCCGATCATTTCAGTCAACACTTTCTCTGAAACACCATGATTAGCCGACTCTGATGGATCTCCAGCACCATTGGTTTTAGCTTTTTTTTTAGGAGGTAACTTTTCTTTAGGAGATTCAAATGTTGCTTCATAACCCTCATCGACATTCTCCATATGATTCACATCATCTCTTGGTTGAACATCATTTTCACTTTCAAAAGTTTGAGCATTTGTGTCACTCCCTAATCCAAAAGCATTGTTTCCCCTTGCCATAACACTTTCAAAGATAGTTTGTAAATCCTCAAAATCTTCAATAGTGTTATCCCGCAGATATATATGATTTGGATGTCCCTGACAAAATATTATATATTTTTGTTTTAGTTAAAAGTTACTTATTATTATTTTCTTAAAATGAAAATTATACCTTGATATACTCATCCCACACTTCATCTGGAGCTGTAAATTGTTTGGTGAGAGGATCTCATCCGAAGCCCGAACTACACCGGAAGAGGTCCGCATAGACATGATATTCTTTTTTCAAAGACTTCATTCGACTCAGATAGTTCTTGTAGTTCTTATTGCACTTAAGTTCCTTGTTTAGAACTGACAATATCTTCGTCTCTACTGTTGTTTTGCTTATCGAACCGTTTGAGTCACGCTATCTCCTTCTTATACCTTTAACTAGTAGATTTATCAATATTTTACTTTCTTGGGATGTCCATGCATCATATGTTCCCCTCGCCTTTTTTGGTTTGGACGGTTCTCGCGTCTTCATTCTAACAAAAAAAAAAAAAGAATAATGTTAACAAATTTTCACATGGAGCAATAATCATCTTATGAACAATACTCTGTATTATTACAATATATGCAATATCATATCGAATACAATATGAAACTTGACTTTTTAATTTACGAAAGATGATTTTGTTGTATTTCTACTTTTTGGAAATGATTTTTTTTTGCTCTGAGAAGTCAATTGATATGCAATGTGTAATGTATAGAGTGATGATCCAACGAAATCTTTTTTTTTTCTAAAAAGTATATTTTCTGTAGCTAACAAATACTTGTTTGTAGGGATACTATTGTTTATATAATAATTGAACAAGAATTTGAATTCTATCTTACAAAATATATCTTCACTATTTTGTAGGGATTTTTGTTGACTGGAGTTATAAGTGAACAAGGTTTAACAATTATTTGTTACGTAACATAGAATACCAACATTAATCAAAACATATCTCCAATTCCATCCAAATAACAACCTAAAAGCTCATAATTGATTCTTTATAGTTTTGTACTAAAAATTCTATTAAATTCCTTTGCAATGACAATCCCATGAATTCTACATAAAATATAATAACACAGGTAATTAATAGAATTAAGAAATCTATATATTAAATAACAATAGAATTTAAAAGATTTTGAAAGAATGACAACAAATACCTAATCCAATAACATAAAAATTTAATAGAATTGATAAAATGCTGTATTGAATAACAATAGAATTATAAAGAATCTATAATTCTTTAGAATTCTTAAAAATTCAACAATCCAATACCATCCCTTTGGTCGAACCGCGAACTTGAGAAAATAAAAACAAGGAAGAAAGGATAACACAAAACCTCTCCTCTAGTTCTTCCAAAATCCACCACATTGACTCTCTTCTACAAGGGTCTGGTCACTCATGGCCATCCTCACTCTTTCTCTTCCTCTTATCGTCTCTTTCCTTCGTCCTCACACCTCTCCTCGCTTCTTCCTCCTCCCTCGCACTCTTTCTCAGCCCCCTTTTCTCTCCCGCCGCCGATTTCACCGCACCTCCGCCATTTCCTCCGCCGCTGTTCATCACCAGTCCTATCGTAAACCCGACGATGATGCCACCCGCGCGGCGTCAGTTCCTACATTCCAACAAGCGATTCAGCGCCTCCAGGTTCGATTCTTCATCATCTCCTTCTATCTCCCATTCTCTCCTTCCAAATTTCGGCGAATTGAATTGTTTTCTGTGCTGAAATTTTAGGAATATTGGGCTTCCGTTGGATGCGCCGTTATGCAACCTAGCAACACTGAGGTCGGAGCTGGCACCATGAATCCTTGCACCTTTTTGAGGGTTCTTGGCCCTGAACCCTGGAATGTTGCCTATGTTGAGCCAAGCATACGTCCTGACGATTCTCGCTATGGAGAGAACCCCAATAGGCTTCAAAGACATACTCAATTTCAGGTCATATTGAAACCTGACCCTGGAAACTCTCAACAGCTCTTTATCAACAGTCTCTCTGCTTTAGGTACTCAAACTTACTTTCCCCTTTATTCTGAACAATGCCTCCTCTTATGTTCCACTTACATGTTTGAAACATAACATCGAGACTCAAGTGCAATAGATTGATTGAATCTTTCTCCTTGGTGCTGGTTCCCGTTGGTGATTTTGTGGACTTAATTTTGATTTGCTCAAGATTTGATTAAGTGAAGTTCATCTTTGTGGTGCATAAGGCTACTTCCGAGTAAAATTCTCTCATCCAGATAATCCTTCCCTTACTATTCTTATGTGTACTTTTTAGGTATTGATGTGACTGCACACGATATACGGTTTGTAGAAGACAACTGGGAGAGCCCGGTAATGTGTGAAACCATGTTTTATGGGTTTTCCATCTCTTTTAGTTTCTCACTATATCCTCAGCGTTGCAGTGTCTGTTCATTTGAATGACTTACAGGTGCTTGGTGCTTGGGGGTTGGGCTGGGAGATCTGGATGGATGGTATGGAAATCACACAATTTACTTACTTTCAGCAGGTAATTTTCATTTTATGTAAACATTTCTAAAAAATGAACTATAGATTGCGGTTTGCATTTTTGGGTTTTTAGGGTTAAGTTTATTTTTTATTCTCTAGTATATTTTCTGCTTCAGTTGTTAGAAAACAATATAATTGTGAAGTTTGCTTCTTTCTAGGCTGGAAGTCTTCCGTTGTCTCCAGTATCTGTTGAAATAACTTATGGGCTTGAGCGCATCATCATGTTGCTTCAGGTCAGTCTTATACTCCCTTATTGTTGATGTACACATTTTTCGGTATAGGTCCATTTTGTTTGGCTTAAGTTAACCTTTCGGTTTAACTGACAGGAAGTTGATCATTTTAAAAAGATCTTATATGCTGATGGTATCACCTATGGGGAGCTTTTCTTGGAAAATGAGTAAAAGACTGATTCTTTTATGGATTTTTCATTATACATTATCAAAATTATTCTGTGTTAGTCATGTTTTTAGACTGATATATGGGTGAGTTTGCAGGAAGGAAATGAGCTCATATTATTTAGAGCATGCTAGCGTGGATCGCCTTCAAAAGCATTTCGATTATTTTGACGAAGAAGCACGTTCCTTGCTTGCCTTAGGACTTCCAATCCCTGCGTATGTTTATCACATGCTTATGATCGCCCATATTCTTCTCCATTTTTAACAACTGTCTCTTGAATTTAACAAATTGCTGCTTGGGGGCATGCTAGGTATGATCAGCTTCTGAAGATGTCTCATGCTTTTAACATTTTAGACGCTAGAGGTTTCATTGGTGTAACTGAACGTGCTCGTTATTTTGGTCGAATGCGCAGGTATGATCTGTTGCAGTTTTTTTGGAATGTATTATTGAGCAACCCAACAAGCTTGAATAACTGGAGAGGAAATGCTTTTAAACAAGTCGTTACTTGTAAAAATATATATGATGTGCATTTTTTTGCTTCTGTGTATCCTCTTTGAAAGAATAGCTTGGCTCGCCAATGTGCCCAACTGTGGTTAAAGACACGCGAGTCTCTTGGACATCCTCTTGGTGTTGCCTCCGAACCAGTTCCTCCCGTTTGTCACAGAGATGCTTTGGAAAATGTGGCTGAAAAGGTTGGCTTGTTTTTAATTAGAGAATTTACATTTGGAGCTTTGTTGCTGATTATTTCCTTGATGAGTTGTGCGATGTTAGTTTGTGAAATTTTTGGTGTCGCTTATATGTTCAGCATTACTGGCTTATATGGTCTATTTACGCCTCGAAAGCTGGCTATTTTGGTATATGAAAACATTTCTGAAAATGTCAAATAAGATATAGTTTCCCTTTTTTGTTGTTTATGTGGTGTTCAATTGTCACAGGTTCCTGAGGATCCAAGATCGTTCATTATTGAGATAGGGACTGAGGAGATGCCACCTCAAGATGTTATCAATGCTAGTGAACAAGTAAAATATCATTTCATTCGGAGAAACTTGGCATTTCTCTCTCTATCATTCACTCATAGACACTTGTGGGCCGCTTGCTCATGTTGCAACATTTTAACTTACCATACTCCCTAGATTATTTTTTTCATGTGCTTCTTGTTTTTCCTTTTGTGCTGTGTTCTTTTGATAGATTGGACATCAAGTAACAGTCCTTGTTAATATTGCAGCTCAGGGTCTTAGTGCTAGAATTACTAGAAAACCAAAGATTGCGGCATGGTGCTGTGAAAGCATTTGGCACACCTCGCAGGCTAGTGGTAATTAATAAGATCTTTTCACATTTACATATTTTAGCTAATTAATGTCAACTCTATAAAAGCATTAATCCAATCTTACAGAGAGAGGATTGGTTGACATCAAATCTTCCTTTTTGTTCTTTAACATTATTGTCATTTTTAAAATTTTCTCTTATGAGGCTTATTTAAATCTGGCTTTTTATGTGAGAATGTAAAAATCAATTTTGACGTATCTGAAGGTTTTGGGTTTTTGAAGTAAATCATGGAACCCTTGAAGCTTTTTGGAATTCATTCTTCTTCTTCTTTAAAGCAGTTTTAAGTGAAGGCCCCTTTTTCAGGTGTTAGTTGATGCTATGTCCTCTAAGCAGCTGGAAGAGGAGGTTGAAGTTCGAGGACCCCCTGCTTCTAAAGCTTTTGATGATCAAGGAAATCCTACAAAGGTTTTTTTCTTTCCTTTGGTCCTTTTGGTCAAGGATATTAAATTAACTACGTATTCAAAGTATTTTGGTAGCCAGTGGTGGAATTTAAGGAAATAGTATCTGGTTCATTTATCCATTGCCCCTTAGGTTTTGTGCTATGTTTGTTTTTTTCTTTGTAGCCTGTACTAACTGCCTAAAGATATGTAGATATAAATTTTCTCGTTTTTCTTCCCTGCCAGGCTGCAGATGGTTTTAGCCGTAGATATGGCGTTCCATTGGAAAAATTGTACAGAAAAGTTTCTGGTGGGTGCATCCATATTAGCAAATTCTGTTAGCAGGATCCTGTTTCTTGTTACCTAACTTCTGACTGCTTCCTTGTTCTTTGTTTCCTAGGCTGCGATTCTGCTTTTTTTGTTTACTTCTTCTCATTTTTATCCTCTTTTTTTGTATTTCTTTCAGGGAAGACAGAATATGTCCATGCACGAGTTACAGAGCCAGCTCGACTTGCTTTGGAGGTTCTTTTCCTTGACTCTTTTTGTTATGTTAAGGCAATGTTATCTTCATCTTTCATGACAGAGAAATTCATGAAAGACATAGTATGTCCATTAACTTAGCAAATTATTAATGCTCACATTTTTCCTCTTGCTTTTCGTATGGTGTACCTCGTATTTTTAGCGTCCTAAGTCCTCTATTCGCTAAGCATACATTTTCTTTCTGGGATCTGGTATATTATAGGTTCTATCAGAAGAGTTACCTGGTATACTGGCTAAAATATCGTTGCCAAAGTCGATGCGCTGGAACTCTTCAGTATGTAACTTATATCTGTATACTCATACTTTCGTTCATATTGCCTAGGTTCAGTTGTAAAATAAGGAGTTTATATTACTGCTATTTATCTTGTGCTGTGACAAGCAGGTAATGTTTAGCAGGCCAATTCGCTGGGTTGTGGCCTTACATGGGGATCTGGTTGTGCCATTCTCCTTTGCTGGCATCTCAAGGTACGTTTACATGGCTACTCTTGCTTTCCAGGCTTTCTATGGCTTCAGTTGGCAAGAATTTCCCTCTTGCATTTGTTAGGCATATCCGAAAGATGTTGATATGCAAAATATTTGTAAATAAAATAACTATCTGTTTCATTTCAAAATGCAGTGGAAATGTATCTTGTGGACTTCGCAATACTGCTTCAGCATCACTATTGGTAAGAATGTACCCTGCATTGTCGTCTGTAGACATATTTGGATGTCATGCTTCAGATGTGTGCTTTATGGTCTTCTAAATATTGGCAGGTACAGAATGCAGAATCCTATGAAGATACTATGAGGAATTCTGGAATCAATATTGAGATTGAGGCATGTCCTTCATATGTTCTTCTCTATCCATTATTTATTAAAAAATCTTTTTAACTTTCAGCAGGGTGTCAGATTTCTTTCATTTTAGATATCTAGTTATGGATCTATATAGTCATTTCATTTGTTACCATAATTTACAGGAAAGGAAGAAAATCATTCTTGAGAAGTCAAATGCACTAGCAAAGAGTGTGAATGGGCGCCTTGTTGCCCCGCAGAACTTACTTAATGAGGTAATTTGTGGTGTTTTCATTGATATGCTCAACCAATGGCTCCAAGAAATGATCTTTACCTCAAGATACCAAGAAACTAATTAATTTGTGGTGTTCGCCAGGTTGCAAATCTCGTCGAAGCTCCTGTTCCCTTAATTGGAAAGTTCAAGGAATCATTCTTAGAACTTCCAGAGGAGCTATTAACTATTGTAAGCTCTTCAGAAACGAAGATTGGTTTTTATACAGTGTAACCTGCTCATAATACCTGTTTACTTTCTTATGATTTGTCAGCAAGTATGCTTATCTAATTCAGGCCTTACTATGGTGTAACCCTATAGGTTATGCAGAAGCACCAGAAGTATTTTTCCATTATTGATGAGAGTGGACAGCTATTGCCTTACTTTATTGCTGTACGACACTCTAGCCTTGCAGCACTGTCTTCTGTTGCATATTTTTTTCATTTTTTAATGGCATAAAAACAAGTTTTTAATAGCTGATGAAACAGAGTGTGACTTTGTTTAGGTTGCCAATGGTGCAATAAATGAGGATGTGGTGAAGAAAGGAAATGAAGCAGTTCTCAGGTTGAGATGTGTTATAAGTGGCTAAAATTAATACTCAATTGATAGATAGAGTAGATCCCTCTTGACACGTCTTTTTTCTTTTAGCTGTTTGCATTGGCCTATTTTTTTTTTTTTTTTTTGTTTGTTTTGACATCCCTACTGTTTGCATTACTCTACTTATATGCAGTCAAGTCTTGATAGTTGTCCATATTAAAAGCGCCCAAAGGTCATGTTTAACTTTTGCAGGGCACGCTATGAAGATGCGAAGTTCTTTTATGAGGTGGACACAAGGAAAAGGTTTTCTGAATTCCGAGATCAGCTACAGGGAATTCTTTTCCATGTAAGTTTTCCTTCGGTACATATCTTAGACAAAAAGCTGGATACATTAAATGCATTACTAGATGGTCGTACTTTCTTTTTTTTGTTCCAGTAGTTTCATTGTGGTTTCAGTTACAAGTAAAAAATGCAAACCATATAATATTGACTTCAGTAGCACATACAACACAAGCTTCTCATCCATGTTTATGTGAATTAATAGGAAAAGCTGGGGACGATGCTGGATAAGATGAACCGTCTAAAAAACATGGTAGCTAAGCTTTGTTTGGCCCTCGAAATTGATGAAGATCTGCTTCCGGTTGTGGAGGATGCTGCCTCACTTGCTATGTCAGACCTTGCAACTGCTGTAGTTACAGAATTTACTGCGCTGTCAGGAATAATGGCTCGTCATTATGCTCTCAGAGATGGCTATTCAGAGCAGGTAGTGGATTGTTCAAGTGTGTCTGCGTATGTTTATGAGCGTAAGTTGCCCTTGTGGCAGCTTCTTTTGCTTCACAGACTTAAGCTAGTAGCCGACTATGGTATATATCTATTAGCACGTACTCTATTATTATATGACAATCGTGTTCCTGGGATGCAGATAGCAGAAGCTTTGCTGGAAATTACACTTCCTAAATTTTCTGGAGACGTAATCCCAGAAACAGATGCAGGAATGGTTTTGGCGATAGCTGATAGGTAAATTGAAAGCTCAAAGTTTTGGTGTCTCTCCTATTTATTTCTTGGCCAAATGGTTCGTCTTGTGAACACAAAACCATGTTTCTGGATTAGCGCAGAACTAAATTGCATGTACTTCTGATATGATAATTTTTTTCGAATTTGTAATCCTATATACTAACACCTATGCGTGTTTCTATGACTGTAGATTGGATAGCCTTGTTGGTCTATTTGCTGCTGGTTGCCAGCCAAGTTCAACAAATGACCCATTTGGCCTTAGAAGAATATCATATGGCTTAGTAAGTGTATATATATTCTTATCTCAAAACGAGCAATTATGATTTGTCATTTTATGGTTGCATGAGGTTATGGATGCCAAGTAATACTTTGTATAACACAGGTTCAGATTTTGGTCGAGAAGGATAAACATGTCAACTTCAAACGTGCTCTAGAACTTGCAGCCAGTGTACAACCAACGAAGGTTGAGGCAAACACTTTAGAAGATGTGAGAAACTGAGAATCAAGTCTACTTTCATAGCTATTCAGTGGCGTCAAATATTGTTTTCCAATTTACCGGTTGTAAACCGTCATCTGAATAGTGTCGTGATATAATTAACTGGTCTATGGTTTCTAGGTGTATCAATTTGTTACTCGAAGACTGGAACAACTACTGGTTCGTGCAACTTTTGTGATGCTTATTTTTTGCTTTCTAATTCTGTTAGACACAGTTAGCGGCTCTTTAAACTGAAAGACCTTAGGGTCCGGTTCTTGAAACAACATTTTATCCTTTTTACAGGTTGACAACGGAGTAAGCCCTGAAGTAGTTAGGTCTGTCCTAGCAGAGCGTGGAAACGATCCTTGTCTGGCAGCACGGACTGCATACAAGGTAAGTGACTTGTGAGATGATCCAATAGCGATGAGATATGGGATTAGGTAATAGTTGAGAAGCCTGTGGGCATCATTCTCCTACAAGTCAGATCTTATGGCGATTGGATTAAGCCTAGTTTAGAAGGATATAGCTCAATTGATTGAATCTCCTTCGCTATCTAGTATTAGAGACTAGAAACCGGACTGAAACTTGATTATCTTCTGGTTTGGAATATTGCTGTGTCATAGTGATTTTGCTCAAAAGAAGCTAACATCGCTGGTGCTTGGGCTGATACCTTGCAGATGGAAAAGCTAAGCAAAGGTGAGATCTTTCCGAAGATAGTGGAAGCATATTCTCGTCCCACACGCATTGTCCGTGGGAAAGACGTTGGTGTTGGAGTTGAGGTACTTGAGGTTTCTGTCTGATCGAAGAGCATCTGTGCAAACTTGCAGCTTCTAACATTAAATGATGCAATTAGGTGGATGAGAATGCATTTGAGACTTCCCAAGAGAGAGCGTTGTGGAGCACTTACACCTCTATCAAAGATCGAATTCACACTGGTAACTCCCCTTTATTCTCTACTGGATTCTCTCAAACAAGCTCGCTTCCAAATTTCTCTCACTTGCCTTCCAAATTTCAGGCATAGAAATCGAGGAGTTCACTGAGATATCGATGCAGTTGGTGGAGCCACTGGAGGATTTCTTCAACAATGTGTTTGTGATGGTGGTAAGTTGAAACTTTGTCCACACTGTACTCAAGAGTATTTAGAGAGCTTTATGATAGACGAGTGAACGTTTGAATACAACGGTTTGCAGGAGGAAGAAAAAGTGAGGAAGAACAGACTAGCTCTGCTCAATAACATTGCCAATCTTCCCACAGGAGTCATTGACCTCTCATTTTTGCCCGGATTTTGAGCTTTTACTTGTTTTATAATCCCCACAGGAATCATTTTTTCTTTGTTTCATAACCTTACATAGTTTTGTGTTCATGTTTAAGATAAAATTCAATGTAAAACTTATGCAATTGAACTCTTTAAAATAAATTTCATAATCTCAATAAAAAGATTCAAAATTTATTATCGCCTTATCTTTATGACAGATTTGTGTTCATTTTTAAAATTTCATATGAAAACATATGCAAATGTAATTGAACGTTTTCAAAAAAATTGGATGATGAGATACTGTTTTTAAGAAGGATGAACTGAAGTAAGGTTAAAAAAAACTATGGAGGAGGAAAAAGCGGCAGCTTATTACGACGAGCTCACGCGTAAAGGAGAAGGAGCTGCTCGCTTCAAGCAAGGTCTTGGCTTCTCCTCCGGAGCCAACGCCGTTCCGGAGAGAGGATCGGCAATCGCATCATCCTCTTCCTTTCTCAACCAGTTCGTCAAGGCTTCCAACCCTACTAAATCCACTGAAAACAAGGATTCCGAGATCCGAACCATCAGAGATACATTGAAGAAGAAACCTGAAGATCATCAACATCATAGGGTTCCGGAGAGGACCGACAGAGAATCGAGTGAACGGCGTCGTTATCGGAGTAGAGAGAGGGAAGAGAGAGATAAAAGCCATAGAAGGAGAAGCAGGAGCAGGAGTTCAGAGAGACGTAGTAGGTTTGGGGATAGAGAGAGACGGAGAAGCAGGAGCAGGAGTGTAGAGAGGCGTAATAGGTATGGGGATAGGGAGAGTCGGAGGAGGAGGAGCCGGAGCAAAAGTTCGTCGCCGAGGAGAGAACGTAGGAGGAGGGAAGATGTTAAGGAGAAGAAGATTGATTACTCGCGGTTAATCAAAGGCTACGATGAGATGGTAAGCTGATTTCTCTCATCATCCTTCAGCCTTCATGGTTACCATATCTCGATGAACTTAGGTTTACCAGAATCAGCTTCGTAATGTTAGAATCCCTCTAGAGTTTCGGAGTTAGGGTAATAAGAACATAGCAACTAGCTTAACATCAACGTGAAGATTCGGTTGGTATTGCAACATAGGAATTGCCTTCATGTTCCCAAATGGTAAGAAGGACTAGCTGTTTTAAGATAATAAACCCTTGAGCTCTAATTTGGTTCAACCATTCTTGTAGAGCTCCTTCTTTGTTTATGGATTTAGATTCTGTATTTTTGTTGTTGGTGTTTTGTGTGTGTTTATGTGTGATTTGTCATTTGCGTTGATAGCGTAACGGTTGGTTGTGTTGCTTTCTTGAACAGTCAGCTGCTGAAAAAGTGAAGGCCAAGATGAAGCTCCAGCTTGATGAAACTGGTATGTTAGTCGGTCCCATTAGAGAGATTACATTTAGATTCTGTTGTCCATGCTTCCAGCAGCTAAGATCTAATTCCCCCGACAACATCTTTTGAGCGAGATCCATCTTTGGAATGTTAGAACGATGGGGATGTGTTTTGGCACTTAATGTCTTGGCCTTGATGATGCGGATAAGGCTTTCTTATTAGTCTGATGCAAGACTATTGTAATAGCCTAGAAGTTTCGTGGTGAATCGTAGCCTTAAGTCAGTTAGTTGAGGTGCTAATGTTAAAAATGGAGGTATGGAGAATGCGTTAGGGTTTTGGTTTGGCAATGGGTCAGGTAGCTGAGAATTCTCTCATCAATCAAAGTCTTTATGGTGTAGTTTTGTGGAGGGCTGTGTTTTGGCTCTTTATCTCTTGGCATTCAGGATGCAATGTACGTTACTGCTGGGAGAAGACTTTTCCTAGCTTTTTCTTACCAGCAAAGCAGAATCACTTAGTGTTTAGTGACCTCATAGATCTTCATAGCAGCTCTGTATATAAGGAGGATTGAGACGGACCCTTTCCTGGAGATATCAAATCTATAAATGTATTTAGTGGTATATGAAGAGAAACTTCCTGGTGTCTGAAAAAGAATAAAAGAACAAGAAAGATGAACTATATCCTTAAAATTAGATCCCTTGCATTGTATACCTTGTGAAAACGTTGATATCAAGCTCATGTTAGTTCTTCTCTTGAAATTAATGATCTGCTTGGTCTGTAGCTGAGAAAGATACCAGTAAGGGTGCAGGATGGGAAAGATTTGAATTCGACAAAGATGCTCCAGTTGATGATGAGGAAGTAGAAGAAGGTCAGATTCCCGTGAATTTCTACATTTACTCATGATTTCGATGTACGATGGAGCTAAAAGGGCCAAAAATCATTCTCAGTTACACTCTTGATTCTAATAACTTCATATGATTGCAGGTACTGATGATGACGCTGCCTTAGTCAAGCGCATGGGACAGAGTTTTAGGTTTTCTGCCATAGAGGTTTGCTGAGTCATTAGCTTTCATTATCGATCCCTAGACAAGTCAATGTTTTATTATATCAGAGCTTCAGACAAATTATATGGGTGAATAAAAACTTGTAGGCGAAAAGGGAAGAGCAACTAAAAGCCGCCCACGATGAGGCCATGTTTGGAGCACCCAAATGCCAAACTCATACCGATAACACCGAATGTAATGTTACAGAGACAACTAATGTTAAGGACGATGAAGAAGAAAGCAACAGTGGCACGATTAGCCTTCTAAGCGAAAAGGTAAAATTTTGTGAGCTCTCTTCACTTCATTTGCTCTCAAACTAATCGAGATTCTTAGAGCTCCATTTTGGGGTCCGTACGTCAGCTTGTTAATCCCATACTTTGTGTTAGGTGCTTGCAAAACAGCAAGGATCTTGGCGTGACAGAGCTCGCAAGTCATGAAAATCCTATATATATATTTTTGGTGTGATCCATATAGATTGCTCATCGATGAAGTTGGAAAATATAAGTGGATAATGTAATATTTGGCATAACGCTTTTTTATGTAGTACGTTTTTAACTTCTTGCATTATTATGAGATTCTCATTACACTATTCGTGGAAATCAGAATTACTAGGTTGAATATGAAAAGGATTAATCATCAATAGATTTAGAATTGGTCCAGAGTCTAGTTTATTAGTACATAACTTATATATATAAGTTAGAAGGAAAAAAAAAACACACACACAAAGATCTTCTAGGAAGTAAGATACGTGATATGATCTTATTTCCATAGATCCAGAGAATCCATAAAGACAGAAAAGGTAGCAGCAAAATCCAAAAGATTTTATAGGATAAAAAAGAGTCTGATACATAAGATCAATTCCAAACGATGTTATGTTAAAGATAAAAGTTACTCCTAGTCTCCTACATAAGAAGAAAAATGGAGCCTCACTTCTCTTCTTTCTCAGCCTCTGCAGCCCTCTTGGCTCTAGCACCGGTATGTCTCTTCATTGTGCGCTCTACACGAATCTTGTTATAAGCTTTGTGCTTTACAAGCTCTATTGTTGGCTTCTCACGGACAATAGGCATGTAGTGCTTCATTTTAAAACCTCAATAAAGCAAAAAAATAACATTAGGCTCAAGAGAAAGCAAAGATGTAACATCTTAATGCTATAGCTAACATCCAACAAGCAAAAAAAAAAAAAATCAAGTAAACTACTCATATCTCCATATCGCATATATATTGCAATATATACGAGGTGAAAAACTTGTTAGCGACCAATTTGATTTACAGTTTACTACATAAGTTGGTTTTCAACATCAAACAAACGAAAATCTCATCAATGTAACTTGGATAATCTGTAAAGCAGAACAAACCACGAATCAACGAACTCAGAAAAACTCTGAATGAACAAAACAATGAACTTAGAAAATTCCAGGAGCTAGCAGAACACATGAGATCGAATTAAGAGAAAACTAATACATGCCTTTATCGATGATATCACTACGTCTTAAACCTAATACTCACTTGAGATTGCAGAAAGGAGCGACAAGAAGTAGAGGAAACATGTTGATGAACACTAAGGGTTCGAATGGTTGCGGCGATTAAAGCGGACAAATCTGTTTGTGGATTGAACCGTTTTTTATTTACCATTCATAAATTATAATATGTAGTGGTACGGACTGAGAAAAATTGAAAAATCTGCCACAGACCAACTTTTACATAAGAATAAACTTGGTCCGCGGTGGATTGTTATTCGTCCTAAAAATAGAGTGGTCTAATCCGCTAACGTTTAGTCCGCTCCGCCTGCAACAACCATTCAAAACTTAAGAGAATCAAATATACACAGATAAACAAATTTAGATATTTGTTTCCATTAAACACAGAATCAAAGGTCATTTGGCACATAATTGCTAAGAACTCACAACTGTTTCCAATATAGATATTACCACCAAACAAATTAATACACTTAGGATAATAATCATCTTTGGAATAGTTATGACTCAATCGATTTTTTTTGTATGAATAAAACATCTATCCCCTATTTTATCACCACAAAAAAAACAATTTTTAAAAAAATATATATATTTGTAAATTATGATTTAGTTTTAGTGAGGCTATTTTAGTAATTTAATATATTACAAAAAGTAGTTTTTAAAAGAATAAAAAAGAGAGGATATTTTTCAAATTTATGAGCATGAATACGGTATTTTTCCAAAATTTCTCAAAAAATTTGGGTGAAAAAAGAAGATAAGAATCATATCTTACAACTTGCCCATTATCGTTCATAACAAGTTGTTATTAACAACCAACATGTAACTCTACATTGACAGATGTCAAAACTTCATTGGCTACAACTGGACGCCTAGCTGCCAATGAGAAATCAGTATTCCAAAAATATTTTATTTTCTTACAAGTCTCCGAAAAAATCGTAAAACCTAAAAGTCAAATAAAAGGTCTCATCTACGTCTCTTCAACATTCTCCAGAGAAGCCGTCTTCTTCCTCCTTCAATCTCTCTCTCTCTCTCTTAATCTCTTTATCCTCTCGGGGATTCCAATGTCGAGCCGTTGGTTGAGACCTGAGGTATTACTTCATATCGATCTTTTGATTTTCCCAAGCCAAGCGGATCGAATCCATCCGTTGATTCTCTTTTGACTACGTCTAATTTCTAAATGCTCTTCAGTGTTTAGATCTGGATTCGATTCTTCTAAGATTTAACTCGCGAAATCAATATGAGAGCCTGATTTGTTGTTTTGTTTCGCTAGGTGTATCCTTTGTTCGCTGCTACCGGAGTTGCCGTTGGGATCTGTGCGTTTTCGTTGATCAGAAACATCACCGGAAACCCTGAAGTCAGGTTTGTATCTCCTCCTGAGATTTTTATTGCTACTTAGTCCTTTCAACAATTTTGGCCTTGATGATATTGTAATACTAAAACGAAGTCGTTTAGTCCAGATTATGTATTTTAACGAAATAGAAACATAGCCCTAGCCCCATGAATAGGAAGAATCACTTCTTTGGAGTTTGGCAGATCATTCATAGACTTTTATGATTTCTCAAAGAGTTTGTGAGACTTATGATTGGATACAATTCGGATTTAGATTATGTTACTGTGATCATCTTCTTTGTAATGGAACAAAGCAACATTCAACATAGCTATTTTTTGAGTTAGAAACAGGGATGTTTGGACTCTCAAGTTACTTGTACATTAGGGTTTGTTTTCTGGATCGAGTGTTCTAATAAAGGTTTTTGTTTGCTGAATCGTCTCCCAGATGCACGAAGGAGAACAGGGCTGCTGGAATTTTGGATAACTTTGCAGAGGGAGAGAAGTATAAGGAAAATTTCCTGAGGAAGTTTGTTCGCAATAAGCATCCTGAAATCATGCCTGGAATCAACAAGTTCTTCACTGATCCTAAATACTGAACATCATCGTCCAAGACCTTCGTGCACCGCTTTGTCGTATTGTTTCTGGAATTGAATCTCTTGTGATATAAACCTCATTTGTCAATTTCACATTGTTGATGTATCCTCCAGCTGAAGACTTGTTAATGCTGGGCGGACTTATGTTGTCACTTTTAAGCAGGAAATAACTATTTGTATGAATTGCTCTTTGGCAGCATAACTTTTAATTACAATTTCATCTGAGAGTAATAAGCACTTACTTTCTTCAAATTGTCATGATTTTTCACATTGCAGTGGACAAACACGATTTTTGAGTTAACAATGTGAGAAGGGACTTCGAGAGTGAAAAACATCGTTCCATAAAAAAGATCAAATTCTAAATGTGTCATGAATCTAAATAAAAACGCAACTTTATAAATGGGATTGAGGACTTTTCCGGACTTGGCATCGAGTTTCTGAACCAAGGATCACAGGAGAATCATCTTGATGAAATATATAATCTGGAATTTATAGGTTACAAACAGCCAGAATCTGCTGTGACATAACTGATGCATAGATTTTTTTATGGTGTACGAATGTTTGTAGTGTACATGATGGGAGACATTCTTTCTCAAAAAGCTTATGAGTATTCGGTACAATACAACTAAATAGGAAAATGCTCGAGATCCATTGAAGGAAAACCGGTTTGCGCCATTCTGATCCCTCTGAGTAAGCTCTTTGCCTTTTCCTTTTCCTAAAAACATGAAAGCAATCTCGTCAGACTAACTGTAATAAGTATATCAGGATACTCAGATCCTAGTAAACTAAGTGTTAACAATGGAGAAAATTGGAGCAGAAAACTTACAGGGCCACTATAATCGAGAAGACGAGTGCAGTAGACTTCTGCTTCTTCAAATTTCTTGTGAGTTTTGAAATGTGTAGCAAGAAAAACCAAAGCCTCAAACATGTTTGGTCCTTCTAACCCTTCAGCATCCATTCTCTCTAAATCTTTCTCGAAGTAAAATGCAGCTTCTTCATTTCGTCCAAGCTTTTGGTGAAGCTTTGCGAGCTGATTAAGAGCTATTCCTTCCGTGTCAGTACAGTTCACAGCTCTTTTGTAACACTTGATGGCCTCTTCAAGCATGTAAAGCTGTTCAGTTTGATAACATTTAGCCATAGCTATCCACAACCGAGAATCGTTTGGAAGAAAGAATATAGATTTGCGAAAATAATGAAGTGCATAGAAAGGCATCCCCATCATCTCATATGCTTGCCCTAACCCATACCAAGCTCGATAATCACAAGGGTTTATATCAACAGCTCGTCGATATGCATCAATGGCAGCAGGCGTGTTCTTCATCTCAACATATTCATGGCCCATAAGAGTCCACGCAGATAAATACTTCTTGTTCAGTTTCAAAGCTCTCCGGAAGTACATAACTGCTTTCTCATGCTGCCCTTTTAAACTGTAGTAGTTGCCAATGATGCAGCAAGACTCAGGTCTGTACTTATCAGTCAAAAACACTTTATGTGCAAGGTAACTCAGTGCAGCACATGCTTCTTTTGCATACAGAACATTAGAATATAAATCCATATCTTCCACCCGATAGGGATCGTTTCTCAGAAGTTCTTCAAACATGATTTCAACCTGGTCAAATTCCCTAAGACTATACTGAGCTTTTGCAGTTTGAGCTTGGATGTAATTGCTAAAACTGAAAATACCTTGCAGATAATCGTACTTCGCCAAAGACTCAGTGTGCATTCTGAGTTCTTGATAAGCATTGCCAAGAAAAAACTCTTTCATCCAGTGATTGTCTAGATTAAGGCTATTCAAGATTTCGATCGAAGTACACAGAGACTGCAGCTCTGACCAGGCACTCCAGTTCCATGGATAGCAGTTCACAGACTCCACGAGGCTGGCACGAGCAAGAATTTCATTTCCTTTTTCTTTAAGAACCACACCATACAAGTATAATCCAAAAGAGTCAATTGCTCCTGTCCTCCTCAGAGCTGATAATTCCCTCTCCAAAGATACCAGTTCGCGGTTTATGGCATCACTCTTACCCAAAGGGCCTTCAAGTTCTATCATTTCTTCCTCTTTCCGTTTTTCTCCAGCCTTCATTGAAACGATAAAATAGTGAATGGCATACTATAGAGTAATATCTGTTTTGGTGTAAATATGCTGGGGATAAAAAAACCTCTCAATAAGTAATTGCCATAAACGTTTACACATTATAGTCTTTAAACAGGACGACAACTTCCAATTAAGTTTCACTCATTTATTTATTTTTGTATATCAGATGCATACCCTAATATCTCTTGTATCCATAGAACATAACAGCGGCTATCAACATAATTGTGAATCAGAGGCTCAATCTTGTAAGTATGTAATCATGTCATATATTGCATTTATTTGGAAGGCAGCCGGCTGCGAATGCTGAAAGAACCCTCAAAAGCCATTGTTCTAAAAATTAATCACTCTATTTTAATCAGATATAGAAGCTCTAGCTAATCAGAAGAAAGAGACTGAGACACAGAACATACCAGATAAAGGGCATAGCAACGCAAGAACACCGATTTCTTGCTCATTTGATCACGAAGTACATGGGAAGCCCGTCTGTACTCTCGACAATCAAAGTAGGACTTTGCTAAAACGTAAAGGTCACCATCAATCGTTTCATCTTCTTCCGGCAGAGGAGTAGCTGCTTGAGAGAAGCCAACGGAAGGTTGGGGTGTTGAAATAGATTCATTGGTGCTGAACCTTCTGCGGATACTCGAGCTTCCTCGCTGGAACCTCGTATTCGAAGGTGTAAAATTAGAAGGGTCTTGCTCTATCCCCACAAGCTGCTCTCCGGCCCTGCAATGGTGAAAGCCAAGGAGATGCCAGATATGGAACTGGCTAATAGTTCATCACCATTGCATAACAATGCGAAAAACTAAAAACTGAACCTTTAACTCATAATTCACAAATGAGATTGAAACGAAATCAGAAATTCCCATCAAAAGAACACATTTTTCAATCAGGGTCGAGCTCAAATGTATCAGAACACAAAACCCACAAAACCGTAGGTCAAATAATCCGAATTGGAATATATCCAATACCAAATTCGGAACAACAGTGAATTCGAATCAACTATTCTGCTTAACCGAATTAGGCATCCGATCACTTACAGTTTGCCCAGGATAAAAAAATATAGCAAAACCATAAAGGATACTGAAAAAAATCAATTTTTAATCGAACAAGTGCAGTAGCGAGCTCGAGATTGCCACAATGGAAGAGATTGCATAAGATTAGGGTTTTAGGAAACGCACCACTTTGCGGCGGAGTATAAACAACGGTCGCTAAGCTGTCGAATAGCCGCACGGATCTCGTTGCGGCAACTCTCTTTAGAGACCATAGCAGAAGCAGAAACAGTGTTAACTTAAGTACTCAAAAAGAATCGAAGAATCTCTTCTTCGTCGCGGAGATTTCAGAAACATCGCTCCCTCCATCTAATTAATTTGAAATTACAGAGAGAACTTGTGTATTGGGCCCATTGATTTACCTTAAGGCTTAAAATAGGCCCATTAAACTAACACAAAATAACAATTTTCAAAATTTGCTTTTTACATAATTAATATTTGATATCATATCTATATATTCACAATTTTGTCACATTGCGTTAGTTTTAGTTAGGTATCACTGAATTATTGAAAAACTGTGGCATATTTTATTATATAAAGTTGAACGCATTTAACGTGAGTGTGACATGTATCAAAAGATAATTCATTAGATTTCAACATTTGTTATTGTTAATTTAGATTGTGACACGTATCAATTGTAATGTAAATATTCAAAGAAAAATAAAAATATAACTGTTTCATCACAATAGAACAGAAATGTCAATAGCAGAAAAGACAAATTTATTCTTTTGATAGACAATTGTCACTTTAAACAAAAATAAAAATAATAGGAAAAATATAAAATTGATAATTTTTCATTTTTAACTAAAATTTCTAAATTGTATAAAATAAAATTTTCTGATAATTTTTATATAAAAATGTAAAAATTGATAGTTTCCATTTTTAACAAATATGTCAATAACACAAAAGATAATTTTTCGATCATGTTAATTTTCCAATTTAATATTATAGTTGTTTTGTTATAAATACAATAATTTGGGATTTATTGGTTCATGGATTTTTACTGATTTAGAAAGGCAAAACAAAATCATGTGTTATTGGTTCATTGATTTTAAAGTCATGTACTTCTTTAAAAGGAAATCAGAGCACTAAACGAGATCCGTCACCGGAACGTCGTGAAACTCTTCTTGCAGCACCGCAACACGTTTCTGGTTTATGAATTCATGGAGAGAGGAAACTTGAGGAAGGTTTTGGCGAGTGATGATGAAGCGAAGAAGTTATATTGGGTGAAGAGGATCAATGTTGTGAAAGGTGTGGCTCATGCGTTGTCGTATATGCATCATGATCGGTCTCCGGCGATTGTTCACCATGAAATTAGTAGTGGGAATATACTTCTCGGTGAGGATTACAAAGCGAAGATCTCTGATTTTGGTACGGCGAAACTTCTTAAGCCGGACTCTTCAAATTCGTCCGCCGTTGCTGGTACCTACGACTATGTTGCTCCAGGTACGATGCTTTTTTTTTAACCCGCAAGATAAATTGGATGTGAAACTAAAAAAATTGCAAATTAAGTAAATAGTTGAAAATTCTTCTATTATAACCAAATATAAACCGAAATTTTTGTAGTTTGGTTCGTTAAGTTTTTTATGAAAGTTTTAGAGATAAAATTTTGGTTTAGTTTGGATTTGATTCAGCTTTGAAATTATACTATATAAATTTTGGTTTTAGTTTGGATTTGGAGATTAACTTAGGAAAACACTTATTTACTTTAAAAGAGTTAGTTTTCCAAAAATGTAAAAGAATATATATTTCGGATAATATAAGATTTTATGAATTAATTTAAACATCGGATAATGCAAGGTTTTGAGTCTTGACAACAATTATATCAATACGTTATAATTATTGTACATTTTGAAATTAAAAAATACTAAACAAATAATGAGTAAAACATAAAAAAAAATATATAAGCAAATAATGAGTAAAACATAAGAAAACTATAAGCAAATAATAATAATAAGGTGAAAACAAACAACCTTAATGAATGTTGGATGAAAAAGAATATTATAAGATTTGAAATACTAATGATTGATTTAAGTTTGTTTATTGAATTACTATTATTATATAATTCATCTCTACCAAAAAGAGAGTAGTATCACATAAAAGTATAAAACTAACATTCCATAAAACAAATATATTGACAAAAAATCATGGTAACACAATAACGTATAAACTATGTGTTTGGTAAAAACTCAGAGAAGGGACAAGTTCTAAGAAATGACAGTGGAGATAGAGAGCATTCTTGGGCGAGATCGTGGATTAGAATGTAAGCACAAAAGTGCAATTTTCAAAATCTCTAAGATTTCATCTTTGATCTCTGTTGTCGGTTCTAGTAGCCGGTGGTCGGAAATTTGTTTCAATGATAGAGTCGTGTCCGGAGGAGACGATTACAGAGTTGAAACTAGATCTCCCGGATGCTCTCCTTTGATCACTTCAAGAATTAGAACTCCAAAACTATACACATCGCATTTATCGGTCAATTTCATCGCGTAAACTAGTTCTGTCACATCCAATTTCATAAATATATTAGATACTATCATTAAATATATATTTTTTTATCTATATACAAAATCCAAAATCAGATTTATAAGCCTTATAGGAATGAGCATTTAAACCAACTCAAATCGAACCAAAACGAATCAAAGTTGAAATGCCTAGAACTTATGTTTATTTATATCCCGATCAATTTTATTATTCGAAAAACTACACCAAAATAAATTTGATTTTTTAACTGAAATTTATAAATGATTTATGTTGCTTTTTTTTTTAGTTTATGTTACGAAATTTATATAGTCTAATAGTAAAACTAAAACCAAATCCAAACTAAAACCAAAATTTATATAGTCTAATTTCATATATTTAAAACCTGAATCAAATCCAAACTAAAACCAAAATTTTATCTCTAGAAATTTCATAAAAAGCTAAACGAACCAAACTATAAAAATTTTGGTTTTTATTTGGTTATAATAGAAGAATTTCTAACTGTTTACTTAATTTGCAATTTTTTTTTGGTTACACCTAACCAAATCCAACCCATAAGCAAAATTTTGTCAAACCAAATCAAAACATTTTGGTTTTTATTTGGTTAAAATATTGTCAAACACCGAATAAACCAAAAATACCCACTGCTATAAATCTAACTAGTGATTTCGATCCAACCTGAACCGGGTGAAATCCAGATCCAATTTATCTTGCGGGTTAAAAAAAGCATCGTATTTGGAACAACATAGCTGTAGGTACCAGCAACGGCGGACCAATTTGAAGAGTCCGTCTTAAGAAGCTTCGCCGTACCAAAATCAGAGATCTTCGCTTTGTAATCCTCACCGAGAAGTATATTCCCTCTACTAATATCACGGTGAACAATTGCCGGAGACCAATCATGATGCATATACGACAACGCATGAGCCACACCTTTCACAACATTGATCCTCTTCACCCAATCTAACTTCTTCGCTTCATCATCACTCGCCAAAACCTTCCTCTCTCCATGAATTCGTAAACCAGAAACGTGTTGCGGCGGTGCGAGCTGAATCAGAAGAGTTTCACGACGTTCCGATGACGGATCTCGGTTAGTGCTCATATTTCGTTTAGGAACTCTTGTTATAATATATATATGCAAAACTATTAAACGAAAAAAAAAAAGAAACTTAGCTAAGCTAATGAACGACAAAACAACTTTTTTTTTTTTGGTCAATAGAAAATTTGTTAATGGTAATATAATTAGTCAAATATAGACCCTGATTTTTCTTATGCAAGGAGTAAAACACTATCATGAATCTACCATTTTATGGGCATTCCATCAAAGATGTGCATTTTAACCGACTGAATCTGATAATAATTACTCGTTAAAAGATTACAAATCAAAAGGTTTAAAACTTTACAAAAGCAAATAAACCAGACCAAAACACTGTTAAATCGAACAAAACCAAAATCCCTTACAAGTTTACTTTTCGAATTAAAAATGAATAAATATCCAAAATAGATCTAGTTATATTTTGTTACTATAATATTGATTCAAAATGTATTATTTCTCTAATCTAATTTTGGAGTATAAAATGACAAAGTTGAACAAAATCCGAAAAATATGGTAAGAAATTTTCTTAACCGAACAAACATACAAAAAAAAACCGAAAAATTCCGATCTGAACCGAGCAAAACCGTAAAGGTTTCAGCTTTACCAAAAATTTGGAGGAGTGCGTATGTATGAATGAGCAAGGAGGAGCCAAAAAAAACAGGAGTGGAATTCAAATTGGCGCTCAAGCTTTTAACGTATCTTCCCAAATTCCCCCTCTTTTTTTCGAATCTCTTTTTGGGTTTAAAATCCCTCCAAATTCCCATCCCAAATTCTCAATCCCATCCATCGATTCCGTCAATCATGTCAGATCTACCGCCGGAAGGATCCAAAATGCCGATTTCTTCACCTTCTTCCATGCCGGAATCTTCTTCTTCTTTACACCATTCCTATAGCCGTAAACAGAAATCTCTCGGACTTCTTTGTACCAAGTTAGTTCCTTTTTACAAAACCCATCTCGTTTCTTTTAAGTTTTTTTTTGGCTTCTCGAGTTTGTTCTGATTAGTTTCGTCCTCTCAGCTTCTTAGCTTTGTATAATCGTGAAGGGATTGAAATGATTGGGCTTGACGACGCTGCCTCGAAATTAGGTATTGCCCACTTTGTGTTTGTGATTTTTACTTGTGTTTTTTTTTTTTTTCATTTCTGATTACATCTTAATTTGTTGATTGGGGTTTATTTCAGGAGTCGAGAGACGACGAATCTATGATATTGTAAATGTTCTGGAGAGTGTTGGGGTAGATATGTTACCTCACTGCTTTTGTTTTCCAGAATTTGTTAAATCTCTTTTGTTAGTGTTTGCTTAGAAACGAGTTTGGTCTAATTTAGGTTTTAACAAGAAGAGCCAAAAATCAGTATACGTGGAAAGGGTTTGCCGCAATTCCAGGTGCATTGAAGGAGCTACAGGTGAGTTTTTTGTTTGTTTGTATGTATTCGGATTCAATCCCATTTAATCCCAATTTTGTGTAAGATGTAGCAATTTGATTTGCATATTCTCATAGGAAGTGTTCCTGATGCAGGAGGAGGGGGTTAAGGACACTTTTCACCGTTTCTATGTCAATGAGAATGTTAAAGTAAGTGATTTGGATTTGGTTTCTTTAGATAATTTGTTGTCTTCATGCTCCTAATGCTTAAAGTTTCATACTTTCAGGGATCTGATGATGAGGATGATGACGAAGAGTCTTCTCAGCCCCATTCTAGTAGCCAGGCTGATAGTTCAAAACCTGGCTCTCTTCCCCACTCTTCAGATTCGTCAAAAATTGGTACTGTTTTTTATACGTTGTACTTACTGTGTTTGAGTTTAGTTCAATTGCAATTAGATTCACTGATGTGCCAAGTTCTAAGTTAGAATCAGCCTTTTGTCAAATATATAAGTGGAACTGGACCTTTATGCCAAAGAACAGATATGATTTATGAGATATAATGTGGATTCCGTGACATTTTGTTGGTTGGTTATGTGTGACAGATAACCGACGAGAGAAATCTTTAGGACTGCTTACGCAGAATTTTATCAAACTCTTTGTTTGCTCTGAAGTAAGTGAGAAGTTCAAAGATTTGTTTGATGACTTGAGTGTTTTTCACCAAGTTTTAATAAAGAGTTTTTTAAATGTGCTTTAACTGTTTAGGCTAGGATCATCTCCCTTGACGAGGCTGCAAAATTATTGCTTGGTGATGCCCACAATACATCAATTATGCGAAGTAATTATCTTCGTCTTGTGACTTTTAGACTACTTTTGCTTATGTTGCATACCCACTTGAAACAAATTGATCTGTGTTTGTTGACACATTAATTACTTTTCTGCAGCAAAAGTGAGGCGGCTTTATGATATTGCGAATGTCTTGTCATCTATGAATCTCATCGAGAAGGTAAACTAAAAACTATCATAGCTGCAGCGTTTATGAACCATCTATGTAATGTAGCCGTTAATTAGTCTAACTACTTTCTTCTATGGTGACAGACTCACACCTTAGATTCTCGAAAACCAGCTTTCAAGTGGTTAGGATACAATGGTGAGCCTACTTTCACACTGAGCAGCGATTTGATGCAAATGGAGTCGAGAAAAAGAGCTTTCGGAACTGATCTTACAAATGTCAATATCAAAAGAAGCAAATCATCATCTTCGTCCCAAGAAAATGCTACAGAGAGAAGGTTAAAGATGAAAAAAAACACAACACCAGAAAGTTCTTATTATAAAAGCTTTGATGTTCATGAATCAAGACATGGATCAAGAGGTTACCAGTTTGGTCCTTTTGCACCAGGCAGTGGTACATATCCAACTGCTGCTATGGAGGACAACTCTAGAAGAGCTTTTGATGTTGAGAATCTGGTTTCGGATTACCATCCCTCTTACCAAAACCAAGGTGCATATTTATTCACATCCATTTGATATCCAATTTGAAAAGAGTTTGCTATAAAACAAACCCATGAAATTAACTCTGTTCTTAACAAATTTCAGTTTTGAAAGACCTCTTTTCCCATTACATGGATGCTTGGAAGACATGGTACAGCGAAGTCACCCAGAAGAATCCATTGCCTAATACATCACAACACCGTTAGATCTTCTTCTTCTCTTACATGTGAACATCATCATTCGTATAGAGCTTCAGGAGTCATTTCTTTTGATCACTGTGGTTTAGTTTCTCCACAAAATTGTAACTGCAAGAACACTTTAATTCACAGATCGCATACCCTCTTTGCCTTCTGATGTTACTGTAGGCTGTAGCATTCATCTTTTGCTTGATTTTGATGCCAGTTTTTTTGCAACTTTCAAAGATGTATGGCATATTGTTTTGAGAGAAACAAAACAAATATCATCTCATCTTATTTTCCTTTTTTTTAATAGAATTTAAAGTAGCAAATACCATCTCTTACACAAGGGTCTCTTGATTTTATTGGTATACTCTCATTAGTATATGTTTTAAGGAAATATCAGGAAGTAGGGTTTGTCTCAGAGCTTGGAAGGAGGATTGTACCATCCCCATGGTTCATCAGAGATATACTGAGTCACCTGCTTCACACTCAAGTAGTTCTCAAGCCCCCTGCAAGGAAGCAAATATGTTTCAATTCAACACCAAGGCAAAAATAATCAAATTTTGTAACCAGTAAGGTTTAAGTTACCATGGATACAATTCCATCTAGTTGGAGAGGGTTTTTTTTTTTTTTTTTAAAAATATTTTCGTAATCTTGACACTTGTAGCAAAAGAAAGAGACTTACCATTCTCCCAATTCACGGCCAAATCCACTGCGTTTGGTTCCACCCCATGGAGCTTGGCAGAAGCATGGCTGAGAGCAGTTGACCCAGACTATTCCCGCCTGGAAAGCCTGAAAACAAAATGATTACGATTCATAAACTTTAGAGATGAAAGTTTAATTATGGGATGCGTGCGATTCATAAACACATTGTCATTTTAGATAGTAAAGTTAAATACACACCTTACTAACACGATCACACCGCTCCAGATCCTTTGATAATACTGCGCCGGCTAATCCGTATCTGCAAATACAAATAAGGTCAGGCATAAGATCTAATACATCATCAGGGAGTTCTACTTCAAGATAAGAAGAAAATCCTAATCTCACTGAGAGTCGTTTGCCAGCTGAATTGCCTCATCCTCGGTGGAGAATGTTTTGACACACAGAGCAGGACCAAAGACTTCCTCTCTCCAGATTTCCATTGAAGTAGTCACATTTGAAATAATTGCAGGTTCAACAAAGTATCCCTTCTTTAAATGCTGCAGAACATAAATAGAACATTGTAAGTGCTACAGGCTCTAGATAGTATTTGGACATACATAGAAGATTAGTCTATATCTGTAATGTACCTCAGGACGAGCTCCTCCACAAAGGACAGTTGCACCTTCATTCCTAGCGTTTGAGACAAACTTCAGAACTCTCTCGTACTGCATAGGATTAAGATGTAAGACTTGACTAGAAATTTTTCGTGATTAACCCAAATTGATAGATAAGAGGGTTTTGGAGGATTGAGGTGTTGATTCTTGAGAATATCAATTTTATTCAGCAATATTACCTGACTTTTGCTGACAACAGGACCAAGCCTACAGCCTTCTTCAAAAGGATCTGAAATCTTAATGTTCTTTGTCCACTTTACCAGCTTGTCCAAAAATTCGTCAGCAATCCTTTCCTGACATTTCCCCAGATTTTGTTTCATGAAAACAACAGTACACAAGTCTCTATCCTACTTTTATCAGGGGTTTCCAAGGTCCTATGATCACTGATACTTATCCACAATCTATCCGAATTGCTGATGACCAGTCTTACAAATAAACATATACTGAAACTGTGTACATTTGCATTGGTGGTTTCATTTAAAGGAGAAGTTAAAATTTCTACTTGTTTTATGAATAGAGTAGACTACATAATAATAATTTAATTTCCATAGCAAACCTTTAATTTTATAACATATAGCTTCTCTAGAGAGCAGCTTGGCTGTGTTAAAGGATAACACATATCATGTACAGTTCGGTGGAGAATTTATAATCAGAGAGTACTGCAGATTATATGCTCACTTACATGCACGAGAAGCCGAGATGTGGCACTGCAAATCTGCCCATTCGTCCAGAAACAACCAAACATAGTCCATTCCACAGCTGTTCGGAACAAAAGTGTAGTCACTAATCAAACCAATAGTTTAGAATACATATAGCATGGTTTTTTTAAGGTTTCAAAAGTACCCACCTTTATCAATATCAACATCATCAAAGACAACGATAGGGCTTTTCCCCCCAAGTTCCAAGGAAACAGGCTGTGGAATGAAAAGTACAAGATTCATGCACATACCCCGAAAAATCATATAGGTCAAAATAAACAAAGCCCAGATAGATACTAGTTCCAAAGGAAAGCAACAAGGACACTTGGACTTACCTTAACCAATCTGGCAGCGGAAGTCATAATGCTGCTTCCAGTTGTTGTGCTTCCAGTGAATACAATCTGGTAAAGGCTAAAATATCAATACTTCAACTAACCTAGAAAAAGCAAGAATAAATGCTCTATCTACAATTGTTTGACTTTTAGGATACTGGTAAGGAAAAATTGACTATAATCAGACCTTGTCAACATGTGGATGCGATGCCAGTGGAGCTCCTGCTTCAGTTCCTAAACCAGTCAGAATATTAAGAACACCAGGTGGCAGACCCACCTCGCGGCAAATATCAGCGAGCTCCAAACATGTCCTGAAGTAAAACCGCATCAGATTGGCGAGTTCATGAACTAAATAGTGGAAATGGCTAGCTATGATGTCAACAGATATCAAATACGTACAGGGAGGCCAACTCTGAAGGTTTCAGTATTGCCGTGCACCCAGCAGCAAGTGAAGGAGCTACTTTCCAGACAGCCATCAGTAACGGATAATTCCTTCCATGCAAATATAGACTATTAGCTGCCTAATACATAGTGGCGTTTCTAACATACGGTCTGTCTAAAAAGGAAGAAAGAATATTTGAAGATCAATGTGATCTAAATCCCCTAACTCGACAAAGAATAATTATATACAATGATTTGAGGGACTCGGTTAGATTCAAATCTGTCACCATAAATGTAGTTTAAGGAACATGATCAACGAAATATACCATGGAGTAATCAGCCCAACTACACCAATGGGTTCCTTGAGAACATAACCCTTAAAAGTATCCATCGGAAGAGAAAGAGGAGCCTTCTGCTTTGCATCCAAGCCTTCAGCTAGGTCAGCATAATATTCAAAACATCCAGCAACATCATCCTGCAAGGGTTACAAGCAATCACGTATGACATTTGAATCACAAAATTGCCAAATGTTCACATAAGCAAAGTGAGAATACCATGTCCCATGCTGCTTCATCTAGAGGTTTACCGCAATCAATAGCCTCAAGATTAGCTAGTTCAGACTTCCTCTCTATTACCTGGATATGGATATACATATGAGAACATAAACAATTACATCATATTGTGCCAGAGTGAGATTCTATACTATACAAACATTATCAGACGAAACATGTAACACAGAATGCAACATGTGAGGAAACTAAATTTCGTAAAATTATCGATAATACCTTAGCTGCAATGGCACGCAAGTATTTGGCACGAACAGCCCCAGGTGCTCTAGCCCAATCTTTTCCTTTGTTCCTAGTAAGTGCTTTCCTAGCAGCTTCCACAGCGAGCTCCACATCTTCAGAAGTTGCAGCTGGAATATAACCTAAAACACCACCAATCCTAGTTTAAGCAACTTAACTATATATAAACACTATAAGTAACTCCATCATCACAATAGGAGATTTCAACTACATATCTATGTCCTCCTATATAATTCCACAGATCTAACGCAAAAACAATTTCCGATCCAGTTCATAAACTAGAAAAACCGAAGGTAGCTAAGGATTAACCCACATCACAGAAGAAATCACGATCATCTCAAACAGACAAAAGTTCAAAGCCCTCTGAATTTGCGAACTAAGTATACAGTAAATCGGGAAATGCGTAGTTCCGACATCGATGGATTGAATCGAAACCCACAAAATCGATTGATCCAGTTCAAAAAGTGAGCAAAACAACAAAAGTTTCCAAAATAAGATATGAATAGAAAAGAAAAAGTACCGATGATGTCCTCGGTGGCGGGATTGACAACAGGGAGAGTATTACGGCGAACGGGGTCAGTCCATTGACCGCCGATGAGGAGTTGGCGTCTCGGCACCGTAATCGCCATTACTCTGCTACTAGAGGTGGTGAAAGGAGTAAATGGATCGTTGGATTTTCCTTTTCTGTTCTAGATGATATCTGAAACGTTTTCTTATTGTTCACAGCTGCTATATAAAATGGTTTATTTAATAAAATTGATGATAAATTGTATAATTTTTTTTTGGTCAAGATGATAAATTGTATACAACTTTTGTTAAGATAGTAAATTTATATTTTTGAACGACTTCGAAATTTTAAAGTTTTCAAAATTTTTACCTACTCCCATCAATATTTTTTAAAAAATTACAATTAACGTTTTTTTTATTTACATAAATTTTTATTAATTTATTATTAATCATAAAATTAAAAAAGTTTCTGAATTCAAGTTTGCATTTATGTATATCTCCAATTAACTATTATTTTTTATTATTATTTTATATATATGATTATAAATTGTGAAATAAGATTATGGAGCAATTATATTAGCTATGGATAATATATATATGGATGGCCAACCAAACCCGACACATAAACAAATACACGAGTTCAATAATTATAGAATTTGTTTTATAAGTTTGCGTCCCTAGATAATATGATTGGCAGGTAACACTTCTAGGTATGGGAGACTTTCAGCTCGTACTGCTCACACTTTTAGATCTTCACGGCACCACCTCCACCGACCACCATAGTGTTTTGGCCTTGCGATCTTTATCCCAAGCAAAATAATGATGTGTTCTATAAACGTTGTAACGAGAATACATATTTATTCTCTTTCGAACTTAATATGCTCCTACGTTTTTTTTCACCACTTGAAAGAGATCTTTTCAAAAAAAAAAAAAAATTGGGCAATTGATCTTGAAAGGGCACCACAAAACCACATAAGCCAAATTTAAAACTAGAGAGGCTTCAAATACCTAGACTTGATTTTTTTCTTCATCACAGTCTAATTTTCCTAACAAAATCAAATTATTCAAAACAAAATTTTCTTATTTTTGAGTTTTGTTACTTTCTAATCGAATTATATAAAAGGATTTTAATAAAATTCTCCAATCTTCACAAATCATCCCATTTACACGGAACCATAAAAAGATCACACCAATCCGAACCAATTTTCAAAAGTCTTTGATCTCTCCGATCATAAAGAATAAAGCAAGAATCAAGACAGATTTATTTGTAAACAAAAAAAAAAAGAAAAAAAGATACGAATCAATTCTTAGTGGTGGTTTTGTTATACTTGTCTTTAACCCAATTAAGACCCAACGACGTTCCTATCTTCACCTTCTTCAACCCCGAACTCGCCGCCGCTTTTGTCTTCCCTAATCCAGCCCCCACTTTCTCTTTGTATTTCGCCGACGCACCACCGCCGTCACTCGTTTTTCCCGACGATTGATTGCTGTCCCACTGATCGGCCCAAGAATTTCTCTCCATATTGTATGAAAGAGAGAGAAAAAGATTTGATTTGGTGAGAAATGTATTTGTTTAATTAAACCTTGATTAATAACAAAGCCACGCATTTTATAGGGTTTGGTGGGGTAGTAGTAGATCTGTAGATAGAGTAATAATTTTTTTTTTTTTTTTAACACATATAGAGTAATAATTTTATGTTTAAATTTTAGTAAACAAAATATTAAAAGCTATTGTTTGACCAAAAATAAAATTAAAAGCTACTATTATCTTAATTATTGGCGACGTTGGTGTAAATTAATTAAAAGATATAAAAGAAGTAATCTTTCTTTTTTTAATAAAGTAGAAGAAGTAATCTTCTCGATTTGATTTCGTGTATGTGTAATTATCTTTTCCTACGGATACATTACGTATTTAATTAATGCAATTTTGTGGTATCTTTTGACTTCCTGTTTAGTTTTGACTTCTTCTCCAAATGCACTTAATACCTTTTTCTACGGATTTGTTTCCTGATTAGCAAAAACCCAACTTTATCTACACGTCAGTAATTAGGGTTGGGTAAAAAACTGTGGGCTTCATCAATTCAAACCCATATTGGGTCAATATATATGACTTTATCATTCACATATTTGACCTCGCTAATCGATGGGCTTGAATTTGATAGTTTATAACTACATCCATGGATAGTTATGGTTAATCAGGCAAGCCTGGTCTAGTTCGGTTCAAAATCTGCAAGGTCGACAATTTTTTAGTCCGGTCCATTTTTCTTCGGGCTTATATTCTAATACCCGGTTCGGTCTAGACAGAGCTACATTATATGTTCTGTTTTTTTTTTTTTGGATTTTTCTATAAAACAATAATGTGCAAACATTTATCACTCAATATGATTTTAACAAAGCTAAATATATTCAAATGCAGAGATTAATATCGAATAAATTTTACATCTAAGTAACAATTACAACAAGTAAAATATCAAAAGAGTAAAATATCAAAAGGTAGAAGATAGCTAGAACACTTCAAAATTAGGTAGTGAAGTTTAACATATTGAATTAAAAGAAGATAAGAGAGATCCCCGTAAAATGTTTCATTGTTTTTAATAGACTTAATTAGGTAGATAGTAATATAGAGAAAAATTAATTAGGTTAATGTCAATAGCAAAAATATGGCAATTAGTAGAAGTGGAGTTCTTATCCATAATCCGTTGCAAAAATTTAGATATTCGGATAAAAAAATTTTGGATAAAAAAAACAGATATGGATCTGGATTAAGGTCTGGAACTCGATCCTTTATTATATTAAAAATTATATTATATTAATAATTTAAATTTATTGAGATTTGTATTTAAAAATTAATTAAAATTAATTTTAAATATTTTTATAATATCATATTTTACTTATCAAAAATATGTTATATAAAATTTTAATTTTATCATTATTTTTAATATTTTAATATTTTATTTTATTTTTCATTATCTTTTACAGATCCGAATCTGGATATCAACAGATATTTGATGTATAGACAGATATTTAGAAACTACCTATCCGGATCCGGATAGTTAAAAATTGGATCCGTTTTACCCTTAGCTATTAGAAAATATTATTTAAAAAAAAAAAACAGAAAAAGAAACCCTCTTATAGTGTTTGAGTTCATTTTCCAAAAGTATCGTTCCCAAACGTATTTGAATCCATTTTGTTCAATGAAAAAGGATAATTTTAAAATTATGATGTTACCTCTTGTATCTAGTACAACAATTTTTAATAAGTACTATAAGACATTTCATGCGCTTTAGTTTTAAAATCATCATTTTTTGAGAGCTGTGCTTGACTGCTTGTGCAAAATGAAAAGATTCACTTTTGAAGTTTTAGATTTTTGTTAATTAATTATTTGGCAAGACAGGTCAAATTAACTGGTATAGACATTTAACAACTTTTAGTCACTCTTTTAAATGGTATTGTCTCTAACAACTTTTCTAGTCACTCTTTTAAGGTGCTATTATACACACACATACAAACCATCATATATATATATATATAATCGATAACGAGTCATTTTAATCATCCAAACCTCCAGTATGCTACCTTTATAGTCAATAACTTACTTTTTCTTCAAAATTTGATTCTCTTAAACCGGAAACCAAAATGAAACCTTATGGCCTAATATGCAAGCTGATTCTTTAAGCAAAACGACAAGGGAACACACTAAATTTGCCATCGCATACAGAATAAACGGAATAATAGGCCATAAGATTAAAAACAAAATTATAAGTAATGCTTAAATATGCAAACGTTTGTATTTTATATAATTATGGTCTAAATATCAATTCAAGCAGTACATTATTTGTATGGTGTGGATATGTAATATATGTATGTTGTGTAAAAGTTAACAGAGAGATCAAAAACAGAAATTTTATATTCCCTTGGGTGCAGAGACAAAACCGACAAAAACAAAATAGAGCAATAAAATGATGTCTCAAGAAATTTTTAAAAATATACTGTACTTTGTTTTCAAATATCGACGAAATGCATTTATGTTCGTACACATTTATTTCTTCGTCACTTAGCCATCATAACTTTTTGGACTGTACACCAAGCGACAGAATCATTTGTATGTAAGGAATGATCTACCATATAGATAAGATATTATATATGTATTTATACATATGACATGAACAAGTTTCATATTCTAAATTTCATGAGAAATCCACCACGGTTTTTGTGTTTACACGCATCATTAATGACACTCCACGAATTAATTCAACATACATAGTTACATACATGCATATCTTAATGAATCGTTGTTCGTATATTTTACGATATACTGTAATAAATTGTTACCTTGTGTTAGATTTCATCGATCCGAGCAATAACATGATATTATTCCAAAATAAATAACCATCATATATGGGATTTAATTTCTTGAGTAGAATTCGGAAGAGGGACATAGGGATATATAGTGATACATGTAGATTCATAAATCTAATCAGTCAAACAAAAACACCAATCGAAAAATAGAAGAAGTAAATAGAAATAGAAAAGGTAGTCAAAAGAAAAGGAAACACAAAAAGACAAGATAATAAAAACACACTTGATTTGGTGATTTTCAAGATGAAGATCGCTTTGAAGCAGCGAAGGATCGGACCGAGACGCTTGATTCCCCTTTTGGTTCTCGTACGCACACGTGGATGAAGATACAAACATATGATGATGATGATGATCAAGAATCGATCTAAATGAAAAAGTAGAGAGAGATAAGGTGAACCCTAATCTTAAAATCTTGATGATGATAAGAATCAACTACTTCATCTTCTTTTTCTTGGGATTCTTGATCTTTGGTATGTGTGTTGATGTCTTCTTCTTCTTGGGTATTGGGACTTGGGAGGTGAAGAGAAAGAAGAAGGAGAAGAAGACGACGAAGATGAACATGAATTACCATCATCACTATCATCATGATATTGGGAATTAAAGTGAAGGTAGAGAGAGAGAAGTGAGGTTGTAATGATGATGAGGGATGAAGAGAAGTCAGAGGTAGGGGAGGAAAACTATCATTACTACTTTGAACAAAATGTTCTCTAGCTTCTTTTTTTTTTTGTGGGCTTCGAAATATCCTAACCCTATCTTATGCCCTTGAGCCTTTCTCTCTCTAGATTTATGAGGAGAGGGATAGAGAGACAGAAATGCCTTTGTGACATAGGGGTAAAGCTTTCATCAATTGCCTATCCAATGTTCCATGAGGAAAAAGGTAAAAGTAAATATATAATTTTAATGTATATTTACATATTCTCTAACATTTTCCTTTTCTTTTATTAGGACCTATCCAATATTGTACATATATTTATTTATCACATATTTTGATTATTCATGCAAAAAACCATTTCATACTTTGATGTATAAAAAAAAAAATCATTTCATAGTTAAGAACTTAAGACCAATAGCATAATTTTAAGAAACAAGGTTTATATTTTATCTGTTATTTCAAAACTTCACCAACTGTAAACAGATAATTTTGTTTTGCCGATTTTGCAACCAAGTTTAACTAATCTCCTTTTAGTGATAATCTATAATAACTTATATATAGTATTTGTTTTTGTAATTTTATACTTGTCTCGTCTAACTTTTTTTTGTTGTGGTTCTTGCATTCCTTAAATAAGCGTAACTTGATCGAATTGAGCTTAACAATTGATGTAAACAGATAATCTTTTCCACTATTTTCATAACTACCATGTTGGCTCCAACAAATCTCCTTGACAACTGTATATGTCTTAAGTAACAAATCTATTTGACCACTGCAGTATGTCTTAAGTAACAAAAATACCCGGCTTTTTACACACTTCATGGATTAGTGTAGATTTCAGTCTAAAATCTAAAATGGTTATAAAAAATCAAAATATCTAACTAACAAAAATCGTGTTACCATAAATATAAATCTTTTTAAAAATTTGCAATTTTTTCTTGATGTTATGGATCTTCAAAACTATCTACTCGAAAGTGTGGAGTACCACAAATCCTTCAGTCTCCAATATATTCGAGCCAGAGCTTGTGGCGAAAGAGATATACGTACTTATTGTTTGGTTTCACCATGAAGCAGATAGTTTGGTCTTTTTCCAAAATTTACACACAACTCAACATATTTCGTTTTTCTTCCAAATTGATGTTCCTTTTTTTTATTTTCGTAATTGATGTTTGTTCATGTAGTCCAGTCACCAATTTGTGTTATTTTAAGTTCATTTAAATTCAAAAGTAGCGAAAAAAAAAAAGTTAAAGGATGGATCAAACTTTTTGATCGATCGGGCTTATTCTAAAAGCACATGGATATTCTTTCCATATGCAAAACATTATGTCGAATGTCCATTAACCAACTTTTTCAGTTCAATATCAATGCTTTATTTTCCTACTTTTAATTGATTAATATCCACAATATTATATGTTAAAGGTTTCTTTCCACCAAACTTGACATGTCATAGAGTTTCTAAGTTGTAATTACAAATACGCTAAATTGCCATTGCGTCAAATTGTATTAAGATCTAGCTAAATCATTGCTGGCAATAAGAAAATACCATAATCATTATTTAGTTCGAGTTTCACAATTTTTCTGTTAATTTTGTGTAAATATTTACACTACGAGTAGACTGATGTAGTCCTCAGTTCAGTGCTCGCCAGTTTCAATTGACTATTATTCTCTCATGGCGATAATTTTTACTATATATTGTTAACTAAAAATTGTAAGCTACTTACATAAATTTTGTTAGTTTTACTTTTGTATCAGTATTTATCTCAAACAACCATTACTATGTTTACAATAAAATGTAATTTTAAGCTCTGGACAAGTTATTATAATTGGCTCAAACTCACTCAAGGTAGTTAATAGTTGATGATGCTATGTTAACATTCAATTACTTTAAATGTTTCAGTTTGGATCAAAAGTCATAATTTGAGATATTGTCTGGATTTGGTTCAACTAGAAATGTACTCTTAGCTATTTCAACATCAACTTGGTGTGCAAACCAGATTTAGCAAGGTGTACACTTTAATCTTAAAAACTATATCATTCCGAATTTAAAAAAAGTAAAGAAGTAAATCATACTCCCTCTGTTTTTAAGAGAGTGTCATTCTGGCACTAAAATTTTGTAACAAAAATAATGTCTTTTTAGTATATCAATGTAATTTTTAACTAAAAATACTATTTTTGATATTTGGCTATTGACTTATTAATGATGAATGCATTAAAAAAAATGAAATAAATAATTGTAATTATATGAATAGTTAAAAGGTAGAATAGAATTTTATGTTAATTTAAAGAGAGGGAGTAAAAAAATTGTAATTTACTCAATACCATATTTCAGTATTTTACTGATCCTACCCTAACTCTCACGATTTATTTTTAATTTGTTAAATTTCGCAAGGAATGTATTTTGTCTTTCTAGTCAACTGAATTTACTGACGCAAGAAAAGGCTGTTTGTGACTGTATTTGGGGAGTAAATAGATTACTAAATTGCTACTAATAACATAAGCTTTATCGGGTTCAGTTAAAGAAGAGAATTTTGGCAGTCCATGCCTTGTATATAAGTTATATATATATATATATATATCCTTTTTTAAATATCAAATTTTAAAGTGATGAGAGTCAGAGGACAATAAAAAAAAAGTAATGACAGAGGAATCAAAATCATGAAACTCAGGAAAGGCAGTGCCTTGAAACCAGAGAGGGAGAGAGAAAATGAGGTATTTTCCTGTAAAAGCAACCTCAAATGCAATTATCTTTCTGCCATTTTTTGAACATATATAGGGTTTCGTATACTAAACCAAGAAAAACAATTGAGAAGAATAAAAAAGGAAAGAATGTAGCTAATAAAGCTATGAGGTTTCTTGAAGTTGGGAATTTCCCCTCAAAAGTGCTAAAATGTCAGCGTTCTTATTAAACAAAGTTTAAGATTATTTATGTACGAATAATTTAATTTTAATATATTGTATGAGCATGATAAAACTTTATTAAGGTCTTATTGGTAAACATTTGAGAGTAAAAAGGTGAAAAAAAAGTCAGCTAAATTACTCCGATTTCACTATATTTAAAGTAATTTTTAGTTTGTTTTCACATCTTTTTTTTTTCTTTTTCCCAGCGTTAAAGTTTCAGTTACATCAAACTGGTGAAAAAATTTACTCTCTTATGATGGGCACATATGATATTTTCTATCCATTTTATTACATTCAATTATTTACCAATCAGAATTTTTATAATAAGATAAGAAAATGTTAATTTTTCTTGATTGGTATGACATTTTTTTTTAATATATATGATACAATTAATCTCTATTCTATGGATACTTCATACTTGTATTCTGAACTGACTTATTAAAGATCTAATAATATCCTACAATTTATTTTTTTTGGACACATTCACACAATTTTCTAAGTGATAATGACTGTATCATAGTTATAATGCATATGTGAAACTGTATTAAAAATACAATGTGTCCTATAATTTTATATTATACTATGGGTAGATAGAGAACCAACTCGAGAAAGTACCTTTAATTGTTAAATGTCTATATATTTTTAGTTTTCTCTACCAAAATTCGTTTCCATTTTCTCTCCTTACTTTATATGATAAGGTTAATTGACTCTAAGTCGAGTTTTATTGATAATTATGATTTTAAAAACATAATTAACAAAAAGTAGAAAAGAGACTAAGAAAAAAACAAAGTTGATCGGTGAACCATCGACCTCAAAATTTGTTTTTGCTTTTTGTCAACCAACCTCAACCCTCGAAAATTCGAAATTATTAATGTATTGAAATATATTTATTTTTTTCCGCTATCCCACAGTTCCACTCACCATGATGGGCTAGAGAGAGAATTATCGTGGGCTAAAAGGGAAGAGTAAATACAGTGGGTTTAGCCCAAAGATAAGTTGATAAAGTTAAGTAGTACTTCAAAGTTTCGATGAGGCAACCGGACTCATAAATGGGCCAAACACTTTTCTGATATGTGCCATAGAATGTGTCACATGCGAGCATCATTAATGGGGGTTTTTAGTTGGGTTTCTTAAAGGTTTTTCAAATATTTTATTATTATGTTTTTAAGAAGGGGTTCTTAAATTTCTTAAATAAGAAACGTTTCTTCCTCTTTCTATTAGTTGGGTTTCTTCTTTTTTATCTTCTTTCTACTCTCTTTCCTCTTTTTTTTATTAAAAATATTGTTAAGAAACCCAACCCCATTAATGATGCTCTAAACAATCTGCATTTACATTTAACAATTATTTGTTTATTTCGTATATCTTTTAGTAATTAGAATTATTTTATGTCAAAAAAATATATTTTATTAATAGAATTAGCTGTTTAATTTTGAAAAAATAATTAATTAAAATAAAATTACACATATCATGAACAAATACAACAATTTCTTTACAATGTTGGCTTTTAATATGGGCTTAAGAGCTTCCAAGACTCTCTTCTCGCTTTCGGTGAGTTTATGGAGGCTAGCTTCTATCCTGAGTTTGTAAACGCTATAAAAAACGCATTTGTAAATGTCTTATCTCCATCTAAATTTTTTTGCGTCTTATCTAAAATTATTAATTTTCAACACTATAATAACAATTTATTTCGCCGATCCTAAATTTGTATATGTGCATGCAATATCACAAAATATAAAATAATTCATTTGTTATATAATTCAAAAAATTTGAAATTAGATTTAATAATTTCAACTATATAAAAAAAATTATGTCATTATTGGACTATTTTTGTGAAAATGATACTTATCTACATGTTTAAAGCTTAGAGTAAAATTTTGCTACTATTTTGGTTGATGATAAGTTGAAGATAATATTACAATACTTTATTTAAAAAACGCAATACCAAAACAAATTTGGAAACAATGTAGACATGAGCTCCAATGAAAAATCATTATTGAAAAATTATAATTAATACAACAATCAATTGTATTAATTACAATCATAAAAAATTACAACGTTTAGAACATAAGTCCACAAGTGTACCACAAATCTATAGAATCTAACATAGCAACAGTTGAACAAGGATGCAAGCAAGATGCATGATGAAATATGATACTTGCAGGATGCCAGAATTGCTAAGAACAGCAATGAAATTTAACCGTAAGTTTACAAGCATATTATTTTGTATCTTTAGAATGATCACTAAGGGTTAAGAGGGCATATACTCTAAACAAACACAACATTAAAAAAAAAAAGAAACTATGTAGGGAGACTCTTAAGTAAGGAGTATTGATTTAATACAATGAGAGACGTACGTATGACACATACAATCACCAAAAATAGAGAATACATCATTTTTAATCAAGAAATGTTTAGATGACATTGTAAACACAAAATGTGTGCCTAAATTTATGATGGTATACTCTATGTTAAGTGACTAGATTGAGCCTGGTAGTTAAATTCCCTGACATATCAACCAACAATACTGACGAAAATACATAATCTACCTTTTTTACCGTGGATAGGTTAGCAGTAAATTCCAAGAATCTAGCGCATAGTAGCTCAAGGATAGTAATTTTGCTAAATACGATTCTAATTATGAAGGCTCAAGCTTTTTATCACACAAGTCTCTTCCTTAACTTAGTGATTTTCATACGTAACAATATCAATCAATCAATCAATAGAAAATTTTAGAATTATAGCAAAATACATTTCACTGAGAATTTAATCAGCTTTCAAGTAGATAACTGAACAAATCAAAATTAGTCCTGAATTCAAGTATATGTATATAACTTAACTAGTGAAGAATTTCATAGGTAACCGATTATCAAAAATATGTTTAGAAGACCACACCTGTGCTGTGTTTGTTACAGAAGTCTGCTACACTTGAAATCTCCTCAAGAGTACTAAAGAAGTTGACAGTATTTTTAAGCACATGCCCAGTGAAAATAAAATTTAGTCTTTACTGAGAATCTAAGCAGATAACTGAACAAATCAAAATTAGTCTTTAATTCAAGTAAACGTCTCTAACTTAACCTATAAATTTCATATATAACCAATTATATCAAAAAGACTTTAGAAAACCACATACCTGTGATTGTCACAGAAGTCTGCTACACTTATAATCTTCCCCAGAGTATTTAAGAATTTGAAGCACATGCTCGAATTGTAGTTTTATGTCTAAAGATTAAAAGTTAAAAGGATCCTTCCAACAAACTGAAAACTGATCTACAGTCTTTGTCACTAGTGTTAAATGATCAAATTTCGAAACTTAAAGCCATGGTTACTGTTTTCTTTTTAACAAATAAAAAAACGATCCATAGTCTTTGTCAAGAGATTTCAAGCCGTGAGTTATAAAATGATCAATTTTTGAATCTTAGTCTTTGTCTAAACACTTATGCTTAAGTCGTGGGTTCAGCTTCCTTCCAGCAAACAGAAAACCGATCCAAAGTGACTTCTTTCAAGCCATGATTGGTTAAGGATCACGTTTTGAATCTTTTTCTTCTTTGTCTAAAGAATGAAAACTTGTTAAGCCGTGGCTTATGTTTTCTTTTTAACCAAAAACTGATTCACTTGTCAAGAGATTTCAAGCAGTGTATTATATAAAGGATCAGTTTTTATATCTCAGTCTCTGACTAAAGACCAATGTTGAAGCCGAGGGTACTGTTTTCCTTCCAGCAACCTGAAAAACAATCCGAATGACTTTTTACAAGAAGTTGGTGGTCAAAGATCAGTTTCGGATCTTCTTCTTTGTCTAAAGACTGAAAACCTTAAGTCGTGGTTTCTGTTTTCTTTTTAACAAACCAAAAAACAATCCATACTCTTTGTCAAGAGATTTCAAGCCGTGGGTTATATAAAGATCAGTTTTTGAATCTCAGTCTCTGTCTAAAGACCAATGTTGAAGCTGTGGGTAATGTTTTCCTTCCAGCAAACTGAAAACCAATTCGAAGGACTTCTTACAAGAAGTTAGTGGGCAAACATCAGTTTTGAATCTTCTTCTTTGTCTAAAAGACTGAACATTTAAGCCTGGTTTCTTTGTAAAAACAATCCATGCTCTTTGTCAACAGATTTCAAGCCCTGGGTAAATATAAAAGATAATTTTTTTGAATCTCAGTCTCTGTTTAAAGACTAATGTTGAAGTCGTGGGTACTGTTTACTCTAAAGACTGATGTTTAGACTGATTAAACTGAAACCAATCCAAAGTGATCTGTTTCTTTGTCTAAAGACTGATTAACAAACCGAAGACGATCCATGTCTAAAGATTTTAAACCGTGGGTTACATAAAGGATCAATTTTTGAATCTCAGTCTTAGTTTAGGGACTAATGTTTTAAGCTCGTGGGTTCCGTTTTCCTTCCACCAAACATAAACCAATACAATCTTTTTGTCTAAAAATTCTTTTAAGCCGTGGGTAAATGATTGGTTTTTCCGAATCTCAGTCTATGTCTAAAGACTCATGTTGAAGCCATGAGTCTCAATCAAGAGGACTAATGTTTTAAGCTGTCGGTTACGTTTTTTTTCCACCAAACATAAACCAATCCAATCTTTTATCTATTTTTTTTTAACTAGTGGGTAAAGGATCGGTTTTTTCCAATTTTGTTCTTTGTAAAGACTAATGTATCAGCCGTGGGTCTCTGTATAAAGATTAATGTTGAAGCCGTGGGTACTGTTTGCCTTCCAGCAAACTGGAAACCAATCCAAAATGATATGTTTCTTTGTCTAAAGACTGAAATAACCAACCGAACACGATCCATACTCTTTGCCTAGTGATTTCAAGCCGTGTGTTACATAAATGATCAATTTTTGAATCTCAGTCTCAGTCCAACGACTAATGTTTTGATCCGTGGGTTCCGTTTTCCTTCCACCAAACATAAACCAATCCAGTATTTTTGTCTAAAAGTTTTTTAAGCCGTGGGTAAAGGATTGAGTTTTTCCGAGTTTCAGTCTCTGTCTAAAGACTGATGATGTTAAAGCCATGGGTAAACTGATCTTTCATCTTTGACCAGTAAATTGAAACCAATCCAAAGTATTGTCTAAATAAATCTTTTAAGCCGTGGGCAAAGGATGATTTCAGTCTCGGTAAAAAGACTATATAAGCCATGGGTCCAAATACTGAAAAACTTTAAGCCTGGTACCTGTTTCTTTTTTTACAAATTGTAAGAACGATTTGTGCTCTTTGTCAAGAGATTTCAAGCCGTGGGTATATAAAAGATCTAAGTTTTGAATCTCAGTCTCTCTAAAGACTAATGTTTTGAGCCGTGGGTACCGTTTTCCTTCCACCAAAAAGAAACAAATCCAATCTTTTGTCTAAAATTCTTTTAAGACGTGGGTAAAGAAATCTCAGTCTCTGTCTAAAGACTGATGATGTTTAAGCTGTGGGTACTGTTTGCCATACATCAAACTGAGTTTCTTTGTCTAAAGACTGAAATAACAAACGGAACATGATCCATGTCTAGACATTTGAAGCTGTGGGTTACATAAAGGATCAATTTTTGAATCCCAGTCTAACAGTCTCAGTCTAAAGACTAATGTTTTGAGACGTGGATACCGTTTTCCTTCCATCAAAAAGAAACCGATCCAATCTTTTGTCTAAAATACTTTTAAGACGTGGGTATCGGAATCTCAGTCTCTGTCTAAAGACTGATGATGTTTAAGCCGTGGGTACCGTTTTCCCTACATCAAACTGAGTTTTTTTTGTCTAAAGACTGAAATAACAAACCGAACATGATCCATGTCTAGACATTTGAAGCTGTGGGTTACATAAAGGATCAATTTTTGAATCTCAGTCTCAGTCTAAAGACTAATGTTTTAAGCCCTGGTTCCGTTTTCCTTCCACCAAAAAGAAACCAATCCAATCTTTTGTCTAAAAATTCTTTTAAGACGTGAGTAAAGGATTGGACTTTTCCGAACCTCAGTCTAAAGACTGATGATGTTTAAGCCGTGGGTACCTTTTGATATTTGACCAGTAAACTGAAACCAATCGAGAGTATTTTGTCAAAATAATAATTCTTTTAAGCCCGTGGGGTAAAGAACTGGTTTTCAGTCTCGGTCTAAAGAAGACATGGGTCCAAACTCGACGGGACAATATCCCCAAAAAAGAATCTGACAGAACACCATTAGTTGAGTGTCTGCCAATGATCTCTCTTGGGTTCGAAAGAAAAACAAAAATAAGAGACAAATCTAACAAAAACAAATTTAAAAAAAAAAAAACACTAGCAACAAACCACAACCGATTGCACTAGTTTCACGCTTTATCAAATTATCGAAAGCGCTACAAAATAAAACAAAAAACGAAAACCAAACCTTAAACAAAATCAAGTAACACGAAAAAAAGAAAAAGAAAAGAAAGAACTTGCAATTCACAGAAACTTTGAAACGCAGAGTCGCGATTCGTTTGGTTTTCAAATATCAAAGCCGCTTCAAAACGAAAAACGAAAAGAAAACGAAAAACTAAACAAAATAGGAATGGTAGTGAAAATTTAGAAACCCTAAAAATCAAAGAAAATTGGAAGATTTCTTACAGTGGTTATAGCTACAAATCTTCTTCCGTCATGAAAGATCGATAGAGAGAAATATGCTACACAGAGAAAGAAGAAGATTTAACAGATCATGAGAAAATTATATCTCTGATTCTCTCTGATAAGCTTCCTCTTATAAACACTACTTATGGCGGTGCCAGCTGTATTATTACGTGATAATGCGCGGTTTCTAACTTCTAATTTCCTTTTTTCTTTCTTTGGGAATGGGAAACTAAGCATAGTTTCCATTTATTAAAAGTGGCCTTAAGTTAGCCCAATTAATAATGGGCCGATTACACTAACATAGATTTGCGATCATGTTTTAGCTTATTAAAAAAGGTCAAATACAAAACTTATAATTTCTAATCTTATTATATAACCGAATCGACGTGGCGTGGCCACACGATAATTCATTAGATTTTAACACGCATCTTAATCTTGATCATGACACAGGTAATTTTCTATATAAAAATATAGAATAAAAAATTAATTAAGATTTTTATCAGTTTAAGCAAAAATGTCAGTAGCAAAAATTTTAGTAATTTTGAACTTTCTGGTTATGGTAATTTTCTATATAAAAATGTAGAACAGATAAACAAAAAAGATTTTTGTTAGTTTACGTAAAAATGTAAATAATAGAAAAATAAAAATAATAGAAAACTTATCGTTAATGTATCTGAAAAAGATTAATTTTAGCAAAATATTTAATATTTAACATTTAATATTTAATATTTTACATCACAAGTATGTTAATTTTCCAAATTAATATTGTAGTAGTTTGGTTATAAATACCAAAGTATAGATTCTTAACAAATCATCTTCTCATTCATCTTTTACCTTTTGTTATTCATCATATTAAATAAAAAAAATGAATTTAAATCAGAAAAATGAATTCAAGAGTTCTTCTTACCCTAGATCAATTAGATAAAAATCGTGTTTATCGTCGTACTATAGTACGTTTGCTTCGAAAATGGGAAGCAAAAAATATCAAAGCAAATAATATATCTTTTATAGAGTTATTGATAATAATAATTTTTTAACAAATCTTATTATATTTTTAGAAAATAAAATATTATTTTAAAATATTTATTTAATTTCAAATTTATATGATTATTACAGAAAATACAAATCAAGGTTTTGCATCATTATCTTCTTAAATTATTTGGCGATAAATATTTATAAAATATATTTCTATATAATATAATATTATTTTTCGGTGCTATAGCACTGAGGATATGAAACTAGTCCTAAATAAAAAAAAGTCACAAATTTTTTTAAATGAGTTTCTTAAGAAAAGAAAAACAAGAAAAAATAGTTTTTTATTTATTTATTCGATATAATCCAAGCAAACCCAAAAAAAAAAGGAAATCAAAAGAAAAACGATTAAAACTAGTCAAAGCTTTTTATGTAATTTGGTTAAAAAGAATTTGTTGATTTATTTCCTAAATTTTGTTATTCTCTTAAAAAATTGAAAATCCTAGTTTAAATATGTGTTACACAGATAACAATTAACAAATAAAATATATAAAATAAAATAACATAAACCACAAACAAATGTTAAGAAAAGTTTATAATCACATGTAGGACATTTTCTGCTTATAAATCACAATATTTATAGTTTTTATTTGATAACTGTTTTTAAAACCTGTTTTGAATCTCACGCGCTCTAGATTTCAATATAATTTAGCTGTTTATTTCATTATAACAAATTTGATTTTAATTTTATGCACTTTAAAATTTTCATATTAAAATAACATGTAAATTTTATCAAATCTATATCTTATTTATATTTTAAAAAATAAAAATTTACAAACTTATTTAATAAATTTTTTTGGTTAGCTTTCCTTTTTGCTTAAAAAAAAAACTAAAATTTCGTTTTTAAATAAACACATGTAAATTAATATTTGTAAATGTATAGTTTAAAATTAGTTTTGCAATTTTCGTTAAGAAAAACAAAGTTAAATTTATTTGATACTTGTCGAAATCTATCAATAAACTTGACACGTGTCGCAATCATATTAATAACTAACTTTGAAAGCAAATTTTATATAATAAGATATGTGTGTAAATTTATATTATTATTATTTAATAATATTAATAAGATTATATATTTATATAAATGTTTAAAAAATATACATATTTTTATTTATCGAACTTTGTCAATTTTAGTTGACCTGTATTGTTTTAGAGTACTTATTATTTTATCAAATATTACTTTTAAGAGGTTAAACTGTATTGTTAAAATTTTATGTCCCAATCTAACCTTTTAAAATTTTTATGGCCTGTATTGTATAATATAGTACTCCTAGTTCTAGCTCATTAATTTATTTTGTTCTTTTTTTATGTTGGTAAATTTATTTTATGTTTTTTAAAAAAAGTTTAGAACCATTATGCTAAAAATTTTGAATGAAGTTTTTTTTGGAGTTATTAATTGTATAGAAAACAAATAAATAAATTTGACTAGTTTGTGCTTTCTTTCTCTTTTAATTTATTTTTACAAACTTTAATGAATTCTAGAAAGGAACTGGAACAATAGATTGCGTCTTTTAATGGAGAAAAATATATAATCCAGTTAAAGCCTCGAGTTTATCGGTGGGACTGTACTAAGAGTAGTAATACGTAGAAAAGAATCTCTCACCGACGACAACGAAGACGAAGAAGACCGTACAGTACATTTTACACCTCTCTCTCTCTTTCTTTCTTTCTCTTTGTCACACCTCACTCACTCTCATTCTCACACAATTTGTGTTGTGCTTCTACAGGAATCACATTGCTTGATTTCACTGTGTGAAAAAACCCATTTGACTCAAGAGAACAAAAGAAAATTCGGAAATTTCTTTTGTTTCTCCACCCAGGTAACTTTTATTGTTTGTTAATTTATTTTCCATGAAAAAAGTTTTTTTTTTTTTGGTTTCAGTTTGTTAATTTGATCAAGGGTTTCATTTTCCTGATTTGATTTTTTTGTTTTCTTGAAAATTTGATCTCTGGTGATAATATATGAGAAATATGGAGTCTTGATGCAGAAAGATGGTTTTCTGTTTTTTTTTTTTTGGGGTGCAGTGATGAAATTACAAAACCCAGATAAGAAAACCCTAAGAGAAGCCTTTAGTCAGGAATCTAGTGTAGTGGCTTCAGGTTCTGGAGATTTCGGTATGGATAGTTTGAAATGCGATGGGAAATTTCCGGTTAAGGAGGTGTTAATGGAAGAAGAAAACGAAGGTGGCGATAAAGTGAGGAAGATTGAAGTCTCTGGGGGAAATATATCACTTGTTGTTGATTTTAGTGGTTCTTTAACTGGGAATTGTTCTCACAATGTCTTTGAGTCTGATGGTAGTTGTGTGAATGAGAATCTGGTTCAAGGAACTGGGTACAGAGAGGATGAAACTCAGGAGTTTTTGGTTGGGAATCTTGTATGGGTGATGACTAAATACAAGAAATGGTGGCCAGGAGAAGTGGTTGATTTCAAAGCTGATGCAAATGAGAGTTTTATGGTTAGGTACATTGGTCAGAGCCATCTTGTTGCGTGGTTCGCACCTTCGAAGTTGAAGCCTTTCAAGGAGAGCTTTGAGCAAGTATTGAATCAAAGAAACGATAAAGGGTTTTTCGCTGCGCTAGAGAAAGCTATGTCCTTGTTGAGCAACTCGTTGAAACTTGATATGACTTGCTCTTGCATTGCTGATGGGAATAGAATAGTGTCAGCCCAAAATGTAACAACTCGGAAGAACAAACCTTTGATACTGCGTGAATTCTCGGTAGATCGGTTGGAACCAAAAGAGTTTGTCACTCAGCTGAAGAATATTGCGAAATGTGTTTTGAATGCTGGGGCACTTGAGTCGACAGTTATGCAGTGTCGGTTATCGGCTTTTTATACTTTCTTTGGGCATAAGCAGATACCAATGGGCCAACTACATGAAAATGAGGGTAGGAAAAGTTTCACTGCGAAGATGAATGACAGTCAGTTCATTGGTTCTCCATCCATTGTGGCAGGTAATAGCAGGAAGAGGTTTCGGAAAGAATGGTTTAGGAAATTTGTAAGTGAGGTTGACAATGTGTCTGCTAGAGACGATCTACTAATTGTGCCTCCTTCTGATTTGATATCTAAACTCAAACTGCTTGCTGTGGTCCACGATTATTCAGAAGAGACTGAAAATATTGGTCTCTTTGAGTGGTTCTTCTCCAAATTCAGAATTTCTGTGTTTCATGATGAAAATGCTTACAAGATGCAGTTGGCTAACATGGCTGGTTTAAAGGACTTGATGTTAGCTAAAAATGCAAATCGTGGTACTGATCAGAAAACCTCAAAGTCAAAGACAATAGGGAAGTCAAAGATCGAGCTTCGCAATGGTGTTTCAGTTGCTGATACTGAGCAGAAGATCTTTGAGTTGCAGAAATCAGAGAAGTTTTTGACCGAGTCTCTTAATGGTGTTTCAACTCCAGATAATGAGCACGAGGCCTCCAAGTCAAAGAAATCAGGGAAGACAAAGATCAATCATATCATTGGTCACTCAGATTTTTCTAATTCTGATGCAAAGGAGCCGTTTGCAAAAGATTTCCAAGAAAAACCATTGGTACAATTTCCAGACGGGAAAGCTACTATGGGAGATACACTTAGTCGACCTGCTGCTACACTTGTACCGGACCTGAACAGCGGAGGCAGTGCTTTTGGTACTGCAGAATTTGACCATTTGCAAAGACCTGAGACTTTAATTCAGCATAATGTCTGCCCACAAGAGGAGAAGACACCAAGATCTATGATGCTTAAATTTCAGGTGACAGCTCCATGTTCAACCTACGGAGTCTCAGGAACACAGTTTGTTTCTAGCCAGCCACCTTCGGTCAGACACTTCACGAGTGCAGACCTTTTCACAAGTTCAGGGAAGAAAAAGAGAGGAAGGAAGAGGAAGAATGCAGAAGAGCTTCCAATAGTTGCACATGGCACTACTGGTATACCTGACTTAAATGGAATAACTACAGAGCCAACTTTGGTTCTCCCTCAAGTTGAGCCTACTCAGCGCAGAAGACGTCGGAAGAAAGAGGAGTCACCTAATGGATTAACCAGAGGAATCACAATTCTCTTCTTGAAATTTTCCTCCCAAGTGGCAATGCCTTCAAGGGACGACCTAACCTCGACGTTCTCTGCATTTGGCCCTTTGGATTCTTCCGAAACACACGTTTCAGAAGAATTTAGTAGTGCTCAGGTCGCCTTTGTGAGTAGTGCCGACGCGATAGAAGCAGTTAAAAGCTTAGAGAAAGCTAACTCATTTAGTGAAACCTTAGTGAGTTTCAGGTTACAGCAGAAACTGATAACCGTTCAAAGGAACATAGCCCCGCGAATGCCGGTAATCTCACATGTTAGTCCAATACCGAAACCAAACAATACACCGACGAGTGTGGATTCAATGAGGCAGAATTTGTTGATGATGACAGCAATGTTGGAGAAATCTGGGGATAGTTTATCAAGAGAGACGAAGGCAAAACTGAAAAGCGAGATCACGGGGCTTCTGGAAAAGGTTAGTTCTATGCCGAGCTCTTCTTCTTCCTGAACAATCCTTAACATACATCAATGCTATCTTCTCAGGCTTTCTATTGTACCATGTGTTGTAACTTATGTTGTAACTTATGTATCCCATCTTATGAATTGGGTTGTTGTGTTTTCAGTCTTTAGTTTGACGGTAGTTCTAGAATAAGATTAGATAAAAGAAGATGTTGGCAATATTCTAATAACATCTTCAGCATTTTCCTTGATAGCTTGAAGCTCTCTAGTTTATAATCTCCACCTTCAGGGCAGTTCTTGCTTACATGAATATTTCCAACAAGATCTGAAGTATTTCCTTTGTACATATAAATGATTACTTTGGTTTTCTCTTGATCTCTCTTTAAAATATGTTCCATAGAGAGAGAAATTGAAAAGCTTGAAAAGTTCCCTACTCTGTTTCTACTTATTCACTTCTCAATCAAATCAAACCCATGTTAGTGTTTATACTCCAAGATGGTTATTACAATTGTATTCACATAGAACTACAAAAGTCGAAATGGACACTAAGAGGCCACCTCAATCACACAGAGACAGTGACTTCCTTAATGTAATCTCTTCCCCCAATCTATATTATGTCCATTAATCAAGATTTCACTTGAAAAATAGTGAGCAAAGGTCGAATAATGTGTAAATTCTTTTTCGGCGTTTCTTTCACAAACTTCCGGAGGCAAACGAGACGGCGAAACTCCTCCATTAGCTCGAGTAGCCCATCTGTATTAATTTCTCTATGATCTACAAGACACAAATCAACGAAGATAAAACAATAAAGAAGCTTTGAGGAAAACACATGCTAATATAAAGGGCAAGGCATTGTTCATGAATGGTAAGGAAGATAGAACCAAAAACCGGGAAATCTAAGGGTTTGATTGGAGGATAATTACAAAAACCGGGGATAACGGTTGGACTGGGGGGCAAATAAGTGAAATGGTAAACTGGTCAGTTGATTAGTCTCACTCCTATAGTCATAATTTGGTTCAATTGGATTGGAGTATAATCACGAGAAGAGACTATAACTGTTCGAACGGGGTCAAATGCGTGCAAGTTGTAAAATAGAGGGGCTTTATGTAGTAATGGTCAAGTTGAGGCTGAGTTGGTGAGTCCATGGCATAATTTAACGGTTCGATTGGATTATAATCACGAAAACCGGAGACCCTAACGGTTCGATTAGGCAAATTTGTGAAAGTTAGAAAAATTTAAGGGCCTACATATAAATTGTTTATAGTCGGTGAGTCCGTACATTTCACAGTCCCGTCAATAAACCCTGAACCCTTTCCTCAGAATTTCAAGATCAATTTCATCGGTGACACTTGGATGCTTTTAACTCCCCCACTCACTAACATTGTCGTTATTCTCGGATTATGATCTAGTTCGATTTCTCCATGGTTACTTCGCGAGATGTCCATGAGATCGTCTCCAAGCTCTCGTCGGACAAAGCCAAGACTCGTGAAGTAAACTTTCCAGTTACCCCTTTTATCGTTTTGGGTTTTAGGGGGAAAACGTCTGAGAGATTGAGTTTTTGGTTTATCCATGTGGCTTGTTCTATTGATTTTGTTTTGGGCTGTCACAACGATGCTTTAGCGTTTACTTATACTGCAATACGACTTGGTTTCTGTGATAATCACGATTTGGTTTGGTTTGAAAACGTTAAGATTCTTATTGTGTTGTGTGTAACATCTGAGAACGGACAGCTAAATTTTGTTTGCTACCATACTTGTTGCTTCTTTGATTTTCTCTAATGGGCTTTTCGTTCATCTCTTTCTTTATTGAGATACTGTTATTTCAAAAGGTTACCTTGCCTGATTCCTTTCATTCTGGTTGGGTTTTAGTGTCGGTTCAAAGAGTTTATTACACTTGTGTGGCTCCCAAATAATTAAGCCATGAAATGGTCCAGGAATCCCCAAGTATCTAAAAAATTTATGAATCTTGTATCTATCCCTGAGTAATGTTGTGCAACTAGGTTTTAGTGTTGATCTGTAGTAGTTCCATTTCAAACTTGTGCTTGTTGATGAATTTCTTACATAATCTGTGTATCCAGGACGGTGTCAAGTTATTAAATACGTGGCTCGAAGGGGAAAGGTCAATTACCTTTTGTAGATTTCTTTCGCAAAACACAGCTAAGCTTAAGTTGGACGAGATTCCAAATGGTAGGTAGTGTTAATTCCTTCAGTAACTTTGATGCTACTATACAGTGCATCAAGCTTTGAAGTTAATCCAAAACCTTACTTCTCCTTCCAGCTGAAACGTGGCCCTTTTTGGTTAAACTTCTCCTTCAATGTGTCTCAATGGAGGTGTCAGTTAGTAAGCGACGTATGCCCAAGCCAACTTTTGCAAAGACGCTTCGAGTTGTTATTCAGAGAACAGAAGAAACTAGGTTTCCTGGTGAGAAATAGAGTAATATTTTTTAATGAACTTGATTTATAGTAACATACTTTTGAACTTTTCCTGGAATTACTTTATGCTTGCAAAGACGCTTCATGATGTGATTCAAATTGCATAAGTATCAAGTCTCTTGGTCAGAAACGTCGTAGTCTGATTTAATGTTTCCTGTAGTTACTATGTGCTCACGTCAGCTTAAAAGAGGCATTCGGTTTTATCAGTCAATTAATGGAACCGAAAAAGTGAACCGAAACTGGAGAACATGAACATTGGTGGACAATGGTTTTAATTGGAGAACTGGAATAAGTTTGATGTTCATCTTATTAATATTCCATGTGCCGGTTTGTTCTGCATGTTAGTTGTTTTCTCGCAGAAATGTATCTTAATGCTTACAATTTGATAGTGCATTTTCTCTAATCACGAATTCATCTTCATGTTTATGTAACTACTCTGTTTTAATGTCTCAGGTGTACATTGCCCTTTGCTATCTATGGCTAAAACCCTCTTTACACATGTACATGATACCTTGAGCAATACACCAAGCTTTCATTCGGAGTATGGTACCATACTCCGCCATCTTTTGGAAATTAGGGATTACCGTTTCCAAATGAGGAAACATACATATTCCAGTGAGTTCTCTTCAAATCGATATATGTTAATTGTCTCGTCTTGTCATGGATCTGGAGTGTATGGTGGTATGCTGGTGTTGGGTATCTTTTAATTATAATGTTTCTGCAAGGATTGGTGCTGCTATACATGGAAAGGGCTGAAGCAGGGTTTTTCGAGAAAAACAGTGGTCAACATAGCCAGAAGGAGGAAGCTTTTCGCCATATTCTTACGCTTCAGTCACTTCTAGAGAACCCCCCTGGAGATTTTCCTGATGACCTTCGAGAAGAAATTGTGAACGGCATCATTCATATCTTCTCTTCTGTAAGGTCTGATTTTATCTGTCAGTCAGTCTCTCATTTCCCTCCTTTGCAAACAGTAGTAAAAATTAGACTAATTTATTTTAACTCTTCCAGAGATGAGGGAAAGCTTTCACGCAAGCTTATTGAATGTGTAAATACGTTCTTGCTGAAGGATGGTCCTAACTTAGGCTCTTTGTCATTGGAAATTCATAATGCGGTTGAAAAATTTGTATTCCATTGCTGGTTAACAACCCATGATAAAAACCTCAAGGTGTTTTGTTTTTTCTCTTTTTTGTGCGAGCCCTTTGTTAAACACCTGATTTTTTTCATAATACAGTTTCATGGTCTTAGTTATGTTTTCTTTTCTTCTTGTTCTGCCTTGTAGGAGATACTTGTTTCTTATGGAAGGCTACAGCTAAATTTGACAAGGGGTGCTAGTCAATCTAGTTCTCTGGTGGAACAACTTTTGGACGTGGTTACTCGTGATTTGGATCTTGGTAGTTCATCAAGTTCTGCATCATGGTACATCATTTTTGAGTTTTCTCTTCCGAAGGATCACTTCTTTAGATTCTACACATCTCGTGAAGTTATGGATGTCTAATTAAATTTTATTTTAGGAGTGATTCAACCAAGGATGATAAGTTAGGGGCATTGAGCACCTATCAGAATAGCTTGGTTGAGCTGGCTGCACATGTGTTCTACCAGGTACATGTTTTATATGCAAATTACTTTGTTCTCTGAGTAGCTTTACATGGCTCACAATAGAATTCCAACTCAACCGGCCATTTATTTATTTATTTATTTATTTTCAGCAGTGTCTGCATTTTGCTCCATCTACCTTCACCTGTTTTTAAATTGATTCAATCTATGATTTCTGAAGCATTTTTTCTCTGCAGTGAATTTTGATCTGTATACTTTGAGAATATTTTTTATACCAATACAGTCAATTGAATCCCATCGTAGAAATACGTGTTTGCTCACATCCTTGTGTATCCTTGAATATGTGTTTGTGTCCGTTTGTCTGTGTAGAGTGAATGTGTTAGAGAAAGAGTGCTGACATTTAGAATTTTGGCAGGCATGTCTCAAAACATCTAGACCATCAGTGTCAGAGAAACGAGCTCGGAGGCAACCTGTTGCGTTGCGTCTAGTGGAGGCACTAACTGAAGGAAAATGGCTATGGTATGTTTCTGATGAGAGCATTTGCTGGAGGATATCCAATCTGCTGCTGTCTTCTTTGTGAGAGTTTTTTTTTCTAGATACATGTGTAGCCATATCATAAGAATGCTTTGGGTGAGTGTACACCATTTGTTTGTTAGTGACACATACTTCATTCCAATTCGTGATGCTGGAAATTAAGTTTCAAGCGAAGCACATCCCTTTTAAGAAATATCTGTATTATTTCTGCAGTCTAGATGCTGTCCTTGCACTAATTATGATTTCTACCTGTTTTTCCTAGAAACTTTATTTATATGTATACATAGACTGAAGTACATAAGCTTTACCCAGGTGTGCTGCTTTTGGTTGTCTAGTTCGGACTTATTGTACTCGCATCAATAAGGATCTCCTTATTTACTGGTTTGAAGCCATCTGCACAAAATTTCAGAGGTAATTTGGGAACTTAAACTTAATATTACATGGATCTTGCTTCTTTACCTCTAGGAGAACAGTAGCTAAGAGCTTAGGATTTTTTCGCCAACAAGGAGTATTGATTTTGTACTTTCTGGTATGATTCTCTTTTAGAATGTCCATTGCCATTTTATTCTTGAACATACTTCCCTGGGCATATCTTACTGGATAACCAAAACATAAGAAGCAGTTGAGACGACCATAGATATAAGTTAAGTAAGATGTTGGTTAGAACAAACCTCAAATACTACTTGTTTAAATTACGATAAAGTGTTTATCGACTGAGTGACGTTTACTTTTTGTTCTTCTGTTTCTTTTTTTTGTATGTCTCTATATATCATCTCCTTTTTAATCTATGTGATGCTGTATATATATTTTTTGTTAATATGTGACTACGCTGCATTAAGCAAGTAAACAAGCAAACACAATTCTGTGGGTGCAAATCAGGAGTGTACCGATTCATTACTTTTGATTTCAGTTTAGTTTCTCATATTACCAACTTCTGAACAATAATATGATTCAACATTACTTGGCAATTGTTGCCTCCTATGATGGTAGTACCTTTGGCAATTTATGGTTTTAAATTCCTGATAAATAACTTGATTGATATATCCATTTTTCATAGCACTGTAATAGCTGTAAATTGTAGATGTGGTGCTACTCCTGGATATTTCATTGTCATACTACTAGCATCTGTAAGACTGTAACAGTGGACTGCTTTGGTTTACTTAATCTTGTATGTGACAGACTTCTGGAGGATGCCAGTATGAGACGTTCTTATGATGGTCTACTATGGACTTTGAGGTACGAATATGATGGAGTTCAGGTGTTTACTATTCTGAATTTGCAGGAAGTTCCTTCATATATCTGTAAATGTAACTTGCTGTCGAGGTGTTTAATACAAAAACTATGTAAATTAATATGAGGCACTTAGGGATCTTTATTTAATTTAACGTTTCAAGTTGTTAAATTCTCTGATCCTATATCTCAGTTTGTTTATTGTGAAACTTTAATTTATTTGAAGGAGTTTGCAAGGGCTCTCTTCTGGTTTGCTACTTTCAGATACTACTATGGACATATCAAAGTCATCTGTTTCCTCAAGTGAGGTATTTCACCTGCCTTTACTGCCTTTACTGCCTTTGTGCATGTGTGTGAGTCTGATACACATATGATAGGTTATTAGACAAGCTTTGTTCACAAATAAATGCGCTGCTGATATTTAGAGCTGATTTGGTATTATTACTAAAATAAGATAATACTTGAATCCCTTGATCGTATCATGGAGAAGTTGATAATTTATATTGTTTCTGTGTTTGCATCTTGGCAACTGGTTTTGGTGTAAAATGAGCTGGCCATTAATAGCCTATCCACATATAGGGTTTTTCTTTTGATGTTAAGTTAAGCTGGACTCAACTTGGTGATAGATAAATTATGTGACCATTTTTGATAAAATCAGGTGGATATTAGGCTTTTGGAATCCTACGTTTTATGATTTGAGTTCTGAAAATCTTAATGACTTTTGGTTATATGATTGCTGAAATGGTTTTCAGGCCCTATCCATTTTCAGCTTTGTACTGGAATTCCTGATTTCATAAATATAATATCTTATTATGAATCTAAATTGCTTTGTAGTTAGCTTTTGGTTTCTAAACCACATTATTTGCAGCTAGATCGTGGTTGGCAATTGATCTGGAGTTCTTTAATCCATGGGCTAGCAACATTCAGCAGCACGAGTGTAATTGTATGTTGCACTTATCTACTTATATTCTTTCCTGTTTCACACAGTATTCTTCTGGACGAAACTAGAGAAAATATTTAAAAACCCTGGAAATTGATAGCAAATACGTTTCCACCAATGAAGCCTGAACTTGTATATAGGTACCAGACAACAACTTGTACTTCAGAGTTTTAACCTTTCAACATTTCTTTGAACAATGAAAAAAGTTTTCTTCGGGGATTTGTGTTAGATCAAATGTTAGTTGTTTATTTGTTCGGGGTTTCTTTTTTAGCCATTTTTCATTTAAATCAATTTCTTACTTTAACTCTGTAATAGTTTTGGGAATTGGTCAGAAGTTGATATATATTTAGATAAAGAAGATGCTTTGATGGGGACCAAGGTCAAGGGGTTTCTTGGTTACCCAATACTATTTAAGGGTGGTTGGTAGCTCTTTTAGCTATACAGTTTCTGGTTACTCGCTGTGTTTAGCTGATTAGTAGCTACAAATGTTCGCACGTATGGCTGATGCTACACTATTTTAATGCAGGTTGATGCTGTCTTGGTGCTCCTTGGATCAATTATTTCAAGTGTAAGTTTGTAAATAAATTTTATAAAAGTTTCTAAAGACTTATATCCTCATAATATTCTTGTCTCTTCAATCAGCACCACATAAACGTTGGGATTCTGCCTCAAGAAGTGTGGGATCATCAATTATTCAGACACATCCCCTCTGAGTAAGACTTTCATTCTCAAAACTTCATAAGCCATGTTGTTCAGCTATTTCTTGAGGTGCACATAGGCTAGAGCTTCACTTTTCCTAAAGAAAAGAATCAAAATAAGTTTATACATCTTATTATTTAAAAAGGTTTAATGTTGTTTCCTTCCACGAGATTATCTGTGCTTGACTATTTTTTGGCTTTAAATAATAGATGCTGAATGGCTCTACTGTTGTCTAAAGAATTATTACTTTTACTCAGGCCGGCCTTGTACTTCATTGCATGTTACTTTTCACGTATGGGTTGCCAGGTAAACAGCTTCTGACAGTAATTGTATGATTTTGGTATCTACATTCTGGGTTTGACATATTGCTAAACTTTACTTACAAGTCTTGAAAAGTTGTTACATCATCATGGTCTTGTCCTATAACTGATGGATACATTTGTGCAGGGAAACCTGCAAGATGATTTACATCTTCGACGCAATCTTCTTAGAGCAGTTTGTGCCCCCCTAAGCTGGAAGGTAGTTTCAACTTTTTTCAGAAGAACACAAGTATATATGGCACAGAGATCTCATTAATATCATATTTTTGGTCTAATGATATGTGATACCTCTTACTATCCATGGAGGAGGTGTTGTCTAGGATTTGACCAAACCAAACCATTAGCCTGAGTTGTTTTTACTCCATAACGTAGATTGCTCTTGGCACAATTTTAATAGTCGTAGTTAAGCACTTAATTATTTGTAAAGGCAGTGAAATTTCACCCCTTTATATTATTTTCTGCCAACTAGTTGTTAAGAGCTGCTGCATTCTATTTCCACCTAATTTGTGAAACTGAAATCGTAAGAGAGAGTTCAAAATCTCATCAGGTTCACTGAGTGAAGTAAGCAATGTAGATTTATAAGTCTCAAATGATGTGTACCACACAATCATATTGGAAAACCTGCTTATGGCTTATACATGTGTAGGGTCGTTTGACACTAAATGAGAGAGTGGTTCAGCTTCTACCAGCAGCTGCTTTTTCCTTATGTGCTGGTTTCAAAACTTCACTTCCAGAACCTAAGGAACATCTTCCAACACCATCTGAATGGGATGTCTACGAAAAGGTGAACGATGTGGTGAAGGTGCCTGTTATGTTTCTTTTTTTGAGGATTGAATAATTTCATCTCTGAAAGTTTCAAGACTAATATTGGAATTCACTGTTTTTGTTTCTTTTGCAGATAGATGATGTTGAGCTAGAAAGAAAATTTGGACTCTTCGAATGCTCCGTGGAAGCTCTAGCAAGAGTTTGCTCAAATTCTAGCAAGGTGACGGATTTTTAATTTCTTTTTCGCCTTTTCCTGACTCATTTCCGCGCTGACTGTTGTTTCGTTTCTTTGCATTTTCAGATCTCTAGCTGCCAAGTTCCTGACGTCGTACAACTACCTCTGGTATTAAGAGATCCATTGCTTCATGACATGGATATCTATTTTCTTAGCATTATCCCGGAGGACAATGAGAAAGGACCACTGTCTGACATCTTTATGGGATGTGCTCTGTTGTGCCATTTTATGCATGGTTCTTATATCACAAGGTTAGGCAACTCATCCTGTTCTTGGTATTTTCTTAAAACTTGTGAAAACTGATATTGTTCTTTATTTATAAGATTTTCTCTATTGAAATTGTTCACTCTTTAATATGTGTATATAGTTTATAAGAAGAGTTTCATAGTTGTCTTGATAGATGGTGAGCACCACTTGTAGATGCGTCTTTGTTCAGTTTGTAGTGTCATCATGTTCTTTGCATGTAGCTGTCAGAGGCAAGGTTGTGTAGTTTGGGATTTTTTTTTTTCCCACTCTTCAAAGTAGGTGTCTAAGACAAAAGTGATTGTGGTTGTGAATTTTGCTGCACCCTCGATGAACTAACTTAAATTGTATTTCTTCGAGTGAAATTTTCTTTCAGTCAGTTGGAATTTTTGTTTTCATTTCTCAGGAAGGGTAATGGAAGCAGTTCGTTCTTTTTAAAAGCATGTCAGTATTTGTTAGAAGGCCTGGATCATGCTGTTGAAGCAGTTTTAAAGAGCCTCAATGATCTTCAAAGGCTTGGTCCCTTGGGCTTTGGCTCAGATTTTAATGAGAAAGGTTCTATAATAGTTTCGTTGAGGTCCCTTACTAAGTCTCCCGTCTTCAGCAACAGAAGAGACCAAAATCTTCTTGGGGCTAGTTATGATGCTGTAGTTCACTCCTTAGAGAACCTTTTGCGGGCTTTTTCTAAAGTCTATGGAGAATATACTGAGCACGCATGGAATACCCAATCCAACACTATACCTTCAAAATCGTTAGCACTTGATTCCCCAGAAGTTGGCAGGATAGTGGATATGGATTTAGATCTAGCTGAAGACACTAAAGAGATGGATATTATAACTGCCGGTGGAAAAGCTGTACCCGGCCTGCCCGTTTCCACGGGGAACTGGAAGTTGGGCATGATATCACTTATCTCATGTTTTTCTCCGGTACTTCAGTTTCCTACATGGGATGTTCTATATAATCTCTTGGAGAAGGAATGTGATCCAAAGGTATTTCAGCTTTTTTTTCTGCATATCAGTAGCTCAATCTTTTGTGGTGACCTTACAGCAACAAACTGCATACATGTGTAGGTGCTGGAAAATATATTGTATCATCTATGCCAGCTTTCATGCTTGACTTCTATGCCGAAGGTTAATGAATTGGTATGGAATTCAAATTGTTGATTTAAATTTGCTGTGAAACATTTAGGGAAAGAAATAGAGGGTTTTGTATCAACATCTCGACCAACCTTTCTTGTGTTTATGGGTTTTTGCTTCATTATTTTACTTAAAGGTTAATTTCTTGGATGGCATGCTTAGCACACAAGTAAAGATCAAGCGTAACTGTCTTAATATAGTCACTGCTCTGCATGTTTTACTTCGCACTTTATCATCCTCGGGGATGGATTCTTCTGGACTCAGAAAAAACTGTGATTTTTCTTTAAAAGAAGGAGAAAATTGTCAGGTACTATCTTCCCTGTTTAAGTTGATTATTCGGTTGTCTTCCATGATCTGCTCTATTCATTGCTCAAGTAACGTGCAGGTCTTTGTCCAACTTGGCGCAATGGTGAATAAAGTTTCTGAATTTGGTCTCTTGGGATGGTTTGGGCGTGTCAAGCTGATCAATTGTATATGTGATCTTGTCTTGCTTAATCCTCAGACTGGTCAGGTGCCTCCTTCACATATGACTCACTATTTCTTCAGACTTAAAGAGCTGACATATGCAATATTGATAATCATCCCTCCTACTTATGTTTTTGCTTCTCTTTGAGCTGTTTTCATGAGGTGAAAATGTTCCTGCCTTAAGGTTCATAACTTAGTTTTCATGTCAAATACCATTGAAGTTGAAGAATAACATTTCCTTGTACAGTTTGTTCAGATAAGACATTCCTGTTGTTTGCAGATGAACAATTGAAATCTTCCTTGCACTCAATATTTGTAGCGAAAATGTTCAAGTAAAGAAGAAAACTCACAGTGTGTGTACTATAAACATGTCTTTTATCTTAGGACTAAATACGAGTAAACTGGCAGTTTCCCTGTTTTACTATTAATGCTAATAGTTTTTATTTTTGGAATTTCACATCAGCCGGTTACAGTACTGTTCTACTTGGTTCCTTGTGGAATTCATATTTTATTTAGTCTCTGGTTGTACAGTTAATTGAGTTTCTGTTTTGATACAGACAATGATTGAGCAACTTCTATTAATGTTAAATGACTCTGATTATCGAGTGAGGTTTGTCCTGGCAAGACAAATTGGGATTTTATTCCAGACGTGGGATGGCCATGAGGCATTATTCCAAGATATTTGGTAAGTTTGGTGTTTGTTTATTCAAGCTTATTATTATCCTATGGCTTTTTTTAGTAGGGTGTTTTCCTAGTAAGACAAACTGTTAGATACTCGTTTCTACAGATTCTTGTGGCTTACTATAAAGAGAAAAAATGAAAAAAGGCTGATTTCTGTCTTTGTTGTGGGCAGAAACACAAGGCATGTTCAAGTAAATTTAGTTATCTTTCTTGAAAACATTCTCAAAGTTCTCTGATACATTGTTCTTTATTAATTGTGAGTCTTATGAAGAGCAGCATTCTGTAATGTCTGATGCTTCACAGCGCTTATTCTTTGAAATATTAAGCTTCATGGCCTCGGTATCCGTTTTTATAATGTTCGATTGTAGCATCTCATTAGTTGTTAATAGTTTATTTTTATCACTGTGTTCGGATATAGTTGTCAGATTAGTACCTCATTAGTTGTTAATTTTTCCCAATCCTTTTTTAGCTCCAGCTTTGGAATTATATTGGTAACCTCCTCAAAGGAGAAACTAGTCACTGCAAGGGATGTTTTGGCTGCTGGTCCTCAGCCTCGCCCGAAAATGGAGACTGTCATCATTACTCTTATGCACCTTGCTTATCACAGTGAGAACATAGAGTTGCAAGTAATATTTTATTCATTTTGTTTTAAGTTTTTAGAATCATTTTGAGCATACAGTCAGTTAGCTGTGTATTAACATCATATTCTATAATGGGAGAAACGCAGGCTGTTTTTATGATGTGCGCTGTTTCAGCTATAGATCCTTGTCAGAGGTATTTCTTTCTTGTAATTGTTATTGTCATTTATTTATACTTGAAACTTTCTTCCACTTATCTGGCCTTTTTCCTACTAGGGAATTAATCATTGCTGCACTTGACAATCTATCAGCACAACTTCATTACCCATCTAGGTTCAAGGTGTTATTATTGATTCTCGTTTCTTTATCTCTTCCATACCTGCATGATAAATGTTGTTGTTCTTTTTTTTTTGCGTCTTTCTGAATATTTCCTGACATTAATCACCTCTGAACGTTGTATATGTTGCCTGCTGACATCATCTACATCTCTTTTTAAACTGGTTTGTGCAGTACCTGGAGGAACTCTTGGGCCCGATCCTCTTTTTCTGGATTGCATGTGGTGTCAGTTTAGCTGGTCTTGTTGAGGTATGCCACAAGTTGATATTCTCTGTTTCATAGATCAGTTATTTTCTGTAATGGTTATATTACCTTTTCACGAAGTTATTCATGTGCACGTTGTTTGTTGGAGTTTCATTTCTGCAATATTTTTTCAATTAAAATAGCATCTATATTTCAAACTTGTGGTACAGTAAAGTAGATTCAATTTCTTTTGTTTCTCTTGCACATGGGTCTATAATATTGAAGATAGCGCCCAATTTGACTACAAAATTAAAGTAAATTACTAGTGAACGAATGAAATATCGATATGTGATTTTGGATAACTAGCAATATGTCCTGCAATTGTGGCAGTTTGAAGAATGGAATGAGTACATTTTAGCATTTCATATCATTTGGTGGTTGCTTTGTTGCAGACAAGTCAGCTGTTCATTCCAAGCACTGAACCAAAATATTTCATCCACTTTTGTTCCCACTGGCTACTTCCAGCTCTTCTGTTGCATGAAGATCATACTAACCTTGATTGGGTAGCTAAGGTAAGGGTTCTTCCTTACATCTACATAATTGAACGTTTTGTAAAACTCCAATCTCAGTTTGTGGAGATGCTTAAAGGACTTTTTAATGAAATTTGTATTATGTACGAAATTTTGGTTGCTTTGTCTTATGTTTTTTGAATGATGTCAGCGATTTGAACTTTTCCGATCTATATTTTACTGACACTGTCTACAATTTGCAGATGGCTGGCCAACCGGTGGTTGTGTTGGTCAAAGAAAATTTTGTGTCGATATTTTCGATATGTATGGGATTGCACTGTAGTAAAACGTCAAAATGTGATAAAGGTGCAATGGTGCTTCAGAATTCAATATTGTATGTTGGTGAGATCAGCGAGAATGAGAGGGATAAGCTAATTAAGCAGAATATGGTATGGTACCTGTAACATTTGACTCATGATTCCAGATCTGTCTTTGGTGTTTGTGGTGGAAAATGTCCATGCTACCGTTATTAAGCTAGTCTGATCGTGATCAGCTAGTCACAATTTATCAAACCTTCAGATCCAAGATCAAAGAATAGGCAACTGCAAGATTAAAAGTTGGATACTTTAATTTCATTTTGTCAGAGATCCTTAATTTCAAAAATATAATAGATTTTTTTTTTTCAATTATAACGTATTGAATCTCTAATGGCACCCTGTTCTGTTTTCAGGTGTCTATTGTTAGTTTTATTTTATCATGCACTTCCTCTTCACCAGAACCTCCAGTTCCTGCTTTTTCTCGTGACACGATTTCACTTGCAGTTCAAACAGTTGTGGATGGTTTTCTGGAAATGTAAAATTTCTTGTTCACTCCATGTAGACTTATTGTTTTAGTTTTTCCTTTTATAAGGTCTTACTTGGTTTATGCAGTGCTGATTATCCTAAGAAAGCGGCCATAACTGACAGGATAAACATTTTTCGCCCTGATAGAGTGTTCACGGTGAAATTTTAATTTGCGAATGCTTTTTCACGAGATCAAACTGTTCTTATCAATTTGATACTTCAGTCACAATATTTTTGTTGCTGTTTTGCAGTTCATCACGGAAATGCACTATAGAATGTTAGCTGCATGCCATCATCGGCATATGCGTCATCATTTGGCCGCACTTGAAGAGCTTACAATTCTTCTTGGTCATAGAGCTTCAGTTCCAAGTTCCTTAAAGTGAGCAGAAATCTCGATTTATCTATTTGATCTTGTTTGATTGGTAGTACTCAAATTCTTCAACACGAAAAGAATTTTATTTAATCTTTTTTCTGATTTCTTCGGACTTTGTTGAGTTGGTAGCTATGAGCTTAACTAACCATTTGGGTTCTTTTCTTGAGTAGAAACTATGTTGTTATAGATGTTAAAAGGTGTAGTTTGTGCTTGATTCGGTTCTGCTATTGTCTTGAACTCGTTTGTTATAAAGTAAGATACTGATTATCATAATATCTTCTCCGATCAGTAACTTTGCATAGTGTTTCTTTTGGTGAGAGTAACTTCCAATTTAAATCTTTAGTTGATGTTTAAGGAGCCAAGGCTACACTCTATGATGTATGAAACTGCTACATTCTTCTGCTACTAAACTCGAGTGTCATCTGTAAATTAAAATTTCAGTGGCACTGAAGGGTGAATCTCTATTTTCGAGCTTTAAAAACTACATTGATCTTTGATTGTGGTCTCTTTCAGTTACATATTCAATCTCGTTGGACAATTTATTGGCTATCCCTCTTTACAAGACCAGTGTTGTAGTATAGCCTCCTGTTTGCTGGATTTGTTCAAAAGCAATCCGGCCAAAGAAATTGTTAGTGTACTAGGTGACCAACTCCAGGTATGTGTTACTTAGTGTTATTATTTGGGTCCACTTTTAAAATACCAAGGGCTTTTATTACTCTTTTCAAAAATGGTTACTTTTCTCTGTCTGCTGGTTTCTTAGTTTTTGGTCTCAAAGCTGGTTACATGTTGCATCGATGCTGAAGCAGATACCAAAGTTTCTGGTTCTAAGTCATCTCAGCTCGTAAATTTGCTACACAAGCTAGTTGTTAATTCAGATTCTGCTCTTGATGAAGATATTAGAGTAGGCGTCCTACCTATAAAGTTGTCTTCCTTTTTATCTTACCAGTGCCTGGAATAATCGAAAAATTTATCTCTTCGGATTCGTTCATCTGTTTCAGGATTTGGAGCCATTCCCTGATATGGAAAATTTTCAAGTCATTCGTAAGTCACACATCAAGATATGCGAAACATATTCTCCGAGGAATCATCTGTTGAAGGTCAAGCACTCTGCAGTTATTAATGATTACATTTTTGTTGGAATTTTATCAATATCCAACTTTTTGTTTCTTTACTGTTCTACTATCCAACAGTGTGCTAGAAGATCTTGTTATCTTCCACCAAGGTTCCTTTCCAGGAGGTATCAATTCTATCTTTCCTGAGTTAAATCATCCTGAGATATGCATTTAGGTTACCCTATGTGCTACGGTTTGCTTAGGATATTAACTGTAGGATTAAGATTATGTGTGGTTCGTTTTTGGTTATTTTTTTAATTTTCTTACGTGGGTGGGTCTGTTCGATGTCTGAGCTACTTTGTTTCATTGTCCGTGGGCTATATAACGGAGCCTCTTGGTTGTGCTAATGGGTGAAAGGTTTTATTTCTGTGTCTGTTTTACAAGTTAATTTCAAAGGCAGAGAATGTTTTTCTTACAATTTTGTCGATATGGCTTCTACCTTGATAGCAACAAAGTTGATATCATTATCCCTTAACATGGCTAATGATGCCTTTGTCAAGAGTCTACTACTCTTTAATCCTCTACTCATATCACATTGCTGCAATTTTTTATCAATTTATCGTGCCCTTGCAGTCTCCAAGCACTGCATAACAAGCTCATAGCTTCTGGAGTATCTCAAGAAGAGACAAATGTTGAAACTGCAGAAACATTTTGGCAGTCTGATGATGAAATTGTAAAGGCTGTTTGGACTCTTGTCCGTGTGTCTGCCTCTGATGAAGCAGATAATATGAGACTTTTGGTGTCTGATTTTCTTGCCAGGGTATATGTCATTCTCTATTAACGTCAGTATCTCTTGCTTGCCGAATTTGAATGTATGGTCTTATTTTCCCTTATTATTACTGTAGGTTGGTATTAGGAACCCGCACACTGTTGTTTTCCGTCTTCCTGGGGAGCTGGGCTCCATGCATGATCTTCAATTTGTTAGCCATAATACTGGATCAAAAGTCAGATCTTTTACTGAGAACGGCATATCCGATGAAACCCTTATCGCACTGCTGAAAGTTCTGAAGAAACATCTTTTGGATGACTCTGTAAAGATTATTGATGTAACATCTCAAACTCTTCGGGTCAGTTTTCTAACTTTCCTACCTATCAGATTTGACCTTGCTTGTTTATTTTCTGTCAATTGTTTGGTTGGTCTTAGCTTTCGATTTACCTGTAGTAATTTGATAGTCCCTCTAAATTTCGTAATGTTTGCTATGATCTAATTTGGCATATTTTTTCTCGATTCTGCAATAGACTTTAATGTTTGTTCTGCTGTTTCATGTTTGTCACACTTCTGCTTAACACATTGTTTCTCATCTTTATTCCTTGTCGAATGTCTGATCTATTGATAATTTTATAATCTACTATCACGCACATGAAAGTTATGATCTATTGATATTTGAGTGAAAAGATGTGTAATCCCCTTCTCAGTTGTTCATTCAGTTGTTCATGCATTATAGGGAGTGTCCTTCATTTCAAAGATTTATTCTGTAATATATGGTCTCCTGTCTGGAAACGCTAATTATTTGCAAATTTTGGTTTGAAATTTTTATTAGCTATATAGATATCCCTTTCTTCTTATTTTAGGGAATTCTTTCAACCGAAAGGGGGCAGCAAGCATTATCATCTTTCCATTCATGTGAGAGATCTTCCATTGAGGTGAGCTTCTTATCTGCATTAGCTTTCTGGTCTTATGCTACTTTTCATTGGATGATATTTCTCAGATAACTTGGGGCAGGCTTTGTTTTTTATCAGTAGTCTGCTGATGTGGGTATATAAGATATGGTTCTTTCAGAAAGTTGTGAAAATTGATTTCAGAAATCATGTTTTGATATTTATAAATATATAGATATTCAGTGACTACTTCAAAAAAATAAATGATGTATATTGGATTTCCCATTCTTGTTAGGGTATCCTAAGTTCAAAACTGCTCTGCCTGTTCAGATATGTTTTTTCATTTTTTTTTTTTGGTAGGTGCATGGCAGGGGCGTGAACCTTGACATTGTGGAAAAGATCTTACTGGATAGCCAAAAGCAGTTCGAAGGTAGTTATATTATTCCTAGAGCCTTGATATTGTGGCAAAGATCTTACTAAACAGAATCTCTATCTAGGACTCTCATGGTTCGTGTTAATAATCCTACCTCAAAAATTTCTAAATATTTTTTTCTGTGAACCTTTCCTCCTGCTAGATGCTATCATTTGTTTTTATTGTGAAGTTTCTAGATGTAAGTGCTTCTGTAGAAATAATTGAAAACTGAATCTTATTACTCTACGACGGCTGTCATTTATTATTATTGACCATCTAATTCTTTATGCAACCTAAAACAAAAAATGGACGGTACTGATGAAGTCATCGCATGTGAATTCTTTTTGGCTATTGCTTGCAAACGTGCAAATTTGTCCTGATTGGTTTTCAGACTAGATTCAGTTAACGTATATAAGTACCTCAATTACATTCTGCGCATGAGATGGATATGTCTGTTTAAACATATTTCATTCATGTTTCATTCCTCCTTTTTTAAATTACTCAAGAATGGTTCATTTTGGCCTCCCAGCTGAACACTTTTCTCTGGAGAAGTCCGAAGTGTGGTCCACAGATAATAAAAACTTTGATAGATGGATTTGTCAGCTTGTGTACTGTATGATCGCTTTATGTGAGGATGTCCCGATAAGGTATCTCGTTGGTTCCTATTTACCAGAGTTACCATTTAAAGGATTAAAGTAAAATCTTGCACTGAGTGAATCATTGTTGCTGCTTTGTTTGACAGGTTATGCCAGAACATAGCAATGCTGAAAGCTGAAATCTCTGAGCTCCTATTCCCTAGTGTTATTGTTAGTCTTGCGGGGAGGATAGGGACGGATATCAATTTACACAATTTAATTACGTCACAGGTATCTCTTGTATTTTTTGGGCCTACCAGTAGTGCTTAATTTTCTACTTGCTTGCATTGTTTCTTCTCTGGATATCTCTGTTTGTTGAGTCAAATCCACTTCCCTTATGTTCCCCTTTTTTCGGTTTTGTCTATTGTACATATTTGCTTACTTTAATGTTTCCCATCTTGCCTCCATCTCGACATTTTTGTACATATTTGCTAACTTTAATGTTTCCCAACTTTGGTTGTTTGTTTTTGTTGATGATCTGAGCATTATACTTGTCATTTACTGCTTCATGATCTTCCTTTTGGGTCGTGTATGTTGCAGAAACAGATAATTAGTGGTCACTTTGGCTAAAGCTTGTGATTCTCCTTGGCAGGTGAAAGAGCATATCTTCATTGATTCAAACAAGCTAACAAAATCGAAGCAAATTATGTTAAATACCCTGAATGAACTGCGGATGTGTTATGTCCTCGAAAGATCGATTTTTTCTGGACAAACTAAGAAAGAAAAGGTTAGAGTATTGATTTAAGTTCTGGTCTACTTTCAGTAATTTTTTTCAAGTTCCTGAGAAAAATTGTTATCCTGCATAAGAAATAAGCTTCAACATCAATAACAGAGAAAGTTATGCTATTCATGGGTAGCGTGTAAGGACAACCTGCTATTTCTATCCTCTTTATAGTGAAATCTGTATCATATGGGTATTACATTTTTGTATAAAAGATTCTTATGAAATATGATACCAAAACTAACGTTTAAAATGCTCTTGCAGAATGCGAAGCATTCTAGCTACAGTTCAAGATCTTGTTCCACAGCTGCTAAGATTAGAGATGTGGAAACAGCACCAAATGGAATGGCAGCGTCCATAACTACAAATTGGGAAAAGGTATATTAGCTTCAATTACCATATGCATTGTTACAACTATAATCATTTCTGATCCATGAAATATTTCATACGTCTGGTGTTTACCAGAAATCTCCTTCTCAAAGTGTTTTTGGCCTCCTGCTAAGATTTTCAACTGTTTTACAGGATTTGCAACTATGTTTAATAGGAAAATGTGATAGGTGTCACACCTTTAGTTTTGTTGATTATGATATGCCTTGTTATATTTTGTGTTTTATGTCATATAAGAAGAATTGATTACTTTCAAATGATCAACTTTGAGGTTTAGTAACTTAATATTATAGTAAAACCATGCAAAACGTATTTGTCCCTGTCGGTTTGTGTACTACTTCTATGATCAAAGCCATTTGGTGTTAAATTTTCAATACATTTATTGTTTAAGAATTTTTGTATCATTACATATTTCGCTAGTGGGCTAATCAGTTATTCCTCTTGTTTCTTTTAATATCTTCATAATACAGAGTGACTTTTGTTGATCAGGTTTATTGGCTTTCCATTGACTATCTTGTTGTTGCCAGATCAGCAGTAGTGAGTCATCCCTGTCCTTTTAGATCATTATCCAATTTAAGGTAGAGGCTCTAAAGCTATTTGCAGTATATAACTCTTCTCGTTTTCCCAGGTTTGTGGTGCATATTTGACCGCCTCCATGTATGTGGAGTATTGGTGTGAGGAGAAATTTGGCAATCTAAGTCTCGGAGATCCTGATTTTTCTTATCATGACATGGTACTTGCAAGGACTGCATGTTATCAATTGGGGATTAATGAACTAGATAATATTGAACTCAGGCTCTTTCCATCTTTTTAACCAAATAACTAATATGCAATGTGGTTTATGCTTATTGACTAATGAGTCATAAATTATTGTCATATATGAAATTTTCATTGGATGCATTTTCAAAATTGCAAACACTCTGGTCTCCATTTAGAAAAGGGGATTGCAAATAAGAGGGTTTTTTTTGCATGGTTTCATGCAGCAGAGAAAGTGGTTTTGTTTGTACCTATATCTAATTGTTCCTTCTCTTTGTGGTTAACAGTTGCCGGATCATGTTGAGATACTTGTGTCTGCAATAACAAGAATAAACGAGCCTGACAGCTTGTATGGGGTTATACATTCAAATAAGGTTTGTTTCTGATAATAAAATTCTGTCCTACAGATTGGATATCTCATCCAAACATTTGGAACTCTTGCCTGTTGGAAATGGTTGGCTAGTCAGTATTTTTCTCTACGTGGTAACATTAACCCTTTTGTTACACTTTAGGAATGCTATGAGAAAACTGACACCATTCCGCTGCTAAAATCATACAGCGTTTTTTTATCTTTTGCTTGTTTCATATATGTGAATAATACTCTGTGTTTCTGTTACATGAATGTAATCTGAAAGTTGTCTGCTCAAATAATCACATTCGAGCATGAGGGAAACTGGACAAGGGCACTCGAGTATTATGACTTGCAAGCACGTTCACAGAAAACAGTGGTGCCGGGTAGCCTTTCTGAAAATCTAGATGTGGAACGATTTCAGCCAACAACTAGTGCACGGCATTCTGTTTTTGGTGAAGGGGAGGTCCAGAGACAACCGTTCAAAGGACTCATAAGGTCGTTGCAACAGACAGGCTGTATGCATGTCCTGGATCTGTATTGCCGGGGCTTGACTTCGCGAGAGGGATGCTTTCAGTATGATCCAGAGTTCATTGAATTGCAGGTAGGCATCCTGATTTGGTTAAGTTTTCTCTTTTTTTCCAATACATGGAAGTCTCATGTCTAAATAAGGTTGTTGGTTAACATAAATATTGCATGGGATAAAGAAAAGATATGATGAATCGGACATCTTGCAGGAGTAGCTTAGCAACAATATTTTTACCAGATAGTAAAGTTTTTAGCCCAAACTCTGCTTTAGCAATTAACTAATCGAACAAGACTCAGTTGTGGTACTTAAGTTGTGGTGCTTAGGTGATAATTCAGCTGCATATCGACTTCTTGCTTGCAGTATGAGGCTGCATGGCGTGCAGGCAAATGGGATTTTTCTTTACTGTATCCGCAAACGCACTGCCAACCTCTGCAACATGTCAAGAACATTAATTATCATGAAAATCTGCATTGGTAACACATTTCTACTTATATGTGCCAATGATGCTATTCTTAGCCATTAGATATCTTTCCCTGTCTGTACCTCTGGATTGCACCAAATTTATGTGACATCTTATCTACATTGAATTTGCCGCTGTTCTTATGAGTTTTATTTAAAAGGAATGATATGCTACAGAGGAGTTTAGAATAGAGTAGTTCAAGGCTTCATAAATTGCTGGTCTCTGGCTTGTTTCGTGGGTCATGTCCTAGTATCAATGGTCAGTTGTGATGAAGTCCTATTTAGCTTTGAAAAGTCCTCAATATTACGCATAAGACACCAGCTCCCACCTTTAGGCGTGTCTCTTTCTCCATGTTTTAACATGTTTATTTCGCAGTTGTTTGAGAGCATTGCAAGAAGGGGATTACGATGGGTTTTATGGAAAACTGAAGGATACGAAGAAGGTAATGCATGATTTCAGTTTATCACCATAGGATTGGAAGGTTCCAAGCTTCCATGTGGTAAGAATATTTGCTTTTTCTCTTTTTCAGGAACTTGTGTTGTCCATTTCCCGTGCAAGCGAAGAAAGCACTGAATTTTTATACTCAACAGTAGTGAAACTTCAGGTATGGAATTTTAAATTGACACTAAAGTACAACACCTTTGTCATTTTTGGGTGCCTAATTATTTAAATCAACTCCTTATTCGTTTTTGTCTTTAATATGATAATGGTCTTTCTCTTGCGACAACTCACTTTAAAGATTAGCACACTCTGTGAGTGCCATACTTAAAGTCATCTTGATCTTAACTAGCCAATTACTCTGCAATAGCTGTCAAGTTTAACTTATCCAGGTGCGCAAGCTCCAAAATTTAACTCTGTTGAGATGTTCACTCTCAATATTTCCCCACAAAAACTATAAATGTGCTGATTCTAAAGTTTCTGCGTCTCTTTGGAAAACAATGGTTTTGACTTTTCCTACTTTTTGATTTTTTTGATGTTTTATTATGTCCAGATTCTTCATCATCTTGGACCAGTTTGGGATCTTCGCTGGACGACATCTTCACATCAAAGTGTGCATGGCTATCCAGTCAAACAAATGGCATGCACAGACCCCGTGATTCCAACAATGGATCAAGTATTTTCCCTTGTAACTTCTTTTTCAAGTGGTTGTTCACTAGCTTCTAGTGAATGATTTAAAGCTTCAAAAATTTATGTTATTAGTAATAAGTCATAAGATGGAAAAATACCAAGGGTTTTTAGGATCTTTCATTTACAATTAGATTTTAGTTTGGGAGTGCACATATATGCGCAAACTACCTAGGAGCTAAGTGAGATAATTTGTTGCCTGAGGCCATGTTTAATTATGCAATACAGTTGTCTTGGCTGAATAAGGATTGGAGCTCTATTATTACGCAAACTCAGTTGCACATGAATTTGTTGGAGCCATTTATCGCATTTAGGCGAGTACTTCTCCAAATCTTGGGATGTGAGGAATGTACCATGCAACATCTTTTGCAGTCTGCTTCATTACTTCGCAAGGTATGTATAATGTGAAAAGCTACAGTTTCACTTATAGTAAAATGCAGTGGACCAACACGTTATCTTGTTGCTTTCAGGGAACAAGGTTTTCTCATGCAGCTGCATCTCTGCATGAGTTCAAGTTTCTTTGTGCAAGAAGTGATGGACAACAACCCGTTCCAGATTGGCTTGGAAAGGTACTTTTTAATGATTAATCTTGCATGTTTCTGTGGAATATGAATAGCCTCCTTTTACTTCCTTAATTGTACATATTTCTGCGGAGATGTTTTCCTTATTCACATTTATGAGGATGAGACCAAAGTGACAACTAATATCACTCCTGCTTTTACCGACGCCTACTTCTGTCAAGAAATAGTTGTGACCTAGGACATAAAATATTTTTAATTGAACGAAGGCATACATTACTTGTTTTTGACATCTATCAGTTACTTTGCGTCTTAGTTAAGAACATGGCAATATATCTGGCTCACAACTAGAGAGATGCTTTCCAGTAACTTTTTGTGCTTTTTCAGCTTGAAGAGGCAAAGCTATTACATGCCCAAGGGCGACATGAAGTTTCCATTAGTCTTGCAAGCTACATTTTACATAATTATCAATTAAAAGAACAGGCTTCAGATATATATCGTGTGATTGGAAAGTGGCTAGCAGAAACCAGATCGAGCAAGTAAGTAAATTGTTACTTCCTATTTTGGTTGAAAGCAGTTTCCATCTATGCTCGTTATGAACTTCTAAGAAATCTCAACTCGGTTCTTTTTTTTTTCCTTTCTCTTAAAAATAGTTCTAGAACAATTTTAGAGAAGTATCTGAGGCCTGCAGTTTCGCTTGCTGAAGAACAGAGTTCCAAGGTCTGCAAAAGGTTGGTAGATAGACAGAGCCAAACTTGGTTTCATCTGGCTCATTATGCAGATGCTCTATTTAAGAGTTATGAGGAAAGACTCTCCTCCAGTGAATGGCAAGCTGCATTGCGACTACGAAAACACAAGGTCCCCTCCACTTTGGTTGCTCAAATTCACTTTTTAAACATTTTATTTCTGTAGTTCCTTTTTTTGTGTGTAGACTATGCCTATTTTGGTTATCCTTCTAAATGAGCACAAATAGTTGAATACTCCTTTTTTTTGGTGTGATCAGTAATAGTTCTAAACAGCTTCAACTCCAAAGTTTGTTCTTCTTCTGTTGTGGGTGAAACTGGGGGGCAACTAACTAGTGTGCTTAATTTTTCAGGCAAAAGAGTTGGATGTGCTTATTAAACGCTTTAAGGGTTCAAAGAAGGCAAGTAGTAGTCTACTTCCGTTTGTGTGATCTATAAACAGATATCTTATCAAAGCACAATGTAATTGCCGGTCTATACATGTCTCTCATTTGATTTCATATTTGGTCTTTTACTGTACTAGGCGGAGCAATCTGACTATTCACTGAAGATACAAGATCTGCAGAAGCAACTAACAATGGATAAAGAAGAAGCAGAAAAACTTCAGGTGTTCTTTATTCTTCCTGATATTCTGGCTGCTGTGGAAAAATAGTCATGGTTTTTGCTAGATAGGTGATAGTTACTCATATGTGATATTCCCTTTCTCCTCAATTGTGTAGGTTGACAGGGATAACTTTCTGAAACTTACATTGGAGGGGTATAAACGTTGTTTGGAAATTGGTGACAAGTATGATGTTCGAGTGGTATGTTAATCTAAATTATTCAGTGAGGTTAAATGTAAGATGTGGATTAGTGTCTAGATTCAATCCTTTATGACAGGTGATGAAGTGTTAAGTTGGCTTTAGAGTCAAATATAGAATTCCTTAAGAAAATGGTTTTAATTATTAGGTCACAGCATCTAATGAATCTGCATATCTAGGTTTCGATATTGTCTTCACTCGAACTAGTTAGAGTTGGGTTTTATAATATTCCTTCACATCTAGCAACGATGGATGTATTTAGTGGTCACAATGGTCCAACGTGTCTTCTCTTTTCCTGTTTTGGGTTGCGGTCTCTAGCTGCGTGTCAACATTTCTCAGTCGGGTTTGTATTTGTTATCTGTCATATCAATCTTTCTTTGGTTTTTGGGTACGTAATGAAGTGACATATAGCGCATACCTATATACGCCAGGTTCATGGTAGAGTGACCTTTATACGCTTTCTTATTTGGGATTCATGCCCAATTTATCTCACATTATCCCAGAAAGATATTGAACGTTTTCTCTGGCATTTTAGAAACATATTTTGAGAGATTTAGCAGAAACGTGGTATATTCCATTATAGCATTAAATTAGGGGAACACTGTTGGAACTTATTTTTCTTTCTACAGGTATTTCGACAAGTATCCATGTGGTTCAATCTTGCCTCCCAGAAAAATGTTATTGATAACATGTTGAGCACCATCAGTGAGGTACTTGTCATGGGATCAGATTTTATCTGCTTCTTTGATTTTCTCTCCAATTTTCTTGTTTAATTAAGCAATCTTCATCTCCCAAAACATTCTTGCAGGTTCAGTCTTACAAATTCGTACCACTTGTTTATCAAATTGCTTCAAGGTTGGGCAGTTCCAGAGATGAATCAGGATCTAACAGCTTTCAGGTGCATTGCATTTTTACTTGGCTATTGTAGAAAACTTGAGACTGTGATGCTAATCTACGATTTATTAATTGCAGTCTGCTCTGGTGTCACTTATCAGAAAAATGGCCATTGATCATCCATACCATACAATCTTTCAGGTTCTGAAGAACATGTTATCCATCTTCTGTACTCTTTGTGTTTCTTCTTTTCTATTTGGTTAAATGACATAGGACTTGCTAGAAGTGCACACGCTAAAATTCTTGAATGTCATATGACATCCCACATCTATTGAAAGAAGGTGAAAACAATAAAGTCTGTTGTGCTGTGTAGCATGCCATCGAAATTACATTATTACAAGTGGCTTACTCTAACTTTTGCGAAGTTACGTTTCTAAATGCTGGATATATGTCTCGTAATTTTCTTTTGCTTTTGGTTCTAGCTTCTGGCTTTGGCAAACGGTGACCGTATCAAGGATAACCAACACAGTAGAAATTCTTTCGTGGTTGATACGGATAAAAAGCTTGCAGCAGAGCATCTCTTGCAGGATGTATCACATTATCATGGGCCTATGATTAGACAAGTAAACCTTATTTTCATCTAATCTTATGCATCATAGACCATTTTGCCTAATTACTTATCAGCAAATCCTGATTATTTTTTCAGATGAAACAGCTGGTAGATATCTACATCAAGCTTGCAGAGCTTGAAACAAGGAGAGAGGTCTGATAATTGAGTTTAGAGGAAGTGTTTTGTTATACTGTTTGCTGAACATTTTTGAAACATTTGTGGAACTCTTTCCTTTGCAGGATACCAATAGAAGGGTTGCACTACCAAGAGAAATTCGTAGTGTGAAACAATTGGAACTTGTAAGCACACCGTTTTTTAATTTATTCATTTGCATTCTTATCTAGCTTTGGCATAATTATTAGCTTGTAGGACACCATGTTGCTGCTCAAGATAGGAAATTTCTTGGGGGTCATCTTGATTGGCACTCCTATACATACAGTGTAGAATTTAATGGCAGCGATATATTTTTTAAGTTGTTTAGCAAATTTTGTCCTATGTTTTCTTCTGATCCAAATACTTCATTTGTCTGCTCCCATGTTTACTGTTTTGAGTCTGTTGCAACTCCTAACAAGGTCGATAGTCCCCTGAACGAATTGTGGCGATATAGTCTTTTTGTTGTTTATTTAGTTGGAAGAGTTAATTCGTCAGATAAGCTTGCAAGAATGTTTTTTTCCATTTACCTTCTGGTTCAGATATTCAATTTCGCTTTTTCTCTGTGCTTCTGAGGTATGTGTCGAACTTGTATTTATTTCGCTTTTGTTTGAGTTTAGGTACCTGTAGTGACTGCTACAATTCCTGTTGATCGTAGCTGCCAATACAATGAAGGGACGTTCCCCTTTTTCAGAGGTTTATCAGATTCTGTTACGTAAGTCCCTGCTCAACCAATCCTTTGACAATCAATATACCAACTTTTTTTGATATTTCTATTTTAAAAGAGTACCTTATTTGGAACCATGTCTTTTGGATGATATGCAGAGTGATGATTGGTATAAATGCTCCAAAAGTAGTTGAATGCTTTGGTTCTGATGGCCAAAAATATAAGCAACTTGCGAAATCTGGCAATGATGACCTTAGACAAGATGCTGTAAGAGTTTCAGAAGTTTTACTGGCAATGTCTGTAATATGATACACCGTGTGTGTCACTGCTCGTTGTACTGGCAGCAAATTGAAAATATGCTGACCTAGCCAAGATTACATATATAATAGTCTAGTTATGCAAAGCATGTACCATTTGTTTCAGGTTATGGAACAGTTTTTTGGCCTCGTCAATACCTTTCTACACAATAACCGGGACACATGGAAGAGAAGGTTAGCTGTGCGCACATACAAGGTATGTCTCTGTATCAGTCTACAAGAGGTTTTCTGTTTCTTCAGATAAAATTTGATCCATTCAGTAAGTTGAAATCTCCTGATAATGCATATATATATTCTAAGGTTATTCCTTTTACTCCAAGTGCTGGTGTTCTTGAGTGGGTCGATGGCACGATTCCACTTGGAGATTATCTTATAGGAAGGTTGGTCTAGTAGACTAGTATTTACAGTAACATGGTACAACAATCTCTTTTCCTAGTCGTTACAGTTCGAAACTATATGTTTGCATATCAAATCACAGCTCAAGGAGTGAGGGTGCTCATGGTCGTTATGGCGTTGGAAACTGGAAATATCCTAAATGCCGAGAACATATGTCGAGTGTAAGCTCATTTCCTTTCTCATATCTTCTTAGTTGGCCATCACTGACATCTGGTAATCTCAATTGATCTGCGGTGACTGGTGCTTGTAGGCGAAGGACAAGCGCAAAGCCTTTTTGGATGTCTGCACAAACTTCAGGTTTCAATCTTTGTGAAACGTTAATTTAACTTACTACGTTAGTACTGGTTGGTGGCTGACAAATCCATCCCCTTTTGCAGGCCTGTCATGCATTACTTTTTCCTGGAAAAGTTCCTGCAGCCTGCTGACTGGTTTGTGAAGAGGCTTGCTTATACACGTAGTGTTGCAGCTAGTTCAATGGCAAGTATATCCACTTTTTATGATATTTATTCACTTTCAGAATATAAAACGGAACAAATCATTTGTACCCTACTTAATGGCGTAAAAATAAGCTATCAGAGAAAGTGAAAATCATTTAGGAAGCTGTTAAATCTTAGTTGAGTTGAAATTTTCTTGAATGCTTGTACGTTTGCTAGCAAAATAATGGTGTGGGATCCTATTCACCTTTTCATTTTTTGTTTATTGATATCCAATAGGACATGGTTCTATTCTGAGTTGGGGCACTGGAATAGATATGTTCTTTAGTTTTCCCTCTGATGTATCTCCTCCTAAAAATGTGTAATTTGATTTGTTATCAGGTTGGGTACATCGTTGGTCTTGGTGACCGTCATGCCATGAATATTTTGATCGATCAAGCCACAGCAGAAGTTGTCCACATAGATCTTGGAGTTGCCTTTGAACAAGGATTAATGCTCAAGACTCCTGAAAGGGTGTGTTCTCTTCCATCTCCTCTATTTACATATTTAATTGGTCTTCTTGTAAGTATATATAATCTATGTACGATTCCCTTTGTTCATTTTTGTTCTGATTTGACAGGTTCCGTTCAGACTGACAAGAGACATAATTGATGGAATGGGCATCACAGGAGTGGAGGGCGTTTTCAGGAGATGTTGCGAAGAAACCCTGTCTGTGATGCGAACAAATAAAGAGGCGCTGCTTACAATTGTCGAAGTAACAAGATCTGAAATTATAACTTTTGAATTTTTATTTAAATATGAAAGCATTTTTTGTACTTAATAAAGATTGCTTGTTTTGCAGGTTTTTATACATGATCCTCTGTACAAATGGGCCTTGTCCCCCTTAAAGGCTTTGCAAAGACAGAAGGTACCTTGTACCCTTATAGTTTAAACTGTAAATGTACAATGCAATGCATGTGGTTGCAGTCTCTGAAAAAAGGTTATAAAGTGGACATAAGTTACGGATTCTTGCATGTAGAGAAGGCCGGAACGCCAATTTGCCTGTTGTTTAAATAGATGCCATTCTGATGCTCTTTCTTTGAGACTTTTTCTTGACGCAAATAATCTTGTGTTCCACTTCATTGTCTTTTTTCAGACAAGATTCCAATTCAATATTAGGATATCTATCCTTTTGAAGATCTTGTCGTCGTTTCTCACACAGGTCTTTGATTCAGGAAACTGAAGATTATGATGGCATGAACTTGGAAGGGTTACAAGAGGAATTCGAGGGGAACAAGGATGCTACACGTGCCTTGATGCGTGTCAAGCAAAAACTTGATGGCTATGAGGGTGGTGAGATGAGAAGCATACATGGCCAGGTAAAGTTTTTGACCTATTAATCAAAGGTTAAAACAGCAAACGGTAACTTGTTTTTGGTTCACAATTGACTGATTGTATTTGCTCACCACTTATTGCTTTGTAGGCACAGCAACTAATACAAGATGCAATTGACACAGATCGTTTGTCCCATATGTTCCCTGGCTGGGGAGCTTGGATGTAATCATGTAACCTTCTTCTACTTGTTCCAATTTTTTTCTGTGAATAGAGAAATCTTTATGTAAAGTTGAAAATACTCTGCTGCGAAATTTTGTCTAACCTAGGAGGGCTGGGAGCATTCTTAAAATGGCTTTTGCGTGGTAACAGTACGGATATGTGAAGCGACAAGCTTAAAGTAGGGCTGGGTACCCGGATTTTTAGCCCTATAATATATTACTTCTTTCCGTAGATGACTTAGTTCATGAACTAGAAGAATTTCACTGGACCGTATATGATAATCTTTTACGGAGAAAAAGGTACAAGAAGTTATTTTTATAAACAAGTTCAATTTCTTGCAATGAAGCTGTGAGGATTTACATTACAAAAGGCACGTTTTCACACATACATAAAAGAATCATATCTATAGATCGTTGGTCGGAAGTGAACCCATTAGAAAAGTGGTTTCTTTGTCTTGTTTTGACTTTCCAAATAAACCTGAGAGGAATCTTAGAGGCAAGACAGACGTAGAATCTGATTTCTTCTCCGATACTTGCAGCTCTTCAGGGCTCTTGTTCGGCTTTAGTTGTTCTCCGCAATGGCAGTTTGAGAGTCTTGCTAAGCATCTCTTGTGGAAAACCAAACCACACGACTGGCATTTGTTAACCTCATCTTTCTCCTAATCATTGCATTCAATATATGTTGGATTAAACAACATCTGAGATTAGTGATAGCACAATACAGACTATGAACATGTAAAGAAAAGAAAATCCAATGCCATCAAGGCTATGTAAGATTTGGTGATCAAACACCAAAACTGAGAACAGGAGAAGATGTGTTATTTATTCATTGCAAGTGAAATGTAGTTGCTCACCTGGAATGGAAATATTAAAGACGATGTGTCGTCACAAGCTTGTCGGGCATTACAGGGAACGCCCACATCGCAACAAACAAGGCACTGTTCTGTAATATGCTCCAGGATTTTCCTCCTAACTGTCTCCACGATTGCAGGAAGTGCTGCCATTCAAGGTTAATGTTAAAAATGCAAGGAAGTAGATAAAATGTTTAACATCAAACAAGTAGCAGCATGTAATTGACTTGTAAATCAGTTGCTATAGAGATTTGGAAACTAATTCTAACTTCATTAATTTCGAAGAGCAATTCATCACCAGTAAAGAAGATGTGTCAGCATGTGCAAGCATGAGGAAAAGTACGTATGTGTCAGCAAGAGCGCAGAAACACATGAACTTTAAATCTTGGTTCAAGAAAAGAAATTCACCTGCAAATGGCCCTTTAGAAAGATCAATTAGGTCTCTCAAAGCAAAAAAATCAGTGCTCTCGAGAAGGTATCTCCGAGAGCTGAGTCCTTTGTTGAGGGTCTTGCGGAATGGGCAACGTACATATGGAAGCATAATGGTTATTCTTTTCCGGATGCTCATAATATGGTTGAGTGCAGGGACCTTCGAGGACAGAAAAGGGTTGACCGCACTGACACAAAGCATAGGCTGTAAAACAAGATTTATCACACATCAACCATATCTTCAAATGAGTATGAGGTTATATTTAAAGCAATGAGCCAGCTGATAAGCAAACGTATAATGAAAATACTGGTTGGCAAGAGAAGCTAAAAAGGGGACAAAGTCAGTTAAAATGATTTGCACGTTATACAATGAAAGAACTGGAGCTTATTGCTACAGAATCATACATCTATGTTTGTTGTTAACTTTCAGCTGTTTAGTGAAATTTAAACTTAAAAAAAAAAAAAAATCACATTTAACAATTGAAACTATATCATGGCTCCAGCCCTGACTTTTTACAGGATGTGGAAATATGACAGGATAAATGAAAATGCTTGAATGTAAGCATATGCAGGTATCAACTATCAACTCTCTGTGTATTACATGCATATATCAAGCCGAAGGAAAAGTACTGCAAAGGCAAGTGTTCTACAGTATCCAGATAATACAATAAAGTACACCAAATAACGCCTAAATTTACCTGCTCGTGTATGGAGTCCAGATATGATTTTGTCAATTGAGAAACTGGATAACGATTAAAATCCCAATGATGTAACACTCTCGCTGGCAGAACTGCCATGTCATTTGTATGGCAAGAAGAACAAAACAATTGACCAGTATATTCGCAAAGCCGAGGCTTACCCCATCCAAGAGCTTTCACAAAGTCCCGCACAAGAGTGGCTCCATCATCAAAATATCTGTGGCATCCAGCGCAAATGTAATGCTGAGCTTCTAGCAACTGTTTTACTGATTTGTGAGGTCGAATATCAACAATGAATGAGATGGTATTTCCATACGACGAACTGGTTGCAGCAGCAGTGATGCCAGCAGAGCCTGTTGGAGATACTATAGAATCCGACCCAGAAGAACTACCATATGCATCTTGAGGGGACAAAAACCGAAGTAACGCATTTGGAAGTGTGGGAAACAACCGGGACTGGAGAACTGAATTCAAACAATCTTGAATAAGGACAGTCCTTTCAGCAACAGCATTGGGCGAAGTTCCAAATATTTTCCTGGATTCTCTCTCCGCAGAGGCCCAAGGTGTAGGAAGCGTCAAGCCTTGATCAGCAAATAAAGATGTCAATCGACGGTAGAGACTATAAAAATCACGATATCTTCTTTCAATTTCCCACTTGTCTTTCCCACTCCAAAGCCTTATGACATACACTGTGTATTCCTTCACCCCAACCAATCTTTCACTCAGCGAGACATCACCTTTCTTTTGCTTTACCCCGACAACTTCAACCCTATCAATCCTAAATCGCTGGGAAACTATTAGAGATGAATCATCTAGACCAGACGTTGTAGCAGTTTGCCCCCCATCCCTGTTAGGCAGAGAGAGCTGTAGTTGGAACATCTTGTCATTCTTAGAAAATCTTGCCCCAGATGATTCACCAGAGTCGAGCAGTATTTCTTCCATATCATGAACAAAATCATCATAAAAGTCGTTAAGCTCTGTGTTCTGTTTCTGCAAGATGAGTAATACGAAACCATAAAACTTCATTCAAAAAAGAAAAAAAATCAAATCAAATCAAAAGGAGATAAAGTAGAATCCATGAAGTTTACAGATTGCAGGAACCCTTCTTAATGAACAAGTGACTTATAATAGGGACAGTAACACAACCTAGTAGGAAGAAATCCAGTTAAACCCTCAGATTTGCACTGTTTAAATGTGAGAGGAGCATAATAAATTGAATTGCATTGTTAACCCAGAAACAGAGCGTGGAAATCCAACAAACTTGGATATAACCCAAGGACACATTCTACAATCTTGACAGGCAGATAAATTTTATATGTAAATAATATTTCATATATTAAGCAGCTGACCTTAGGTTGTGCATAGGTGACTTGTAAGGCATTTGTTACAGGATGCGAATCTCTAGATGATGACTTCTCAGAGTTCCGAGATGCCTGCAACCGTTCTGAGGTGCACTCTCCAAATGGATCTGACTGTTTTCCACTCTCAGATGATTCATGAAGTAGTCCATCGCCATCTATGTCGCAAACCCTACCTGAAGAATCTTCGTTTCCTAACTCAATTGGTGTAATATCTAGGACATCGTCAGCGCTACAAGATTGAAGGCTGTTCATGACTACAGGTCTATCTTCAGTTTGATTGTTGCTAAGCCAACTGTCATGAAGAGACTCATATGTTACCAGTGATTGAGGAACCACCAAGGTTTTGTCTTCAGCGCTCAGGTTTCCTAAATCCCTGGCAGTTATGCTGTCTCTTGTTACGTCACCTTGCTCCTTTTGAGTCAAAACAGTTAAATCTCTAGATCTTGGTATATCTTCAATATTTGCACGAAAGTCACCTACATCTGGAACATGCCTAGTGCTCACAGTTACGTTTGTATGGTCTTTCCCTATTCCTGCTTGAGCTACATCTGGAAGCTTTTGTAAAGGTACAGAAAATAATTTTGTGGATGTGCCTTCACTTTCAGTACAACCTTTATCATGCTTCTCAAACCCGCTGAAGTCAAAATGAGTGTCAACAAGTTCTGTGGCTTCAAGCTCAAACTCATCCCAATCATTTGTACCAAAGGCAGTGGAAGAATTGATGAGAAATGGATTATCGTTCTCATCTTTAGGCTCCTTTATAAACTGTAAATTCCGTGGAACATATTTACGAGACTGATCACCTGTATCACTAAGTGAGTCATCACCATCAGAATGTTCATCATCTATTGAACTTACATCTTCTCTATATATACCACTTGTATGGAATTGTGAATCTGATCTACACATTACCTCCTTGTCTTCCATTTCAGCCAACTGATTCATGGAATCTTTATCGATTGTAGCTTCATCATCCATCAAATCACCACACATATCTTCACTATATCCAGTTCCTTGGATCATATCGGTGTTCACATTCCCAGAGTTTAACCCGGGTGCACTACTAATTCTACCATTACAAGACCCACCCTCATGGGAAAACTGGATTCCTCGATCACCTAATCGTGTCTTATCCAAAGAGGAGAGCTTTATTAGACTTGGTCCCAAGCTAAAATTCTCAAACTCGGTACCATCCCCAGACAAAAAACCTCCCTTCAAAGATCCAAACTCAGATTCCAACGAATCCTGAAACGGTCCTGTAGAGCTACACATACTCGGCGTTCCCAAAGCCGAATTCGCACTACAATACCGCTCAAACTCTGATTCACCACAGGACGAGTAATGTAACGATGAACCTGGCGAACCATCCTGAAAGCTTTCCTTCTGCAGTAATTGATCAGAACAATCTAGAGAATCAACTCTCGATGATTCCTCCTCTCCATTGATCATTTGAAACCACAACCAAAATCAAAACCAAATCAACCCGAAAGAAAACAGTAGATTATATAAAATCGAACGGAGACTGATGCTAACACCAATTGATGCAGATCCAAGCACGGCAAAATCCCCAATCGGAAGAAATTGAAATTATAAATTGATCGACACAAGTACTTGAGAAAGGTGAAGCAACTGAGGAACTGAGATTTAGTTGCACGAGAAAAGCTGGACGATGCATAAATTAGCTTCTTCTTTGTGCTTGGAGCTTCTTCGTCTCCTTAGAATTGATTTTTCTCGGAGCCAAACAAGACAAGGCATAGGAACCATTCATGAAGCACATCGACGCGTACAGTTTTCTGAAATTTTCCACTATATTCTTTCATATGAGCAAGAAAATATAAATATAATATTTTCGTGGAAGATAATGTAATAAACAATTTGATTACTAAGTCCAAACATGTTCTATTTAATTACGAATTCAGCCCTCATACTTCGTATCAATAACTATTAAACCCCACTAATTATTAAGTATTACAAAGTAATCCTCAAGAGTAGTACAATAGTATGAACCCATAAGATTGGATCCAGAGTAAATACAGCAAGCAAGAATTTATGACATTATTTTTCTCTCATTTTGAAGCAAAAATGGCCTCTAAATCTTTGTAAAGTCCTTTAGGTCTGGCTTTGTAATCTGAAGATGAGTCCTTAGAAGAGCTTCCACTTGTCTTTGTTCCCCAAATACTACTGCTCCAACCACTTTTACTACCAGAAGGATCACTAGGAACCTTACTACTGCTCCTGTCTCTTGTGAAGCTAGCCCTTGCCATTTCCCTAATCTGTCTCAACCATGGCTTGTCCAAGCTACCCGAGCTACGGCTTCCCGAAGAATTTCTATACCTGTTTTCTGGGGTTGAGAAAGCAATGCCTCCATTGCTGCTGCTTCTTCCTACTAGTTGAGCCGCGGGGATTTTGTTCTTCATCAGTTTCTGAGGTAGGATTAACGCGGCAAGTCCAATTATAAACATCTTGAGACCACTCAAGAAGGATCTGTTGATTTGGTCTAACCGCTTTGTCTGTTTGTACAATGAGTACCATTCGTTGCACATCTGCGTGATGAACCCAATCAAGAACAATATGACCATGAATATTCCGAGTTTCTTTCCGCTCGCCTCTGGAAACTCTTTCGCCAAGAGCATTAGACATGAGGCGAGGACGCCAACTTGACATGCTATAGAGATGATCTCTACAAGCTGTACCTTTTTCTTGATGAAAGGCTTCTTCAGAACAAGGAAGAACAGCTGAAAGGAAGTGATGCTCAACAAGACCACTATGGGAGTTCTCGCAGTTTCATTGTCCAAGAAAGCACCAGCAATAATCCCCAAACACACCCTCTTCACAGTTTCGAGAAATGTGTAGTAAATTCTAAGGATTCCAAACAGTTTCTGTATGCAAGGAGCTTCAGCATCCTCGTTTTCATCATCTGATGCGATGATGCGATCATCTCGTTGCGTGAGTGGATTGCTTCCTGAGATCTGTGTGAGCATATACTTTGGTGGTCCCCTTAAATCTTCGAAAACTGGACCTAACCTAGTTAGATAGACAGAGTTCTCTGTTTTCCATGTCCATTGGCCTCTTTTACCAGGACCAAGGGTCACTCGGATGAGTTCTTGGTACCAGTGGAAAGTTTGGCCTTCTTGATGAATTTCTTTATACTGTAACAACTTCCCAAACGTTATCCCGACCGAGAGGAAGATAAACAATGCCAGAAGCAGAATAGCTACTACGCAAAGCACAAGGATGCCAGCAATGACACTGGCGTTTTCAGCTCCTTGATGTTTAAAATAGCCTGAGAAAAAGAATTTAGTGCACGTGTTAAAAAAGATTTTTCCAACTAAACATATACTTTCAAGGCTGGTATTAACAATACCTTGTATGAGACTCCTTGCAGCTTTGCAGATTGAGGGTAAGGCGAGAATGAGAAGAAACAGCTCGAATCTTGGGAAGACAAACGCACCAAAATTCCTCTTCTTCTCAGTGTGTACTTTCTTGAACTTCAGTATTAGAGAGAGGAATATATGCACTAGTACCAAACTTCCCCCAATTATAGCTATCCAAAACATGATCCTATAGAAATCTCTCCACCTACAAGAAAAAAAGAAAGAAAAGATCGAACATTTATGGCTTCTTCTTACATATATGTAAGCAACTAATGCTGAAATGAAATATTCACAAAATTCTCTATAGAAAGAAGTACAAACGAGGATTGTAGAGACTTACATTGTTAAATGCGGTAAACCAAGAACATGTTCTGCTTCCGGCTTAAGATTTGGGGTCTGTAAACACTCATACAATATCAAAACATGAACAAAAGAGAACTAAAAAACAACGCAGAAAACAACAAAGAAGAAGTGTTGAGGATTTTAGTTTCTTTTGACCTCAAAGAATAATCTGTACTCCATCGCGGTGAGTGGCAATCCGAATACTGACTCAGCGTTGGTTGATGTCTGCAGATTAATCCTGTTGTTGTGAGTTTTAGAAATGAAGGAATGTGGACCAATGTACGGACTTGAGGCCACCATGATCTGTTCGTTGTGTTTAGTTTCCCATGGGAGAGGAAAATAAGGGATTAACCACTGAATCCCTCTCACAAATTCGTAGTAATCAACAGGCAATGTCACCGGTAGCCATCTCGAGAGTGCAAAAAACTGGATGTGACAGGCAGTTCTCTGCATTAGAACCACGAAGCACACAATACCATTGTATTAATTATGTAATTTTCAGGAAAACAAAGGCAATAGAAATGTGTCGTTTTATAAATAAGTAAAAAATCATACAAAAAGGTTCCTTGTAGGGTCTGATATCAGATAAGGAGATGGTCTTGGAAATGCGCCAAGAGAATAAAGGCTTGTGGTTGAAAGAGTGAGGAGTGCCGCAACGAAAGATGTTACCAAGAAAATGTAAGTTGATGCCCAAGAAATCACAGAAGATAACATAGGCATAGAATCTGCAATGAAGTACAACATTTGAAAACCATTGGCAGAAGCAGAAAAAAAAACAAATTACGCTTGATAACACAGATATAAAGTGGTTAAAACGCTTACAATGTTTCACTTCTAGGATGTTGGATGCGAGATTTTTGTTTCCCGCGACATCCTGAGTAACATTTTCCGGAATCTTAACAGAAACTGTACTGGTGTTGGCTTTTACATATACAATGTATATGCTTCCGCTCAGTTCCTCAAAGCTGGAAATTTGTGGAAAACAAAAGAAGCGAAAAGTCCCAAGTAAATCATCACTTGCATCAAAACTGCAATTTTTATGAGAAAGAGAAATCAAGCAGTTTAAAGAAACACAAGACTACTAACCTATCAAGATATCCCCCTGAGATTGATACAAATGAGGAGTTAAACCCAAACACAGGCTTCATGAATTTTATCCAGACAGGGATGGTGTGCTTTCTTGTCCTCATACCAGATGTTGTGTTCAATACAACATGAGGTCTCTCAGTATCTAAGATTACGCACATACATGTTGGAGCGAAAGAAAACAAGAATCTAGAAAAACAAATGTGTAACTTACTCACCATAAAGAAAAGTCAGTGGTGCAGTTGGAGATGCAGGTGTCCCATGTCTGCTTCTTATTGAATTCGAGTCAAGGGTCACCGTGACTATAGCACTCCGTGATGTATTTGTGACCTGAGAAAAAAAAAAGAGTTTGAATGTTACATTAAAGGATTAACATGAAACGAAATATAACGATAGCACAAAATAACCTTGAGAGAAAGCAGCAGAAGCACAAACCATAAACGCAAAACGGCGATTCCCATTGGTTTTTCCATCAATAGGAAGCAAATCACCTTGGTTTGTGCTTAGTAGTCTGAGAATTTCAGCTGAAGAATTCAGTACCGGTTCCGAGAAATACAAGTAAACATTCAGCTTGTCATTATCATTGGTTGCCTGCACCGTCCTAGTTTGGTTGTTTAGCTTAAGTAACTTCTCTGGGACATGAGTTCGTAGGTTGACAAAAACGTTTCTTCTATCTAGATGCCAAAAAAGTTCAAAATCAGTCTTCCTTAAAGCTCTTTCAAAGAAAACCAGACGGAGAAAAAAAGGGTAAAGACACTCACCAAAATGGACAAAGAAACGCGAACCCAAAGCTCTTTTAAAATTGTTACCAGCTATATCAGAACAAACACTCTTATTCATCACCAACACAATCCTTCCGTATTGAGCATCAGGAGATAATCCCACAAGCAGTGAATATCTGAGAAACTGGTCAAGAACGGTGAATGAAGACGGTATAACTTGGCCAGCACCGTAGACAAGAAGCTGTTACATAATTTCAAACCGTGTCAAGAGTAGAGAACAAGAAGATGAAAGCCTCAAAATATTGAGATGAATGTAAATAAGGTTACGTACTCACGTCGCAGGCATTCACAGATGAACATCTAAAACCTCCGCCACCAACACATGGCTCAGTAAAAGTAATATTAACAGACACGTTTTGTGCACTTGTAAATGGCATTGATGCAGTCACAAAGGCTGTAGGAGAAACCGTATCTGCATACACAATAAGGAAAAAGGAGTCTGAAATCCGACAAATTCAAGAAATACAATGGCCCATTAATGGTTTTTGATACAAGGAAATGTGTATTCTGCATGAGATATGAGGATTTATAGAGAAGCCGCACAAGACAGACAACTTTGATCAATGCTACACTAGAAAAATTCAGGAAGAGAATCAAAGAGGTGTAAGAATAGTTTCTTTACCAACAGTCCAGTGATAGGTATTGCAGCCAAATCCGTGCATCCTATTTGCGCAGACCTCAAGTGTATGATCTCCATCTAGCAACCTTGAGTAGGAAACTTTTCTTCGATGGCAATCCAAACTAAAACGGTCATCTAGCTGCAGAGAACACAATTTTTTTCCATCAACAGGTGTGAGTTGTACACGAAAATTCTTCAAAAAATGAAAGTTCTATCTTGTCAAAACACAGAAATAGAAATCAAAAACTTATTTTGGCAGAGAAAGCTCTTAGTCTCTTACACAGAAACAATGTGTTTGGCCATTCACAAAAGCTAAATAGGCAGTAAAGCCAAACTTCAAATAAGTTGACACAATTCTTGATTTCAAACTCAAAACTCTTTTCTCAGCCAACATATAGAAATTTGGTTGACAGTAAAAAATTATAATTGGCGAGTCTGATAAATTCAACCTTGCAACGGAATCTGCAGCTTGAACAAGTTCTGTTTCCATCCTCAAAAGCTTGAAAGGAAAATTTGGCAGAGCTAAATCTGGAAGTTGCAGGAGGTGCTTTCAAGAATTTCACAGAGAGCTCTGAACCATAACAGTGATAAAACCTGAAACAAAAAGGGGAAGAGACAACCCAGAAAAGCACAAGAAGCCATGCACTTTTAAGCAGACCCATTTCTCCAACAAAATGCAGCTGAAATCTTTGAAACTCCTTATGATACAATCATTAATACAGAGAATAAATTTATAAGCAAATCACAGCCATGGACTTCACTTCGATTATTCTGGACAAAGTAGAAGAAGACATTGTAGAGATAATGTGTTGGTGAAGAGGAAAAGAGAGAGAGGCAGAGGATTAAAACAAGAAGGGTACTTGCTTCTGTGGTCGATGATGGCTGTGGAAGAGAGATAACGGATAGTGTATGCATGAGAGCGATGGGAGATACAGTGATTGGAAGATAGAGAGAGAAAAAAGAGAGACTAATTCTAGAAACAGACAAACTCTTGAAGAATTTATTATTATTCCAGGACTGTCTGTATTATATACTTGTATATATGTTTACCAAAATTTCAAAAAAAACACTGGAAAAAGAAACTTCTAATTTGATCTTCTCGTAATCTTTTTGCCATGTACACAGAAAATAAGTTTCTTCAGCTAAGGAAAAAGTGAAACAACAAGTCAACAGAAAACACAACTAACAAGAGACAAATGTTTAGAGGTTCTTTAGGGACATCAATGCTAGAATTGTGTTTTGTGTTGCTAAATGGTGAAAGAAACCAACAAGAAGCATTAAAGTTTCTTCCTCCTACTTAACATTCAATACACATGGGACACAAGGAAGGGACCATCGTTTTCAGATCAATGATGAGACTTTCAATGAAAGATGTCGAAATCCTGGGATCTTTAAAGTTATTACAAAAGAAAGAGAGACCCATCTGATTGTCAATCTGTAATATCACGTTTACCTCTCACATCCCCAAGTCTTAAGATTAATGGTAGACGTAGAATTCTCATTCTGACTTTTTTTTTCCTCTTTGCCAATCTTCTCCACACCCATCTCTGTATATATCTTCGAACGAAGTCCTTGAAGATATATCCATCATGAGAATCATACTCACTCAAAAATGTTTCTCTCAAGAAGATAGATTCCATGATGCATATTTCTTCAAGGACATGGTTCAAAAACAATGATATATGGTTATGTTGATTTTGCCAATCTTATATACTCCATACCTCAGCCGTAATCCTACATATCCCATTATTATGCAATTGAAGCTGCCAAATTGATAGAGCTTGATTAAATTTCGCATCACTGCCTTTGCCTCGAAACAGACATTGGTCAAAAAGATATCCTAATTCTCCTAAGGGTTTTGAGATAAAGGAAAACGACGTCTATTAGCACATGATCAGCATTTGAGTGAATCTTATCTTAAATCTCCCACACACCTTCCGCTATGTGCACGTGTTACAATTTTAGCATACGTCACTTTAGTTTTTCTTCGTTTGTTCGTCTTTCATTACTGTATTAGTCGTGCTAATTAATTCAAAAAATTATTTATAAATTAAAAAGTTATGTTACTCCATGAAAAATTTTAAATTTAATTTTTTTTTTTTGCATAATTTTAAATCTAATCTAAAATTTTCTGTATAACACGTTTTTTTAATTATTCAATCTAAAAACGTATTATATAATGTATATAAAACAATTTGGAAAGTTTCTTATTATATATGACCGATATGGAATAAATTTTTTTTTTTTAAACTAAATCTCAATTTTGTGAAATATAGAAAATAAATATTTTATGATTTTTAATTAAGTAAAGTTTTTTTTAAAAAAAAAATGTTTGTTTTTAATGCATTTCATTATAGTATCTTTTGTGACTAAAATTACTAAGAAAAATCTTGTAATAACACGTAAGCAACAAAAAATTGAAATATTTCTTTTTAATCTGTAGAACAAAGCATTTTGTAAAATAAAAGTTTTTCTATCAACAATTTTATATAAAAAGACTGAATCAAAGGATCCAATCAAAAAAATAGTTTGGTAAAAAAAATTATTTATTAATCCTAAAATAACAAAATTTAGTTATATATTTTTCTCCACAAGTATACTTTTTCGATTTTATGGTTTCTGCGAAAAAGGAGTTATCTAAAATGTTTACTGAAACAATAAACTTTAATAGATACATAACTCATAAATTCAGTTATTTAAAACGTTTGAACTCAGAAATATTTGTTAAGCTTCAAATAAATAAAAGCAGTTATCTAAAAGTAGTTTATATTTTTTTAAAAAAAACTAGGATTAATTTGGTATTTTATAAGCAGTTTTCTAAAGAGTTTATCTAAAACTAAGTAGTTTATATAATTTTTTTAACTAGAATAAGTTTGGTACTTTTTAAACAGTTTTATCAATATGAAAATTATTTATATAATATATATATATGGAATAAAAAAAATTCAAAGTAAATCTTACTTCAGAGAAAGTCAAAGTTAGAACAGTGCACAAGTGGTCTAGTTTGACCAACAAATAGTGTTTCCAGAATTGAACATATACCAAATCAAGACTTGATCATTAGTTTCATATGTGTATATATATACATAAACATTTTTTTTAGAGTATATACATAATCTTTAATATAAAACAAAAAAAAAAAAACTTGAGAAAAATGGCTATGAAAAAATGCATTGTATTGAATATATTGATGTTGTTGGTGGCAGTAGTAATAGCGACAATGGGAGGAGAAGTAGAAGGAGTTTCATGCGAGATCAAGTGCATGCTTAAGTGTGGTGGTCTTCTGTTGCCTGAAAATACCTGCATCGAGCCATGTATGCGCGAACGATGCCACCAACCACCTAGTCATCGATCTCAATCACTGCAGTAATAATCTCTTCACTAATTACATTGAGTTTGACTCTCTTTTTTTTTTTTTGTATTTGCGTTTCTGTTTAAATGTTAAATTATACTTTTCTGTAAGAGATGTTCCTATCAAAACTTTTAAAAACTTAACATAAGCGCAAATGTTAGATTGTGTTTTACGTTTATGCTAAAATCTATGATATATAAAAATTATGTTTTGAAAAAATAAAGATAATATTCCAGTTAGTAAGTACAAATACAAACTTGAATACTTACGTTTGAAACAACTATCCACGTATGAATGTATTTTCTTGTGTTGTGTGTATAGAAAAGTGACATGGTTTAAATATATGGGATATTGCAGGATGGAGGCGATAGGAATGAGAAACATCAGAGAGTAGAAACATCAATAATATAATTGATATATTTGTAAGCTAATCAAAATTATCATTTAAATAAAAAAATTTAAATTTTGGCTTTAGAAAAAATTGATACAAAAAGTATATATATCGAAACATATAATTATTTTTTAAATCATTTTAACTAGATCGATAAAAGTTCTACTTCAGTTAATTACATTAAGACTAGCAATGAGTATCTGATTATATAGCTGATATGTTAATTCAAGGCTAGCAATAGTATAGACCCGGTAGAGAAAGTAGAAGCCAACGTCCTCACAAACATAGTTTTGCATACGGTTATTTTATTTTTAACAAAACAACTAAACAGCTCTTTCCTCATAATATGAATTCAGAATGCAAAGTCATTGTTTAGCGTCCATTTCAGTAATAAACAAAAGTAACGAGAGATAAAATAAATAAAAACACACACGTCACAAAATTTATAAACTAATATTTTCACGAAACCTCACGAAGACAGTACAATATTGATATTTAAACAAATCCTCATGTTTCACGATAGTCACACGTTTGCCCCAGCCTTAATCAACTCGGTGTTATTTTACTATCAAATAGTAAAATAACACCGAGTTGATTAAGGCTGGGGCAAACGTGTGACTATCGTGAATAACTGTTAGATCGATTTACGGTTTAAAATAAAAGCATAGGTAAATTTGTATATTTTCGGCCTATTTTCTCACAAAGAGATACATGTAATCGCCTCTCCCTCCTCTCTTCTCACTCGCTTTGAAATTTCAAAATCGCTCCTCCTCGCATACAAGAGACAGAGAGAATGTCTCCTCCCACGCTTATGAAGATGGAATATTTTCACCATTCATGATTCAGATTGTAATCATGATTTGGGATTTTAATAAAATAACCAAATCTCTTAAATCAAACTCCCATGATGAAATTCATATTGTACTTTTTGTATTTTTCATTATTATATAATATATATTAAAAATCTCCAAAAAAAAAAATCGATATGCAAATTTAGTATCAAGTAACAGATCATGCGAGGAGTTGAACTACAAGACACAAGCTTTCAGCATTGCTAGAGTTATATTACCTTTGTCTGGTGGTGATAATGATTTGTTTGACCCTGTAATGGTAAGAATGATTAACGTGGTAAAATTATCCGCGAAAAAGACAAAATTTTATGCCACCATCACTTTAATCATGCTTTATTAGAACTCAACTGCGTATTCTCTTATTTTATCGTTACAATATTCATTTTTCTACACATGTTAAACTTCTACATTTAATTTGGATTTTGGATTTTGTAGCATGTGAAACATAACAACCTGCGTGTGAGGGAAAAAAACACCATAGTTTTTTGCTAAAATAATGTGAAAAAATATTAGGGATAAATATAATGTTATCTTCATTATGAGCAGTCAAAACGTTTAAAAGGGAAAATGATCAAAGAAATCAATAAAAATTGAAAATATAATTCTTTACTATAAATTGCGTACGATTTCTTTCTTTTTCTAAGAAGGTCAACTTTTTCTTACTAAGATTGAGTAAATGAGTATTAAGCATTAAGTAGTCTGCGACGATGAAGAAGGGTATTTTTCTCTTATTTATTTATAGTTTAAGAAATATTTCATTAAAAATACTGTATTTAGACATTTCAAAAATGTAAGATTTTTTTCGAATTTTAAAACAACACACGAATTTAACCTCAAAAATAATTCATTTTAGAGAGATAATTTGGTAATTTTTATTTATTAATCCTAAAATATCAAAATTTTAGTTTATTAAACTTTTACGTTTTCAATTTTCAATTTTTTTTGTTAATGTGGAAAATACTTATAAATTTACAAGAATCTAAATTTTTAGTGTATCCTTGGAAAAATTTCAATCAAAATTTGAAAAAAAAATTTAAAAAGTTTTAGACTGGTAGATAAAATAACTTTAATATTCACTGGTAATTTTGAATAGCTTCGTACTTTTATTCATTTTTCAAGCCAAAATTTTGAACTGTTGGTATAGTACTATGGAGGTTGTTTAATTTTCTTAAATTTAATGTTGGCATTAAGATATATAATTTAATGCATGATATATACGTTTTTTCAAAATGGTATTACTACTTAAATATTAATACAGATTAAATATATATATATATATATATATATATATATATTTGACCCCAAAAAAACATTATATTTGTTTGGTCAACTTACTATATACGATATCTATGACTGAGAGTTAATAACTGTTAGTAGGTTTACGACTATAAATAAGGGGTCATTCACTCTATTCTCTAATAAATTCATAAGACATAAAACACAAAAGTTAAAAGACAAAGAAGAGATGGGGATGATGAAGGTAATGTTGATGGTGGTGATGATGATGGTGTTAGTTGGAACCATAATAGGCGAGGTCAAGGCTGAGGAGTCACATGCGGATTGTTTGAAACGGTGTCAGGACTTGTGCGCTGATAAGCCTCAGGATAAGAATTGCGTCCGTCAATGCGTCTTTTTTAATTGCGGTCCTCCTTCTCTTCCTACCAATATTTATCATTTTAAGTAAATACTCTTACTATTCTTTTTTTTATATATATACATTTGCTTATTTGGTATATATTTATATATTTGTTCGTATATAAAGTTAATTATTATAATAAAATTGAAATGGTTTCTCACTTTTTCTGGCTTCTAGCAGGATGAAGGCTCCACAGAATCATGGAATCAGAGGATAGATTATTATTGATTTTTAGACCAAAAGCTTAGCTATTAAAGATAAAAATCTAGCTTTATTTTTCTTACTATTCATAAAACACTTTGATGTTTAGATGTGTTCTTGGCTTGTTTGTTGCTACTGATTTTTATATACAACAATTCAGTTCAGTTTGGTTCGACAGAATTTATGTTTGAGTTTTGTTTTCTTTTTTTTTTAAATAAAAAAACCTATATTGATAAGATGAAAACATACCACATCAAATGTCAAATTACTTAATGGCACAAGATCTAAAGACATTATTAAAATTTATTTAATTGCTATGCTTTTAATCATATATATATATATATATATATATATATATATCAAAGTAGGTTTTTGCTTTCACCTTATGGATCCATTTGTGATCTCTTCAAAAAGAAATGCAAGCACACTATATATATAATTTCGTTAATCCATTTTAATTACACAGTTTTAAGATTTAATTATACATTACAAGAAAACAGCATGTATTCCGACGAAAATATATGTGAGTAATCCGTCGGAAACAAAGATTTCCGACGGAGTTCCCACACACGATAAGTCGTCGGTTTGAAGTCTTCGGAAACCCGTAGCAAAAACCGACGGATTTCCGATGAAAGATTTCCGACGGACTACCGATGAAAACCTCCGTGATATACCCGACATTCAACGAAAGGACTGGTCACAAAGTTTTAAATTCCGACAATAAGGAGGCCTAAACGTGTCTGATTTAGACGGAATGTATACCTTGGTTTACGTGACCGATGTTTTAATCCTTTCTGAAAGCATGGAAGACAATATTCATTGCTGCCAGTAATCGTGACACCATACAATCTCGCCATCATCCTTACGCATGAAGAAATAGCTTTTCCTCACAATTCTCGCCTCGACCGAGCATCCAAAGATATCACTCGATGTTTTCCCTACAGCCATTGATTTGGGAGTTGCGTATGGTATGGGAACATGGAGTTCTCGCATTTGACGCTTCTATCAAGAGAATTTTGGATGCGGCAAAGGCTTATGGGACCATAAGTGATTTTCCACATATGATATGTCGTCTGATGGACGACACATGGGAGATTATCGCGTCCATATGCCAAGACAATACAGATGCTGCTCCAATTGAAAAACGGCTCGAAAACATCTGCTTGATTGTCATAGATGTTTTTTGAGAAATGATTATCCGTATCGCCGAACACCACATTTTTTAAAGCAAAAACAAAAAGGTTTTTGATGGTCCACCTCCAATTAGATGGAAAGTATACACACATTAACGAGGCGTGAAAAAACGGTTATTTGCATGAAAACGGGTCCCGCACGGAGTCGTGTATACCACAACCGGCATAAGAAAAAGTATCTCCGCCATACCGAAGGACCATCTATGAGGCATAACGATGTCATGTATTGAGAAGAATTTTTTCAAAACTCGATTATACCGCTCTTAATGTCCGTGAGAAAACAAAAAGATAATCAGATTTACAGATATATGTTCTCGTAAAGAACTTCATGTTGTGGGGAATAACAACAAAGGTCCTATGCCTCAATTTCGTTGACTTTCAGCTGCATTGGATTGCCAACAATGTTAGATTCCCGGATGGATATGTGTTGAACCTACGTAACTGCATTGATTATGGTGAAGAGAAGTTTTCTAGGTTAAAAAGTCACGATTGTCATGTCATAATGCAGCGCCTTCTTCCCTTTGCTTTTGCTTACCTTCTTCCACAAAATGTTCACAAGTCAATTGCAGGTAATTTTATCTGCATAAATATTACATATTAATACTAGATCAAATACTGTTTTAATTGGTTTATGTTTTTTTCTCAGGTATAGCTGTTTTTTTCCGGGATATATGTACGAGATCTCTGATGGTTGACGGTATTCATAATTTGGAGACTCAAATACCAATTATCCTTTGCAATTTGGAGAAGATTTTTTCCCCCTTCATTTTTTGATGTTATAGAGCATCTTCCAATTAATCTTCCTCGAGCATTTGGTATTAGGTAGAGATCTTTGTTTCTCGATGCTTTGAGGAGGAGCCACATTTCTCTGAATATTATTTTCCAAAACAAGTGCAAACAAAGAGTCGTAGATCCGCTCGGCACGATGACGGAGGTGAAAAAACATTTTATCCAATCTATGTTCCTAGTCTCTTCCGACAGGTAAGGCGCATTTGAATTTTGATTAAAATTTTTATAAATTCAATAATATTATTAATTACAACATAAATCTATTTAAATAGGTTGGACGACTAAGTGGAAAAAGCAAAAAACGAAGATTAACTAAGGAGAAGCAAAATCATTTGCATATATATATTCTCACAAATTGCGAAGATCTTCTTGAGTATGACAGGTATTTCATTTTAAAAAAAAATCTAAATATTTATTAATATATCATTTAAGATATGTAATCATATTTGTATTTATAGGATTTATATGGCTGAAGTACGCTTTCATTACCCAACTTACACGGAGGAAGCACTTTATGCGTTCAAAGAAAGCGAGTTCTCACAATGGTTCACATTTTATGTAAGTTTATTTGATTCACTTACGTTCTTTTTAATATTACTACAAATATCATTTTTTTAATTTATGGAGATACATTTTTTTAATTAATTCAGAAGACAAGTGCAAGTAGATGTCAGTCTTTTCCAACTTGGTTAGAAGAGTTGATCAACGGTCCATTGTTTGTTGCCCACGCCTATCCTATGTATTGTACACGTGGATATGCTTTCAAGATTTTACGCGAAGGAAGGATCCGGCCAACAAGTGATTATGGTATTTCTTCGGAATCGGGTGACATTGTCTACTATGGTATTCTAAGGAAAATACTAGAAGTGCATTACCCTGGTTTGCTCGACTTGCGATGCGTTGTTTTTTATTGCGATTGGTATGATCCGTTCCTAGGAACAGGTGTTCGCCAAGATGAATTTGGGGTTATATCCATACATTCTGAAAAATAGCTGAAATGCGATCCATTCATCCTCACAAGCAAACCAAGTTTGTTACATTTCACCCTCGTGACGAACAAGCATGATCCTTGGATCACTGTTTCATGATTACACCGAGGGTGGATGGTATTTCGAGATAACGAGACTGCTAATGCGTCACTGCAGGTTTTCTAGGTCCAATCGCACAAACGCAACAAGTTGATCTTGTTGTTGATTTTACTGAGGAAGGTGATAACGAGATTTTTGATGATTCCGAGGAGGAACTTGGAGAATTTGATTCACAATCAAATTTATCACCATCAGAGTATTTAGATAGTACATCAGATGATAATTAGTTCAAATGTATTTTATTTCACTCTTGTAATATTTTTATTTTTATTTTTTGGTTTTAATTATATTTTTAGATGATATATGTTATATTTTTAGAATCTTAAGTTGCAATTTATAACTTAATTTCTATTTTCATTTTAAATCAAATATTATATCCGACGGAATACTTACGGAAATGGTCTCCGTCGGACATCCGTCGTAACTCCATCAGAAAGTTGTCGAACAACCGTCGGTAAGCCATCGTAAAAATGTCTGCTTTTCCGACGGTTTATAGCGGTCGGAAAATGGTCGGTTTATGATTAGCCGTCGGAAATCCGTCGGAAATTTTCGACGGCTTCCCAACAACCAAAATGGGGAATTTTTTTATCGGAAATCCGTCGGAAATGTCCGACGGTACTTTGACCGTCGAAAATCGCAATGTTTTCTTGTAGTGAGAACCACAAACTTAGACGTACAAAAAGTAACCACCATATCTTTTAAAAATATATCACATATATATATATATGCCTATATATAACTCATCCTAATTATACAAATTTTTAAAAATCGAAATCACACAATCAATTATTTTTTAAAAAATATAATCACACAATCAATTCATATATATATGCACTAAACAGTAGCATCCATTGTTCAAACATTCAAGTATTTGACCAAGTTGAACTAATGTTTTACTTACTCACAATTTTAAACATTACATTCAAATGCCTTTTTCTTGAATAATTTAAGTGTAACCCAAATCCAGATTTAGATTGGTGTGACTGTTAAGTAGATTAAAGTATTAAACCTTGTTTTCCCAAATCTTGAATTGTCGAGGCCCATTTAAAACTAGTACTGCACTCGGATCTTCTTCTCTCGCATCTTCTCGTATTTCACCATTGATGCACACACACACTTTGCGTCTCCACAACATCAAGTAAATCATATATCAAAATCCACTAAAACATCCAACATTACCTTAAATTTGCTAAAACTTCAATTGTTTCTCCATTTTGTTTGCAGTCTACAATATTAAACTTCAATTGTCCAACTAGATTTCTTTCTTTTCTAGCACAATCTCATGCATGTACATTTTGTATATATATTAAATAAAACTTTTTTTTTTGTTAAAATATTAAATAAAACATAGAAAATAAATATAATTAGAATCTTTATAAGTAATAATGAATATGTGTCTATAGTTTAGTCAAACTTTAAATTTATAGTATTAACTTTTTGGCCATTAATAAATATATATATATATATAAAACTTATAAAAATGATATCAAAATAAATATAATTAGAATCTTTATAAGTAATAATGAATATTTTATTGTGTCTATATTTTAGTCAAACTTTAAATTTATAGTATTAACTTTTTGGCCATCAATAATATATATACACACAAATATGACTAACAAAGAAAAAAAAAAGATACATACATAATCTTATATCTAAACCAAAGGAAAAAACTTAAAAAGATGGAGATAACGAAATGGAGTATGATGATGATGATGATGATGATGATGATGATGATGATGATGATGATGATGATGATGATGATGATGATGATGATGATGATGATGATGATGATGATGATGATGATGATGGTGGTGGTGGTGGTGCTGATGTCGTCATCCAGAGAAGGAGAAGCAGTAAGATTAAGAACGACATGCAAGCAAATGTGCATCGACCAATGTGGTCGCCGCATCACTGTCCCTGAAACCCCTTGTCTCCGTAAATGTCTCCACGAGAAATGTGGCTTTCCGCCTCCTCTGTAATAATTCATAACCTCTTGTATATTAATACGTATATGATCAAGGATATCTTTTAATTTGTGTTGACTAATGATTTATATTTATGGCGACATTGCAGGATGAAGGATGTAGGAATGAGAAACATCAGAGGGTAGATCGTCATATGTTATAATGTATTTTGTTATTGTTGTGTAAGGAAAAAAATCCACCAATAATTAAGATTAATGAAAGTCACTTTGGTTTCATTTTCTTTATTTCATAATTTTTTTTTTGATGTGTACGTAGATTCATTTAAAAAAAAAAAAAACGCGTCTTCCGAGTTCAAGTCCAGTCTAAGTGCGTGTTGACCCTAGTTTTGGCCTCGCAAAATCTTTATGATCGAGCTTTTTAGATCCTTGAAGGCTCTCTTGGATCGATTTAATTAATCCATATTATCTGGCTGAGATCTCCCTTTCTCTTTCGGCAGAAGCAATGCACTCTTGGGGCGCGGTGCAATCCATCCCAAATTTTTTATATAAAAATAACAAATTCCTTAATTAGATTTCAACCAATTAGTTTTCCTCACAAATATGAATTTTAAATAACAATGATAATTCGTTTAACCACCAAAGCTATCTAGCACATGGTTCATGCTATAACACCCTCTGCATGTTCCATCAATATTACATTCATAACAGAACAAACAAATAAACTCATTGTCATGATTTTCGTAATTTCCACCCGTTTATATTGTTATATAGTGCAAATACAAATACTCTCATTTGTTTTAGATGAAGTTAAATGTTTAGTTTTAACACAGGTTTTCCATTTTATTTTTGTAAATAAGAGAACTTATGGTAGAAACATATTTATCACAAAAACAGTTTGCATGTATTATTCAAATAAAATGAACTAATGACGTGAAAACTGAAAAGAAAAAGAATTGGGAACACTAAATGAATTATTAAATTTTAATTAATGACTAATTAAATTCTAGATACTGGAAGGTAGAGCAGACATGCACTGCAGCAACGTAGTTAATGCACTAAAAAGAGTCTTTGCATGCAATGTGTAAAGTTGAACAAAATAACATAATTTATCAACACAAGTGTAACGGTAGTATCCATGATGTGTGTCAAAGAAAACTTACCACTTCCCACCAAAATGATATCGTAAAATATTATTTGTAATCATATTGTAACCGTTATAAAACCCTCTGCATGCTTTAATTAAAGCATCTAATTTACGACATTACAGATGATAATATTGCATTGAGAGAATAAATATATACTCTTTTGGTAAATTTTTAAGATACATTTGAAAAGAAAAAATGCAGCCATCCGCCAATGTTTGTTGCCACAAACCCTAGAATGAAAAGTTTTTCTGATTTAGAACGATTTAAAATGTTATAAACTATACTGAACAATTTCAATGATTAGTTTCAAACGCGAATAAAAGTCAACGATTTGTGGATGGTTGCGGGTTAACAAGTCGTCGTCCTTTTAGTGTTTTGTAACTTTTGTTTGCTCCTTAGTACACTAGATTGAAACTTTGTTTTTTTTTTTTTTTTTAACATCTGCTTTCCAATAGTGTAAAGATTGTACATGATTACAATGTAAAGCATTCGAAATTAGCTAAAGAACATAATGATGGAAATAAAATAGACTATTATTAGGAATATTGTTTTTTGCTAATAAATCAACCGGATGATTGTTTGTCCTTGAGGTCCATCTGAATTGTATTTTTTCGAAACGATCTTGCCAGAACTGTGTTTCACGGATCCAATTATAACTCCCAAAGTTAAGACATTTACCAAGAAGCAAGTCTACGACTTGTTTGCAGCCCCCTTCAAAATTTACTTTACAATAGCCTTTACTCCATACATGTTGTATTGCCATGATGATTGCCTGAAATTCACTTTCAAGAGCACACGAAGTTGATACACCTATTGCTTGTCCTGCCCTTTTGTAAGTGCCCATAACATCTCTAATGAAAAAACCATCATAATTGCATTTAATCCATCCGGCTGGTGGTCTTTTCCAATGAGTCTGCTCTTGACTTCTCCTTGTGTGGGTCTGATGCCTGATTAAGACTTTGTATATACTCATGTGTAGTCAACCATTCTTTAGTATCATTCTTAGCCAATGCCAAGTTATTCTGCCAAGCCAAACTTTTTTGTTGAAAGACCAACTGATTTCTAATTTTCCATAGTCGCCAAAGTATCCAAAATGCAAGCTGGTGTATTTGTGGATTGTTTTTGGCAATGAGGTTTGACAAAATTACCTCCATTTTTGTCTTTAGAGTTGCACAAGGGTCGAACAATCTCTGATGTGAGAATCAAGAAGCTCGCCAGGTTGATTGATGAGCATAGAAACAATCAAAGAAAAAATGTTTTGCTGATTCTTCTTCTTGAAAACATCGGCGACATAATGATTGATTGTTTATGTGTCTTTTCCTCAGATTATCACCAAAGAGTAGTTTACAAAGGAAATGTTTGATATTTGGGGCTGGCTTGAGTTTCCACATCGCAGTTTTGAGAATATTATTACCAGGCGGTGGTTGAACTCTTTGATCCGTGTATACTTGATTTGCTAACCAGTATGCATATTTGACAGAATAAATACCATCCTTTGTATAATGCCAGTCCAACATATCAAGAGTTGCCTGATTACACAATTTTATGGCCAAAATTGTGTTAGCATCTTCTTCAACCACTAATTCTCTGATTTTTGTTTCATTTCAACCTCTTCCTAATGTCTGAATCCAATCTTTCACCATGTGGCTCTCCATTTGGTTGTGTTTTGATTGCGGTGGTCTTGATGGATGTAGGGGAAGCCATGGATCTGTCCAAGCACTAATCATAGAGCCATCACCATTCACAAATCTTAAACCTTGTTTTCAGAGGCCTCTTCCTTGTAGGATAGATCTCCACACATATGAAGCCTTGCTCTTTTGAGTTGTTTTAAGGATGTTTGTGTCTTTGAAATATCTTCCTTTTAACATCCTTGCCATAAGACATGCCGGTTTTTTAAGGATTCTCCAAACTTGTTTTCCTAACAAACCCAGATTGAAACTTTGATTTATTTAACTTTTTTGTAAAATTAGACAAGGAAAGAAATATACACTGGGCCTTTTGAGGATATAGTTATGAGCCCAATTAGTTTGGATTTAGCAAATCAAGAACGGTGTCGTTTTGAAGTTCTCATCGCGAATCCTGGTTAGCGCTTTGAAGCATTTCGAAACTCAAATCAAATTCAAATGGCGGGCTAAACTTCGATTGAGTCACTCTCTCTCTTTGGTGATGGAACAGATTAGCGATATCGTTGTTGGAGATACAACGAGGAAGACTATGGCGTCTCTGGGGCTTATGTGTGAGAAAGATATAGATGAACAGCGTCATAAAATCGATTCCTTCATCGCTTCTCCGTTCAGGAGATCGATGGACTCTTTACTGGAGCGAGCTCAAGCCACTGCACAAGGCCGATGTAAATTCAAAATTCGCATAGTACCACTCAATTTCGTATGACCCAAATCGTAAATTTTAAACATTTTTGGGTTTAGGTTCTGTCTCTCTGAAATTAGGGTTTTTTGATGAATGGTGAAATTGAGCGGTTCAGTGAAAATTTTGTTTGATTTTTACAGTGGAACTAACGAATACGAAAGCGGATCTGAGAGAAGCAGAGGATGAACTCGTTAAAGTGTTGGCAGGTATTATCATATCACCTTCACATCCATTACCTCAAAAGCTTTAAACTTTGAACTTGTTCCAGTTTCTTAAATAAGATGTTTAAAACATAAGATTCTCCTTGGTGTTATTTTCTTGCTTATATATTACAAGATTTTGCTTTGTTAGAACAGCAGTATCATGTTTTGCTAAGCTTGGATATCTTACCGCTTTGGGATGTTTCCATCTTTTTATATCTTTGATGTTTAGTGAAAACCCGTAAAGAGGCACGGCAAATGGGGATAAGGGATTCCATTTCTGCAACACAGTCTAGGATTGAAGTGCTTAGAAGAACTTTGCAGTTACAGAAGTCAAAGAAGGAAGAGTCTGCGAGAATTATCTCCCAACAGTTGCAAGGTATTGTTAGCTTGACTGACTTATATATAATTCGTAAGTTCATTATACATAGAAGTTTCATGAGTCAGCTACATGCTTTTGGGATTTTGTAAAGTGAAGATCTATAAAAAGTACTCTGCTTTGTTTCAATTTTACTATAAGAGATCACATGATTCACTGAAGACCAAGCTAACATATTTCTTTCAATAAAGCTTTGTCAACATCTAAGGATAATGCTGGTAAAGTCACTGAAGACAAAACAGACATCTATGAAGCCATCTCTTGGTACAATCAGGCTCTTGGTTTTCATGTTGAAGCTGGACATGGTAATAAGTGACATTTTAAGTTTGTAACAATCATGGTTCTTTTATTATTGAAGTTTAACCACAGAAGATCTTGTTGTTTTAACTTCTCTTACAGGAGTCAAATTCACATTCACCAACATTGATGCAAAAAGGCTGACACGCGAATTTTCGTTCACAGTTCACTATGGAAATGACATCTACACACGTGAGTATATATATCTTCTTGAAGCAAGCATCAACTACATTAATGTTTGCAAAGAATATAGTAACATGAACTGCTTATGTTCGTTCTCTTATATGATCATCAGTATTGGATTGCGACCTGCAATTGGATGACATCAACGAGATGGTTCAAGAATTGAATAAAACCAATGACCTTTTCAGATTTGTTCGTCTGATGAGGGATAAGTTTCTGAAATCCACTTTATCTGGTAAATAGTCTCACACCTGTCCTTTATAACCTCTATCTCCAAAAGTCGAGACATCTAGTTTTCGATGTATGTAAAGTTGAATTTGACCTAGACTTTTGTTTTTGTTTGATTTGTCAGAGTTGCCAACACATTCAGAACATCTGCAACAGGAAACTTCTGTCATATCTGCTTCAGCTCCAGCTATATCATTTTCCTCTGATACAAACATGTCAACTCCAGAAAACAAGAGATCTAACGTTCAAGTGAATCGGCGACACAAAAGAGCTAGCGAATCACCACTCCTATCTCCTATATCCACATCTGCCACTCGCCGTTCTTCTCGCCGTAAGGTACTCATTGTGTTCTTAATGTTACAGCACCAAACCAAATTGAAAATATTTCTTAGATACTATAGTTTCCAAAAGTAGGATACCAGAACCTATCTTCATAACAACTGGACAAACCCTATATAGTCTTTAACAGACAACTTATATAGTGACTCTAACTTGTTACAGGGTAAGAAATGAAGGTGGAGCTCTGTTTTCCTTTTCACAAGCATCAAGGAATACACTAAATAAGTTGTTGACAACAACAATTTGTTGTTTGTATTTCCTATAATATTTAAATATTAATGTAATCGCGCTTATTTACAATGTTGATTTCTATACTAGTGTGGGTGCTATGCTTATACACCAATCGTTCTTTATGTACATGTTTTTAGAACAAACTCACAAAAAGGTGAAATATGAAAATGAAGAATCCTTCTCCTATGACACTTTGCCATTGGCCTTATCAAAGAAAAAGCGAATACTTGTTAGAGTCTGATTCATAACTTGAATTGCCACTCTAAATGCGTGGATTTTGTCTCTTCTCCATGCCTAATTCCGCCTTCACATATGACATGCGAATCTTAATATAGCCTCATAGGACAAAACTCACCCGGAAATGAGAAAGATATAGCAGCAATGGATGAATGAATGCTTGTAGATTTTACCGCTTCTGTGGCTTGACTGATTAATGGAGTGTCTTGAAACTGTACACTAGGTACCTGTATTAGTTGTGAAGTTGTCGTAGTAATCTGTTCCTGTAATCGAAGGCACAAGTAAGTTAAGTCTTATAGCTCCATAATTAAGTAAGAGAAGGACGAGGAATGCCGAAGAGGTTTAGAAAGCAAAAGTTGTGAACATATAAGCTACTATCGGTGATCGTACTTTGCTACGGGCTTCCCTAGATGGTTGAAGGATATCTTTGCAGCGGAATGCTTGATTACCTCGGTGTAATCAGTCCGGTTGTATCATACTCTGTTTTTTCAGTTTGAGGAATGCTAGTTCGTCCTCTGTTTTTTTAATTCAAGTTTCTAGTTGAACTTTTGTTCTTTTGATGGAGTTTCTTAATAAAATATTTCTTTGAGTTTTAAAAAAAAAAAAAACCAAAACTATGCATAAGAATACTCAACTATATCATTAATGCCTATACACCAAGAGTTCTCAATAATATATGCTAATGAAGCTACGAAGACACTGAATATCTGAGTTCGTTGTTAGCCTCTCGAGATTCTTCCTCATCGTCATCTTCTTGCTGAAGATAAGTATTGATTTCTTCTTATCCTTTTTCTCAATTAGTATCTTCTTTGGTTCTGGATATTTGCCAACAAGTTTAACATCTTTTGCAAGTTTATTACTGGCTCCACTTGTTATCTCATGGAAGATTTTGAATATGTTGACTTGTATATCTTCTTCGTATGATAGAAAGGAAGGACGTGTATGCATCTCTTTGTATAGTTTTTTGGCTATTAGACTCCAATTTTAAGATTGTAAGTCATGATGTTCTAATGTGTGGTTGAGTAGATCTTAATTTTTTGAACGTAGGAGACAAGTTCAAATCAGAATTTTCAGGCATTAAGAAGCTCATTTTTCTGTATTAGCATACCTTATGGCTTATGTGATGAGTTTAGTCAGTGATTCTTGGTCTTGGGTCTCATACTCTGTTGATTCATGATTATTTTATGTGCTAAGGGGCTAAAGAACCTGATTTCCCATCACAGTGTAATTGTTTCTTTTTCCTAGTTGAACAGGCTGCATATACAATCATTGTTTTATATGATTATCAGTATTGTATTGCGACCTGCAATTGGATGACATCAAAGAGATGGTTCAAGAATTAAATAAGACCAGTGATCTTTTCAGATTGAATTATCTGGTAATAATATATAGTGATTCTAACTTGTTTCAGGGTAAGAAATGAAGGTGGAGCTCTGTTTTCCTCTTCACAAGCATTTTGACGAATACCAAGGGGATTTTGGAGACTTTTGACGAAAACGATCTGTTGTTTAAATTTCCTATAATATTTGGATGTTATTGTAGTCACCAATCGTTCTTTATGTACATGGTTTTAGAACAAACTCAGAAAAAGGTGAATATTTGAATATGAAGAATCCTTCTCCTAGAAAGTGCTGCTAATCCTCGTTAGAGTCTGATTCATAACTTGGATTGCCACTCAAAATGCGTGGATTTTGTCTCTTCTCCATATCCAATTCCGCCTACAGATATGACATGCGAATCTTAATAATAGCCTCGTAGGATAAAACGCACCCAGAAATGAGAAAGATATAAGCAGTAATGAATGAATGATTGTGGAGTTTACCGCTTCAGTGGCTTGACTGATTGATGGAGTGTCTTGAAACTGTACACTAGGTGCGTGCATTACTAGTGAAAGTTGCGCTAGTAATTTTTCCCTATAATTGAAGGCACAAATAGTTTTAAGTCTTATAGCTCCATAATTATATTAGGACGAGGATTGACAAAGACGTTTAGAAAGCAAAAGTTGTGAACATCTTAACTATTATTGGTACCAAATTGATCAGTCTTATTAGAAGGTTACCTCATTGTCGCCATATCACCTTGTGTGTTTAAATTCTGCCGGTTGCTTGGCAATATATGAAGCTTGTAATCTGGACGGAAATACTTCATGTACTCATTGGCTGGGAGATCATTGTCAAGTTGTGCTCCAACTGCAATCGCTGTCTGCAACAAGGCAACAAGAAAAAGCACCTTTTCAGAACAAAGACTTGTATGATATGAAAACACGTAGTCGAAGTTACAGAAGAGATGAAAGAGAACCTCATAGCACCAGCAACGGGCAACATTTGGAAGAGTATAACCTCCACCACCCAAGACCATGAGGGGAACATTCAAAGATCTTACGTACTGTAGGCAATCTCCGTGACCCTTGATAGACAAGTTGAATGTACCAAACGGATCATCAGCTAATGAATCAGCCCCACACTGAAGAACAATTACTTCTGGCTGATAGATTTCCATAGCCCTGTGGATAACAGGTATGAACAAACTACGAAGACTAAAATCATCTAAACCATCCTTTAATGGTGCATTAAGTGAATAGTATTGTCCTCTCCCTTCCCCAAAGTCACTTATGTCTCCGGAGTCCCCAGTTTTGTGGAAAGAAACAGTCATAACTCTATCAGTGTCCTTAAATGCTTCTTCCACTCCATCCCCATGAGGAAAGCCAATATCTATGTAGAGAACTCGCTGTCAAAATCAAAATTAACAAAGCATTCAGTCTCAGCCATGCCAATTAGGCCTAATTCAGTAGCTCAAATGAAAACAAAATATTCTTTTATGACGTTGAGGTTCAATTCAACAGCTGCTATCATAAAATTCCTCACCTATTCCCAGTAACATCAAGATTCTAAGTGCAATTTCCAGTTTAGAGGCATCAAGATTCAACGATCAATGCTTAAATCTAAACATCAAGATTCACGAATAAATGAACATGAACTTTAGGATATTGCAAATTCCCCGGATAATTCCCAGAAACATTTCATTTTCTGAAGCAGATTCTAAGCGTAATCTCCAATTTAGACGCCTCAGGATTCAAGAATCAACGCCTTAAATTCATAAATTCCACAGATAATCTTGAAAAGCAAATTAAACTGTTACCTTGAAAACCTTGAGCAACTCGTGAATCCCAAGCACAACGTCATTGACGTAGGCAAAAGCAGAAGCCTTATCTTTCTTCGCACGGTGAATCCCACCGGCCCAATTGATAACAATATCTGCTTCCTGACGGTTCAATTTCGCGGCGGCGCTAATAGAACCACCAGCGTAAGCACAGCAATAATCGTAGAGGCTATGGAAGCGCTTGAGGCTTTGAGACACGGAAAGACCGTCTACGGTTTCCGGCGCGACGGATTTGAGGAACTCGACATACTCCGGCGAGTGAAATTTCCTTAAATCGGAACCATAGGAACGGTCTGGGCGGTTGATTACCATGTAACGGTGGAGGTTATAGCTGAGGATGAGGTTGTGAGTCACAACGATCCGTTCAGGTTCGGTTGGCTGGTTGACGTCGTAGTAGTAGTCGCCGATCTTTGGCTCGTAGAAGTAGCTCACGCGACGTTTTCCTCCGTCAGGACCCGACGCTAAGCTCGCCATCTTCTTTCTCTTTCTCTGCGTTTTCTTTTTTTTCCGCCAAGAAACGAGAAACCTCCGATTTGATTTTAGTGCTACTCTTTTTATTTATAGATAGATTAATAAGAAGAAAAAAATTCAAATATTTATTTGAGTACCGTCTTTTGGATTCTTTCAGTTAGACTATTCGGTATTTCGGTTAGAGGATTTTTTGCGGTATGAATAATTTGATTCGGTTAAATTCAGTCACAATATTGTAAAAAATAATATGTTCTACTAATAACAGATTAGTGATTAAATAGAAAAATTAAATTTACTAAGCAAAATAAATTGTTTTCCTTTTTGGGTTGAAAAGTACGTTTAAAGATTAAGAAATTTCTAACCAATTTGTCGCTTATCATCAAACGGCCTAAAAACAAATTAAAAAAAAAAGTAAGAAGCAATTTGATTGGTTGATGACTTTAGAAACGGTTACAATAACTGGCTCAGTAAACTTAACCTAGTCATCTTCCATCAATTATTTCTGTACGTATCTTCACGAAGTCACTAATTTATGTATCTTCACGAAGTCACTAATTTATGTGACTTCACTAAGTCACTAATTCGTATTCCAATCATAAATTTATCACGATTATTTTGTTCTTTGCTTGTTACCACGATTGAATTTCAACAAATTTTATCTAATATTCTAAATCTATTCTGGATCTCGTGTCTTCCGTAGATTTTTTAAACAACTTGCTTTCTTTTTTCCCTCAAATATATATGTAGATTTAATTGAATATAAATATTAACATTTCTTTATAGATTTGGGTAAAACATTTTTGAATAAGTATTAACATAAAATATTTGGGACTGAACACGTATTATTTTACTTCCAAAACAATCTCTATTTTTATCTTCTTGCTATGGTTAACCTTTCATATTTGTTAATAACATATACTATTTACTATTTAGGGTAAAATTTGAATATAAATATTAATATTTCTATCTATTTTCATCAAAAAAAAAATTTCTATCTATATTGTATCATTTATTTCTGCAATGTATAATATATATGGTGAAAGGCCGTCCAAAGAAAAATTAGTACATAAGTCAAAATTTATTCACTTACTGTATTGTCTATTAAATATACAAAATTATGGCATATACTTAATTACTCATTGTCGAAATTTTTCTATATATCTGTTAAAATTTCAGGAACCAATTTTTTTTTTTTCAATTACGGTTTGGTGTATGGTATCAATTTATAATTTTATATACGAAGATTAGCAGAAATTACATTTAATTTGGATTACGTTGGGATTTTCTTATTTGGTTTAGCTAGTAATTTTTTTAATACAAAAATCAATTATAAATTCTACTGATTGTTTTGAGTCAAGTCAAGTCAAGTAGTCAACTTTGGTTGCAATATCAAAAATAAGATTTCCTAATCAAGAATCGATCGTTGCCCAAAAACGTAAATAAATAAGAATTCGGTCCAAGAGAATTTAATAGTACTCTCACCTTCTATATCCGATTAATTTTTACTAACTAACAAAGTAGTATCTAACTCTTTCGTAAAGCTCCAGTCAAGATCTATGTATCTTTGTGAGTTGGCTGGCTTTAATTTGATGTAAAAAGCTTTAAACATTGAAGAATTCAAAACAATGTAAATGAGTAGATGTGTGTGTAGCTATGTGATGAACAATCTGTTGTTTGTATTTCCTATAATATTTGACAGTTATTGTAATCACAGCTTACACACAATGTTGATTTCTTTACTAGAGTGATACACCTATCGTTCCTCTTTATGTACATGTTTGTAAAAAAAAAACTTACAAAAAGGTGAATCTAAGTATCCATCTCCTATGACACACTACCATTGGCCTTATCTGAGAAAATGCCAATCCACGTCAGAGTCTGATTCATAACTTGGATCGCCTCAAATTGGGTAGAATTTGTCTCTTCTCCATGTCCACTTCCGCCTACAGATATGAGATGTGAATCTTAAAAGCCTCACATGGCAAAAGTAACTCAGAAAAGAGAGAGATATAACAGCAATGAATGAAGAATGACTGTAGCTGTACCGGTTCTGTGGCTTGACTGATTGGTGGAGTGTCTTGAAACTGTACACTAGGTACGTGTATTATTTGTGAAAGCTGCCGTAGTAATATGTTCCTGTAATCGAAGGCACAAGTTAAGTCTTATAGCTCCATAATTAAGTAAGAGAAGGACGAGGAATGCCAAATAAGTTCAAAAAGCAAAAAGTTGTGAATTGGCACCAAAATTGATACGTCTTATTAGAAGGTTACCTTATAATCTCAATATTTCTTGGTGTGTTTAAATCCTGTATGGTGTTTGGCTTGAAATGAAACTCATTGACTTTGAGATCGTTTTCAAGTTGTTCCCCAATCCCAACCGCAACAGCTGTCTGCAACAAAGGAACAAGAAAAATCACCCATCAAGAACAAGACTTGTTTGACATGAAAACACATAGCTGAAGTTACCAAAGAGATGAAATAGACCTCGTAGCACCAGCAACAGGAAGCACGCTCAGGAGAAGAACCTCCACCACCCAAAACCATGAGAGGAACATTAAAAGATCTTATGAACTGGAGGCAATCACCGTGACCCTTGATTTTCAAGTTGAACCTACCATCCCAATCATCAGCTAATGAATCAGCCCCACACTGAAGAACAATTACTTCTGGCTGATAAACTTCCATTGCCTTGTTAATAACAGGTCTGAATAAATTGCGAAGACTTTTATCCTTGAGATAAAAATTCAATGGTGCATTTAGAGAATACAACTCTCTTCTGTCTCCGTTTCTTGGGAAAGGAAGGTCCGTAAATGTGTGGAAAGAAATAGTCATAACTCTATCAGTGTTGTAAAATGCTTCTTCCACTGCATCCCCATGGCGAAAGCCAATATCTATGTAGAGAACTCGCTGTCAAAAACAAAATTCAGAAAGCATTCAGATGCAAGTAAAACAAACAAACAAAAACACAAAATGTTCTTCGATATCATAAAATTCGTCTATTCAATAGCTGATATCATACAATTCCTAACCTATTCCCAGAAACATCAAGATTCTAAGCATAATTTCCAGTTTAGAGGCATCAGGATTCAAGAATCAACGCTTAATTCTGAACATTAAGTTTAAGAAAATAGCAAATTCACCAGATAATTCCCAGAAACATCTCAAGATTCATGAAATTGCAAAATCCGCAGATAATCTTGAGAAAATCAAAGAAACAGTTACCTTGAAAACCTTGAGCAACTCGAGAATCCCAAGCACAATGTCATTGACGAAGCAAAACTCAGAAGCCCGATCAATATTAGCACGGTGCATCCCGCCGGACCAGTTGATGGCGATATCAGCTTCCTGACGGTTCAATTTGGCGGCGGCGCTTAAAGAGCAACCAGCGTAGGCACGGCAATAATCGAAGACGCCATGGAAGACAGGACCGTACCTGTGCAGGTTCACATTTCCCCTGAAGAAGCGTCCGAAGTTAAGGGAGACGGAAGGATCATTGATGGTCATCGGCGTGAGGACGGAGAGGAATTGGATATACTCCGGCGAGTGGAATCGTATGAAATCGGAAACGCCGGCGAGATATGGGCGGCTGACTTCCATGTGGCGGTGGAGGCCATGTGTGAGGATGAGGTTGTGAGCCAAATGGCTCCCATAGGGTTCCATTGGTTGGCCGATCTCTGGCTCGAAGAAGTAGCTCACACGCCGTTTTCGTCCGTCGGGACCCGTCGCTAAGCTCGCCGCATTTTCCATTCTCTCTCTGCTTTTCACCTTTTCCGCCGAGAAGAGAGATTTGATTTTAGTGTAATAGTGTTACTCTTTTCTGAATTTATACCCCTTTTTTCCTGTATTTAACTATTTATAAGAGAATTTGTAATCTTCAAAGAAAAAACAAATATTTTCTTTAGAATTCTTCAACTTCGTCGTGGGAGACGGTTAGACTATTCCGTTAGAGGATTTTTGCGGTTATGAATAATTTGATTGCGGTTAAGATCAGTAACAGATAATGATATTATCGAAAATAGCAGTTAAAGAATAATTTCGTCTAACAACATTTTTAGTGGTTAAATAGAAATATTAAATTAAATTAAAACTGTATTGTTTGGCATTGCCTGTTAGGTTATCGGTTACATCAGACCGCCTACAAACCCTTTCACAAGTATTCTAACTTTTTTATTCCACTCTGTTTAATTTTTTCTATCATTTGATTGTAATACTTTTAACATTTTCTAGCGTAAGTATTATTTTTTCATATAAATATTGTAGTACATATATATTATTTTTCATTATTAATAAAATTAAAACCTTTAAAAGATCTTATAAATTAAAGGTATTATTTTGTTGCAAAAAGGCCTAAATGCCTTCAAAAAGTTTTGTAGTAGTTTTTATTTTTTAATTTTCACAATAGCTTTTTTTTAAACTGCTCTTTCTCTAATTAACTTTAATTTTTATTTAAGTAAATAGAGAAAAAGAAAAACAATGTCTAAAGAATAAAATCGGACACCGGACGAAAATAACTTACTTTTTGATATCAATTATCCAACTTGACTCTTATGGATAATAGAATTGTAATGAGTAACGACACGTTTTGGTTTAGTGAGCTAATAACTTAGAAACATTGACATTTTATTGGTTTAAGTCTTAAACCAGTAGTCTAAAACTGAGATGTATCCAAGGAAACTTAACCATGTCCATGTGCAACGCCACGACTTGGAATTTGGATTAGCACTTCGTTGCTTTGGAATTTGATTAGCAATCTTAAGGCTTTGGGGTTGGACAGCACCTCGCGCGGGAGTAGATTGATTCTAATCGATGTTTTTTTTTTTTGTGTATATCCAAGAAGTTGAAGCGTGGGAACCATAAATCTTCCGGGACGGAATCCAGACCATATTAAATTCACTCTTTTGGAAAAGATATTTTCTAGGTGGCGATTCGAACTAGCGACCACAGAGTTTCTTCGGATATTTTTACCATTAGAGCTAGCGACCTCTGGTAATTTTTAATCAATGTTATCTTGCATTTTTCTGTTTTTAGATTAATGGATACTTACTTCCTTTAATATAAGATGGGCACCGGAGATGATGATGGAGACTTGAGCCATAAAATGGTATCTTCCAATGCTCAACGACGGATGCGTATGTTAAATTAAGAAATAATAAACAGTATCTCTTTGCTTTTAACATCTCGCAGCCTCCTAACTAGGAGAGCTGACAATGACACTCTTGATAAGGACTCCGACAGCTTCAGCCGACTATTCTGACATCGATCGGAGCTGCAGAAATCTCCGTCCTGTCTCTCCGTTGCAGAAATCTCCGAGCGACAGAAATCCACAACCACTAAACGGCTTAGTCTCTCCATTGTGCTTCTCGCCGTCGCTCCTCCGTCACCGACGATCAACCATGTCGATCCGCTGCTGAAAGCTCGCCGTCGCTGCCGAGATTTCCGCATGGCCGCCGACAGATGTTGGCACCTAGGACGAACTCTTCTCACCGTGGGTCTTGGGCCAGATTTTAGTTGTAATCTTGTAATTTGGCCGGTCTTCGTAGCCCAGTCCATTTATCTTATGAGTTGGGAAAGATCACATTTCGGGCCTTCGAACCCATGTTTATCAAGCAAAATCATTTGCTCAGTTGTAGCCCTATGGGCCTGTAAGTTTTAATTTTAATGATGACCAATAAAAATAAACAATATCTCTCTCTTTCCTCTGTCTCAAACAAACTCCCGAAACCGTAAAAACATAATGTTTTGTTTGAGACAAAGAGAGTTCTTCTCTGTTTTTTTATTATTCTTTGGTTATGTATTGTATGATACATAGATATACACATTTTATGTAAATTAAGTTAGTTAGCAAATTCACAGTTGACATTTAGATGCAAAAACTATTGTGTTATGTTCTTATACTTTATGGTTAACAATCACCAGTCAATAAAAACTACCAATATCTAACCACAATTATATTTTTTTATCTTCATTAGACCAAATACTCAAAAATAAATCAAAAGGGTTTATTGGCAGCGGAACGCAATCGAAACCAATCGTACTAGTACTACAAGCCAGAGTTAAGCTTCATGTTATATTGTTCGATATTAAAACAATGCAAGCATTAGGATTATGTGACAAAATTATAAATAATGCATTAAAATTATATGAACCGTCGTTTGTTGAACATAATAATTCTTCGATTACTTTTGAGAAAAAAAAGAAACACGATTTATTCACATGGGAAAATTTCGGTTGAGATTGTACCAACGAATCAACATTAACTAATTAATATTCCCTTAAATTATAGCCAATAAATATGAGTCACTTTAAATTACTTTAAAAATACACCAACTCGATTTCTTTGCTTAATGCAATGAAAGAAAAAAAAAAAGAATATTCGATTAGAAATAACGAAATTGTCCAAAACACCCTCGTGATGTTCCCACAAATGAACGAATATTTTCATTTCCTACATACGAGTGAGTCCCACTATATGACGTCATTTCCTACCTATAAATAAGCACCCTTCCACCCCCATAATTCTCGGTTTAAGAGGAAAAGAAAAAGAAAAAAAACAAAAAACACAGAAAAAATTTGAAATCATCCAGAAGCTTCTAAAAATGGTGGCCGTAGCTGAGAATCAGAAAACAAAGAACAGTCTCAAGTTCCTCTGTAGTTACGGCGGTAGAATCATCCCTCGTTCTATCGATGGAAAGCTCCGTTACGTCGGCGGTTTCACAAGAGTACTCTCCGTTCATCACTCTATATCTTTCACAGGTCCGTTCAAATTTTCCCCAAATCCGAATTCATTTTCATCTAACCTTCTCGATTTAACGAAGTTGGTTTGACTTCTCCAGAGTTGATGGTGAAATTGGAGGAGTTCTGTGGATACTCCGTTGGATTGAAGTGTCAATTACCAAACGGGGATCTCGAGACGCTGATCTCCGTCAAATCAGACGAAGATCTTGTGAATATCGTTGAAGAATACGATCGTGTATACGGAGGCAAGATCCGTGCGATTTTGTCGCCTCCTAAGCAGATGTCGCCACGATCTAGCGGCGGCGGAGATCTATCACCGAAATCGCCGTTCTCCGTCGTGGCTTCTCCTTCACCGCCTCGGTATTGTTTAGCTCCGGCGGAGAATCTTCTGAGTAGATTCCGTATGAGAACTGGAGAATATTCTCGTTGCTGTAACTGCCGTGTTCACAACAGAGACTCTAAGCTCATCTGGCAATAACGTTGATGGAGAAAAACTAAAAATGCCTGAACAAAAAAATAAAATGTAGGGTTTAATAAGGTTGATGTGTTTGTTGTTTGTGAAGAGAAGAATTATGAAAATTAGTGAAATTTTGTGGTGAACAAACGGAGAAGATGACGGCAAATTTTTCCGGCCCGTTATGAACCGTTAACTTTGCCGTTAAGATATGTGGGAAACGTACGACGTCAGTTTTATTCAATACGTGGTACGTTGCGACCGTTCCAGACGTGAAACGTGTCGTAGTCAGATGCGAATACACGTGTTTGTCGTGTGGATCAGTGGATGTGTTTCCTCACACGTGTATCTCTTTTAGAGGTTTTTTTTTTATATATTTTGTATTTTTCTTAACGTTCATTTTGGTTTTGTTTGTAAGTTTATTTATTAGTATTGTCTTAAATTAATTTGGTTTTTTGTCGGATGACATATATCCAACTCAGTTTTATACCTTTATTATTCTCAAAGGAAACACAACCATCAAAAAAGGGAAATATACATCCCAATACCTATTATTTATATAGCTCATAATGGCGAAATTAGACAAATGGCGATTAAAAGTTTGGATTTCGAAGGACGTTACTGATACGCGGATTTCGTTTTATTTCGGTTCTGAAAGGACAAACCCAACATCTACTTAAGTAACAGTTACTGGTTGTCAAACGATTTGACCAAGGTTCTGTGAAACACAATGAAAACTAAGCTAAAATCTGATTCGAGGATGGAATACTATTTTACTTATTCCAAAGGAGTAAAAGACCAAAAACAAAATTTTACTAAAAAAACTATTTATAGTGAAACGACTTGACCAACGTCCTGAGAACGAAGATCTAAGTATATTTTATTTATACTCGAGCTTTCTTAATTGACTAGACTGGTTGTGGTGTACTTATTTATGGGCTACAACCTTTAGGGGGACCAAAATGTAGAACTGAAAAGTTCTTGACCAATTATTCATAATGCGTGTAGAAAATAATCCAAACAATACGTGAAAACAAAGACACGTTGATGTTTGTATATGGATTGCAACATCCATATTTAACATCTAGATGTTGTTAGTTTCTAAAATCAGTTTGTGCATCTAGATGTTGCTTTTGAAGACAAATTTATTCGTTTGTAAGAAAATTATTTTAATGTATTTTTTTCCCCAAAATGATTAGAAAAGATATATAGTACATCTTGTTAATGAATATTTTATTATCGGTTTCGCGGTCTTAATGGAAAAAAAAATTGTGGTTTTAGCGCCAATATTTTGTTTGAATTGTATATATTTTTTTGGTTTAAAGCTCAGCCATAAGACGGGACCGAAGCTTGAAATATTCATTGGGTGACGTCAGATTTAGAAAAGGAGAGAAATAATTGAAGGAGTGGAACAAACTTGAAATGACCATTAATCCATTACACCATGGGATACTGTTTACTGAAGAAAAATTTAAACAATAGTAATTTGTTGATAATATGTTAAATTTGATTTGACCATTTCTTGACGAATTCGATTTACTCGACGTCGTTCAATCTAATTAACCGAAATATGTCATAATCAATGTCACAATATCACTAATTAAGCCGACCAATCTTCTAAACTTTTTCAGGTAAAATTTGGAGGAATAGAAAATGTTTAAGTCCATTTAAAAAAAAAAAAATGTTAAGTCCAAAGTGGACACTTATCTAACTTTGAGGTAAATAAACTGGTTAAATGTCAGTGTCACTGTCACTATAACACACAAGATCAGATACGTGCCCAAAAAACCTAAGCATCAATAGACGGTTCTCATGTCAAAACTTGTTTCCTTTGCATCATTTTCTGAATCATAATTCATAAATTGCTTTTGCTTCTAGATTTGTCATCTTCTGCTTGGTTAGTTTCGGGTAAAACTGCTGTGGTAGGTCTGTTACTCTTAACCAGTTCAATCGGTCCCGGTTTGTTTTATAAAGATTTGTTCAAAATAAAACCTAATTTTTCAAAGTTTAAATCTGATTCGACCACACAACACTATGGATCAATCCACGATTAACCGCCAAAATCTGAAACACAATGGACAAATTTTATTTATCGGTCGATTATTCAAAAACAATTTCTGTGTTTAGTGTTTAGGTTACATAATTATTTTTCCGATATATAAAACATTTTACATTTTTCGTGAAATGTTTTTGCAATGTATGGTATAAGAAACAAGGAGAAGTTGATGTATCAAAAACAAAGAAAAGATAAAAAAAATGTATAAGACCACAACACTTGGCTGATAATTAAATACATTGATTGACGTGACATTTTATAGTATGATGTCTCTTTGCGAGATCTCTCTTCTTTCAGCTAATAATCAGACTAGACAATCGCAAGTGTGTAGAAGTAACACGTAAGCTTATCAGACTTCTGGAACAAACCTCACATGGCCAAAGCAGACAAGTGTGGAGGTTAATATTCGGATAAAAGTTTTATGACTTTTCCTGTCGTCTAAGATTCACATTCTTTTTAGAAAAAATAACATTGCAAAATCACCCTTTCAATTTGATTGTGATTTAAGAATCATAATAACAAATTATGAGTATCTGAATACAATTCCATTCTAAATTAAGAAACAAATTCTCCAAGTTAAAGAATCAAGATCCTTTAAACAATTGCTCTATGTGATCTGCGTAGTGCCAGCTTTCTCTGTGATACTCAATAAAGATGAAAGCAACAAGAATGATTCTTCATTTGCTCTCCACTTATTGTAAAATTCTTACTAGATGTCCTAATCTACCAGGACTTGTGCAAGACCTCAATCCATAACTGCATTCTCTGATGAAAATAATGATTTCCATTCAATACTGAGTTGAAGAAAACAATAAAGTGAGAGAGGAGCTCAACAATTGCAAAATGAATAATAAAAGCAAACTGTTTATGAAACAAGGAGAAGTTGATGATGAACATCCTTCAATTCCATAAACAACGCCTACTAAATCAACTTACTATAGACTGTTTCTTCATAACCCTGAGACTGCAGTACGTAGAACAGAGGAATGGGCATTATTCGAGAAGACAGTGTTAGAGTTTTACTCCAGAGGGGTCAAATGGAAAGACTTTTAAACAGTAGAAGACCTCTTGGTTATATTCCGGAAGTTGAATGGGATGAACATATCTCTGCAGAACAATTGGGCGACATACTACCTCAAGCTGCAGCACCGAAGAGTTCACAGATTTTAGGGTGTTTTTTAAAGTGATGGGGACATATGAAGAGAAAATTTTTCGCATCGGAGAGTCGTCCTTCTCGATAGAAAGCCTCGATGACATGAAAACAAGCTGCAAAAGAAGGAGAATCCTTGGAGCTTAGTACATCCAAGAACTTCTTAGCGTCTTCCAAAGTCCCATACTTTGCAAGGTATCCATCAAAAGCTTCTGCATACGCAGGGTAATTTTGCTTCTTCATCATCTGAAGAAGATCTAGCGCTTCTTCACCCTTCTTGATTTCTAGCAGCTTGTCTATAAGAGTCTTGTAAGTACTTTGCCAAGGTTTTACATTAGCATTTGTTACCATCTCCATTAGGAATTTACACGCCCCCTCGATCCTGTTTTGGCTAAGAAACCCATCTATCAAGACATCAAGCAGATCAGAGTCAATATCTAAACCTTTCTCTAGCATATTCGCAAAACACGCGAAGGCCTTATCCAATTCATTGTTTTTGCAGTGCCCTTGGATCAGAATAGTCCAAGTTTTTATGTCAGGAAAGCATCCTTGTGCTTCCATTTGATCAAGGACTCCACGTGCTTCTTCTAATCTCTTAGCTTTACAAAGTCCAAACACAAGTTGACTGTATGTGATGTTATCTGGCTCATAACCCGCATTTCTCATAGCCTTCATGATTTCCTCGGCTTCGTCAAACCTACCTACACTGGTTAAAGACCTGTGGATTCCATCATATACTGCTTTTGAGAGAGAATTCCCAGTTGATTCATATTTCCTCGAAACCCGAAATACCAAATCCAAATCTGGGTTGGGACCAGCCGATAAGGACCTCAACAGAAGGCTACAATCTTGAATAGACGGCTTGAATGGACCATCCATCATAAACTCGTAAAGCTTTACTGCCTCGGTCATCATTCTAGATTTCTGAAACTGTCTTGAAACCTTTATATAAGTGTCAAGATCCATCTCGTGCCCTGTGGTCTTCATTTCATCAACAACATTCCAAAACTCTGCAACTGAATTAGGCCTAGCCAAAACCCTCAAAGCCGCGTTATAAGTAACGGTACTGTGTTGATAACCAGAAGAACTACCACCCACCCAATGGAAAAATGCTAAAGCTTTCAAGGGATGATCCCTTAGTTCTTTCAACACCCTAATAACAAAATTATCCGACAAAACAAGATTCATCTCCTGCAATCTCCTCTCAACCTCACAACTCCAATCCACTTTCAAAACAGCAGCAGAAACATATCCTGCAACAACAGACATTGCGTTCTCCTTAAGCATTCTCTCATAGAAATGAGCTACAGCCACAGCATCAGCTTTTGATTCCTCCTTATTAAGCTCACCATATATAGTCTTATAAGTATCCTCGTCCAAATAAAACCCTCCTTGTTTCATCTCACTCAGAGTCATCCAAAATCGCTTCATAGATCTCTGCTGCACTAAAATCCTCAACATAATGCTATAAAGTGGAGTACTTGGACTAAGCCCTGAATCTCGCAAAACCCAATCGATAAAGCAATAAGCTTTTTCTGGATACTTATCCAATTTCCTCAAAACGTAAATTGCAGTCTCGTGGGTTAAAGACATATCTGGTTTCCTCAACCCTTCCTCTACTTCCTTCGACCAATCATTCTCCATCACTAATTGAAGCATAGAATCTGGTTTTGAAGAAAAGGTGCGATACTGCCAATGAAATCGAGTAGGGATTGCAAATGAATCGAAAGGCGAAGACGAGTGTGAGGAAAAACCCACCTGAGCTCGGCTTAGATACGACCGACTCGAGATCTGTGTGTAAGCGTTTCGAAGTAAAGACAGGATTGCCTTTGATCTGTACATGGCTACAGCTGCTGCTACTGTTGTTTTGAGTGTGTTAGAATAAGTAAGAAGAAGACGAAGACACAGTGACAATATAGGGTTTAAGCAAAAATGCAATTTCCTGAAAATTTGGGGGTTTAAGAGTGTCTCCTGAAATGCTGCGTTTTTTATGCTATGATATTTTCCAAGTCGGCTTTACTCTGTTTTGGGCTTTTAGCCCATTTATACCAATTATTTGGGTCCAGTCCCGGATTCGCTTACCAACAAGAAGATGTTTGATGTTTTTTTATTGGAGAAAATATTTTGCGATACTTTCATCATTTTTAAGGAAATTAAATCTATGTATATCTAAGAAACCCTAGTATATCTTGAGGCATAAGCTATATAAGAAAACACGAGTACCCATTTAACCTAATAGTCGAGCGAGGACAAAATATGAAGCGTTCTATCATCTATGTCTTCTTCTAAGATGATGAGAGGTGAGTGAAGACGAGTCTGGTACTCTGGTTCATAAGAGTCTGGTGAGCACGAGTCTGGTTCAGACGAGGGCAGACGAACGCCGGATCTCAGATTTTTGCTGTGAAGAATTCGGAAACAGAGAATCTTGATTTGAATCCAAACAAAACCGGTTTCCCAATTCTTCACAGCAACAGCCTAAGACCTATCATCACCGCGTTCTTCTTCACTCATACTCTTCTGAAATAGACTCATCCTCACCTGCCTCTTTTTCAAAAATAGGTGAATTCAAAAAAATATTATATGAAACTGGTTAACAAGTTACTTGTAAAGTGATGTAACATAAAAACAAACAAGAGTATCTTACAGTGATATTACTTTCCTCTTGCTACAGTAACAGCGATTTCTTAAACGATTTTTTCCTGCGATCTCTTGATCGGCAAATGACGGACACGGTGGTTACCAAACCTCCGGATCCCCAAGGTGAGATGAACTCTCGGCCATCTTCTCCGGCAGCGCTTCATGGTGGCGGGATACGTCTCGGAGGTGACGGAGTTCTCGGAGGTGAAGGCGGAGACCCAAACTTGAAGAAGAAAAACGCTCCTTCTTCATCCATGGTCTATGCAGCTGGTTCTCCACCATCTCTAGTTCACGCCCCACCCTCGCTGGTTCACACCGGCGACAAAGGAGCAGATCTCGGAGGAGCTCATGGAGATGCAGGCGGAAGCGGAGCTGACGGAGACAAAGGTGGAAGCGGTATTTCATCATCTTCGAAGCAAGAGAATTCGGTTGGATTTTCGCAAGGTTGCGAAGCTCTGGCTAGTTTGGCTTTAGAAGGTCAGCAAGGATATACTGAGGTGATGAAAAAGCATACTCATTCGTATGCAAGTATAGTCCAAAGTCAACAGGGACTAGCAACACAGCAAAATATCAAGAGCTCTGCAGATACAGATTCGCCAAAAATATTGGATGATTGGCCATCACTTTCTGAAGGTGTCAAAGCCTCCAACAAACGTGTTGTTAGGGATAAACACTTTTTTACCCCAAAAACGATTGAGTCGCCATCACTTCCACCTCCCTCAGAGAAGTCAAGAAAGAGATTTCCCTGGGCAGCAAAAATGAATCCTGCAACCCGTAATCTTTACAGAGCAACGGAACCAACATATCTAGACGATGGAACTCCCCAGGTAACCATACCAACCAGTGTATTCCAAGAAGGTTTAGAAAATCAAAGGAGGAATATATTATAGGGCAATTCCACATGTGTTCTGCGTCGGAGGATTAACTGTGGTTAATCGTATTTGGGGAAGAAATTGTAAAATATTTACCAAGAGGCTTAGTGAATCTGCTTTCCTATTTCACATCCCAGATGCAAGAACTAGATCTTGGGTTCTCCAAAGAAGCCTATGGCATGTTGACGATTGTCTTATGTTTGTGGCTGAATGGAGTCCAACAACAACGCTGGAACTTCCTGAAATCTCCACGGTACCGTTTGGGTGACATTAAGAAACATCCCAACTTCCCTTTACTCTATCAGGGCACTAAGCTGGATAGCTTCTGGTGTGGGTGAACCAATGGTTTCATATAAGCCGAGATTGGATCCAACGGAGATTGGCAAAGCAAAGGTTATGGTGGAGGTCGAATTGTCTAAATCATTCCCTCAAAAGGTGTCAGGACAGATAAAAGGGTAACTCCTCTCTAATTGATGTTGAATATGCTTGGATTCCAACTAAAGGATGTGGTCATCTGGGCCATAAACTTTCAAGATGTCTAAATACATCTCAGTTGGAAGCCGGCAAGAGATGAAACAATAACAAAGTTCGGAAAATATCTTGAAGGAAGTATTTATGGCCTGAGCGTCATAATGCGATAATCTCACTCCCGGAGGAAACACCTGCGATGAAAGCACAATCAGGCACACACGCAATACAATAGTTACAAACTCGAAAACATCTGCGGCTCTTGAAGACAATTGCAAAGCACCGCCAACCGCTACACCGACTAAGGAGCAAGATGCTTAGCCAAATGAGAAAATAATTCATGGGTCTTCTTCATCAAAAGATAATCAAGTGGAACCAGAAAAATCACTTGACAACCAAGAAGAAACATCTACTGAAACTTTTCACGAATTGACAGTAGGCAAAGATCCAGTGTATTCTTTAAGCGAGGATACATTTGATGAAAATGAAGCAATGGAGGAGACTCTCCAAAGGAAATCGACCAGAAGCACAAAACCAACACTGAAGGCTCGAGAAATGCAAGGGTCGGGAAAAAAAGGGAGAAGAGGGAAAGGTCGGAGGGGACGAGGTCATCGTTAGGTCCACAACCCTCTTTCTTTTCATTATGCTCAAACATTATGTTGTTTCTTGCGTTTAATTTCGATTATCGCAATCTTTACTTTGTAAACTAAACTCTTGGCTAACATCCAAGTCATCTGTAGTTTCACAACTACCCCAATTTTTTTTGGGTTTGAATAAAGTTTAACATTCTATTCAAAAAAAAAAATATATATTATATGACAAATGTTAGATTTCAACAAATAATTTTCTTAGATTATAATCGTCACAATTTCAGTTACAAATTTACCTTTAGTACAACATAATATTACAAACCAAATATATCTTGCCGAGAGTATGTTATGTAACAAACGAACTAACACAGTAAGCTATCAGAATCTTTGACTTGCAATCTTACCAAAGCCTCTTCACAAATCTCAGGAGGAAACTCTTTCAAAAACTCAGAAACAATACGTTCTTGATCTCTTTGCATCTCTTCAATCTCCTCTCTCTGTTTCCTCAACAAAGTCTCAAGTTTCTCTACTATTACCCCAACGTCTTGATTGATCGGTCCTTGTGCTGACGAAAGCTTAGAACTAGAACGTGGCGCGAATGGTGAACGTGAATCTCCAGCTGCAGCTTTAGGAGAGGACCAGAATTTTCTCCCTGAAGGAAATCTGTCTAAATGCAGCGGAGAAGACAAACATCTGTGTATCGCTGAATCATCTACGATAAGACGAGAAGGAGTCCAATCAGGAATATGTGAATGTATCTCTCCATCGATCATTTTAGCGATCGTTGAGATGTCTTGATCATCTGTTAAGTCTAATTCTTCGACCATTTCAATTGCGACTGAGAAAGATGTGTCTGTCTCTATGTTAAATGGGAAATGGATATTGCGGATTTGACCTGTATAAAAATGTTATAATTATGTCAAAAGAAGACTCAATGATGATAATATGAAGGTTTTAGATTTTAGTCAAAGCAAAAAAAAGGTTGGAACCTTTGGAATCGGTGATTCGTAGTTTTAGGAAGATTGTATTGAGGTCTTTACGTTGGCCTTCTACAGTTAAACCTACCGTAGAATCTAAGACAATATCCTCAATTCCTCTTCCGTTGCAGCCATTTTCTGCATCGAGTTAAAGTAGTAGTAGTGAGTTAATTTCGTGTTAGAACTATCTCATATCAATAGAAATCATATGAGAAGTCCAAATGATATGAAATAAAATACCAAAAATATTGTTACCTTTGTGAGAGCTGACGTTTTCGGTTTTTTCCTTGTAGCATTTTAGAAAAGGGTCATCAAGTAGTTCCTTGGCAGACAAGCGTTCCGAGACCTTTGCGATACATTTCTCTATGAATGCTCTCACTTGCGGATCAGTCACATTCAAAAGTGAGGCTGGTTTGATTCCCTAAAAAGGATTGAGAAAAATGGATCGACTATATGACAAAAATATCATATTCTTTGATTGGATTTCAGATGGAGAAAAAGACCACTTACCGATGTAACTTTCCTATAAATCTGAGCAGCATTTGTGCATTCGGAATACGGGTACTCGAAAGTTACCAGCTCGAGCAAACACATTCCGAACGCGTATATATCAACTAGTACATTATAGTCCTCTTCATAGAGTTCTGGCGCCATAAATTCAGGAGTTCCTTAACAATTACAAATAAACACAACTATAGTTTCACACAAGCAGATTATAGTTCTCTTAATAGATCAAGCTTAAAGGACTCACCAATGACGCTATGAGCTGAGCGAGCGCGGTGAAGAATCGCGGCTAGCCCGAGATCACCAATTTTCACCTCACCTTGATTCCCATTAATGAAAATGTTATCACATTTAAGATCTCTATGGATCACAGGAGGGTCATGACTATGAAGATAAACAAGCCCTTCTAAAATCTGCCTTGACCATTTCTTCAATGCTCTTAGATCAACACACTTATGCTTCTTCCGGTACCTATAAAAATATCGAGAATTCGAGTGGATCCACAAAAGGGTTTGTCAAACATGAAAATGATCAATTAAAAAAAAAAAAAGATTTGATTTTGACTTTTGAGAGAGGAATCTGACTGTCTAAGATTTCCGGAGGTGAAGACTTCGGTGATGAGATTTATGGTCATGTGTTGGTGATCGATCCAAGAAGTGTAGAATTTGATAATGCTTTTGTGTTTAAGAGTTTTGAGTAAGTGAACTTCAGAGTAAAGACGATCTAAATCCTCTGAGCTAGAGAGTTTATGGTCTAACTTAACTTGGTTCCAAGCCACTTCGATTCCTTCAAGTTGGTCAAATGCTCTGTATCTGAAGAAGTCTCTGATGAAAGAAAACTCTTTCGTCTCTGTAATAACAAAGAAGAGAGATCTGTTGAAAAAAAAGAAGGATACACTTGTTTGAAAGCTCCTTTGCCTAGAACTTCTTTATACTGAAAATGAGAAACAAAAAGGTTAGAATAGGAAGATTAATCGAGAAAATGGTATAAATAAATTCAAATAAGGAAGAACAGAGCAGACTCGGCCATAGCGACCAGTGGGATCGACTTCGACGAATTCTTCCTCGGAATTTTTCTCGTCTTGTCGCATTTTTCTTCGTTACTTGCAAGTCAAAACAGAGTATTTCTTGAGAAAAGAGAGATACTTTTGTCAAAGAAGAGAGAGCGTTTCTTCTGTGGGAACAAATTTTAAAGCAGTTTCTGTAAACTATTAGTATTATAACTTAGCTGTTTTTTTTGTGTGTGTGTGTGTATTAAATGATCATTTAGATGTTAGTTGAATTTAATATTGTTGTTCTGCCATTAAAACCAAGCTTAAGCTTTTCCAGCTGCTGAGTGCTGATCATAATGGTTGTAGAGTGTTTGTACTCTCTCTCTCTCTCTTTCTCTCATCTTCTAATTTGGACACTCAGATCCACTGGACAGGACCACGTGGCAAAGGTGTGGGTCGTTGCTTTTTTCGCGCCATGAATTTGGTTTTAATTTGATTTCTTCTCATTTATTGTCATGTGAGTTAATTATTCTAATCAATTATTTTGCTTATTCAGTCAACTTCAATGTGTTATGACTTATGAATATTAAATACTTGGGCTTTTTCCCCTTCCTAAGCCAGTCTTTTAGTGACTATCCTAAACCGAAAAATATTAAAGAATGGGTTTGGTAATTACAAAATGGAGATTCCAACTATGATTGGATCCAAACTATTTAGCAATGGAACCCGCTTGTCAATCATGGTAACGAATTTGATTTTACTGTGTGTAAACACTATATCTAGACTTCAGCTTGTAAACTTAGAAAACTTTTTACCAAAGAGTTTGCTCACTCTTTGGTGAAACATATATTACACAATGCTACACTTTCAACGGAAAATTCTATTGATACAAATCACTACTTTAATGTCATGATCATTTGGTATAATCTATTATTTATGTTTTTGTCTCATAATATACATATTTTATTAACTCGAAACATTTTTTTTACACGAATTAAGACATTTGAAATTCATGGAGGGTTGTTTGTTGAACAATGTTGTTTTTGCATTTTTGATGAGTATGAATAGGCGGTTTAGCCGTTGAAAACCGATTATATAAATGATAATTCTTTTTGTAATTAGGCCCATTGGCCCATCACTCCTTAGAAGAGAGACGTGAAGAAAAGCTAACGGCAGCCCGAGAACATTATCCTAGGCACTCCTCGGCACTTAGATGGGTTATAAATCCAAACGAAGACACGTAAAAGCACCGAAAGACTTTTCACAAGAAAATCTCGAACATACTAAACATTAAAAGAAACCAGACGGCATGCATATAATGCATAACTCCAAAAAATTGAGGGGACTTGGCTTGGAGAAACTTAGCTTGTATATGTACATAAGTCCAAAAGATCACAAATAAAACTCTTCGCAAAAACACTTTTTGAAGAACTTGAAGAATAGAAACATGCAAATGATGAGCATGATATTTCTGCTATGCTCAATAATCTTCATTACCATCATATTTTTCAAAAAACAGAAGAGAGTGAAGAAAAGCAACACACCTCCGTCACCAAAGGGACTTCCGTTGATCGGAAACCTTCATCAGCTCGGCCGCCACACTCACCGATCACTATGCTCTCTCAGCTACCGTTACGGTCCTCTCATGCTCCTTCACTTTGGCCGTGTCCCCGTTCTTATAGTATCTTCCGCGGAAGTGGCTAGAGACGTTTTGAAGACGCATGACCGTGTTTTCGCGAGCCGTCCACGGTCAAAAATATTCGAAAAGCTTCTTTACGATAGGCATGATGTGGCCACAGCTCCTTATGGAGAGTATTGGAGGCAAATGAAGAGTGTGTGCGTCCTCCATCTCTTCAGCAACAAAATGGTACGGTCCTTTCGAGAAGTGAGAGATGAAGAGATCAGTATGATGATGGAAAAGATCCGGAAATCGAGTTCTTTTCCGGTGAATCTAAGCAAGATATTGGTGAGTTTAACTAACGATGTGATATGTAGAGTTGATTTGGGACGGAAATACGGTGGTGAAACAGATTTTAAAGAGTTAATGGAAAGGCTAAGCAAGCTACTGGGGACGTTCAGTGTGGGGAGTTATGTACCATGGCTTGCATGGATTGATTGGATCCGCGGTCTGGATGGTCAGCTTGAAAAGACGGCAAACGATCTTGATGAGTTCTTTGAGAGAGTTGTGCAAGATCATGTTGATGGCAACAGAGATAGGACTGACTTTGTGGATGTATTGCTCGCCATTCAGAGAGAGAAGAGCGTCGGGTTTGAAATCGACCGTGTCAGCGTAAAGGCAATCGTCTTGGTGAGGGAAAATACACGCTTTGGGATGATACGAATTCAGATTTTTTATGATGTTTTCGTATGTATATAAACATAGTTCTCGTTTTGGTTCACTTTTCAGAACGTTTTTGTGGGTGGTACGGAGACATCGTATACACTTGTGGAATGGGCAATGACAGAGCTTCTACGTCACCTAGAGTGTCTGAACAGACTCCAAGAAGAAGTCCGTACGATTTGTAAGGGCAAATTGCGTGTATCAGAAGAAGACATTCAAGAAATGAACTACTTAAAAGCTGTGATCAAAGAGACACTGAGGCTACATCCTCCACTTCCATTGATGTTTCCTCACGAATCAACACAAGATGTCAGATTAGGAGATTACCACATACCTGCCGGTACGCAGGTTATGATCAATGCTTGGGCGATCGGGAGAGAGGCTGCGACATGGGGCCCAGACGCGGAGGAGTTTAGACCGGAGAGGCATTTAGATTTGCCTGTTGATTACCGGGGTCAGTCTTTTGAGCTGATTCCGTTTGGAGCAGGGAGAAGGATATGTCCAGCAATATCATTCGCTGTGGTTTTGAATGAGGTAGTTTTGGCTAACTTAGTGCATCGGTTCGATTGGATATTACCGGTTGAATCTATAGAAGATAAAACCGGTACTTCGGTTCACTGCAAGTTCCCTCTCTACGCCATTGCATCATCTACTACTTGACATTACATAAAAATGCTTTGTTATGTTATGTCTACAATAAACATGTATACTCATTTGAAACTCTTGGAACCATAACTTTGCAAGTTCTCCACCACATCTTTGTTATATTTCAAATAACTTTTCAAAGTAAACCATACTTAGAAATAGCACTTTCATACAAATCGATGGGTTTCAAATTTCAATATATATGACTATAAATCATATTTATTTATTATATAAATTTGGTTATCTTATTTCTTATGTTAAAACTATGGTAATATAATATTATACATATCAATGCAAATTTACGTGATTAATTGGATTCCAAAATATATCACGGTAAAAAATCATATTTTTATTATAGATATTTGGTTATCTTATTTATTATTGAAAAATATGGTAATTTAATATTGTTAATTGTGTTTAATTTTTGCCCTCCATCAAATAATTTTCACTCTGTATACATAATTCCAAAAAAGTTAGTGGACTAAGTATGTATAGTGGTTTGTTTTTTTTTTTGTCAAGTATAGTGGTTTGTTTATGTAATAAATTCAAAAGATCACAAATGTCCTTAAAACTCCTCACAAGATTTTGGTTTAAAGAACTTACAGAATCCAGACATGCAAATGATGATGATGATGATACTTTTCTTAAAGATTCCAGACTTGCAAATTTTGTTTTATTGGAAAACTTTTATGGATATGGTATTCGAAATATAAAATTAAGTTATATAATTTTTACTTGAAAAGGTTATTTGAAATATACAAATAAGGTAAATAATATTTAGGAGATAATAGTTTCGTGGCTATTAAGACATCTAACAAATAAGGTATTTGAACATATAGAAGCCGAAGATAATTTTTTTTTTCTTTGGTAATATATATATATATATTCTTTAAATAGCTAAAAAAGATTATGTGTCACTTTAACTGTGATGCGATTGGGTGCCAGTGATATGTAGAGATTTCTTTACTTTTTATGTATAGGATTTGAGAGGAAATTTTTTATTTTCCAATTAAGGCAAAGAAAGAAAAAAATCTGAGTGGAAACTAGTAACGTAACGTAGAGAAACTTGGATTATATAAATCTAAAGTCCAAAAGAACACAAATTCACAAGAAAATCTTGAAGAAATTGAAATACAAATATACAAATGATGATGATGATACTTCTCTTATGCTCAATAATTTTCATTACAATTCTCTTCTTGAAAAAACAGTCGAGTTGGAAGAAAGGTAAGACACCTCCGTCACCACCGGGACTTCCGTTGATCGGAAACCTTCATCAGCTGGGCCGCAACACTCACCGATCACTATGCTCTCTCAGTCGCCGTTACGGTCCTCTGATGCTCCTTCACTTAGGCCGTGTCCCCGTTCTTATAGTCTCTTCCGCGGACATGGCTCAAGAAGTTTTGAAGACGCACGACCGCGCTTTCGCAAACCGCCCACGGTCAAAACTCTCCGAGAAGCTTCTTTACAACAATCGTGATGTGGCTTCAGCTCCTTATGGAGAGTATTGGAGGCAGATGAAGAGTGTGTGCATCATTCATCTTTTAAGCAACAAAATGGTACGATCCTTTCGAGATGTAAGAGAAGAAGAAATCACTTTGATGATGGAAAAAATCCGGAAGTCGAGTTCTTTGCCGTTTAATCTAAGCAAGATCTTGGAGAGTTTAACTAACGATGTGATATGTAGAGTCGCTTTGGGACGGAAATACGGTGGCGAAACGGACTTTAAGAAGTTAACGGATCGACTGAGCGAGCTATTGGGGACGTTTAGTATAGGGAGTTTTGTACCATGGCTTGGGTGGATTGATTGGATCCGCGGTTGGGATGCTCAGCTAGATAAGACGGGAAAGGATCTTGATGAGTTCTTTGAGAGAGTTGTGCAAGATCATGAAGATGGCGACCACCGAGATAGGACTGATTTGATTGATGCATTGCTCACTGTTAAAAGAGAGAAGAGTCCCGGGTTTGAGATAGACCGACTCAGCATAAAGGCAATCACGTTGGTGAGGGACAATACACACTTTTGGATGATACCAATTTAGATTCAATAATGTTTTAGCATATATAACTGTAGTTCTTGTTTTTGTTTTCAGGATGTTTTTGTGGGGGGTTCGGACACATCGTTCACGCTTTTGGAATGGGCAATGACAGAGCTTCTACGTCACCCAGAGTCTCTGAAAAGACTCCAAGAAGAAGTCCGCACGATTTGTAAGGGCAAATCTAGTGTATCAGAAGATGACATTCAAGAAATGAAATATTTAAAAGCTGTGATCAAAGAGGCACTCAGGCTACATCCTCCATTTCCAATGATGGCTCCTCACGAATCAACAGAGGATGTCAAATTAAGAGACTACCACATACCTGCCGGAACACAGGTGATGATGAATGCTTGGGCGATCGGGAGAGAGGTTGCGACATGGGGACCAGACGCGGAGGAGTTTAAACCGGAGAGGCATTTAGATACGTCTGTTGATTTCCGAGGTCAGAATTTTGAGCTGATTCCATTTGGAGCAGGAAGAAGGATTTGTCCAGCAGTATCTTTCGCTGTGGTGTTGAATGAGGTGGTTTTGGCTAACTTAGTGCATGGGTTTGATTGGAAATTACCGGAGGATTCTACAGAAGACAAAACCGATGTCGCTGAATCTAATGGTTTTTCGGTTCACCGCGAGTTCCCTCTTTATGCCATTGCGTCACCTACTACTTAGACTTAGGCAGGCATTTATATGTATAAATGCTTTGTTATGTTATGTTGTGGATCGTTCTTTTTTTTTCCGGCGCCATGGATTATGGTTTTATTTGTTGTTTTTTTTCTTCTCTAAGTTGTTTTCGTTAATTAATTATCATGTGATTTTAGTTATTTTAATCAATCATCTTTCTCGCTCTTATAAGTAACGTAGTTCTCTCTCTTCCAAATATTGCTATTTTACTATTTTTATTTTACGAGAGCTCGCATTTTAAGAAAAAAAATCTATCCAGGTTTATTCGTGTAGTTCCATTTTTCGACCGTTAACTATTTCTAATGAATATTAGGCTTGGTATAAGTTTTTATGTAGTTTGATGCTTTCGCTTATTTCTTTCTTTTTCTAAATTTTCAATGTGCTATAATGGATCTGGATGCGGCCAAGTTGACCACCTCCAATCTTGTTTTCAGAACTGTCAAAATTTCTGGGCGATTCTAATTTGGTTTGTTTGGATATGTCCAATCGGTATCGGTTATTTTACTAAAATTTTGGAACCATGATCGAAAATATCGGGTAACCTACTCGTGCAGGTTTGGTTTTTATCGGTTATTTTAGTAACAAAACCCAAAATAATACAAAGCCCGAAATAGTAACCAATATCCAAAATAAATAAAACTAATACCGATTCAAAAACAATCAAAGTTGAACACAAAGTCACAAACTTAAAAGTAACAGAAACTTCAAAGTGACACAAACTCGAAAATATCACAATTCACAAACAATAAAATAAGTAGCTTAATAAAAGTAAACTTCAAAGTAACACAAACTTTCAATGAACTTAGAACGAGATGCATTCCATATATTCATTAATCATTATTCATATATGTGTAATACTAATGTGTATGTATGCTTTCGGTTTCGGTGTAACCGAATGGTATCGGTTCGGTTTCGGTTGGAACATATCCATGTAACTGAGAGAAAGAAATCGTATTTGCCGAACCAGTACCATAACCGTTTTTTCGGTTCTGTTCGGTTCGATTTTTCGGTACTAGTTATTTTTGCCCAGCCCTAATCAAAGTTGTGTATGTACAAAGCCCTAATCAAAGTTGTGTATGTACAAAGAATTATGTTGATCCATCGCTTGCAGCTATCTGAAGCCAAAATTATATGTAAAAATCTGGATATTTGCATATTTTTATATCTGGATTTATCAAAATAGAAAGATATAACAGAAATCATACAATTAAATATTTATGTAATATATTTAATCTGATATATTTTAAAGAAAAACTAAAGTTTAATTTTATATGTATGTATATATAACAAATCACAAAGTATATGTTAAAAAGACATTGTGATATATTTTTTTATCTTGATCCATACCTCCTGAATGTTAAAATTTCTGAATCAAATCGGAGAAAAGTTAGATAGAATCGGATCGGATGAAAACTCAGATTTCGGATAATAATTTCATTCCTAACATGTATGCCCACGTCTGATTTCTTGTGAAAATATTTTAGATTTTTGTGTTCCTATTTTAAGATTAGATATTAAAATTTGAAACAATTGGAATATATCAACCCTAAATCACCGTGTTATTTAGAAAAAAACACATTGTTGATATACAGAATTACTGTTTTGTGAGTGATGTCACTGATTACTGTGGAGAGGATGTAGACGAGAGACCCTTATCCCCAAAGAGAATTTGAGGGGACTATTAGTGTTGGTCATATTTTATTAAGATAAGACGGAATCATATTTTATTTTCCATGTTAGGCAGAAAATAAGAAAATTTGAGGGGACTAGTAGTTTAGGTCCCTGGAGAAATTTGTCTTTGTATACATAAAGTCCAAACGAGGAACACAAAAATCTTTAAAACTCTGTACAAGTCCAAACGAAGAACTTGAAGAATCCAAACATAGAAATGATGATCATGATACTTCTCTTATGCTCAATAATCTTTATTACCATTCTCTTCTTCAAAAACCAAACTTCAAGGAAGAGAAGCAACACACCAACGTCACCACCGAGACTTCCGGTGATCGGAAACCTTCACCAGCTCGGCCGTCACCCTCACCGATCACTATGCTCTCTCAGCCACCGTTACGGTCCTCTCATGCTCCTTCACTTTGGTCGTGTCCCCGTTCTTATAGTATCTTCTGCGGAAGTGGCTAGAGACGTTTTGAAGACGCATGACCGTGTTTTCGCGAGCCGTCCACGGTCAAAAATATTCGAGAAGCTTCTTTACGACGGGCGTGATGTGGCCATAGCTCCTTATGGAGAGTATTGGAGGCAAATGAGGAGTGTGTGCGTCCTCAGTTTGCTCAGCAACAAAATGGTACGATCCTTTCGAGATGTGAGACAACAAGAGATTAGTCTGATGATGGAGAAAATCCGGCAATCGAATTCATTGCAAGTGAATCTAAGCGAGATATTGGCGAGTGTAACGAACGATGTGATATGTAGGGTTGCTTTGGGACGGAAATATGGCGCTGAAACGGATTTTAAGGAGTTAATGAAGAGGCTTACAAGGCTATTAGGGGTGTTTAGTGTGGGTAGTTATGTACCGTGGCTTGCGTGGATTGATTGGATCTGCGGTTTGGATGGTCAGCTAGAAAAGATAAGAAATGATCTTGATGAATTTTTGGAGAGGGTTGTGCATGATCATGTAGATGTCAACCGAGATAGGACTGATTTTGTGGATGTATTGCTCGCAATTCAGAGAGATAAGACTCTGGGGTTTGAGATCGACCGCGTCAGCATAAAGGCAATCATCTTGGTAAAGGGAAAAATAAGAAATCAAAATCAAATTCAATGATGTTTTAGCATATAACTGTAGTTATTGTTTTGGTTTTCACTTTTCAGGATATTTTTGTGGGTGGTACGGACACATCGTACACACTTATGGAATGGGTAATGACAGAGCTTCTACATCACCCTGAGTGTCTGAACAGACTTCAAGAAGAAGTCCGTACGATTTGTAAGGCTAAATCACGTGTATCAGAAGAAGACATTCAAGACATGAACTACTTAAAAGCTGTGATCAAGGAGACACTGAGGCTACATCCTCCACTTCCATTAATGGTTCCGCACGAATCAACACAAGATGTCAAATTAAGAGACTACCACATACCCGCCAGTACACAGGTAATGATCAATGCATGGGCGATCGGGAGAGAGGCTGCGACATGGGGACCAGACGTGGAGGAGTTCAGACCGGAGAGACATTTAAATTCGTCTGTTGATTTCCGAGGTCAGGATTTTGAGATGATTCCGTTTGGAGCAGGGAGAAGGATTTGCCCAGCAATATCGTTTGCTGTGGCATTGAATGAGGAAGTTTTGGCTAACTTAGTGCATCAGTTTGATTGGAGATTACAGGATGAATCTACAGAAGTTCAAACAGGTGTTGCTGAATCAACCGGGCTTGCAATTCACCGCATGTTCCCTCTTTATGCCATTGCATCATCTACTACTTGACTAAGGCATTATATACATATAAAACGCTTTATTTATGTTATGTATAGACAAACGCATATACTCATTTGAAAATCTTACTAGCAAAGAGATCTTTGAGATTTGAGTTTTTGAGTAACTACACTAATTTAGAGAGCCAAGTGAGCTTACTTGATTCATTCATAAGCACAACTGGAATTCATCAGTCCCCTCTTAGCTAGGCTTCACGGCTAGGCAAAGGAACATAACAGACTGACGTTTCGCTCTTGATGCTAACCGAACCTGATCAGTTCTTGTCCACCACTTGAAAATCTTAGAATATGTTCCCGGGCACTGCAAGGACCTCCTTAGTTATTACCATTGGTCCACCACCACGACATCGAGGTGAGACAACGAGCACTATTATGTTTGAACAGAGGGTATATGGCCCTTTTTTTTTTGGTTTGATTATTACATTTGCGGTAAATTATTTAACCAAACAAATAGCACGTTTCGTTTGGTGAAAAATGGTATAGAATGGAGTATACTATCCTGTTGAATGTTATTTGAAATATATAAATAAATTGGTGTAGGGTGACCCAAAAAAAAAAAATGGTTTAGAATCAAAACTCAAAAATGAATGTTTGAAAAGTTATTTGAAATATACAAATAAGGAATATATCTTTTAGGATATAAATAGTTTTGTGGACCTTGTAGCTATTAAAAATCTAACAAATATGGTATTTGAAAAAGTATAAAAGTAAAAGATAATTTTTTTTGTTTGGTCAGAGATATTTTTTGTTAATTTTATCTTTAAATAGCAAGAAAATTACGTGTCAACTTAAATGTACTGTGCTTGGGTGTCATACTACATGAAGAGATTTTTTACCTTCAATATACAGGATTTTCGAGGATATATTTAATCAAATTTATTTTCCTACTTATGCAAAACGGATAATTTGAGTGGACAATATTTATGTAACGCATAGAAGAAACTTGACTTGTATATGACCCAGGTGGCCAAGTCCACAAGAAGAACACAAAAAATCTTAAGAAATTCTTCACGAGAAAAACTTGAAGAATCCAAATTTACAAAATATGATCATGATACTTTTCTTATGCTTAATATTTTTCATAACAATTCTCTTCTTCAAAAAACAGACGACAGGGAAGATAAGCAACACATTTGCATCCCCACCGAGACTTCCGTTGATCGGAAACCTTCATCAGCTGGGCCAACATCCTCACCGATCACTATGCTATCTCAGCCACCGTTACGGTCCTCTCATGCTCCTCCACTTCGGAAGTGTCCCCGTTATTGTAGCCTCTACCGCAGAGGCGGCTCGAGACGTTTTAAAGACGCATGATCGCGTTTTTGCGAGCCGTCCACGGTCGAAAATCTTCGAAAAGCTTCTTTACAAGAGTCGTAATATGGCATCAGCTCCTTATGGAGAGTATTGGAGGCAAATGAAGAGTATGAGTGTCATCCATCTCCTCAGCAACAAAATGGTACGGTCTTTTCGAGACGTGAGACAAGAAGAGATCAGTCTGATGATGGAAAAGATCCGAGAATCGGGTTCTTTGCCGATTAATCTAAGCAAGATCTTGTCGAGTTTAACTAACGATGTTATATGTAGAGTTGCTTTAGGACGTAAATACGGTGCTGGAACAGATTTTAAAGAGTTAATAGACAGGCTCATGAGGCAATTGGGTACGTTTAGTGTCGGGAGTTATGTACCGTGGCTTGGGTGGATAGATTGGATCAGTGGTTTGGAGGGTCGACTGGAAAAGACAGCAAATGATTTTGATGCGCTCTTGGAGAGAGTTGTGCAGGATCATGAAGATGGAAACGGCGATAAGACTGATTTCGTTGATGTATTACTCTCAGTTCAGAGAGAGAAGAGCATCGGGTTTGAGATCGACCGGTTCAGCATAAAGGCAATCATATTGGTAAAGGAAAAAACGAGATATCAAATTCACATCCAATGTTTTAGTATTTAACCATTGATTGTTTTTTGTTTTGGATTTCAATTTTCAGGATGCTTTTGTGGGTGGTACGGACACATCCTCCACGCTAGTTGAATGGGAAATGACAGAGCTTCTACGTCACCCAGAGTGTCTAAAAAGACTTCAAGAAGAAGTCCGTACAATTTGTAAGGGCAGATCAAGTGTATCAGAAGGCGACATTAAAGACATGAACTACTTAAAAGCTGTGGTCAAAGAGACACTCAGGCTACATCCTCCAGTTCCATTGATGGTTCCTCACCAATCAACAGAAGATGTCAGGTTAAGAGATAACTACATACCAGCCGGTACGCAAGTTATGGTCAATCTTTGGGCGATCGGGAGAGACACTGGGACGTGGGGACCAGACGCGAATGAGTTTAGACCGGAGAGGCATTTAGAGTCGTCTGCTGATTTCCGGGGTCAGGATTTTGAGCTGATTCCGTTTGGAGCAGGGAGAAGGATGTGTCCAGGAATATCATTTGCTGTGGTGTTGAATGAGGTGGTTTTGGCTAACTTAGTGCATGGATTTGATTGGCAATCTACAGAAGATCAGACCGATGTTGCTGAATCAATTGGTAGTGTGATTCGCCGCATGTTCCCTCTTTACGTCATTGCATCATCTACTACTTGACTAAAGGCATTATATATAATTGTTTACTATTATGTTATGTCTACAATAAACATGTTTTCTCATTTTGAAGTTTGCTAGCAAAGAGGTGTTTGAGTTTTTAAGTCTCTAGTTCCCAAACTAATATAGAAAGCCAAGTGAGCTTAATTGATTCATTGTTCTGTATAACAAGCATCATCAGTCCCCTCTCAATTGGGCCTCACGGCTGGTCATCCATCTATTTGAAAAAAGCATAAACTCATTGAACTAGCAAAGTTAAAAACAAACATCAAACGAATCTCGAAAACTTTTTATCACGTCCTACGGATCCAGCCATATGCGCAAAGAAAGCTGTTAAGTACTCCCTATCAAGATTGAGCATTTGCTTATCATCATCCTCAAAGTCAAGAGGAAACCCAATAAAATGGACTGGAGAAACCAATTCAAGAAAGAAACAATGGAGAAAAGACAGAAGGGGAGTTCGAAAACCAGCGGATGCACAAGACTCTCGGGAAGTGGCACCTATTGAGACAGAAACGAGGGAGAAAGCGAACCTCCCCAACGAGGCCAGTTTGCCTTCAAACCCATAAGAGATAGAATCGACCAACACTAACAGGAGGGAAAGCCTGAGACTCGCGAAAAAAATAGAATCCGAGGTTTCATTGAACCGTCCTAATCAAAATTTCTGAACCTAATTGGATCGGACCGGATCGGAACTAAGATCTCTGGATGATCATTTCATTTCTAGCATGCATGCTCACGTCTGATTTATTGTGAAACTTATTAAGATTTTTGTGTTTTTAATTTTAAGATTATAAATATAAAAAAGTCGAAAAACTTGGAATATTCAATCTTAAATATTTACCAAAACACATTGTTGATATATATAATAACTACTGTTTTGTGAGTGATCACACTCATTACTCTGGAGAGGATGTAGATGAGAAACCCTAAACCATAATCTCTCAAATTCTCTCATATTCAAACTAGACGGCATTTCGAAAGGTTCAACGTTTCGTCACCCAGAGTGTCTGAACTGACTCCAGGAAGAAGTCCGTACGACTTGTAAGGGTAAATCAAGTGTATCAGAAGAAGGCATTCAAGACATGAACTACTTAAAGCTGTGATTAAAGAGACATTTAGGCTACATCCTCCACTTCCATTGATGGTTCCTCACGAATCAATGCAAGATGTCAGATTAAGAGACTAACAACATACCTGGCGGTACACATGTAATGATCAATCTTTGGGCTATCGGGAGAGAGGCTGCGATGTGGGGACCAGATGCGGAGGAGTTTAGACTGGAGAGACATTTAGATTCATCAGTTGATTTCCGGGGTCAGAATTTTGAGCTGATTCCATTTGGGGCAGGGAGAAAGATTTGCCCAGCAATATCATTCGCTGTGGTCTTGATTGAGGTGGCTTTGGCTAACTTAGTGCATCGGTGCGATTGGAGATTACCAGTTGAATATAAAGAAGATCAAACCAGTGTCGCTGAATCAACTGGTATGGTGATTCACCACTTGTTCCCTCTTTACGCCATTGCATCATCTACTACTTGATGGAGGCATTATAAATAAATGGTTTATTATGTTTATGTGTACACAAACAAGTTACTCATTTGAAAGTCTTACTCACAAAGAGATCTTTAAGATTTGAGTTCTTGACTAACTACGCTTTTTTCGAAAGCCGACTGAGCTTACTTGATTCATTCTTCTGTACAACGAGCATTCATCAGTCCCCTCTCAGCTGGGCTTCACGGGTAGTCAAAGGAACATAACGGACTGAAGTTTCACTCTTGATGCTAACCAAACCATCTGAGTTCTTATCCACCACTTGCAGATCTTGGAATATGTTCCCAACCGGGATCACCAGTCTCCCACCGGGTTTCAATTGATCAATCAATGCCTCTGGGATCTCCGGTGCTGCTGCTCCGACATGAATAGCATCATAAGGGGCAAACTCAGCCCATCCTTGCCTCCCATCTATTTGAAACGAACAAGAAACTCATTAAACCAGCAATATTGAAAAGGAAACATCAAACAAACCTCAAAAACTTGAATTGAAGCTCACCGCCAACATGAACAGCAAGAGACCCATCTTTAAGCAATGGCGAAGCAGCACTCGCTTCAATATTCTTAACGGAAGAAGCCACCAGTTCAGGAATGTGTTCCACACCAATAGCACGCCCTTCGGATCCAACCATAACCGCAAAGCAAGCCGTTAAGTATCCGGTCCCTATCAAAATTTAATCATATGCTTATTCATCATCCTCAAAAGCAAGAAGAACCCAATAAATACTATAGACTGTACAATACTAATTCAAGACAGAAAACAAAACAAACCCGAGCCGACATCAAGAACACGCATTCCCGGTTTCAAATGCTTTTCAAGAAGTTGAAGACACATTGCGTGCATATGAGGTGCTGATATAGTCACATTATACCCAATAGACATGGGACTATCAACATAAGCAGAGGAACGATCTGGTACAAATAAGCCTCTATCCACAGCCTCCATAGCTTTAGCAACTTCATCTGACGTAACTATACCATAATTTTGCAGATTCTCAACCATAGCTTTGTTCTTATTGATACTGCTTGGACTCCAAAATTGCTACAACATCGATTTCAAAACAAAACAAAAAAATTGAAGTATCCAGTAATTGAAATGATCCAATTCATTGATTTCAAATCTTACTATCGAATTACTAGTCTTAGTGATCTCAATCGAAACTCTTACGGAATGAAAAAAAAAGAAAAAAGAAAATCAAGTATTGAATCGATTGGGCAATGGAAATCGCAATTACATCTACTGATTCGAATCAAAATGATTATACAGCAGAGAGAGAAAGATCACCTTCATCTTCTGTGAGAGAAAGCTTCCGGTGAGAAGAGAGAGTAAGGTTCAATGGAGCCAAGAGGAGAATGAGAGAGAAGTGGTGGCGAATGCGCATAATAGCGGAAATTGCACGCATCGAGCGAGAGTAAAGGCAATCAATATCGTACGCGTAAGTTTTGGCCCTTTTTTTGCAATGTTTCCCTCATTTTTCTGTCATATTTTATTATTTACCCCATACTTTAAATGTATTTTTTGGCCCAAATTTTTTTGTTACTTTATGGCCTTTTTCTACAAAATTTTCCACAATGTTTTTTCATATTTTAGTATTCATCCCATACTTTTAACTCTATATATTTGGCCCAAAATGTCTATTCTTGAATTTTTGAAGTTTTTACACATGACAATTAAGGAAGCAAAGATGCTCTTATAGCTCAGTGGTAGAGCGTCGTTCTTGTAAACTGAAGATTCGGAGTTCGATCCTGCGTGAGGGCACTTTTTAAAATATTTTATCATCTATTTATCACCAATATGAAATCCAAACGACGTTGTAGTAATTTATAGCCTACAAAATGCAAAACACAGTCGTTTTGAACTTTTAAAAAAAAAAAGCTCAAATAACCCTGTTATAAAAAAAAAAAATTCTATTTCATTTTTTTTTGAATGAAAAATAAGTAAAAAAAAAACCACTTTTAGAGTTTTACTTATTTACAGACCAATCAAGGGATCCATCTCCAAAAGGTTTATGGGCTCGAATCCTTTTTTGTTGGGCTGCCCAAAGGGTTTCGATGATATATGGCCTAAGAATCATTTGATGGTTGACGACGCTTACCGGAGGATAGTACATGGAGTTGATTGATGACGAGAACGCACGACCATCGTCGGCTTCGCTTTAGGGTTTTTAATCTGAAAAGAAAATGGCGAATCTTATGCACAGAATTCTCAGGAACCAATCTTGTTTAAGAGCAATCCCAAAGCTCCCCACCACGACGTATCCTTTAACCCATCAGAAGCCTTGTATCGTCGAGTCTGTATCTGTAGAATTCGATCCTGTTCCTATCACCAATCCCGTGATTGACGTCGCCGATAAATCTCTCCGGTTTTACCCTAGTTTCCCAATCGGGTACGGGGTTAACCCGGCTCTGATTCATGATTCGGGTTTAATCAAAACGGTGTCGTTCCCAGATGTGGTGGTGGAAGACAAGGATGAGAAGGAGACGGTGATTTATGCAGATAGTGTGAAGAAGAAGAGGAAGAAGAAGATGAATAAGCATAAGTATAGGAAACTTAGGAAACGTCTTGGACGCAAATCGTAGAGGTTACTTGATTCGATTCCCCCTTTTGCTAAATATTTCGGTGAGAAAGTTTGAAACTTTGTCTTCTAAATGTTGGGGATTTCAAGTCCGAACTATATTACTATTAGATTAGATCGATAAATGTTTTAAAGTACTGAGGAATCTCTATAAATTGTATTTCCTGGTTACAGTTAGTGTTAATCGTTTGTTTTCCTCAATAGTTTCATGAAATTTTCCACAAAGTTGCGATGTTTGCTCTTGTGTTTCAAGTTTGTGTATTTTGTTTCTTGCATTGTCCCAGTATGGTTTCTTCTTCAGGACTCTTAATCAGAAAAGCTGAGTTTTTTATAGGCTTGAGTTTGTTATCTTAGTTACATGGTTGCTTTGATCAGCTAGTTCCTATATGTATCTTGATCCTTGAAATCCACTTAGGATAGTGTTATATACTTCGGAATTTAAAGTTAGGTGTGTTACATGGAGAGATTACTCCTCTGAGCTCTTTTAGGGAGACCTAGATTCATATTGTTTTACTTCAGATTCTGAGAATTTTTAGGCTAAAGTCTGATTGTTTTCTAGTAACTCAATGTCTCATTGAACCGATGAGATCCGGGTAGTATCAACCAATGTGCCATTTTTGTTGTTGTTGCAAATACTGTCTTGACATAGATCGAAAACAGGCTGATTTTCTGCTTAGACCATCTCCAACCTACTCCATATTCACCTCCAAACTCTATTTTGGAGTCAAATTACTCCAACACTACTTTATATTAAACGGCAAAATAGAGATCTTAAATTTTTTCTCCATATTTGGAGATTTTTAAGTCATTACTCCATTTTGGAGTTGGATTTCTCTATTTTGGAGTTAGGTCGGAGAAAAACACAACTCCAAAATATACTTACTTCATTTTGGAGTCAAAAAAAGAAAAAAAATGGGTTGGAAATGCTCTTAGTTTCTTTAGCATTTATTATCAAATTCTCCAATGGGGTTGTGTAGGCATTTGCTGTATAGGTTTAACTGGCATATAGAGTTGTTTGCTTCTACTATTGATATTACTTGTTCCAAATCTATTGAGTGATTAGGGTTTGGTCTACCTAATTTCCAACAATCATTCTTACACCTTGTTTCTTGTAACTTGATGATTTTGTTGCTTTCTCAAATTTTGTTTTTGTTAGTTTGTTTTGTTTCGATTTGATTACTAGGTAAGTTACCCACACAAACATACTTGATTTTGAAATATTTTAAGATCATAATTTTTTTAATTAATATTTTGTAATATTATTGAATTATTGATGGGTTATTAAATATAAATTATATAGAGATTATCTCCTAATAATGATATACTAGCTGATTCCCGCGTTATACGCGGGATAAGATGTTTATAATATTTTTTAGAAAATTAATAAATTAAATAAACATTTCTAAATATTTTAATAGTATATTATTGTACAAATAATTGAAATTTAAAATTAAAGTTTTTACATATGTTACTAATTAATTATTTAGTTAAAACAATTTATTTTTAAAATAAAATTTTAAAAACTAAATTTAGAAAATAATAAAATCAGGTATAATTTTATGGAATATTTACTTATTCGATTTAATCAAATTTAGGAAACAATAAATCAGCTATAATTATATGAAATATTTACTTATTCGATTTTTCATAAATAAATAAAGCTAATTTATGTAAGATTATAATCTTTAAAATAAAGACAGTTTATATATGATTGATCTAATGACATATTATGTAATTAGTCTAGTAATTAATGTCTTATAAATATATATTTCTTAAGAATCACTCTAACGACGCCGTAAGTCTGATGTAATATTTTATGTAAACATAAGATTATTTTGTTAAAATGATTCTCAATTAATATATATATATGGGATTCAAAAGTATTAGGTTTAGAGGTGGTACAAAAAACCTCAGTAACCAAAAAAATTGAATGAAACCAAACTTAAAGTAGACAATTTGTTTTATTTACCATGTGTTCCATCTACTGCACCAATAAAGCAAATCAACCGTCACTTGCGATTTAATTAGTGTTGTCGTTGTGATACCACACGATTCAAATTTACATATTGCATGTTTGTGAGGGTCTTTTTGAGCTCATAAATCGGTTTCAGATTTTGCTAAAACCATCAACAAAAAAACTTATAGAGTTATAGGATCACTAGATTATTGTTAGCCTGAACTTAGGGGCTGGATCCTCTTTGAGCAAACAGAAACGTTTATATCGACTTTTATTTTGGGATTCCTTCTCAATTATTGAATCTTTCAAAAGATTTGGGAATCTTAACGTTTTGGATATTAAATTTGATTAGGTTAAGGACATTTAAGGCACGCTAGCTGTGTGGATCGGTCCACGATCCCTAGACAAAGAACACGTTATTGTAAATTTAAATTATTGGGTTTTGAACGTATAATATTTATAACCAATAAAAAAAAATAAGAATCACTCGGCAAGAAACTAGGAAACATCTTACCACGTCGTTGCATTTTGGGGATCTTATGAAATACACAAACTTAATACAAAAAGAAAATTATAGTATTTTAATTACATAGGCACAAAACCAGGATAAGATCGGTGCATGTTGCAAATGAAAATTATTCAACCTCCTAATAGAGGTGAGACAATTATCAAATAATATTATTATTATTTTTCATAAAAGCTATAATATTTTCTTCACTTCATCAATCATCCATGGGATGGGAGTTAGTCATACAAAAAAATTATTATCACATACTTTTAAGAAAAGTGGAATCTCTTTCGTACATATGAATATTCATCAATTGGCCTACGATCACGAGATAAAAAAATGATTTAATTAGAAAAAATGATTATCTATATGTTTCCTCACATTAGGAAGCATCTTTGATCCAACCACGACGCAGATATTAAGCCAAGATCCATTCCAATTATTCATTCATATCCACTACCTAAAACGACATTAGCTTTTATATAAAAAGGTCTTAACCCACGATCGGTTTAAGATGGTTTATGTTCATATTTTAAATCTAGCTAGCTCAAACTTGATGTAAAACACCAATATTTAGGCTAACAACTTTACAATAAAACCCCATAATTTTTTTTCTTTTTCGTTGCACGGTGTTATCTTGTGGCCTTACTTTTGTTCTTGTGAATATATGTAGTATATGAAACTACTTTTAACTTTTGACAAATGGGCTGCGTCAAAAGTGTTCATTCATCTTCTTCTTTCTTTGTTAATAAGTGTTCACTCATCTTACCTTGAGAATTCAGAATAACAAATAATTAGAGATTAAAGTATGGAAATATAAATAAATCGCCACGAGATCCTCTCTCGTAGAACACATGGCATTACCGGGATCCATGGAGAAAATGTTTTTTATAAGGATTTTAATTAAAAAAAATCAAGTATTTGCCCATCCATTTTTCTAACCATCAACTAAATTATTAATAAAAAAAACCTTCAAATAAAAAATTATAATAAAAAACCCCCTTAACTATTAGTCTGTCCATTTAAAAATCCTAACTAAATTATTAATGAAAAACCATCAAATATGAAATTATAATTCCGCTAAACAATTATCGTTTAATCGATATTTTTCGTTGTTACTTGTTAAAAACGATATGTATTTTTACTTTATACTTAAAATAACACGGAGTTTGTTCAAAAACATTATGATTTTTAAAAAAAATCATTAATGTCGATTTAAAAATTCTAAAATCGTATAAAATAGAAACTATCATTCATTCTCATGCTTATCTTTTATTTCAGATACGTTTAATTCCTAAAATTATACATGATTTTTTCATTTATATTGTATTATGCAGCATATGATGCGATATCTTAATTATATTGATTCATCGTTTTAGATTCTTAATCGATTGTTTCACGTTTTAATGTTATTTAAAATCAAACACATTCTCTTATTTCTAAAAAATATATACACCGTCTTTTAATAAATCAAAATACAAGAATATTGATTTGATGGCAGTCTTTTAAGGTTCTAACGGTACTATAGACATATGAGTTTTTGGTTAATAGATTTTTATTTAAGAGGTTTAAAATATATTAGTAAATATTTGATGGGTTTTTTGATTAATAATTTATTTGAACTTTTTTAAATAGACCGACTAGTAGTTGAGGAATTTTTTGAATTAATTTTAGTTAAAAAGTTTTTTATTAATAATTTAGTTGAAAATTTTAAAATATATATGTCGATTCTTAAGAATTTTTTAATTAAAATCTTTTTTTATAAGACCAGTACATAGTCTTTAATGGTCGATATTTTTTAAATTAAAATCTCTTTTTTATAAGACCAGTACATAGTCATTAAATGATCGATATTAGTCAATTATTTTGGTACGTAATTGCTCGGTGCATGGTTTAAGACGTGTGTTTTTAAAAGCTAATTATGTTGCTTTCATGTGGTGGAATCAAAAGTTTTTTATGCGCAGTGGTTAATTAAAAAAAAAAAATCATAGTTTAAGCTTCAAAAAATGCAAATGATTATAGTTTGGCGATTCAAGTTTTTCAAAATTCTTAGAAATTGTCGGAGTCTTACATAATTACGAGTGATGCAAATTAGAAATGTAACAGATGAAAATTTCTTGTATTTTTCATATATTATACGCATCACCTTTTTCGCCTACACATGACCAAAATATTTCGATGAAAATAAAACATATGATCATATAAATAGTTTTCTTTTCAATTAAAAAACGATCGAAATATTTATTTTCCCATTTTAAATCCTTGGCAAAAGAAGATTTTTTATTGTACATTTTTTATTGTACAAAACAATGCCATGGTGTGAACAGCTTTTGTCACCACATCTTTGGGGACATATCTTAATCTAATTATTGATGTCATTATTTTTCTAAGTAACTTGTTGCTTCATCTTAATTTTCCCATTATTGTATAAAACTATCCATCCACCATGACAAATATCAATATCATTATCATCAAAACGAATAAAGCCAGAATTATTCATTTTTAAGGATTCATTTAGTTTTCTTTAACTGTCATCTAAATTAGTCAAATCAAACATTCATATAATATATAAATATATATACACAACATATATATATATATAAGCGTGAATTTTATAGAAACCAGAAATTATAAATCTTATGATATATTCTAAACTATTTTTTTTAAATTACACTTATGATGGGTTCCTTAATCCTCTCAGATGCGTATCCTTAAAGCATTCCACAAGTCTAACCAAGACGTATACACAATTATAATTCATTTTACAAACGTTGATGGTATTTGAGTCATTTCAAGTCTCAAAAGAAAAATATTTCTCTTTGCCTATATATTTCCGACACCATTTCATTGAACTTTCAACCTGAAACAAATAATCAAACAACAAAATAACAATGACGAAACTTCTTTTGATATTTCTCTTTTCTCTTGTTATTCTCCAAACTGCTTGTGGATTCGATTATCAGGACAATGAAATAGAGAGCGAAGAGGGCTTATCAAATCTTTATGACAGATGGAGGAGCCACCATTCTGTTCCTAGGAGTCTCCATGAAAGGGAGAAGAGATTCAACGTTTTCAGACACAATGTGATGCATGTTCATAACACCAACAAGAAGAACAAATCCTACAAACTGAAGCTCAACAAGTTTGCAGATTTAACGATTCATGAGTTCAAGAATGCCTACACCGGTTCTAAAATCAAGCATCACAGGATGTTGCAAGGACCAAAAGGCGGGTCCAAACAGTTCATGTATGAGAATGCATCCCGAGTTCCGTCCTCAGTTGATTGGAGAAAGAAAGGTGCTGTCACTGAAATCAAGAATCAAGGAAGTTGTGGTAAGTATAAAAGCAAATGTCTATTATTGAGAAATGCTAGAAGTGATGTTGCAATAATCTAATTTTTATTAGGGCCTCTTCCTTATCAAAAATGAATTTACAGAAAAGATAAGTATTAAAAACTTAATAGATAACTATTTCCAAAACATGCAAAATGGTGTTATATGAGATGTGAATATATAATTGACATACACTTACTAAGAACATAAATATCACGAGGTAATAGCTAAAAGAAATTATAAAAAAAAATCTCAGCATATGCATATATTTCTAAGATGCGCAAAGTAAACAATTTATAATATAGTTGGAAACTTGTAAACCGGAAACTTGATATATGTATGAATTAGTTGAATTTTATTAAGTATATTATGTGTCAATATAAATTTTAACAATATGTAGAAATGTTTGAATTAACAATATATTTTAAATTTAATTTTAACGTAATATCTTTGTTGATCTAATGATTTAAACTTGCTGAATAATTACCAGGAAGTTGTTGGGCATTCTCTACCGTAGCAGCTGTTGAGGGAATCAACCAGATCAAGACGAACAAGCTGGTCTCACTGTCTGAACAAGAATTAGTGGATTGTGATACTAACCAGAATCAAGGTTGTAACGGAGGTCTTATGGAGATAGCATTTGAATTCATCAAGAAAAACGGTGGAATCACCACCGAAGATAGCTATCCCTACGAAGCTATTGATGGAAAATGTGACGCTTCAAAAGATAATGGCGTGCTTGTGACGATAGACGGGCATGAAAATGTACCGGAAAACGACGAAAATGCTCTTCTCAAGGCTGTTGCAAACCAACCTGTATCTGTTGCAATTGATGCTGGAAGTTCAGATTTCCAGTTTTATTCAGAGGTAAAAAGAAAATTAATAAAATCGGGTTTTCTTATACTAAAGACTTCATATTTTGAGCATAATATAGCTACTATGCTTTTAGATTTGAACCGAAGAATAAAAAGATTAACTCCAATCCACATGCCATGTATATAACATTTGGTAACGTTTTGTAGGGAGTGTTTACGGGATATTGTGGAATAGAGTTGAACCACGGTGTGGCAGCGGTCGGGTACGGATCTGACTCACATGGGAAAAAGTATTGGATAGTGAGAAACTCATGGGGAGCTGACTGGGGAGAGGGAGGCTATATAAAGATTGAGAGAGGGATTGATGATTCGGAAGGGCGTTGCGGTATTGCGATGGAAGCATCGTATCCGATCAAGCTATCGGCTTCTAATCCTTCCCCGAAAGACGACGTCAAAGATGAGCTCTAGATATGTTATGTGGACACATTGTGTAAAACCATATTAATGGTGATCCCAATTTCTTGTCCATTCATGTTGTTTGTTTCGTCTTCATGATTTGAAATTGATGTTGGTTTTGGATTTGAATAAAAATGTCTCGTGTTTCTTTATCGGCCTTGTTTATTAATTAAGTTCAAAAGAGTCAGTAACACACTATATATAGCGAATAGGTTTTTCCTAATTATGCATTCTGCGGGGAGGCGTTGCGGTGTAACGGCTTCTTGAATGACGAAAACGGCAGCACATAATGATAGACTCGTAGAGGCATATAGCTAGTAACTGTATTTTTGAATCTTAATAGTTTTCTTTCTTGTTTATATTTCATTTCTTTTATTATCAAACTAAATCAAAATAGTAGACTACATGTTATGGTCAGAAAATAAAATAATATTAATTAAAGAGATGATATAGGCAACATATCAATTTGAATTGTCGACCATTAAACCGTTTTAAATTCTTTGTGTCGTAAATATCATATAATTTGAATTACTATAGTAAGTTTTGTCTCAATCTTGAAACGAGAAAACTAATTACATTTGAAATAAACAGAAGTATTTATCGTTGTAATAAGAGACAACGTGATGGGACGTAAATATGATTACACCGCACTAAACGCATCAAACGACATTGTTAGCCTTAACTCAAAAAAATCTGAAGAACTGTAGAATATATAGTTGGTCGTGCACTAGTTCACGACATAGAAAGGCAAAAGATACAACTCGATTACATAACGTGGTTTTCTGGTTTTGAACTCGATTTAATACAGCATCGTTCCATAAACACGACGTAGTTCTAACATGAACTACTGTCTATAAGGGTAAGGCATAAGGAACGTGGAGTCAAACCAACTCGAGCTTATTTGCTTTTGCATTACTTTGATTATAAAAACTTTCCATTGATATATCTATAATTTAATGAAGAGGACCCGACCCATCTTATCTTTACCATTTAAATCCACGGAAAATGGGAATGGGCGTGTCTAGTGTATTTCTACCAAATCTTTTTTTTTTTTTAATAAATACTTTTCAACTGTTTCTACCAAATCTAAATTCTCATATCAGTTAGAATTTAATATATATCATAAAGTTCGTCGCGTTTCACGTGTTTTAAGAAACGTATCCGTTCTTGCTATTGCCCCACGCACGATCTTTTCATACTACTTTCTCAATTAGTCGATCTCACGTACATAACGCATACACATGTATTAATAATTTAATATACACTGAGACACAAAGATAAGCTTTACTAGTTCTCGTGGTGAGGACTAGAATACTGCACGCAAGAGTAATTTACTGATGATTATTTTTGGTTCGAAGAAACTATTAGTGGTAACATAATCACATATAAACCAACTTAATATGCGGTCAAGCAGCTGACTCAACCATACTGAACTAGTTATATCGATAAATTGAATGTTATAAGAAATTTACAATGTTACGTTTTTTGGAAAGACTATTTACAATTTGATGATGTTATGAGTTTAATTATAACTACGGATGATGTGGTTGGTTAAAAGTAAATGGACTAACTCGGTTTAGTCTTGTCAAGACGAGACCATAATTTAGAGAATTTGAAAGGAAAAAAATCAGGGCTAGGTCCTATATGGACTATATAAAATCAATCATGCCACGGTTATGTTGTAACGCGTTGGTCAAACATGCAAATTTTGTGCGGTTAACTGACACAAACAGCCCGGTGAGCCACATGATTAGATCGGACTGGGTCTAAACCAGACCGGAACATTTCTGGTTATAACTCATTCTAATAAGCATTGGCCTTGGGAAAAACAAATGTTATATGTACCATGCCAATGATTACATGTACGTTTAAATTAAAAAAGTAGTGCAATCAGTCAATATTCCAAGGAAACAATATATATATATATATGTTCCCATCTCTAATAATTTCCTCAATCATATACCAAAAAGGTATAAACAGAACCCAAAATAATCAACAAGAAGAAACTAAAGAAATGAAACTTTTCTATACTGTTCTCTCATTTCTCTTCCTCTTCCAAGCATCTCAAGGATTCGATTTTCACGAAAAAGAGTTAGAGACCGAAGAGAGCGTATGGAAGCTATATGAAAGGTGGAGAGGCCACCACTCTGTATCCAGAGCCTCCCATGAGGCACTCAAGCGGTTCAACGTTTTTAGACACAATGTGCTCCATGTCCACAAAACGAACAAGAAGAACAAGCCTTACAAACTAAAGATCAATAGATTCGCCGACATAACTCACCACGAGTTTAGAAACTCATACGCTGGCTCTAATGTTAAGCATTACCGGATGCTCCGTGGTCCCAAGCGCGGATCTGCTGGTTTCATGTATGGGAATGTGACAATAGTTCCTAGTTCTGTTGATTGGAGAGAGAAAGGAGCTGTCACTGAAGTCAAGAATCAACAAACTTGTGGTAAGAGACTCTTTTCTTGTGGATTCTTTTTGGGTGATTTCTTGAAACTTTATGAACGTCTGATTGAAATCAGTGTGGTACGGCTCTGTTTTCTGTTGTTCTGTATTTGCTCTGTTTCTTAATTGATTGATCCGGATCGGTTGACCCAATTGAAGATTTGAGTTTCTATCTTACTTTGGATGTTCGATTTATCAAAGGATTTTTTTTTCTTCTAATTATTTGAACTGAGTTAAACATTTAAAGTGACATGTCTAAGATGAATCTGACGTTTCATTTGTTCTGTATTTTTTCTTCTAAAATCATATCACTTTTGCTCTGTTTCTGAATGAATTGTGACTATCTCGGAAATTTTGGAAAGTTCACATATTTTTTTATTTGGTTTCATCTTGATCCTACACTTGAGTTTTATTAAATCACTAATTTAGAAACTTAAATATCCAGGAAGTTGTTGGGCGTTTTCGACAGTTGCAGCCGTAGAAGGGATAAACAAGATCAGAACAAACAAACTAGTTTCATTGTCTGAACAAGAGCTCGTTGATTGTGACACTGAAGAGAATCAAGGTTGTGCAGGAGGTCTCATGGAACCTGCGTTTGAATTCATCAAGAACAATGGTGGCATCAAAACCGAAGAGACTTATCCTTACGATTCCAATGACGTTGAGCTCTGCAGAGCTAAATATATTGATGGAGACACTGTAACGATCGATGGACACGAACACGTCCCTGAGAATGATGAGGAAGCACTTCTCAAAGCTGTTGCTCACCAACCTGTCTCTGTAGCCATTGATGCTGGGAGCTCAGATTTCCAGCTTTACTCTGAGGTAAATCTTTTAATTAACTAGAAATACATTTTTTAATATAACTAATCACATCATTAAGATTAACTTCAGTATGTAACAATCACAATGCAACACAATACCAAATTGCATGCCAATGAACCAATCAACTGGTGTTGTGTTATCGGTCACATCATTTAAGTCTCATTGATCAATTCTCATTCAATATAGAATTAAAAGCATTAAATTATTACAAAGTTTATATAGCGATTGCAAACACTAATTTTAGTTTAAATTTTCGCCAGAAAACTAAGTTGTGAAGACTAAATTATATATCAATGTTAATCAGCCACTCAGTTTATGGTTTAGTATGCAAGCCTCTCTTAATCAACATATATTTAGAGAGAACATCATCTAGTCTATATTTATCTCCAATCTTAGAATGTTTATGGTATGTATAATAACTGACATTTTGTTAATTTTTATTGTGAACATAATCTAAAACATCAATCTTAATGAGACAACAATCTCCCAACATTTTTCACTATAGAAAACGTGCATGCATTCTATTGTAGGGTGTGTTTACCGGAGAATGCGGGACTCAGTTAAACCACGGAGTGGCGATTGTTGGGTATGGAGAGACGGAAAGCGGAACAAAATATTGGATAGTGAGGAATTCATGGGGACCGGAATGGGGAGAAGGAGGCTATGTTCGGATAGAAAGAGGAATATCTGAGAACGAAGGACGTTGCGGTATAGCCATGGAGGCTTCTTATCCCACCAAGCTCTCTTTGACTCCCTCTACTCATGAGTCAGTAGCTCTTGATGATGTTAAAGACGAACTCTAGAGACTCTGAGTCATTGAAGACTGAATTTCAACGATTCTTATGGTGATCTGACACTGAGTTTATTATTTTATGGATTGAGATCATATTTTATGGGGTTTCACTTTTCATCTTCAATTGAGACGATTTTTATGTCTTTGTAATTTTGGGCAACACATATATGCTTTGCGGGAAAATGGCGTTAAATATTCTACTTTTTGCAAGTTACATTCAATATCTGAGTATCCTCTACATAGTATATGAGAATTGAGAAGAAAAAACAGAATTGTACATTTTGCAATTGCAAAACTGTTTTACGATCCGTTGTTTTATGATCTCAATGTTTTACAAACATTATCCAACGGATTTGAGAAGCAAAAGTTCTGACTTCTTGCAATCATGCTAAATACATTAGATTTTATTTTTGTAATACACGTTAAATGCAAATTTGTGTAATTGCGGAAACAACGGATTGAAAATATAAATTTCAAAATTTTCGCCAAGACACTCAATTACGTTAAAAACGCCTCTTGTAAATCTCATAAACTCTAGAAATCATAATAATCATCCTTTTAATTGGCGAACATTTATTTATTTTGTATTACATGCTGACATTTTGAGATAAAGTGAACAAACAAATGTGACCACCTACACATAGCCAATTTAAATGGGTTTACTCATATATAAACAAAACCCTCTAAACCAATCAAAGGGTATATGATTATATACCCCTTGATAGTTCCCATAACCATACTACAAAAAAAAATCCAACTAACAAATACGATTATAAGAAAGGTTCTTAATTAATCTTCATTATTATCTACAAACCCAACTAGCTCCTTCCTGGTTTTGATTAAAATTTCTGCTTCCTCTTCACATTTGTTCTTCTTTGACTGACGTAACGAAGACATAGCTTTTGCAGTCACAACCCTTGTCACCAGAAGGTTCCACTTGGTGTCTTCACCCATCTTCTTGTCTTGTTCTCCCCTTTTCCTAAATTGCCTGCTCCCAAAAAGAGTTGAAAATGACAAATGAGATTCTAAATATCTACAAATTTCGAAAATCCAAAAAAAAACATCTACAAATTTCAAAAGGTTCCAAAAATTTGCAGCCGTCGGATTACGACCCATCATCAATTCTCATAGCAATTTGCAACACTTTTCTAGGTGGGTCATCACAAAAGTGTCAACATAAAGCGAAACTGTTTTTTTTTGTTACAAAACGTTGGTTTTTATTCTTAACATATAAAAACTCATGAATTTAAAACTCAAAGCTAATGATATATAATGAGTGGATTGTTAGTTTCAAATATGGGATTCCTAATAAAACATTATAAAGAAAATCTTTGGGCCATACCTGCAAAGAGGGACGCGACAAGATTCAGGTTGATCACATACAGAAGAATGGAGTCTAAAGAGTTGAAGCATCCGCTTGCAACGAAGACAACCTTTTTCGTTACTCCTCCTCTTGCATACAGCAAAGTGACGTATCAAAAGCTGGAGACCATAACACGTGGAAAACGCCTTACAAGGCTTCGACTTTTCCGCAATCGTTGACTTGCTGTTGCCTACTACGTTTGATGGACCGACCAACGTACAACCTTGGGTGCATATGTGCTCTATACACTCCATTGCCTCGCTTAGTTGCATGTAAAGATTCTGCTCCTTTCTGTGTCGTCGTCTTCTTTTCTTCCTCTGCATTAATTTATCATCCAACACACAATCAGAAAATTAGGGTTAATTAGGTTTATAAACCGAATTTAGTCAAACATGAGTTAATTGATAATCTAAACTTTTGTGCAACAATACCAAACTAAATAACCAGATATTTTAATATATTTCAATCATCTTTTAACTAACAGCAAACCAAATCTAAACGAAGCATAACCGAAAAAATAGCGTTTTTAATTTCGTATAATATTATAGAAACCAAACCGAACAGTAAAACCAAATGTAGTCCCTTTGGTAATAAGAAAAACAGAGACTTTGTGTTTCGAAATAAATAAGAAGTTTACCGATTCGGCGTCATCGATGAACTGGAGAATGTCGAGCTCAAGGAAAGGATCATGTTCCTGAAGAAACTTCCATCCTTCGGTTACTTCAACGGTCTTAAACTGCGAATGGATCAGACGCATAGATCGAAGGCAAACATCGGGTGCGTCGCAGAGCCGAGCCAGCTGGAGAACGTCGACTACGTTCTCCGCTGTTAACCGCTGTACGACGCCTTTTGAGCACCGTTGCTTCAGCTGCGTGACCATATAGACATGAGACAACGCTAAAAGATGGATCCCATATCTCTCCATCTCATCCTCCGTTAAACTAAAAAAAGACAAAAAGGGTATTTTAGTCATTTTCTGACAGCTATTGTTTCCCCAAGAATTAAGAGTCTGATTACTTAATTAGCCGTTGATTATTGCAAATCCGTGTGTACAAGTAAAAAACCATTCACATTCTGCTACATTTTCTTCTCTTTTATTTTATATCGAAATTAATCTATAGGTTTTATATTAAAAATGCTGGAAAAAACCATCGGTTTGAATTTTTATTTTATATCGAAATTAATCTATAGGTTATATATATATATATATATATATTAAAAATGCTGGAAAAAACCATCGGTTTGAATTTTCTACATATGAAATTTCAAGAAGAAGAACCAAACCAACCTAGAAGAATAGAGGAATTTGACAAAAACCGAAACGGCGTCGCACGGAACGCCTAGAATCTTGATGACTATCTTAGATCCACAGCCTCTATAACGTCGCACCGGTTTCCTGATGATGTTCATCAGTATCGGTGAAGCCGAAGCCTGCATTATCCACAAATTCAGCTAAACCAAACCAAACCGGAGAAACTTAAACCGAAAAAAAAAAAAAGATTAAACGAAATAATATCTTACCAGAACGCCGGAGTGTGCCGGAATCCGACGGTTACCGGAAGTAACGATCTCAACGTCCGTCGACGCCGTCATTAGATTATACGAAATTTTATCGGAGATTAACAAACATCCGTCATCTTCCGTTGTGGCGGGTACGGACATGGCGACAAGAACAGCTTCCATTAAATTTGCAGAGGTAAGTAGAAGAAGAAGAAGAGAGATGTGTGTGGGTTTGAATAGAACGGCATTTGGTACATTTCTGGTTTATATAGACATTAGCGAGGTGGGTCCCACCGTAACCTTTTGATTGCTTACGTGGCTTTTCGCAAATTATCTTTTATTTTTTTATTTTTTTTCCGTCTCTCTATTGTTATCTTCAGACGCTCGTGATCTGTTTCACTTTAGATTATTATCCTTTTTTCCTTCTTTTTTTTTGTATTTGTTAGGCCAGGATTTACGGTTCGGTTATTTTGGTTACGGTTCGGTTTTTGGTTTTGATTCACTGAAGTATTCGATTCTTTCAGATTTTATTTGGTTTCGATTTTGGTTTTTTTATTTATTTTCGGTTAGAAATCTTGTTCTTATATATAAAGCCCAAAATCATTCACAACCACTTATCCGTTCTCGCTTTCGTCCACACCCAACCACTTTCCAGTTTCTTCTTCTCCGTTCATGCATTGAATCTTCCACCTCTTCCTCATCGTCATATCGAAAATGACACTTGTCCTTCCTCTTTCTTAGTAATGCAACTCCCTAGGAGGCTCTGACGATCGGAGCAAGTGCTTTTTGGATCTCCGCTTAACACGTTGGAGTGTGTAGGATCTCAAGCGAGATATGTCTCGGATCGTGAGAATTTGAAGCTTGTGGTGTTTCTGTCAGTATAGGGAAGATCACGGAAGGCGCTTAGAGGTTGGGATCTTTGGGGTCCGTTTTTTTTTAATTGTGTTCTTGGGTCTGACTCTTTCATGGTCAGCTTCCGTTAAGAAGGTTAGCTCTTAGATCATCGGAGAGATTATACTACTTTTGCATTGGCTAGTTTCTTAGCTTTGAGCTTGTGTTGTGAAACTATGATCTGGAACTTTACCGTTTCGGTATCTGATAGAGTTCTTTAGAAGTAGGAGTTTCAAAACGGGATAAAGATAGCATTTCACTTCATTGCATTAAGATTGTTCCTTTGATTGTGATTTGTTAGATTATAGATGGAACACGATGACGAAAAACGAGGACTGAGGGTTCCATTGCTTCTAACTTTATTCTTAGGCTATAATTTGGGATGATTTTTATGTTTTTAGTGTTTATTTCGGTTAGCCGAAAAAACAGAAATAAAACCGAACCGAACTACTATTTCGATTTATTCGGCTAGAATTTTCATTGCCGAAAATAACTATTTGTTATTGTGACGGAACTAGCATTTTTGGATAAAGAGATGAAGCTGGATTTCTCTTATTAACAATACTTTATAACGAAGAGAAGAAATCATATACAAATTTAACTTCTATAAATCAAAACGAACTAAGAAACTCATCGTAGAACGAAACTTCCTAATATAGTATTTGACTAGGGACAAATATCTGAAAATTGAAGTAGATGGAGTTTTGGATAACTCTTCGTAAGTTTTTTTTTTTTTTGGTCCGTAAAGATAACGAACTTTTGTTATAAAATTATTATGTAACTATGAACTTTAAATTTCCAACCAGATGCTCATATATTTGTTTAGATACTTTAAATTAGTACAATGTTTTAATTTTTTATCAAAAATCACTTGAATATTACAACGTAATACGATTGTAAGAGCGAAACCACAATCAATTTTTTTTTTTTTTAAAACTTTTTAATGATAATAAATCCAAAAGAGGGATTCAAACTGGAAAAATTAACTAAATTTGTCTATTTGTCGGTGAAACTCTGACAAAATTAATGGTAAAATTGAGATAATCAAAAATTTTAAATTTCCGTAAAAAAGAACGAAATTGAGTCACAATCAAAAAATTTATTTTCCGTTGCGTTGTGTTTTGCATTTGAATATTTAAATATGATGTATGAGAAAAAAAACACTTAATATTCACCTTTAAATTACATACAATATAATTTATTCAACAAAAAAATTACACTCAATATAACATAAAAATGAAAAGAGAAATACAAGAAAAAAAGAATTGCGCTCGTACTTTTGTTTGAGTTTGAAAAAAAGAAGCAAAAAAATATCATGTAAACAAAATAACAATCAAGATAACAATACCACTATAACAAAGTTAACAAAAGCATCCGCACATTTGTTGTGGAGTTTTAGATAAATGTCTTTCACAAAAGCGTTTGAAGAGAACCATTCCAACAATTTCCTCAAATACTCCCGAATTTTGTTCTGTTACAAAAAAATATTCGTCAACTCTTAGCCAACTATTTTTACACAACTAGCTATTCTCGGATGCTGATTAAGATATTTTCCTGTTGCTGATCAATATATTTTTTCTTATCAATTCCAGATTGTTGATGGATGTATCAAAGTTCTACGAAGAAGGTTACACAAGCTTAGGGTGGTTAACCGGAGGGTTTAACCGAGCAACCGAAGGAGATTTTCTAGAGATCGAAGGGACCGAAGAGCTTCTGTTCGAGACGATAGGAGGTGCATCATACTACTTACTCAACCTACTTATACTATCATGATTTTATATATTATCATGATTTTCACTTGAGATAATTATTTTATATAGTATAAAATTTTATAGATAAAGTTATTTAATTTACCCATAAATTACAAAAAAAAAATAGATTGGATAGTTTGTTTTATTAGTACTAAACTCAATCATAATAAGTTAATTTTACTTTATTATTATATATGTAAATTATTTACAGTCCTCTAGTTTCGTAACAGTTGATGTACAAAATAAATTTACACAAGATCTTGTTCATAGCTATAAACTAATGTTTTTGTTTTTTCTTAACGTATATTGAATAAAAACCGAGTCCAGATCTAAAAGTACATTGACACAATAACCTTCGAATGGAATCCAGTAAACTACAAATTCTCACCGAAGCATTTACTATAATGATATCCACCTGAGCGGAAACTGAATTATAAAACTTAGCTAAAGAATGTCTCAAACGTTTTCTAATACTCGGACTGCCCACTAACACAAGCTCAAGTATGTATTTCTATAGCTTATGTTTGCTTTAAACATTTTAGTATCACCGACTTGGTATAACATAAGAATCTAACATCAGCTCAATCTTCTATTTAATTTGTGAACTGAGTTGAACCAACGGTGCACCACTGTCCGTATTATATTTGCCAACATTATGGAAATAAGTGAAAACATAAGAGTATAATTACTTTTCTGAAAAAGCGACTATTATAAGGTTGCTTTTGTTTGTGATCCCGGAAAACAATACGACCTTTTGTTTCATGTAGGCAGATTTATGTTTGCTTATGTATCTATCCAATGTGGAAAGTGAAATAACCGGGACCAATATTTGGTTTTGTCGTCAAAGGGCTCTGTTTATTAAAATCTAGAAAAGCCGGTTATTGCAATAAACCGACCTTTGCCTCTTCCCAAAAGCCACCCTCCTCATCCCTCGTGGCATTTTGTTCTCTTCCAATCTTACCAGCCTTCTTGTATTGCCACCTGTGATCCTCTTGTTTATCCGTTGCGTGACACAATTTTTGTGTTAACGAATTGTGTTCGATTAAAATATTTTTCCATATGATCAATGAAAACATAATTTTTAAATCGAACGCTCTTATCCCTTTTGGTTATATTTCTAACTATCTTAGTAATAGCTTTCAACTCCTATTGTCTTATCGAATATTTTCTTTATAATCACATATATTTACTGTATTTTTGAAAAAAGTATTTCATTAAAATTTTCAATCAGTCTAGGTAGAACTATAAACTATTAAATAATAGTGTTTTATTTTATGTTGGTAGAGAAACCCTACTATTTATATCTTCTTCAAAGAAAAACTCATTTTTTAGGTAATTGACATATATTCTATTTTTTTCGAAAACATAATTTTTGAATTCATATGCACGAAAACATTATGGACCCAACGCTTATAAGGAACCACAAAATGGTTAAATAAACAATTAAAATTTTGGCGAAAAAAATCATCATGAATTTAGGAATAATAAAAGTACAGAGATTGTATAGGCCGATTGTTACGTTGGATTTGGGGAGTAAGTTCGCCACATAAATGCTGATGTGTTAGATATTAGGCTTCGTGCAATGATTATCTTCAGGGGGTGGTGTAGCTTGGAGCAGCATATCACGCCTCGTGGAAAATGATCATTGGAACTGTCTTGGTTGGACTTTGGGGTTAACGTTTTGATCTCACGTCTAGGCCATTAATTCATAATTTGAAACCATTTTACTTTTTGATGTTGTTTCATAATAAACACAGTTTTAAAATTAATAAGGTGTATCGTATATATTAATATGTGTGAAAACACTAGTTAAAACGAAATTTATAATAAAAAGAGGGAGTTTTTATTTATTATTAAGAAAATTAAATCACTCGGCCAACTTGTAAAAATTCATGATAAAATATCTTACTTAAATAGCTAATATATAGTTTCCTTTGTTTCCAATTTTCTTTTGCATATTTTCGATTAATCAGAAAGCTTTTCGTGTTCTACAAATCACATAAAGAATTAGTATTTGAGCTGTAACTCTTGATATATTTTGTTTGATATAATGTTAGTCATGTTGATGTATCGCCGTTCACATAAGTATTCACAAATGGCTCATTATAAGACAAAAAAAAAAAATCAAATGGCCCATAAATTGGTCGGTCGGTCCGTCCAAAAAAACAAACAAAAAAAGTGGTCGGTCCGTCCCATAAATTAGTAGATTTGATTAAAGTTCTCTCTCATTGTTGGTAGAAAAAAAACAGAAATAAAAGTCGTAGATCGGAGATGTCCATCTCCCATATTATTGGTTGATTACTTTATCTAAAAGCTAACTTCATTATACTAATTGATGATGATCCTGTCCGCATGATATGTGGAGGACCAAAAGGTCTCCTTTGGATCTCACTCGTCCTTATGATATATATATATATATATATATATAAATTTACAATACGTTCATTACTTTATATTTGATGTTAATCTATTTCTTCTGTCATGCAAAATTTATTTTCATGGGATTCGACTTTAATTATATTATTCACTAGTTGAAGATTAAACAACAAAAGTGGTTTCTTAGAGATTTAACTAAATTATATTGTAATTTAACTAGATCGATTGCTTTAGGGTTTACTCGTATACAAAACCCAAAGAATATAGTTAACACACGATAACATATACTAGTTGTTAATTATTTGTGGGATGTCAGAATTGGGTTATTGATGATAAGATCTATGTATTGTTAATAGCAAAATTTCTATCGGTTATATACTATTGGGATGTACCAATATGTCATTAGAATGCAATAGTAATGTGATAAAAGAAATATGTTTGGTTCAATTGTGATGTTATTTATCAATTTGCATGAAAATATGTAAAGCGAATACAAACGAGTCTTTTTGGATTTGAAGTTGCTACTTGCTAGTTATCATGATTTGCTTTCACTTATTTTATCACCAATATCAGCAAATTTGTCCGGAAATCTCTGTCACTGATAATGATATGTTTATTCTCGTTTCTCAGGCGATTTCTCTCATTCAATAGTAACAATCTAATGACACTAATAGTTTCTATCAAGTTTGATGGGGAAGAACAATTTGATGATGATTGTGGATATACTCTTAAATTTTGACCAAATCTAGCTAATATCAAAATTTATTTCTGACCAAATCATATCTGGTTGGCCGTTGACCTTTCCTCCCTTGGTCTTCGGAGTAAGTGACGCTCACACGACATAAACAATTTCGATTATCTGAATAATTTCTTTATTCCTGGTCGTAATATATAATTCTAACTCTAGTTTTCTTCTTCCAACTAGATGTTATTGGCTAATGAGATAACCTTCTTTATTTTGATATGGACACACACAAAAAATATTATCATGTACTTTTAGAACGAGTTTAAGTATTTTAGCTTAAAAGAATATCATGCATTATATTATAATTATATATTACAAATACAGTTAATTCAAATCATTTAATAAAAATATATCGATGTATAGTCAACTATATTGGTGCCCATAATGAAGTTCCCAATAACAAATCACACACCTTCCGTTTCACGTTTCACATTTCACATTGTGTATCTTCTTATAATTATTTCCTTTTCTTTTTCTCAAAATAAATGTCATTTTAGATTATTAAAGTATGGAAGCCTCTTGATCAAATGATCAAAAGTTAAAAAGTTTTTACACTAGGTCTGAAATTTGATTCCTAGAAAACGCAATTTTTTGCAAATTATTGATGTAAAACTTATCAGAGATTCCAAAATACTACAGGTAGAGCCGTAATTCGTAGTCTTGTGTATTGTGGAGAGAGCTTGTCTATTGAATATCGTACATGCAGAACCGTCTGTTGTGGATCCGAGTGTTGCAGAAAAAATTGCATCGTGGAATCATTATTTGTATTATTCATCGTATTAATATGTTGCATGTACTATATCATCGTAACAGAATTAGATTAAATATTTCTAAAGATAACGTAACAGATGAAAAAATTATTAAATATATGTTGGCATAAATTACCTAATTCAACCTCAGGTCTAATTAAGAGTGTACGAATATTGTTTTGACAGATGGAACCACCATTTCAAGACTAGTTGTCAAAAGCACGTAACGACAACGTGTGTTCGAATGACTCAAGTATACAAATTTCACGAATAAGTTTCTGAAATATCTAAGAGCATCATTATTGGAGAAACCCATATGGGTTTCTAAAACATTTTTTTAATATTAAAATTTAAGAAACCTTTAAGAAAGAGTTTCTTAAGTCTCTTAAATAAGAAACTTTGTGATGGGTTTCTTAAGTTTTAATATTAAAATAATCAAAAAAAATTATAAGAAACCCATAAGAACCCCATTAAAAAACCCCAATGGAGATGGTCTAAGACAATGTGGTCAGTAAACATAATTTGAATCTCTTCATCGTTGAGAGGTCAAAATCATTGTTTTCTTGGGCTTATGTGACCGTAAATTGGGCCAGGCCCACATAATGGTCGCCGCGTGGTCAAATAAGTATCACGACACTAGAAGTTATCGAACGGAAAGTAAAAAAAAAACTGATATTGCCTGTTTGGTTTGGATCCGAGATGGTTCCTTCCAACGAGACAGCGACCGTACGAGTCCTTTGCCAAAAGCTGCTTCTCTCGGCGAACCAGCCTGCAACTCTGCAATGGCTCATTGGTTCCCCATTTTTCCCGTCTTTCACCGTCGTCTCCACCTTCCGATGTATCCATCACTCTCCTGATTTCCAGCAAGAATCTGGTAAGGAGAAAGCCGTTTCTACACTTAGATTATGTCGATTAATGGAATCGGAATGTTCAATTGCATCATTCATGTTTTCGATTACGAAAGTTTTTAAGTTTTTATTCATGGATCATTATGTTTTATAACTGTTGTCATAGAGTGAGGAATTAAGAAACCAAGTAGCCATCTTTAAACTTGTCCTCGATGATTCTTATTAGGCCATTGAGGTCAATAAGATAGCTCTTTTGGGATTTGTATGAGTTTGTGTGTTGAATTGTTTCAATTAATCATTCTTGTAAAAAAAACCAAGCAGATGATCTCCGGAAGTTGTTACCAAAAGGTTTTGAAGTCATTGGAGGTCTGATAGTGGGAGATTCTGATGCTGAGAAAAGCGCATTTGAGGCGGTTAGAGCAGCTCGTAGATTGCGAAAGCATTTATCTGAAGGTGGAGAGTTAGATGATGAAAAGATTGTTGGGGCTAGCTGCGATGCAGAAACCGGTACCATTCACTTTTTCATCTCGAAAACTGAAAAGGCAACAAAACTAGAGCCTGTAGCTTCTGCTGTGTATGAGGATAAGTCTGGAAAGTATTTATGGGAGACCGGTTGCTTGCTTCACTGTGAGCTTCCTATCAAATTGCCATTCTATTTTCCCGCAAGCTCGCCCTCTGGTATGATTTTAAATTTCTGTTATTTGTCTTCAGTTTTTGGTTGCATGTGTTATTTTTTCAAGTTTACTGGTATCCTTTTTCCAGATGCGAAGGAAATGTTTTCAAATGCAATTGATGCAGTTGTTACTCAGTTCAAAGAACCATATGTTGCATACATAGCCGAGACCTTAAAGAAAACTTCTGGAGATGTTCCAAAGCCAGTCGTCCTCCGTGGTAAAGATTTGGGTTTTGGTGCTGATGCATCAAACATTAACCGTCTTCCTGCTGCTGACCAAGTATCTGACATTAAGATGTTGTCATGTTCACATTTTTGTCTGAACAGCAAAACTGCTGCAGCAGTAAATTCAGCTGAGGTAAGTAAACCGGGAATTTCATAAATTCATATCGCTATCTGCGTCGCTACCATCTGGCCTTAATGTAGTTTCTCCTCCCCTGAAATTTCTTCTTCTTAGAATGCAGATAAAATCCACATATCTGTTCTGGTTAATAGATCTGAAAAATCTCCAACCTGTGGTGCCCCTGCTGCAGAATATTTTCCAGGTAATCACTTTGAATTTAGATTAGTTTATTAAGAATGTGTTCAGGCACTAAGATTGTGCCTGTAATGTGTTCTTATATATTAAATTGTTACTATTCTCACAGCTATGGAAGAAGCAAGGCTCATTGTTGTTGATTTGAATCTTGATGTACTTACTTATGCACCCAAGGATCTTCCACTAATGCACGCGGTCTCAAATTTAGTTATTCCTGCTTTGGTTGATCAGCTATATTCCCTGAAGAAGATTATCTTACCATACCTCTTGATGGTGCATCCTCAGGTAGGGCTACGTTTTCTTCTTTTAGATACCTAACACAGTTTTTCCCAAGTTATATTTCCTGCAGTAACATTTTGTTGGATCAGGTGGTGCCATCATAGCCAGTGAGATAAAATGTTATTTAGTCATCTAAAATTGCAGTAACATTTTTTCCTGACTATCTCAAAAATTGCTTTGCTTTTACCAGTTGCGTATCTATCACTTCAATCCACCTGGAGTATTACATCCAATAACGACTATATACGAGCTTAACTATGGGGAGACTGAAATGAAGCAAGGTATCTATTGTAATTACGCTTAAAAGAGTGTGCTACATAGTCATGCGAAGATTGAAATGATATGTATTCCTTTCTTTGAGTAGAGTATAGGAAATCTTCAGAACTATTAGCTTAGCATTCTGCTATATTTTTGAACTAGCACCTTTACACAAATTTTGATCCTCTTAAAACCTTTTTTTGGGGTCACAATCCGCTAAAACTTTTATCGCTGTCTCATTTATAATATATGATATATAGTTCTTGATCTTGACTTTCTTTGCAGTCGATGTTAGAAAATCTCTACACTTGAGGCTTGGTCTGCCACTGGATCGTCCACTCCTAAGAACTGCTAATGCCTTGGCTTTGTCTGTGAATGATGACTCTAGGAGTAACATAAAAAAAAGGGGTACATGGATCTGCCTAGTTTTTTTTTTTCATTTTCTCTTTGTATCTCAATAGTTGCAATGACTGTAATTGTTAAATTACATGGGCACTGCCAGGTTCCATCTTGCTCAAAGATGTGCATATTGGAATCCCTAGCAGCGGAGGTTAGCACTATGTATGCCTTTGTTTTCGTCGTTCTAGTTATTCATTCTATTAATTTTGCATCTTTTAATGCAGTCTCGGAGGGTGTGGCATCTCTTATCCAAGGTTCTTATGAGTATTATCATTATCTTCAGGATGGCTTTGATGACTCGGTATATCATTTCTCATTCTTCCAAGGTTTCGAAATACTGTGTCAATCCAAAAACCTGATACTAGCTGATGATAAGGGAAGTGAAACAAAACTAAAGCAGAAAATAGGGAATAATCGCTTTGTGCTATTTAACTGGAATATTTTATAGTCCTTTCACCGGAAATTGGAGTTCTTAAATGATTACTGGCACGATATCTAGTTGTGGTTTAAGTCTTGCAATTTCATTGTAGAAAGTTGGAAATAGTGTCTCTATTTCTGATACTAAATTTCTCTTGCTGTGCCAGGGATGGGGCTGTGCTTACCGATCATTGCAAACTATCATCTCCTGGTTCAGACTTCAGCACTATACATCCATTGCTGTTCCTTCACATAGGTATGAAACAATTTCTCGTGAATAAAACTCACGGCTCCTCTTCATTTCTCGATCTGCTAAGTACCACTCTTTGGATTGTCAGGGAAATTCAGCAGACACTCGTGGAAATAGGTGACAAGGATCCTTCATTTGTAGGATCGCGCGAGTGGATCGGTGCCATTGAGTTGAGTTTTGTGTTGGATAAACTTCTTGGTGTAAGTCTTCTACGCTAAGCTTCCTTGTTCAGTTATGTTCTGACATCTGAATCATCTTAAGACAAGAATCTGATAGTAGAGTTTCACCGTCCACTCGAAATTGGAGCTGTAAAAGTCTATACGTTTTAGATAGAGTCAAAAACCCTACATCCCTGTATATTTTATCGACGTTAATAAACTCTTGATGTCTTTTTCTTACAGGTAAGTTGCAAAATCATGAACTTCAGATCTGGATCGGAGCTCCCAGAGAAATGCCGTGAGTTAGCTATGCACTTTGAGAACCAAGGAACTCCAATAATGATCGGTAAGTCAAGCCAAATCACACTGATATTTAGCAAAAGTGAAGCTTAAACTCTATATGTAAGGGATCACTCGACTAGTCTTTAATGTGAGGTAACAAACCTCTTAAGAAAAATCTGATACGATCCAAACCAAACAGTGAATTCCTTCAGTATTAGAACCTTGGCTCGGACATCACAAACTGTGTGTTGTGTATTGGTTTTTGCAGGAGGTGGGGTTCTTGCATACACCCTTTTGGGAGTGGATTACGATGAAGGAAGTGGGGATTGCGCGTTCCTGATTCTGGATCCGCATTATACAGGGAGTGAGGATCACAAGAAAATCGTCAATGGTGGATGGTGTGGGTGGAAAAAAGCTGTTGATAGCAAAGGAAAGAGCTTTTTCTTGCACAATAAGTTTTACAATCTTCTTCTTCCTCAGCGTCCTAACATGGTTTGATTCTCATTTTCTTACATACCAACAATTAGTATTTGTCTTATCACAGTTCTGTTTTACTTTTGAGTGTACTCTTGTCTTTTGATAGCCCAAATATGAAACTTTAATATCATGGAGTTTTTATAGAAAATTTAACTTGAGTTTTGTTTCTTTTTGGGTTTGTTACAAAAGATAAATCCAAAATAAACCAAATTGATTTAGATCTATCACTTTATCGGCTTTCAGATTCGCTGTTAGATGAATCGTTAAACGATTACGGATTACGTGCGTGAGTGTGGAGCACGTGGATTAGAGAGACTCAAAAGAAATAGAATATTACAAAAACTTTGAAAACTACATAGAGCGCCCCCACCCCCACCCCCTCCTCACACACACACATTTTTAGCCTAATATTTGTATGGGCCGCCTAAATTTCAATTGGATGCTATGAGAAATCTTACTCTGTATTTAAAAATGACCAAGGAATTATTCGATTTAAATAGGATCTGAGAATTTGTCTTGAAAAGAAGATATTTCAAACCAGTAAAAGGTTTAGGGCATAGTTTATTGAAAATTAAAAGCATTATTTGATGACGTGTAACTTGTCAATGCATACGTGACCTAGGGATACCGTTTTTAACCACGAGGAGGCTAAGAAAGCTTTGGTAATGGCGATGGAGAAGAAGAATGACCGGATGCTTAATCTTTTGCAGGAGTGTATTACTGAAGGGATCATTACTACTAACTAAATGACGAAAGGGTTTGGTCGAATCAAAGATAGTCTTGATGACTTATCTTTGGATTATTCCAAACGCGGAAGAGAAATTTAACTCGTATGTTGTGCACGCTGAAGAGAACGGTTGCCTACACCGCGATTTTGTGTGTTCTATAGATTCCTGACTGATTCTGAATCTTTACATATATTATGGTATGTAAAAGATGAAGATGGTTGGTTTTGGGTGTTTGCAAATTCTTCTTTGTACTGATCTTACTGGTTTCTGACGAAGTGTACTTTTTACATAGGTTCTTACGAAAGTCTTATCACTTTTAGTTGTTCTTTGCTCACATGTCTATGTTCTCTGAAACTTTCCCAGCAATGATTCTTACAATTTGGTATATACCCATGGCATGGCGTATATACCCAATTATTCTAATAGTTGAACATTGTATACACGCATGCATACAGCCCATTCTCGATGTGAAGAACGCTTCATTCTAAAGGCTTGGAATAATTGCAATGTTGTTAATTGTAATCTATGCATTGATGTCTACATTTGCTCCCGTAAATGTCGCCATCCCTTTCGTTTGAGACTTTAGTACACTTGTATCAATATCTTGCTCTCATACATAATTCGATATGGGTTTTGATTCGGTTATAGTTTGAGGTTTCGATTTTATTTTTTTATCGTTGATCATAATCAGTTTGTAGACATTGCATGCAGATAAATATGTCTGAAATTCAACGTAAATAGCCCCAAACACAACACATCGACTCAAACAGAGGCTTTTCTACTCTCACTAGCCTCTTCTTCCCCAATCAAAAGTGACTTGATGATCTTATCAGTCAAACCTTCCACAAATGGTAACAAATGTCCTGATCCAGAGATTTCATGGTAACGAATCCATGGCAGCTTTGACGCGATACACCGTTGAAGCTTCACCGGCACAAACTTATCCTCGTCGCCTTGCCATAAGTAAACCGAGCCATTGTTGTTCGGGAATGGATCTTGAAGATCTAATGGACCGAATCCCCAGCTTGAAAATCCGACATTCAAATCTCTGTGTAGGCTTACGTAGTCACCTTGTTGTCTTGTGTATGCCTGGAAAAACACAGCATTTGATTCAAAATCATCTTCAATGATATGGAAACCGAACCAAACTGCACGAATGTTTTGCAAAACCGAATCCAGAAATCGAAAAAATCAAAACAAATCAAACCGAACACCTAAATATGTGCTTGTACCCGATTTGGATTGACAAATCCGAGTTTAGACAAGATCTCCATGTCCTGACGGGAGAAAATAATGGGATTACCAGCAATCACATTGGAGAATGGGAACCATTTCTGAGTGTTCCACCAATATGTAAGCCAAGGAGCATAGTGAGCTACTCGAAGTGCCCATTGATCTGCAGGATACATAAGAGAGAACACTTCTCTCGTTACGTCTCCCGGTAAGTTTCTCCACCAGTAGTTAATCGCCGGAGCTACAAGTGCCGCCCCTGCTAACCTGTTAACAAAGTCCATAACCAAAAAACCCACACTTCACAACACATCTTTGCCATTGTTTCAAGATCAATGTTAAAATCTATTCGTCACATCAAATCATATAGAAAACAAACAAGACAAACTCAAAAATGCAGTACCTGTGAGGAATGTAGTTAAGGCATGCCCATGTAATTCCACCACCCATGGAGACACCAAAGAGATAGAACTTAGGTCCTAGTCCTAAACCATCAGCCAGCTCTTCTATATCCAATGCTATGCTTCTCGGTGACCCATTCGGGTTAGGATCACTCTCACCATAACCAGGACGGTCAAAAGACACAAGGTATATCCTCAATTCCTCCACAAGAGCCTAAAAATTATGCACAAAGACACCATTGTTAGTCATTAACTTCACCAAAGACACAAACTTTGACCTTTTTTTTACATGCTATCAATGATTGAACAAACGGGTAATGAGGAATTTCGCCGGAAAACTTACCGGCGATAAGAAATTGGCGAAAGGCGAGTCGTGCATACAAGAGTCGAAGCCATGGATAAATATGATCTTGAACTTAGCTTCGTCTCTAGGGATTCCGAATTCCCTGTAAGCCAGATGTCTTCCGTCTCTCAATTTGATCCTCGGCGATGTCACGGCGGCACCGCCGGAAGAGCCGATGACTTTCGGCGGTGGTGGTTGGATTGATTGATAAATCCATGCTAAAGCTCCGACGAACGTAACCAGGAGAATCGTTTTCAGATAACCTGCATAATCGAAGAAGCAAGAACATTTCCAGAATTTGGTTTTGGGTTCATAACTTAATAAATTACTAAACAATCCTTAAAACTGTTTTTGGTTTTTCTGTGAAGATTACTGATTTTTTTTTTTAGAACGTGGTGATTCAAGGATAAAAGCGGATAATTTATCAGTGAAAACTACGTAGAAGAAAAAATACATTATTCTAGTTTTAACCAAAAATATTTATTAATTAAAACACATGCTATTAGATTTAAGTTGGTGTTACCAATACACCGTATCAACCTTTTTTTTTTTTGCGTCACCAATACCGTATCAACTTTATGAATTGAATCTGAACTAAATTACCTGAATCGAAACCCAAAAAAAACATTACAATCAATATTCAATACCGTTTTATCAAAATCGAATTTGGTCCGATCAAAACTAACCGAACAAATCAGATTATTGAAAATTTATATATTTTTGAATAAATACGTAAATAAAATCAAACAAATATAGTATTAATGCATTTGTTACATTTAACAAAAGACTTAAAACCAAACTGAACTCGAACCAGCAACTAACTGATATGTTAGGTTCAATTTGGATTAAAATAGTGAGGGAACAAAATAATAGCTTTGCGATCTAATCCATCCAATCATCCAGATAACACTACTGCTTAGATAAAATGGTGATCTGTAAAATCAATTAAGAAAAAAATATATATATATATATTTTTTTGTTATTTGCAATAGTTGTTAAAAAAATGTTTTTTTACAGAAAATACAAGAAAAATGAGGGAAAGAAGTAGATGTCTGATGTCTCCTTCTAACATCCACACAATTATTATCAGCTTAACAAAAAGAGAGAGTCTCAGATTTTTTTTACTGCAAAAGTGAGATGGAACATAAACAAGAACAAAAGAAAGATGAAAAATACAAAACCCAGATTTTAATTACCAGAAGAAGAACTTTGTTCAGTGTTGTTTCTGGTGTGAGTTCTTGCAGAAGCTGCAGATTTCTTCTCCCTCTCTGTTCCTGCTTCAGACATTTTCTCTCTTTCTCTTGAAAATTTTTCACGGAAAGAGAGTGAGAAAAACCAAACAACAGTAGCAAAGTTTGGTGGAGGCAGTAGCAAGATCTTTGATGAGAACTTGCCTCTTTATGGTTTTTTGTCCTTATTTATAAACATGAAATTAATGATATTAAACTGGATATTAATTTAATTTTGTATCAGTAAAGTAAAGATACGTACGTGACTTTCCGATTCCCATGACAAGTTTAATACTCCCTCCATTTAGTCATTCTAACATTTTTCACACAAATTAAGAAACAAGGTAAAAATACTTTTATATCCCTAAATTATTTATGTAATCACAAAAACTCTTGCACTTCTATTTAATTGAGTCAACAATCATTATATTTATTTGAGGTTAGAAAAAAAATGTTTTGTCAAAATTTGTATTGATATTAGAGAATGACACTCTTTATGTAAAAAAAAAAAAAAGGTTAGAATGACACTTATTTTAAAACAGAGGGAGTAATTAGTAATTGCGATAGGATTATAGGAACTTGGACGACTCAAAGAGTAAAGTGAACACCCAAAAACATGACTTTTGAAATGTTCTCAAATTTCTTGCTTCATTCTTCGATCTTTGGTCCACAGTTTCGTTTACAATATTTTTTTTCCCTTTCAGCCAAACCAATTTTCTTGATATTGTGTTGTGTAAACTTTTCCTTGAGTGATGTACGTAGTTATGTTTCATATTTAACAAAAAAGATATCAAGTTTTTCTAAAATTACAAATTTTAAAAGTTTTCCGTTTTTTTTTTTTTTAGGATTTTGTCATTTATGTATTTCTTATTTATCATCGTAGTGAGTTAAGTAAATAAAATTGTACCACGCTAGAGTAGGGCCGATAGTGGTTAAGGAGGACATCAGTGTGGTGTCTTCCAATAAACATTTAATGCTTAAGAGTTAAGACACAAATAATTTGAAAATAAGTGAAAGAGAGAATTAACCACATGATGATATGCGGTTTATTCTTAGATTCAAGTGTTTAAGTTCATTTATATGAGTTTAATTAGTAACCCGAACTGTTGGTGTATTATACCGATTTAATAATTACCAATCATAAAAACGTTACTAAAAATGATTCTTTCGGTTTTTTATACCGTTTTTTCGTAACGCTACTTTGTACTGTTTTAAACTATTTTTTATATTGTTTATTGTTTTTTCTACTCGGTTAAAATCTTGTACCGTTTAATGTTACGAATGGAAATTAACTCGAATTTGTTTAATTCTTATATCTTTAGCAGATACTATAGATTTCAACTAGATTTGGATATCGGGCCAATACATTTTTTTAAGGTGGATGTTATTCATTTTTCGATTTTTCTGCAAGTATCACGTGGATAGTAATTTCAAAATTTCAATTCGATTAGCTCATTTAGAACATGCTATGAGAGCAACCATGTTTGTTAGATTAGAGCAATGATAAATGATGTATTCTATATCTCATCGACGAGGCTGCATGATATGTTCCATTGGCTGTTAGACCTTAAAAAAATAAAAGCTCGACGTTAGCTTTTCTCATGTTTGGTAGTTTTGAGATTGTTGAAATGGATTAATGTGGAGGGTAAATATTTGAGAGGTTTTTTACGAGTTCAAAAGATCTATGTATTCTATCGTGATTAGCGGATATCTAATATATGAATAATATTTTGACAAACAAATACATGCAGTTTTTTTGGAGGATATTAATATGATATCAATATACTGTATATCATATATTTTGATTATTTTTGAAATGTTATAGTTTGATGATATTACCACGAAAAAAAAAATGATTAGCCTCGTTGAAATAATTTTAACCAAAAAAATATAGAACCAATTGCTCATATACTCCACAACTTCAAAATCATTTCATTTTACTCTTCTCTATTTCAATTTACTCTATTTCAAGTTACTCTCAAGTGGAGCCAACATAAAATTCTAAAACAAAAATCCACAAACTACCTCTCTTCTCACACGCTCACTCACACTCTAACATTAAATATTAATTGTTTCCATACAAATGAGATCCACACCAACCTATCTATCTTCATTAAACAACCTCGTACGGCCATCTTCTTCATTAAACAACCTCGAGCTCGCCTCTCTCATCCTCTCCTATCCGCTCCTCTTCGAACTCTGTCCGCTGTCCACCGGTAGAAGAAAGAGTTGAGTTTCGCCATCAAGCTGCTTGAAGGTTTTCGTTTAAGACAGAAAGATTTGAGCTCGCTTGATTCGCTCAAGCTGTAATGTTCATCATCGTTTGAGTATATGAGCATGGGTTAGTGACGGTTGGTGAATCGTATATTGGCATTACTATGAAAATGGGTACTACTGACAACCGATATTAAGCAATTATATACAACGATGCAAGACATAAGACGATATGCGATATAATCGCTATTACTAAGAAAACATGTATTACTGACATAACTGTTATTACTAAAAAAACATGTATCACCTATATAACTGATATTACTAAGAAATTGAGGAATGTTGAATTTTATTATTTTTAGGATATAATGAATAAAAAGCGGACTCTCATACATTTTTTGACATTAATTATCAGAGATGAAATTGTATGGATTTTGAGAAGATGTTAATGACGCTTGTGATGAAGAAATCGAGAGGAGTCACTTATACTAGTGAAGGTATATGCAAAAAGATGGGGGTGGATGAAGTTTGGCCTGTGATGAAAATTAGTTACATTCCACTTGTAGTGAATCATAAGAAACCAATCTATATTTTCGACGATGATGATCTTTTGTGTTATTTAGAGTTATACGAATATCATACGAAAAGTGTTGCATGTATGTCATAATCGAGGTTATGAGAATTGAGTGTGATAAACATCCAAGAGAAGTCAAGATGGTGCAGTAATGAAGACATGATTTCTAGTGTTGGAGAAAATCATTGAGTTGCTTATGGCAACATGTTTGCTGTGGTTGTACACGATGAAGAACGGGGAGACTTGGATAATATTGGATGTGAAGTACGAGGAGAATTGGATAATATTGTTTCTGAAGAACGAGGAGACATAGATAACTTGTTTATGAATGAAGATATTGAGGTGATACGTAGTGAGGTCACTCCTTCCGTATAAGTAGAACCTGCGAATATGGAATGGGAAGATGGTATGAATGTGACATTGCACCAAGAATTTGCAAGCAAGGAAGACGTGCAAATATTAATAGAAAAAGCCGCGCATGTGAACTGTTTTCAGTATACTATTATGAATTCCGATACAAGGCGGTGCATGGTAAACTGTTGTGGAGAAAAAGGTTGTAAGTGGTATTTACGAGCTACGAAGCATAAGAATTTGAGTTTCTTCTCGATTAGAACGTACAACAAGATTCATACAACTACAAAGAGACGATGTGGCTCATCACGCTTAGTTGCATCTGTTTTGCAAGATGATTTTCTGGGTACACTTGAAACTCCATGTGCAAAGAATATCATTGATTTGGTACAGGGAAGAGTTGACATTAAAGTATCACACACTACCGCATGGAGAGAGAAAAACAAAACTTGTGAAAATGTACGTGGCAGTCCAGAGGATAGCTATAAGATGTTGTTTTCTTATATGTATATATTAGAGAAGATAAATTCAGGTACAATTACGCATTGGGAGCAAGCATTGAAGACTTTGCAGCCATGAGGAAAGTGATCATTGTGGATGGAACTCACCTTAAGCATGTGATTGGTGGAGTGTTAATAGTTGCGACCGCACAAGATCCTGATCATCACCACTATCCGATTGCTTTTGGTGTTGCTGATGGTGAGAAATACTCGAGTCTTGTTTGGTTTTTCAGTAAGTTGAATACAATATATTTAGTATTGATAGTGGTGATTTAGTATTCGTAACGGATAGAAATCCGAATCTTATCATGGGTATTGTACCTATCACTTATCTCAGAATGTGAAGCTAAACTGCCCCCACGTCCACAAAAAAACACTTGCGAAGTCGTTCAGGGCAATAGCCGAAGTGTACAAGGAGTGTGAATTCGAAAAACGCTACGGTGAATTTAAGAAAAGGTATCCTGCGGCAGGGGCGTATCTTAATAGAAGTTGTGAAGCAACTTGGAAATGAGCAACATTTTATTTCCCAGGAGAGAGGAACGACATATACACCACTAATGCATGTGAATCTATTAACGGTGGTTTAAGAGTAGCAAGGAAATACTCTTTTTTACCGATGATCGATGTGATCGTTGCGAAGGTAGCTGAGTGGTTTAACTTGCATTGGCAGGAATCTACCGATGGGGGGATTTTGGTGCCTTTTATTGAGAAAGTGCTGCACCCTTTGTGCCCCATTGCGCAGTGTTTGAAGGTGACGGTATTAAACAATTTCTTCCTTGATTTCAGCGTGCGTGGACGAGATGGAAATAATTATTTGGTTGATCTGAAAAGGAAAACTTGCACGTGCAAGCACTTTGATATTGACAAGTATCCGTGTGTCCATGCAATAGCGGCCCTTATAGAAACAAGGAAGACCGGATATACAACTATGGAAATACATGATTTGTGTTCCAAGTGTTATTGGATGGCGCATTGGGCATTGGCCTATTACAGGACGATATATCCGGTTCCTCATATGTCTCAGTGGATAATTCCTCACCATAACGATACTGATACAACTAGAAAAACCTATAAAACATCCATTTTATAACTATGTGTAAGTCGATACAAATGTAAAACTGAGTACAACTACTATATGATCGCATGTATATAATAATATTTTTTGTAGCGTGAATAAGTGTGAACGCGCATGATTTTAATAATATTTTATTATTTAAATAATATTTTATTATTTCTATTTTTTTTAATTTCTGGTTTTTCTTTTACTTCTGCCTTTTTTTAAACCTACGATTATAGTTGTATATAGTTGTACCTAGTTGTACAGCATCAGAAAAACATGCAAATACATCATAAATAGAAAAAGTTTCCAAAGTTCACAAACCAAAACAATTGAAAGACTTGAAAATGTTCAGAAACCAGCCAAATAAAACAGAAACATTTGGAAAACCTAAAAAAACACAAAACACCAACTTCGTTACCCTTTTCAAACATATGGACTCTGCTTGAACTTTGAAGGTTTTTTCGTCCTCTTAGCCTTCTCCGTAGCTGCCCTTGTGATTCGCTCCGTAGCTGCTCTTGTGATTCTCTTCGTAGCTGATCTTTTCTTATACGGATTAGCACAAACCTTGGGCCTATGTTTTTACCTTTGGGAGGATTCTACAGCTGGAGTTGAAGGTGTGACTACAGCTGTAGGCATTTCTCCACCCTTCTCTTTTTCTCCTACAACTGATGGTGTGACTTGTTCAGCTGGAGCTGAAGTGCTTCCGTGCCCTGCAATCCAAACACATGTGTAAGTGATAGTTGTAGCAATCAAACTAAGTTATACCATTACACATAGTTGTAGCAATCAAACCAAGTTGTACCATTACACATAGTTGTAACAATCAAACCAAGTTATACCATTACACATAGTTGTATCTATAGATATCCAGTTGTACTGCTACTACTAGCTAATTGATACCCAGTTGTACAGAATCGCATACATTTATAATTCAAATTTCCTTCAAATCAACAATTATACCACCAACCAACAACCGTGATTTGCAAAATTAAATCTAATACCACCAAAAGCTGCAGAAGGGATAACAAAAGCGGATGAGAATTACTTGTGCATGAGATGAGGATACGGCCTTTGTTCGTCGTGGAGGAGGAGGGATCTGTTCTTGAGGGGAAGGACAACGGTCCTGATCTATTGGGATCGCCGATTCAGTTTCTTGAGACTTCTTCTGTCTTTTTTGTGGACCGTATACCACATTTCTTTTACGACGAGTCTTCCTTTGTTGTTCCTGCAAATCAAACACACATATAAGTATCAATTGTATGTAGTGATACCTAGTTATTCCTACAAAATCGCATAGTTGTATTATACAAAGTAGTTGTACAATTTATTTTCCCTTTGAAATCGTCATTCTCTCCACAAAATCAATCAATTCTAACTTGTGCCTCTGTTCTTGGTGGAAGAGGAGGAGGCGTTGATTCTCTCGCCGGAGAATGCGTTGCTTCTCTCGCTGGAGAAGGCGTTGGTTCTCTCCGCCTCGTACTCCTCATCCTACGACCTATCTTCCTCGAGCTCCCGCCTCGAGTTTTAGCCATTGCTTATGGGTCTAGGGTTTAGGTTTAGGGATTTTGAAATGGATTGAGAGAAAGAACTGAAAGATGATATAGAGGGAGAGATAGTGGATTTCAGTAACTGACAAATTAGTGGATTCGAGTTTAAGGTTTCCGATTTAGTGGGGTGGGAGGTTTCAGTTTCAAATTCAAAATGGGGTAAAAAAAAAACTATCCGAAAATCGAGCTAGAGGAAGAAGAAAACAAGCGTTTAATGGGATGACCCGATCCAAAATTGGATAACCCGAAATTGTTGGGTTTCGGGTTTGGATCCTTAGTATGGGTCGTAAATAATTAAAAGGACATGGGGATTCTTGTCTTTTAAGTATTTTCGGGTTTAAAGAAAATGAAAAATAAATGGGATAAATAGAGTAGAGTATATGGAAAATGAATTTGAAGTGTCAGTAGATCCAAAAATATACACGTCACAAAAACGACCCGACTCGGTTTTAATAAGTAATGTACCACCCTAATCCGACCCGTACCGGGTGGTTCTTCTTTCTTTCTTTCTTTCTTATTTTGTGGTCGTTAACACAAGACCGGATAAGTTGAACAAATTCGCGACCGTTATTTATTTGGCACAGAGATAGAGAGATAGAGAGAGAGAGAGAGAGAGCGAGAGAGAGAGAGAGAGAGAGATAGAGAGAATTAAAACAATGGCCACTGTGAAAATCTCTCTTTCTTTGGTTTCACTATCACCATCTTCTTCTTCTTCTTCAACTCAATCTAAGTTATTATCACCATCTTTCATCCCCAATGCGGCACCGGCCAAGGCGGCGAAGTTGCGATTCAATGGTAAGTGCCTGAGAGCAAAACCGGTGGTACAAAGAGCATCTCGCTCCTGCGGATTCACCTGTTCTGCTTCATCTTCTCCGAAGATTCTTCCCTCTGCGCTTCTCTTTGATTGCGATGGCGTTCTTGTCGATACCGAGAAGGATGGTCATCGGATCTCTTTCAACGATACTTTCAAAGAGGTTTCTGATCAGTTCCCCTCGATTTTGTATTCCTTATTTTAGTCTTTGCTCAGGTGATGAATTTTGAATCTTTTGCAGAGAGAATTGGGTGTTACTTGGGATGTTGATTTATACGGCGAACTTCTTAAAATTGGTGGTGGAAAAGAAAGGTATACAATCAGTTGCATTTACTAGACCAAAATTTGAGTGTTGATGAAGTATCAATTTAGTATCTTTGGATGAAATTGGAGTGGCTCTGTTTCGTAGGATGACGGCGTATTTTAACAAGGTAGGTTGGCCAGAGAAAGCTCCCAAGGATGAAGCAGAGAGGAAAGAGTTCATAGCTGGGCTTCACAAGCAGAAGACTGAGCTTTTCATGGTTCTTATCGAGAAAAAGCTGCTTCCGCTTCGACCCGGTGTTGCAAAGTTAGTGTCACTTCTTATCTCCTAATCATTTGCGTTTGATTTTGTTAAAGTTTTAGTGTATGAAACCTTAATCCAAAACAAGGCTTTAATGATGGATTCTCCTGATGCTATGAATGTTTGTCAGGCTAGTTATTTCTACTAATCATATATACAAGTTCTGGTTTCTTCTGGAATTTTATTGATATAGTAGGTTCACGTTAACTGAGCCCTCTTGCTAAAAACTCTGCAGGTTGGTTGATCAAGCTTTAACGAATGGAGTAAAAGTCGCTGTGTGCAGTACTTCAAATGAGAAGGCGGTATGATCAATCAGGTTCTACTACTTCAGTTTTCACCATATATATATATCAGTGTCATGTCCTGATGAGTTTTCTTAAACAAGACTAAGCAGCAACATTATTAACATATATGTTCTCAAATCGTGTAGCTTCAAAGAATTGTATAATCTTTATGGGAAATGTGAATCTACTTTTTCTCATTCTGTCCTGATCTCAGGTTTCTGCTATAGTTTCATGCTTGCTTGGACCTGAACGAGCCGATAAAATCAAGATATTTGCTGGAGACGTAGTTCCGAAAAAGAAACCTGACCCTGTAATGTTATTGTACCCACCTTCCATTCTATCACAACACCTTGATTAAAGACGAGTTATTGAACTTTTGTTTTAACAGGCCATCTACAACTTAGCAGCTGAAACCCTTGGAGTTGATCCCTCAAAGTAAGAAGTTTACAGGAGAAAGAGTCAGTTTAGAAAACTCTCTAAAGATTTGGCTTTGTGTATGTGCAGATGTGTTGTGGTTGAAGACAGCGCGATCGGGCTAGCAGCTGCAAAAGCTGCGGGAATGACTTGTATAGTTACAAAGAGTGGGTGAGTAGTTTTCAAAATGAGAATCTCATTCACAATTTCCATATCAATCAGAATTGAAATGTTCATTCATTCATCTTTAAATTTGTAGATACACGGCGGATGAAGATTTTGAGAACGCAGATGCGGTTTTCGACTGCATTGGAGACCCTCCGGAGGAGAGATTTGATTTGGCGTTCTGTGGAAGCCTTCTCCAGAAACAGTTTGTTATTTAAAAATCAATACAAACCCATTGAGAAATTGTTTCAACAACATTGGTGTGTATAGTCAGTGAAGAGAAACATTTCACGTAAAAACTATATAATTCGATTACACATTATGAGATAAACGTTATAATATTTTGGGCTTGTGAGTGTTGTTTGGGTTTACTGTGTAAAAATTGGTTTCCTTGACCATTGTTACTAATTTTTATGTTAAATTCGAGGTTACAACAAACGACGAAACACAAAGGCTGAGTCTTTTTGACGGAGAAGACGTAAAGTTCGTTCCTTTTTGTTCAAATTGGTAGCTAAATTTTTGATGAATTGAGTTTTAACTCCATGAAGCCACGAAATTGCTAAAGCTATGAAGCGATTCTTTAAGCCCATAGAGAAGGAGGGTTCAACGGCGGCTAAGAAACCATGCCTCTCGCCGGAAAAGCGTGACAGAGATGGAGATGGAGTTGAAAAAGAGAAGAACCAGAAAGAGCCGTCCAAGTTTGTGACGTGGAACGCTAATAGCTTCCTCCTTCGGGTGAAAAACAACTGGTCTGAGTTCTCTAAGTTCGTCTCCGATTTCGACCCCGATGTTATCGCCGTACAGGTAATTTCTTCTGTTTCTTCTGCTTTTTTTTTTTCTTAAATTCATTGGGTCGAGTCTAAGCAATGCGAGTAAATGTGCTTAGGTGCTTGTGTGTGGAGCTTAAAAATCCTCCAAATCTTCTTGGGTTTCAGTGAAGTCGTTTGAGTTTTCTTGATGTATCTTTCTAACCTCTTTTGGTGAAGAAAGGTAGTGTATGATGTAAAGAGTTACTTTTGGTTGTTGTTTGTTTTGGTTCTCTTGAGTTTGCTTAAATTTAGCTGAAAGCGTTGATCATTTCAAGTCAATGGTTTTTGCTATGGAAATATATGAGTTCTATATAAGTTGATGGTTGCTTAAGATATTCATTTTCTGTTTAGTTTCCTAGTGTTGTCCAAGTTAGCTGCTTTTATACATGCCTTGTTAGAATGATATTTTGTGTTTTGGATTAATTCTAAATTTGGTTCATCTTGTTGATGCAGTATTATTCACTTTTGGCACTGAAAATTGTTAGTGGTGCAAAAGATCAGACTCTAATTTAATTTATTTATGGCTACTGACTACGATGGTGCGGTTAATTCTTTTAGTGTCATTGTGTTTTGGGGCCAGATTACGAGCTTAGCGGTTGACTGTGTTCTTAATGTTAGGAAGTAAGAATGCCTGCTGCCGGTGGGAAGGGAAAACCTAAAAATCCTGAAGAGTTGAGCGATGACACGAAAGTTTTGCGTGAGGAAAAACAGGTACCATGGTTCTGTATTGACTTGCTTGTTTTTTCTGTTAATATCTGTATTATAACATCAACGGAAGAAGAATTTTCAAAGCTCTGTATTTTGATGCATTTGCGATTACTAGGAGATTTTGGTGTATGAGTTAGAATCAACATTGCAGTGGCATGGTTATAGACAGATTTAAAAGAATGCGGGAGCAACTTTTGGAGTAACAAACTCTCTTGTTGTTTGGATAACGTTCAAGCTTGATAATAGTTCTGGGAAACTTAACTTCTTGTCCCAACTGCAGATTTTGACACGGGCTCTCTCAAGTCCACCATTTGGAAATTATCGAGTTTGGTGGTCTCTCGCGGACTCAAAGTATGCAGGGACAGCTTTGTTAGTGAAAAAGTGTTTCAATCCCCCAAAAGTTTACTTTAACCTGGAAAAATTAGGTATTTTTGATAACCTTGTTGCTTGTTCCTTATCATCACATGAATCTCTTGCACACTAGCAACTTGAAACCATGTTTCTTTTATCTGTCTTGTTATGGTTCTGCCATTTTCTTGACCTCAAAGTTTATGTACTTGGGAGAAATATATCATAGCTAGATCAGACTGGTGACTAACTTATATATTTGTCATTATCCTGCAGCATCTAAACATGAACCTGATGGTCGTGTTATCTTAGCTGAATTTGAGACATTTCGTCTTTTGAATACGTATTCGCCTAACAATGGTTGGAAAGAGGAGGAGAATTCGTTTCAGAGGAGAAGAAAATGGGACAAGAGGATTGTTGAGTTCCTAAACAAAACATCTGATAAACCTCTAATATGGTGTGGCGACTTAAATGTCAGGTAATGAGGAAGTTCTTTCTACCTCTTCTCTTGCTATACTCTTTTCTTTAAGCCCTTTAAGAATTACAGAATAAAAGTTGATGTTATTTCCTCGATTCGATTTTTGTAATATGCAGTCATGAGGAGATAGATGTTAGCCACCCAGAATTTTTCGCAACAGCAAAGCTTAATGGTTATGTTCCTCCAAACAAAGAGGCAAGTAAAACCAGATTTTGTACGATTTATTCATCATCATTAGATATTGATTTTATCGAAATCAGAGCTGGCTCTCAATAAAGTTATGTGTCCATCAGTCTTTGATTTCTCTTCCTTTCTTGTCTCTACATCTGCATTGTGACCTCTTATTGTAGATGACTCTACTACGCCTGAACCGAAAGCTTATCCGTGAGTTGGACTTTAGAATCATACAGTGACTACAGTGGTTTTGAATCTTCTGAATATGCAGGACTGCGGACAGCCTGGATTTACACCATCTGAGAGAGGACGCTTTGGTGCAATTATGAAAGAGTATGCATAATATGTCTTTGCACTGCGGAGTCTTAGTAGTAGTACTTTCTAGAATAGAGATTATAGTTATTGGATATGTGTTTTCTAAATTATATTCATGGAAACTTTTACAGAGGAAGGCTTGTTGATGCATACCGGTATCTACACAAGGAGCAAGACATGGAAAGTGGCTTCTCATGGTCGGGCAATCCCATTGGAAAGTGAGTAGATACTACACATTTTTAGTTTTATTTCCAACATTGAATGTCATATGGCATGGAGTCCAGAACCTCCGCATGTTTCTAAAGCTGTATATTGATTTTTTTTTTTGTTAACATAGGTACCGAGGAAAGAGGATGAGGATTGACTATTTTCTGGTCTCTGAACAACTCAAAGACCGTATAGTTTCTTGTAAGATGCATGGTCGTGGGATAGAACTAGAAGGTGCCATAGATAAAATTTAACGCCTGTTCACCACACAGATTCATAGAAGATTATTGTTTAGCTCTTTTGCAACAATTTGGTTCTTGATTTGTTCAGGTTTCTATGGGAGTGATCACTGTCCGGTTACGCTCGAGCTTTCAAGGCCATCTTCAGAAACGGAACAGAACCAGGTTTCTAACTAAAGTCAATCTTCTTCTGTAGTAGAACATAAGCCTTCTTAGACTTGAGCCAAAGCTTATGTTATCAGAGTTAAGCTTAGATGATCTTTTAATTTACTTTGCCGAGAGATGCATTGAAGATTAGGTTGATGTTATTGAGACACTTATTTGGACTAGTTACCCTGATGAACTCTCAAAGGTATCTTATAATTATTGTTGTGCTAATCTTAATATGCTTTATTTTCCTAAGAAATTTTTAATTGTGATCTTCATTTAATTATTTTTATTTATTTAACTTTTGATAAGTGCTCATTTCTAAAGATTTAGAGCTTTTTTGTTGGTGTATTTTAAGCATATTATACCCTTTGCTTTATTGTGTCTGTCAGTGGGTAGAGGCAACATTCGTTAAACCAATGGCTCATATTCATATAAAATCACATATTTATTCAACCAAACAAAAAACACAATATATATAATGAACATTTAAATTATGCATTATTTTCCGAGTTGACATCTTGATATAATATTAATTCTCAATCTAATTTCTGCTGATTTCATTAAATACTGTGGTAACTTTAATATTATTAATACAAAAACCAAAATGTTTAATGACAAAGATCTAATTTAAACTTTTTAATCCATAATAAATTCTACTCTTAAAATTGAGATTTGTTGGTTTTAAAAGGAGGTTTTGGATGTGGAAACGGATTTACAGAGAGGACACAACAAATGTGTGTCTAATCGAACAAATCAAATGGCAGAACCGTAAATAATAACAAAATCAGTACCCTTTAAAAAAAAACCTTCTTTACTCAGTGTTCTTTACTTGTTTTAATACTGAGAAATCACAATCTCTTGCTCTGCCCAAACCCATCCCAACCCCCTAAAAAAATACAATTTTTTCCTCTGTTTCTTTAATCCAATAAAAACAGAGAGACCTAAGAAACGAGATCAAAGCCCGTCGTTTCTTTCGAGGAAAAAGTGAATTGACCCCTTTAAGAAAATATATCTATTGGCCGGAGAAATGGTGGAGACTCGTCGAATCTCTTAAAATTTTGTTTTTTTTCTCTGCAAAATTTTGTTCTGTTTATGCTCTGTAATGGCATTTTAATTAGTACCCAGATGCTGAAAGTGAAGCAATTTTGAAAGAAAGTTCTTTTTTTTTGCTTTCTGTGTGAGAGAGAGATGGCGGTTTCAGAGCAGAGTCAAGACGTGTTTCCATGGCTTAAATCGTTGCCGGTTGCTCCTGAGTTTCGACCTACTTTAGCAGAGTTCCAAGATCCGATCGCTTACATTTTCAAGATTGAAGAAGAAGCTTCTAGATACGGAATCTGCAAAATTTTGCCTCCAGTGCCTCCTCCTTCCAAGAAAACCTCGATTTCTAACCTCAACCGTTCTCTGGCGGCTCGAGCGGCGGCGAGGGTTCGTGACGGAGGCTTCGGCGCGTGTGATTATGACGGCGGTCCCACATTCGCCACACGCCAACAGCAGATCGGGTTTTGCCCTCGGAAACAGCGTCCGGTGCAGAGACCCGTGTGGCAGAGTGGAGAGGAGTACTCTTATGGTGAGTTCGAGTTTAAAGCTAAGAGCTTTGAGAAGAATTATCTCAAGAAATGTGGCAAAAAGAGTCAACTCTCTGCCCTAGAAATCGAAACCCTTTACTGGAGAGCCACAGTGGATAAACCCTTCTCTGTTGAATATGCCAATGACATGCCTGGCTCGGCTTTTATCCCTCTGAGTCTGGCAGCTGCCAGGAGGAGAGAGTCTGGTAGTGATGGAGGAACAGTGGGTGAGACAGCTTGGAACATGAGGGCAATGGCTAGAGCCGAAGGATCATTGCTTAAGTTCATGAAGGAAGAGATTCCTGGAGTTACATCTCCAATGGTTTATATTGCTATGATGTTTAGTTGGTTTGCTTGGCATGTGGAGGACCATGACCTTCATAGTCTTAATTACTTGCATATGGGGGCTAGTAAGACTTGGTATGGCGTGCCAAAGGATGCTGCTTCGGCTTTTGAGGAGGTGGTTAGGGTTCATGGTTATGGTGGAGAGCTCAATCCTCTTGGTGAGTATCTTGTGAAGGTTAATTAGTGTTAAGTGAGTGTGACTTATAGTTACTCAATGTTTCAATTCCTTGATCTGATTGTTGTTCTGTTGTGTCTCTGTCCTTTTTGTTTCTTTTAACTGCTTTTTTCCTCCAAAAGTTGTCGGGGGAAGAAGCTACTTATGTAGCTGTATGCAAGCAAACTAAATGGTTATGCCTCTTATGTTGTTTCTTATCAGTGACATTTTCTACTCTTGGCGAGAAGACAACTGTGATGTCTCCTGAAGTATTTGTTAAAGCTGGAATACCATGTTGCAGGTAATGGTTTTTATGTTTGTGCTCTGTTCATCTCATCATCTTGTTGTTTGCATTCTATTCTTTGGTCAGAAAATAAACTGTTAATTGCTTCCATTCTATTCATCTTTTTTCAATTGATTGGAAAACCCAGAGGCACCATTTTTATCCTGTTTTATTACTCAAGTGGTTTGTTTGTATCAGGTTAGTGCAAAATCCTGGAGAGTTTGTCGTCACCTTTCCAGGAGCTTATCATTCGGGGTTTAGTCATGGTGAGTAAGCAACCTTTATTTAGTATGTTCAAGTTACTCATTCAAGACTTAATATGTTGAAATAATTTATATTATCTAAAAAAACAATTTTGGGGGTTACAGGATTCAATTTTGGAGAAGCATCTAACATTGCAACTCCCCAGTGGTTGAGAATGGCGAAGAATGCTGCCATCCGGAGAGCTGCAATAAATTATCCTCCAATGGTTTCTCATCTCCAGCTACTTTATGACTTTGCATTGGCTCTAGGTTCTAGGTACTCTTTCATTTTTATTTACACAATCCAACTTTTTAAACTGCTTGAAGGGCTCATATAAGGTATGTTTCACTCATTGCAGAGTGCCAACAAGCATCAACGCCAAACCACGGAGTTCTAGATTGAAAGATAAGAAAAGAAGCGAAGGAGAAAGATTGACCAAAAACCTATTTGTTGAAAACATTATCCACAACAATGAATTGCTCTCTTCTCTTGGAAAAGGATCCCCAGTGGCCCTTCTCCCACAGAGTTCCTCAGATATATCAGTTTGTTCTGACCTGCGAATTGGATCCGATTTGAGAACTAACCAGGAAAACCCAATCCAATTAAAGTCTGAGGACTTAAGTTCTGATGGTGTTATGGTCGGTCTCACTAACGGTGTAAAGGATACAGTTTCAGTGAAAGAAAAGTTTACATCTTTATGTGAAAGGAACAGAAATCATCTGGCAAGCAGGGGGAAGGATACTCAAGAAACTCTGTCTGATACTGAAAGGAGGAATAATGATGGCGCTGTTGGGCTTTCGGATCAAAGACTTTTCTCTTGTGTTACATGTGGAGTCTTAAGCTTTGATTGTGTAGCTATTGTTCAACCTAAAGAAGCAGCAGCTAGATATATCATGTCTGCAGATAGTAGCTTCTTCAATGATTGGACAGCTGCTTCCGGATCTGAAAATCATGGTCAGGCTGCAAGATCACTTCATCCGCGTAAGTTCCAAGTCGCACTCCCTGTTAATGGCTGTTATTTAGCATTTATCTTAACTTTGTTTCATCATGCAGAAAGCACGGAAAAGCATGATCTAAATTACTTCTTCAATGTTCCTGTTCAAACTACAGATCATTCAATGAAAACTGGCGATCAAAGAACTTCAACAACTTCCCTAACAAACGAACATAAAGATAATGATGCTCTTGGGCTGTTAGCTACAGCATATGGAGACTCTTCTGATTCCGAGGAAGAAGATAATGAAGGCTTAGATGCCTCTACTTCGGAAGGGGAAAGAAAAAAGTATGACCAAGAAAGTGCTTGTGCATTTAAAGCATCATCTTTTGATACTGATGGCAATGAGGATGCTAGAGATGGTCGAACTTCTGATTTTAACAGCCAGAGACTTGCTAGCGAACAGAATAGTTTAAGCAAAGGCGGAAATTCATCACTTCTGGAAATAACTTTACCATTTGTTCCAAAATCTGATGACGATCCCTGTCGGTTGCATGTGTTTTGTCTTCAGCATGCTGCGGAAGTGGAACAGCAATTTCGTCCTATTGGGGGGATTCACATAATGTTATTATGCCATCCAGGTAACAACAAAACTACAAGATTTCATTTTTATTAGTCTTGTGACATTGTTTGGGTTTTGCTTTATTAATTATGCAAATTCTTGAGTCAATATCATCATTTAGACGTGCAATCTTGCAGAGTACCCAAGGATAGAGGCTGAAGCAAAGAGAGTTGCCGAGGAGCTCGCCATCAATCACGAATGGAATGATACTGAATTCAGGAATGTGACCCGAGAGGATGAGGAAACGATTCAGGCAGCGTTGGATAATGTTGAAGCTAAGGGTGGAAACAGTGATTGGACCGTAAAGTTGGGTATTAACCTTTCTTATAGCGCTATTCTCAGTCGCTCTCCTCTGTATAGTAAGCAGATGCCTTACAACTCCGTCATATACAATGTGTTCGGTCGCAGCTCTCCAGCAACGAGCTCACTCTTGAAGCCCGAAGTTTCTGGTAAAAGATCTTCCCGACAGAGGAAATATGTTGTTGGAAAATGGTGTGGTAAGGTTTGGATGTCACATCAGGTACTATTGACTAACCAGAAACCATACTAATTCAGAGATTAGTACACTTCTGTTTCTTCTTGGTTTGGTTCAATTTAAAACTCTTTTCTTTTCTCTCTTCAGGTGCATCCCTTTTTGCTGCCGCAAGACTTAGAGGGGGAAGAATCTGAAAGAAGTTGTCATCTCCGAGCTGCTATGGATGAGGATGTCACTGGAAAGAGATTGTTTTCTTGTAATGTTTCTAGAGATGCAGCCACAATGTTTGGAAGAAAGTATTGTAGGAAGAGAAAGATAAGAGCAAAGGCTGTGCCACGCAAGACGCTTATTTCTTTTAAGAGGGAAGATAGAGTTTCTGATGACACATCAGAAGATCATTCTTATAAGCAGCAATGGAGGGCTTCCGGGAATGAGGAAGAGTCTTATTTTGAGACAGGGCACATGGCTTCTGGTGATTCGTCAAATCAAATGTCTGATCAGCGCAAGGAGATTGTCAGATATAAAGGTTATAAAGGATTTGAGTCAGATGAAGAGGTTTCAGACCGTTCACTTGGAGAAGAATATACTGTAAGGGAATGTGCAGCTTCAGAGAGCTCAATGGAGAATGGCTTTCAGCCATATAGAGGGAAGCAGTCAATGTATGATCATGATGATGATGATATGTACAGGCACCCTAGGGGGATTCCAAGGAGCAAACGGACTAAAGTTTTTAGGAATCCAGTTTCATATGATTCAGAAGAGAATGGCGTTTATCAGCAAAGGGGAAGAGTATCTAGAAGTAGTAGGCAAGCTAATCGAATGGGGGATGAGTATGATTCAGCAGAGAATTCTTTCGAGGAACTAGACTTTTGCAGTACAGGGAAAAAGCAAACCAGGTCCACAGCCAAACGAAAAGCAAAAACCGAGACAGTTCAGAGTCTGAGAGACACAAAAGGTCGCACTTTGCAAGAATTCGCATCTGGAAAGAAGAATGAAGAATTGGATTCATACATGGAGGGACCTAGCACACGGCTTAGGGTGAGAAATCAGAAGCCTTCAAGAGGACCAAAGAAGATTGGTAAGAAGAGAAGTAGTAATGCTTCCTTTTCCAGAGTTGCAAGTGAAGAAGATGTGGAGGAAGATGAAGAAGCAGAGAATGAGGGAGAGGAATGCACGGGGTACCAATGTGACATGGAGGGTTGCACAATGAGTTTCACTTCGGAAAAACAGTTGGCTTTGCATAAAAGAAACATCTGCCCTGTTAAAGGCTGTGGTAAAAACTTCTTCTCACACAAGTATTTGGTTCAACACCAGCGTGTTCACTCAGATGACCGTCCTCTGAAATGTCCATGGAAGGGCTGTAAGATGACGTTCAAGTGGGCTTGGTCTAGAACCGAGCACATAAGGGTTCACACAGGCGCTAGGCCTTATGTTTGCGCCGAACCGGGTTGTGGTCAGACATTCCGGTTTGTCTCAGATTTTAGCCGGCATAAAAGGAAGACTGGTCATTCAGTTAAGAAGACGAAGAAAAGGTAATTTAGGCTCTAACATGAAAACTATCATGAAGAGATTACTCCATTGATCTATTAGAAGAAAATTGGATTGTAGGGATTTTAGGGGTTTTCTAAGTGTGTATGTCTCTCTGATTCTTTGTCTATTTGGGATTATTCAGTCAAAGTCTTAAAATCTGGAAGAGCCATTGTTTGTTGCAGACGTTTCACTTTTAGACAGATGCTCTCTTTGTTGTATTCTATGTTGTCTATTTTGCAGTTGAATGAATCTGTAACAACTTCCTGGTGTAGGAAAAATATTGTGATCACGTACTTTTCTTCTTCTTGGCTTTGATAAGTTAAAGGAGATATTTTTATGATTAGACATTTAAAGGCGTAATATCGGCTTTGATAATAAAATCTTGCGTTGTTTGGATAATGTTTGCTTGGTCTCTTATCGTCACATAAATCTCTTGCGCAGTAGCAATTTGAACCATGTTTATTATCTCTGTTTCGTAATGGTTCTTGACCTCAAAGACAAAAAAATTTGCTCACCAATAACGACACAAGTCACACAACACTGCCACGTCTAGCGGTTGGTTCCGTATAATAGAACCCCGGGGAGGCCATGTTGTTTCAAGGCCTCGAATGTTTTTGGCAAACGGACCAATTGTTACGAGACATCCCAAGCCGATCATGCATTTAATGCTCGAAATCCACATCGTAAGCGTACCACCACCCTACTTTCGAAACAAGAGTTAAAAAGATATCACGCTTTCCTTAATTCTAAGAAAAATGGAAATTGTAAACCTGCAAAAGACAACAACAAATGTGTGTATCTATAAATCACAAAATGGCAGAATCGTAAATAGTTTAACAAACACTAACCCTTCCCGTCATCGAATATTTAAAAAAAAAAAAAACCTTCGCATTTACAGTACCCACACACAAAAAAAGTCTGCTCATTGCTGATTCACTTCTTTGCTGCAATGAGATTAATTTAAAAAAAAAGGAATAAAAAAACAAAACAGAGAAATGAGGAATCACAATCTCAGAGATTGTTGCTCTGCCCAAACCCAACCCTCTCAAAAAAAAATACAGTTTTTCCCCTGTTTTCTTTAATTTAAATTAAAAACAGAGAGACACAAAAGAAACGAGATCAAGCCCGTCGTTTTGTTCGAGGTCCCTAAAGTAGATAGATGACCCTTTAACCAAAATTAAAACCCTTTTTGGGGAAGAGACTCGTCGAATCTCTTATTAACTCTGCTTCCTTCTTTTCTTCTATTTTTTGTTCTGTTTTCTCTGTAATGGCGTTTTGAAGTGTACTCAGAAGCTAAAAGGCTTAAAGTTAACTAATTTTAAGAGAAAGGTTTCTTTTTTTTTTTGTTTCTGATGGCGGTTTCGGAGCAGAGTCAAGACGTGTTTCCATGGCTTAAATCGTTGCCGGTTGCTCCAGAGTTCCGACCTACTTTAGCAGAGTTCCAAGATCCGATCGCTTACATTTTTAAGATCGAAGAAGAAGCTTCTAGATACGGAATCTGCAAAATTTTGCCTCCAGTGCCTCCTCCTTCCAAGAAAACCTTGATTTCTAACCTTAACCGCTCTCTGGCGGCTCGAGCAGCGGCGAGGGTTCGTGACGGTGGTGAGAGTTCGTGCGATTATGACGGTGGTCCCACATTCGCCTCGCGTCAACAGCAGATCGGGTTTTGCCCTAGGAAGCAGCGTCCGGTGCAGAGACCCGTGTGGCAGAGCGGAGAGCATTACAGTTTTGGTGAGTTCGAGGCCAAAGCTAGGAGCTTTGAGAAGGCTTATCTCAAGAAATGTGGCAAAAAGAGTCAACTCTCTGCCCTAGAAATCGAAACCCTTTACTGGAGAGCCACAGTGGATAAACCCTTCTCTGTTGAGTACGCCAATGACATGCCTGGCTCGGCTTTTATCCCTCTGAGTCTAGCAGCTGCAAGGAGGAGAGAGTACGGTGGTGATGGAGGAACAGTGGGTGAGACAGCTTGGAACATGAGAGCAATGGCTAGAGCAGAAGGATCATTGCTTAAGTTCATGAAGGAGGAGATTCCTGGAGTTACATCTCCAATGGTGTATATTGCTATGATGTTTAGTTGGTTTGCTTGGCATGTGGAGGACCATGACCTTCATAGTCTTAATTACTTGCATATGGGTGCTGGTAAGACTTGGTACGGCGTGCCAAAGGATGCTGCCGTTGCTTTTGAGGAGGTGGTTAGGGTTCATGGTTATGGTGGAGAGCTTAATCCTCTTGGTGAGTTTTCTTTTCCACCAAATGCTTATTGCTATGGGATATTCTGTTACATTGTCACTTGTGTTAGGAAAATGTCGGGAAATGCTTGTGCTTGGTTGGTTTTTGTTTCAAGCCAGTCTCTTCTTTTGATAACAACTTTCTTTTAAAGGATTCTGCAAGTCTGGGAGCTTAGTTTCAATGTCTCATTGTTGACATCTTTGCGTCTCTATCCTTATGTGTTACTTCTAACTGCAAAAGTTGACCAAGGAAAAGGATGTTTATGTAGCTGTATGCAAGTAAACTAAGTAGTTATGACTCGTATGTTGTCTTATCAGTGACATTTTCTACTCTTGGTGAGAAGACAACTGTGATGTCTCCTGAAGTATTTGTTAAAGCCGGAATACCGTGTTGCAGGTAATGGTTTTTTTGTGTGTGCTCTGTTAATTGAATAGTAACATAACATCCAGAGGAGTGTTTTTTCTCTTGGTTTTCACGCAAGTTGTTTACTTGTTATCAGGTTAGTACAAAATCCTGGAGAGTTTGTCGTCACTTTTCCAAGAGCATATCATTCAGGGTTTAGTCACGGTGAGTGAGCCACCGTAAGTCTCTTCAAGTTAGTCATTCAAGGTTTACCATGTTGTAACTAACTTATATTATCCCCAAAAAAAAAAAAACAATCTTGGGTGTTTCAGGATTCAATTGTGGAGAAGCATCTAACATTGCAACTCCCGAATGGTTGAGAATGGCCAAGGATGCTGCCATCCGGCGAGCTGCGATAAATTACCCTCCAATGGTTTCTCATCTCCAGTTACTATATGACTATGCATTGGCTCTAGGTTCTAGGTACTTTTTCTTTTCATTAACAGTCTCCAACTTTTAAACTGCTTGAAAGGTTCATATAAGGTGTGTTTCACTCATTGCAGAGTGCCAACAAGCATCAACGCCAAACCACGGAGTTCTAGATTGAAAGATAAGAAAAGAAGCGAAGGAGAAAGATTGACCAAAAAGCTATTTGTGCAAAACATTATCAACAACAATGAATTGCTTTCTTCTCTCGGAAAAGGATCCCCAGTGGCCCTTCTCCCACAGAGTTCCTCAGATATATCAGTTTGTTCTGACCTGCGAATTGGATCCTATTTGAGAAGTAACCAGGAAAAGCCAATCCAATTAAAGTCTGAGGACTTAAGTTCTGATTGTCTCAATAACGGTTTAAAGGATACAGTTTCAGTGAAAGAAAAGTTTACATCTTTATGTGAAAGGAACAGAATTCACCTGGCAAGCAGGGGGAAGGAAACTCAAGAATCTGTGTCTGATACTGAAAGGAGGAAAAATGATGGAGCTGTTGTTGGGCTTTCGGATCAAAGGCTTTTCTCTTGTGTTACATGTGGAGTCTTATGCTTTGATTGTGTAGCTATTGTTCAACCTAAAGAAGCTGCAGCTAGATATCTCTTGTCTGCAGATTGTAGCTTCTTCAATGATTGGACAATTGCTTCCAGATCTGCAAATCTTGGTCAGGCTGCAAGATCTCCTGCAGTGAAGCTTCATTCACGTAAGTCACTAGTTGCTCTTCCTATTTATGGCTTTAGAGTGTAACTCTATAGACATGAAATTAAGATTTAATAACTTTGTTTCATCAAGCAGAAAGCACGGAAAAGCATGATGTAGATTACTTCTACAGTGTTCCTGTTCAAACTACGGGTCACTCAATGAAGACAGGCGATCAAACTTCAACAGCTTCTTTAACAAAAGCGAATAAAGAAGATGGAGCTCTTGGGTTGTTAGCTTCAGCGTATGGAGATTCTTCTGATTCCGAGGAAGAAGATCACAAAGTCTTAGATGCTATTGTCTTGGAAGAGAGAAAGTATGACCAAAATGGTGCTTGTGCATATGTAGCATCGTCTTCTGTTACAGATGGCAACGAGGAGGTTAGAGATGGTCTATCTTCTGATTATAACAGCCAAAGACTTGTATGGGGGAAAGAGATAGCGGTTGTTGAGGGCTCAATTGCTACTTCAACTTGTTCGACGCTTTCTTGTACCAACGAACATAATAGGTTAAGCAACGGCGGAAATTCATCACTTCTGGAAATAGCTTTACCATTTGTTCCAAGATCTGATGACGATTCCTGTCGGTTGCACGTGTTTTGTCTTGAGCATGCTGTGGAAGTGGAACAGCGACTACATTCTGTTGGGGGAATTCACATAATGTTACTATGCCATCCAGGTAACAGCAAAACTACAAGATTCATTTTTATTAGTCTTGTGACATTGTTTTGTTTTTGCTTTATCAATTATGCAAATTCTTGAGTCAATATCATCATTTAGACGCACAATCTTTGCAGAGTACCCAAGGATAGAGGCTGAAGCAAAGATAGTTGCCGAGGAGCTTGCCATCAATCACGAATGGAATAATACTGAATTCAGGAATGTGACCCGAGAGGATGAGGAAACCATTCAGGCAGCGTTGGATAATGTTGAAGCTAAGGGTGGGAACAGTGATTGGACCGTAAAGTTGGGTATTAACCTTTCTTACAGCGCTATTCTCAGTCGCTCCCCTCTGTATAGTAAGCAGATGCCTTACAACTCCGTCATATACAATGTGTTCGGTCGCAGCTCTCCAGCAACGAGCTCACTCTCGAAGCCCGACGTCTCTGGTAAAAGATCTTCCCGACAGAGGAAATATGTTGTTGGAAAATGGTGTGGTAAGGTTTGGATGTCGCATCAGGTACTATTATTAACTAACCTGAAACCCTACTAATTCAGACATTAGTAAACTTCTGTTTCTGCCTGGTTGGGTTCAATTTAAGACATATATGTTTTGTCTTCGTCAGGTGCATCCCTTTCTGCTGCACCAGGACCTAGAGGGGGAAGAATCTGAAAGAAATTGTCATCTCCGAGCTGCTATAGATGAAGATGTCACTGGAAAGAGATTGTTTCCTTGTAATGTTTCTAGAGATGCAACCACAATGTTTGGAAGAAAGTATTGTAGGAAGAGAAAGGTGAGAGCAAAGGCTATACCACGCAAGAAGCTTACTTCTTTTAAGAGGGAAGATGGAGATTCAGATGACACATCAGAGGATCATTCTTATAAGCAGCAGTGGAGGGCTTCCGGAAATGAGGAAGAGTCTTATTGTGGGACAGGGAATACGGCTTCTGGTGATTCATCAAATCAAATGTCTGATCAGCAGATCAAGGGAATTCGTCGACACAGGGGTGTTAAAGAATTTGAGTCAGATGATGAGGTTTCAGACCGTTCACTTGGAGAAGAATATGCTGTAAGGGAACATGCAGTTTCGGAGAGCTCAACGGAGAATAGCTTTCAGCTATATCGACAGTCAATTGACGGAAATGCTTTGGAGGACTCTGTATATGGTCATGATGATGATAATATCTACAGGCACCCTAGGGGTAGTCCAAGGAGCAAACGAACTAAATTGTTTAGGAATCCGGTTTCATATGATTTAGAAGAAAACGATGTTTATCAGCAAAGGGGAAATAGGCCAGCTAGTCGAATAGGTGGTGAGTATGATTCAGCAGAGGATTCTCTGGAGGAACAAGACTTTTGCAGTATAGGGAAAAAACAAACAAGGTCTACAGCTAAACGAAAAGTAAAAACCGAGATAGTTCAAAGTCCGAGAGAGAAGAATGAAGAATTGGATTCATACATGGAAGGACCTAGCACACGGCTAAGGGTGAGAAACCTAAAGCCCTCAAGAGGGTCTTCAGAAACAAAACCAAAGAAGATTGGTAAGAAAAGAAGTAGTAATGCTTCCTTCTCCAGAGTTGTAAGTGAAGAATATGTGGAGGAACATGAAGAGGCAGAGAATGAGGAAGAGGAATGTGCGGTGTACCAATGTGACATGGAGGGTTGCACGATGAGTTTCAGTTCAGAAAAACAGCTGGCTTTGCATAAAAGAAACAGATGCCCTGTTAAAGGCTGTGGTAAAAACTTCTTCTCACACAAGTATTTGGTTCAACACCAGCGCGTTCACTCAGACGACCGTCCTCTGAAATGTCCATGGAAGGGATGTAAGATGACGTTCAAGTGGGCTTGGTCTAGAACCGAGCACATAAGAGTTCACACAGGTGCTAGGCCTTATCTTTGCGCTGAACCGGGTTGTGGTCAAACATTCAGATTTGTGTCTGACTTCAGCCGGCATAAACGGAAGACGGGTCATTCAGTTAAGAAGACCAAAAAAAAGGTAAGACTTACTTAGGCCTTAACATGGAATCTATCATGGAGAGATTAATCCATTTGATTCTAGGGGTTTTAATTGTGTATCTCTCTCTCTGGTTCTTGTTTTTTTTGGAGGCTTTATGCAGTCAAAGTCTTAACATTTGGAACAGCCATTGTTGCGGACAGATTCTCAATTTGTTGTATTCTCTCTCGTCTTCTTTACTGTTGAAACTATAACAATGTAGGCTTTGATAAATAAACGGGCGGCTTATTCAATTAGAAAGTTCAGGTGTATGATCATGAAATCTTAAAATATGATAAGGACTTAATTGCAAATTTAAGGGGAAAAATATCTGAAACGCATAATCATAAAAATGTGCATGTAAACTATTGGAGATCCGAGGCTGGCTTCCCTAGCACCGGTAGTTTCGCCTTTGCATCTCGTTTTCTCGTTTGTTGCGGCTTTGATTGGAGATTCGAGAAGACGAGCTGAGTGTCCGCGTGTTTGATCAGTTGGTCTTGATTGGTGTATATATATCCCTTTGTCGGAGTTCTAAGGATTCTCATTGACTAAGGATTCTTCCTTGTGCCTTAGTCCTTAGCTTCCTTGACGTATTAATAAAATTTCATATGACAAAAAAAAAAAAAAGTATTGGAACTTGTCAACATATTAAAGCAACGGTTTCTTCGGGATTCTCATTCGTGACGTTATTAGACGACAAGAAAATTAAAAAGTGTCCATAAAAAAGGGAATTAAAAAAATATATATAATGAAAAGGGAACAACTTTATTCTTCTTCTTCTTCGACCCTTTGATCTTCTTCAATTCCTCCCTGAAATTAGGGTATTTTTTTGTAATGTGATTTGTAAGAACAAAAAAAAAACATGTCAATTCCGAAGAAATTGCAGATGGGTTTGAGCCAAAACTTGTTTCTCGATCTTACTCCGGTGATTCATCTGCTGATCGATCTCTTTCTGATCTCAATCTCGCAGCGGAGGACTTGAGTGACCAGTTTAAGAATGTGGATTTGAATGAAGTTACGAACGAGCAGAGTGAGACGATGATGAGTGTCTCTGAGAATAATGGAGGTTTAGATTCGTATGCAGTAGACACTAATCAGGAAGAAGAAGAAGATGGAGACGGTGATGTTTGGAGCGAGAACGAGAGTGTGTATCCAGTGAGGCCAGGAGCAGAGGATTGCTCATTTTACATGAGAACAGGGAGCTGTAAATTCGGATCGACTTGTAAATTCAATCATCCTCTTCCGAGAAAAATCCAAGTAAACTTCATTACTACACTTTCTCATCTGCTTTGTATTTGGCTAAGGGAGATTATTTTCCCCATTCTTGTACGTTTGCTTCTGACAAGTATATTGGTTCTTAATTTTTAAATCTTAGGGAAGATTTGTCTATAAAAGAAACAATTTTTAAATCAGTGGCATATGCATATAGATAAGTTTTGCTTTGTACTTCGTTGCTCGACCAAAGGACAAAGCTTTAGTATAACCTTTACTTTCAAGGTTTGTGTGCTTCAAAAGTTATGAAGGGAGTAGAAGAATTATTAGTTTAAATGAAAAGAGACTAAACTTTCTAGAGTTTTTTTTTTTCGTTTTCTAATGTTCCATTATTTTGAAGATTGCTAGGGATAATAAAATGAGAGAAAAGGAAGAGGATGGTGATAAACTCAGACTGATAGATTGCAAGGTTAATTTTACTTCTCTTTTTAACCTTGTTACGTGCCCTCGACGTGTATCAGTCAATTGTTTTCTGAAGTTTCATTCTATTATCTTCAAGACTTGAACTGCATTTGCAAAGCTTTTTTAATATTTCGTGGAGTTTTCCTTTTCTTTGTTTTAAGTGTAATTTACTGATATCCAGTTCATGTGCTCTATTTTCTTGCATGAGGTTTGCAGTATTTCTTTAGGACTGGAGGGTGCAAATATGGAGAAACTTGTAGATTCAACCATACCAAACCAAAGTCTTGTCTGGCCTCAGTACCCGAGCTTAACTTCCTCGGCCTTCCTATCAGACCGGTATTGCCATTTAATTTATTTTGTTGGCTATTTTATGACATTCTGTTGCTATTCTTTTCAAAGCTATATAATGGTGTTAACCATCGGTAGGGAGAAGTAGAATGCCCTTACTACATGCGCAATGGCTCCTGCAAATTTGGAGCTGAGTGCAAATTTAATCATCCTGATCCTACAACCACAAGAGGAACCGACTCCCCATCATTTCATGGGAATAATGGTGTATCCATTGGATCATTTTCTCCAAAGTCCACATTCCAAGCAAGTTCAACTTCCTGGTTTTCACCAAGGCATGCGAATGGTACAACTCCTTTTATTCCAGTCATGCTGTCACAAACTCATGGAGTTCCATCTCAAACTCCGGAGTGGAATGGCTATCAGGTAGTAAGTACTTTAGCCCTGGATCTTAATAATATCTATTTCTATTCGCTTTATCTACAATGATTTTATCTTGTCTTTCATATTTTCTTAGGCTTCTGTGTATTCATCAGAAAGGGGTGTGTTTTCTCCTTCCACCACATACCTTGTGAACAGTTCATCAGCAGAGACAAGTATGTTATCACAATACCATCATCAAATGCCTGCTGAAGAATTTCCAGAGCGTCCAGACCAACCTGAGTGCAGTTATTATATTAAAACTGGGGACTGTAAGTTCAAATTCAGTTGCAAATACCATCATCCTAAGAATCGATTGCCTAAATTGCCTCCTTATGCTCTCAATGACAAGGGCTTACCCCTTAGACCTGTAAGTTCCTTTTTTAATTTCTCCTTCCGTTTTCTGTTCTTCTGTGCTAGTATTAAAAGTTGCAGGCTTTTTATTGATTCTTGAATGCGTGATGAACTCTTTGACTCTTGTAATAGCCCTAATCAATCTAGAACTGACCCAATTTGAAATGTTAAAAAGTAGAAGTCTCTCGGGTTTTGACTGATTGCTTGACTGAAATTCAGGATCAGAACATCTGCACTCATTACAGTTGGTATGGCATCTGCAAATTCGGTCCAGCTTGTAGATTCGACCATTCCATCCAGCCGCCATATTCGACAGGAAGCTCCCTAGTCGTAGTAGAACCTCCTCAGGTCGGTGCAAATGGGAATGAAAGTGACGGTTGGAATTGAGAACCAAACATTTAGGAGCTTACATAATCGATACCTTTTGTCTCTATCATGGGTTTGAAAATTTCTTAACAAAACGATTAGGTAAATCATATTCTCCAAACAATATTTATGTGGCAAGCCTATCCTCAATGCGTTTGACAAGTTTTCACCAAAGAACTTTGTAATGTGTAGCTACCCTTTGACTCTTGAGGTTAAATGGAGCCTGCCTGTTTCTTCATTGGTTGTTTACATGTTTGAAAATTGAAACCTAATTCCTAAATTTTCACCCTGGGTTGTTAATGTTGGATGTGATGGGAGCTAAATCCTGGAACAGAATTGCTCCAGATTTAGCTGCTGAAGCTGCAATTAGACCTTATAGATTTGAAGTTTTGGAACCTGAGGGACTTTGAATGGATATTTTGTCTCGAGGGGTTATTCCGGGTTATGAAGTGGTTTTCGCAGGCTGTAAGTAATCATATAATATAATCTTTTATGCATTATGACATGCCTATAAAGAACATGTCTAAATCTTTAAATGCTCTAACTAAGAAGCAGCAAGAATAACGTATATTCATATACCCAAATGTAGCCAAAACAAAGTTGAAAAGAGAAACTCAACGAGCAAGAAGAAGAAGAAGAGAAGCTTCCTACAACATCTTAGAAGATCACAGGTTTGGTCGCTGTAATTTGTTGGAGATTACTCGGTTCCACGATTCTGCTTGCTAATCGGGTTTTTCAGAACAGACAGTACCAGAGTTAACGGAAACAAAGCCATTTCTTCTGCACAACCAAAGAACAAAAACAAACCAAGTTAAGCCGAGAGATTCTGCGTTTTGATGATTAACAATTCTATCTAGAAAAAGTACCTTTGATCGCGGGGTTTGGGAATTGCGGTTGTGATGGTTGTTGTTCTGATGAGGTTCTTCATTCCTTGGTGGTGAAACAATACTTTCAGGTCCTGCGACAGCGGTTTTCTTCGTCTTCTTGTCATCACGAGCTTTGTTGAAAATGACAGTGAATCCTTCGGCCGAGGCTGGATTACTCGCGTCCCATTCCCCGAATTTCGGCAATTGTCTCCCTTTATTACCCTACACACCCCCAAAAACAAAACCCAACAAAAAAAAAAAACAGAGTTGTTCATCATCAAAATGGAGAATTCTGAAACTTTGGCAATGATAATTGGCGAAAGTTTGAGACTTTTTTTCAAGATAAAAGATTATATGAAAGGAGGGAAATTATCAACAAATGCGAGATGAATCAGAATTCGATATAAAAGATTAAGATTGGTAGTGTTCTTACCGTTGCCATTGTCGATATTAGAACAGAGGATATCGAATCTGATACGAGGAGATGCCAAAAGCTAGAGAAAGAGAGGGTTTGATAATAATGAGGGTGATGATGATCTGGGAAAAAGAGAGATGAAAATGTAATACAGAAGAGAAGGAGGAGAGAGGAGAAGAGGTCGTCGTTGAAAACAAAACCAAACTCCTTTTTTCATATTCTCACCTTTCTTCCTTCCCGCGGCTTTGCCAACAGAAATACCTAAATTTCATTAGTAAATTTTTTTTTTTTAAATTATGTCATCGAGAGCAAAGACTAAAAACGTGGAACATGCCAAAAGTTCTTGCCTTTTCCACCTACTCTATTCAGTATTTTTATCAATAATATATATATTTTTTTTTTGCTAATGTAATATTGCCTCTAATTAGTGACAACTAGAGACAATATTATGGTTTATCCAAATGTGGATTTATATATTTATGAGAAAATATAAAAAAAGAAATTCATATATTTGTAAAAAAAATATATACATAAGCTTTCGGATTAATCCATGCTAAAGTTTTGAGTTTTGACATTTCTCTGTTAATTCTAGGCTTTAGCTCAGTTTTAGTTTTAAAGTATAGAATGTATTCTACCTAGGTTGTGTGGCTATTACTATACGACGTTCTAGGATGGTTGGCGTTCAACTTCGTCACCTAATTTGTATTTAAGAAGATGTTAAACTTTTCGACCTAAAACAAAGACGCCAATGTGGATTTTAATGGGAGCAGATAGGATTCAACATATCGGCCTAAAGAGTGTTAGAATATGTTTATAGTTTTTTAATGCGAAATTTGAGTTTTTTCTTTGGGATATGGAATACATGATCTCGATTGATAAAGTCCAGTATCATATTTGCCTCGGACTGCACTGACCTCATATCGATGATTGAAAACTCCTCAGAGTGGCCTACCTTTGTAGCGGAACTCTCCACTTTTAGAGCTATTAGATATTTTTCCGTTCCTTAAGTATTAGATTTCTTCCCCGTTGTAGCAATATCCGGACAAATTGTTTATCTAAAAGGACAAGAGCCCGTAAAATCATTTTTCCCTAAATAAGCATGTCGGTGCCTGATTGATTTTCTTTAAACTATAGTTTCTATTAGATAATTTAATGAAATGGAGTTTGATTAAAAAAAAAGCAAACAAACAAAGACGCCTAATTAAGGCCAAACTAAATACTAACAGGGTAATTGAGGCCTAATTAAAAGCAGTATAATGTCTCCAAAACCATTCTTTAACGGAATGAGGGAATATAAAGACAATGAAACTACGGATATGCCATCATTGGATTTTGTTTTTCTAGGCCCATAATAAGATTCATTCGATGTATATCACAAATTTGCAATAGTTAACGAAATAATCATAAAATAAAATAGCTATCAATTGTAAACACATTATTTCAGATACAAATGAAACTTAATAAGTGAAATTTCATAAGTAATTAACTTAATTTTAATGTATTTTATGAAATATTGTTACTGAATATCAAAATCAGTTCTAAATGTTGTTGTGGAAAAAATATCAATCATTAAATTGTTGAGTTTTACTAATTATTTAGTAGACTTTGAATTTGGAATAAATTAAGAATAACTCAAAATCAAAACCCTAACTTAGACTCATAACTATAATTTGAAAAAAAAAATTAAAATCAAGGCTCAACTCCAACGATCGAGTTACATAAAATAAAAGAATAACATAAAATTTGGATTCAGAAAACTTGTTTCACAATCGATTTTGAACCCCTGTTTTTGAATGAAAAAATAAACAAATATAGATGTGCCAACTTTCAAGTAAACCAGCATGAAGAAGCTAACTCATTTATGTCGGTCATGAATAATAAATGATATGGTGATATCACTAGTGTAAACACTTAATATCTATTTCAATTCAAAACAATTAATTTTGAAAAAATATTATGATGTAGACTTACATAATTTAACAAATTTTAAATATTCTCTCATATCTTATGCCAATATATAATATGGAATGAAGCACTTCACTGAGAATAAAATATTTTAGTGAGACCTATAGTTGACCCAAAAAAAAAGTGAGACCTATAATTAAAAAGAGCAATAACTCATGTTGTACAAAGAAAGAAGCAATTACTTACTACTGATGACCCCCTCGAGAATGTAAAACACTGCATGATCTAACACCAACAGTGGCATGATGGTCTTAAATGCTCCATGTAATTTCCAATCTGAATGGGTTCGAACCTCCATGCTTAGAAGTTACTAAAAACTAACCAAGTGACCATTACACTAAAAGATTAAAAAAGAAAAGATAATGCATTAACAGCAATGAGGAACTCTCCAGATTTCTCCCTTTGACGTAGCTACTATTATCACGATCTCTATCATTATCATTGACCTAACAGCTTCAACTTTAAAAAAATTTGCAACAAGATTAATGGGCTCGCATTTACTGCACACTCTGCACAGAACATGTTTAGGTTATGAACCTTACGTATGGTCACTAAGAAAATAAATTATGACAGCAAAATGTAACCGACCAAAGAGGAAAAAGATGGTCCAACATATGGTTTCTTATATGATTAATAGCATCAACAAAATGATAAATGATATTGGAATTGTCTTTTTAGTACATTGTCTGTAGCTAACTATCATATTTACATCAAAATATAAATGAAACTAACGTTTTATAAGTATTACAATCATTGTCATGATATAATTATAGGTATGTAACGTAACAAGATAAAACACCAAATATATGTGAAATGACAAAGAAAACATTAAATTCGGTTTTAAAAAAAAATTTGTAAAGGACATTTTTTTCTTTAAACTTAGTTAGATGCTACGAGTACGAGGAGCTAATTCTTAGCTACTTAAGAAAGAAAAAAAGAAAAAAAAACGAATTTATGTGATCAATATGGCATGAAAACCATGCAAATTTTAAAGAACTTTCAAAAACTCTGCAGTTAAAGGATTTTAAGTAATTTAGTAATATTGGTTATACAATATCAAACCCACTGTTAAAATTTAACTTCATAAAATATATACTTTAAAAATATTTTGACAAAAGGCTGACAAAAGACAAAAAAATATATATATTTTGACAAAATAAATTAAATTATTTTTACATGCAATTTTTGTTTTAAGAAACTAACACAATCAGAAAATAAATAAAAACCAATATTTTCATATGTTATATTGAAAAACTTATTCTTAAACCGACCATGGAGTACATTTTCAATCGCCGAACTGATTAGCTGCCGCACGTTGCGAGAATTATCATGAAAGATGGCCGAGATATTTAATGGCTAACTAAACATCTCTCCACAGCCAACTACATTAACCACATCCATGCCCCACCTACTTTTATCTTCTATTTACTTCGTTTATAATTTATCCAATATGTTTCTTATTTCCTTTTCTTGTTATATTATCTAATATGTTTGCCCATATTACTGTATCAATGTAATAGTATAATAATTCATATTGTATTATTGCGTATAACTGAACGCTAGGTCCAAACCTAAGTATAGTGCCATGATCGTTGTTAACATTAACTATCAAATAATGAAATTTTTCAATATTGTGGTTTGGATGATATTACCAAAAAAAAAGTGCATTGCGGTCACTAGTTAAAAGTTCTGTTTGCATTTCCACGTTTTGTATTAAAAAAACCTAAAATATTATGGGTTTAAAATACAATTTAACATATAAACATAACAAAACAAAAAGCAATTTTAAAAATCAATCATACTAGAAGATATACATGTATAGACCACATAGTTAATTTATCCTCCACAAAAATACAATCATCCAATCAAATTCCCAACTATTTGTGGGGTTTAAGATTATACTTGCCTTTTTTCTTTGTTAAAAACACAATCACCACAATTTTCAGTCTAAGGCTATCAATGGTTTCTCTAGAGTTATCGGGGATAATAAAACATACCAAAAACGACTATATTTTTTTTGGTACGGAGCTTAAATAATTATTCACAATAATAAATTAAATATTATTTTAAAACTTTAGATCTCATCTACCAGAAATTTGTTAAAATTAAATACTGTGCACAAGTTATATATTTTTATTTATTAATGTATTCTCACCACTCCATCCATATATATATATATCAGACGACCATTCTCATAAAACCTCTAATATCAAATCTCACTTCCTTTTCACAATGCCTTCCTCCATCTCTCTCCTCCTCACAACCGCCGTCTCCGTCGTGACCCTCCTCTTCTCCACCGCGGAGCCAATTCCCAACGTCCACCGTCCATTCAACAAAATCTACGCCTTCGGCGACTCTTTCACCGACACCGGAAACTCACGGTCCGGCGAAGGACCAGCCGGTTTCGGACACTTGTCAAGTCCTCCATACGGCATGACTTACTTCCGACGCCCAACAAACCGTTACACCGACGGCCGACTCACCATCGACTTCGTGGCACAGTCGATGAATTTACCGTTTCTGCCACCGTATCTTGGCCTGAGATCAACTAACGGTAACGGCACAGCTACGGATACTCACGGAGTTAATTTCGCCGTCTCTGGAGCAACGGCGATTAAACACGCGTTTTTCGTGAAGAACAATCTAACGCTTGATATGACTCCTCAGTCTTTAGAAACAGAGCTTGGCTGGTTCGACAAGTATTTAGAGACACTTGGAACGAGTGAGAAGGTTTCGTTGCTTAAAGATTCTCTCTTTTGGATCGGAGAAATTGGAGTGAATGATTATGCGTACACCCTTGGATCTACTGTGTCAAGCGATACCATTAGAGAACTTAGCATTTCAACTTTTACAAGGTTTTTGGAGGTAATTTTAATCATCTCTGTTACATTATTTGCAATAGGGATTAGGGATGCTTAGTTTAATCTTCTTCGGTTTAGCTTTGGTTCGTCTGTTTCGGTTATCAGCTTATGAGATATGAGAATCGAATCTACTTTGCAATTATTTAAGTATGGTTTTTGAATTCGGTTTTCTAACAATATTTCATTGGTTTGATTTTTTTTTTTTGGTTAGAATAATTTAAATTTTTTATTGGGTCGATTTGTTTGATTTTTGGGTAATAATAAAATAACGCAACCAATTGGCCCCTAATTTGCAAGATATATGATATTTTATATACATATACTGATATGCATATATTGGCAAGTCATGATACCGAAGTGATCCAACCGATTAGTTATGCTTAAGCAAGAAGTCCGTGAACATGGAAGACAACACAACCGGTTTAGTTCAATTGGTTTAGTTACAATTTAACTCACCTGCTAATTGTGGAGTTAATATGCAACAGGGTGCGCAAACTTTTTTCATTACCTAAAAGTTTCCAACCTTGACAAAATATGTTTTTGTTAAAGACCATAACAAAAAAAGGCATTTGATTGGATAAACAGAATCATCTTCGGTGCCTTCTAACCTTATAAACCAGTCTGGCTTAGAAGTTAACGGGATCATGGCAGAAAAAAATCTGGTGGTCATGGACCTAACCGACCGGTTTGGGTTGAATTGGTTGTATTATGTTTCGTTAATAACATTTTTTAATCATAAATGCAGACATTGTTGAACAAAGGTGTGAAATATATGTTGGTACAAGGACATCCGGCAACTGGATGCTTGACGTTAGCAATGTCACTGGCCGCAGAAGATGATCGGGACAGTCTAGGATGTGTGAAGAGTGCCAATAACCAAAGTTACACTCACAATCTTGCTCTTCAATCCAAACTTAAACAACTTAGGTCAGTTTTGTTATTATACCCTGGTTTATACATATGCTTAACAAAAAGAACGTACTCTTCGGATCCATCAATTAACGATATGTTGCTCTGTGTGCTGGTTCATGTGATTAACCGAACCAACAGAACAATTGTTTTCAAATTTTGAGACTGGTCTAACTTAACTCGAAATTTAAACCAAAGCTAAACAAAATGAACCGAAAACCAATGGAGGGTTGCTTTTAAGTTTGCATGTTATAGGGTTACTAATTCTAAAGATTTAATATTATCAAACAAAAAATTCTAAAGATTTAAAATATTTTGATGTTTTTTGATAAAGTGTTTCAATCTTTAACACACAAAAAAACAATGATTTGATATTATTAGTAGGACTTTAGTAAACATATTTTAAACTCATCCAAAATTCGTGAAAAACATCCATCACTTATTTAATTAAGATTTCATTTTATAAGAAACATCAAAATTTGCTGCGACAGAAAATTTATTGAACATCAATATATCATACGCTTTAGGATATCATATAGTATTTCGAGGTGATTTGATAGGTAAGGAAAAACAAACCTCTCGTGGTTGTACTTGACATTTGAAAAATTAAAGACCTGACAAAATTTTGACAATCGTGCATTATCTTTTAAATCAACTTAATACTTCAGAAATTATGGTATAATATTAGTTTCTCTCGTCTACATTATGTTAGAAATACGCTGAATGAGACAAATGGATGGAAAAAAAACAAAAAAACGAATTTCTGTTTTTTAATAAAAATATGTAATAAATGCAGAATCAGGTATCCGACTGCCACAATAGTCTACGCAGATTACTGGAACGCGTACCGTGCGGTGATTCAAAATCCTAGCAAGTACGGCATCACCGAGAAGTTCAAAGCGTGTTGTGGAACCGGAGAGCCGTACAACTTCCAGGTGTTCCAGACGTGTGGGACGGCTGCAGCTACGGCGTGTAAGGACCCGAGTCAATACATCAATTGGGACGGAGTGCACTTGACCGAGGCCATGTATAAGGTCATGGCCGATATGTTCCTCCGCGGCACTTTCACTCGTCCTAGATTTAGTAACTTGTTGAGCAAGAAACTAAACGGTTTATAAAAGAATTGTTTTACTGGTTTTTATATAAGATTGAATGGTTATGGAGTTGTTTTTATATTGTTTATTGGGTTTGCGACCTGAATCCCAAGAAATTTTACGATCAGAGCTTAAATCACACATAACATAACAATTTTGGTGTGGAATTAGATTTGAGATCCTTTGATTATCAAAAAATATATTTTATAACAATGTGATTTTTGTTTAAAAAATTATCCATCCAGTTATTTGTAGTTATATACAAACTTTTGGCCGATTCTTGTTTTTCTCAAACTTAGATTAATTTAGTTTCTATATGAATAAATGAATATAAAAACCAAAAACATCTAATAATTTTTATATATTTTAAAATATGTGTTATAACTAATGAGTGGGCCTTTTGTATGAGCTAGATAATACCTAACTATCTATCATTTTATTTGATTTTTAAAAATTAAAATTAATATGTAAATAATTAAATGAAAATCATAATCGACAAAATTTCCAAGAAAATCTTTAGTTCGATGGATCGATGGGAAAGCTTTTAGGAATTGAAACCTGGTGTTTTGGGCAAGAGTAATCTACACCCTCGATTTAAGAATAATCAATGATGCATAATGCATTCACCTCAACAAAGATGCATATGATAAAGTAACGGATAAAAACGTTTTCAAAATCCGTGAATTTGTGGTTATTCGGGAGAAAAATGAAGTGGACGATACACAAGTAATAACACTCTTGCAACCTCATTGTCCAATAGCGAATCCATATAAAGATAACTAAGAAATACAAGAGTACCAATAAGGATGAAATATACTTTGGATCAACAAAGAACGCTAAGGGAATAGAAAACCATATAATTATACTTAAGTGGTATGGAACAAGAGATGGTATTCATTATTTTGAGTATCAAAATTCATAGGGACTCCGGACTCCCATGGGGAAATAATAATGGCATTGGAAAATTAGCCAGAAAAATCAGTTAGCCCAAAGGAGATAGATCTTTGATTTATGATCCAAAAAGACCCTAAACTTTTAGGTTATTAAATTTTAGTGGTTTAGACAAGAGTAGTATGGTTTTAATTGATGGTGCATCATGTGTACTCTTTGGCCGATTAACTAAAATGTCATATCTTCTCCACACTAAAGCTTCCAAAGGAACTAGTAAAAAAGACTATATAGTATGCATAAATTTTTAAGTTTTTATGTGTATGCTACTAAAAATATTTACCACTTAGCATCATGATCTTCATGTTTTGGTGTACATTCATATACATTCAGACTTAAATTACCATAAATAACTTCTTAAACCCAATTAATAGTATACATATATTCATCGATTCCCAATTAATGGTATAGATATATTTTCTATGTTTTACAGAAAAAAGTCTACGTTTTACAAAGCTCTGAATTTGCAGATCTTCTTTTACAAGTCTGAATTTGATAACCGTATAAACAAGCTTGAACTGATACAAAGCGTTTTTTTTTTTCTGGCCCTTTTAATCTTGAAACTTATCAAACTCAGAAGGACTCATTTGTGTTGGTGTTTCAGAATTTTGACAACCGGTCAAACTGGAGTATATCTTTACTCCATCTTAAATTTAGTAAAATAAAACAGACTACTTTCTTTTAAAAAAATTATCCTATCTCTTTATTTTGCTCATTTTTTTGTTTCTCATGATTTTATACAAAACGTTATCATTGATGATGATCTCTTTGTAACATTTGCTCGTATCGACATCTAATTGAAATACTAACACATTCTTTAATCACAATTTTGATATGTGACATATTTTTATGGAAGGGTTCAACTTTTAATAATAGATTAGTTAAAGCTATTTTTTATATTTAATATATAATAACATAAAATTGTTAATAACTTTTAATCCACATCACATTGTAAGATTGTTTTTTTTAGAGTGAGATCAAATTATCACGTTTGCTCTTGGAGAATGTCGTCGTATGGCTCTTCTTACAGAAAAATAAATAAATAAAAAATAATCAAAACGACAACGTTTTACTCCTTCTTGAGTCTACGGACGAATTCTAATTTCGCTCACTCCAAACTTTCTTCCATGGCCGAAGCGACTAAGCAAGAGAGAACGCTTCAGAAAATTTTGCTCGACAAGGTCGCAGAAGCCATCTCTGCAATTTCTGATGCGAAGCACGTCGACCAGGTGATCTCCGCTATTCATTCCATCGCCGTTCTTCTCTTCCCGGTCGATCTATCATTGTTTTCCGGTAATCGACAGTCACTTGTTCCTCTATTCTGACTTCACCTTAGTCCCTTCTCCATTCAAAAGTTGAGATTTTGGGCTCTTTCGTTGTTCTGAAACTTCTTTGTTTTTCCATTTTGTTGCAGGGAGTATTGGTGAGAAATACAGAGAAAGGGTTTGTATTTTTACTGTGTTTTTGGGAGATTTTGAAATTCTCCAAATTTTTCTTGGTTCAGGAACCTATGGCTTACTTCTGTATTTGGTCTCCACACAGGTCTGTAGCTCCGTAGTTCCTTCTGCAGATGAGAGAAATGATTGGTTGGAGACGTTCTACCGAGGGGTTGCGTTTCCAACGTTTGCTCGGGTTTTGCTGCTTGGTAATTTTATCAAAATCTACTTTTTTCTGATTGTGTTAGGGTGATTTTGTTAGCCCTTGTTGATTTGAGTTGTATCAATTGTTGCTTTCTTGATCTAATTTGGAAGTTATGTTCAACTAATTCTTGTGTTATCGCAGATGTTGCTTCGGATTGGCTGTCTTGTTTCCCTATTTCAGTGCAGAAACATTTGTATGATGTGTTCTTCTTAGATGGATCTGTTATCGAGGTTGTTCAGGTCTTGGTTCCTTTCCTACATCATGTTGAAAATGGTGGCTTTGATGCTAATTCTGTCCAGACTAATGTGGAAAGGTACTCAAAAACACACTTCTGTTTTGTCTATTTCCTTTTGTTCTTTTAGCGTCTTCATCAAATTTTTTGCTTCATAAGATTTTACGCCCAAGGGTAGTTTCTCGTGTGTTTATCGCGTCAGTGACCAAAGTTTTCATTAATCCTCACCTTTCAATTATTTGAGTCATGTTTCGGCGTGTTCTGAATATGTCTCTCAGGACTAACAATTTTTTTTGAGTCCACGGAAAACCTGAAGATGTAGACAATAACACTTATCTTAATGGCCCAAGCGGCAATCTTCCATCTTGACAAGTTTATCTGCATATAAATCTATGTCCAGTGATGTATTTTGACTGTAGCTGATGCAAATGCTACTATTGGTGTAGTCTTAGTCTGTGGTGATATGATTTTTCTTTTAATGACAGATTGCTTATATTGTGTTTGCTTGAAAATGCTGGAGTGCTCAAGATAACTAAGGAAATTGGTGATAGTTATCAAGGAGATATTTCTAGGAATGGAAGTCTCAAGCCTTTGTTATCTAGGCTATCACAGATCTTGACCTCCATTCCTGATAAAGCACGGTTAAAATCCCCACCATTACTTTCTTCTCAGTATCCTTTTCTCTATGAATACAGACTCTAGCGCCTTCAATTTGATGTCTTTTAGCCTCCCTTAATTAATTAGACACCTTTTATTATTACTTAGTAATTTCTTTGAGGTCAGTGTTTATCTTTTACATGTCATAAAGCTTGTACTTCAAGCACGTTACCAATCAGCTTCGACAAATATTGGACGACAGAGCTTCTTGCAATGACGCCAATAGCACAGTTATCGTTTTATCATTTGTCGGGGAAATTTTTTCCCGCATCTGTCGACGCGGATTATCAGGTATTATTCTCCGAGCATTACACTTCTCAAGTTCTCACCCTACTGTGTTGTTAAATAATTTCAGCTCTATTTTTGTCGTTTCTCTGAATGTTGTGAATTACCATGGACTTGCCTTGTATTCATTATCTGTCCCATGATATGGGAAGTTGGGAGAATGTAGATCTGATCCTCGTGACAGACAGGAAAAAGGATGTGCCAGAATATAACTACCTTTCACTCTGTTATTGACTGATAAGCTCTGGATGGTGTGACGATGTTTTTTGATTGAAGTTATTTTCATGGCACAAATCGTGATGTACTTCAGATTATGTTTTTTAATCTGCAGATTTGCTGTTAAGTGAAGTAACACCTCATGTCCTAGCTCATGTTAGGAGGTTACTAAAGTCAAAGATGGGTTCTATTGAGATGGAAACATTTCAGCTGGACCCTACACCCCAGATTTGGTCGAAAACTATGGAAGCAGTGACAGATCCGTATGCTGTTGAGAAAATGGCTGAACAACTTTTACATCAGCTATATGCTGAGCATGCAAGTGATGTTGAAGCTTTCTGGACCATTTGGACTTTGTTTCATCGCAATGTAATACATCAGGCATCAGTGAGGCAAGCAAAATGTTTTCTATGGCAGCTTAATTCTTTGTTTAGATACACCTTTTTCTTCGATCATTTCCATTCTAATGGTGTGAAATAATGCGGTTGACAGAAGTGAGCATGGGACTCGAACTATGATTTGTTTTTTTTCAAGGGAAACAGATTTGCTGTCTTTTGGTTTTCCCCAGTTTAGTCTATTGCACATAATTTTGTGTAATTTGCTTTGCAGGTCCATATTTGTTGACAAATTTTTGCTATGGAAAGTGTTTCCTATTCGTTGTCTGCGATGGATCTTACAATTTTCAGTTCTTCAGTGCCCACCGGTTACTAATACACTTGCTAAAGGTGATGTCACGCAAGGACTGCTTGAAACAACGCAGCGACTAGCCTCTGTTTGGTCAAAAGGGGAGTTTCTACAGTCCGTCCCATTGGAGCAGCAAGCTTGTATCCTCTTCTGGCTTTTAAATTTGATTTATGCCTATGAATAGATCACTATTTCAATAGGGTTTTTTTGTTTTATCAATATTTAGATGGTTAAGCAATGTTTTAACCTTCCTGCTACTGGTTTAGACTTTCAGTTCCTGTTTCCCGTAACAGATGTTGCAGATATAACTGCAGCTCTTGGGCTTTGCCTGGAGAACATGTCAAGAGAGGAACTAGATAGAACGAAGGATGTAATGCACAATATTCTTCAAGGAGTTAGCTGTACAAACTTGTCTCTTTTGGTATCATTGGTAAAGAACTTAAACGCTTTTGCGGTCTTATTTCTCATGCTTATTGTTGCCAACAGGTAGACTGGAGAACCCAGGAGATCTGGTACGGAAAATGGCTAGCTCTATCGCCTTTATGTTCTCTAAAGTAATTGACCCGAAGAATCCTCTGTACCTTGATGATTCATTCACTGGGAATGCAGTTGACTGGGAATTTGGATTGCAAACGGCTGTGGGAGGGTTCCCGTCAATCACAAGTACAATGGAAAATGAAGATGGTGAAACCAAAACATCAGCCTCCTTAACTGAAGAAGTAAATGGCTCTAGCCGCAGAGACAAGGAAAAGAAAAATCGCAAGAGCAAGAACATTTCTGATTTTGTATTGGCTGATCCAGATGAAATAGTTGATTTGGCTACCTTAAACTGTGAAACAGAGAGTGATAAAGATGATGTTGATGATAACGCAAGTGTCAGCTCTGATAATTCAAGTGTCACTTCTTTGGAGCCATATGATCTATTAGATGATGACAAGGATTTAGGGAAACAATTTACACATTTGGTCGATGTTGTTGGAGCTCTTCGGAAATCTGATGATGCTGATGGGGTACGTAACTACAGAGAGGATTTTCTGCGACATTAAATCGTTGCAATCTTTTTGTTGTACTTTCAGTTAGCACAATCTTTCATTATAAGATGGTAATCTTTATGAATATTGCGTGTTGCAGGTGGAGAAAGCTATATTTGTTGCAGAGAAACTTGTGCGAGCATCACCTGATGAGCTGACTCATATAGCTGGTGATCTTGCTCGAACTCTTGTACAGGTTCGCTGCTCTGATATAACAATTGAAGGTGAAGAAGATTCAGCAGAAGAGAAGCGGCAAAGAGCTCTAATTGCGTTGCTCGTGACCCGTCCATTTGAATCCCTTGAAACTCTTAACAATATTTTGTATTCGCCTAATGTAGATGTAAGTCAGCGCATAATGATACTTGATGTCATGGCTGAAGCAGCTCGGGAGCTTGCTAGTTCCAAGATCCTGAAACCTAAACACAATTCACGGGGACCTCTGATATCAAATATCTCAGATCCTCAACCCTGGTATTTGCCTAGCAATGCGAGTACCCCATGGAAAAAGGTCTCCGAGACAGGATCTTTTCATCTGAATTGGGCAAATCGATTTGAAAGAGAGCTACAGTCAAAACCTGGACAGACGAAGAAAGGAAAAACTCGAAGGTGGCGCCTCAAATCAGCAGACAGAGATCAAAACAGTACTGACTGGTCTCAGAATAGATTTCCACTATATGCAGCAGCATTTATGCTTCCAGCCATGAAAGAGTTCGACAAGAAACGACATGGTGTTGACTTACTTGGCAGGGACTTTGTTGTCCTTGGGAAACTTGTTCACATGCTCGGCGTCTGTATGCAATGCGCATCAATGCATCCAGAAGCATCTGCATTAGCTATCTCTCTTCTAGATATGTTACAAAGAAGGTATGTCATCACTTTTTATCTTATAGAATATCCAAGCTTTTGCACATATACTGAATATTTGTATACTTAACAAACTCAATACAGGGAAGTATGCAATCACCCAGAAGCCTATGTCCGAAGAGCGGTCCTTTTTGCAGCCTCTTCTGTTTTGGTTGCTCTTCACCCGTCTTACATAGTCTCAACCTTGGTTGAAGGAAATCTTGATCTTTCCAGAGCTCTTGAATGGATCAGAACGTGGGCTCTTCAAATAGCTGACTCAGACATCGACCGAGACTGTTACACGGTAAGTCATACATTCTCCCATGGGCCAGCCCAGATCCATCTCTTATTAGATTTTGATTATAGCTAAGGAAAAAAAAAGTCTGGGATTTTCGATTAGCTTACAAGTTACAACGTGATTGAAAGATACAATTTAGCTTATGCGTTTTGTGGTGTTAGATGGCTTTGTCATGTCTCCAACTCCATGCCGAGATGGCTCTTCAAACTTCCCGAGCTTTAGAATCAACCGGCGGAAGTAGCAGCAGCAGCACTGGACCGATAAACATAAGTCTACCTTCTAGTATCTCTAAGATGACATCAATCAAACTTCCTTCTTCAAATGTTCTTCTCTAGAAACTTCATTTCCATTAATTTGGCTATAATCACTTCTGTATAGTAACATTTCTTCGCTAAAGAACTCATGCGTTAGTCAATTTTTGATATCTATTACAAAGTTTTGAGATAATTGCCCTTGTTCCTGATTAGTGATTACAGAGCCAGATACAAATTGATTTCTCTATATTAAGAGTGAAAAACAGATTAACAAATCTGATTCAACAGCTGACGATTATTGAACTTTAGATATGATTACGGAAACTAAAAATAGATACTTTTCATCTTCCAAAGGTTCAGAATCTTTCCATTCATAGTTCTGAACTAATCAATGATGCAAAAAAAATCAATTGGTTGCCACTAAACATGATTAACAACAGGCAACCCCTGGGAAAAAACAGAACAACAGGTTGATAGATAAATCAAAGAACCCATACAAAGAAAGAATTCTATGCATAGAAGAATATAACTCTTAGATTCCTCCTGATGAAGTTTGAGATTCCATACCAACTAGTAACTTATTCAGAATCTCTTTACCCTTTTGAATCTTTCCAAGTTCATCTTCTCATATTCCAAGCTGGACCTAATCTTCCGTGCTATGCTGATGTGTTAAAGCTATTAGAAGTTATCACTTTAGTCAATGAATGGTTCCCAAAGAATCAAGCTTGTCACAGAACTCTTCCAAATCTTTATGGCTAAACCAGTCCTCTTTCAACTGCAAATTTTAAGCGAAACCCGGGCGGGAATTTCAAGATTCACCAAAAACAAAAAGTCACTTATCGTGAACAACGATAAAATGTTTATTGAGTGATAAACTTACAAAATATGGCATATCATCAATGCAGAATTTCTCAGGGGCATCTTCTATGAACCGCTGAATGTAGTAGAGGACAAAGCTTCCACATTCCACATCATTTGTCTGCTGCGGAACCTGAAATTATGATAAGCCAATCCAATTCTGAGATATAAGAATCAAGAAATTTCTATAACTTGGTAGATGCACTTAAAATTACCACTGGGGCATGGAGTGGGATTTCATCAACCAATCTTGGGTCCTCAGTTCTTCCCTCTGCTCTATATATGTCCAACACAAACCTGAAATCAAAGAAGCAAAAACATATTATTGTGTGAGCTTTGACAAAAAAATATCATTCTTCTTTGCTGACGATTGATAAAAATAACAAGAGAGAGTACTCGCTTTCTTATATCTGGTTCAAGCCGCTGCCAAGAGTCGGTTGTTTGTAGTGAATCAAGAAACAACATGCATGTGTTATCGTAATCAAGATCCTCCCCAAAATTGCAAAAGATCAACAAAGTCCAATGGCTCCTGAAAATTAATAGACAAAACAGTTGCATTTCGAAACCATTTCAAGAACTCATAGGCAAAACTAACTTACCAGTAGACGATAGGAAGAAAAACATATTTCTTCGAGAAGATCTGCTTGGTCTTAATGGAATCGAAAACACTGCTTCTAATATTATGGTTTTCGCTTTTGTACATACTGAACCATAAACAATCTAAGTACACAAAAGAGTTCTTTTTCTCATCCGAGAAGCCCCTCCAGACATCCCTATTCACATTACTCAAAACTTAAGTAAACCAATTAGAAAAAAACCGACAAATAAGCACAATTACTTCTTTCTTCGAGTAAAAAAGAGATATTGCTTACTCTAGGTAACCTACAAATGCTTTGGAATTCAGTTTTTTCCGTAGCTTGGATACTAAATATTTGCACTTGATTCTTCGTTTTGACCTTCCACGGCGTGTGCATTCATCATAGAAACAAGGGGAACTTGATTCAAATATCTTTAACTCCTTGGCTTGCTTCGGTTTTGAAATACGCTTATTCAAGACAGCAATATGCTTCCAACACGACCTGTGGTGTGAAAACTCATCTTCCTCACAATCTGTAAATTATAGACATGTTGATCAACTTGAGAGTTAGTCTCTTCCAGAGCCAGAACCAAAATTGAAACCCAAAAACTATACAAACTACAAAATCAGAACTAAGTATATATATACATTTCAAGAACCATAGATTCATTGTCATATAATCCCAAAATTTAAGCCAATGCCTGAAAAGTTTTAATTGATACAATTCACTAATCACTATACCAATCATCCTTACACATTCAAATTCTCAATCAAGTTTTCTAAGCCAAATTGATTATAATGGGTCAAGTGAATTAGCTCCAAAAATCCAAAAAATTTAGTAGCATTACTACAGAGAATTATAAAGAGACACATGGTATATACAAAGATAAGCATCACCACGACCCAGGAATAGAAACAATCTTGTCACATTGAAAATTCCAGGAAAAAAAACACACACACACAAACCAATTTCTAAGTTTAATCGAATCCTCAAAACCCTAATCCCCAAAACTGCGTAAACCAATAAATTAAAAATCTTTCAGAAACCCCAGAAAAAATTTGAATAAAAATCGAGACTGAGAGAAGGAAATTGAAATTACCATCAATTATAGTAACACGAAGAGCACTTGTGACGTTTTTACTATTTCTAACACGATTACTTCGTCTTCTTGACATTAAAATCGACAAAAAAAAAAAAATGGTAGAGCTCAGTGTTTCTCTTCTCTTGCAATTTTCCCTCTTCTCTTGTAAACTTTTTGTTTCGCTTAATATATAGCATACCGATTACGTAAAGGCACTTTTTGGCCGTTGATTTTCCTTACTTTTTCCTAGTCAGCGATTCAATGGTCAAGATGATTTAATGTCCCTTCGGTTTCTGTAGAGATATATATTGAACCCTTTTTAAGTTTTCTCTTATTAATCTTTTTTCTTAAGAACAAATATTTCTGATTAGGTGCTTTTGGCAAATATAAAATCAAACCATTATTGTAATTTTCTTAACTTAAGTATATTTTGTTTTTGCCCTAACCATTTTCTTTATATTCTTTATTTCTTTTGTTGAGACCAACTAGAACACTCAAAGAGTCAAAGGTAAACCAAACAACATATTCTTCCTCTTTTCATAAGAAACTAATGTTAATAAAAAAATTTAAAAAATAAACAAGTAAAGTGTTGTAAATATTATAACTAAACTCTTGTCAGCGTGTGTCGGGGATCCGATAAAGCCATTGTGGGAGAATGAACAAGCAACATAACTCGTAATGTGAATCTGGCTGCTATATTCCAACTCATTCTGGATCACAAAGTTTCCATCGAGTAAGTCAATAAAAGTCGGGGAGATCTCAGATACTAATTGCCATCCCCCATTTTTTTGCCTCCATACATTTAACTTATCCTCTAAACTTCCATCAGAGACTATGTTCATATACATGAGAAACCCTTACTAGTTGTGCATGTTCTTATGAATTTCGAATGTGTTTCTAAATCAGGGAAAGGCGTAACACGAAATCTATCGGAACTCGTGCCAGTAGCGTAAAAATCGATGGATACAACAACTTGTATATCTAAGCTAAAGTGGATATATGGTAAAAAGAAAATGGACAGTGTTGAGACTCCACAAGCCTGTCGCGGATGAATATATCAGCAAACTTATGTTCGTTTTTGTGAGCCTTCGCCTTCCATCAAGCAGAACAACTTTGTAACACAAAACGATGTGGTTCTCAGTTTGCGTTACAATTCCCAAGAGCCATAAAAAATCATGCAGAAGAGCACGAGGAAGGATCTCTAAGCATTCCTGTGAAATTGGATTAGCCAGATATAACGATCGATCCCCGAGGATAGACACGACATCAATCAAAATAAACCCAACACATCAGTGTAAGCAACAACTTTGGCTTGTCGATAATTGTTCATCTAAGTCTTGAATTTTTCGGTTAGGAAAAACGAGATGTAAGAGCCCATTTTGCATCTATAATGATTAAATCATAATAAGAGCGAAGGGCCCAGTATAATAGCATTTATTTGGGCCGATGTTAGTCTCGGCTTTAAAGAAAATTGACCCGACCCGACCGGATCTGGTATGATTTTCCTGTCGGCCGATTCCCGCTCTTTTTTTATCAATCGAGGCGCCAAAAAAAAAAATCGATTTTTTTTTTGTCATCTTTTAGATTTATCAAAGATGACGATCTCAGATCTAATTGAATCGAGAGAGAGAGAGAGATATGTTTGGGAGGCTGAGACCGCCTCCATCGCCGCCGGACTGTCTGGAGAGATGTCCGGCGAAGATCATCAAAGACGATCCTCTCTCCGTCTACGGTACTAATTCACACTCTTTCCAATTTCAGATTCACAGCATCTGATTTTATTGACCCAATAAAATGAAATCAAGAGAAATCGTAGGTTTAGAGTTCTTGAGACTTGGATTCGTAAGAAATCTAGAACTAGTTTTTTCATTTAGAAGGATCTAGGGTTTTGAAATCCTTGATTAATCTTGGTTTCTTTCGATGGCATTGTAGAGTCAACACTGTTGAAGCTTAAACAAGGGTCAACAAGACTGGACACTTCATCAGAAACAGAGGGTGAGGAGAATCTGTCATCATCATCATCATCATCTTCTCATGTCTTCTCTTCGGATACACAAGGAGGCACTCATGATGTGACGACTCTGTGCAATGGCTCTGATGCAATGGCTATAGACTCATGTGAAAGCTCGAAACAGTTTAAAAACAAGAACCCATCAGTACTATCCATGTTTTGCAAGTACAAGAATCAAGCTCAAGCACGAAACATGAAGACAGAGACTCAGAGTGATTTGTAAACACGTATCTCAAGTTCATGTGTACTGTAATTGATTATGTACAATTTAAATAGACAACTATGTTTGTAAGGAGTCTATTGAAAATATATATGTAATTTTTTCAGTGTGCAATTCATGCAAGTAATGATCCCTCGAGAGAAGAAATCTTCAACGTCTTCTATAAACTACTAACTCTCTTAATGATGTACTCAAATCAGTTTCAAATCAAATCCAAAACACTTGTTATGTTCTCATTCTTGGAAATAAGTCATGCCACTAGATTAGTTCATTTCTCATGATTTAGTGGCGTCACCTTGAAAAAAACAAAGTTGCTATATACAGAATCCCTTTAACCCCATGCCTTCTAAACACTTTCTCAATCTTGTGTAGCTGTTTTCTAAATTACTGCATAAAAATGATCTCTAGCCAACCTTGTCGATAATACTGATCAATTAAAAACATTTGGGGTCAAAATTAAATGTTTGAATATATGTAGGTTCATCCATAACTAAACCTTGACAAAACTACCCTTTATCCATCAAATTTGAATTAGTATGGGTCTAACTGATCAGTCAAAAACACTTGGGGTCAAAATATAAAGAAACATTCATAAATATGGGATTCATAAAAAACTTAACCTTTCTTCTTCACTGTAAATTAAATAAGCTTATCCACACTCACTTCTTCACTCTCTAAAACCCTCCAAAACCCTGAAGAGAGGCGAATGAATCATGCAGATTTGCCAAACCAAGCTTACTTTCACTTTCCCCAATTCAACAAACCCTAATTTCTGCAAACCCAAATCTCTCTCCACCAGCTTTCAATGGCCTCCACCTCGTCGCCTCACCTTACCGCCTTGCCGCGGATTCAGCTCCGATGAATTCCCCGTCGACGAGACATTCCTCGAGAAATTCGGACCAAAAGACAAAGAGACAGAGGATGAAGCTCGACGACGTAACTGGATCGAGCGTGGTTGGGCTCCATGGGAAGAGATTCTCACACCAGAAGCCGATTTCGCGCGTAAATCGCTCAACGAAGGTGAAGAAGTTCCGCTTCAGTCACCGGAGGCGATCGAAGCGTTTAAGATGCTGAGACCGTCGTATCGGAAGAAGAAGATTAAGGAGATGGGGATTACGGAAGATGAATGGTATGCAAAGCAGTTTGAGATTAGAGGGGATAAACCGCCGCCTTTAGAAACAGCGTGGGCTGGTCCGGTGGTTTTTAGGCAAATTCCGCCGCGTGATTGGCCGCCGAGAGGTTGGGAAGTTGATAGGAAGGAGCTGGAGTTTATAAGGGAAGCTCATAAGCTAATGGCTGAAAGGGTTTGGCTGGAGGATTTGGATAAGGATTTGAGGGTTGGAGAAGATGCTGCTGTTGATAAGATGTGTTTGGAGAGGTTTAAGGTTTTCTTGAAACAATATAATGAATGGGTTGAAGCTAATAAAGATAGGTTGGAGGAAGAATCTTACAAGGTTCGTTTTTTTTTAGCTTTTTGCTTACCGTCTTTGTTAATGTTAGGTCTTGCTGAGTGGTTTGAACAATGAGACATCATTAGCTTAATGGCTAAGAGAAGGATTCTAATCAAGATGATGTTTTTATTTTTATCCAGTATGATCAGGATTTTTATCCGGGTAGAAGGAAAAGAGGGAAGGATTATGAAGATGGGATGGTAAGAATACTACTCTTGGTTTGATTATTTCACTAGCTTGCTAGGTGATGAACTGTTTGAAGTTAATTGCTTTTTCTTTCTGTGCAGTATGAGCTTCCCTTTTACTATCCAGGGATGGTAAGAATCCTTATTCTAAGTCTAATTTATTGTAACTAATGAATGGTTAGGTGCTTGGTTATATGAGCAGTATGGTAATGTCCATGCAGATTTGTGAAGGCACAGTTACCACTTTACATCTGTATCAGGGAGCGTTTGTTGACATTGGAGGTGTTCATGAAGGGTATATCTATGTGCTTTTACTTTGTAAATATAGTTTAAAGTTACCGTGATTGTTGTACTTAGAGGGTATATAACCTGTCAAATGTTGTCTCTAGTTTCATATGCTCTATATGAAAGTTGTGAGTTTATGTGTCTATTCGTTTGCAGGTGGGTTCCTATAAAAGGTAATGACTGGTTTTGGATCCGGCATTTCATAAAAGTTGGGATGCATGTTATCGTCGAGATCACGGTAATCTTAAGGCACATTCCTCTTTCACACTAATAAATTCTGAATGGAAAATTTTTCAATTCTCGTGTTTTTTTAATTTGTTCTTTCAGGCAAAAAGAGATCCATACCGGTTTCGGTTTCCGTTAGAGTTGCGCTTCGTCCATCCTAATATAGATCACATGATGTATGTGAATCACATGTCTTTCTTTCCCTTTTCATATCCAGTAAAAATTGACATTGTTTCTGTCCTCAAATGGTCTTGGTTATTGTATGTGTGTTGACTGTTTTTACATTCCTTCTCCAGTTTTAATAAATTTGACTTTCCACCAATATTCCATCGCGATGGGGATACTAATCCAGATGAGATACGGGTTAGTAGAATCCTTTCCTAGAATGTCAATTCATTTCGTGTTCGCTTGTAGTCTCTTTCTCTTATCTAATACATTGTTAGTACAGCGAGATTGTGGAAGACCTCCTGAACCTAGAAAAGATCCAGGATCAAAACCAGAGGAGGAAGGGCTGCTCTCTGATCACCCGTATGTCGACAAGGTAACTTCCTGAGCAAAATGGTTGGTTTTGAGTTTTCTGCTTTGTTTACTCATTAGGTTTACTGGCTTTCTAATTTTTGTGAAACCGTCAGCACATTTCTTTCCCGTTTGCAGTTGTGGCAGATACATGTAGCTGAGCAAATGATTTTGGATGATTACGAAGCTAACCCTGAAAAATACAAAGGCAAAAAACTATCTGAATTATCTGATGATGAAGACTTTGATGAACAAAAGGATATCGAGTATGGTGAAGCTTATTATAAGAAAACCAAATTGCCAAAAGTGATTCTGGTGAGAGTTTTTCTTCTGGTGTGTTCGTGAACCATACTGTCTTAAGCTTCGTGATTAAATGTTTTCTCTTTCTGGCAGAAAACCAGTGTCAAGGAACTTGACTTAGAGGCTGCATTGACCGAGCGCCAGGTTTAAATTCCCTTCACTACTTCTCGTCTCCAATTTCCCTTAACCCACTGCTATGGCAATATTCTCATTTATATTTCTTTATTTTCAATAGTTTTCCATTTCGTCTTGGTAACTCCGATTATCTTCGTTGTCATAATTCCATTTTAAAGGCTTTGCACTTTGTATTTCAGTTGTGAGACTCACATCCTTGTATGAATCTTTCATACTGTCAGTGGTTAAATCTCTCCTATTTGTCTTCTGCAGCACCACAATAAACTAATGATGGAAGCTAAAGCCAGAGGAGAAGTATACAAAATCGACAAGCTAAGACGAAATATAGAGATGGACGAGTATGATTTCTTACACTGGCGCCGATCTTTGGAGGAAAGAGAAGCATTGCTCAGAGATATCAGCTCGTAAGTAAAAACTTCACTTATCAAAGTGAGAGAGCATGTTTTTCGAAAAAAGTGTTGATGTTTAAGATTTATGTTTCAGTCGTCAAGCACTTGGTTTACCATTGGAGGAACCAGAGAGGTATAAGCCAGGAAGCTTCTTTGGGAAAGACCAGTACGATCCAACAAGTGCACTATATCAGTATGACTACTGGGGAGAGCCTAAGAACTCAGAGATTAGCAAGCAAGAGAGGATGAAGGATGCACACAACAAATCCATTGTTGGGAAAGGCAATGTGTGGTATGACATGTCTTACGATGATGCCATTAAGCAGACAATAGAGAAAAGAAAAGATGGGTCTAACTTGGCAAGTCAAGAAGAAGAAACAGAGTCTGAAGCAGAAGAAGAAGACGATGACGATGATTTTGATGATTTTGACTATAGCATTCTGAGTGATGAGAGTAGTATTGGTTACTCGGAACAGCAACCTCTGGTTAACGGTACTCAAGTTTTCACAGATTGATGTTTAAACGGAAGTAAAGCCAAGATGCTTCTTTCGACATTTGATTGTTGATTGAAGAATACACTTTCTTAATAACATGATGATAATTGGCTTTATACCATAGAAAAGAAGATCAGTAATGATTTGATCATTTATTGATTAAACTAAAAAAACTTACAAAATAATAAGCTTGACTAACACTATGATCCATGATATAGATTAGTCACCCATTTCACTTTGGACGCTCAGATATTATAACTGAATTGGGAAGAGAAGCTGAGAAGATGTTGAAATCCTTGGCATAGATTCTAACTCTTTGATTATCTTGTTTCTATCTTTACGTTTGCTTTTTAATTTCATGGAGATTCCAGCTCTCTTTAAACACTTAGAGCTGGCAAAGATGTATCTTACGGTTTCTTTCTCTTTGTTTCTTCCTCCATGTACATCCTTACCACTCAAAAATCTCGAGATGTGCTGACAAACATCCAGGTACATAACTCGGTTGGTTCCATGAAAGAGGGAAGTCCTCGTCAAGTCCAATGAATGTATGTGAAGCAACAGCCACAAGGAATATACTGAACTCATTTACTTTTGCTTTCTTTTATCCATTAAAACTGTTGCATGAGTAGGCACAAACCTGGTCGATGAAAAGAACTTTTAGTTTAGGAGAATTTTGAAGCAAAAGCATTAGTGGCTCCAACCAGACTTAACTCTGTACAAGAGTTATCTTACATTCCATTATTTGGGAGAATTTTGTTGCGTTACAACATGCAACCTGCAATGAACACGACAACACATATAACTAAACGCTAGAACGGTAATCAGAATAAATAACAAACAAAAAGTGAGATTGAAAGAACTCAAGAACACTATATACTGTCGCAAAGTTCAAAAATAGTTTGAAATACATGAGAGGATAGAGATATCATAAACATGTTACCAGGGTAACAAAGAATATCGATTTTTGCCTTATCAAAGCTAAGCTTGTTCTCAATCGTGTAAAAGTCTCCCGAATAACCTGTGATGAAGATTTTTTTTTTTTTTAAAGCCGGGAAATCTATAACCAGAGTTCCCCCAATGCATTCGTTGTCCACATAATCATACGATAAACATTCCAAAGATGAGATTTATATATTGAACTTTGTCACATCGTCTTCTTCTTCTTGTAATCTCTAAGTGTGCTTGATGAGGGACATATGATCTTGTAATCACGTGTGTGTGTGCTTTCTAGTGGATTCTCTTGTGAGTGGTTAACTCACCAAAACGTACATTGATCTTGTAGTCAGCGTGTGTGCGCTTCTAGTGTATTTTCTTGTGAAACTGTGCTTTTGAGGCCCATATGAAGAAGACTAGAGAGAGGCCCAGTTTTATTCGCATTGAGTCCGTCAATTATGAATAGCCAACAAATAGGAAAAAAAAAAGAATACAAAGTTCATGGAAATTTTGATAATGTTTCAAGTTTTCAGTATATTCAAGACAATATCTAGAGAGAGGTGAGTAACTTGATTTTCAGTGTTCACTTAATGCCTACAACTTTTATTTTAAATAAAATATCACTAATTATTTTTGTTAATAATCAATTTAATTAAAAAAAATGATCTCTAAGAAAGAATTATATTCGAGTTTACAGAAGAGGTCCAAACTAAAAAATCTTGAACTATTAGTTAGGTCATTAACAATAGTAACAAAAACAAAAATTCGTAAATTAAAACAAAAAGATTTTAAAAAAAAATAATTTACAAAAGAAAAGTCTCTAGCTAAACACACCATTGTCTGTTAGGGTTGATTTATTTGATAGTTTTTTTCATTCCTTCTTATCCGAAGATAGTAAAATCAGTTTCTTATTAACTTAGCCCATACATTTGGAATTTGGTACACCGTTGAACGTTATGAATCTGACGTTTTCTTTTTTGTCAAACTGGAACTGATGTTTAAGTCCAAAAAAACATTAGCTACACATAGTTAAACACTGGTCCATGTGGCATTTCCTTTATTGCATAGATGATATAGATGTCCCACGTATCATTAGATAATGCACTTTTACTGCAGGTGTAGGCTGTAGCTGTAGTACATTCAAAACTGTAGTACAACATTCTTTCTTCACCCTCCTATTTTGTTTTCTTTTGCTCGGACGTACCACGTTTCTATTGGGTCGTTACTTTGTTTTATTCCTTACTTCATCAAAATGTGAGTGCCGACAAAAGATAAAAAAAAAAATTGAGGACGACTTAAATATTTCTTCGAGTAAGTAACTAGCTAAAGTAAGCACACAGAAAAGAGAGACTATTTCCACATTGCTTGTCGTCAATAGAAAATTATGAGTTTAGATATTGAATGGTAAATTATATCGTTGAAATAGTTAGATAATTGAGCGTTTAACATAGTTATGCACTTATGCTAATCGAGAAATTTTATGTACCCGTTCAATCATATAACATTTGTTTCAAAAGCCGGCACGGTCACATTTTTGTACCGATTAAGACAGTAGGTTCCACGTTTTGGACCACTTTTGGATTTTGCATGGTTGGACGATCACTCGATTTACACGGACTGTAATTTCCAACCGTCCTTGCCGTGAAATTTGACAAAAATGCGTCTAATATATGTGGGAAACGCACCGACGACAAACGCATTAAATACTTACAAATTTTTCCTTCATTAATTATCTTTAGACAATAAGCTCGAATTTAGCATAACAAATGCGTTAAGAAGGGGGGGAAAAAAAAAAGAAAAAAGAAAAATGCATTTTTACAAGAACTCTAAACAAAATATATATAAGAAACAAACAGAACAAAAAACGACATAAATGTATGTTAAGCAAATAGAAAATTAATTAGTTGTCCGAATTATGTTTCGCGGAGACCATTGTAATGTAACGATCGAAACCGTTCGTCGCCGATAGTGACTATAGTTGATCTGATGGTGTCAATTCAAAGGCACAAAGCGGCCTTAACGTCGAGCCTCCAAGCAAAACCACCACCGTCCATTCTCCACACGTCGCAAGGCACCGTGACTGAGCCTTTCTCACGATTTTGACACGTGTACTGTAGTTTCACTCTGCATGTGAAACCAGGGGACGTTAGCATCGGCCTCTCCCTCATCACCAACCGTACGATCACGTGAAAACTATCGCCGCTAGTTATCTCCGGTGCACCATCTTCCAAATGAATATTATCCCTCGCCATCTTCCGATACTCGTCATTTGTCCACGTCACTCTCCCCGAACCGTCGGATATGAAACCAGGACACGTGTCTATCACAAGATTCATCTTCCTTTCTTCATCTGACCTCCCTAAACCGTAACCGTCAATCCAAGCGTCCGTTACACGCTCCACCGTCATACAAGACGAAATCACCACCGTTCTCCGCACAACTTCCGCCGTCTGGTACGCCGGCGTAAACATCCCCCCGCCATCGCTGAAACTCAACCATAACGGACCCTGCCGCTTCTGCTTCTCCACCGCCATCAGATCTGTAAACGCAGGTTTCTCCGGTAACAGAGAAAGAGTCACCGCATTAGCGCCGCCGTGAACGACGGATTTATCCGATGTTTTCCGCCGGGTGCACCTCTTAGCGTTACCACCGTTCTCTTTCTGCTGACATTTCCTCTTTCTTCTACCAGCTCTAAAAGAAACGTCGGAGCTTCCACCGCCGCTATCTCCGCTGGATACAGGCTTTACTGCGCCGTCACTGGCTGGTTTAGGAGCGATGGGACGAAATCGACGCATGATGTGATCAGCTTTGGAAAGATCGTACGGTCCAGAGCCAATGGCGTACCTAGCTATGCAACACCCTCCCCTACCGTCCATTTCTCTCTATCACTCTTGAGATTTTGTGTAAAGAATGTTCGAGAATTAAGCTAAAAAGCTTTTACTTGAGCTGAGGAACACTAAGCAGAGATGGTAAGGGTTTTATAACGTCTGTGATCTGGACACGTGTTGAAGTCTACATGTGTTGTGATATGTACACGTGTCGTAGCTTGCACGCTTGTGGTTGTGTTGGGTCTAGAAGACGCTAACAAGGGTTTGGGACTTTGAGGTGCACATGGAAAGTTATTCTCTCTTCTTTTTTTATTTTTTTTGGTTTCTGCCTAAGTTATTCTCCCAACTCCACTACAAGAAAAACATTTCAAAACCGATGGCATTTTCGTCGGGAACAAATCCGTTGGACGATTACGACACAATTTTGAAGAAATAGCGAGAGAAAAAAAGTTCCATCGAAATCTAATCGAAAAATTTCGACAACCTTTCGATGGATATAAAACTGATCGAAAATTTTCAACGACATTTCGACGTAAAAAACCGTAGAAAATCCATCGTAACGCTACATATAAAACTAGCTAGAGCAAACTCTAGAAAGAAAAAAAAAAGGCCAGGACGCTAGGTATACAAATGTTACTCTTTTTGTTGTATTTGAGTAAGAGTATGTTAGAGAGATTGATGAGTAATAAACTGTGTGTGGACAAGAAGTGGATCTTATGAGGTAAGTGATAACAGTAACAAGAAACCGTCCAAGTCTCAGGAAAACCAGAGTGATGAAGGTAATGTTCTGGTTACCTTGTGAATTCCTAATTTCTTAAATGTATGCTTCATGTTTTTGCTTGATGGTTAATACATCCAGGGGATAGTAATTCTGATGAGGTGCAGGAATCTGTAAATAGCGATTTTCAAAAAAAAAAAAATACGACAATGCCAAAATTGCTTCAGGTCTGTCATAGGGAACTGATAACCAGTTCCTAAGGGATGTTTTTGCTCACTTTGGTAAAGTCGTAGATGGTAAATTATTGTTCAAAAATGTTCAGCGGTTTTAGTTAATCTTTTTGATAACTCGTCAAAATATAAGTTTTTATTTTTTATTTTCTGTCAAGGGGATAATAGGTTTTTATTACGTATTCCCTCCGTTCCACAATATTTGATTTTCTAGTTTTTTTTTATTGTTCCATAATATTTGATTTTTAGTATCATTTAATGAAAAGATAGCTAAAAATAAGGTCATTAAACCTAAAATACCAATGGTAGAAGGTGAGTTTTTGTTATAATTATTGGAAAACATTAATTATTTAGTAATTTGAGTAAAAAAGTAGCTAAAAATAAGGGCTATTAAATATTTCTTAATCTGTGTGAAAAAATTGTAAAATCAAATATTGTGGAACGGAGGGAGTACAATCCATGAGGATCGAATATAATTATAATCATTAATTGACCAAGTCTCAATTTAAAGCGAATGGCATCTTAATTAAATGTAAAGTGATTGTGACAAATTAGATCTCAAAGGGGACAAAGATGATCTCATGCGTAAATGACCTTAAACTTTTAGTGACAATGAAGGTGACAATAAAAATAAAGATTTAGTGCCAATGGAGTTAGGTAATCCTTATTGACATAAAGAAGGAATATTTTATAATCAAATATACTCCTATTACCTATTTATAGTATATGATTAATCATTTCTATATAGTTTTTTTATATATCCTTAATTTAACTATCATATTAGGGCGAGTTCTTATGGATGAACTATGGACAAAACTTGGATACATATATTGTAAGCTTTTCCATTTTATTTATTTTTCTTAATAATAAGCTTTGAAATCTTGTTTTGGAAATAATTATATTTAACCAATCGGATTTGAAGAACATTCATAGTTTGACAAGTAGATGAGTTTGATGGCCGAGAACTTTAATAGTTTGATAGCTATATAAGCCACGTGGTCTGTTTTACTGGCATAGAGTCGATCTTAATTTTTCCAAATACGATAAAAATTATAGGCCAATGGACCTATGCCAAGCAGAAAGAAAGAGTTTGATCGTGTTATCTTTATTTCAGAAAGTGATGTTTATAGTTTCGATCTTCTCAATGCTTCAGATACATATCACTGTGCAAACAATTTTAACACTTAATGAGTTAGAAACATTCTTACACAGATAGACATTACTCTATCTGTTTGAAGTCTATATATTTTTGTCTGTAGGAATAATAAACATCTTACACCTAAAATTTGTTATGATCAAAACAAATAAATTCATTTGTCCACCTAAGAAAGATGCCTTAAGAGTTCAAACTAATGGCTATTATCCAAACCATCATATGCACTAAAAGTTAGCTATTCTGGAATAATTTTGATAAAATCAGATAATACGATCGAATATCATAGAATAAACGGAATTATGTCAAATAAAATTCATGCATCGAATGAAATGACAAAATCATTATTAAAAAATGTGTGAAATGTGTGAAATCAATATTATAAAATTTATAATATTGGTTCGTATCAGTTGTTATAGTTTCGTAATTTAAGTTCAAATCTGAAATGTGTGAGAGTCGTAGACGGAAAATAAAATTCACTATTCCAGAAAATTGTATGACTAATACCAACCAACAAATATCTTAATATCAGTATGCAATGTCGTCGTTCTGTAAATAAAATTCCCGAATCTTAAACTTAGACTAGAGTTCTAACCAAAAAAAAATCCTGTACAAAAATATTTAAGGTAAGATTTGGGATGGAGTTCCAAGGTGCGAGGGAATCTATAAAGTATTACGGGTGGGCAGTGTTGTGTTTTGCATGAGAACACGCATAAGGACACGTAAAGACAAGTCATTAGCTAATGTTTATAATAATCATTACACAAATAATTAACTAACTTTATTTGTTTATTTAACCATTGTAAATTAACCAAAATATCAAGCATACACCCATCTGTTTTCTTTTATATTTATATATATATATATATATATATATATATAATTGAAGTACAGCACATTTATCGCTGGAAGGGTTTTCACTCTAGAACCAGAATCTTTTTTCGACTAAGACATCAGTACTCAATTATTTAACTTTAATTTGGTATAAGTCATTATAATTATGATTATGTAAGAATGTCTTCTTAGAAATATTGGGTTCTAACCATTTATCAAATATATAGATATATCAGGTTTTAGGCTTGGTGATTCCGTCCACAATTTCGTTTTCCATTGTTTTTTTATTAATTCTTTTTGAAGCCTTTGAATTTATGAACTACAAAATCGAATAGAAATCAAATATATTCGGTTCAAGTTAATATGGTATTACTCTGATTCATTTTCTTTAGCAAAATATAACGTAATTGTTTTGAAAAGGTGATAGTACGTAATGTTTTTGTCCGCGAACATTTAGTTACGTTGTAGACGGAAATTAGATGTATCCGCTTCCCAAGAATTGTCCAAGATAAAAGCGACCGACGACTGGATTTCCAGTCGTTAGATCTTCAACATTCAATATCATCTTCGTTTTTAATAATTCCTGAATATTAATACATATCAAGAATCATTAGTGTTATTAGTAAACTTTCTACTAAAGTGGTAAGACCTTAAATTTGAGGTTTGACAAACCTTAAACCTTAAAAATAAGATTTCTTTTAGAGATGCCCTCAATTGCCTCGAAATTGCAAGCTTTTACCTTACTATCATATCAAGAAGGTAGACGGTGTCGAACAGATGGATAATGAAAATCTGTCAAATAGTGAACGGACCTAGGATGAATCTGTGAATCCCGAAATAATGAAAAAAACAATTCATATGGAGTTGTGTGGTTAACAATGCCTTTTCAACATTTCATTACAAATTATAGAGACATGGATTATATCTTGCATCCAAGATCAAAAGATGCATTGCTTTTGCTCTGAGATAAGCGACATGGACTTATCAAGATGACGTCCTTGTATTGAAAATGGTCCGCCTTTTCATCGTCACCAGATAGGTTTTGGTTAACCAAAGTTTATTTGTTTTGTTTTTAAGTTTTCATTCTTCGTGTTTAAAATAAGGGATTTAGTCAATTGTTTGATTCATAGTGTTAGAATTAGAGGTTTAGATTTTTCTTTGTAGGTCTAAGTTTTCCCGATTGATTTAGGCGTTTCGAATATTCAATATAATTACTATGTTTGGGAAGAAAAAAAAAAGGTGAATTCATTGATTGTTCGGCAAGGGTTGATAGTTACTTGTATAAAATATAGTAACAAAAACGTTCACCCTCTTTTAAGTATGCATGCCTCGAACACATGGCACATCCCATCTAGATTCCCACAACACCTACATAATTTGAAAATTTTGTCTTTTCATCAGATAAGTTTCACTAATCTTATCAATTCATATAGCTAAATATAATGTGATTGGATTCTATAATTGTGCTGATCTTCCGATGAGGACAGTTCTGTTGAGGATCATATATATTAAATTAATATATTCCGCTTCAAAATTAACTTCAAGAGAGTTCTAAAACTATATATGGAAGCAATGTTATATTTTATATACGAGGTGGAATTCTTAAGTTTTGAAAAAAAAAACAAATTACACGGATCAAAAATTTTATGAAAATAATAATCAACAAATTAAAGCTAACTCATTTATAGTAGTACTATATAAAAAACACGTTATGATTTCCTATTGCGATTGAAACTCATGTACAGAATTAAACAATATTATTTGATTATTTGTATATCTAAGCCTCAATTGCAGACTTTGCACTGTTTCTGCCAACTAATTACATATAGTTCGCTATAAGAACATTAGTTTCACATCTTTGGTGCGTATCAAGTGATTAACTTAAACTTATATATATAGATGTAATTCTCAAAGTAAATTTGAGATTTTTTTTGAAAATTAATTATGTGCTCCATAGTTCCATCGAAAATGGTGTATCTATATATAGACTATAATAGTACATAATATACATATAAATTTATACATGATAATTGAAGGGTTACAAAGGTGTATATATATGAATTGACCAAGATTTACGTCACTCCTACATTTCCTACCCTATATAGAAGCTTAAATTTCTCTAATAGTTAAATGGAATATCTATATATAGTACATGATATAGATGTAATTTATACATGATAATTGGAGGGTTTCCCTTTACAGACGTCTCTAGGAATAGTCAATAGTGATTAGTATAATCAAACGGCCCGATTTACTTTCTGAAAGTAGAAAGCGGACAATCTCTTCTTATCTTTTAGATTATATAGCATATGCTTTTGAAAGACATTGATTAAAAAAAAAGATACATAGGAGAAAAAAACATTGATTACGTTCCTAATCTTACCTGCTGCTTTGATACCTAATTATATAATTAATTAGTATCCGCTACAGTAATAGTACACAGTTCGCCAACAGTTTTCGTAACAAATACTAGTAGTAGTATCTGCAAATTTATTTAATTATATTTAAGTAATGAAACCACTGGAGAGTCCTTTAATAATCACAAGTGAACTCAAGTCTCAAGTAAACAAAAGCTGGCATGTTCGACCAATGAAAATCCGACAACTCGAGTTATGATATTTAAGGTTTAAAGAATAGAACAATTAGGTTCGCCTTGAAGGCCGCAAAAGTCTCAAAAACCAAGAATCCTAACTTGGAAAAACGACGAAATGGATTTGAGCCACGTATTGTGGATTGTAATCTGGTTGGCCGAACGAGGATGAGTCACCAAGCTATTTTCCCCTTAGGGCAATAGTCACTAGGTAGATGTCATTTGCTCCAATTATGTACTAAAGTAGCCATGACTAGACCACTTCTCCATTTGTTTTTTTAATTTCATTTTCTAATCCCAAAACTCATAATGGTTACCGTTTATAGGCATTATGCACATACATATCCACAAAATCTGTGTTTATACGAGGGCTGTCCCACCAAAGGTTGAGTAAAATTACTAGCACAATTGGCAAATTTTGCCTTTTGAACCCACTCACCGTATAGGAAATGTATTGTAGTAATGATTTTTTAAGAGTTTGAGTTTTTTACAAAATCATCTGTTATTCAATTGATTATTTTAAAATGTCTTCCCAAATCTGGTGTTATTGAACATTAAATTCACTTAAAAAAAAATTTTATAAGTAATTTAAATCTCTTGGTTATTTACTCAATAAATTATAGAAGTCATATAAAATTTGTTGTAATTCAAAATTCAGCAATTTAGCTATAATTTATGAAAAATCATTGATCTTTTAGATTGATATAGCAATTGATACAGCAATAATTTAGCTAGAATAAAAAGAATTCGCTGAAGCCTTAAAAGAGAGTTGGAAGAACATGTGAGTAAATATTATTACCCTCATTTTTGAGTAAATAACTAAAACACAAAAAAAGAGTTGAATAACACAACACATTGCTTTTGAAAAACTCACTATTCAGTATTCACTCACAGTTTATCGAACACCTAATCTACAATGCATATATAACATTATCTTTGAAATTAAAAGCCAATATTACTAAGATTTCTCATTATAAGAGTGTATGTAACTTGTTATTTCCAGTCACCATAATTACACGTCTAACCGAAACAATTCTGCAAATCATAAAGAGGAGACATAGGGATTAGGGTTAACGACACTGCCAAAAACGAGAATGATGTAAGAGATAATACTATACACCGATGATGAACAAAAGCGCTGGTGATTGTGACGACTGGACGATGTGAGAGAAGATATAAAACATCGAAGTGAATAAGGCATGAGCAGATGTGATTATTATAAAAGTAAGGGTAAAATCGTAAATGTTCAGATATATTAATGCTTGCAGCACCACAATCGGACCTGAATGCTACGATTAGAGGAAGCTTGTAATTTACAAATAGCTCATCGCACCCAACAAGCCTTTGAACCGAAACGTTCAGAAATCGTGTTACCATTCACCGTTGCCACTGCGGTTAAGGTCATCACACTGCAGCCGTACCGCAGTGCCCTTCGGAGCCTAATCTTTGTAGAGAAACAACCTTAGTATAAATGACAAGGTAACAGAAAAGAGCTACAAGTTAACTTTAAATGTTGAGGAAATAACTTACAGATGGCAAGTCCTCTTCCCACTTTTCGGGTAAACCCTTTAGTATTTACCTCGTGAAGAAGATAACACAAAGGAATATGAGGACAAGAAAGTATTAATTTAACAAAGATACTCGAACATTAGTTTAGATCTCTCAGTTACGTTTTGAAGTAAATGTCGGCATGAACTCCTTGGATTTCTGGAGAGGTACTTCATTGAACCAGCCATGGCTAAGAGCCTCATCAACTGTTAGGCGCTTCTCTGGGTCAAAATTCAGTAATCTGTTCAACAAATCAAATCCCAAATCCGAAAGAATTGGAGCTCCTGTAAAAGATGCAGCAGGAAATTTCTTACGCAGTAAATTGTACCTGAAATATAGACACAGATTAATCAGCCCAACTTGTTATGCGTAATATAACCAACATCATAAAAACAGATTAACACTACATGACAGATTACTCACGGTTGCTTACGAAACTTGGCTTTTGCACCCGGCAACGACGTGAATCCAGGCCAGATTGTCTCGCTTGGTGTCCCAAGAACCGCAAAGATCTGTGAACATATTACAAAGCCTTAATTACTACCAGATAAACACTCATCAAAGAAAACAGAGTATAAAGAAACTAGAAAAACAACAGTTACCTGTTGAAGCTGGTCAATGTCATTCTGACTTTTCCCTCGGAAAAGAGGTTTTAGAGACAACAACTCAGCCATAATGCACCCAATCGACCACATATCAACTGCGGTTGAGTATTCTTTTGTTCCTAGGAGAAGTTCTGGGGACCTGCAACACAAAAATCAAGTACTAGGTCAGCTGGCAAGTCTCACAAACAATTAAAAAAAGTTGGTGCCCGACAGATTTTTCTCACCTGTACCACTGTGTAACAACCAACTGGGTGTAAGGCTTTATAGGACTCCCATATTGGCGAGCCATTCCAAAATCACATATTTTCAGCTCCCCACTGTTATTCATTAGAAGATTCGATGGTTTCAAATCCCTGTGGATAATCCAGTTGCTATGGAGGTATTTAACACCCTCCAACAGCTGTATCATCAGGCATTTTACCTCACTGGTGCTAAAAGGCTGTTTCATCCTGTCCATAACTCCCCTTAAATCATGTTCTAAGTGTTCCATGACCATAAAAACACTAGCTCCGTTTCCCACCACAACTTCCTTGACGTTCACAATCGATGGGTGATTGCAAGACAAAAGAATGTTGATTTCCCTCAAAGATGTCAACGGGAATCCATATTCATTTTCCATGTTCATCTTAATCATTTTGAGTGCCACTATCTCTTCTGTCTTCCTGTCCTTAGCTTTGTAGACAACCCCATAAGTGCCTTCATTTATCTTACTTAGCTTCTGATATTCGTTTACATCTCTACTACCAGCTAACATGCTCAAGCCTACCTCAGAGGAAGCTGGTTCATCAATTTCTGACTCATTAAAATCAGAAGTAGAACATTCTGCTTCACCAACATCCATATCAATACGACTCCCCAACTCATGATCTGAATGTTCATGGGCACTAATGGGTTCTAAGCTGCGACGTCCGCTACCAGACCCAGATGAATTGGACCTCCGTTCTTCAGACGCCTCCGATAACAATTCCCCGCTCTCAGGAGACAAACTGCTCCTTTTCCATCTACTATTTCTGACAACATCAGTTATTACATCCTCATCCTTTGGAGATTCCAAACACGTGGCCCATTTAGACGTCGCAATATTAGGTGCCTGAACCACCTGCTCATACTTCAACTGGCCCTCCTCAAGATCATCAAACGTATGTTGCCCATCCAATTGAGTTTCTATCGGCTGTACCAACACTGTAGATACATGCTCTGGTGACAAAACACCGACTTGATCCTCAGAAGATATCTTCCTAGTAGTAGCCACATCAACAAATTGGTTAGTTATTATAATCTTCTCACTAAGTGCAGCTCGAACCACTTTATCTTCTCTCTCCCATGCAACAGAAGAACACTTCCTCCTCTTCTGAACACCATATTCCTCTCGAACCTCTCCTCTTTGAGAAGCCAAACGTGGTCCTTTCGGTGAATCACGTCGCCCATCTCTCCACCTGCAATCTGCTTCAATGTGTCTTTTAGTTTGACGCCTCTCACCGTCTCTACCACCTTGACGTGAATAAAAACCACGAGTACGATCAACAGCAACAGAACTTCTCGAAACTTCAACTCCTCCTGCCGCCATCGTATTAAATAACCAGAATTTCTTCTCAATGAACAATCGAAAAAATCACGATAGAAACAAAAACCCCAAATCACCAATATCGCCACAAATCAAAACACCCAAGATAAGAAAACCCTAGGATAATCCCAAAAAGCGATAAGCAGATGATTATTCTTCAATTATCGAATTAAAAGCAATCAGATCAAAACAAACAAAGAGAGAATCTCGATGGAAATCAAATCAGATCTGGAAAACCCTAAAAAGTCAATTCCAGGGAAGAGTTTTAAGTCCTTTCTTTCTCCGCCGATTGTCACAGATGCCGAAAGGTCTTACTGGACGGCGAATTGGGAAAAGGAATCCAGAAGATATCGATCAAACGAGCCAAAGAGATCGATTCGAAGAGCACAGCTCGTGAATCTTCTTCTGAAATGCTCAATGAGAGGAAGCAAAGACAAGTTTTTTTTATGGCCTTTCGTCGATTTGTGTCTTATCTCTTAAAACGGGGTCAACTAGATCGGCCGGTCCAATAATAATTTCCATTTTTACAAAAAATTATTTTATAAAGATTTTATCGAATGCTGGCAGGCGTAAAATACTAACATGGTATTCTTCGGCGCTTGTAACTGAGGCTACGGCTATGGTTTGGGAGATTAAGTGCATCCGTTTGTTAGGTTACAAAAATGTTTTGTTTGAATCGGATTGTTCAGAAGTTCTGCAGGCTATAGATGATTTCATTTCTTGGCCGCGACTGCAGGTCTTTACTTCAGACATCCTATCTCATGATTTGAAAGGTTTCCAGTTTCAATTTCGGCATACAACAAGAGAGGCGAATGCAGCAGCGGACGTTATGGCAAAAATGATTCGACTTTGCCCATTGTATTTTGCAATTCTTGATGTTTCTATTCCTGTTTGGCTTCAGCCATTTTAGGCTAAGGACAATTTGTGCATTGTTAACACTTTGGTTTGATTAATAGTTATTTCTTTGGCCAAAAAAAATACTAACATGGTATTAGCCATTTTAACCGTTAGATGTCATCAAATATTAAATAAAATAATCGGCCGCAAGCATGAGCATAGACCATATTTTGCTTCTAAATAAAATAAGATCATTTAAAGTACATAGTTTGCTTACGATATATATGGTCGCATAAACCATATTTTGGAGCAGTGATCTTATCGATGGCGGATCCAGAATTGTTTTTTACCGGATTCATATGATAACCAAATATAAAAGTATTAAAAATGTAATAAAAGTTTAAAATGTTTTACAAAACCATCCTACGATCTTTCATGTCCTAAAAGTTTTTCACCACAATTTCATTTGTAATAGTTTTAAATACATTATTTCCAATGAAACAAACTAAACAATCATTCAGAAATTGATCGTCAATCCAATTACGACTATCTGTTTTCACGATCTTCATTGCTGAAAAACTTCATATTTTAACTTTTTAATAGGTATAATAACTTTTATTATTAATTAAGTATTTTATGTGCTGAATTTTTTTCTAAAAAAAAGGAGGTTCATCAGCTGGACAATACCATAAAAAATTAATACTAAAAGAAGATTATATCATATGGACATAGCATAATATTACTTTTTTAAAAAAAGAAAGGGGTTCATTTGAACCCCTATTGCTCCATATAGATCCGCCGATGGGTCTTATTGTTTCTTTGATGATATCTATTCTGAAACAATTTTAAAAAATAATTAAAGAAAAAAACTTAATAATCTTTTTTTTTGTCTACAAACTTAATAATCTCAAAAAACCAAAATAAAATAAAATAAAATAACTTGAAGTTATTATGGAATCATAAGGGGAATTGGATTAATAATTAAAAACGTAAGAAAGAAGAAAGTTCGACGTGATCATGCATGAATCAGAATGCAATCTGAATAATTGATCAACTAGGTGATTCTCACGTTATACGCGGTATAAAATGTTTATAATAAATATTTTTAACTATTTTAATAGTATATTATTGTATAAATAGTTGAAATTTGAAATTACTGTTTTTACATATTTATGTTACTAATTAATTATTTAGTTAAAATAATATTTTTTAAAAAACCAAATTTAGAAAACAATAAAATCAGTTATAATTTTATGTAATATTTACTTACTCGATTTAATCAAATTTAAAAAATAATAGAATCAGCTATAATTTTATGGAATATTTACTTATTCGAATTTTTATAAATAAATACAACTAATTTAGGTAATCTTTAAAATTAAGACAGTTTATATGTGATTGATCTAATGACATATTATGTAATTAATTTCTTATAAAATATATTTTCTGAGAATAAATCTGACAACGACACGTAAACATGACACTGATGTAATATTGGACGTAAACATAAGGTTATTTTGTTAAAATGATTCTCAATTTTTGTTTAGTAATTAATTGTATAATTTTGTATATAAATATATCATTATAAAAAAAATAGTAATTACTGTAAAAAAAATAGTAATAAAAATCATTTTCCTTTGAAGAGCTTCCATATCTTTGAAATGGAAGATGGGGTGAATCTTGGAGGGGGTTACATGGAGATGGGGTGAATTTTGGAGGAAGAATCGCGACGGAGATGTCACGTGAATGAGGAGGAGCAACCACCATATACTATTCTCTTGCGGCGGCAAAACGGAGATGGTATGAAGCACTGAGCATTGTTGACATCGTAAAGTGATTGGTGTGTGCCATTGTAAGTTACATTGTCAATATAATGAGATCTACTTTGGGAATTAATAAAATTGTGGAGAATGAGAGAGTGATGATATTTGTGAAGTAATGATGCGTATTTATGCTACCTGAGCTGAAGGGTTTATTTGGGTTAATTAAAATTGTATTGTGGGCTCGGTTTAGTCTTGGGCTTTTATTTGTTGGGTTAAATTAAAATTATACTAATTGTTAAGTTAATCTTAAAAACTACAAAATAGATTTCCATAAAAAATTCCGACCTGCCGGAATCGAACCAGCGACCTAAAGATTTGCTGTCTCAGACTACAGTCTTCCGCTCTACCAACTGAGCTAAGGTCGGATGTTGCACTAACCTTGCAGCAGTTCAGTTATTAACCAAGCAATGTAAACTAGAAAGAAGCTACATCGATGCAAAAGAAATTGACATTATCATTGGTTTGGTTACGTTTTCACCGTTCACATTTCATTTAGCTACAACATCTGCATGGCCAGTTCCTAATTCGGACTAGATTATATCTAACTGTTAATTCCGTATGGGCTTATTTGGTTATTTTCGGTCCGCTCAATTCAATTTGGTTTGGTTTGGGTGAGCGCAAGACTACAAGCTCTGTTTCTAAGTCAATCACAAATTTTATGTTTCAACTGAGATGGTGCTGCAAGGAATTGAACCAAAAATTACCCGGTTATATTCGGTTTGTTTTGTTTTACAAATCTACACATTTTGATTTCGCAGGAGTATTGCCACACTGGTACTCTATAAATAACTCGTTTTACATACTGTTTTAAATATTCTATTAAGCATTGTTAAGGACGTGACTTCTTCTCTTGATCTTCACCTTGAGCCCACCAGCCATATGAGCCGTTAAGAGAGGAACAAAAACCGGCCGGTCTTTGTTAACCGGCACAATCTCAAACCGACTCAAAACAGAACCAATGACGTATTTCATCTGCATAAACGCCATCTCCTTCCCTACACAAACCCTTGGTCCGGCTTGAAAAACCGGAAATTTGTAAGGACTAACGGGTTTGAAAACAGGTTCTGTACTCCTCGGTTCATAATCAAACCACCGGTTCGGTTTAAATTCTTCCGAATCCTTCCCCCATAGCGTCTCCATCCTCCCCATACCGTATGGGAAATATGTAACTTTATCTCCTCTCTTGACACGTGTCCCATCAGGCAAAAAGTCGTCGTTTGCAGCATGCTTAGAGTCCCACGAAACTGGAGGATAAAGCCTCATGGCTTCACATAGACACGCCTTCGTGTAATTCATCTCTTTCAAATCCTCAAACCCTAACCCTAAACTGACCAACGGGTCCACTTCTTCTAAAATCTTCTTCTCCACGTCATCGTTTTCAGTCAACAACCAAAACAGCCACGTCATCGCTGCTGACGTCGTATCTCGTCCCGCCATGATAAAACTAATAACCATGTCCCTTACTGTTTCGCCGTCGTGGCCGGCGGCTAGAAACCTCGACAGAAGATCTTGCTTCGCTTCTTCTCCGGTTCCGATCTCAAGACTTTTCTTCTTAGCTCTGACAATCTCAGAAACCAACACGTGTACGGTCCTGATTGCTTCTCTAAGCCTCCTCTCACTTCCCACGTTTAACAAACGCTTCACTTTCCAAACAACGTAAACCGGCTCCGTGGCACGGCGAGCACTAATCTCAGCCGCGGTGTCAAAAGCCTCCACAAGAGGATTAACGGGTCGGGTTAGATCCAAACAATCCGGATCCCAACCCAACGAGACTTTACAAACAACATCGAAAGCAAAACGTTTCAAAACATCTTGCAAATCTATAGTCGTCCCAACATCAGCCGCCGCGGATAGCACCGGAACCAGACGGTTCTCCACTTCGTCTTTAAGAACCTCAAAAGCGAAACTCCTAAGTGAGCGAGTCGAGAACTCGTGGCTAGCGAGTTTACGCTGCGAGCTCCATGAGTGACCATCAATGTTGAATATGCCTCCACCGAGGAGATCACCAAGGAGATCGGTAAATGGTTTACCTTTAGGGAAGTTGAAGAAGTTTGTTTTGAGAATGTATTCGACGTTTTCTGGGTTTGTTGTGACGATGGTGCGACGGTTACCGAGGAGAGGAACTAAGATGGTTTGAGACGGAGAGATACGGAGGAGTTCGGTGTACCATTGGAGAAGACGGTGACGGTTTTTGTTGAAGGAGAGTAAGGAGCCAATGAGTGGATACGATGGTGGTCCATAGGTGGTGGTTTCTTGAGCCTTTTTAGTTGAAGATGAAGATAAAAAGAAGATGATGATTATAACAAACGCTAGTATCACAAAACTCAGAAGAAATGCCATTTTTTTTTGTTTCTTGTTTCCTTTTTTGGTACGTTGTTGGAGAAAATTTGTGAATGTGATTTTAAAGTGTATGTGTGTGTGTGTTCTTGGTGGGTATTCCGTGTGTGTATATGATATATAGGAGGGGAAAGGTAGCGGTTCCGACCATTAGGTCCCAAAAGATATCGCTACTATAATTTTTATTTCTTATATTATATTTTGATCGACATGACACGGTATTATACTATTGTACAGGTAGATATTATTTTTATTTTATTTTTTGTCCTCAATGTAGTATATGTTACTTCTTCTGGAAATATCAATATTTTTATAAAATAAATTAAGATATACGACATTTTAAAATCTATACTTTATTATATACTATATTTTTGGGTTTATTTATTTATAGATTTCTTTTATCATTCGGTAGAGTCTCTGTCCAAAAAAGCCGCATTTGTTTTCTAAATTTGACGTGTTGCAAACGCTTGGGATACGCAGAAGACAAAAATCTCAGCATCAGCACGTGGCATATTCTCCGTCAAATCCACGATAGAAACCAATCAAACCATGACGCCAAGAAAATAGACTATATTAAGTAACTATATTCTACATATTAGAATAATACTAAACATCCAAATTTGAATCTAACAGCTGATTCTAGCTATAGGATATAGTATATGTGTTAATAGTAGTTGAAATTTGAATTTATTGGTAGCTTGCAGTTGCAAAAGATAGATCCAAAACATGATACTTTTGATAACTGAGCAAAAGTATAGAGTCTATTATATTATGTGTACCGTTTACATTATGTGTTATTCTATTATAGAGTCTTAAAAATAACTGAGCAATTATACTTTTGATAAAATGGTCGGGTATTAAGTAAATTACTAGCCGAAATGGAGAAAGTAGAGACATTGAAAAGAAGAAAAGAGAAAACAAATTCTGGCACGAGACTGATTGGAAGACAGACATAACTGTTCCCACTTGAACTCGAGCTAAAGTTTTTGTGCACGTGCTTCTTTATATATATTTTGTTTTCTTCTTCTAAATACGATCTTGAGATAAAAATAAGGTATGAAATTGATTTCAGCCACTCACGTTGTGGATACCGTCTTCTCTTGCTCGTGCATGATTGTTCACAAAATAATGACGGAAATGAACAAAATTAACGGCGCCGTTCTATATTATACGCGCGAAGATAATTTGATTGATAGCAAAATTAACGGCGCCGTTTTTTTCTTTTTCATTTCAATAACTTTTGTAACTTCACCGTCCAAAGAACTCGTGGTTTATACAAAGAGATATTTTTCTAGATGTATTCAACATTTTGTGTCTTTTTATTTTTAATAAATACACTTTGTTGTTGTTGTAATGTATTCAACATTTTTTTTTTCTTGCTCCTGCTTAGTATGATATTCATATTGGTAATCTCTTCAAGAAAGAAACTAGTCATTAAGATAGTAATGGATTCTGACCAGGGCCGGTCCAATATCTGAGTGAGATCAGCGAGATCATGAGAGGGATATATATAAGCTCATCATTAGACAGAATACATGGTACCTCATGGCTCATGATTTCATCAAATTATTTTCGCGTCTACAAGCTCATTAGGCTGATTATATGTCGACCATGATACTGCATTGTATTTGTGCTGGAGAATTTTTTATGCTATCGTTAGTTAGCTAGTTGGATCAGCTGGTGACAATGTTTTCAAGTAGCCTGAGCTCTTTGGTATGCATCCTTGAAAATAAATAGAGTTTGTCAAGCCTTATGAACACTTTATTTTAATTTTTTCAAAGATCCTAGTTAATTTAAAATATACAATATTTTAATGTTGTCTTCTAAATTGCTTCAAGGTTGGGCAGTTCCATAGATAAATCAGAATCACTTTACTGGCTATCACGTAAACCTACAAAGCAAGTCAAGGTTTCATTTCTTGTAGTTAAGTCGCATTTTCAAATACATAGATCCAACATAACCAAACATGTGGAGAGTTGCAATTCATGAGTATTCACAGAAGAGAGATGTATGTATGTGTTTGTTTGAACCGTTTCGGGACAAGCACTTATAAGTGCTAGAAAAAATCAATATACCCACGTTTTTCCCACGAATAATTTCGTGGGTATGATAAAAATGTTACGATTTGCCACGAAATACCAGACGTGAGTTGTTTGCCACAAAAATTTAAAGAACGTGGGAAAATGAGACAAAAGCGTGGGTAAATTACCCACGAAAACCCACGAAAAATATTGTGGTATGTGACACATATATATTCGAAAACCCTAATTAACACTCTCCTCATTTTCTATTTCGGCTTCTCTTCTTTTTGCCTCTGATCCCCAATCTGAAACCGTAACACCAATTCTCCGACTCCTTCGATTCCGCAATATTTTTGCCTCCGATTTCGGCTTCTCTTCTTCTTGCCTCTGATTCTCTTCTTCTTGAGTTAAGGTAACTCATCAATCTCCAATTATTATCGAATTTATTTTGATTTCAGTTTCGATTGGTGTTAGAACTCTCCAAGATTTCATATTTTGATTTTCGATTTCAACCGTTTGTTAACTTAGTTTGAGATAGAGATAGAGACGAATTTAGTTGCTTTTGCGTTTCTTTTTCGTACATCCATCACAGAGAGATCAAGAGTTGAAAGAGTATTCAATCGGCGATACAGATCCATGGAGTTCCCTCATTTTTGGTAAGTATTTTCAGACTTAAGTTTGTTTTCTTGAATATCTCAGGGTTAACCCTTCTCAAGGTATGCTGTTAGACTTGATTTTGTTTTTTTTTCCTATAAAGAGATTGATATTTCAAATGGAATGTGTTGCTTAATGGTTAATACACTTTTCTTTTATCAAATCTGTTTCTTGTAAAGAGATTTGTGATATTTGTTATGAGTTGTTGCTTTTAGAATTTGCTTATATGTCATCTCCAGTGGTGTTCTTTTGATGGTTGCAGATAGAGAAGTTTATGTTACACAACCTCAAGTCAAAGGAAGAGGAAGCTGAAAGACGGCTTTCTGAGCAAGAGAAGGTGTTTGCTACAATTGTTTTCTTACTTAATTTATACAATTTACATTAATAGCTGGCGATGTGAGTCATATTTTTTAATGATTACAGGTGTGCTGATGATTTAGCAAAGCATTTCGAAGAGAGTGTACTGCTTAAGTTGCCCGAGAATAAGAAGAGCTGTTTAGCCACCTTTCTTTTGGTATGTATTCTGATGTATGCAAAATTTTAAAACTTTTGACCATGAGTTGAAAACAATTCATATTCGTTTGAGTTTCCACTAAGATTTGTTCTTGATCATAGTTATTTGTCATCTCTAGGAAATACAGGCAAGTCATTCATTTACTTTTTCTCTGTTATGCTGCAGTTTTTCGTCGGAGGAAACTGGAAGTGTGTAAGTACTTGATAAGAACTAGTGCGTTGTTAAGAAAGGTTTGTGAGGATATGTTTACTTTGTTCTCAACACAACCATAGTTTATCGGGAAGAAAGCTGCTTACGCATTGAGTGAGAGTCTTGGAGTAATAGCTTGTATTGGGGAAAAGCTAGAAGAGAGGGAAGCATGCAAGACATTTGATGTTTGCTTCGAGCAACTGAAGGCGTTTGCTGGTAACACTCTTATATTACAATCTCATGTTCCAAATCATGTCTGCACTCAATTAACTGTAGTGAGTTATTTGTATTCCAGATGTTGTACTTAGCTAGGACCATATAGTTGTAAAACTTAAAAATTTCTAATTATAATATATGTTCCTTTTATAGTTTTTTTGTAAGAATTTGTATTTTTTTTTAGTTTTCTTTTCATATTTTTTTTTTCCATTCGGATTTTTTTTAAATTCAATATTATTACTTGCCACGAATACCCACGAATATAAACGTGGGTATTTGCCACAATTTACCACTAAATTTACGGTGGGTGTCTCCCACGAATGATTTTGTGACATATCGTGACAAGTTTCCAACGTTTTTTATTCGTGGTAAATCGTGATAATATTTGTCACGATTTACCACGAAATTATTTTATCCATGACGCTATACCCACGAAATTATTTCGTGGCAAATCGTGGCATTTTCTACGTTTTACCATGGATCTTTTACCTAAATACCCACGTTTTTTCGTGGGTATTTGAGATTTTTCTACTTGTGTTACACATTCCCTTCTATCTTAAATTTGATGTTATTTGTGTCTACTCCACGTTTCTTTGGCTTCCTCTCCAATGGATCCAAGTTAAGAACGACCATTTGAAGCATGGAAGTCTACTTTAGGAAACCCACTAATGGTTCCAAGTTGTTGATCTAAAAATATCGCCTATCAAAATTTAAGAACAAATGAGCAGGGAGAAAAAATATTTTTTTATTTATTCAAAACCAAAGTTCAAAAAATACAGAGAATTCTAGCTCGTCAAGGTAACGAACTAAGTTTTGTGAATAAAGAGTAAAAAGCCTAGGTCTCTTGTGTGAAGTTAAGGTTTGCTTTGATTGAAAGCTCTCTATTTATATGAAGGGTATTCGGTTTGCGATATGGACTACTTCTTTATTCTCGAGCGAATATGTCTTTTTATTCTTATTTTGGATCTTTCCTTTTCTCCTATATTTAATCCTATCTTTTTCTTTTCTCTCGATGCCGAGCTCATTCATCTTCTATTCATGGGACGATCTCTGTTAACTTCGGGTTATTCTCGATTTATGGCGGACTAATTGGAGGGTGCACAACCCATCTCCAACACAAGTTAGTAAGGAAAGAAGCAAATATTAAACTATGAACAATCTTTTTTACTTCTTCCTTTCAAATTTATTATACAGCTTGTACATCAGCGCAGTAGAAATGATAGACAACACTCTTATTATCTCCCTATAGGGCTTAGAAATGAGAGAACTTCGAGACCTCATTTGATCTAAGTCGGTCCTAGAAAAAACCTGAGAAATTCACTAAAGTCAAGTGAAGTTGTTTATTTAACCAATTAACTCGTTCTAAAGCTAACAAAATAAAACAAAAATAGTTTTAGAGTTTAAGAGCTTTCTTGTTTGAAGTCCTTCTATTTCCATTTTCATAATTTTTACCATGACTATGTCCCCTTTCCTTTGGGCTTAGCTTCCCTCTTTTGGGTTTTGTTTCCCTCTTTTGGGTTAGCTTAGTTTGTTCATATTTTACTCTTAAAATTTTATTAAAATTTTCATAAAATAATAACCATGATTAATAATAAACTAAAAAATCATTTTCAATATATTAAAAAATTAATATTATTACAAGAGATTCCCATCTTTGATATAATAAAAATACCAAAATTATAATATTAATAGTTCAGAACTGTTATCGGAAGCTTCTGAGTTTTTTTTCATACAATAAAATATGTAATATAGAAAGAAAATAATGAATTTTATCTGTTTATGTAATAATTCGTTTTGTGAATGTTAACTTTACAATTTCAATTTAATATCAATGAAATTGTTTATCCAAAAAAAAAAGAACAGATATACATGTAGTCATCCACTTAACAGGTCGGCTGCTAATTTTGTCCGGATATCTAATAATATAATCGGATTAAAAATATAAAATATTTGTCGAGGAAAGTATATAAAGGATAGAGATAAGTACGACTTCGACAAATAAAGATATATATATATATATATTATTCCTCTATATATTATTATAATCATCTGCCTTTCGCTTTTACAACCAACACCCAAATGATTTCCGTTACTCCCTCCACGTGTCACAAGCACTGAATTCAACGGCTCAGATCTTGAGTCTTTTCGAAGGAGTAGAAGACTATGATCACAGGCTACCATACCCTTTACACTACTAAGTCACTAACGAAAACAACACTTGAACAAATTATAACAAAATCACAGTTCCACCCAATGAAATCCATTTTCTTTCAAAATAACCCAAAATATTTATAATAAAACTGAAAATTCATGGGGTTTTTTTTGACAATTTTAAATATATAGGGCTTTATTCATAAGATGTAAAACAGTAGGGTTCTGAATTTGTCTTTGCTTCGAGATCTCTACTATGGTGTATTTTAATCTCTAGTTCACTTCAAAGATCATAATAGCCAATTGTAGAATACCTCTGACGGGGAAAAAGAGAGTTTTTTTTTTGTTTGGGATCTTTTTGTGTTACCGGAGAATAAAGACGGAACCTTTTTTCACTGTGGACTTGCCGGAAAAGATGGCGACTGTGCCGGAGATAAAGATAATGAGGAGCGAGAGCTTAGGGCATCGGAGTGACGTGTCGAGCCCGGAAGCGAAGCTAGGTATGCGTGTGGAAGATCTCTGGGATGAGCAGAAACCACAGCTAAGCCCTAACGAGAAGCTCAACGCCTGCTTCGAGAGCATCCCCGTCTCTGCTTTCCCTCTCTCTTCTGATTCACAAGGTATTCGGATTTGATGATTGTGGGTATTTGATTTGATCATGAGCTGATCTTTAGTTGGGACTGGTACTTGTGTTGAGTTTGAGGATGATCATGTTCATGTATGGGATTTTGATGGTTGACTGATCTGTGGAAGATATGGAGATTAATTGTGGATTTTAAGATGCAATCATATGCTTATTGATGGGTTCCGTCATCTCTTGTTATGTATTTGTTGATGAAGTGTAGTTGAAATATGTGATCTGGATTGAAATTCAATTTATAGAAAGTATCAGAAGTCATAATTTGGAAATCAACCCAGCTTATAGGATACTCGAATCAGTTCAATTTAAGGAATCAGAACTAGTTCTTGATAGTTTTATTTTCTTAGTCCTCCTTGTGGTATATCCTTGAAAAATCTTCTGATGAAATATAACATGTTGCATATTTTCTTATCACTGTGTTTAACTTCAGTTCTGCTGTCTCAAATTTGTGCTAATATTTTTTTTGTGGTTTCTCTATGTAGACATCGAGATAAAATCAGACACAAGTTTGGCTGAAGCTGTTCAGACACTATCGAAATTCAAGATCTTGAGCGCGCCTGTTGTAGATGTTGATGCGCCTGAAGACGCCAGTTGGATTGATCGTTACATCGGTATTGTAGAGTTTCCAGGCATTGTTGTCTGGCTTTTGCATCAGGTAATTGTTCCCATTTAACCTTCGCTTTCGAACATCCATTCTTTTTATCATTCTTATGCATTCATCAAGAAAATATGAGAGGCGACCTATTAAGTTCATGTCTTTGCTTTTCTTGTCTACTTTAAAAAACAGTTGGAGCCTCCATCTCCAAGGAGCCCTGCTGTTGCAGCTTCAAATGGATTTTCTCATGATCTCACTGCCGATGTTCTAGATAATGGAGATTCAGCAGTAACTTCTGGAAACTTCTTTGAGGTCCTTACTTCTTCAGAGCTATACAAGAATACCAAGGTGAGGCTTGTATCTTTATTAAGGGGAAAAGAACCCAATTTTACATGTTTCATAGGTTTTTTCCTAGATTACGGCTTCTGAAATGCATTGAATATTCTCTCTAACAGGTTCGAGATATCTCTGGAACATTCCGGTGGGCACCATTTCTGGCTCTGCAGAAGGAGAACTCCTTTCTAACCATGCTATTGCTTCTTTCTAAATACAAAATGAAGAGCATCCCGGTGGTTGATTTAGGTGAAGCAAAGATCGAGAACATAATCACACAATCAGGAGTTATCCATATGCTGGCAGAATGCGCAGGGCTTCACTGGTTTGAGGATTGGGGAATCAAAACTCTCTCTGAAGTTGGTCTTCCCATTATGTCAAAGGATCATATCATAAAGGTCAGTGTAATCTTACTCATATCACCATTGAGTTCTTCTTCTAACAGATCATCATTTCTATTTCAGATATATGAGGACGAACCAGTTCTTCAGGCGTTCAAGCTGATGAGGAGAAAAAGAATCGGAGGCATACCTGTCATTGAAAGGAAAAGTGAGAAGCCAGTAGGCAACATAAGCCTTAGAGATGTTCATTTTCTCCTCACTGCACCAGAGATCTACCATGACTACAGGTTATTACTTCATAAATCCTTGTAATATATACTGAGTTTGGCCGCATTGTCAATCTTCAATGCTTTCTACTGATGTTTTTAGGTCAATCACAACAAAGAACTTCTTAGTAGCTGTTAGAGAGCATCTGGAGAAGCAGGGGGATACATCAGCTCCTATCATGAGCGGTGTGATCGCTTGCACTAAGAACCATACACTAAAGGAACTGATCTTGATGTTAGATGTCGAGAAGATCCATAGGATATATGTGGTGGATGATTCTGGTAACCTCGAAGGACTCATCACTCTCAGAGACATCATCGCAAGACTTGTCCATGAGCCATCTGGCTATTTTGGGGATTTCTTTGACGGCGTTATCCCTCTTCCCCAAAACTACCGAGTTTGACAAAAGAGTGTTGTGTAAATTGTCTTTGGTTTCGTAATTCTTCTGTCTGTTTGTGCCAAAGTTCTTGAATTTGTGTTATAAACGTTCAAACAGAAATAATAAAAGAAGAAAGAGCCCGTCTTCGAGTGAATACGTCTGAAATACAGTAAATCTTAAGATTCTCGGATTCGGCCCTACATTTTGAATTGGAACAATTAGGTCACTGGTTGGGGTAAGTGTTCTTCAAACTTAATCAAGATCTGATCCATCTCCGGTTGATGTTTCCTAACCTGAAATTTTTTTGATTCGGACAGATTTAAATACCAAAACGAGATTTTCCCATTACAATCATTGTATAGAAAAGTCATGAGATGATAATTCAAGAGGCTTTATTTACTTTGATGTTGGCCAGGGATAAGAGCTTGTGAGAGGCTACATAAGCAACATCCGAGTCATTTAGTCTCTTTTCCACAAAATAGATGACCTCAGAAACACCAGACTGCAAGAAAGAAAACCAAAATGAAAAGCCCATGTGACTGTGATGATCTACTTGCATTAGATTGGTTAATCGGTCTAAATAGATCATTCTGGTTTCGGTGTTCGATATCAAAATGACAGGTTAGCTGAAGACATTAACCATCAAACGTTACTATAGTTCCATATTACTATATTAGGATCCAAATTTGACAAATCAATCCAAATCATAGGACGAACATACCTGTATAATAATCTTTGCACATTCATTGCAAGGGAACATGGTCACATAAAGCTTCTGCAAGACATTAGAGGAGCACAAACAAACTCAAATAAACCATCCCACACAAACATTTCGGAACAGAAACCGCAGCAGAGACCACAGATAGCAGATCCTGACAATCAAATTATGTAGAATATTCGAGATTATAAGAAACGAACCTGGTCGGCCGCAGATGCATGGTTTGTGTTTAGTATGGCATTAACTTCCGCGTGACAAACATATCTACAAAGTCAGAATCATAAACATCAGAGCTTAGCAATGAGCCAAAACGGATGAGAATTGTAACATCTTACCGTATTAGAGATTCCTAAATGAATGTGTGCACAATACTCAGTAAAACAAGAAGTTAAAGGTTTAGCTGTAGTTTTCATCGTTAAGATTAGTACTTACGGATACTTCGTCTCCAAAGGGTCCCCAGTTTTCGATTTCTGCGAAATTGGCATGAGCAAATTATGATCCAAAATAAATCTAGGGGATAAAGTTACTTGCATTATCTCGAGGGATTCATTTCTTTACCAGAAATTGTCTCTTTTCGTGAACCCATTATTACCCCCACTTGTAGTTTACTGACTAGAACGTAATTTAATGAGTTTGCATAGACAATCAACTTGTATTTTTTCTTGGATTTAAGATGAATGTAATACCTTGGCCCAAGGGAGTCTGTCATCAGAGCAGCCTCTTGGAAAACCATTATAGCCAATCCCTAGATGAAAGATTAAAGTTTTTTTTTATTCATCGTTTAACTGGGTCTTGCACCAGATTGTTAGAATAAGCACAACTTTGAGTGAGAACATGAAATAAAACTACACAACCCACACTTCATAATGTTCAAAAGAGATCAAAGGACAAGTGTGATCCCTTATCTTACCCAGAATTACACCATTTTGGCTCACCAAACACGCACCAACCTGCCAAAGAATAAGGATAGGAAAGACTGTCAATTTTGAATGCTTCCAACAATTAAAATGAGAATGCACACAAGCACACAACACGAGATCCAACCTTTTTGCATTAGAAAGGGATATGAAATTGTCACAAAAGGAAGGCACGGTTAGCAAATTTTAATTTCGAACTTGTGAACCTTAAGTCAAACTCCTAGATTCCAATTCTAATCTTTAATACCTTGAAGTCCATACCTTGAAGTCCATACCTTATACTCTAAATGTGCTAGACATCAAAACACCAATATCCGGTAATTCATTGCAAAAAATTCTACCTGAAAGATAACTCTAAAGTCAGCCAGTGTGCTATCTTAACAACGAATCTCTACCCTGAAAGTACCTCCACTTTGATGATAACAAACTTAATCATCAAAAAAAGAACACACTTTGAGCAGCTTCAGAGAAGAATGTCATAATTGATGTTTGGTAGTTATTGCAAGAGATTTCAAGAATCATAAATTCCCATATAAACCCAATCTTCTGAAACACAGTTAAAGACATAAGACAACAACCAACAAAGAGATCTCCGTCTTATTTGGAAACATCGAATCTAAAACTTCACTTGCAGATTTCTCCGTTTGAGGATGATTTTCATCAAGGCTGTAACTTAACTAAAAATTTCCATTAACCCCTCATTTCTAGGAACTACCTAGTTGAATCTCAATTTAAACCTAGAGAAACTTACAAGACTGTTTGGATACTCATGTTGTTCATATCACAACAACAAAATTACCTGCCTGTTAGGATCCTTTGATCGTTCTGCTGACAGAAATGCAATCGCCATGAAATAATCATCCCATGATAAGTACCTTCACAACAATCAAACCAAATTCTAACATTAAATCAAAAGCAAATTCTCAACTCGGGATAAACTGGTGATTTTCTGAAAGTTGGAAAATTTCGCTATGGATCAACGAAATTCGAACAAAATCGAAGAATCTAATGGAACTGTGACAAACCCTTTTCGCTTCAGAGGACTGAAAGGATCTAGAGCTGGAAATCTTCTGGAACTTGCGGTGATTTCGGTGGAACTAACTCTTCGGGATTTGGGGGTTTTGGGGTTTGTTGAAAAGAAGCGAAATGCTAGAGCTGAAATCAAAGCACCGAAAATTGCAGACGTAGAGACGAGTGCAAGATCTCGAGAGTTCATAGGAGCTTAGAGAAACTTATCCTGAAAAATTTTCGCTTTTGGCTTGGCTCTTCTCTGTTCACTATCAACGGAACAAATGTCGCGGGAAACTATAGAGCAAAGTCTCCGCCATTCCGGTTCATCTAGGTTTATCGGTACCATATAAATTGTCGGTTTATGGTTCGGTTGATAACCAGATTGGTTTAGTGACTGTGCTTTCCCTGCTCAGCAGAAAATAAACAATATTAAAGATTATGCGGTTATTAAATTTTAGTTAATTTGTAAAAAATTTAAAATATTCATGTGCTACTGGATCATTGATTTTTTTTAATAATCATGCATTCATATGTTATTTATTTAATAATTTTTTCGGTAATATTAGCTAGCAGTAAGTTTGGTTCTGCATATGTGGTGATTCGAATTTTTTAAAACGGAGATATATTATTCAATGGATGAAAAAAAAAATGTGTATCTAGCATACCACATCAGATAAAACTTTGGACAATAGTTCAGAATCATATTATAAAACGGACCAAAATTATTCCAAATCTGAATATAAACTAACTCAAATTATACCACAAAAATAATCTAATTGTAACATTAACAAATATTGTCATACATCAAAATTAGTCAAACAAATTTTAATTTTGAAAATAAATATATATACAAATTGTATTACCAAATATGAAACACATTATTGGAATAGATTTATACATGAAACTATGAAACATAAGAAACAACTTAATAATTATATAAAGACATAGAAAGCATTACATTTTTATCTTATACATAACAAAAAAAAAAACAAAAAAAAAAATTGACGACCAGGCAATCGTCGATAGAAATCGAGATTAGTTTCTGAAACTTGTAAAAAAAACTTTTTTTACCATTTAAAACGTTTATAATGTTAATGTGATTGAGATGACAGCGAGAAGACTCAAACCCTAGTTCCCAAATTCTCCATTCTATAATAAATCTTTCAACTACTAAATAACCTTAAAATAAATTGATTTGAAGAACTGTTATATGAGAAGAATTTGATTAAATTACTAAAATATTCGTACTAAGCACATAGTGAGCTAGTAGTTAGCTTTTGGAATCCATTAACCCACGTGCATCCCCAATTATTACACAACCCACATCCACATTTCATATTCTTATTAAAAAAGGGATACGTTAATTAATATATACAATCGCAAAGTTATTAGTTACTATAACATATAAATTGAGATAGATGATGAAAAAGTGAAAAGGGTTTCTTTAAAAAGCCTCTCATGCCTCAATAACGTGATCCGTTATATCCCATCTTCCATCTGTCTTTTCTTCAACGGATATTTTCTCTACATTATAACTATTTTTATTTTATTTTTCTATTTCTATCTTCGTTAGACTAAACTACCCTCCACTATTTTCACTTTACATGTGCTCCTATGTTTAAAATACAAAAAAAAAAAATTTGCAATTGGAATTTATAGTTTTAACTTTTAACGTAAAAACAACATTAATCACGTTTGCGTTACATGTTATATTATTTCAACATAAACGCAAATAAACAATAATATAGTTTCAGAAAAGCATTGGATTGATGATATCGATATTGTTATTGTTGTGACATTAATTGATTTGTCTAAACTTAAAATAGTTTGCATGAAAACCCATCACAAAAACATATCTAAAATTTTGGTTTTTGGTAACTATTTATTTAGTACCTCAATAAAAGTTTAAAATCTTAAAATTTATACCAAGTTTTAACTTTAACTGATTGTTGTACAATCAAATCATTTCGTCTTATCACGGAACCAAACTTGACAACAAATTCACATAATGGCGGTACGGTGGTCGTTTGTTAGTGGATTCTCGAGAGGTTTGGTATATAAAACCCATTTTATCAAATAACCTAACAGATATATATACAAACTAGAACAAAGGGGGCATGAGCGTAATTTCAAGTAGATATATATGTGCACAGACACGAAGCAGCTTACATATAAAGTGATTGGTAATTGCCACCCCCACACTTATTGAGAACTGCAGCCTTTTAGCCAAAAAAAACAAACAAAAATACAAAAATGGCTGAACAACAAGATCACCACAAAGAGCTTCAGCTTTTACCTTCTCCACCGTCGACGGAATCTCCGGTAAGGAAACAACGACAAACACTTATAACAACCGACCACCACCACAACCGTTCCTCCTCCATGATCCACCACGATCTTGACCTCAAACTCTCCATCAGCCTCAGCTCGATCACAACGGCGGACGAGCATCCAAGCGGTGGTGGTGTGGAGACGGTGAAGTGGCAGACGGCGGAGCAGATAAGGCTGGCGGCAATAGAGAAGGCTTACGCCGAAAGGGTTAGAGAGTTGACTCGCCGTGAGATGGAGATGGCTCAGTCTGAGTTTGCTCGTGCAAGGTAATTAAAGCTAGTTCCATCGAGTAATTATTCCGGTTTGGTTTGGTTTAACGGTTTTGGGTTGTAACCAGGGTGATGTGGCAGAAGGCGAGGGAGGAGGTGGAGAGAGCGGAGAGATTGAAGGAGAGATCAATGACGAAGATCGATACGGCTTGCTTGGAGATCACTTGCCACTCTTGCAGGCAAAGGTTTAGGCCTTAATTTTATATATTTAATTGTGTTCTCTTAATTATTGTTATTATAAATGGAAATTTGAAGAGAAAGAGAATATTGGTTTAATTAGTTTGAGAAAATAATTTGAAGAAGAAAAAAAAAAAACAAGAAAGAAGTCATTCTTTTGTTTAAAATTTTAATTTGTGGTTAAAATTTAGTTTGTTTTCTTTTTCGAGTTTGGTAATATTAAGTCCTTGTTTTTTTGTTTACTTGAAATCGAAGGAAACCAATGATATGCTCAGATATGAAATGATTTATGTTTCCAGCTGCTTTACTTCCTCTTCTTTGCCAACAACAAAAAAAAACACTTGAACATTCTCTTTGTTTTCATGAATTAATCATCACATATATTAGAAACCATTTTTAATTGGGAATTTGATGGATAATCGGGAATGATAAACTAAAATTCAAATTAGTTAATTACGGTGTCCATATTAACTATGTCAATTCTGCAACGATCAGCTATTATATGCTATACTATATGGAGTATATATTAAATCCTAACTATGACATAAATTAACCGACAGAGCAAAACGTTATTACTGTAATCAGTTAGTTAAATGCTTGATTTTAAAGTAACAAGAGATAGAGTGAATAATAAATAATGATAGTAACATACTAACATTCATAATAGAAGAGCGTGGAAAAAGAAAAAGAATGGACGATATGCATGATTTGAATATAATTGGCTGACCCATGGTTCATTTTATTTGTTGTAATCATATTTGAAAATGTTCGTACAACTAATCAAAATTGATGATTATTCTGAAAATAAGTAAACAAACACACACGTAAAGACATATGCATGGAGATGATGGGTATAATTACTGCATTACCATGCTCATTTTATCTATTTTAATTTCTTAGGTCGATCTAAATATTGCTTGTGTATAATATTATTGTGTGTTTGTGCGTACGTACATTTACAGAAACTAGAAACTTAACTTATATTTTATAGTGTCCTGTTTATTTGATAACATTTAATCTTCGTGGAAATGTAAGGGATCTGGATTAATCCAGATGTATAAGTATTTAGCTTAATTAATAGTGAGATAATTCGAGATAATACCGTAAATTCATATAGTTCTGAGAGTAATTTCTTACAGATGTAATTTGTTTTTGTTATGTGATCACTGGATCTTTAGTACAGTGGTTATGCTAACTGTAGAAATAATGAAACAGTATATAAGATAAAATAAAATGAAACGCTAGCTACAATGATTAAAATGGATACTATGAACCAAAAAAACATAAGATTCTCAAATACGTATAATTAATAGCTATATACTGGTAAAAACTTGTGTTGTTTGGTCATGTATTACTTTACTTTTAAGTTAGTAAGAACCTAGCAGGTGTTTGAGTACGTTGCCGAATCGTCCAAATTTGAGGATAAGCGATTCGAGAAATTTTTTTTGCAAGAGATCAATTCTATGGTTGAAATGAATAATCGAATACAAAAAATAATATGTTTTTCCCACGTACGTTTTATAATCTTGAAAATGCCGAGTTTACGATCATACCCTAAAAAAAGTGTTAATCAACTCGGCTGATCTATTTGGTTGGTCATATTCTCTAGAAAATGATATGTAAACTATATTTAAAGATTATGACACTATATAGAATATGTTTAAAGATTTTGAAAAAATATCTAAAATAATAAAAAGCATATTGTTGAAAAGTTTTTTTTTTTTTTTGACGTTGCAAACGCTATAGTGTTTTTTCTGTGAAATTATAATTTCGCAATGTAAGAATATTGAAGGACCAAACTCTTATGCGAAGAGACAATACAAATAGATCTAGAAACACTATATCTAATAATGCATGCAATTGCCGCAAATATCATATTATATATATGAAGCCATGAAACCCTAGAGAGCTTCTTTTTTGCTCTTTGGATGTATATAAAGATCTCTTTTCTTGTCAACGTTAAGATCTTTAATCTTTAATACATAAATTTCGTTTTAAATAAAAATTATCTTAGTAGGTATTTTTATATAGAAATAATATAGTAATCAAAATTCCAATTTGGGTACTGTCTAATGCCAAATATAATTATTGATATATATATATATATATATATATATAGCACTTCAACAGGACTTTTCTAATTACATGCGTCTGAAGTTGCAATCTCTTAGTGATTTTTTGTTCTTAGGAAGATTTTTAGGATCAGTCTTGTAAATTTCTTCAACAACTAAACCAATTTGGTGTGATAGTTCAACTAGTTAGAAAATGACTATTTCGATTTTATCTGGTTCAGCTTCGAGCAGAAATATTATTGTTATCTTTAAATAAATATTTGTTTGATAAAATCTTTAAATAAATATTAATGCATAAACTTAAACAAAACTCGTTGTTTTACAGAAAATTGCAAAGTTTGTGATATTTTAGAATTTTTTTTCTTAATAATAATTTGAAAAACTAAACATAAAATATGATAGTTTATAGCATTATTTTTTAGCATTGGCGACCAGACGGGATAAGGTTGCTCTATCGAGACAATTAATGTAAAATATGTGATTTATAATGCTACCGATCGAGTATATGTGTTAGTCCTTGCTAATCAATAATATCGGAACATATATATAATCACTAGGCTATTATAGAATTTATATAATATTAACAAAACGGAGTGAAACAGGAGGGACCATGACTCATATTTTTGATGATAGGAACCTTTGATAATGAAAGATAGAAGCAAATGGATCAAAACAAAAAAAAAAACACAATCGATTTAATTATGTAAAAAAGAAAAAAGATGAATAATTGATGAGAGAATTACAAGACAACAAGGGGTGGGAAGGAGTCGGAGTATCCACTTGTTTTCAACTTCTTCTTCTTAGACCGTTCTATCTACACAAACTCCAAAATTAAGTTTACTATACATTTTATTTATCAAAATTTAAATTCAGATATTGTTGCTTAGTGCTTACAAAATATCACCTCTCTTCACTCATTATCGAAAATCACCCAATTTGGCTTTCTAAACTCTGGCTATGCTTCTACCTAATTATAAGATATGCTGATTTATTATTCTAAATTGCAAACTAAAGACAGAGGAATATAGTCAATTATTTTGATTCATTAACAGCTTAATTTAAAACAAAAAAATAGGCCAAGTCATTGTTTCATTTCCTCAAATCACCTCTCTACTGCCTTCATCGTCCAAATTTAGCCAATTAAATTTCATATTTATTGACTTAATTTATCATTTTTATATTCATATATTCTACTTTATAAAAAACAATTTATTTTTCTTAAGATAAGAAAATAATCTTAGATAGCTAAAAGACATCTATATTCTTTGTTTTAAATCAGCTAGTTCAATGAACTACTTCCTGAGACCCTTTTGAATACTCTTTTTGTAATTCCAAATAATTTCCTAGTATAGGTAATAATTACATGCTCGGTAAAAAAAATACTACTTTCGTCTTTAATTAAATATTATGAAACTAGTCAAATGTATATGTATAAAATAATCAATTAATTTAGTAAACTGTAGAAGGCATATACAATAATACAAAGATACATATATTTGATGTACAGTCACGCAAACGTACGTGTATGAATATTATGAGTGTGTCTCAACGTACATACAAAAGAAAAAGGAAATGTATAATCACAAATTCACAATGTTGAATTCACCAGAAGGAAAGAGATGTGTCTGCGAAATTGGAAGATAATGGAAACTGATAAGATACATTAATACATAGCAATCTTGCCCTTTGTGACACAACCTTAACATTTGTCTTTTCACATTTGTCTTTATACTCAAAATTTGTATATAGACACATACATATATAGTAGATATAAATGTGTATTATATCAGTGTATAGTGTATCTATACATACATATATACATGTTTATCATCAGTGCATATATAATCAATCATATTGGTGTTTGTGAGAGAGAAAGAGATCAAAGAGAGCCATCATTTTCCAAATGTTGTTTTCCTTTGTTCAGCTTTTTCACAAATTTATATATTTTCTGAATCCCATGTGGGATGGATCTTGGCTTGTCCCCTCTTGTTAGATTTTTTTTTCCCTTAAATATATATTAAATCTCCATCTAATTCTTTTCTACAATATAAACTATTTAATAATAATTTGTGTTGTCTTTTATAGTTTATATCCGTATGACAGAGATTTTTTTTAGTTTCGATGTCTATATATTTTGTGGTCCTTACACAAGTTAGCTTCATTATTATGCATGTTTATCTCTTTTCCTTCCACCACCTAGAAAATCTAGTTTATTGAGAAATTATCATTTGTAACTATTTCAAATGTTCGTTTTCCATATTAAATATATATCTTAATTTAGTAATTAGGTCTCTTCATCATGGATTGGAATCAAGATTTATCTTGTAACCCGTAGATATGATGAACCTGTGTATCTGTAATTCTTAAAAAAAAATTTGAAAAAAACAATATAATTAGATCTTTGATGATAGATTAGCTATTAATTGTTGCACGTAAATAGAAGTATTAATTACTTAATAATTGGGAGAAAATAAAACAAGAAAAAGAAGCCAAGTTTGGTTGGATTTAAAAGAGAAAGTGACAATGCCCTTAGAATGGAAGGGAATGAAAAGACAGTGTTAGCGAAGGAAGAGGGGACAATGGATGATGGAAGTTACACTCATCATGTGATCCATCACTACCTTATATCTAATTTTACATATATTTCATTAAAGACCCAGATATTTACCAATTATATATATTTATTTTTGATATATTAGCACCTATAGCTTGTAAGCAATTTCACACTAGTGAAACTGAATATGATTTGGTTTTCTTCATTATGCATGCATTCTTATTCTTTATTTATGTTTATTCAAGATTTTGGGATTCTAAAAAGAAAAAAAATCAATACAATGAAAACACAAACAAAAAGAGATATATTCGAACTAATTTTTCTTTCAGAAATCATTATCCACTAAAATTAAGCGACATCATTTCAAAATAATTAGTTAACAAACAAGAAAAGATAATTATTATAGGGAATTGTAGATGAGATAGATGGTCGTTTATATAATAAAATAATATTTTACTATATATATATGGAACTTTTTATATGTAAAAGTGTAACTGAATTCGTTTATTTTGATATATATATATATATATTCATTTATAAATTAATCTTTTGTGTTTATGCTTTAAACAACTAAAATTAAGATTAAATGATTATATCATGGACGGCGTAAAAAATTATCAAAATTATAATAAAAACAATTAAATGAAGTTCACATTAGAATTTGCGCTGGAATCTTAAAATGAGGTAACAGAAACTGTAGACTAGATATAAGATAGTCTTGGAAACCATTTTGAGAGATAAATAGTTTTGTTCTAAAGACTATAAAGTTCATGATCGAGTTTCTTACTGATTGTCAATGTTTGATCGTCCACATATTCGCATTAATTTTTTTGAATAAGAGCCTGAAAACTCGATTACCAAAAAACAGTCTCTCGGATCCATAAAATTACAAAGCAAAACATTTCAATACTTGCAGGCAAAAAAAAATACAATTTCATTGATGTGCGTGTATAATTTTGAGGACAATAATAATATATACAGTACTATACAGATGGCCCAAGTAGACAAAATATGTTCTATATACCTGTAGTTATTTTAAATATTTTTCTCATTGACAAATAGAAAGAAAAAGTGAGAAAACGAAAAAGAAAATCTCAAGTCAAGAGATTTTATTTAGTATATAAATGGGGTAAAAGTAAAAAGGAGAGAAAGTGAGAGTCTTACTTTTAATGTCTGAGAAAGGCGAAAGAGTCTTACTCTTTGAACAACTCACCAATTACAAATTTGAAGATTGACCATTTATATAAGTAATTAATATGAGTGGTTGCTATATTATAGCTTTTTTTTTAATGAATGTGCCTATGGGAAATAAGTATTTATTTTTAATCCTGATCTTACATGTAACGTTAATAGTACCATAAGTATTTATTTTTAATTGTTATTTTGGATCTACTTTTCTTTATCATATTGCAGTCAGCTTCTTCGTATAGATTATGAGTATGTAATTTCGATTGAATTTTTTTTGTTTAAGAGTTTCGATTGACATTAGCTTTATGCAGTTTGTGCTTTGTTCATTTGACAAAATATGTACCTATAAATAATTCGATTCAGATTGTTTGATAGAACAAAAATAAGTTCGATTTAATTTGATATATAAAGTTTTATTTTCGTGACATATAGACTCAATAGTAAGTTAGTAACTACTGAGGTAATTTTTTTTTATTAATCTATTACATCATCATCCTCATTAGAAGTTTCCAAGATGTTATAAATTTTTAATGATGAACACCATCTACAATGTAACTTAAATTTACAATATAAGGCAACTTCCAAAAAAAAATTACATTTTGATAGAAAATCATGCTCCCTTCCTTGAACTATATTTATATTTTGTTTCACACAAAATGTCCTTTTGGATTTTTAAAGCAGTATTTTAAACTCTATTACAATTTTTAATTAGTTTAGCGTATTAATTAGAGAGGTATGTATATTGTTTTGCTTGAAAAATGGTTTTGTATTAATAAGAATTCATATTTTTCCCATGCATGAAGGTTTTTAAAACGACACTTAATTGAAGAAAAAAAAAACTTATTATAAAGTTTTAATGCTAAATTTAATATAAAAATATTTAATTACCCCATTTGACTAACCATTGAATAAAGAGAACATCAATGCATCATCTTTAAGAGATACTCTGGGGCACATAATTTGATCACCAAAAAGGTGCTATATTGTTTTTTGGAAGTGTTAATTTTTAATTAAAATGACTATAATAAATTATCAATTTTTGTAAACAACAATAGATTAATAAAAGGCTATCAAAGGGAAAAAAATGAAATCCACATCCTGCCATCATAACCTCATGCTGGAAAAAGAAATGAAAATAATTTAAATCACAGTTATGTTTCTTTCTGTTTATTAACATACAACTTTAATGCTAGTTTCTTTTCGGTTTATTATTATGTTTGTTTGAACTAAAAAGCTTTTGTCAGTTACATTTTTTTTTTTTAAAAACTTTTTGGATTATTTTGCTACTTCCAATGTCTGATTAGTGCTTCTGAATTTCTTTTTTTGGATCATGTGAATCCTAAATCAAAAAAAAAAAATCATATAATATCTAGTTCAGTATATTTTCATACTTCAATTTGTAAGAGTTCTCTATGTTTTTTGGCTTATTTATTTTTAGCTGATGTTTTAAGTTTCTTATTTCACCGGATTTAGTGCTGAGTCGAGATTTACTTGTCATTTTTTTGTCGTCAAGATTTACTTGTTCTTTTTTGTTTTGTTTTGTTTTTTTTTCAACTATATTTTATTACACCAACAAAAGCCTTCAAACGTACAAGGTTTACAAAACCAATTAAGGCCCATATAAGCCCATTCAATTACACCATTAAGGAAGAAGAAGGATTATCTCCAAACCATTACACGTGTCCTGCGATTGGATAACAAAGACACGTGTTGCAATAGAACATCGTAAGCTTTTCCGTTATCCTTTGCCGTCGACGACACCAGAAAAATTTATTCGACCATTGGATTTTTTCATTTTTCTCACCGAAAACTGCAAAAACAGTTAAAAAGGATACAAAAACATATTCCTCAAACTCATTCGTTTGCCAAATCGTCAAAAACAATGAGATCCACGAAAACGGGTAAAAGAGAGAGAAGAGCATATTCATTTGTCAACTTAGATTTACTTGTTCTAAATCTGAAAAATATAACTTAGTCCTTTATTAAATTTTAGATTCCCATATTTCATCGTATACACAAAACTTGAAATGTGGACACAATTGATGTGGTCTCGATGACATCGGACTTATTTGTAAAACTAAATCTTATATTATTTGGAGAGTACATTTATAAATAAATATTAAAAAATGTTAATATTTACATCACATTGTAAAGGATATTTTAGTCATTAGTTATTATGTGATCATTTAATTAATTAATTATTTAATTATAATTTCGTTTTTAATTAATTAATTTTTTTTAATTTTTTTTTTAAATAACTAAAAATAAATTTTACGAAGATTTTGTTGATTTAATTAAACACACTAATTAAATTAAATTAAATTAAATGTTGATTTAATTTGAAAAATAAGAGATTTTAAGTAGGTTGCAATTTTTTTTGAAAAATTTTAAATATTTTTTGAAAAATTTTAAATAAGAATTTATCTAGATTTTTATTTTTTTATTTCTTTATAGATTATAATTTTCGTTTTAATTAATTAATTAATTTTAAATTTTTTGAAAATTAGTTAAAAATAGATTTTGTGAAAATTTTATTGATTTAGTTAAACACACGAATTGAATTAAATTAAATTAAGTGTTGATTTAATTTTCTAAAAATAAAAGATTTGATGTAGATATCAAGTTTTTTTGGAATGTTAATGTTAATGTTAGTTTCTCTTTATAATATCGAATCTATTAATATATTTTTAGTAGATTTAAAAATGTTAGTTAATATCTTATTTAGTTTAACATGGTGTACAATTTAACATAACAATGTAATATTATAATTTAATTTTTAAATCTATTTAAATTATAAAATATGTTAATTAAAACATAACAATATATAATTAAAATTCAAAAAAAAAATATCCGGAAATTTTCTGTTGGGAACAATATATCGCAATATCCAATATCGCTAATAGATATACTATCTTTCAACAGAAAAATATATTCTACGAAATCAATCTTAGAATATCCTGGTTTAATATTTTCTAAAAAATCTTAATTAATATTTTAAAATGTAGCAATCTTCTAAAACTTTACTTTTTCTTCGGTTAAATCAAAGAAAATATCATGATTTTATATATAATTTTTCCGACATAAAATTTCTAATATCGTCGAGTATAAAAGATTGATTTTATATTTCTGATTACAAAAATGTTTACGCGGATATTACAAAGATTCGATATTATAATAACTGATATTATAATTTTCGTTAAGTTTTGGAAAAATTACAATTTTCTAATATTCTGATTTTATAAATTTCAGATATTTTTTTATAATTACAATTTGCTCGTGCTATACCACGGAATATATCCTAGTTTTCAATTAAAATCTAACCCCAAATTATTGAACATGCCAATCAAAACAAATGGTAAGAGCAGTTTCCTTGCAAGATTTGAGACATGAACCGAGTTATTGCAAAAACAGCTTACAAATATAAGAATAAACTTCCAAATTCAGTTAGTTCTCCATTTTTTTTTCTCGCAATAACCAAACAAAGCCATTCACAACAACTAAACCGAACCGGATTATTTATTTATATATAAAAAAAAAGAAAAAGGAAACAGACAACAGTAACAGTAGTAGTCTGAGGTAAAACAAAAAGCAGTTCAACAGCTAAGAAACTCAAATTACCGAAACAAAATGGAAATTGCAAACTAAGTTTTTATCATATGCATACAAGACCGTAAAAAGTTCTGATAATCACTGGTTTCCATCTCTCAGTATTTCGTCCGGCCATCTCCTTCCGTTATGACGTCGTTGAAAGTGCCGCCACTTGGGATCATCGGCAACACATGTTCTTGGTGCGGACAAATCACATCCAACAAGTATGGTCCTGGGGTATCCAGCATTGTCTGAATAGCTTCTCGGAGGTCTGCTTTCTTTGTCACCCTCGCCGCTGGAATCCCGCAAGCTGATGCAAACTGCAGCATGTTCGGGAATATCTCGTCCTCCTGTGCCGGGTCTCCGAGATATGTGTGAGCTCGGTTAGCTTTGTAGAACCGATCTTCCCATTGCATAACCATGCCAAGATGCTGGTTGTTTAGTAAGAGTATCTTCACTGGAAGGTTCTCTACACGGATTGTGGCCAGCTCTTGCACATTCATTATGAAGCTTCCATCACCGTCAATGTCCACAACAATCGCATCAGGGTTCGCCACAGACGCTCCAATAGCGGCAGGAAGTCCAAAACCCATAGCTCCAAGGCCTCCTGATGATAGCCACTGCCTCGGTTTTTTGTACTTGTAAAACTGCGCTGCCCACATTTGATGTTGCCCGACACCGGTGCTTATAATGGCTTTCCCATCAGTCAGCTCATCAAGGACCTGAATAGCGTACTGTGGAGGAATAGCTTCCCCGAACGTCTTGAAGCTTAGAGGGAACTTCTGTTTCTGTTCGTTCAACTCACTCCTCCAAACTCCGAAATCAAGCTTAAGCTCCTCTGCTCGGTTCTCAAGCACCTTGTTCATCCCTTGCAAAGCCAGCTTAACATCTCCACACACAGACACATGAGGCGTCTTGTTCTTCCCAATCTCAGCCGAGTCAATATCAATGTGAACTATCTTCGCCCTACTAGCAAAAGCCTCAAGCTTACCCGTGACACGATCATCAAACCGCACCCCAAAAGCCAACAAAAGATCACTATATTCCACAGCGTAATTCGCATACACCGTCCCATGCATTCCAAGCATATGCAACGACAATTGATCATCACAAGGATAAGAACCAAGACCCATCAAAGTACTCGCAACAGGGATCCCCGTAAGTTCAACAAACCTACCCAATTCATCACTCGAATTCAAACAACCACCACCAACATACAACACAGGCTTCTTAGATTCCGAAATCAACCTAACAATCTGTTCCAAATGAGAATCTTCGGGAGGTTTAGGCATCCTAGACATATAACCAGGTAATCTCATAGACTGTTCCCAATTAGGAATCGCAAGCTGTTGCTGAATATCTTTAGGAACATCAACCAAAACAGGTCCAGGTCTACCAGAAGTAGCTAAAAAGAAAGCTTCCTCAATAATCCTAGGAATATCTTCAACATCCATCACAAGATAGTTATGTTTCGTAATCGAACGCGTTACCTCAACAATAGGCGTTTCTTGAAACGCATCAGTACCAATCATCCTACGAGGGACTTGTCCTGTGATTGCTACAAGAGGAACACTATCTAACAATGCATCGGCTAATCCGCTGACGAGATTTGTAGCTCCGGGACCTGAAGTGGCTATACAGATACCTGGTTTACCTGAGGATCTAGCGTAACCTTCAGCTGCGAATACACCTCCTTGTTCATGACGAGGAAGGACGTTACGGATTGAGGAGGAACGAGTTAAGGCTTGGTGAATCTCCATTGATGCACCTCCTGGGTAAGCGAATACGGTTTCTACGCCTTGACGTTCTAAGGCTTCAACGAGGATATCAGCGCCTTTGCGTGGTTGATCTGGAGCAAATCGGGAGATGAATTTCTTGCTTTTGGTAGACTCTGTTGGAGGCGAAGTGGTTGAGACATTGGTGGTTGTGTTGAGAACGGCGGAGATGGAGAGAGAGCTGGATTTGATACCGCGGCGGCGGGAGGAGGAGGATGATTTGTTGGGGTTTAGGGTGAAAGGAAGGGTGAACCTGGAGATTGGTAATGGTGATTTGGAGGAGGAAGGATGAGAAGGTTTTGTTGAGAAGGAGATCGAAGAAGATGATGTTGTTGTTGCCGCCGCCATAGTTTGATGAGTCTCAGGGAGAGATGAGCGAGAAAGAGAGAGAGAAGCAGAGAAGAGACATGTGAACCTGAATCGTTTAAAAAATGAGACTCGGAGATTAAGGGTTTTGTCTTGTATTTACGTAAATGCCCTCGGAATTTGTTTTTTTTTGTCTTTATTTATAGATAAATACTCACGTGAGGGAATCTAGTCTATTGTATTTGTGATTGAGCCTTCAATACACTAAATCCTAAATGTAGAATTTGTGGCAAGAAATTTACCAAATTTATATATATATTTTTTTCTTTTTCTTTTGGTTAAGAGAATGGATACAAGTTGGATTTCTTGATTGTGAGTTCTGAACCTAAGCTGCAAGTTGGTTCGAAGAATTGGACAAAAAACATAGTTCTGATGATGACTTGAGTTTCCCATTTGAGATTTTATATTTTAAAGATACTTCTTGGTGAATATATAATTTTCATATATAAATCAAAAATGATGAAAACTTGGAATAAGAGAGAGCAAAAGATAAGTGAAAAACATAAAATCGGGCCGCAAAAACATAGCAGGACAGAGAGCTTCCCCAAAGGCTGATAATGTCGTTCTTTCTTCTTCTCCTACTCCTCGGTGCATTGCCTGTAAGCGATTAACAGTTTAGAAACTTTTACAAATGAGTGTTTATTTCAGAATTTCTTGCATGAAAACAACCCAAAATTGTATACACAAGTATGACTAAGCAAGAGGGAACAGAGACTCCATGACAGCAGATAGAAAGAATTCAGAACAAACAAAACTCAAGTGACAGATAGAGAAGGCTATATGATAGATAAAAGTAGACAGAAGCGTGGCGACAGTAGCAGATTAGCAGAGCAGCAAAGCTCTAATCTTTTTTGAAGCAATAAGCCAAGAACTAGCTAATTTCATCCTAAATTCACCAAGTCTTCCACTATCTACTCTATAACATCAACTTCTATCCACCAAATATGATTACAAATCCATGAACATAAACCAAGAATGTGGTAGTCAATGATCTTTAAAGCAATGGACAGAAGTCACAGAAAAAATGAATCAAATCAATGCATAAACATAACCAAAATTTTGTCTATGCCGATATAATGCGAGACTCATTAACAAATCATTGACTATTATTACTATGTCACAAATTTCAGTAAAAATCATAAAGGTGTAAGAAGATAGAAGTAAAACTCACAAAAGTATCCTACGAAGATCCAACGATGATGTTGTTGATTGGGATGAAGACGAGCTTCACGAAGAAGCCAACGAATCCCATCACCACAAATCCAATCGCCGTACGAACAGCAACCTTGGTGAATTCTGAGTACCAATCAAATCACAAAATTAGAGAAATCCAAATCTTCAGATCCAATAGAAACATCTAAAGAAATTGCCCCCCAAATTCGAAATGAGAAATTCTAAATTCGCGTACCCTTGCGATCGGGTTTGTGACAGCGCTGCACGAGACGAACACTGCTCTTAGCAAAATCTCTGAGAGGATCGATTGCGGAATCAATGGCTTCCATAGTTTCTTAGATCGGATTGATATTGAAATTAGGGTTTTAGGAGGTTCGTCGTTTAAGTGCTAACGATGAAAAAGGGGTTTTATTTATTTGACACATTCTCTCATTTTTTACTTAATTTTTGTTCCGTTGACTTTTCGTGCCGTCCATTATTCCCAGTTTCCCACCAATTCAGATTGATTCGGTCTGAACACAAAAGTCCGGTTTGGTTTCTTATTACTCTCTGTATTTTTGCCTTTAACATCAAACATCTTTTAAGTACTAGTAGTATAAATAACGACATAAAAACGTTTGTTATACAAATCTAACAATCCAAAATTTGACAAGCTACTCGTACTATCGTACATACGAATCCGTGACCACTGAATTCAAATTTTAACATATGAGAACCGCTGAAATTTCAGATCCACAAAATTTCACGTTACATTGGAGTTTGACCCTCAGCTTGTATATACGATATCTCTTGATCTATATAGTATCAACAAACGTTTATAATTAAAAGATTTTGAACGACGACAAAGAGTCCTTGTTACTACATCAGTCTTTATACATTTTCAGCCAAATCTTGGGATCTTAACAGTTTTTTTTTTTTCGAATGAAACACGTTTTCATCTGTATTCGACTGAACATTCATGTACGGCGTCAGGCGTCTATAACCGTCTGTTATTCACGAGGAAGCAGATGAACATTCGCTATGTTGAAGAAAAAAATTACTTTTTCTTTTCACTAAAAAAGTGGAATTATGAAAAATGCGCAAAGTATATTACTTTTATGGTTTCCCACTTTTATAGTTTTATTATAACAAATAAATAATTCTATCCTACCTAAAATTTTCTAAGGTTAAAAAAAAGTATATATATAATGGATCAAAAATGTGGTGAAGTTTCACATGTTGACAAAATTGATATGGAGTCAAAAAACCTTTATTAATCTACTGGTCAAGTTTGAAGCGCTTCAACATTAATCAAGTAAGAAACACAAATATCTGTTTTAAATCAGTTTTTTTTTTTTGGTCAACATTTATATGTGATTTATATTGTTAATGAAAGTTGGAAATGCATAATCTAGACACGTGATTGTCGTATTGACATTTTGTGAAATGAGCTGTCGCCTTGGTGGCAACTTTTTTTGGCATTCTCTATTTCTCTTTCCGCCTTTACCATAACGGGGCAAAAATATGAAAGCTTAGCAAGTTAGGGTCACGTTTTGCTAAACCTAATTAATGAGTCAATCCAACCTAAACCTATAGTCACCATCCTTTTCTACAAAATCTCTACTAATCATCTAAACTTAAAAGAATGTTTTGATTATTTTATTACTAACCACAAAGCGACAAAACTCCTTTTATTTCGTTGGTTAAGTGAAATTGACAATGGCATGATTAAAAAAAATTATTTTAGCCATTAGGTCGGAGTAAGACTGGTAAGTGGTATGGTGATCACGATATATGCATATCAGCTTAACAATTGTCAACATAACGGCTTTCACACTACGAGTCGTTCTTTCCCTGAGACTACTGCAAGAAACAAACACGGATTTCTCGTGATAAACGGATTAGAACGAAGGAAAAAAAAAATGCAGTAACCAATTTCTTATATTATTAAAAAAAAAAAATAAGACGTAGTTTGATAGAAATGAGATATTGTATATTAAGTGACAAACAGTTTCAATAAGAATACCTATATATATATATATATAATTAATAATTAGGATTTCAAACACATCATTAGTTATAATCAGCATGAAAAGTTTAGAATGTTAGACCTAATGATTATTACTAATCAAAGATAAATGATTTATTGAAGAGTTTACTTTGTATAGAAAAACTTTGTTAGCTAACAAAAACCTAAATATTGAAACGTGAAAATAGTAACTTTTGATTTGAGATGCAATGCTTTGTGCGTATAAAACGAGTTGGAAACAGCTTTTCACCACACTAAAAAACAAACTTAATCGCAAACTGCTCAAAATTAAGATGGATTAAACTCAAAACATCAAATAACATTTTTAATTAACTGAATGGGATTATGATGATGCAATGAATAGAGACTATTTGGTGCAAAAAGGAACGTAACGTACGTGGCTGCTCTATGCCTATATAACATAGCCCAAGAGAGTCGTGTCCTAGTGTGATTAAGTAAAGTGAGGGAAAAGCAAAGAGAGAGAGAGGGAGAGAGATCAAGATGAGAGGATCTAATCAGAAGATTCTACTAATGTTTCTTGTGGTTGTAGCCACAGCTCGAGGTGAAGAGACCGGTGGGTTCGTGACATGGGCAAACAACTACTACCTGACATGGGGACATCAAGCTTTGGTTATTAATGAAACCTCTGAGCTCCACCTCACCCTCGATCATAACTCTGGTTTCTATCTCTCTTTCTTTCTTTGTCTATATGTGTTTATGTTTGTCTCTATGTGTGATGAACCTGTGTGTCTAGACGATGATTATGATTGGTTTCATGTTCCTTACAGGGTCCGGGTTTGAATCCCAATTGATATACGGATCAGGATACTTCAACGTAAGAATTAAGGCACCCCAAACCAAGTCTGCGGGAGTCATTACTTCCTTCTACGTACGTGAATGACACTAACTTATGTTTGTCTGAAATAAAGATGATGAGGTTACGTACCTTAATAGCTTCTTGAAATATGTTTTCTGCTATATGGCAGTTAATCTCCCGTTCAAGCCGTCATGACGAGCTCTGTTTCCAGATTTTGGGAAGGAATGGGCCACCGTATTTGCTGAATACGAATATGTATCTGTACGGTGAAGGAGGCAAAGATCAGAGGTTCCGTCTCTGGTTTGATCCAAGCAAAGATTACCATTCCTACAGTTTTCTTTGGAACCCAAATCAACTTGTGTGAGTATCATATAACACTTTTATCAGATCATCCCCTAATCCATTGATTAACATCAGTAACAAAAGAAAAGGTATTTCCACATTTTCAGGTTTTATGTCGACGATACACCGATCAGGGTGTACAGGAAGAATCCAGATGTTTACTACCCATCGGTGCAGACAATGTTCCTAATGGGAAGTGTGCAAAACGGATCGATAATTGACCCCAAGCAGATGCCTTACATTGCTAAGTTCCAGGCATCAAAGATTGAAGGTTGTAAAACTGAGTTCATGGGAATAGAGAAATGCACTGACCCTTCGTTCTGGTGGAATCGCAAACAGCTAAGCTCTAAAGAGAAGAAAATGTATATAAACGCAAAGAAGATGTACCTGGATTATGACTATTGTTCTGACAGACAGCGATATCCAAAGGTGCCTCAAGAATGCGCAAGTTACAGTTAGAGAAAGATCAATACCTGTCAAAGGGTTAAGCCTACAAAACAAAAATCTTGAAAAAAAACAACTTATGTTACTGTAACATGCTTTATGAAAAAGGCTGTTTCTATCATTTAATCATCAACTAGTATAACAAATCTATTGCCATCGCTGCTAGTTCCATTGCTATGTCACGAGTTCATATACAGATGCACATTTACACAGAACCAAGCTGGATAAATTATAATGGTTCAGATGGAGTTTGCTTTGAGATTTACAAGCACTGAAACCCCTGAAAAGAACCTAACAAGTTACAAGATTGCATTTCTCAGATATGTTCATCCCAAGAAGTGAAAGAGGTGGAGCAAGATACGAGAAAAATCGAAAATAGAAGCATACATTAGAAACTGCACATTATATATATAGTTAGGCAAAGTCGCAGGAGTGATTATTTTGCTGCAATAACATATAAGTTAACAGAGAGAAATAAGAGTTTTTTTACTCTTATTTTTTAATGTAAAGCCTTTTAAATTGAATTCAGGCATAATCGATCAGACACATCCAAAATTCAAGGCGTGGTCGACTAATATCTGCTGTCTTCAAGCAGGGTAAACTGACATCATCTGGAATACTCATGAGCTTTAACTGCAAACATGATACAAAGACATTGAAAGTTACATTAAGGAGTGATACTTCATTGGTCCTTTCAAATTCCAGCAGAAGAGCAAGAGACAACATTCAGTACATTTGAAGAAAGGTGTTTGATTCAGGAATATTTGAAAATCAGTGTTCAAATCTTGACGATTATACGATGATCCAGATCAAAGAAGACTTCGAGATTGTTATCATTCCAAATCTTAAAACCTAATGAACCAAGAAGTGGCTCCTTTGAAATATTCATGAGTCATGAGCTTAGTTTCACAGTCAATACTAAACCAATGATCAAATCTTAGACTAAAGATTGCAAATGGTGACATGATAATAGCCCAATCAAAGCAGACTTAGAGAATGTTTATCATTCCAAATCCCAAAACCCTAAATGATCATGTAATCATCATCAATGTATCTACATTGCACATAAAATGAAACTCACCCTTGGCCGTCGAGATTCCCCTGACCGGTGCTTCCACCACTGCCGTAAGAGACATCATCTCCGGTCCGGGCCGACGTCTGCCAAACGCTCTGCCACGCCTGAGACGGAGGCTGAACATAAACACCACTAGGATCCATAGCCGGTCTCCCAATCATCATCCCTCCAGGACCTGTAGGCTGCCCCATCGGCGGATAATAGTAAGGCACGCCACTCGCGGTAGGAGGAGCCACCATCCCACCACCGAGCACGGCGGCCTCATCCTTAATCTCATCTCTAGGAACAATATCCACAAGGAAATCGAAGATATCAGTCCTAGTAATCGCAGCAGCGATATCGTTTTTCTGAAGCGTACGGCGTTTATTCTCCTCAGCGTGAAGCCAAGATCTGATCGTGAGCTCGAGGATGAAAAGCTCACAAGCTTTGGCGAAGAGAATCGGTGCTTCGGCAGAGATCATACGCACATCTTCATCGGCTTTCATTATCTTCTTGATCCGAGCGAGTGGGAGCTGATGGTTTTTGAAATCGTTAACTTGTTCGATCTCTTGGCGTTGGTAGGTCCAGAATAATTGGAGCTGTTGTTGTTGTTGTTGGATAAGGTGGTGGTAAGAGACTCCTCCTCCGGCGGCGGAGATAGTGGTTCCAGGAGGAGGAGGAGGAGGAGGGATTCCGGCGGCGGAGGGAGGTGGTTGCTGCTGGTTGTTGGTATCCATTGGTCGGTTTGGATTTGTGATTTTTGGATCGAAGGGCTGTGACAAGTGTTTGCCAAAGTGATTGGGGTACAAGTGGATAAGGTGGACAGCGATGTAGCTGATTTCTCTTCTTTTTTCTTTTTTTTTGTTCCCTCTATTTTTTCATGTCTCAAAATTAATTATAAAATAGAATGCACGTTGTTTTCTCTTTATTTAATGATTTTTTTATTACTTCGTGAATTATTTTAAGTGTAAAAACAATATGGGTATCGCCGTAGATTTATGATTTTTGCTCTAAAATTTGGTTTGTGAATTTTTTTGTTGTACTTTTAAAATTTAGGCTGTAAAATCAACTTTCCATAATAAATAGTTTGCAGAGCCAATCTTTTATAGTTTTCCAAAGATCAAAATTTATGGCTTTAGGTTTTTAGTTTTCTATAGCAAAAAAAAAACAGATAAAAGAAACAAAAATAAAAGTGTCTTTACCTTTGAAAAAAACAGATAAAGGAAACAAAAATAAAAGTGTCTTTACCTTTGAAAAATATACGTAAAACGTGATTGCTTTGAATTTAGAGCTTTAAATCCAAATATGATTGTAGAAAGGTTTCAAAGCAACAATCAATCATGCCCATAATCTGAAAAATAATAACAATATCTACTAAAAATGTATTACATATTATCGGTTTTAAATTTACACTGTTTTTGTTTTTAGTGATTGTGGAATAAAAAAGCTTAGACGACTTAGGAAGACCTTTCAATTGTTCAAGTGAGAAGGTTCTTGTGATTGCAGGAGATGACAACCAAGACGTATATATATCAAGTTATAGAGAAGATATGGAGCTATTAAATTATTAATTGACGAACAAATATAAAGAGACACTAAACCTATTTTGCCACTTCATTGTTCCTCAATTTCAATTTCCAAAAATCAAAGCACACATTTTTTAGATCAAAACAGAGGAACCAAACAAAAACCAATTTTCACAAGATTTTTAATCGGTCAAAGGTTTGTGTGGCCGTGTAGTAAGCGAAGACTCGGGAGATCAAAACCAGGATAACTGATGAAGTGTATTTCCTAAAATCAAACCATCTTACCATAACTGTCAATATACATAACATTCTCCAGCATATGGATCAAAGAGTTAGTTTCTGTTTTTTTTATACATACCAAAGTTCAATCGGTCTAGAGTTTTTCATATGCATCTGAAAATAAACCTCACCAAATCAGTCGTCGAGTTTGCTGTCAGGAAAATGTCGCATCAAGAGTGAAGCGAGCTCTTTGTTTCCGACTTTGTCTTTGCCATCGAATATCGTCTTCAAGTTATCATCGCATCGTATCCGCCATTTACTACACTTCGTAATCTACAAATAAAACAAGTGAGGTCTAAAGGAATCATAATCTCTAAACATGAAATGCAATCCATGACCATGAAACAGAGAAGCAAACACATTGTCCAAAGCCACCTAAAGACACTATATTCGTAAGTGGTGAGTTCTTGATTTGACAGTGTATGAATTGGCAAGCTAAGTTTTCAAAATATGCAATCAGAACAGACCAATTCCACAAACAAATCCAAAAAAGTTTTAGTGAGTTGACAACATTTTCGGCTTAGAAGTAGATACTTAAGTACTTAACCTATTCATTGTTTTATGATGAGACACAAATCCTCAACGACTCTCAAGTGAAAATCAAGTCTCTATTTATTTATTTAGTTAATTGTTATTTCTTTCATAATTATATGTTTTTGTTAATAATTGGCGAGACTTAGTCTTCCTTCTTGTTAGGAACCAATCTCTCCACTTTCCCATTTCTCATGTACGTAGGAATCAATGATTCCACCTCTTGTATTTTGCTTCTATATAAATGAATGAAAAAACCAAAAAGAGGTAGTCATAACCACCCAAAGAAAACTGTGTGTTCTAGTGTTCTTTTGATCTTGTAACCTATTCATTGTTTTATCCTGAAGATAATGACCAACACTACAATGTCTTTAGAATCCCTAGATGCATAAATATGTAAAAGGGATCTTAAAGAAAGTAAAAGCTAACCTAGGGAAACTCCCTATCCCATAGGTCGTGATCAGCATCGATATACATCCACACTTTTGTCATGGCGGCGGGACGAGAGACTTCGCTTTTGCCGAGGAAACTAGCCAGCGGCTCTGAAACTTTCACAACCTTATGAAACCATCAGTATCGGGCATCCTCCGAAAACCCTAGAAATTGCTGACATTTCTTCTTCCACACGGTTTAAATTTGTTTTCGAGAAGGGAAACAAACAACGGAGAGAGAAAAAGCTAAAACACTAAAATAAACAAACGGAGACTGACTCGCTGAGATTTGTTCTAGACAAGGACGACAAAAATGGCATTTTCTGCTTCCCAGCATGCAAAACGTGTGGATCTTATTGCCAAGCCCAAAGGCTTAGCAGCGTGTGAAAAATACTTCAACAACTTAGACCCTTGTGACACTGACAAGAATCAGTCCACTTACCGGAAGCTCCTGAAATGGTATTGCCGGGAACTCAAGGAACACAAGGCAATTATTATTTACTACAAAATTGATGATCTCAAACTTCTCAACACTTGTTCACCCTTTAACGATATGTTGGTTTTTGTACTTGGGTTTGGATGAATACGATGAGGTACTTGATCTGTTTGGTGAGAAGATAGACAGGAAGATCCTTCCCAATCTTGACAGTTGCGCCCTGTTCTTAGGAGAAATCCGCTGGTAAGCAGTTTTGTAGAACGAAGGCACGGGTTGGTAATCATGGCATTGTAGTGCCATGCTGATTTTCTTACAAACAATAAGGTTGGGGGAGTGATAGACAAAATTCCGGTCGTCGTAATAATTTTCTGACTTGTTATGGATAATTTTCTATGTAAGTTATATCTGCGACCTTCTTACTTAAGATCTATATGTGTATGTCTTAAATTCTTAATGAATAAAGCACGGCTTCAAGAATTGCTTTCTAGATCCACAATGGTGAGAACAGATGAAGCTATTAAGCTATTATTTGATAAGCACATATATAGTAACAGTGTAACACTAACAATAAAAATTTTCTATTTCTTTGTTCCTCAATTCCAGTTTCCAAACATCAAATCACACATTTTCAGATCAAAGCAGAGGAAGAAGAATGCAAGCAAACAAACCCACTAATTTTCACAAGATTTTTAGTCGGTTTTTTTTTTTTGACGGTCACAGGTTGCGTGTCCGTGTAGTGAGCGAAGACCGCATATCAACAATGGCAGATTTATCGGCACCAAGCTTCATTGCCTCTTTACTAGCTCTAATGAACCGAGATGTAGCTCCTTTGACATACTCATGAGCTTGTTTCACAGTCATCTTCTTCCCAACTTCGTCCGGGAAGCTACTGAGGAAGTGATCACCATTAAGAACCGCTGCAAGCTGAACCACTTCACTCTGAAACTCAGAAAGGGCTGCGTCCTCTTTAGGCTCAGTGGCTCTCATGGGTGCAACTTCAGGTAGAGTCATGGGACAATCGGTTCGAGGAGAGGTTAAGTGAGATACAACGTCTTCGAAAGTAGCAGCCCAAGCATCTCTATGTGTCAAGAAATTGGAAGGGAGACTGAAGAGTTTCTTGATGGTCGCTGGTATTGATGAGTGTTCGTACTCTGAGCTCTCTGTTGGTCCTTTTGCCTCACTCACCACTTACTCAAAACACAAAAAAAAAAAGATGTTATTAAACTATATAATAAAATAAATTATTCTAATGGGGTCAGAGGATGGTTGAAAACATGAGTCACGCGACGACGCCGACATATTATATAATATTACATCTTTCAGTGGAATAGTAAATAGATTCAATTATTTTCTCCACCACAATTAATGGATACAATCTGATACTACTTGTCAAATCCTATCCATGTGATTTGGTTTTTTGCAGCCTTAAATTTGTTAGCAAATGTCAAAAGTTTGTCGGAAATAGTAGTAGAAAGTGGAAACACATAGAATACAAATGACTTTCTATTTTTGGGGTTAGAGAAATAAATACTTTTCAAATCTTTATAAGTGAAAAAATTAGTATGTTGAAATGGTAAAATATTGTAAAATACATAAAACCCCATCAACGGCTACAGATCTTTATATGCAATAGACATAAAATATTACCTATACTTTATAAATATTTTTTCCTTTGTTAACAGTTTCAAATCTATTTATATATCAATAAATCATGTTCAAAAGCGGAGTTTTTAAACATATCCATTAGGTAAAAAGCTTGAGGAAAAAAATATAGTAGAAAAGCAATGCACACTAAGAACAAATTTGTGAAACTATCATAGAGAAAACATTAATTAATAAAACAAAACAGAGATCTTACCGGTTCCTTTCTGAATCCAAGGTGAAACCATAATGGTAGGAACCCGAACACCTAACCGGTCGAATTTAAAGAAACCAGGGGGTGGTCCGGTATTCCCATCCGGGTTTGGTATACCGACATAAGGAGTCTTCACATGATCATAGAACCCACCATGCTCATCATAAGTTATGACTAGGAGTGTCTGGTTCCACTGTGGACTCGACCTAAGTGTCTCGTACACTTCTTTAACCAGCTTTTGACCATTAGCCACATCATGCGACGGGTGATCGTCGTTGGCCGGTAAACCCTTGAGATCAAAATACCTCGGTTCGATGACGGTTAAGCTCGGTAACTTTCCTTTAGCTGCGTCTTTCTTGAATTTCAGATCGTATTGATGCAAATTGAAAATGTATTTTAGCTGTCGGAGATTACGGTAGAATAATGTGGTCGGAATATTCTGAAAGTATATTCCGAAATCAATGCCGTTGCTGTGGAGCGAATCGAATATCGTCTTCTGTGGATACCTGAAATCAAATGATGATACATAAATTCGTTCTATGCAAATTTATATACTACTTTTTAACATATCTATATAATCATTATTTTGTAGTTGTCGCTATAACTAAACACGAATTAACTGTATTTAATTATTGACCCAAAACAATAATGTCCAAAATACTTTTAAAACTTAATAGTATGAGTAAAGAGTTAGAAACCCAAACTATTTATTTAAGAAAATAAAATAATTGCTATTAAATGGTTTACAAAAATGATTATATAAGAAAAAAATGGTAATTTCGTTACTCTAGGTAAATATTTTTTTGTTTGACAAAAAAAATAAGAAGGTAAAACAATATTTTAAGAAGTCCAATTTGAGAAAATGATGCTAATTCAGTTACTAGATATTTGCTATGGAAACTAACCTAATAAACTCAGCAATCAAGTGTGAAAGTTAAACTAACAAGGACTAGTTAAAAAGAAAATTTGAAGAAAGAATTTGATTATGTACCCTTGAGCGAGTTGTTTCTTGACATGGCTAGTGGAACCATGTGAGGTAGCCGAATAGACAAATAACCGGTTCGGTTGAGTCGGACCAGGAATCGAAGAAAACCACCGGTCAAACACAGCAAATTCTTTAACCAGCTCAGCATAAACCGGTACAGCTTCAGGCCTAAAGCCTTTCATTACAGTCTCCGACAAATTTCCCGGCATCGAAAGCGCTTGCTCAACGAAACCCATCATCGACGGGATCTGACCCGACCCGGACCCGAATACCTGTTGCTCAACAGCTTCAAACGAATGACCCGGATCCGGATCCACAAACTCTGCATCATTAGTGAAACATATAGTTTGTGTAGAATTCGGAACCGGGTTACATTCTTGACCCGTTACACCGTTTATTGTTGGGTTTACTGATTTCTTCATCCAACCTAAGAGATGGTCGAAAGATCGATTCTCCAATACTAAAACGACGACGGTTTTGATTGGTGATTGCCATTGATGAGATCCTTGAGCTACATGGGTTGGTATGAGAAGACAATAGAGTGTGAGAAACTGTGAGAAAGTAAAAGAAAATCTTGAAACTGAAGATGGTTTCATGAATGGGTTTTCTCGGGAAAAATATGATTTACGCTTTCTTGTGTAGGATTTGATTCTGTGGTTTTGTTTTGCCTTAGATTGGTTTCTTGAAATAACATAAAGACAGTGGTGGGATAATTGTCTCTTTGAAACCAAAAACAAAAAGAGAAAAGTGAAAGAAAAAAAAAAAAGAATTATAAAGATTTTGGGTAAATGTGAAGTGTAGAGAGCAAGAAGAAAAGCTATGGTGTCTATTTACTGCTTTTTATATTTGTTTCCACTGCTGCTTTGATTTAGGTGGGCTCGATTTGTAAAAGAAGATTCTGTTCTCACTGCGAAAAATAACTTAAAACTCCGAAATTTACTCGGTCAATGAAATTCCGAAATTTAGGCTGATTTTATTATTTATAGCTAAACTTGGAAATACATATGCACGTGAAGACATGGCTTTGAGAAAACCACGTAGATGACCACAAGGTTGATGTTGTTTTCTTGTAGATGTTACAAGTGGATTCCTAGAGTTCTAAATAGTTTACTAGTTGTAAGATCTTGAAAAATGTATATTATAACGTTTATTTATTTATTTTGGATCTACAGTCTTTAAAAATGTTTATAATGGAGTTCAAACTTTAAATCTGATTTTAAAAGCTAATTTGGGAATATTGTATAAATTCTCTGTACCAAGAGTATTAATATACTTTAAATATGTTTTACCAAAAAAAAATCATCATCATTATGGTAGTTACTTTCGTCTAATGTGCCCCACTGATCTTTCCATTAAGGAAAAAAATAATTTGGGAAACCCTTTACCAAATAATAATAATAATAATTGGGAGTTAAAGAAAAAACCAATATTTAGTGCATTTTTCATACCCAAAAAAAAAATGTTTTGTGCTCTTCCAAAAATGTTTAGTGCGTTTAGAATTTTCTTCCACAAGTTTAAGTGCTTTTAATTTACCATATATAATTGTTTGAAAGAAATTGATGTTGAAAATACGTATACATTTGATTAATTGGTGATCCACAAAACAACGGAAGAACGAAATTATTTTACAATTTTATATTTTCACCAATTAAATTTAGGATCAAATTCTGAGATACTCTTATACCTAATTTTTTATTCTTCTATAGTCTCCTAAATTCTACATAGTCTTCACATTTACAACATTTGTGAAAATCCGAAAATACCCTTTAATCAAAATTTAAATTAATCAAAATTTATCCTCGTTTCGGTACAACTAGTACAACTAGAATACTAGTTATGCCAGTTGTACCTAATAATACTAGTATTACTACTTACTAGTAATACCAGTAATAACTTTATACCGCGCTTCTCTCCACTCGAACCCAGGACGTCCGCTATAGTAATCTCAGGTCTGAACCATCTGAGCTGTTATGTTTTTTTGGTATCACTCTCAGATAAAACTATATAATCCCATTTGGTCGAATTTCAAACTTTATTAAGGGTAAAAAAATAATTTTATCATTTTTTATTAAAAGAAAAATGAAAAGGAAAAACTATTTGAGAATAAACATTTAGGTCAGCATTTGATCCATAAGGTAAAAGTGAAATCAATAAAAGCTAAATGTGACGTATAAAAAAACTATATTTCTCGGAATTTATTTGCTAGATAGTTGTATTTTTATTTTGTGACATTAGAAGATGTTGAAGGAAAAACTAAGTTCTTTGCTCTTGTGATCGTACCTACCTACAAGAGAGTGAAAAGTGTAAGAAAAAAAATGATAAAATGAAGAAGAGTGAAGCTAAAAAACAACAACAAGAAGAAAAGAAGAAAAAAAACAAGGGACTGAAAACAATCACCCACAAGTTCGCCACTGAGCTCGTGAACTGATCACCTCATAGCAACCAACTAGATTTGGTCGTATTAACAGTAAACACATTCATATCATATGGTCGTAAGCTTTTAAGTTTGTCCTTTAACCAATTTTAAAATACTCCTATTTGTGATCTCTCTCATTCACCTTTTCTGGAATCAGGAGGAGGATGTTGAAGGATATTGAAGAGATTAAGAAAGTTAATAATCCATCTTGGCAACAAAAATGATTAATAGTAATAAAATACAAATTTTCAATTGAAGGTACATTATAACTTTTTGCTAAATATATGATATGCATTTTCATCAGTATTCACATATTAAGAGCTATTTAAAACCAAAAAAAAATAATAGTAGATTGTGTATCACACCTATACTCGTATTTAAAATAAAAAATAAAAAGATTTCATTCATATGTTAAAAATAAAAATTCGTATACATAAATAAAAGAAAAAKAACATGTTGATTATATCAAAATTATAGAACAATAAAGAATGGGGAGATTTGTTGCATATTATCCAAAAGAGACGACGTCGTTTGGGTGATATGTTATATTGGGCATGATAGAGAAACAAAACTAGATTGGATCCAAACTCAGCCCATTTCGATTTTAACGAGCGACTCATAAGTCACAGACTCACGTGTCACGTCGTTCGAAAACAACGTATCCGCACTTGACATCGCCACCGGCCGTTGCCTTTTCACACCGCACGAGGAAGTTTGTCCATTTTTTATTCTCTCTTTCTCTCTGTGTCCAATTTCTCTGCTATTTCTCTCTTCTTTTCTCTCTCTCTCTCTCTCTCTAGTGGCAAAGTATGGCGGATTGGGGACCTGTAGTGATCGCTGTGATACTGTTCGTGCTATTGACTCCAGGACTTCTCTTTCAGATACCGGCGAGAGGTCGTGTCGTCGAATTTGGGAATATGCAGACTAGTGGTGCGTCGATTCTCGTCCACACCATCATTTTCTTCGGTCTTATAACCATCTTCACCATTGTCATTCGTCTCCATATCAATACCGGTTAATTGTACCATACCGGGTTCGTATTTTCCCCCGGTTGGTTTGGTTTATAGTTTGTTTTGTATTTTATTAGTTGCTTCCTTTCTTTTCTTGCTTTGTTTATATGTGTCTGCTGTAAACGTTTCTAGAATATGTGAATCTGAATCTGAATCTGAATATGAGTTTTGTGGCTTTGTTTGGTTTCTGGTTTACCTTGGTCTATGATGTTGTTTAAGCATATCATTATTTGTCTAACGGGTTTAGTCTCACTTTGTTTATTGGTTTTCGAATTCAAATTGGAATCGAGTACTAACCTGTTCTGTTACTCATTTCTGCATCTCGAGTTCTTTTGGATGTAGTTACGAAAAGTTCAATATCGTTTGGTCTGGTTCGGTTCGTTTTACGTCGAGATTCTTTTGCTTGGCCTACGAGTTTTTTTCTTTCGTTCTACATGACGGTTAATTTAGCGGTTCGTATATTTCATTAATTATCGCATTTGTTGCCCACAAATAGTTTTTTAAGGTAAAATTTTTTGAACGAGACACAAAACTTACCCTTCTTCTCTCAGAGTCTAAAGGGGTTCGTAAGATAAATGGGCTTTAAAATTAAGTTTCAAATGGGCCGACATATGACCCACTCGGAACAAATAAGTCTTAGGTTTCAACCCGGACCCGACCCGGTTCCATCTTAGGTTTTTATGTGATTGAGCGTTGAAGTAGATACACTACAGAAGTAGAACTGTAACTGCACGGCGTACGATGTAAGTTGCAATTGAGTCAGTCCCGTTATACGTATAACGTATGAGTAATGCGCGTCGACAGTCGACACCACGCGAACACATAAAACATCTGAATCCAATTAAGACTGTTTTAGCTCGTTGTAAATTGCAGTGTTTGACAAAAACAATGTTTATACAAATTCCAAGAACGCAAAAAATCAAGACAAGAAAATGACTATTTCAAGAGAAAAAAAAAAAAGTTATGGCAACACACTACAATTTATTACTTATCCCGACAATTTAATTATGTTGTTGTCGTTTTGAAACAAAGAAGAAGACTTATTGCCGTTTTGAAACGAAGAACACTTATGTGATGTCGTTTTGGTCACAGTTTCGATTATTTTAGGAAGAAGAAATTGAAATGAAGAAGAAGACTTATGCGACGTCGTTTTGGTCACAGTTTCGATATTGAGTTTTATACACGGTGTAATCCACGTCAGCTTCCGTTAACAGTGTTAGACGATTTGTATGAAAACGAACAAAAAACTTTAAGTTCGATAGTGAAATTCAAATTTAGGTTTAGATCGTGTATATTTTAGCATCATGGTAAATTCTTGGGGTATAAATAAATTAAAAAAAAATTTATTTTTTTAATATAAATGAATTGTTGGTGTATTAAAAAATTATTTTTTTGGTAAATTTTCCTCCACTAAATTCTTTAACTTTATGAAGAAAAAAAAAATAAAAAGTTGATTTGGATAGAACGAAAGACGTCATATTCGATGTGTTCTCTTCTCTCTCATCTTTACTTTTATTGGCTTTATATTTTACGTTAATGTCTGATTAAATAAAAGGGGAAAAGAGCATATTTCTTACTTTATTAGGATAGGTAAATTATTAGTTAAATTCATTTTGATTCTTTATTCTTTTGAATTGGATTTAAATCTAGATATATCTAATTCTACGAAGCAAAGCAAATACCAAAAAATTAATATCTATAAAAACCGGAACAAATCATAAATACTAGAATCTAAAAGATAAATATCCGTTATACAGCGATCAGAACCAGCTCTAAGTTTTACAAAATTACAAGCGACGGTCACTTTGAACAAATTAAATATTCGAACCTGAAACGTGAATATGCTAACTCTACATTTCTACCACTAAACCACGTAAACAAATACAAAATTTGAAAGCCTAAAAACTTTACATAAATTATCGGCCGCAAGCATGGGCTTAACCCGTTTGTACTATGGTCAGTTCCGGCTGTGATATACATATAAAGATAATTAAATATATAAATTGTATAATTATTATTCATATATATAATTTGTGCGAAATTATATTTGTCAAATGAATTATATAAATATTAAATTTAACAACTAAATTTTTTCAAAAATAATATAGTTATATTTGGGTTAAATTTTGTTTTTTTTACAATTTTAACTTTTTATAATAATTTTAAACTTTAACGGTACGAATCAGATATCTGATAAATAATCCAAACATCAAATATCCGGTTATTTGCGGAATGGTTACAAATAAAAAATTATGATTTGGACTGAGCTATCGGAATCGAAACGATGACCATGGCATTACAAATGCAATGCTCTAACCTCTGAGCTAAGCGAGCCGTAGCGGATCACTAATATTTAATAGAATTAAAGATATTTGCTCCGTTCTCACTAGTCCTGGGCGTTCGGGTTCGGATCGGATCCATTCGAGTTTCGGGTTTTTGGGTTTAGGGATTGAGGACCCATTCGGATATTTATAAAAACCGGGTCGGGTTCGGTTCGGTTCTTTTCGGGTTCGGGTCGGATATATACTTAATATTGATATCCGAAACTTTTTGGTTCTTAGTTTGGGTTCGGATATTTTTATCCAAATGTACCCAAAATTATCCGAATTACCTTGAAAAAAAACTAAAATATCGGTTAGTTTTTACCCAAATCTATCCGAATTACCTAAAACTAACCGAAATATCCCGAAAAAATTGAAATATTGGTTACTTTTTATCCAAATCTATCCGAAAATACCCAAATAACCCAATATATCTAATATTATATATATATATATACACTTATATTTCAGGTATTTTTGGATATCCACGGATATCAGATTCGGTTCGGATTCGGTTCGGGTTTTCAAATACTTTAAAACATTATCCGTTCAGGTATTTCTATAAAAGCGGTTTAGATTCGGTTCGGATCAGATTTTCGGGGCTAGAGCTAGCTCTCACCCCAAATTTTTATTTATCCAACCCTAGGTGAAAATTAGGACAACGACACAAAACAAGTAAAGAAAGAGGAGAGTGAGCATCTTCTTCTTCTTCTTCTTCCGGACACTGACCTCCCATCTTCGGCTTCCTCCTGTAAGTTTGCCCAACCACTCTGTTTTATAATATTCTGCATTCTTTACGACAAAACCGGGATTTAGGTTCTAATATCGATCTCGTTTGATTTCGAACTCAGTGTCTAATTAACTTCAAAGTAAAGTCTCTGGAACTCTTTAATTACAAACTCATCTTCATAATTTCTTTAAAAATCAAACATGCAATCACAAAATGATGAAAAACCCAGTAGAGAGAGAGAGAGAAAGGAAGAAGAGAATAACTTTATAAAGGAATCAAATTTAAGAAGAAAAGTAATTGAAATTGAGTTGCATTGTTGAAATTCAAAAGCAGATCATATTTTTGATTAATTGATTTCAATTTTGATTGTAACTTAAGCAAGGAACAAGATGGGGAGCACGGTGATTTTGAGCTCAGATGATGAAGATTCAGATATTAGTGAATCTGAAATGGATGAGTATGGAGACACAATGTACCTTAATCTTAAAGGTGGGAAGGCGAAAGTGAAACTCTCTCCTGAAGCTTTTGTTTGTCCTTATTGTCCCAACAAGAAGAAACCAAGTTTTCAGTACAAAGATCTACTTCAACATGCTTCTGGAGTTGGTAATAGCAATTCAGAGAAAAGAAGTGCAAAGGAGAAAGCAAGCCACCTTGCTCTTGTCAAATACCTCCAACAGGATCTTGCTGATTCAGCTGCAGAAGCAGAGCCCTCCTCGAAGCGCCAGAAAAATGGAAATCCTATTCAAGATTGTGACCATGACGAGAAGCTCGTGTGTCCTTGGAAAGGTACAAACTTTGAAGAAGTAACATACTTTGTTAGCTTATCTTAAGATATGAAAATTGGAGTAGTGGAGGTTTATTGAATATGTATCCAAGGGTTACTACTTTTTCGCCTCTTCAATGAATTTACTTACTAAACACTTTGTTTGCTTATCATAGGATACGAGAATTGGAGTAATGTAGTTTTATCGAATAAGTAACCGAAGGTTCTTACTTTTTCCTTATGATTGAATTGCAATGTGGGTTTATTGAATATGTCTCCAAAGGGTACTTTTTCCTAAAGATTGAATTGCAATGTGGGTTTATTGATTGTGCATGTGGCTGAAACAGGTATTGTGGTCAATATACCAACTACAAAGGCACTAGATGGTCGATCTGCGGGTGAGAGCGGATCAAAGCTGAGGGATGAGTACATTCAAAGAGGATTTAATCCGACTAGAGTTCGTCCTTTATGGAATTACTTGGGACATTCAGGAACAGCAATAGTGGAGTTTAACAAAGATTGGAATGGACTTCACAGTGCCCTTTTGTTCGACAAGGCTTATCGAGTAGACGGTCATGGAAAAAAGGACTGGTTGAAAAAAGACGGTCCAAAATCGGGTCTTTACGCGTGGATTGCTCGTGCTGATGATTATAACGGCAATAATATTATCGGAGAAAACTTGAGGAAGACGGGTGATCTCAAAACTATAGCTGAGCTTACGGAAGAAGAGGCGAGGAAACAGCAAAAACTTGTGCAGAATCTGACACAACTTGTAGAAGAAAAGAAAAAAGACATGAAGGAGATTGAGGAGCTGTGTTCAGTGAAGTCAAAGGAACTTAATCAGTTGATGGAAGAAAAGGAAAAGAATCAACAAAAGTATAACCGAGAGCTGAATGCTATTCAAGAGAGAACAATGAGTCACAATCAAAAGATCTTTGATGATCATGAGAAATTAAAGAGGCTGTTGGAGTCAGAGAAGAAGAAACTCGAAATCAAAGGTAATGAGTTGGCAAAGCGCGAAGCACACAACGGAACTGAGAGAATGAAATTGTCTGAAGATCTAGAACAGGTATCCATTTACTCTCTATATCTCTCTTTTCTATATATATAGGCTGAAATTCAAGAAATAATTCGTTTTTCTTATCAGTATGCATCTAAGAATAGTTCTCTTGAACTAGCAACCATGGAACAACAAAAGGCAGACGAGGAAGTTGAAAAACTTGCGGAATATCAAAGGGTAAGTGATTTTCTTCTTCTTTTTAAAAATGGTTGGGCTTATTTTCATGATTATTGAGAAAGACCATGTGTTGATGTGTACTTAACAGAGGCAAAAGGAGGAGCTTCATGAGCAAATCATAAGACTAGAAAGACAAAGAGATCAGAAACAAGCAATTGAGCTAGAGATCGAGCAGTTGAAAGGACAGCTTAATGTGATGAAGCACATGGGATCAGACGGCGATGCTGAAATTGTGAAAAAGTTGGACACCATCTATAAAGATTTAAGTGAGAAGATAGAAGAATTCTCAGACCTCGATAAATTTAACCAAACTCTTATCCTTAGAGAGCGCAGAACCAATGATGAGCTTCAAGAAGCTCGTAAAGAATTGGTAAACGTATGTATCAAAGTGTCGTTCTTTTCAATCATATCTAAAACTTTGAGAACGCTTGAAATGTCTCCTAAATCTTGGTTTATTTCTTTCATTACCTTTGTAGATTATGAAAGATTGGAAAACAAATATCGGTGTCAAGAGAATGGGAGAGCTCGTGACGAAACCATTCATGGATGCAATGCAGCGGAAGTATTGTCAGCAAGATGTTGAGGACCGAGCAGTTGAAGTTCTCCAACTTTGGGAAGGCTATCTCAAAGATCCAGAGTGGCATCCATACAAGCGGATTAAGCTCGAAAATCAAGAAAGAGAAGTGGTAAGACTGTCTTCTCGACCCGTTATAGTGTTTTGGTTATGTTGAATCTCCCTGAAAGATTAAAAAGCTTCTTTGTGTTGTTATCAATTGGGTTTAGGAAGTGATAGATGAGAGAGACGAAAAGCTGAAGGAGCTGAGGGAAGATTTGGGAGATGGTCCTTACAATGCGGTCACGAGAGCTTTGTTGGAGATAAACGAGTATAACCCGAGTGGAAGGTATCTTATATCAGAGCTATGGAACATAGAAGAAGATAGGAAGGCTACACTTGAAGAAGGTGTCACTTGTTTACTTGATCAATGGGAAAAGGCGAAACGCAAGCGCAGAATGGCTTAAAGGTTGAACCTTTTTGAAAATTGAACATAATTATGGTTCTTTTTGCCAATATATTTCTCTCATATCTGATTTCGAGTGATGTTTTGCAGCTGCAAGAGGACGGACACGGGACTGAATAAAAAGCCAATGTGGTTTTTAGTTGCAGAGAAGTGTGTTTGGTTTGATGAAACTTTGGTGGGTTCTGTTTGTTTTTCTTCTTAGAACTTAGTGAATAATGGACACAAACTTTGATGTCTTGCATCGATGTTTTATTGTAACATTTGTAGGATTTTGACCTCTTTGGACAATGAGTAATAAAATGGATCATATCATTGTAATATAATTCACATGTAAAACAACTAGATTTGGCCTCTCTCCTGTCTCATATCTTAAGCATGTGTCACATAGAATCCTTCATTGAATTTTTTTTTTTTTGTCAACCCTTCATTGAATTATATGCTAGATTTATTTCTGAATGTTTCTTGTATTAAAAAAACAATATAATTCAATAAAATAAAATCAAAAATGAAATTATTTAGGAATTTCCTGTTCTTATCATCCTCCTTTTTGGAATTCATGTCATTCGAATCCTCTCTAAAGTTATGTTATTTTATTTTGGTTTAGAACAGTAGGATAGTTTCTATTTGATTGTATCGCTTTATTATTTAAAACTGAAGAGCAATTTTTAGCACGAGATTAGTTTCAATATACTAACCACAGTTACCCAAAAAAAACACATCAGGAGTTAAATCTAAGTTAAGAACAAAGTAAGTTTAACAACATGCATTTATTTCTCGAATTTATCAACCGAAACAAGATCACAAACTTTGCTCAATTCTATCAGCATTTATTTATTTGAATAACTCACAACACCAAACCAAACCAAAAAAAAAAAATCTTCGACATGAGTTACTAAGTAAAACTTGACTATTTGACCCATTAATTGTATGCTAACGTTTCAAAATTAAATACAACGTTGTTTATTTTAGGTATGAATGACCCTATAAAATCCAAGTGGCGTCCATATAGCCCAAATCATCCAAGCATCTAACTATCCTTTAACATCATTGCAAAAACATTAAAAGAGAAAATAAAAAAAACGGCTTGAGAGAGATGAAAAGCAAGTCAGGAGCTATTCTCTTTGTGATCTTAGCTATGTCCATTGTTCTTCAAGCGAGGCCAGGGTCAGCTCAAGTCCCTACGATTCCCGGACTTTTCCTACCGGGGTCTCCAATTGATATCCCAAAATGTTGGTCATCTCTCTTTAATGTCCAAGGATGCGTACAAGAAATCTACAAATCGATATTTTCTGGTCAATTTGCAAACATTGAAGCCGAGTGTTGTAAAACATTCTCAGCAATAGATACAAACTGTTGGCCTCATATGTTTCCGTTGAACCCGTTCTTCCCTCCTTTTCTCAAGAACAACTGTGTGCGCATTTCTACGGCTCCATCAGCAACACACAAGTGAAGGCTACATAGTTAATCAACATGTTACTAGAATACTAGCTGTTAGTTTCGAGGTCTAAGAAGTTCTTCTATTGATTTTAGTGATCACAATGCCTAATAATTTCCTTGCAGTAGTTTTTTTTTTTCTCTTTTTAATTTAAAATAAACAATGCTAAGCTTTTTGAAGCACTCGTATGTTTGTGCCATGGTCATAAATTTACTAAAGAATGTTGTAACTACACTGATTGGAGCATATAGTTTGCTAAAAGAGCTGTTATAACATAAAACTTTTTTTTTTTTGCTTTTAAATATGCAAGTCTTGTTCTTACACTATGAAAACACATGAAACGCATACCAAATTTTTCATATTGTAGTTTGCAAAATATATTTGATATATACAAAACAACATTGTGTTTTATTGTGTGAACATGATATTTTCACGTGTAAACACAACATAAACGTAAATATTTTACGTTTGAAACAATAGAAATTAGATGATTTACTTTCTCCAGAATACGAAATTGTCTTTACGTTTTAGCTATCGTTTAAGCAAAAATGTAGTTACTCAGTAAGCTGCTACACTGCGTTTTGCAAAATTACCCTGCTTAAGACCAATTTTTTTTTACCGACCATAAAAAAAAAAAAAAGACCAATTTTTTTTTTCGTAACAGACTATGACATAACTTATGGGCCTATATTAACTTAGCCCAGAAAGGCCCAATAAAACTTTTCCGTTCGTTTCATTTTTCAGATTTCGAAGAATCTCCCCGACGACTCCTCTCTGTCTCCTCCTCCGGGAAGCTCTCTATCTATCTTCACAAATCCTTGAAGAATCTTGAATCCATAGCAATGGCGACTTCGTTAGCTCGAATCTATAGAAGAGGCGTCATATCAGCTTTTTCTTCGAATTTGATTCGGCGTTACTTTGCTGCGGAAGCAGTTGCGGTGGCGACGACGGAAACACCTAAACCGAAATCACAGGTGACGCCGTCGCCGGATCGGGTAAAATGGGACTACAGAGGCCAAAGACAGATCATTCCTCTGGGTCAGTGGCTACCGAAGGTCGCCGTCGATGCTTACGTGGCACCTAACGTTGTGTTGGCTGGTCAGGTCACAGTCTGGGACGGCTCGTCTGTGTGGAACGGTGCCGTTTTGAGAGGAGATCTCAACAAGATCACCGTTGGATTCTGCTCAAATGTCCAGGAACGGTGTGTTGTTCATGCTGCGTGGTCGTCCCCAACAGGTTCTTGTTCTTTGTCATTTTTTTTCAGAATTTGAGTCTCTGTATGATTTCATTGTAGCTTGTTTCGTGTGTTTCTATCAGATTTCGAGCTCTGAGTATCCAATTTTTATTTGTTATTGCCTGCTAACGTATTGCAATCAGTGATATAGGAATTTAGGGTTTTCATCTTCATCGTCCATTTTGATTATTGAAGTTAGTGTAAGTAAGCATATTGGTTTTGCAAAAATAGTGTGTTTCGAGTGAAGATGTTCTTAGATCAAATATCCTGAATGATAGTTGTTGAGTAAAGTTACTCTTTAGAGCATTTCGCATTTAACTAGGCTAGGATGCATAGAATTGCGTAGTCTTTATGTGATTAGTGCTACAGGAAAGAAGAAACTCGTTGAAGGCTTGTGCTTGACCATCTTGTGTAGTAGGAAGTTTCTTAGATGCTCTGTATAAGTTCTGGAAGAATGTCACATTAAGGTTTTATAATTTGACAAAAGAAATATCTCCACGAAATTGACTTTCTACTTTGTGATAGAACCGGGATTCTATGCTGCATCAAGCCTTATGAGTGTAGCTTTTTGTACTCTAGCCAAGGTTTTGATTCCATGTCAATGTTTTAAGTACAAAAATCCCCTTGCTTGATTAGGTTCTAGTTTAACATTGATGTACTCCGAGTTATCTTTGAAGTGTACAACTAGTACTTAATTACTTGAATCACCATCTTTTCTAGTCAATAGCTCTGTATTGTCAAACAGGCTTCCTGCATTTTTCTATACTAACATCTTGAAGGGTAGAGCATCTCTTTGTGCTGGTTTTTGATATGATATAAAAACATCTAATCTTAGAAATTACTTTTCTACTTTGGAATTTTCAGGATTACCAGCACAGACATTGATCGATAGGTACGTGACAGTTGGTGCATACAGTCTTTTAAGATCATGCACTATCGAACCTGAATGCATCATCGGGCAACACTCAATCCTAATGGAAGGTTCGCTGGTTGAGACCCGGTCAATCCTAGAAGCTGGTTCTGTTGTGCCACCTGGCAGAAGAATCCCATCTGGTGAACTTTGGGGAGGCAATCCAGCAAGGTTTATTCGAACTCTCACCAATGAAGAAACATTAGAGATCCCGAAGCTTGCTGTTGCCATTAACCACCTAAGTGGAGATTACTTCTCTGAGTTCTTACCTTATTCAACTGTCTATCTAGAGGTTGAGAAGTTCAAGAAATCCCTTGGGATTGCCGTCTAGAAAGCTTTCCTTTTCCAGGTTTCTGGCTACTTCCCTCGTTTAGAAAGCTGCTTCGTATATTTTTAAAAATTCGATCTGAATAAGTAGCTGCGGAACAACAACAAAAGCAAAGCTGTGTTTTCAAATGTTGTCTTCTCTGTTTGTTTTGCATATCCTTGTGTTCAAACTTTCTATAAAGATGATAATGGTGATTGGTGAAAACTGAAAAGTTAAAATATTCAGTCGGTAGCTTACGATTTGCTAAGATAAATAAAGAAGCAATTTTAAACATAAAAAAAAAAAACTGAATAGTGTTTTTGGTGACTGAAACGTAAGCTTTTCTGACTTTCCTGAGGTAAATTGCCTTTTGTCAGATTACTTCAATTCGTTTACGTTACATTTGAGTACTTTTATCAGTATAAAGCTTTTCTGACTTGCGACGTTTTGGGTCGAATTCATTAAACAGAGATAAAATAGAATTAAATATCTCTTAGTAAATAGTAACTTTGAATGTTTATTGTGTTGTTGTAACCGAAATGCTAATCAGTGAAACATTACAGAAACTGAGTAACACAAGTAAACAGTACCAAATTATTCATTGGAGCACAAAGCTAGTTCTCTCCCTTAATAAACCCTGAGAATTTAAGCATGGCTTCAAGAGCTTTCTCACAAGTAGGTTTCATCAAATGAAAAACATGATCTTCTCCTTCACTCTCCACCACCTCAACCTCTCCTTTCCAACCGCTCTTCTCAAGCTTGGCCGCGTAACCCCAACCTTGCCTCACCAAAGCATCTTTCTCAGCCACCATTACCAAAACCTTTCCGCAACCCAACCCGGACAAATCCACCGACTCTGATTGCACCACGTTGAGCAACTGATCATTTGGTCCATCTTTGCTATTGGGACTAGCCATCTTCCAAAACGACTCGACCCTCATCCTCAACGTTTCATCCTTGGTGTCCTTCTCGTCAATTGGAGTTTTTGACCAGAAATAAGGATGAACCAAGATGATTCCAGAGATTCCTGAATCGTTCAAATCAGGACTGAGTTTCTCTTTCGCAGCTCTCATCGCCATATGATGCACGATGTTCGCTCCGGCGCTGTCTCCGGAGAGGACCACTTTGCTGAAATCAGCGTGTTTGTTTAACCAATCTTCCTGACCAGATCCGGTGATATGGGTGAATACCCATTTGAGAGCTGTCCAAGAATCATCGTACGGGACCGAAATCGGATGCTCCGGTGCACGCCGGTAGTCAACAGAGACCGCTACACATTCCGAGGCAGAGACAGCCGCCGTGAGGAAAGTGTGGTAAGTCGGGGAGAAAGCTGTTTCAATGATGAATCCTCCGCCGTGGAAGTAGACGAGGAGAGGGAGTTTCTCACCATTCTCGGCGGCGGCGGCGGCAGCTTTCTCCGGGAGGTAAATGCGGACGGAGAGGTTGTTGTCGGGAGAATAAACGACGTCTTCGGAAACGACACCGTTTTGTGGGTCGGAAGAAGGTGGGACGGTGGTTTCGCCCATGAGTCGCTCGACGCGGCCACTCTTGTAGATTTTGAGCAACGGAGAGAAGTCGACGGCGATCTCGGAATCCATGATTGGTTGGTCGGTGAGATATGATAAGATTGAGACTTGATAGCGTATATGATTGATGCGTGTGTGAGAGAGATTTATATTGAGAATGGCGAAACTTTTAACTCTATTGATGGGAGTTTTTGGTATGGTTGAGACACCTGAGTTGTGCCATTGTTACACGGAAGATATGTTTGCCACACAATTCAAAGCAGAGACTTGTGAGTTGTTGACTAGGTGAGACATGTTTTTCTACGGGTGCACCTTTTTAATCCTTTCCTAGATTGGTTGGCGAAAAAAAAACAAAAAAAAATCTTTTTCTAGATTAGTTATAGATTTTTTACTTTTTTTTTGGAAAAAGAGTTAAATAAACATGGTTGAGAATCAAATCAAATAGATCCAAATTAATGTATCTTTGAACTTAATACATTTCATCACAAAAAAACGAAATAGAAACGTGCATTTTTTTTTTCTTTGTAGAATCCCCTATATATTATTTTGGAAATTACGCTTATAAATAAAACTTACAAAATGTTAATAATTATATTAAGGAAAAAGTTAAATCGATTTAATTCTGTTTTTAGGTGTTAACAAAAATTCGATATTATAAAAATTGATATTATAATTTTCATAAAGTTTTCGAAAAATTACAATTTTCTAATATTCTGATTTTATAATTTTTGGATATTTTTCTATAATTGTAATTTGTCTGTGCTATACCACCGGATATATCCTAGTTCAATTTTATTTTTTTTACTGGCTTTTTAAATTCAGTCTATTGAAATGAGACTTACTTAAGCTTTTAAAGCAGCAGAGCTGAGAAAAATTATTCAAACCTTGATTAAGATCGATTTCTCTAACATCATCTTTCTCTTGCACCTCTCCACTTTCTCTTATCGTCATTTACCTGCGTCTCCTTCAGACCTTCTCCCATCTTCCTCCTTCAACACAAAATCCACCTGAAAAAAAATAAAAAATAAATCTAGAGATATTCCAATATTCGATTAGAGAAAAATGAAGAATTTAGTTTGCATCAAACTATCTCATGTCAATGGTTTTGTTTTTGTTGGTTAATAAGAATGCTAGTCAGTTGGACAAGACTCCTTATTAGGTTGATGCGCTAGGAGAAGAGAAAGGTAGGACTTATGGGCCGAATAATAGACCACAAGTTGAATTCTTGACTTCAATTATACACTTTAGAACAATAACGTGGAACCTTTAATTTAAAGAGACCCGATATCGGAAAAAATGAAATCAAATACGTGAGATCCTCTTCACGAAAGAAAGAAAATAACATATATGTTAGCAAATACGGATCCAGAATTTTTTTTCCCGGGTTCAGATTATAACTAAATATAAAAATATTGAAAATGTATATTAGTTCAAATCAATGTAAATGTAAATGATCAGACCAATGGTTGGTGAAACATTTTTTTATTTCATTGGTTCATATATTAAATAAATCTATTTGATCAAATTTTATATGGGTTTAAGACCATTTAAAAAACACAAAAAAAAAAAGAAGGGTGCACATGGATATATTATTTATCAAAATATATAAAAATTTGACGGTAACGAAGACGGTTTAAAATTTGATCTACAATTTTTGGAAATAATAAAATAAAATTGTAAAAAATATGATTTAGAGGGTTTTAATGCAAAAACCCTATATATATATATATTTTTTTTTTGTAACCTTGGATACATTATAAATTAACAAAAAACAAAACAAAGAATTCAAAATTTGACGAATACAGTAGTAGCTTATATTTGTTAAAACTCGTTCGAATCCTCTAGCTTTATTTAATTCGAGTATTATCTATATTTACATTAAGATAGATCAGAACGTTCACAGCGTTGTAAACGCACCCGTGAACGCAATCGTTTTTATTGTTACAAAAATTTCATTTACTTTTAATTAGTGGGATAGCTTTAGCGTTGTTGCCGCGAGCTGTGAAATTGGTGAGCGAGAGCCTCGCCTGTGTTTCATTTTTTGGCACCAAAATTTTTGAAATCCCCAATTTTTGGGTTGATGTTAGGTTTTTTTTCTCAATTCTCCCAAAAGCTCTGACATTTAATTTTTTTTTTTTTTTTTGCTTTACCCTTTAATTCGATTCTCCTTTTCTCACTCTTCATCTTTCTCGTTTTCACTACTGTTTAGTGTAGTCGTCTCCATATGGCGACTGAAACCCTAGAATTGAAAACACCAGAATTAGTAGATGATTCTCCTCCCAAGGAGGAAGATGCTGTTACTGATTCCGAGAAGGATACAGAGAAGAAGGAAGCCCCGGTAACTGACGACGCAGAGAAGAAGAAGAAGAAGAAGGAAGAAGTAGAGACAGATGAGGCAAAAGACGAAGCCATGGAGGAGAAAGGAGAAGAAGAAAATGGTGGAGAAAGAGGTATATCGCCGGTGACTCCAGTCAGTGAGAGGCCTGCAAGGGAGAGAAAGAGGACTGAGCGTTACAGTTTGGATACTCCTTCTCGATCCTCTGGGAACAAGCCTGTGTCAATTGAGCAGGTATAAAAGATGCAAACTTTGCTTCTTGAGTTTGTTGAGAATTTTCCAGAATTGAACATTGACTAGTTTTAGTTTCCTTTTGGTTGTTTTAGGGTCGTGGAACACGGCTTAAGGAAATTCCAAATGGTATGTAATTTAACACATTTGGTGATTTGATTTTTACCTTAATAGATTTCCAGTTGTTGTTCACTTTTAGTTGTGTTGTTGAAGTAATGTTTGCTTTCTGACTTACTCTTCTGTTAGAGAATGTTGTCTGATTGTGTTGAACTGTTTCTTTTAGTGGCTTATAAACTATCCAAGAGAAAACCTGATGACAATCTCTTCTTACTTCACACCATTCTTTACGGCAAGAAAGGAAAGGTTTGATCTCGTATTACCTTATTTAATATGTATATTAAAGCTTCTGTCCTCTGTTTATATGATATGAATATTATCGTGGAGTTTCAAATTTTGTTCTCTGTTGCCATAGTGCATGATTGATTACTCAAGGGTTGTGTGAAAAATGCTGTGCAGGCACAGATGCTGAAGAAAAACATTGGTCAGTTTTCGGGTTTTGTATGGTCAGAGCAAGAGGTACCAATTTGGTCTATATATATATATATAGTTTCAGGGGCGTGTATGATGACCACCCTCGTTTTGAGAGCGGTAATTTGATTGTTCTCCAGGAGGAGAAGCAAAGAGCAAGAACAAAGGAGAAACTTGAGAAATGTATCAAAGAAAAATTAATTGATTTCTGTGATGTGCTTGATATACCCATAAACAAAAGTACTGTGAAAAAAGTAAGTGATAAGAAAATTTGGTCTATCTTTCTATCTATTTGTGTCTTGTTCGATTTTATATTCATACATCTGTTCCGATACCATCAGGATGAACTTGCTGTAAGGGTGCTCGAATTTTTGGTATATCCCAAGGCAACAAGGGATATTGTACTTGCTGATAGTGAAAAGGTACTCTAACCTTGATCACTGTTCTCCATTGTGTTTAACTTAATAAGGGTTATTGATTTGTTTTCTCTTTTGTTGGAACACATAATATAGGAAACTAAAAAGCGCAAGAAGAGCACGCCAAAGAATGTGACTTCTGGAGAATCATCAGATGTCCCAGCCAAGGTTTGTACTTTTAACTTTCCTCTTCTTTAGTTTGAAATCATTAACATGATTTGTTTATTAAGCTCCCGGCTGGTAAAAGTAGCCCCTTTTCTAGTTGTTATTATGAACCATGTGATCTTTATGATATGAGTAGCTTTGTCTGCGCTCCCTTATCAATTCTTGAACTCAGAACTTTACCTAGGAAGTTCTGCAATTTACACAGTTTACATCTATGTGTTATAATCTGATTTTCTTTTATTTCATAATTTATTAATTGTACGTACAGCTGCTATTTGGTTTGTGGTAATTATTAAGTAATGTGTAATACTATAATGTGAAAACTTGGGAATAGTAGCAAATCCAAGATTAGTTTCCAAGGTTGAGTCAATTTTTATATGATGTTTTTATTCAGGAAAGGTATTAGGCCGCTCAGTGAGTTTTTTCGATACATCTCAGCACTGGCTTATTTCCAAGCCATTTTCGTTTTTTCATCTACTGAATGGCATTCCCATGTTCTGGTTGTTTAGTTTCCTCATTTAGCTCCTTGTGTGTTATGGCTCTGTGAGAAAAAAATGTGTAGATTTCTGGAAGCCAAAAGTTGAGCATTTTCATGAAAGCCTCTTTCTCACCTTTGCGTGACTTGATTTTTAAGCCTTTGAAGAGGGTTGCATAATTAATCAGTGTCTTTTTATGTTTGATATTATATAGAAGAGAAGGCAGACGAAAAAATCTGGAAAGAAGCAAGATCAGCCAGCTGAAACTGAAGAAGGAAATGGTGAGGCTGATGTTGGTTCTGAAGGAACAAATGACTCTCATGGAGAAGATGATGTAGCTCCAGAGGAAGAAAACAACAAAAATGAAGATACTGAAACTGAAGACGAGAAAGATAAAGCCAAGGAGAAGAAAAAGTCAACCGATAAGAAAAGCTTGTCAAAAAGGACAAAGAAGGAGAAACCAGCAGCTGAAGAGGAGAAATCTCTTAAAGGTTCTGCAAAATCTGGTCGAAAGTCCTCCAAGCAAGTCGATAAATCAACTTCATCATTAAGCAAGAAGCAAAAGGTTGATAAAGACGATTCCTTTAAAGAGAAAGGCAAGAAACAGACAAGTAAACCACAGGCAAAGGGATCCAATGATCAAGGTTTGAACGATTTCTCAGCTCTGTTTCGAAAGCTTAATAAGCTTAATATATCAAATTTTGAATGTGCATTGAATCTCTATTTCATTGTTTGTGTGGATACAGGAAAATCCCGTAAGAAAGGTAAAAAAGAACCCACAAGAAAAGACCTGCATGTAGTGGTGGCCAAAATTCTGAAGGAAGTAGACTTCAATACGGTGAGACTTCAATAGATTGAGATTTAACAGATAATAAACCGTTTACCAAAATCTTGAACTCGGGATGTTCTGAATTTTGTTTCCAAACAGGCAACTCTATCTGATATTCTGCAGAAGCTTGGTATGTTTCTGTAAAGCTTTTCCCTTTTCCTCAATCCGTAATTGTTATCTTCTTCAAAATTTGCAGGAAACGTTTTTTATTGAAACATTTTTTTGTTGGTTGTGAAAATATTAGGGAGCCATTTTGGAGTTGATCTTATGCATAGAAAAGCGGAGGTGAAGGAAATCATTACAGATGCCATTAACGAAATGAGTGATGATGATGAAAAAGAGGAAAACACAGAGGATGAAGGTGAGAAATCGAAAGAAGACAAAGAGAGAAAGGACTAGTTTTGTCTTTCTTCTCTTTTCTGCAAATCCGATATGAAAGTAAGAAAAAAAAAAAAAGGGAGAAGACGGTTTAACTTAACCTTCATGTTTGAATCAAAAGTGATTTACAGAATGGGATTTGTTTTTATGTTGGTGTATTGTGTAATCTGTTAGGCTCATGTAGTATCAGGTTCGTCCCTCTTCTGTAGCTGTGAAGTTTCATGTTGGTGTATTGTGTAATCTGTTAGGCTCATGTAGTAGTATCAGGTTCGTCCCTCTTCTGTAGCTGTTAAGTTTCTAACTTTTTATTTAACTATAATAATCGTATGATTGGATACTTTTGAGGATTTGAGATGTAGTTGTAAGGACTTCCAATCTTTCTTCCTTTTTTGGGGTCTTTATGTCTAGTAGTTACATTCCTATGATTTTGAATGTTTCTTTTAACTCCTTTTTCCTTGCAACCAAGTTTCTTGGTCAGATATATTAGTATAATTTGTCCATCACGTATTGCACAAAGAATCTTGAAGCTGCATGAGAAAACCTTGATCCCTGAAAACAACAAAGATAATGTGTGCTTGGTCCACAGCATTTTACCTACAACTGAAACTGTAGCTTTCCATATTATACATACCTTGCCAAGTAACGAAGCAGACTGCAAAAGATGTTGCATGGTACGTTCCTCGCATCTCAAGATTTCGAGGAGAACTCAGCCTAATATAAATGCGATAAATGGATGGCGCCAACAGATTCACGTGCAACTGATTTCGCGTAATGATAGAGCTCCAATCCTTCTTCGGCCTAGACAAAAGTGTATTTCATAATTAAAACTGGCAACAGGGAGACATGATTATGTCACTTAGCGTCTAGGTAGTTTGCGCATATACGTGCACTCCCAAGACTAATAATTAACCGGAAATTGTGACTTATCACTCCATTGTTGGAGTCACGGGGTCTGTGCATACCATTTATTTGACTGGATAGCCAGGCACACTTTCATGTGAAGATCCCAAACTAGTCCAAGATGATTGTTCGAGCAGACAACTTCCAGATTGCATCCATGTAACAGGAACAGAGTATTGTTCACATATATGAAACCAGCAAAATATCAAAAACTGCTGCATATGATTTGGACACTTCATCAAAAACCAGCAAAAGCCAATAAACCTGACCAACAAAAGTCACTCTGTATGAAAAAGATATTAAAGTCACTTTTATTCTTCTTTCTAAAAAGAATTGATGATGGATTGTAGATGGTTAATGTAAACCCAGTGGCACAATCTGTATTAATACAGTGCAGAGCTCAACCTCCTGCTCAACCACTCTCTCTTATATGCTTAAGAAAACGATTCTACAACAAGCATGAGCCATGGAATAATACCTAGTAATGTGCTTATTAGGAGATATAATAGATGAGAGGGTTCAAGGTTTCCCATCTTTGTTTCAACGTTTTTCCTAGAATTCAAACATTGTTCCTTTGTTGACGATTACAGTTATTTTGATCAAGACATACATATAGATACCGCAGGATCACGCAAATTAAGATTTTGCGTTGTCTGATATTATACATGAGATTATTATTTGCTTACAAGATTTTCGCTTCACGCTCTCATTCTAATCTGCTCGAGGGTCTCACGGTGATCGCCCTTTAAAATTCGTTTGAAAATCAGGCTGAGTTGTTACTGAACGCACCCATGCCCACTTGTGGTCACTCGTGTTCACTTCATTCTTAGTCTGTGCCACCTCCTCTAAGGGGATATAAGCATAGTTCCCATTGATCGGGCCAGGCACGAACCCTGTGTAACCAGCCATGACTCCATGGATAGCCGAGTGGGCCAAGAGTGTACAATACAAGTTATCCGTAGCATTTGCAGGTACAGCTCTTATCATGTAAGTCGGATCGATATACTTGACGGTGAACAGCTCGTCTGGATGCTCTCGCCCCCACCATTCCTTGAGAGCTGACTTAAACCAGGCTCCCACATCCAAGAAAACTCTGTTACCAGATTCATCCCTCTCTTGTTTCTGTGATTCATTTCTTGGGATCATATCTTGGCCTGCACCTTCAGCCAAAACAAGCACAGCATGGCCACGTTCTTTTAGTCTCTTCTCCAGAAACTCAAAAAGCCCTCCTTTGCCTTCAAGGTAGAAGTCCATCTCTGGGATCAAACAACAATCGACATCACGACTGCTAAGTGTGGCATGTAGAGCAATGTGGCCAGTACTTCTGCCCATGAGCTTCACTAGTCCAATGCCATTGACTGCGCTCTCGGCCTCCACGTGAGCAGCAGATATAGCCTCCTGAGCCATCTCTACAGCCGTTTGAAAGCCGAATGATTTATCAATGATGCCGACATCATTGTCCACGGTTTTCGGAATAACTGTGATTCCCACCTCCAGTTTCCTGCGGCTGATTTCCTTGAAGATCTCGACAGCCCCACGCATTGTGCCGTCTCCTCCTATTATATACACCTGATGGGGACAAAAAAGAGGATTTTGGTTCAAACTCAACTTTGCCTAGACATGTTTGTAGAAACAACCAAAAGTAACATAACAAGACCTGGTTGTAACGGTTGAGTTGGATGGCATCGACGATCTTAGGGAGAAGAAAGCCACCTCGGGAAGTGGCGAGGACAGTGCCACCCTTCTTGTGCCAATCATGAACGAGCTCGGGATTTAACTTGACGGCTTCCATGGAATAAAAGCCTCTGTAACCAGCTGGTATGCCATAAATCTCTCTGACACCGTACAGCTCCCATAGACCAACCACGAGTTCTCTAATGACTGTGTTCATACCCGGGCACAACCCTCCGCACGTGACGATCGCCGCTTTCACAGCCGATGGCTCGTACATGATCTCCCGGCGAGGTCCAGCTCTGTGGTAGGCCACGGGTGATTGGGATTGAGCGGAGAGGTCGTAGGCGACCTGGGCGAGGATGAAGTCAGAAGGATTGATGTAGAAGCCATTAGAGGGGTGGAAGAAGGGATGTTCTTCCAGTGGATTACGCCGGTGATGGAGGCCGGAGAGAGATGGGAGCTTCCTGATACTAGTTTCCGCCGCCATTCTTCGGTTGCACCGTGGACTCTGTCTGATTCAGTAGCGGCAGCAACTCCTTTGTCTATTCTACAGATCTCATCTTGTCTGTTGAAAAATCGTCAGATCTTAAATACCCAGAGAAGAGATGGCGACATTGCCTTTACTTAGTTGGGGAAGCGAATCGGAGACGTGGCAAGCCCAGCCGTGCAGGCCTCGACACGTCGCCTGATTATTCATTAAATAACATATTATTGATTTGTGTGGCTGTTGTTAAGTTTCTAACCTTTTATTATTATTTATAATAAGTGTATATGATTGGATACTTTGTCCCAGTTTGTAGTTACCGACGCTGCCATTCCATTTGGTGTTGTTTTTAGCCCCGGTCGTTGGGTTACCCGTTCGAGTTTGGTTTGGTTTCACTCGGTTCTGTTTTGTTCAGATAGAGAAATTTACTATCCATTCACATATTTTAAATTTTTTGTTCGGTTCGATTTGGTTAGATTTCGTATATTTTCGATTCTGTTCCAGATATCCGGAATATTGAGAAAAATATTTTAAAAGTTAAATTTAAATAAAATTTGTTTAAATTTTGACAAATATATCTAATGTTTTTTGGTTATTTTGGTCCAAAAAACTAAAAATTTCGAGTTTACAGTTGTAATTATGAGTAATTGAGTTATATCAAATCTAAATTTAATTAATATTTTATGTATATAATTATATTTTGGGTATTTTGGGTATCTATTCAATTCTCGGTTCGGTTTCGGTTCTTCAGATATAAATATTTAGTACCCGTTCGGATATTTTATCGGTTTCAAGTTCGGTTCGATTCTATTTTTGGGTTCAGTTTAGTTCAGTTCTTTGGTTCTGGTTTTTTTTGGCCTTGTCTCTAAATATCTAATTTTTGCAGCTGTGGAACAAAATCTTGAACTGTAGCTAAATGTTTAGCATTCTGCAAGAGCTTTTCAAAATTCAAACGTTGAGAGGCCTACATGGAAATTCTAATGGCAAATTGATTCAATTTTTTGTGGTGCAATAGTTATCCTGCCCGTAGGAACAAGTCTCCACTATAGGCCCGGCCCGGAACGTTTTGATGCCTAAAACAAAAAAGGGGTTTAAGCCCATTTACTAATTAAATTGAAAAAATATTAAGTAACAGATATATATACACTTTGAGTTTGAAATAGGCACCTCGTACTTGTAGCATTGACTCATTTAAACAACCACTACAACAGATTTTCTGAATATATTGCCCTTAACTTCTATATATATTTTTAATGTCTAAAACATCAGCTTAATGGGTTTTAGCCAACGACTGGCCCTGCTAAGTCCATTATATGGTGAGAAAATATAAGAGTAGCACAAGATCATAAAGCTAATGCAGAGAAGAAGCTGACCTCACTCAAAGACCTCTTAGGATGATAATGGTAGCTTACCCCTTTTGGTTTAAGCAATGTACATCTCCCTTTCAGTTTTCAGATGGTTGATCTTGCTTTGTGTGCCTTCTCCTCTGTATAAATCAAAGAGACACATGCACATGGGCGGATGTAGAATTTTTTTACTCGGAACAAGATTATAAAAACTATTAAGGGCATTACTAAAAACTAAAACTCTCATAATATTACAATAATTTCAAAAGTGTAGGGGGAAGAGGGAAGCAATTGCCCCTCCCATTCCCAAGATACGTCCGAAGGCTTAAAATCAAGGTATCCTAAAACAGAAAGATGCTTGTTTTCATGCAATGAAAATGCTCGTAATATAAATTTCCTTTTTTTAATTTCCTCTAGATATAGACCTATATACATTCCAAGTAGATTAAGAGTAACCTAGGTGGGAATAAAAACCAGAAAATAAAATTTGACCCAGACTTGGCAACTTATCTTGTACTAAACCGGCAAAGCTCTCCTTGGCCACACAAAAAATTTTCTTTTATCTTAGTAGTAGAGAACTGTTGAGAAATCGAAATCTAATTCTCAAAAACACAAATCAAACATTTTCTCCCACCTTCTCCGACAGATTACCTTAACTTAGATTTCTCCTCCACCAACAAAAAACTAAAACGAGAAAAATATATAATACTATTTAAAATCTCAATATAGTTGGATTATAATATTGGTGTTTATTAATTCCTTTTACAACTAGGACCTTAAAACACGTGGACGGACCTTATTTACTATCATATATTATGCCCTATTTTACAATCAACCAATCTAGGATATAGGCGGAGAATAGCGCAATCTGTAACGGGACGATAGCTTTTAAGGGAGGCATACTCGATCTGCTCTACATTCAGGTTGCGTGTGCTCCTTCTTGTGGTCAAACAAATCGTTGATGGATCTAGTCTTGCTCTTCCAACCAGCGAGCTTCTTTGGTATTTGGTAGCGACCAACTCCGACACTATATAATCCCTTAAGTTTTTGAAAAAACTTGGTTAATGCTTTGTTAGATCGTCTTTTCTGTGCAGTGCAAGTGCAGTCTCCGATGTTAATGCATTACTTATCTGTCTTGAATATACATATCTCATATCAAGTGATTATGGGCTTATGGCATGCATATCTTTGAAGCATTACGACATTTCATCTTGGACCCGTGTCCAAATTAACAACAAACCGCTTAGGGATTTGGACTAAATTTAAGATCTTAAACCTCTTTCTTTTGTAAAATATAGATGATGGACCAGATTCTTGAACTTTGCTTTGTTGGTGTATAATATGGCATAATATAAAGAAATAAGGTCCATAGGTTTAGGTCTTTCGAAAGTAAAACCCAGTAGTTGTGGAAAAAAAAATATCATATGCAATATATTGATTTTCTAATAGAATTGAAAATGTATCTTTTTATTTCTTGGTGGATTCTGCTAATTCCAAGAATGAGATGGAGAAAAAAGAAAATCCGGAGAAAGATGATGGAGAAAAGCGAATTAAATCGTCAGAGGAGGAGCCAGTGACTCCCTTCAATGACAGACCTACACGGGAGAGAAAAGAACACTCATGTTTAGTTCTTTTTTTTTTTAGCATTTCTGAGAATTGGGCGATTTTTTTTAGTTGAGATTCAGATGTTGACTAGTTCTAGTTTCCTTGGTTGTTTTTCAAGGTGGTCGTGGAACACGACTCAAAGAAATTCCAAATGGTATGTATTTACCACCATTGGTGATTTGGTTTTTACCTCGATAGATTTCAATTTAAAATTCTCTTTGAAAGCCAACTTCATCTCAAAGATTCTTTACAAAATTTATCAATCATTCCTATAAAATTGGTGAAAATATTATGCGGAATTACGTTAAAAATATACCGGAGGTGGGATATCACTTGTTTTCACAAAATAAAATTGGATGAAAACATTGAATCACTTATGTATTATGGGTTCATCTAGAGATAAAGAAACTATTTTAACAAAACATGGTTAAATGAAGAAAAAATTCGACTGTTATTATAATTCACACTTTATAAAAATTTATGCTTGAGGCAGTTATATATACCCGTGTTCACCTTCATTGTTTATAGCTTTGATTTACACGTTAATCACATGATGTGATTTATATCTCGAGTCTTTATACATTACCCTGCAGGTGATTTCCCGAATATGTAATCAGATCACATATATATATATATATATCAAAACTCTTTATTATATATATCAAATGTCCAACTTTAATTTGATTTTGTTTAAACAATGGACCCGTAAGGCCGTAACCCGTTACATCAGTTGCAAATATGGTTATATATCACTCTTATCGATCAACCAACCAATTCATAAATATACGTATTTATTCAATCAACCGTCCATAGCCGTCTAAAAAATAAAGTATTTAAGTCGCCACGTATCAAGCCTAATCTACACTTGTTAAATACCTAAACCCTAATCTCCACTTACCACCCCCCCTAATTGTCTCCTCCACCGTCATCTGCACCTTTAGATCTTAGGACTTTTAAATAGGTCTTATTGGTTGTGGCTGTAAATTTAGGATTTTAACTATAGGATTATGGCAGTAGATTTTTCTACTGTACCTTTAGGATTATGCCTGTAAATTTTTGTGCTGTAGCTTTAGGTTTATAGGTTTATCTGCTGGAGCTGTAGAATTAAATGAAATTTGATTGGTAAACATAGTTGTGACTTTTAAAATATCAAAACATTTGGTGAATATTAGTGTTTATTATATATTAATATTTTGTCCATATTAATAAGTAAAAATAAATTTATTAAAATTTTATTTAACTAAAATAAATATTAAATTAAAATACTAAAATGCAAACACGATAATCATGTATATATATATGATTTATCAATTTATTTTAAGTAAAGTTTTTTTAAAAAATAATGAAAATTTTCCTTTTTTCTAGTGACTACACGACAATTATGTATATATATATATATATATGATTTATCATCCTAGAGTCTCTTTAATATATTATAAGCTGTTGACAAAAAATATATATATATATATATATATATATGATTTATCAATTTGTTTTAAGTAAAATTTCTTTAAAAAAATAATATATTTTTCCTATTTTTTTTTTATCAAATACACTACATGTATCAATGAAAAGGCAAAGAACATTTTTCAAAACCCAAAATTTATGGATTTAGACTTTTATTCCAAAAAAGTAAAAAAACCATAAAAGTAGTTGTAGGTTTTTAAAAGTGATTTTGGCTTTGAAAAATATTTATAAAGCATGATTGCTTTCAATTCAAATATTTATAAAGTATGATTGTTTTTAATTTAGGTCTTTAGACCAAATTATGGCTTTAGAAAAGTGTAAAGCTCCAACCAATCACCCCAAATAATACCCCCATACATAATTTTGTTCGGCCCCCAACTCATTTTTTTCTTGAAACTGGACTTTAAAAACTAAGTCCAAATATTACTAATTACGAGTACTTCAAAATTTAAACTTAAATAATTGTTTAAAAACAGAGAAATTCAATGGTCACTTTTCATTCATATGTTAGAACACTCAACGCGGACCAACCGAATTGGAGATCAATTTTTAAGTGATTGTCTTATTTGTTTTACTGCAAAAAGATTTGTTTGAATCAGTTACAAATGAAACTGTGATAAAAAAGATTTGCCTGCAACAATTCTTTACACCACTTCTTGTTGAGGAAGTTCATCTCCTTCTTCATTAAATTGCAAACAACTCTATAACTGTCATTCAGAGCATGTTTTAAAAGGCTATATTTTCCGACAGGTTATCAACGACAATTTCAAAAAATCATCAGAAGTTTGTCGATAAATATCAACGGTAAAAATACTATCGACAAGTTATCGGAACTTTTGCAACGGTTATGAACGTTACGACGTTTTCGATGGTTTCACCAACTATTATCAAAAAATTTCGACGAATTTTTGACAGGATTCTGTTTATTCGATATTTTTTCGGAAATCCATCGAAAAACGTTTGATAGATTGAAGGTCGTCAAAAATATAGTCGGTTATAGCTATTTTTCTCGTTGTGTTCACTTTTTCTATAAATTCTATTCAAAAACTCAAGTGGTCCTTAAGCTATCTCTACCATATCTCTCCAGCTATACACTTGCTAGTCAAGATACCCCTAACCATAATCTTTACTTGATCCCCGTAGAACCCTCTATATCAAGATCTATTCTCAGTTTCTCCATTCAAGCCAGATTCCAAACGTTTTTTTTTCTATTTCTCTCCTTATCGAAAACCTTTGAAATGGGCGAGTCATTCGAGTTCATCGTCACCAGGAAAAACCCTGAACTCCTCCCTCCCGTGTCCGAAACTCCAAAGGGTCTTTACTATCTCTCGAATCTCGATCAAAACATCGCCGTCATCGTGAGAACATTATATTACTACAAATCAAATTCAAGAACCAACCAAGAATCCTACAATGTGATTAAGAAATCTCTCTCTGAGGTTCTTGTTTATTACTACCCTGTCGCCGGAAGGCTGACGATCAGTCCGGAAGGGAAGATCGCCGTGAATTGCACCGGAGAAGGAGTAGTGGTTGTGGAAGCTGAGGCTAATTGTGGGATAGATACGATCAAAGAGGCCATTTCTAAGAATAGAATGGAGATGCTCGAGAAACTTGTTTACGACGTTCCCGGTGCCCGTAATATTCTTGAGATTCCGCCAGTGGTAGTTCAGGTGAGGTTTTGATCGATCTCTTGCTTACTAATTAATATATGTTTTTGATTAGCTTACATAAGTTTAGGTTTTGTTGGAAAATGTTGCTTCGAGGTATCCATCATCGTATTTACAGTGACAGGGACATGCTTATCGGCAGTAACTACAGTAGCAATCATCGTATTTAATGTTTGGGAGTAATTTTCTTATCTTAGTGACTTGATATAAATGATCGTATTTAATGTCAGAATTAGCCATTGGAGTATCAGGCACATGCTTTTGTCCAAAATGTAGGATACTGGAGTTTCCGTTTTGGAAAATTCAAATCCAATTATTTATTGATATATGACAAAATACTTTTTTATTTTTTGTAAAACTAAAATCTTAATTTGAATAGTTAACCAAAAAAAATCTATATACAATTATATAGGTAAATATCTAAATATGCGTTTACGATAGCAATTACGATATATTTACGAAAAATTCATTTTTATGTCTCTTGTAGTAACGAAAATACACTATTAAAGTAACAAATGATCCGATGCTTAACCTTTAAATATAGTTAAGTTACATACCATCCAATTAGAATCATGCGTAATCAATAGTTAAATAAAACAGGAAATAACGACGGTTCACTGTTAGTTAAGTACATGCACCATCTAACTAGAATCATGCGTAATTAATATAGTTAACTAAACAAAGGGAATAACGACGGTTAATAATAGGTAATTCCCGCGTTAATGCGGGATACGATGTTTTTAATATTTTTTAGAAAATTAATAAATTAAATAAATATTTCTAAATATTTTAATAGTATAGTATTGTATAAATAATTGAAATTTAAAATTAAGGTTTTTACATATTTATGTTATTAATTAATTGTTTAGTTAAAACAATATCTTTTTAAGATAAAATTTTAAAAATCAAATTTAGGAAACAATAATATCAGGTATAAATTTATGGAATATTTACTTATTCGATTTTCCATAAATAAATACAGCTAATTTAGGTAAGATTATAATCTTTAAAATAAAGATAGTTTATATATGATTGATCTAATGTCATATTATGTAATTAGTCTAGTAATTAATGTCCTATAAAATATATTTCCTGAGAATTACTCTAGCGAGTAGCGACGACACATAAGCATGACAATGATGTAATATTTCACGTAAACATAAAGTTATTTTGTTAAAATGATTCTCATTTAATATATAGGGGATACGATGAATACTACTTTGACTCGGTATTGATTCTTCTAAAATGTTGTATGTTTTTTTTCCTTTAACATGGTTACATAAAAATTTTATGTTCCCTTTTTTTTTTTCTCAGGTTACAAATTTCAAATGTGGCGGTTTTGTGCTAGGATTAGGCATGAGCCACAACATGTTCGATGGAGTCGCCGCGATGGAATTCCTCAACTCGTGGTGCGAGACTGCCAAGGGCCTCCCTTTATCCCTCCCGCCGTTCTTGGACCGTACTATTCTCCGGCCACGAAACCCACCCAAAATCGAGTTCCCACATAACGAATTCAACGAAATCGAAGACATCTCCCACACCGGAATGCTCTACGACGAAGAAAAGCTCGTCTACAAATCGTTCCTCTTCGAACCCGAAATGCTAGATAAGCTCAAGACCAAGGCAATAGAAGATAATAATAATAATACTAATACTAAGGTATCGACATTCCAAGCCTTAACCGGGTTTCTTTGGAAATCAAGATGCGAGGCTCTACGGTTTAAACCGGACCAACGGGTTAAGCTTCTGTTCGCGGCTGATGGACGGTCGAGATTCGTCCCACGTCTCCCGGAAGGATATTCCGGGAACGGGATCGTGTTAACGGGTCTGGTGACGTCATCAGGAGAATTAGTTGGGAACCCTCTTTCTCATTCGGTGGGTTTGGTCAAGAAACTGGTCGAGTCGGTTACCGACGGTTTCATGAGGTCAGCTATGGATTACTTCGAGGTGAACCGGACCCGGCCGAGTTTGAACGCGACGCTTTTGATTACGTCGTGGTCAAAATTGACTTTACATAAACTGGATTTCGGTTGGGGAGAACCAGTTTTCTCTGGACCGGTTGGTTTACCTGGGAGGGAAGTGATTTTGTTCTTACCAAGTGGAAACGATATGAAGAGTATCAACGTGTTTCTTGGACTTCCTACTTCGGCTATGGAAGTCTTTGAAGAGCTTATGAAGATCCAAAAAATAATATATATTTCATAATCAAATTACGGTTTATTTCTACGAATTAGAAGCAAAGAATATGATACTAAAATTATTATTTATGCATGTCGTTTGTATCGATTACAAAATATTTATGTAATTTCAGAAAAATATTATTCAACTTTTTTTTTTTTGTTGTGCGAAAAATATTAGTCAAATTAAGAAATCAATTGTTTAAAAAACCAAAAAAAATGTCAAACAAACAAAAATTGACTTGAGTTACAGATTCCGGGTCGAATCAAACCGGGTCGGAATTTAAACCATCGGGTCGGCTCCATCTAAATCTTAAGATCATCTCCCCTTATCTTGTTAATTATCTCTGTACTACGAGCGCAGGAGACACTAAAGTGAGAGAGGAACGGAGAGACGTAGAGATATATCAACAATGGCAACGACGCTTATAGGATCAGGGATTGCTCTAGGGTTTTCTTGTTCCGCAAAGTTCTCTAAGAAAGCTTCTTCGTCTTCTTTGTCGTCCAACCGTAGCTGCATCAAGATGTCAGTTTCGGTAGAAGAGAAGACAAAGAACTTCACTCTTCAGAAATCTGAGGAAGCTTTCAATGCTGCTAAGGTTAGGCTTTTCAATTTCCATGAATACCATTGATGTCCCGTTGCTTTGATTTTGGGGAATTAGATCATTTTTTTGGTTAAATTGATTATCTTTGTGACCCTTAAAAGGAAAATTGCCAACAAGACAAGAATACATGAGACTGAATCACAATCTGAGAAAAAGTTTATGTTTTTTTTTTGGTTTCATTTTGTTCTGATTACTGAAACTGGTTGAATCTTTTGTGTAGAATTTAATGCCTGGAGGTGTGAACTCACCAGTCCGAGCCTTCAAATCAGTCGGTGGACAACCAGTTGTGATGGATTCTGCAAAGGGTTCACGAATACGAGACATTGATGGAAATGAATACATTGACTATGTTGGATCTTGGGGACCAGCTATAATTGGTCATGCTGATGATGAGGTGTGTTTCTTTCCAATTTCGATGATTTCAAGATGGCTGATGATTTAGTATTTGATATAGTTTTGTGTCTAGTGCAGGTTCTTGCAGCTTTGGCTGAGACAATGAAGAAAGGAACAAGCTTTGGTGCTCCTTGTCTCTTAGAGAATGTTCTTGCGGAGATGGTGATTTCAGCTGTTCCAAGCATTGAAATGGTTCGGTTTGTTAACTCGGGTACGGAGGCATGTATGGGCGTGCTACGTCTTGCTCGTGCCTTCACAGGGAAACAAAAGTTCATCAAGTTTGAAGGTTGTTATCATGGTCATGCAAACTCTTTTCTTGTCAAAGCAGGTAGTGGTGTAGCTACTTTGGGTCTACCGGACTCTCCCGGTGTCCCAAAATCAGCTACTTCAGATACTCTAACAGCTCCATACAATGATATTGCTGCTGTTGAGAAGCTTTTTGAGGCAAACAAAGGCGAGATTGCTGCCATCATTCTTGAACCTGTTGTTGGTAACTCGGGTTTCATTACACCTAAACCAGAGTTCATCGATGGAATACGCCAGATTACTAAAGACAATGGTGCTCTTCTTATATTCGATGAAGTCATGACAGGGTTTCGTTTAGCCTATGGTGGAGCTCAAGAATACTTTGGAATTACACCTGATTTAACAACTCTTGGGAAAATCATCGGTGGCGGTCTTCCCGTGGGAGCATACGGTGGAAGACGAGAAATTATGGAAATGGTAAAGCTTCAGCTGTTAGAAATTGAACCGAGCAATATTTGAATTTGCTGCAAGAGAAGGTAACGTCCTGAGTTTTTATCATTCATGTGTTTTTGTAGGTTGCACCCGCAGGACCGATGTATCAAGCTGGTACGCTAAGTGGTAACCCGTTGGCTATGACCGCAGGTATTCACACGCTAAAGCGGTTGAGTCAGCCTGGGACATATGAATACTTGGACAAGATTACAAAAGAGCTTACAAATGGGATACTAGAAGCCGGGAAGAAAACTGGGCATGCGATGTGTGGTGGTTACATAAGCGGGATGTTCGGTTTCTTCTTTACTGAAGGACCCGTCTACGATTTCTCGGACGCCAAGAAGAGTGATACAGAGAAGTTTGGAAAATTTTTCAGAGGAATGTTGGAAGAAGGTGTCTACTTGGCACCTTCTCAATTCGAAGCCGGTTTTACCAGCTTGGCTCACACTTCAGAAGACATCCAATTCACTATCGCAGCAGCCGAGAAGGTTTTAAGTCGAATCTAGAATGCTCTGGAAACTTCCAGAGAACCATGAATGTTTTCTGGCGTGTTCTCATACGAACATATGAGACTTCTTGTGTAGTGAGCTTATAATTATTGGTAGATAGATGGAGAACCGGAGCCCGCTATGCATTATTTAAACCGAGAAATTAACCAGAATTAACCAACACTGGATACAATTTGAAAGTAGATTCAGACTTGAGAGCAGCAATCTCACAAAACTAATCTGTGGTAAGAAAAGTCAAAAGGTCTATGAAGATTTGTTGACTTTTAAAACAGAGCTCTTGCTTATGCGTTAATGGCATACAAATCACATCACGCTGAATAATTCACAATTGTTCTTACCATATAATGCCCCCACTCACATTTTCATCATCGCCACATCATAATTTATAAATCATAGCCACCGGTACAGGTAAGCTGTAAATGCAACATTAGTAGTACCAATGCATGATGAAAGCTGTAAATGAATCATAACGCCCAAGCATCATGCATCATTTATTCATTAAGTCTGAAGTGTGCCTTTCTACAACGTAAGTAGATGCAGTTGATGAAACAAGCAAACAGATCTGCTCTTGCGTAACAGCTCTGTTCTTGCGTGTCTGTGAAGACAAAAACAGCTGGAAACGAAAGATAACTGTAATATTTACTTTCTTTCTCAATTTAACCCCTTGGTTTCAAAATCAACTAAGTCAAGAAAATATCTATTGGTTTGTATTTAAGAAACGAGGCTCTTTCTCAAACTTCCTTGCTCATTACCAAAGAGAGAGAGAGAGGGAGTTAGGGTTTCTGAAAACACGGTGACTATGTTGTAACCTCTTCTTGTCCTTAAATTAGCTATTTATTGCTTGTTAGATCTGTTGGAAAGGTTGTATCTTTTTGGTTCTATGTTTAATGGATCTCAAAATACTACTCACTGCTTTTTCCATCTTTTTGGTGATTTCAAAAACATGGATTTGTTGCTTCTCTGTCTGAATGTGAAGATATATGCTTCATTTTTCATCTTTGTTTGTCTGTTCTTTTTTCAATACCCTGTTGGGTTTGTGTTAGATAGTGATAATTTTCCTCTCTTTTCTGTTATCAAGATGGAAACTGTGGCCTCAAATACTTGATGGATATGTTAAAAAATAGTTCACTGACTTTCACTGTAATTGAAGAAACATATTTCATCCTTGGTTTATCTAATTTCGGACATCTGTTACAACTCATTGTTGGAGACATATATAACCTAGAATCTCGAAAATTCCTGACCTTCTTGGCTTAGATTTGCTTATTTACTATAATGCTTCTGAAATAGTGAAACAGGTACCATTGATTCTTTGAAGAATCAGGCCAGGTTAGGACGAACAAGGATAGCGCATCTACAAAGTTAAGCTTCCGTATTCAGTTTCATTTTTTGTTCTTCACAACTCTGTAGATGCTCTTCTCTTGTTCTGTTTTAATCCGACCTAAGACGACCAAGAAAGTCTGATATACTGTCCATCCAACAGAGAAAGTTTGACTAGTTTCCTTCCCAAAGTTAAGCTTTTGTAATTTTAGTTGCATTTTTCTTACTTCACATCTTTGCTTCTAGCTGTTGTTTTGATGGATATTTTCTAGTTGTAACCTGATCAAACCGACTGAGCTGCTTTTCATTGTCACAAAGAATGAAGAGGAATCATCCTGATGAAAGCTGTGAAGATGTTTTGGAAAACAAGTTATACGAAGTGAACGACTTTTAGGTTTTTATGTTATATAGTTGAACAAGTTTCCTCTTCATGTTTTGTGACAACAAGACGTAGCTCAGGCTACAGTTGAGTGGTTAATAGCTAAAACTTGATTATGAGCTTATGCTCTACTTCAGCATGAAAATTGGATTCGCACAATCTTTCTTATTAAACACTTTTACTCGAAAGTTGTCGATATTAAGATGAAGATTACCACAAGTTTCTTAATAGTTTGGGACAGAATTGAGAAATATAATTATTGGAAATATTCGAAATTGGAAAGGCCTAGTTATAAGGAAGTGATCCAGTATAAAAATATTTGCCCCACTGAGTATATAAAATGCTTCTGTTTTATTATCAAAAGAAAATGTATACTCCTTAGATTGATATACCAATATTATCCCGTATTTAAACATTTATGAATTTTCTGAAATTTCTTTTTGTTATATCAAAAGACAAACACTCCGTCAATTCTCAAGTATATCTAATATTCTTTTTCATGCGAGTTAGAAATTTTTGATCGTATATATTGATATGATACCCTTGAAATAAACAGCAAATAAAAATATATTAACTAATTTTTTTAAAAAGGCAGAATCATAATGGATATTTTAAATAGTTTGCGTTAAATCAGAAAATAGGAAATATACATATCCCCAATATAGGTAATTACATAAAATTTAAAAAGAAGTAGATAATTTTATTCCGGAAAAACATATATATATAACATCCGAAAATGCATATAGATAATCCGGAAACCTAATTCTCTACTTCGCACACTTGATAAACTCAGAAAAATACGACAGCGTAACGGGTACACGTGGTGGTTGGTATATCAAGTCGGGGGTAAAGTCAACATTGCATGGTCAACGTATTTTTTTTATTCATGCGGGAGAGGACTGCTTGACGTTTTTAGGGGTTTGTCCTTCTTCAATCTCAGCCCTTCGATCATTGCCGCAGGTACACTTGTTGGCTTGACGAACGACTGCAATTGGTGCTGGCTCAGGGGATGATACTGTGCCTAGCTTCAGCATATCGAGGGTCACCTCTGGTAACTTAGCAGCTTCTACTTCTTTCTCTCCTAGATGCGACGACGTTTTACAGTATTTGTAGACGACGAAGAGTATCATTTGGAGTGCACCGAGAGCAAAACCAATCACATTTGGGAACTGCAGAAAAAAACATAAATATTTTATTTAGTGGCAAATAACAAGATAAATTATTTAATATTCTCACTTTCCAATGAAATAAAGTAAAGTTTATGGCAAACTTGTGCGGCATCGATAGAAGTTACGTACAAAATATAATTTCTGTGTAACAAATAAAGATAAAAAGAACTTAATATCTAATAAATTTCTTTTGCAAAAGCAAAATCTTTTAATGTTTCTGTGGAACATATATAAAGCGAGTCTCTTTATAATTTGTTTTATAATTTTAATCGTAAAGGACAATACCAAACAAAAGGGTTTTGCTTTCTTTACTTGTTTATCTTTTGCCAATCCATATCTCTTTTTATATATGAATCTATGATTAGAACCTCAAAGTCTCAGGTACATTAGAAACAAAAGCACCCATGCACTTCATGTAATATACATTATGGTAATGATAAACTTATGATTATGATGCTTCAAGACATGATAATCATGTTAAAACATATATATCACTTTTTCTTATAACCAAAAAAATCAGTTTTTTGAACTTTACGTTTTTCAGTATATGTGACCTGCTATATTGACTACAGTGGTTCGTAAATTTCAAAATTGAGTATGTGTGTTTACATGTATCTAGACGGTATATATATAGATCTATTCAAATTAACATGTATACGTGCAATTATTCGTACAGATGAATATATAAATAAATACATAATTAGAGAGAGATGAAATGGCTTACAGCAATATAGATGTCCTTGAGAGAAAGACCATAAAGGAGCCATATGACAGCACTGATTGTAAGGGTTAAGGATAAGCTAAAGGGCATGTACTCCACACTCCTTGTCTTTATTACCGTCCTCTACATTTTAAACAAAAATATATGTTAATCATTGAAACTAAATCATAGTTTAATCTCTTAATTAATTAGCGCTTTCGAAGTACTTACGATTATGCTTAGAGGAGCAGCGAAAACACAAACAGAGAATCCGACACAGATACCTCCGATAATCTTAGCACGTGTGGCTCCTTTTACCAAGAATTGGCAAATAAGGAGAATGAGACAGAATCCTCCAAAGTTCATAAGAAGTAATACCTTCACTGTCAACATCTGCATCCATTAAGAAATGTTTAGCGACTTCATTTGATTTTTTAACCACATGCGTATTTACATATGAACTGAGGGTTTTTTTATACCCGAGCTGGCTTGGTAGCGTAGACAAGGAACATAGAGATGTAGATAGTTTCGATGAAGCATCCAAAGGCGTTAATGGTGACGAGGAGGAAGACATCTTTCTTCTGTGTCGCATAGTAAAGCCAAAGCGTCGCACTGAAGAGCGCCACAACATAAGGAATAGACTGAAACCCTTCTGTTGTCTTCTTCTTCCAAATCCTATAGAATGTTGGCCTGCATGCGTCCAAAAAAATCTGAATATTAATTACTCAATTATAACGGAGAATATATTGATGTAACGTAGTCATATGTATTAACATATATATAATATATACTGATTTTTTACATATTACTTACACAGGAGAGAGGAACACGGCGAAGGAGATGAGATTGCCTGAAAATTATACAAGAAGATAGCAAAATATGCTATTAGTAAATCGATATTAAATCTCTAGAATTTAGATTAGGGTTGCAGAACTTGATCAAAAATATCCATAACGTTAGTATCATACCGAGCAAGCCAAAGACAAAGGCCCATGTGTTTTCAGTGTTGAGGAGAGTCATGATTTTCTTTTGGTGTATAAAATTTGTTTAGGGATTTTTTAGGAGGAAGAAGAAGAGAGATAGCACTAATTAGCTAGATAGCCAAAGACAAACACTTGTAAGTGTTTCTCTTAATATAAAAGCTTATGGCACGAGCTTAGTGTTTCGGGGACTTCGCGTATATATAGGGGTTAGGGCTAAAGAGAGGAATGGGGTTTATGTGGGAGAGATAGAAAAAGGAGAAATGTTGTGTGAAAAATAATAATATTTTTAATATTTTTGAAAAAAAAAGCTAGTTGTGGAACAAATAAAAGACCTACAACAATAATTCACACGCTAAACGCCTAAACCATTACCAAATTATATACATTTTGACGTACAGAAAACAATTCCGTTACCAAAATAACCTTTTTTGGGTTTTGGCTTGGCTTAAGAGATAATACATAATTAGCTATATTCATAATGCTTGTCAAACTCAGTTTAGGCAAGCTCTTTTTTTGAGGATTATGTCTAGATTCTACCTATGCATCCATATATAAACCATGTAGTATGATTGAAAAACTGGAGAATGACATAAATAATGACCTAATTATTGTACGATTTTGTGGTTTTTGACCAATCCTCTTACCTATTTACATAGCATATTAAATATTTTCTGTTATTCGGTAACTTTGCGGTCGGTTGATATTTGTTTTCGTAATGATTATGTCATTTAATTTATTCTACATATTTAGGTTATTTTTACGCATACGTCATTTCGTAGAGTTACTAATTTAAACCAACCTAGTAATTACAAATGATCAAAATGAATGATTATATACTTTGCAGAAATTTTTTTGGCATGTAGTGGAAAATTATATTTCATAAGTTTTATGTGCGTTTAATTATATATGAATGTACAACTAATATAAATATGTATATAAATAAATACACTATATAGATTAATACAATGTTATGAATTCCGCTAGTTGTTCTCTATCATTAAAATATTAAGACACTCTGGACTTTGCTTTAGATATTTCTAATTAAAGAAGTGAGATTTGAAAAGTTCTCACTACATTTACGTTACTAAGCAAATTAGTTCACGTGACACTGTATGTCAAATATTATGCCGTTTTCACTTTAGCTCTTTTTAATCCTGATATTCATGTTTCTTTATGTAAAAAAAAAATAATTAGCCGTTTCTCAATCATTATTATTTTGTCCGTACCATCGGAATAAATAACAGAATCTTTCTTTGAATCACACATATGTAGGAGCTCATAGTTCTTTTTTTTTTTGTTGCTGTTGTTGAATGTACGTATGGTAAATTTTTGTCAAAGTATTCTCTATTAAAATCCTTAAGTTCGTATTTTATTTCATAGTTAAATAATTTTTTAATCTATTCAAATCTTTTTGAATTAAGAGAAAGTAAAACTCTTTGACGATTTTTTATTATTATATAAAAGAACCTGATGGGTGTATAAATACTATAGACACAGGGACATTAAAGTTTAAATCATTTACAAAACTATAGTTATATACTTCTCCTAGTACACATTTGAGATATTTAGCTAAAAATGAAACTTAGAGACTAAATCGTCTTGATAAATACCTTAAATAACCCAATCATTAGCTTAATGAAATCAAATTACTAGTTTTACTGCATCAATATATTGATGTCTCACATGGTTACCATTCTGTAAAGTGTTCAGGTTTTAGCTAGGGTAGTTCAATTTATAGAGAGCGCTATGATAGTTCAATTAGGCTAGCGTACACTCTTTCTTATTTGTTAATTTTGAACTTGTGATATGATATTTTTTCCCTTCAAAACAACCATTATTAGATTAGTTGTTCAATGATGTAATCATCTATAGACCTAAAATAATAGCATATCTTTTATTACATGTGCATAATTTACTCTATAGACATGGTGATTCGTTGAAGTTGTACCTAATCTGAGAGGCAATAAATGAATCCATTTATATCAATAAACAAGTAAGATAAATTAATTAAATGTGAATCACAATTTCTATTGTAATAAATATGCAATTTCTTGTAACTAATTATGCCTTTTTCGGATCCCATTTTACTTTATTTTAATGTTCTCTTTCAGTAAATAGTTTGACATGAAAGCTTAAAATGAAATCTTATGTCGGGAAACAAAAAAAGTAAAATCATTTTCATTACGTCAGGCCTCTCCGATGCGTGTGGACGTCACGCGCGCATTAGAGGTAGAAAGCTATGTTATTGTTAGCGTTACAAGTGGCAAACTTTAGGCAGTGGCAATTATACGTATAAACCTTTTCCTGTTTTGCCACTAGATAGATGTACGTTACCACCTTTGCTTTGTCGTACGTGTACATTCCACATATAAGGAAAGTATTTTTGATCGCATTTGTTTTAACGTTCCCAAGTCAAAAACATTTGATCATTGCCAAAGTGGTATGAATGTCCGAATCAACATAAATGGCTGATTAGTTTAGTTTTTAAGCGTTTGATTAATTAATTTAAGCATTTTATTAATTGGTTTATGTGATTTTTTTTTTTTGTTTTAATATCTATTGGACATGAATCCAATAATGATATAACGATGAGACTAATACAAACTATTCGACTATATGTTTCGATTGATGCTATAATTATAATTTTTTTAATTAATTTTATTAATAAATAAGGAATTAATTAAAAAAACAAAAAAAAACACATTCGTAACTTAAGAATAATATGTATCAGAATTAGTCTTAAGCAGTTTTTGGTATTCGAATTAACACCTCAGTGAATTTTTACACATCCTATATACATTATAATATTATTATTAGAAATCTATCTCGGATTGTTTATTCATTATCCGAGACCAATTTTATACCGAATTAAACATATACATGGTAATTTTGGAACACCGGTGCAACATTTTCGAATATTAAATGTTTAAATAAAAAATAAGATTACATGATTTGGCCGAAAATCAAAAATAGTTTCAAAATAGAGAACAGATTATAGTTTTGAGTTACGTCGAATACATAAAGTAATATATAAAATCGTAATATTAGTTTCCAAATGAGGAAGTTGTTGAATTTTCTATAAAATTTATATCATGAACTAATATACCGGAAGTTAGGTTGCACCGATCATGAACACTCGAGTTTTTTCACTTTTTATCGACAGAAAAGAAATGATCATTGTAAAACGATCAAACAAAAAATAAACACCATTATATTTTATATTTTTGTACATACGATATTTGTTTCTATCAGAGTAGACGCCATGCGGTTTCTGATATTATAATTAACACTTAAATGATAATTTAACATACATAGTAATAATAATAGGTACAAATTTATTATTAAATGCATTAAATTGATTGAGCCACTAAACAGCTATTTCTAATCCGACTTTTATTTCATTTGAAATATATGCGTTTCGAGATTTTTTTTTTTTTGATTATCTGCATATGTTTAGTCCGATTAGAGTTTTTTTCAATAAGTAAATCTATTTTAAGTTTAACAGAATTTTAAAGATGACTATGATTTTTTTTTTGTCAACGATGACTATGTTTTTATTTTGGTAAATTTCATCTACTCGCATGTGTTTTTTAATTGAAGAAATAAAATAACCCAAATTATGATTTGATCATATTGCTTTAATATTTGTTTGGTTTGATGGTTCAGTTTAATCCAATTGGAGGCTTGTAATTTGGGTTTATTGTTTATTTGCTAAATTATTTGAGATTAGGTTTATTCTGAGGTCAAGACCACTTTTTCTTTGTTAAGGATTTAGTTGAAGATAAATCACTTAACATATTATGCTTTTATATAAAACCCAAATGACATATATCTAGTGTGACCTCTATATATTATTGTTTAGTTTTTTATGGCTTAACATATATTAATATTTAAGGTTAAATATATTAGTTTTCTTCAATAGTAGTCACTGACTCACTGTGACGACAAAGAAATAAGATTTTCCTAGATGTTATATCTAATTATCTCACGTTCCCACTACAAACAATAATTGACAACAATTATTCCGTTATTTCTGTAAAAATATTGTTTATTCGTTTTAGAGAAAGCTAAAAACAAATTCTTATTTGTCTTTTCCTTTCTGTGGTTAACCACCTGAGTCACCAGACTCGAAACAAATCTCATAGCTAAGTCTTCAATCATAGTAATCAACTAATCATATTATATAGAATTATATATATCCATATGAAAGTAAATCTTATTAAACTTCTAACCGGTGACATATAAAATGGGTGGAGAAGCACACCAAATTTTCTTTCTTCCGCAAACTTGTTTTTCTTGACACCCAAAATATAGAGAAAAAAACTATTTTTTTTTCAACAAAAACAAAAACTATTTTAAGGTGTAATAAATAGGTTGTCACTTTTCTACAACACTAAATCAATTACTTAAAAATAAAACCGCTCACTACAAAAATACATAACATATTCTGATGACCATTTTCGACGAAATTGGTGGTTGAAAAATTTCCGACCGTTTTCCGACCAGTTTTTGATGGAACATAAAATCGTCATAAATATATGAAAATTTTCGTCGAAACATATTTCGTCGTAAACATGTACGATATTCCGACGGATTGATTTCGTCGAAACTTCCTCAAAAAAATAGTCGGGAATTTGTCGGAATTAATTAGCTTAATACGTGAAAAATGAACACAGTTCCAACGATTATCCGATCAACGTCGTTGACGAATTCCGAAGAATTTTCGACCGCAGTAGTCGGAAAATCTTAGATGTTGCACGTAATTCATCATGTCTTTTTCGACGATTTTACGACGACTATTTACGTCAGAAACTTGTGTTATATATACTCCACCAATCCTCAGTTCCACGAGACTTAAATTAAGGAGAAAAAATGTCTTCTCATAATATTTACAAAGTTAAAGAGTGGATGTACAAACGTTTAGATGAAGTTACGGGGGAAATGCGGCGTGAATACAACAAATGATTATCGAAATTCATGCGGTTTACATCTAATCAAGAGATGACGCGTACATAAGGTATTATGGCTTGTCCTTGTGTCAAATGAGGTTATGATCATTTTTTAGACGAGGAGATTGTTTGGAATCACTTATATTGGGAAAGTTTTACACCAGGATACTATATATGATTTTCGCATAAAGAGGAAGGAGGATTTTAGATCTGGGCCGAGTAGTAGTCATAGTAGAAGGGGTGAACGGAGAAGACAGAAAAACGATAGTATTGAGGATGATGGTAGTACTACTCATAGGGAAGAAGATAATGTAGTGCAAATGGTTAGAGATGAGTTCCAGGAGACAATATAAAGTAGCAATGTTGATGAGGAACCCAACTTAGAAGCGAGACGATTTTTCGAAATATTAAATGCTGCAAAGAATCCCATTTATCTAGGATGCAAAGAGGGTCATTGACCGTTATAAGCGTCAACACGGATGATGAACATTAAAACATACTATAATTTAAGTTAGGATTGCGTCGATGCCTGGGCTGATCTTTTCAAAGATTATCTACCGAAATATAATTTAGCACCTGCTTCATACAATGCTATACAAAAATTGGTATCCAATCTTGGGTTACCATTTCAAATGATTGACGTTTGTAGGGATAATTTTATGATTTTCTGGAGAAAAACTGCAAATTTGTTACAATGTCGTTTCTGTGAGGCTAAAAGATTTCAGATGATGAGTGCGAGAAACAAAATACCATATCAACATATTTGGTATTTGCCTTTAGCTGTTAGGCTAAAGAGGTTGTATTAGTCAAAGAGAACATTGGCGGCGATGAAATGACACGTAAAACATGCATTTACAGGAGAAATTTCACATCCTTCTAATGCACGAGCATGAAAACATTTTTGTTCACTATATCCAGATTTTACAAATGAGACGAGAAATGTATATTTAACATTATGCAATGATTGTTTCAATCCGTTTGGGAAGTCTAGTAGGAAGCTAAACATTTTCCAATCGTCCGCTCCTGCAAACGTTTGAGAAAACAAACTTTTGATTTAGAGCATTATGAAACTAGTTTTTATGATTCATGTTAAAGCGTTAAACCGTCCGCAAATGTGATGCAGATGATTGCGAAAAAATACATCAAACTCTAAATCAAAGAAATTCAATTTATGTCCACATTTTTTTCTATTTTCCGTTAAATAACTATTGGGTTCCAATAAATTAACCTCTTATTTCGACTGAATATCATACCAACAAAATTAGTATCATTATATATATATATATATATATATATCCGAATTAATGGTAAACCAACTTAGATTTATATTATATTTTATTTTTGGTTTCCGTTACATAATTTTACTTATTTCTTATGTTTACTATCATTTAAAAAAATTGTATAATTAATTTGACCTCTGAGTCGCCAACTTATGCTTCATGAATGTACACAACACATGCATATGCATAGATGTATGATTTATATGCAAAAATTAAGTAAAATAAAAAAAATCGTAGTCCCATAATTGGTTACGTTTCAAAATTCCAACCTCTTCCACCATCCAAGCACCACTTGGAAAGTTCATACAACTTGAGCCATTGCTTTAAAGAAAGGTCACACACCACATTTTCCTTTTAAATTCTTTTTAAATTCTAAGAAAATTCATGGCGATATTTAGAATTGTTATTATTTGTGATGATAGATATTCTGCTACATTAAAAAATATAGTGGACTAGTCCTCATCTAATAATATCTTTCAAATTTTCCAAATCACGTGTATATAAAAAAACATATATTACAAGGAAAATAACGACCATAAAGAAAATTTAAGTACAAGAAATAGAAAATTGTGTTATTTATTTTTGAGAAATTTCATAAAATTGTTTTTTTAAACCAAAACTACCACACGTTAAAATAAGAAAAAGGACCACAAAAATAAAATTTACGATGGTTTCTGAAAGAAACATGTAACCTTAACTACACATACCAATATAAGCATGGGAACGATAACTATCCTAAGCTTTTAATATTTCTTGTTTTATTTATTAATTAATTAAAAACTTAACTGAAAAAATGGGAAAATTAAGAGCAACCCCAACTGTAAAAAAAAGATTGGAACGACTTTAATAAACCACTACGTTTTTTAAAAGAAAATACCACAGAACAAATTTAAGAAGGCGATTAATTAGTAAGATATATGAAGTCTTTCTAAATAGAAAAGCATTTTAAAGTTTTTTTCAACCCCTATTAAAATTTAAAAAATTTCTAATCACTTTGCTAAAAAATGTTGCGGTATTTTTTTGGTTTAACGTCGTTGTAGTATTTTTTTATATTTAAACATACTTTGTTAAAGTATTTTTTGTGTATTCTTAAGAAAAATTTAGTGCATCCATTTGACACTGAACATGTGTATTGTAAAAGCAACCACGTAATGAACATACGATTAACCCATCGTTTTATCAAACCGCCACGATGGCCAAAACAATCATATAATTATGTGACACATCTGATTTCTTGTCATGTTAATGTCAAAAATTCACATAAATTAAGTGAGTAATAACTGGGGTAATGACTAACGAGGTAAGTAACACTTTTGAAGACAATTTGCCCTTGATATATACTAATTAGTAACTAGCATTCTCAAATTTGAGGTGAGAAAAATATACCGTTCACAAGTGATAAAATTTCATGTTGCTACGTATTATTCATCACGAGTTTTTTACAAATTTTGAGAAAGTCACATAAGTTTTTAGAAATTTTCACAAATTTTACAAAATTTTTACGGGTTTACCGTGCAGAAACATTATTCATCTTTCTCATTTGAATGGTCACTTTTGGTTTCCATATCTAACCTCTAAATAGTAAAATTTAAATCTTAATGCCGAACATCCTTAATCCTATTTAGTAATCACTGGCTTAAGCGTTTCGTCATAAAACTGTAAATCTTAACACCAAATTCACCACTATTTGAACCTCGTCAAAATTTGATGATGCTAAACGAGGCCACCTCTCATTTGTCTTGGGCGCAAGAGTTCCTCCAAAAAATATATCGCAAGAGAGAAACGTGAATAAAAGTATTTGCGCTAATTTTATTTTCTTGTAGCTCCATATATATATCAGCAAAAACCTTATGAGCAATATCCTTATAATTTTAGCTTTGAAGAGTCCTCGAAAAGCATATATGGGACTAAGTGTGGCCTGAGTAGCCTTAATTCTTTTTCTTTCGTGAAAACTCATACGATTAGTTTTCGACGATCTCAAATATCAAACGAATATTTCGATAACCAAAATTACGGATGAATAATATTGTAAATATATATCATTATCTGTTTACATATTCCTTAAAAATTACTCTTTTTAATAGCAGTTTAGTTGCTTAACTATAAGTATGATAAATAAGATTAGTTTGTCACTGATAACTAAAAGATTTTAGTTTTGATAGTTTAAATGTTAAAGTTTAATTAGTGTCTATAATTATTTTCAGAATTTGCTCCCTTTTGATTTTTATTCTCCTCTAATTTTCATGACTCATATTTTTTATTAACCCATCGATAAAACAACCATTTGAGCCGTCAGACACAATAGTGATTTAAATATATTAGTTATATTTTTTTATAAAACTCAGAAATATTAGGTTTCCGATTAAAAAAGTAATTAAATTCTTAGCGTTTGAGTTCGTAAATTTTAGAGGAATTTTTCAAAACAAGATATTATCAGCTCTTTATACTAGTTTTCTTGAAGATTTTTTTTCTACGAGATTAAGTCCTCTTTGTCACTTTTTTCCCTCTAATAAAGACAGAAGAATTCGAGTGGCAGAAAAATATTAACTGAATAAAGAAAATAATTATAATTAAAATAAAATAAAAAAAAAAAAAAAGCAAAAGAAGAGGAGAGGAGACACAACAAAAAATGTGGCTCTTCTATTGTAAGTAGTTGCTCTCAGCCTCCTTCATCTAATCTCCTTCTTGCCATATTTCCCCCCTTCGGTATATTTCTATATCTTTTCATTTTTTTAATAAAAAATTTATCAATCAGCTGAAATTATATTCATATGAAGTTACATACATAAATGGCATCGATATTGTTTGTGTTTATAACACTATTTGAATTCTGAAATTTAATCCTTAGTTATCACTTTATAAGGTTATTCAGGCATACACCAAAAGTTTGGATCATAATTACGTAAATGATTGAACATATAAAATATATTTTTCTGAAAGAAAAAATGATTGTCACCTACACGAAGTATAATTCAGCACATGACCATATATAGATAACATGAAATATTGAGTTTTCATGATGACACGAAGGAACTAACATAAGTTATGTAACTAATACCATAATCATCATTCATAATCTTTCGATTTGACCCGATATTTTTTTTTTTTGAATACTAGTATTAAAATAAGTCTAAAAGACGAAACCGCCGAAAAAATGTAAAATCCAACTAATCCAATTGATTTACATATAAAGTTTTTGCAGTAGACATAAAACAATAAAAAAGTAATTGATTAAATTGATTAAATTGCATGCTATAAAATAAATAATTGTTTCAACCACCCACGAATCATTTACTAATTTGAAAGTCAATTGGTAATTAACCAAAATATTGAGATTGTTGAAGGCTAACCGTATGAGTCCGCACCAAGGAAAAACCAAATTGTTTTGACTGTTTTATTTTCTAGCTTTTGTATTGACTGTTTTTACTATATATTGACTCGGGAAAAAAAATCGTTTTTATTTTAATTTTATTAGAAAAGTCATATATATAATTAACCATGGATTACATCACTGTTTCGATAAATGATTTGCTACTTATCATTCAGAGAGTCGAACACTCGACTCGTGAAGATGGAAGATAAAAGTAGACATTGATTCAGATTGACCAAACGTAAATCATAGATGAATTAACATTTCAATTTTATGGATAGAATTACAAGAAACACTAAAATTCCATTAATTTGTTATGATGATGTCATGATTGATTTTTACTCGAAACTTTTTGGCAAATCATGGCTAACCATGTCCATCGTGACTCGTGATGTGCGAGTTCTTTTCATGCAAAAAATATGTTTTATAAGATACGAAAATGAAAAGGAAAATAAGAAATTATCAAACAAAGAAGGAAAACAAACATCCATGAAGATAGCGATCACGTCGGCTTTATCTAGAGGTCTAATAAAAAGAGAAAGATTAAAAGAGAGATTGGAGAGGATATGATATGATTGGCCAAGTTTGTTATTGCCACTTAAATAAAATGCATTATTTATTTATTTGTAAAAATGAGTTGTGTCAAGTTTCTTCTTCTTTTCATGCCGCCCCTAACCTTATTTATAACGTCGGGTATGAAAATTCAGTTGATTTTACTGCCTTGCGAAAATTTGATATTTTTGAATAAAATCAGTAATTACTACCACGAATTGTTATGACTCTTTTATATTCCTTTTTTTTTCCGTTAAAGCTAGCTTTTATATCAGGAGTATTATTTTTTGCTATACACACTGTGCGAACGAAAACCTAAATTCAAACTGTGAGAAGATTTATTTGCACTGATTGTTGTTACCATTTAATTTCCCTTAACTAAACTAGAAATTTGATTGATAACCTATAATTAGTTAAAAATGTTCGCACAGAAACAAAAAAAAGAGTTAAAAATGATGAAATAACATAAGTTCCAGAACCACATGTTTAACCAAATTTTTAGGAACAGTCTATATTGAGTCATTAACTTCTTAATTTCACTAAAACCACAAAAAAAACTTCTTAATTTCGTAAGTTGAATGAACCACATGTTTTACCAAAATTTTTGGGAACGGTCTATATTGAGTCATTAACTTCTTAATTTCACTAAAACCACAAAAAAATCTTTAATTTCGTAATGACTGACATAAATTTCAAAGAACACTACAAAAAAACTGACGATTTGCGAAAGAAATTTGCGATGGCTAACCGCCGTCGCAAATTGCGATGAAATCTTGTTGAATTCGCGATGACATTGCGAGGGAAACAAATACTGTCGCAGATTTGCGACGACATCTTCCGTCGCAACTTTGCGACGGATTTGCGATAAATCTTGCGACGCAAATGCGATGATCAGTTTCGTCCCTCGCAATTTCATAGCAAATTTGCGATGAGCTTGCGATGAGATATATTAGTAGCTAATTTGGGATGAATCTGCGATGATCACTTATTGTCCCTCGCAAATTCATAGCAAATTTGGGAGGAGGTTGCAATGGAAGATATTAGTAGCTAATTTGCGACGCATTTGCGAGGTTTGTCGAGTAGATAAAAAGTAGGTGGAGCACGTTTTAAATGATAAGTACCTAACAATATGCGAGAAACCATTCCGTCGCAAATATGTCGCAGGCCATCGCAAATATGTCGCAAATTCGTAGCAAAGTTGTAGCATATTCGTCACAAATATTTTTCCGTAGCTATTCCATCGCAGTTTTCCATATCAATGCCGTCGCAAATTTTTCCAATCTCTATAAATAGCCAGACGGATTTTGTGAGTTTCACAACAATTCAAACACTTATTCAACATTTGAGATAGAAAAAAAAAAAAAACAGAATCTGAGTGTGAGTAAAAAAATGGCGTCTGAGCATGAAGTATATGCATTACGAAAGTAGATGTATAATCGAAAAGATCCGGAGGCGAAGGAAGAGTATCGTGTCGGGTTGCATTCATCCAGGCCACTAACAACCCATTTGCGAGCGTGTAACATATTCTGTCCTTGTAGAGCGTGCGAACACTCAATATTTGGAAATTGATATTGTGAAGACGCATCTGTATCATAGAGGATTTATGCCGAACTATTATGTCTGGTTTTCACATGGAGAGGGTTTTAGTCTTGGTGCAGGAAGTAGTAATAGGGGTGATGGTGTTGATCAACCAAGTTATAATGCTAATTATAACTACGGCCAAAACATGTTTGAAAATTATGAAGAGTATCAACAAGAAAATAGGTATCATGATATGGTTACAGATGCATTTCATGAATCTATTCCTGCATTTGTTGATGATACTAAGAAAGAACCTAACGTTGAAGCACAACAATTTTATGATATGTTAGACTCTGCAAATCAACCTATCTATGAGGGGTGTAGAGAGGGGTTATCTAAACTGTCACTGACGTCTAGGATGATGACAATTAAAAATGATAATAACCTAACTGAGAATTGCATGGATGAATGGGGTGAATTATTTAAAGAGTATTTGCCAGAAGATAATATTTCCGCTGAGAGTTACTACGACATACAGAAATTGATGATGTGGTTATCTGTGATAAAAGTGAATCCGAGAGGTCGACTAGTCAGAGAAGTTGATGATGTGGCTTTGCAACAAGAAAGATCAGCAGAAGTCTCCGTAGTAATCGAATCAACAGAAGATATATTACATATTGATCCACAAAACAGAGAAGTAGAAGAGATGATCATGGATGAGACAGGTAAAGATCCGGAATGTGACGAGTTCGAGGAGACAAATGACGGAGAAAAAACTGATGGCGATAGTGAAAACTCCTATGTATCTGAAAATGAATCTGATTAAATATTTGTATGTTTGTAGATGTTTCATGTGTTATTTGTAGATTACAATGTTTTTTTTTTTTCACTGATTTTGCGAGGGAACTGCTACGGATCCGTCGCAGTTCCGTAGCAAGATTTATAGAAATATTTTTAGATTACAATGTTTTTTTTGTTTTTTTTCACTGATTTTATGAGGCAACTGCTACGGATCCGTCGCAGATCCGTAGCAAAATATATAGAAATATTTGAAGATTACAATGTTTTTTGTTGTTTTTTTCACTGATTTTTCGAGAGAACTGCTACGGATCCGTCGCAGATCCGTAGCAAAATATATAGAAATATTTGTAGATTACAATGTTTTTTGTTGTTTTTTTTTCACAGATTTTGCGAGGGAACTGCTACGGATCCGTCGCAATTCCGTAGCAAAATATATAGAAATATTTGCGAGGGAATTGCGAGGGATCCCTCGCAACTCCGTTGCAAGTTCTAATTTTTTTTGTTTCGCGGTTACAAAATTTTTTAATTATTTGGAAAGAATATTGCGACGGAGTTGCGAGGGATCCCTCGCAAAATAAGAACCGAAACCCTAATTCTGCGACGGAGTTGCGATGGATATGCGACGGTAGGGTATTTTTATTACCCTTCTTCCCCCAGCCGTTTCTCGAAACTTAAACGTAAAAAAAAAAAACTTCGCCTCGCTGAAACGCCGTTCATCTCACACCTCTCTGGCCGCCGCCGTTCTCTCTGGCCATCTCTCTCGCCGCGGATTCAAGAGCCCTCTCCGCCGCTGCCGTTGATTCTCTCCCTCTCCCCTGCCGCCGTTTCTTTTTCTCTCCTTCGCATGCCGTTCGTTTTCTCACAGCCCACCGCCGCTGCGTCGTTCATCTCACACTTCACGGTAACAGCTAATTTTGTCATGTTAATCGCTATATTGTGAATTTAGGAAGAAGAAACTAAGGTGAATTTTATTGTTAAATTAGGTTGAATTTTTGATGAAATTGTTAGATTTTTAGATTAGGTGTTATAATTTGTTAAATTATACTTGATGAATTTGTTATAATTTTAGATTTATTTGTTAAATTAAGTGTTATTGATTGGAATTAATTTGTTAAATTAAGTGTTATATTTGATTAGGTTTTGGATTTGTTATTATTAAATTTTTGATTGGAATTTTTATTTGTTAAATTAGGTGTTATTGATTAGGATTTAATTTGAAAATTTTAGGATTTTAGATCTTAGGATTTGAAAATGATTTTTTCATGAATTTAAAAATTTGAGAATTTGCGAATTTGCAAATTTTTAAATTTTAAAATAGTTTTTAAGATTTGAAAATGATTTTTTCCATGAATTTGAGAATTATTATAATTTATTCATGTGTTTTATGATTTTAGATTTTAGGATTTGAATATGATTTTTTCATGAATTTAAAATTTTTAGAATTTGCGAATTTGAGAATTTTTAAATTTTAGAACAGTTTTTAGGATTTGAAAATGATTAATTAATTACAAGTTTTATTAATTAAAAAGTTTAGATTTGTAATTTTAGTTTTATTACTTGTTTTTCATTTTTTTTTTCACATGTCCGGATATTCTAACGATTATACTCGCTATCTTTCGAGAGGGTGGATCAACGTCTCCTGGCGAGTTTACTTCACACAATCGCATGCATCATCATTCACCGCCTCATATTTCCTCCAGACCCGCAAACCGACACCATCTCCATCTCACAGCCACAATGGCCGAGCATGATCAGTCATAGCGCTTCTTGATCAGCCGATCCGTACCTGCATCGCCGTCTGAGGGACTTTATGGTCTTTTATTTTTTAACTTTTTAATTTTATGTTGTTTAAAACTATATTCATTTTAATTCTCTTTTTAAAAATATTTCAGGTTTAAAGATGACGGATGTGTAAACTGAAGTGCGATCGATCTTGAAAAGACTTGAAAGAACCTCATGCTAATTGGACACAAACTCAGAAAATGTGTCAACGGTGGTATGAGACATTTGTAAGTTTTTAAATTTTATTTATTTCAAAGTCTTTATTGTTATATTTTTATCAACATAACTCTTTTTTTTTTTGTAGCGAATCGCATTACGATGGTTATGAATTTGAGGACAAGTTGAAGGGTCGCATGTGTGACCAGGTGGGACGATGGAAGAGCAAGTGGAAAAAAGAGGCGGCAATCGATGCTGGTGGTTGGATCCGAGTGCAGGAAAGGCCTCGTGGCGTATTTCGGATCCGTGAGTGAGCGGGGAATGCTCGGCGGCCGGCTCTCGATCATGGAGGCGGGTATTATAAGCATCGTTCCGGACAGCTTTCCTTTAAAGCCCGACCACGAAAGATAGTAAGTTTTTTTAAAAGTTATTTAATTTTTTAATTAAATATGATAGTAATTATTTATATACTTAGGCTGGAACCGTGGAGGCGATGCGATTCGGATTTGCTAAGCGGTTCTTGAGCAGAAGCGGAGACCGGATGGATCGTTTGTCGACGGAAATCGGAGCTTCTGATAGCGTCACTTCAGGATGCGAGGCGGCGACTCGATGGTGATGATCCCGAGAAGCTGCATCTCTCTCCGGCCATGAAAACAAAATTTTTCTTGAGGTATGTCTTTAAAATTGTTGTAAATATTTTTAATTATGTTTATAATAAATTACAATTTTCTTTTTAGTTAAAAAAAGAAAGGTGGAATTTGACTGCTTCTTGACCGTCTTCATCTCAATCCAGACAGGATTCGGAAGCTCTTGAGTATCAGTGGCGAATATTATCGCAACTCGAGTCAAAAATGTCTAAGTATGATAAGCTTTTTAGCTACTTGGGCACAAAGGATCCGGAATTGGCAAGACTTTTTCAGAAAGAGTTAGGAGATGACGCCGGTTCTGGTAGCGGAACCGGAACCGGAGCCGGACCATCACAATCTTTTTAGTTATTTTTTTATGTATTAAAAACAAATATTGTATTTTATTTTCTTTTGAATATTAAGAATTTTAATTTTATTTGGATTTTATTATTTATTTTAATTTAATTAGATTTTAATTTTAATTAAAAACGATTGTATATTTAATTATTTTAAATACATCGTAAATCCCTCGCAAACTTGCGACGAACTTGCGACAATAGGAACTTATGCGACAATTATGCGACAAACATTTTGCGAGTGAACTTATTACACGCTAATCCGTCGCTTCGTTGCGACGCATTTGCGAGGTGTTTTTGCTACACTTTTCCGACAAATTTTTTGCGAGTGAAATTGTTACCATTGTCGTCGAATTGCGGCGAGGCGTTTGCGACGAATTAGCTATTGTTTATGTCCGTCGCAAATATTGCGACGACATTGCGACGATTTTAGATTTGCAACCAGTGATTAGCGACGAATAGGTGTGCCTCGCTAATACGTCGCTATACCTGTTTTGCGACGGATTTGCGATGATTTTATCCATCGCAAATCCTTAGTTTTCTTGTAGTGGAATCTACAATTAAATTAAGCATTGACGCCAAAAAAAAAGGTTAGGTTTTGCATTTAATGGTCATGTTATTCCAATTAAATTTTGTCTATAATTAGGTCATTCCGCAGTCGCATTAATTCCAGCCAACATTAATACAAACAGATAAACCTATCAGCATTTGTACAAAATTTGTTTGTGAACAACAACAAAAGTGACAATTTTGAGGATTTTTTTTCTTCTTCTTTCAAAAATGATGATCAATCATAATTTAACGATCAGTTCTCATTCTTATATACTTTCTTCACAAACATTATATTTTCTCAAAATTTAAAATCAAGCCTACTATTTGAAAAAAAAAAACAAAAAGGTTAATCAAATTATATATATATATTCCTTTCTTTACTACACCATTGACTTTTTACTACATCGTACCTATTGACTCTTTTTATGATGACTCGTAGATGTGACCATTGTTATCCGTATACTAATAGATTCCAATGGAATTGAACTTGCTTTGGTGTGGAAACCACATAATTAAGTAGAACCACTAAGTTCAGTAGTTATTTTCTGAATTTACACCAAATTCTAGATACATTCATGATCGATACCGTACGTATAAGTTCTTAATGTTTTCATGAATTACGGTTTTGTAAGAGAAAAAATATTTTGAAAAGTTATATATATTAATACACATTTTGAATTAAATAATTGATTTTATGTGAAGTATAACAGTTGTGTTAAATACTTAAAAGGAAAAAAGGCTTTTGGCTTCTTTTGCTACTCGTTTATGTATTTTCCATTTCACCCTACAAAAAAGTTAATATGTGGCTGCTTCAATTTGAATCCAAATCGATCACAATCATATATGATATAAACCGTCCCAAACTCGTGTCCTATTTGCTATTTGATACCGTTTTCATAGGTGATAGGTAGTATTTGACTGAAATATAATTAATTTAAAAACATTGTATTTTTGCAAAAACTAAAACTAATTTTAAAAGAGATTTATTAATTATTCGTTGGGGATAAGACTTTTACATGTACGTACCAAGTTGGGTTTTTTTAAATCTTATACTTGTTCGCATGATAGACTAATTATTGAACGCTTTATTTGCCTTTCTATGAGTGAACATTCCACTCTTCTTGAAAGATAACAAGATAGATAATATCACAGCTTTGTTTGTTCTTTCCATTCATTTTCTTTTCTCCTTTTTTCTTTTGTTTTTAGTTTCTTTTTTTCTTGTTGTATTACAAGAAGAACATATCTGATTTTTTTTTGCTCTACCCCAAATTTGATGCAACACTTGGCAACTTGGGTAGTTGCATACTTATTTACTCCTCTTTCATAATTTCAAATCTATTTTTTGTGTTTTTGTGCATATAATGATATTGTAACACCCGTATTTCGGAATTGATTTTAAGATTAAATTGGATTGATTTGCGTTTTTGTAAAGTTTGTGGTTGAGTTTTTAATAATTCAAAGATGAGGGATTTGAGTTAAAAATCAGAAATCTTAGAAGGGATTAAAGGTTAGAATTAATCAATCCTAGTAAGCCTTTATCTCAATTTCTATTGGTTGAAAACTAAAAAGAAAAATCCTAAGCCTTAGTTAATAAAATCAACAAGCTACGCCTCCCTCTCTCTTTTGAGAAAGCGCCTCCCTCTTCTCTCCATTCGTCCATTGTTGTGTTTCCTTAAGCTTGAGTTGCATCCATTCCTTCATCATTTTTATTCCTTTCAAAGCTAAGGTGAGTGTGTGACCATGAGATGATGTAATATATGTGATTTTCTGACATTTTTATGTGTGTGTAAATCCAAATTTGGTGATGATCATGGTGTTTTGTGTGTTGATTGGGTGATTAGTATCTTTGTATAATTATGGCATGAATTTTCGTGTTAATTATGTCTAATCTCGTGAGATGGAAAGATCCATTCATTAAGTATTTTTATAATTATGCATCCACTGATATGTGTAAAGAGAAGGTCTAGCTGAGATCACTCATGAGAGGAGTGAAATCTAGAGGTTAAATTTATGTTTTTCTATGATTTGTTCTTGAGTTTCTATGATGATTTTCTTGAGATGATTTCTTCGGATTACTGTTCACGATTATTGTTCACCGTACTGTTATCGTTGTTGAATCTTATAGAACTTCAGATGAGTTTTAAGAATGAATTTTATGTGAAATTTTGGTTTGATTGAAAATATTCTAATTGATTGGTTTAAATTAAAAGAGAATTTAATTTGGTTAAGCGGTTAAGTAACCAAGATTAATTTTAGAAAAATGTTGGTTTAAATCAATTGAATGGATTTAATTAAGTGGTTAGAGTTTGTTAATTAGGAAGTAATAAATAATATTTATAGGAATATAGTTTATTTGTTTTTATAATAATAATAAATTTGGGTGTGGTCCTTTCAAGTTGGTATCACAGCGGAGTTGATTTTAGGATGGCTAAAAGTTTAAATTTGAATTTTTGCGTGGATAAATTTAAATTTGTAAATTTGAATTTTGAGTGGATAAATTTTAATTTTAAATTTTAATTTGTTGTTTGATTTTGAATTTTAAATTTGAATTGGGTGATTGATTGGATTTTTATTGATGAATGACGATTGTTTATAATGTATGTCTCGGACAGTTAGGGTTCCTGTAAAACGGACCGAGAGCTTGTATGATGTATGTTTACTTGATTAGAAGCAGTTTAATAATTTAAGCATGATTTTGCGTTGCATGTTATCTATGAGTGATTTAGATAACGGTTGCAGGAAACTCTAGAATCACCCTCTTCGAGCCTTTAAAGAGATTCTCCGGTAAGTTTATTTTTTGTCTTTGTGTTATCTATAGAACTTAGTAGCTCGTTCTAAGTGCAGATGGCGATCAGAAGAAGAGGCTATGGTAGGCCGAGGAGGAACGTGAGGGTTCTTGAGGTGTCAACCGAAAGTGTGGCCCAGAGTGCCACGGGTGAGCGGGTCGAGGACTTTGTTGAGAGTCATCCAGAGGCGGGCAATGTGGCCAGTGGTGGGAACGCCGGTGTTGGCGGTGGGCCAGCGGGTGTAACTTGTCCTGGTGATGATCGTGGTGGTTCTTCGACACGATTGCTGGGGGAGGGGTACCGCCTCCCCGCAATAAGTACGCGGTGGCACGGCGCTAGCTAGCAGGAGTCTCCATCCTATCTCGATAATGAGAGCAGATGCAGAGATGTCCAAGCTATTTGAGGATGTCGATCGAGACGAACGTAACTTCCACTGATAAGGTCTGCAGAGTATGATTGATCCGGCTCATTACCTGGGAGACACACATCTTTGGTGGAGAGGTGTGGTGGCTCGAAGGTCGGTAGAGGAGATGACTTGGGATGAGTTCGTGGAAGAATTCAACGCTAAATATTTTCCACAGGAGGCACTAGATCGTTTCGAGGGATTACTGTTCACGATACTGTTCACGATTATTATTATCGTTGTTGAATCATATAGAATTTCAGATAAGTTTTAAGAATGAATTTTATGTGAAATTTTGGTTTGATTGAGAATATTCTAATTGATTGGTTTAAATTAAAGAAAATTTAATTTGGTTAAGAGGTTAAGTAAACCAAGATTAAGTTTAGAAAAATGTTGGTTTAAATCAATTGAATGAATTTAATTAAGTGGTTAGAGTTTGTTAATTAGGAAGTAATAAATAATATTTATGGAAATATTGTTTATTTGTTTTATAATAATAATTAATTTGAATGTGGTCCTTTCAGATATAAATATTGAATAATAAAATATAATTGTCGAAATTCATTTTCCACAATATAATAATATAGATGATTAATTAAAAAAGAAAACAATTAACATTATTTTCGCTTATTATCATTTAATCTTCACAATTTAAGCATTATGAATAGATTAAACATGCCACCAAAACTCATCACATTAAGTCATAGACATTAAAATATTAAAAACTATTAGACTTTTGAAAAAGAAAAAAAAGCATTATGTGTAATGGACAACCATATTACACACAATTTATACATATGCATTATCCAGATATCATATCATATTGCCTTTCATGATTAGGAAATTTTATTGAATATGAATTTCTAAAATATATATATAAAAACACACTCGTCATCCATTAAGGGAAAACGTTTAAAAGATTTGTTGTCTTGTGTACAGTTGGCCGGCAGATTTGGTGCACCAATTTTTGTCCCTCATTTCCCCCTTTTGTTATTATTATGCTATTAAGTTTATCTCCTAAAATATTACAAAATCATACATATTTACACGTAAAATCCCATAATTTGTTAGTAATTTTCGGGAATGGGGTAATAATATATTCCCTCCACACACACACACATATATATGTCAATATTGTGTATGTGTATGTAATGAGATTTTAATTAAGAGTGTAATCTTTTAATAGTATTACAATACTTTTCTAGGTGTATGGATGTATAAAAACGAAGTTTTATCTACTTGTAAACTAATTAATTCACATCAACTATTTGAGAACAAAGCAGAGAAAGTTTGTTGCTTTTTGAAACCAAACAAAAGGCTCTCGCGTTTTGACTTTTGATAGTTCTATTTCTCACGGTTAATATTTTATATCATAAATTTAAAAGTATGATATTATATAATCCCAAAAATCTTATATATATAGTTATATAGGTAGCTTATGTAGTTAATACTATACAGTATATAGGAGTCTGTAGGAGTTTATACATATCTACACGGATTAATGTAATTCGCATAATCTCAGATGAAATATATTTCATTAAAAAAACAAATAGTTTATGATTTCCTTTTTTTTGGCTGATATTTGCTCATTTTTCATACTAAAAACGACTTCACATTGTATTTTATTTGAGATATTGAATCCTCTTTTTCTAAAGGAGGGTCTCTTTTGGTGTCAATAATAATGACATATCCTAATGCCTAGGGGGGCTTACTTGGCAACTAGAGAGGAAATATCGATTTTCTTTCTTCCATTTCGCTTTTCTTTTTATTATTATCATTTCCCTTTATTTTTTTATTTTTTTTGAAAAAATATCCCTTTTTCTTGTTTGAGTAGAGTTTTTTCCGAAATATATATATATATTATATATAATGATGTAATGAGAAAATTATACATTTTATTTTAACCAAGACTTAGAGACACTTAAGAAAGTGTACCAGAATCAGGTCAAAATTTGAGGTTTGGGAAAAGAGTTATTTTCTGCGATAAAAACAACATACGCCTTGCTTTCCGCCTCAAAAGACGCATCTTCCAGAGCCAAACCTCCTGATTATAAAAAAAAAAATTATACATTTCGGTGCAATATCAAAATATCTATATGATTTTCAAGGTTGACAACCGGATGAAAATCCACAATAATGAGCTTTAGTTACGATGTCTTAGCTGTAAAATTTATTTCTTCATTTCGTACCTGTGTTCAAGTATTTGCTATTGTGAACATATAAAATTAAAACCAAAAAACTCATATTCATAAGTCAGGTAATACAAATAAATAACCAATAAAAGTATATAGATATTTATGTTCCTTTTTATTTACCAGTAAAAATAAATAGAGGGTTATGCTGTTTTTATTACCAATAAAAATAATTATATATATATAGAGAGAGATTACAGGAAGAAACCCAAACAATAGAGTTTCTTAATGACATGGTAAAATATTCATCAAAAAATAGTTTCCTAGATTTTTTAAAAGAAAATTACTTTTTAAAAGAATTTCAAATAGATAGTTTTTCATAAAGAAGATTTTTATTAAATTATACATTAAACATTATAAAAATCGACAAAATTGGAAATCCCTGGATACTAAGCCGACGAGACATAAACTGAGTCGGTGGGATTGAAACCCCAAAAAACTTTGCCCCAGAAGGGAGAGTTCCTTTTACACAAACAAAAGGGGTAAAAACCCAAACGTTAAAAACAAATTACCACAAATTCATACTACTACAAACTCGCTGAACCTTAACAAGTACATATTAAAACCTTACATCGACGGGAAACTTTCGACTTCGGAACATTTTATGATCTTCATGTCCTCTCTTGTAATTAGGAGATTTCAAAAATTTGATTTTGTTTTTAATGATTGGTGGCGCGGTAGAAACCGACTTATTACATCAGTGGCGATGAGTCAAAACTGAGGCGAACAAGATCCGGAAAGAAAAAAAAAGTAAAACAACATAGATCGTGTTCAGATCCTGTTGTGGGTTCGAGTGGAGGAGACTATAACTGAGCCTCCTATCGAAAACACCAATCACTTACCTTGTGAATAACATATCCGATTAAAAGCCATCAAAGCTTTAGAAGAGGATGACATTGCGACAAACTACAAAAAATAGGACCGACATAAAAATTTTGGAAACCTTCCATAGTCGGCTAGAAAAAACATCTAACACTTTTTTTTTCTTTAGAAAGTTTTTTGAAAGAAGGTTGTAGAACAAAAAAAAAAAAAAGAGAGAAAACAAAAAAATGTTCCAATTCGGATGGACACATAGTTTTAAATAAAAAAACTAAAACCAGTCGTAAAATGGTTACAATTGTTACATGGTCTTTCATACAGCGTTTAACTTCTCTACGTGGATTTATTTCTTTGATTAACGTTTGGTTTAAGTTTTAACTGTTATGAATTCTAAGCGGTTATATAAACAAAAGTTTCGGGTGATAGAAACTCGGTTCTATGGTGTAGTGGTTAGCACTCTGGACTTTGAATCCAGCGACCTGGGTTCGACTCCCGGTAGGACCTTTTTAATTATCACCATTTTTCCAATTATTGTTTGTTTGGGCCTCTAGGATCCAATGCTTTATGATTGATAACAATAATGTTTGACTCATTTAAGAACTTGGTGTTGAACTGGGCCAAGATTTTGTTTCCCTCCTGTTTCTTTCCCTCAATTTTATATATATCTTTTATCAAATAAAAATCTTTATATATCTCCCAAAAATAAATAAATAGTATAATAAATATCCGAAAATGGGATATATATTTGGTTACTTCAAAAAAATTAATATGTGGGAGTTACATCTTCAAAAAATATTTTGATAAATAAAACACTAGATCTGTTGTGGAGACATCTTTAGGCAAGTAGTTAAAGTCTATCTTTGCGATTTGTTGACAAAAAAAAAACACTAGATCTGTTTAATTTTCCTGAAATTTTGGGATATTTTTCAGTATTTTTGTAAAAGTTTGGGATTTGTCGTAGACTCTTATGGTATTTTGATTTTAGGTATTTAGGTGTTCTATACTATTCACGAAAGTTTGGTGAAAGACAAGACTAGGGTACAAGAGTTGAATGGGTGAAAAGTTTGAGGTGTTTTGCACTATATTGGGGTGCTTAAAATGTAGTAATGTTGGGGCTCTCTATAGCAATTATGTAAGTTTGGATTTTTATATGGTACACTGTAATTATATTGGCTCGAGTGTTTATTTGTGGGAATCACTTATAAACTATTAAATAAATCGGGTGGTTTTTAAAATTACAAAAGTTTATAATGCTTTTGAAATCCATATTTAATTATTGGGTTTTGTACTAAACTTCTAAAAGTTCGGATCCATATGCAAGAAATCTTGTAAGTAAGATTAGACCTATAAATCATAAAATCTGGTTCTCCATTGAAAATATCATAATTTCATTTTGTTTTTAAATAACAAAATTTCGTGTGTTTTCATAAAATACTAAAATATCGGGTTGGTTTTGATTAAATTAATGGTTTAATTTTTGTTGTTCTACAATTCTAGTCATGATATTTTTGCAAATGGTTTGTTTATATATAAAAAAATATTAGTGTGGTTTTCCATTTTTTATTGTTACATCGTCTAAAAAACAACATGATTCCAAGATATTTTTATGTGAGCAAGTGAGCACCACATAAATGTGAGATAAATGAGGTTTTGGTAAGTATTTGTGTAAAATCAATTGTGCTGAACGTTATACAGTACTACATAGTATCACATAAACATAAATGGCTAACTGCTAAATTTACATACTAAATAAGCATTGATCAATTGACCAAAAAAAAAACCCAGCATTGATTAAGATTCAAATGAACAAGACTTCTGTCTCTTAATACAACATTTAAAAAATGATTTTCATATTATTTTCATTTATATTTGTGTTGGTCATTGGTACAAGACTTTAATATTTACATTAAATGTTGAGTTGCTTACCGACATAAATTTTAATTAAAATAACTTTCATATTATTGTCCATTTATCTTTGGGTTGGTGCTATTTATCAGATACATTTTTCTTTAAATTAATTTTTTTTGATGATCTAAACTGTCTCTTTCTAATTTAGATTTTAAATGGTTGCGCAACAAACATGACATACTAATTTGCTTGTGAATTGGATTATCGAGATAAACAACAATCCGTTGTAAACCAAATTCTTTTTTTTTCTTTTTCTTTGTTTCATAAAAATGATTTGTAACTATCTTCAATAATTTATTTTCTACTCGCAATAATGCACACTAAAATATATGAATAGTGAATACAAGTAATTTTTCTAAAAACAAATACGTATGCCCTGTCGACAATTTTAAAAATTTTAAACAAACCAATTTTTCTTAATTTATTAATAAAATTGAAGATGTTATTGTTGTAAATATACTAACTCTAATATATATAAAAAGTATAGATAAAAGATGATGTACATAAAGAACGTATATTTGTTTATAATATTGCTAATTTGTATATTTTTTATAATAATTATTTTAGCGGAATTTTCAGTAAACGTTACCAATCAGATTCGGTATAAAAAAATATAATTCATACCAGATTAATGTGGTTAGGTAAATCAAATTTATTAGAAATCAAAGAAAAAAATAACGAACAAAATTTCGTCACTCACACATTTAAAAAGAAAAAAAAAAACCCTTACTCTATTAGTCAATCGCCTTCCCTAGTCCTCTCTTCAAGCTTCACAGAAACCACCCTTCTCTCTTTACTGCCTTTTTCAGAGAGAAGAGAGAGAGAGGATCCGTCGATGTGCTAGTCTTACTCTGACACTACATCCGATCGTCGCCGGTAAGTTGATTTCGTTACTCTCCGATCAATTTCTTACCGGAGGAACTTGTTTTCCGTTCGAATTCTGACTTGAACTTGTTGTCAATTCACCATACGCTTTCTCTTCTCATCATCTCCCATTATCTTACTGCTTCGATGCTGATCTCTACTTGTTTTCCCCCGTTTAGCATTTTCAGTGGCGTTTCTTAGTAGTGTTTCACTAGATTTAGACTAGTTTTTTTTTGTGCATTTTGTCGTATGTGTTTATATGATTGTTCGCTTAGCTCCAAGTTTCTCTGGATTGGAAAAATATGAGTTCGCTGCTCTGGATTTTGTTTTATTTTCCCGATTTGTCCTCTTAAACGATTTAAGCAGCCTTGTTTGATTGTTCATTTCAATAATCTGTCCAAAGAATTAAAAACACAGTAGCTTGGATCTGAGATTTTCTTTTTGTTTCCTGCGTCTTTTTGTACAATATGACTTCATTTTTGAGATTGATTTCTTAGAACACTTGCTGTAGAATGTGCTGAGAGAGCTTAACTAATATAGCCTGTGATGTTTTGTTATCGATCTGTAGGTGAAGTTTTCGCTTAGTTGTGTTGTGACATTCAGATTTACAAGTGCAGAGTTGCTTCAGTTTGATAATTCTGGAATTGATGGATCAGGTTTGTGTAATAGTTGTTTCAGTTTATAGTCACTGCTTACTCTTTGACGAGAGTCTCTATTAAAGTGCACTTACTAATGCAGTACGAGAAAGTTGAGAAGATTGGTGAAGGAACTTATGGTGTGGTTTATAAGGCACGAGACAAAGTGACCAATGAGACAATAGCTTTGAAGAAGATCCGGCTGGAGCAGGAGGATGAAGGTGTACCTAGCACAGCAATTAGAGAAATCTCCCTCTTGAAAGAAATGCAGCACAGCAACATTGTCAAGTATGAAGTTGTCGAAAACTAATTGTAGACAACTGATCCAGCATGAGTCTGGTGAACAAATTTGGTTGATTTTTTTGGTACACAGGTTGCAGGATGTAGTGCACAGCGAGAAGCGTTTGTATCTGGTTTTTGAGTATCTTGATTTGGATCTCAAAAAGCACATGGATTCAACTCCTGATTTCTCTAAGGATCTACATATGATCAAAGTGAGTGCTAAGAAACTTTAGGCATTTATTTATTTTTGTGCTCAAATGCAGTTTTATGTGAAGCACTTTAACAAACCAGAAACACCTAAAAGTACTGTATTATTGAGCTATTTGGTTGGTCATGATGCCATAAACTTCCTTCGGGTCTTTTTAGCACCTCTACCTGTTTGGTTCCGCTGAATATTGGTGAAATCTAAGTTATGTAATGTCCTCCCAATGCGTTTTTAATACTCAACACAGGCTGATTAGAGCTGTTCATCCACTCTCTGCAGACATATCTTTACCAGATTCTCCGTGGAATTGCGTATTGCCACTCTCACAGAGTTCTCCATCGTGATCTAAAGCCACAGAATTTGTTGATTGATCGCCGCACGAACTCACTAAAGCTTGCAGATTTTGGACTGGCCAGAGCATTTGGTATCCCTGTCAGGACATTTACTCATGAGGTGCCAAAGAGCTTAATTCTTGTTCATATGTTTCTGTTATGAAATCTTTGGCATGACTTCATATTTGCTTCAATCCTAAAGACTAAGACATTTCAGAGAGACGGTTGAATAATGTTAGATTCAAGATACCATAATAAGTTTCAGTGCTACATTCAGATCTTGATGTCTCTTCATGGTTAATTCTCACAATTTTTGCATATTGTTCCTTCTAGGTGGTTACTCTCTGGTACCGAGCACCTGAGATACTCCTAGGATCTCATCATTACTCTACACCCGTTGATATTTGGTCTGTGGGATGCATATTTGCCGAGATGATCAGCCAAAAGCCCTTATTTCCTGGAGACTCCGAGATTGATCAACTCTTCAAGATTTTCAGGTTTCATTACTAACTTCCTCAATCCAACCATCTTCTATATATTAAAAATGGAAAGAACTTGTCTGCAATGATATCACAAGGGATTCTGAAAACATTCTCAACTTGAAATGTAACTATGGAGTAGTAATGAACACAGAAATTGAAGTGTTAACTGATTATAAATTTATCACTGCCATGTTTTTTGTCTTCAACCAGAATCATGGGAACTCCATACGAGGATACATGGCGCGGGGTAACTTCGCTGCCAGATTATAAATCTGCTTTCCCTAAGTGGAAACCAACGGTACTTCAAATATCTTTGTTCACTTGTACATCTTGTTTTCAGCAAACAAGAGTTCACGACACAATAATATTCTTGCCCTTGTATTTTCCGTATACCACAGGACTTGGAAACTTTTGTTCCTAATCTAGATCCCGATGGAATTGATCTCCTTTCTGTAAGTTCACTGACCATATACACACACATCTGTATATTCTACTTCTCCTTCATTAGAGACCTGGATGCTTGATTTTGATGGACCTGGTTTCATGTTTACTCTACTGAACCCTTAACCACTTGAGATTTTGGTTGTCTTATAAAATCATCAATATTTTTTCGTTCGGCCTTTAGGACTAGAAACAAACCTTGGTTAGGTTGAAACCGTGAGCCAGCGGACTAAAATTCCCCCCAGAGAGTCTTAATGGTTTCTAAACAAAAACCAGACATTGGTTTGGCTCCTTTTATATGCCACATCAGGCCAAACCAAACTGGTCTTAAACATGAACAATCTTCAATAACCGGGATTCATGGAAGTCCTAAACCAAACCAAACTTGTGGATATCTAAGATTTTGAAGCTCATGTGCAGGTAAAGATGATAATAATATGTCTATTTGATTTGTTACAGAAAATGCTGTTAATGGATCCGACCAAAAGGATCAACGCAAGAGCCGCCCTGGAGCATGATTACTTCAAGGATCTTGGCGTCATGCCGTAGAAAGAGATAAAACCAGTAATCGCCTTCATTCTATATATAACTATCTTTCAATCTTAAATCCTAAGAAAATTAAGAACAATATTAATGGGTTTTGTTTATTCTTTCTCTGAGTTCTTTTCCTACTTATATATTCTAGTACGAAGAAAAAGAAGAAGATTTCGAGTGTGTTTTTTTTTTACTTCTAAGCTTTTTGAGATCATTTTCTTGTATCTTCTGTTACCCAGAATATAATATTCCCCTATATGGTTTTTGTTTTGCAAAATTACCATAACATGCAACTTCTTTCTGTATAATAGTAGTGAGTCTAGTTACTAGTGATTATCATCTGATGATATATAATCAAACCTTATTTTATTTTTGGAATGGATCGGGCATGTTTTCATCAGTTTGATTAGGTTTAGAAGAGTTGCCTTCTTGAGTGACTCTCTAGTCCTGGGAAAAATATCCGAACTGAATGGACCAAACCGAAAAGAAAAGAGTGGAATCGGAACCGAATGGATCTTAAATTTTAGAAACGAAAGAACTTGAACCGAACCGAAATCTGAATGGATACCTGAAATATCCGAAATATAATTAGATACCCAAAGTATTAATTATATTTAGATTTGATATAACTCTGATTATCTAAAATTACAATTATAAATCCGAACATGTCAGTTATTTTAGATCGAAATAACCAAAATACTCAAAATAATCAATATATCTGCAAGTTCTTGGTTATATTTTTCAAAATTTAACTAAATTTTATTCAAATTTAATCATTTTTTAGTTTTTTTTTGATAATTCGGGTATCCGGAACTGAACCGAATCTGAATCCGAACCGAAATTCTAAAATACCCGAATGGATCCTAAACCCTTTTACCTGAAATATCCGGAACCGAATCGAATATCCGAATGCCTAGGCCTAGACTTTTCTCAGCTTTATGAATGAGCCAAAAAATATCATCACTGAATTTAAATATCATTTATCAAAGTTATACATAACTATTTTGATAAAATATTACTTTTCGCAGTTGTGACTTTGTTCTGTGAATAGGAAGTTCTTGTACTTCTCGGGACAAAAATTCATTTCATCATTTACTTATTGAATGTGCCAATAATTAAAACCTAAAAGCTGAACAACAAAATAAAAATGAGACCTTATATATTGTTCATCGATTCTTTTGTTTCGAGGGTGGATAGTTTTTTATTATGTAAGGAGAAGAGGGTCCAATGAATGAATTAGATGAGACCAAAATTGACGAGACGAACGGCGACAAAAAAAACACGTATTGGATAATTTGGATTATACATTTTACATTTGGTCTAAATTCGAATAAATGAAATGTCAATAATTTAATAGAAATTAAATGAAGATAGACAGATCATTACCCGATGACCATCTAAAAATGTTGACATAGTTGTTGTGTCGACACAATGATCGGCAGCAGTAGGTTTCACTTTCTATTACCAAGATTTTCGATATAAGCTTACTTGGTCTCAGCTCTTTCATTGAGCAAGGACTGTTCTTCTTCGGAATAAGACATATTTGGGTGCAATTCCAGTCAAATGTAAAAGTTCCTAAATCTGAAAGAGTTTTTAACAGAAACATTAAGATATGCAAGATGGCAGATCATCAACTTCGGTGTTTGAAAAAATTATAGTTGATGCAGTTTAATGCGTGTGCCCTAGCCTCATGTAAAATAGATCGAACCATTCATACGTGAATAAATCTATAATCATCAAAGGCAATAAATCCGCATTCGTAAGTATTTTTTTTAGTAAAAAAGAAATAATAACTGAAAACACAAATATTCAAAAGTTGAATTATATTGTTTTAATAATTAGTTACTAGAATCACAACATGTAGTTGATTTTTTACCTTTAAAGAAAATTCAAATATCCAAAAGTTCTAGTGAACAATATTTTAGAAAGCAAATGGCTATAAAATTAACATAAAATTAAGAAAAACAATGATGAGTTGACACAAACACATTTTAGACGATTTTAACCTTGTAATTTAACTGGCATATGACGCGTGATCTTTTTTTTTTTGGTAACATGTTATTGTTATTTTTATGTAGATTTCTAATTCGTCAAATAAAATTTTTAAGTATTTTACTTATATGTCACTTAATTGTTATAGAACACATGGTCTTTTTTTAGTACAAGTTGTTTATATATATAAACATCTATTTTAATAAATAAAATTTTATTTACGTGTGATTTATTATTTTATTATGTCATTATTTAAAGCGTTAAATATTAATACCAATATAAATATACACAATATATTTAATAAAATTGTGATAATGATAAAAGCAGTTTTTAAAAGCAAATTCAACAGCAATAAATAGCACATTAATTTTTAATCAAATTTAACAGCTACATGTGACATGTCACATCGTTACTATTTACATAATTTCAGTTAATTTCATTGTCATTTACTTAATGAAAGGCGCCTAATGCCAAGACTGATTCCTCTAAAAAGCCAAAGAATTTTACTGAATCTATTATTCTATTACACATCAATTATTTAGTGACAGAAAAAAAAATCATTAGTAATTACCAAAAACTCCATTAATTAAAATTGATTTCTTAAATTAGTTGACTCGTAAAAAAGGGAAAGGTGGCTTAAGAGGCCAAATAGCAGGAGAATAAAACATAATTCTCTTCTCTGTCCTCTCAAGTCAATTTTTCCTTCTTTTTTTTTTTTGAATTTAATCTTTTTAATTTCTCTCCTTTTTTACACAAACTTTATTGCTTCAAAGACTAGCAACAAAAAAAAAACGCGATTTTTCTGGGTTTCCGATGTTAGATTTGCAGCCGTCAGATCGGCGTCACGGAGCTCCGAGTTCTAGCGGCGGCGGTAGTGGTGGTGGAGATGAGCTGATCAGAACTTATAAAGGGTGGAAAGGGAATAACGTGAGCTTCTTCTTCTTCTCTTTATCTCTCTTATGATTGATTTTTTTTTTCTGGGTCAGATTTAAGGTCTTTGAGTAAGATCTGAATCAGATTTTTGGTGGAATTGTTGTTGTTTACTCAGAAATTTTGGAATAATCGTTATCTTTTTTTGTTTTTTTTTCTGGGTTTGTTCATTCTTCAGAAGTTTATAGTTTTAAGTTTGACTTCTGTACCCTAATTTTGAGATGTATGAAGCTTTTTTTTAGGGGTTTTGCTCATTCTTTTTCTTGATTTGGAATTTGACTTTGAAAGCTTTTACTTGCTTATCATTAAAACTAGTCTCCATTTTGCTTTTATCTAATGAACGATTCATCAAGATTTGTGCTTTCCTTAAGATAATTAGAGACCATGGATGCTCTAAGTTTTCCTGGTTTTGGTTTGCTAATCAGTTCTTCATCTACTTTGTCTAGAGATTCGACAGTAGTTTGGATAATGTGTCTTCTTAAGCTGATGAGATTTGGTCTGGTTTATGCTGTCCAAAATGCTGGTTTCTTTCAAAAATTAGACCTTTTTGATGTTTATCAGAGTTTAGTGAAGATATGTCTAGATGTGTGATCTCATAGTTACAAGAGTGTTTTTAGTGACTTTAAGTTGTTAATTCAACTGTTTTGGTTATGCATGAACTAGTTTTTTCAATATTTTACTGATCTTTGATCTATTCTTCTTTTCTCCAGGTGTTCTTCCTTGGAGGAAGGCTTGTGTTTGGACCCGATGCTCGATCTATTCTGATCACCATCTTCTTGATTACCGCTCCTGTCATTATATTCTGTGTTTTTGTTGCCAGAAAATTTATCGATGATTTCCCTCACCATAGAGGGGTATCAATATTAGCTGTCGCTGTTGGTCTGATTTTATTAGTGAGTTCCTTTTTCTCATGAATGTTTGTACCCTGATTCTGATTACGATTCTGCTCCTGCATTTACATATCTCTGCTGCATCTTGATAATAAAGTTTGGTATTTGTTTGTCCACAGGATCTAATATTTCTTCTTCTAACCTCCGCGAGAGACCCAGGAATAATACCACGTAATCTATATCCTCCTGAACCAGAGGGTAATGAAGGCAATGGAGAACCACGTCTTGCTCATACTCCTCAGAGTCGGTTGCCTCGGACAAAGGATATGATTGTAAATGGGATTACTGTGAAGATCAAATACTGTGACACATGCCTGCTTTACAGACCGCCCCGTGCTTCTCATTGTTCGATATGCAACAACTGTGTTGAGAAGTTTGATCACCACTGTCCTTGGCTTGGTCAGTGCATTGGATTGGTAATGGATATTATTTTGCCTCAACAATAATCTTGCTTGTTCCCTCTTTTGTCATCTCTCTGATTGCATCTTGTGAATTTTGAGGCTCTCAAAACGTGTATCATCCATATCTAGGATTTCTAAATTTGGAAATTAGAACTATCTTTGCAGACTATAACCGGTCGATTAAATGAGATGTTTTTAAATAAATTTATAATTAACCTGGTAAAGAGGATAATTGCATATACCTAGATGATTCAAGAGTAACTAACAGTAATTTGGGGTTTTTGATTGCAGAGAAATTATAGGTTCTACTTCATGTTTGTGCTGTGCTCAACTCTTCTCTGCATTTATGTCCATGTGTTTTGCTGGATCTACGTCAAGCGCATAATGGATGGTGAAAACATAAACATCTGGAAATCTTTTCTCAAGACTCCTGCTTCCATCGCGCTAATAATCTACACTTTCATCTGCGTCTGGTTTGTTGGTGGGCTTACTTGTTTCCACTTGTACCTAATGAGTACCAATCAGGTAAAATTTACTCTCTAAAAGCTCCTTGTTTCATTATGCCCTCAACTGTTGGATAATTTAGCTGCTTGTTAACTGGTTCTCTGTTGTTTGATATGTTGTGATTTGGCAGTCAACTTACGAAAACTTTAGGTATCGGTATGATAGGCACGAGAACCCCTTCAACAAAGGAATAATAGGGAATTTCATGGAAGTATTCTGCACAAATGTTGCCATATCTCAGAACAGTTTCAGAGCAAAGGTTTCAAAGGAGCCAGCAATCCCACCAAGGACAGTAAACGGAGGGATGTCAAGCCCGAGCTTACAGAAAGTTTCCCACGACATAGAGATGGGAAGAAAACCAGTGTGGCGCGAGACTGTAGAAGAAGAGCTCGGTGACATGGACAAGGGCATGGAAACAGCGGTTACATCACGGGATTTGAGCAGAATGCTTCCACCAGAAGAGTCTGAAGGACGCGGTATTATGCATTCGAGAGAGTCGAGCAGGGGACGGGGGATTATGCATTCGAGAGAGTCGAGCAGAGGAAGAAGAGGAGGGAGTTGGGAACTGTCAAGCCGTATTAACGAAGATTTAAGAACCAGAGATGAGTCTGTGTCCAAAAGAGTTAGTGAAGACAGCTCAGAGTCTTCAGACAATGATGCTTCCAGAGATTTACATGTTGAGATATCTGATGCAGTAACAAGTAGAGGCAGAACCGGATTTGATATAGGACGGTTATAGTCTCTGGATTAAGCCAATGTACACTATAAAAAAGGTTATGAAAAAAGTAAGAAGGAATCAAGGAAACACAAGAATGTGATTCAGGTTTGTTTTTTTTTATTTACCTCATTGTAACGTGTTTGTGTAAAGTGTTTAAAGGATAAAAGCTATTTAATTTCTGGTAAAATGAAACAACTGAATTATTTCATTTTTGATAGTACTAGTAACTTCAAAAGATTCATAACGTTACAAAAGCTCCAAATACCAAAATAGACACATAAACGAGACTAGACAGAGAGAATAGTGATCCCTGGGATACTTGGTTACTTGGGATAGAAGAAATCTGCAATAAAAAAGAAAAAATATTCTTAACTTTACAGAAGCAGAATAAATTACCAATACAAAACACGAGATTCGACATCGACGTACCTTAAGTTACTTGAGAGAGAATTCATCTGAGATGAGTTTCTCATCTTCTTCGTAGACTTGAAGGTTCTTGGACTTCATAAGAAACTCTAAAGCCTCTTCATCAAACTCAACCAAGTAAGCCATCTTCAGAAGCTCCGATAACCGTCCGATCAGATCCTCTCTCTCCCACAATACTCCCATAGCAATCACCTCAGCGAAACACGTAGCGTACTCCAAAATCTTTCTTTTCCCACAAGCTTTCTCCAACTTCTCTGCATAAACCACTCCTTTCTCTCTCTCCCACCTTATCATCCTCTTAGCCTTTGCGATCAGCTTCTCTCCCTTCGACGGTAGATTCAGAGTATACTCCGTCGTGATTGTCTCCAAAGTTTCTTTAACGTCGAGGTCAACGAGGCTCTGTATGATTCTTGAACGTTCCTCAGCTTCTACATTGAGAGATGGATGAGAGAGGAATCCAAGAATCAGCTTCACAAGCCCTGGTCCGATCAGATTATTCTTTGGATCGACGACCTCTTCCTGCTCGATTTTGACTTCGGTTAGGTCAGCTTCTGCGATCTCCACACATTTGGAAATCTCTTTGACACCGATTTTTCTGTAAAGCTCAACAAGATTGGTTCGGGACAATGTAGGTATGCTTGGAGTTGGATACCAAACGAAAACAGGGGAATCGATAAACAGATCTTTCAAGAGCAAGTCATCAGCTATGAACACGTCGCTTATGTTAGCCAGCATGATTCCTTCATCGTTGTTGCAATCTGGTGCGTGTACGGGCAAACGTGAAAAGGATTCAGAGAGGAGCTTCTCGGCTCTGACTGTGTTGTGTCGCACAATGAATCTCCAGAACGCACAACACTCATCATTTGACAATCTGTCCTTCGTTCCCTCCCAATCTTTCCACAAATCACAGTAATCTTCAATAGACGGGTTGGTTCTCACGCCAAAAGCACGTGAGAAGAAGACAAGAAGGTCATGATCCTTACCGTTCTCGTAGTGGTTTGCCAGAACGTTTAGCTTTGATCCAAAGAGCTTGTCTTTGTCATAGAGCACGCAGCTAGAAACATCTGCCCATTTCTCATCGCTCGGTATCCAAATCCGGCCTGAAGACGCATCTTTCTCAGGTTTCCATTCAGCTTCACTGAGAAATCCATATATCCTGGAAATACTATCAGAATCAGAATGGGCATAGATGTGACCAGCAAGCAACTGGCAAGCTTTAGCTGAATCGTGACCAACTCCTATGGCAATAAGCTCTTCTCTGAACGTTTTAAGCTCAGAGCCATAATACTCTTCGTCAATGAACGGACCATCACACGACTCTAATTTCCAGCTATTATCAAGCAAGAGACATTCATCGGGAATGCGGTAACCAGCATGTGTCTTCAACCATTTGACAGAAACCTTTTCAAGAAAATCTTTAGGGAGTTGCTGAAATCTATCTTCAAGCAAGAAGGTGATGCACTTAAAAAGAGACAGTGCGGTTGAAGGAGTGATGCGAGATGGATCAGGGAGACTTAGGGAGCTAACCACATGGCTCATGCCTTCTCTCAGCTCAACTGTAACACCCAAGCTCTTGAGCTCTTTTTTGAATTCGTGTATACTCTTACCGTACCAGTTTGGGCCATCATCGATAAAGGGAAGATTTGCTATGAGGCGGAGAGATTCCCAGTCTGAATCAAAGAGAATACAGTCCTTTGGTGCACGGAAATCGCCAAGTTTGGTATGCAGCCATTGCAACTCTTTGAAGCTATTCATAAGTTCTTCAGGAAATCTTTGACTACTTCCCATCAGCTTCCTGTAGCAAGATAAAAGAGACGAAGCAGTAGATCGGGTTAACCCAGAGGAGGTAGCTTTTTGTTTGAATGTGCGCACAAACTCTTTCACAACATCTTCAAGCTGAAGCTTAACACCAATCTGCTTCAGTTCTTCTTTGTAGGAAAAGATTCTGCTTCCATAGAAATCCTCGTCGATCAAAGGGAAGCAATCAAAAACAGATATAAGGCAACTCCACTCTGGATCAGGTATGAAACATTCAGCAGGCGATTTATAGCCATTCTTCTTCGTCTTGAAGCATTGAAAATTTCTCAGGGCATTGATCAGCTTATGCGGACTCAGTTGACGCATGCAGTCAAGTACTAAGAGCATTGCATCAGGTGTCAAATAAGTCAGCTTTGCAGTATTCAAATGAGAAACGATGAGGCTGTTATTACCAGGAAACTGAACTACAACGCCAAGCAACGCAAGTTCTTCCTTGAAGCCATTGAGCCTAACTTCACCATAGAAATCTCTGTCAATGAATGGGATATCGCCAATCAGTGATGCAGCTTTCCAGTCTTGGCTGAACAAAACAGCTCCATCTGGAGATCTGTAACCAGAAGTTGTCTTCAGCCATGGACCATCTTTGACGGCAGTGATGAAATCAGCTGGTGAGAGGCACTTCTCTCTCAAGCACCTAATAAATTGCAGAATCGAGAACAAGTTTGCGCTTGACAGTGTTGAAGTCTTAGCTAAAAGGTGGTTGCCAACAAATGTACAGGCTTCACTAAACTCAAATATAACACCAGCAGTTCTCAACTCTTCTTTGTAGTTCTCAATCTCTTTCCCATAGAACCTTCGATCAACCAGTGGAATATCAACAAGAGTTGATTCATTCTGCAGAATACTTCCCCACGATGAAGTATGATAAAACGACTGAGACGGCGGCCGATAATCAGAGGACCCATCCATTGTTGTTCTCAACCAGCTTCCTCCTCTAACAGAATCCAAAAAGTTGGAACAAAGAGAACGTCTATTACACTTAATCCACTCCAACAGCAACAAAACATTTTCCTTTTTAAGAGCCCCCGACAATGCAGGTATAGCAGCATTTGGAGGTTCTATGTCAGGTATATCTCCAGCCTTAACATAAGATTTCAAGAACTCGAGAAGCTCTCTCTTGTTAGACCGCAGACCAGCAAACCTGTCAGACGATAAATACTCTTCCGACAGTTCAATGTAGCCATTATATCTCCACGGGTTGGAGCCAACTAAGCTAACCCATTTACCTGCACTAGCAGGAATAAGAACCCCATTCCTGCTTGTGTTGACATTACCATAGTTATCCACAAGCAGCATGTCTTTGCAGCATTTAACTGCCTCTTCTTCTGATAAAACATCCTTTGAGATTGAGTGATGCAGAAAGTGAGCATACGCAACCACAAGCCTCTTGTCTCCATTAAGATTCTCCCGGAGACGTTTTGCATAGTCAGAGACACTAAGATTGGCGAGAGTAACCATCTCTTTGAGCCAATTAAGTATGGTTTCCTTCTTGGAGCAGGCTTTTAACGCTGTTTTGATTGTTTGTGGCATGAAAACAAACTTAAACATGCATCTGAACTCATCATTCCATTCAAGTAGCCATGCCTGGTTCTTCTCTGTGGACAAGCATAGTGTTCGAGGACTGAAATCTGCCAAACTGCTAAGAGAACTCACTCCCTTTTGGACAACATACTTGATAAGCGGAACCCTAACCATCTTCGTACTCTGGAATCGGGAGTTCCAATTCTCAGCTATAAAAATTAGAACATCCACATACGTATTGTCTGACACACTTGTCACGAGGTCGCAGCCCTGAATGCATTTTACATACCATTCGTTGCTGACTTGCTGTACACCTAAGAAGTCCAGAACATAGTCATTCTCTGTTCTATCAAAGGCGGAATCCAAAATATAGATCCCATGTGATGATATATTCTGCAAGCTCGCACCTTCTCTTCTCGCTTTCTCCAAGATGTCCCAGAAGGCGGGAATAAGACGACCCACTTCGCACGGCCTATGGAAGAACTTCTGTCCCAAATGTGATATGCTTGGCACAATTTCCTCAGCAGAAACCCTTGCCCTGATAGATTCTCGGACAACATTCAGCTGTGTGTAAGTAGACTGCTTAACAGGCAAGAAACTAAAAGCAGGCACCACGCTAGATACTGGAGCTTCAGTCTTCTTCACCAAGGAGGTGAATGCATTCACAAAAGCGATAGGGACACAGCTGAGAATCCCTTGGTTCCATATATCATCCAATAGAATAGTTTCTCTAGACGATGCAAGGATGAAATCAGCTTGAATGATGAAGGGAAAGTTTGTTACCATCTCGGTGGGAAGAAACGCATAGATACCAGGAGAGCTATTTCCTCGGCCAAGACGCTCTCCAAATGGAAATGCCAAAGTTATCACCCAATCATCGACTTCACTTCTCCTGTCCACACGGTTCTCATGTTTCACTGGAAACTTTTGCCTCCACATGTGGTAACTGCATTCTTGTTCAGAGTTCTTCCCTTTCTCAGAAGCTGAGAGATGTATTGTGTATGACTCCGCATCAATACTCTTCCTCGTCACAAAATTAGTCTCGCTAACAATTCCGATTGAGTTCACTGTGCTGAACTTAGGATCTTGGCAGTGTTCTCTGATAGAGAGGCGCTTGATCTTTGAAAGGAACAAAAGAACCTCAGGATGAACATTGGAAAGCTGATCTTTCACCGGCTTTACTTTGTCACTCTTCAAAGGCAAGATAATGGTTGTGGTTGGAAGTGCAAAACCCGAACCATACATCCTTTGAATATCATCACGAGAAGGATGTTGCTCAACCCACTCGGGAACAATGTAGCCAAGGTTGCAGTGGCTGCAAGGTGCCTCATTGAAGCGAATTTGATAGCCTTTGCTAAAAATATATGGTTGTGAGGTGATCAAAAACACACTCTTGAAACCAATTCCTGCCAAGATTGAAACAGAGCACACTAGTAAGAACAACAAGGGTCTTTGAAATTTGAGTTTGTCTAGAGGTCATATAGTAGAAGGCAAAGACATACCTTTCTCTCCAATATAACCACGCTTCCGAAGACCTTTCTTCGTGGACCTTCCAACACTACATATGGACTCGATGTTCTTCTCAGAGAAACCCTTCTCATTGTTAAAGATAAGGAGAGTGGCTGGGGCTCCAGTGGCTGTGATATCGTCAGATGTTATCACAAATTCAAGAGACGGATCCAAACCTTCCGGATACTCATTATCCTCAGCATTCTGAAAAACCAAAGAATATATTAATGCAAATCATTAGCAAAAATTGCAGGAAGAAAAAACTATTTTCTTGACAAAAAAAGGTTTCCTTACTAATATATTGATCGCTATGATATATAACAAGTAAACATCTTATGCTTTTTATTCAAAAAAAAAAAAAAAGCAAAAACCATGAACTTCTGTTTCAAGCAGAATATACTTCAAATTAAGAGAATTACATTTCTGGTACTAACAAATCAAACCCATTTCTATTAGTTCATTTTTTTTGTACGCTAAGTGCATAAATGATTCTCTATTGTATACATAAAAACTAGGTAACAACATATGAAAACGCTTGAATACAGTAAAACAAATAAAGTGGAAACGATTGGAATCGGTTTTGTTCCGGTTCTGGTTCAACATTTTCCAGAACCAAGATCAAGTTAAATCATTCCTTATCTTTGATAAATCTAACAGTCTATAAGAGTTACGTACACAGAACATCAGAGATTCCACTATACACACATCTACGCATAAACAAATATATATAAATAGTGCGAGAAAAAGTAGATATTCAAATTTCGATTCCAGTTTTTCTAGGGTAGAGAAACAGAGAAATAAGTGAGTTAGAGCGAGAGAGAGTGAGAGTGTAAAACGTACTTGGATGAGTTCCATGAGGAAGTGAACATCCTTAGCGTAGAGCTCAGCGGAAAGATTCTTCACAGCCTGATGAAGATCCTCCGTCAACGGATTTTCAGCTCCGCCGATTGAAAACTTAGTCTTCCGTATTCGATCGATGTGTTGCTTAGCTGTTTCCGCCATTGTTTCTCTTCCAGGTTTGGTTTTGGTTTCTCTCGGAGAATGTGGAACTAGTGAGGAACTGAGTGAGGAATTTAAAGAAACAAGGAAACTTCATAGGGAAGCTAAACTTAGGTATGAAGGAATTGAAGTATAACGATGATGTGACACTTTCTTCGTACGGGAAAACCAAAAGACTATAATTTTATTGGCTAACCAAAAGACAAATAGTGTACTGTGTTAATTTCCAAGAAAAAGCTATGCAACTTCGTAAATCTAAAGTATCTTTTAATTTTTCCTTTTTTCCTGCGTGTGAACATTTTTAGTGGAACTACTTTTTTAGTGTTTGGCTAAAGCATACGTATTGGCGTTGCGAGAAGAGTGGGTAAAGAAATAGTCCTTTCCCCTTATGTATTATGTCTTTCTATATGTTATACCATCTAGTTGGTTAGTGACATGATAGAGCATGTATTGCAAACGAAGTATTGATTCACGTAAAAAAAAAAAAAAAAGTTACGAGATAGTAGTACAATATAATCGACATGAACCAAACTTGGGTTTCACTATCGATAACCAATCAACCATTTCATTTAATTTTTCTGTGTACCCAATTAAATCTTGTGGGGTTTAAATTTGACCTTACTAATCCATCTTGTTTGGAAAAAGAAAAACACAGTGATGTTTTATGGGTCTGATTATAATCGATCGGTAAAATAAAATTTTGACAAATTAAAATACATACATGGATGATATATTTATGACTATACGATTCGATTATACGATACAAAAATCATTGATCAAAAAATATGAATGCAACTAATAAAAAGCATGTGATCAAATCATTTTCAGGGACAAAAACATTATACTATATGATACATGTACCCCATAATTTTAAATTTATTATTTCTGGTCACGAAGGTGTAGGCCAAGGACTTTTGTTACTTTTTGTTTTAAAAATTCAAAACCGTTTACTTTTCATTGACCACCTGAGTTGAAAAAACAGTTGATTTTTTCGTTGACCAAATTTATAACTGGCCTCCTATATGGAAGCATCTGCATATATTTTATTGACCATCTTTTAGAACATTGATAAATCTAATGCAAGTGTCATACCGTACCAGAAAATCTTCTCTTGCTAATAGTTATACATATACATGTATTGTTGATTGTGGTTTATAATCACTAAAAATTCTCTTTTCATTAAGAAGACTAGGCGGAAAAAACAAATCTAGAACAAAACATGAAGGAACACGATCGTTGGGAGAAAATCGGAACCATCAAAGTTAAAAATGTTGGAAGATATCGATAAAGAATAAGAGTTATATTTCACTTCCACCCATAAAAAATAAAAAATAAAAAGCATATGCAATCGACAGAACAATGAATCATGTATCCAACATTATGATCCATGGATTCGTGGAATGAAGAAGATGACAATCGATGTAGTAAAGACAAAGACATGATTATTAAAACCAAAAAAAAAAAAAATACATGATTATATCATAGGGGTTGTGAAATGGAAAAAACGAAGCGAAGATTGGATTACCTTAAAGCTCGACTCTGCCTTGAGAGAGAGAAGTGGCTACCAAGATAATTGACTCGTGATTCCAAGGTTCCGTGGAAACACAACCACTTGGACCAGATTCGACTTGGTGCTTAACAGTTGTCCTGATTTTGTGAGAGTTAGAGAGTCGTCGTTGAACCCAACAGTTGCAGAAGACCTAATAGAATAACCTCTAAATTTTAGGAAACCATAAATCAACTTCTTTTTTTCTCTTCTTTTTTTTTTTTCTTCTTAAATGTCAAAATCTTAAGATATTGAGATATACGAATCTCGTGGTTTTATAAAATTTCATCTCCAAATAATTAGTAGAAGATTTGACTCCTCACAAAATTTTGCCCTAATCGAATATCATGCAACAGACTCTGTAATTAATTTAACTAGAATATTCTAATGCGGCACTTCCCGTCAAGATAATTGCGGCTAAACATAATTGTAAGAGAAGTAAGAGAAAGTGAGATTAGTTACCAAAGAGAGGACCGGTTTAGTGAGTATACATACAGACTACAGTTGTCATTGCTCAATAACACTCTTTTCTCATAGAAATCCGGTTTTAAATAGCGTTTATAAAAGTTCATCAGATTGAATCACCAAAAGGAAAAAGTACACCAACTTTTTATTTATCAGTGTTAATGAGCATTGACAATTGACAACCCTGTAATCTCTATGTATCAATGACAAAACTTTCTCAAAATTTTTATTAGAGTAGGAAAGTGCACTTTTTTAGCATATTCAGTTTTCCATTTAATATTATCGAATGATGGTTATATTTGAGAGTAATACTTTATAAACTTCGACATAATTGGGTAATAATATCATGTAAAATACTTGAGTAACTAACATTTAGAGTAGGAGTTGTTATTTAAAAATATTCAAAAACAATTCTCTTAAAATTTCAAACAATTACAACTATTTATAATCGAGAAAATTAAACTATTTTCTTAGTGTTGAAAACTAGAGAATTTTATGTTATAAACTAGAGAGAGTTTTAGAGAGATAAAGTTTAGAGAGATAGAACTTCTGTTTTTGTTCATTTTCTTCTTCTATGCTTACATATATATAGAAGGAGAAACTTAGCGACGAAGTAACTTCATATCGAAGTAACTTAGTAATTTCGTAGCGAAGTAACTTAGTAACAAAGTAAATAATATTAAATAATTACAATTATCTAATACTCCCCCTTAATTATTTAATATGTACTGCCTCGTTAAAAACCTTATCATGGAAAAACCCAATGGGATAAAAACCATGATAAGGGAAAAAGAGTACAGTAACATATTCTCCCCCTGGAAAACACTTCTTCTTCATATATCTCGTAAATGACGCATTCCAGTATTATGAATATGCTTTTTGAACATTGTGGTGGGTAGCGCCTTTGTAAGAAGATCTGCTGAATTGTCGTTTGAGCGGACATGTTTAATATTGATTTCTTAATTTTTCGAGCCTGTTGAGAGAAAACCTGTGGAATATGTTTCGTTCTATCGCTCTTGATATAACCTTCTTTAATTTGGCGACACATGCAGATTATCTTCGAATATGGTGTGGGCTCTTTACCATCGGTATGCCACTTGCTTCTTGAATATGTTGGATCATGATCGAGCCACACACATTCCCTACAGCATCGCGTGCTGCTATGATCTCGATAATAGATAAGTAAACTGTTTGCTGGGAACGCCATGAGATTGCAGTCCCACCTTTAGTGAATATATATCTCATTATCAAGCGATCCATATAGATACGCTGTCACTACATCCATAAGATTCATTTCTAAATTTTGGGATGCAGTCAAACTCATTAAATACGTGAACGTAATTGCATCCATTACTGGGGAATATGTTTCCTCATTATCAATTCCCGGTCTTTGAGAGAAACCTTGGGCGACAAGTCGGGCTTTATATCTTGTGACCTCATTATTCTCATTTCGTTTTCTCACGAATACCCATTTGCACCCAACCGGTTTCATATTTTTAGGTGTAGTGACCACAGGTCAAAAAACATTTCTCTTATTAAGGGAGATTAATTCATTTTGCATGGCCATCCTCCATCTCTCCCAGTCAGATCTTTTCTGACATTCTAATATGGATCTTGGTTCTGGGTCATCATTCACATTATCAATTTCTTTGGATACAGAGAATGAGAAAATTTCATGATCATCATCCATATCATTTCTTACCCATATTTTTCCATTTTGGTCATAATTTATGGAAATCTCATATTTTTCTCAGTATCATGTCCTCCTCGGGATACTTTCCTTCGTAGTTCTGAACTATTTTTTCATTATATAGTTTTTCAGCAACTACTTCATCTAAGTTTTCTGGATTTTCCTCATTTTGGGTTTCTTCCGAAACTATTTTATGTGAATTTAATTCTCCCATTGCCCTTTTCTTTCGGGGAGTTTTATCTTTAGAACCCATGGGTCTCCCCCTCTTTAACTGAACTTTAGGCTCATTAATTTTATTAGCACTAATTTGTTCTTGTGGAATTCCAACTCTTGATGGAACATTTGCAGCCGGTATATATGATTTTGTCACCTTTTTGTCTACGAACCCGTCGTAACTCGCTTGCCATATTCTGTAAGTGCACAATTTTCTGCACTTCAACTTCACGTTATTTTGTAGGAGGATCCAGAGATATCAACGATGGTGTATTCCATGCAATATCCCTTGGAATTTCACGAATTCCTCCCCCTAACGATGGGAACTCATTCTCATTAAAATGGCAATCAAGAAACGAGTAAACATATCACCGTGGTTCAACATAACGAATTATACTTGACGATAACCAATATAAATACCCAATCTGGGGCCCCATTTTCATACGTTTAGGAGTGCAATAGGCACATATACTGCACATCCAAAAACACGGAGATTCGATATATCTGGCTGTTGACCAGATGCTAATTGTAATGGAGAATACTTATGATACGCACTTAGTCGAATCTGGACCAATGCTGTTGCATGCAAAATAGCATGTCTCCATATTGAAATTGGGAGTTTTTTCATAATTAACTGGCCTAGCAATAAGTCGAACCGCTTAATCAAAGATTCGGCCAAGCCATTTTGTATGACGCATCTGGATGTTCTACATTGATCCCCAGTGACATACAATAATCATTAAAGGTTAGTGAAGTAAATTCACCAGCATTATCAAGCCTCACTTTCTTGATAATATAATCAGGAAATTGCGCTCTTAACCGATTATTTGGGAAATGAATCTCGAATGCCATATTTGTCGTCAAAGACACACATGACCACACGACTGGGTGGATTGGTCCACATATATCACCATGTATTCTTTTAAGAATTCTAGTGATTCATTTCCAATTTTAGCGGTGATGGCGAATTATGAGTTTTCCTCGAGAACATGCATCACATAAAACTCATTTGATTGAAAGATCTTCTGCTTTCAATGGATGGCCATTAGAATTTTCCACAATTTTTCTCATCATGATTGAACCTGATGACCCATTTTCATGCCATACTTTAAATATATTGGTAAACTTCAGGTTTGCGGTGGCATATGATTCAATCATATTAATCTTTGTGGAATATAGTCCAGAAGAAAAAGCTGGCAGTTCTTCTAATATATATTTTCTCTCTGAAGTCACTGATGTGATGCAAAGATATTCAATGCCACTCTTATTCTTAGTCTCCACATGATATCCATTTCTGCGGATATCTCTTAAACTTAATAAGTTTCTATTAGATTTGGGAGAATATAATGCATCAGTAATTTCAAACTTTGTCCCCCTTGGTATTGAAAACTGAATTTTTCCGGAGCCCATAATAATCTTTGCATTTCCTGATATAGTAATCACACTAGTTTCTTTTATTCTAAGATCGGAGAAATACTTGTTATCTTTTAATATTGTGTGCGTTGTCGCACTATCTGCCAGACATATATCTTCATCATCATTCAAAATATTCATAAAAAGAAATACATTAAAACACATCAAAATATTCATTAAAAATAGACATTAAAACAACAATATATTATATTACAACAAAAAAAAACATATTATTCATTAAACCTTTTATTTCTTGTCTTCTTCAGGAAGACATTATATTACATTGACTCGTTAATATCCATGGGTTCAACGAGAAATTCTGCGATATCAAGGTGGGTATTATCAAGGGAAGGTTCGGGCTCATCAGAGATAAAATTGGTTTCATTCTTTTTCTCGTTTGTTTTTTGAGATTCTTGATACAGATCGGTGAGATGTTTTGACGTACGACAGGTACGCGCCCAATGACCTTCCATACCGCATCTGTAACATATGTTTTTCCTCTGAGTAGTTACTACGTTCGCACTATCATGCCTTTTGAAACTTTTATTCGCCTTTCCAGCGTTGTAACTATTATTATTGAGTCCCCTTCCTTGTCCACCTCTGCCTCCACGTCCACGACCGCGACCACGGCCTCTACCTCGCTCTCGCCTCGCGCTATTATGTCCAGATGAAGATGCAACATTCGCCGTGGAATGGCGATCCGACAGACGGGTTTGATAATTCATCATCACGAGTTCATTATTCGCCGCGCAACAGGAGTATATTCATTAACTCCGAATAACGAGTATAACCTTTCGTCCGGTATTGTTGTTGTAGTGATACATTTCCAGGATGAAATGTCTGGAGAGTTTTCTCAATCATATCATAATCACTTACTTTTTCTCCACATAATATCATCCTAAGTAATTCAACAACGCGAATTATAATCACTTACACTCTTATAATCCAAAACCGGAGGTTTAACCACTCATGTTTAGCCTTTGGTAAGATCACAAACCTTTGGTGATCAAACCTATTGAGTGATCGCAAAGATCCCTGGATCTTCTTTCGTGATATATTCATTTTTAAATTATCATGGAGCGAAAAATATCATGGCTTTGCCTTTTCTCTTCTGCCATATTTTTCGATCAATGGCATCCAGTCGCTCGCTTAGATGTAACTTTCGCATCTAACGCCCAAGTCATATAATTATTTCCAGACACATCAAGGGCAGCGATATCGAGCTTTGCCAGATTAGACATGATATCTTAAAACGTACCTTAGATTGGATAAAAATTGTTTTGTGTTTGGATTAGATAAGAGCTGTCTCGATAACGTGTTAAAACTGAAAATTTTATGTTATAAACTGTAGAGCTTTACGATAACTTGCTCTTATTCATTTTCTTCTTCTACGCTACATATATAGAGAACAGACGAAGAACTTCATACGAAGAACTTAAGAACAAGAAATAATATTAAATAATTACAATTATCTAATACTTAGATAATTTTTATCGTTCAATATAATAAGATATTGAATAGTTCTACGGTCCAAAAAAAAAAAACACTCACCAAAAAAAAATGCAAAAAAAAACGAAACCGAAGAGAAGAATTATCCGATTCTTCGACGAAAGGGAAAAACAAGTTTGAATTCAAATCTCTCTCTTCTCTCTCTCTCGCGTGAGAGAGGCGCAGATTTTTCCAGATCTCATTATTGAATTCTCTTCCGCATCTGTATTCAAACTCGAAGCTAGAGAGAGAGAGAGAGAATCGTTCGGAGAAGAAGACGACGCTGAGCTGAAACAATGATTACGATCCCATACCTTACCGCTGTATCCACATATTTCAGCTACGGCTTGCTCTACGCCTTTGGCCAGCTTCGTGATTACTCCCGCCTAATCTTCGATTGGTGGCGCACCAACAATCTCCAGGTTTTGTTTCCACATAGTTCTCGCTATTCATCTACATATTATCCGATTATTGTGAGCGCGTGTGGCGTGTTGATGTTTGTGACCTCTTTCTAATTTGCGTTTACGCTCTTGATTTCACTTTTTTTTTGTATAGGGATACGCACCGATCTGCTTGGCGCATGAGGATTTCTACATCAGACGATTATATCATCGGATTCAGGTACTTCTCAATTTGTTTCTCCTGTGTTTGTTAACATAATGTTGAATCTCGGTATTTGTGGTGGCTTATGGTGGAGATGTTTTTTTTGGGTGGTGGTTGGAGGTGAAAGTCTTTGAACATGCAATTGTGCAAGCAGTAGGAATTATAAATGTTCCTTTTTGTGGAGTATTGTTTATGGAGTCTTTGTTTCACAGGTTTGGTGCTTGATTCTTATATCTTAATCTTTTTTCTTTGTATGTGTGAAGGACTGTTTTGGACGTCCCATATCAAGTGCTCCTGATGCCTGGGTTGATGTGGTTGAGAGAGTCTCTGACGATAACAACAAGAGGCTAAAGTGAGTCTGTCTTTCTCTGCTTTTCTGTTAGTTTCTATTATCACATTAAGATAAATATGAAACCAAAATGTAAACGTTGAATTCATAAGGTTGAGAATTGATTTATCACCTACGTGGAGGATGTCACAGTATAAACCTTTTGTTGCAACTCTGTGCAGGCGAACAACAAAGACTAGCAGGTGCCTTAATCTCGGATCCTACAATTATCTTGGATTTGGTTCTTTTGATGAATATTGCACGCCTCGTGTTATTGAGTCTTTGAAGAAATTTTCAGCTAGTACATGCAGCTCTCGCGTTGACGCAGGTACAGTGTCGTCTTTGTGTATTAGGTCTCCAACAATCTCTTCTATTTGTTGCCTGACATCTGTTTTTTTATGCCATCAGGAACTACGTCTGTGCATGCAGAACTTGAGGAATGTGTTGCTAAATATGTGGGACAACCTGCTGCTGTTGTCTTTGGCATGGGCTATGCAACAAACTCGGCTATCATCCCTGTGTTGATTGGAAAGGTATGTATGCTGCTACACCTTGTGATGAACGCTTATGTTACATCCAAAACCTACGTTATAGTAGCTTAATTACTACCATGTATACAGGGAGGGTTGATAATAAGTGATTCTTTGAACCATACCTCAATTGTCAATGGCGCTCGAGGTTCAGGAGCCACTATCCGCGTTTTCCAACACAACAGTCAGCATTTCTCATGCTTCACTTTCCAGATTTTTTTTGCCAATTAACTGGGTGACGTATCATCTTTATGCTCTCTTGTTGATTGCTTCGCAGCACCTGCTCATTTGGAAAAAGTGTTGAAAGAACATATCGCTGAGGGACAACCCAGGACACACAGACCGTGGAAGAAAATTATTGTTGTTGTTGAGGGTATTTACAGCATGGAAGGGGAAATTTGTCATCTGCCCGAGATTGTCTCAATATGCAAGAAGTATAAGGTGGGGTAACATGGTAAACCATCTTTCTTTCATGCTTAACATTGATGAGAGATTAAGGAATCTGATCAACTGAATTATCATTTGCAACATCAAAGTTGTCTAGACTAATTTGGTTGTCTGATGTATAACTTAACTTCTTGCATATCCTTGTGTCAGGCATATGTTTACTTGGACGAAGCTCACAGCATTGGAGCAATTGGCAAAACAGGAAGGGGTGTTTGTGAACTCCTGGGAGTTGACACTGCTGATGTGGACATAATGATGGGAATTTTCACAAAATCTTTTGGGTCTTGTGGTGGCTATATTGCCGGATCCAAGGTTAGCAATTATTTACCTTTGTTTTCACTCACTGATCTATTGTTTGCACATTTCCAAGGTTATATTGTTTTGGTAAATCATAAGTTGGACCATTCAGGAAACTTAGAAATATTAAAAATTGTTTGTATTTTTATGCAATTTAAAAAGATCTCTTATGATGAAGCAATGAAGCTTGCCAAAGATGAGTAAAAAGCTGATTCAGTAAGGCCATTCTGTATCTACACAACAGACAACGTGATTCTTTAGGCAAGTAGTACGCTTCATCTCAAAATCAACCAAAGGCTTTATAGCATATTGTGTTTCAACTTCTTTAGGACCTCATCCAATATTTGAAGCACCATTGCCCTGCTCACCTGTACGCAACATCAATTTCAACTCCTTCCGCACAACAAATCATATCGGCCATAAAAGTTATCCTTGGGGAGGACGGTTCAAACAGAGGTATCTCTGCAGTTTCTTTTGCTCTTGTTGCTGCAACTCTTTTGCTCTTTGAGCTTCATAATCTCAAGTTACAGTCTCAAATTCTTCTTAAAAAAAACCTGGGCAGGGGCACAAAAGTTAGCAAGAATAAGGGAGAACAGCAACTTTTTCAGGGCTGAGTTGCAGAAGATGGGGTTTGAGGTTCTTGGAGACAATGATTCCCCAGTCATGCCAATAATGCTTTACAATCCAGCAAAAATCCCAGCCTTCTCAAGGGAATGTTTGCGAGAAAACGTAAGTTTCTCTTATTTCTGTTGCATTATCTCACTCGCTTTCACACAAGGGAAATTCACCTCTTATGTTAACGGATATTCAAAAATTGTAAACAGTTGGCAGTTGTGGTCGTCGGTTTCCCTGCTACACCTCTATTGCTAGCCAGGGCTCGTATTTGCATATCGGCATCTCACTCAAGAGAAGATCTTATTAAAGCCCTACAGGTAATAAATCTTCCTTTTAGTTCACTCGCTTTCTCTCCCATATTTTACCATGTAGAGCCCTAGTAATAGTAGAAAACCTGAATCCCCTGATGAACTGCATGAAGGCTTGACAAATTCTCAGCATAGCATACATGAATTGAATCTACCCAAAAGGCTAAATCCTGAAAAAGGGACTGTGCTTTTAGTTCATCCCTAAATGGATTCGCACATTCTAATCCTCTCTTTGTTATGGACAGGTTATAAGCAAAGCAGGTGACATTACCGGGATTAAATATTTTCCAGCAGCTCCAAAGAAGCAAGACGAAGAGAAAAATTGCATTAAATTGGATTAAAACAGTAATGCTAATGCATCAGTTTCTTTCCGACAGAGGTTTGGTTAGCAATTAATTAGCATTAGTGTACAATTTCCTCGCTGTCGTCTTTTTTGTGTCGCCCTCTTACTTGTCGTGAAACATGTGATTGTTGTCTTCTTCTTTCTTTGTATATTCTTTTGGTTTTGTAAGAGTTAATTGTATAGTTTTCCTCTTAAATTGTTGCCCAAAATTACAGATGCTATCGAAGACATTTGTGATTCTGCTTCACTCCACGAAATTAGGGGCCCAATTCGTTGGACCAGAAGTATTTCCGAATTTTTTTTGTTATGGTCTTCCAGACCATGACTATGCTAACCGTTAAGTGGTTCTCAAAATTATCAAAATTTCTGGGACAACAATTTATAATTCTGTTTGTTGTAGAAAGCTTTCCCTTATGTTAAAGCTTGTGGATGTTACTCAGCCATCAATTTTTTTACGATTTGTTCGCCTAAAATCCTAACCGAATTTCAACTTGAATTATTTTGCTTCGCTTTTTTACAGCACCTGAAAAATCATAAATCAAAAGAAAATAGCAGACGAATTTAACTCATCCAAAACAATTAAGAAAATTTCAAAACCACATTCGACCAAAAAGCTTCAACTAATCCAAGTTTCAGTGGCCACAAAATATAGGTAACTTAGGTCCTATGCACACAGATCATTTGAGACTTCTCTGGCTCCTTATATCTCTTCTGAACCAACCCAACCTAGAATCTAAAGAAACCAAATGACACATTTTACATTCTGCTAGAAGCTTCTGATTCTAGTATACTTTTACATAACTTTACAAGCAACCAGCATGACAAAGTCCTGCGTAAACTTAGATCCGCAATCTCTCCGTTTTAGCCTCGGCAATCGTTAGTTACTATGTCTCCATTTTCCACATAACAAATTTTGATTTCTTCATAGCTCATGTTTCTACGTATTGAGATAGCTGAACACTTCACAATGTAAATCAAATGCTAGACTAAACACATTCATGTCCTTCTCCTTTAAACTCCTATTGCAAATAGCTACACCTATTCGATTGCAAAATCCTTATCATCAGACATCTTAAGTGGAGGAAATCGAGATATCCAAGAGTTAAAAACCTTTTCCGTTCGTCTTCTTCTTCTTCTTCTTCTTCACTTCCCACTTCTACTTCTACTAATACTACTGTTCCTAATGCTACATTCAAACAACAAACATCAAGATAAGAAACAATAGAGACGAATGAAAGATCTATAGAGGAAAAAAGCCTTTCATGGTTTCAGACATTGCAAGCTTATACTCTGCCATGACTGACTATCATCAACAAAAAACAACAAGAAAACAAAAAAAAAAACCATTTTCTTTTCTTCTTAACCGATCAAAATTATCTCTCACACTCATGAGAACTCCCTACCAAGCTTCTGGATTGCACAAAACATCTTCCTCCTCGATCCAACAGCATTAATCCCCATATCTTTAAGATCGTCCAATGTCAACAATGGCAAAACCTCTTCATCAACCTCATGTATCTCAAACATAGGCCAATATCTCCCTAACCCTAACTCTTGTAGCCATATCTTCACACCTTCTCTTCCTCCTCCACCACCAACTCCTCCATCGATATTCGATTCGAATTCTCTGTTTCCACTACTGTTGTTACTCTCATACCTTCTTCTACCGTAAAAACCACCACCATCTCTATCCAAAGACTCTTCCTTTATTGGACTCTCTGAATCTTCTCTGCTAAAATCCCTAAACCCACCTTCCAATTCTTCCCCTCCACTAATTTTCTCATCCCCATCCCCAATTTTCGATACCCAATTGGATCGAACTCGCTTCGCCGCTGCTGTTGTTGTCGATGACCCGACCCGTTTCTTGACCCGCCAACTCCCAACACCAAAAGGATCCACATTTCCTTCTCTTTCATCATCTAGGGTTCCGATATTCTCATACCCAGAACTCAAATTCGTTAGGGTTCGCGTCCTCGCTGATTTACTCGTATCTTTTCTATTATTACTCGTCGTCGTCGTCGGTGCCCATTTCGATTTTTTCCCTTGTGAATCGTACGCCGCCGCCGCGAGATGATGATGATGCTGGTACTGGTCTCCGCCGATTTCGCCTAATCTAACGCTTGGTCTTCTCAATCGTTTCGATCCAGCAGCTGTAATCGCCGTCGCTTCGGCTGAAGTTGACGCCGGAGGAGGAATAACGCCGCCGTTTGTTTGGAGACCATCCACTGGCTGCAATTCCGCCATTTTTTTACAAGGCAAAGTGATTTCTTTATTTAAAGTTTTTTCAGATTGGAACCGCCATAGGCGAGTTTTACCGAGTGTGGAGCTACTGGAGAAGATGAAAGGGCGATTCTTTGGCTTAGGCTATTTAGGTTATCTGGAGGAATCAGAAGTGGATGTGCGAGAAAGAGAAAGAGAAGAGAATCGTCATCAGGAGAATCGAGCAAGGAAGAAGAAAGAGAGAGAGTTCACTTACTGACACGTGTGTGTTTGTACATGAATTGATGAACAAGTCCCTCATTTTCCGTCAGTTTCTTTTTTTAAAGCCTCAAAAGATTTGTTAACAAATCCAGCCTTCCCTTTTATTAATTTTTTTCCTTCTTTTGGTTATGTATCTATGAGAAGTACAAAATGTTAATGATACTTAAAATACCACTATAAGGTGATTAAAATTATAAGTATCATTAAGGATATATTATTAGGATTAAAATATTTAGAAACAAAACGAGTCGGTGCAAAATTGATCCGGGTCTTTTAAATTTACTCGGATTATGTATCTTCTAAATAAAAGTATTATTAAAGAAAATAATAATTAAAGGATGTTTAAAGAATATTTGAATCTTTAATTTGTTTCCCTAACTAAGATCACAATCTTTATTTTTATTAATAATTTTTTCCGAATTCAACTTAACAATAATTAAAAAAATATATATTAATTCCAAATCTTAATTGCTAACATCCCTCTAAAATAAAGCTTACTGCAAAGTTAAGAAAAAATTGATCCACATTAATGCTAAAAATCGAATTAAAATCAGATATTTATGGTAATTAATTAAAATTCGATATTTATGATAACTAATCAGCTTTTATGAAGATACTAAAAACCCACATTTATAAGAGCTGTTCTATACAATATTTTATATTTATAAAAAAAATTCATAAAATCTATTTTACTCCTATCTTTCACTTACAATCTCAATATTCGTCCTTTGTTAGGTTCATGTACAGGAGCTTCAGCAAAATTCTACTAATGTCATAAAAATGAAATAAGAGTGGGTTTGTCTACAGCGTTTAAACAATCAAATGTTGCAGTCCCAAAGCATTAACAGAAGCCTCATTTTGCTAAATTGAAAATATAATAATCATTCTTAATCTGTTTTCCCTGTGGAAACAGTGTTTTTTGGCAGATTACTCATAACTTTGGACAAAATAAATGATTTGATATATTTTGTAGGCAAGGTATCAAGAACGCTTAGCTGGCGGTGTTTCAGTCCTGGGATTACCATGCTGGACATAACAAAAAAAGGTGTTAGGTCTATAACAGTGTGGACTGTGGACCTTGTCTCCCATGGATTCATTGGCTCAAGAACTAAAACTGTTAGTCATATCGAGAGAGAGGACAAGAGTGTGGACGAGTTAAAAGAAAGGCTACAGAAGCGGAAGGTGGAACTAATAATACCTTCCACACCCCATTGTGTTCTGCAAAGTCGTTCATCTATGTATCTTAGATTCATGAGAGCATCTCCGGGGGTGGGGTTGTCAACCCAAATAGAGAATCTCCAAATGAGGAACTCAAGGAAAGCATCAAATTCTGGTTTGTATTGAAAGAGCATTGTTGGCTAATGCCAAAGAAAAAGTTAAATGCTAGAGTAAAGACCTTCATCAAAAGTAAAAAACTTAACCAACTGTTCCTTCAACATGGCTGACATTTCAACATCTAGTCGTGCAGCATCAAACTGATTCACTCTAGAGATTGCAACCGGTATAACTGACTGCCATAACATAACCACATAATTTTAGGTGAAAATAAAGCATCTCTGAGACAGAACCGAAGAACATACCCGGTGGGAAGCGACATAAGAGCGGATACAAGCATCGACTGGAGGCGGAGGCGGAGGCGTCGTCATTGCCTAGGCTTTGTAATTCCGGCAATCGACCCCGACAAGTGTGTTACCATCTTTTCCTATCTCATAGATTCATCCACTTCCTCTTTGCATGTTTGGGGTTTTTCTTCTGCTTTCAAAATATTGTTTGTCTTCCGAGCAGCTTCTTGACGGACGGGATCTTAAAAGTGAAACAAAACTATGCAATCATACATCAATACACATCTCCAGATTCTTGTAGAAAAGATCCAAAGAATCTAGCCTATCACCATCAGAATGTTTAACAAACTTGTACGGCTAATCTGTAACCAAAAATATAATTTTAGAATAAATAAATGCTGACCAAATAATCATATTACAACAAAAGTGTGACTAAAGAGCATCTGTCTCATCATATTTGCTTACCAATCTCTCAGCAATGTCAGATACCCAACAGTCGTCTGATTTTTCTTCAAGGATTGAAATGTTTTCGTTTGAGTTCTTGAAGGGTCCAGTGAAGACCCACAAGCCAAGCTTCCATCTGGTCACAAGATTTCCATATATCCACCGGAGTTGATGCTTCTATTCACACAAAGAAGCAAATGGCTTCCCAACAAAATTGAACAAGTTTAATTTGCCATATGGTAGACTGATCATGGGCTCAAGATGTCATCGAGAATAAAACATCGAACCAATACATTCCATGTAGCAATACTTGGGACAATACCTTCACTTATCATCCTCTCAAGAAGAATCACTGTATCCTCCCTATAATTAGATCTGCATAGACCCCATAACACATTTGTGTAAGAGATTACATCAGGCCGCCACTTTCTTCTTCCACATGAAACTAGATCCAACATCTGGACTGCCCTCTCAGCTTTTCCTTGTTTGCAATATGCTAATATTATCATATTCATTGTTATCTCATCCGGAGATTTACCATCGACCATCATTTTTCCTACTAGCTGCAGAGCTATCCCCGGGAGACCTGCATTGCATGATCCATGTAAAAGCGTGTTGTAAGTCGATAAGCTCCACTCCACACCTCTCATGAAGATTTCTCGGGTAAGACCATAAGCTTCTTCTATTCGGTTTGCCTTTGCGAGCCCATCCAGTAACTCGTTATATGTTACAATGTTGGGAGGACATCTGTATTGCTGCTCCATTTGTCTGAACACTTTCTCAGCCCAGTCAAGCCTCCCTGCATCGCATAAACCTTTGATAAATGTGTTAAACGTTGGCACAGAAGGAGTACAGTTTTCTTTCGACATAATATCTATAAGAGATTCAGCTTCTTTAAACTTGGAGTGCCTACAAAGAGCTTCCACCATGTTCGTATACACCACAACATTTGGGGAGCATCCATTAGTTAGCATCTTATTCCATATATAAACTGCGCCCTCAAGGCTACCTCTTTTGGCAAAGCCGTTGATAAGAGAGCCATAGGTTCTGATGTTTGGAGAACATCTGTTTTCTTCCATGTGTGAGAAGACAGACATAGCCTTTTTCATATTCCCGTGGGAACAAAATCCTTGAACCAAAGTATTAAACGCTACAACATTCGGTTGTAACTCAAATCCTCTGATCATCCGGTTCCACAAGTCTAGAGCATCAACTGTCGTACCTCTTACAAAACAACCCTTCACAAGAGAACTCAATGTATGGATATTTGGATGACACCCTCGTTTCAACATCTGCGCCAGAAGCGAGAAAGCAAGCTCAATTTGACCAGAATTGCAAAGCACATTGATAAGTGTAGAGTACGAGATAACATTAGGAGATATCCCCTTCTCCACCATTTCTCTCATCAGGTCAAACGCCCCTTTGTAATTATGGTCTTTGCAGAACCCATTAATAAAAGCGTTATACACACTCACAACAGGTTCAAATCTTGCTGCCAGCTCCCTACCTTCCTTCACCATACCAAGCTCACACATCGATGAGATCACCGTAGTGTAGCTCACAGCATCAGGAGAACAGTCTTTATTCGACATCTCCACCAGCAACTTCTGAGCGCCATCTACCTTATTGTTCTTACACAACGCCTTAAGAAGAACATTATACGTAAAGACATTAGGCTCAAACCCATCTCTCTTCATATCTCTATAAACCGTATAAATCATCTGAATCCTATTCTGACCAAGTAGAGTATCCAAAACATGGTTATATATCTTAACCGAAGGATCACACCCAAATTCCTTAATCCTATAAAACATCTCCACAGCTCGTTCAGCCAAATCAACTTGCCTATATACACTAATAACACTGATAAACAAATCTTCAGAACAATGAAACCCTTGGAGTTTCATTTGCTGCAAAAGATACTGAACACTATCAACCTGACCATCCATTGCAAGCTTTCTGATCATAACCTCGAATGTTAAAGGCGTGTGCTTGAAAAGATTTGAATTGGCAATGGATTTGAAGAAGTGCAAAGCTAAGGGAACACAAGACTCTTGTCTCAGCCTCTTTACCACATATGATTCTTTGATCTCCGCATGGTTTGGAGCTTCTGGGAGGAGATTCACATTGAGATTTGTATTGAGGACAAATGGGATTAGGGGTTTTTGAACTTTCAATAGCAACGAACATCCTTCTTTCAGGTACATGACCGTGTTCTAAAAAGCCGCCGCGAATATACCCAAATCGAAGATACCAATGTTACGAGTGTCAATACGAAGATAAAATCCAGACTAGAAACTTGCACTGAAACTCGAAGAATGACAAATCAAAGCCTAGGAGCTGGTTACGAAGGAAGAAGAACCAACCTGGAGAACTAAGATTTGATGATGGATGATGATGAATCGAGAGAGAGTAAGAGGTTGAAGAAGATAAAGTTGTGTTTTTTTGTTTTTAAATCCCCAGATGGTCGAATGACCTGCTTAAAAACTCGATTTTTCTCTTGAGCAGTTACCAAATTTTTCAGGTCATTTTGAGGGGATTTGGAAGACAAAGGCACCACCAAAACTACAACACTTCCTATGGCGCTGTCTTTCTAATGCCTTGCCTACAGGTCACAATCTTTTAAAGAAAAGACTCACAAGAGACCCTACCTGCCCAAAATGTGGAGAAGCCATAGAAGATATTAATCATATCTTATTCAGCTGTGGGTTTGCAAGATTGGTCTGGGCTCTCTCCCCCATTGGCTATATGTTCTTTCCATCCCCAAGTAATTGCCTTCACTCCAATATAGGTACACTCCTTTATCCCTCAGATGATATGAAGAAACGGGTACAGGAGGAAGGATTTCTTTGGCCATGGATCATTTGGAGATTATGGAAATCAAGGAATGATCATCTCTTCCAAGGTTTAAATCGGGAAGCTAATACAATAGTGGATTTCTCATCTGTGGGTGCCTCTGAATGGTTAAGGTTCAACACACCTCAGCCGCATGAACTCATTCCTAGACCTGCTTCTACTAGCCGAGGTAAATGGAAACCTCCTGATATGAATCTGCTTAAATGTAATGTAGATGCAAGCTGGTCTCCAAACAAGGAGGTGTGTGGTACAGGCTGGATCATTCGGAATAACCAAGGCCAACTCATTTGTTATGGAACAAAAGCCTATCCAAGACTGCACTCTCCCTTGGAAGCAGAAGCAGCGGCTATGACTTGGGCGGTGAATTGTGTAGTCAATCTTGGATACTCATATGTGGTATTTGAGAGTGACTCTAAATCTTTGGTGGACTCGATAAGGAATGCTGAAGAGTGGCCTCGTTTACAGACCTTCACATCCGAGATTCTTCAGAAAACAGCTCCTCACTCAATCCGCTTCGAGCATATTGGTAGAACAGCCAATAAGGTGGCTGATTTGTTGGCAAAAGAGTCGAGCTTGACTTCCTGTTTACGTGGCTTCTATTGATGTGGTTTTTCCTATTTTAAGTGTTGATATTCAAGAGGATGTAAACGATATAATTTGGTAATTTGAATGTGTTTTAGCGAGAAAAAAAAAAACTAGATTTTTCTTGATTATATGGACAAATAAATGAATCTTCTATGTTTTCGTAAAATCCAAGTGAAAAATGAGATGGTCATAAGCTAGGGTTCTGAATACAATCGCAGGTCTCAGGATGAAGATGATGGTCAAAAAGAGCAAAAACAAGGAATTATGGACTTGAACCCACGTTTTTTCTGTGGATATCTAGCCATCAAACATACCAAGTCTTTCGTAGCTATGTTACATACATCTAAATGTATTTAACCTCATTTATTCAAGAATCTGGAGATGTGTATTATTGATGTATGATTGCAAATTTTTGTTTCTGTTTTAAGATCCTGTCCATCAAAAAGCTGCTTGGAAGAGTATTCCTAACGATGAGCTCGAGGAGAAAGCTTTGGTTTCTCTGGCCAAGGTTTGAGTTTATATTCATTTGTGTATTAAAAGCCCTCGATGAAATTTGGAATTAAAGTTTTGGGTTTTAACTGATCCAAGCTTCTAACGAACATTTAGGAGCTACTACTTTTCTGGTTCAAAAGATCCGTCAGGTATTTTCTCCCTTTTCCTTGTCTTTTAGGACTTCTCAGATTTCATTGACTGGTTCCATTTTCATATCCTCCTATTCATGCAGCTCGTAGGAGCAAAGAGAGGGCCAACTGCTTTACACTATTCTGCCGCCTCAATTAATCGCAAAATCTAATTTCACAACTAGTAAAAAAGTAAGTCAGGGATTAAAAAACAAGACAAGAGAACAAAGAACATAACATTTGCTTTATATTCTGAAATTAGATATCGAACAAGCAATCTCTAGCTTCCTATTCTATTTTAGTCTTCTATGATTTATACCTACATCTCTGGTGAAGAAAATTTTGGGAAACAGGATAACGAAAGAATCAATCCTAACCTCAAGACGCAGAAACTTGTCACCTTGATGATCTTCAATCCCTACAATTGTCCAATAGAAGAGGGACTTGCTTTTGAATGAATCTATCATCATCCTGGGATCCTGTTTTGTGCTTCAGTGTGTATGGTGATTAATCAATTCTTAGATATGCAGTTTCTTAGTCAGCTGGTGTAATGCAAAGCTGACCATGTCCTGGACTGTGCTCCACTGGGTACATGCTCGTGCTTCTCACAAATTTTTGATGGTCCCTCACAGGTTGTCTGAGGTGTGAGACCATTGGACGCTTGTTTTTGTTTCTCTTCTTTACAATCGAGCATGAAGCTAACGGGTCTGCAGATCCTGCTCCAACTCTCCTGCACATAGAATGTTTTTTTTTTTTTTTGAGAATTGACTAATTTTGGCAAAGAAAGAAGATGAAATTGTGTTATTGATTACCTTAAGAGCTTTTCTGCAGCAATTCTTGCAGATCTAATTGTATTGCGGGTTGGCACCCATTTCACGACTCGGTTAGGATCAGCTCTCATGGGAGAGTGTATTTTAATGAGCTAAAGAAAAAAAGAAAACCAAGTTAAAAACCGAAAAGCTCGAAGGGATCTCTGAATCTATAATAGGCCAATGCAAATCAAAATAAACGAATCAAGTAGTTATTGCCATCTAACAACTCGTATTGGATAACTGGATAATGAAGAAAAACGAGAAACCAGAGACTTACACCCAAGCATTCCATCATCTGGTAGTAAGCTCTACCATGCAAAGGAGTATGTCCTTGTCGCGATTCTGAAAAATATCTTGTCCTGAAAGAATATTAGAGGAGATTACTGTCAAACGTAAACATGGTTAATAAACAGACAGGTACGTGTAGTAAACATGGTTAATAAGCAGACAGCTAGACAAAACAAATATAGGTAGACTTAATACCACTCTTTATAGCCTGGATCCACAGTGAAACCATACATATCCACTGAATCACACGTCGAGAGAGCAAACTCAAGAGCCTTGAGCCCCGTTCCTTTGGCTGCCGACCCAAATGAAGCACCAAGCATTAAGTACACAGGATTTTTTATTGGAACTTCCTGCGGAGAAAGAAAAACTCTCAAATAAGTTTCGAAGACCAGAAGTAGATTACAGATCATTCAAAACCAAAGTAGCTAAGAGACAGATAAGTGCAATGTACAAACCCGAATCATCTTGTTCATAATATCATGAATTGTAGTTTTTACTAGCAGGACCTCCTGCTTTTTTTCTGCATAAAATCAAAGGGTCAGAGAGAGCAGAGTATCTATTTGCAAGCATAAAAAAAATGTGATATACACAAATGAATAAATATAGAGAAAAAATGGCGATGATAACCATGAAGGAGTGAAAAACAAGAGAACAGTTATACAGTACCATCCAACTCCACGACTTTGTCAAGGGCTTTTGCTGACCCTCGGTTAAGAAGACGGAATGTACTTTTCTCTCCCACATATTCCTTGTAGTTCTGCAAGAAGATATTCCAAAAATAAATGAAGCTAATGTGAGACTACAGAGGGAACAAAAGAATTGGAAGTTAGATAAAATAACTCATCATTAACCTGAATTGGAGCACCGTTTTCTCTAAGAACCGCATCGTAAGTATCTATCTCCTTTCCAAACTTTGTTTTTAAAAGATCACCAGAGTTACCAATAACAGCACATCGCTCAAACTGCCGGGGAAAATATGGTGGTGTTTCAGGAAGCACCAATGAAAGCTTCTCGATGCATAAAGATTTATTCTGGCAACGATTACTGCACCAGAGTGCGAGTTACATTAAGGCCAAAAGAAGAAGAAGACATCACAGCATTTTACACTACGTACAAACTACTTGGTATATTGTGCTGAGAACCATCAATTTTAGAAAGTTTTGAGTGTTGTCTATGAAAACGGACAATAACAATAATAACCAATTATCATGCACTTCATAACTCATCTAATGTCAGTCAATACTTACAGTTGTATTCCTTTATTGATTCTGCGCCATGCATAATCCTCCCATCCATTTGGTAAGGCATCAATATACTCCTTGGTGAGTATGGTGGAGCTATTCCTGACCTAGACAACCAACTCGCCAATTAACCCATCATTGTATAAACTAAAACAAATTATATGAACTGAAAGTTTACACAGACTTTAAAAACTGCAATACCCACTTGTTCCCACGTAGCTACTGCTTCACACAGGTCAAACTCATATGACAGCCCTTCAAGCTCTCCAGACTTGGGATCTTTCTATTGTTGAACATAATCCAAGACATAAAAATAAGGTAGAGTACAAATATTCAATAGACCATTTTGCTAGACACAACGTTAGGGATTCTGACAAGCTTAACTCTGCTGATGTATAAAGTCAGGTAATCAGACTGAGATCAATAAGAGTCAGAAGAGAGTATTTACCCATTTGGGTACAGTATCCTTGGGGAAGTTTATTGAGACTTTGCAATAATCACTACCCGTAGCAGCTTGTAGTCCCAAACCATTTGCACTCTACAACATTCCAATAAACTCTTTAAATCATACATGCTGTTTCCATTAAATTTTAAAGAGGAAACATAGAGTTTGCATCACTGAATAAACATATATGTAGAAACAAGCAATACAGCTCAAAAACAATTCAGGGCTTAAACATGCAGCATTGTCAGATGTTATGAAGCTCTTAGTTCATGAAACAATGTCTCATTTTGACCCAGGTTCCGGTTAGAATTGATACCATTCAGTAAACAGTGCACTAAATTGGATCCGTTCTAATAAACTAATCTCCAGATTCAGTCTAAAACGAGACGGATCAAGAGAGTAAGTAACACAAGATAAGGAAGCTAACATAGATATCTCTAAATCGGGATTTACTTACTACGCACTTCTGGAATCCGTTCTGCAGGGACCGCAAAGCCTCTAAATCTTCATTGCTAAGCCCATTAGAGTCGTCTAAATCCACGGAATCATCTTCTTTATCATTAATCATCGCCATACTTCAGAAAAAATCACGAAATACACACTACAAGCATTTACACTGGGACAACTATGGAGTATACACTTACATAGATTTGAGACGCCGATAATGTAGATTAGAACAGCAGAGATTCCTGTAGTTAAAGCTAATAGGAATATCAAATGCAAGAGCTTCATCGATTCCCCAGTAAAGCTTCAGCTTCGAGCTTTCCAGGAGACGATGTGAATTTCTCGATCTTCCAAAGCAACTACGCGTAAGTTCCGATCTACGCGAGTCTGAGAACAGCGTGTAGTCCTCATTCTGAAGCTTAAGACGGCAAACAGTTTTTTCACTTTATAAAACGCTGCGTAGACAACTAAAGATGCTTGAAAACAACAGGATAGTTAAAATAGACAGGTCAGTGAAACGCCAGGATGTTCTAGTGAGTAACATGAAAACAGCATCGACTTCACGGAACGTTAGTTCAAATGATAACTGGCCACGTGGCTATAAACCCCTTCCTGTTCATCTTCAAAACCCTAACATCTCTGTAAAAATATCTGCTACTTCAAATTCCATCAAAGCAGCTTGATAAGCTTAAAGCCCATGATGAAATGGTGAATCTTTTTGATTTCCATGGCGGTTTTAAGTCTGGGTTTCGCTTGCAGATCCCATTTTCCTGTTCTTCCCCTGTTTTACTGTTTTTCGAAGGTAACTCTTAGTTATATACACTTTAACAACTACGTCAATATAATTCTTAATTTGTTGTTTCGCTTACAGGTTCAGTTCAACACTGTTGCTGTTGCTGCTGCAATTGAGACTGTGGATGACAACGATAGTGATCATCATGACAAGGGTTCTGATAAAACGAGTAAGTTACTTGAACGATTTGATGGATTTAATCAAAAATTGTGGTTCTCTTTAATCCCATATATGTATATTTACTGAGTAATGGTAGAATTCAGACTCAATTCCCCAATTCCAGCTATTATAGACATTTGTATAAACAATTAACTCTTTTGAGCGAACGTCAACCTAACTCATCAACTATTTAAATTTTTGATCGCTTATCTTTTGGCTTGATTTGATGTTTTGGTAAATTTTGGGTGATTGTATTGAAGGTAAAGCACCAGAGTGGAAGAAATTGAATTCAAAAGATCTTGGGATAACCAGTTCTATGATTTCAAAGCCCACCCGACTAGTTCTAAATGGCCTTAAGAGTAAAGGTTGATACTTTTATCTTCTGATAGAATCTAACGATGAAATCTCAAATGTTTTTTAAACCTTTTTCTGTTGCTGGTTTTGATATTTGTTTTCTTCTCCATGATGTGTAGGACATGATGTTTACCTTGTTGGAGGCTGTGTACGGGATCTTATTTTGAAGCGGACGCCAAAAGACTTTGATATACTTACTTCTGCAGAACTTAGAGAGGTTGGTCTCCAAGCCAAAAGTCATCTCTATAACGTCGTCTTAATCGGAATTCAAAAATTGATTCTTTTTGTTGGAAATGTGTTTAGGTTGTTCGGACTTTCTCAAGATGTGAAATTGTTGGAAGAAGGTTTCCTATATGTCACGTGCACGTTGGGAATGATATGATAGAGGTTTGTTGTTTTCTTGTCAAGGATTTTCTTTTAAAAACCAATATAAGCATAGCAAATGCAAATAAGAACAAATCTGGTAACCTTTTTTTTGTTGGCTTTCTCTTTAAATTCCTTTATACTCTTTTTGAGTAGGTTTCAAGTTTTAGCACATCTGCTCAACATTCTCCAAGAAACATGAGTACTGGTTCTGGAAATTCCAATGGCTCCTATAACGAGGACAGTATCCGTTTCAATAATTGCTTGCAGCGTGATTTCACTATTAATGGGTATCTTATTAATCCCTAGATAATCTCCTGTACTCCTTTTTTTATCCTTTTTTTCTGAAAGAGAGAAAGGAATTGGTTCTTCATTTTTCCTGTTAAATCCAACCCGTAAATATTATGAAAATCTCAATATCTTATAGTTTCTTTTATTACATTTCCTTACTAATTTATGTTGTTTTTCCTATCTTAGGTTGATGTTTGATCCATATGCCAAAGTTGTATATGACTATCTCGGGGGAATAGAAGACATTAGAAAAGCTAAGGTGTGGACGTATTCTGTAATACCCTTTTCTGGGAAAATTATCTACAAATACATGTGTTCTAAGTGTGGATCTTTGCTCACAGGTACGGACGGTGTTTCATGCTGGCACATCTTTTCAAGAGGACTGTGGTGAGTTTTCTGGGGAAAATCATCTATATAACATTTCCACCTCGGATTCTTTTACAAAGACCCTTCAGAGTCTAGAAAAACAAATTCTTGTATGAATACCATTAAGAGTCTATATAATGGAAGCTTATTAGTGCTTTATTTTTTATAATATTTCCAGCCCGGATTCTTCGTGGAACAAGAATTGCTGCGCGTTTAGGTTTCACAATAGCCAAGGAAACAGCTCATTTCTTAAAGAACCTTTCCTTCCTAGTACAAAGGCTCCACAGGGTAGGCTTTTGTTATTGCTTCTCTCCAAAAAGAAATATTTTCTACACATTTGTATTACAACATCTTGTTCATGAATGATTCTGCATTAAATGTGTAGGGAAGAATCTTGATGGAAATGAATTACATGTTAGCATATGGATCAGCAGAAGCTTCTTTAAGATTGTTGTGGAAATTTGGGATACTAGAAATTCTTTTACCAATTCAGGTTAGTTATTTCACTCGTCTCTTGTTGTCTCTTTATCGCATCCTTGTGTATATCTAACTTCAATATTCACAGGCAGCATATCTCGTTCACAGTGGTTTCAAGAGACGTGACAAAAGGACTAACATGCTTCTGGTAATATGCAGATGCGCATTTTGAAATATTCGTCAGAGACAAGTGTATGTTGCTTAATATATCGAGTAAAGAACTTATAGTTAACATTTCACCGTGCAGTCTCTCTTCGGCAATTTGGATAAATTGTTGGCTCCGGATAGACCTTGCCACAGCAGCTTATGGTATGGTCTTCGTCTATTAAGATCCTTTAGGCACTGTCCTTATTATATGCAGTTGATAACATTGTAATACCTAACAAGATTGGGTTGGAAATTTGCAGGTTAGCAATCTTGGCTATTCACAAAGCCCTTGCTGATCAACCTCGATATCCTTCAGTGGTTGCTGCGTTCAGCCTTGCTGTCCACAATGGTGGAGATGTTCTAGAAGCTGTAGAAATCACCCAGAAAGTCACAAAGCCACATAACAGAAGCTTCTTCGAGCTACTGGAGCCAGAGGAGCTGGACTCCCAAACCTTATTGGATGAAGTCATGGATCTTGATTCGTCTATCAAAGAAGCCTTGGGACAGATGACTGATGGGAAGTTTATTTCTAAAGCTATGGCAACGTACCCTCAGGCCCCATATTCCGATATGGTAAGCACTCCTACTTTTCTTAGCTTCATATAACGAAGTTTCATTGATACATATGCAAATGCAGATTCTTCTCCGTAGAACGCCTAGACTATAGGATATGGAGCTTGGTATATCTTTTTGCTAAAGATTAGAAACAAGATTTCCTCGGTTTAGCTATTGTCCTAATTGTCTCCTATTGTTGCCTTTTCTACAGGTTTTCATACCGTTGCAATTGTACCTAGATGCAAGAAGAATATTCGAGTGTGTGAAAGAAAATGTGCAGAAGAGATTTGTGCCTAAGCAAGACAGTAAAATTGATTATATCTCATTATCTTTAGGCAACCTTCCAGAAGTTAGACACGTATTTGCTAGGGTTGTTTTCGACACTGTCTTTCCATTAAACCCATCTTAAGAGTTGTTGTCTCTCTTCGATTGGTTGTGTTTAAACTGATATACGGTAGAACGCAAAAGGATATTTTCGAAAACTTTCATATGTAGAACATAATAGCTGGATGTAGTGCTACTATTACCAATTTTGTACTATTACAAGATAGAAAGATTGGGAGTTCTGTTTCCCTTTTATTGCTCTAATGTGACGGCTATGCGAGGAATGTCCTTGTAATTTTATGCACTTACAGATGGAGCAAGCGCAGTAGCTGGAGAAGCACCACCAGTGGTTGGCCTAAGAAAATGAGAAAATTATAGGTATGTGATGAGTGTCTTTCATATGTTGGTTCTAAAATGATTTGAGTATTGATGAGAATATCTTCAAGTGCAGGTGATTGAAAACTTACAATCCAGCTAAAACTTTTACAGCATCATAGATAACCCACTGTGCTCCAGTGAGTGTTCCTATCATGAAAATGCGAAGAGGAAGGCCACGGGTAAACATACCCCATAACCCTAGCCTCTTTACTGCCTGTAGCACGTGAAAGAATAAAAGCCAAGTCAGTAGCAGCGGATATATACAGCAGCCATAAGTGTTCTCAAGCCATATATATATATCAGTGGATGACTCTGAGCTGTTTTAGGTTCTGGTGAAGTATGGATTTGTATAGAGTTTCACTTACATCAGTAACGGTTGCTCCTTTAGAGTTATTGAGGAAAGAGACTAAGTTATCTGCAGGATGGGAGATGATGGCGCAGAAAATTCCAGCAATGTATCCACCTGCAAAGCTAACCCCGAGCTGAACTGGCTTCGAGCACTCCTCTTTTGGGGTAGGCATCACTTTCTTGTATATAAGCTCCACAGTGTTTTCAAAAGTAGCAAATTTCATCATCGTATCTGCAAAATCTCAATTTTTAAAAAAACTAAAATCATCATCTTAACGACTTTACATTTTCTTGAGTATAGAGACATACATGGAATCTGGCGTCCCCAGAGAGGAACAAGTCCTTTGTGTAACCCGCGAAGGCCTTCGGATCTGATGATCTTTGGTAAACCATCAGATAAACCGCGGGCGAAACCAGGCTGAGTCTGGACCCTGACTTTGACAGCTTCCATTGGACAGAGAGCCACATCAGCGACGATTTCTGCAGAGGCCGAGCCAGCGAGGTAAATCAAGGTCTTGTATTTGGCTGCGTATTCTGGTCCAACAATGTCTGAGTAGTATTTCTTGGAGTACTCATAGAGACCGTATTTAAAGGCTCCCTGGGCACTGTACCCGAGAAGCGTCGGTGACCAGCCTCTGGTGAAACCCTTGAGCCCTTGTTCTTTGATCGTTGTCTTGAAAGCAGAAGTTATGTTCTTGTACTTCAATGGATCAATCTGAAATAACAACAAATATTAAGGGTGCTTTTTGTAAATTCGTGGAGGATCAGTCTTTTACTTTTCTATCAAATTGAGTTCTGATTCTCTGAGTGCACATCAAAATCATGCATTATATTGAAAAGTCTGCGGTTGAAGAATCGAGGACGTATAAAACAAGAAACTCAAAAGTTGACAGCAGGTGGAAAGTATAATATGAAAAAGTGGAATCAACAAAACTTTACTAAATTAAATAATCCATAAAGAAAAATATTAACCAAACAAAAGTATAAATTTAGATTAGTAAATCACAGAACAATTCCATTCCGGACAAAAAAAAAAGTGAATTGTTGACCAACAAAATTATTCATTACCATTTAAACTCTAAAGAAAATATTCGTAGTTTTTTTTGTTTTTCTTGGCTACGTAACTCCTAAATTCAAGTTATTCTCGCTAAATATTATTTACACATCACTCACGTAGCTTTCGAGGAAGCACCAAAAATGTTAATTACAAATAGTTGGTCTTTGGAACCTGACCTGCATATTGCATTTGATGACATCGAGTGGCGTAATAGCCGTGTGCGTGATACCGCAGCTCAGCATCCCGGCGACTGTACACGCCGCGAAATACGCCGGCGAGTACATTTCTACTTTCTCGTTCGGTGTCGCGATCGCAAAACTGGGACCGTCAAATGAGACTGGAGAAGTCGTCGGAGAAACCAACGGTCGTGATTTGAGCTGAGTCTTGGTCGTAGTTGCCTCTGGCGACTGAAGCAGACGATTGTGATCGAAAGAGTAGAGGAAGTTCGGGATCAACGATCTGCTTGACTCGCTTGACTCAGACATTTTTGGAGAGGTTAAGAGAAAGTTCAATCAAATTCTTTTGAGTTGGTTTTGACTTTTCTCTTCGGGAGAGAGAAAATCTCAGTTTGAGTTTTGCTGGAATCGAATTTGACGTTTTTATAGGAGCTGAGTTTGGTTATGAAATGTCTTTTATACCCCCTTACTTTTTGCATCTTTTAATTGACTAACTATCAAATCCTACTCTGTCACGACTCTTTACGTGTCAACGAGGATTTGCATACTGAATAATAAAAGAGGGAAAACATATATTTTATATATATATATCGTCAAACCACTGTATTAGATCTCATTCTTCCAAGAAACATCATAAATAGAGGAGTTACATCTGGTGACAAAAAAAAAAAGAGGAGTTACATCAAACCATTTTCTCTTTTGATCTCCATAAAGATATAATTATAGGTAGGATGAATAAAGTTCTCTACCAAAGCTTTATTGATTGTGTCAGCAATAATTGGTAATGAACTGATGAGGCATTAGTAGGTGATATAACCTTACCTAAGTATATTTTTCGTCTCTGACTCTCTGGTATACATCATCCATGATCCATGTGATAAAGAGTCTTGCGTGTCTCGAAAGAATAGGCATGATTAGCTTAATCAAAGGAATGTTTAACTGTTCTACTAACTGTATTAGTTTAAACTCCTCCCATTTATTATCATGGGATAAGCAGCTCTTTTGACTGTTGAGTCGGGATCAAAAGAAACATCATTGCCTCTAGAAAACCTAGATGCATGATATTGTAGGTAACCTGGTATCTCTCCATACATAGAACTTGTTTACTATATTACCCACTATCCATTTGAACCTCGAGTGAGCAGTTTGTTATCTTTGAGAATATTTATCCATTACCACCCACTATCCAAGCATAGCTATAGAACTCCATTTGCTGCCAACTTATAGAAGAATAGACTTGGAGTAATACTTTTCTTTGTGGATTCTTGTACAAGAGGGATTGAGGATTTTGAATAATAAATTCCCCAACAATATTGGGTTATCAGTGATATATATTAAAGTCTTTGAGGTCTTTGATACCAAATTCATCCATTTGCTTTGAATTTGTAAAATTTTCTTCCAAAAGAACTTAACTTGGACGGAAAAAAAATAACCTGGATGATGACAATGTAATTTGATTAACCAAGATAATAAATAAATATTTTTTTACACAAGAGGAAAAAAATCTCATACTAAAACTGTATTTCTGGTTTATAAAAATATCACATATCCTAGTAATAGTATAATTTAAAATACAATATAAACAGTATATACTTGTATTTAATGGTACACATATTAAGTTGAAAGGATTATAAGATTTTGTCAACTATGATCTTATTATTTCTTACTTGCCTTTGAATTCAAATTATTAAATAGAATATAAAATATAAACAAAAAAAATCCAGGGTGGGCAGGTCATTTGCTCTCCCGCGAGGGTCGCATGTGTTTCTTCTCCATATCAAACGCTGTCGTTTTGTCGTAATTATTTCAACACTTTTCTCCAAATCTCACCGAACGTTTTCTTTCCTTCCGTTTTCTCGAGAAAATCTTAGGTTTTTCCCGAGAAAATCCATTTTCTCTGGTTCACCTTCTTTTTACTCGATAAGTACAGCGATTTCATCCAGCTAACTAGTTAGTACCTTCACGAACACATTGATGGATCGGAGGAGGGCGGGTAGCCCAGTGTATGGTCGCCAGTGGAGCGAATCATCAAACAGTACGGAAACGACATCGCCGGCGATGTCTCCTGCTCACCGGAAGCAACTCGGAGGTATCGGAGGTTTTTCCACCGTCAAACGGACTCAGAACGTAGCTGCAAAAGCGGCGGCACAGCGATTGGCTAAGGTCATGGCCTTGCAGAACAAAGACAACGGAGACGAAGATGATGAAGATGAAGATGAAGATCTAAGTCTCAGATTCGTATCTCCTTCTTTGAAACCCGCTCGTCATGCACCTTCTTCTCTTTCCTCCACTGGAAGCAATAGCAGCAACGGAAACAGTAATTTGCCGGCGGTTTCCTTCGCTCCTCGAACTAGATCGCCGTCGCCTGCGGTGAATTCCGTCTTCTAGCTTATAGAATTGGTTCAGTTCAGCTTGATTTGATTATGTTATGAACTGTTATTTCTGGGCTTGGTTTTAGCTTGTGGTGAATTTGGTTCTTTAGGGCTAATTGGCCTCTTTTTTATTGCTTTGATTAGTTAGGCAGGAACTTCGCCGAACCAGTGCCTTCAGTGCGTTCTGCTTCGGCCGGAAGGCCGTCAATGTCTGCTAGATCCACGACTCCGACTCCTAATCTAATGCCGCCTAGCAGGGTGTCGGTGAAAACTCCGGCTTCTATTCCTCCACTTGATCCTCCAACTAGGAGCAGAGATAAAAGGTGAAAACGCTTTTGCTTTCTCATTTTGAAGTTCTTAACGATTGTGCTTCTTATTATAATTCTCAAATCTTGGTAGTCAGTTGAACATCTTAGTGGAATATGTCAAAACCAGTTTGGTTAGTCTTTGGAGTTGGTGTATAATTTATTTTTTTCATTGACTAAGCCTAATAATAGAGCTTGCTATAAAGCTTCATGAGAAATGGGATCCTTGCTCAAAGAAATAGTGATACCTGCTGGTTTTGGTTGTGCGGCTTGCGTCTGATTTTGGGTATCTAATGTTTTTAGGTTTTTTGCTGATGTACCATCAGTAAATTCAAAAGAAAAGGGTGATCAGCGGGAAGCTTCAGCTCTTCGTGATGAGGTATGTGATGGTTTCTTTTTAACCTTTGAGGTATCTAGTCATTTTTCTTACATATTGGAAATTATAGTCAAATCAGAATTTCTGTATGAGTCAGAAGAGCTGACTTGAGGCTGATGCATTTTTAAGTGCAGCTGGATATGCTACAAGAGGAGAATGAGATTGTACTGGAGAAGGTTTGATCTCTGTCACTGAATTTCATTTTATATAATAAAGCTGTTCACATCCGTTGTGCATAAAATTTATTCTTGATTACAGCTTCGACGTGCTGAAGAAAAAAGGGTGGAAGCAGAAACTAGGGCTAAGGAGCTCGAGAAACAGGTTTTTGAACTAATTGTCTGGAGCAGTCCTGTTTTTTAACTGATGTTTACGTCTTGAAATCTGAGGAAAAAAAAAAAATACTCCACTTGTTTAAATCTCTTTGTATATCTTGTTGAAGCAGCCTCCTAACTCATTGTTTTTTCTGCATCCTTAGATTTGATTTGAGGAGAAAATGTAAAAATGAACCATTCTGTCTAGCACACGCAGATTTAAAGATTTTCTTGTATATTTAAATTTACTTTGAGTCACATATATCTAAGTATTGGCATTTTTGGTCCCAAAAGGTTGCCTCTCTTGGAGAAGGAGTGTCTCTGGAGGCGAAATTGTTAAGCAGGTGGGAGCCTGTGCCTTCTTTAGCTTCTCTTTGTTGTTCTCTTTTTCCAGAAAATAGGTGGTAGTTTTAATCGCTCATCTTGAATTGTGTCTTTCTATAGGAAGGAAGCAGCATTGCGTCAAAGAGAGGTAAGTGTGAACAAGAGTGAAGTACCTTCACTTCATTTTCTGTTCAAATGTAGTCTTCTCTTAGTCGAGTTTCTTTCTCTACCATTCTGATCCCATATTAAAGTCTTAGATGTACACTTTATGTAAAACATACAATTTAAGCTGTGCAGAAAATGTGTACGTGTTACAGGCTGCTCTAAATGCTGCTAAACAGAAAAAAAGTGGGAAGGATGAGGAAATTGTTACCCTACGTTCAGAACTTGAGGTAAGGTACACTGATGTACTGGTTTCCATGAGATGCACTACTTTTATTTGCATGATGTAACCATGTCTTATTTTATCCTGCTATGTTCAGAACTTGAAAGACGAGGCTACAACTGCTGCAGAACGGCTTCAAGAAGCAGAGTCTGAAGCAAAGTCTCTTCGCACAATGACTCAAAGGATGATTTTAACACAGGATGAAATGGTTTGTTGATAAATCTTGGGTCTCGTTATCTACTAATCTTATAAGTTTCTGAGTTTATGAATTTTTGAATCATCTAGGAAGAAGTAGTCCTGAAGAGATGCTGGCTTGCCCGGTATTGGGGTTTGGCTGTGCAACATGGTAGGTGCTTGTGGTAAACAAAAGAGTTCATATTCTGAACTAAAGAAACTGTTATCATGATACACTTTATTTTCGTCCAATACTAACACAAGGCATATACTTGTGGTGCGGTAGTTATATATCAAGTTCACAGATATTTGATTTTCCTATGGTGTGCTTCTGTAGGCATTTGTGCGGATATAGCACCATCCAGGCATGAGCACTGGTCAGCATTGGCCCCTCTTCCATTTGAGCTTGTCACCTCTGCAGCACAGAAGGCGAAGGAGTTATCCTGGGATAAAGGCTCGTCTAATATCTGCTATAGCTTATAATGTTAAAAGTTTTCCTTGCTTGCTGTTGTTTGTAAAAAATTATTTACCAGCATATGAAATAACGCAGGTGGGAATGATCGGAGTAAGGCCGCTAGAGATTTGAGTGATCTAACTGGAGAAGGAAATATTGAAAGTATGCTTTCAGTTGAGATGGGTTTGAGAGAGCTAGCATCATTAAAGGTGTCCATAACTCTTTCTGAGTTACCTATAAGTGTTGTCACCTAGCATAGATCTCCAGGGGCTATGTTTTTAAATCTTCTTCTCTCTTTTGAAATTAAGGTGGAGGATGCTGTCATGCTTGCATTCGCCCAGCAGAGAAAGCTGAGTTTGGTTCGTCAAACTGTTTCTGGTATGTATGTATTTGCGAGCAATAACACCAGCTAATGCACAATGACAAATATATGCTTTTTGCTTTTTGTTGCTTCTATTCGTAAATTAATTAAACAATGGATGAGCAATCTGTTTTCTGTTTATATACTTAACACTTATAAGCTCGTTATAAGAAGGCATAACAAAAAGCAATTTAAGCTTTTATTTTATCTTTATCTTTTACAGAATCTAAAGGTCATGGAGAATCCAGATTTATCGATGCATATGGTAAGGGAAAAAGTCGCTCTAATCCTAAGATAGAGATCTTTTCGTTCTTTTTCTTCTCTTTGTTTTCCACCCTTGGTAGAGGTTCTTGGGGTCGAACCCTCCACACCTTGAATGTTGTGTAAGGGATGCACTAAGTATAGCCACATTCGCTCGGTCTTTGACATAGTGCATGAGTTGTTGATTTAGTAGAGAAAATATTTAAAAATAATGAACCTGAAAACTCTTGACTGGGTTAGAGATAGAACCATCGATGTCGCCTACCTTAAAGGATTTTCTGTGATTTCAAATTTTACCTTGCCCTACACATAAAATCACCATATGTAGACGTAATCAACCATCTCATGAATGCTCTTACAATGTTCTCACGCTGTTAAAATGCAGAACTGGGCGAGGCGGAACAAGAAGATGTTGCTTTTAAGCAGGTACTTTAACATGTACACTCATCATGATATACGCTGTCAAACTGAAAGCCTAAATCTTCCATCGATTTTACTTGATTTTGAATCGACTACACTTTATCCATGTTGTATATCATCGTCACATAATGTAAATCACCATTGCATAGATAGATAATATCCGACAAAAGTAACCACATCGATACATCAATTGGAACGCATCTGGATATTGACGGAGTTTATGAGTCCAAAGTCCATACAATGTAGATTTTTGCTTATCACTTTAAATCAAGATATCGTCTTGATTCCTACAAATACATAATGCAGGCATGGCTGATGTACTTCTGGGGCAGAGCTAAGTTACACGGTGTGGAAGAAGACATCGCAGAGGAACGTGTCCAGTTGTGGATCAGCCGAAGCAGCGGGAAATCTCAGACAACCTCTCATGATGCCTTGGATGGTAAAATCAGACTTAGCCATTTCGTTTCCATTTCTGTTTTTTGCCCGATTTAGATTCAGAATGATAAACTAAGTTTTCCATATTGCTTGTCTTCAGTGGAAAGAGGGTTGATAGAGCTAAGGAAACTGGGAATAGAGCAACAGTTGTGGGAAGCTTCTCGAAGAGAAATCGATCAGCTTCCGTCGCCTACTTCTTCGAATCACGATCTCGATGCTGATTCATAGTAAAGTCTCTTCCTCTCTTTGGTAAAAGAAATTTTCGTTTTGTATATTTCTCCTCTTGTAAGTTTCACGAAGAATCTGTGTGCCATTATTTTTTTTTCCTGTGTCCTTCTCACACTCGAGTGTGTAAGCTTTGGTATTCTTATTTTCGCAATTAAGTTCAACAATTTTGGAAAAAGAAAGAAACACTGTGAGTTACTAAAAAATAAGATATCGAAAACACTGATCACAAAGTCTTGTCCTTGCTGTGTAATAACCCGGTCTAAGTCTTATGAATAATATGACAGAAGAAAACCATGCTTCGAAGATGGGATATAGAAGAATTGAACGAGTACAACAACCAACTGTGAATCTGTGATTTGATTTTTATTTGACACTCAACTCTATTCAACTCTAGCCAAATCCTGCTTTTTTTCTGGGAAATATTCCATGGTTCCCGAACAATCAATATTCAGAAACAAAAGAGATTAAAGTAAAAATGCGAATCAATCAGACTCAATTCAATAACACCCTTCAATAAAGAAAGAAAAAATCTCTAGAATAGCCTTTCTTTCCTTCTACAATACCGGAATTGGCTCTTCCATGGCTTCTTCAGCAGCAAAACCACCAGCACGTCCATTATTACCATTCAACACAACCACACTTCCTTCGGCATCAACATCAACAATCACAGAATCTCCTTCTTTAATGTCCCTTGAAAGCATCTTCTCCGCCATACTATCTTCCAAAAGCCTCATAATCGCTCGTCTAAGCGGCCTCGCACCATAACTCGGGTCGAATCCTTCATCCACCACTCTCTCTTTAAACCTCTCAGTCACCTGAAGCTCAATCTCTTTGTCCTCAAGTCTCACCACCACTTCTTTCAGCATAATATCAGCAATCTCCTTGACTTCCAGCTTTGTCAACTGTCTGAAAACAATCATCTCATCTAACCTGTTCAAGAACTCCGGTCTGAAATATTGTTTTAGTTCCTCAGTCACTAAGCTCTTGATTCTGTTGTAACTGCTGTCTTTCTCATCGTGGTCGAGATCAAACCCGATTCTTCTACCACCTTTTTCGATCACGCTGCTTCCTACATTTGAAGTCATGATGAGAAGCGTGTTCTTGAAATCGACAGTTCTTCCTTTGCTATCAGTTAGCCTACCGTCTTCTAGGATCTGAAGCATCATGTTGAAAACATCAGGATGGGCTTTCTCGATTTCATCAAAGAGAACAAGTGTGTAGGGCCTGCGTCGAACTGCCTCAGTTAACTGACCTCCTTCTGTGTATCCTACGTAACCAGGAGGTGAACCGATGAGTTTTGAAACCGTGTGTCGTTCCATGAACTCACTCATGTCAAGACGGATCATTGCTTCTTCTGAACCGAAGTAGTAAGCAGCCAAGGCCTTGGCAAGCTCTGATTTCCCTACACCAGTTGGACCAGAGAAGATGAAACTGGCGATCGGACGGTTTGGGTTCTTGAGTCCAACACGGGCACGGCGGATAGCTCGGCTGATGGCTTTGACGGCTTCATCTTGGCCAATGACTCTTGTGTGAAGGGTCTGCTCCATTTGGAGAAGACGGCTAGATTCATCAGACGAGACTTTCTCTACCGGGATTCCTGTCCAGGTGGCGACAATGTGTTGGATGTCGGATTCCGTGACAGTAGGACCTCCTTCCTCAGCTTCATTCTCGGCTTTGCTCACTTCTTTGCCTTTTGCTAAAACAGCAGCTATCTCAGCCCTGAGCTCTATTTCACGGTCACGATGAGAACCAGCCTGTCGAAAGAAGAAATCCGAAACTGTAAATATTAATCTTGGGTGTATAGAGATTAAGAAAAACTCGATGTCGATACCTTCTCGAAGTCTTGGCCTCGCACAGCTTCATTCTTCTCCTTAGTGATTTGCCTGAGTTGCTTTTCAAGCTCTCTAGCTTCCTCAGGAACCTAAACAAACAATACTTTTTCTGAATCAGCTCAAGTAGCTATAAAACACAGATTTTTTGGTAATGCGAGAAACATGCAAATATGAACCTGAGCATGGCGTAGCCGAACCCGAGACCCAGCTTCATCAATCAAGTCAATCGCTTTGTCGGGAAGAAACCGATCACTGTTCGTTCAAAAGAAAAAGCTGGGTTGAGATAATGCTGCAATTTGACTAAGATAATCGCAATGTTCTGTGTTGGTTAGAGACTGAAAATAAATAAAAGACAAAAACCTGATGTACTGATGTGACAATTGCGCAGCAGCAACCAAGGCATCATCAGTGTACCGAAGTTTGTGGTGGATCTCATATCGCTCACGCAGACCGCGCAAGATCTGTATAGCTTCCTCTACAGTTGGTTCAGGAACCTTCACAGGCTGGAACCGTCTCTCCAATGCTGGATCTTTCTCAATGTGCTTTCTGTACTCATCCAATGTTGTTGCACCAATACACTACAACCAAAAAATAAAATCGTAAAACTTGAGTTTCCGATTCTATTAATTAACATTTTGACATAATTAGACCGATAAAAAGAAGAAAAATTACCTGCAATTCACCTCTTGCAAGAGCTGGCTTTAAGATGTTAGCAGCATCGATCGCACCTTCAGCGGCTCCTGCACCGATCAAAGTGTGCACTTCATCAATAAACAGAATTATGTCATCACTCTGCCTGATTTCCTCCATAAGCTTCTTTAATCTTTCCTCGAATTCTCCACGATATTTCGTTCCAGCCACTAGAAGACCCATATCAAGGGTTATAACCTGACAGAAAATGTAAAAGTAAATTACTAAAAGCATATACACACATATTTGTGCACTCTAACTAAGCATCTTAAATTCATTATTAATGATCGAGTGGGAGAATATTTACCGTCTTCCCCTCAATTGTTTCAGGAACATCACCACTAGCAATTCGCTGTGCCAGTCCTTCAGCTATTGCTGTCTTACCAACTCCAGGTTCTCCAATAAGACACGGGTTGTTCTTGGTTCTTCGAGCCAAGATCTGGACCACTCGTTCGATCTGTGGCTGTCTTCCAACAACCGGATCCAGTTTACCCTGCAACAGGAAGTAAAAAAAATATATATATTTAGCAGAAACCTTCAAGCATTAACATGACATTCTCTTCAAAATGAGTAAGGATTTTAATTACCTCCTCTGCTAGTTTAGTTAAGTTAGTCCCATACTCTTCTAGTGTTGGCATTTTGCTGTTACCGCTGCTTCCTCCACCAACACTTGCTGTGACTTCATTGTTTTCCCCAACCATACGTATAACCTGAAAAATGTTATATGTATACTCAAAATGTTATCACGAAATGGTTTACTAAGACAAGACATTATTGTTAGAATCCATAATTGGTGCATTTACCTGAGTCCGGATATTACTAGGATCTGCACCCAAATTCTCCAAGACACGAGCTGCCACACCCTCCCCTTCACGAAGAAGACCAAGCAAAAGGTGCTCTGAACCAATGTAGTTATGCCCTAGAATTCAAAATAACAAAAAGTTCCCAAATTGATAAGAAACGGTTAGGCACATCAGTCAAGAAAGCTTATGTATTGCACAACACATAACACACTCCAAACCTAAATATTATTAAATAGCAACAGATCTTTACCAAGTTGTCGAGCTTCTTCTAGTGACAACTCCAGCACCCGCTTTGCGCGAGGAGTAAATGGAATCTCCACTGCCACAAATCCGCTGCCTCTCCCAATTATCTTTTCCACTTCCACACGTGAATCTTTAAGATTGATCCCCATGGATTTAAGAACCTTTGCGGCAATCCCAGTCCCTTCTCCAATTAGACCCAACAGTATTTGCTCAGTCCCAACAAAGTTATGGCCAAGTCTCCGAGCTTCCTCTTGAGCCAGCAGTATGACCTTAATTGCTTTCTCGGTAAACCGCTCAAACATGGCTTTTGTTACACATCGGCTAGCTTTTGCTCTCCGAAATGAGATTGAAAGGTTAACCTTAAAAAGGAAATTTTGACCAGGCCTTGCCATAAGATCCAATGCATTGGAAGCCCTTAACCCTGAGAAGCTCTGAATTCTCAAAACAGGTGCTTGTAAACTGTACATCATCTTCACACACCCTCTTGGTTTTCTGTATTCTTTGGACTGCACATGCCTTCCGGGACCAAATAAAGGAGCTGTAAAATGAGCTACCAATCTAGCCATAATGCAGAGTTGGAGGCTGCATTGGATAATGGTAAAGCATAAGTTCTAGCACTATATTGGCGTAAACCAAAATACAAGAAAACACAGATAAGTTTTGGGCTTTTATTCAGTGCAAAGATGATAGAAAACACAAACATCATACAAAGATAAAGCTACACGGCGTACACGCAATCGATAAGCTGTGTGGACAGGCAATGATGAAACAAATGCCAAACACTGATACTTAGATCCTATCTAACCAAACAGAGAACGAGAAAAGACGCCAACTTTGGGAAGTGTTAGCAGAACACTTAAAAGACAGAAAAGAAACGAATCAGAAGATTATGCTTATGATGCTTATTTATAAAGGGTCTGAAATGTACCGAGACATTTAGTATCACTAAAACTAGAGTTCTTTGAACCTATGGCTCATTATCCAATCAAAGTGTTATAACTTTGGATATACAGAGAGACCTTAAGCTAATCCTTTTAAACACATGTACAGAAAGAGCTCAGGCACATAAATACACCAGTTCAATTCACCAACTAAGAGCAGAAGAGTGTCACGAAGCTTGAGCTTTGTTTCTTATCTCCAAAGCATTCTTAGTGAGAAGCAACCATAATGATTAGTCTCTTTCACTACCAAGGAAATTAAAAAACGACCATACAAGCATTCATTTTTTGAACAAATCGAAACGCGAATACACAACCCTAATCTCAAAGAAAGCATTTTTGCAAATCAATACAACCAAATGGAGAGTACCCAGATTCCTGAAACACAAAATGAAACCACCGAAAGAAACGAAACCAAACGCCATGAAATATAGAAAATAAAAAATCTCCACCTTTAAAAGCTCACACACCAGAGAAACAAAAACCTAAAAGCTTCTTCAATGAACCACAAAAAAACCCCAACAACAAATGAAAAAAACAGACTGAAAAAGAGAGTGAGTGTAGCAAAGAAAAGGGTTTTTTTACCGTCGACGCCTTTGGATAGAGAAGTGCGAGAAAGCGAGAGACTCCTTTTAGTGGTCGGCCCGTCTGGGGAAAGAGATAGGAAGCGAAGAAGATACAAAGAGATTTCACTATTCTCTCTCTTTTTATCTCTCTTTCTCGCATCGCCGCCCTTCGTAGGTTAAATTGCATATCAGCCGTTAGATTATTCTGGGCATTTTACACCGTCACATTTAACTACTTTTTAATGAGTCAACCCCAATGAGAATCTTGGTCCCAAAGATAAAGGAGTGTGTAAGTGTTAGACAAGTCCAACGCACATATTAAGTGGGTATCAAACATTTTTTTTAAAATGAAAAAAAAAAGAAATTGGAAAAATCGTGTGATACGTCTCAATGGGAGAAGCCGGTTGATACGTATCAACCGGACACGCGGCGGGTCTCTAGTGTACCGTGTTCTGTAGCATTTTTTTTTAATTTTATTTCTCAATTTTTGGTTTCTCCACCCTGCCTTCTGTCTCTCAATTTTTAGAACCCCATATAGAGTCTCTTTATTGGACACAGAAATATTAACAGTTTCTAATCTAATCTCAACTAATTAATTAATATTAAATATATGATTAAATTAAGCTAATGATACTCTTACAAGCTCATGGTTGAGGATGCTCTAAGGGTTTGTGTTGAGACCGGTTTTGTCCGAAAACTCCGTCAACCCGAAAATATCAAGAACATATAATAAAACTAAATAAACCGATTTATCATATATTCTCATATCTACTTTCATTGGCTAGAGAGAGTTTGTAACGGTGTCGTCGTCGTCGTCGCCAAAAGATTTGCCTCTTCCAAAGGTTCTCGATTTCTCAGTGCCCTTTTGCGTGTTTCAGCTTCTTGTTTCTGATCTAATAACTTTCTCTGTTTCGTTTTGTTTCTTGTTCGATTGTGAATTGAGAAAATGGCGATTCGAGATCTATGCCAAGAGACCAGATCGATTTGTTGACAGAGTCTTGGGGGTTTACAATCTTAGTCCTCTAGATTTTCGAAATTTGATTCCTTTACATCAGATTTCGCTTAATTATTTGTCCTACTGAGGTTTACGATCTTCTGAGTTTTAATGGCTGATCTTCAATTTCTTGGCCACAATCTTTTTAGTTTCAGTCTCTGACTTGTCTTGCAAATGGGATATTTTTTATGTATTGCATAATTCTACTGTGACTTGGTTTTATGTTTTGATTTCAATTCCTTGTTGAACTAGGATTCACTTTCAGATATCGATGTTTTCCTTTTACGTTTGGTGTTACCTTTTCTTATAAATAAGGATGAAGATCGATTTTGATAATCATGTAGGAATATAGAAAACTTTGGTGGTTTATAGGTTTACCTGAGGGAAGAGAAGTTTTTTTCTCTTTGGGACTTTTTACACTGTTTTTAACTCCAACATTATCATAGTTGGGTTTGAATACTCTGTTTGTGAGATTCATCCCAGGAAATATAGTTTGAGAGGTTTATCTGTTTTCGACAAGGAAAACAAAAAGATTTGAGCTTTCTTTATCGGTTTTTACATGTGGCATTCTGTTTGGTTCGTTTCTCTTATAGCAGTAATAGCTCATTAATTGATAGCATCAATCTTGTGATGGAATCATGGAAACTGAGGGATTCAGGGAGGATTGATTGATTAGAATAGAATAAGAGAATTGATGTGTGTTTTCCTACTTTTTAAAGTTGTGCACTTTCCTATTCTGTAAGCGCTTGAGTAATACTTGGGGCTTGATTGGTTGTGACTGTAGATTTTGGATTTTCGCTGTAGAATTTGATCTGTGGATTTTTCTGTTGTAGCTTTAGAATTTAGGCTTTAGAACCAACTTTCCATAATAAATAATTGTAGAGCCAACCTTACAAAGACCAAAATTTATGACTTTAGGTTTTTTGCTTTGTACAGCCAAAAAAAAGTACAAAGCGGCTTTATCTTTGAAAAATATATGTAAAGCGTGATTGTTTTGAATTTAAAGATTTATATCTAAATATGGTTGTAGAAAGATTTCAAAGCACAACCAACCACGCTCTTGGATTCTTGTGAAAGATAAGAACAGTTGATTAACGTTCTTATGCTTGTTTAGGGCACAGCAAGAATGGAAGAAGAGTATGAGAGTCGTCGAGTTAGGAGATGGGAAGAGTTGGACACTGACATCTTAGTAAGAATTTTCCAGAAGTTTAGCGTCTTTGAGTTGACTTCAGGATTAGCTCATGTTTGTAGAGGATGGAGAGTGGCTTGTTGCGATCCGATTCTGTGGAAGACTCTTGATTTGTCACACATGAGATCTAGTTTTATCAAGATCCCATTAGAGCCTTATGTCTATGTCGAACGCCGATCTGATGAGGCCCTGACCCGCATCCTGAAACTCTCCATGAACCTTAGCGGAGGAAACACGAGGACCTTGATCTTCCATTTCAACTTGTTTCTTAGTGATGATCAGCTTACTTACACCGCAGAAAGGTATGTCCGTTTTCTTACTTCCCCTAATTTGTCTTCCAAATAGTTCCATCAAAGCATGGCCAAAGTTCTCTTTTCTGTTAAATCGGTTGGTAGAACAGAATTTTGGTTTAGTTTGGTTATAAAAAATCACTAATCAGTTTTTAGACAAAATTGGTTCAGTATTTGGTTCGGTTCAGTTTATATGCCCACTCTTAGTCAAAATTGCTGAATTACAACTGAGTTGAATCTTCTAAATGCTAAAAATTCAAAAATTGGCATGTACTCAATATATGCAGGTGTCCAGGGTTGAGACGGGTTGTCCTTCCGGCTTGGAACAGAATAAAGAAGACTGGTATATGCAAAGCGATAAGAATCTGGAAAGATCTCGAGTCACTAACAATGCCGAGCATCGCAAACCCGCCTTATCTTTTAACAGAAATCGCCAAGAACTGCAAGAATTTTAAAGAGCTCAAGATCATGGGTCCATTTGAGGTCTTCTTTGCAAACACGCTCATCACTTGCCTCCCAAACCTCAAAATCCTCAGCCTTAGATGCTCAGCGATAAAGCGGGAAGCGCTCATGAAAATCCTTGACGGATTACCGAGCCTTGAAGTGCTCAACATATCGCACTCTCACCTCGTGGAGTACAGCGGTTGGCAACCGCAGCAGAAGGTGATTGTTAGAGAGCTCGATAAGACGATAATGGAGAAAGCTGGGAGGTTGAAGAGATTCTGGACATGTATGGAGCATAAGACTTGTGTGATGTGTCAGAGGACTGAGAATGATGAAGGAATTGTGAGATGGTATAAGTACGAGGAAGGAGAGTGGAAGGTTGATGAAGTGAGTTCTCTTCATCTTTGATGTTTTTCTGATTTTTCTATTTGATGACTTAACTTCTTCTTCATCTTTACTGTTTCAGTTATTGTTTTTTTGTGGGTTGTTTTGATTTGAACGTATTTTGTGTATATATGTGTTAGGCAATGCCAATGTTTGTATGTAGTGATCAACTTTGGATCACCAACTTTGACACAAGTAGGAAAATAAACCAATAAACTTTCAACATTATTTGGTTTTTTTGTCCATAGTTTTGTTTATTTATTTCTGGAACAGACATAAAGAGAGAACATAAGTATTGAAGAAAGGTTGAATTATGATTTATAAATTATACAATAACTAGTCAAAATGTGAACTAGTTTTTTTTTTTAATTTTTAAAGGAAAAAACGATTATCTCATTAACCTTTTCATATATATATATATATATATACAACAAATTCATAAATTTTTGAAAGAAAAAAAAACATGCAAACATCACAAGAACTGGGGCGGCATGCATGTTACATGCAATTCATTTTTCATCACAAAAAAAAAAATGGCACAAAAAGTGCGTTTGTCACAGTAGTTATGCTATCTCAAACTCATTTTTATCACTAATAATCTAGATTTCATAAATGAGTTAATATTGAATAATTTTTATAACCTACTCCAAACATAGATTATAGTAGTATACAATTTTTTTTTTTTTATATAATCGAAACCATAGAAATCCGTGTTCTTTTGCCACTTAAAACGTCTACGGATAATCAAGCACATATGTATATAGTGAGTTACGAATCTAATGAGAGTTTACGCAATGTCTTCTGAATTACAAGTCTTAACAACGAATAGTTAAGCAGATGTGTATATAGTGACTTACGAATTAAAAGATGTGAGTTTACACAATATCCTCGGAGTTACAAGTCTCAACTGCGGATAGTGAAGCACATGTTCATACCCAAAGATGAAAAGTTAACATACACTCGAAACCATTCTAAACTCTAGCATTATAGACCAAACGGTTTGCTTAAGAATTTATACTAAACTGCTCTCTAACCAACAAAATTTCATCTAAAAGATATTACTTATTTAGTCACATTTATTTTGCCTCTACCTACTATCGTCTCCGACGGCACTAACGACACCGTTTTATTAAACCCAGCCACCAGTAGTTAGGTGTAACGATATATTCTTAAAAAACGTTTAGAAAATTTCTATGTAATTTCACACTAACAAAACAAATATTTTTCAGATTAAAAAAAGTAGGTCTAGAAAGATTTTTATTTTATTTTATTTTATAATTGTTCGTCTTTGAACATCAACGGTCATTTATGGACGACGACTGTTAAAAAACGTTTACAATTCTTGTTGCGTAATTGACCATTTTATTTTACTTTATTTTATTTATTTATACCAAATTAAATATAATTATATGTTTAATTCTCGACTGCAATTAAATTATAAAATCTCAGAATTAAATCACAAATATCAAAAGTTACTGAAGGATTTGGCTCTGACCAGTGACTACTGATTCTATCTCTCTCTCTTCTCTTCTCGATAGCTCAATCATGGTTCTGCAAGTATGGGAGACGTTGAAGGAAACCATCACAGCTTACACTGGACTTTCTCCAGCTGCGTTTTTCACCGTGCTAGCTCTCGCTTTCGCTGTTTATCAAGTCGTCTCCGGTTTCTTCGTCTCTCCCGATGTTCACCGACCTCGTTCTTTGGAGGTACAGCCGGAATATGAGCCTCTTCCTCCGCCGGTTCAGCTCGGAGAAATCACCGAGGAGGAGCTTAAGCTGTATGATGGCTCCGATTCTAAAAAGCCCCTTCTCATGGCGATCAAGGGTCAGATCTATGATGTTTCACAGAGCAGGTATACTTGAGAATCTTTACTTCTTCATGAAATTGTGGTTGAATCCAAATGATCACAAGTTGAATTACTGGAAAAGATTCTATCCAATCGTGTAAAATTTCAGTGATTGTAGATCATTGCTGAAAATTTGGGGATTTTGGTTGATTGTTTGATTATAATCCGCAGTTTTAATTACTATCTATCTACACATACTAGTATGAATCGAATTTAAGTTTTTCTTTATCATAACTCTAAATTAAGAACTTTTGGTAATCATTTTGGTATCTAATTTGGTATGTGCTATTTTGGCAATCTGATGAATATTTCCTCCTTTTGTTTATATTGTTATGAAGTCTGCTTTTGATTCTCTTTTCTTTATTTCCTTTTGCATCTTATTGTTTGTTTTCTCAGTTCTTTTCTCGGAACCTAACCATTAGAAGCATTGATACAATTGTATTGTATTCAATTTACTGGAAAAATCTCTACTTTTGCCTGTACTGGAAAAACCCTGCGTTTCTCCTAAAAACATCTTGAGTACATATGAGAATGATAACATCCAAGCTCGTGAAAGGTTTGGCTTCCAAAAATGCTAATGTGTTAGAGGCTTGTGATCTGGTATGAATCCAGTCGTGGACGGAAGAGATTTATTCATTCATTAATTATCCGCATTTGTTTAATCTCTGTGTTCCATGATGTTTATAAATTAAGTTTTAGTTAACATTGTTGGTAGATAACCCCGTTGCGGTTATATCCCTGACTTGTCAACAAGACAGATTTCGTTTACAAAAACATCTTCGTGATAACTAGGTTTTCGGTTAGATGAAGTAATCACTTCAGTTATCATACCATTTTCCTTGTTCCTAGTACAGACATACACATACACACATCAATGCACTTACATGTCGATGTATATGTATGCATATCGTGGTTTCTTTTGTACTTAATTCATCAGCTGTACTACATATCTATATGAATCATATTCACATGTCCAAAACCATAGTTTTTCAATCTTCAAACTCTTACAAACTCGCGTGACATCTGTTCTTTTCTACAGAATGTTCTATGGACCAGGTGGGCCATATGCTCTGTTTGCAGGGAAAGATGCAAGCCGCGCTCTAGCAAAGATGTCATTTGAGGAACAAGACTTGACTGGAGATATCTCTGGTCTTGGTGCATTTGAGCTAGAGGCTTTACAAGACTGGGAATACAAGTTCATGAGCAAGTACGTCAAAGTCGGAACCATTCAAAAGAAGGATGAAGAAGGCAACGAAAGTTCAGAACCTTCCAAAACAAAGGCTACCTCTGCAGAAGGTCTTTCTACAAACACTGGAGTAGAAGCTTCTGCTGTTAAAGAAAGTTCAGAACCTTCCAAAACAAAGGCTACCTCTGAGGAATGTCTTTCTACAAACACTGGAGAAGAAGCTTCTGCGGTTACCCATGATGAAACTTCTAGTAGCGTAGATGAGAAAATCACGGAAACCACGGAGAAGAAGGATGTTGCAAATGATGATGCTGCAAAGGAGTAAAGTTAATGTAATCAGAGGCACACTTTCTCTTGGGAAATTAGTGAGATTTTTCAGGTTTAAGTATGAGTAGTATATAGCTCAAGGTGGAAGAAGCAAGCTCAATAAAAATGGTGACTTTCTGTGTACTTTTTGGATCTTCTATAATGACATCTAATTCTGGTTATGGAAGCTTCAAATAACATTATTTCTACAGTAATATATCCATGTTTGTTTTTACTATATCAAAAATGGGAAAAAAAAAAACTATAATATAAGATTTTTCAGGGTTTGTTGTTTATGCAGCGGTTTGTATTGTTGACATTGAGAAGTGATCAAATCGGTTCTGAGTTATCGATGCTTTGCTCTAGGGAATTGGTTTGTTTATGCTTTTGAGCATACTTGACTTCCTGCTATGTGTCTCGTAATTGAAGATGGTTCAATTCCTAGAATCGAAGCACCAACTTACATTAAAAAAAAAAAAAAACTCTAGTTTTGCCTGTACTAGAGAAACCTGTAGTATTAAGAAAACATCTTGAATTAGTAGAGTATGTATGAGAATGATAACATCCAAGCTCATGAAAGGTTTTGGTTCTAAATTGCTAATGTGTTACAGTTTTGTGATCTATTATGAATCCACTCGCGGACGGAAGAGATTCGTTCATTTGTTAATTATCCGCATTCGTTTAACATCGGTGTAACCATGATGGCTATAAATTAAGTTTTGGCTAACATTGTCGGTAGATAAACCTGTTGCAGTTATCTAGATCCCTGATTTGTCAACAAGACAGAGAGCCCTTTACGTAAACATGTTTGTGATAGTTTAGGTTTTCGGTTAGATGAAGTAATCACTTCAGTTATCATACAATTTTCCTTTCATGGTACCGACATACACAGACGCACTCATCAGTCATCATTGCACATACATGTTGATGTATATGTAAGCACATGTCGGAGCCTCTAATGTCGAAACATTATTGCACATACATGTTGATCTATTCGATTTTTATTCAAGAACTCTAGAATACGAAATGCAAGAAGAACAAGAAGATGAGCCGTTGATTGGAGGACTTATACGGCAGCGTTTTACGAGATGAGCACATGAAGGTGTGATAATGTGTTATATTCAATGACAAATATTAACAATTAAAAATAGAGACAAAAACTTAAATAACACACATTTTTTGTGATATTATTAGAATAACACACATTTTTTCAATATTACTAGTATAATATTTAATCCTAATAAAATGTCCATTAACCTATAGATGAAATCTAAAATTAACGAAAATGCCATTTTAATTTTTTTAATTACAATTAACGGTTTTTTTTTTTCTTTTTTATTCAAAAAAAAGTAATTCAGTTATTTTCAAACCAACGATAATTCAGTTTCCTTTCTCATATTCTAGTAATAAAAAAAAACCTCATGCAAAATCTCTCAATTTCGTACGATTGGAGCAACCCTAATCACCTTCGCCTTCCGCTTCGCCATCAGTCTTCCGTCGTCTGTCTCGCCGTCGCCTTCCACTTCGTCTTCCGCCTCGCTTTCGTTGAAGACTCAGGGTTCAACTTCCGAAGATATTTACTCTTTCTACGGTAAGTTCTCCACGTTTCTACGGTATTCGAAACAAATATGGTGAATTTTTGGAGCGGAAGTTTGATTATGATTTCTGATTTATGACTGACTTACGGCTAATTTACGAAATGAAATGTGTTTACTTGATTAAATGGTTTTTGATGGCTGTTAACTTGCTTTATGATGGATTTATAGGTTTAGATCATTGTTATATTTGATTGTGTTGCTTGTTTAGGGCTAAGTGATAACTTAATAAAATTGCTGATTTATCAGTTACTTGATGGCTGGTTTATGAAGTTAATGATGGCTGAGTTATGAGTTTTGATGGCTGAGTTATGAGTTTTCGATGGCTGACTTATTAGGTTTTTATGGCTGAGTTTCTAGTATATGATGGCTGAGTTATGATTATTTAATGGCTGAGTTAATTTCCTTTGTGGCTGATTTATGATTAGATGGAAGGATCAAAGAAATATCCGCCCCCGCTTTACGAAGATGGGAAATTCCTCTGATGTCCAAAATCTTGAATCATAATTGTTAGATGGGCAATTTCGCACGCGTCAGAGAAGCAATAGGGATTGATGCGTGGGAAGCAATAAAGAAAACAAGACTTGGACATTCCCAAGCTGGTCGATTCCGACTACGTATGGTCAGCAAAGACTGTACATTATTTACTTACGCGACAGTTAAGGATAAAAAATTTACATGAGATTTGGTTATTGGTCGGGGGGCAACCAATAAGATTCAGCCTTCACGAGTTTACAGAAATTACGGGTTTAGAATCAGGTGCATACCTTGACGAAAGCTGTGAACCTGACTACCGTCCGCTATGGAAATTATTGGGTGTTCCCGAAGGGGCTATTGGTGGTCCAAAATAAGATGAACTTTCTGGTGTATTCGGCAAGTGTCGTGGTTGGGAATTACTGTAATGGACGCAAGTTGGGTTGTTGTGTATTCTCCACATGAGTATACACGGCTTACATCATAATACACGGCTTACCGCCTATGGAAAGTGATAAAAGAGTTTTCAGAGTTGAAGTCGTTGATAGTTATTTGTGGGGAAGAGTTGCGTTTCAGGCTCTTATGGAAGGTGTTAAGAAGGTCGGGTATGAAGCAAATTCATACACGGTGAACGGATGCGTCCACGCGTTACAATTTTGGGCGTATGAATTAGTTGCAGTTCTTGGGGAGAATCTTGGGAGATTAACAACTCCTAATGAAATTTCATTTCTTCGTTGAAGTGAAAATCGTACTCGTAGAACTATCGAAAGTGTTATTACTGACGAGATTGCCAAGCATGGTCAGGTACTGGTTTTCTTACTTGACGGCTGACTTTATATATTTGATGGCTGACTTTTTTTACTTGACGGCTGACTTATATTATTTGACGGCTGATTTTATATGCTTAACGACTGATTTATCTTACTAGACGGCTGACTTATATTATTTGACGGATGACTTTATATACTTAACGGCTGACTTAGCTTACTTGACGGCTGACTTATCTGTTGTTTTTATGACTAACCGGCTGAGTTGTGATTATAGGTGCGAGTCAGGAAGATGTTATGAAGCCGATGGCTGAAATTTATCCTGATTGGGGTACTGAAGATGATATCGACCCTGAACTTCATGAGTTGATATGCGACATAGTGGATGGTAATTTTGTTGAAGGCTTTTGGGATGTTAAAAAAGATGAAGTATCCGTCCATTCTAGGAAGAAACATAAAGCTAAGAAAGTCGATGATGTCGAACCCCCGAAGAAGAAGCAGAAGGGAAAGAAAGGAAATAGCGATGATGATTTCGGTGAAGAAGTTGGGAATAAAAAAAATATTGATGACAGTGGGGATAAAACAAAAGTAAGGCTGACTTCTGAGTATTTTATAGTTTACCTCAAATTCTATTGTGGTTTTAAGTGTTTACATGATTTTTTATTGTAGGGTTTGAAAGAAGACTTCGAAGATTTTGGTAAACACGTGTATGTCTCTTGTCTAACGAAACTGGTCGACAAACTCTATGAGAAATTTGATGCCATGGAGACCAGCATTAACGGACTGGTTGGTGGCTTAGAAGATAGGATTGTGGCAAAATTCGAGGAGAATTATGTGCGGAGGATTACTTTTGTTGAAAAAAGAGTTTCCCTGCTGGAAACTGAGATTAAACAGATGAAAACATGGGGATTGAACCATCCATTCCTAAAGATGGCAACTCGAAGATTGACATCAATCAAGATCAAGAGTTTACAAAAAGATAATGGATTAATATTTCATAAATGTGTAGAGGAGGGTTGTCTCAAAATAACTCTCAAAATTACATCTCTTGCTAACCTAACATTTTTATTTGTATTACTTTGTGAAACTCTAACACATACGGATTTACAATAACACATTATGCTTGTTTTGGACTTGTGTTTAGCTTGTCTCTTGAATTTGTAAAACCATCTCAATTTCAGTTATCAGTCGAAATAAATAGATGAAAAACCGGGTCGGATCTGATAAATAAATTTTTTTCATGATTTTTTTAAAACATCAAAATAGCTTTATTATTAGCTTGTTGAATAATGTATGTAATCATTATGTAATACTAGTAATGAAACTTGGAATATAGTGATACAAATAAAGATGTGGGCCATGATGATTTTTAGCTGAGCTATCAGCCGATCTGCCGATATATGAAATGAAGTTGCTAAACCGAAGTGAACCGTAATTCGGTAAATACGGTTTAAATTTTGGTTTCTCCTTGAAATCCGATCTGCAGGAATTTGGGATTTAACTTGACAAATGGTTAGATTCGGTTTGGAGCATTCACTTCAAACCGATCGGTTTCAAATTATTATGATCCAAATTTTCAAATTCAAATATCAAATTATTTTCTTCCCTCTTTCCGTCTCTGTCTCTGTCTCTCTCTCGCTTTCTCGATTGGGCGATCTCCAAGGTGAAGCTATGGGCGTGAAGTATCTTTGGGATGTTTTGGAGCCTTGTAAGAAGACTTTCCCACTTGATCATCTTCAGTGAGTTATTGCTTCATCTCATTTTCTCTATAACTTTCTGGGTTTTTAAAAAGACCAAGTCTTGACGAGATCTCCGATGAACGTTAATCGCTGTAGAAACAAAAGGGTATGCGTGGATCTTTCGTGTTGGATGGTGGAATTGCATAAAGTGAACAAATCTTATTGCGCCACTAAAGAGAAGGTTTATCTCCGGGGACTCTTTCATCGTCTTCGAGCCCTAATTGCCCTAAACTGCTCCATCATTTTAGTCTCAGGTAATTCTACCCTACTGTTGTCAAATTGCCATCAGATGAACCAATCTGTGTTTGTCTTTAGCGCAAATTGACTCATTTCGCAGGGTTAAGGGTTTATGCAGTGCTTGTATTGTTGTCATTGTGTATTGATTTGAGTAATAGATGTATCGAGGATGTTTGTAGCAGAAGCATGAGTGGTCAAATCAGTTCTGTGTTATTGATTTCTGCAAAGAATTGTTTTTTTTAAATGCTTTTGAGTGTACTTTTGACTTACTGCTATGTGCCTTGTAATTGTAGATGGTTCAATTCCTGGAATCAAAGTACCAACTTACAGGCGTCGGTTAAAAGCAAGATTCGAGGTACAATGATGCCAAATGAGGCACTAATGGTTTTATCGTTGCATATGATGGCTAGTTCTCGGAATATTTTTCGGTTTTAATGCTTTATGGGTTCAGCCAGGTTGCTGAAGATGGCGTTGAACCTGGGAAAGAGACTTCACTCAAAAGAAATATGGGGTCTGAGTTCTCGTGTATGATAAAAGAGGCGAAAGTTATTGCATCAACACTGGGGATACTTTGTTTAGACGGGTAATTATTCAAGATTGTTCACTTCGATTGAAATGAGACTTTGATTTGAGTGTTTTACTTTACTTATGAGAGGCTTTGCAATTATAAACATGGAAAATCATGCATATATGGTCTAGTTTCTTGTTTGAAGAGTTTCTGTGTTTTTCCTTCTAATGCAGTATTGAGGAGGCTGAGGCGCAATGCGCTATGCTAAACTCAGAGTCCTTATGTGTAAGACACATTTTTCAGCTTTAATCAGTTTCTTGTTTGTCATGCTGTTAACCCAATATGCAGTAATAATTTATGGTTTTCATGATCATCCATAGGATGCCTGTTTTAGCTCTGATTCAGATATCTTCCTTTTTGGTGCAACGACTGTATACCGAGAAATATGCCTTGGTAAGTGGAGAGGGACTCTTTAGCAGTCTTGGTTTCTTTTACCATCTGATATGTTAATGGTATTATATGGCCTAATAAATCTGTCAATGAACTAGGTGAAGGAGGTTATGTTGTTTGCTATGAGATGGATGACATCAAGAAAAAGCTTGGGCTTGGACGGAACTCATTGGTAACTTAACGAGTCTCTTTAAGTGATTAGCTTTATATAATTAACCCTGATCTTTCATTTACATGAAGCTGCACCATGTTCTTATAAAATGGTTTGATCAGCAGACGCATGACTGATAATGCATACTTTCAAATGCTGTTTTTGATATTTTAACCTATTGTATTTTCTGGATGAACTCAGGCAAGATATATACTATGTGCTTGAATGGTTTCACTGCAAAATTGTAGCTGAGCTCAATTCCTTTAGTTGCATCAGTAGACAAGATAACTGGCTAGACATTGTTGACTATTGTTCCGTACATCAAAGAACTTTGAGATCTTAGTTATGTTTCATCGAATGGCAAAGTTATTAATACAATTTTTTCTTTGGTGATGTTTCCAGATAGCTCTAGCGCTTCTACTTGGCAGTGACTACTCTCAGGGAGTTCGTGGTCTTCGTCAGGTGTGTAGATAACTCAAGGTTTTAAACCTTCATCTATCGGGGTTGTATGTTACTTAAGTTTGTGTGTTTTATTTAAAGTTGGAATAAGAATGACTCATGATAAAATTTCTTCTGTATACAGGAGAAAGCTTGTGAGATTGTTAGGTCGGTTGGAGAAAATGTTATCCTTGAAAAACTTGCATCAGAAGGACTTGCCTTTGCGGAAAAGCAGAGAAAATCAAAGAAGCAAGTGAGGACTCCTGTGTGCAGAAAAAAGGGGACCTTACCCTTGGTGGTTATAAATGGTAATAACAACTTCTTTGTGTTTTGTGATATGACATGCTTTGCGTATCCACATAGTTGATTTTGGTGTTAACCAAAACAGAATTTTTTTTTGTCATTGAAGCTCTTTCCGTAATTTCAACTTGTATTAGGAAATAATCGTGATCCAGTAGGACTGGAACAGATCAAGCAGGTGATCGATGCGTTCATGAACCCCAAGTGCCACCAAGCAGACTCTAATACAGTTTCCAGGTTAACCCTTCCTTCCATTTCTTTGTTGTCAGCCTGTGATGATAATTCTGCTCCTGATTATACCTATTCGTAGAGCTAGCACGTGCATATGCCCATCTTTTGCAGCAATCATCTGCCACAAGGAATCACAAATTTTTGTCCTGAATTAATTCATGGAATAAAATGCTTCCCCAACTGCATGAAAGAAATCAAGGAATTTCTGATGAGAAACAAGCTTATAACAGGAATGTTGTTAAGCCTGGAGATTAGTGAACTTGAAAAGAAGTTGAATGTCTATTCAGATTTTGGATGAAGGAAGTGTTATAATTGTAATACTGTTATTTTAGGGCCCTAGCTGAATTCTCTTTCCAGCGCACCAAGCTTCAGGAGATATGCCATCAGTTCTTTGAGTGGCCCCCTGAGAAAACAGGTGTTACTTTGGATTTATACGTATTTCTTATTCCTTGTAGGTTGCATTTGCAGACATTGTACAGAACCAATTGGAAAACTAACGTTTCTTCTTTTTCACTATCTTTCATTTAGATGAATACATACTTCCTAAAGTTGCTGAAAGAAATCTGAGAAGGTTCGCTATTTTGCAATCAAGATCAACTGAGGTTGAAGTTAACCTTCCTCTCCATAAGGTACCTCTCTCTCTCAGGCGGTTTACGTTAGAATTTACTCCAAACATGAATTCATCAAATTCATACGGCACATAGAAGGTTATGATATTGGTAAATATGAAAGTTTTGGTTTTGTTTTTGAGTTTGGAGAAACCAGCAGCTTAAAGTTAACTGGATTTCCCTTACATAAATCAGTTGGAAGTTAAACAAGAACTTGTCTTAACTCTTGCAAGAAAAAAATTCTCTTGCAGCCGCAGATGCCAGAGAAGTGTCCAGTGTCTGAAATCATAAAAACCCGCAAAGTACAGGGACGAGAATGTTTTGAAGTCTCATGGAATGATCTAGAAGGGTTAGAGACTTCCACTGTTCCTGCAGATCTTGTAGAAAGGTAATGATAATGATCATAGTCTGACCTTCACTCATTTACTCAAGACTGGGAATAAAATTTACTAGAGATCTAAACATTTAGCTCAAGTGATTGACATTGATTAAACCTGTGTTGTTTGGTCTTTAACGCAAAAAATTCACTCACTATGAATCAATGAACTGAAATAGTGTCTAAAGTAAGCAGATTTTCAGGTAATAGTATCAGCTGTGGACTAAACTTAATGCTAGAAACGCTCCTGTCCAGTTATTTAGTTTGGCTTGGCTATAGAAACTTCATAGAAGAGTAATTGTTTGGTTTCCAGAAAGCTGCAAATACTGAATATGGAACGTCAAAACAAAACTTAATACTAGATCTACTTATGCAGCCAAAATTGCTTCTGGTTATTTGTCACATAACACCATGTATGGTTCAGTTTTTGGTTGGTGTTCACTGAATTACTGTTCTCGTTCTGGTTTTTCATATTTATATCCACGTTTCTTTGCAGGGCTTGTCCTGAGAAGATCATAGAGTTCAAGGAGAAAATGGCAGCAAAGAAGAAGAAACCAAAGCCGAAACAAAAACAGAAGGAAACTAGTTCACCGACCAAATCTTCTTCTCTTACCGAACTCAGCCTCGAACTCCGACACCTTGCTCTCAACTCAACCTCTGTAGTAACTACAAGCACCGTAGAAAAAGCTGAGCAAGAGAAAGAACAACAAAACTCCAAGAAACATGACTACTTGTGTCTTATCGATTCACCTAATAGAGAAAATTGCAATAACGCTTGGTCGACCATGGATAGATTCAGTGTTGGTCCGAGTTCTTGTTCGTTGTATCCGGAAACAGAAGTCATTGATCTGATAAGTCCTTGTCCTAAAGCTAGTTCACGGAGCGTGTCAAGTAGTTATCAAGAACAGAAGAGACATGATCACCAACTTGAGACTGTGATTGAGCTGAGTGATTCAGAAACAGATGATGAAGAACATTGCAAGAAAGCTAGAGAGCTTAGGATCTTTCTAGAAAATATCAGGAAAGACATTCTCCTCTGAAACAAAAGAGGACGATGATCATTTATGATAACTATATGCATTGTAAGAATAATGTTATGAGTTCTGTTATATTATTTTTATACTTGTAGATTCATGAAAACTGTTAAAACTTTAAAGCTATAGTTTTCTCTTTTGTTGATCATATTTCTACCTTGCCTTGCTTGGTTCAATTTAACTAGCGTATACCTCACGGAAGATTATCTTATTGAAATGATTCATTTATTTAATAATTTTGCATGTAAATAAAATAATCAATTCATATTAGAGTTTTAAAGTACCATATTATTTTGTATTTTTGTTAAGATACCAAAAAAAAACTTAAGAAAGTGTTCAAGAAAGTTTAGAGTTTGAACATATCAATTTTTTCTGCAGTGTAATAAAAAAATGATAGGAAGGTTTCAATTGGATACATCCATCACCAGTTAACAATTCTTTTTATATGCATGCATGATGACAAACCAAAATGTACCAATAAACACGAATTTATGAGAGACTCTTTCCAAGAAAGACAATTATCAATAAAAAATATTGTTTTTTGTTAAAGGTCAATAAAAGATTTTTGAAGAGGTGTATATTCACTAAGTAGTAGTAGCTGCTTATTTAAAAAAGTTTTGTTTGACGATAAAAGAAAATCGTAATATAAAATTGTCTATTTTTAACTCTGAAAAACAAAACTTGGAATGAAACTTATAAAAAAGAATTTAAAATATATATTATCGTAATTGAACCTGAATTAAAACCCAGATTGAACTGTGAACACCTCAAATTTTAAATGTTAGAGATTATTAAATATATTTTGACAATGTAAATATAAAATATGTTGTAGCACCCAAATAAAATCCAAAAGTAAACTAGTGATGGTATCAATTTTTATGGATACTTTTTTCGTTTTTTTTTTTTGGCTACTGCATAGTTTACATAACGGATGTAGACTTTGAAGATTAGTTTGGATGTGGATCTAAAATCTTTTGTTTACAAAGAAAATCCAAAAAAGAAAGTAACATACCTTATTTTTGATTGTTAATATATATTATGCGAGTTTGAATCCAGCTGATAATACAATAATAACACAATATAATTTATTAGATTACATGTCTTAGTCCATTTATATATTTTTGATCAGCCAAAAAGAAAAAAAAAAGTTATTTCAAAAATTTGTAAAATAAGGAAGAATTCACATATTGACTGAACAACTACCAACGATCAATTAGAAAAAGAACAAAGAAAAAACAAAGTTATTTATAACACACATTTTGGATTTAAAATCAGGTTATATTACGGCGATATCACTGGTATAAACTGTAACAAAACAAAATTTATGTTTATAATTGAAACATAAATTCTCAAAAAAAAGTTAATGAAGACAAAAGAAATTTAACCTTTGAACCAGTTTTTTAGCCCATTTTAAAAGTTCAGATTTAGTGACATTTTTGGAAACTTTTTGTCTTTCGGTTTAAGTGTGTTGTTGACAAAGAAGACCTCTGTAAATATTGAAATGAGTTATATTAACAGTTTAAACGTTAAATTTTATAAATATAAACAACATTTACAGAGTTCTCTTTTGTCATTTCAAACGTCAATTAGTGATTTTCATATATAAGTGTGTGATTGACAAAAAGATTTTTTGCAAAAAAAAAACTTTTCAAGTAAAAAGGTTTTTGCAAGACAACCCTTTATTTTAAATAAATGCAAATCAATGCCGCAATCTCAAAAATCATCCGCAATATAACTATGAGTTTTTTGATATTGCGGCATTAACTTGTATTTATTTGAAATGGAGGATTTTCTTGTAAAAATTTTTGATTTGGAAGATATTTTTGCAGAAAAACTTTGACAATAACAAAAAAAAAGGTTGTTGATCATCATCAGAAAACATCTCTACAAATGTATAATCCCAATTCAAATAAAAAAAACATGTTTGGTAGACAACAACAAAAATGAATAGAAATGAGGAAACACATGATTGGTCCACGACTTTGTAATAAATACATTTGTTGACTTAATTACTTTGCGCAACGTGGGATTACATGAGCTGGGCAGGCGAGCTTTATTTATAAGTTTAAGCAAAACCAGAAGTATCTAACCAAACTACTTTGTCAGTGTTTATATAACCAATTCTCTTTCAATTAAACTTTCTTTCATCGACCCTCTTCTTGGTGGCCAAAAGAACAAATATATATATATATATAAAAATCTCTGACTATCACAATTTGATATTTGGTCAAATTCTATCCGCAAATGGAGGTAAAGACTTGACTCCAAAACAATACTTGTTTTATATCTTCAATAACGATAATTCTTTTAATAGTGAACAACGAATTCATTTCTATAATATATCGTTAAATGATAATTTATAGTTCACAATAGACATATGTAGCTATATCGATAAAACTTTCTTAAATCCATAAAACCTTTTGTTCAATTCTAGAGCTTTTTGTGTGTCTGTGAATTTCCTGCAAATGATTGACAAGATAGTCACACTTCTTTTCTTTTTATACCATTCAAATACAAAAGAAACTCGATAAGAATGGTCACAAAAAAAGAACTCCATAAATGTTGAAATGAGTTATATCAAATTATCAATTGTTCATAAATTGACTAGTACTGGTTTTTAACTGTTATAATTATATATTTTAGGTTCAGCTGAATATATTAGGTACGCCACTTCAATTGAATTACATAAGTTAATTCTAATTTTTATATATCATTGAGGAAATTCTTTCGTTCTATCAAAATTGACGGTTTTACAAAAAAAATATTTGCCAGTCAATTAGTTTTACTTTGTGTCTAAATATTACTAAAATGTTTTAATTTTATGTAATAAAATGTAACCTAGTTTTTTCGTATTAGCTTTTTTAACTTAATTCTTCATCAATGGCTCAATGCCACACACGTAAACTTATAAGGTCATCCTTTTTGTTTCTTTAATTAATATCTAAAGCAAGCATATGTCATCAATATGTCAACTTTTGATATGTGATTGTGTGATTAAATCCGAAATTCGCTATATGAAATAACATAACCGTGCTAATAAGTCATGGCACAGCAAACCATATTGGAATCTTCAATTAAAACAAATAAATTATACACTCACTTGTAAACAATCAAGATAACTAATCCGCAGCTAACGTCATCACAGTGTCGGCTGCCAAGGTGTTTTGCTCAGTGAAGGCATCATCATTTATCACTCAATGTATAGAGGCATGGTAGATAACATTTCATGTTTTTTTATTTTGGGAAACAGTAATACTACCAAAAATATTCATAACTTCCCAAACTTCGAAGGTCTAAGAATCGTTTCTTAATTTTGAAGAGCTTCATAAACCTTGTTAAATGTTTTTGTGATATTTTTCTAATTTATATCATATTTTCTACCAAATATATATATATATATATATATATATATTAATTTATAACCGTAATATTGCCACAATATTACATCCTTTTCATTGTTTGTGTTTTTTATCATTCTGTAGAACTAATATACAATCAGGAGATAAATAAATATATTATATATGCTATTGTTTTAGCCCAATCATATTCTGTTTTAACAAAGAAAGAATTAAGTTGTTTAAGTGAATGTTATACTAATGAATTTTTTTCGTTAATAATATATATTTCATCAAATTTAAATTTGAGTAATAACACAACGACGTCACTGATATAAATCATTAGGTTATTTGTAGTTGTCAAACCAATAATGTTATTACTTTAATAATGTCATATATAATAATAATATAAGCAAGTATCTCTTATTATAATATAAACTCATTTAATATGAAGGAGAAAAACAAAAGCCAATTAACCAATAATATACGAGTTCATCTTGCGGAAGGCAAGTAGAATTTAGTTTAAAATTGCAAAAGTCTTCTTCAACTCTATCCTTAGGAAATTAACTAACTTGAACAGTTAAATTAGAATATTTCTATTCATAACCAATAAGAATAATTCACAATATCACATGCTAATAATTTAATTTAATTTTTACCAAGACATAGTGCTGGTGGATTACTGCGAAAATGTCCACTTATGCATATTAAAGTTTTGGTGGACTAATCGACTAGTTGCTAATCGTTCCATTTTCACAGAAAAAACAATAATAATAATTGCAAGCGGTTTAATTAAGTTAGCCCCTAACATAATTTGAAAAGACAAGCAAATCAAAGATAAACTTACAAAAGTCTGATTGTCCTGAAATAAAATATATATTTTTATATACATAAATATTAATTTATTTAGTTAATTGCATTGTCGTATTGAAATTATGACATGAAATTCAAAGGGTTTGGTTCCACCTAAAATTAATAAAGATTTGATGCAATGTTACAAAATACTATTTGTTTCGTGTGGAACAAGCCCTCTTTCATATAAATAGTTCACTTCTACACAAGTATGAATTAGATATCACTAATCTTACTTTTATATTATTAAACTATTAAAAACTTGGCCTTCAAAACTGTCTATATATTTCCCCCTTTCGAATTACGTATCTGTGTCAAAGATTGTCATCACCAATCTACATATATTTATATATACTTCCTTTCAGTATCATATACGTATATATATATATATATTCAAATTAAATAATTTAGGAAAAATAAAATGGTGTTCAAATCAGAAAAATCAAACCGGAAATTGAAATCAAAGGAGAAGCAAAGGAAAGGATTATGGTCACCAGAAGAAGATGAGAAGCTTAGGAGTCATGTGCTCAAATATGGCCATGGATGCTGGAGTACAATTCCTATTCAAGCTGGTAACTTTGATAATATATATCTTGAGATTTTTTTTTTTAATTTAATTTTGTAAAGAAAGCAACATTATAATTTCATTTTTATAGACCATATTAAGTCTGCTAATTACATGAATTTTATACTTTGATAAATAAGTATTTAGGCTCTTTCAATGTTGTCATCATTTATAGAAATTAAAGTATGCTCTAATGACTAATGTATCGGATGTTTAATGTAATTTTGTAATATGATTAGGAATTAAATAAGCTAAATAATTAATGATGTTTTACATAATATAGGATTGCAGCGGAATGGGAAGAGTTGTAGATTAAGGTGGGTTAATTATCTACGACCTGGACTTAAGAAGTGCACATTCACTAAAGAAGAGGAAACTACACTTCTCTTACTCCATTCCATGTTGGGTAACAAGTAAGTCATTAAATTTAAATAGCCACTCTTTTTCTAAAAGTAGATTTGAAGTTACGTATATAAAATTTAAATGAAAAAAATCTCTTTCAAAATTAAAGAAAGATATTATTTTGTTTAGATTTTACCATTAAAAATTTAAGTTTTACCGAATTTTACAGAGTTTAGGACTTCACATTTCTGGTTTAGAATTTAAGACTTTATATAAGGTTTTGAATTTGAAGTTTAGGATTTAAATCTATTTTTAAATATATACAGATATACTATTATTTTCTTAATATTGATATACGTTTTACTGTTTTAGCATATTTTCACGATTGTCCCTTTTAATATTTTGTTTTTGTTTTTCTTACAAGATGGTCTCAGATATCGAAATTATTACCAGGAAGGACCGACAACGAGATCAAAAACTACTGGCATTCTAATCTAAAGAAGGGTGTAAATTTGACACAACTTGAAACCACAAGAACCCCTCAAACACCTTCAATCACAAACTCACTTGAGGCTTTGCAGAGTTCAACTGAAAGATCTTCTTCATCTGTCAATGTCGGAGAAACAATTAATGCTCAAACTCCAAGCTTTTCGCCAAGTCTCGTGTTCTCCGAATGGTTAGATCACAGTTTGTTTATGGATCAGTCACCTCAAAACCTTGTCGTACCGGAAGGGAAAGGATTCATTGGACCATGTGGCCCTCGTTATTTAGAAAACAACTCTTTCCCTGATTTCGTACCAACTTCAGATTTTTTGTTGGAGGATGAGATATCTGAGATCGAGTTCTGTACTTCATTTTCAGACAATTTTATGTTCGATGGTCTCATCAACGAGCTACGACCAATGTAAATGTGTGGAGAGAGGTCCAAGTAAAAAGAGTTTATGGTTAATTTAAGTAGAAGAGGATAAAAAGAGTAAATAAATAAATTAAGGGGTGTTATTGGTTTGGGAATTTAGATGGAGTTTTAAAGATTTAAATGTTACGAAGATTATATTGTTATTCAATTAAGATTTTTTAAAACTTTATTAGAGTTTGGTGTTATTAGTTTATGTATTTATAAAAAGTAATATAAAATCTTTATAAATCTAGAGGTATTGGATCTATGATTTTATAAAGTTAATAAAAGTCTTCTGTTATTCAAATAAAATGAAAATAACTCATTTTGTCATTGAATTAAAATATTGTGTTATTGGTTTATTGATTATACATATTTTGCTTAACAAAATCTAATCATCAAAGTATTATACTTAAATAAGGTATTTCTAAAGTATAATCTTCTTGGCCACTTCTTTTCTCTTTTTTCCAGTTTTTTTATAACATCATCATAAGATCCTAATACCTGGAATTATAATGAAAATAAAAAGAACGAAATCGACTGTTACAAACAAAAAAGTTATAGCTCCTACTTGGGTCACTCAATAACATAACTTTTTGAGTTTCAGAGAAATCATTGTATCGACTTGGATTTATTTCTTTCTTAAAAAAACAATAAAATGAAAATTGCATATATTCTCCAATTCCTGCGTAAACCGAATCTCTCAGCCCACTCCACATTACTAGATAAGGACAAGAAGAATGGACCAAGCAAGAAGAGAGTAAACATTTAGCAGAAATCATCCATTAACATGATTCGAAATTGAATTAAGAATCAAAAGTATAACATTTCTGATAATAACAGTATAAAGTATAAAAGTATATTGTAATATCTTAGAAATACTCTAAAACTTCGAGATAATCTATAAAAGTTTATGATTATCTTTAAAAATATGCAAAACTCTTTGGAAATCTTTAAAAAAGTTTTAAATTAGTTACATTTTAGTATTAGCTGAATGTGTTGTTTATTCACTGAACTCGTAATACATGAATAAAATTTTATAATTGAACCGCTGTGCATTGTTGTTAAGTTGAAATCGAACAAGTGGAATTTTAGTCAGATTATGCTCATTGCAGGTGGAGATGTTACAGTTTGTAAAGTCATTAAAAATCTATCTAAAAATAGAGATCCAAACACCTTAAACAAATTTGTAATTCCTTCACTATGTCAATATCCTTTAACATTTTCTTTTGTTGTCAAATCCTTTACGCTTTTCTTATTTGATAATTATTTATTACATTAAGAATTTGACTGAGAACATCAATTCTACCGAACTCGAGAGTATTGAATTGGACTGGTCGGTCTAACCGGTTTCTACACCGGATCATCAAACTTTGTAAGAAAGAGTAGCAAAACTCAGGTCTTAAACAGAGATCACATATTGGGGTGAAAAAGATTCAGCAAAGTAAACAAAATTTAAAGTCGGAAAAATTCATTATGAAAATCACCATAACACATAATTCAGCTCTAGCCAGAAACATAAACTAACATCAACAGCACCTTACATTCCAGTGAAAGCCTTCTTTCCGAAAGAAGAAGAAGACCCAGCTGGTATCACCTTCAACACATTGAACCTCACTGTCTTTGACAATGGCCTGGAATTACCAATAACATAAAAAGATCAAATCAACTGTAACAAAACCAGAATTAATAAAGACATGGTTGTTGGTCTGAATCGGATCATAACCTGCATTGGCCAATGATGACATGGTCTCCTTCCTTGACACGGAAGCACGGTGAGACATGAGCAGGGATGTTTGAATGCCTCTTTTCATACCTGAGAACAAAAAGATAAGTACTCTTTTAACATCAACATAAAATGTCATAGCAACTCAGTAAACATATAGAAGAAGTATGAATGTATGTATGTATTACCTCTGATACTTCTTCACAAAGTGGAGGTAATTCCTTCGCACGATAATGGTCCTCTGCATTTTAGCACTGTGGCAAGTACCGGCTAAGATACGACCTCTAATCGAAACAGTTCCAGTGAAGGGACATTTCTTGTCAACGTAAGCTCCTGTTCCAAAGGAAAACAAACACAATCTACTGAGAATCTATCTTAAAGATATGAGGAGATTGATTCACGTTTCCAAGAAACCTTTTCGTCTATTTCATCATACTATGATCCTCAATATCAGTAGTGTGATCCCATATTCGAATCAGTACTTATTCTACTAATTCAAAATCCGAGTGGAATTAGGGGAACATAGTAATGCAGCAGATCCAATTAGGATGCAGTAATTGGTTTGGTTGCTCACTAAATCAAAGCTTATCTAGAATAACAAATGAATGAATTTGAAGGCTCTGAATCTACAACTATATAAAAACAAAGTCCCAGATTTACTTCTCTAAAATAACTAGTTAAGCTTAATCATACCATCAATGGCTTCACGAGGAGTCTTGAAGCCCAAACCAATGTTCTTCCAGAAACGGTTTCCACCTTTCCCAGGTCGCTTCCCTTTTCCAGATTTCTTCGAGCTTAATCAAACAGAAACAATGAACAATATAAACAACTAAATACCATAAAATCACAGTGAACAGAGAGAAATCGAATCGCGAAATTTACCTAAGGAAGACCTTGGGTTGCTTAAGAAAAGCTTTCTCAGTTTGTTCGGCCATGGTTGAAGCTTGCTCCCGCGTGAAAGCTTGAGGCAAGGATGTAGGAGACGATAAAGCGGCAGCGACGACTGAAATGAAAACCCTAATTTACAAGACCTACTTATATATAAGAAATTTCTACGTGAAATATACAATTGGGCCCTTTAACTGGGCCTTCGTATTTATGCCTGTGGAATTAAAACCCTAAATGAGACCTGGAGTTTGGAATGTTCAGTCTGGGTTTGATTTTAAAATAATTTTGGTCTGGATGTGTGTGTGTTTTTTTTTTTTTTTTTTTTTTGGAATAATAGTATTAAATAAAATAGAATCTAGTCTACAAAGAAGTGCAAAATTTTAGTAAATTTTTTTTTATTCCGTTCAAATTTTATTTAATTTTCCTAAAATTATATTTACTAAATTAAAACTTTACAACATTTTTTTATATCTACTATCTAGTGTCATTGATCGGAATAAGCCTTAAAAATGTCCAAGTCCTAACCACAAAACCATCACAACAGTTTTTTCTTAACAAATTCAATAAGCTTAATGCCTTATGGTTATTATATTATGGTCACTTACTTGGGACATGACAGTTAAGAAGAAAACTAAAAATGAAATAATTGGGAGTTTTTTTTTTACACTGAAAAATTAATTCCATTGAAATAATATGGTTCGACAATTGCGATGGTTAATCCGAATTCGCTAAAGACTGAAGCCATGAAGGCAATCATACATCTAAAATTCTGAAATAGATAGGGCAAGCGGTGATTTGCTTGGTCTTAGCATCGGCACAAGTATTACCATGCCTTCAATTAAACTTAAAACTGCAACTTGTTTCAATGCAACAGGATGAGTAATGAGCCTTTTCAAGAAAAATAATTGGGAGTTTAGAAATTTCAAAATAAGCCTTTTCAAGAAAAAGCTGTACAACTTACAAAAGAGTAATGAGTAAGTAAAGTAGTAAACACATTACCCTAAGGCCCAAACACAGTAGGACGTTACATTATGACCCTGTAACTTACTATGTAGCCAAATTAAACCCACACCAACAACCTAAGCCACAAATAATCCTTTAGTAACAAAGTAACATCAAAATCCATTATATCCATATAAATCAGAAGCATCCAAATAGCTTCGTTGGAGCAGTTCCTGTGGCGCGGTACTTTGCAGCCATTTCTTCGGCTTTGAGAACATCTTCTCCCCGTTTAGCTTCGGTCATCGCTCTCTTCTCTTCAGCTTCCTTGTGGATTTGAGCTATTTTGTTCTTCATTTGCTCTGCGTACTCTGCTTTCTTCTTAATTAGTTGCTCCTATTACCATTCCGATTTTCAGGGGCTAAATTATAAGAATCTTAATAAAGTGGAAGCATTTCATGTAAAAAAAAATAATAATAACAAAAGTGAAAGAATAATGAATTATCCATTTTACCTCGATCTTTTTTAGCTCAGCTTCCACAGAAGCTTTCTTGCTGTTTTCCCAAGCTCCAACTGAAGAAAGCTTCTTCTGAGCTCTGTTTCATCAAGTTATTAAATTAGATTATATACAAATATATTTAGGGAAACCAAAAAAGATCATGGAATTAATTTTTAAAAAAATTCATTAAAGGCTTAAACTTCTTTAAGAAAAGAAGAACTCACTTGTTCTCCACTTTGGATTTCTCAGCCTCTTCCCAAGCTTTGATGAGAGACATCCTCTTATCTTGCTCGAGTCTAGCCAAAACAGCATCTTCATACACACACACCGAAAATTATCAGAAAAAAAAAAACAAGAGAAAAATTAACTATTATAATGCGGTAAATTACTAAAATTAAATTAGCTGAATCTCCTCAATTATTCCCTTCAATATATATTTTTCCTGGTTATGTATCAATCATGATTTAAGTAATTTGTTGATTACCTCGGTAAACTGAACCTTCTTTCTTCTCTTCCTCAGGTTCTTCTGCAACGACAACAACAAAAAAACAATTGAAAAGGTTAAAGTTCTTTGCCGAAAATAACAATATTTTGCCAAAAATAAATTTCGTTAACATGGCCAAGTTAAATTAAAAATACAAACAAGAATTAGAACAACAAGTGTTATAAACTATATATAGCTTTCTATATTGTGAACAGGGGAAAAAAAATGAGAAAACCGAATAATATGAAATAGTTGAAATAACAATCGTTCTTGCAATTTAAATATGTAAATTCTTGTTCTTTGAAATTTAAATGATTTGTTACTTGCGGCGACGACAAGAACAATAGCTTTCGAATCGTCGGACTTCTCCTCCGTGGACGGTGGTGATGGGTCCGACGCGGCGATTTTGGGCTCTATGACCTTCTTCTGCTCCTCTTGAGTCATGTTGTCTTGTGGTAGCTACGATATTACGACAACTTCTCTGATTAATTTCAGAATGAATTAGAAATTCGTATTATTTAATAGAGATTATGAGAATAACTGTAGATACGAAAACTGAGCTGGATTAAGCAATGTCCTGTCTCTCGTTGGCATATACAAATGACTTTCTATTTTTCTTCTTAAACGCAATTATTCGTGCAGAAAAAGAAACAATTGTTATTCTTTCCAGTTTATTGTTGTGCACGATCATTATTCTTCATACAAATTCCTAAAATGCACCCAACTAATAATGATATTTCAGAATTCAGCCATGTTTTTTTGGGTATAATATAATATTATTTATTTATTATGTTACAGACGAAATGTGATAAATTATTTTCAGTTTCTCATATATATATTTTTCGCATAAAATTTACTTACAACAAACAAAATTATGACACATTGTGATCACGTTGGCAGAATAAAAGAAAAATGACTAGTAAGAATAATACGAACCAAAACCAACAGAAAAAGCTTACCGGTCACGCACAACCACTCTCTAACACCAACCCAACTCTTGATGAGAGGAGAACAGGTGAATCTTAATCAATCACATAAGTTGGGTTAGCCTCCGATTAGGTATCCGATTTGGACGAAGTAAACTCTATAAATACAACTTCATTTTCTTTTGACTAATGCCAAAAATTCAAAGTAATGTTCTTATCAGCAAACAATCACTGTATTATCTCTGAAAATAGTTTTGAAATACCTATACAACAAGTAATGTTTTGAAACAATCACTCTATACAACACACTCCGGTGTCAAGATCGAAACCGCCGCGCGCCGCGGCTGGTTACGTTCAAAATGCTGGGCGCAGAGATTCACTATCAAGACATCGAAATACGTTTTCTTGATGACCGGATCACACAAAATAGTTCCAAGAGATGGATACATTCCCAAGGCAAATCCGGTTGTTACCAATATCAACTTCCGTGATATAACGGCGGAGAACGTTACGACCTCGGCGAAGCTTGAAGGGATGAAAACAATCCTTTTACGGGTTTATGTATGTCGAATGTTAGTATATCGCTTTCTCCGAAGGCGAGTAAGTAGCAGTTCCATTGTATGGATATCGTCGGAGAATCGAGAAGTGTTAAGCCGCAACCGTGCAGTTTGTTACCGGAGAAGTATCCCCGAGTTTGGTTTCAGTGTGCTTTTCCGACGCAAAAGATTCTAATGGAGAATGTTGTCTTGACAAAATGTGCTGGTCATATTTTCTAGATTATGATATGCAACATGCACAGGTTTGTAATTTATAATTCGTAATGTAAATGTTAAATAATTAAAATGTAACGTTTGTACATAAAATTCAAGAAACGCAGACGTTCATCTTTTTCCTTTTTGCTGACATATTCATATTAATTTTGAAGGTTTAAAATTAAGATGTCGACTGTTTCAATCGTAACTAATTTTTGCATTGTGCATGATTTTAGTTTTCGTAAATACTTTTACAAAATGCAAACGTAAACGCCTATAAAAACGTCTTTTAATTTGCAAGTGATCTTGCAAATGATCAACATAGCAAATGGTTGCTTGCTAAAGCATTTATAGAAGACAAAGTATGAAGATTCAGAAGTGGTAAGAGATATTAACTAGATCCAAAACACAATTTTTCATCACTATTTCATCATTATCAGCACCTATCAAGAAGTCATAAGAAGGTTCGTCTTTTTCTATACATATACATATGAAGACAAATTCATGGTATTTTTAAAATCATATGTGCGGTTTCATATATACAAAGAAAATCCATGAGTATAAGAGCGAAATATGTTCATGTTTTCTGATCTATTCATATTTATCTCAACCCTAAGAGTGTTTAGTCCAAAGTTTAACAAATCTTATTCCTAGGTGTTTATTTCCCCTTTATTGAAAAGCAAACAAATTAACTATCAACAAATATATAAACTATCGACTGTGCTAGAGAAAATAAGATGTGGCCAATTTTTTTATTGTTATGACTAATATTTCATACTTATATCAATTACATAAATATAAAAACAAAATTATGATAAAGATGAATGATTCCAAAATTAGTCAAAGTGAGTAGCGTGTTAATAAGTGTTAATCTTTACTAATAACTTTGTTGAATAAAAGTCATGATATTTTTATTATTTTAGGATTGTTTCTCAATATATAGCCAATGACTCAATACTAAAGGAAATTAACTATCAAATTTAAATATTTTTTCAATTTTCTCAAATATAAAATCCATATATTTAATAATATATCTCTATAGATGTAGTGGTCCAAATTTAAAGTTTGTAAGAATCAGGTTAGCAATGAGCATTCCACTAATCCCAAGAGGTTAACTATGGAATTCCAGGTTTAGAATTGTATTCTTATAAAGATGGAAACAAAATCATATGAGATATATATATATATATATATAATCTTTTTATTATTTCTCATATATTAATTAAGAATCATTTTAACAAAATAATCTTATGTTTATGTGAAATATTACAACAGTGTCATGTTGACGTGTCAACATCTCATTAAATTTCAAAAAATATATAAAAGGGTTTCATTTACTTGAGAAATTACATTGTATTACTATTATAGATTATTTGACATACTTGGTTACTCAATTTTATTTTAAAAATTTATTACACATTTTTTAGGCAATATATATATGGTATAACCAAACATTATTATTACTAATTTTAAAAAGAAAGTTTACAATATAAAAAATATACATTATCTTTAAATCTGCTGACGTGTCAATATCTCATTAAGTTTTTAAAAATATATAAAAATGTTTCGTTTATTAGAGAAATTACATTATACTACTATTATAAATTATTTGACATACTTGGTTATTCAATTTATTTAAAAAATTTATTACAGTTATTTTTAGGCAACACATATATATATATGGTATAACTAAACATTATTATTATTAATTTAAAAACGAAGGTTTACAATATAAAAATATACATAATCTTTAAATCTTATAGTATATCTAATTAAAAAATGATCGATTTATACTTAATAACTCATTTTAAATTCATCACCTAGTTACTTTTTTATTTAAAACTTTTTGGTTATTTTATTAGGACATTTGTAATTTAAATATTACAAATGAGTTTTGAAAAAATTGTACGTGTTCAATCGGAAGAAAAAAAAACTATATTCCTTATTTAAAAAAAAAATCTATAAATATATATAGGGATCCCATATATATGTTACTCTGCTCCTGCAGAAAATCAAACCAGAAGGAAGACATATTTCTCTGTTCTTTCTTTGGTTCTCAAAGGTTAAAATATCTTAAGGTGAAGAACAGTTTTTTTTTCTTTCTTATTTTTCTTCCAAAATAATACTGTCGTACTTTTATTTGTTTGTCGAAGTTTGTATCTTTACATATCCGCTAATAATTTGCATTATTGTTCGTTCTTTGTGACAAAATTACAAGATTGTAGTTTATAAAATGTTGAATATTGCTTAACTTATACAATTTTTTTGTTATCAAAACTATAGAAGATCAAATTATCTAAACCAATACAGTATAATACATCCTGGAAATATTAATTTGATTAATTTTGATTTTCAATATAGTCGTCAGTTTTATTCATCTATTTGCATGTTTCTATGTTGTGTAGATGATTAGGCCAGTGTTTGGTATACTAGTCTTTTTGGCTATATTCCATTTTCCGGCGATTGATTCCTGGAGTCACCGATATTTGGTGACTTCCAAGATTGAATTTTCAGCATTGAATTGTCGGAAACATAGTGCAATACTGGCAGATTTTGGTGCGGTTGGAGATGGAAAAACTTCTAATACAAAAGCGTTTAGAGAAGCCATAAGCAAGCTCAGCCAAATGGCAACCGATGGCGGAGCTCAACTCGTCGTTCCTCCCGGGAAATGGCTTACCGGAAGTTTTAACCTTACCAGCCACTTTACTTTGTTCATTCAACAAGGTGCTACCATCCTTGCATCTCAGGTAAGTGTCAAGTGTGTTTAAAAACGTTTCATTCATTTTTTTCTTTCTTAAAAACAATAGTGACCAAACAATAAAATTGTATCAGTTTTTGGTTTAGGTTGTGTTGGATCCGAATTAAACGTCTCTACATTTCATATACCATAACAAGCTATATACTGTTTTGACCAAATCCAACTATTCCTAATGATTCAAATTTTACCTAATTGAGGCGTTGACGTTGAACTTTTTTCTAAAGCACCTCATCCATTAGATACACATTTAAATGCATTAAAACGAGTGTATGTACCCGGTTCGGTTCGACCTATAATGATTTAATAAAATAAAAACAAAAACCAACTCCGGTTTTGACAAATAACAGGATGAATCTGAATGGCCAGTGATCGCTCCATTGCCATCGTACGGGAAAGGAAGAACGGAACCGGAACCGGGAGATTCAACAGTCTCATCTCCGGTACAAACTTAACCGACGTGGTTATCACCGGTAAGTTCCAACACAATCACACCATGTTGTCAATTATATAATCAAATTTTCCGATTCTGATTTTGATTGTTTCTTTGATTATAAGGCAACAACGGGACGATCAACGGACAAGGACAGTATTGGTGGGATAAATTCAAGAAAAAGCAGTTTAAGTTGACGAGACCGTACTTGATCGAGCTCTTGTTCTCCGAAGACATTCAAATCTCGAACATCACATTCATCGATTCGCCGTCGTGGAACATTCATCCCGTCTATTGTAAGAATGTCATTATCAAATCCGTCACCGTTCTCTCTCCCGTCACTGTTCCTAACACCGACGGAATCAATCCAGGTAATGTTTGTCCTACGTGGCAATATTATTATCCTACGTGGTATTTCTAGAATCTGACGTGGCAGATTGTCATCCTCTGTTTTTTTCTGTGTTTAAAGTTTAAACGACTCTGTTTCTGATTTTTCAGATTCTTGCACAAACACATTGATTGAAGACTGCTACATAGTCTCCGGGGACGACTGCATCGCCGTCAAAAGCGGTTGGGACCAATACGGAATCAAATTTGGAATGCCGACTCAGCAACTCTCGATCCGACGGCTCACATGCATCTCCCCGAAGAGTGCAGGAGTAGCCTTAGGAAGTGAAATGTCCGGAGGAATCAGAGACGTTAGAATCGAAGACGTGACTCTAACCAACACCGAATCCGCCATCCGAATCAAAACCGCTGTGGGACGTGGCGCTTACGTCAAGGACATTTTCGCTAGGAGGATAACAATGAAGACGATGAAATACGTTTTCTGGATGAATGGAAACTACAATCAGCACCCTGACGAAGGATTTGATCCTAAGGCATTGCCGGAAGTTACTAATATCAATTACCGCGATATGACGGCTGAGAACGTGACGATGTCTGCGAGTCTCGACGGGATTGATAAAGATCCGTTTAAGGGTATTTGTATTTCGAATGTGACTATAGCTTTGGCGGCTAAGGCTAAAAAGGTGCAGTGGAATTGTACAAATGTGGCTGGAGTTACGAGTAGAGTTAAGCCGGAGCCTTGCAGTTTGTTGCCGGAGAAGAAAGTTCCGGCGAAGAATGAGGACTGTGTGTTTCCGTCTGATTTGATTCCGATTGAGAGTGTTGTCTTGAAGAAGTGTTTTCTTTGATATATAGTATAGAGTCACAGATTAAGATGAAAATTAAAACTTTATGAAATTTAATTACAAAATATATATATATATATATAAAAGATTATATGATAATTTATGAGGTCCCTATATGAAAAAAACGAGACAACACTAACACATTCTAAAACAGAACAGACTATAATCAAAACGAAACCAAATTCCGTATTAGTAAGCACTCTTGGTACTTAGAATGAATCAAGAAGTATAAGTGTTGGTTTGCTCACAATTCTAAGGCGTGTTTTGGTTTAAGAAGTGAACCAAGTTGACTTGTGATCAGTTATTGTAGACGATCAGCTAGTGGTTGAGTACCGTTTAAGTTTTAACATTCAGTTAGTGTGGATAAAGTTGAGTGAGGCTTTATAACAAAAACCTTCTCAAGGTACTTCTTATCACTTTATACGTTTATTTATATATATTAATGTGCGATTGGGCCTTTCCTTCAATGGGCCGATATAAGATATACCTTTTTGAGAAGATGTTGGATTGGGTTCAGTTTTAAAACCAAATAAAACTGATCAGTCTCATTTTTAGTGGAAGCTAACAGAGGTTACCTTTTGAGAGATTAGTCTTTAATTAAGAGCTCTCACGTGTTGTCATAACTAGAGAAGATCATATCTGGATTTGAGTTATCGCGGGAATGATATTATTTTTCACGAAGATTAGACAGAAAATTCATTTAGAGAATAAGAATGTGATCCTAAGGATCCAAACAAAACAGCATATGAAAAGAATATTTTTGCGAAATTTACGTAACTGTAGCATCAAATGCTTCAGGAACACTTGCATGACTATGACTATGAATATACATAGAAAAATCACACAATTAGACCTATATGCAGCATAAGCATTTACCATTTCCAATACAAATTATCATCACTCTACATCGTCTACTAATTTCGGAAGTGCTAAACATAGGAAATTCAACAAGGGCCATGCATAGGATCCCTTTTTCAAATTTTATGTAAGCAAATAGACAAATCAAATCACATACATAAACACAAACATTTGGTTATTAAAAAGACACACATAGAGTGATGAAAATAATTTCACAAAACCAATTTAGTACTAATAAATAAATGAAATTTTAGTCACAGTATCACAATATGTGTGTAACCAATGTTTGGAATTGTTTCTCTGTTGTTTCACAGAGTGCTAAACATACTTAACTAGATGTTTCATCCAGAAATGGCAACTTATACGAGCTTATATCATTCCATGACCTGACTGTTCTAACTCTGTTTTACTAGAAAGCCAAAGAGAATCAGAAACCCCAAAATCCAACCCTAATCATAGCTAAACAAAATCCAACCCTAAACATAACTAAACCTCATTCAAACATCTAGAACTCATCGCATTCAAACCAAGCAACAACAAGAGAAATATACCTCGATCATGTCGATAAAATGGATGATGTTGGGATGATTGATCTTCCATAAGATGATACTCTCCGATATGAGACTCTCTTGCAACTTCTTGTTAAGCCGAGCCATGGCAACCCACGGCACCATGGACCAGGTGCCTACCTTCCGAAACCACCAAAATTTTAACCAGTGATTATTACAATCTCACCAGGCCCGCGACAACCTGCTCAGTTTGATGTAGTATAGTGACGGACACATATTAGAGATGAATTATATACTTTATGAGGTTTTATAATAATATGTAAATAGTTTAATGATAATTTTCGAGGTGCCTATATTTATTTCATTTTAAAAGTTGTTTGAGCGTTGGTATTATGCAATCGAATCCGTTAAGTTTGATTAACGTTGAAACTAACTAGACCAAGTTTTTATCAAAATAAATAATAAAAAGTAGACCAAGATAACGTGAAAATGAAGTTTTTTTTACCTAGTTAGAGGTTTTTGTTTTGGCAATTTCCCCGATTTTGTTATTAATCATATATTTTCTTCTAATTTCGGTTTCGTGGTTCGGATCTTGAATAACTACAAAAAAAATTAATCGTATAAAAACAAATTTCGAATCGGATTATATTTGTTTAGTTGATGTTGATCCAATTTATCAGACTAAACACTCTTACTCAAAACAACATACTTTACTTTCTCATTCCAACATTAGTTATACAAAAAAAAAAAAATCACATCAAATCAAATTTGGACAAGGAAGATGCACTGAAAACATATTTTGTATACCTTCAAAAAAAAAAAAAGATTACATAATGGTACAAGCATGGGGATTATCATCGCTAAACATGGAAGCCGCGATCTCATCGCCGGCCACCGCAACGGAGTAAACAGCAGGAGTGTGGAAGAAAGTGTGGACACCACCGGTGGGATCCGTACGGTGTGCATCAGAGTAATAGTGGTTGGTCACATAAGAAGGATATTTATAGAAAGAGGCAAAATGGCTATTACCTAACCGGTATGGCCATGGTTCAGCCGCTTTACCGGCCCGTCGTACCGCTTTCAATACCTTCTTCTCCTCTAACCGGTATCCTCGAGCCGTCACTTTTTGTGTTTCCATCTCTACTTCTACTTCTTCCACTCCTGCACGTAAACCAATAACAACCGGATATATTAATTAAAACATTTGACCATGTGTAATAACCAAAAAGTCGATGTTCGAATTTGATCGGTTCATTATGGTTAAGATATGGCTGAGATGTTAAATCCAGATATGTGAACCAAGCCTAATCTTAATTTTTGTTAAAATGAATTAATTTGTTTTTAATATCTAAGAAAATGAAAACAAAAACATACCAAACTGAAAATTCTTTAATAAAACTTAAATTGGTTTGAAAATTTAAGATATATTTGATTAAAATCACAAATATAATGAGAACCAACATCATAACGATTCATGTATATGTAGTTTTACTTTGGTTACTAACATCTTAAAAGTCAAAACCAAACCAAAATCTGTTTAAGCACTCAATACATAGATTGAACCAAAAGAAACATACTAAAACGCAAAAAGCTTTCAATACCTTTAAGCTTGAGCAGAGTCTTCCTAAGCTTAGAAGCACATCCTTCACAATCCAAGTTTGGAACTCGTATCTCCACTGCCATCTACAAACTCACATTTCAGCTATTTAATATTCATATCTTTATATATATATTTGAATTGTAAACGAAGGACAATAAGTAAGAAGAATGGAGTGAGATAACTCACGGACATGATCTTAAAAAAACTCAATCCAAGCTTTATCCCTTATAAAAAGAAAGTCCTCCAAGCTTATACTTAGTTCTAGAGAATGAAGCAGTGCACAAAGGCTCCTAAGTGTGTATGCCTATATATATAGGTCGATAATGTATATATGTGTGAATACATACTAGTAATGTACTATAATTTTGATTAGTATGTTCATATTGTATTATAGTATATGATATTATGGAAAGGGTTCTTGGGTTGTGAAATAGGGAGACAAAGGAAGAACACAGCACGCGCGTGAAATAGTAACAAAAAAGTGGTGTGAGCTTTAGGTTTTCTTCTCTGCCCCGAATCATATCGCTCTCACTCTCTTCCAATTACTTAAACTATTATTTCTAATTTTTTGTCAAAAAATATAGTTTTACTTAGGCATCGCCAAATTTATAAATGGTTCAATTGATATTTTGATAATAGAAGCAGTCCCTTCTATGAAGCAGATAATATGAAAATACGGATTTATGCAAAGCTTTTGTGAACCCCACACTTTTTTAGTGCAAATATCTTATCATGATATAATAGGTTAGTAATGAAATAATGTCATCGAAATAATTGAGAAATCTCATTTAGAAAATAACAAAAAATCGAGAAACTTATAAATTATATTATCTTTTTGGTTTACTAAGTTTATTAAATTTAATGCAGTTTCTTGGAGGCATCATGATTCATGAATCATGATGAAATATTTCGATAAAGAAAATTATATTATATTATATATCAAAGAGCGTTTCGATTAACTCAATTTTCCGATAATAATATATGAATTGCAAAATCGCTCCATATATTTTGATTAGCCATTAAAGGTCTTAATACACGATGTTTGGTTTCGGTTTAGAATTTCAATTTAGATACTTGACTTTCATTGATATTATTTTATGAAACTATTCCACCTTTTGTGAATAATATTGTGGAAGGAAGTAATGTAAAAAGCAAGATCATATGGTCTGATTTTTGATGTGAAGTTGTGATTAAGGTAGGGACATGGATAGTTATTAAGCATGAACTTTAATTCAAAAAATGTCAAAGAGGGCACTCCTAAAAAGATTTGTTAATCCATAATTCGTTTTATTTGCTTTTCTTCATCATTATGTTTCCATTTTAAATATTGAATTAATAGGAGCCAAGGTTATGATATACGTAACTGTTTGTATATACAATTTTCACATGACGATGAGGATTACATATTCCATTTTTCATGAAGAAAATTATCCATTAGCATTGAAATTGCATTGGTTTTAAATATTCAAAAGATTTCATGTAAGTATTTTTGATTCATTTTAAACTGAATAGTGATATTGCAGGCTTCTGTTCCACGGAAGCGAAACCCTTTATTGAACAGTGAACTCCGACCAAGACAGCTCTATATATGTAAATGTCATGTCGTAACCAGATCGTCGACAGTATATGATATAGAACAAATCACTTAAAAAGGAGATCAACAACATGGTCCGTTTTCTCGAAATCACATGTGTACTCCAATGTGCTTTAGCTTTATTGTGGTCCAAATCAATGCTCGGTTTGTTAGTTGTTGCCACTTTTTTTAAAAAATTGATGTTTAAATATGAACCTGACCGGAAAAGATATATACATGACCCTATGACCTATGTCTATTATTTGATCGGTTTGAAATGATTACGATATGATGTCCATCTTCTGATCTTAGCCTCCTCATAGGCAAATTATAAAAACGTTTATTTCGGGCTCGGGCTTGGGCTTGGTCCCAGAGCTTTGGCGTCGACCGAGGCCTTATTGACGTTTACAATGTTATTTTATTTCCCGAAATCCACCTAATTTATATTTACGACTCTATCTATTACTTTTGCAGAATTTTATTGATATTTAGTTATTTTATCGTATATTGAATCATATTTCAAATTCTTTCAGTTAAATAAACTTTTCGTAATGATTCTAAGTGCTTAACAACTTGCCACAAACTCGTTTTTTTTTTTCTTTTTTTTTACGATTCTGTTATTATTTTACTTTGTTTACCGAATAACAACAGAAATATCTAAACAGCATTTTTCTTAGTCCGTAGAAAAAAAAAAAACATTTAGAAGAAAAGAATTGTACTCCCATTACTTTTGTGTCTCCCATTTCACCTAGAAACTTTAAACATTTATTCCTTTTTCGAGGTACACCCTTCGAAAGTCTTGCAAACATGAAAATAGTTTAGTTTTAAACCAAACCTTTTCTTCTTCTGGTTCACATGATTCTCTGTCCTTTCCTTTACTCACACAAAAAAAAGCTCTCCTTTTTTTTCCCTCTCTCTCTCTTCTTCATCTTTCGTTTAACGTTTATTGATTATTAAATTGGCATGCAACAGCAAGGTGGGACGATGAGGACGATCTCGCCGTCGTATGGCTCTGGAGGACATTCTCGTAATTTCGACACCATCTGGTCTCCCCTCGTCAAAACCGGCACCGGTGCTTCCAACCGATCCTACGCCTTCTTCTCCCTCTTCCTCTTCCTCCTCCTCGGCGCGTTCCTATCCACGCGCCTCCTCCTCGACCCCTCCGTACGCACATTTACTTACTATAATTAGTTTCTTCTTGTGTTCTCTCTTCTATTACATCATAATTAGTTTCTTCTTGTGTTCTCTCTTCTATTACATCATTACGACACTCCACTTTGTCGTTTTGCTCATCACGATATTTTTTTGCCACGTCGGATATTTGGTATTAGTTGGTGCTAAAACTCTTTCGCGCCTAATTTGTTGCGTCACGGATCACTTTTGTCAAACAAGTCACGGATCGCTTAACACGTGTCTACACAGGAGCTTTTTTTAATCACGTGATTGTTTTAGTCAATAACTAACCACCGCTATACACTAAACGACTTCGTTTTGTATAACTACAGGTTCTGATAGAGAAAGAAACGGTGACCGTGACTGAGAGAGAAACTACTCAATTCCCAAGATACCCTCAGTCGACTAAGCTAATTACGGAAAAACCAAAGGAGTTCACGCTAAACTGCGCCGCTTTCTCCGGCAACGACACTGTTACTTGTCCAAGAAACAATTATTCGACGAGTTTCCGATCTGCCAGCAGAGAAGATGATGAATTCGACCGTTCTCCATCCGCCACGTGTCCCGACTATTTCCGATGGATCCACGAGGATCTACGGCCATGGGAGAAGACCGGGATCACGAGGGAAGCCTTGGAGCGCGCCAATGCGACGGCGAATTTCCGCTTAGCGATCATAAACGGGAGGGTCTACGTCGAGAAGTTTCGTGAGGCTTTTCAGACGAGAGATGTGTTCACGATCTGGGGTTTCGTACAGCTATTACGGAGATATCCGGGAAAGATTCCGGATCTCGAACTCATGTTTGACTGCGTTGACTGGCCTGTAGTGAAGGCGGCGGAATTCGCCGGAGTTGATCACCCGACGCCACCGCCATTGTTCCGTTACTGTGCGAACGACGAGACGCTCGACATTGTATTTCCCGATTGGTCCTATTGGGGATGGTAATTGCTTCACCACTGTAGTTTTAGACTTGACAAATGAAACCCAATAGTGAATAAGAAATAGCTGTGAGAGTTGTTTAGAGAATGTTAAATGCATAGGTTGGAGATGAGAATTGCATTGGTTTTGTAGGGCTGAGGTGAATATAAAGCCATGGGAGAGTCTATTGAAAGAACTTAGAGAAGGGAACCAGAGGACTAAATGGATAGACAGAGAACCTTATGCTTACTGGAAAGGGAATCCGACGGTTGCTGAGACGAGACTTGATCTCATGAAATGTAATGTCTCTGAGGAGTATGACTGGAAAGCTCGTTTGTTCCAGCAGGTAATTGACTCTTATGCCGATATCACATTGTTCTTCTTCTATGATTTAATTAGTTAAGAGAGTCTCGGATTCGATTCCCATTGCTTTAAATCATCTCAATTACGTAAAAGAAAGGTTTTTTAACCGGTATCTAGCTGTGTGCTTGCTTAAAAGGTTAAGCCGTTAGGCAAGTTGAGTGTGACTAATCTCGGGATCTTGTTGACATTGATGTGGCTCTGCAAACATTTGTATCTAAACGATTTGTATTGGAGAACATTAGCAGCAATGTCTGTATTAATCAACGCAAGCGGTGGATCTGTAGTTGATATTGTTGGTTTAGTTCTTAATGGTTGATGTACTATCGTGCAAAAGTTGGGAGTTTTGTAGTTGTGATGTCGGTGGAATGTTTATATAATACTTCTCTATGTGCTTAATTTTGGTGTGTTTTTGTAGGACTGGGTCAAGGAATCAAAGGAAGGTTACAAGCAGTCAGACTTGGCGAGCCAATGCCATCACAGGTAGTAGTAGCACATCATATTTTTAGAGGAACCTTTACATTACTTTTGGGGTTCTAAGAAATGGCTTATGCAAAAAAAATTGTTATGCAGGTACAAGATTTATATAGAAGGGTCTGCATGGTCGGTGAGCGAGAAGTACATTCTGGCTTGTGACTCGGTGACATTACTGGTGAAACCTCATTACTACGATTTCTTCACACGAGGTATGTTTCCAGGTCACCATTACTGGCCTGTCAAGGAAGACGACAAATGCCGCTCCATCAAATTCGCCGTTGATTGGGGCAACTTGCATATGCAAAAGGTATGATATTACTTAAAACAGTATCAGATTAAACTGGGGCTGTGTTAACTGGTTCTCGATCTCGGTATAATCTAATAATATCTGAACCGAAATACACACATGTCCCTTTATTTCAATCAACACACATTAGGTAGTGAATCCTCTTGGCTTAGTTTACTTGATTCAATCTCTATTAGCTGCATATGATGAATCAGACTCACCTTTAAAATGCATTTCATGAATGTTTGATTGAGAATTTGGTCTAAGTACTCATAATGTTATCCTCTCACCGTTCTTTTGTCTTACCAGGCACAAGACATCGGGAAGAAGGCAAGTGAGTTTGTGCAACAAGAACTCAAAATGGACTATGTGTATGATTACATGTTCCATCTCTTAACCCAATACTCTAAACTCCTCCGGTTTAAACCCGAGATCCCTCAGAACTCTACCGAGCTCTGCTCAGAGGCAATGGCGTGCCCGAGGGATGGAAATGAGTTGAAGTTTATGATGGAATCACTCGTGAAACGCCCAGCTGAGACCGGTCCCTGCGCCATGCCACCTCCGTATGATCCGGCTTCGTTTTACTCGGTTCTGAAAAGGAGACAGAGTACGACTAGTAGAATCGAACAGTGGGAGAGTAAGTACTGGAGGAAGCAGAACAAGACCGGTTCGTAAAATTAGATTGGCGTATAAAGTTTTGGTGTGTAGAGTAAAACCACTTCTCAGTTGTCAGAATTATATCGAGTAGTATAACCTAGAATACGTGCGATCTTTATTTTCTTTTCCTTTTTTTTTGGGGGTAGAAAATCATTTCATAGATAATATATAATACATTGTATTAAATTTTTAATTAATGTATTCGACGATACAAAGTTTTAATCGGTGATAGTAGTAAATAATATAATTTTCATAAAAGAAATGTAAAGTTAAAAATGTTAAATTTATCAAATAAATATCAGCTATTTGATTGCAAAATGGTGGCTTAAGCAATACGGAGTTTGATTCCGATGATTATAATTAAAGCCAATATTGCATGACTAAGATATTGATGATTGCATGGTGCAGCTCGGTGGTCACTCACTCTAACACGAGTTGGGACTTAACTTGGAGGATAATAAACATAAGTTGCTTTTGATTTAGTCCATAATCATGCAAGGTCTCTTTGTAATTTTCACATTCATAATGGTCCCCCATTTCATTTCACTTTTCTTATAATTTGCTCATATTTTGTAAATTATTATAGATCTCATCAAATTAGATTCAAACAAATTTATAGAAATGTTTCTTTTCTTTTTTTTTTTCAATTATACAATTTTCTTTTTTAAATTACCAAATAGCCGTTATTTGTCGCTGTAATGTAGCACTGTTACGGTTCGTTTAGCATTAATATTATATTTTTTTTTTAATGATTTACAACAATTTATCATACATTTATTTTCTTTCACACGATTTATTGACCAACGATAAAAAATTAAAAACTGACAATACCAAGACATGTATAGTAAAACCTATAAATTAATAATATTTTCTTAATGTAAAGATATATTAATTTACCGATAAATTTATATTTTTTTAATGTGAAGAGTGAATTTCTAAAAATTTGTTATGGTAAAAACATTTACCATGATTTTTTAGAAAGATACAAGTTTAGACAATCTAAATCATGTATATTGGATGTTATCAATTTTGTAATCTCGATTAGGACAAGTAATATGCAGGAAGATACAATAATAATTTGTACAAAAATTGTTATGGTGATGCAATAGTAAAAATTTTGACATAATTACTTGTAAAAATAACATTCATCAATTCAGGATATAGTATATTTGGAACTAATAACGTTTATATCAGAATGAATAACATAAATCTTATGGATATATACCAAAGAGATTACGATCATATCTTATGTCTAGATAATATCTAGTTTCCTAGATTTACTCATTTGATTCGATTGAGTTGTTAACTTCTCTTTGTATAAATACACGATGAACCTAATGAGAATAAACAAGTTGATCTGAGCAATTCTTAATTTGTCATGGTATCAGAGCTAATCAACAAGATCAAACGTGACCGATCATTCTAATAGGATTATCTTTTTTTTTTTTTCCAATTGCGAAAACAACGTAATAAAACCATAATTTACAGGAAGGATCAAGGCTCTGATACCATGATATAAAAAAGTAAATAAAAAATGTTGAATGCAATAAAAAATTTAGAAAAATATTTAACGAAGATTTTAAATTTAAAAGAAGTCAAATTACACTAGATTATATATGAGGCGTGGCCAAAATAGAGACAATCTGTATGCAGCCTAGGAATCACATTTTACTGGCAAAAAACTCAAGGTAATCATTTCATGTTACTAAGCAGATTTTGTTTTTGTTATTGTTTTTTTACTAACCTTATGCGAAAAACTAATCATCATATATATATATATATTAGTTTACAGTTTAGTCCTCATATTTTCTAACTCTTATACATTTGACACCAAACTTTCACCAATTAAATATATTTACCCCACAATTTGGGAAGAAGTGCGGTAAGGAAAGATTAAATAGCGCGTTATATAGATAATCACATGAATACTCTCACTTTGTAAGCTAGATTGGGAGGATTCTATTAGAGAGAAGACCAATTCATCCTCTGTTTCCACAACGAGTCCACCTCTGTTATTACAATATATGAAGTACTCACCTTCTATCCTCCCGATCAACTACTTCTCCACATTTACTTAATTATAGGATCTTCAAACAATTTTGTAATCTCTATTTAAATGATGTATCATTCTCTAAAAATAATATAAGAGAATCACATTTCATTCTCTGCTTTATATGGTATCAGAACAGGTGCTCAGAGTTTTGATCTAAGGATCTACCTATCGAATTTATTGAGTTTAGTTAAATGTATAGTAGGTGATAGGTTCTTATTAACTATTATAAGCCGATTTTATTATAGCGACGTCCAAGTAATGTTTCTATTAAGCAAATACAACATCTGTCTTTTTCTTAATCAGATTTTGTTTTTCTTATTTTTAGAACAACATTAACGGAAGACGAAACTTGTTGAAACCCGCTGATTTAGGACATGATATTTTACAGAATTCACGCAAAACCATTAGCCAACATTTTGATGATTACCGGTGACTTGGATTTTTCTAAACAAATAAGAAGCTTGAGGAAATGCAGATTTAATATACTGATTTCTATGTGCAAAAATTCTACGTTTAATCATAGAATGTCATATAGTTATTTATAGTAGTAGTATGATATGCTGGGAGTGGATTCGTCAAAATAATAGATTAACTAGAAATTGTCCCGTGCTACAGCACGAGTTAATGAATCTAAACAAATCCAATTTTTTTATTAATTAAAAAATCAATAATATCATATCCGATTTTTTTTGTGCAAATCAATATCCGATTGTGCAAATAAAATTAAATCAGATTTTAACAAATCCGATTTTTTGGAATTTTAACAAATCTTTTTGGAATATTAACAAATCCTATAAAAATATCTGATTATTAACAAATCCGATTTTTTTAGAATAATAAAATTTCTTTTTTGGAATATTAACAAATCCGATTTTTTTTGTAACCACAATAATCGATTATAAACAAATCTGATTAACAAATCCGATTTTTTGGAAATAGTCAAAAATCCTTTTGGAATATTAACAAATCGAATTTTTTTGTTAACCATAAATTAAATGATTTCATTAAATGATCACATAATAACTAATGACTAAAATACCCTTAATGAGAGATTAAAATTCATTCTTTGAAGTAATGACAATGTGATGTAAATATTAACACTTTTAAATGTTTATTTATAAATGTACTCCCCAAATAATATATAAAAGATGTAATTTATTTATCAATTATAGAGTTTTGCTTGTGACTTTTTTTTTAAATCATCAAACAGTCGATACTTTTCCGTTTTTTCTATAAAAAACTTAACGATTAATCGCCAAAAAAACACATTTTCCTAAAACCGACCATATCAAGATAAAATAAAACCTCAATAAATTAATATTCGATAAATTACTAATCATTGTAAATTAATAAATTTCTTCAGTCCCGAGTTAGACCGTAAGATGATTATAATGCTTTTGAAAATCCTATGTAAATATATGATCTCATCAATATCATAATTTAATAATTATATATAAGAACATTTAGTGAAATATAACCCTAGTATTTTTTTTCTATTTTTGAATTAGCATTATTATTGGAATTCATTTCTAATATTTTTTAATGCATCAAAAACGTTTGGTGTTGTCTTATTGAATAGCATAAAATTTATAAAGGATTCTAAACATGATAATTGTTTTCTTTCATGTAATTTTTTCTAAAAGAATATAGATTATAACAAAAAATTCTTATTTTTAAATAGAATTTTTACTATTAGCAAACCGTTATTTTCAAACAGATTTTTTTCTTAAAAATTATAAAATTAAGGAAATTTCTAAAGATTAAAAATTATTAATTTATCAATAATTTAATATATTTATATATTAGTAAAATATCTTAGTCCGGTAAATGTTTAGTATGGATCGCTTATTATTTTGCTATTAAGTCACACTTAATTCGGTTCTTGCCGGTTGGATTTAAACTAAGCGAAGCTCCGTGATCTCCGCGCTATAAAAAGTTCGAACCGTCCATTTCCCATACCATGGCTTAGTTAACAAACCGTTCAAATTTCTCTGCTACTCTTTTGGCAGCCCGCTTTTAGTTGTCAAATTGGCCACGACGCATTAGATCAAGAGCATCTTTAACAAACGACGCAAAGACAACACCCAAGAGTTTGACCCATAAATAAAAAAAAAAAAGACAACACCAAGAAAAACAAACTCTCCTTTATTGTACTTCAATAATTTCTTATCAACTTTATTTCCAATTTTGTAATTTAACCATACCCTTCACCACCATGTTCTCTTTTAACCATGAAAACATATGAAAAGTAACTTTAAAACCAAGAACCAATAGAGAAAGCAAATCCACTTGCCTAAAATCTAAGAATCATCATCAAGGATTCGAGCAAGATGGTGTTTTGTTGTGTTTTAGGGTTTTTCGAGGAAATGCTGAGCGACGATACGGCGCTGAATCTTACCGGAAGCAGTTTTGGGGAGGTTATCAGTGATAAACACTCTCTTTGGCACCTTGAAAGCTGCCAAATTCTTCTTACAAAATGCTTTAATGTCCTCCTCTGTCACAGTTGTTCCTTCTCTTGGAATCACCGCACAATTAATCTGATAAACCAAGAAAAAAGTCCGTTATTAACCAATCTAAACAGCTAATTACGTTTCTTAAGAGCATTACTGAATTAAGTTCACATAAAGTTTTGATAATTATGCAGGACATAATGGTAGATAAGGGGGACCAATTGATGAATTCAAATTAGAGCAACTTAAGCACAGGTTTTGTTTACCTCTTCCCCATATTTTTCATCTGGAACACCGAATGCAACCCCCTGAGAAACGTCGGGATGGGTTAAGAGTACTGCATCCACTTCAATTGGGGATATCTTCTCACCTGAAATAGAGATTGTAAGTAAGTACACATAGAAAATCTAACTCATTGATACAAAAGAACATAATACTGCAAAGTAGCCTCTTTCTTTGACTTGTCTCATTTCTAATTTGTTGGGGACTTTGTTTAACAAGTCTAGCCACTTCATTGAGACTATGCAAATACAGAGTTTGATCCATATAAACTGCTTGCCATAGACTAGTATACTTTTGAACAGTAAAGCCATCACATAGAGTAAATGAGACTAACCTCCACGGTTAATAAGTTCTTTGATCCTACCCACCAGATGCAAATACCCATCGGAATCAAAGTAACCGATATCACCCGTGTGGAACCACCCAAACTCGAAACCTGCCTTGTTGGCCTCTGGGTTGTTCTTGTAACCCTTTGTCACATTTGGCCCTCTTATACAAACCTCTCCTTTGTTATTTGCCTCTTGTATCTCGCCTTTCTCATTAAGGATCGCCATTTCTTGACCTACTGGTTTCCCAACAGACCCAGGCTTGAGCTCATCAAGTGGGTGGCCTCTGTCATTGCATAAGCCTCGAGCACTGGTGCTCCAAAAGCTTCCTCAAGCCTGGACAATATCACCTGACCAAAACCAAAGACATACAAACCATAAATTTGTCGAAAAACAAACAAATTCAGGATTTTGCAAAACATTGTGCTGTTATACAAACGAAACAAGAGCATTACCGGAGCCAAAGAAGCACTGCAACTCCTGATGAACCGGAGTTTAGGGTATTCAGGCTCAGGATGGCTCGTGTGGCGGTCCAATATGATCTGATGAATAGTCGGAACAGCAGTATACCATGTAGCATTATACTTCATCATGTCTGGCCAAAACGTTGTTGCTGAGAATCGACCAGCAGCTGGGAGAGTCACAGCCCCACCAGCTCCAAGCGAGCTGAGCAAACCAGCTAACAATCCATGAACGTGGAACAGAGGGAGAACAATTACTGTAGAATCAAACTCAGTAAGCTTGTACACCGATTTAATGTTCTTGACGGATGAAACTAGATTGAGCTGCGTAAGCGGTACACCCTTTGGACGGCTCGTGGTGCCTGAAGTGTGGAGGAAGAGTGCCGCGTCGTCCGGGCTATTAACGAGTTCCGTCGCTGAGTCAACGACCGAGTCAGAATCCGCCACAGACAGAGCCAAGTCTGAGCCGGCGTCTAGCAGCGTAACGGTTACGTGAGAGATGTTTAGCTTCGAAGCTGCTTCTTGAGCCGGTGCGTTTCCTTCTTTAGAGGTTAACAACAGCTTTGAATCCGAATCGGAGAGATAAAACTCAAATTCCTCCGCCGTGTACGCCGCGTTTAACGGCGCCGCCGTGGCTCTTGCTCTTATCACCGCCAAAAACATTATAACAAACTAAAAAATCGAAATCTAAATCAAGAAAAAATCATAATCTGAATCTGGAAATCAAAATTTCTCAACTAAGAAGCGATTTATAAATTTTCACCACCATTTCTGCTTCCCATGAGATTATTCAGCACGCAAAAATAAAACCAGAAACGAAGCTTTAAATCCAAAACATATGAAGAAAGCTCAAAAACTACCTCGACGGTGTTAGGGAAGGTGAGGGCGACGACATCGCCAGGTTTGATGCCAGCGGCGGAGACAAGACGTGAGGCGGCGCGTTCGATTAGATCGTGAAGACGCGCGTGAGTGAGATCGAATTTACCAGAAACAGAGAGAGCTCGTCGATCGGGGAATTTTCTGGCGACGTTTTGCAATAATCCGGTGAGTGTATCGCTATCCATGGGTTACGATGGAGACGCAAACACGAGAGCAACGATGATGAGGAAAGGAGAGAAATGTTAAAGCAAATGCGCTATATATAAATTTATATATTCTTTAATATTCAGTGTATATATGTAGAATCCGATATAGGCCTAAAAGATAATGCCACGTGTCGTCAACATTAGACCGACGTTTCGGTTTTTGAAGAGGTGGTTTTATTTTTATTTTTTAATTTCGATTTCCGGTACAAACCCTGAACCGAACGGCTAAAATCGCGTTATTGGCTCAGATGCGATAGTAATTTACGGTGATGATTTATTTCACAGAAATATGAAATAGTTGGGTAAAAAGTAAAAACATACAGCAATTTGGTAAAAGCTCTTTTTTAAATAAAAAAATTGTAGTATTCATGGGAAGTTGAATATTTTATATATTTTTTTATTTATAAAAAAAACGTTTATATGTAGAATCCAAATTATATTAGCCTGGAACGGAACGAATTATTAACGGAACAAATTAAATTGGATAAAGTTTTCATAAATAATTATAAAACGGAACGATTATTAACGGAATGAATTAAATTGGATAAAGTTTTCGTAAATAATTATAAAACATTGAAAAGTTAGTTTTAATAGATTAATCACTTTTTAAAAAAATTATATTTTTAACACGTTAGTAGTATATAGCACAAATACTTTTTAAAAACGTAAAAGCGTAAAAAAAATTAACGATTTTGAATGGTAAAAAAAATAGCAAAATCATAATTTTAAAAATAAGTAATATACCATTTATTCCTAATATTAAAAGAAATATCAGTCAATTTCTTTTTGTTTACAAATGGTGGCTATATAAGGCTAAAGTATGATAATTATTGATTCTTTATAAGTATTGTAATTATTGCTTTTGACAAAAAAAAAGTATTATAATTATTGCGAAAAGACGAAAAGTTGACGTATCGAGTTTTAACAAACCGGGAAAATCATAAAGTGATATTTATCAATGATTGTTCAGTTTTAAATAAACAAGCTTTTTTGTGCACAAACAATAAATAAAAATAAATAAAGCTGCAATTGCAATGCTTTATTTATTTCAAATTGAAGAATCATTTGATAAAAATATCGATAAATCCACTTAAACATAACATTGTATTTCCAAACAAAATTCACTTTATGACCATAAACATAAATAATAATAATAATAATAATAATAATAATAAACAAAGCTTAAGAAAACATTTTACTTTCTGATTCTTAGACTTGGTAGGATAGGGAAATTATTGTTTCATTAAGAAAATGCTAATGAGTCCTTAATCATGTTTAAGGCCATTACGCATGTGCTTTTTTGACTCGGATTATCACTGTTTCAAAGATGCTACGTAGCAGTTTAGCACTATTGTAGAAAGAAGCTAACCTTAAGAAATGTAGGTGGGTGGGATAAACTCACTGTACGCGTTTTGAATAAGAGATCTTTAAGAAAATTCGATTATTCATAACGTGCGCCTCAAGATCACGAGCTTGAGTCTAAATTTACTTATTCGAGTCCCGGATCCGAAAAAATTATGGGTTATATATCCCAAAGTTTGTTGGTAGATAAAAAAAAGAAAAAAAGTGCTATATGACTAAGGAAAAAAAAACCTTAGAAGGATATGGATAAATGGGGGACATACATCTTCTTGAAGTTATCAATTTTGGTTTGTCCCTCTTATAAAAAATAATTATATAGCTTTAGTTGGATTAGTTATTTTGTTTGATACATGCACACCATCTAAATAGAAATTCTTGAATTTGGATAATAATTCAACTATGTAACTAATATAAACCACTAAATTATAAAATTTTATCAAATAAATCTGCTGTTCATAAATCTATAGGAAAAAATATACATATCTTAAATTGACTAATTTGGTATTATAAGTTTAAATTTAGGTAAATGTTAAGTCATATAAAAATTAGGTAAACACGAATATTTAATTGTCAAACAGTCGTATACAGTTTTTTGATGAAAAAGTCATATTCATGCAACTGAAAAAGTCATATTTCCTTTCTCCTAGCTTAACATGGTCTGCCGTCAAATTTTATATGTGTTTGTTCTTCTTGAATTTTTTTTGACTCAGCTTTGGTTTTAAAAATCAGTATTTGAAAAAAAAAAAACAAATGGGCCTTACCTCCATCAAATTGGGCTTAGGTTTTTAAACTAACACCCTCTGGAATAAAAAGGTGAGAACTTGACGATTAAACGGAACCTCCTCCCTCCTCCACCGGCGAAAGCTATCTACGTCACACCGAAACCCATTAAGGGGTTTGACACATCTCACTCAATCGAAGAGAAAATAAGTATTTTTTAGAAAAGTTTCTCCTATCGTTAATCAAATTTGTGATTTTGCTAAACCCTATTGTGTTTGTGTGTTTGCGGGAGACTGAAGACAACAAGTTTCTAATCATGGATACGACTGAGTTTGGCATCGTCTACGCCGTCCACATTATCACAGTCCAGTTCGGATCCGTCGTATCGGTAAATTGAATCACTTTAAACCCTTTTAAGATTATGAATTTATGATTCCTGTATAATGAATTTGGTGATGGGTTTTGGTCTTTTTTGCAGAAAGTTTGCGAATGTCTTCTCCGTAAAGGTCCACTTTCCTCGCGCGACATCTCTCGTTTAGCGGAATCAGATATCAATCATAACCAAGTCAAGGATATTTTGTACCTCTTGATTCAGCACAATTGTGTTCAAGCATTCTCTATTGAACCGCCTGGTTAGTCCGGTTTGCTTTTCAGTTTCTAATCACTGAGTTTCATGGAAATTTAGATTCTGCATTGTGGGTGTGGGATTTGATTGTGAACTTTTTTAACTTGGTAATGGAAATGCCTTGGATTTTGTGAATTAGGAATCCTGTCTTTAGATTTCAACAAGGAAGGAGATTATTAGAATAGTAAAGAATTGATAGCTTTATTCATTGAAGTTTTTTCACATTGTATCTTTCTTTTTAGTTCATTTCTATCATATCTAAACCGGAGTTCTGTTCAGATAACGAGGAGTTCCGAGTAGGTTTTGTGATTAGTAACATTGTGGTTTTCTTGTTGTGAAACTTGTTAAGACAAAGGATTGAAATTGACTACTTTCATTTCATGCCTACCAAAATAAAACTGAAATGACTACTGAAGATCAAACGTATTCATGAACTCTAAGGTTGTACTCGTTTCAGTATAGAGACCAAGTTCTCACCATTTATCTTATACTAGTTTTATGTTTATTAAATTTGCCTTCCCTTTTGTTCTTGTATTGGCAATAGAGTCCAAGGTTTTTTTCTTTCATTTTGAAGAATTTTGAAGTTATCCTATATGGTCATATCCTTCAACTATGTCATATTGTCATTAGTAGCAAACACAGAAAGAGAGAAATCATGAAAGTTTTGTTGTATGCTTTTGATATGTAGATGGTTCCGACAGCAAAGCTATTGTACAGTACCTTGTGCTGTTTAACAACATTCTTCATCGTGTGAGGTACAACAAGTTTTCGAGGATTGTAAACGAAGAACTTGGGTCTCAGGTTTAATCCTGCTTCTTCTTCGCTCTGTTCAGTGTTTGACTTATTTGGTTATGCTTCAAGACATGCCAATATTATACGTTTGATCTATATGTACAGTGCGGTGCAGTTCTTGATGGTTTACTTAGTAACGGTAGGCTTACCTTAGGACAGCTGATAGAAAGAGACCGAGGTGAGTCATAATATCTTATGTACCTCTTGTGTTATATTGCCACAGTACTCTCATTGTAGGCCTTGGCTTATGGTCTTTGTGTATCTCGTTTTGATTACAATAATGTGTCAAACCGAATGAATTCTAATCTGTTATACATGTTTTCTTCATACATGATCAGATTCAGAAAATATTATAGGTTCAGAGGCGATCAGAGATTCTCTTCAGAAATTGGTTGCTGCCCGTTTTGTTGAGCGCATTCCTTCTCCCGAACCTGTTCTTGGAAACAAAGAACAAGAGCCGGCAAAGAAAAGAGGCTCTAAGGCTGCCAAGGTAATTGATAAGGTCTTTCTGTTGTAGTATGTCAGTAGGAAAACTAACAGCTCTATACATTGTCTGATATGTCAGTTTCTTGTTTATTAGACCTATCAATTGCAGCGACATGAAGTAGTTCGATTGTTTTTTCTTTTTGATATTAATAACAAAATTTCTTGAATTGTGCAGATTCATAAAGAACCGGAAACCTTAGAGGAACGTGTTCTTGAAGCAGCAACTTCAGTTGAAGCAATAAGGTTTCCACTTGTATTCGAACAAGATTCAAATTCACCTATAACAGATAATGATAGCAACATCACTGAGGGGAAGGTATCAACATTCTTACCATAACCTGTTTTGGATTTATAGGCATACATTTCTCAATGATTTAGCACTGAATACCTTTTGTTTTGATGTTTCTCTCTGAACCAAATATTTCAGCGTAAGCAACGTGATGTGGACTTATCAGATCCGAGCAATGAAGTAATTTGGCGTCCTAATTTTGAGGAGTTCATCCGCCGCCTTAGACATAAGGTTAGTTACCCGTGTGTCTCTTTTGAGGTTGTTTGATGAGGCATTAACCTCGTGTTCATTGGTATTCAAAATTTTATTTTCCTAATTTATCTTTAGGATTCTTTTGACCACCTGTTTCTTTGTTTAAGGCGTGTGTGGAGATAGTGAAAGAACGCACGGATGAAGGATGTGCCATTGTCTTGAGGGCAATGTTAGAAGTCGGAAGATCGCAGGAGAAGAAGGTGAAAACAGACAAGTCGGGTAATATCTGAGATGCTTACTCATTTTCATTAGATATTTTAACATAAACAAAACGAATTGAAGTTTTCATTGTTTTTGGTGCGGTTGATTGATCATTTTACACTCTCCACCAAAAAATCACCTATGAAAATTCTGTCGGGTTACTGAATTTGATTTCATCTTTAAAACAGTTCCAATGTCAGTTGGTTCCATTTATGAAGAGGTTATAAAGACAGAAGCAGGTCGCACTATGTTACAAGAGCGAGTTGAAGCATGCCTTGACCAATTGAGTGCAACGTCTTCATATCTACCAGCATTTGTGATAGAAATGGATGATTCATACATAGTTGGTATAGTAACTTCATCAAAAATCTAGTCAACTGATTCTTGTATTCAAACTTACCTTTTATTTTCTTTTGTTAATTGGTTTTGCAGATTTTAAATCAATTATCAGCATAGCACAGAAAGACGAGGTGTGTTTCATATTTTCTAGTTTTCCTGACATATTTCTGAAATTGAAAATGAGATCTTTGAGATGGTTTCAGATGGAAGCGGTAGTTATGAGAAGATATGGGAAAGAAGCTTTCAGAATGTTCAGATACTTATCACAGGAAGGGCGTTTTGTTGAGACCGATAGGGTTAAAAACTGTTTCTTCTGGTTAATATAGAAACATCCTTTTAGGTATAATTGTTTCCTAACTTTACATTAACTTTTATTTTAAGATTGCTGATGCCGCACTGACTGAAAAGAAAGACACGCCTCAAATCCTTTTGAAGATGTGGAAAGATAGTTACTTACATATGCAGGTACACATCTCTTTTTACCAAGTTAAAATCAAATCTTTTAAATTAAAGAAATTTTTTCGATCTAGATTTGCTATTTTCCTCTTCTGTTTTTTTAGAAATTGGCGGTTATGGGTGGTAGTGCATATACACCGCCGTTCTTATTGTGGAAGGTAAACAAGTTGATTGTGACGAGGCAAATGTTGGATGAGATGTATCATGCTTCCTTAAACTTGAGTCTCAGGTTGACCCATGAACTAGAATCCGAGAAAGAGGTAAGTCACACTTTGAAATTACTAAAAGTGTAGATTTGATGGATTTCAAGATGTTCCTATTACTAAAAAAAACTGTTATTGCGTTTGTGGCAGTTGATGTTGTTGTCATTGAAGAAACTGGAAGGAGCATTAAAGGAGAGACTGAATAAGGTTAAAGCCAAGAGATTATTGCTCTCTTCCACTAGGTTTAAACTTGATGATGCCATTATGCTTTTTCATGACTTCTAAACTCCAATTTAAACCCATTTCTCATTTTTTCTTCATTTTGTTAAGGTCGATTTAGTTTTGTTTGTCCTACCTAGTACCTATCCTATCTGTCAACAGTTTTTGTTTTCTGTGACATAATCATTAGTAACTCTTTAAGGTAATTGATATTATTCTATACAAGAGTTTTTTAGATTCTTTTTAGTTTTTACATTGAAAAAGTGAATATATTGGAATATTTCACAATTTAATATCAACTATGGAAATATGAAGTAACAAAAATGTTTACATGGAAAAGTCTCTTCCTCTGAACAGAGTATCATAAATTATAACAAGTCACTTTGTCTTCAAATCAGGATTATGGTTTAAATATTGTTCTGATCGGCACTAACATAATTTTAGAAAAACGCAATTACTTCTGTAAGCAAGTAGAACGCTACAAGTTTTCAAATAGCCAAATATTTTGTCTATAGCAAGAGGTGGATGATACGAATTGACGGCAAAATGTGTGATATGATCTTTTCCATAAATCCAGAGAAGCAAGTACTGAAGATTTAAGGATACAATACTGAAGAAACAAAAAACAGAGTCTGATACACCAAAATTCAGATCCAAAAGATGATAAGATAAAAAGTTTCTTCTACCTAAGAAGAAGGATCCTCACTTCTTCTCTTCTTTCTCAGCCTCTGCAGCCCTCTTGGCTCTAGCACCAGCATGTCTCTTGTTAGTGCGCTCCAGACGGATCTTGTCATATGCCTTGAACGATTTCATGTCAGAGGTTAGCTTCACAAGCTCCATTGTTGGCTTCTCACGAACAATAGGCATGTAGTCTCCTTGGACCTGGGTCGCATTGGCCAACTCTTCTGGTGTAGAGTCACCAGCCTGACAAACAAACAAAAACAGAACAAGTAAGAGATCAGTACCAAATCCAACCATTGATGAAAACCACTAAACCCTAGACAAGTTGTTTCGAAAGAAGTACCTTAACCTTGCGGGCACGACGCGGGAAGATGACCAACTTAGCCTTGTAGGTTTTCAACCTCTGGACATTGGTTTGAAGACCCTCCAAAGATCGGTTCTTACGACGATGGTCAACAGAAATACCAATTGTAGGAGCCAACTTCTTGGGGATACCAGCAGCCTATATTAATCAAACAATCGGAAATCAACAATCCAAACAATATTCAGCAAGAAATAAAACATGATAGCTAGAAATATAAAGAAATATCCAGCCTAATTTAATCAACAATACGAAATCAACAGTCCAAAAAATATCCAGCAAGAAATCAAACTTGATAGCTATAAAAGGAAATAAATAAATATCCAGCCTAATATAAACAACAATCAGAAATCTACAATCCCATCAATATCAAGCAAGAAATGAAACTTGATAGCTATACAAATAAATTAAAGACAGATAGATATTACAAACCTTGAGCTCTTCAAGAGTGAATCCTTTACCGGTTCTGACCTTCATGTTGTACTTAAGTGTCTGACCATGCACAACAGGGCGGAGAGGTCCAGAAGTTGGACGAGGGAAGATCTTCACAGCCTTCTTTTGCCTCGCTGAGTAAACATGACACATAACATAATTAGATTCAGAAAAACTATGGAGTAAACTTAAAACGAAACATGGCATAAGCAAAGTGGTGACATTACTAACCAACTCTTCTTCTGGTTTTCCTGGCAGGCTGGTTGAACCATGTCTTCACATAGTTCTGCCAGTGCTTTTTAAAGTGTCCATTAGGGATAACATTGTTGTGCTTCATTTCTTTACCTCAAGCTGCAAAAACATCAATCAGAAACATCTTAATCATGCATTCAAAACAATGAGGCTCAAGAGAAATCAAATAACGTATATTTACACTGCAAAGCTAAAAAAAGGTCGTCTCAACCTTACAGCTAACATCAAACAAGCAAAACGTATACAAGTAACTATACTAAAGTGAAACTTGTTAGCGACCTAATTGATTATCATTCGTAGTACATAAGGGCGTTTCCAGTATAAGAACAACGAAAAGCGTCATCAATGAAACTGTAGTCTTACTCATTCCAAGGAAGATACTTTGATAAGAGAAAACAGCAAACAAAGAATCAAAGGACTCTAAAAAACGCTAATATCAGGTCAATAAAATTCGAAATGAACAAAACAACGACCTTAGATAATTCCGAAGCTAGCAGCAGAACAAACGAGAAGAGAAAACACACAAGAAACCTACTAAATACTCAAACGATAAAGCAGCGAGAGAATCATAGAGACGAGAAGTAGAGAGGAACGAAAACTCACAGAGAGAAGCTTCTTCTTGCGGCTGGACTGAAGTTTCTGCAAGTCTAGGTTTAGGAGCTTTTATATAGTAAAGCCCTAAAACAGTTTACTAATCGTGAGATTGGGCCTGGGCCGAAAACAAACAAACATATTAATTTTTTTGTTTTGGGCTTGTGAATGTTTTGGATTTGGTTTGATATTAAAAACCTCAATAGAGAAAAGAAAGGATCAGGTCTCAAATGGTCGTCGTCGTCGATTCCATCGTCTTCTATCTTCTCCAGAGTCTCTCTCTATGCATTTGATCCTTTTACTAATCAAACACAAGTTAATATAATTTCGTAGCTGATTCGTGTCACCATTATCATATCGAAGCACTAGCCGGATTCGTGTGGTAGGCTGCTTTTGCATTTGCGTTTGGAGCGTTCCTAATCTGAAGGATTTGTACCAAATTGTTGTCTCTAATTAAACGAAAATGGAACAACGACAACGGTATGTTTCTTTGTTTCGTTTATGTTTTGCTCGGAATCCCTTTCTATGGTTTTTCTTTCTTTGTTGTAAGCTCCAACCTTAATTTCTGTGAACCCTAAAAATCTTTATCTTTTGTTATTTTGAAAATTTTCATTTTTTACAGCAAAATTGGTGGTGAAGGTTTGAGAAATCGAGATATTGTAAATGAGGACAGGATCAGTGAGTTGCCTGAAGCTTTGCTTCTGCATATATTGTCTTCACTTTCAACAGAAACTGTCATAGCCACTAGTGTTTTGTCTAAACGTTGGAAATCTCTTTGGAAGATGATGCCAAATCTCAAGTTCGATTCTGATCGCCACCATACGTTTTCAGAGAATGTTTCCAGAACTTTGATTCTACATAACGCTCCGATTCTGGAGAGTTTGCATTTGGAAGTTAGATATGAATGTGATGCTTTGGAGATGGGATTATGGATTGGAATTGCATTTGCGCGCCATGTGCGTAAATTGGCACTCAATTTAGACTTTGAGGAGGAAGAAGGCCCAGTCAAATTTCCGGGTGTTTTGTGTAGATGTAATAATACACTCGAGTTCTTGAAACTCGAGGGTTCCATTCTTTTAAACCTTCCTTCTCCGGTTGGTTTGAAGTCCCTGAGAGAGTTGCACCTTTGCTATGTAAACTTCAAAGACGAAGAATCTGTTTCCAACCTTTTATGTGGCTGCCCTTGTCTTGAAGATTTGGTTGTGAAACAAGAAAGCAATGACGATGTGGAGACTTTCACTATTGCGGTGCCATCATTACAGAGACTAACGTTAGAAGATGATTACCATGGAGAAGGTGTTGGAGGCTATGTGATAAATGCTCCTTCTTTGAAATACTTGAACATCAAAGGGTGCCGTGGGCTTGAATTCTGTCTGATTGAGAATGCGCCAGAGCTGGTGGAGGCAAAAATCACTGAAGTTTATGATATAACCAATGAGAACATTCTGCTTTCTCTAACTTCAGTCAGACGTCTTTCCTTATCCTTCTCACCCTTAAAGGAGGTAAATTTAAGGTTTAAGATTTCTGTGGGGTTTCTTTGCAGTTGGGCTAACACTGTTTTGTGTACTAATGTTTCCTCATGCACAGATCAAGTATCCTACTGGTATTATCTTCTATCAGCTGGTATATCTGGAGCTACGTTTAGATAATAGATGGCGGAATCAACTTAGGTGGAACCTACTTTCGGTCATGCTCGATAGTTCTCCTAAATTGCAAATCCTCAAGCTCATCGACGTAAGCATATTTCATTAATTTTTTTCCGGAGACTTTCAGGTATTTTGATGATCTAAGTATTACATTGACTGCGTTGGCCTCAGCGATGGTTTTGTGACAAAGATCCTCGTCTGATCGGCCTGAAATGGAATCAACCGAAATGTGTACCAGAATGTTTGTTGTTCCATCTTGAGACATTCGTGTGGACAGGATACGATTGGCAACGAGAAGATGAGAATGAATTTGCCACATACATCCTTAAGAACGCAAGACGCTTGAAGAAAGCAACTCTCTCCACAAAACCCATCGAATCTAAAGAGCTCGAGAAGTTGGAAAAGAGACGTGAGATGCTCAAAGAGTTGGCTAGTGTGGTTAGGGCTTCAAATTCATGCCACCTCGTGTTTGAAGCTAAAACGTACACGTACTCTTCTAATTATTAGGATATTATTCCTTTTCAATTCGGATTTCTGTTTTGTAGATTTAGAAAACTGTTTAGAAGAGATGATGAATGGAAAAGCAATTTTCAGTTTTCTCTATAGTTAACTTTTACAAATTTAGTCAATGATTTTCTTAAGAGTTCAGGAAGCAGTTTAGCAACACACAAAAGGGGTTGAAGTGCCCCAACTATTAAAAATACATCTCCAATTGGTTTTCTCGAATGTTTTGAAACGTAAGTGCAAATTACTTCACATATATTTCCCAACTTTGAATTTAGCAGGAGTTTCATGTCGTCCATAATAAAAATGAGTGGAAGTGGTGAAAACTTTTTAGAAATGTAAATCATGTAACATAATCTATCTTATTTACGTGGTGTGAAGAAAGTTTGAACTTTAACTTGTTTCTTGCGGAATCTCTCACTATCACTCACGGAACATTGATCTCTCGTGTGTTAACTTAAGAAAACGATTAGAGAAGAAATAGAAAGATCACACACACACCATTTAACGAGATCACGTTTCCAAACCGGAAACGCTACATCTCGCCGAGACTGTTTTCGGAAATCCACTAGAAAGCTTGGTGTTTTTGGTTACAACAAACCCTTGAGGCGAACTGGAAACTCCCAGCCACCTCTCCTAAACACTCATCTTGCTCTCTTCTACATCTTGCTTGATTACTTTTTCAGGTTTCAGCTTATTCTCTCTTCTATAAACAGAGTTCTCCTCTATTTCTTCACCGTCGCATGCTCTGTCTCCCTTACGTAGGAAGAAGACAAACAAAGCTCAAGACTCAAGTAGAAGTTAATCACTCTTCTATCCCTTGTCTACTTAAAGAGAAACACGTAACCTTGAAGTGTTAAATAACTCTCCTTTTGTTGAAACATTTTCTTTCATGTAGAGACTCTTAGACACTTGGGTAAAACCTCACACGTGGTTATTGAGAATTGTGAGCAGAAACAAATATACCACATCATGATTCTTTTCCATTGGGCACGACAAAGAAAGAATAACAGAGTTTCACTTCATTGTTTTGAAATATGTCTTACTTTGTATGTATATAGATCCACCTTCAGGGCTTCGTGATGGTTAGGTGGCTCATTTTCTCTCCATTTTGTCTTCACACATGGGTTCGAGAGGGAACTCGTGATTGGGCCTTACTTAAGTTAATAAGCCCATTTAAAGAAAGACTTCTTTTGCTTGTGAATAATATGTTGGGATTGGATTCGATTTGTAACCATCGGTCTCATTTTGTCTTCACTTTTCGTTATCTTTTTTTTTTTTTTCTTTGATTTTTGACAGCAAAACCGATGGTTTAGGATTGAGTAATCGAAATGCTATGAATGAGGACAGAATCAGTGAGTTGCCTGATGCTTTGCTTCTGCAGATATTGTCTTCACTTCCGACAGAAAATGCCATAGCCACAAGTGTTTTGTCTAAACGTTGGAGATCTCTTTGGAAGATGGTGCCAAAACTCAAGTTTGAATGCAAGCTTTCTATATTTGATAATACAGATCCCCATATATTTTCAGAGAATGTTTACAAGTCTTTGACTTTACATAAAGCTCCGGTTCTAGAGAGTTTGCATTTGAATTTTGAAGGTAAGACAGATTGTTTGGATGTTGGAATATGGATTGCAACTGCATTCGCTCGTCGTGTGCGTAAATTGGAATTGGTTAGTTTCTATCAAGAGGAGCAGATTGTCGTACTTCCGAGTGTTTTGTTTAGCTATAATGATCACTTGATATCTTGAAACTCAAGTGTGCTATTGATTTGGATTTTCCTTCTCGGGTTTGTTTGAAGTCCCTTAGAAAGCTGTACCTTTACGAAGTACACTTCAAAGACGAAGAATCTGTTTGCAACCTTTTATGTGGCTGCCCTAGTCTTGAAGTTTTGGTCGTGCATAGATATAGCAATGCCAATGTGGCGACTTTCACTATTGCGGTGCCATCATTACAGAGATTAACCATAGAAGAACTTCAAGACGAAGGTTATGGAAATGGAGGCTATGTGATAAATGCCCCTGCTTTGAAATATTTGGACATCAAAGGTTTCAATCTTCTTGAGTCTTGTCTGATTGAGAAAGCGCCAGAGCTGGTGGAGGCAAAAATCAGTGACATTTCAAATATAACCAATGAGAACATTCTGGAATCTCTAACTTCAGCCAAACGTCTTTTCTTACACTTATCACCCCTTGAGGTAAGTTTAATATTGAACATTTTCGCCTGGTTATTTTCTCTGCAATTGGGCTAACACTGTTTTTTTGTATTAAATGTTGCCTTATGTACAGATTACAGTTCCTACTGGTAAAATCTTCGATCAGCTAGTCTGTCTAGAGCTACGTACACATGACAGAGAGTGGCGGAATCTGCTTTCGATCATGCTCGATAGTTCTCCTAAACTACAAATCCTCAAGCTCACGGATGTAAGCAATTTCACCTGTCAACTATTTTTTTTGTATTGTTTCCACAGCTCCACTTTCAGGTACTTTGTTGATCTAGATGAAATAAACTGCATTGTTCTCAGCTATATTTGCGTGGTGACAAAACAAATCCGGACGAACTAAATTGGGATCCACCAAAATGTGTACCGGAATGTTTGTTGTTCCATCTTGAGACATTCGTGTGGATAGGATACGAATGGCAACGAGGAGATGAGAAAGAAGTGGCCACATACATCATAGAAAACGCAAGACAGTTGAAGAAAGCAACTTTCTCCACAAAACCCATCGACAGGGAAAAGCTCGAAAAAGGACGTGAGATGCTCAACGAGTTGGCTAGTGTGGGCAGGGCTTCAAATTCATGTCACCTTGTGTTCGATTCTATTTAATCTCTTGAACTTTTACTATGTTGTTTTGGCTATTGGGAAATGTATAATTCTCAACTTTGAGGAAGAGATTGCATATTTGGCTAGTTTCTACCAAAAGCTGGATAGGCCATTTGCTACTTATTAATTTAATCCAAAAAAGAAAAGAAAAGAATTTGATTGCATAATTTAATGGTGTGCTTGAAAGTCTGAACTTGCAAGTTATGTAATTTGATCCACACCACGAATAATTGCAATTAGTCCCAAAGGCAAACCAAAGTTGTGTTTCCGGTTTGGGATTGCGCAACCAAGTTTCTATTAATTCCATGACTCTTTTGACCTCTAGGTGATAGATAGTAAAGCCGGTAGATAACAGCTACCACCTAACTTAGTTGAAATTAAAATGATTTTACTTTTGCTGTAATTTTATTTTTATTTTTATAAACTAAAACAGACCCCAGACAAAGAAAATTAATTGAAATCTTTTTAAAATATGGATTGTATCATCAAAAATCACCTAACGATTATTTTTTTCTTTTTGTTCTAAATAGTGATACATTAATTTTAATAGTTTACAATTACAACAATTATATGAATTCTATTCTGATAATAATTGTGGAAGTCCTTTAACCCAGTGATAAAGGTTTAAATATTTTTACACCAAGTCTCTGGTTCGATTTATGATGCAAATTTTTGCAGATTAATGATGCAAATTTTATCAGAGGTTTTAGAGTACTGTATGTAGAGCCGTTCGTCGTGGTCTTAGAATTGTTATTCGTAGAAGTTGTTCATCGTAATCGCATAATTTCTATAGTCTATTATCATAATAAAATTAGATTAGAAATAAAATATTTCAAATGATATAATGTGATTTATTTATCTGTCTAAATCTGAACACTAATTATCATCAATAATTATTTTCTCGTAATTCAAAATAATCTGAACACAAAAAGTTGTAGAAAAAATAGTATTTATATTTCTTCTTCACACAACACAGCAAGGGAAGCTCAAAAGCTCTGCAATTTTACCCAAAAGTTACTGTCACAATAAAGAAAGCAAATTCTAGAGCACGAGTCAAGCGAGTTCGCCACCACGAGTTCGGCGAGTTTGCCTCATCCCTTCAATGGCGTGAATTTCACTTCTTCTTCCGTCTTCCACGGGAAGAAACTTACCTTCTCTTCTTTTTATTCTACAGTTTCCCTCAAATTCATAGACCTGGATTTGTGCTTAAGCTCATCGTCTCTCTCTCTTTGATTCATATGTGAACAGAGAATTAGTGTGTCAGTAGTGAGATCTAAGTCCTCTTCCCATGTTTTTCTCTATAGAGTAGCAATTAGGACTTCAATCTTCAATCTTCAATTTCATCTTACTTTGAATCTTCACTACATTGTTTCCGATTCACAAAGTTGACTTTTTTTTCTTTGGTTTTAACTTCAGTTGCTTATTTGCTCATTTCTTGTTCAAGATTCTTCAGTTGGGTGTACTAAAGTTTCGAAATTTCTTGGTTTAAACAGTAAAGTTTATGTTTTGATCGTTGATCCTTAAGGTGTGCTTCATTTGCTCTATGATGATGATGATGGTGTTATAACTCTGTATGAATCGAATCTGTTCATGTCGATTCTATGTGGTTGCTGCCCTCTTTTAGAATGTGTTTACTGTCTTGGTTGTGCACGTTGGGCTTATAAACGTTGTCTTTATACGGCTGGTCACGACAGTGAAGATTGGGGGCTTGCAACAACTGATGAATTTGAACCCGTTCCTCGGTTTTGTCGTTATATTTTAGCTGTTTACGAGGATGATATCCGAAATCCTTTATGGGAGCCTCCAGAAGGATATGGGATAAATCCTGATTGGTTGCTTCTAAAGAAGACTTATGAAGACACTCAGGGCCGTGCTCCAGCTTATATACTGTATCTTGATCATATTCATCAAGATATAGTTGTCGCGATCCGGGGGCTGAATCTGGCGAAAGAAAGTGATTATGCAATGCTTTTGGATAATAAGCTCGGGGAAAGGAAATTCGATGGTGGTTATGTGCACAACGGGCTGTTGAAGTCTGCGGGTTATGTGTTAGATGAGGAATGTAAAGTTTTGAAAGAATTGGTGAAAAAGTATCCGAGTTATACTCTGACTTTTGCTGGGCATTCACTTGGATCTGGTGTAGCTACAATGTTGGCGTTGTTAGTGGTTCGTCATCCAGATAGATTGGGGAACATTGATAGAAAGAGAGTTAGGTGTTTTGCTATTGCGCCTGCGAGGTGCATGTCATTGAATTTGGCTGTCAGATATGCAGATGTGATCAACTCTGTCATACTTCAGGTGTGTCTAAATTTCCAAGACATGGTATTGGCTTATGCAACAAATGGCCCTAAGCTCATTCTAAATGTTGAATTCTAAAGTATTTGTTTTTTGTGTTTTGTTTTGTTTGCTTAGGATGATTTCTTGCCTAGAACAGCTACGCCTCTAGAAGACATATTCAAGTCTCTTTTCTGGTAAAGCTATCTCAAATAATTATCTGTTTTCTTTGACAGTTATACAATTCTATATGCAAAGGGTTTATGAAAGCATGTTCTTTTTTTGAAACTTTCAACGATAGCACACAACATTCTCTTAAGTCCGTCCGCTAAGTACAGCAGAAAACCCGAAAGAATCTGTTTTTATGTGTTTTGGGACATTTTAGAGCATTTGGTACTCTATATTTTCACCACAGAGGGTTCACTTTCAGTTTGAAAAAGCTTTTGTTAGTTCTACTTTGTTTTTTAGGACAGTTTAATCATCTTTACTTTGCTTATTTGTAAAGGGTTTACGTTTTTTTTTTGTGTGTGGACAGTTTGCCATGTTTGCTATGCATAAGGTGCATGAAGGATACATGTGTTCCAGAACAAAAGATGCTCAAAGATCCTAGGCGGCTTTACGCTCCTGGTCGTATGTATCACATCGTCGAAAGAAAGCTTTGCAGGTAACACAAATATCTATAGAAATCACACACTACTTTAAGGACCATGGTTCTAAAGCAACCCGCAATCTCAACAAGATGAGCTCACTTAGTTTGCAATTTCAAATGTCTGATGTGACATCAAATTGAAGATACATCACAGTTTTGGTCTGCTATCAACATGTGAGCTAAATGTGTTGTGAAGTTTACCTTTTTGGTAATTGTTTCTCGCAGATTAGGAAGATATCCTCCGGTTGTAAAGACAGCAGTGCCAGTAGATGGAAGATTCGAACACATTGTTCTTTCTTGTAACGCAACTTCAGACCACGCCATCATCTGGATCGAACGAGAAGCTCAGAGAGCTCTCAATGTAAGTATTCAACAACCTCATTAGACTAGAATCCTTGTTACCGATTATTATGCTGATTTGTGTCTGTGTATTTCTTCAGCTAATGTTGGAGAAAGAGAAGAAAATGGAGATCCCAGAGAAGCAAAGGATGGAGAGGCAAGAATCATTAGCCAGAGAGCACAATCGGGAGTATAGAGCAGCGTTAAGACGAGCAGTAACGTTAGATGTTCCTCACGCGGAGTCAATGTCCTCTGAGTACGGAACATTCGACAAAGCCCAAGAAGAAGAAACAGAGGAAGAAGAAGAAGAAGAAGAAACAGAATCGATTGCACCGATGGTGGGTGAACCATCATCCTCCTCTATTCGACCACCGTACAGGAAAAGACGGAACCGTGGAGTTAGTTGGGACGAACTGATCGAAAGTCTCTTCGAGCGAGACGAGTCTGGTAACTTGACATTCGAGAAATCAGATTTGCGTCAATGATCAAGATTCAAGTTCTCTATCAATGTATGTATGTTGATAATATTGTATTGTGTAAAAAACAGTTGTTCATTACAATCATCATCATACAGACCACATTGGTCTGAGTTTTATTACAGAAGATTTCTCCTAAACTTCCAAATCGAATTTAGGGTTTATTTCTTGGGTTGAGGAAGAGAACAAGAAAATCTAAAAGCTTCTACCTGAGACTGACACTTTGAGTGATCTCCTTTGTTTTCTTCTAAACATTTCTTCAGCGTCTCCACATCGCACGATGAAGCAATCTTCTTCGTCGTCACTGTGACATTTTCTTGTTTCTTCTCTTCTTCCATCATCGTCGTCGTCGTCGTTGTTCGAGGACTTGTTTTTGGCCGCCGAAGAAGAATACACTATCTAGTTTCTGATTGCCTAACCGACACCGTTTAACTAAGTAAAACGTGTAATGTTGAAGGCTTCTTCTTGTACAGCGTGAGGCCCATATGAGATCTGACGAAGAGACTTTTTAATATCTGAAAACGACAACGTTTTGGTGTCCAGTAATACGAATCACAAGCTTCTTTAGTTCTTACTTCTTAAACACGCTACAGCCCTTGTTTCTGCAGCAATAACAACATAAAATATAGACAATGAATTTGTTCTTTGATTGTTTTTTTTCTTTTTTTCTTTTTCTTGAAGTCTTAGTTTTTTTGTAATGGGGTTTTCTCGCAAACATTTATGTCTTTTCGATTCTATATAAGTAAATATTGAGCTTCTGTGGTTATATTTAGTCTACACAACTCTTGTGCAAACACTACTAAATCATGCATCATATCGTAACAATGCTCTATTGCATATATATGAAGAACCACCAGTAGCAGTCACAGAAGCAGCGGCAGCGGTAGGAAAACGCCACAAAGGCCAACACCAAACGTACCTAAACTTTCTGCGTCTGTATTCTGTAGACTCTGCTTCTTCCAATTGGCGGTAGAGATGTTCAATGCGGCTTAGAAGTTCAGCTATTCTTCTATCAGACAATCGCAGAGACCTCTCAGTTGCCTCTTCTGCTGCCATTGCGGCTTTGGCCAATTCTTCTTTCAGTTTTAGTTTTCCCTCTGATATGGCCAATGCTGATCTCAGCTTCTCCACCTCTGTCTTTAAAAGTGCTATCTGATTGTAACAATGAGTTTTGTTAGTTATGGTTGTTTGTAGGTTTAAGTTTGGAATAGTGAATGAAACTTACGAGTTGATCGCGTACTTCTACTTCGCGCTGCCCCGCTTCAACTTCTAGTTCACAAGCTTCTCTCCATCTGCTTGCTTCTGATTCAGCTTCTCTTATTGCTTTCACTAGCTCTTCCACCTTTGGATCAGTTTAAAAGCTCTTCTTGTAAGAGATTTGTGACAAAATTGAGAAGCATATAGTGGAAGACAGAAGATATGGATCCGTGATACATTACGTTTTGAGCAAGAAACTTCTCTCGATTTTGCAGCTTGTCGATATACACCGTGTTCTCTGCTATTTTCTGAGCTTGTTCCTCTGTAAAAATCTTCAACCGCTCTTCTTCTAACCTGTCAAAACAACAAGAAGATTGCATTTCTCTTCAATTTTTTCAGACGTTCCTCGAGCATTGATCAAAATCGAAGCTTAGTTGGAGGAAAAAAAAGCTTACCTTGATTCCTCCAAGGATATTTTAAGCTGAGAAACATCTTTCCGTAGCTTCTTCATTGTTTTCTCTATTGCTATCACCTGTTCTTGCCATAGAGTCCATTATAATTAAACCTTTGTTTGATCCTTGTTTCTAAAACTCCACAAAACCACAAGAATGTGAATAAAGTAATGAACATACTACACCATTCTCTTCTTCTTCGTCCTTCACAAGATTTCCTGTTTCTGAGCTCTCCTGTACTGATTCCCCAAACCCAAAACCAAACCCTATTCTCTGCAACCCTCGTTCTGCGATCTGCAGCAACGCCGATCTCTTCTGCTCATTCGTCTCTTTCAATTGCTTCTCTGCAGTTTGTTTGTCAGACAAAGCAGCCCTTAACAAGACATTGATATCTCTATTCTCCTCCTCCAAAAACTCTACACTTGTACTTAGCTCCATCTTCTTCTTCTCCATAGATACTAAGAACGTCTCTAACTTCGTTTCAACATCCTTGACTAACTCCAACATTGACTTGGATTTATATTCCTCTGTTTCCAGTTTTCTCCCTCTTTCCTCTTCTGGAACATTCTCTTCGTTTAAACATCGGATCGATTTCGACAAGCAATCTTCCACAGATCTTACGGATTCCGCAATTTCCGAAATAAATATGGATTTATCCTTGGTTTCTCCTTCCAGTTCACTGACTCTTTCTCTATAAACTTCAAGATCTCTCTTCATTTCCTCTCGTATCATCGCCGCATCCACAATGCCAGCTACAAGCTCACGATTTCTTCGCCTAAGCGTGTCTCTCTCGTGGAATAACTCACGGTTCGCTCTAATCAAATCGGTTTTCCGATAACTCGCTTCGAATATCTGGCTTCGGAGACGGAGAAAGTCAGAGTCTAACGAAGAGTGATTCCATTGTCTGAGGTCATGGTCTTGATCGGAGGTAGGAGTATCTGAGCGGTTGATTCCGGTATCTGTGAAATCCATGAGAGATGATGATGATGATGGTGATTGATTGATGAAATTCTCCATAAGTGAGTGAGGACGCAAAGAATATCTGGTGACTCTGATTTGCCATTTACCTAACAGTCAAAAAAGACTATGTAGAGAGTTAAACATCTCTTCAACGCTTTATATTTTCAATTTTTTGGCCCGCAAAACGAACGACGTCGTATTGTGTAACTGTGTACATCACTTTTCACTATTATCAAACAATAATGAAAAAATACAATTGTTGGTATTATTGTTATAAAAGTCAAAATGTTCGGCACCGCATGACAAAGTTTTCTACTCTCCTTCGTCATTGATTACGCAATAGTGTGGAGTCCACTGTCACTATGCGTGTATAGTAACTCATTTTGCTTTCCTATAAATAAAGGTTTCCGCTTAATGTAAAAAACACATATAATACAATACAATCCTCTTCATAAGCTTTTATATTCTCTCTAAAATCTCTTTCGGTAATATAACCATATATATAAACATCGTTTTTATAACATTATCTATAAAAGAGAGAGATTGGTAAGAACTTTAAATATGTTTACACTAAGTAACCTTCATTTCGAATTATAACTACGACATATATGTAAGGCTTATATATTTTCCATACGTTTCGGGGGTAACTTTACAAAGTGACAATCTGAAAAAATTGGGAGTTAATGCAGCAATATTTGCGTCTGAACAAGAAGGCAAAAGTAAATCACCATTGGTTTTGCCAATCTTGGATAGCTAGATGAAGAGCGTGATTAGGTATGAGACTGCAATCTTCCATCTTCAGGTTTGTCATCGGTGACGTATCGTGCCCGTTCGCTAACCATTCTCTAATCGCTTCTGCTTCGTAAGTGAACCCATCTGCTGCTATCAATGGATCTTTCATCACTTCCTGTGATGCCAACAAGCATTAAGTTAGAATTTTGTCTTATTCCCTGATCAAACTCTGTTTAGGCTTTCAAACTCACCTGGAATATAGGGCAGAGGTAATGAGAAGGAGGCCGGCGTGGAACTTTTTGGTCCGCGTGTGATGTTTCTGATGAATGAACTTCAGGTGCCTTCATTCGATCTATAAACCGTAGAACCACTGCTAAGTCTGGTCGATTCATTGGGTTTTTCTTACAGCAACGGATGGCTACATTAGCTAGCTTTTTGCCTCGTGCGATCGGCCAGTCTCCTGCTGAATTATCCAGAACTGCACTGATGTTATCGTTCTCCAGAGCGCATTTAACGTCTCTCAGTATGCCAGAAACAGGTCTTCTGGTGAGAAGCTGAAGGAGAATGATCCCAAACGCGTATATATCTGATTCCAGCGTCATTTCCCTGGAAACAAAGTAATGTGGATCTACGTGAGGATCAGATTTGTCGAATCCATCAATTGGGATCAGCTGAGAGATCCCATAGTCGTTGATTTTGGTGACAAGATTGGAATCCAGGAGAATCTTAGACGGTTTTAGGTTTCCATGAATGATGCAAGGAATGTTTGAATGAAGAAACAGGAGGGCAGAGCATATCTCCGAAGCAATCCTGATCCGAGATTCCCATGAAAGCGCAGGAACGTTGTTCTCAGATGAAAAGCAGTCTTCGAGGCTTCCGTTAGGAATATAGTGATAAATGAGAGACCGAGACTCTGGACAAGCACCCATCAGAGTTACCAGATTTGGATGCCTTACCCTGCTTAAAATTTCAGCCTGAAATCCAAAAATATAATCAGAATTTATAAGATGTATACATATATGCCTTCAATTTTATTTTTCTATAGGCGAAAAGTCCTTTACCCGACGCTCAAACTCAAAGTGATTCAGGGATCCATACGAGGGCAACATCTTTACAGCAACTTGAAGATGTTGAAGATTCCCTTTGTAGACACTTCCGTATTTCCCTTCTCCAAGTTTCCAGGATGGATCAAATTCGTTTGTAGCTCCATTGATTTCCATAAAAGAGTACTCGAGCATTTGTGACCCGGAAGACTCTCCAGTATCTCCTTTAATCAGTCTTCTCAGTGCGTTCACTTCCTTTACAGCGTTTTCATGATCAATCCGGATCTCATCCCTTTTCTGCCTAAAACTTTTCAAGAGCTCCATAGCCGTATCAAATTTCTCACCATGTTCTTTTTCCAAGTCTTGCAGTTTCCTTATCTGGCTCTCCAACTTAAGATTCTGACCCTGAACCATCTGAAGTTCTTTCATGAATCCATTGTTCTGGTTTATTACCATTTTTATTTCATGCTTTTCCTCTGCCAGGAATTCCTCCAATCTCTTTCTTTGGCTCGACTCCTTAATGCATAAGCCTTCCAAGGCTTTAGCCTATGAGATGGCATGACAAAAAAATATTAAAACCGGGAGAAACGAGTTTGACAAAGTGCCAGCGACTTGAGAATCTCCATGCTAGCATCAACTTTTTAACTATAGCGCTTGACAGCAAAATATATAACGCCCTCTGGAGGCAAAGCTTGCCGATCTTAAGAATCCTACAGTTTTTCGTTTTTCATTTGTTGTGATCCACAAACACGCTTGGATTTATCAACTGAAGAAGTTCTGTACCTACTGTGAGCAATCTACAGATCCCTAGTGAATTATTTCTTTATGTAAAGCATTTTTCCATGGGGTACAAGATGTACTGATTTAAACCCATACCTAGCAGAAATGCATCGAGATTGGAGACTATAACTTTGAAAACTATCATCTGCATTTCTCTAATAACTGAGAAATGAATGGAAATATTACCTTGCATAAAGCCTCTGTGGTACTGGCATCCTCTTTCCATTTGTTCCCAGCTTCCCCATAAACCGTTTTCTCGAATTGGCCAGTATCATGCATGGCTTTATCATACCTATGAACTTTGCGCGCTACATCCCCTTCACGCTCTTTTTCCTGAAATTCGACAGGATCAACCGATTACCAGGCGGATTAAATGCTTGCTCATACTAAAATGTATACAGCATCATGTTCACTTTACGAAGAGCTTTCAATATATTGCAAAGAAAAAAATTACTCTCATAAATCGTTTCATTTTATCAAGATCTCATATATGCCACAGTAAAGTCTTTTCACGCAAAGGAAGTACTTCAGGGTCTTATCGTTACTGCATAATCAGCATCATCAGTAGAAAAGTAAAGATGAAGCAAACTCCTCCTACCTCAACATTTGAGGTGGTTAATGTATCTGAGTCAACCAACTCTGGGCTAACCGGCTCTGGACCAACTGGCTCTCCAAAGGAAGAACTTGAACCTGACGAAAAATGAGGAGTTGGCCTTGGTTCTACCTTCTCTCTCTCCAGTTGACTTGCGTCTTTCTCACCATCTGCAAAATTCTGTAACAAAGTTACACGCAGAGACAGATACAACTGATAGCAAAGAAATGATATGCAGAGGGACCTTGCAAAATCCAAGGCAACGGCTACCTTGTTCAAGGAGGCTGCGCCAATATCTTAATCTTCTCCTCATATAAGACGATTCCAATTTTTCTGATTTCCTTGTCTCATTATCTGAATCCAGCTGTACTAAGGGGGGCATTGTTTGTCTGTTTTTACTATCCTCAGTTGACGCCCTATATTTGAGGTGTTTCGTTTAGTTAAATGAATAGAGGTAGAAAACACAAAACAGATAGTAGAAGCAGTTGAGTGAAGGTAGTAGACCAACTGAACCCGAGAACCAAAGTCCAATAACGTAATATATTATATCAAAGTTTCAACAGATGTATCTTAATAGTTTAGCTTGGGAAAGGCGATGATTAAAGACATCTCGTCACTCTTTCTGCAATCTTCGAACGGAAAAAGAACTTACCTTGTAAAGATAAGGTAACCTTTACACAGAAACCAGATATGGCAAGCATTATGAGCTTTTTTGCAAACGAACATAGCTTTTTTGGACTTTAGATCTGTCATTTTCCTAGCATTTCAAAATTAAATCGATTCTATAAATTCCAGAGGTCAAACATTTGAAAAGTAGTAGGATAAAATATAAAATCATATCTTACCATGAGTAATGCTTATCTGATGCAGCTCCCATTACTAACCATTTAATTTTGTACCGAGCAATTAGGTCTACGATACCTTCCTCAATATTTTGCCCCGCAATGCAAAGTTTATCTGTTTGAACCTAAAAAGAACTATGTCAATTCAGTAGGTTATCATATGAAAGAGTCCTGACTAAGAATGCCTAGTAATTTGAAGAGTCTAAGCTCTAAGTTTATTACAACCCAAAGAACATGGCACAAAGTTTTTCCATGTTGGTTATATCATTATATGAACAATCATATCCACCAAGATCACAGGAATATTTAAAGTGAGTTGCCTTATTTCAATTAAACTTGAGCACCAAAACAGCTAACTGATGGCTTGTGTGAGATTACAATCAATAACATTATACGGAAAAGAAGAGAGAATTAATACCTCAGTGTCAGATAAGAAGTGAAGATAAGAATTCATAAGCTCATCCACTTTGGGTTTCTCAACGCGCTCAATCACCTTGACATCATGCTTTTTAAAGCTACCACCGACAAGTTTCTTGTGAGCTGCAGGAATACAAGTCTTAACATCCTCGGCAATGGACGAGAAAAGGAAAAAAAAAAACTATAAATAGCAGCTAAAGTCATCAATGTCCTGCTTCCACAAGAAAATTAAATTTTCCAGCTCTAAAACATATTGGGCAAGCAAACCAACATAGGTTTACAGTGTCTTGTACAATGTACAGAAACACCATAGTTAATCTTATCTACGGTTTAACCACATTATAGTCGTCATCATCTTTTATGTACTTTTCCAAGCTCTTAAAAATGTTAATTTCAATGGTTTCTTCTCCTCATTATACATTTCTCTGCTTTTCTTAGCAATCAAATAGTCAATCCATAATCAGCAAAAGGATGTGTATAGATATCTCAACTCAAACTCCATAAATTCATGAGCAATATATAGAAAGGTTTATGTGCACTTCTCCCAGAAAATGTTCAAAATTCCCGAATTCTCAGTAAGATTTTTCTAATAGAAAAATAAATAAATAAACAAAAACTACTTGAAAATTCGATTCTGTCTAGGTCTATAATTCAACAAACAGATCTATAACATAAACCATAATTCACCACAGAGAAGTAAATTAGAAAGTGAGAAAGAGAAGAAGAAGAAGATCTCACTCCAGGAGGCCGCGCGAGCAGTTCGATGGACGTAAAGCAAGCAAATCTTCTTGCCGGAGAAGTTTCGCGCCGCCCATAGCACCGTGGTTTTGCTCCTCTCCACATCTTCCGCCACCGCGACGAAGATCGTCTCATCCACATCTAAGACCAGTTCGTCTCCACCGATTTCTCCCATATTTTTCTCCCTTTTTTTTTTTTTTGTTCTCTCACTCTCTATATCTTTAAGATTTAACTTTGTAGAAGCATTTGTTCAATTTTTCCATATTGCAAAGCCACTTTATATAAAAGTGGAACTCGTGAGATTCGTCGAATTGGAATCGTTTTATGGTTCAGACGAGTCGCTGACTCGGTTTATGAGTCAACCGATTTACCTACAATTGGAGGAGGATAGAAGAAAAAAAAAAGAGTTGCTTCAATTTTTTATGAATGAGTCATTCCTAACACAAACATTTGTTAAAATCAGTCTTCCTAATTTCCCAACACATGTAATGGAATTTGAGACTTCTTTTGGACAAATGTTAAAATTCCATCATTTATATTATATAAAAAGAAAGTGTGTGGTAACACATTGATGAAAAAGATAAGACATTGGCATTTTCTTACAATTACACTAGTTTATTAAATTATTTTCAAATATACTGAGTTACCCCTTTATTTATTTTTAAATTGTAACTTGTTGTGTTTTTTGTATTGACCTTTTAAGTTGGTATATTATTAGATGAAGCCGTGTTATATAACATAGAATTAGAAGATTTCCTTCCTTTTTTTTGTTTAATTGTAACTTGTTGTTTTCTTGTATTGATCTTTAGTTAGTATATACATAAAAATTGGGAAATTAATGATTAAATTCTATAATGAAGTTGTTCTCCTAAAAAACTCTTCAAAACTAAGAGGCAACGTGGTCGATGGGCATATGTTAGGAGAAGAATAAATGTGGGTTTATTTCCGGCTCTGGTCAAAATGTGATCATTGGTCTAATATGATATTTGTGAGTTTAGAAAAAATTTGAAGAACAGAAAAAAAAAAAAAAATTGAAAGTGGGGTTGGAACTCGGAAAGACAAGAGACCAAAATGCGGTCAGGAGGATTGGTCTCGATCATTATTTTTGATAAGGGGTGGATGGAAAAGATATCTTATCACTGACATACGACCAGAGCATATGTTTAGTGCAAAGTATTATGGTTGTATGAGGTGTTCCGTTTTTATTGTAATCACTTACAAAAATGATACCAAAAATAATAATAAAAATATTCTCAGTTTTTCAGTACCGTTTTTTCTATCCATTATTTTGTATCACTTTTCACTATTTATATATCAATAATCGCTTTGTATCCACTATACTAATCGGATCCTACATATATTTATCTACTATTTTTTGCAAAAATTTGTTATATTTATCTACTATTTTTTGCAAAATTTTGTTTCTTTATCAGTCATAATTACTTTTTTTTTATTGGAAACAATGAATAAATACTTAGAGAAAATTACATAATCCAATTTTGAGATTAGATTTTTGAAATCAGGTCAGATCAACCTAGTCGTAGTACCTTATAAGACCTCTTGAAAATTATAGTTTACTTTTAAAACCAACTATAGTAGAATCCAGATATCATCCAAATGAAATAAAAATGTAAACGTTTCTAAAAACTAAAAATTATATAATTCATGGTAAAAGATAATAACTGTAAGCAAATAATGATAGTAATAATAATAATAAAATCGACAGGGAAAAAAAGAAATACTACAAATGTTTTTTGGATTTGGGAGACAAAGAACAATTAGGTGGATCATCCGAATCCAAAATCTCTCTTACAACAAGATTCCTTGCCCGATTGATAGTCATGAAACACAAGTAGATATGTTCTTCAAGTTCGTCAAGTTCTCCACTAAAGCTTTCTTCACATCTGTTCAATTCTCGAGCCACTTCCTCACTGCGTCGAACCCGACCCGACCCTCTCCCAACCCAAAACTCAGCCATGGCTCGAACATGGTCCACTTCATCGTTAATCCGTGTCACTAGTCGGCTTATCGTGTCTAAATCACGGCTCAAAATGTAAGTACCTTTCGCAGCCACGTCGAGCGAGGCCGCTATTTTCGTTAGCTTATTCCTTAAACCAGCCGGTTTGAATCGACCGGTTAAAAGTGTCGGACCGGCTATAAACAAAGCAAAGGCGTGAGAGGCCATAGTTACAATCAATGTAGTAGTTAGAGCCAAAACGAGAAGCCCTGAGCTATGAGTCAGTCCGTTGATGAGCTTGAGCTTAGCTCGTGTCTTGTCTCGGCTCGACTCTAACCGTTTTAGTAGGTCTAAACAATCGGATCTGATTAATTGGATCCGAGAACCCGACGAGATAAACGGGTCAAACCATCTTGATATCTCCGTGAATTGGTCTATTAGAGCCGATGAATTATGATTCTCAGATTGAAATTTGGGTTTTAGAGATTCATATCTAGAACGAAGGCGATGAATACTTTTAAGTAGTAGCGTGCAAAACAAGAAAGCGTTTGCCGTCTCCAAGAAGTAATCAGAGAGAAGAGTCCGGGTAGGTCGTCCGACCCGGGATAGATCCAGGAACCGGGCGATGGTGTTCGAGTCCAGGTCGAGGAGATTATGAGCGAAGAGGCGATAGGACATTAGACGAGCTGACGTGGAGGATGATTCGATTGGTGAAGAAGAAGAAGAAGACACTGTGGACTTTTTGCCGGTTAAATGTACGACACGTGTCCAAAACTGATTGTATGATTCTGTACGAAAGGCGTTTGCATATTCTTCTCGGACATCCACGTCATCACCATCTTTGGGATTTGAACTACCCGAAGCTATATCAAATAGTGAAACGTTTCAAAATTCGAATTTTATTACTAACTTGGTTACAAATTAAACTGTATTAGAAGTACATGATTAAGAAAATCAGTGGTGATTAATTAACCTGTGGATGCGAGTATCCTTTTGATCTTTGATGAAACTTTTATTCCCATCCTCGAGATCTTGGATGAAGCAAATTCTTTTTGGTTTAAGGTGTTGGGAGAAGAAAATGAGACGGACAAGAAGGTATTTTGTTACTATATAGTCGTTCGAGTGGTATATTATTTTAATGAAAATTAAAATAGTTACTTTGATTGCTAGAAAAAGGATAACCAAGGATTTTGTTGGGAAATTGTTAATTTTGTTAGTACTTGTAGTAGGAGTGAAGAAATTAAATGAGTGGATGCTTGCACGCAATATAAAATAGAACCTTCAAGTGAATAAACGTTGTCATCATCAAAATGTCAAAATCTATCCATTGCCCTTTTTATGGAAAGTCTTTACACAAACTCATAAGGCATGTTTGCCATAATTGGATGGTATAACTGAGAGCTTATCCAATTTGGTTGTCTATGAGAATTGGACATTCCTTAACATGATTATATCATGTTTGATCAAAAGAATCAAGATTTACTTAATAACATACTTCATATAATGAGTTGATCATTATGTTTGAAAACATCAATGCACCTTTTGAAGAAGCAGGACATATTGCCGGAACAAAACATACAAAAATATGTGTCCGACTCACAAACCAAAGAAACTCAAGTTTCCAAGAATGTGTTGGTACAAGAAGATAACTAAGGGATCAAACCAAAAGAACAAGTTATTTGCCGGTGATTCTTTTAAACCCGGTATAAGTAGATGTACCAATGAAAATGACAGAGACAAAAAGGAGAAGATATACGCATTTTTGGATTTAACGTTTGACCCATTGGAAGCTCTTTCTTGCCTTGGCTTTTCCAGGTTTCTTCCTTTCCACAACTCGTGAGTCTCTTGTCAAAAAACCAGCTGAAACATATCGAAGATGAAAAAAGGTCGAGTTCAAGACCATTCAATCCAACAGACATGAATACACACATACTGGCTATCAAATGGAAACATCGATCAGACGATATGATGTATCTCTGCTGAAGAACAGTAAAACGACTACACAGATTTAATAACGCTAAGATGCGTCTAGTAACTTGCTTACCAGCTCGAAGTGATGTTCGCATATCTGGTTCCCAGTTTTGCAATGCCCTGCTGATACCCAATTGAATAGCTCCGACTTGACCTTTGAACCAAACATTTGAGTACACAGTAACAACGGTTAGAACAGACTACTCTGTTAACTTATGACCAAATCCTCTAGCGTATAAATCACACTTGCTAGTGTAAATAGAAATTCGAGCTCTGAGTGACTAATAGTAGAAATGAGATGATTGTGGAGGGCTTTTACCTGTAGTACCACCGCCTTTAACAGTGCACTTAATATCCCACCGACCCAAGGTTTTGGTTTCAGCAAGTGGGCGTAGAAGAGCAGCACGATGATCAAGCATAGGGAAATAGGCATCAAATTCTTTTTCGTTAACAAGAAATTTTCCTTCCCCAGGTTGAATCCAAACACGGGCAATGCTACATTTTCTTCTTCCGGTTCCATAGGCTCTACCCGTTTCGTCAACCTGTCTCACCCGTGCTTTAGCAATGTCCTCTTGCATCTGGAGTTCTATATCAGCTCTTGAGGACTTCTTTGAACTTTTCTCACGGCGCAGGTTTTCAATCTCAGTTAGAGGAGGCAATCCTTCGACCCCTTGGAAATCCTTCAAGGCTATTAAACTATCTAGCATTTCATCTGTTATACCCGACTTAGCAATAAGGTCTCCAAATGCTCGATCAGGACCTACAATAGTAAGTTTCAAGTGAGTAAAACTGCAAAACTTACACAGTTACACTCCCTTTGGTGCCTATCTTACTAGCAACAAAATCTACTATTATAGTAAATTCTTCAATTCGTTCGACTGACTATTGTTAATAGATCAGCGATAAACTAATAATGGAAACCACACATTGAGCACTAAACTGTTCCGTAATCGTAAGTAAGCACCAAACTACCTACTTCAAACACAACTCTTTCTACCCAAATGCGCATACCTCTTAAACATCTGAGCTTACTGCAAAAACAAGCATATCGTCCACATAGCAAACATGCCATCAATAGATTGATTACATAACAACCTTGCTACTTGAATGATCCTCCCATCCAAATCTAACCTTAACAATGCAAGTCATCATTACTAGCTACTCACTTGTATCCTAATTCCGAATCTAGACACATTTCCAAAGTACTGGTGCATTGCATTATTAAATCAAAACTTCAAAATTTCAAGGAATCTCACCCTTGATAACCTCATAGAGATCCTTCTCCTCTTTCTCAATCAAATCCTTCTTCACACACTCTTCCTCCGCCATTTCCAAGCTGTTTTCAAAGCTAAACGGCACCTCACCTCCAGTGTCAAACACAACTCCCTCCTCCTCCTCCTTCAAATTCCATGGCTTTGACCCCTCCCATTCATTCGATTTCACCTCCCCACTGGTTCCAAATCCATTGGCCACATCACCTCCGCCACCAAACACGACATTCCCTTCTCCCTCCTTCATATTCCATCTCTTAGTCTCCTCCCAGTCACTGCCTATCCTCTCACGTCCAGTTTCAATCCCGTGACCCACTTCTCCACCAGTATCAAACACAACCTTATCCTCTTCCTCCTTTATATTCCATCTCTTAGGCTCCTCCGGCCATTTCCCCTCTCCACCAGCTGAACCAGATCCTGCAACTCCAGGAGAACCCCAAGACTCATCGGAAGAGAAAGGACCGGACTTGTCATCGTTTACTCCAGCAAAACTCCACGGAACATCATCCCGATTACGCCCATTCCCGTTGTCATTTCCTCCGCCGCCGCTACTAGTGGAAAGCGGACGAATAAACGAAGAGAAGATCTGAGAGTTTGATTTGGATGAAAATAGGGTTACGAAACGGAGATTCGAAGGTCTAAGAAATAAACGAGAGAGCATGATGGTGAAGAAGAACACTGAGATTCACAGATTTTAGGGAAACAAAAAAATAAAGTTGCAGAAATTCGAAGAAGAACGGTTAGGGTTTTACTTAGAATCTTAACACTAACTAACCGGTCCGGTTTTTCGGTTTATTCCGGTTTGATAATCCCTCAATGTTTTTTTTTCTTCTGAAAACAAATAAGAAGCCGTCTTTTTGTGTCTCTCTGCTTCTCCGTCGAGTCTCCCGGAGATTTCATACAAACGAATCCCCCCTAATCCGTTCGCCATTTTAGCTGAATCGAGATGGTTTATATCGCTTCCTGGGATGAATTTGTGGATCGATCTGTTCAGCTATTTCGAGCTGATCCCGAATCTGTAGGTTAATCTTCTTTGTTTTGCTTTCATCTTCTCGATTTCATTCATTACGGTTGATTTGGAGATATATGGATCTCGATTTTTGACTGGGAAATCTGATAAACCTCGATAATTGATTTGAATCAAGTCGTGTTGGTCGCAATCTGCATGTTTCGATTCCAACTACAGAATTTTATTTGTAATGAATTTGATATTTGGATTCAATTTTTGTGGTGCAGACTCGGTATGTGATGAAGTATAGACACTGTGACGGCAAGTTGGTTCTCAAGGTTACTGATAACAAAGAGGTAATTGATTGAGTCCAGTTCTCTATGATCACTGCTTCCTGAAGTTATCTTATATAATAGATACTTCTCAATTGGGATTCAATAGTATGGAATTCAATATTTGCTATTGAAGTTGATATCTGATTCGTCGAATGATGGTTTGATGGTATGATGCTTGGTTTGGAGGATGTAACTTAGGTTTCCATGATGGTTGATTACTAGATATATCGTTTTCTGGTTGATTTTTCATCGTACCTTGTCGTAGTTATGTGGTTACTTTGGTTTTGACTTGGTCAGTGTGATTGCTAATAGGCTACGTTTTTGATATTTCTTAGTTTCCGTACGTCTTGATGAATTTAACAAGTCTTGTGTGGCGATGGGTTAGTTCGTAGTGGATGTTGAAGCATGTTTTTGTTTGTTAGTCAAAGTGTGGTACTTAGAACTCCTTCAGCTGGGCATAGTTTGACATAAATCATTGTATCAACTTCTGTGGTTGACTAGCTCTCCCTGTATAGCCTTCTTGTTTCATCTTTTGCATTCTTTTTATGTGAAGTATATGATAGATTTTATTTCTACTTTTTCTTTAACTTAGTGTCTCAAGTTCAAGACAGACCAAGCACAAGAAGCGAAGAAGATGGAGAAACTGAATAACATATTTTTTACCCTCATGGCTAGAGGACCTGATGGTAAAATTTTCATTTTCCGCCTAGCTAACTTAAAAAAAAAAAATATGCACATCACTTAGTGTTTGAGGAAAAACCTCCATTGTTTTATTGGGCTATGAGGTTATTTCTATATTATGAGACACCGCATAACATAGCCACCGGCTATTTGGTTAATAACTTCTTTTCTCTAAACATCGCTTTTCGCCTACCAAATTTGAAAGAATGCAACTTGAATGCGCATCATCTCATAACGATTAAAAGGATAGTTCCATTTGTGTGGTGTAATATTGGGTCTATTATACCTTACTTAGTTTATTTATGTTGGTTGTATATTGCAGTCGATCTCTCTGAAGTCACCGGGAAAGAACAGATGGAGACACAGCCTGCCAAGAAAGGAAGAGGAAGGAAGCAATAAGTCTCATGAATATGTTTTTTGTTTTTTCTTGGTATCAAGATTTTGATCCATTTTTGTTTGATATTTTGAGATGGGTTTGGGATGGTAGGGTTGTGAAGATTTGTTCTAAAGCTGACTTTGGACTCTTTGATCGATTAATCACTTTGGGACTAACCTAAACCCAAAATGCTAACCTTTTTAACTTGGATTTTAAAAATTGGTCAACTCCTTTATAGCTCGATTAGTAAGAAGTCCGCTTGTGAATGAAAATATCGATTTAACAAAAATTTGATCATTAAAACTGAAAGACAAGATACGTTCCACACATTTGTTTTTATTTAATTTAAAGTAAAGCTTATTGTCTGTTAACCAAGAAAAAAAAATAGTAAAGTATATTGTCAAATTTCTTTGTTTTCAGTTTATGATAAGATTGTTTTCACTTTATCTTAAATTTCGGAAAGTTTGAGTTTTAATATATAAAACGGGAACTTATGTAGTATATAATCCTTTTTCAAATAAACTAATTTGCTTAAATCAAAGTTAGTGAAAAAGATAATTTATAGACTGTTTGTTTGAATTTTATATTTCCAGCAACTACGCTACCATTCAAGCTATAACTAAAACTGTGAATTTTCCAAAATAAAATAAACTTAACCGATAAATTCGAATACTGGTACCAACATCAAATTGTCAAAGTCAAGGCTTACACCAATGTCGGATTGATTTTGATCTGTACGAGTTTGAGAGATATCCCCGAGAGTTCAGCTTATATTGTGGCTAATCCGATTTCACGACAATGTGTCGAAATCTCTCCTCCTCCTCTAACAATTCATAGTTTCAGACCAACTGGGCTCGCCACACGATTGAGAACAACGTCGTTTTAGGTTATAAAGTTGTTTTGATGGGTGTACGTAATTTACATGTCCTAAGTTTACTGATATATTCATCTGAAACAGGCTTATGGAGTTTCAACCCTCTCCAATCTCATCCCCTTTTGTGCTGTCTGTATTATATCAACCCCATTAGCTTGAACGAAAATCTTACTGGGTCGGCAAGAACATAGACTATAGAGAGGTTGTTGTATCGCATGGAAGTGTCTTAATCAAGAACTGATGACGAGAGATCACTGTTTTCCTTTCCCTACCGTCATGCTATTCCTAAACCTGTCGAGGGTCGTCGAGGTTTTCTACAAATACACTGACATTTTCACACATCCTGAGTTGATGAAACATCACGTGGTTTCTTTATTCCTTAAACAGTATATCTATTTGATCAGAAGAACTATACGAATGTGCAAGTTGTTTTTTTTTTTAGTTTAGCGGTTTCGCGGAAATAAGCGGCTTTCTTCTGTCACATTAATTTATCACATTGTGTTTTTGTGTTTCAAAACCTCAATGAGAAGCTTAATCTATTTATATCTATGTTTCATATGTGTGGTATAAACATGTTTTTTTCCAATAATAAGCTTGGTTTGACTTTCATTGTTTGAATTTATTGATTATTCATATTTGACCACCGTAAAATTCAATTTGTAAGTGGAATTTAGCAACAAAAACGTTGTCTGTATACTGTTTTGGGCTCTAGAACATTTCGTGAACTATTCTTGACTTTTATTTAAAGTTGGTGTTTTTATGACTGATCTCTTTGTCTAATAATGTTGCGTGTAAAATAATTAAGTAGCTTTCTTCTTCTTTTTTCTTTTCCATGTACAAGTGGTTTCGGTTTATAAGTTTTATGAAAATAATTGGCTGCCTTCGGTCGTCACATGATCACATAGAGTTGGTGTGATACAAATCCTAGCTAGATGAGAGGATCATCCATTTAATCTATGTTATGTGCTATTTTTTTTTTCTTATAGTAATACGCTTTATTTTGGTTTGATTCCTTTTATTATTTCGTTTGTGTTTGCGTTTACTATCTGTATTTTTATGCTTTTTTTTTTTTTGACAAACTACTAAAATTTTATGAACGCTTGATGATAATAAATTATTGTGGGTGGTGTCATGGTGATGAAAGTGACTCGAAGGCCAGGGTTGGTACTGCGGCTGCTAAAGTCCACTTTTTTTGTTGGATCTATGGGTCACTCATACGATACATCACGTGGCTTTTTTCTTGATGTTTCCCCATTTTTCACAAAAATAATGAGAAATTTTAGAGAGATTAAATTATATATATATATATATATATATATAAAAAATATCTTAGAGACTTTTCACAAGCGAATTGGTTCCAAATGGAGACAACTACGAAGGAGGCCAACATCATAACACGCAAGAAGCCCATGAAGCAAACGAAGCCCATGAACATGAAGCAAACAAGTCTCAAGCCCAATGATAAGTTCTCGTCTTCTACGCCTAATCAAGTCGGCGGAGAAGAGGTGGTTATGATCAAAACTGAGAATCACTTTCAGATTTTGGGTGATCTCTCGTATGATGACACGTAGAGTTTTTTTTATACTACTTGATTTTGTTAATCAAAAGTAGTATAAAAGATTGTAATCGTTTAGGTTAAAGTTTTTTAAGGAAGAAAATTTACAAAGAGTTCAAGAAATCAAAACTTTCTTCTTCCTTTTTTCAACAACTTCATGTGGGTTTCAGATAGATTTAATAGCTAATCTTTTTGATGTGCGGTGAGAATCTTAAGTCGCTATACGTGTAGGTAATCTCGTTTAATAATATTTATTTATGAGGTTTCATTTACAACGACAATTATTGCCCCAGGCCCCCAGCCCTGCCAGCAGAAAACGACACAGTTCGTATTCGATCTTGTCATTAATTGCCTTTGAAACAAAATATCATTATTAGCTAAACTTTATGGAATCGAAAGCGGGTACGCGGAAGCAGAAGCATTTAGAAATAGAAAAGCGAATATTTTAAAACAATTAAGAAGCGGATACGTGTTGAAAACATATATATATATATTATATCACAAAATATCAAATATAAAATCATTTTACATCTACAAAGGCGTTTTATCATCCACATTAGCCAACTCATCACTATTTGGAGGATTATAAGACATATTAGAAGCCATTATATTTCTGTAAAAAGAAGTTTTGTTAGCCGAAATTGGATTACGATCAAAGCGTGGAGGGAGGAAAAGCGTTCTTAGTTGATTTATTAATTATGTTTTAATGTTGGGCTATAAACAAACAATTAAAAGCTCAAATCTATTTGTCATCTCCGCTTCCAATCTACTTTACCGACGCTTCCAACTCGGAATCTTGCGCTTCCACCGCGATTCCAAAAGACTCATCTTGAAAATCGTGATTCCGAGACGATTCCTCGCGATTCTGGACGATTCCGCCCTGTTTCCGATTCCGGAGCAAGAATCGACACATCCTCGAAAAAAAATCAAACCCCCCTTTACACTTCCTCTCTTCTCGTATTTATACAAAGTTTTTTAGGAAATCTTCGTAATCAATGGGCAATTATTGATTTAAATACCCATTAATTCGTCGGTTTTGACTTGGTCTTCAACGCTCATAATGTTCGGTTTGAATTTTTCTTGGGTTTAGATAGGCCGAATGTAGGAAATGGACATCCGAGCCTGATGCCTATTTTCTTGGTCCAGTTTGGTTTTCGAGGAAGCCTCGCGTTCGCGCTTTCTTCCAAGGCGAACCGTTTGCTTCGAATGACGTGGACGACATCTAGACCTCAATTTTCTGATGTGGGTAACTCTTTTAAGTCGTGGATCTCAAGTTCGGAATCCAACACCAACAAGATCTATACCTAAAAGTTTTTGGAACGGCAGTAACTTGCAAAAAAACCGTTTATCTTAGTATGGACTAATTCGAGACATTATATTCCACAAATCGTAATATCTCCTATTTTTATATGAGATGTTAATTTTTCCAATCAAATATACATATTCGTCGACAAAATATATATATATTCATCACATATTTTAGTTTCAAAATATTACATTCATAATCTCATATTATCATATTCTCATTATCCAAATATATCAGGAGGAACTTGAGAAAAGGAAGAGGGCACCGTTTAGGAGTGTAGGCGAAGAACGTGGCGTACACGAGGTGTTGATTTTTGTTTTTGTGTTTTAGCGGGTGACGACCAAGAGATTTCCAAATGTCATTGAGGAGTTATTTTATTTTCTCAAAATTATCTTTAATACTTTAGTTTTTCTTTACAGTGGAGTGTGGACAGTTGTGAAAAACTTAATTTATACTAATATATAAACTGACATTTTCGATTTTTTTTTTACTCTCCTTATACATATAGCATGGAAATAACACATGATATATTATATATCGTTGACGGAAAAAAAAAAGTCTTCTTTTGTTGTTCGCAAGAAAAGCCTTCAATTGAGAAAAATAAAAGCCTCCTGGTTTGACCCATTTTTTCCTATAAAAGTATATTTTAAGATATGGACCTTACTCATCTTCTCCCCAATCAAATAGTTTTCTTTTTCTTATGTGAAAAATGAAGTTCTCTTCATCTTCTACTACTTGGACAATCTTAATCACATTGGGATGTCTTATGCTTCGTGCGACTTTGTCTGATGCTCAACTTACCCCTACCTTTTACGACAATTCATGTCCTAACGTCACCAACATCGTAAGAGATACCATTGTCAACGAGCTAAGATCGGACCCTCGTATCGCCGCGAGCATCCTTCGTCTTCACTTCCACGACTGCTTTGTTAATGTAAGATATCACTTTTCATATATCTATAGCGTTTTGAGTTACTGTACTTCATCTCTTCATCTTTTAAATTTATGTTGATTAAGGAGTGTAAATTTATTTCTAAAAAAAGTGATAACAAATTATATTTGTTATCAGCATAAGCAATTTTTCTGTTGTTGATCAATAAATTTAACATTTCAACAACAAAAAACTGTTTTAGTTAATACTCTTATTTGCTTTAAATTTAATGTCATTTTAGCAGAATTTGTATTTTCAATGTAGATTTAAATGAAAAAACTAATTTAATATCAAGTCAAATTAATAAACCATAATACAAAGAATCAATTTGTTTTATTAGTTGCATGATGGAACTTTACCATGTTTGTTAATTTGTTTGAAAAATATAAAACAGACACTTATCATGAAAATGAGATATATTTATTAAATGAGAATTTTGATACAATTATTAGATGATAAACATAATTCTAGCCCTTTAGAATTTTAGATAGTTGGATAGTTCTCATTTACAAAAAAATTCATGGATTAATTTTACAAAATTATAAGTTAACTTGCCTTCAGAAAATATGTATAGCATTGCTATAACATAAATACATACAAAACACATTTATCTTTTTTTTTTCACAAATATAAAGCAATACTATTCAGTTAATATAAGATTTTTTTAACTGTCTATTGAAATTTTTACACGATCATAAATACCAAAATGCGATTTAAAAAAAAGATTTGTTTTTAACATTACGTCAATTGTTCAACTAATGTGCTACTATTTTCATGATTATTTATTTCTATTAATTTATTTTATTATTTAATTTTGATTAATATATATTTTAATGTGATTATATATGAATATTTCAATAATATAAAAATATTTTTATTGAAAAATGTTTTATTTTCTAATGAGTTAAAATGGATTAGAGGAGTTTCTCTCTCCTAACTTTGTTTACATTATATAGATATATAATCTCCACTCATTACTTGCTTCAGAGGAACACATGCATGGTTTTAGTGGGTGAAAAAAAGTTCAATGTTAAATTGTTACCTTTGGTAAAGATTTTATAACTATGGATGTAATACATTGACTAATAATTTGTTAAATAATATTTTGGACTTTTAAAAGGGTTGTGATGCATCGATCTTGTTAGACAACACGACATCAATTCTAACAGAGAAAGATGCGTTTGGAAACGCAAATTCAGCTCGGGGATTTCCCGTAATTGATAGAATGAAAGCTGCGGTGGAGAGGGCATGCCCAAGGACCGTTTCATGCGCAGATATACCACTGCAGCTCAACAATCTGTTACTCTGGTATGCTCCATTGTTCCATCTTCTTTTATTCATTAAAAAGATTTTTTTTTTTTAGTTTTAATATGTCAAGTAGCCCCTTTACATATCAAACATGAGAGTCTAAGTTTGAAAAGAAAATTTGGGATATTTTTAGTTGTTTGAGATGTCACAATCATTATTTAGTATCAACTTTTCAACTATATGACAAGCATTCAAAATTAATTGAGAAATACTCAAAACGCGTGGTCCCGTTAAGAAAATTTGATAAGTTCAATATTTTTCAAAAGGTCTCATCATTAAGATTTACTTGGTTAAGCAAGGCGACCTTTTTAGTTAACCAAAAAGAAAATTTCAGTTTCTTCGAAGAAACAGTGGAGATTAAAAAAACTTCCTTTTGAGTATAGAATCAATGAATTTATAGTACATGTTTCCGAATGATAAAAAAATTTCTGAGTAAGTAATTATTATTTTGAATATAATGGTAATTATACTATAGGCAGGAGGTCCTTCTTGGAGGGTTCCTTTGGGGAGAAGAGACAGCTTACAAGCATTTCTGGATCTCGCTAATGCAAATCTTCCAGGTCCAAACTTCACACTTCCAGAACTTAAGGCCAGCTTTAAAAAGGTTGGCCTAGATCGTCCTTCTGATCTTGTTGCTCTCTCCGGTAATTAACAAAATGAAATTAAACACCATTATTGATATATTTGTAATTAGCGAGTTAATTGTTGATCTAATTATGGTCTTTCTGCTGTTAGGGGGTCACACATTTGGTAAAAATCAGTGTCGATTTATTATGGACAGATTATACAACTTCAAAGACACCGGTTTACCTGACCCTACCCTCAACACTACTTACCTACAAACTCTTCGTGGACAATGTGCCCGTAATGGTATTTAAAGCGTCTTGGTGGATTTCGATCTGCGTACGCCTTTGGTTTTCGACAACAAATACTACGTGAATCTGAAAGAGCAAAAAGGTCTTATCCGGAGCGATCAAGAGTTGTTCTCTAGCCCCAATGCCACATACACGATCCCATTGGTGAGATCATTTGCTGATGGCACACAAAAATTCTTTGATGCCTTTGTGGAGGCAATGAATAGGATGGGAAACATTACACCTCTTACAGGAACTCAAGGACAAATCAGGCTGAATTGTAGAGTGGTGAACTCCAACTCTCTACTCCATGATGTGGTAGAGATCGTTGACTTTGTTAGCTCTATGTGAGAATAGTTGACTCAATATCTGGCTACTAGACTATATGTTAAGATAAATAAGCGCTCTCAAGTTGTTACTTGAGCATGAGAAGATCTTTATTGGTGTGTAGAGTATCTACGTAATTCTCTGTTTTTTTTTTTTTTAAATGTTTGATATTGGCCTTTGAAAGCGTTTTGTGAATCGGTCTAAACTTTTATGGTTTTGGACTTGTTATTTTTATAATAAAGATGACAAAATAAAAGATATATGTTACTTGAGAATAGTTTATTTTACATCTCTAGATTTTCCTGTATATATATATATATATATATATATATATGGTTTAAGATTGTATTGATACATAGATAAAGAATAAAACGTATCTAACCTTGTGGCCTTGTATGGATTTATGAAACCTAAAGAAGGAAGCGGCAAATATGAGTCTGGCAAGTCTGTTTGAATACAGAATAATTCTGGTGGAACAAGAAGCAATCCGGAGAGTGTTCAAGAGGTGGACTTTCAAGCTGACTTCAGAGGCCTTATGAAAATGTTAAGATCTTTAGACAAAAACTAGCATTGGTGGTTGGGGTGGGTGGGGGAGCTAGAAACTTAGATAGAGAGCTTGATAAAGAGTTAGTTGATGAGAAAGATGAATCGCATAAGTTACAAATGAAGCTTGCTGGAAATTAGAAGAGTCTTTGTGCGCGTGTTCAAAAAAAAAAAGAATCACAACGTTTGTTAGGTAGCAAAGCATAAAAAGGAACTTGTAGTAGAAAAGAAATCTGTGCAAAGAATGAACTTATGGAGAACATGAATAACATCAGAATGCTCAATGGTGTAACAAATAATCCATATAAGATTTTGAGCATATAGTGAACAGAGAAGACGAATTTTGGTATGAATTAACAAAGAAGTACATCTAGATCAAATATTGTATTTGTTAGAGGAAATGCATCAAACAATGTTAGAACATAGAAAAACTCGGTTGATGAGACAACTATACATGTCAAAAGGAACACTGCACACAATGTTAATATGGAAAAGAAGAATTTGATTCGGGATACTAGAGAAGTTCATCAGATTTTGAAATGGTTATGTTAAGTGACACACGCCAAATTCTGTTGGAACATCGATCCAAAAAAATCACCAAAAGTATCTTCCTCAAGATGCTTTTATTGCATTATTGCATGAAGAAATAACATATCAAGGCATATTGCTACAAATTTCTTGAAAAGGTGAGATGTGGTTTAGAAGAAATAATTTTTTTTTCGGAGTCAGATAGATTTATATGGCTATGTCACTTGGAAATATTCAACCCACGGTCCAAAGGAGTCTTTGCGTTGCACGTTTGAATGTTGGAAACATATATCAAGTGGCTGAAGAAGACTTGACAGTAAATATATCAGTTATTTTAATGGGATATAGTGGAATAGTTAAAGTTAAAAAAAAAAAAAAAATCTAGGCAAAGTGTATATATGTTCTAGCATGTGACATGATTTCGTGCATAAGACTGAATATAAGAACTAGATATGCATATAGATTTCGAAAATCTAACGTCGTATGGTCTATAAGGTTTAAAAAACACTTCTAAAATTTTGTTTTTAGATTCGCCCTCACCCACAAACATTTTTGCGAAGAAATAACTCACAGTTAGCGTTCTTAGGATCAAATATGACATGATCTCGTGCATAAGATTGCGTATAAGAACTAGACATGCATCCGGATTTCGAAAAACTAAAGTCATATGGGTCTATAAGGTTCAAAAACACTTCTAAAATTTTTCCTTATATTCGTCCCCACCCACAAACGTTTTTGCGAAGCAATAACTCACTTGGTTAGCGATGTTAGGGGCAAATGTGACGTGATCTCATGCATATAATTGAGTATAAGAACTAGACATGTTTCCGGTTCTCGAAAATCTAATGTTGTATGGGTCTACAAGGTTCAAAAACACTTCTAAATTTTCGCCTTCGTATTCGCCTCCACTCACAAATGTTTTTGCGAAATAATAATTCACTTGGTTAGCGATATTAGGGTCAAATATGACATGATATCGTGCATATAATTGTGTATAAGAACTAGACATGTGTCCGGATTTTGAAAGTATAAAGTTGTATGGGTCTATAAAGTTCAAAAAACACTTCCAAAATTTCGCCTTTAAATTCGCCCCCACCCACAAACGTTTTTGTGAAACAATAACTCACATGTATGATTAAGCTCACAATTTATTTGGGGTTTTCACATAGCTTTAGCAATCAAGTAGTAGAAGATTGTGAATAATCTTAAATAATTTTAAAATTTTGGTTTTATTTGTTTATCACCGGACAATCGTGATTTTTTCGTCAAAACCATGGAATTTTGATTTCTACCAAACTGTCAAATCGCGGAATTGTGTTTTCCCACCAAAATCTTGACATGAACACAATATTTAGTTTTTCAGTTTTAGATAAACATAACATTATAGTTATAAGTAAATTCTGAAAGTGCAAGTGTAACATATGTGTATTCTAAGTCCGATCATCTGTCATTCGTCAAAAACCAAAACTCTCTGACCAAAAGAGAGTTTATAAGTAACCAGGAATCCTCAGCAGTAGAACATAAATTCCTTGACATTATCTTTTGTAAGTCAAAATCTCTCATCTTCCTCCAACGATTCATAGTTTCACACCACTTGGGCTCGCCACACGAATTGAGAACTATGCCGTTTTAGGTTATAAAGTGGTGTTAATGCATGCACCTAACTTGCACGGATAAAAATTTGGGCTCCACAACTACTTTGAACGTAGCAGCAACAACAAATATCAAACTTTGAGAATTGTTGCAGAGATCATTTTTCATAAATACTTAACCAAAGATATTTTTGATTTCAAAATTTTCATGTTTGTTCTCCTGCGTTGGTTGCACCATATCCTTTCCTCGCCTTCATGCGCTAGATGGGAGGAATTTCCTTGTTTCTTATATTTTTAAAATTATTGTTATTTTTTTTATGCAAGAGAACGAGTTGTAAATGGTGTTTGGCTTATTTTTGAGTATTTGGTTGATCTAATTAAGATAGAAAAATATGGAAAATATATGGTTGTGGCTTCTAAATGTCACGTATGGATTGGTTGACAACTTAATTTGCACAAACTATATATTTCTCGGTATTATACACTACATAACCCGAAAAATAATAACAGAGTGAATAACAAAGAAGAACTCCTAAAACGTTTACCCCATATTAATATTAAAAGAAGCTCGCCTTATGAAAAATATTTAAATATCACAAGCATCAACATTTCCAATGTATACGCGTTGGACAATTATAATGCAATTTCAGACAATGACACATATGATTATGATCAAAAATGGAATTCTTATAGCGAAACACAAGATTATGGTCATAATTGATGGTTCCTAAATATTTAAATATTTCACAAATCTTTTATAACTATGTTGTTTCTATTTTTCAGTTTTACTTATTAATGATTTGTGTAATGTTTGTCAGTCAAACTATTTATAATATGTTCAATATGAAAAAATTAATATTTTTTAATGTTTCATATTTATTTTCCTTACGTTTATAACTAAAATTGTTTACATTCCGTCTCAAATTAAAATAATAGTGCTAGTGATGGATACTAATAGATATTTGTTATTTTAACTTAGGTAAGTCTGCTTTGTAATTTTATACTAAAGCATACGTAACTTAAATACGTTTTTAATTGAGAAATCCTTAAGTACGTTTTTAATTGAGAAATCCTTAAACAGACGTAAATTAAGTCTTTTTGTTAATTTATTATTGAAGCAGACGTATATTGACTCTGCTTTGTTATTAAAAAATCATGAACCAGACGTAAATTAAGTCTGCTTCACTTTTAAATTTACCTGTTTTCATTTCAAATCATATAATTATTTGAATAATCTTTGTATATATTTTTTATGATTTTATTTCGATTTTAGAAAAATATATAAATTATACTTATTTTGTAAATTGTGATTTTACAAAATTCATTTTCTTAAATTTTATTTTAATTTATAAATTGTTTTTAAAAATATCTGAAGCAGACTTAATTGTACATTCGCAGACTTAAAATGAATATACATGTAATTGTATATTGAAACAGATTTAAATGGACTTCCGCATATTATAATGACAGTTAGGTAATTTCAACTATAGTGGAGTTATTCTTTTCAACTAATCTAATTTTGGAATAAGTCTATTTTGTAGTTGAGCTTTGGGGTTATACATGTAAACGAAGACAATCTGACACTTCGCTACTATTATATTGCTTTTCCTGTTGTAGTAACCGAAGACAATCTGTCACTTCTCTATTATTATAAAATACTATAGCGATATCATTTCAAAAATTTCTGTTGCTTTAGTCTCAATCAATGACTCACTTTTACACGTTTAAAAGAACACATTCATTATAGGTATGAGGGTCTAATCAATGACTCATTTTTACACGTATAAAAGAACAAACCGTTAAAGAAACAAAATAAAGATAAAGGTTGCGGACAAGCAAGAGGCCCCAAAAAAAAAAAAAGGAGGCTAATCCAATGATCTTATCTCCCTATGTTTGAAGTGCAACCACACTTTTAGCAAGCATTAAGAAAACCTTGAAAAGTAAATACACTACAGGAAAATAGAAAAAAAATTTATTCATGTTCCCACAATTCCACTATATTCGATTTATACTTTGATTATACCACGGTGCAAACACATACCCGATCTATCAGAAATTTAAATTTCAACATCCGACTTTATAATTTGTGCGATTTCATACATATCGATTAACTCGTGACAAGTTCACAATGACGACGCTTCGACGGTCCAAACGACGTTGGGCAAATCTTAATCTAAATTGAGAAATAAACGACACTGTGACTTATTTCTTCTTTCTCTTTTAATTTTTTCCCCAAAAATCATAACCTAACTCGGCGAAGCCGATATTGAGAGAGTTGTAGACGTAGTTGAAAGAGTGGAGAAGAATGCAATACCGAGAAAGAGAGAGAGGAAGAGAGAGAGAGAGAGAGTAAGAAAGAGAGAGAGAGAGCGAGAAAGAGATATATAGAGAGAGATAAAGAGAAAGCGAGAGAGAGAGAGGGAGAGATATAGAGAGATGTCTATGAGAGGTGTGTTATAACGAGAAGAAGAAGAAAGAAAGAGCAGAAGACGAAAAAAAAAAGAGAAAAAGAAAAACGAAGAAAAAATCAAGGGCAATTTTGTCATTTTTACTTAATGGGTTAATTGTATTAATGTAAAGAAAAACTATATAGTAGCGAATGACAATCGAGAAATTAAATGGAGAATAAAAGAGAAACTAAGAATCTGACTAGGCTGATTGAAAAGATTTTTAATAAAGATTACAAGATGTCAGATGCTCCAAAAACATTATACAGATAAAAGTAGATTTAATTAAAAACTCGATCAGCAAATGAAGATATAGATACAAAATTACCGAATGTATATATTCTTCATTTCGATTTGTAAAAAACAATATTTTACAAAATGTAAAAACATAAAAATTCCAAGATTTTAATTCGAATTAGAAAATCTTAAAGAGTGTAGACTCAACTAACTTGCTCAATTAGATTTTTTATTTTTTTTTTCATCCAATTTATTTTTTGAGATAAGCTAAACAATACATGCTTGAATAATCTCATTGTAGCTTCCGAAGCTCAAATTAAGTTATGTTTCTAATTTATAATTATTAATGATACGCATATCATATTTTAAATTTATTACGCTTAACTTTCTTTGATTAGTTTACAAAAGTTTTCATCAATGTCATGTTGATTCATCGACAATATTATATTGAAAATACAGAAAAATATGATGAAAGACATACAGCATTTAATCTCATCGATGGTTAAAAATAAACTAAAGATACTAATATATTAAGTTGGACAAATGTGTCTTTAATATTTTAAAAGTTCTGCTTAATTTTAGCAGAAATTTCACGCCATTAAAATCAATCAAGAAATTTTTAAGAAAGATAGAAAGATTTTAATTTTAAACATTAAGTTATTATATTCGCTCTTAATTAAAAAACCTAATATATTATTAATAACTAAATTTAAAATATGATATATATATACATTAATAATTACAAATTAACATAAACACAAACTTAATTTCAACCTTAATTAAACAAGATTCATTCAAAACATAAAAATTATATTGTTTAGGTTATCTAAACTAAAACAAAATTGGAAGAAAATAAAAAGAAAAAAAAAATTCAAATTGAACACAAATTATTTCAAATTCTACACTTATCAAGATTTTTTCCAATTCAAGATTCTAAAATCTTGAGATTTTATAGTTTTTCTATTTTGTAAAATATTGTTCTCTTCTAAAAACTCCAAAATGAAGACATGCCATTTTGTCAGATCTTTACGCCACCGCTCTACCAATCAAATTTTTAATTAAAACTTACCGCTTTATAAAGATAACGCTGAAAGATAACGCAACATACCGCTAATACTTTATTAAAAGTTCTTCCAATCGTCCCAAATTAAAAACCGCAATTAAAGAAAGATTAAAGTTAGAAAGATTAAGAGTTTTATATGCTCTACTTAATGCTGTAAAAAAAATTTGTGATTGATTTTTAACGAGGATTAAGCTCTAAAAAAACCTTACCAATCAAGTCATAATCTAGAAAAATTAGAATAAATGGGATTGCAAGATCAGGTCGACGATTCAGCAGCTCGGAGAGCAGCCAAACAGATATTAATATTCTTGTTGACCTTATGTTGAGCTGAAAATGCGTGAGAGTCCGAAAAAAAAGCTAGTCGCTTCAATTTCTGAGCGAGGCGTTAAGCTCTTCCTCTTCCTCAAATTATTGTTGTATAGGAGCCTTAACTTTATGAATGATGTTGGACGAAGCTTTGTTGTGGACGGCCAGATCTGAATCTGATATGCGAGAGTCTTGATTGGAGATGGCGGCTGTTGGAAGAGAGGAGTCGACTGGAGGTGGTGGCATGTTGGTCGTAGTTGAATGTGGTGTGGTCGGAAGAATAGTCACCGACTTATTTTGGGAAAGAATTTGCTGGCCGATGGGTGGAATAGAGGTGGCTGGGAGAGAACTTGCGTTGGAGGTCACTGGAAGGGAGGAGGCGGCGGAGGAGGGCGAGGTCGGCGACGAGTCAGACATGGCCGGAGGTGAGGAGACGGCGGAGGAAGTCGTAACTGGAGGAAAAACATTTTTGATTGATTTAGAGTAGTTGGGCCGGAGATTGGACTGAGAAGAGGGAAGAATCTGTTCTGCATTGAGCTGGATCAGATTTAACTGCAATGGGCCATCTGTTATGGCCTGTGTGATTTTGGTGATGTTGTGCCTTGCTGAAAGGGCCTGAAGGGCTGGGAAAGAGGCCTTGTAGTTGGTCCTCGTGGAATTAGGGTTTTGTGTTTGTTCGTTTCTTTGTTTTTGTACGGTATACGCACAGCCACGTTGTACGGACAGAGAGAGAAGTTGTCGCCGGAAAGAGAGATGATGTCGCCGGATTGTTTGCCAGAGAGGACAGATGGGCGGGTCCATTAGCCGGAGCCGACGCGACGTGACTCTGTTTCTTTTCTGGTGCCGTCGAGGATGGAGAGAGGTTGGTGGCTGATGAAGACGGCGGAGATGGCGGAGATTTTTGACTGGAGAGGCATGTGGCTATATCGTGAACATGTAGAGCAAAGAGACGGAAGACGTTCGTACACGATTCCGACTCTGACCGAGCTTCCGTTTGTATCTCGTACCATGACTTCCGATGGCAGGGGTTTTTCAAGATTTACTATAACTCGAAGTCGGGGGTCTCCTCTCGGTGGCGGAGTGGATCGCTTAGAAGGTAGAGAATTACCGATTCCACTTGCGATTAGAGCAAATCCTTCAAGAGACCAAAGCTGAGGTGGGACAGAAGTGAGCGTTAACCACAAAGGCGCAGAGGAGAGAGTCGAGGAGTGGAAGGTTGGAGAAGGGGACCAGTCGATAACGGAAAAGGCTACTGTAGCGGCGGACCAGAAACCGACCTCTAGAATCCATTGCCTTGTACGTAGAGAGGGAACGAAGATCAAGCACGATCCTTCAGAAAATTGGCGGACTGTTATAGCCCCTTGCTTTCCCAAGATGGGATTGAGGTCATTGAATATTTTTGAAGAAGGTGGCGGAGTGCCAAAGATATTCACAATAAGATATCCCTTCCACATGTCGGAAGTTCTGAGAAAAATCTCCGGAGGAGCTTGGACAATGGGGGTGCCATCATCGAGGTATGAGGGAGCTGGGAACTTCAATGGGTTTTGATTGGTGACTGAGAATAGATCCTTCCAAAGTGAGTGAGGGGATTTCGTTGGTGAAGCGGGTTGTTTAGAGCAAGGAATAGATTGAATCGAGGGAGAATTTGGGCATTTCAGAAAGAGGTGGGGGAAGAGAAGGAGTTGAGATTGTGGTGTTTGAGGGCAGAGGAGGAAAATCCAAGAGGGAATGGGGGAGAAATGCGGTGGCTGAGGATGAATGAGAAGGCGGATCCGGCGGAGTGAGATTGGAAGCAGCATTGTCCGCCATTGGGAAACACAAGGGACCACTCTTTTGTCCGGTTAATAGCTAGAGAGAATAAGTTGTTTGTCGTTTAGCATATGCAGTCCAGCTATTAGGTAAATTTTCTGAATTGATTTGAAGAATGATACGTTAATTTTGTCATTTTTCATCTGCACTGTAGTATCTTTGTGGCATTTTTCGAAAGGTATTTGTGAAAATGGCGGCATTTGATGAAAGTCATTGGTGAAAAGTGTCATTTTTCGTAAAAATTCCTATATTTTATATATCGAAATAGAAACATATAATAAAAAAGGAGAATATCAAAATACGAAATGAAAAATTAACTAGTGCCACATATTTGTTCCAAGTCCGAAGCCGCCTGGTAATAGTGGACAACTCATTTTGGCAACATATCTCGTGTCTCTATATAAACATATATCTAGTGCAACCATATGGATATAGCAAGCTCCAAGAAAACATTGCAAAGAAGAAGAAGAAAAAAACTTAAAGCATGGAGCTGAAAAATAATTTTTCCGTGGCCAAGAGTGAGGAAGTTGAACGACCATTAGCGGATTTTTCGGTGAATATATGGGAAGATCCCATGACAACTTTCTCGGTTTTGGATCTGGTAGCTAACCTATATTTGCAAACTTCTTCATAAAACATACTGAAAATATTCTAAATTATGTATCTCTCATGCTATTATTTTAAGTACAGGATAGTGAGAAAAACAAGGAGAAGCTGCGTTCACTAAAGGAAACCGTGATGGAATCGTTAATGGCTTCAAAAGAAAATCCTATTGAGAACATCAAATTCATCGATGCTCTTTGTCGCCTCGGTATCTCCTATCACTTTGAACATGAAATCTTCATGCAGCTGGAGACGATGTTCGGCTGTCATGATTTCATGCAGATGATAAGAGACATTGAGTCCAGTTTATACACTGTTGGTCTTGTCTTCCAAGTTTTTAGGCAGTTCGGCTATAAACTCACTACCGGTAAGTAAATTATTCAAAATTATCATTCTAATTTGTACTTTTTATTATTCTTATAATTATACATTTTTTAATTATTTGATTGATATACATATGCTGGAACATGTACTTTAGTGATTTGTAATACTCAATAACATGCAATTTACCGAGTTTGAACTTAATTGGTAGATATATTGACGACACTATTACAAATCACTTTGTTACATGTCATGGGCGATTTAGAAGTATAGCTAATATTTTATTTTAATGATATTTTCATCCTCAAGAATAAAATCTAATAAACAAAATTTGGTTTGAATTGAGTTGATGCTTATGTTAAACATCCACATCACCATCATAAATATACATTTTTGAAGTTGAGATATAAACGTAACAATTTAAACATTTAATATATATTTAAATTATAAAATATTAATCAAAAGCTGAAACATATATCAAATGTGCTAGTAATTTTCTATCTTAATAAATAATATAAGTCATGTTTGGTAAATAATTAAGTCGACCAAAATAAAGTTATAAGTCGAACAACATAACATAAAATATAGGTTGGTAGTCTAACTAAGTAAGTCAATAAGAAATAATGTGAGTTTATCTAGGATAAATAAGTCGACGAAAATAAAATATAAATTGACGAACATGAACTATACATGATATTTTGGAAGTTCTATAAAATATAGTGAACTTTTCAAAAAAAAACTAGAAATGTTTACTTTTTAGTGGGTGTATTCGACTAATGTTAATTTTAATTTTGTAGAATTATAAGAAGTCGACAAACGTTAATTGCTGTCTAAAAATTATAATGATATTATATATTTATTGGGGCTTTGACAATATTAGTTTAAAGGTTCAAAGCGGACGGAAATATCCAAATCATATGTTAATTGTTAAGCTTGGTACTGATTCACTTAACTTACTATATATATGTACATGATCTGAAGATGTGTTTGAAAAGTTCAAGAACAAGGATGGAGAGTTCGAGGAGCACCTAGCCGAGGATTGCCTTTATGAAGCTGCGCATTGGAGCACCCATGGTGAAGATATTCTTGATGAAGCTCTCACGTTCTCTAGGTCTCTTTTGGAAGAAATTGCTTCTCGATCTAGTCCTCATCTCACAGTCCGCATCAAGAATGCCCTCAACAGTATTTTTAGCATTGTCAACAGTATCCTTTCTAGGAAAGTTGGATGAAGGAACATTTGATGTACTTGAATGGTTAACCACTTTCCCACCACTTCTGGTGACTTCGTCATTAATAGGCCGCTTTTGTAATGACATTGCAAGCTGCGAGGTAAATGTTAACTCCCAAACCTGGATATGTTGTAGCCGTGATTGGCACAACTGCTTAAAAATAAATTAATAATCAATCTTGTGATCTAACTAATGCAGTTTGAGCATAAAAGAAAGCATATAATGACAGCCATTGATGGTTATATGAAAGAATATGGTGTTTCATGGGAGAAAGTCACAGAAGAAATCAAAGTCAGGACTTAAAATCAAAGTCATGGTCATCGGACTTATGGAAGAAGACCAAGCAACCTGAGTTGTTGAAAGAAAATGTGGTTTCTTTGTTCCTCAACAACATACCCATATGATCAGAACTATACGACATGTACAAGTGGTTTTTACTTTCTCGATTTTATGTTGTGGAAATAAGTGGCTCTCTTGGGTCACATCACTTTGTGTTTGGGTGATTCAAATCCTCGATGAGTGGATGAATTTTAATTTATGTTGTATCTTTATTTTTTTCAGTATGTTTTATGAATGATATTGTTAATTGCTTCAAGAGAAAATCCTATTGAGAATAAAAAAAAAATGCTTTTTCTCTCTGGCTCGAGAACCCATAAATCAGAGATCTTGTTTACATACTCCGGCTTTGGGCGGTCACGGCAGTTGCCGCCCCCGCCCCGGGCTGCTTCGGGTCATCCTCTTCGTCTACTGCCTCTGTTTTCCGTCTTCTCTATTTCAAGCAATCTCCTGGTCAATGGCCAAGGAAGTATCGTCACAAGCTGAACCAAAACTTCTTCCGGTTTTGAACCGAGGAAAAACCGCCGGCTGTGGTCCGCCGTTTTCGACTACAACGTTCGGGATCTATGTCCCGTCAATACCTCTAACCGGTTCCATGGTAGATCTACGATCTATCAAAGCTGTAGAAAGCTGCTCTTTCACCTTTCCCGGTATGAACTACCGGAGAAACCTGTTGTACTTGTCGGCCATCTCCACTGTGCTGCGGCCGGTGCTCTGCTTCTTGGGACGTTGTCCCGTAGAACTGTCGGGGGTCGACGCTTTAAAGTCGGTTACCAAGAACTTCAAGGCCTCTGGCCAAAGATCTGAAGAAGCTTTCGTCGTGTTTCACCGCCTTCCGAGCTACCGTGAGTGAACGGAGCTTCTCTGAACAAGTCTGAATCTAAACATCTCATGGGACCAAAACCCGATGAAGAAGCTACCCACTCAAGGTCTATCCTCGTCGAGATCCCCCAGCAAGCCATGTCGTCGCGAGCCGCCGTTGCCGAGGACTCTGCCGCGCCGCCGTCGTCATTAATTGGCTAGGGCGAACTCCTTTCGTAATGGGCCTTGGATCGAACAAGAGCGTTAATTTGCCTATTGGGCTGGGACTCGAGGCCCATCTCCAATATATGCTGTTCGAATTCACTAGCCTCTCAGGGCCTGACCTCTCCATTCACTTTATCTTGTACCAAGTCCGCTGGCCCATTCTGGCTTAGACCATCATGTTAAAGTGTTTCCCACTGATCCAATAATCTGGTATAGATATCTCTCCTCCTTATTAGATTGGGTAGACCTTTTAATAAGAGAGAAATCTGGCGTAATTCATCTTTCGAGTGTTAGATTGTTTTCGATTTTATTTTCGAAATTGTCTCGATACTTTGGCAGTTGTGATCACTCCTTCATTCCGGTACGGAATTTTTCCGTCTATTGCATCAGATGCTTCTTGTTTTGTGTTTCAAACTGACTGAGATTGGACTTCTCAAAGCTATATCTTTCTCTGAAGCCACTTTTAAGCATTTCCCTTAAAGATTTACTGGCAATTATCATCGAAGCTCTAAGTTTTCTAAAGATCTAAGCTTTAAATCTTCTATTTGAAGACTCGAAGAGCTTATTCCTAAACTTAATTTATGAAATGATTATCTTGGTTGAAAAAGAAAAGGAAAAAAAAAAAAATCCTATTGAGAACATCTAATTCATCAATTCTTTGTGTCGGCTCGGTGTCTCCAATTACTTAAATCTTTAAGCTGTTGGAGACGATGTTTGGCTATCATGATTTCATGCAGATGATAAGAGATAATGAGTCAGATTTATACACCGTTTCTCCTGTCTTCCATGTTCTTAGTCAGTACAGCTAGAAAAAACTCGTTACCGGTAAGTAAATTATTCAACATGATCATTCTAATTAGTATTTTTTATTAATCTTATTGTAATATATTTTTGAATCATTTGATTGATACCCGTTACCGGAACATGTTTTATAGTGGTTTATACTAATGTTACACTCGTGTCATATCCCAAATACAAATCCATTAGTGTTCATGTGTAATTTGTAGATAGAAAAATAAAAATACGTAAGAAATTAGGTGAAATTGAAAAATCACACTCGATATTTTAAAATGTTTAACATATTGCTTTTGTCAATAATATACATTTTACCAGGTTTAAACTTGACTAGTAATATATTCACGATGCTACACAAATCACTATGTTACATATCCTGGTTAATTTAGGATTACAACTAATATTTTATCTCAAGAACACTTCCATCTTCAAAAATAAATTCTTGTTTAAAAAATTAACTATTATTGAAATATATATATATATATATATATATATATATGTGTGTGTGTCTGTTTTAAGTTGAAAATAACATTCTATATATAAGTAAATGTTTCAGTCATATATCGTCGTCACCATCATAATAACATATTTTTAAAGTTAGAATAGAAATATTATGTAACTCAACAGCTGAAAAATGTGTTAAATAATTTTTCTACCTAAATAAGTTAATAAAATTAGCATAAGTTTCCTTTTGATAAATAAGTCGACCAAAATAAATTATAAATTAACCAACATAAAGTATTAGCAAAAAAAGTTTAGTGAGAGTAAACAAGTAAAAAAATAATACTTAATATTGACGAACATAAATTATAAGTTAGCACCGGTGCCACTGTTACGATCTCAACGTTGTTGCAAATCCGATCTCGCTTTCACTTCTCAACTCCAAATCTTTCCAGATTGGCCAAATCTCAGCTTCAATTCGTTCAAAATCATGGTCAATTTTAGATTGGTAAGATCGTCATCCATCTTCCCATGTTTTTTTCTTTGTTTTCACTGATGTATTCGCGGCAGAAGAAGTGGAGTTCTCTGTCGGATCCTCGCTTGAACTTGATGTTTCCTTCACCAGGTCCTGCGTCATAACGATATGAAATTTAATCTGGTTTGTGATTCAGAAGAAGAGTGTATTGGGTACTCGCAAGTTAAGATGTGTTTGAGATGTGTTTGGTCTGTTAGATTCTTAGTCATCTTCTAGGCTCTTGCATTGAGTGTCATATCAAACGAGACATTTTCTATTTCTGGTTTGGTTTCTTGTTTGAAGATGGTTTCATGGATTCACACATTTGCAACCTACAAATCAGGGTTTTTATCTAATCTTAATGGCTCCACACTAATTATTACTTTCTTCTTTCAAGATTGTTTCTCTTACCTCCCTCTCCTCTAAAATATTTAGGTAAAAACTTTTTAGAGAATTTCGGTTGATTACCGTCGCAAGAACCGTTCTTTGGAGGGTTTTCAATCCAACGTTCAAATGTTAAAAGACTTACAAGGCTAAGTTGGTTGTGTTTGCGCGTCGTTCCCGTAGAGTCAAGGGTATCATCCATTTGAGATTTTAGATAGAGAAAGTAGTTATATGAGGTTCTGTGAATCTTTTTGTTATATGAGCTTCTGTGAAACATGGGTACGCTCACTTCTCAGTTCCATGAAACATTAAACTCCAAGTCTAATCAGATTCACTAAGATACGATAGCTAATATGCTAAAGATCCAGACTTTATCATCTATAAACCTTCATTCCAGTAAAAACCCAATACAAAAAAACCATGATAACACATCAGAATCTTTAAGTTTCAATACCTCAGGATGATACTGCAATCCAAAATCTTCTTCTTCCGATTCTCCAAAATAGCAACAGCTCCTTGCACACTCTGAACCATAACTTCAAACTCTTCAGGAAGCTTAACCGCTTCATCTCCATGACTTTGTTTACTCATTAAGCAAACTTATAGTTTCAGGGCAATAACGATAATGAAACATGGAACTAAAATTCAAATCAAGATTCTAATCTATTTGCTCATATGTACTGTGTTGCTTCCCAAAGTGAAACTCTTGTTGTTTTCGCCTTAATTCATCGTATGAAACTCTAAAAACTTGTCAATATTGTTTCGTAACACGACAAACTCTTGTTGTTTTCGCCTCAGTTCTTCGTTCCACATTCCAGAAAATTGTCTAAATCATTCCTTAGCTCAACAATCTTGTGAATCTCTTCTCTACCGGTAGCAATCAAATGTAGCAGATAACAACTCTCACTCCAATACTAAACAAAAATTCCCTCCTTTGCAATTCTACAGACCAAAATATATGTCAGAAGTTACAATTGAGAGAGTTAAAATTAATAAACTGATCTATGATAACTCGTCATATATTAGCACTATTCGAAAGATTTGACATCAAATGACAGTAAATCAACCCTAACATGTGACGGCTTGGCAATTATCTTATTTGCCGCTCATTTGCGATGAGTGACAAAATTATAATGATCCTAACAACCTTATACTCTCGTTACATAATCGCTGTAAATTTACAACAGCCGATTCTCGACGCACAAATCCGTTGCTACTCTTTTGTTTTCTCGTAATATATATTGATATATGTAGTGAGTTGGGCTTTGACAATATAAGTATAGGTTTAAAACGGGGGAAACAAAAAAAATACTAGAACATTAATTATTTAGGCTGCAATATGTAATACATGTGTGCTGTATAAATATTTTTAACTTTCAATAATAACCTTGGTTTAGTTTCCATTGTTTGAATGTATTAGGTAATATTTGACCACCGTAGAATTCAATTTGTTAGTACAGAATCTGGAGCAGAAGTGTGGTCTTTTTGGGTGCTCTCAAATATTTCGTGTATTTTTGTTGAATTTTATATAAAGTTGGTTGGTGTTGTTTTTTTTAGGACTTTTCTCTTCATTGAATTATGTTGTGTGTAAGATTAGTAGCTTTCCTTGGTCACATTTATTAAACGTGTTTCCGTCTTTTTCTTCTTTTTCTTTTTCCGTGTGCAGAGTGGTTTTTAAGCTAACTTTTCGGTTTTACGTTGTATGCAAATAATTGGCTGCCTTCGGTCGCATGATCTCATAGAGTTTGTGTGATTCATTTTCAAATCCATTTAATCTATGTTGTGCCTTTATTGTGTATATATATATATATATATAGTTACGTTACTTTTTAAATAGTACTTTTTATTTTTTGTTTACTTCCTTTTATCTATGAAAAAAAGAATATGAGTTATGCTGGTTAATGTCAAAGATAGAAGTTAACGCAAATAAATTCCTTTATTCCATTTGTGTTTGCGTGTACCATTTGCATTTTTCTTTTTTTGACAAACTACTAAGATTTTCATGACTTTATTTGATGCTAATACAGTAGTGTGGGTGGTGAACTGGTGATGCAGACGACTCGAAGGCTATGGTTGGTACAGTGGCTGCTAAAGTCTACTTTTGTTGGATCTGTGGATCAAATAGTCGGAAGATGTTGACAAGACCTCTATAATTGAGGATTGGGACTAAATGGAACAAGACCTCTATATTTAAGAGATCTTTAATTTCACCGGTGAATTTGGAGCAAATGGAGACAATTTCATGTGGGTTGAATGATATATTTCAGATAGACTAGACATCTAATCTTGTTGATGTGCGGTGAGGATATTAAGTCGCTATACGTGTATACGTGATCTCGTTTGATGTTATTTTTCCGGTTTTATTTTTCAACGACAATTATTGCCTCAGCCCTGTCAGCAGAAAACGGACACCGTTCATATTGGATCTCATTATTAATTGTATTTGTAGCAAACTATCATTGTTAGCTACAGAGTTTTTCAATTTTCCGATTTTCACTAAAGCAAAATCAATCTTAGTATAGATTTAGTTTGATTCAATTCTAATATTAAACAGATTGTTCGGGCAGAAAATTAATAACATTTTCACCAAAGCAAATATATCTTATATAGTATGGATTGATGTGAACTTTATTCTCTCTTTAGAATTGGATTATGAATTTTATTCTCTCTTGCATTATATGGATACTAGCATTATGTTAATTCTATATGTTAGGATCTATAAGATATATCATAATGTCAGAACCAATAATTCTAGTGAGATAAATAGCTTATAATATTCGCTTTAAATTCCTTATCTCATTATCCAAAGAGATCATGGGAAACTTGAGTAAAGAAAGAGGGCACCGTTTAGGAGTGTAGGTGAAGAACGTGGTGGACACGAGGATGATCTTATTTTCAAATAGAGAATAGGAAAGGAGGAAAAACAGCTATAGGAGATGTTGATTTTTTTGTCTTTTAGCGGGTGACGACCAAGAGATTTTGTAAGGTCGTTGAGGAGTTATTTTATTTTCTTCAAATTATAATGGATTTCTTCTGAATAACTCTGGTTTTAATGCAAGATTTTTATGGAGATTTCATCGAAAACATGTTTAAGGGTTTGGATTTACATGATTCATAATATGTTTTTATAAATTTATCCTAAAACTAAAAAAATTTGTATGGTATTCTAACTTTTTTTAGTATTGAGAATTTGGTTATAGTCTTACTATTACAAGAAAGTTATATTAGAATTAGGAACACTTATGGTTTTAAGTTATTTTAATCTGATATAAACTGTAGAAAAGAAAACAATTGTTTGTAGAGTGGCAGAATTTTGCGTTTACGAAATAATATTATTCTCTTAACCAAAATTAAAGACAAGTTGAAGTTCTATTTTATTTAAATAAAGAAGTTTTCGGAATAAATTCTATACATGAGTGTCAAAAATAAATTTCCATCTTGATTCAAATGTTTATTTGGTTATCGCTTATTCATAATTGGAGGAAATTCGATTTTTTGATTGTCCATATCTTCGACATTATATATATATATATATATATATATCTCATACGTATTTTATATTGTAACTGCAAAGTTTGCGTTCTAAGTTTTTTATGCAGAGTGGGAAAGGGAGATGATTGGAGATAAATTAGAAACAAGAGATATATATATATTGTGGATCAACTACTGTAATTCGTCAAAACCCGATGATAAAATGAAACCCGTGAAATCTAAGGCGTTCGCATGGATCGATGTATGAACGAACAAATATTTTCTAGATATTCCAAACTATTTTTGTACAAGCATATTTTCATCTTGGTTATATTTCGTAGTCGGATTTTGACATCCGCAAAATACATCTCTTATTCTTCGAATTATCTTGAATATTAAAGGATTTTTAAAAGTATGGTAAATATGTATAGAGATAAATTTTAACAATTGTCAACAAAGTTAACGTATACCAGTATATAAACTGACATTTTAGATTTTTTTCTTAATTATTATTCCTTAAACTTTCAATATAGATAGCGTGGAATAGTACCTGATATGTATAGTTAGTTGAAATAGTTGACAAAAAAGAAAAATCTCCATTTGTTGTTCGAGAAAGAAGCCTTCATATGAGTAAAAAAGAATGCCTCCAGGTTTGACCCGTTTTGCCTATAAAAGGATTCTTTAAGATATGGACCTTACTCATCTTCTCCGTTAAACCCAATCATATAGTTTTCTTTTTCCTTGTAAAAGATGAAGTTCTCTTCTTCTTCTTCTACTTCGTTCACTTGGACAACCTTAATCACATTGGGATGTCTTATGCTTCATGCGTCTTTGTCCGATGCTCAACTTACCCCTACATTCTACGACAATTCATGTCCTAATGTCACTAACATCGTACGCGATACCATAGTCAACGAGTTAAGGTCAGACCCTCGTATCGCCGCGAGCATCCTTCGTCTTCACTTCCACGACTGCTTTGTTAATGTAAGATATTACTTTTCATATATCTATAGCGTTACGAATTATTGTGGTTCATCTTTTATATATTAAGAATCAGTGTAAAAGGTAGAAAAAAGGTTGCAATTGTTTTAGTTAGTACTTTTTTTTGCTCTAAAGACTAAATCACGTGGTTAGATGTCATATGTTTGCTTTTTTCTATTGATACTTAACTCTCGTAGACAATGATGTTACTGGTCAGTTATTAATTTCTTACAAAATGATGATGCCAAAACATTTATGAAATCGGGTTCACGAAGATGAATTATCCGTGTTACAGTATTTAGGAAGAGCATGGTGGGGTACTATATTAAAAATATTTTTTCAAATCAATCAAAAATCCTCTAAAAATAATTGCATGTCACCATATCAATCAAAAATAATTGCATCCTAAACCCGGAAAAAAACACTAAAAAAAAATTAGAAAAAATAAATATTTATATAGAAAAATAGCGTTAAGAATTTTAGGTATCGAGAATAAATATAATATGAATTACATTAGTTTACTAGATGATAAATGCGTGGGAAAACAAAACTAAAATTTAGTTTTGCAAAAAAAATGTTTAAAATAATTATAAAATAAATATTTGATTCGAATGGAAAACTTTTATTTAATATACATAAGTAGATTGGAAAAATATTTTTATGATTTATAATTTATATTATTCGAATCAATTTATCATTTAATTTTAATTAATTGACATATTTTAATGTGATTATATAAATAGTTCGGTACAAATATTTTTGTTGAAAACATGTTTTATTTTTCTATTGAGTTAAAATGGATTTAGGCGTTTTCTCTCTCATCACTTGGTCTTCATGATATTGATATATAGATGTATAATCTTCACTGATTACTTGCTTCAGAGAAACAAATGGTTTTAATGGATGACAAAAAATTGTTTTAATGTTAAATTGTTACATTTGGTAAAGATTTAGCTATGGATGTGATACATTGACTAATAATTTGTTAAATAATATTTTGGACTTCTGAAAGGGTTGTGACGCATCGATCTTGTTGGACAACACGACATCATTTCGAACAGAGAAAGATGCGTTTGGAAACGCAAATTCAGCTCGGGGATTTCCCGTGATTGATAGAATGAAAGCCGCAGTGGAGAGGGCATGCCCAAGGACCGTTTCATGCGCAGATATGCTCACCATTGCAGCTCAACAATCTGTCACTCTGGTATGCTCCATTGTTCCATCTTCTTTTATTTATTAAAAACATTTTTTTCAGTTTTAATATGTCAAGTAGTCACTTTACATATATCAAACACGAGAGCCTAAATTTGAAAAAAAAAAGTGGGATATATCTTAGTTGTTTGAGAACATCACGCGCGATCTATATCATTAAGAAAGTTTTAATACGACAAGTATTCAAACTTAATCGAAAAATATTCAAAACGCGTGGTCCCGTTAAGAAGGCTCGATAAGTTTTAATATCATTTACAAAATTAGGTCTCATCATCACTAGGATTTACCTGGTTACGCAAGACTACCTTTTTAGTTAATCAAACAGAATAATTTTCTTTCTTTTCCAAGAAATAGAGTAGATTAAAAAAAACTTTCTTTTAAGTATATAATCAATCAATTAATAATACATGTTTGTCCTCTTCTCTTTACATGTTAAAACTTCCAAGTGATAAAAATAATCTCAAAAGAATTAATTATTTTGAATATAATGGTAATTATACTATAGGCAGGAGGTCCTTCTTGGAGGGTTCCTTTGGGGAGAAGAGACAGCTTACAAGCATTTCTAGATCTCGCTAATGCAAATCTGCCAGGTCCAAACTTCACACTTCCCCAACTTAAGGCCAGCTTTAAAAAAGTTGGCCTCGATCGTCCTTCTGATCTTGTTGCTCTCTCCGGTAATTAACAAAAGGAAATTAAACACCATTATTTATAATTGTAATTAGCGAGTTACATTTATTAGTTGTTGATCTAATTCTGGTCTTTCTTTTGTTAGGGGGTCACACATTTGGTAAAAATCAATGTCGATTTATTATGGACAGATTATACAACTTCGGCAGTACCGGTTTACCTGACCCTACCCTCAATACTACTTACCTCCAAACCCTTCGTGGACTATGTCCCCTTAATGGCAATCAAAGTGCCTTGGTGGATTTTGATCTGCGTACGCCTACGGTTTTCGACAACAAATACTATGTGAATCTCAAAGAGCAAAAAGGTCTTATCCGGAGCGACCAAGAGTTGTTCTCTAGCCCCAATGCCACCGACACAATCCCCTTGGTGAGATCATATGCTGATGGCACACAAACATTCTTCAATGCTTTTGTGGAGGCGATGAATAGAATGGGAAACATTACACCTACTACGGGAACTCAAGGAGAAATAAGGTTGAATTGTAGGGTGGTGAACTCCAACTCTCTGCTCCATGATGTGGTGGAGATCGTTGACTTTGTTAGCTCTATGTGAGAATTGTTTACTCATTATGTGGCTACAAGAATACATATTAATGAATAAAACTCTCAAGATTTTACTTTGAGAATATATATTTTAAATCTCTCTTTTTCTAGGTTTTCTAAAACATATATCACTAGATGTTCTCTCGTGAATGTTTTCATCGCATTAAATCGTTTAAAAATATATATATATATAGATACACATATCACTAAAAATTAGATTATTTATGGGATTCGCCATATACTGAAGCTCGACATCAACGTTACGACAAAATATGTAAACCTCTCTATTCTTTGTTTTCTCTATTTTCTCTACAAGCCACTATCCTGGCATCTATGATGCCTAAAAGGCTAAAACCGGTGAACCATAAACAGAGATGGAGAGGGCCAGCTATCATATGATTGAGGCTGTAGCCAGAGGTCGAGTTGCAGCGACTTGAGAATATTCTGCTAAGTCCTCGAGTAGAAAGAGAGAGAGATAATAGTTGAGGCAAGGTTAAAACTGTAAATGAATCTTATAAAATATCTGGTTTTCAGTATACTGTAGATGAACATGTTAGTATAGAAAATGTGAGAAAGTTTGAGGTTATTTACTATGAATACCCCAAAGAAAAAGCGTCCAAGTTAGACGGGTTTTGTCTATAAAAGGATTCTTTAAGATATGGACACTCCTCATCTTCTCGGGTAAACACAATCAAACTTTTTTTTTTTTGTTTTTTCCTTTCAAAAAATGTTTTTCTCGCCATATTCTACCTCGTTCACTTGGACAACCTTAATCACATTGGGATGTCTTATGCTTCATGCGTCTTTGTCCGGTGCTCAACTTACCCCTACCTTCTACGATAGTTCATGTCCTAATGTCTCTAACATCGTACGAGATACCATTGTCAATGAGTTAAGATCGGACCCTCGTATCGCTGCGAGCATCCTTCGCCTTCACTTCCACGACTGCTTTGTTAATGTAAGATATTACTTTTCATATTTCTATTAGCGTTAGGAATTATTGTGTGTTTTATGTAACTAATAACTGATTTCTTCATGCTTATTTATTCATATTACTAAATTACATCTATCATTTGATGATATTAACAATTTTAAATGTGATTATATATAATCATTTCGATAATATAATATTTCAATTTGTTGCAAATATTTTATCTTTATTGTGTAAAAAATGATTTCTTTATGGATGACAAAAAAAATCAATGTTACATTGTTACCGGTGGTAATAAAAAATTCAACTATATATCGAAGTAGTACACTGACTAATAATTTGGAAAATGATATTTTGGACTTTTGAAAGGGTTGTGACGCATCGATCTTGTTAGACAACACGACATCATTTAGAACAGAGAAAGATGCGGGTGGAAACGCAAATTCAGCTCGGGGATTTCCTGTGATCGATAGAATGAAAGCAGCGGTGGAGAGGGCATGCCCAAGAACCGTTTCATGCGCAGATATGCTAACCATCGCAGCTCAACAATCTGTCAATTTGGTATGCTCCACTGATTCATTCTTTTATTCATTACAAACATTGTTTACATTAATAATATATCAAATAGTCACTTAACATATTAAACACGACAACATAACTTTGAAAATAAGATATTTTTTAGTTGTTTGAGAAGGTCGCACTCAATATTTAGTATCAACTTTCCAACCATGCATATGACAAGTATTTCAAAATTAATCGGGAAAATTGACATGTTTACTATTCAAAAACGCGTGGTCCCGTAAAGAAAATTTGACATGTTTACTATTATTAAATTAATTAGATCTTATTACACTAATATAATTGGCAAGACTACGTTTTGAGTTAACCAAAAAGAAAAACTTTCATATTTTTCAAGAAATATTGGAGATTAAAAAACCTTCACTTTGAGTATATCATCGATGAATATATATTAAATGTTCTTCTCTTTACGCATTGAAACTTCTGAATAATATTATAGGCAGGAGGTCCTTCTTGGAGAGTTCCTTTGGGGAGAAGAGACAGCTTACAAGCATTTCTGGAACTCGCTAATGCAAATCTTCCAGCTCCATCCTTCACACTTCCAGAACTTAAGGCCAAATTTAAAAATGTTGGCCTCGATCGTCCTTCTGATCTCGTTGCTCTCTCCGGTAATTATTGATATAATTGTAATTAGCGACTTACGTTTATTGTTGATCTAATTATGGTCTTTCTTTTGTTAGGGGGTCACACTTTTGGTAAAAATCAGTGTCGATTTATTATGGACAGATTATACAACTTCAACAGCACTGGTTTACCAGACCCTACCCTCAACACTACTTACCTACAAACTCTTCGTGGATTGTGTCCCCGTAATGGTAATCTAAGTGCCTTGGTGGATTTTGATTTGCGAACGCCCACGATTTTCGACAACAAATACTATGTGAATCTTGGTGAGCATAAAGGTCTTATCCAGAGTGATCAAGAGTTGTTCTCTAGCCCCAATGCCACAGACACAATCCCTTTGGTGAGATCATATGCTAATAGCACACAAACCTTCTTCAATGCATTTGTGGAGGCGATGAATAGGATGGGAAATATTACACCTCTTACAGGAACTCAAGGACAAATCAGGCTGAATTGTAGAGTGGTGAACTCCAACTCTCTACTCCATGATGTGGTGGAGATCGTTGACTTTGTTAGCTCTATGTAAGAATAGTTGACTAAATTTGTGGCTACCAGAATATATGTTAAGACAATAAAACGCTCTCATATGATACTTGAGCAGGAAAAGATCTCTATCAGTGTTGAATAATCTCAGTAGCTTTCTGTTTTTCTGTTTATTTCAGTCTTTGAAGGTGTTTCTTTAGTCGGTCTAAACTTTGTTTTGGATATATTATCCTAATAAAGATGATAAAAAGTAATATGCTACTGAGAATTATATATATTAAAAAGTAAGATTTCACTATCTCTTTATTGGTTTCCTTAACAATTCATTTTTAAAAAAACAATTAATAATGTTTGTCTCCAATTAAACCACAAATGCAACACATTTAATCATATACATTAATCCACACTTTAATATCAAATTGTAACCAAAATTATATAAATTGTGAATTAACTATTTTTTCCAATCAATGTCATTTAAACACACTATAAATTATAATTATAACTCTCATAATTTAATTATTTTTATAATTTAACTTCTATCACTTTTCATCCTATAAATAATCATTCTTAGATCCTCTTCCACCATATCTCAAATCCTAAATATTTTCTTTGATTTATTTTTTATGTTCTTGCATGAGTTTAAAAATCAATGGAGACACCATTGTAAGAGTTTGATTATATAATTTGTTTTCAAAAACTATATGGTATATATCTTACATCGTTTTCAATTTCAATTTATTCTAACGCGTTACTAGAATATACTTATTTTCTCTTTAATTTTCATATTTTTAATTTAAAATTACATCTGTATAATGGTCGAAACTAATATTTTTGAATCTGCATCGATAAATCAATTTTGTTATAGCCATCAAAATTTTATTGCACAACAAGGAAACAAAGTTGAAAGAATTCATCTCCATTTTTTTTATAACTGAGGCTCAAAATAGTGACATCCTCACAGAGACAAGACCATTGTTTTTTCTCCTTTAGATAATTTTCCTCCGAACCTCGACCTGGTTATCAGAAGAACCTCTTTCGCTAAAGTATAGTTTGGCATCTCCATTTTTTACTTTGGATGTTTGATTATTTTCCTACATATTCATGTATATTTATTTATTTTAAGGAAATATGCAATATTTTAATTTTTGTAATAACTATCAAATAAATTTTCTTTAAATCTTTCTTATCTAAAAGAAATTTTGGAATACATTTTTTAGATATACTCATCATAACATTTAGTTTTTGTGATCCAACATATAATTATATATTACATTAAAAATAAGAAGAACTATAAGCAAAATATAAGAAAAAAAATAAGCAAAACATAAGAAAAAAGTAAGCAAAACATAATTTAAAAAAGTGATAAAAGAAAATTTTAGGTCAAATAATGAAAAAAAAAATAGAATGAACAAAAAAACTGTCATCACTTCTTATCAATGTCATCACTTGTACTATTGTTACTTAGATTCTTTGAAAGTGATGACATTGATAAGTAGTCCATTAATCGATTCTTAATGTATATAATAAATCGTAATCGCATCACGATACAGTCTCTAACATATGCGGGTGTATGTATGTAAATATTATTTGACAACGAAAGACTAAAATATATAGACTCGCACTATCTGTTTCGGAGAATATTATAGGCTATATAAGATAGATAATTTCCAACTCAACGGGTTCACTGTTTGGTTTGGATTTAGTTGACCCATGAATTTGGACCCACTTTGACACCCCTACATTTGATATATAATTAGCAAGTTTGTTATTGATCTTACGGTGTATATTTTGTTAGGGGCCCACACATTTGGAAAAAATCAGTGCCGGTTTATTATGGACAGACTATACACCTTCAACAACACCGGTTTACCCGACCCTGCTCTCAACACGACTTACCTCCTAACTCTTTGTGGACTGTGTCCCAGTAATGGTAATCTAAGTGCCTTGTGGATTTTAATCTGCGCACGCCCACGATTTTCGTCAACAAATACTATGTGAACCTCGGTGAGTGAAAAGGTCTTATCGAGAGCGATCAAGAGTTGTTATTTATCCTCAATGCCACACAATCCCTTTGGTGAGATCATATGCTAATAGCACAAACATTTTTCAATGCGTTTGTGGAGGTGATGAATAGGATGGGAAACATTACACCTCTTACAGTATCTCACGGACAAATCCGGTCGAATTTTCGGGTGGTGAACTCCAACTCTCTACTCGATGATATGGTTGAAATCGCCGACTTTGTATGTGAGAATAGTTTACTCAAATATATATATATATATATATATATATATATATATATATATATATGTGTCTACAAGAATACATATCGATGAATAAAACTCTCAAGATGTTACTTGAGAATATTTATTTTAAATCTCTCTTTTTCTAGATTTTTTTTTTAAAACATATCACTAGATGTTCTGTCATGTTGTTAGCCTTTTAGTTTCATTCTCACACATAAATAAGATACAATTTATTAGCCTTTTAGTTTTAAACATAAATTCGGTTGAAAGCAACAATAGTAAGTCTTCCCAAAGGTTTTTTTCGTTGAAAGGAATCAAAATCTGATCAGAATTAAGGCTATAACCGAAGGATGATGATAATGATGACGACGATGAGCACCACGCGGGAAGACGTCTACAGGGTATCGTACGTTTCTTCTTTCTCAAGCAAGCACACAAAACATTAAAATATGAAATAAAAACACCATGAATCAAAGTAGAGAATTTGGGAAAGATCACCAGTTGAAACTAATTGCCTCAAAGTGAAGATTTTTAGCCAAACCAGAGGCACAGATCCTTGCCACCTCATGCCTCATCTTTCTTGGTCCACACACCATTACTCCCACGTCTTCTGAACCTTCTGCTTCAAATAGTATCTCTGCGAAAACGGTATCGATTTTGGTCAAATTTTACTATTTAGTTTTTTTTTCATGCATGTGATAGTAGATGTCTAGATGACGTACTCTTTAGATTAGGTTTATTGCCGAAGTGAACATTAGTGGCTTGTACTATAGACTGATATGGGACGCTCTCCAGTTCTCTCAACGTGCTGCCACCAAACCACGAGGATGGAGAAGATGTAAGCGTATCAAAGTCTACGACACTCTGTATCTGCTTATTCGAATCATGATCTCCCTCGTTGTTTTGTTTCTTGCGCCATAAGAAAACCGCGCTGGAAGCAATGAAAATGCAGACACATCCAAGAAACATGTCCCAAAGTGATCTATAAGTGAAGTTGTAGATTTTTCCTGTGTTACGGTCAACAGGGTAAATGTAATAGCGCGTGACAATCGCTGTGAGGATTAGAAACATAGCAAATGATGATAAGATCACAACGCCAAGCCATAGGAAGTTGTTGGCTCCAAGAACAGGCGAGATCGGTGAGTCTTGACTGTTTGGTTTGAACCATTTCGTCTTCAAATGATTGCCATCATCAGATATTGTTGTTTTTGACTGCTCGTTATCCCTTGTTATGTAGGCTTCGATTCGAAGTTTCAACTTAGAAATGTCTGAGACTGAGATGCCTGAGGGAGGGAAAATTAGGTCTAAAAGGGAAAGATCTTGGTAATGTTTGAAGGAGCAAACAAGAAGAAGATCTGGTAGCTTCGTGCTCGGGTTTTGACTCTGAAAAATTATTTCTCTGATGACTGAAATGAAAGGCGCGATTCCGCTTCCGCCACTCACTAGTATCAGAGAGTCATGTTTCAAGAAATCGAAGGAGGTAGGGCCATAAGGTCCTTCAGTCGAGACTTCGACAGAATCGGCAGAATTAAGAAGAAGAGATGTGGTTGTAGACCTTTTGAGTCCAAGTTCCTTGTCTGCTGATGACAACGCTTAGTTTGTCTTCCTCTAAATTGCTGCTTGAGGTTATTGAAAAGGGATGCCATTGGAGCTTGGAAATGCTTGGCACATGTATAAATAGTATACTTGTTGGGTTATAATCAAGCCCTGCAATGTCCACCATGATCACAATTGGTTACATTTATTCAAGATTTAAATGTAAAAAAAAAATGAATAACAAAAATGTTTGTGGATGGAAGTACGTGGACTACACCTAAAGTTAGGGGTGTCAAAATGAGCTAGCTCTATAAACTTCTCATCATTATGTAGAGTATTTCATGAGTTTACTCGGTTTTCCTTGAACTCATCCAAACAAAATATATCATTTTAGAAAGTTTCATCCTAAAAATACAGCTCATGAACTAATAATTCATTTTGACATCCTTTGGGTTAGAGACTTAAAAAAGAGGGCAGTGGTTTTTAGTGAACTAATATATATATATATATATATATATATATATATATATATATATATATATATATATATGTAAAATATTATACTATGCCTTAAGAAATTAATTTTTATAATTTCAAAAAATAAATAGCATATATATTTTGGGAAGATTCATGAACTGAGACGGAGTAATCCACTTTAACGAGTTTATAAACTAATGGAAAACTTTCAGCCGGAAGGAAATAATCGATTTTATGTAAGGTAGTTTACCATTTATTGTCACTTAATTTTATGAAGAATCACATGAATCTTCACAAGTTAAACCGATGAAAGAACAAGAGGCCAAAAAGTATGCTTACAAAAAAAAGGTATGAAAATAATAGAGGATACGTGACAAACCCGGAATTTTGGAGAAAGTGAGTTCGAGGTTATCAGAAGGTAAGAGCCGAGCACAGACAAGCCTTGACCGCTTCGTTGACTGTAGGAATCTCAAGTAGCGATCTATGAAGAAGAGAAAGATGTTGGGCAAGATCATGCAGAACCACGAGTCTCCTACGTGGAACACGTAGAAGATTATGTACAGACCATAAAGATGGTGAGTGTAGAAGAAAATTTCAAACTTCTTTCGCCTGAAGTAAGGTATGCTCGTCACCCAAATCGCTATTCCGATAGCCATTGCTATCGTTCCGGCTAAATTCGGCACATAAGTCTTATTCCATTCGAACGTCTTCCCGTACATATAGATTAAAAAAACATATATAAGAGCTTGTCTATAATTGCACGAGAAGAAACAAAGATAGATATGTTAGACAAAGATCATAAATTCTAAACCCTAAACCCTATCTTGAACATTATCTAGAATTATTCCGATACAAAGAAGATATATATATATATATATATATAAAAGAAAATGGTTAGATGTAACGGACCTCGATCAACCTACCGACCATGGCCCAGTAGATAAGGAAAACAATGGTGTGAAGGAGGAAGAGGAAGTTGGAGATATGTCCGAGCCAAATGTGATATTTGATGCTTGACTCCGAGGTCAACCCAACAAGTGGCAGAATCGTAGAGGCTCGTGTGACTGGGAAGAACAAAAAGGCCCAACAGATGTGTCCCACATACCCTATTCTCAACCCAAAAGCTCTAAACTTCGCCTGCCATCTGCAACATTTAATCTCAATTTGTTATCCATTTGGTTTTGTCCTTGACATTTGTATGTGGAAATGAATAAATTTACATTTTAGCGTTGTCGTGATTGTGAAGTTGGACGTTGTAGCTAATGTAGAGGTAATTGGCGAGTGCCCAAGTCAAAAGAGCCACAAACAGAATAGAAAATGTCAAGTCCGTTGCGGTTACTATCCCTAATGGGTTCATCACCATCATGACCCGTCCCATCCCTCCTTTTACCTTCCATTTACTGCAAAATATGAAATTACATGCATACACACATATCATTGCATATTACGTAACTTCCATTTATGTAGCATATAAGTTTTTGAAAAGTTCTCGAATCGGTAATGGGTATTATTCATCTATTATTTTCTGGTAATTGAGTTTCTTGTACAGAAAAACAAATTAATATTTTGGTTCATAATCTCGTCAATGTAAATTTTATCGTAGTCAACTGCGAATATATAGTGACTTGAGAGTTAATTAATGATCTAGATCAAACAGACAAAATCACTAGATTACAACCAAGTGGTTTATATATAGCACTCTCACCTCCCAGAACGTTGAATATTAGTTTCTTTCTTCTGAAAATGCAAATAGACACAACTCAGAACCGCAATGAACATCATTGGAATTGTAAGGAGTACAAGATTCGTGCCTACAAATACATGAAATCATAAATATAAACGAAATTCGTGAAAATTTCAAGAGAATAAATTCAAGAAAACAAAAGAAAGAGGATATATAAATATTAACATCAACCAACCTTGAGGGCCAAAGTAAGTAGTGTTGAAATATTTAGCAAGTTTCGGAGTCCAATTGTATTTGTAAACCTTAGTCGAAATCATTATCCAGATAAAGAGCCATCCAGCAAATACAATCAAAAGTATCATCTTCAGCATATTCCTTATATTTCCCATGATTTCGTAAAATTGTGTATGTATATGCGTATGTATTAACGGGTGATTGTGTTTGAGTGTGGTCTTTTAGGTATTTTTGTGGAGAAATAGTGAACTTCTTGATTTGGTCTTTATAGAGGGTTGTGTGTGGTCGTTTAATTTAAATATGTATATATGCAAGATAATTGCAAGATAATTGCATCATAATAGATAGAAAGTTGAGAAATTCTAACGAGAAAAAAAAAGAGGCATGATTCATGCACGCACAAAATTTTGGTAATTTGGTAATTTTTCTTTTCCTGTTGTAGCCGAATAAATCCTAAATCGAAACCAAGAGTATTCTCTGAAACCTCGAACCTGAAATCTTTTTTTTTTAATCTTTTTTTTGTCACCAAAGAGAAAGCCAACAACAGCAAAGGTCCGTATTTGATGGGATTCAAACTCTGATCTAGATCCATAAGTGAATCATTCACCATTCAAGCCCCGAAGCAATAGTCTTTGGTTTAAAATATTTATAACTTTTATCATATCAACTATATTATTTTCAACAATATAATGTATGCAGTTTACCAAACAAGAACATAATATATGCGGATTTGAATATGATGAAAAAACGACAAAATTAATACAAACCAGCTACATGTTTTTGTCAATTTTGGTAAATCTTTGATCCCAACAATTTTTCTTAATAGTTTATTATTATAGAGCTGTAATATGGACAATCCACAATAGATGGCAAAAAATTAAATCTGCATGCAATACATATGATATGACCAAAGGATAGCTCGATTTGAACATTCTAAAACCAAACTATAGAGATACTAATACATTGGTCAGATTTAGAGGCATATGTTGTACGGAACAAAACTTTTGTGAGCATAACTAACCCAAGTGTGTTCATCACATTTTACAGTTGTACGTTAAGAACGCACTACGTACCGTAGTACCATTTCATGGCTATAGAATTTAGTACGTCTAAAAATTTGCCGATGTCGTACTCTTAATAGTACTAAAGTTATAATTTTATAATGTTGCTGGATTTTCCCGATTAAGAAATATATCAACTATGCACCTTCAGACCTATTTCCGCACACGATTCCCAACTCCTAGCAAACACTCCATCAAGATTCTTAAATTAAATGACGTCGTGATAAAAAGATTCACGTTCCGAATCTATTCTTTAACTTGGAGACAATGTAATCAAACTATATATAAATTAAAGACAGTAATTTATTCTCTCTTTTTTTTTTGGTCAACAGTAAATTATTCTCTTAAATCTTAGACTTTTCCCCTTGTTTTTAGTATTTTTTTTGGCAAGGCAAAGTCTCATACAATTTCCAAATCGATTTCAGAATTTAGGTTATAACTTTTTATTTTAGTTTTTTTAAAGACATTAGGTCAGAGATTTAGTAAAACTCCGTTTAGATGGGTAGTAAATTTGGTTTACGTTTACGTCTGTCAAAATGCGGACGTGAGGTCATAAATTTGTTACTTTTTAAGTATATGGGGTTTATTGATTGATGGGCTTTATTTTTTTTTCCTACAACGAATCGTTCTCCTCTTTTACTTTTATTAATAGTAAGAAACAATCTGAACCACAGCAATTGGTTACAATTTTTCAAAAGTGAGTAGATATCTCTATTTAATCGAGATGGTAGAGTTGACCTTTGATGTGCATTTAGACATGGAAGTACAGTTGACTTTTCGAATCCGGTACCAAAGTACTGTAGTGTTGATTTTATAAATTGAACGATCGGCACAGTAGTACGAGATAAAGTACAAATGTACAACCAAATCAACTCACTTTTATAATAGATGAATCTCTCTTTTTATAGGAATAGTTATCTATATCTACGCATATTATATTTAATGGATTCATAACACCATATTTTTAAATAATATTTAAAAAGAGCTTTTTCTCTCAGGCACAGTTTAAAAATATCTACTAATTCGTTTCTCCTATCGCATACCGAGATGCCGTGGTCATTCCCCTCCACTAGATCGAAGTTTAGGTTGTCGCCGACGACTGGGTCTCTTAGACTAGCGAGATCTGATCCCCGCGGCTGTGGACTCTGTTAGCGATTAGGGTTTTCTTTTAGTTGATTTGGGTCCGGTTTTTAAACCGGCATTTTGTACTCTGTTCAATTCTGTAATTCTTAACCTTTTCTCGGTTTAGATAGTTTATATATATATATATTTTTTATTCCCGGTTTAGATGGTTTATATATATATATATATCTATATCTATATTTACATATATATATATATATATAGATATCTACTAAATAAAAATGAATATAATAAAAACCAATCATAAGTCTAGTTCCAGTTATAATAAAATAAAACCTTTAGCAAATAATTTATCAGCTCAATCAAATATTATGACCCAAGAATTTATATCGTTTGAAAATCGGCTTAAAACTACACAAATTTTTAAAACTCGGTTTATAACTTTTGCCCCATTAAAACTAGATCGCTCTTGTAAACAGAATTCATTTTTTTTAGTAGTGTAAAAGTTTTAGACCAGGTTTCAGTAGTACGCAGGTGTGGTGTTAGGATGACTAAGTGACTAACACAAATTTGTAGCCAAAGAAAGAGATCAAAAGTTTTAAGTAATTACGAGTCCATCAGGTATATATATAGTGCGTGTAGTTACAAGTTGTTATCCATTGTTTTCAGAGATTTTTAGTTAAGTATGATGAAGGCAGCTCGATCGAAAGCGAACGCGGTTGTAAAACAAACCATGGACTTACGGGCTAGGAATCCTTTTACTTTCTTGTCAGGCAAGGCAATAGGTAACTTTTTCTTTTTACCTACAATAAAAGAGAACACAGAGAAGGAGATTGAAGTCCACGAAATGGTCTTCAAGCTACTCGATGTATTGATCAAAGAAGATTCAGATCAGGTGGGTGAGAGGCTCATAAATAAGTGCGATGTTGAGTTCGTTGTATGAGATGTGTCCTGAGACAGAGACATATGTTGTGACTAGCAGGTCTAGAATGCATTTTTACGGAGCGAATTTCGGTTTGGGAACTCCGGTTTTGCGGCTGATTCTAATGAACAAGACGCAGGTTGTGTTGGTGGACGCAAATGATGGTGTAGGAATTGAAGCGTGGGTTACATTACCTGAAGACGACATGTTTGCGTTCGAACATGACGAGGACTACTAGCTCGCTTTTGCATCTAGCTAACCTAACCGTGTCACGGTTATGTTTATGCAATAATGATATGGTTAAATCTCTGTTTTCTAGACAGATTTGTCGTAATAATTAACGTTAGTCCTTAATTAATACTCCTTTTGTTTCTTTAAATTGTAGCAACCTCACTAGTAATTAAAATAATTATTTTAAATAATTAATTGCAACATCATATGTAATCTCACTCTATTAGTTGATTTTTTTTTAAAATTTAATTCAAGATTTACTTTCAATTGAATTTAATTGGCATGAATAAGTTTTCAAACAAAAACTTGAGACATAAATTTAAAAACCCAAGAGAGTAGAAGGGGGATTTAGGGTTGTTAGTTGTTACCACAAGTACTAACTCTCTTGCATTGCATTTTGGGATGGTTTTTGCTTGAGACTTTTGAGTATTGTTACTCTTTGAGACAACGTTTTAAGCTGGAAAACTTTCATACGCTTCTGTCATTTTTTCCGACCAGAGCCAAAGAAATCGAATATGTCGGAATAACCCAAGGGATCAAGATAGTTCGAGTAATATCAGAATGGAGGTCCGGTTAGAGTGGATTTTGGCATGAGCAAGCATTTTCTAAAGAATGGGTTGAAACCTCAATGCTCAATTTGTGCAGAGTAACCCACAAACTTGAAACCAATTCAACAATCAAAGCGTTCAAAAATCATTTGTAAAATTGCTTGAAGCCACAGGTCTTACTCTCGGGCTAAGATCTCCAAGAACTTGTTCATGTTGTTCCATAAACACACGCATTGGCAGTTTGGTATTTGGTTCATGGAACAGTTTTCTTTGCACAGCTTCACAGAAAATTACTATAGCATCAACACTCCTTCTGACTTGTTCATTTCGGTTTCTGTTGCTACGACGGGTTTGTTGTCGGGAATAATAGTTCTCTAATTTGTCTCTCTGCGTTGTCTTCTGATGTTGCCTGCACGAGTTTTGATTGGCATGAAATGTTATAACAACATCAATTACTCTGTTTGTACAGTTTCTTAGATATCATAGATCAGAAACAAGGTTTTAGAATACCAAAGTAGAGAACCGATTTACCCTTGTCGAGAATGCAAACCGCAATGACTCGATTTTTGTTCCTGCGCAAAGCCTGAGGTCAAAACCCAGGGAATCTATCCCAATCAACTTCACTTCCTGCAAAAATAAACAAATAAATTACAGCCTGACCAGATTTTTATACACAACCGGAACCAACAGAAATTTCCTGTTGAATTCCAGTTCCTAACTAGAGCTTCTAGAGTTAAGTTGCAGCCATTTACCTCTGCTTGAATACCGTTATGTCTCCAACACAGAGATTTGAGGGCTTCAGTTAGTTTATCACCAGATTCTTCTAAACGGCTTATGATTCCAGCTGATGCATGAGCAATAGCATCAGGTTGTGCTTTTCTGACATCTTCCACCTCAACTTCAGTCTGTTCCCAAAAGTTAAAAGACACTAGTAAGCATAAGCTTGCAACAAAAGGAAGAGTCTAGATAAGAAGTGAAGCTTGAAAACTAGAACCATGAGTCTTGCCAATTATGAAACGAAGCAAGAACAAGCGTAACACAGTTTTCCAGATATGCGACAATGGTTAGATAGAAGAGAAAAATATTTAGCAAGAACATGAATAAATTTACATAGAAAAGTTGAGAAGCATTATTACAAACCTGATCCCCTTGTGCTGTAATAAGCTGAATTCTTATCATCTCCAGCTTGTAAAATGCTACCACATTTCTTGATTTTTCACCCTGCGACGAATCTATCTCAGATTCTTCACCACCTGCCTTACTAATGTCTGCGAGCTTCTCTTCTAAGTTTTCTGCATCCTTGTTTCCGTTCGTACTTGTAGAATTGCTATCAGCAAGTTTATTTTGGATATCTGAATAATCTTCCACTAAGATATGACTCAAAAGTCCCTGGATAGCAAGGCCAGCAGACGGCTGATCCATCCAGTCAACAGGATCATTTGAAGCAACCTAAATTTGACCCAAAAAAAATGCGTTAAAAGTTAACCTCAGTCATTCTCTTTTAGCCTCAGGAGTTTGAAATGATCTTGCATATCGTTTTTATAAAGAATCACAACACATTTATTTAAGAATTAGGCTAAAATTTAACCTCAGTCATTCTCTTTGCAAAAAACATAGGATGACAACTCCTCATTGTTTCCAAATTTGCCCAGTCTCCAAGCGATTCATCGGAATCAGAATCATCATCATCATCATCGTCGTCTTCATCTTCATCCTCTAGAACAGCAACCCATTCCTGAAGTCAAGAATAGGGTTCCTAGTGAAGTATGCTACGACATGGCAAAAGTATTCCTCTCATAGAATTCCTTAGTGACTTAATATAAAAAATTAAATAAAATTTGCTAAACCTCCTCATCTTCGTCTTCTCCTGTATCCTCACTGTCATCTTCTCCTTCACTTTCATCATCTTCAGTTTCAAATTCACTATCAGATAGGCCCATCAGCTCCATTTCCTTGATCATCTCCATCGTATCAAAGCCTACTATAACTTGCTGCAATGCATCCATAACATCTCAAAGGTTAGTACAGAATAAGTTAGAGAAAAAAACTACACAGAGCAGTATAGTCAGTTATAATCAAGAGAAATATATTGAAGCTAGAAGGCTGCTTACTGATGCATGCATTTGCGTTTAGATAAAAAAATAATGGTGCATTAACAAAAAAAGGTATGAACGCCACAAGATAGCTACTTTAGCTACTGTAATAGAAAAAAGAACGGATCTTTCATCCGACAAAGCTCGGATTCGAAGCACTTGGAACATTCCCCATTTGGCTATACATAAAATGTAAATAGGATATGCATGTCTTGTGCAACATACCACATAATTATTTTCAGAAGTAACGGACTGCATGACGTCCTCATCCTCCTTTACTTGAAAGTATAAATCTGAAGAGCATAAGGGTAATTCAATCTAATTCTGACGGTGTTAGGTAGATTAAATAATGACAGGAAATAAGTATGATTAATTTTTCTCTTACTTCCATTCTGATCTGTTATATAAGGTATATCCGGCCAGAGAATATTCTCATGAACTCCATCCCCAATTGAACCTGTCAGCATCAGGGTTCCTTTATTGTTCACCTGAACATGACACACTACGGGAAATGTTAGATGCACAAAACAAATCCTAGACAAAAATAAAAGACAGAAAACTGAAAATGGAGGAACATATTTCCATAAATACATATATGCAATGCAGACTTAGGTAGGCTTATACATATATGCGATGCAGACTTACATAGGCTTTGTCAAGATAAAAATGCCTTTCTCTATATAAGAGGATTCTATAGAGGACTATTGAAGCAACCCACAATAGGAGCATGCAAAACTACTAAACGCACTAACATGTCACTGCAACAACAATGCATGTAACATAAGACATTGTTCCAACAATGTTTTCACCAAAAAGACAGCTTATGCTGATTGAAAGACGCAATATAACACCTCAATGATAGTTCTAGTAGTTTCTGCAGGTGAAAGCCTGGAATCTCCGGCATTCTGTGGCAAAGAGGCTCTTATTTCTTCTGAAGGATGATACCTTGACTTGCCAGTTTGCTTTTCTGGATCTGAAGCTGAATCTACGTACTCCGCTGTGGCTTGAGTTCGATTCTTCCTTGGGAGTTTTCTTGTTAAATAGTCACCTTTGTACTTCAGAAATCCACTCCTAGTAAAGTGCATATAAGTCAATTGATTTGTTTACCACAAATATGAATGTGAGAATATAAATATATGAAGAAAGCCTAAATATTCAGAATTTGCAATATCTGAGCAAAATTTCAAAAGAATCGATCTTTGACTGGTTCCAAGGTTCTCAGACGAAATATCTAACTTAGTACTCTATATAATAAAGAAACATCCACTTCGCACTAAAATTTAATATTCAAAGTTGACAAGAAACATATTGCATTACTACCAAGTATTTATAAACTAAAGATAATTGTTGCTATTCAAAACACTAAAGATTCTAGAAACATAAACTAAAGATTCTAGTTGCTATTCAAAAAACTAGAATATAACATCTTGATGAAACCAAAATTCACACAAGAAGAAAGCATTTCATTCAAGTTTAACGGTAAGGAAAACAAGCCCAACCCGTAAAACTAATTTTCTAATTCAATGACGGAAAAAAGTCAATTTATCAGTACCCATCAATATGGTTTAGACGTTGAGGCTGGAAAACGCGGCGAGACGCATAATGAAAGCAGCTTCCTCCTTCTTCCGAGGTCGGCTTAGAACGATACTCTGCAAGTAAGACAAAGATTTCATTCACTTAGTTTCAGGAAAAAACGAAAAGAGAACATCGAAAAACATAAGTTGAGCTATTAATCAATAGAACTAAATATTGATTTAAGAAAACAAAAATCATGAACAGAGAGAGGGAAATAGAGATTACGGAGTAACGCCGTCGACGAGCAAAATCCGGTAGAGAGACGTACGGCCATAACCGACTCAATCATCGGTAAAAGTATTATCTCTAACCTTTTGCTCTCTCTCTCTCTCTCTATCTCTGAGTCTGAGCTCAGAAGCTGAAGAAGAAGGATTTGCAGATTAGGCTATCTATTTGGTGAATTTGTCCTTACCAGTGATGACGTGTCTTATTCTCATTGGTCTTATCCCAAGAAGATATTGTCTAAAAAGTGTAACTTTCACTATCATCAAAAACGCTGCGTTATCGTAATGTTACATTAATTTTCACCAATAGTCGCCACAAGAGCAAACACCAAACCGGAACACATGAAATCTATTGGTGTCTCTGATGATGATCTCACGAGAAGTTATCTGTGAGATAAGCTTTGCTGCAACATGACAATCTCCACAAATCCTAAGATTCTTCGTTATTCTTATGGCATTATTACTCTCTTCTTCTTTTTTGTTCATCAGAGCAAACACAATGGCTAATTTCTCACTGTGAACAGCTAAATGCGTCTCTTTATCTTCTTCTTCTACATCGTGAAGTGCTGATTCTGAATCAGGAACATAACCTAACTCTTTCATTTTCTTTACTAGAACATTCAGCTCTCTGTATATCTCATTGAATCGCGGGTGTGACCTGTCACCTACTAAGAATGTATGAATTTTACCATCGACCTCAACATTGCTTGCTCCAGGATTTTTCTTTATCCCTTTGCTCTTCATTATATGTCTGATGTTTGTCACTTCTTCCCATCTTCCAGCCTTTGCGTATATGTTAGAAAGCAATACGTAGTAACCCGATTGCTCGGGTGCTAACTGGAAAAGTTTATCAGCTGCTAGTAGACCGATGTCTGTATCAGAATGCACCCTGCAAGCTCCTAATAGCGCTCCCCAAACTCTCTCGTTTGGTTCCATTGACATTTCTTGTATGAATTTGTGAGCTTCTTTCACTTTCCCGGCTCGGCCAAGAAGATCCACCATACAAGCCAAATGCTCTAACCTAGGAGTGATCTTGTAATGATCTGTCATGAGTTTGAAATAACTCCTACCTTCTTCTAGTAACCCCGCATGGCTACAAGCAGCGAGCGTTGTCACAAACGCAATTGAATCAGGGACAAGACCCGAATCTTGCATTTTCGAAAACAATGCCACAGCGTCACAGCCTCTTCCGCTGAATCCATAAGCTGAAATCATAGCTGTCCAAGACACAACATCACGTGATTTCATGTTCTCAAACACATCTCTCGCTCTGTCTAAACATCCGCATTTCGCATACATATCGATCAGTGCGTTCTCTAACAACTGATTCGGTATCAGCTTCTTTCTCTCAACGTATCCATGGATTTTCTTACCAAGAGACAGAGCAGATGTATCTCCACAAGCAGGTAATACACTTGTGATTGAAACTGCATCAGGTTCGAACCCCTCAGCCTCCATTTGGGAATACAACTCCACGGCTTCAACAGGCATCGCGTTTTTCATATACACACCGATCATCACATTCCACGAAACCAAACTCTTTTTCCCCATTTTCAAAAACATATCTTTAACATATTTAACGTTTTCAGTTGTTGTGTTGCTCACTGCTGGTAACAGACTAGCCATTGTGCCAGCATCATGGCTTATCTTCACAGATTCCATTTCCCTACAAACTTCCAAAGCATCATCAAATCTCTGATTTTGCGCATACCCAGCAACTAACGAGTTCCAAGAGACCACATCTCTTCTTGACATCTCATCAAGTACAAGCCGTGCTTCAGCTAAAAACCCACACTTTCCATACATAGAAACTAAACCATTCCCAACAAACAAAGTCGAAGAGAGCCCAACTCTTGTAGCGGACCCATGAATCTTCTTGCCAATGACAATATTCCCAGAGCAAGAACACGCCTTTAGAACACATGGGAAAGTGTAATGATCAGGTCTAACATTACAGCCACACATCGTCCCAAACACTTGAATACCTTCACGATAAAACCCATTATTCACATAGCTTCTGATCATAACATTAATGATAATTACGTTTCTCTCAGGAATTTCCTCGAACACCTTGCGTGCTGATGCAACATCTTTTAGAGATGCATAAGCTCTCATAAGTTTAACACCCAAAGACGAATTGCATCGTAAATCTTCCATCATGATTCTGGAGTGGACTGTTCTAAGTGTTTTGAGATCTGGGTAAGTATCAAGTACCTGACCAACCAAGAAAGCAGTCTCCTGTGGTGGATTCTGATCGATTTTCAGTTTGTGTACGGACGAAGTTATCTTTCGTGTTTGAAACTGTCTGAATACTGAAAAATGGAGAAGACGGAGATCGACATTGATGCGTTTCATTAGCTTTGAAATCGAACCTCATCACCATTAACGGTATATAGCGACTGGCCTGAGCAAAAAGCAACGGTAAAAATGTGTGGGTAAGCCGGTTATAGAGGTTAACCGTTAAATGTAGTTAAACCGGATCAGACCGGTCTCACATAGCCCATTGGTTTTTTATACCAAATCAGAGCAATGATCTCGGTGCAAAAGCTTGGTCAAACAATTTATCAATCACAACAAACCCAAAGATATAGCCAATTTAGATTTGATTAGATTCTCTAGCTTTTGTACGCTTTCTCAAATTCAAGAGAGGTGCGTGATCTGTGGGATTACATAAAGACATTACAAAACATATCTTACAAATCTTCCATTTAATATAAATGAGACAATTGGTCTCTTATACTTTATACTACCAATCTCACTAGTCTTACTGTTTAAGAACAGGGTTTTGAGTAGAATCTGTAATAGCCTTGAGACGTACATTGTGAAAATGGGAAAACTAGAGTGAAGAAGCTAATCCTTGGATGTTACGATCTCTGGCGTTCAATATAAACCTGTTTATATCCTAACAACATTTTAAATTTCCACGAAAATAATGATCATAATAAATGCAAATACAAACCAAACTGGAACTGAGAAGATGCAGTCACACATAGGGTGAGAAAATCAAGCCAGGGAGAGAAAGGGAAAGGGAGAGCTTCAGCCTTCAACTTGACCATCATCAACTGGATTAGGTGCCTCTTTCGTGTCTCGGAAACTTAGTGGCAGCTCTAGTAAGCTTTGGACAGTTCTGGACACCAAATTGTCTCAGGTTTGGAAGAGTAGGAGGGTTCCAGCAGATTCTCTTTAGTTCATCCATATCACTTACTTTGAGTAATTCCAGTTTTCCAAAGGGTACAATAATACCTGGATGCACATTGCTAATACTCATTCCTTTCTCCCTGTTTATTATTTCTTTGATTTTCGATGACCTTGCCACAAATAGATACTTTAGATTTTGAGCAAACAACAGCCAAGTCAAATCTTTTGGACCTTCCAAATCCACTATATAAACAGTGGAGAGGTGCTTGAAGCCTGAAGAAATGTTCATTTGTAAAAACTCTGCTCCTCTCTCTCTGCTTTCACAATCTATCTTTATCTCAGAGATTTTGGAGTTAACAATCGCAAGACGCTGAAGACCACCTAGAGCTACCGTGTTAAGTGTTACAACCGTTGCTGACATGTTCTTAAGACATAAAGCTCGAGTACGACTTGCTAATAGATCAATTCCTTGTAGATTTTTCAAAATCAAGGCATCATCTACTGTTGCTGTTAAGAGTTTCAAGTGCTCCAAGAGTTGTAGCTCTTCCATTAGTCTATCATCGACACACACACGGGAATAAAACAATTTCAACACTTGAAGATTTGGTAAGCTTGTTGATATCCCAACAATACATTGAAGTTCAAAAGTAAACTCCAGATTCAAGTTGATTAGTTTCTTCAACTCCTTCATACCAACTGGCAACCATTTTATTCCCGTGTATGATAAGTTGAGGTATTGCAAGGAACGTAAGTTAGAAATTTCTTCTGGCAGTTCAATAAGACTCTTGTTCTTCGAAAGATCCAAGACCACAAGTGCTGGCATAAACCGAAAGATTTCACCTGAAATATCCACCAACTTGTTTTTCCGAAGTAGTAGTGTCGAAAGATTGTGGCAGTAGAAACTGCAAGATATCTCTGCAATCTGATTACTCATTAAAGACACTCTTCTCACACTTTCCCAATTGATGTCCTTTGGTAAATGGCATAACTGCACACCAGACTTCACACAACTTTCCGATTCTTTCTGGTTTCCCGAGTTATAGGCTATCCAAAGAGCCATCTCGCGTATCACATCATGCAATTTCACTTTGGTTGTGAGTTCACATTCCATCAATAAATGAGTGCGAAGTAACGAACCAATGATATCATGACCTTGGTTGTTAGCTCCACAATCATTCCCATCTCCAACTATAAAACCTTCGCATATCCAATACTCTATCAACTCTTCTTTTCCTATTTCATAATCTTCCGGAAACAAAGAACAATATAGGAAGCACGTCTTGGCATTTTCATCCTTTAAACTATCATAACTGAACTTTAATATAGGAAGAATCTTTTCTGCCATACCTGGAAACTTGTGGCTAGACAAATTCAGAACATTAATCACATGAAGCCATTCTTGTACACTCTCTTTACATGACATGGCTTTGCCAATGACATTGAGTGCAAGTGGCAAACCACAACATTTCTCAGCAACTTTTCTTGCAAGTGCGGGAATATCTTGATGGCTCTTTAATGGAGTTTCTCCAACTTTCTTCTGAAACAGTTCCCAAGCTTCACCAGGTGATAAACAAACAACTTCCAACTCATCATCAACTTCCATGTCTTTACAAACTTCTTTAGAACGAGTTGTGAAAACTATTTTGGATCTGTTTTCTTGAGTTAAAGGTGGAACTCCTATCTTGTTCAAATCTACCTCGCTCCATAGATCATCTAATAACAGCACAAATCTTCTTCTGTTAAGGATATTGTATATCCGAGATGCTTTTTCCTTTTCTGTTTCTTGTTTCCATTCCTTGTCAAGACCTAGTCTTCCCAGAATTTGTTTCTGAATGCCCCCAATTTGCAAATCTTTAGAAACCACAACCCATATCACAACATCAACTTCATTCATCACTTCAAGGAATTTGTTGTTGATACGAGCTAAGAGTGTGGTTTTGCCTACTCCCCCCATACCATAAAGACCCAAAGTTCTACTTTCACCATTCATCATCAGGCTGTTCCATGCTTTTTCAACCATTGAATCTAAACCAACTGTGGTCTGGATATGCTTCTTTACCCCCTTTGGTGTAGGAGTTTTCTCTGCCACCACTTCAAAAACCCCTTTAGCTAAAAGTACTTCAACTTCTTTCAGCTCTTTAAATACCTTTCTACCATACTCGTAGCTTGATACGAAATTCCCAGAACAAAATCCGCAAAGACACAATCTCTTAGTCTGGGTTGACTTAGCCTCAAGCAAGTCATTGACTTGGGACTCAACACCTTCTACCCTTGAAAACCATCCTTGAACTTGAGTAAGCCGCTGCAAACCTTGACCTTCCTCTACGGAAACTCTTCTTAACAGATCATCTCGTTTCTCCTTGAGTTCTTGCATAGTTTTCTGCAGAACCTCAAGATTTGACTCCATCATGAGAATGTAATTGCATTCACCAGATAAGCAGCCGCAAGCATGATTTAAGGCTTGGTCACATGATATTTGCAGTGATACACAATTTCCCATCTTTCTCAAAGAAGTAAAGAGGAACGAATGGAGGAAAGAGAGATACAATCAGAAAGCAAAGACTTGGAATTTCTTGGTAGAGATGTTACTCCACCAATAATTGAGAAAATGCTAAATAAGTTCTCATCTACAGAATGATATGGACCAGTCAGATATAAAGAGCACACTTTACTATCCACTTTGGTTGTATATACCAGTTAAACCGATTTATATTGAACCACAATATACCTAGAAACCAATTTAAAAATCTGACGAAGAGAAAATCGTTTACGGATAAAGGAACCATAATAATGCTGAATTCAAGTTCAAACCGAACCGAGGGAAAACCAAAATGAGCGAGCATCTATTTTCTACTAAAGATTTCCCGACAGTCAAATTTAAGCATGTGTTAGTGTCAAATTTAGGTTACAGATGCAATGATGGTCAAACTCCAACGTCTTCTAGCCCAAGAGATTTGAAGTGACAAGACCGTATAGAATAGAAGAGACAGGAAAATATATATATACATGCATTAGGCTCCTTTGTTTGCACAAGACGGCATATATAATCTAATTATTTATGTAGGTAACTACAATGAATTACGTGTAAAGTTGTAATTATGTAAGAGATGAACGCTTTGATTCGTAACATTTGTACTGCCATCACTTACCATTTCTTGTGTAACTATTAAGTGAAGCAGGAAAAAAAATGGTGGTATGGAGAGATGTATCAACATTTTTAATTGTACCCTCTTACTACTATCTCTTACCGCTTCTAACAATATTATACTCTTCTTTCGAACTTGTATCTTGTATCACAAAGAAAACTTGCAATGTCTTGTGTCACCAATGAAACATTTTTTTTCTTTCTTGCAGAAAGAAGTACCCTTTAGAAGATAAGCATATTTATATATTGAATCCATGTTGCTTTCTACTAAAACCTCTTTTCTTATAGGATTACTCGAGTAGGGTATTGGCTTAAATCTTACAAGTAAAGACTTCAAAACAATCAACTATGCTATTGACTTGGGTCAATGCTTAGATCATATTAGAGATTTTAAATACCAGTTCAAATCTGAGGTATGGAACATGGTCAAGATGCCTAGATACTAAAAATTCTAGAGACATTGCAATGCAGGACAGCATACCAGGCATGGCGAACCGGTTTAAATCCTTGTTTGAAATTGCAACATCACCAGAAGACCCGATCTTGAACCAGGACTTAGCCGGATGCAGCCAGTTCATGAACTTGCCAAGAAAACTACAAATTCTCGTTGTAGTGACTAGTGAGAAGCAGAGCAATGGAGATTTTCAGAGTCCGGTTTCTTATAGATAAGCTTGGTGTGAAGAATAGTATCCAACATCGAAACAGCTTCAACGATATTCTTGCCTTTGTTCAACATCACGCAGCTCGCCCTGCAAATTTTTGAAATCCAAAATTAGACAAAGAAACTGTAAGTATTACCAGGATCATGTTTGGTGCAAAATATTTGACCTTTTGGCATTTGCAGCATCTGTGATCTCAGCTCGAGTTGGAACACCGGATTTTACAAGTGATTCCAGAACCTGAGTTGCCATAATTACCGGTACACGAGCAGCTTTACAAATAGCCACAATCTCTTCCTGTATATTAGCCAATCTCTCCCATCCACATTCCACTGCAAGATCACCTCGAGCTATCATAACTCCCAAAGGATTCGAACACTTCATTGCCTCTAATAGAATCAAGGACAAATTCTTAAATCCGCTTTCCGTTTCAATCTTTAGAACAGTACCAAGATCATCTAGTTTCCTTTTCTTGAGTTCTTGTCGAAGAACGGTTATATCATGGACATCGCGTATGAAAGAAATGCCAACCATGTCAGCATGTGAAGCTACATATTCAAGATCTTTGATATCTTTTGATGTGAGGCCTTTGAAACGGATATCGCTCTGTGGAATGTTAATGGACTTCTCTGATCCTAGTTTTGTACCTTTAGGACCAGCATGAGTGATGGAGACAATTACCTCTGAAGGGCTTGTTCCTTTTATTATCCCCCAGATTTTGCCATCATCAAAACCAATGCTTTCCCCGGGCTTGACAGAATCAAACAAATAACCGGAAGGGCAAGTTAATCTATGAGCTCCTGGAACAGTTACAGAAGGTTCATCAAGTGATCCTTCTCGGGTTATGACTAGTAAGTCTCCCACTTTGAGCCTTACAAATGATTCCTTGGGAGGAACATCCACTACTCGTCCAACAAAACGTCTACCTTTCTTTTTCTTAACGTATAACTCAGTTCCCGACTCAATGTAAGCAGTATCAAAACATTCAGCCACAAACCCGGTACTGGAGAAAACATGAAACTCTTTTGAGATTTTAAGCATCCTCTTTTTACCTCTAGCATCACATAATCTTATAGAATCACCAATTTGGAGACCAGCAAGAAAGTCCTGGTCTTGCACGGATATAGTAGCATCAGGGGAAAGGTGAGCAGGAGGCTCTGTTCCTGTGAGAGAGAGCCATACCACAGCAGGAGAAACAACATTTCCATAAGCATCTTTCTTTGCTGAAACTTTCATCACACAAGGACCAGGTTTTAAGGTACCAGTTCTCAGTTTTGGTCCCGCTAAATCCATATGAACACGACATGGCATCTCTAGCATCTGAGAAGCTCTTCTTACTCTTTTGATGATCTCACCCCAAATGCTCGGATCTCCATGTGCACAGTTTATACGTATAATGGAAGTGCCAGCTTTAAGAATATCAGTTATAAATGTTTCACTCTGGGTTGCTTCTTTACCAACAGTTACCATGATATGAGTACTTCTTCCTTCACGAAGTTTACCAAGTAATGACTCTTTGTATGAAAAGACCCTCTCTTTATCAGTCTTCTTAGTACTTTTACCCTTTTGCTGCTTCGAATATTCATTAGTCCAAGACTCCGCCACAGCATTTTGTTTGTTCAACAGATTAATGGTGGCGTGAAGGCTTGCGAGCACATCCAGATTGTTGTTCTCTAAACTTGACAGACCAAGAGAAGCTATATGGCTGTTGAGCTGCTCAATGTCCAGGGACCTCAGAGCCATATAATGAACTAAGTTTGTTGCACATTCCAGATATTTCCTGCAAATTAGGCGATGGCAAAGCCGAAGAATTAGTAATGCAGAAGGATATGAAAGACTATATAGAAAATGGTTAAATTTATAAATCTAGACCTGTCACATAAATGAAGTTGAGAAGCATTCCACTTCTCTGCTGCTAATAGATGTGACCGAAGAGCATTCAGTTTTTCGATAACACTAGCCACATTATTGTCCGCATTGCTTCCAGAGAGGTGTGCTTCTGACTCGAGATGAGAACATTCAACTTTAGACTCTGGAAAGTCAAAACTCCAGGTACAGTCTGTGGAGGTATTATCACCAAAGGTAGCTTCCAATCTGCTGCAACTTTCAGCTTCGGGGTTCCCGCGCGCTGAGTCAAAAGCTAAGGTTCTTGGAATAGGAATTTTCATCTGATTAAGTGATAGTGAACTAGTCTTCCTATGCTGGTTGTTCTTGAGAGGCCTGCTGGAGAACTTGCTTCTCAACAAGTGGTTTGAATCAATTGCTAACATATCGACTAATTGGATCACCTGAGAAACAAAACGTAAAGTGAAAATGTGAAAATGTTAAGAGTTAAGAATCCGAACCAGAGTAAAACCCAAAACTCTCTATGAGAAGAACAATAACGTAACAAGACTTCATCTTCATCTTCACCCTAGGACAAAAAGGAAATAGAGAAATAAAAACACTAAACAGTGTTTCTATATTAATTAAACAGAAATTCCAAACAAAAAGGAAACGATCCTAATACGTATCAGAAAACAATAACGACCATAATGTCCCAACAATAATGAAAGCTATAAGCAAAAAAAAATGCTCAATATCATCTCTTGGACAATTCATTTGTGAGATTGACCAGTTGTTACTGGAGAGATATATACTCACATTGTTGTTATGTATTGTGCAGAGATGTGTGAGTGAAGTAGCAGAAGTCGTATACAAAGCCATCTGTTTTCATGAGAATGATCAATTTCAATATTTGGTGAAATTAAAAGCTAACAAAATCGTAAAAGAGATTGACACAGAATCAGACATATACTAGAGATTAAAAGCTAGGCATGTTTGTCCACACAGGCAAGAAACGAAACATGAACACACAAAACCAAGCCTAGGAGAAATTTAAAATCCTTGGGAAGATTTATTTATTCAAAATCATATCGAAACAAATCATTTTCACGAAACAGAGAAAAATTCTGGAACCAAAGTTTTCGAATGTAGCCGAAACTCATTATCGAGGAAAAAAAAACAGGAGAAAATGCCTTTGTTACGGAGAAGCGGTTGATAAGATAATGTCTTCGCTCTCGTCTTGGGGAGACGAAGAATGAAGAAGACAACTCAGAATTTTCAACTCAGAAGAAGATTTTGAAGAATTTTCTAAGGAAAATAAAAAAAAGTGTGGTTAAGGATAAAAAGGGAGTGTGGCGAGCGCGTGCCCCAGATTCATCTAGTAACGTAACACGGATGGAGGCTGAAAGGTCGTTTAACCTATTCGGACAGAGTTCCCAAAGCTATGTAAGATCGGTCCATTCGGTTTAACCAAACCAATTCCGTCAAAAATATTTTATATTTTGGTTTAACCAATTTCACAATCGAACTTGTTTGGTAAATTTTTTACATTATTTTATATTTGGGAATATAGTCCCAAATATTTTCTAGTTTAATCTTGTAGTCATGTTCAGACAAGAATGTTTTTTTTTTGTTAAAGACAAGAATGGACTGATATGTTCAGATATGTCTAAAAACTGCATAAAATATTCTCAACAGGATATGTTGAAGTACACAAACTTACTTTCAAGTAAAACTATACAATTCTTTTGTTTCCTACGGTAAAATTATACAATTCTATTCATAAAACTAGCCTATAATTAGATAAACTCGTTTATGAATATGAACCATATGAACTGGTTGTTAACTGACCGTTTCAATATATAAGAACTGCTAACTTTGGTTAATTAGATTTTGTAAAATTTGACACATTATATATATTAAATTTTACTTTTTATTAAAAATTCGATTCAAAATTATTTTGTTGGATGTTTATTATAAAGTTTGTGAAAATTATTAGCGGATTTGTAAACTGAAGAATGAACATAAATCATTCAATCTTTTAGTGATGCGATTAATGAACCCTATAAATCGGTACAAAGTTACAAGCACATGTCTAAGCATAACATTTGTTCAACACAACACTCTCAATAGGAATCTTATCTGTCGGAAAATCACAGTCCATCGTAGTTCCCTTATCCGGCAACAAACTGCACGCCGTCGGCGTAACCCTGCTCGTAACTCCAACGACATCTGTACAGTTCCACTGCACCTTCTTTGGCTCTGGAGACAAAGCTATAGTCACATTCGACATACACAAACCCGTAAAAGGATCGTTCTTGATCCCTTCGAGCTTCGCCGAGATCGTAACGTTCTCCGCAGTCATGTCACGGTAATTTATATTGCTAATCTCAGGCAACGCCTTGGAATCGAATCCGCCTATGGGATGTAATTTATACGAACCCGTCATCCAGAAAACGTATTTCATCGTCTTCATCGTGAATCTCCTAGCGAAAATGTCTTTGACGTAACCGCCACGGCGGTTTTCATTCTGATAGCGGATTGTGTGTTTATTAGTGTCACGTCTTCGATTCTAACGTCTTTGATTCCCCTGGACATTTCGCTCCCGATGGCGATGCCTGCGCTGTCGGGAGAAATGCAAGTGAGACGTCGGATTGAGAGCTGTTGTGTTGGCATACCCATGGCGATTCCGAATTGGTCGATCCCACTTTTGACGGCGATGCAATCGTCTCCGGAGACCACTGATATATTTCGGTTTTAATAGTTTTTATCCTTTGTATTAGTAGGTTTTTGTGCATTTTCTCTACGATTTAGAGTCTTTACAGGTCGGAGCACGTTTTAAAATACGAAGAGGTTGAAACGGAGGCAAAGAACAAGATCCGTACGGTTTGCAACATCTGATCGATCGATCAAGTCCCTGATCGATCGATCGTATATGGTCCGTTTGCAGTTACTTGACGACCAGGAAGAAGATAACCGACGCTCGCAACCGATCGATCGATCGTGTMAATGATCGGTCGATCACCACTTTGTTTTACACTCAGCCATTTCGCCGTAAGTTACTTCGATCGACCAGGAAGAAGATAACCGACCGTTCAACGTACAACCGATCGATCGATCGTGTCAATGATCGGTCGATCACCACTTTGTTTTACACTCAGCCATTTCGCCGTAAGTTACTTCGATCGACCGAGAAGAATGGAACGCCCGATAATAGCGATCGATCGATCGGACGCTTGATCGATCGATCGTGGCCTGCCGACCTGTTTAGATATTTGTTTCTAAAGACGCGTTTTGTAAGATATTTAACATACTTTTTTGTCACATTTGAGGACACGAGTTTTCACTCTTCTCTCTTGTTTTACACACAACAAAAAGGACTTGTAATTCTCTCTCTAGTTCATGATCTTGAAAGCTTACACCAAGAACACTTCCTTGTTCATCATCTATAGAGAAGATTTCTTAACTCTTAAGTTATCTTGTTTAATGATTATGAATCTATATTTGTATCCTCTTGTTTGTTCTGTATCTATGGTTGAGTAATTCTCTAGTTGGGTTTTAAGGTAATCAAAGGAATTGATGGATGTTTGAGCTAGATATAGATAGGGTTTTATCCTTGTTATCTTCACCTTTGGTTGTGTTTAATGCTTAGACTAAACTGATCATTTAGTCTATGAACTGAGGTATAATCTATTCTCCAAAAGCTTATAGGTTGCTTGATAGAACTAAGGTGAGCAATTTGTCCTTAGCCAACGAAAGCTGATGCTAAGGCAAACTTGTGAACAAATCAAACTTGTTAGTAAAGCTTGTTTAGAATTCTAGGTTTCAAACGAAAGTTTTAGAACCCTAAATTGCTAGACAAAGTGATTGATGCCACGAAAGTGGATTGATTATACATTTATGTTTGAGTTCTAGATTGATTATATTTGTTCCCTGAATAATTATCTAGTTCAACACATCATATTCCGGCGATAATCCTTAATGCCCAGCGTTTTTAGTTATAAGTTATAATCGTTTTAACCATATGCTTGTTTACATTCAAACCACATCACAATATATTTCTTTAGCTTGATTTCATTCGTATAGAATCATAGTGTAACCATTGCTCCCTGTGGATTCGATCCTTAAGTACTACAACGTACTAGGGTATTTGTATAGACCCGAGTGCATCCACACTCTACCAAACTATCAACCACAGAGCAGTCTTCTATTAGTGTGTTCGTGCAAGAATCTATGGAATCAACATGAGTGTTAAGCCAAGTGTAAGCATGTCGTATGGCTATCTTTGAGTACAACATTGGATATGTGTTATTAAGATACCTATAGGACTATTATAAATAATCTTGTATTAAAAAAAAAAAACATTTTGATTGGATCATCGTAGCAAAAAAGAACATTTTGATTAGATCATCGTAGCAAATCGTTATATCATATAGAAATTAAGATACATATATCATAATGTAACAGACAGAACATACCAGGGTTGATTCCGTCGGTGTTAGGAGAATCGATAGGAGCAACGATTTTAATATCTTTAACGATGACGTTCTTGCAATAAACAGGATGAATATTCCACATCGGAGAGTCGATCAAATTGATATTCGAGATTTGGATGTTTTCGGAGAAGATGATTTCGATCAACAAAGGTCTTGATATCGACTTGAAACCACCACTTCGATACTTCAACCACCATGACTTCCCTTGTCCATTAATCGTTCCTTTGTTACCTAATCAACAAAATTGATCTTATTAACCAAATATACATTTTGATTCAATCTCATATCCATCAGACCATTTAATGATTTTTGTTGTGCTTACCGGTGATAACAACATCAGTTAGGTCACTTCCGTATATTAAACTAGCAAACCTTGCATCTCCGTATGACGGCAAAGGCGGTATCATAGGATATTCAGATTCATCCTGTTTGTTCAAACCAAAAGTGATTATTTAGCTCAAATTGAATTGTTAATAGTTTTAAAGCGCATTCATATATAGGCTATGTAATACTAATAACTAAAATTTTGAACGTAGATATTATCTGAGAAGCAAGAATAGTTGCACCTTGCCGGATAAACAAAGTAAAATGGCTTGTGAGGTTAAAACTTCCGGTGGGAAAATGAGTTGGACTCCACCGTCAGCCGCCAATGGAGTACGCTTGCTTATTGCTTCTCTAAACGCTTTCGTGTTTGAGGTTTTTCCATCTCCAATAGCTCCAAGATCCGTCAAAAACGTACTATGTTTCCGGCAATTCAACGCCAAATATTCAATACCCTTATTGCTTTCAATCCTTGTTGATCCCATATTGTTTTGAATGCGGGATTCTATCATCGGAATACCGGATTTTACTAATAACACATATATCCAAAAACTTGTCTGAATCATCTGCAAGAAAATAAATAAATCTTATTTATTTTAAAATGAGACGATAAACGTATCACTATTTGAAAAAGAAAAAGAAAAAAACAACTGAAGCAATTTACCATAAAATTCGAGAGTTCAAGAGAAAACTCCATTTACAAGACCAAGAATCAAGAATTAATCGATTTATGAAAGTGAATGTAGAAAATGATAGTCAATATCATAAGTGGAAAGAGAAATAAATCTGAGAATAAGATGGTAAAAGTTAATTTATTGATTGTATATTGACTTACCAAAATAAGCAAAAGTTATGAAAAAATTAACGCGTTATATCCTTTTACTTAGGCTACATTTAAACTTTTGATAAGCATAGGCTTTTTCTTTTATCGAAACAATTCAATTTTATAGAAAGCCTCATTTGCGTATAAATCTCAAAGTTACCAATAATCATTACAAGAACATCTCCCATCTTTAAAATGATGAAAACGATTCAAATCTCTCAACACAATCTCTCTATCAGTGACCGTTGATATATATTTCATCGCGTTATGGCAATCTCCGCAGACCCGTAAGTTCTTGAACACCCTAACCGGTCTCGATTTCCCCGTGCTTATGAGCCCAAATGCAACCGCAATTTTCTCGCTGTGCTGACACAGTAACCTCTCCTTCTTTGCATCATCATCCTCTTCCTCTAGCTTGTGAAGAACAAGATCCGTATCAGGAACATATCCGCAGCGTTTTATTTCTGTAATTAACCGGTCCAATTCAGCATATATTTGGTGAGCATTCGGGTGAGATGTATCGCCTACGTAGAACTTATGAACCTTATCTCCCACTTCTATCCAACTGCAACCTCCTTCTTTAACCAAGTTTCTCTCTTTCATCTTCTTCCTCATCTCTGAAGATTCTTTCCATTTCCCTACATCAAAACATTCAACAAAGTTTTTCACAAAAGTTTAATCGGTAGAAGAAAGAGTTTTATCGGTTTGTGTTTGAATTATATAGATACCTGCACTAGCGTATATGTTTGAGAGTTGTATATAAGCCGCAGGCTCATTCGGGTCAAGTTCTAAGATCTTCCTCGCAGCCATCTTTCCAAGTTCTGTGTTACTGTGAACTCTACAAGCTCCAAGAAACGTACGCCATACTAAAACATCGGCTTGGAAGGGCATTGTGTTAATGAACTCAAATGCGTCTGTGAGAAGCCCGGCTCGACATAAAAGATCAACCATACAAGCATAGTGCTCCATCTTAGGTTTGATCTTGTGGTCTTCATACATTGATTTGAAATGTCTCCATCCTTCAGAGACCAAACCAACGTGGCTGCATGCAGATAAGATTGCAACGTAAGTGACCTCATTTGGCTTCACCCCTTCTTCCGTCATTTGGTGAAACGTTTCGAGTACCCTTCTAGCGAATCCGTGTTTTGCAAAACCTGTGATCATTGAAGTCCACGAGATGACATTACGATCTTCCATTAAATTGAAGACTCGGGAAGCTGTGTCAATGCTTCCGCATTTGGAATACATAGAGATCAAAGCGTTGCAGACGGGTTGATTGCACGAGAGCCCGAGTTTAAGCACCTGGGAATGGATTTGCTCGCCTTTTCTTATTGAACCAACACTTGCAACTCCACTCAACAAGATAGCAAATGTGAAAGCGCTAACACCTAATTCTCTCTTAGTGATCTCATTTAAAAGCTCAAAAGCTTGCTCAAAATCCAAGTTCCTGCAGGTTCCGTCAAGAAAGGTGTTATATGAGACCAAGTTCTTCTCAGATAGAGATTCAAAAGCTTTCCGAGCATCTTCCATCCTGTCAGATTTAACAAACATACTAATAACCGAATTTGCAACACTGCTGTTCGAAGCAAGTCCTCTTTTAAAAGCATGACCAAGAACCTGTTTACCTACCCGTGAATCCGAAAGATTTCCACATGCCTTGAATGCGCTCGAGAAAGTGAAATGATTTGGCTGGATGTGACCTTGGGTTATCATTTCACAAAAGAGATTAATAGCCTCTGTAGTGAGATTACAGTTTTGCATATAACCTGTGATCAATGCCGTCCACGACATAACACTATGATCCTGCATTCTATCAAACACCTTCCTGCAATCATCTAACGAACCATTCACAGAGCATTTCGCATACATATCAACTAAACTACACTCAACATCACCCGCAAGCCCTGATCTAATGGCCCAAGAATGCAACTGCTTTCCCAAAGACAAGTTCTCCAACTCAGCACACGCTGAAAACACAGAGCTAAGTGTGAACTTATCTGATTCAAATCCACTTAAAACCATGTCCAAGAAAAACGTGATTGCTTCCCTAGGAAACCCCATTTGCATACACCGAGTAATCATCAAAGTCCAAGTAACAACATTTAGTTCAGACATTTTATCAAACACGTTATACGCATGCTCAAGATTATTCTCCCCTTTCACAAACATGTCAATCAAAGAACAACCAACACAAACATCGGATTCAAAATGCCCAGTCTTCATCAAAAACCCTAAAATAACTCTCCCAACTCCAATATATTCCGAATTCGAGCAAGCTCGAATCACCGCAGTGTAACAATAATCATTAGGCACCAAACCCAATTCAAGAAACTCAACAAAAAGCTTAATAGCATCTAATTCTCTTCCGTTATTACCGAAACAAGCCATCATCGCACTCCACGAAACAACATCTCGCTTACCAAATCTTCCCATAGTCTCAAACACATCCTCGGCTTTCGCCAAATCTCCAGATTTTGAATACAAGCTGATTAACGAATTGTAGAGAACCGAGTCAGGCTCGATTTCAAACTCGATTAATCGAGCGTGAACGAGCTTTCCGAGCCGAAAATCGCGAGCTCGGATACAAGATTTGAGGAGTGAGGAGAAAGTGACAGAGTCAATAGGGCGGATCCCATCACGAGCCATGAGATCAAGAGCTGAAACCGCTCCACGAAGATCTCCGGCATTGAGATGACGGAGGATCAAACGGTCAGCGACGTTGATCCGATTTGAAACGGACGGTTGAGATTTAACCGGAAGTTTGGCGGGAGATGGAAACGAAGAGCTTATCATCGCCATTGTTACCAATCTAACCGATCCGTTACTGTACGTATCCAATAAAATGTTAATTATCCAAAATTTACATTATAACCCCTTCATTTTATGGAAATTACCAATGTGACACAAAACTATTAATTGATTCAATTACATACAGATTTCATAAACCCTAATTTATATATATATATCACAAAACCCAGACTTCGAATCAGTTTCCTCTTTCTCTGAGCTATGGAGATTTCTGTAATCGCTTCATCGTCGATCGATGGTGGAATTGGAAGTTGGGATCTCAAAACCGGAGAAAAACAGCTTCACTTCCAGTCGTGTGCTTCTCCGGCGCACGCTCTCACCGCCGTCGGCGAGAAATTCCTCGCCGCCTCTCAGCTCCGTAAAGAATCTGCTTCTTCTGGCTCGATTTTTTACTGGTCTTGGACTAAGGTTTCTTCAATCACTCTCATTCTCAAACTTGAGTCACTTTCTTTTGTTCTCTTTCGATTTAAGCATGTTTGATTGTAGCCTCAAGCTGCAGTGAAGAGCTTCCCAGTGGAATCAATAAAGGCGCTTGCAGCAAACAGTGAAGGAACTTACTTAGTTGGTGGTGGAACCTCTGGAGATATTTATCTTTGGGAGGTAAAGGTTTTACAACTAATTTCACTTCGTGTGGATAAGCTTATATGAGTTCAATGGCTAAATTTGTTCAATTGGTGAAATTAGGTTGCGACTGGGAAGTTGCTTAAGAAGTGGCATGGTCATTATCGTTCAGTAACATGCTTGGTGTTCTCTGGAGATGATTCTTTGTTGATTTCAGGATCTCAAGATGGATCTGTTAGAGTTTGGTCTCTTATAAGGTTAAAACTTTTTGTATTCTTATGCTTGGTTTTGATGGTTTTTTGCAAGTCATTACCTTTTATACTTATTCTTTGCTCTTTGTGGTTAGTTAGGCTATTTGATGATTTCCAGAGGCAGCAAGGGAACACTCTTTATGAACACAATTTTAATGAGCATACAATGTCTGTCACTGACATTGTCATCGACTATGGAGGCTGCAATGCTATGATAATTTCTGCTTCAGAAGATCGGACTTGCAAGGTACTTATTTGGATTACTAATCTTAAGAATTTGTTAACTGCAATGAAGTTTAGCTCTTGCGTAAATACTTAGCGTAAGAAGGTAGACAGACTTATGTTGTTAATGAGAGTCATTTTTATATAGCTGGAAAATCTCGATCTTTAACGATTATAGAACCCTAATCTTATATAGTTTTTTTATTTCATGACCTTGGTTGGATTTCTAAACCCATAGGTATGGAGCTTGTCAAAAGGGAAATTGTTGAAAAATATCATTTTTCCTTCTGCCATCAATTCACTCGCACTGGACCCTGGCGGGTCTGTGTTCTATGCTGGTGGCAGAGACAGCAAAATCTATATCGGTGCCATTAATGCCACAAGTGAATATGGGACACAAGTTCTTGGTTCAGTATCCGAGCAAAGGTACTTCCAGTTATATTACAGTCGTATTCAACAATCCTAATCATATTATACTCTTCTCCTTTTTCTAACATCTTCTAAATCCTAATATCTATATTTGAACAGTAGCTTGTAGTAATTTTTGACTAAGATGGTTTTATGAGACCTTTTATATATTTGAACATTAGCTAGTAGTAATTCTCGACTCCGAGATTAGATCTCTTGGCATCTTATTTTTCGTTATAATGAATTCACATAATGGACTTGCATTAATAAATTAACAACATTTAGCTTATTTTTAATCTACTTGTCTGCTATGGCTGTTTGATGGTCTAATTAATATCTATTGATCAATTATTTTTGTCTGAACAGCAAAGCTGTTACTTGCTTAGCATATTGCGCAGACGGAAACCTTTTGATATCTGGATCAGAAGATGGTGTGGTTTGTGTTTGGGATCCCAAATCACGTCGCCCTGTTCGTACTTTCCGCCATGGAAAAGGTGTGTTTGTTAGCATTTTCTTCTGTTTGAGTTTTACTTCTAAAAAATGAATATTCAATTAACCCTTTCTTGCTTTTCAAACTTTTTCTTACAGGTCCTGTGAACAATATTCAAGTTGTTAAAAAAACGATTGTTGCTAATTCCAACAAAACACAATCTTCCTGGAAAAGACATTCTTTGATGCCACCACCTTTGGAAAAATATGAAAAATCAGGAGAAGATACTATGGATGGTATTGTTACCGTTGATCCGCCGCCAATTTCTGATGCTCCTGTTTACTCTTCTTTCCTCAGTGCTGACCTTATTGACGAGCAAGTTAAAGAACTTCAGGTTTGTGTTTCCTCTGTTTCTAGAAAAATAGTCTATTTGTTTTCTTGGTAAATTGACCCACAATTTTCTCGGTTTGTGTTGTTTCAGCAACAAGGCTCTGCAGCAACGGAGATCGAAATGGAAAGACTGAAACTTGAATACAAAAGATCTTTACAGATGAATGATCAATGGCAGAAGAATTATGAGAATTTGCTTCAGGTGGTTATGGAAGAAGAACAAATCGGTGGTTCCAATTGAAAGCTTTTATTGTTGTTTCTATACATTTTTGGTATTACATTGAGAGATATATTTTGTCAAATGGCATATGAAGTCGTCACTAAAGATTATTTAATTAAGATCCCAAATTTAGCATCATAGCATTTTGTAAAGTAGCGAAGCCATTTTGTAAAGTCGCCAAGCCACTTTATTGTTGAGAAGCCTGAGATAATCCCACAAACCGAGAGACCCTCTTTTCTGGACAGCGGCTTTAATGCTTCGGAGAGATTCCTCCCAGTCGTCACAGAGCCGATGAGGATCACTTATAACCGTTGGATCTACGATTAGTGTAATTGTCATCTTATTCATATAACTTTGACAATGTATAGTTAACGCCTAGAAAAATTCAACAAAAACCAGTTAGATAATTTAGATTTCAACAGATATATCAATTTCTAAGGTTTTTTTATGCCAGTAACAGATGAAACGAACTAATCTGTTTTTCAGTTATCACTGACATTTCGAGCAGACCAAAAAAAAAAAATTGTCCGATGCCTTGCTAAATTCATTGCAACCGTAAACCGTAGTAAAATCCGTTGGCTGTCATCATTTATAACTTTTATGAAATAAAACTATTATTGCTAGCCCTAATATTAAAGTGTACCAGTTAATAAGGATAATATTATTATTAACTTACATGGGGATGACCATAAGCACTTGAGGCTAAGTAAGTGATGGGATGTCCATAGAAGCTAACTTCTTCAACGGGACCAACCATGTTCGAAAACGTCATCGTTGTGTTTGACATCATTCTGTTAATTATAGTAGCCGCTACCTGCAAATTAATTACAAATTAATCAATAATCATAACCAAAGTAGTGTCAAGTCAACTATATCAACTAAACATATTATCGTGTTGCTTTTATTTTTAATGAAAATGACACAAGAAGTAATTTACCTTCTTATATTAAAAAAAAAATTAATGTTTTTATTTAAAATTAACCTTCTTATCTATTCTAAACAGATTATGCGTTAGTTCTAATTAAAAATGACCTGAATTCCAAGCGATTTGACAATGATTCTACAGAAAATGTAGGTCAGCATTGCCCCAAACGAGTTTTTCTTCCGATTGATGGTCTTATGGGCTCTTTCGAGATGTTCCAGCGGGTCATCGCATAATGCGATAGAAAACGGAAATACTACGTAGCCGAACCAATTTCCCCACCTACATTTGGACCCTTTCGCCATCATATCGGCTAGATCCTGTTTTCAAACTAACTAATTCAAAAATTCACCGATGATAAAAAAAGTACACTAACTTGTAATCAGATAAAATTGAGTTTATGTGAATTTACCTGGATTCCAGTTGTGGGTCTTAAGTTTACAAGCAGAGCTGATCTTAGCTTTATTCTTTTAGGCAGATTTTTTGGCTTCCCTTTAGTTTTTTCTTCTCCTATCAGTTTATCATGAGATTATTGAATTGTACACGTTAATAATATGCAATAATCATTAACATATATAAGAAAATATGAGAGTATAATTTAACTACCGTATCTTCTCTCCAGGTATCGCGAGAGACCAGCTTGGGTTACTCCAAGTACAACATCGTTGATTGTCTATCAAACCAAAAGATAACTATTAGTTTTGAGCATTCGATATATAGGCTTTCAAAATCCGGAACCAAAATTTTTTAATATATATATACAACTAAAAGAATTTTATGCATGGTAATGATAATATATATTATAAGTAAATGGAAATTTGAAACCAAAAAAAAAAAGTAAATGGAAAGTTAATGTCCTCAGACTTATATATTTTCCTAAATTCCGAATACAAACCGATGATCTTATTATATAAAGCTGAACGTGTTTAACGTGAGCGTGACACATATCGTCAAAGTGGTAACTCATTAGATTTTGACACGTGTCATCGCTAATTTATATTGTGACACGTGTCTCTTTCTAGTAATGGTAATTTTCTATATAAAAATATAGAATAAATAATTAATTAAGATTTTTGTCCGTTTAAGCAAAAATGTCAATAGCAAAAATTTTAGTAATTTTGAACTTTCTGGTAATGGTAATTTTATATATAAAAATATAGAATAGATGATCAATAAAAAATTTGTTAGTTTAAATAAAAATGTAAATAGCAGAAAAATGAAAATAATAGAAAAGAAAACTTATTGTTAATGTATCATTAGAAAAGATAATTGTCAGTTTTAGTAAAATAGTTAATATTTAATATTTAATTTTTTACATCACAATTATGTTAATTTCCCAAATTAATATTGTAATAGTTTGGTTATAAATACCAAAGTATAGATTTTAACAAATCATCTTCTCATTTATCTTTTAACTTTGTTATTCATCATATTAAATTAGAAAAATAAATTCAGAAGTTCTTCTTACCCTAAGATCAATTAGACAAAGATCGTGTTTATCGTCGTATAATAGTACGCTTGCTTCGAAAATGAGAAGCAAGAAATATCAAAGCAAATAATATACTCATGGGAATATAGTTATTATTGATTGATGAAAAGGTAATAATTTGTTTTAACAAATCTTATTATATTTTTAGAAGATGTTTTATATTAGTATTTAATGTATTTTATTAAAATATTATTTTAATATGGTTTGTTAAGAGTCTTTATATTAGTATTTAGTGTTTAATTTACTTGATTTTCGTGGAAAATATTATTTTAAAATATTTATTTAATTTTAAATTTATATGTATTATTCACAGAAAATACAAATCAAGGTTTTGTGCATCATTCTTTTCTTAAAAATTTTGGTTATAAATATATTTTTGGATAAAATATATTTTCATATAAATATAGATAAAATATAATATAATATTATCTACCGGTGCTATAGCACCGGGGGTATAAAACTAGTTGATATATATATATATATATATATATATACAAAATTAAGAGAATCTAAGGAGAAATCTTACCATCTCCATGGCGTTTTTAATTAGCTTTATATCGTCAAGGTTTACGGTACGATGAACCAAACGCAGCTGTTTACTCTTCGTTGACCGGAAATCACCTTTGATGGGTGTCTCCATGTCCTTAGCGAACAATGTCGTAACAATAAACTCCAAAGCATCACAAACCGTGTTTAAACCCAAGATAACCGCCGTCCAGAGAAGCTTAACCAGCCATAACAACCGGGAATCACCCCTTGAAGATGAACTTGATGACGACCGTTTCTGGTACGGAAGACTGGGAAGCTCATCGGGATTTGATGTTTTACGCATACAAGCGAGGAAGAGAGACATGATCGACATGCCATCGCCGATCGAGTGATGGATCTTAAAAACGGCAACGTTTTCAGCGTCTGAGGTTTTCAAGTCGAGTAAGTGAAGCTCCCATAACGGCCTCGAGGTGTCCAAGGGGATCTTCATGAGGTCAGAAACGTAATCTTCAAGAAATGCGTCTGTGTTCTCTATGTTTTGCGGTTGGATTTCGGGTATGATGACGTGATCCTCGACCACCACGTTTGTCCGAAGCCATCTTTGGTTTTGTCCATTGTCACCATCGCTCACCTTCAAGTAATTAAGTAAATTTTGATTGTTAAGAATCTTATAATATAAGAGACATTGTAGTTGCACAAAAAATATATATATAGTAAGAGACATTGTCTAGTATATTAAAGAAACCAATCAATGTCAACCAACATAAATTTCATATGGCATTAGAGTTAACTTATAAACATCCGATTTTAAAACATGATATAATTCATATATGAACAGATAAAAACAAATTTTGAGAAGAGCAATAATCTATTATGTATGGTCCAAACTAAGTATAAACCATGTGTTAAATAATTAGAAAAGAAAGAATGAAAGAAGGAACCCTTAAAAAGAGTATAAACCAAATTCATAAGATTAACATAGTATAAAGCCTAATGTAATTATATTCGATTGTGTGTAATTATTCTTAAAATAACTTAATAACAGATTTGTAAGTATTGTGTCGACTTACCAATTTACTTGAGAAACGAGGATGCCTGATAAAAGTTTGCTCAAACCCTCTGATAATCACACCTGGGTCGATCTTACTCTTAAAACCAATCACCGATATAATGTTGCAGTTAAAGTCTGTCGCGTGAAACAGACGCGCCGCCGGGCTAAGTGGTTGCTCATCTTCCTTCTCGTCCTCTAATATGTTTCGTCGTATCTTAATCTCCATAATTTTCTGTTGGACGTTTTTATCTCTCTCTCTAGCTACACTCTTGGTCTATGTCTCAAACTCTTTAATTTATAGCCTCCATGCTTGTGCGGTGCTATTTCTTACGTGTATCAGTGTATAATATGGAAAATTTTGAATTTACTCTATTGCTTTTTAGTATTAAAAAAATGTACACTATAGTTTACGTACTTCTTAGTCACGTTAAAATTCAATTAACATATATATATATATATATATATATATAATGCCTTTGTTATACAAAAACAGACCCAAGAATTAGAGTTTTTGCATATAATTGTGCTTATGTGACTTGTGTGTTAGATTTATTGATGAGAGTTAAAAACAAAAACGTTTATGTTAACATATTAATTCGATATTAATTCGAATAGTTGCCAAAAGAATACATGCTGAAAGGTGATATATATATACCTTTAATCTTAGTTTCTTACACTAATGCACCTTTAATCTAAGCTTTTAAATCACGCCATGTACAGAAATTTTCAAGTATTTGTACTTCGATCGAAAAGTCAAATATGAAAACATATGACATGTGTATTTGATCGAAAGGAAACATGTGGCAAATGGAGGTACTTGGTAATTGTTTACACAAGAAACAACAGCTATTTCTTGGCTGTTCTCATTAATTCTTTACGTTTGGTTTCTGTAGTTTTGTTCTGATAAGATCTTCAAATCCAAGCATTGCAACGCTACGGTTTGTAGGGACAAATTGTCCCGGACAATGTCTTTGTTATAAGTTTTGCCATGTGGGGAATAAAAAACAAAATCAAAAATGAGGTATTGTGTCATTTCCTGTTTACAAACTGAAGTATTATCTTTACATTTGATACCACATTTTAAGAAAAAAAAAATCATATACAGTATGGAGGTAATATTCACCAAAATACATATACCGATCTACTCATATTTTCATAGAATTTTGTTTTATATGGAATTGTTTGGATACACTCATGTATTTATGTTTATCAGACATGATTGAACACGAAGTTAATATGTTAAATACGTCAAAATAATGGCAGCAAAAAAAAAAAATTCTTCATATATAGAGAGATTACAAATTTAAAATAGTGTACAAGACTTCTCTACATCTTGAATTAAAGATTATTTTGTACAAACATTCTTTTGTTAACTTCTTCTTAAAACAAAAGAGCCAAAAAAAAATATAGTCAAAGATGAGAATGAAAATTTAAGATGAAAATTATTTAAATATATATCAAGCCATCAACGTATCAGTTCAAGGAAAGTTATATATATTGGTAAATGCCCTTTAATATTCATTTTGTATAATTTCTGTCTTTTTTATGTTTTAAGCTTGTAGAAAGAAAAAATAGCACAATCTACTGAGTGAAACCTCTTTCTTGGACAGCAGCTTTAATACTTCTTAGAGATTCCTCCAAATCGTCACATAGTCTATGAGGATCACTAATAACAGTTGGATCGACAGTTAAAGAAATCGTCATCTTGTTCATGTAACTTTGAAAATGCATCGTCAACGCCTGATATAGACCAGTGAATTTGTCAAATCTTAGTGACTATACGAAAAAAATAAAAAATAAATAAAATAAAAAAACAACTTAAAAAAGAAAAAAAGGAAAGATTAAATAGAATGTTTTAAAATCTTACATGGGGATGACCATAAACACTTGGGGCCATGTAAGTAACGGTATGTCCATAGAAGCTAATTTCTTCAATAGGACCAACCAAATTTGAAAACGACATCGTTGTGTTTGACAATGCTCTGTTTATGACATGAGCTGCTCTCTACATTCATTTAAATTCATAAGATTGGATTATACTAACAAACATAAATAAATGAACAGTTAGGTAGTTTCTGGTTTGATGGAGCTTTGTTAGGTGATTATATGAAATTTTATTTTGTCAGATTAAATTAAACTTAAAACTGTATGACTATGGTTCATTTTGAACTAAATATAAAGGAGTAATGTATAACACTGACCTGAACTCCAAATGATTTGAGAAGTATTTTCCCAACGGCGAATGTAAGAACAGCTTCTAACGAGTTCTTCTTCCTGTCAATGATCGACTTGGCTCTACGGAGATGTTCCAAAGGATCATCGCATAATGCAATAGAGAACGGGAAGACAATGTAGCCGATCCAATTTCCCCATCTACACTTAGATCCTTTAGCCATCATATCAGCTAGATCCTGTTTTTAATCAAAAACAAAAGACATAAATGAAGTTTTTATAATCAATATATATAAACTTGTAGATATATAAGATTAATTTGCCTGGATTCCAGTAGTCGGTCTTATGTTTACAAGCAGAGCTGCCCTTAGCCTTAATCTTTTAGGCATATTACTTGAATTCCTTTTAGATACTTCTAATTGTTCCCCTGCTTTCTTCTTCTCTCCTAATATTTTTCATAATATATCTAAATTTCATATGTTATAGTAAGGTTTAATGCTCCGTAACAAAAAAAAAAAAATCATATATATTTACCGTATCTTCTCTTCAAATACTGCGAGAGGCCAGCCTGAGATACTCCAAGTACAACATCGTTGACAGTCTACTAACCGGTAAATCAATGGAAGCAAAATCAATGGAAGCAAGATCAATGGAATACTATCATATATGTCACATCTCTCAAATTTTAAAAATAAACTCGACATGTCATATAATTGCCATCAATATAAAAATGATTACTAACTTAAAATGTATGGAGAAAGTTTACCATCTTCATGGCGTTCTTGATTAACTTTATGTCGTCAAGACTTACGGTACGATGAACCAAACGCATCTGTTTGCTCTTATTTAACCGGAAATCGCCTTTTATTGGTGTTTCAGTGTCCTTGAGGAACAATGTCGTAGCAATAAACTCCAAAGCATCACAAACCGTATTCAAAACCAACACAACCGCCGACCACAGAACCATAACCAGCCCAAATAACCGGGGAAAACATCTTGAACTGGTTTTTAACGGAGATGATCCAGAAGACAGCTGGTTGTGGTACGGTAGACTCGGGAGCTCATTGGGGTCCGATGTTTTACGCGTACACGCGAGTACTAGAGACATCAGAGACATACCATCCCCTACCGAGTGATGGATCCTTAACACGGCGACGTTTTCAGCGTCAGAGGTTTTCAAGTCGAGTAAATGAACTTCCCATAATGGCTTGGAGGTGTCTAACGGGATCGTAGTGAGGTTGGAGACGTAGCTCTCGAGAAAAGCATCTGCGTTTGCGTTCTCTATGTTTTGCGTTTTGATTTTGGGAATGATAACGTGATCCTCGACCACAACGTTTGTCCGAACCCATTTTTGTTCCTGTCTATTGTTGTTCCAAGAGTTAACCTTCAATAAGATTTATTTAAATAAAAATGTTAAAATCTTAAATATTGTTCTCTTTAATTTTTTATGACTATAAAACTAAAATTCGTATAAAAGTACGAGTATTCAAAAATATTAATGTAAAATTATGTCAGTTTTGATACATAAATTTTTTATAGATAAAAATCAATGATTTCTTATATAAATATACATATTTTAAGATTAATTCCTGAAAAATATACCTTTTGGTAGAATAAATTGTTACTAATTAATTGAATCTTCCGCTAGATGTTTCCAGTAAAATTTTATTTTATTACGAAAAGAGAAAATATTCTCTCCGTTTTATATATATTCTTCATATTTATATATCTTTGAACTAAAAAACAATTCACCGCTTTGTCCAATATTACCTTAGCCATATAATCAAATATTTATGCGTTATACTTATTATATCACGACAATCTATTTATTATAGTTTGTTTTGATATGAAAGAGCATAAATATTGACATGGTATCAGAATTTTTATGAACTTGTAATCAATCACACACTAACATCCAATGAAAACTATCCATCAAGAAAAAGTTGAAAACTATATTGAACATCCGAAAAAACGCCCCAGTTGTATTTTTTTTATATTTTTTGCCAACGTCCAGTTGTATTTGTATAGCGTTTTTATAAATTGCACTTGCATTTCAACCAACAGAAAAATGATGAAATTTTTTCTATATTTTACACAATGTAACACGTCACCGTAAAAATGCGTATAGAAGTGTGGCACTCACCAATTTACTGGAGAAACGAGGATGTCTAATCAAAGTTTGATTAATTCCTTCGATAATCACATCTGGCTCGATCTTTCTCTTCAAACCAATCACCGATATAATGTTGCAGTTAAACTCCGGCGCATGAAATAGACGCGCCGCCGGGCTAAGCGGTTGCTCCTCCTCCTCCTCCTCTTCCACTGTTGTCTCCGCCATGTGCCGTCGTAGTCGTCGAGCTCGAGTCCTGATCTCCATAGTTTGGTTTTCGATCTTTGCTTTTCTTCTCTAATTCTTTCGATGACGACTTATAATATTTTCTCTTCTTTGAAGCCTCCAGTCGTGCTATGCCACTTTTTGTTTATATAATCGTTTGGAAACTTTCAAATTTGATTATTCTTTTGCTCGCAAACTTTCCATTTTGTTTTGTATTTGACGTCAAACTTTCCATCATTATATTATTCCTTTTTTATATTATTATATCCAATTAACCAATAGTACTATATCAGTAGATTTTCCCACGTTTGGAAATTTTTATTAGAGGGTGAGAGTTTGGGAATCCGGCTCGGTTCAGTTTGAGAAATTCGATATTTAGTCTATTCGGTTATTAAAAATTAGGTCTCAAATACAAAATTTTATTTCACTGTGGTTGGTTTGCATATTTTGGTGATGAATAATTTTCATCTTGGTCATCTCCTTTTTATTGGATGAATATATTCCTTATTTTTCTCTTCTTTATTCATCTCACCAACGTGAGAAGAGATGAATAATATATTTTGCATTTTCAATTCAAATGGTAAAATTTGGGATGAATCTGTTTTCTATCTAAATTTTTCCTTCTAAACGTGCAAGTGTGCAAACATTTGTAGCCGAAATGTCCGGTGGGTTCCTCTCTGACTAGAGACTATTGTTGTCAGAAATAAAATTACACAATTGTAATTTGTAAGGGAACTTCTTTTCTGTTGATTCTATAAAATATTACAATAGGGTCTTTTTTTCTCTTTGACATCAATAGGGCCTTGTTGTACGCTGTTCCCCCATATCAATACAATTACAATTGTACATAATGGTACTTGGTAAAACCCTTTAATCTATTTGTATAGTTTCTTAATTTTTTTTCTTTGAATAAGAGAAAAGAGATTTAACTCAAATCTTATGAGCGGGAGCCTCTTTCTTGAACAGCATCTTTGATGCTTTGTAAAGATTTCTCCCAATCGTCAAGTAGCCGATGAGGATCACTTATGATCGTGGGATCTACAGTCAAAGAAATCGTCATCTGGTTCATGTAACTCTGGAAATGAATAGTCAACGCCTATTCAAAGACCAATGAGATCGTCAAATCTTGTTCACTAATTCAAACAAAGAGAAGTTAATACTATTCTTTTTGAAAAAACAACTTACATGGGGATGGCCATACACACTTGGGGCCATGTAAGTGATGGGATGTCCATAGAAGCTAATTTCTTCAATAGGGCCAATTAAATTTGAAAACGACATCGTTGTGTTTGACAATGCTCTGTTTATTATCTTAGCTGCCACCTATGTATATTCATTTCAATTTATAAGATTGGATAGTATAAGGACAAACAAAATTTAATGTATGTTAGCTAGGTTTTGGTTTGATGCCTTCTATCAAATAATTCAAACTAACCTTAACTCCAAACGATTTGATAATGAATTTACCGGCGATGAACGTTAGCGCAGCTTCAAACGAATTCTTCTTCCGATCAATGATCCTTTTGGCTCTTCGGAGATGTTCTAACGGATCATCGCGTAAACCGATAGAAAACGGAAAAACTATGTAGCCGATCCAATTTCCCCATCTACAGTTAGACTTCTTGGCCATCATATCGGCTAGATCCTGTTTTAACCAATTTTTTGAAATTTTATACAAATAAATATATATTTTATGATCGTCGTCAAAACAAAAAACGAAGCGATAAGGTATATGAAATTACCTGGATTCCAGTGGTGGGTCTTAAGTTAACAAGTAGAGCTGATCTTAGCCTTATTATTTTAGGCATATCATTTGAATGCCTTTTAGATTCTTGATCTTCTCCTACTTTCTTCTTCTTTTCTCCTATTAATCAAAAGATTATTGAATTTCACTAGTTTAAAACATGAGAACATGTATATGTCAGAAAGCATACACACACTCACACACATATATATATTTACTTATTTACCATATACTTTCTCCAAGTATTGCGTGAGACCAGCCTGAGTTACTCCAAGTACAACATCGTTGACAGTCTACTAAACCAAAAAAAAAAAATTATATATAAACTTAAAACAACCGTTGATAATAAACACAAAATAGTGCTAGGAATCCACATCTATCAGATCTAACATACTATATAAGGGATGATTAGGTGAATCTAATAAAAAAATAAAAAAAATCTTACCATCTTCATAGGATTCTTGATTAGCTTTATGTCCTCTAAGCTAACGGTACGATGGACTAAACACATTCGTTTACTCTTACTTAACCGGTAATCGCCTTTGATCGGTGTTTCAGTGTCCTTAAGGAACATTGTCGTAGCAATAAACTCCAAAGCATCACAAACCGTATTAAAAACCAACATAATCGCCGACCATAGAACCATAACTAACCACAAGAACCTGGAATCACCTCGTGAACCGGCCGTTAACCGGGAAGATCTAGATGACGCCCGGTTCTGATTCGGTAGACTCGGGAGCTCGTCGGGGTTTGATGTTTTACGCATACAGGCGAGGACAAGGGACATGAGAGACATACCGTCTCCTAAAGAGTGATGAAACTTCAAAACGGCGACGTTTTCAGCGTCGGAAGTTTTTAAATTGAGTAGGTGAAGCTGCCATAATGGCTTCGAGATGTCTAAAGGGACCGTCGTGAGGTTGGAGACGTAGCTCTCAAGAAACGCGTCTGCGTTTACGTTTCCGTTCTCTGTGTTTTGCGTTTGGATGTCTGGCACTATGACGTGATCGTTAACGACCACGTTTGTCCGAACCCAACTTTGTGTTTGTCGTTTCTCGTTCCCATGGCTCACCTTCAAGTAGGTTTTGATTCAAAATAAATGTTAAAAATTAATGGTAATAAGCTCAAAAGTAATAAATACAGTTGCCGAGGGGAACGGGTGTCGGTTAAAAGAGAAAAACAAATAAACAAAATGTACATATATCAAGAATAAGTACATACAAGTGGAAAAAAATACAGAAATATAATTAGATGGTAGGAAAAAAAAAAAAACTATTCAATCTACATGAGCAAAAGCTAATATATTGAAATATACTTATAAACGATAAATAATAATTTTTAAAAAGTTAGAGTTCTAGGAAATATACTTAAAATTTTATCATTTGGGTGAAATATCTTTGTACTAATATCTGCTAGATTTTCTTATAACAAAAAAAGGAAACTTATTCTCCCATTTTTGGAATGCATCCAGAAATTTATAAATTTCCTTGACCAAAACTATTTCAGTGATCTTTGGATTTCTTTCTTCTTACCATTTTCTAATTCTAAAAATATTCCACTAATAGAAACATTCTGAATGTTTCTAGTTTCTACATAATTCTGATTTAAATTTTCCAATGTGATATTGTAAACCAAAAGAAAAATACAAACCCAAATTAGAAAAACAAGTGCCCTAAAGATTATTGGTCAAAAAACATTATCCAGTTCTCGACGACCACGCAACACCCAGAAAAGTCGATGCCGGCCATCAAAAGAGTTGAAAACATTTATATTTATTTTTTGATACATACGATACGAGTTACTATACTTTTTAGTTTTTAACACAAATACATATAATATTTAGCTTTACCATAAATATTACCATAAAAATACATACGAGTTAATTGGGACTCACCAATTTACTGGAGAAACGAGGATGTCTTATCAAAGATTGCTTTAATCCTTCGATAATCACATCTGGCTCGATCTTCTTCTTGATTCCGATCACAGTGATGACGTAACAGTTAAACTCCGGGGCGTGAAATATACGCGCCGCCGGACTAAGCGGTTGCTCCTCATCTTCTTCCTCTTTCCTCACGGTTGTATCTCGTCGTGTCTTAATCTCCATGGTTTGCTGCTTAATCTTTCTTTCTCTTTCTGTCTCTCTCTTCTCCCTCTTAACTTTTTTTTAATATTCGCTCTCTTAAGATAGCCTCCAATCGTAGTGTGCCACTTTTTCTTTATATAACTTTTGGAAATATTAATTATTAATTAAATCTAACCGATAAAATGGACAAATTTTTTACTAAAATAAAAGTTTGATAATGATTATAAATTATATCATATGCCAAAAACTTTACAACTCTATTGTTTACTTAAATTGTTTTTTTCACGCACTTAAATTGTTTAAGATTTACAATTTTGGTTTAGGGTTTAGATTTTATGTTTTAGGGTAAAATTTTAGATTATATTATTAATTTTTTTAAACATATTGACTATTTTCTTGATTCTGGTATAAGAAGTGGACTATTTTAATCAATAATATTTAAATATTAAAAAGAAGTTAAATATATTAATGAATATAACGTCAATATAAAATGACCTATGGTAGTAAAGTCATCAATAATTACTAAGTAAGTAATCTAAATGAAATTTAATATACATTAACCAAGTTGTGGTGGATTGCCCAAACCTTCATTTTGTTCCAAGCCAAGACATCTTAATCACTCATCAATATGCAAACCTAAAACTTTTTGGGAAAAAAAAATACAACGAGATTTAGAAAACTTTGGAATATTAGACACGAGAAAAATGATGGTTAAACTTAGGTAGAAAAAAAGTAAATTGTTCAAACGAAAATTTAACATTTCATTGTTAGACCTCATTTACTCTTTCATGATGTAATGGTGAGTTTGGTGACGAACTGACGATGTGGATAAGAGTTGCCTTTTAGGCTTTTAGATAAAAAGAAACAAAGGGACTACACAAATGACGATTTGTGGTTCTGGTTGGCTGACCGTCATCATTTCTAAGTACTAAATTATGAATTACTTCCATAATGGAGTATAATTTAAACATTCTAAAAAGCATTACAACTTCTTTTCTTCTCCACAATGGACCATTTTTAATTACTCCCATAATGAGTGTAATTTAAATTCTAAAAAGCATTACAACTTTTTTACTTCTTGACAATGGTCAATGGACCATTTTTAATTATACGACATTTTTCTTTTCAGCTATTACAGGACAGTACCCGACATTTCATATATCAAAATCAATAAGAATTATACGATAATAATATGACCGTTACAGAGAAGAACACAAAATTGACCACGTCGATAATATTCTGTTTTCGGTTTTTTAATGGGAAAAATGTCAAAAAAATGCTCAACTTTCAAATTTACCCATTTTAATACACCGACTTTCACGAGCCCGCCGTAAATACTCAACTTATTATCATAGCCAAAATAAATTGCAAACTTTACAAAATAATGTCGATTTAGACACAGCTAACTCGCGCTAAGCTAATATCTGCAGTGTCGTTAAGATAAACGTGGCATTTTAATAAACATAAAAATCCCTTCTTCTTCTCTTCTTCTTCTCATCTTCTTCTCTGTATATTAATCTTTATATCTCTCATCTCCTTTTGACTCCATATTAGAGTTTCTAGAGGAGCGTCGATTTGGTGGTGGGTGGAGACTCTTCTTTATCAATTATCCTCATCGTCTTCTTCGATTCTCTATCTGTCTTCCTTTCCTTAAACACAAAACTTCAAAAACATTTGAATCCAAAATGAGAAATCAAACTATGTTACAGTCAATTCATCATTGTTTTTCCTCCTCCGCATCACCATCTCAAAGAGAATCTCTCATTTTTCCATCGATTATTTGCTCCATTCCTTTCTCCTCTTGTTCGTTCCGTCAAAACAAACCCAGAAATTGAAACGTCCAAAACAAACCCAAAAATTGAAGAGAATCTCTGATCATTCCATCGATAATTTTACTCTTTGATCTTTGCATAGCTTCGAACTTATATGTTGTTTACTCTTGGTTTCAAATTAGAGCTTTGATTCTCTTAATTCAGAATCTGTAGCAGTTTATGGCCGAATTGGAGATTGCTTTTGTTGGATAGCATGTGAAAATTTGATTTCCATCTTTGCAAAACTGACTATTGACATTGAATTCAGAGAATTATCACAGATTTCACACATTGCGCTAAAAAATCCGAAATTCAATCTCTGGCCAGATGAGAACACATGAAGGAGAAACGAAAAATTGAATCTTTTTGACAAATCAAAGCTAAATTATCGGATTTTTCTGGGTACTCACTCAAAATCTATGAAACTCACCATTGATTTGAGCTCAAGAATAGATTCATTTTTATTTTGACTCAGAGTCTGAGATCCATCCATGGAAACACAAGCACGAACAAGACCAACGGATCTTGAACTACTAAATGAATAGCTATCGGAAAGCCATTTGGGAGAAGCAATAGAAAGCCCTAACATCAATTTAGCTTCGGCGGCAATCATAATCATGGTGTCTGAAATTGAGAATGAAATTGAAATCGGATTGAACATATAAATGATTGTTGGCCGCGTTTTATAATCATCTTATTATTATTCGTAAGAGTTATCAAAGGGAGCCATTTTCTAAGTTCTTCAATCAGTGAAGAAGAAGATGAATCTAAACGTAAAAGCAGAGAGATAGAGAGAGAAAAAACATCGTGTGGAAAATATTACACGAAACGGAGGAGTAGACAGAATAACTAACGGAGTGTTAACGTCGCTAAACGCGAGTAAACGGCGTGTCTAGATCGACATTTCTTTGTAAAGTTTGCGATTTATTTTGGCTATAACAACAAGTTGGGTATTTACGGCGGGCTCGTGAAAGTCGGTGTATTAAAATGGATAAATTTGAAAGTTGGGCATTTTTTTGACATTTTTCCCCTTTTTTAATAGATAAATGAATGTACTCGAGTGACCATAATATAATATATACGCATGTATATATGGGGGGCAAGTGTCTGGCGAAAGAAAAACTCCTTTCATCTCTTTTTTCTTTCGTTTTCGCTTTCATTTCTCCTCTATTCCATTGTAACCTTTACTTTTTGTTTTAATAAAATTAACCCTTAAAATAACAAAAAAAAAATAACAATAACAAGATAAATTCATGTTCTAAGACCGTAAGATGCTAGGGACGTGACGACGACACAAACCAATTAATAATAATTAACATTGCCCATATAAGTTCATCGTCTACCCACCATACCGAACTTTGGTTTATGTTTATATGCAGTTCTATCTACGTTATCTAGCTATTATATAGCTGTATACAATACTAATTTCTTAAATTAGGGTAAATAATCTATTAAATATATCTTAAAAGAAAGTAGGTGGATAAGATTTGTTCCAGTATCATTTGAAAATGTTTGAATGAGAATTTCTGGTGATTTCTCGGTTCTATTTTCTGGTTAAATTTTATTAGTACGTATTACTAGCAAAGTTGATATAAGTTTCACTGTTATGTTTTTGATGGAACGTTAAGAACTCTGATTTTTAGAGAAGTATGATAACTTCTTTGTGGGGTTTGTGCTCTGCCCCTATAGACTTATTCTAGCGATTTCAATGGATTTTTTTTGTAGACTTTGGCCAAATCCACTTTAAACAGACATGAATATTTTCATGGACAATTATATTCCTATCAATGTATCCCTTAAAATTAGGAGTCAATCTCTCTTTTTCTTTTGTGCTTTTTCGGACCAAGTCTCTCAAGTCTCTACGACTCTATCAATTTTTACGAACCAGACAAGATTGGTCAATTGTTCCCATTTTGTATTAGTTGACATGTGGAACTCCGAACTTTTCTTATGCATCAGTTTGAATTATTCTCAATGTTTTTGTTTGTATTATGTTTACATATATTATAATAAGAATTTGTTTGCTTTCGATTATTATTATTATTATTATTTATTTATTTTGTCATCTCCGGCCGACTCACTGTCGATTACAAAACTGGAAGATATAGAGCAAAACCTAACAATATAAAAACAGAGGGCAATGAAAAAAAAATATGAGCTTCAAACACCCGATTGTAAATGCAAAAATTAATTTTTGATGATATATTTTTAGTTTTCAAAAATAGAAAAATAATACTCTTTCCGTTTTTCAGGTTGAACGTTTTTTGGTTAAAAGTGTTCCAAAAATATTTTGTATGTTGTATAATAGTTTATAATTTATCCCTACTAGCTAGAGTTAAGATCAATAAAACAACTAATATTTAACTATAAAATAAAAGTGTATTAGGTATTACCAAAAAAAAAAATCTTATTTATGTGTACAAAGATTTAAAACACCTAATTTCATGAAACATAATATATTTTAATATATAAACACAATGTTAAAAAACAATAAAAAAGGATTGTCTACTAGTTTTTGGATCATGATAAATAGACTTTAATTAGTAATCTCAGTGGAATACCAATCAAAAAGGTGTTTCAGCTAAACAGTAAGAAATAGTAATTTGGACAAAGCGGTTGAGGATAACACGAGCAGAAAAGTAAACGTGGCTTGCAGCCACTTGAATATTGGAAATGGGTTAGTCTAAACACCTAAAAATAAGCGGATTTCTCCCTTTCTTTAATACTAAATAATTATTACAAAATAAATGTATTTTTCTTTGGATTGAAAATACCTTTTCAATTAAGTTTATGTTTACAAAAATATCATCATTGATAATTTAGGGAAATTTTCAAAAATATCACAATTTTGTCCATTTATAAATATATCACAAAATAAATATTTATAATTTTTTACAGCATATTATAACTATATTTATAAAGTTTATAAAATTATATAAGACATGTTATAAAATAGTATATCGAAAAACTTTTCTAGTAGTATTTTTGAAAAGTGGTATTTCTCAAAAACTTTAGGTTAGATATCTTTAATCCATTAGGAGAAAACTAGTTTTCAAGTGGTCTTTGTAGAAATAGTCACTTTAATTTTATCTTTTTGGATTTGCCATTTCCAATGAGGCAAAAGACAATTTCTCACCTCCATCAATTATTTATTTGCTTTGAAAATATATGTATACATTTTTCTTTATATGTAAATTGAAAGCATATAATTTTATGTATCTACAAATATAATATTTATCAAATAATTATAAAATTACTGAATTTCATAAATGAAGAAATAATTATTTTAAAGTGAATTTCCGATTTTATCCGATATGTTTGGGTTCCTTCAGTTCCATGTTTCCTTAGGGTATAGTGTTGAGTATTAACATGTTTTTTACCTGGTCTGTTTAGGTCCCTCGGTTCCATTTTCCCTTAAGGTATAGTGTTAGTTATTAAGTGTGTATTTTACCCGGTCTGCTTGGGTTCATTCTGTTTTATTTTCCTTTTAAAAATAGTTTTGGTTATTAAATATGGAGTTTATAAGTATTTTATGGTATTTTTTTTAATATTGTTAGAATTTATTTGTATTAGAATTGTTGTACACAAGTTTACTATGAAATGAACAAAAATTATATATAGGATTTGAGTGTAAAAAGAAATATAAAGTAACAAAATTATATGTTATGTAATAAGATATTAAAAATGACCAAAAATAGTGTAGATAGCTTAGGAAAAAAAATCCATAAATGTTTACATTCACAAGACAAAAACATCATTTTAAATGGGCAAAAATGGCAAATCTAAAAGATTTGGATCACAAAAATGCCATTTTTTATAATAATCCCATATTTTTATTATTTACTTCAAATTTTTTATTATTATTATTATTATTATTGTTATTGTTATTGTTATTGTTATTGTTATTGTTATTGTTATTGTTATTGTTATTGTTATTGTTATTGTTATGGTTATGGTTGGTGTTACTGTTAATATTATTTTCAGTTAACTTATTAATTATTACAATCATTTGTTGACCCAAAAAAATGATATATTCACATGGATTTTTTTATTTTTTTATTTTATAATTTAAACTGCTTAAATGTTACTAGGCGACTATATTTTTGAAAACTCATTTCTTACCACATGATTATAGAGCCAAAAACATTTCTTACAGCACAGCTTAAAATTTAAGCAAATTGGAGCGACAAGAGTTGCAAAGTGTAAGCGAGATTCTTGAAAATTTTATTCGGGGTTATTAGATTTAAGTATGTGGATCTTGATTGGTCGCCGATGAAACCCAGTGAAGAAAAGGATAGTACGAACAGAAGTGAAGAAAATTACAAAAAAGCTAATAGTTTTTCTCTTACTCAATGAAGTAATGAACCACAAAATTATAGTGTCGCTGGTTTTGTCGTAACTAGAGCTAGGTTATGGTTTGGCGATTGGTGCAACAATGGCTCCGTTTGTCCGTGTCCTAGTCTTTATCTGCTTACCAGTTGCATGGCCAATTAGCAAGGTAAAAACACTTTACCAATCTCTGCAGGAGTCAATGCCCCACCCATCATGCTCTTTGTTATAAAAAGTTTTTGCCCTTTGAATAATCCAGCTACTGGACTTTCTATTGGGCCATCGTCGTGCAGCACTTGTGGATTTTCATAGAAATGAGGTATGCATTGATCCCATCTTCAAGATGAAAAGTTTCTGTATCCCATTCTATTTATTGTCATGTTGTTTAGTATTTTGTTTCTTTCAGGCTGGAAAGGGTGGAGAGCTGACTCATGATGAAACGACAATCATTGCAGGATTTCTTAAACTGTCTGAGAAAATGGTCAAGGATGCAATGACACCAATATCTGATATCTTTGTGATTGATATCAATGCCAAACTAGACAGGTTTTGTGTTGTGATTCCTCTGAGAACTATCATATCAGAAACACACTTGCCTGGAGTCTTTAATCTTCTCAGGCTAAGTTTTTTTTATATTTCTTATGCTAAACTTTTTTTTTTTTTCTTTGTTCCTTTGGTATAGAGACCTGATGAACTTGATTCTTGAGAAAGGGCATAGTAGAGTTCCAGTATACTATGGGCAGCCAACTAACATCATCGGCCTTGTTCTGGTAACTCCCAGTCTCATGCATTACTTCCACAATTTGACTCGGTTCTCTGTGAAGTCATTTTTCACAAATATTTTCCTCTTTAGTGTTCTGTTTCCACTTCTTAACCATTCATATCTATTATCTGAACGTAAAGAACTTATTGACTATCAACCCAGATGAAGAGATACCTGTCAAGAATGTCACGATAAGAAGGATTCCAAGGTGAAATTCCCGAATCTAAGCAGTTTAAGCCCACTGAATTTGCTTAAAGCTGATGTCTTGCTCTGTTTTAGAGTTCCAGAAACCTTGCCTTTATATGACATATTGAACGAATTCCAGAAAGGACTCAGCCACATGGCTGTTGTTGTGAGACAGTGCGACAAAATCCACCCATTACCTTCTAAAAACGGTACACTGTTTCATTAATCGACACAAAACATCGTCTTTGCTGAGTTTCAAGTTTTGGTTTTGAGAATCCTTGCTCTGGTTTCTAATAGAGAGTGTTAAAGAAGTCCGAGTGGATGTGGATAGTGAGGCAACTCCTACTCAGGAGAGAATGTTAAGGACAAAAAGATCGCTTCAAAAGTGGAAGAGCTTTCCGAATCGAGCAAATTCGTTTAAAGGAGGTTCAAAGACCAAGAAGTGGTCAAAAGACAATGATGCAGACATCCTGCAATTGAATGGCAATCCGCTGCCTAAACGTGCTGAGGAAGAAGAAGCCGTCGGAATTATTACAATGGAGGATGTCATTGAAGAACTTTTGCAGGTAAGGAATGTTATTATAAGTTATCAAACCAAAAATTCTTTTTCACGGACTATTTAATGTTGGGCTTGTGGTTGCAGGAGGAGATCTTTGACGAAACTGACCACCATTTTGAAGACTCCTGACACACAGTGCATGACCACTGAACTGGTTATGAATGTCGAAAACTTTAGTCTTTGTTTTCAACTTTCATACTTTGTCACTTGTCCGGCGAATGTGTATCAATATAGGCATGAACAACAACCTTTTCTATGGTTACAAGATGTTTTTTTTTCTCGCTATATATCATTAGTCTCTAAGAGATTTTGCTCTCGCCTTGCTTCTTTTTATCCAAAAGAAAAAAAAAATTGAAAAAGAACTACTGCATTCATCTTTTTATCCAAAAAGAAGTACTACATTCATTTCTTCGAATGCCATGCACTAACAACAAAATAAAAATAAAAAATGAAAAATGTAACATGTCTATCTTAACATGTATAATAATACTAGATCGAATCCTTGATGGAAAAATTGTAGTCTTATAAAACACAATAGAAAGTATCATGGTTATATGGAAGGATATTTAAATAATCCCTAGTATAATGTAACATGTCCATGTCAGCATATAATACTAGAGAAATCCTTAATGGAGAACTCGTAATCGATTAAAAAAAAGAAAAGAAAAAAAGCAAGTTAATGGTTGCTTCGGATGTAAATATATAGAAGATGATTTACGAAAAGGATAGTACGAACAGAAGTGACAAAAATTACTCAAAAGCTAATAGTTTTTCCCTTACTCAATGAAGTAAGAAAATGACGATATATTTTTACACGAAGAGTAACCATATCACGACAGATCTCCATCAAAATATGACTTCGATCTATTTCCCTTCGAAACCATACTTCTAAATCTTAATCCCCACAAATCGATATTTCTCACCTATTTCCCCTCCAAACCGATAGCTCTCACCTATTTTTACACAAAAATCGGTTTTAGTGGTTTATGGTATGTTTAACCAACTGACGAAGATGATAAAGCGGATTAAATAGGTTTTAAACCTAATCTAAACCAGATTATAACCCAAACCCAAACACAACTGTTCCGACTTCTTCTTCTCTCTCGTTCTTGTTGTTGTCTTCTACGGGACTGTTAAATCTCCCCTTCTTAGTGACAATGATGAAGCTTCTGATTTGCTTCTTCCTTACTAATCAATCGAAGAACCAAATTTACTGTTTCATCCAACTATTCAACAGAAATCGGATTTTTTTCCTAGCAGAAAGAAGTGAACTCCGGTGGGAGTTACGGTGGTGGTGTAGGTGAAATCAAAAAGTTTTATATTTCAGACTGAATCGAATTCGAATTCAAATTTGGGGATTTATGAATCTTGGGTTTAGGGAATCAATCGTGGCGGTGGAAGGAGTTCTACTCAAATTGGTAAATTAGAACAGATGATGATGATCATCAATTCATGGAATCGAAGCTCAAATGGATTCAAATCCGCTGGTAATATACAATTAGGGCTTGGATTAAGAAGCGCTCTCAGAGAGAACGATGACCCAAACTTGTGGAGATTTCACACCGTCGATTTCGAACAGATCTCACCGCAAATTCAAACCACCATCACCGAAACCGCAATCGCTACCGTCAATGATGACAAATCCGACGGTAAGAAGCCGATCGGAGGAGAGAAGAGCAAGAAGAAGAAGAAAATGACGGTGGCGGCGACGCCATAGATTACGGAATCGAAGAGCTCGGAATATACTACGAAGGAGACGAGTCCGAAGAGAACAGGGCCATTGTTGAAGCTTGATTATGACGGCGTTTTAAAAGCTTGATATGATAAAATGTCACCGTTTTGAGATGACATTATGGGTTTGAAAGCTATTGGTATCGACGCCAATATATGTTAACACTATAGTGTCGCTGGTCGTGGAGCTAGGCCAGTTTAATTGTCAAGCCCATAGTCTTGTGGAGAGTGATTGTAAGCCCATTGTATATAACCAAAAAAGTAGTCTATATACTATTATGCTATGTTTAAGGTTTAAGCCTTTAAGGTCTTGTTGTAATACCGTACATGAGTCTTTTATTGATCCAGAATATCACCTCCTCTGTATCTTAGTTGAGAAATTCAATAGAGAAACCAAAAACTGACATCTAATTAATACACTATTTACTCTATTATAACCAGAACCGGCCTTGAATACAAACGGGTCAAACCCTTGCTTGCGGCCTTAAATATAATAAATATATTTTCGGCCGATTATTTTACAAAAAGTGCTACTAGCTGAGTTGGTAAATAGACTTCTTTGAAGGCTTATTGTGGATGTTTTGAATCTCCATCTTTCATTTATACCTTTTTTTTTTTACAATTAGGTGGGCCAAAAATTTTTTTTGCTTGCTCGAATTTTATTCACATAATTTATCACACTTAAAAAAAAAAAAATTCACACTTATCATTCGAATTGATAACCAATTTGTACTCTGCATGCGCATGCTCCTCAATATCATTGAAGATCGACTATAGAAAATAAATAAACATGTGTCACAGAAGAGATGGTCATATGGTCATTCGGATCTGACGAAACTTTTACGCTTAAGTCAGACATGGTTTAATTTGAATACAAGGAGATGATAACCGAGTAGACTTATATGCAGTTGTGTTTGTGTATGTTACTAATGAGTTTTTTGCAGTTTTATAGTATTATTCTTTTTGAATATAATTATTTAGTAGATTCGGTTAGAAACTATAATCTTGTTTTTTTTTTTGTCAACATAATCTTGTTTTATGGAGTGTAAAAAACTAAAGCTACTTATAATGTTTTATTTTTATTGGGTTCAAATACAGGGTCATCAGTTTTTGGAGTAGATAGATTAGCCACTAGTTGATTTTCTGCATGGGTTACATTTCTCGTAATAATCATCTAAGGTCCATCATCATCTTCTCGATCTCCTATTATTTTTTCCTAAATGTTGATAATCTCGTTCTCGACATATCCACGCATATAATATTATATAAGCATATCGCTACTGGGGCTACAATAAAGGGTTCATCTTCTGCAGTAAACGATCCACGATCATAAACGTCCAAGAACCAACCAAACATTAAATACTCTCATACGAAGCCCACTATTACATCTTGGCCAAACACATGACTAAATCCACACTTCTTTATCCCAGAATTATCATTGATATGACTAGTCGCGTTGACCATTTATAACTTGCACGTTAAATATTTTTCTAAAAATTAAGTCCATTTTTTTTGTTTTGTTTTAAAGGTCTTCTTGACCATGTCATCGTGTCAAGAAGGAACACCACTAGCCAGCAGCCATGTGATAAGAATCAGACACGAGTATCGGAGGAATGAGCTTCGTTTGCTCCTCATGAGGTGGTCGAATCGCCTAGCCTACACTCACCAGCGGTCCAACAACAATGTTTTTTTACGACAAAAAAATCCAATCGTCTAGTGGATCATGAAAATCCATTCTGAGCAGTATATCTATATGATATATATATATAATACATAAGGGAAAGAATAATGAAATATAGACAAATGATTTTAGTGAAATGTAATTCTCTAAGGATTTAATTTAGTTACTTTCCTATTTTTGATTTAATATGATGATCAAAACTTTATTTTGTAGATCATAATTTATAATATATAAAGATAGTTTGTAAAAAAAAAAAAGTTATTTTGTGGATCCGGTTTTAAAAAAAAGACATCTATTTGATACTATTTTTGGTGAAAAGATCACAATATTACTGGCTCAAATCATATTGTAAAGTACTATCTTTTGTCTTTGTGTGCTACAAGTTGTGAGATATAGGTTGTTATGTTTTCATCGTCGCAACCAAATCACATGGTATGTCTATCCATCTTCATTATTTTCGCCATCACTATTTTCAATTTTTCATATTGTTTTGTTAAATAATGTCTTTCCGTTACGTTTCCTTCGTTGTTAATATTAATTATGTTAACCAAAAAAAAATGGGCCACATGTATTACGTAGTACTATTATATAACATGACAAAATATAGGATTACAACGAAATCTATACATAATATATAGCTGGATATTATTATGCTGCATATCCCGTTGATATGTTTATATATATAATAGTATATATGCATGCATAAAGCTATGGTAAGACTATATCGACCTTATAAATGAAAGTTTGATTTATTCGGTAGTTCAATTATATTCGAATCTATGCATGGTTTACTATTTTTAAAGCATCTACTTTATGTTTTATTAAAAGATGACTATGACTACTTTTCGTTTGCTTAACCCCGAATCATAAGTTATAAAGTAGTATAAGAAACAAAAATTGAAAAAGAACTACTGCATTCATCTTTTAATCCAAAAAGAAGTACTACATTCATTTCTTCCAATGCCATGCACTAACAAATAAAAAATGAAAAATGTAACATGTCTATCTCAACATATAATACTAGATCGAATCCTTAATGGAAAAATTGTAGTCTTATAAAACCAAGTTTAGATCAATAGAAAGTATCATGGTTTTATGAAAGGATATTTAAATAATCCCTAGTATAATGTAACATGCCCATGTCAACACATAATAATACTAGACAAATCCTTAATGGAGAAAGAAAAAGCAAGTTTAGATCAATATGACGTATCATGGTTTATATGGAAGGATATTTAACTAATAACTATATATAATATGATTAATCTTTAAAAGGAGTATGAAATTAGGTCGCTGTAAAGTGAGGAGCCATAAAAACACAAAACACTATGGTAATGGGTTTCGATATTGACAAAGCATCAACTTCTAATGTACTAAAATTTCATTTATAGTATTTTTGAATAAGCATATAAACAGTATCATACAAAACTGTGTTGGTAAGTCTATACTTGAATTTTATGGCTGTCAATCAATAGTTATAAATTAAGAATGGTCTTAAAATAACATATATGTTTTCCATTTACAATACAAATCGCAGCAGCCATTCTATAAAATTGTATACGTAAACGTCTTATGGACGTAAAGTTACACTTGTTTATGCAAATTCCAACAATACGCTTGCAACAATCGCACATTTTGACCATACTTCCATTAACGATGTGGCTATTCTAGAAGACATTTATTTTGTTAATGGTTGCTTCGGATGTAAATATATAGAATATCATTTTGGTCGTTCTTTACTCTATAGTAATCTACACTCATAATTTTTCTCTTATGGGCTAGTAACAAACTGGCCCTTTTGGCACTCATGTATAATGCCTACAACATGAGTACTCTTTAGTTTTGACATTAGTAGGCACAGTCCTGCTTCTATAAATTTATTTTGACGTTAGTATTTAACCTCATTCATTTAAATTACATAAAAAGATGTTGTCACTGTTTACAAACGAGATTAAAAACATGGACATTGTTGGATAATAATGCTTCTTCTTATATATTGATCTCGCTTTGATCCTTGCCAATAGATCAATACATTTGTTACTCTCTCGATGTTTGAATTTGAATTGCACTTCCATGAATCTCTCAGTCCAACTCATAATGGTTTTTTATGTAATGGTGAAGCTTAGTGTTAATTATGTTTCCTTTCGAGGTGTAGTATAGCTTCAAATAGCACATTCTAGATTAGAATCCCAAATACTAGCATGACTCTAATGCCCAGATTAGTGCACTATATTCAGCCTCTTCTGCACCAACTCCATCTCCATATAAGCCATCCGAAACCATCATTCATATCTTGCAGTGTCCACATCCAAAATGATGAGCGTCATAATTACACTTTATCCACCCTACTGTCGGCATACTCCATGGCATTGATCTGGTGCTTCATAAGCACATTTGGTTTGTATTAAATAATTTAAGAAATCCATAGTTACACGGATAGAGAGGTAGAAATTAGACACATCTTAAATCTTTCCATTCAAGCAACAGACTTTTATCTATGTTACTTTTTATCATTTCTTTTGGAACAACCTTTTCCAATAGTATTTAATTACTTTATTCCGAGCATTCCTAAGAATTTTTGTTTAATAAATATAACTTTTATTTTCTGTTCACGCAGTTTCTTTTACGTTTTATAGCAAAATGAATGTTACATTGTTCAACTCATAATAATACTTTTGATCTCGATATATAACCAGAAAGCATTAGTATCGAAGAATTTTTAATTGTTACTGTGGCAAATGAATTTAATTGACGTATTTATAAATTTTCTGTCACAACTTAGTACTTACAAACATTTGTCACATGGATTTTTGAATAAGGCTATAAATAAAAAAGATTGTCGTTTGATTAAAATTCAGTTTTGGAAATTCTTCTACAGAACTTTCCAAACATTATTGAACATGTTCTGATACTTGACTAACCTAATTGAAAGAGATGGCATAATCACTTTAATTATACAACACACACATCTTATCTGCATATGTTAAATATTTTAAAGTCTAAATTTATATCTGCTAAATGCTTGGGTACGTCCCAGTCCCACTGCATAATAAAATTACAAAGAAAATGGAATTTAATCTGAGTCAATACTATTTACTTATACAGTTCCCAATACACTCTTAATAGTTAATAGACAGTTAGAGATTAAACAATCATAGAGATATCATCCATGGAATTGTAGGTAGATCTATTAGAATAATTAAACTAGATTTAATTTAAATCGCTCGATTTAAAATTATGCCATATTGTGGATTGTAAGTAACTCCATCGCCTTTGCTAGCTTCCATGTAATTTAGGTTATTACGTCTTTTTTTTTTTGGGCTTTGTTTCTGGAGATATCCCTTTATTCCGCCGGCATTTGTAGTCCCATCATATATTATATACTTCAATGGTTTTATAATATAATTTAGATGACAAAGAAAGAAAAAAAAATGCCATATTTTGAAAACATAAAATGAACAACGTGAGATGTCTGTGTAATCAGAAACAATGGGGGTCTTTTCTAGTCGCATTCTGGCATAGTTGAGTCGTTTGCCTTTCTTTGATAGGTTGATTTAGGAACAACAGATAGATTTTTTTTTTTTTAAACAATGTATAGATTTAATTAATTTTTTAAAAACAGTGTATTACGGAATAGTCTTAAGAGAATATTACGAAAAGAACTCAGAAAATAATGTTCACCATCATTTCATCAAGTTTAACCTTGGTTGGTAGGTGCCAGCTCATGTTCTTTAATAGCCACATTGCACACATATAAATTATATTACATCAATTTCAAGATTTATATGTAAATGTTTTAAATATGCCAAAATTTTACTATATGTTTTCGATCCCAAATAATCTAGCGTAGTATTCATTACTAATTAACTACCACCAACATTATTTTGATACATTTTATTGTAATGTTGGCTTTTAATGAATTGTCGAAACTGAACGGCGCAATTAGTTGTATGTAGATAATTAATAGATAACTTTATAATATTCTCAAAATAGATGTGATAGATTTGTTTCTGAAAGATTGTTTTTTTTTTACATCTCGATGAATAACAAAAAAAAAAATACGATAGATTCTATAAAAATTAAACTTTTGAAAATCGTGTCGACGAATAGGTGTATTTTTCAAGGGATTTTCCTTTCTAAAAAAATCATGTCGACGATTAACAAAAGCTCACTACCAAACGAAGAATAACACAAGTGATTAGAACTAGACCACAAGTAAATTGATAAAGCAATTTTATTCTTATGTTAAAATGAATAATTCAATGACGCGTGTCCACCAATAAACACCACTCACTCTCCATAATACTTCACATACAATCCTTTCACTCATATATATATATACACAGAGTCACTCACATTGTTTTAGAATGTAAATAAAACACAAACCGAGTAAAGAGACTAAACCAATATCAAAATGGGATATGAAAGGCTCGGACCATCCGGAGCAAGTGGTTCGGTCACAACCTCAACTACTACAGCTCCGATCCTAAACCAAGTATCCACGTCAGCACAACCGGAGAACAACAATCGGAGAAGCAAGAAAAAGCTTGTAGTGTCATCAATCGTCTTAGCCATCGCACTTATCCTCGCCGCCGCGATCTTCACCGGAATCAGATCACGTCTCAAACTAAACCAATCTGTCCCAGGCCTAGCTCGTAAACCAAGCCAAGCTATCTCTAAAGCTTGTGGGTTAACTCGTTTCCCCGAGTTATGCGTTGACTCACTCTTGGACTTCCCCGGCTCACTCGCCGCTTCCTCCTCCAAAGATCTAATCCACGTGACGGTGAACATGACGCTTCACCACTTCAGCCACGCTCTTTACTCATCTTCCTTAATCTCCTTCGTCGACATGCCGCCACGTGCTCGCTCAGCTTACGACACTTGCGTCGAGCTACTTGGTGACTCCGTCGACGCGCTCTCACGCGCTCTCTCCTCCGTCGTATCTTCCTCGGCGAAGCCACAGGACGTTACGACGTGGCTTAGCGCGGCTCTGACGAACCATGACACGTGTACTGAAGGGTTCGACGACGTCGACGACGGTAAAGTGAAGGATCAGATGACGGCGGCGTTAAAGAATCTTTCAGAGCTTGTTAGTAACTGTCTTGCGATATTCTCGGCGAGCCACGACGGAGACGACTTCGCCGGAGTTCCGATACAGAACAGGAGGTTGTTAGGAGTGGAGGAAAGAGATGAGAAATTCCCGAGATGGATGAAGAGAAGAGAACGTGAGATATTGGAAATGCCGGTATCTCAGATACAAGCTGATATTATCGTCTCGAAAGACGGTAACGGCACGTGCAAAACTATATCGGAAGCTATCAAGAAAGCTCCTCAGAACAGTACTCGCCGGACTATAATCTACGTCAAGGCCGGAAGGTATAATTACGGATTTACCCTTCGCATTCATCGATGTTTTTTTCACTGTTGTATGTGTCCGTGAATGACGAAAGCGTAAAACTAAAACCTGTACGGAAGGTTTAATAATTGCGTATCTGACTCTGACTGTGATCTCTCTGATTTTTGTTTTTTTTTTTTTGGAAAGGTATGAAGAGAAGAACCTCAAGGTCGGTAGGAAAAAAATAAATTTGATGTTCGTTGGAGATGGGAAGGGTAAAACTGTCATTTCTGGAGGGAAAAGCATATTTGACAACATTACTACTTTCCACACGGCGTCGTTTGGTGAGTTTTTTTTCTTTTCTCTAACCTCACTCTTCCTTTTATTATCATACCTTTTGCACTTTTTGAACTCTTTTGAAATAAGCCAACAATAATGATAAATAGTTTAAAGTGAAAACACGTAGAGCCAATGTTACTATTGCAATTAAATAAATACAAGAAGAAGTATAAATTGATACACTAATCTTTTCAGGGTGGAAAATCAGAAGATCTTTTTAGTGCCTTAAAAGAAATTTTAAAAGATCTTTTTGTGTTAATTAAAATCTTAAAAAGGAGCTACACGGTGGTCAACATTTATAATATAATAAATGTCATTTTTTGCCATTTTTTAATATATACTTTTTGTTATACATATTTTTTACTGAAAAAAGGAATTAATATATAAAAGTTAAGAAGGAAAAAATACATATATACTTTGAGGAGAATTATTGGAATCAGATACGTGAAGGGGGGCCATGAGCTAGGCTGTCTATAGATTTCGGATTGATAAGATTTAAAGTGTCTGATAGATTCTCTTAAATTCAGAAATTTTTACGAATATTAGTTGTCTTTCACCACTTGTGTTTATGCTTTCATATGGATTATGGACCACTAAAGAAAGCTATGTTTAAGTAAAACTTGTAAATAGTAGTAGTATGTACTCGAACCAGTAACAAAGTCAATATTATGGACCACTAATTTGTTAAATAGTGATATTTCAGTTCTTTTTTCTGTTTTCGTTTTTTACTCAAACTTTTCCGCGAAGGCACTCGGTAATCATTCTTTAAATCATTTTCTTTTAATCATTTTTTCCAAACAAACAAGTTTTGAAACAAACGTCATTTACCCATTTTCGGCTCAAGAACCTTCTTACTGCAGACCAACTATAAATTACTTTTGACCAAACTTTTTTCTCGCTCATGCTAGTTACGACCTAAGTTGTAGTTCTTAGTAAGTTTACTTGTTTGTTGTGTGTTTAGAGAAAACCATAATCTTTTAGTCGAAAACCATTGAAAAGAAAAATCAAATTAATACTCATATAAAAATATCATAAAAATCTAATCAAATTTATTTATTTGGGAAGTTTTGGTTTAGCAACATAATCCGAATTATAAACCAACTTTTTCGTATATCCTTTATTATTTCATTTTCGGCTCAATTTTGATCTTCAACGTCTTGGTTTTTATAGAAACTTAAATTTGATCTGACCTTATAATGCTTTTTGGTAACAATATATAACTTTATTTTTTGGACTGACTTTTCCATATGACTACGATTGAATTCGGTTAGGTAACGCACTTACACTGAATCGGACATCCTAATGTGATGCTGCCGCTTATCCAACTAAACTCACATGCATGTTGTTGTGGTTCTTAAAGTTCATTAAATGCACACAACTCAAATCAAAGAACATTCTATTGATAAAAATGTTTGAATACTTTACATTCATCTTCTATACATTCCTAAATACCCACATCCACTTACGTGAATAAATAAATGCATACTCCACATATGTATGCATATATGTATACACAAATATACATAGAGACACGCACACATGAGAACACAGATATGCAATTATGCATACACAAATATAAGAATATGTGCGTAGCGTAAGGTTCGAAGTAGGCCGCGCAATTACTGACCACACATATTTGTATATATAAAAACATGCATGATGGGTGACAGAGAAGAGTAGCATTATTTACATATATAATTGGAGGTGGGTCATGGCTCATTATTTAGTTGAACGCGTTAGAGACCACTCACTAGTTGTTGCATACAACATTTCTAGGTAACGACATTTCTCACATACTAGTTTTTACTTTAATTATATATAAATTGAGTTGAATTAGTTTCGTCTGACTGCATTTATTGCATCTATATTTAGACCTTAAACATGTATTGATATTTATTTGCGTTTTTGTGTGAAACAAAAGAATAAGAGGATATAAATAATTTTTACCTGCAAAAATCTGAAAAATAGCACGTCAAAATAAACTAATACGGTAAACGGTATATCTACCAGATGTTGTCGATCAATAATTTTAAATATTGTTTACTGACTCCAGCTCTAGATTAATGTATTGCTGCATTGATGATGAGTTAATTATTTTGCTTTTTTTATTCTTTTAAAATTTAAAGAGTTAGTAAACCACAAAACATAATTGTGCTTTTTCTTGTTTTGATTTTTTCCAGCTGCGACCGGAGCTGGATTTATTGCAAGGGACATCACATTCGAAAATTGGGCCGGTCCAGCAAAGCACCAAGCGGTGGCTCTCCGCATTGGAGCTGACCACGCGGTGATCTACCGATGCAATATAATCGGTTACCAAGACACACTTTACGTCCATTCAAACCGCCAATTCTTTCGCGAATGCGATATCTACGGTACAGTCGATTTTATCTTTGGAAATGCAGCTGTGGTGCTACAAAACTGTAGCATCTACGCTCGTAAACCCATGGATCTTCAGAAAAACACAATCACGGCTCAAAACAGAAAAGACCCGAACCAAAACACCGGAATATCGATCCATGCGTCAAGGGTTTTGGCGACATCCGATCTCCTAACGACAAACGGTAGTGTCCAAACATATCTAGGCCGACCGTGGAAGCTATTCTCTAGGACGGTGTATATGATGTCGTATATCGGTGGTCATGTACACACGAGAGGTTGGCTCGAGTGGAACACAACATTTGCTTTAGATACGTTATATTACGGAGAGTATATGAACAGTGGACCGGGGTCAGGTCTCGGGCAACGTGTGAAGTGGCCTGGGTATCGGGTCATCAATTCAACGGCCGAGGCAAACCGGTTCACGGTGGCGGAATTTATTTACGGTTCGTCGTGGTTGCCTTCGACCGGAGTTTCGTTCTTGGCCGGATTAAGCATATAGGTAGAGAAAACTGAAATGCTTATGTTTCCGATGAATTGTTTCATTCTTACTGGTCCTTATATTAATGGACATATCATTAATCCTATAAATATATATTTTAACTTTTAATTGTATTTCTCAAGAGGTATTATTCAATAAGAACGACTCGAGGATAGTTTTCCATTATTTTTCTTGACAGTATAAATGATCCAACTCGGTGCGATTACTACCATACAAAAATTTAAACTAGTTTGAATTGCATACATTTTAATAGAAGTATAAAGTTTATATTTTTTCCTTAAAACGAAAAAAAAAATACTTTAATGGGTCTAAAAATGAGGGCTAAAAGTCTAGCGACATTATTTTCTTCGACCGACTAAATGATTCGAAAAGACTATTAAACACGAATTGTATTTGAACATTTTAATTTAATATTGCTTTAAAAAAATAATTCAAACACAAAAACACGAATTGGAAGTGTCGGTGCTGAGTGGTGAGAGAGACTGAAAGAGGAACCAAAATGGGATTGACGTCAATACGTCACGGCCGATGACCGACACTGACTGTGGGGTCCATGATTTTGGGCTTATGTTCTAGTTGGTGTCACGGTCGAAGCGAATTTATAGTTTTAACAATAATCTAGTTCTTAACTTAATAAATAAAAAAAAAGACTAAAATGTAAAATTCCTCAAGAGTTCCACCAATTCCGCAAGAATTCCTTAACTTTTCAAATGATGTAACATAATTTTTTTCCACCAAAATTCCACCCAATTCCTCAAAGCTAATGTTACCATTTACACCCTAAATAACTTATATTAGGGTTGGAGATCAGAAACTAAAGTTTGAGTTTTTACAATACGATTTCAAATTAGTTTGAGTTCGAGATCCCTCTTATTAACAAAAAAAAATAACTATATTATTCTAATCGGTAAAAGTAAAATTAAGTAGGCCTTGTTAGATCTACATTAGAATCAATAGTTTTTTTGGGGAGAAAACTTACTTTAAATAAATCCATGCTAAAATGCGAATCCAAACATTCTACAAACAAAAAATAATCGTCAAAGTATAGTTACACGTTGAGATTCCGATGCGCTTGTTATGTGTTTTCCTATTGTCTCCAATTAAACGTTGATCCACATGTGTTTATCAAAAATAAATTAACGCTAATAGTTAAACTATGCCGCAGACTCATGAAATGAAATATAATCGGCCAGCCTTTGCTATGCAGCAGCAAATATCTTGCTTTACCATTTTGTTTTGAAAGTTCAAAAAATCTCCGAAATTTTATATGAATTAATTTTATTGATCAATACATTTCTTTTTTTTATAAATCGCTTTCATCATTCAATATGTTAAAAAAGTATTAGTCAATATTAATATGATCTCCATTCAATTTTTGTTCGGAATGTTCCACATCAACCATATATTTTTTTTGAATTGAATGTAAAATTTATTCAAACCAAAAAATCTTTTTACAATGAATGCAACATTATGATTTAATGGATTAAAAAGTGGGAAAATAATTTAAATAGAAATATTAAAAAAATTAACTATATCTTCGACTATGACCATGTTCGTTTGGTAGTCGCCAGCGACAACGATCATCGATATATCTTATTGTTCATTTAGGAGTCACTGCGACTGATCGCTGTGTTGTTCGTTTGACTATCTCTGCGATCAATCACTATGTTTTTAAAATTTTTAAAATATTAATTTCTGAGTGTTGATATTTTCAATAAAAATGTTAATTACATATATACTTTATACATCATTAAGAAAACTAACTAACAATTTTATTAAAAAGGGTAATTAATTTAACCGTTCGTGGATTTTAATATATTTTTATTTTATTTACGTAATTATACATATTTTTATTAATATTTTCTTTCATCTCACCTCTACTGTTTTGACTTCGACTCAAATATATATAATTATATCATGAGATTCCCTAACAAACTAGTTATTTTATCAATTTTTTTTCCGTGTTTTATCAATTACATGATGAAAATAACAATGGATCGCTCCAAAACTCGAGCATATGGCCCAAAAGAGCCCATATATGAATGACCACGCCAAAACATACTTATCCTCGTTCCCAAACAACCCCTAAACCTCATCATCCCCAAACCCCAAAACTCCTAAAACCCTTACAAGAACCCTACCTCTCTCTCATTTCCTCTCAAAGGTAAACATTTTTCCCAATCCCACTGAGAAATCTCAATCATTTCCACCATGTCGATCTCCAAAGCCGCCTTTTTGAACCACCTGCAAACACTAGCGAGATCCTACAGCCCTCGCGTCCCGCCGCAGCCATTTCTCGCCGTCCGATACATGTCATTCGCGACGCAAGAAGAAGCCGCTGCTGAACGTCGCCGTCGTAAGCGTCGTCTTCGTATGGAGCCACCGCTTAACTCATTCAACAGATCTCAGCAACAACAGAATCAGCAATCTCAAATCTCTAGACCAATTCACAACCCTAATATTCCCAAATTGCCAGAATCTGTGTCTGCTCTCGTTGGGAAACGCCTCGATCTCCATAATCATATTCTGAAATTGATCCGAGAGAATGATCTTGAAGAAGCTGCTCTGTACACTCGTCACTCTGTGTATTCGAATTGCCGTCCGACGATTTTCACGGTGAACGCTGTTTTAGCGGCCCAGCTTCGGCAAGCGAAGTATGGAGCACTTTTGCAATTACATGGATTCATTAATCAAGCTGGTATTGCACCTAATATCATCACATACAATTTGATTTTCCAGGCTTATCTTGATGTTAGAAAACCGGATATTGCGTTGGAGCATTACAAGTTGTTTATAGATAATGCGCCATTGAACCCTTCCATAGCTACTTTTAGGATTTTAGTTAAGGGTTTAGTTAGTAATGATAATCTTGAGAAAGCAATGGAGATTAAAGAGGATATGGGTGTTAGAGGTTTTGTTGCTGACCCTGTTGTTTATAGTTATCTAATGATGGGGTGTGTGAAGAATTCTGATGCTGATGGTGTATTAAAGCTTTATGAGGAATTGAAAGAGAAGCTTGGTGGGTTTGTTGATGATGGTGTGGTTTATGGGCAATTGATGAAGGGGTATTTCATGAAGGATATGGAAAAAGAAGCCATGGAGTGTTATGAGGAAGCTATTGGAGAGAATTCAAAGGTAAAGATGAGTGCTATGGCTTATAATTACGTGCTGGAGGCTTTGAGTGAGAATGGGAAGTTTGATGAGGCCTTGAAGTTGTTTGATGCGGTGAAAAAGGAACATAATCCACCGAGGCGTTTGGCTGTAAATTTGGGGACTTTCAATGTGATGGTAAATGGGTATTGTGCAGAAGGAAGGTTTGAGGAAGCTGTGGAGGTTTTCAGGCAAATGGGTGATTTTAGGTGTAGTCCTGATACTTTATCATTCAACAATCTGATGAATCAGCTGTGCGACAATGGATTGTTGGCTGAGGCTGAGAAGCTTTATGGTGAAATGGATGAGAAAAAGGTGAATCCTGATGAGTACACATATGGGTTGTTAATGGATACTTGTTTCAAGGAAGGTAAGATAGATGAAGGAGCTGCGTATTACAAAACAATGGTTGAGTCTAATTTAAGACCAAACTTGGATGTGTATAACCAATTGCAAGATCAGTTGGTTAAAGCCGGGAAACTCGACGATGCAAAATCCTTCTTCGATATGATGGTGAGCAAACTCAAGATGGACGATGAGGCTTACAAATTCATCATGAGGGCGTTAAGTGAAGCTGGTAGACTCGATGAGATGCTCAAGATTGTGGATGAGATGCTAGATGATGACACGGTCAGAGTGAGTGAGGAAATGCAAGAGTTTGTGAAAGAAGAGCTGAGGAAAGGAGGGAGAGAGGGAGATCTGGAGAAGCTAATGGAAGAGAAAGAGAGATTGAAAGCAGAGGCAAAGGCGAAAGAGTTAGAAGAAGCAGAAGCAAAGAAGAGGAGTCAACAAATTAACATAGCTTCATTAATAACTCCAAAAGCAGTGGAAGAAAAGAAAGAAACGGCAAAGCTGCAATGGGAAAATGACGCTGGTGGTGTTGAAGAAGCCGATGTGGTGGAGATGGCTCAAGAAGTAGAAGCAGGTGGATCCAACAGTCAGGATCCGCCGTCCTGCTGATTGTCTTTTACTCAAATTTATTAGAGTCTCTATTTATCTTCCTGTTATTTAACTTTATGTAATTAGGGATTTAGTTGGGACAATCAGCTTGCAAAATCTTTTGCTATAATGCAGGTTTTGGCAAAATCTTTTTTTTATCAAGTTTGCTTCTGCTTTCATTTTAACATGCTCTGTAGCAAGATTGGACATTTGTTTCATTTTAACATGCTCTTTATCATAATCTTGTGCATATATATGAAACAAGGGATTGAAATTTTGTAACCATTTCTGACAATTTGAAGTTAATAGTGAACGAGATGTTTAGGAAACATTGAATTCCAAATTCTGGTACAAGGAAACAACGGAAACATTTCATCTGATTAGAAAGCCTAGAAGATTATGTACACGGTCAGTCAAAACCGAAACAAATAAAGACTAGAAATACAGAACCGAAGCTAACCGTTCTAAACCAAGCCGGTCTACTACCCTTCCAGAAAATTTATTTAAACCTATCATCTGATTAGATGCTTTCCATGGAAACATATCAAAAACTAAGCTGGAAACAAGTTTTTACAGTCAAAATAGGATTCCTTTAGAAGCAAGGGTCACTGTTAGTCTGTTACTTAGAGTTCCATGCTTCTTTGCTTGCTCTCTTTTCATCTGGGTGTGTTCATTTGCTGGGGCACCACAACACATAAACAGATCAATGTTAGCCATATAAACCTTTCAGATAGAGATATTTGACGCTTTGAATTAAAACCGAAACAAAGATATGATCATATAGACAATTCCATGATTTGCTTCAACGGACATATCAAAGTTTGGACTTGGTTGAAGCATCTTAACTATGATAGAAGACACATGAGAATTAGTCTTACTACCTGATTAGTGGATGAACTCTGAGCCAAGCATCGAACAAAATCTTCTTTCTTCTTGCCAAAGTTGAAGACAGCATGCTCACGGAGCACTTGCTCTCGCTTCATGTCCTCCAGCATTTTGTCCTTCTTCCATTTCAGCTCTTTCATTTTCTTTTCTGTGTCACTATAGTTGTCCATCGTGCGTGAAGCAATTGGCTTTGCAAATCTTACGTTCACCTCATCACTGAAAATTGCATTGCTCTTAGGACAGTGGAAAACAGCAAGAAGAAAAGAGAAGAAACCAAAGAGGGAAATAAGTTTTCGGTTTATAAAATTGTGAGAATCTTACCGATTTCCAAGATTGATGATCCCCGGTGTCCTGATGATTCCTCCATCCAAAGATATTGCACCATCACTTATGCATGGGAGGGCACTAATCATATCGACCCTTGTTTTGTAAACTTGAAGGCGGGAGAATAGGCTGTAGAACAAGGTCTCACGAAGACCATATCCATATGATGTGACACAGAGCAAGTAAGCTGGATCGATTTGTATCATATTCACTGCAAATCCGAGAAACCCGGGAGGACACTCACCATTAGGCAATTTTGGTTTCAGAAGATCAAGCCTTCTTTGCGGATCATCAGCTATGTGCTGACCAACATACGGCCTAGAAGTCATCAAATGAAGTTATTAGAAAAGGATTGCAGATGGAAGCGTATCTAATTAAATTTGTAATACATCAAAAAGATTTATACAAAAATTAGTACCTCAGGTTTTCAAGGCAGATGGCATCAAAATTGTCTCCAATCGTTCTGCCAATTGAAGCGCCAAGTCCGTGAAGGCCAGCACTTCTATCAATGTTGCCTTGGTTGTCATAAGTCTCTAAAGCCGTAACATTTTCATAATTCTTGCATACAACTGCCAACATTGAGCGAGTCCCCAAATAATTCGACAAAATCCTGTATTTTGAAAGTACCACGAGAGAAACTAGTCAGTTTCCAGTTTACAAAAAACATCGCAAGAAAGGTTTATAATAGAATCTGTGACATTGAGAATTTGAAGGTAGTCTGAAAAATGACAGTGAGAAAAATGGAACTAACTGGCTGAGATTTTCATCATTGACCTTCCCAAGTTTCGCTACAACACCAACGACACCTTTTGTCAGCATCAACTGAGAAGCTTGCGCGCCATGACGAGTCTCAACCAGACCTAAAACTCCAGCAGCTGAGTTTTCGTGGCGAAGGATCTGTTCATTAATATCTTCACCCTGAAGACTGGTATCACAGTTTTCACTTCTAGGAGTAGGGGACGAATGAAGCTTGCTCATATGAACTGAAAAGAAAATGAAAAAAAAGACATTGTACTTCACAAGAAAATATAAATCCAAAAAACACAAAAAGTAGCTGAAATGTGGCTATATGCAGGAACAATAAATCTCAAACCTTGCAAGTCGACGATTGCTTCATCCAATTTGTTTTTCTGTGCCTTGAGAAACCTGAGGTTATCTTCATGCTGTTTGATTTTGTTACCCATGACTTCAAGATCAGACTGAAGCCTCTTGGAATTGAACATAGCAAACTCAGCGTGAGCAATGCCTCCTCCATTCTGAGTTTCATCTCTTGAAACTGGTGAAGATTGGTCCAAACCCATCATCGGTGATCGATCTTGAACATTCACAGGAGTGGTCTGAAGCGAAATCTACAATTGGATACAAAACATGATTCAAAATTCACTCCTTTATAAACCCTAACTCTCAAATTCGTAAAATCTGAAACATAAAAACCCTCAAATTCATCCAATGTGGTCGCATGCAATCAAAAGAAACAAAATTTCGAGAGTAGATACAGTAATAAAGAAGAAAATACGAGTCTTTGTCTCCAGATTTCCAGAAATCTCAGAGAGATTATAGACTAAAGTCCACATTTTTTCCGACTAATATCGGTAATTAAACAGAGATTCTTAAACTAACCTGTTGACCAGTCGGATACATTGCTCCACAGCTTCAATGTTATCACCGGAGAATCTCTCTTTCTCTCTGCTTCTCCCGTCTCTTTTTGAGTCTGATGAGGTTTTATTTTGCAGGTCTTCAGTCTTCTTCTGAAGAAAAACAGCCAATTGTTGTGACGTAATTAAATTAAAAATACACCCGAAAATATAATTGAATAATAAAAGTTTGCACATGAATTTTTATCTTTTTGTTTCTCTGTGTTTGGTAAAAACTAAAAAGTATTTTCCTTTTTTTATTCAGTTATTTGCTGGTGTATTTTAATTTTAATTAAGTCAGCAATTATCTTACTTTTGTTTTGAAGAGTGAAGAGTGAATGAAGGTGGTGATAGTGTTGGCAACAATGAAAGTAAATGAAAGGCCCAATAAGCTTCGGAGATAATGCGAATCTCAAATTGTCAATGTCCAATCAACTGCCATGAGTGGGCTTTGTGCTTCATACTTCCTTTGAGTCTGACTTTCTCACTTTGTATTTGGAGTTTGATAATGAAAAACCCCAAACCACATGTAATTTTCTTACTTTGTATTTGAGTTCGATACCGATACATGTCACACCAGTTTTCATCTTATAAACCATATTCAACTGGTTTTGCCATGCTTTAGTTTAGGTTTGTTAGAAGAACGGCTCTGTCTATTGATATTGTCGAACGCCGTACGATTTTCCATACAAAAAAGCATGTGACATGATGTTATGTTTTTCCTAAACATTATCATTTATAACATATCTATAAAGAATGTTGAATTTAAGCTTCGATTACATGAGAACAAAAAAAGAAGAATGAATTTCAGCTTTGTTTACTAATACAGATCTCATATCTCTACAATATTCTTGATCTCTAACAACATTTGATGCATAAAAAATAGTTGAGCTACTCGTGTGGATGTATGAGACTCAATGAGTAGCGAAGTCGAAAGGTGGTCCAATTTGGAGGTGGTGTAGGTCTTAGGTCCTCATAAAGAAGTTAGGTCGCCGTTATTAAAACAACTGCACATTGTCATATTTGTTTTTTTTTCTTTTGAATCTCATTTAGTTTACATCCAAAACTTAAGACAATAATTCGGTGTCATCTTTGTCAGTTTTCTAAAACTAGAGGTTTAACCACTAAGTCAGTTCAGAATACAAATTTCTAAAAATAAATAAGCCATGTAATTTAACACTTCGTACTAAACAGTCGACCGATCTATTGAAAAGCGAGGAATAAAAAGAATTAGAAATAAGAAAGAAACAACTTTAGCAATGAAAAAAAGTCCATGAATATGATAAGGATGCTGGCCATTGAGCTATAGTGTGGACATCATCTTGGTCAAAATCTATGCAGTCTGTTTCGAAAAGTAGAAACGTTTTTGGTGTCTTACGATGCTCTTTATTGCTCAGATAAAAGCTTCTAACTCTGGATAAAGTACTGAAAGACTTTGTTGCCAGTGTCATAGACTCATAAATTTACTTTTGTCATTTTCTTCTTCACAAATCCATCCAAAATCCGGTGTGATGTATCATAAACCATATGTTAGATACTTTATTCTTGATTCATCTGATATCTCAATTATTAAATTTGCAATTTCTAAAATTGTTTCGTATATATATATATATATATATATATAACACCCATAACGTATTCAACATTTAAAATTTAAGTTCATTTATAAATTTATACTCATGTCACAAATGTTAATCATATATCATAACTTTATGTAAAGATGCATATTATATGTATGACACCAATATTTCTTTTTAAGCTCAGTATAAACTAACTGATAAAACTCAGGGAATATATACTCTTGATAAAAATAATTCAGCATAAGTTAATAATTTAATATCATATCTTTTTTCAAACTTTTTTTTCGCCAACATACAAATTAGAATATTATTCAAAATTGAATTTGATCAAAATAATTAGTTCATCACTAAATTTATTGTAAAATATATCTATAAATTTTTGGAAATATATCACGACTTCAATTGAAAATTTATCCGATTACTACGGACAGGTCTGATTGGTAACATGAGTAACCATATGTTAAAATTGATGATTTGTTTTAAGAAACTTGATTTTGAGTTTTGTTGAGTTATGATTGATTTACATTTTTGAGTTATCTTTTTTTGTAAAATTGTTAAAATCAAAACATAACTCAAAATCATGGAAATTCTCATGAGTTAAGATGTGGTAAGTTGAGTTATTTTTTTAATAACTATAAAAACAAAAATTCAGTTATAACTACAAGAATATTTTTGTTTGTTTTCATTTAATTCAAATAACAGGAAAAATTGTTTTTACTGTTTTAAATTTATTTATAACATTTTTTTAAAAAAAATTATTTAAATTTCTTATTTTTTGTCAAAATTGTTGCCTTTATTTTTTATTTGAATGAAAAAAAATATAGGCATATATTTGAAAATGATGAGACTGTTAATATTATGAAATGTATGTCATTATTTTTTAATTTACAATGTTAAATTTTCTTTTTAACTAACTTTGTGTAAGTTAATATTATTTTCTTGTTTATATTTTTATTAAATTTATTCACTAATAAATTTGTAATAACTGTTATTATTATTAATGCTTTTAAATTAAATTTATTTAAATAATACATATTGCAACATTTACAAAAAAAATGTTACCAGATTTTAATAAGATTAGAAATTATATTTTTACACAGACTCACCACATATATCTACAGTTTTTACCACATAACTAGAAATTGTCCCGTGTTACAGCACGGGTTAATGAATCTAAACAAATCCGATTTTCTTTAATAATAGAATATCCATTTTTTTTTGTACAAATCAATATCCTGCAAATAAAATTAAATCAGATTTTAACAAATCCGATTTTTTTTGGAATATTAACAAATACTTTTTGGAATATTAACAAATCCTATAAAAATATCTGATTATTAATAAATCCGATTTTTTTGGTAACCACAATAATCGATTATTAACAAATCCGATTTTTTGGAAATTGTCAAAAATCCTTTTTAGAATATTAACAAATCGGATTTTTAGTTAACCATAAATTAAATGATTTCATTAAATGATCACATAATAACTAATGACTTCATTAGTATTTCATTAAATGATCACATAAATTAAATAATTTCATTAAAATATTATTAGTATTTATTCTTTGAAATAATGACAATCTGATGTAAATATTAATACTTTTTAATATTTATTTAAATATACTCTCCAAATAATATATAGAGATTTTACTACAAATTATAATATCTACTGCCATTCTTAACAATCGGACCCCATATCTCCGAAATATACATCTTATCATAAATATGTAATTAATAAATATAGAATTAGGTTCATAAGTCCACAAATACAGAAAAAAAGTCAAATAATGATTTTTTATATATAACAAATATGTAAATACAGAATTTGTCATTACAAATGTCAGAAGACTTTATACAAAAAAAAAAGAAGAAGACGATTGGCCTTAAAATAAGAAAAGACAAAAGTAGAAACCTCGTGAACTTCGTAAAAACACTTAACGGCGTTTAACCGAACCCCACGTGACTCCGTTAATGATTTCATTATCGGTGGTAAAATGAGTGAGACATCTCCTCCTTCTCAACTTATGTCTCTCTGTGACTTCTCTATCTCTCACCTCTTCTTATCTCTCTCTCATTCTCTCTCTTAACTTCAAGAATTGCTTCAAATGGTTTGATCACATTACACAAACATGTAAGTTCCTAAATTCACATATGTCTAACTTTTACACATATAACATATTGATTGCATGTTGAGGTTTATTACATTGTTATACATTCTAGTTTTGACTACTTCTGAATTGGTTTGGCTATTGCAGTATTTAATTTATAGCAGTTTTTTCGGAATCTTGAAACATAATTATGCATTTTTCAATAATTGTTCAGTAGTAATAGAGCTTATGATCAAAGAGTTTTGCCGGAAATGGGGAAGAAAGGAAGTGGTGGATGGTTCTCGACGGTGAAGAAGAAAGTCTTCAAATCCTCTCCTAAAGATCCAAAGGTTCTAATCACACCTTCTTTTGTTGTTGTTGTCAAGCACCATAATTATATATATATATATACATACACACATATTTAAGTATGACAACATATTAGAAAAAATTAGGACATTAAGTGGGCTATTTAGAAGCACGAAGAGGATCTTCATAAAAACCATTGTTATAGCATAAAGAAAGAAGGAACTGATAGTAATAAAAGTACAAATTAATATACATAACGTTTTAAGTAATTTAGCACTGCTAACAAAACATAACTTTAATAATAAGATATAACTAATTAATACGACCGCATAACTACTTCTTCATAAATAAGCAATTTTGTTTTAGTGTCTTTTTCTTCTTGATTGAAAGCAATTTCCATATTAATTACATACATAACTTTTCGTTGCAATGTACACTATTTTCTAATTTTTATACCTATTTAGTGAGGATTCGTAAGCTATATTTACGTATATTATAGCTTAAAAGGGGAAAGCAAATTATACGACCTTTCATCTTATAAATGTATGACAAGTTGAGTTACACAAAGTAAATGTTTAGACCGTACGTATTTATTAATTAAAAGCCGAAAAAGATTGGCCCCCTTGTGAAAGAGATAGACCAAGAAGGCTCCTTATAAGAGCATTTAAATATGATTTTCATGACACCTAAGAATATCATTTTTTTTTTTCAATCTCCCAATTTTCATGTGCATTGCTTAGTTCCCTCGCCATCACTCCACCCCATTTATTTCCCCACCAATATATATATATATATATATATATATATATATTATGTCAACTTGTATCTATAGATAGGCATATCTTCACATTACTATAGTATAGGTTCTTTTTTTACCACTATCCACAGTTTAGCCCACAACCTTTATCATTGTACTTTATATATTGGATCTCAACTCCAACTCCTTATTGGTTCTCAAAATTTACTGTCGCCTAATTAAAACTTTGATCGCGATAACTAATTATGCTTTTAATAAGTTGACAATATGCATATCAAAATTAAAAGAAAAACAAAATAAACAGAATTTGATTTAAAGTTTTGAGTTTCGAGTAACATGTCAATATATCAATAGACTAGCTTTGTACAATTTAGTTGAATCTTTATCAATTTTGTTTATCAAATTACTATAGTGGTAATATTATAACATAAAAAATCACCAATGTACAAAACCAAATAGTAGTAGACTAGTAGTTATACAGTGAAAAAGCTGAATCCTTTGGACGTAGAATAAAAAACTAAAAGGAAGTAATCATAAGCCAACAAGCTTATAAAGATGGAAAGATTTCAAATGATTACTATTATTATTATTATGTCACACTTAATTTAAATATATGCAGAGAGAGAACAACATTGGTAGTAATAACGCCGATAGATGGCAGCAGCAACACGATACGCAAGAAGTAGTGTCGTTTGAAAATTTTCCGGCGGAAAGCTCGCCGGAGATCTCTCATGACGTCGAGAGCACAGCTTCTAATCCAGCAACCAATGTTGGAGACAGAAAACACGCTATGGCTGTAGCTATAGCCACTGCAGCTGCCGCTGAAGTCGCCGTTGCAGCTGCACAAGCCGCCGCTAAAGTTGTTCGGCTTGCCGGCTACAACCGCCAGACGGAGGAAGATAGCGCCGCCGTCCTCATCCAATCGCACTATAGGGGTTATTTGGTATTTTTTCCTATCCTTAAATTTTATTTTCGATTTTTTTTTTTTTAACTCGCATCATCAATAATACCGTTGAATAAGACTCTATTTACCATTTTACTATCAACTCTTACTGGTTCTCAATTCTCATGTTCCACAAAAATCGAAATGCATTTCGCTTAGAATCCGGTATGACTAAATTCATTTCGGTACTTTGATTAAACCGGTGTTAATGGAATTTTGTGTTATGTAAACACAATTTATTGAATAACATTGTTCTTTTATTCATTGTAAACTATTTGTAGTTGTAGACTAACGCCAAACCAGAAATCTTAAGAAACATTCCTGCTTACCAAAATTATGACCGGTTTGTGTGGTCTTTTTTTATAGGCGAGACGAGCACTTCGTGCCTTAAAAGGACTGGTTAGGCTACAAGCATTGGTCCGTGGCAACCATGTACGAAAACAGGCGCAAATGACTATGAAATGTATGCAAGCTTTGGTTCGTGTCCAAGGCCGAGTCAGAGCGAGTAGGCTCCAAGTAGCTCATGACCGGTTTAAGAAACAATTTGAGGAAGAAGAGAAACGGTCCGGGATGGGAAAACCAAACAACGGTACATATTGAAATGATTTCAGTACAGATCAAAGCACCCAATATACACATTAATTTATAGTGGTGACCATAATATTTTTATGGTTAAATAGGTTTTACTACTCACCAAATCGAACGAGAGAAACCAAAGAAATTGCACGAAGTGAACCGAACCAACTTGTACCAAACTCCAGGAAAGGTAATGAGGAAAAGTCTTACGTACTATTTTTCTCATGTTTCGATATTTTTCTCACTATTGGAATCTATTTAGCTAATGTATTTTGAATTTACAGGAAAAAGAGAGGAGTGAAGGAATGATGAAAAGAGAGAGGGCTCTTGCTTATGCATACACTTACCAGGTTGGTCGCCACTCTATTTTCTGTTAAATTTTATTTCCCCATTATTGTTCTAAAAGATAATGCATTATAGGTCCTTAAACATCTTTCGTAATGATTTCGGTTTTCATATTGAAGCGCCAAATGCAACATACAAATGGTGACGAGACAATTGGGGTTTCTGTACATGGGCCTGATAGAAACCAATGGGCTTGGAATTGGCTTGACCATTGGATGTCTTCCCAGCCATACACAGGCCGTCAAACTGGCCAGGCTCCCGGTCCTGGACAGTACAATCCACCTCCGTATCCGCCTTTCCCGACAGCCGCGGCAACCACTACATCTGATGATGTATCGGAGAAGACGGTGGAAATGGACGTGACCACTCCCGCTAGCCTCAAGGACAATATAATCGGTCTTATTGATCGAGAGTATATAGACTTAGGATCATATAGACAAAGCCATAAGCAACGGAAAAGCCAAACCCACATACCAAGCTATATGGCTCCAACAGCATCTGCAAAGGCTAAAGTTCGAGACCAAGGCACAACCGTCAAGCTGCAAGGAACTTCTTTTATGCCGTATTGGAACTCCTCGACCAAAAACGGGTCGATTAATGGATCGGGTTGTGATTCGTCAAGTTCGGGTGGAGCAATAACAACAAGTTACCCCGGTCCAAGGAGTCCTAATCCAAAATCTGATATCCGACGCAAACCGGTTAGTCCTAGTCAAAGTCCTACCGGGTTTGGAAAGAGAGGCTGGAGGCATGATCATTAGGGAAAAAAAAGTATCTTAAATCTTGAATAAAAACTTACATTTGTGTGGTTGGTTAATTATCTTGTTTGAAATTTATTTTCGTTGTTACATAAATTGTATATGACATTAATAAATGGAACATGTCATCTCAAGTTTTTAATGTCACGGTCTAATTAAAAAGAAAAATTCCCAAATACTACTTTGATTTCCTTAAATGAGGTGATATCGGCTTGGTCTGGTTAAACAGATATACCAGGAGTATATTACCAAGTACCCACAATACAAGCTCAACGAGCATAAACAACTTGGAAGGAGGCTGAAGAGTTAGTTTTGGTAAAAAGACAATTCCATAATCTATAAAAGAAAACCTTCGCTCTCTCTGTTATTTTCAAAGGCTCAGCAAAACGGTGCTTTGTCGCCTATGCTTTTGCAGCCGAATTTAGGATTGCTTTTTTGCCCTAGTTGCAGTGTCAATCACGAACAATACATCACTTTTGGTGCTCTCTGTTTCCCAAGGCGTCTTTTCACTTCTTGCTTCTAGTGTTGTCAAGGTTCGAGGATCCCACGATGACGTTAACTGCTTGAATGTTAGGATTGCTTCTATATATCCTTTTATCTACTGCTTTTATGTGTTTTGCTTGGCTTTTGTAGCAGCGATGTTGTAGCCTTGTTGGCTCTGAATTCATCTTTTGTAATCAATTTCTCTTTGGATGGAGAGTGTAATCTACAAAATCTTGTTGTTAAAAAGGAAATGAAAATTACGCCATTTGGACTAAAAATCATCATCAAAGTTTGGGTGAATCACTTAACATTTTGTTGTTATGATGTTTATTTGTAATTTTACCCCAAAATGACTTGACACATTTGATAATGTGTCTTTAATTTGGACTTATCGACAAGGGCAAGAGTTCGAATTACACTTTGGAAATATGTTTTTATAACAAATTTTAATCAAAACAACGTAGTTTTATAACCTATACACGATGTTATATAGTCTGTTAAAGTCGAGTCTTATATTGCGGACTTCTCATGAATTGTATGGCATTCTTGCATTTCAAAAAAAACTGAAAGTTGTGAAAATTTTACATGCAATTTTACCTTTCTTAAGAAGTTCTTAAGAGTTAGTATTATTAAACGGTAGTATTTTTGATTTGTTTTTTCTTAAAACATTCAAACATGCTGGAATTTGAAGAAAAAAATCCGATTGCTAACCAAAAAAGAAGCGAATTCAATATGGGACTAACAACTTTGGTTTTAAATGACTAAATTAAAAATGATGCAATTGAAAGAAAATGAACCGCATGTTTAATTGGTTGCACCAAAAAGTTTTGTTGGTGATAGGAAGTAACTGATGATATAAATTTGCACAAAATGATGATCGTTCCATCATAGTAATCACTCAAAAAGCACTGTGTATTTGATAATGTTTCTGAGTTAAATAAGAATGACAAACAGACAAAAAATCATGGAATTATAGTTTTCATTTTAAAAAGAAATAAAGAATTACATGGCTGTCCAAAGACGTGCGTACCTTAAATCATTGCATGTTTTTCACTTTTTTTTTTTCTCTCAAAAGTTTGTTAAAAATGTACATGAATTTGTTATCCTAAACTCACGCACGAGGCACGACATGATCATAACTTGTTACTTACAAAGAAATTAATACTTAGTTAATTTACAAAAAGAAAAAAATATAACTAATATTATCTAGTTGTTTTGACTATAATGAATATCATATCTCCTGTTTTATTACTATTTTTCTAGATTTTACAAGTTACTATCTAAATTCTAGTTTTTCTAGTTTGATTGAATATCTTGTTTATTTTAACTATCCACAAAGTCATGACTTGGGAATGTGATTGATCAATAAAACTTTTTCATTTGATTCAATATCTTGAATTCAATATGTTCATATATAGGTTGAGTATAGCTGAACAAGGTCCTATGGCTTAAAGGCAGCTGAAATCTGTTGTGACAAAATATATTGACCACTTTTCCATCTCCACATTGGAGTTCAAATCACACTAGATGATGGTAACTTTTCGAGGATTTACCACCAAAGTAATTAAGTACGTTTAAAACCGACATGTAGTACTCGAGAGTCCGCAAGTCGGACATAACCCACTATACTATAGAGTTAGAGGTAAAGTTTAAACTTTAAAGATGTAAAATGGATTTCTTAAGTAGAATAAATTATACAGGCAACAGAGTGACTCATAGGTATGATACTTTAATTAAATATATTAGTTTTCAGTTTTAAACATAAATTAATAGCTTATAATATTGATTTTTTAAAAATTAACTACAAAAATAATATTTAGATTTATTATATATATATATATATATATATTTCTTTTCTGTTTTTGAAACAACTAAATTAAGAGAAAATTAAAATTTGAGAAAATGACGAACAACGTAAAAAATTAGAGATATATTTTTTTGTTATAAAGCGGAGCGGATTAGAGTTAGTATTTTTAAGACTCACTATAATTTATCCCGTGCTATAGCACAGATTGATGTTTCTTTTAAGATTCAATACTATAATTTTTTTATTTAAGAAATATAAATTAATAAAATAAATGCTAAATATATAGAAAACGATAATTTATCAATAAAAATATGTATTCAATTAAGTTTAATATTTTAGATTAGTTATATTAATATTATGTATATTTTAGTTGATGTTAAATAAAAATTTAAAATTTGATAAATAATTTTTATTCAGATATTCTGTTGTTTTTACCAACTGGAAATTACAATAATATTCTTAATGGAACAATTAATTTTGTTCTTTAAATGATTTATTCCAATAATATTATTATATAATTTTAAAAACTTTAAAGTTAGATTCTAAAAAGTATTTCCATAATATTATTAAGAGGATATTTTTTAAAAAACAATCAAATATATAAACATTAAATAATTTTATTTAAATAATTTATTAAATTATAATATTAATTTATTAAAAGTTTAGTTTAATATATGCATATCAATTTTATTTTTTAGTAAAATATGATAATATACTTTTGATGAAATCATTTTTAGTATGTAAATTAAAAATAGTTTTTATTTTTCTTATTTTTGAAATTATATTTTAGTTAATAATAGTTAAGATATTTACTTTTTTCTAGATTATAATTTTTGTTTTAATAAATTTATTAATTTTTTTTTGAAAAGAAGTTAAAAATAGATTTTGTTGATTTAATTAAAAAAACTAATTAAATTAAATTAAATGTTGATTTAATTTTCAAAAATAAGAGATTTGATGTAGATTGCGATTTTGTTTGGAAGATTTTAGGGAAGTATTTAAACCGTAATCTAGTTGTATCTTTTTTTTAAGAAAATCTTAAAATCGTATAATAATTAATGACGAAAATATTTTTAATTAGAGATTTTAATTTGTTCTTAGATGTAATGACAATGTGATGTAATTATTAATATTTTGTAATGTTTATTTATAAATGTACTTCCAAAATAATAGGGGATTTACCAAAATCCACAAAATATTTTAGCCTATTACAAAACAGATTAGATAAGACGAGTTACTTAGCTTTGACGATTTAAGTTAAATGCATATATGAAAATTTGATTTGAATAGAAAGAAAAATAGCAAAAAACAAAAAAAAAAGGAATTGGAGAGAACAAAAAGAGCGAGCGTTTCTCTCCGCAAATGATGGGACAAAAGTGGGTCAAGTCTGAGGTTTTGAGTTCTCTCTATACCAACAACACACAACCAGACATCATCGCTCACTTCCTTCCTTAAAATCTCCACCTAATCAAGTACACATTTGCCTCTTTTGTTCTCTGACTAAACTCGAACTGTTACTGTCTTCAAATCTTCATTTTTCTCAGACAAATTGGATTTTTCCTTCGAGCAGAAACATCCAATAAAGGAATACGAAAGATAGAGAGATTTAGATTGAACAATCACAGTTCCACAGGTTTGATTCCACTCTCATCATCTGAAATTTCAGTTGAAATTAGTTGAAAGGTCGAAACGTTTTGTCTACTGGTTTCTATAAAACTCATTGATTTGTTTAGGATATAACTTGTGATTTTGAATTGGGTTTTGCTACTTCTGCTCTCACGATATAGCAAGTTAAAGCTTTGTCTTTTATTGTTCTTGAGGGTTTTAGGGTACAATTTTTTCTCAGGACTTAACTTGACCTGGGTTTTGCGTAATTGTTTGTATGTGTTCTAATGTTCTTGAGGAGTTTTTTTGAACTAGTTTTAGCTCCCATAAACATATGCACCTACTCTCAAAGTCTCTTTTTTTGTTTTGTTTTTGTATTGTTTAATCCATAGTTAAGTATCCTTCCTGGGAATTTTTATAATCTTTAATAGAGTTAATAGAGTACTGTACTAATAAAAGTTTCAAAGAAGATCTATTTGTTTGTTTCAGATCAAACTATTGGTTTACTTTTGAGAGCTGTGGATTCTACTTCTTGTCTGTTTCTTCTTAGTCAGATTAGTTATGGATCAAAGTAGTAGTCTTGTTTCTTATTATTTAAATGGTAACATTTCTTTGCAAATCAATAGATTGTACTGAATCAAAGGATGTTTTGTCTGAGAAAATTGATCCTGTTCTTGAAAAGAGTTTTCAATCTCAGGTTAAATATCACAATCTTTATTGCTGTTACCTTACACTTAGAAGATTACTCTCTCATATATTTCCTAGACGAATTGACAGCTTGGATCTTCTTATGTCTTTCTGATTATAGCATTTCAAATAAGATTTTTCCTCGTTTCTGTTCATATGTAATTCAAAAAATTGAGGTTTTCAAGTGTTTTTGGAAAATCTAGAATGAAACAGCTATGAAGATTGAGGTTTATCTGCATTCTTAACTGGCGATTTCTCTTTTTCCACAAAGACTGGGAAAACCAGGCTTGAGAATCTGCTTCCTCTCTGTCGAAAAAAACAGAAGACTGCAACGGATAAGATGCCCGTGTCCCACGAAGCATCGAATTACGATGAGGTCTCTATGCAGCAAAGCATGCTCTTCTCTGATGGTCTTCAGGTAGATTATAATTTGCAAAAACTTTCTTTGTTTCTGATAATTTGTTTAAGTCTCCATCCGAATTAGAAGGAGAATGAAATTAAGCATAAAAATAATTTCTATGCGTGAAAACGATACAACAATGAAATGATAATTAAGATCCAAGTGTTGTTAGTTGTTACAATGTTCAATCATATCTTAGTTTTTCAAAATCATTGAAGCTTAACTGCTTTCTGCTCTTTTTTCTCAGGACTTGAAGAATCTGCGAGCACAGTTGTATTCAGCAGCTGAGTATTTCGAACTATCTTACACTACTGACGATAAAAAGCAGATGTGAGTTAGTATTCAGCAGCGCTTCAGATTAATTGTGTCATTAAAATTGTTCCTTTTTTTCTTGGTTTTTCTCAAATAGCTGTTTCACGGTAAATGCAGAGTTGTAGAGACACTGAAAGATTATGCGGTGAAGGCTCTGGTGAATACAGTTGACCATTTAGGCTCTGTTACGTATAAAGTGAACGACTTTATCGATGAAAAGGTCGATGAAGTATCAGAGACCGAACTTCGAGTGTCTTGCATCGAACAGGTATATAAAGGGTCCTCAAAAAACTTGTCTGTCAGGTCGATATTTCTTCTTCGAGTTACCGAGTTTTTATTTTTGTGTGTTTATGTTGGAAAAAAACAATGTGATGGTGGTTAGAGGCTAAGGATGTGCCAAGAGTATATGGATCATGAAGGGCGTTCACAGCAATCACTTGTGATTGACACTCCAAAGTTCCATAAGCGATACATCTTACCCGGTAAATTCTCTCTTTCTCTCCCTCTCTCTCTCACACACGGGTTATAAATTTCCGGGACTCACTAGCAAAAGATGCATTCTTTATCAGCGGGTGGAATTATGACTGCTACCAATCTTGAAAAGCTTAAGTACTTTGGAAGCAGTTTAGAGGATGGAGATGATTGGAACCAATTTCGAAATGGTAATTTGGTATCTTCTATGTTTCTGTTGTACACAATTCAAGATTCAAGATTTCTTCCTAATTGGTTTGGTTTCTCTCTCGCTCTTTTAAAGCTGTTCGTGCTACAATCCGGGAAACACCTCCACTACCCGTTAGGTAAAAACTCCAAATGCTTGTTCAGGAAAACGCATAAAACTCACATTTGAAACACAAAAGTAATGTGAAAGCGGATGATTTTAACCGAGTTCCAATCTAATTACCTTTGCAGAAAATCGACATCTCAAACTCCATCTCCGCGGCAACCACCTCAACGATCAGCAACCTTTTCATTTACCTCCACCATTCTGAAGAAAGAACAAGGTAAAAACTGCTATAGCTTGGTTCTTTCTCACTGAATTACAATCTAAATACCCGATCTTTTATTCATGTTTTCGTGTCATATAATCAGATAAGAGATCAGTTTCACCGCATCGGTTTCCGCTACTAAGATCAGGATCAGTCGCTACCCGGAAGTCAGCATCAATCAGCCGACCAACGACACCAAGCAAGAGCAGATCTATAACTCCTATACGGGTATAAAAGCTTCGATTCAAACATAGTTTTTACCAGAAAAGTGTTTGTTTCATCAATTTATCTCTTCTTGATTCTTCATCTTCTACATTTTCCAGTATCCATCAGAACCAAGAAGATCAGCTTCAGTCCGGGTCGCGTTCGAGAAAGAAAACCAGAGAGAAACAGAGCAGCAACAACCGAGCAAGAGCAAACGACTGCTCAAGGCTTTGCTTAGTCGACGCAAAACCAAGAAAGACGACACTCTCTACACTTTCTTGGACGAATACTGAAATGCCTATACCGGTTTATCTGTGGAAGCGCTTTACTAAACCGGAAAATTGTTCCTTTTTTACTTTTTATATATTAATATATTATATTATATAATATAGAGAAGCATATGTATTTATATTTTGTTGTTACTATTTATTGTGAAAGCAATTTTACAATTTTAAAATTCAAAAACCAACCGAACTCAGAAATGAAATTTTGGTTATTCCTGGGCCAGTTGGACTTCTCAGTTTGGACATAAAATTGGTTTTTATCTTCCCTCCCCAAACTAAACCGGTAAATAGTAGAACCCAACCAAGATATCCTGAACCGTACACTGATGATCAAACCGGAGCCAAAGTGGTCCTGAACTCATAAGTCATAATGGTTATGCATAATCTGATCCATTTAAACCCGGTCCCGGTTATCTTAAGGAGGGATTCACATGAGATTATGTTGTAAACCGAAATACTTCTTTGTTCTTTGTATCTGACTTTTTTTTTTTTACATCATACGACCATAAACGATACTAAAACCTCGAATTTTTATCCATGCAACAGTCATTATCATGATTCGTGTTGTTATGAGATAAATTCACGATCTTATACCTTTTTCTCGGTTTTATATATAAATTCATTGCTAATAATAAATAGATCTTTTTTTTTTTTTACCAATTTTCAAATATATCATACGGTGGATATTAGACATACTGACGTACATATGATTTGAATATTTTTTTTTGGTCTGGACATATAATACAGGGAAATTTAACATATGCATTTACTGTTAAGGATATACAATGAATGAGAATTGATACAAACTCTCAAACTCAAAGTGCCTACTTGTGAAATTCGATGAGACAAGCTTTCCCTTCATAACCACTACATGCCCAGCCCCAATTTCACACTCAGACCAAGCCATAAACACATACCTTCCACCTGAAACGGTCCCGCTCGTCCCTCTATCTTCAGCTCCGCCGGCGACAATGGCACCGCCAGTCTCTGGTCCTCACCGCCACGCTGCACCGGAACGGAGCTCGCCAAACGCTGACCCAGGTTCTTCTTCTCTCACCCCTACCAATCGCTTCTCTGTTGCAGATCGTCGCACAGGGACGCTCTCTGAAGAAGATATGGGCCTTTTCATTGAAGCCCAAATGCAGTCCACAACTCACCAAACCAATCACGGCCCACCAGCTGAAATTCAAGCCCATTCTCCACAAAGTCAACAGGCCCCAGAAGCAGGCCCATCCACCCCACCATTTCCTCAATCGGACTCCACTCTCTCGCTGGTCCCGCCGACGATGCCTCCAGTCATCGTTGCTGCTCCTTCTGATCAAGCCCCCAATCAACATCCGATGGTGACTCGAAGGAAGAACAATATCATCAAGCCAACGACCAAGTTCAATCTCTCAGCAAAATTCCCATCACACATACCTCCGGAGCCCACAACCATCACTCAGGCGTTGAAGGAAGAATCGTGGCGTGCTGCTATGTCTGATGAATTGGATGCCTTTGCAAGAAACCAAACGTATGAACTCGTCCCTCGTCCGACTGCCTCTACTGTTGTTGGCTGTAAGTGGGTATATAAGAACAAGTTTTTACCAAATGGCTCACTAGGAAGATGTAAAGCGAGATTGGTTGCCAAAGGTTATAATCAAGAATATGGTCGGGATTACACAGCCACTTTCAGTCCGGTTATCAAGTCCACAACTCTTCGTCTTGTCTTGAGCATCGCCGTATCACAGTCATGGCCAATTACTCAGTTAGATGTCAACAATGCATTTCTACAAGGAAAATTAACTGATGAAGTTTTCATGGAACAACCCCCAGGTTTTATTGACAAAGACAACCCCACCTATGTCTGTCGTCTTCACAAAGCTGTTTATGGTTTAAAACAAGCTCCTCGAGCTTGGTATACGGAGCTACAACAATTCCTACTCTCCATAGGTTTTGTTAATTCTTTGGCTGATGCTTCTCTTTTTGTATTTCGCAAGGGACAGGACACCCTCTATCTCCTCGTTTATGTGGATGACATCGTCGTCACTGGCAGTGATACAAAGCTAATCACCAACATCCTTTCCCTGCTGGCCGATCGTTTCTCTGTAAAGGAGTCTGAGGATCTCAATTATTTCCTTGGTATCGAAGCTCGCCGCACAAAACAAGGACTCCATCTCTCCCAACGGAAGTACATTCTTGATCTCCTTCAACGATATAATATGTTTGATGCCAAACCGGTCACCACTCCCATGGCATCGACACCAAAACTAAAGCTTCATGAAGGCATCCCTCTCCCAGATTCCACTCCGTATCGTCAACTTGTGGGGAGTCTACAATACCTCGCATTCACTCGGTTAGACATCATGTATGCAGTAAACCGCCTATCACAATTCATGCATCGACCTACCGAACCGCATTGACAAGCAGCTAAGAGGATTCTCCGATATCTAGCGGGAACGACAGACCATGGTATTTTCTATTTCACACGTAATGATCTTTGTCTTCACAGCTTCTCCGATGCAGATTGGGCCGGTGATTCTGATGACTACATCTCCACAAATGCTTATGTTGTCTATATGGGATCACACCCGATTTCTTGGGCTTCCAACAAACAGAAGAGTGTCGCTCGATCATCAACGGAGGCTGAGTATCGTGCTGTTGCAAACAACGCCACCGAACTCCAATGGCTCTGCAACCTTCTCACCGAACTTGGCATCAAACTACCTGCAGCTCCGGTTGTGTACTGTGATAATGTTGGTGCCACATTCCTCTGTGCGAATCCTGTCTTCCACTCTCGTATGAAGCACGTGGCTCTCGACTATCACTTCATTCGAGGACAGATACAAACCGGTGTTCTAAGAGTCGCTCATGTTAATACACAAGACCAACTTGCAGACGCTTTAACAAAACCCCTCCAACGAGCTCGGTTCCACCAACTACGTAACAAGATCGGAGTGTCTCCCGCCCCTCCATCTTGAGGGAGCATGTTAAGGATATACAATGAATGAGAATTGAAACGTAATCGTTCTTATAAGGAATGTGTAATAATAGCATAAACATAGAAGCTTCTCATCTTGTATGTATAAATATTGTTGTACATCCTTTTTGTGTATAATAAGACTTTACATTCTACATTTACAACCAGTCGCAAATGTTAAGTCGCATGTCGAATTGCACCCAGGCGGACATGGCTGTTTTTGCGGATGTACGACATGCATAGGGACCTCTTGATGCATCACACGCGAGATGGGCTCGTGCTGCAATAAACTTCGACTCTCTACCATTCCATTATTAGGTAATGTTATTTCTACAACGTTTAAAGTTAGAGTAAATCACCTTGGAGAACTACAAATAAGAAAATAACCTTAATATATGTTAATAATTACTTTCTTATGCTATTGGTATTAAGACCATTTGCTAATTTCTTATTAAGATTATAATTATAAATTTAATTAGCATTTTAAAAACATAATTAAATCGTGATCTTTCGGGATATCAATCTTTCGACTAAAGAATATCCAAAGATTCGTAATATCTTTCGGATAATACATTTATAGAAATAATATTTAATTTGTTGAATGACAAATAATAACATAACTCAAAATTATTATTTAAATATTAAAATCATTGCAATACTATAATCAAAACTGTTGAATAAAACTTAAATCTAAAAAATTCAATCCGCGGGATAAATTCTAGTTAATTTTTATTACTATATAGTAGAAGTATATTTTTATTATTCCAAAGACTGTTTAGAATCGATCAAATATCCTATACCGAGCCAAATAAATTAACAGATTATTTACCAGAAAATATAGCAAGGAGGGAAAGAAAAGTGAAGATGTTAAAAAATCTATTCATTCTCGACGGGAAACTTTGTTACGAAGCGAAATATAGAATGCAAAACAACAATGATGAGTTTAATAACTACCACCCTTAATTATGATTTAATCTCTTATATATAGTTGTATTTTAAGTTAAATGATATATATATATATAGTTGGATTCTTATGGTAAATTAGTTAATTTTTATGGTGACGTGCATCTAATCTTGGATTTTGACTTCTACCATTCCATCTAAGAACAAGGAATGGTACTTAAACCATGCGTGGACCAATAAAAATAACTACATGTGTCAACTAAATTTTTATTGATAACATATAAAGTAACTAAAATGCTAAGAAAAACTTCACTCTAAAATTGGATAAAATATGTATATGTTAATGGATAGATGAAATATATAATTGATAAAGATGTAGGTTGGTCAAATATAGTCCAGATTACATAGTTTTGAGAGATTTTGCAATGATTTTTAATAACAAATCATAATAACTTATTATCAAAAAAAAAAATCATAATAACTTTTCTGAAATCACCTAAATCATTTAAAAACCTATCAAAAGATTCAAAACTAAAAGTATTCCATATAGCTAGTTAGTTGAATACACCCCCATTATGTTTTTAACAGAATCCATTGTTATTAGTTTAATCACTTTTAAATTCCATTCAAAATATCTTGTTTTTCAAAAATTTAGTTATTATTAATTTAATAATTTTATTAAATATGTTACTATTGAAATATGAATTCTTTATCATATTATTCATAAAACACAATCTTCAAAATATTTATGTCGTACACAATCCAAGATTCGAGATTTCTCTCTCGCTCTTTTAAAGCTGTTCGTGCTACAATCCGGGAAACGCCTCCACCACCTGTAAGGTAAAAACTCCAAACGCTTATATGTCATAACAGCTTCTTTGTATTCGACTGTTGTTACATCATACCATTATTGAGTCATAGACTATACCAAACCACCAAGTTCTTATCCAGCCAAAAGTCACAATCATGATTCATGTTATTGCGATATATAAATTCATGATCATATACATTTTTCTCGGTTTGATTTAAAAGCTCTTAGCTAATAATCAATAGATATTTACTTTTATCTTACATAAAGGTCCAAATAGATAACGATGGATATTAGACATGATAGAGTAAATTTAACATATTCATTTTTTTTGGGATAAAATTAACATATGCATTTACAACCTGTCGCAAATGCTAATTAAGTCGCATGTCCAATGGCACCCAGGCGGACATGGTTCTTTTTGCGGATTTACGACATGCATAGCGACGTCTCGGTGCATTACATGCGACCTCTTGGTGCATTACATGCGAGCTGGGCTCGTGTTGCAATAAACTTCGACTTTTTATGGTTATAGTATTTAGAAATGTTATTCCTACAACGTCTAAATTAGAGTAAAAATAATTGCTATTACTATACAGTATAAGTAATTTATAAAGTTCTATAGGTAGTTACAACGACCAAAATTAATAAAATCGTTCAAATCTCATACTATGCCCAAAAAAATAAGGGATTTTTAGCACTGACATATTATATATAAATAAATACTTACCAGAAAATATAGTGAGGATGTTCAAAATTTTACTCATTCTTACTAGGAGCTTTCTAAGAAGAGAAAGTCACCTCAATATCGGAAAATATCATACATGAAATTTGGTCTGATTTTTGTTCACTTTGTTTTACAAAATTGTCAATTTCTAGTTCAATTGATAGTTTTTAAAATTATTTTCTAAATCGTTGGGTTTAATTGATCATTTGTAAAATTAGATTCCAAATCTCGGATAAATTATTAATTTGATTAACCCAAATAACCTAAACCAAAATCAAAACCATAAAATCGATTTTAAACCGATAATCAAAACCAAAATCGATTACAAAATTGTCAAAGTTGTCTTCGTGGTCGATTCTAAGTCCAATTGGTTCATTTTCAGAACTCAACAAGACTTTGTTACTTGTTAGAATGAGAGGGAGGAGAAGAAGAAGAAGATGGTTTGGTTAATCGATTTTGGTTTTGATTATCGGTTTAAAATCGATTTTATGGTTTTGATTTTGGTTTAGATTATTTGGGTTAATCGAATTAATAATTTATCCGAGATTTGGAATCTAATTTTACAAATGATCAATTAAACCCAACGATTTAGAAAATAATTTTAAAAACTATCAATTGAACCCAGAAGTTGACAATTTTGTAAAGTTCGTATGGAATTGGACCGAAAGTTTTCAAAATGTCATAAATTAGACCGAACCTCAAACTTCATGTATGATATTTTCGTCGGCCCATATTTGGGGTGGGCTCAGACCGTTCTCCCAACAAAGTATAAGATCGAATGAAAACTTTAACAAAATAAAATAGATCGAATGGAAAAAAAGAGTGTGAGTTTGATAAATTAATCCTATGGTTCAATCTAATATATGGTTTTGTTATGGTAAATTAGTCAATTTTTACTGGAAAGATTTTTTGTAAGAGGAAGTACATCTAATACCTGGATTTATACATAGTTTATATAATATATAGAAGGTTAACAAATAATAAAAATTTGAAATTTTTCTTAATTAAACCATGGATAAAATAAATAATATGTTTAGTAGAGAGTTTGATTGATTAAATATAAAGTAAATAAAATTTTAGGAAAACTTTCAATTAATTTTTTTTTACAATTGTTTGTAGAACTTGTGTGAGAAGGGTCTATATTGTCAAAACTTAGGTAGATTTTTTCTTCACCTAACAAAAAAAAAATATATATCAGATTCTATTCAAAACTGTATAGAAATTAAATAGGTACATGATAAAACTACATTATATGCGATAAGTTAACTAACCATTCAACACTGCCAGCATATGATCATTTATGGAGTTCACATCATCATTTGTGGGACACATGATTGCTCTTTTTTAAAAAAATTTAGGATCATTATCCTCTACAAAAGAATTACCATAAATTACATATATTATTGATTCGATCGGATCATCACCCTCAGTAATAAGAAACTCTTCTGGGATATCAATTAGAGCAATTCCATCATTAGACTGTGCAATCTTCGTATCTCCAACATCTAATATCCACTTTGAAAATTCTTCGATATCCAGCTTTTTGTGCTCAGTAATGCTGGAAAGAAGTCTCATGTTCTTTGTTAACTTCAAAACTTTGCAATGCTCCCAAAGATAAGAAGAATTCAGCGCAGCAAACATAATCTCTTCCCTACCAGCACAATTTATAACATGTAATACTTGTCTGAAATCACCTCCGAAAACTATAACTTTACCACCAAGAGGCTTATTCTCTGTACTATTTATAATATCTTTCAAACTTCTATCTAAAGACTCAAAACAATGCTTGCTCATCATTGAAGCTTCATCCCAAATAATAAGTTTTGTCTCCTTAACCAATTCACCATAGACCGCTCATTAGGATTTATAGGAATCCCAAACCTTGAGTGTGCAGTTCTCCCACCTTCTAAAAGCAGTGAAGCAATACCGCTGGATGCGACATTTAAAACAATGTCTCTTTTTGATCTTATAACAGTTGATAATATTTTCTACATAAAAGATTTACTAGTTCCTCAAAAACCATAAACAAAGAAACACTCCACCTCTGTCATGAAGTTTTACCAGTTCCTCCAAAACCATAAACAAAGAACACTCCGCCTTTGTCATGAAGCACAACATCCATTATCTCATCATAAATCTTCTTTTGCTCTAAAGTCACCATAGTTAACCATTCATCATGCTTCTCTTTCAAATCTACACTATTGTACTTGCGTTCATCCAATAAAAATTGATTTCACTTTTCAACACTATCTATAGATACTTGTGGCATAGATTTAAATCTTGAAAGTGAAGTACCATTTTTGGTTAGCAGCTTGTCTATCTCTCGAAGAGTAAATTTTTGTTTGTCCTCATCACTTAAAATAAGATATGCAAATATTTCATAAATATAAAAATTAGAAAAATACTACTTATTAATTAACAGGAATTTCAAAACATATTAAGTGTAAAAAGTGGACAGAATAGGATTAAACTAAAACATAACGAATGTTTTATAAATCCTTCACAAAATAGAAACCGAAAGGTTGATTATAAACTATATTTATCACGTAAATGTAGTTTCAAATGGACAAATATAGATTTAACATAACGAAGTGTTATGAACAAATAAAAATTCTGTTGTGGAGAAAGAGAGCAGTTGATTAACGAATATGTTAATTAACGAATAATACAATACTCTTTGTTTATTAACTGATGTCTAGCATGGTTTAACGCTCTCACGGTTTAACACACATATAATAAACCTATGTCTAGCACGGTTTAACGCTCTCATAGTCACAAGATCTGCACATTGATTAATGAATAGGACAAATGTAGTTTCAACATAACATAATAGGATCAAACTTTGCGATATAATGAAGGTTTTCTAATCTAGAATAGGATCAAACTTCAACATAACGAAGGATATAATTAATTTGTATCTGATTTTGTAGAGCAAACAAAATTAATCTAAAATTAATCCAACTTTTCTCCCAAACTATTTAAGGTGTGCTCAAACTATTCTGAAAGTAGCATAATCACAAATAGTTTTCGTACAAACTTTGGAGAGCACCAGAAGATGACTTTTTTAATACCATTAATATACTCTTTGTCATCATTTCGTAAATGTAGTTTCAAATGGACAAATATAGATTTAACATAACGAAGTGTTATGAACAAATAAAAATTCTGTTGTGGAGAAAGAGAGCAGTTGATTAACGAATATGTTAATTAACGAATAATACAATACTCTTTGTTTATTAACTGATGTCTAGCATGGTTTAACGCTCTCACGGTTTAACACACATATAATAAACCTATGTCTAGCACGGTTTAACGCTCTCATAGTCACAAGATCTGCACATTGATTAATGAATAGGACAAATGTAGTTTCAACATAACATAATAGGATCAAACTTTGCGATATAATGAAGGTTTTCTAATCTAGAATAGGATCAAACTTCAACATAACGAAGGATATAATTAATTTGTATCTGATTTTGTAGAGCAAACAAAATTAATCTAAAATTAATCCAACTTTTCTCCCAAACTATTTAAGGTGTGCTCAAACTATTCTGAAAGTAGCATAATCACAAATAGTTTTCGTACAAACTTTGGAGAGCACCAGAAGATGACTTTTTTAATACCATTAATATACTCTTTGTCATCATCTAGCAAACCTTTCGCAAAAACAGCATCTCTGAATGATTCATGAACAACACTGTTGACAGTTTTCATATCCTTATAACCTGTAGCTTCTCTTTTGATGTTTAAGAAGATTCTCAAATAATAAGAATCCTCTATTGCACGCGGCACAAATTTAGTTCTTCCTATAGCAAATCTTCTTTCTACAACACGGATCATTTTAATCTACAAACAATATTTACCTATATCTAGATTATGTCCCGTATCGAGACATAAATATTTATGTCTAAATTAGAGTAATATAATTGCTATTACTATACAATATATGTAATTTATAAAATTCTATAGGTAGTTACAACAACCAAAATGAATAATATCGTTCAAATCTCATACTATGCCAAAAAAAAAAGGAATTTTTAGCATTGACATATTATATATAGAAAAATACTTACCAGAAAATATAGTGAAGATGGACAGGAAAGTGATGATGATTTTACTCATTCTTACTGGGAGCTTTCTAACAAAGAAAGAGATCGAATGAAAAAAAAACAGTGTGAGTTTGATAAATTAATCCTATGGTTCAATCTAATATATGGTTTTGTTATGGTAAATTTGTCAAGTTTTACTGGAAAGCTTTTTTGTAAGATGAAGTGCATCTAATACTTGGGTTTATACATAGTTATATAATATATAGAAGGTTACTGAATAATAAAAATTTGAATTTTTCTCTTAATTAAACCATAGACAAAATAAATAAATGTGTTTAGTAGAGTTTGATTGATTAAATATAAAGTAACTAAAATATTAGGAAAATTTTTATTTAAAAATCTTTTAGAATTCTTATATGAAAGAAATGCTTTTATAGTATAAGTAGTTAAGGAATTAGTAAATTTCTGTAAAAGTTATTGAAGTGTTTAACATGTATAGGTAAATTACATAGTATACAATAGTTGAATTTCATTATTATTATTAATATAAATCTTATCACTAATTTTATTATTAACTATACCATAATATTGTATATGTTATTACATATATAATATACAATTGATAAAGACGTCGATGCCTTTTTCTCTTTTAATTCCATATGGTAGATAATCATGCAAAAAGGATAAAAAAGAAAAAAAAACGTGGTTTTCAACGGTGGATCAAAACATTTAAAAATTCAGTATGAACGTTTCTTTTGAACTTATTCATCTTATTATGCATATTAAAGATTGAGTAGGTGTGGTGAAGCATTTCAAAATTTCATTAATGGTGCATCAGTTTTAGTTGTGTAGATGTAGGAAATTTGATTGGGTGGGTGTGATGTTTATACGTTTCAGTAGTGTGTAATCAAAATCAATAGAATCTGGTATTTTAATTAGATTTAACTGTGTAGAAAAATTGAGTGGAAGAGTCAATCATACGTTTCAAGAGTGATTATAATATGAATTAGTATTGTTTTTCTTTCTTTCTTTTCAGTTTCATACATATTAGACTTCCCGTCCGGTTATCTCAAGGAGTTATGAGATCATATTGAAAACTGAAAAGATTGAACTCGGGAACTTTCTCGTTGAATTGTAAATCTTGTAACGTAAACATTTTTCAATCTATGATTGCCTTTTCAAATTCTTTAAAAAGAGAAAAACAATTACTAAAAGATAAATGAACATACTGGTAGACATTGCATCAACTAATGTTTTATTCTTAGTGTTTTCAAAACCAAATTGAAAGTAAGATGCGTAATTTTCCGGATCAAGTGATCTGTAGATCAAATTTGCTGAATCACAAGTTTATTATATTGATAACTAAGAAAAAGAAAATCAAGGATTCAAACAATTTTTGACCAAAAAAAGAAAAAAGGATTTAAACAATTGACCAATTCTTTGACCAAGTGTATTATAGCATTTTATTTATTTGATTTGATTAGTTTGATATTACATATCATATATATAGTCATCATATTTTTCAGATTTTTGCTTTGCTTCATCATGATGATTCTTTTAGTTCATCTGCCGTGGCGGTGGCGGAGGATAACCATAATTGGGTTTTGTCGGATCATGTCTTGGGTTTGGGCCTGGTTCCGAATAATCCATCATCTTCGGAATACTCTCTTCAACCTATATTACATATTAACAATACTTTTTGGTTTGGTAAAAAAATTCACAATAATAAATCACTGCAAAATATTTATTATTAATCAATAAATATGAGATATAAGAAAAATCTATGAAAATATGTATTTTGGGTAATGATATTGTTTACCTTGTTTACGGAATATTGGTCGGTGTGAGTAACTCCATCTCCATTGCCCTCTCCAAACCCTAAAAAAAGAAAAGGTGAATTCAATGAACAACCATATTATTTGATTATAAGTGTGAAATCCGTAACAAGATCTTGGATATTAAAAATGTAAAACTATTTACAGGACCTTTTTGAAAACCAAATAAACAGTTTTTCACAACTTTAATAAATCATGCAACTATAATTATCATTCCTTTATTTAACTAGATGTCTTGAAACATTCTCAAATTACCCGAAGAACACAATGGAAGCAGGAGCAAGAACGACATGAGAACCACCAGCTTCATCTTTAAAAGCATTTTTTCCGATAAACAAGATATATATTTTAGTTTTGTTGTTTGGAACTAACGCATGCTTCTATATATATATATATATATATATATGCATACACAGGTGCGTAGTTATCCGCTGGTGTAAAAATGTGTTGACAAATAGATATTTACCATAATATGTATATGCGAATAGGTCTTCAATAACTACGCACTACGCATTTACTATAATTCAAACTAAATCTATTGGTCAAAGATGTTATTTTCAGACAAGTAACATATTTACAATTCATCAAATTATCAATTAATTTTCCAAAAATATCAAAACGTATTTAGAAAATAATAAATACATAATAAGGAAATTTTGATGTCTAAAAACTATAAGATTAAAAAGAACACCACTCATGAATAGTGATTTTAAATTTTGACTAATGATTCACATTGAAAAATAGATTTTTAGGTAAGTACATTAATTAATCATATAAAAAAAAAAAAAAAAAAGAGGATAAGAATATAAACTATACATACATTCATATATATGGACACATTGTTTTACTATCTTTAATCAATCACACTAATGCAATTTTTTTTGTATTATATATATATATATTTTAATTCATAGAGCTATACAAATTTAGAATTTAGAAATTTTATTATAACATTACTATATTTATGTATAATATGTCATACACATGAAATCATGGAAGTCATAACAATGTAGTAATTGACCATCAATAATTCATTATTCTTCCATACATAAATAATATAATTTTTTTTCCCATAAATTGGTAACTACTACATAAATTTGGTCGTGTATGAAAGTAATTTAATTTATAATCATTTACTCATATTAAAACTTGACCGGATTTTGTGGTCTAATAGTTTGTATCAATAATAATTTGGTGTCATAATTTGTGTTCAAACTCGCAATAATGTGCACATATGAGCTATAGAAAAAAGAAAGAAACATTAAAACTTATGTGACGTTCTTTCTCATTATAGTGACATTCTCCGTCACTACAAACGTTTGGATTTCTTGTAGTACAAGCAACTTTTAGCCTTTACTTGGACGTCTGATTGCTTTCATCTTTCTTACATTTTTTTTAAAAAATTAACTTTTAGGGTTATACTGTATAACTATACAAAATGATGTGTAGGATATTCATGTTCATATCCGTCGCAATCATAATACAAACGTTCTCCTTTTGAGCTATCTCTGTCCACTACAAGAAGAAACCTTGCTTATCCTATTACGTTGAATTCAACCTCACACACTACACTTTCTGCTTCCTTTGACCTTCTCTGCACATTCACATGTCAACAGTTAGGGCTGAGGTTTCTTAAGATCCAGATAAATTGATCCGAATCGAACCAAAAGAATGAAATAACAGTTTAAACCTCAATTTCTTTGAAGATCGATTTTTATTTTGCTAAAAACCCAAATCAAAACCGTATAAAAACAAATCGAATGATATTTGATTTTTGTTAGAATTTTTATAACCGAGAAATCCGAAAACCGGATTGGACACTCTTTATTGGGGTTAGTCTTAGCGATCTAAGACCAGCAATGTTATTTGGTAGAAGGGTTTTAAAAGAGATGAAGCTTTCTGGAGCGTGGTTTGGAATGTATTATAAAATTACAAGCAAATGATTAACCATACATGTTAAGCTAGGAGCAAAGAGTTTCAAAATAAAAAATTTTAAAGAGTGATTTCTAGTATTGTATTTAAGAATGCGGCATGTAACATTTGTATTGGTACAAAGACTCGGTAGGACACTTGACAAAAGAGGGTTGTTACGGGCATGAACCTCCTGGTTATAAAAGAAAAAAAAAATTACATTGTATGGGTAGTGTTACCAATCCACACCAGATTTCGCAATCAATCAACGACCTGACGATTCATGGATCTAACTAAAGTTTTATATAAAGAAAGAGACACAAAAACACAGAGATCTGATAACGCAGTGCACGGCCTCAACTGCTATATATGTCTGGGGAGGAAACGAAGTCCTCAACACCGACTAAGGAGCAAAAGTTACATCTGTGTGTTGTTTACAATAGACCTCTCACACTCGGATAACATTCTAGCCCGAGTCTCTCTCTCTCAAGAACATGAAGGAAGAAGTATAACAAGAGATTGTGCCTAGATACACCGAGAATCTACACCTCTCTCTAGCTCTCGCTCACCACTCGGAACCGCCTAACAATAAGGATTTGGTTCGGTTCAACTTTTGCTCTTGTTCGGCCCTCTGTATTTATACCTAAAACAGAATCTGGTTCAAGCTGTGGAAAACCCTAAAATTTCCCACGTGTTGGATGCACGTGTAAACAATCAGACACATCCACCTGTAGTCTTTGACTTAATCATCCATCTGAAACACTCTTCTTCAGCCAGAGTCTTCCAAAGCCTTGATGGATTCCTGATTTCCTTCTCCTTCGTAAGATTTTGCATCAAGCTTCGTAATTCTATATTAGCTGATGTGTCAGCTTCCTGTTTCAAGTTGGATCATATATCAACAAGTAGCAATCCTGCAAAAACATGAACTCCAATCTAAACTGGCTCTCCTCTTTTTCTTTGGATTCATCCACTAGTCGAGTTCTTATAATTATATTGCTTGGAAGCGGCAATTTATGAGCTTCCAAGGAAAAGTAACCAAAGGATCCCTGAGGGGAAGTCTCCTACTCATTCTCCAATCTTGCAAAATTGTGGATTTATGCATAAGAAACAAGACATCGGCTCTTATACAACAAGGTTCAAAGTGGGGCTCAAAGATCCTCCAAGCTTAATTGGTTCCGATCATGAGAGGCATATCTTCTTCTTCTTTCTCCTATTTTATTTCTCCCCTACCTCTTACTACTTCTTTCTAGGGCAGATGTAATTTATAGGATATTGAGTTTATCTTGCTTTAAGAAAATCGCAAGGAGCTTATTTAATTAAAACAGCTAGTTAATTTTATTTAATAGAAAACCAGTTAACAAAAAAAATGTGACAATGACATGGTGTAACTATAACTTGTGATATTAAAATATATAACTATGACTGTATATTTTATCTAAGTATTAGAGTTCAACACATGTAAACAAACCAATTTTAAGTTTTAAAGTGATCAACACCAATATTTCAGCACTGTCTTAAAATTAGATATGTCAATTGCAAAATTAAATTGATGGACAAACAAAAAACGAACATCTTTACATTAGAAAAATAACTAGTTATCGAATTCCTATCTTTGAAACATTAAAATTTTCTTATTACGATCAATTCCATAGAAAAGTGAAAGAAAATAACCATATTATTAGACGTTGCATATCAATATATCTTTTAGCGTTTTCTAAATCGTATTTAAATGTAAAGTTCGTGAATTTTCGAATCATGCATGAGATGTTGGGAAATAACCCCGGTATTTCTCCGGATCAGATTATTCAAAAGTGAAAAATAATGCGGAATAAGACGACACCGAAAATTGATAACGGAGTTCGGCAAAATGCCTACGTCTCCGGAGCCGCTGCAAGACTCGTTTTTATTAAGGAGAAAATTACAACCGTGTTTATAACACCCGATCCCAAATAATTAAACCCGATAATATTTTTCTCTTAATATTATTTCTCTCTTTCTCTCTCACTCTCTCTTCTCTCACTCACGCTCAATTTGATTTGGGATGCTTGTAAATGAGTTATGATGCTTGTATTTATGAGAAGAATGGGGTTGGTGGAGCTTCACAAAATCAACAAAACAAAGCACCGATGTTTGAAAGACTACACCTTATTTTTCTCCAACACTTGGGCACCTCCTTCAACAAAGCGCACCTCCCTTCTGTAAGGGTGATATCTTTGACTAACAATCTTCCACTTGAAGACTGATTTCAATCTGTCTTCACACCTGATCTATAGCTCTTCTCCACCCTTGTTAGAGGCCAACCGAAGTTGAACACAACTTCTTGATCATCACCGTCTTCGCAAGATATCCGCCGGATTTGAGCTCCACGATCTTCTCAAGTTTCAAAATCCCATCTTCTGTGTGACCGGATAAAATGATATCGCGGCTCAGATATGCTTCGCTCTAGAATGGAAAGACGGATTTTTGCCATGGATAGACTCTACTGCCGCAATACAAGACATTGTCTTCCTGCTTTCTTGCCATTCCTCCAAGAAATTCTGAAGCCACACCATTTCTTTGGCTTCCGTAACGCGACATATTCTCCTCGTGAGAGAAAGAACTATCTTCTCAGCTTGAAACCCAACTCACCGCAGTCTCCCAGTGAAAACGCACTGTAGTTCTTTCAGATCAACATTTCCGCTAAGTCGCAGATCCACATACTGCCAATATCGTGATCTCCACCTTTAAAACATTTTTCGTGGTACCCGCAAATATCGAGGATCCATTTGACGCTTCCTGCTCCTTGCCTGGATCATTCATGTACCTACTAACAACTCCCATCGCTTGCGCAATGTCCGTCGGTACAAACCATGGCATACATCGACTTCCATCTTGAGGCGCATGAACCTTCGACATGTACGCGTTCCTCCGCTTTGGTGATCTTTGGTGAAGTCGAAATGAACACCTAAAGGTGTACTTACGGTTTAGCATCGCATGTTGAATCTTGAGAGTACTTTGTTGACTCATCCTCGCGATAACATCAAAGTTCCGACTTTGTGTCTCTACGATCCTCATTCCAAGAATTTGCTTTCATGCCATCTTTCATTGCAAATTTCTTCGACAGTTCGCTTCAAATTATTAATCTCTCTCAGCAACTAACAACAAGCATGTCGTCCACATATAATAAGAATAATGAAGCTTTCATGAACCTTTGATGTAGCAACAATGATCGCTTGACATCTGAAACTCGCCGCTCATGAAGTTATCAAACTTCATGACCGCCTCGAGAGCTTGTTTTAACCCATACAAGCTCTTCTTCAATTTGCATACCAGTCTTTTTTTCCTTCATTTATGAAGTCTCTCTGTTGCCTCATATAGATTTCTTCCTCCAAATCACCATGAAGGAATGCTGTCTATCTAACTGCTCAAGATGTAAATTCTCCGCCGCCACAATTTTTAACACTACCGATTGTCGTTAGTTTCATGACCGAGAAAAAATTTCATCAGTCAATACTCTTTTTGAAACCCTTTAACAACTAATCTTGCCTTGTAACGCTTATTCCCATCATGTTCTTCTTGATTCGTAAACCCACTTGTTATGTGTAGCTTTCTGTCTGTGGTAATTGCGACTCCCATGTCTTGTTTCGACATAAGCGAGTCCATCTCATCTTCCATGGGACTCCCACTGATTGAATCTTCCACTTCCATAGCTTCATCATAACATTCTGGTTCTCCGTTGTCTGTTAACAAGTAATGCAAAGAAGGCGAATAACGCTGAGTTTAGAAGGTCCGGAAGAGCTCTGTCTCGTGTGGATAGCTCTTTGAGCGCCGAATCGCTCTCAACAACTTTTCGAGAATTTACCTCGAACTCAACAAATTCCTTCTTTTCAGCTATCTGCGGGTCCGATTCTGCACTTGATCTGCTTTGACATCATATTCTCGTTGAATATGACGCCTCTGCCGATGATTTTCCGCCATAATCCCAAACCGGCTAATTCATCACCACCATATCCAACAATGGCACATTTGTTGGACTTAGCATCAAGTTTACTTCTTTCCGCAGAATCGATGTGTACGTATGAGATACATCCAAATACTTTTAAGTGTGATAGGTTTACCTCTTTTCCGCTCCACACCTCCTGTATTCCACCATCCAAGGGAACGACCCACGATTGATCAAGTAAGCTGCAGTGTTAACGCTTTACCATAACATCTTAGGTAAACCGGCATGTATCCTCATACTTCGGCACGCTCATTCGAGTTTTGTTCATGCGCCGCCACGCCATTCTGTCGCGGCCATGGGAACTGTTTCTCCATTTTGATCCCGTTTGCACAAAATTCTCTGAATCTTTTATCGATACTCTCCTCCATTAGACCAGACGCTTCACTTTCAAACCGTTTGCTTTTCAAACATGGTCTTCCACTTTCTCAAGGTATCAAAGACTTCGATTTCTTCTTAAAATAAACTCACACCTTTCTTGTAATCATCAATGGTGACATAAGACAATGAGCCTCAAGAAGGGATGGAACGAGATAGTCCCCACACATCAAGATGAACCATTCTAACTTTTCTTCCTGGGTGCTTGCCGATCTTTGTAAAACTAACCTTCTTTGTTTTCCAAAGATTTCACATGTCGACATCTACTTCTTTAGATCCGGCAACTTTCCCTTTGACAAGGGTCTTCATCCCTTTCGCGATATGCCTTTGGTGCCACAGTTGATTTTTCATCATCCCACTGCAAAGTATTCTCCCTGGTTTGAGGTCATGTAGAGTACCATTCTTCTTACCACGAGCGATGACGAGCTCCCGTAATCCGCCATTTTTGTTCGAGAAGGTAAAGAACCTTCATTATCAAGTTGCCTACGAGATCAAATTCCTTTTAAGGCCAGAATATGTCTCACCCAGCTTCCATGTAGTTTGGCTGGCAACTTCAATCTCGATGTCTCCTTGCCACGATCTTTAAGGTTTCATCATCTCGCTAGATGAACCTTCCCGAAATCACCACTAACATATTCTCCATGATTTCTTTGCATGGGGTGGCATGAAAGGAAGCTCGAATCCAAGATCCAAGATTCAATCAGCGCTGACGCTTAGAATCATAGCGCCTATTTTCTCGTCACATTTAGCATTCCCGTGAGCGACATTTTTCTTCTGCTCACGCTCTTTTAAAGTGACCCTTCCGCAATTGTAACAAGTGAGATCTTTCTTCCCAGATCTTGATTTTCCCTTTCTTGACACCGACTGCTACGACTGAACTTCTTCAAGTTCTCCCTTGACTGCGCAAAGCGAGGAGCTGCGCTTTCCTCGATCTCTCCTCCGTATTTCCTCATTCAATATGAGGTCCCGAACGTCATTGAACTTTAGCTTTGTAGTTCCCGATGAACTACTGAGTCGTAACGCATTCCAGCTGTCCAAGAATGATGATAAGAGAATCAACGCCGAACTTCATCTTCGAATTGAGTCCAACCGAGCTCAACAGTTGTGATGTGTTGAGCCTGCTCGATGTCATGCGCCACCAAAGCTCCTTCTCCCATCCGTAAGTTAAACAACCGCCTCATTAAATGGACTTTGTTTGAGGCTGATGGTTTCTCGTACATATTCGAGAGTCTTCATAAGATCCGTAGTTTTTCTTTGCAATGTTAAATGCAACATTTCGGGACAACGCCAACCGAATTACTCCGAGAGCTTGCCGAGGAGAGTCCGCCGTCATCCTTCATGCCCTCGGGTTTCTTCCCAAGAGAGGTAGATGTTTTTCTCGGTACAGATAATCTTCAATCGCATTTTCAAACCAAGTCCGCACATCGAACTTCTCAATTTTCACCTTTCCGTTTCTCAGTCATCACTTCGCCTGGTTTTACGGATCGTTTATAACTATTTTCACGAACTTCCGCGATTATAACGCCTTTATCGACAAACCGAAGCGCCGACAAAATTTTCACTATTCACGTGAATAGTACTTTCCGTATAAATAGTACTTTCCAATATGAATAGTAACCACCGTGAACAGTACCCACCGTGAGTAATGCCACCGTGGACTAACCGCTGTGAATAGTACCGTTGTGAATAGTAACCACCGTGAATAGTAACCCGAGCTCGATAGTTGTAACCCCAGATTCTAATTATTCGAAAGTGAAAATAATGCGAATAAGACGACACCGAAAATTGATAACGGAGTTCGAAATGCCTGCCTCCTGAGCCGCAAGACTGCTTTTATTAAGAAAATTACAACCGTGTTTATAACACCCGATCCCAAATAATTAAACCCCGAGAAAATAATATTTTTCTCTTAATATTATTTCTCTCTTTCTCTCTCACCTCTCTCTTCTCTCACTCACGTTTTCTCAATTTGATTTGGGATGCTTGTAAATGAGTTATGATGCTTGTATTTATAGGAGAAGAATGGGGTTGGTGGAGCTTCACAAAATCAACAAAAACAGCACCGATGTTTGAAAGACTACCCCTCATTTTTCTCTTGTCAACACTTGTTGGCACCTCCTTCAACAAAAGCTGCACCTCCCTTCTAGAAGGGTGATATCTTTGACTAACATGAGACTGGTAGATAGAATTTCTTGAATATTCATAAATTACTGGATTGATGATAACTTTTAGATACTCTAGTCATGGATAACTAGAGGATAGTTACAGCATTATAATTATAAGGATAGGTTGATCTTGATCCAGTATTACACATTATTTTCTCCATTATGGGTTCTTCATCACATGTGGCGGAGGATGACGGCGTCCGCGAAAACGCCGTCCAGGTGTGTTGGGACCTGGTTCTGGATAGTCCATCAGACTCTCAATACTCTCTTCCACCTGTTATTACATATTTTCCCCCACCACCGGTCTATCCAAAATGGTGGCCCGTAAAAAAAATTTGGGCATTTTTAAACGTTTTTAATTCAAAAACAATTATAAATCTAATTTTGGGTTAGAGATTAATATATAATAGTCAAAAATATCAGATTTTGAAGGCCCCTAAAAACCCAAAAATATTGGAGCCCTAAGCTTCTTCTTACCTCGCTTATGCTGTGAGCCGGATAATCAATGACAATAATTTATTTAAAAAATAATAGTTATAAAGATGACAATATAATTATTATTAGTCAATAAAAATATGAAAATTAAACGTGTTTTACTTTATTGCTGACCTTGTCTGAGGAATATTGATCGATAGAAGTAACTCCATTGTCCTCCTTAAAACCTAAGAAAAAAATATGCAAGATGTAAATATATATATATATATATAAGAGGTGTTTATTAATATCTGCATTGAGATAAAACATATTATTAAACATTGACAAGAAATAAAACATATTACTCCCTCTATATCATTTTATTTGATGTTTAAGGTTTTTAACACACATATTAAGAAATCATTAATTTTTTTGTTTTTTATTCAAAATCAAAACATCATTTATTCTCTACCTAAACAGTAAACACTATTCAACCAATGAAAAACAAAATTCCAAATACAAATAATTATAAAATAGAAATAGTTCATTAATTTTACATTGAAAATGTTAAACATCACTTATTATGATACAGAAGAAGTATTAAACTTTAGGTGTGAAATCCGTAAGAATCAGACTATGTCTTGGCTATTAAATGCTTACCACTATTTATATAATCGTTTTTGAAAATTAAATAACAACTTTTGACAATTTTTTTTAAATAGCTTACAAAATTATTACTCTTTAAACTTACTCAAATGTGCTCTAATTAGATAGCAATTTTATTAATTTAACGTGTGATTTACCTGAAGAACACAATGAAAACATGAGCAAGAGCGAGAAGAAAACCACCAATTTCATCCTTGTAGATACGAGAATTGGGTTTGGAATTGGGGTTGAACTTGTTTATTGATTGCTTGTTTGTTGATGATTTTGGAGAAATTGTCAAAATGAATAAAAATTTGCTAAGGGCCTTTGCAAAGAAAAGATGTTCTCTCATGGTGATATCGATCTCCAATTTATAGCCTTTTTTTTTTTTCGTCCTCCAATTTATAGCCTCTCATCCGCTCAAATGGACCAATAAAATACATGTGTCAAGCGTGATACCAATGTTACCAAAATGTTAAATACGTACATAAAGGTAACTAAAATGATAAAAATCAACGAATTTTAAGGAATTAGTAAATTATGGTATTTTGATTGATTTCATAACTAAAATGTAACTAAAATGTAAAAAAAAAGATTATTCAAAAGGTACCTAAAATGGACTTATAGTTTTAAGTAGTTAAGGAATTAGTAAATTACGATAGTAAATATTGAAGTTTTAACATGTACAGATAATTTACATAAATATATAATAGTTGAATTTTTATTATTATTATTACTGTTGTTGTTATTATTATTATTGTTATTGTTATTATTATTATTATTATTATTATTATTACTATTATTATTATTATTACTATTACTATTACTATTACTATTATTATTATTATTACTATTATTACTATTACTATTATTATTACTATTATTACTATTACTATTACTATTATTATTATTATTACTACTATTATTATTATTATTATTATTATTATTATTATAGTCTAAGATTTGTCACTAATATTCACTCTACATACAGTGTGTCTCACAAGTTAATTGACAAAATAACATTTAATTTGGTCAAATACTCTCTCTCTTTCATATTATAAGAAGTTTTAGTATTTTTTTTTGTTTCATTGATGTTTTCACTTATCAAGATAAAAATTGACACATTTTGTCATTTTTACCCTTAGTCAAAAGCTCAATTCAATATATGTATTTAATGTGCTTCCTAAATTCAAAATAGAATATGTGGTTAATATGGGTATTTTATGTGTTTTCTAAATTATTGTGCAAAACCCTTGAACTTTTTATAATTTGAAAGAGAGGGAATATTAAGGCATGTCATTACTTTAAATCGAATTCCGTATATAATTTTAAATGAGAATTCCTTTTCAATCTATTGAAAAGGTGAAAAACCAGAACGTTGACTGGAATCCTATATACAAAATTTTATTTTCAATATATTAAACAAAAAGGCATAAACCAAAACATTAAATCAAATTAATACCCAATATTATTTAAAACAATATATTATTTTAAAAGACAAAAGTTTCTTTTAAATCAGTAAAAATCAAAAGAGATCTATCGATCTTTGATTTCTTAAAGTATTTTGTCTTCAATCAAACAAGACTTACTATTAAATTCAACGTTTGTGAATCCACTCCTAATTAAGTAATCTTCATATGATCCTTCTTCAACCAAAATAAATCCACGTGTTCACACGAATTAGGTCAGCATGACATGACTGCAGGAGAGCTTAGATATATTAATTTGGCCATATCATAAACATAAAGCATGCTGAACTAAAATGGATACATTTTGTTATTTCAAAATTAGGAAACAAATATAATCTTGTGGTTCAATTTTATATGCATAGTTTATATAAATTATATGGAAGGTTATATATTGAGACAAAGTTGATTTTTTTCCTTAAACCATGGACCAATAAAATACATGTGTCAAGTAAAGTTTGAATGAGTAAATAAAAAGTAACTAAAACGTTAAAACTGTCAAATGAAAATATTTTAAAATTTTGGATATAGAAGAAAATGCATTAATAGTATTTAAGTAGTTAATAAATTAGTAAATATTATTATTAATCTAAATTGTGTCACTAAATTTATTATTAACTATAACATAATATCTAATGTATATTATTTGATAAATGATGCTAGTGAATTATGCTACCCGGTCGCGCTCACATCGGTGAATTCTCCGACGGAATGACTTGCTTTCGGGATGTATCTATACGACCTGAAGACGCTTAAGAAACAGTTCTCTGACTTCTCAATATCTTATATTCAACGCATGTTAAGCGAATAATTTGGCACGAAGTACGAGATCACTATCGTGATATGAATGTTATGTAAACTCAGTACCACCGGTTTGACTTACCAAATCGCTTTAATTTTAAACTAGAATTTGTCCCGTGCAATAGCACGGGTTGATGTTTTCTTAAAATAATTAACCCGAAATTTTTTCCCCTATTTATATCATAGTTACATGAAAAGCAAGATCGTTGCAATTTTTTATAAATGTACTCCCCAAATAATAATAAGGAGATATATGTTGCAAGTTTTTTTTTAAAAAACCAAAGAATAAACGATATAAATAAATAATTCAATTAAAATTCATATATCTAAAACATTTATGATTTAAAAAATACGTGGATTTTACTCGAGCTACCTCTTGCAAATTCGACAATTATAAAAATGAAAATAATCTTTAATAAAATAAAACCAAATTTTAAAACATTAAAAATATATATACGATGAATCGATATTTTTAAAGGGAAAATCAAATCCTTGCTTGATAGTCTTAAAATCATCTATCCAACCCCAAAAACAAAAAAGTAAAAACAATCACCCAAGAAATATCCATAAATCACTAAATAGAAAAATCAAAACATATAAACAAATTAAACAAACCACCTTGTTTAAGACATCGATCTTTTCCACACTTTTGCATCTTTGCTGAAAAAAAATAACACAACTTAATAAGTTATGTTTAATAATATGCACGGTTATAAATGTGCAAATAATGTTTAAAACAATAAAACTAAATTTAAAAACATTTAAAAATATATATAAATTCGAGTTGATGCACCAGAAAAAAGGTGAACATCCAAATACAAATATAAATTAGACACCATGACGAAGATGTGGACAATAAATAAGAGGTTGTTATTTATCAGCTTTGCAAAAACTTAATCTAATATTTATAAGAATTTGCAATAAAGCGATTTATGATTTCATATTAGGTAGTGGATATAAATTTGGAATATTTCATTCCAAAATCTGATTTTTTTGTCAACCACAATATCCGATTATGTACAAATCCGATTAAAAAATCCAAATTGATCTAATAGTATTTAAGTAGTTAATAAATTAGTAAATATTATTATTAATCTAAATTGTGTCACTAAATTTATTATTAACTATAACATAATATCTAATGTATATTATTTGATAAATGATGCTAGTGAATTGTGCTAACCTGTCGCGCTCACATCGGTGAATTCTCCGACGGAATGGCTTGCTTTCGGGATGTATCTATACGACCTGAAGACGCTTAAGAAACAGTTTTCTGACTTCTCAATATCTTACATTCAACGCATGTTAAGCGCTAAAGCGAATAATTTGTCACAAAGTGCGAGATCACTATCGTGATATGAATGCTATGTAAACTCAGTACCACCGGTTTGACTTACCAAACCGCTTTAATTTTAATATAAAATTGTTGACAAAAAATAAAAATATAACATTTAGTTTGGTAAAATATTAAGGTAACGTAAGTACTTTAAATCGAATCCCCTATTATTTAAAAAAAAAAATCTTTTCAATCTATGAAAAAAAATAAAAAATCAAAACATTAAATCGAATACCCTCAACACACATTTGTTGTTATTTTCGCATAATTCATAGAAGAAAATTATTAGTCGAGAATCAAAGATGTGTTGTGAAAGTTTTGTTATCATTTTCATTATCGTCTCTACCAATGTCAAAACGATCGCGATCATCCGAAGGGAATAGAAAGATGGTTCAGAAATTTTTTGGGAAAGCCATGGACACTCGACTATTTGACTTGTATCGGAAAATCCTTCCAATTGCTTCCCTTGCATCTATCCCCAAGATTGCCTCAAAACATGTCCGCCTCTACGAAAAGGTGAAGCACCATCTCCTCAATAAATCTAATTGATTGATGATGTTCTTTTGATATCATTAGATAAAGCTTCTTGTATCCAATGCTAACTTTTCCATCGCCTTACATCAAAATTATGAAACAAAATATGTAGTCTAGTGCTTTGTGTCAGTATCATTGTTATACCCGAATTCATACCATTATATATTTGCATATTCTTGACAAAAACAAAAATAACAGAACCATTACAATTCAGTTCTCGGTCTGGTTAAAAGGAACAAAACTGTATAAAACTCTAATACAATACTGTCAAATTATAAGATTTGATTCTGCGTAAAGGTAAATATAGAGTTACATACCCTATCAAACAATCAGCATCACTAACCATACGTATAAAAAGTTAAATGCAAACCATTACCTTTCTTCCTTCTGATCGTTTCTTTTCTATTTCTCAAACAAAAAAAAAAAGAGTGAAAATCACCAAAAAATGAAATTAGGAATTACGAGCACAGGAGTGGAACATGATCAGAGGTTAAGAGGATCAACTTCCGAGTTTCGCTCCTTCATCGGACTCCACTCTTCTGCCTCTGCAACAAACACAGAGAGCTAAAGTAAGACATTACCATTTACCACAAACAAACAATAGTTTTTATTTTGTTACACTCCTAAAACAAAAATGGCCGTAATTTCTTCAGAGTTATGGATTATATATATGTATGTAAGACAGTAAGGGAAAAAAAGAACGCACTTGGCTTTTCGGAGATGACCATAAGCCGCCGTTGTAATATGGAGGCTACAAAGAGGAAGATTGAGCACATACCAAACATGATTGTGATCGGAAACGCGTCCACCTGAGGAACCAGATAACAAAAAAAAAAAATCCAGATTAGCTTTTTTTTTCTTTCTTTTTTCCACTTTCTGTAATGTAAAGAGGATGAAGACATGAGGTTTCTTACATTGTACAAGACGATGCAGACAAAGATGTTGAGCGGAACACGGAAGAAGTTCATTATGGTGCTCCGTGCTTCTTCAGGTATATACTGTGATCTCATCTTCATTATCGAAGGCCAAAATATTCCGACACAAGCCTCGAAAACACAGAAACCAAGTAGCTGAATGGAGCTAGTTAACGACAAGCCTTCCTCTTTTACCTTTGATGGCGTCACCAACACCTGTTCCACAAAATTTTTATAGGATCAATGTGCATATGAAAGATAGTATAAACTTAAAGAGTAGTAATGAAGCTTCAGACTCTCAGACATACACTTGTTGTCATGGGAAGAAGAAGTGATGCAGCGGAGACTAGAAAGACAATTTGCATGTAGTTTTCGACTCTGAGAGATGAGCGAGACATGAGACGAGCTGCAAGTGAGCTTCCCAACATTGAGGCCAACATGAAGGTTGCAAAGACGAAGCCATGTGGAATTTCTTCGTCGTTTGGGCTAAGAGCTGGTGTCCAGAGGAAAACAAAGGTGTACATTGAGGCTTCAAATAGAGACTGAATAGCGCCCAGCAATGCAATCTTTTCATCTGAGAAATCATCATAGACTGTGTTAGAGATAATGAGAAAACATAGCTTGCAAATTCAATGCAGGATTGGATGTATTGAAGCCTATGAATCAACAGTTTTAACGCTAAATTTGAACCTGCCTGAAGCAATTGCTATGGCAGCAACTTTGAACTGAGTCAGCAAGTCTTTGCTATCAGATGGATCTCCGAAATTCTCAGACCATGTTGCAAGTATGATGGCCATTCCAATTGCAAGAAAGCACGCAGCTGCGTCAAAGGGAGCGACAGGACCAAAGGAAAAAGTGTCAACAAGAAGATTGCCGAACAATCCCGAGAGAATAGCGACCAGACCGTTCCCAAGGAAAACAGCCTTAGAGAATGTCAGTGACAGCCACTGTTGCTCAAAGTTCCTCTGCATAGTTGTTCAGAAAAGAGAAAACAAATCAGGTCATGGCTACAACTAAGTGAATCCTCTAAAAGGTTATAAGTCTTTACTTTCTTCATTATCCAACTTTTTGTAAAGATTGCAAGTGAGCTTTGACATGTTCTAGACACTTTGAGGTCCATAAATGATAGTTCCTAGATACTATAAAATTTACAGTCATCGAGAACTAATCGTCTTAATTGTGGCATTCATCAAGCTAATCACGAAACAGAAAAGGTTTGGAGGAATGCTGTGTTTCTATCAAACCAGTAACAAAGTATCTTAGGAAATTCCCGTAGGAACCAAACTAAAAAATACAAGTCGAATACCTAGACTGACTAATATGCACATAATTCCTATGTATAAAAGCTACGGCTGACCTTATTGTGCTCTGCAATTAGCCAAGATTCGAATGCTGAAAACAAGAGAGATGTAGCAATACCACCCAAGATACGGCCAACCATCAAAACTTTGTACTGTGGAGAGTGCTTGGTGATGCAGCTTAGTATATAAACTATGCAGTATGTAACACATGCCCTCTTTCGACCCCTGAATCCAACACACACAAAGATATTAGTTGCCTAAACATAGTTCTCTGAAAACACGGACTTGAACTTAAGAAGGAAGAAATTCTCACTGTTTGTCAGCAAGAGATCCAACAATGGTTCCAAACAACATTGATGAACCAAAACCAGCAATGAATAGCTGACCAATATCTCCTTTTCCAAAACCATAAGTGCTGTAAAGGTAATACACATAAGGACCTTGAAGCCAGTCCCCAGCTGTAACAACATAATCATATATAAAGACGAGCATATCAGCATGAATTGATACATAAATGCATTCAACAAGAACATACTACCATCAATAATTGCTTCATTATTAGTAATAACAGCATCATCTTCCAAAATTAATCAAAACCATAAAAAAAAAAACACAATATACTACCACCATCAACCTCATCGAAATCTTTGATCTACAACACATTTGATCAAACCTAGCTATGATGCACAAAACGAAAATAACATAAGATTATAGTCAATCACTGATACCAGATTTGGAAAGAGAAATGCGCTACAACAACAATTCCAATCAATTGTATCTGCTTCTGGATTCGATCTAGCACAAAAGTTGATGACGATTAAACAAAAAGAAGAAGTCGAGAAATGAACTTTCGTCCAAACTCCAAAAAACGAAAGACATACACAGAATTACTTAGATCAGATCGATGACAGGAAACAGCAATCGAAATTGTAGGTGCCGATGAATCAATCACAGAGCTGATTCCGCTATAATGAATTAGAGTGCGCATGTGTAGAAGCAATTTTGTTAATCAAGCGATAATGGCGGAGAGACGTACCCATCATAATAGAGAAAACGAGGAGATAATTGTTCTTGAAAGAATTAAAGGAAGATGAAGTGTTGATCCGATCCTTGTTTGTCTTGCTCAGCTCCAACGCCGCCACTACGGCAGCCATGGCTCCAAACACCAAGTAATAGAAAACCTCCATTGTCGCTTCTCTCTCTCTCTCTCACTCTCTCTCTCAGAGTTAAAGAGTTAGAGCCACCGAAAAGAAGAAGAAGAAGAAGAAGAAGGAAATGTCACGGAGTGGAATGCGCGATTGTACCAAACCAATTAGTGTGGAAATTATCCTCTACAACGCGGTTACCGTACACACGTAAGCGTTAGTCGGTGCGTCTCACTATTTTAGTATTTTTTAGTTTTTACATAATTTACTTCAATAACAAACCCCCTAGGAAGTACATTTATAAATAAACATTAAAAAATAAAAATATTTACATTTTAGCCATTATATCAAAGAACAAATTTTAATCTATCATTAAACGTATTTTAGTCATTAGTTATTATGTGATCATTTAATTAAAATCAAAGATTATTTAAGAAAATTAAATCAAATATATTGAGATTTACCTAAATATCCTTAAATATCTCGTTACTTATTTACCGAAACTACTTTCTGAATCTTCTATAATTATTATCGAGATTTTTTAGAAAAAAAATCACTTCTAATAAATAACAAATTTCAAAAATTACATGTTTATCTTTTTTTTAAGAATAAAATAAAACCTAAAACACACGATTTTAAATTCTAACAACTAATAAGGAAAACTAGATTACGATTTTGTTCATTTATTGATTTATAGATCACAAGTATAAACCTTATATGTCATCAATAGTCTTTATACTATAGATTACGATTACTTAATCTTAACAAAAAAATATATTCTATCATTATAATAAAATCTTAACGAAAACTCATCATATCGTATATAAGATTTCAGAATAAATATAAATATAAATTTATAATTCTGAATTTTAAAATATACATTAACTCGTGCTGTAGCAGTGGACTAATTCTAGTTGTAATGAAATAAGACCACATTATTTACTAATATATGGTACATTCACATGGATAATGGATTCGATTCAAAAATTATTTTTAAAGGAAACTTTAGATATGAGTGTAAATTAAAATCTTAATCTTGACAAAAGAGAAGTTAAATATCTTTTACTTTCTTTTTTTGCAAACTTTTAAATTGTTTGAGAGGTCTTACACTTTTGAATATGTCTTTATAACAATTTTCTCCTTTTAATTTCATTTCTCATGTCTCAATTGAATTTTCTTTCTGTTTAAAAGATATAGGTGAGTAAGTGACCCCTGATGTAAAACTAGAAATTATAACATATATATAGAAAAAACAAAGAAAAATTAATAAGAGAACTGTTGTTCATGATATAGTGACCACTTAGTTTCTATGTATAGGAGGACCCAGTTCAATTCAAAGAACTGATCTTTGGTTATGCATAGACTCTAAGCCATCAAAGAGGCTCTTGCCATTGCTAAGGCACCTTCATAGGTCCGGTTAGCACCAATGAAACCACTCATGTGCACAAATACACAGCCCAGAATTGAACTTTCCTCTGAGAGCTTCTCCTTTTCTAGACCCCTCCATGATAAGGGCAAAGCTTTACGGCTCTCAAACTTGTCTGGTGCAACCGAAACCGCTTGGATTCTCCAGTTTTCGCTTCTATCATCCTGAACAAATCCACATATACACTCACTGGCTTAAGAGTTATCATGCTTACAACATAATATGATCATTGCATAAACCCCGGTAGTACCTGGTAAAGAACATATTTTATGGGAGGATCAATCTTCATTTCTTCCTCGAGCTCGAATACATGGAGTTTCCACTGTCAATTGCACAAGACTCTTATAACTTTGAAAACTAATCCCACCATTTCATCAATTCTAATCCCTCTAGCAAATTATAACCCCAAACCACGACGTGGATGATATCTGTAAAGTAGCTCATTTTAACTTACTGGGCAATGTTTACTGAGCTTTATAATTTCTCCACTGGAGTCTATATCATACCGTTTTGCAAGACACTCCATAACATTTGACCGAGCTGGTAACCACGATTTCGCGTGAAAATGAACACACTGTCAAAAGGTAGAAACAAAGGTAGCTTTAGAAATCGTTCTGGCTGTATTCTCGATTCATACTCAAATAGGCAGGCAAACATATTCTTATACCAATCAGTTCTTATGAAACCATGGAAATGAAATAGTGCCATTTCTTTATCAGACTAGACAACATTTGTTATAAAAACTAATAGCATCTCATTAGGCTGATTCATTCAAGTAATTACCAAAGTAGTTTTGGTTTGGGTACTGCCATTTTTCCTAGTTGCACCTCTTTTCCAAGAAAAATAAAAACCAAATGATATATGTAACTGAACGAGATATAGAACTATAGAAGAGGAAAAAACCTCCAAAAACTCAGAGCCAGCAAGTTCCATTGCCCGATGAAATGCTTCATCTTCTTTGGCACTAGACTGATCAGGTTCAATCCAGTCTAAGTTCAACCTTCCAATCCTATGCCCCAGGGTAGTATTGTTTACATATCTTGGAGGCTGGTCAGTATCATACTGATGGATGCCGTTGTCTATAGCATCTACTGCCTGTAAATGTATACAACAAGAGGTTACCTTAGAACCATGTAAAAACAACAAAGTATATGAAAGTTCAAGAACTGGTCCACTATTTCTAACAACAAAATTAAAATCTCTTTCTTTGTTAGCATCCTCAATCTGAAAAAGAAAAATGTCAGACAGAGCCACGACTAATTGGTGACATTCGAAACACAGGACAACAAAGTTCATCCAGGAAATAGAATATTATTGGCGATATTTGCCAATTAGACAACAGATACAGTAACTTGTTCTCATAAAACACTAAACTTTCAAAGCCATAGCCAACAACTTCAGATTGTTTGGTGCTGTGCATGGAATGGATAGTTTACTCAATAGATACCAAAGAATACAGCAGCTAAAGAAGCAACCTTTCTAGAGCAAGAAGAACTACCTCAATGAAGTTTTTGTACACAGCTAGAAACAATCGATGCACATCGGGATGTCTCTGATCAAGTTGAAGCTCCTTAGCAATTATCTCCAATCCATAATGCTAAAAGACAAAAGTATCAGCACAATTCACAAAGTTCTCAAATTAACCACCAAATCACAAGAAAGTATCTTCATTTACCTTATAGACAAGCCCAGCACTACTGAGTTTAGTATTAAACCCGTGTCCAAACACTTCAGTAAAGCCTTTCTGGTGATGGTCATAACGTTCACTCTGAGGGTCATACACACCTCCAACATCAAGTGCCGCATCAAGCTTCTCCAAAACCTTATAAAACCATCACATGTACACTAACTAAGACAGAGCTAATGGGAATTTGAAACTCGAGACGCCAAAAAAAAACAAACAGAATCTGACAAAAAAAAATCTTCGAATAATTCAAGAATGCTACATAAAACTCAAGCTAAATTAACCATTTCTCGGAAATTTCGAAAAAAATATCAAATTGAATCCAAAGAAAGAAGATTCACACACAGATAGGCTCAAATACATTGTAAATTGAAGAAATAGTACCTGATGATCTCTGGTTCGGACGATTTGAGCATCGGAGAATCTATTTGAAAGACGAAGGATGAAACAAGCTAAGGTTTCGTCGCAGTGGAAAGTTCCATTATGCGTCCCAACCCGTTTCTGCTTCGCTACTACGGAATTGGTCGAGAAACTAGCTCGGAAGTTCGAAGAACGTTTCAGAAACAGAGAACGATTCCAGATTATGCTGTAGCAGAGACCTCTCGACCCAAACATGGCTGAAGAGAGAGAATACTCTTCTTCTACAACTAAACCCTTGACGTTACGGGTTTAAGCTTGACTAAACGTCGTCGTGTTGGTAGACTTTGGTATTTGACTAAAACCACGCCGTTTTTTTGTTTTGGTCAAAGACGAAAACGACGCTGAATTTTACTTTTTTTTTTTTTTACACTTTTTGGAGATCTGATTTTTTCTTGGGAATTTTTAATAAAGTTGATGATCTTTGGTAGACCTACCAATATGGTTGATCACCATACTCACATTTTGGTTATCAAATATGTTTGCTTCTTTATTTAATTGGATTTATGTACCTAATGTATTGTTTTAATCATGGGACCCTTTAAATAACAAACACTAAATAATCATGTAAAATTCATGATTTAAATCCAAATGACAATACAAAGACAAATCAATCTACTAATCATAATTGCACAAGAATTTGGATTATACATAAACACTCTCACTTCTGGATAAGTTTGTTCGTAACAAATAATTAAACTAACATGACAAAAATAGTATTAAAGATATGCAACCCAATTACTTTGGAAAAACTTCAAACCAAAGGAATTGAGAAAATGTGGTCTATAAGCAATAACATCATTGCCTTCAACCAAATCACCAAACATATTTTTCATGATCATTCATTCTTCTTCTCACACTAATCACAAAACCACGACTATTATTGACCCGATCAACGTAGAATTTTAATCGCAAAAAAAAAATAATCAAATTTTTAGATGTCAACATCATAAGATTGAAGGCTAACAACTACGTTTTGGAACATATTCGATACATTCTATGGAGATAAAAAAAAAGTATAAATATGATATTACCAATGAAGCTTTCTCTTTAGCATATCATCAAAACACCTTATGAGCGCAAATGGCTTACGTTCATCTACTCATCTCTCTTCTCATCTTCATTACCTTAAAATCTTCAGTCTCCGTCATCCCTGATCAACCAACACAAAATCTAATCAACAGAATCTGCAAACAAACAATCGATTTCAAGTTCTGCAACCAAACAATCACATCACAGCTAATCAGAAGACAAACCTCGATCAAAACAATCGCGAAACTAACCGCAGCTAAAGCTTGGATCAACGCGATACAAACGCTAGATAACATCGAAGGTACTCTTCTTCCGAAAGCGAAAGATCTTAGGGACAAAGCAGAGTTCGATGCCTGTAGGAAAGCGTATAAATTGGTGGATGCTCATCTTGATAATGCGTTGAAATATTTGTATTTACGAGATTATAGATTTATGAGAGCGTATCAAGCTCTTGCGCTTGTGAATATTTCGATGTGTAGGACTAGTTTTTTTCATCCTACGCCGATGGTTTATGCGAATTGGAACATGAAGATGTTGACGGATATCGCGATTTATGCTGGCAAGATTCTTGCTCCTCCTCCTCCTCTTAGGAAAAAGAGCAAGACGCCATGAAGTCATCATTTTTGAATTTTTTGTTTCTCTTATGATCTTATTATTCAATCGAATAGTATTTTTCTGATTCATTTCAAATAAAGTTCCAATAATTTTATATATAACAGTGTTTTTTTTTTTGTTATTTAGGGAAAATAGATTTAGTCACTTTTTTTTATATAGACCTCTTTCTTTTATTTGTATCATAATTTTTGATAAATAACCGATTGTTATTAGTAGGACCGTGAAAGACATAATTTGTCGGAGCTTTGATTCTTATCATTCAGTCCAACCGTATATGTCTGATTTATGCAGACAAAATTCCAGAAATTCTATATCCAACAGTTGGTTTTTTGGTCATGGATTGTTTTCTTTTTAAGGGAAAAAATAGGTTAAGTTACTTTTTTATACGTCTTTTCTTTGTATCATAACTTTTGATATATATAACCTTGAGTTAAAAAGAAATTACGTCTCTAAAAGTTGTTTTTGACCATTAGTGTTCGTTTTTCAACTTTTCATTTCATTTATTTTTTATTATATTCTAAAACAAACTTGCATAGTTAGTCATTAATCAATTTTTAAATTAAAAAAATGGAGTGCGTCTTAATTGTTTTTCATATTTATAACTTTATTCATATACATGCTATAATTTTTTTAAAAATGCGAGTTTGGCCCACAATTAATTCAGTCAAGTTAATTTTTTAAGGCTGCTAGGTTTTGTTGAATCTAAAACTGGGTGAACCAAGTATCAAAGCTCTCCAAGCCAATATACTTGGAAGGTCAAATTAAACTTCGTGAAAATTTTGCCACTTCTTGTACGCAAGTAACTTCAGGCTGCATGGCTACCAACCAACGATTCATGAAAAGAGTAATAGGCATGTATTGGCGATACCATTGTGGGTTTCAAGAATGAAACAATAAACTACACTATTTTCAAATACTGTTTTCCTGTTTGGCTACGATCAAATTACCATTAAAACTTTATATATGTTGCACCAATGTAATACATGCTTCCACCAACATAACTTCCAAAATACATTTATGAACGAAAAATTCCAAAATATATCATGCGACTACAAACGATCAATTATTGATAAGGGTGTTGTCAAATACTCTGAACAAAACCCATCTACATATATTCGAACAATATAAAAGGATTTCAAGCAAGTGGATAGAAAGCAAGTTTGGCAAAAACACACATTCCTTCAGGTGCATCTACGTCTCTCTTGAATCTCATGTAACCCTTTTCTCCCCAAGATTCTCCCCATGAGTTCTTCAACACCCAATACTTAGTCCCTTCTTCACTCATCCCATAACCAACAATGCTTCCTCATCATTTTCTGGAACCGTCTCGTAAGCGCTGATGGTAGCAGCAACGGAATGAGTTGAGTCACAGGTTTAATCCCTGGTAGAGATAGTTATCCTCTGTACGTGGTGATTCCTTGGTGGTTTATAATGTAGTTGTAAGCCCTTTACATAATCCCACTGCCACATCCCTTGTTCTCTGTGCTGCAATCCAACAGTCGTTGCTCAGATAGCGATACGAGCTCTCCTTTGGAAATCTTTGTAATGCCTTCCACTGCGCCACTGCCGAGAAAGCCCAGCAACATCCTGTCCTGTTCCATTTTCATATATTTTATATATTTTTTTCTGGTTCAATAGCAGTAAATTTCATAATGTTGGTCAAACGATGTGTGTTAAATTTCATAATGTTGTAAATTTCAATTAGTTGATTTATTTATCGCATTTATTTTCTAATATAACATGGATTTTACATGTGTCTTAACAAATATCATGTTAATTTATACGATGACACGCTATTTTACATGGCATCAAGCTTCTTATTTTAATCACAAGCGAAAAACCATACCAGTTATTTACAATTTTGTTACCGTACTTTTTTCCAATTTTGGTTTCATATGATTATCTACCAAAAAAAAATATATATATATATATATATATATATATATATTTATACTCTTTTAACACATGATACCTTTAACACATGATAACTATCAAAAGAAAAAAAAACCAAAATGATGAAGATTTGTGTTAAAATCATTCAATCAAGCATTTGGGATAATTTTTGTTAAAATGACAAACCTCGTGCGTCTCCTGAAGTTCTGGAACTCAAAATAATGCTTAGAATCAAGAAAATGATCTTAGAATCAAGAAAATGATCGAAGTCATTCTTCGAAAATTTACATATAACTTTTTAACAAAGAAAATTTACATATACCTTAAAAAAAATTTAAACTCATGATAACGAGGCTGGAAGAAGTGTGTAGCTGGAACTTCTATTCCAAACATTAATTGTTGTAGAGGCTTTTTAGGAATTTGATAATTGAATTACATGATCATATATTTCATTTTCTGTGAAAAGAATTTTTTTGCTTTTCATATAATGGTATCTCGTGTTGCCATATATATGTTCATATGCAAAACTTAACTTTTGAAAGCAATTAAAAGTTTCCATATTTTTGGAGAAATGATTAGCATTCCTTGTTTATTAAAATAATTCTCTTGCCTTGTTGAGAAAACAACCGTTGGTTTTTGGTGTTTTTAAAGGGACATGACGGAAGTGACAGAAGCACGTACAAACAAGAAAAAAACTATATTTAAACAGAGTTGCATTGAGTATAGAACCGTCGTGTGGCTGCTAGAGAAACGAAAATATTTTTTCTTACTTGCCCGCAAGAAACAAATAATAAAGGGAGTTTCAATTAAGCAGCGAGTGTGTCTCTCTCTTAGTCTTATGGTTATGTGAATTTGATCCTCACGAATAAAGCTCGTTGTTAAGGGTAGTATTCACTTCAAACTCAGAAACTACACATCCTTGCCAACACTGTTGTTAATAGTTTAGCTTATTATAAATGTTCTGTACCTGTTTGGCTAGGATCTAATTACCAATACGAACTTAATACATTTTATTGATATTATACCAACGTAATAAATACTTCACCAACATAAATTCCAAAATACTTAGAATTCATATGACTGCAAAAGGTCAATTACTGATAAGGGTGTTGTAAAATAGTCTGAACAAAACCCAACGACATATATTCAAAACAATTATAAAAGGATTCAAGCAACTGGATAGTAAGCACGGCTAGCCAAAGCACACATTCCTTGAGGTGCATCCACGTCCCTCTTGATTCTCATATAACCCTTTTCTCCCCAGGTTTCTCCCAATGAGTTCTTCAACAACCAATACTTAGTGTTGGGAAAAGAACGCACAGCGGCGCAGCGGAATAATGTTTCCCCACACTTGTGTGAACTTATGAAAAAAATATTTTGACAATAGCAGAAGATTCTCAAAGCAATAATATGAATGAGACACAACAATTTTTATGTGGAAAGTAAAATCACGGGACCGTAGTCCACTCAAAAATCCACTATATCAAATGTTTTTGAGTTACTACGTCTCACTTTCCCAGAGCAGATCCAGGAAACCAAAAACGTCAAGAGAAAGCAACAAAGAAATCAGAGCCAAAAATATGCAGTCCCAAAACGACCTCAGTTCACTAAGATTCCGGCCACCAAACAAGATCTCCGCTCAATCCGAGAAGAACTCACCATTGGATTTCTCAAACACTCAGACAGATGCTGCAGAAAAATCTGGAACTTTTCAGACACGAACAGCCACGCTAAAACCCAGATCTCTCCCAAACTAACCGTTGAAACTTTAATCCCACCATTGAATCTGAAGAACACTGAGTCACGAAGCTACTCTCCAAAAATCAGCTAGATCGGAGTTCGTTTGAGTCTCCAAACGTCATCAACAACAGAACCTGGCAGTTTTGTTTTCTTCTCCTCCTTAGATCCGAAAATCACATCTTCTCTCTTTTCTCTTCTTTCTTTTCACAACTAGGTTAAGAAGCATAAATATATATGATCCTCATTAACCCTAAGCCCAATAAGAATCTCATGGATAATTATATGGCCCAAGTTTGGTTCAATTAACCTTAGTTTCCCTAGGAGGAAAACCAACAAACTCCCCCTCCGACTAGTGGGAGGAAACAGCCATCCCGACTATCTCTCTACAAACTTCAAGTTTCTCCTTAGGCAATGACTTCGTCATCATATCAGCTCCATTTTCATTTGTATGAACCTTTGAAAGTTTCACTTCCTTAGAAGCAACCACATCACGTATCCAATGATACCTCCTATCGATGTGCTTCGAACGCGAATGAAATGTAGAGTTCTTCCCAAGGCAAATTGCGCTTTCACTATCACAAAGTAACACATACTTATCTTGCTTGAAACCAATCTCCTCAAGATAATTCTTCATCCACACAACTCTTCTGACTTCATGCGATAAACTTAGCTTGATGGTAGAAAGTGCAACACTCTTATGCCATGATCTTGTTCCACCCGAAATGTCAAGTAACCCGATTTCAGAATCAACATCCCCAGCCATGTCAGCATCAATGTAACTAACTAGCTGTAGCTTATCATCTCCAAAAGTAAGCTTCAAATCACAAGTCCCTCGAAGATATCTTAAAATCCATTTCATAGCATTCAAGTGTTCTCTTCCAGGATTGGAAAGAAAACGACTAACTGTACCAATAGCGTGAGTTGTATCTGGTTTTGTACACATCATGACATACATCAAACTACCAACTGCAGAAGCATATGGAACCCGTGCCATATCTTCCTTCTCTGAACTTGTACTCGGACTTTGTTGACTGCTTAATCTAAAGTGTGTAACAAGAGGAGTGCTAGCAACTTTAGATTTGTCCACGTGAAACCTCTGAAGTATCTTCTCAATGTACTTCTCCTGAGATAAGTGAATCAACTTCTCACCTCTATCTCGAACAATTCTTATACCAAGAATCTGCTTCGCTGGACCCAAATCTTTCATGGCAAAGGACTTACTAAACTGAATCTTCCACTCTTGAATTCTGCTCATGTTCTTGCCTACAATCAACATGTCGTCAACATACAAACATAAGATGATAAAATCATCCTCACCAAACATTTGCACAAACACACAATGATCGGAAGTAGTCTTCTTATATTCGTGCTCCCCCATAACTGACTCAAACTTCTTATACCATTGTCTCGGTGCCTGTTTCAATCCATAAAGACTTTTCTTCAAGCGACAAACCAAGTCCTCTTTGCCCTTTTTCTCAAAATCTTCCGGTTGTACTATGTAAATCTCTTCCTCCAAATCACCATGATGAAAATCTGTCTTTACATCCATTTGTTCAACCTCTAGATCAAGACACGCTGCGAATCCAATTACAACCCGAATGGATGACATCTTCACAACAGGAGAAAATATTTCATCAAAATCAACTCCCTTCTTTTGGCTGAATCCTTTCACAACCAATCTAGCCTTGTATCGAGGATGCAAACTGTTTTCTTCATGCTTAATTCTATACACCCACTTATTAAGCAATGTCTTCTTATCCTTAGGTAACTTTACAAGCTCAAATGTACGATTCTCATCAAAAGAATTCATCTCTTCTCTTATGGCATTCCACCACTTATCCTTGTGTTCATCTTCCAATGCTTCACCAAAGCATTCAGGTTCTCTCCCATCAGTAAGTAACATCCGATGTGAAGAGTAAAACCACGGGACCATAGTCCACTAAAAAATCCACTATATCAAATGTTTTTGAGTTACAACCACGTCCTCACTGTTCCCACAGAACAGATCCAGAGACTAAGGTTTCAAAGCTCTCCAAGAGAGAGCATATAAGAGCCTAGAAATATGCAGTCCCAAAACGACCTCAGTTCACTAAGATTTTGGCCACCAAACAAGATCTCCGCCATACAAACCCTAGATAAACAAGTAAAGAACACATCTGCAAAATTTCAGCTCAATCCGAGAAGAACTTACCGTTGGATTTCTCAAACACTCAGACAGATGCTGCAGAAAAATTTGGAACTTTCCAGACATGAACAGCCACGCTAAAACCCAGATCTCTCCCAAACTAACCGTTGAAACTTTTATCCCACCGTTGAATCTGAAGAACACTGAGTCACGAAGCTACTCTCCAAAAATCAGCTAGATCGGAGTTCGTTTGAGTCTCCAAACGTCATCAACAACAGAACCTGGCAGTTATGTTTTCTTCTCCTCCTTAGATCCGAAAATCACATCTTCTCTCTTTTCTCTTCTTTCTCTTGTCCCTTTTTCACAACTAGGTTAAGAAGCATATATATATATATATATATGATCCTCATTAACCCTAAGCCCAATAAGAATCTCATGAATAATTATGGCAGTTTGGTTGATTAACCCAATGGTTTCTCCACTAGGAGGAAAACCAACACTTAGTCCCTTCTTCACTCGTACCATAACCTACAATTGTAACTGCATGATTCATATCCGTCCCACAGGACTCATCTTCGAATATCCCGCTGGAGTAGTGCTTAAAAACAGCTCCTGACCCAACTATCCCCACAGAAACTGGCTGTTGAGACACCGCTTTTAGCAATGCTTCCTCATCATCTTTTGGAACCGTCCCGTATCCGCTGATGGTAGCAGCAACAGCTGAATCAGTTGACTCACAGGTTTGTTGTGCTTCCTGGTAGGGATAGTTATCATCCGTGGTGATTCCTTGGTTTTCTTTAATGTACTCGAAAGCTGCCAACCTTGACCCTCCGTCACATCCCATGTTGGTACCTCTGTTGCAATCCAATAGTTGCTGCTCAGACAGCGATATAAGCCTTCCATTCGCAATCTTTGTTACGCCCTCCACGGCCGCCACCTCCGCGAAAGCCCAACAACATCCTGTTCCATTTCAATAAATTTTATTTTTAGTGTAGTAGTAAATTTTATTTTTAGTGTAGTAGTAAATTTTATATTTTTGAAAGTCATTTATTTGCAACAACAATTATCAAAAATCGTAAGCAAGTTGTTATTTATAGTTATTTTACATGTCACGCTAATTTCTTAAATCACACGTGAAAAAAAACTTTTATTTACAGTTTTGTCACTATGTTTTTTTTTTGGGCCAATTTTGGATCTAACTAATACACAATTTCTGAAGTCCTTTGGAATGTGTCATTAAAACAACTAGAGTTAACAATGAATAAAATGCATGTTGCTAAAAATAAAAATAAAGATTACGATAATAAATTAATTACCACATTGGCCTTGGTCCTTAACGGGTGTAACGGCCCCCTCGTGTCTCCAATCAATGCTCTCACCGGTTTCACTGACATTTTCATATCTAAACGACACCGTTTTCTAGGATTTTCCGGTCATACCTTCCGGCTCAACCAGCCCCATGTACCTCGCCTGAAATTCCACGTCGGTGAGATTAGAGAATTTGTTGACATCCAGCTTGTACGTCTTGTTCGTATTCATGTTGAAGCTCTCAACGAAGTTTAAGTTCTTCTTAAAGATCTCAAACCTACTCGTTTTCTCAGAATTGCCTGAGTATATGCGATGGAATCGAGACATCCATTGCTCATGTTTCTCTGTGGCAAAAGCTTCGAAGAGCCCCCCACGAGATGTGGCTCCTGAAGTTCTGGAACTCAAAATAATAGTTAGAATCAAGAAAATGATCGAAGCCATTCTTCCTGAGAGAAAAGAATGTATGAAATGTTTTGATATATCTTTATAGGTTTATATAACTTGGTTGCAAAGAAACGAGTATGAGAAGGTAGTGTTATATAGAGACTGCGAAGTGCGTGGTGACATATTTTTGCTCTTTGAATATTCTAACGAACACGCTACTAAGTCAAGTAAATGGCCAGTCATAGTACGTAGATTTTTCTCTTTTAAGAAGAACCCTACAATAATTAATACTCATGATAACGAATGTGCGTTTACATCTAGCTTTTTAACTAAGAAAATTTACATATACCTTTTAAAAAAATAAAAACTCATGATAACGAGGCTGGAAAAGTGTGTAGTCTGATCAGCTGAAACTTTTATTCCAAACATTAATTGTTGTAGGAGACAAAAACTTAAATAACACACATTTTTTGTGATATTACTAGAATAACACATATCTATTCAATATTACTAGTATAATACTTAACCCTAATTAATGAAATATCCATTAACCTATAGATAAAATCTAAAATTAACGAAAATGCCATTTTAATTTTTTTTAATTATAATTAACGAGAGAAAGGAAACTGAACAGTTTTCTAATTCTAATAAAAAAAACTTCATGAAATCTACCGATTTATGATGCACTGTCGCAATCGTATACTCGCTTGCCAGTCTTCTCGTCCATCCTGCGCTTCCACTTCGTCTTCTGCCTCGCCTTCGTCTCGCGTTTGTTGAAGAATCAGGGTTCAACTTCCGAAGATATTTACTCTTTCTACGGTAAGTTCTCCACGTTTCTACGGTATTCGAAACAAATAGGGTGGATTTTTGGAGCGAAAGTTTGATTATGATTTCTGATTTATAACTGACTTACGGTTGTTTAATTTTACGAAATGAAATGTGTTTACTTCATTAAATGGGTTTTGATGGCTGTTAACTTGCTTTATGATGGATTTATAGGTTTAGATCATTGTTATATTTGATTGTGATGTTTGTTTAGGGCTAAGTGATAACTTAATAAAATGGCTAATTTATCAATTACTTGATGGCTAATTTATGAAGTTAATGATGGCTGAGTTACGAGTTTTGATGGCTGAGTTATGTGTTTTCGATGGCTGATTTATTAGGTTCTTATGGCTGAGTTTCTAGTATATGATGACTGAGTTATGATTATTTAATGGTTGAGTTAATATCCTTTGTGGCTGATTTATGATTAGATGGAAGGATCAAAGAAATACCCCGCCCCCGCTTTCCGAAGATGGGAAATCTCCTCTGATGTCCAAAATCTTGAATCATAATTGTCAGATGGACAATTTCGAACGCGTCAGAGAAGCAATATGGATTGATGCGTGGGAAGCAATAAAGAAAACAAGACTTGGAATCATTCCCAAGCTGGTCGATTCCGACTACGTATGGTCGCAGGCGTACATTATTTACTTCTGGACATTAAGGATAAAAAATTTACATGAGATTTGGTCATTGGTCGAGGGCTAAGATTCAGCCTTGAGTTTACGAAATTACGGGTTTAGAATCGAGTGCGTACCAAAGTTGTGAACATGACTAGTCGTGGAAATTGTTGGGTGTTCAGAAGTATTGGTGGTCAAAATCGATGAACTTTCTGTGTATTTGGCAAATGTCGTGGTTGGGAATTACCGCAACGGACGCAGGTTGGGTTGTTGTGTATTCTCCACATGGGTATATACGGCTTACATCATAATTCACGACTGCCTATGGAAAGTGATAAAAGAGTCTTCAAAGTTGAAGACTTTGATAGTTATCCGTGGGGAAGAGTGGCGTTTCAGGCTCTTATGGAAAGTGTTAAGAAGGTCGAGTATGAAGAAAATTTATACTCGGTGAACGGATGCGACCACGCGTTACAATTTTGGGCGTATGAATCAGTTACAGTTTTTGGAGAGAATTTTGGGAGATTAACAACTCCTAATGAAATTTCATTCCTTCGTTGGGGTGGAAATCGTACTCGTAGAACTATCGAAAATGTTATTACTAATGAGATTGCCAGGCATGGTCAGGTACTGGTTTTCTTACTTGACGGCTGACTTTATATATTTGATGGCTGAGTTTTCTTACTTGACGACTAACTTATATTATTTGACGGCTGACTTTATATGCTTAATGACTGACTTATCTTACTAGACGGCTGACTTATATTATTTGACGGATGACTTTATATACTTAACGGCTGACTTATATTATGTGACGGTAATTTTGTTGAAGGCTTTTGGGATGTTAAAAAAGATGAAGTATCTGTCCATTCTAGGAAGAAGCATAAAGCTAAGAAAGTCGATGATGTTGAATCCCCGAAGAAGAAGCAGAAGAGAAAGAAAGAAAATAGCGATGGTGATTTCGGTGAAGAAGTTAGGAATAGAAAAAATGTTGATGACAGTGGAGATAAAGCAAAAGTAAGGTTGACTTCTGAGTATTTTATAGTTTATCTCAAATTCTATTGTGATTTAAATGTTTACATGATTTTTTATTATAGGGTTTGAAAGAAGACTCCGAAGATTTTGGTAAACACGTGTATGTCTCTGGCCTAACGAAACTGGTCGACAAACTCTACGAGAAATTTGATGTCATGGAGACCAGCATTAACGGACTGGTTGGTGGCTTAGAAGATAGGATTGTGGCAAAATTCGAGGAGAATTATGTGCAGAGGATTACTTCTTTTGAAAAAAGAGTTTACCTGCTGGAAATTGAGATTAAGCAGATGAAAACACTTAAACCTATTGAGCCATCCATTCCTAAAGATGGCAACTCGAGGATTGACATCGATCAAGATCAAGAGTATACTAGTCCGGTATGTTAAGTATTGCCAGATTATGTCTTATCTGGCTGAGTTATTAATCTATTACGGCTGAGTTATATAGTTTATTATGGCTGAGTTATTAATCTGTTACGGCTGACTTATCTAGTTTATTATGGCTGAGTTATCTATCTGATACGGCTGAGTTATCTAGCTTATTATGGCTGAGTTATTAATCTGTTACGTCTGAGTTATCTAGCTTATTATGGCTGAGTTATCTATCCTTTTTTTACGGCTGAGTTATTTTGAATTCATCCATCAAATCTCATCAAAAACAGCCTTGAATTCATCCATCCTGTAATAATTTGCAGGTTTCTTCACCAAACAAAACAAGTTTCCACCTTTAAACCGTACCAATATGTTCTTATACAAATGGTACGTGCAGATTCCACGAGCCGCTAACGGATACACAGTTCCAATTGCTTTCCCAATTAAGTTATGTCTATCGGAGATGATCGCGAGACCTTTCTCATCCGGAACCAAAAGTTTGAGTTGTGAAAAAATCATTTCCAAGAATCATCATTTTCGGTGTCGATCACATCAAAAGCAATTGGAAAAATCTGAAAATTATCATCTTGAGCTAGTGCTGTAAGAAGTATCCCCTTATATTTTTCATGAAGAAATGTGTCATCGCAACACTACTCTTATGAGGTAACCCATTGGCCCGCACGAATCGATGAACAAATACTTGAATCTCCTTTCTACATCAAGTTAGAGATGCGTAACTGTACCCGGATTTGCCCTCCTTATCATATATAGGTAAGAAGACAAGTCTTCATACCCCTTCTCAAGACTTTCTGTATCGATTTATCTTGCAAAGCGTAACGTCCTATGGGCCTTCCAATAATCCACCTGTTGACAAATCAGCCAGACTTCAAAATAAGTCAGCCGTGACGATTTAATAACTCAGCCAGACTAGAAAATAAGTCAGCCATGAGGAGTAAATAACTCAGACAGACTAGAAAATAAGTCAGCCGTGTGATTAATAACTCAGTCGTGTCATATTAATAAGTCAGCCAGGTCATATTAATAAATCTGCCGAACCCTAAATTTACCTTGATTTCAAATTGGTTAGTAATGGCTACTACGACATGTCTGGGTTTGACTGATGGATCAATGTCGCCAAGAAAATCTCTGTATAATGCTCCTAAAATATCCGGTGTTGCTTAACGGGATCGATTAGAACGCTCTGTTACAGAACATGCGTTCATCATGACACGAATATAGAATTCAGGGGATTTTCCTTGGGTAGAAGGGCAGCTACATCTCGTTCTCCTAACAATAAGCATTTACGTAGTGGATACCGGCATCAAAATCGAAGCGATCCACCGAGTAAGTTTCGAGAACTTCCAGATCCTTTTTCGGGCATATCGTTGTCACACAATATTTAGCGAAGACATCTGACTTCTCAATTCCTTTCGTCTTGATATTATGGGGTCTCTTAGGAGGCAAATTAGGTGAATTTTCATCTTCTTTTTCAACAGGCTTTCAATAGGCAAAATTATCATCATCGGATGATCGAATCAATCAACAATGTCAAATATGGTGTCAAATTAGTCATCTTCTTCATCTGATTCATCTTCTCCTTGCTAACTTCTGACTTTGCTCTCCATATCTTTGTATTCGTTAAACTCTTGACTACGCTCGTAATGAGTATACCCAATATCATCATCTTATCACTGTTGAAGACTTTGTTACCTTCATCTATTGAGACATGACTGAGCGTCCGTTTAGACTTACCCTTCGAATAACATCATCATCGTTGTTCTCTAACCTCCATACTGAGCGTAGCTGGTCGATTTTATTAAGCTCAAACTTTGCTTGCAGTATTGCGATAAACTGGGCGTATCTGAGACATTTTTTCAAAGTTTTAGAAGAGAACATGTAGCTCGGCTGAATTTTACACCTTCACGACTCAGCCCATAGTCCATTATCATCTCAAGATTGTCGTAGGATGTTTGTTCATCTTGAAGAACTCTCTGATCTCTGTCGAATTAAGCGTATATCGATCTTTTTTAACCCGGTGGCGAAAACAATTATTACGGGATCCATTCAATCGAAGATCTTGTGAATGGGAGGAAAGAAAGAGATGAATGCGATGGCGAAGAAGATGAACAAGGTTGAAGGCGGACTGATTTTGTTGGCTTAACAATTATGCGATGCGTTGAGTTAATGAGGTTTTTTTTTTGCTGACATGGAACCATGCCACCAAAGGAACTCATAACATCACCATGGAAATCGTAAAGCAATTGATAACTTAGTAAGTAGCAGAAAAACTATTTAAGTAATTATAAAGAAACAAAACAATTAAATCGGCCGTAAACAATTAAATTAGGTGAAAAACTTAAGTATTGCTATAAACAGCCGTCAAAGAATCTACTACGTAATTACTAGTTAATTATTTAATCAGGTAACTAATCGGACTTATCGTTAATCAGCCACCATAAGCTCGCATAAGTGAGTCATTCGCACGTAAATCATCATGGGTTTCGATAAATCGTCGTCAGAAATCTAAGTCGGCCCGTCATGCGATAAGTCGCAAAGTTTTCATAAATCGTCGTCGGAGTTAAAGTCGCCGTCGCGTAATTAAATCAGCCGATATTTCATAAATCGGTCATCGAGTTAAAGTCGTAACTTAGGTGATTTAACTAATAAAGCGCCGTTAACATAAGTCGATTTGTCTTTAACTCTCGGTACTACGGCGAAAAAATTCTGCGGCGAGTTTCATGTCTGCGTGCATTATGATGCGTAGGATTGTTCGCTGATGTGGAAAAAAAAAATAATGGCATTTTTGTTATTACGTTTTTGTTAGCAAATGATTATAAGGGTATTCTGGGTATTCTAAGAAATGGAAAACATTACAGTAATTAAAAAAAGATCTATATTATTTGGGTCATTATATCTTGTTTGTGTGCTATTTAAGTAAACGACCTTTGTTGTTGAGGTTTTTTAGGAATTTGATAATTGAATTACATGATCATATATTTCATTTTTTGTGAAAAGAATTTTTTGCTTTTCATATAATGGTATCTCGTGTTGCCATACATATGTGCATATGCAAAACTTAACTTTTGAAAGCAATTAAAAGTTTCCATATTTTTGGAGAAATGATTAGCATTCCTTGTTTATTACAATAATTCTCGTGCCTTGTTGAGAAAACAACCGTTGGTTTTTGGTGTTTTTAAAGGGACATGAAAGAGGTGACAGAAGCACGTACAAACAAGAAAAAAAACCTATATTTAAACAGAGTTGGATTGAGTATAGAACCGTCGTGTGGCTGCTAGAGAAACGAAAATATTTTTTCTAAAAGATATTGTTGCATGTGTAAAGAGCACAGAACGAAGATTTCATCAAGAGATTGAATGAGATTATTATTATTTATTTATTTTAGGTTTTTAGTTTTTTGAATAAGCACCGAATGTCCGCGTAGCGCTCGACTAATTCCGGAGGTGAACAGGTCCTTTGGCTAGAAGTTACACACAAGTCAACTATACGTAAACGAACTCAGACCAAAACTCACGACACCAAGTGGCGCATGCGCTGCGACTTTGTTCGCAAGGCCGGAGAGAGTTGACGTGGCTTATATTATTTTGTTTATTCCTTGTTCCTCATATCATTATTATTGTAAAGGATAGATTTGTGTACTAGTTTATCTGTAGTACGTATTTAGTCTTAATTACTAACAAAATATAATCGTGTTGTTAGCTGAAGGATAATAGTCATTTTTGAATTAATCAGCTAATCGTGTGTTGTGTTCCACTTTAAAACTTAAGTATTATAGTCTCCTTAAAAATTTCAAACATTATGTTATTATTATAGTGACTCTAACTCATAGAACCAAGTTATACAGTCGGTGCTGTGAAAAGGGAAAAGCAAGGATAACGAGTTGCAGCAGGAGATTAAGAGCGAGAAGGAGAACCATATAATTAATTAGTGTGTCGTTCTTTCCATAATCGTTTTTAAAACAAAATATAACGTCATTGGCCTCACAGATCTTATCTAATAGCTACCTATATTTTTCCAAGAATAAATGCAATGATGGTGACTCTGAATAGAATCAAATCAGCCATGAACATTTGAATTGTGGACTCCAAAGTTGTCTTCTTCAAACCAAAATATTTACAAAGTCTCCTAATACTATAACTGTCGGTAAAAAAATAAACTTTTCACAACTATATACTAGTATATAATTGTAGCATTGTAGGTTGTATGTGGTTGACGTTCTTGCATATATGCCCTTTCAAATCACGATATCATTCTAAGCATCGTTTATTCAATTAATGACAAAGAAAATACTTAATCATCTAAAGAAGACAAGACTACGACAAAACAGTGGATTATTTATTAACCACAAACCTCTTTTTGGAGTGTTCATTGAAATGCAGTTACAACTGCTAAATTCAAGGAGAATTGAGAATGTAGTTCCAGTTGGCTGGAAGTACTATAGTAATTTTGAGCATCATGATACAGCTCGGGTCGTTGTTGTTTGGGATCCATGTGGTGGTGCATAAGGCTTATGTTCAATTGGTTACTTGCAGGATTTTAATTCAGTCAAAGAATCTTGGGTTCACAGTGTTGTTTGCCTATGGGTTTAGTCAGCCGGCGCAAAGACAACTCCTTTGCTTACCTTACACAATCAATCAAATATCCCAGCGACTCCTGGAAAAAAACCAAATTCAGCTTTCGTTTCCATATGCATATTTTTCAAGTATGCCTGATTTCTCAAGTAAAGAATCTTCCCTGTGGAATTTAGAAAACCCTCCTCAACCTTTTCACAGTCTTCACAACACACACATACATTTATTTTAATTAAATACACACCCCTCTTCTACTCACCACCACTTCTTCCAATCTCTAGCCTCATTTCGTTCGGCCAGGATTCAGATAACGCTCACGGCCCAATTCGGGAACTGCATGGAACCGGGAAATTCACCACTTTTTAGAGCAGTGGAAGGATCCTCCGACCCGCGGTAGAAAAGAGAGATAAAAATTTATGAGAATGAATGTTCTATCTTGGTGTGTAGAGTAACGACGAGGTCATGTGCATCATCCAGGAGTTTCCACACATCTAATTGCCCTGCCATACTATGACACTCCCTTAGAATCTCATCCATGCTGTTATATTTCTCTATTATCAGTTTCCTTCTTTGCAAAACCGAGGCCGCTATTGCATAGAGCACCAAATCATCTGTGGGAGGTGCACGCTGCCTTATCCTGCTCCACGCGGATTTCCCCATCCCGGCTCTGATTGCTGCTTGATCTGCCCACATCACTTCCCATAGACATAGTGTCTGATCAAGTGTCAGCTCTCGTCTGAACATCACTACAACCATTCTGTATACAAAGAAACAGTCTTCGGCTTGGAGTTTCTCTAGGTGCCTGTAAAGCTGAGAGTCTTTGGATTTGATTATCTTTGAGACTATGTTGAGTTGTCTTCTGATTCCAACCTCGTCCAGTCTGAAATTGTGACGGGCTTTCTTCATGAATCCGACGAAGCACCAAAAGACTTCATGGTCATCAGGGATTACAGAGAGTATAGGAGAAAGAAGATCACTCATTCCTTGGCAATACCCAATGTCCGGGTCATACAAAGCATATGCTTCAAGAACAGCTACGAGCCGTGCAGCTTGAAATATTTTGTACGGTTCCAAGTGATTGTAATCTTTTAACCCAACCGCTTCAGCGGCACGACATGCTCTGGCCTCAGATATAACTGCCTGCGATGGAGAATAGGGGGTCCACTCTGAGTTAGCACGCACGGCATCTAGACGGATAATACGCTGCCACGTCACAAAATCCTCTTCTGTCCGGGGGATAGTTGAGTTGGCAGGATAGGTACTATTCACATCTGGAGTACCAGAAGACTGAAAGACCTGTACCACTTCACTCTCATCTGAAGAATCTGAATCTGATGACTCGGAATTGAGTGTAGAGATAGTAGCATTGGTGATTCTTCTTGAACTACTGCCGTCTCTCTCAACTGTACATGAAACTTCACTCATGTACCCGATATCTTCAGTGATGTCTTCGTCACTTGAGAGAGACTCGCGGGCACTGACAACTTCATCAGAACATGAACTGTCAGTGTCTTGCACTTGAGGCCAATCGTACTCATCTTGGATAGTGTCACTGCCCCTGTTTAACTTAAGTGTCCCATTATTGTGTTTTTGAAGCCGTTTGCACTGCCTGCGTAGTCTCTCATACTCCTTTCTGCATTTGTAAAAATCAAAACAGATGAGCTAGAGAATAGAAAAAAGAGTTAAAAGTACAAAAATTTCCCATGTAGTAATTCAATCAGTCTCTCTCACCTTCTCCGGTTTCTTATAGTGACTCTCTCTTCTTTCGAACTATTAAAACCGTACCTGTTGGTGGAAAAGTAAATCAGCAAACATAACGAAAAGAGGCAAAAAAACTAGCTTCCCTATGCCAATTATAGTTCAACGTTTTAGTTTCCTCTAATGAAACAACTACTCTTCCTTAGATGCGATTGTTGCAATAAGATTCACCTAATAGAGTTTGACTGTCTACTTACACTCCAAGAAGGAATGGCCACACCTCCAGCCGAATGCTCGGCTCAATACCCTACAAGAAAAGAAGAGAAAAAAAAAACAATCTTTAAAATCAGCAACCCACAAATGGTTGGGACTGTGAACTGGGTCCATGGAGCTGTGACTCACTCTACTTCGAACTTTCTTCAATAAATCCACTCCTCCATTCCGCAGTCTACCATCGGGCGTAAAAAAACTCTTCCACTGCTGAGGTCTGAGAGGCCTCTTCCTTTTCCTCCGGGACCATGGTGATTTAAGACGAGGCCTGATTGAAACAGTGAAACAGAGGTTAAGATATGCCTACTTGTTCTCAAGAATAATTGAAAAAAAAAAAATCCAGAAATAGCCATGGAGCTTTAAAAAGGTACAGATTCAGCTGAATATTACATTCGATGGAAATAACAAAACAAATGTTAATAATTTATTAATTAATACTAAAAATATTCACAAACAAAAAAAACTTGAGCTTTCATATCAATTTCAAACTTTATAATCATCTAAACAGCAAATTGAAACACTATTAATAATGTAATCGTCGATGATAAGAAATCACATTTATCTGAAATCTAACAAGTCAATTCAAGGGATCGAGATCTAATTCTATAAATCAAAGATACCATGTAGAAATTGAGAGAGAGAGATCTAAAAGACTAACCGATCAGAAGAAGAAGAACAAGCAGCAGGAGATGAAGAAGCAACAACGAAGAGAGCAGAACGTAAATGGATCCAGGAAGATGAAGAAGAAGAAGGAGGAGATGATAATGGCGATGAAGGATTAGAAGACGAAGACGTCGTCTGAATCCTTCTCAGAGCTTTCATCTATAATAATCCAAAATCTCTTCCTCCTCTCCCACAGATTAAACCTAATCAAACGATTCCACCAACCGCGAATATTCCTTCAATTCACCAATCAACTCAAGCAACCAATACCTTGAAACATACGACAACTTCAAATCTCCGTCGCAGTAAAACACAGTCGCCGCCGTAGACGAAGAGGACATCCGCCGCCGCCAATAATAACTCTCCGACTCCGTCTTCGTCGGAGTCCGATCAAGTAATTTGAAAAAAAAAAAAATCTTCTGCCGCGTCCGTCTTCTTCCACAACTTGCTTGTTTGGTCTTTCTCTCTATAGAAACGTGGGGCTTACTTGTAAATTTATCTATCTCTCTACAAAGACTCTAATGAGCAAAACAAAAAATAAAGTCTTGAGATTACTGCGACTGGGGAGAGCCTTAATGGTGACTTTTAGTTTCTCTTTCTTATTGACCCACGAACTCTGAAACCTTCAATTTACACTTTAGCCCCTTTTCTTTAGGTAATATTTTAATTTGCCTCGATAATATTAACTTTTGATGTTTCATCCTTTTTTTAATAGTTATTTTATCCCCCGATTCTTTTTATTATTTATGTTTTTACCCTGTACTTTCATCTTTACTATCTAGACCTCTCCATTCCATAATCATCCATATCATGATTATTTTGTAATTTTTGTTGTAAAATATTATTTATCATTTTATCAAGAACACAACATTTCTTACAAATCAAGAGTTACGATACGTTATTTTTGGTTATTATTATTATTATTTTTTCATGTTTCTTGGTTAATTTTTTACTTAAGAATTTTCTATAAAGAAATATCAACTAAATTATAAATTAATCGTATTAGTTAAGTATAAGTTGAATATATTAAAATGTTTTTCTGTAGATTGGAAACGATCTTGAGATAATGGTTTCCAACGAGTGCGATGAAATAACTCCCATGTTTTCAACCGACCAAAATCGAGCACATGCAACTATGAATTAACAACTAAACGACATCATTTTATTTCATAGTACATTTATATTATTGTTGTTTAGGAATCGAGGAACATAACAGTTTTGTTAATATGTGTTGCATATTGTATAATACATGCAGCTAAACGAACAAAGAAACAGAATTGTAAATCAAAGAATCAGCAATCATGAAAAAATATGTAGACAACAATGATCAACTTGGTTCTACGCTATGATTAATAATTAGCTACTATAAAAAATTTCTTATCTCTGCAAATAATATATTTGCTATATGTCTCCCGTTTCTGGTAATATATATGCCCTATTACATAATTATTTATAAGTACAAAAAACGATTCAATTACCCTAGTATTTATCAAATGGAAAGGAAGGATTACTTATTAAGTTGGGATTATCGACGACGATATTATCGAAATGGCTAGTTAATCCCACTAGCTCTTCCTACGTTGCCGCTAGATCTTATATGTTGGGCCTCCTCTAGCTTTGCTGCGTTGTGATTATTTTAGTATGTGTCTCATGCAACTACGCCCTCAACTGAATAAGTCTCTGCCTAATGGCCTGGAGGGGATAAAGACGCAGTGGGAACATCCCGAATAGACCTGTGAACATATATGATAGAGATAGAAGCTTAAATATGTATATAATACGCGTTATAAAAAAAACATGTGACATAGAGATACAAATAAGAAAGTTTGACCACAATATAATGTTAAAACTTGGAAAGGTTAAAACTTATGAAATATGTTTCATAAATATTGAAAAAATAAAAGACAAAACTGAGGTACTATTTATATTTGTATTTTTATAATTTTCATATAACTAAACAAAATTTAGACTTAAATGTTTATAGAAAAGAAAAGTAAATTTTGTTTTTTTACCATTTTTTCGTAACTGCGTTTATCACAACTAAATTTTATTGGCCATTTATATAAAAACTAATAAGTAAAAGAAGGTCGATAGCAACTATGATATAATTAGTTTTCGTGCCCGCAAAACTCTTATCGTTTGTGATCTACTTTAATTTCTTTTTGTATGGGGAAGTAAGATGTTCCGACGAAGCCGACGAATCGGTCTGAATTTGGAACAAAAAAAAAATAGGGTTCAAATGAACTACTTTGTTGTCTAATTGAAAGATCTAAATTTGTTTCATTATAAGATAGTCGTTTTTCTGTTTTTCATTCAGACAAATCGATTTTTGGTTGAATCTGAATCTGATTTCTTACTTATTATAAGATTTAGCATTAGAGATGATGATGGAACTTGACCATAAGATGATCTCTTTAAATGTTAGAATTTTTCAATTAATAAACAGCAGAACTTTAGAGTTTTTGTCTAGAAAAAAAATTATTATTATTTTGGGTTTTAATAATTAATGTCTCGTTTTATCATTTTTTCAATTAATATGACCAATATCATGTGGATAGAATTTGTTACCGTTGATAAAAAAAATTCAATGATCCACAATTTTTACGAACAAATTATGTGCAAAGAACCACAAGTTTTCTTTTTGCTTTGATTCAATATTTGGATGTTTGACTAGCTTCTTTATAAGATTGAGCATCTCCGATGATGATGGAGACTAGAATGACTTATTGGAATGTTGAAAACTTGAAATAATAAACAATGGTATTATCTTCTCCTTTCTTTCCTTAAAACAAAGATATTATGTTTATGTTCTGTCCTTTTATAATTAGCGAGACAATTCAACAAGCCGCTTCTTTTATAATTAACGAGACAATTCAACAAACCGCTAAAGAAGCAGTTAATGTTGAGCGACGTGAAAAAATATCAAAGCAGACTCATGTTATCAAAGCATCAAGTGAAGGAAACAATGCTTTCTTTTCTAGAAGAATCATAGAATCCGAGCGGAGCTTGATGTTTCGGTGTACGGACCAGACGAAAAAGTTCAAAAGATGAAGTTCAAGATCTGAAATGGGGATAACACACTGTGTTAACTTTGGGATGAAAGGAGTTTGTGGCAAAATATGGTCTTATGATGATCTCCGATTTTATCACTATTTGGATGTTTAGGCACTAAGGACTCGTCAGATTTGCTTCGCTATTGACTGCAACACATTTCCTTTAAAGAAATAATCGAGTGGGACGATCTTGAAGATAGCCTTCTTGAATCCAAATTAGGATTTAAGACTAGATCAAAGTTTACTAGTGTTATTTATTTATGTTCATATGGTTTATCTTATAGTAAGTATTGAATAGTTTTAAATCGAGAACTTTTTATTTGATTTGATTTTTACTTCCAATTTAGGTTCGATTTAATCGGTTTGATTATGTTAAACGCGAATCAACTTTTAGATCAGTCTTTCAATATACTTTCGATAGGATTTGTTCAGGTGATCCATATTTACTTGCCGTAGTTTTTTACGTGAAATATCAATAAAATAATAGAGGATATTTATGATAATTAAAAAAAAAATGAAGAAAAAGAGCAAAACAATACGGCAGGTGGCTACTGGCTACTCTGGTCAACAAAAGCAGTTGGAAAAAATATTTCAAAGAAGGTAAAGCAAAAATGTGATTGTCAAAGAAGTTACTCTTAGATAGTACCTATTTTCTTTGTCAAAGAAGTTACTCTTAGATACTACCTATATAGAAAATGTCGGGGAAAAATATGGTAAAAATCCATCGATAAAATATGTAATTGACAATTAGATATCATTGACGATAAAGACCTTTTGGTTAAACCAAGTTGAACTGACTAAAACCGAAACTAGAAAAACTAATAAATTTAATTATTGATTTAATATGTGTCTGACCCCTTCGACCATCTTTTATTACTTGTATAATACTTTATTCTATATATCGTTCGTCATCCAACCGGCAAATGGTGTTGATATGTTCTTAAATTATAACCTTATAATTATATTAAGCCTTTATTATCATTATCTTCTAGGGGAGTCATGAATCTACACAAATTATCTCAATATTTAGTAGAGCATCTTTTTTTTTTCTTTTTTAAATTAGGAATATGTACTATACAAAACTACTATTTTATGTCTATGTATTGCATTGTTTTATTGTTTACCATCTATTTATTTATTATAATTATCAACAAAATTCATCTTTTTTTTTATAGGATGTCAAAAGGTTCCTTGTGCTGATGACATCTGATGTTGAACAAATCAGAAACACAGATTGTAATAATTAGATGTAAGAAAATGTTTAGTTAAATTCGAAATATTTGTGATTGGTGAATTCAATGTTGTGGATATGTTAGTTTAGTGGGAAGGATAAAATACCAAAGCTAGATCCGTTGCTTTATAAAAAGGGAAAGTAAAGTATCGTTTCCCGTACACGACACTTTATTAATTGCTTCGTCTGAATAGACTATGAATATAACTATTAGTGTTACCTAAAAAACTGAGAATCGATTTTTTTTTGTTTTTGGAATATTGGAAAAAGAAAGAATATGCTTAAACCAACTAACGAATTTTCTTTTGATTAAGCAAAATGATATTGAGAACCTACTACCTTTTAATGAATCCCAGACATTACATCATCATTCGTGAGAGTTACTCTATAAACTACCGTTGGTAAAAGTTTTGATATAGAATTTAATTCACTATAAATTTTATAATATAACAAAAAGATATTTAAGAATATTATTTATCCGTTAAAACTTTATCCAAATATATTGATTTGAAAATCCAGATAGCCGAATTTCTGAATTGTTTATAATATTATTGATAATATCTAAATTTTAATATAATATTATAAAAATATACATATATATATATTTTTTGACCATATGTTATTTTTAATGCTTTCAAAAAAGTTTATCTTTTTTTTCGTTTCAGTGTATCAGGTGAAACATCTAAGATTATTTGCCGTCGGGATTTTAAATATCAATGTCAGACAAATCTAAAAATGTAAAATTTAGATTATAAAACTCTAAAATATTTAGATATTCAATCGGTGTCCACTGTTATCTTATACCAAAGATAAAAATATATCATAATGAGAAATAAAAAATGATTGGAAATTCCGAAAAAAAAAAGAAAAAAATATTGGGTTTCCACAAAGAAAGGCATATGCTAATCAAACAATATAACAGTTTGTTGGAAAAAGAAAAAAAAAAGAAAAAAAGATACAAAAAAGGGAATGTTACTTATTTTTGTTGAGTCATGTATTTGTCAATTATTCGTAGATAAAACTAATTCATGGATATGTATAACGTGATCCATCATGTGAATTAGATTTCGTGTTCTCGCTTTTGTCTACTCGTGTCTTTCATGATGTGGACACAATCATGGTGTCTCATATAAGATGTTTACAACACTTTTTAAGTTATTTCACTATTAATATTTGCACTTATTTGGTTTATTTGTAAAGGATTCACCCTCGCTGAATCGACCCGATCAATTCGAACACACCAGACAATTTAACGTGTTCCCTTTGGCAAAGGAACTGTATAATCACTATAAATATCGATTTTTTACTTTTAGGGTTAGACATCAATTTTTTCTTTTTAAATATAATTTCCATTTATTTATCTTTTTATTTTAATCCCTTTAAAGAGATTCCATTTAGAACTTATACTTTGAGCGGTTGTTACTTGATAGCTAAAGGTGAAAACAGAAGGCTGAAAACCGCTCTTAAAGCTTAGCTGCTCTTAAAACTGCTGAAACGCCAAGATGATCTTCAATTCCTTAAGTCGTCTCTACTCTAAAGGGTTCTAGTCTAATTTTCACATCCTCATCAATGAACCAAGTATAATTCTCCAAAGATCGTCTCTACTCTAAAGGACTCTAGCCTAATTTTCACATCCTCATCAATGAACCAAGTATAATTCTCCAAAGATCTCTGCTAACTTCCCATATTTTATCGTATTTGTTCCTAATTTATTTCTATAACTCTTCAAACTTTATTTTTCATTGTACTTCGTTACTTTGTCACTTTTTTTGGTTTAATACTATTAACCCTTTAAACAAAAAAAAGAATGCTGAAAACCAATCCACACGCAGGTGGGTTTCTTTTGTTTGATTTGAAGACCTTTTAAAAAATTAAGAAACGGCTTCATATAAATCTGATGGTGTACGGACCAATTGCAAACCAATTATTATTAAACAAAGAAGAGAAAACTTGTAAACCAAATAACCAATCAATTGGTACGATATAGCATAATAAGTAAAAGTAATAAGCAGTTAACAAACAAGCCAAACCTAACCGATATTTAATAAGACAATAAATCAAAGGATGGAGCACCAGCCATGAGGGAGTTTAGACGCAGCAGCTTGGTCAAGGAACCAGACAACTTCAACATCCGCGGTTAGTCTACCAGCTGGTAAGTCCTTGGTATGATTAAGAGCAGCCGCAACCGAATCAGCCTGTTCTTGATCACATACGGCCATAACATTGTAAGACGCACTATTGATAACCGGTAACGTAAAAGTGATCCTTTTTGGTGGTAGTTTAGGTGAATCGGTTATGAATGTGACCCATTTCACTTTCTCATTGATCTGATCATGTCCAGGGAATAGAGACGCCATATGACCGTCCGGTCCCATTCCTAGAAGCTGAAGATCGAATTGTGGAAAACCAGAAGATTTGTATGTTCGGATTATGTTCTGGTTCACCTTTTGTTTGAGGCACTCCTCGTACCGTTCAGCTGCGAGCTCAGCATTGCCGTCAGCCCCGAGTCCGTTGTCGATAGCGTAGATGTTTTCAGCTGGAACTGGAACCTGGATGTTGGGATTATATATATCGTCATGAAGGCAACTTTGATACTATTTGTCATCAAATATCAGACATCTATGTTTTACATGTTATAATGTACGTAGTGTGTTTTTTTGTCAAATCATACCAAACTTTTTTAGTTTTTATCTTTTTTTTTTTTTTGTAAACTGAAAACACGAAAGAAAACAAAATTCCGTTTGCATTTACAATTTACAAAATGTTTGATGGTGTAATCATTTTTTAAGCATCACTAATCATTTTTAAAGATAGAATTTGGTATTTTAAAACAGAAATTTTCTTTGCTAATTAAATAGTTGTTTTTTTTTGGAACGTATATTTATACATGTTTACCTTGGAGAGAAAACCGTCGTAAGCGAGTTTATAGTTGCTATACTCATTATCCCAAGCACAAACCCTCTCATCGACCCAGAAGATGTGCCACTTAGACCACTCAATTGAATCAATATAAGGAGGTCCTAACAATTTCCTATGAAACAAAAAAAATGTAAATTAGAAGTTTGGCAAGAATCAAACAAAATGAGATTGGTATTAAATATTCATAAGAGAGTTTTGTATATAAGTCTTGAAACGGACCACAGCCAGGAGATGAGGTCGCCGCCGGAGAGAACGACAGTGAAAATTCCTCTTTCTTTGCAGAATTTGGAGGAGAGATCCGCTGTGTATTTCGCCAGCTCCACCGCCAATTCATTCTTTGTCTTGAACACCCTCCTCTTCACCGGCGCCATCTAATTAGATGATGATAATAATTATTGTGATGAAGATGATGATGGCATCAGACAAGTGGAGGGGACTTGCTTCTTATAGGGAAAGTGAGTGAAGGGTTCTTGCCAAATGAATGAGATATTTTTTTTTGTTTTCTTCTAGATAATGTAAATTTATATAAAACTACATCTATGTTGATATTTTTTTTGGAAGATTATAGTATATCTTATACCTTTCTTTTGTTAGTAGTTTATTCATTTATTTACAACCTTTTTTATTTTTTTTCGTCGTTATGAATTTATTCTACATAACACTATATATTCACAAATTCTCTATCAAATTAAGACTTAAACAAAAAAAGCTGGGGCTGCCTGAAAAAAATTTCCTAGTTCAGACTTTTATTATGGCTCCGGCGTAACTAAAAAAACTGACATAGAATGTGAACGGTGATGACATGTACTCATTTCTAATTTTCTTAGTCAAAATCTCCATTAATTCAAATATATTTCTTCGTAATAGGCATGGTAAAATTTGTGCCTTCTAATCAAATAACTTATTCCATATATTACTATGATTTTTATATAGATGACGAAGAACATATACATATGGTTTGGTTTGATAGTTTATTTTCTTCAAAGTACCTTATTTAAATATATACGATAAAAAGTAACTAAACTGTACGAGTGTAGATATTGTCTTGCTGAAGACAATTATAGCCATAGGTTTTCCCGTCTCACATTATCTTTATCTACGGTGTTAGTTTTATTTTGTCTGTAAGTGTTAGTTGAACTCATTATAAATGTGCGTATGGGAGATAAATGATGTACGTTCAGTGTATGTAATATGATTTTTTTTTTTCATTTTTGATATTTTATGTTCTTGGAATGTTAGTTAAACAACTTAATCTCAATATACATGTGAGAGAAATGCTATAGGAGGGTGGTCTAGTCATATGCAACTAAATTAGGTATCATCTTCTTCTAATTAACGTTTTTAGTTTTCTTAAACATAGAAGAAGAACATTACAATGTTTAATATATTCATAACTGTTTTCTGGATAACAAGAAACTTCTTTGTTACTGTATTTGACCAATACTCGTATTGTTATATAATGAGTTGTAGTAATCTTGTGGTTCCCACTTAAGAAAGAGTTGCCTTGTAAATCTAGGTTATGGAATAATTTTCCTCAAACGCAGAATATTTAAATCACTTTTATTTAGCCGGTCGAAATAATATCATGATTTAGGTCTATTAAAACCCAGTGAATGAGGTATTCACTACACTCATTCTGGAGATATTAGTCAAAATATTGCATTTTGGAAGATAGTATAAATGACGAGATGGATATCGAAAATAATAAGTGGGTCTTGTCAGTTCTTCCACCTGGCTGTAAGTGTTTGGGCTGTTAATGAATTTTCAAAAAAGATGAAAATCGATGGAACTCAACAAATTTAAAATCCGATTGGTTATCCAAGATTTTAAACAAATGGAAGGCTTTAATTTATTTATGCATATGCTCTTTTTTGCAAGGATATCTTCTGTAAAATTATTGGTTGTGCTTTGCGGCCACTGATAATTTTGTGATTCATCAAATGGATGCCAAAACAACATTTTTGGATGGTAATTTGGAAGAAAAGGTGTATATGAGGAAACGTGAAGAGTTTATTATGCATGTTAATGACCGAGCATAACGTGTGCAAGTTAGTGAGTTTAAGTGATATTAGTTAATTTTCGAATTAGCACAAAGTTTTATTGTATCTAGACCTCGATTTATTACACCTCCAATACCATTACTTAGAGGAAACAAAACCAGAACCGAACCACAACAACTCAACTAATTATTTCTATACAAACCGGAATTTAAATACAAAAAAAAGAATATATGTATCTTCCTTTTTGTTTGTTTGGTTTAGAATGGTTCCTCTGAAAACAAAATGCTTAATACAAAAGAGGTACCTTTTTTTTCCGGTTGATGTTTTTTTTTTTTATTGAATTGACAGTATAATAATTCATGTTTTAATGATTAGGGTTTGACATGCAAAGTTAGAAGTCACCTCGTTGGTCTCGAGCTCGAGCTTCGAACAGTCACACCGTGCAAAAACTTGGCGTAGCCTAAGAAATTCAGCTTCCCATCTAAACTCCGGATCCAATCCTTGAGCAGAGGATACGCATTTGGTCCCAAACTCATCTCCTGCATATTCCATAATAACCCGAGATTCATGCAAAAGATATCGGTTTCACAGATCTCAGAAATATATTGAAGTCCCTACATACCTCGGCGAGTTCTTGGACGGAAATGGCTCGGCTTCCTTCACGTTCAAAGTGGTCAAAGGCTATCGTTGCGATCTGTTCCCATTCTTCAAGAGCCTCGAGTTGATAAACGCTGACCGCAGCAGCACAAAACTCTTCAAAATCAAGTTTTCTATGTGCCAAGGGTTGCATCTTCAAACAACAGGAAACACACAGAGAAAGAGTATTACAGATGTATTTTAGCCCAAACTAGAAATGCTGTGACTTAAAAAGATGTGTTAATATGTACCATGTTTAAAATGTCAGGAAGCCTAGATTCGATCATAGCATCCGTAGCATATCTTGTCAGAGCCTGCACGTACCACAAGTTATGAATTACTAATCAGGGATAAGAAGAGTGTTAGATTCATAAATTGAAGAGTACAATGGCACTAAAAGCTGTTGTTCAACCAGGAAAGATGAGTGTGGAAATCACCCACTGACCGTAGTGAAATTGTGAAGATACAGGCCTCCATCTTCTGGGTCCAGGAGCATAAATTGTGCTTTAAGGAACACGAGTTCTTCTTCGGGTATAGCTTTCGATAGAGCCTGTGGTACAAGTAACATCAAAATAAAGATAAGATACAAGACACAGATAATCAACAAAAGCTAGGATCAATCAAACTGAGGAAATTAATGTGATTATATTCTTTTACTTATTGTTTGAAAAATGTGATTATAATCCAAAGAAAACTGTTAAACTCTTGACAAGATCTGAGAGACTTGGGTAACGAATGGATCTGATCTATTTTGTCACATGTGTAATCATATCTGCAAGGATAAACTTCAAGATATCGGTTTATTAATTATTAGAGAATCACCTTAAGTGCTGCTCGTCTGAAAGGCGATGCTCGAATATAAGACTTCACCAATTTGTAGATAGAGAAATCCAGAAGTAAACCAGGGTTTTCATCTCGAAGCCACGGATGAGCTGCAAATTTAATCATACTCATGTTTTCGTTTCACCAATCAATGTCACTAGTTTTAACACTAGTGCTTAGGAGCTTACCTAAAGCTTGAGCAGCTGTCATTCTTTTCCTATGGTCTTTGTTCAAAAGCCTTTTCACAAACTCTTTGGCAATAGGAGATATTGAAGGCCACGGCAAATCTTCGAAGTTAGGGTTCGCTTTAAGCACACAGCGAAAAATTGCAGACTCGGTTCTTCCGTAAAATGGTCTACTTCCACAGAGTAATATGTAAGATATGACACCAATGCTCCATATATCTGCTTCAGTGCTATAGGATCTGTGGAGTACTTCAGGTGCAACATAGTATGCACTTCCTACCACATCGTTGAGACGCTGATCTGATTAAAGACCACCACAAAGAAAACATTAAGTCCTTAAGTCGCTACGTAAAATTCTACAAGGCAGAGTCATGTAAAAGAAAGAGGAACAAAGAAATAGATCATTACCAAATCTAGCGAAATCAGACAAGCCAAAATCTATAACCTTGAGTATTGCATCCTCATTTTTGCTTGTAAAGAGAAAATTCTGGATACAACAGCATACCATTTGTTTAATAAACAAGCAACAGCAACTTATGATATACAAAGTGATAGAAGCAGAATGTGCACCTCCGGCTTCAGATCACGGTGCACAACACCTTGAAGATGGAAAAAAGCAGTTGCAGATAAAATCTGCACAAGAATACGCTTAGCATCTGCTTCTGGGTATCGACCACCTCTACAGTAAGATATATACAGTACAAGATTATACTCCATATGCAATACAAAGCTAGCTAATGGACCTGAGTATGCCAAAATGTAAGGTAGAGTACAAAAAGAAAGAAAAACAGAGAAAAGAATAGTTTTGATATTACCTCGCCAAAATTCTATCCAATAGCTCTCCACCTTCACATAACCTGGAATCATATTGGAGTCAATATCTTAAGTGAACTCATTTCCTAAACTTTCCCATATTACTGGTACTATTACAACTCTACTGTTCATTTATCTATCAGAAACTATTAGAACTATAAGAAAAGCAACTGTAGGAACTAAAAGCCACAAAAGCAGGAATCATTAGAGAAAAACCAAACTTTTTCCTATAACCTAGACAAAGTTCCAAATCTAAACACAAGGAGATTAGAACTAACAATATAGGAAGCATGAAAGAAACCATACTTACTCCATAACAACAAAGACATTATCCGCATCCTCAAAAACATCGTAGAACTTAACCATATGACTATGCCCAGACAAAGCTTTCAGCAATTTCACCTCACGACGAACATCTTCAATCGATAAAGCTGATGTCATCTGAAACACCATAACCCCACAATTCACACACAATAAGACATTGTATGTTCATTATATGATGTTTCGATGAAACAGTAACCATTCTATGTTCCAATAATATTGGAATGAATCACATTGTAACAAACCTTAGATTTAGAGATGATTTTGACAGCTACAGTTTGACCTTTGATCTTCCCTTTCTTAGCTTTAGCCCAACAAGTATGACCAAAATGGCCTCGACCTACCTCTTTCCCAAGCTCATACTTGCCTTCAAAATTCTTCGCAAATCCGAAATTCTTATCTAACCTCCCTCCGATTCCGCCACTGCTACTTCCGGCTCTGCCGTGATCGACGTCTTCACTATCCTCAGGGATCGGACCATCTCGTGGCTGTGGTGCTGTTCCTCGTCGCCGTCTTAGAGCCGCCATAATCGGTTTCGCAGGTGAAGGAGGCGGGAACGGCCATTTGAATTTTCTTCCCGGAGTTCTCGCCGGAGATGGAGCTACTCCCGCCGGTAACGGGCTTTGAAATGGGCTTATTGTGTAAGGGTTGACTTCTGAAGCAGCCGGAGACTGAGGAATTGATGAACTCTCGTGGTGGTTGTTATCGGAGCGATGAGGTAATTGGACGGTTCCGGCGGGGATCTCGTCGTCAACGTCGACGGTGGGAATGTTCCGACTGTAACAATGACCCATCGTCGCCGGATTGTTTGAAGTCGAAGTTCAATTTGACCGGTAAAAAAAAAGTCAATACATCGGAAGTTGAAAAGTAAGCTTCAGAGATCAAATCAAAACAAAACAAAAATGTTTGAACGACCGCTGAGAAAAAAATGAGGCGAAGAATTAAATACATTAATTAAATTGATATAAGGAAAAAAAAAAAAACGGAAGAAGAAGAGAAGAGCGTTGAAAAACGACAGCGGAGGAAACGTGACTACTACGATAGCCACGTGAGCTTAGTGACGTGTGATTAATGATTTCATTTATGTGTTGTTGTGTCGGATTTTTTTATAGCTGAACTTAAATTCATTAAAATGTTATACATCTTGGTATTATCAGATTAAAAGTAAGTATGTTATATATGTAAAAGAGCTTTTTTAAATTAAAATTCATATTAATGTTTTTCGATTTTGAGGTCACGGTCATTACTCATTTAGTACATGAGAAACGAGATTACAAGTAAACACGCCAACCGTCTAATAAATAAACCGGTTTAAATCCACTTGATACGCATTCAACCATCGGTTTTGTCCAAAACTGCGGACGTTTAAATATAGGAAAAAAGATTGTCACCTATACAATGTATAGCATTATGCATGATCATATGTCCATACTACACTAACTAAATGCATTGCATGCCTACATATACTAACTAACATCTAACATGTGTCAACACTGGTTTTTATCAGATTCTAACAAACGGTGTAGATGGTTATGGTGTTGAGACCATATCGTATATTAATTGGTATATATGGACATACGATGCATTTAGTTGGTGTAGTGAATTATACATTTTCAAATTTGAGATGTATGGTCCAGTTTGACATCGAAATAGTCATTAGTCACGTTGTTTTAGCATTGAAGAAGAAGTCTAAACTGATAACTGTTTGGCATATTAGAAAAATAATAAATCTTGGGTCAATACATATAGTATAAAATAAAATATCTTTGTTTGACAATCGGTTGAATCGGCTACCCATAACCGATTCGGTTAATTTAATCCTCGTGAGCATTTGTTCTCTTGTCGTACCAAAGGTAACCATCACCGGCACTATAACCGTGCGATTGCGGATTATCTTTGTGAAATGATAATCGCTTTCTAATCAATTGTAATCTTGGTTCGTTGTTATCTAAACCGGTACGGTTTGATCTCTGCTTTGGTACGCTTTGTGGCCGGCGGTACCTAGCCACGGTTGAGGCAGTGGTAGACATATAATTTGGTATTGTATGGACTTGCCGTGTGACGCAAGACTTCCCACTTGGCGTCTGGTCGTTGAGTTGTTGGTGGTGTGAATATGTATTATATGTATCGATCTCAACTATCTTGACAGCTTCAACGACAGCCTGATCGGTTGACATTCTCTTTCCGGTTTTTTGATAACCAAACCGGTTTAACCTACTCAGTCTTTTGTCCTCTAATTCGCTTTCACTGTGAGCTTCTCTCGCTGTGGTTCTCCACATCTTTGATAGTAAACCCAAAGGTAGATCGGTTTTTGTCTATTAGCATACTTATAATGAAAATTTAAAAACAAAAGTGGCAAATGGTAAATTCGATTGGTTGAACCTGTTTAGAGAAAGCACGAGACAAGTTTCATCGCCGGGATTGGTTGTAAGTTTTTTCCGGTGGTCTAGAGCTCGAGCCTGGTTCTGAACCAAAGCCTGAACCCGAAGCAAAGTAATGCTAGCTCGTCTACGCACGTTGTGGCCTCTCACTAGGGCTTGGAGTTTCACAACTCCTTGTAGAGCCCTAAATGCCGTTCGTGCCTTGAGTTACAAGTCATCAAAATGAAGCTTAGTTTCGTCAATAAAGTAATACATATATTTTGGCAATTATTTGATAAACAAGCTCATTAAGATAACATATTATTTAAAAATGATGTTTCAATAATCAAGTTTGTGTGGTTAGTGGTGACTATGGCCAAAAACAAGTTACGGGACGAACTACAAAAGTACAAATGATATAAAAGCATAAGGGCTATACTAGTAAATATTGATTTTACCAGGCATCCTCGGAAAGCTGTCTGAATGAGAATAGCAGCCACGTGTCTTTTAAGGTAGACAGACGTCCGACAGAAAAGACGGTTTCCTTGGCCGTCGGAGATGCAGTTTTCTCCGTTTCCTCTGCCGCAATCACGTCAACATCCGTCGAGTTAATGTTGCCGGCGTTTCTTATGTTCATTCCGACGTCTATTGCAGAAGAATCAGAAGAAGCTTTCTTAAATAGCCATCTTCTTTTTCTTCTCTTCTTCACCAACAAAATTATTATTCTTTTAAAATAATTTTATAGATTTTATTAATAAAAAAAATGTTCCCAAAATTTCCAAGTTTTAAGTCAGTTAATCAAAAACCAGGTTTTCATGCTGATGAAGATTTTTTCTAAAATTATATACATCTGTCCCAACTTGAAGAGTAAGGAAAAAGTGTGTTTTTGGGAATATATCGAATCTTACATGTAAATGTTGGTGTGTTTAATATATTATATAATAGGAATTAATGAAGAAAAAAAAAAGCAAGAGAGGTAATTAATTAAGTGTGAAGTATACCGGTCGTTGTTATTGTTGTTCGTCCTCTTCTTCTTCGATGAGGTCGTTGTCTTGTCGACGGTTTCTTCTTCTAGGGATTATCTTCTCCGGCGATCGGAAAACATTCTTAACCGCCGTGAACCATGAGCTTCCGCCGGTTTTCCCCATCAAGATCGATCAACCTCGTCTGCTTAATTTATGTTAATTATATATTGTCACTTTGTTGGAGATACGAAACTCATTTATATTAATAGTACATATGGAATGGGTTATAAGCTAAAGGAACTCTCTCCTTTATGAAGAACAAGAACCTTTTATTGCCCAATATTAAATTAGAAAGCTCGGAACATGTACATGTATATGTATATTTTGGCATTTTGCGATGGTAAATGCATTAAGAAGTGAAACTCGAAACTCGGATCTAAATTGATCGTATGCGTTCAATGGTTTATGATATTAGTTTTTGTTTAATATCTGGTTGGTTTAGTTTTCCTTATCATGGTCACATAAAAAATTCTTATTCATGTTAGTATTTATACAATTGGAAGAAATATATGCATCGTCATGTAACGGTCAAATGGAAAACGATCTCTAATGTATCATATAATCATATAATGCTTTGTATCCGGAAAAGCAGAAAAAGAGGGAAAATGTTGGAATAAGAAGAACAACGAAGCCGAAAATAAATTAAAATACTAATAGGTAAAAGATAAAGAAAAATGAAAAGAGGAATAGTAATAGGTAGGCATGCTTTGTGTTTACAAATTGGATAGCTTTGTGTCAGAAATAAATATAATTGTAACATGAAAGAATGTGTCAATGTGGAATGCATCTCTCGAGAGTGCAGAAAGTTGTTCCTTCTCTTCTTTCGTATATTTTTCATATACTCATTTCGTAATGACTTAAACCATCAACGTCGCTATTTAACTCGTTTATCATGATTTCGTGTATTCACTCATATTAGCTTTGATTGTTTGGGATAATGATTGAGCTCCACACCAAAAAAAAAAAAAATTCAGATACCCTAATTTTTAAACTAGTATTACAAAACGTAACTATATATGGAAAAATATAGAATATAAAATCTTCTTTATTTTGTTTTAACAATTTTCTTTGAAACTAAAAACTACATAAATCTTTATAACTTAACGCCTTAAATAACGATATTATTGCATTAGAAATATATGATTATATCAAATCATGTATAAAGAGAAAATATAACCGAAATAGCTGAGTTTTTCCAAATATTTATCTGCATAAAAATCTTTACAGAGTACATAGTACGTAGTTTGATTCAGATCTTTCGTCCGATTGTTATTGAGCAAAATCTGTAATTTCTCATTTTATCCTATGTAAAAAAACTCCTAGTACTTTGAAAGTTGATAAAGAAAACGTTTTTAAAAACGTACGTAGCATAGAAAACTATTTATTTCACAGGAAACAAATAAAATAGCCAGAAAAACATATGATGCAGAAGATGTAACGAACGCTAAGCAGCACAATACAAAGAACAAGAAAATCAAACTAGACCCGAATTCAGACAAGACCTAACTGAAATCAAGAACTAAAAGAACAGTGAATTCATTTTTTTCGACAGAAGAGGAAATTTCTTCAAATGTCTTCAATAATTCATAAAATATCCAAAAGGGTATTTCAACAACAACAAAATCATCCAATTTTTGTTTTTTGTTTTTTGTTTTTTTTGGGAGACTAAAGAAAGGAGAAAGTTTAGACCAAAGTTCTTAGAGTTGTTCAAAGATACCGGGCAGGCTCTGCAACCGCGAAGCAAACTTAAAATAAATCTAAAAGAGTTTAAATATAAATACAAAACGCCTCAAGTACCTTCTTCTTTAGACTTCTTCGTCGGCTTTCTCTCTTCTCGTTTTCTATATAATTTTGAGATCTCCGGCGAGAGTTTCTTTTGCGATAATTTCACTTGAACTCAGCCCGGGGAAAGTGCGGCCTTACTGGTGTCTTTGATGGGCTTACCCTTCAAGAACATATAAATCAACACAAAGATGAATACAAGTTTCCCAAGAAAAACTATAATAACAATAATTAAAGATTCGTTCTATTATTATTCTTATAATGGAAATATATTTAACATAAGTAGAATCGAGAAAGATGTCACATTTTAATGCATATGAACCAGAAATAGATTTAAGTAAAGAGCTAGCCAAGTCGAGTAATGGCTATTGATCGATATCAAGTTAGCTTTTAGTAAATGACTAAAACAACAACCTACCATTCAAAAGTTGACATTTAAGGGGATAAAATAGAATGAGAAACTAAATTTTGAAGATAAAATGTTGAAATCTTTACCTTATTGGGAGTGCGCCCAAGACAATACCACTGCAGTGAAGAGCAGCAATTGCACTTTCCGCCTGAGAGAACAAAGCAAAGAATGAATGAATCTCCATTGACAATCCAAACCGAAAGTTTGAACTTTGAATCTTGGACCCTTTTATGTAAACTTCATATTCGAGTTTATGCATCTAACTCTGAGATCCAAAGAAGCTCAGAAGGGGTCTTTGAAATGTATGAAGCTTTAAGAGATGCAACGTATCAAGTTACAAGGGATAATCCCTGTTTCCTTGAATGGATCAAACCGGCATGCATTTCAAATAGTAGAATCTTAACTAGCAACTGAAACTATTCAATCACTAAAACTAATGTTCAAAATGGGAACACTTTATTTGGAAACCTAGGCAGAGAGAATAATTACCAGCGCAAACTCAACAAAAGCAATGCGGGTTTGGTGGTGATAGTCTCCAAGCCTCAGACGATGAACCTAAAATGATATAACAAAAAGAATTGAAAGCAAAGCGGAAAACACATATATACATAAAAAGTATAAAAAATAATCGTTGCATTCCAAACCAAAGTCCATACCTCCCCGCAAAGCATTTCAAAGAAGCCTTTCAAGTCAGTTTGAGTGATCTGCAAATTTAAGCGACAGGACATTGATGAACTAAAGTTTCTCCAATACTTGAGCAGTTAACAGGTTCCCAACAAGATAAGATCTCATTAAATCAAATGGTAAAGAGGAAATCAAATTACCCTCTTGTCAATGTTGGTACAGTAAACAGTCCTCACGCACATCTCACGCTCATCCTCAGACTGGGAGAAAGAGAGCACTATTATGCTCAAGAATGATTAAACTTACAAAATTTATGCCAAGTTTAGTCATGATTATGTGAACTTACTCGTGGAAGAAAAGTCGGGTTAACGGGGGCAATAGCGGTTTTGGAAGGAAGAACCTTAAGAGGGTAAAAACCGAGCACGGTACCCGACATGCTCAAAGCAGCCCTAGCTCCCTCTGCAGCAACATCCCTTGATTAGTTAAGAAACAGTGCTGTAAAAAAATCTCAACTAGTAAACAAAGGTTGACGCGAAGAGTACCTTCACTGGTAAATTCAATGAAAGCGAAACGAAGGACAGAATTTGGGTCGCCGCATACACGACAATCAACAACCTTTCGATCCCAAAATGACAAAAAAATGATATGAGGAAACGAGTTACTGCAGATAATCAAAACATTTGAAACATAGTAAAGATCATTTAAGTACCTGTCCACAATTAATAAAGACACCTGCGAGGTTCTCCTCGGTAACCTACAAACAAAACAAAGTAAGAGAGGCAGTGGTTATAAAATGGATTCCTTTATGAGAAAAATGTTATCGAAAATAGCTTCCCTCTTTTTACCTGTTGGTCGATGTCAGAGACATATACAGTTCTCCTGATTACATCATCCTTCTGAGCCAAGCTTGTCCTTTTGTTCATTCTTCGCTTCCCTTGGCCAAAACTCCTCCTCTGTAGCAAGTGGCAAAACGAGAAGCACACGAATTACTAGATACACACGATTTTAATCCATAGTATACAGTTTTGCATACTTTCCTTTCACACATCTGACAGCTAATACCAATGTTTGAATAATGTGTCCACAGAAAAGATGTCTACTTTCTAGTTAAAACCCGAAAAACTTCAAAGCTCATACAAAAAAGGAAATTTCCGCAGCAAAGGCAGCCATTTTCCTTAAGTGTAAATGATAAGAAAAAGCAAATAGTAAACAAATAAAGTTTAACAAACCACACACAAAGTGAAACTGCTTCTGTATCAATGATCAAGCGATAGACACTAGAACACGAAAGCGAACACGTAAAGCTCAAAATTTTTTTCAGTTATTTATTTGCTGAATGTACCAGCATACAATCTTTTTCTATCAACAAACAAGCAAGCAAATCATGGTAAACAAAAACACACAAAAGCTCAAAACTTTATATCACCAATTCTCTGCACCTCACTGTATCATTAAAATCTACAGAAGATTTGATAAACACAAAGATCAGAACTCACACACTAATGTAAAAAGGACATTCCATACACCAAAACACATCCATTTTCTAGAGATGTGAAAATCTGTATATGCTAACAATCAAAACTTACAAAATAATTATATACTCAGCAAGCAGATATCAAATGAAGAACCAAGACTGTCCATCAAAACATCGCAAAACACAAACTTTTTATCCATCCAGAAAACTAAACAAAACAAAACAAACATAATTCAGCGAGAATGTTTAAGGATGATGATGAATAATATACCCTTCTAGCAAAATGATCATTGCCATCTGCAAGTTTAGGTGGCGCTGCAAAATTGTTAGTAAACCCTAATCCATTTCTCAAAACCCCAGATTGACTTCGAGCAAGTGAAGGAGGAACAAATTCCTGAGCCATCGGATTAAGCTTAGAAAACGCATCAGCCAAATCTTTGATCTCATTCTTGAGACTCCCTCCATTGTTATTTCTCTCACCATTCTCCGATTTCGACTCGAAACCATTTCTGTTAAACCCATTTAAAGTCTGACCCTTTTGAGCAGTCTCATTGATCCGATCGTCTGTTTCTGGAGTCGAATCAATGGTAGGAGGATTCGATGAGTCAAGAGCGGAATCAGATTTGTGGCTCTGATCATCATCAGGACATGGCGGCTTCGTCTCGGTAGCTGAAGCAGTGTTGTTGTCTAAATTCTGACCAGAAGAGTCCACTTTGACACCAGCATTCTCAGCAACAGCCATGATGGGACCAAAAAGGTTGAATCCTTAAAAGATCAGACAACAACAACTTACAAACTCGCCGATTTCTGCATCAAAACAACCAAACTAAGAAAGAGAATTTGAGAATAAGAAGAAATGACAAAAACTCAAAAAAACCCAGAGAGATCATGAATTGATACGAACCCTGAGAGTTATGTCGATCAATGGTTAAGCCATAAATGGAGAGAATCCAACTTGATTAAAAGATCAATGAGCAGAAGAGAGGACTGAAAAAAAAAAAAAAAAATTTCAGGGAAAATATTTAAGACAATTCAAGGGGATGATTAGAATAGAAGGAACACAAGACCCTTTGGTTATAAATAAATTAAATAACTTAACTTTTTTATACTTTTCTTCTTCAATATTAAGCTGTTGTGCTAGTTTCTTCTGGCCTTTGGACATCATCCTTTGACTATATTTTTTTTTTTTAATCTCTTTTACTTTATGTTCTTTCTTATGAAGCTTCCTACTTTTCATTTGTAATTAAAACAGAATATATATATATATATATATATATAATTATGAATAAGTTTGAATAGTATTCAAAACTGAAAAATTTGCAATCTGTATTATTATTGTTTTAATCAATCAATTGAACTATTATTGGTTAAAAATTATTTTTAAATTTCAACACTTCTACGTTTTTCTAAACATATTATGTGGTATATCCAAAAATATAGAAATGATATTGTTAATTATTTGAATTTTTAATATTGATTAATGTACTACCATATATATACAGTGATATTGTTTTGGTTTTTAAATTGATTATTTTTTCACATAGTGATATTTGATTTTTAGATATAATGTTTCTAATGCAACGTAAATTATTACGTAATAGAATTTAACTTTACCTTTTTGGCTGTAAAATATATTAGCTTTTTATTATCCATGATGAATATTGTTCGTATATTTCTTACTATAATATTTGTGGTTGAGAGCATACAGTATTAACAAAACTTTATATTTTACTTTTTTCAGAAGAATATATGTTGTTTAGTCCTCTAATAAAGTCATAATCATATGTCTAAGCATTATATTATATAATTATATAATAATTATTCGCCTACCTAAAATTAAAATTAAAATTTAGAACACTAATTATGATATATAAATTATAGTTGTTGAACCAAAACTAGTTTATCAATTGGTAATGAGAAATTTTACGTTATAGAAATCTCTAAAGTTGTATTAAAATTTGAAAATTGTCAATTTATCGTAATCCATTTATGTTGCATTGGAAACATTATATCTAAAAATCTCAGTTAGTTCTCTCGTAATATGTTAAACATGTTGTCAGTAGTCAGTAGCTCAACTAGAAAAAATAATACATATTTTTGATAGCTTGTTACAGTGTGAATTGTATGACTCGAATAATGTACTGAAACTAATTCCAAAATTGGTTCATGAGATTTTTTACGTTAGAAAATTTTCAAAGTTACATTAAATATTATGAAATTGTAAAATCACCATAATTTATAAAATAATATAATTTTTTGGAAAAGTAAAGTTTGTTCAATCGTGTTATTAACAACTTTTACAACCGTTTAGTTCTTCTAAAACATATGTTTAAGCGTTATACTCTAATTAGTCGTTCAATTATAATGTTTAGTTGTATAATTCATACAGGTGAAGCCGAGAGCAGAAACTCAGGCTGCTTTCTCTGCAAGAGAACTCCACAGAAGAGGCAGAACGGTTTCGAGGCAACTTTGCAAAAGGAGGATTCCCGAAGTAATTTGAGATCACTCGGGAACGAAGGCAATGCAAATAAGGTCTCTGGAGGGAGTTCTAGAGTCATTCGGTTGCAGCATTTACAGAACCATAAAGGAGTTGGTGGACAAACTTGCATTGAGACACAACACCTCTCAAGCTTGTGGCTTTGATCACATCTCTCTTTGTCTTTGCTCTTCTTCTTGTTTTGGTGCGGAGATTCGCAAAAGGCTTCCTCTGGTGAGTGGAAATTGACTGGCGCTGCGCAATACGGACATTTCTCTTCCTCTAATGCAGTTTCGGTTCTATTACTTGATCTGTGATAAATTAGAAACATAGAAAATATAAATTTGAAACATTCTAGGGAAGAAGGTATGTGAGAAAATTACCTCGTTAGACTAGATTTCACTTCTAAAGAAAGTGTTTCCAGCTGACTATGAACAATATCGCGATTTATCTCAACCCACTGTTGCAACTGAGCCAATCCAGCTGGACGCCAATTCCAAGTGGAAGGCGAAATAGTACCCTGAGATGACTCAGCGAGTAGATAAGCCGAGAAACTGAGACCAACCAGTCTTCCCCGGAGTTCTCGTTCACTTTCTTCAAGCAGTTTGAGCCACAGATCAATCTCTTCATCATTGTTCGTTCTCTGACCTTGCACTTTTCTGTTGATTTCCTCCGTTTTGAGCTCCGATAACATTACACGTCTGGAGATTACATTGAGAATGTTCAACAGCCTGGACGGAACAGCAGAGAAGCGTTTGGAGATCTTTGGCACGAGATCTTCCATGGAAATATCAGCATGAAATCCAAGGTATGACACAGAGAGCCATTTGGTTAATACCAATTCAACAAACTCTGGCATTGATTGTTTGAACGCCAGCATTGCAGCTATTATATCCCAAAGAACTAGAGGCTTATTCAAATCTTTGAATTCTTTCAACGACCAGAGAAAATTAAATTCCCAGTATGCGAATTCATTCTTTGAGAAACCCAGAATAACTTCGGTTATCTTCTCTGAAGAATCTTCTGACTCACCAGATTGTTGTGCACCATTCCAGAGGAATTCTACAGCAGCCTTCTGCGACCTGAAGGCAAGAAAGAATGATCAGTCAGGTTTTGTAACGAGCAGGACACAGAAATGCTACTTAATCAATGAAAATTACCTGGCTTGGTACATCGGATTCAAGAATTCAACGTTAAAGTTGCGGACCTGCAAAATTTTAATGAGAAGTCTTAGTTTTCTAATTCTGAAAAACACGATAGCTTACAGTCACAGCAAACCATGTTTCTGGGAAGATCATACCAAAGCAACAGCAAGGTTTCCAGGGGATAATGCCACACCAAGGCATGATAGGAAATCATCAGGAAGCTGCAGATTTTTTTTCATAGTTTGTAAAGATAAATTAGAGGAAGGGATAAACAAAGAGAAAAAATTAAAAGCATCAAATAGTGACGTACATCAGTCGTGCTACTGAGACCAGGAGTGTTTGCAGGAATTGGCGCTTCAGAGATGGTATTCTCACATAAAATCCAGTTCCGGACATAATTATCCTGCATATTACAAAAGAATATGACAGTAATTGATAGATCACAATGTAGCTCATAGCTTAGTTTTTTGGGTAAAAAGAATCATGTTTGTTTGTCTCTCAGAAGACAAGTAGTACAAAAGCAGTTTTTACAGAGAAGAAATATAATACCTGACTGCAACTGTACAAACAACGGCCATCATATGACCAAGCTAGACCTGTAACCTAAAAAGAGTGACATATGTATCAATAAATCGAACACGTACATTGTATTTTATGAAAGGTTTATAGTAACAGAATAATGACTTACCACTTGGTTATGAGCATTAGTTGAAACAATTTGTTCAAACTTTCTTGTAGATATTTCACACTTCCATACTTCGAAAGAACCAGATCCTTTGCCGATTGCCAAGTGCATTGCATTATAATGGTTGCTTACAAAAAAAGAAAGTGTTGAAACCTGGACAGGATTCACCGCTACAACCTATAAATAAGTCGGAAAATGTCAAAACACAAAACTCTTAGTGTTTGCTCGATGAAAACAGCCTATACACTTGAATAGAATGCAATTAAAGCGAAAAACGGACAGAACCTGATAGTTTCATAAACAAGGAAATAGATACATATGGAGTCAAAAGCACAAGGATCTATAGACACAAAACGCTTCCAACTTTACTTACAGAAAAAATACAAAAAGGATCACAATCAAAATTCAGGATGGTCTCAATATCACAATCAACTCAGATGTCACAGAAGCTATACTCAATCTGTGCCTAATCAGAATATCAGACAAAGTAGAACACATAAAGAAGAAATAAAAACTTTTACCTGTTTCAATAGAAAGAATGAAGATTTATAGACGTCCACAGATTTTTGCAAGGTTTCTTTGTTGCTCATCCAAATTTTTACACTGCAGAAAGTGTGGAAAGAAATGGACTGAAAAATGTTAAAAAAAAGAATCCATTGAGAAGCATATGCAAATGAATGAACATTAAAATGGCTTATTTCCAAGAGTGAGAATTTCAAAGAATTTCTAACACTTAACCAATCACTGACGACATTTTTTTGTTATGGTTTACAAATACCTTTTTTTCTTCTAATATAACACTAACTTACCTACCATCGCAACTCCCAGTAACCAACACCAATTGCGGATTCGAAGAATCACAGCCAAAAATTCCCCAACTCATAGTTGAAACCCATGAGCTATGGGCCTGAATTACAGCTGTAAGTTCCACGATGGGAGATACATCGCTACGTTCAATGTGATAGCATTCGGGTGCATGAACTTTCCATATGGAAACGCTACCGGACTTTGAACCAATTGCCAAAAGAGAGAATCTTAACATATTCTCACAAGAACTTTCAGATGAGAATCTTAGTAGAGATGACCAGGCGACGGAAAGGGAGGATAATAATGCCTCACGAGAAACATACGTTTCTGGACTTATCTCTTGACTGCACTTTTTCAGAGCTTTAGTCAAAGAATGACAATCTTGGCCATTGCTTGCCTGTTCATATACTTCAATCTCAAGTACCTGGAACATAATGAATTGAGTTAGATATGAGTACAATGCGACGATTTAATTCTTACTAGATGACACTTGAGAGTAAAATTTCTAAGAACCATATGGTGTTAAAAATGCGTTAAAGGATTCAGGTGGAATTCAAAAGCATGAAAAGATTTGAAATGCATCAAATCAATGACGATACAATAAAAATCACACACATGTTTCTTTCTAAAAAAATACTTAAGTGAGTTACAAAATATACTCAATATATTAATTTACATGATGAAATGACCTTGTTTCCTAAGAATTACTAATCCTAGCAAAAAAGAGTTTCCACAAAAGCAAAGGATAAGATACAATCTGCAGGAACAGAGCTAGAATCTGAAACTTGTTTCAGAAAACACCAAAAAGATAACATAAATAAGCTGGAGGAATCATGATAGAAATTTTCCAAAGAAATACACTACAACAGAAAAAAGTTCGTGAAGAGATATGAGGCAATACATTATGCTCTGCTTGACTGTCTTGCTTGGAACATGATGCTCGCTCTGTATAATTCTTCTCATGCAAGTTTCTAGAACGAAATCACAGATGAAAGTAAATTAGTAAAGTGATCGAAACAGAAAATAAATATGGAAAACAATTTCTCAAACCACTAGTATGCATCTGAGGAAATTTCAGAGTGAAAAAAATGCTCTTTACATGTTGTTTGCGCTTGTTTTTCTTCGCTTGCGTGCCTTCAGACTTGAAATCCTTTCATCCACTTCATGGTGATGTTGTACCACTTGATCCTGTGAGAAAAGAGCACAGATCATTTCAATATAGTTTATTGGTTCGAAATATTATGCATGATGAATTAATAATATAAATCCAAATAAACAATAACAATTCAGTCTAAACGCAATACCTTCCACCAGAACAGTTGTCCATTAATAACGGATAACAAAAGATGTTAACAATTTGTTAAGATGAGTCCTTATTTACATGTAAAGGTAAGAGTACAAATTACAAACTATCTACATATCCCTTATAGGATCACAAATATAGTTCGCAAGAGTAGTAAATTGTCCTAATAATTTTTTTACTGAAAAGTGGTTAGTTAGGAGATACACGTTACCTCAGGTAATGAAGTAGAAGGACTGTTGGACTCTCCAAAGTTCATGCTTGATAGATTCTCATAAAGCATTTTAGATACATCAACAATCTGCGAAAGAGAGGAAAACAACTGTAATGCATAAGTCAGTTATAAAAGGCAAAAGAAATTTTACGACCTACCTCTATCCACTCAGCACAGAAATCAGAAAATGGAGGTCGATATAGCTTAACCCTTCCTTCCGCTGTGCAAACAGCCAGTAAACACCTGAGCAGAGTTATTTAAATCACCAATTTAGGGAATAGAGACTAAACAAAATGAAAGAAACTATATAATAAGTATAATACCCGTGGTTTGGAGACATTCCTATCTCAGACCATGAGAGAGATCGAACACAGGGATTCCTTTCCCGTTTCAAACTCGAAGGCAAGAGTCCACCAGTCAGCAAATCTACAAACACATCATCACTTAAATTGTTATACGAAACTATGAATGATCGAAAACACAGAAACCAACAGAAATTTTATCTACAAACACACATCTTCATGAAGAAGAGTCTTCCTAAACACTGAAGAGTGGCAAAACATTAAATTCTTATCTGCAAATCTGCTAACACATACTGAGAAGAATTGACACACATAAAGGCAGGATTTTGAAATTTGATCTGAATTTTCATGAACAGTACACCAAATTCTGTAAATTTGACGAGAAAGAATCTGTCACCACTTGATTTAATCTTTTTCAAGTAAAATTGAGTTTCTATTATTTAACAATGAGCAGAAAAAAAAAAACCTTGATAGCGAACACGGCCAATCTGATAAGGCTCGGCGTCAGGGATTGTGATCAATCCACGAGGTCCAGCAGGCAAAGCCGGATTCTGACAATTAAGAAGTCGTCAATACAATTAAAAAAGACTCAAACTTTAACCTCAAAACGAAGCAGAAGAAACTTACAATGATGATGACGAGGTGACCAGCAGCGATGGCGATTAGATTTTCCGATGACCAAGCGACGGCGTTAGGATATGATGGTGATGTAACCAGTGAAGCTTCCAGGAACCGCGACGCCATTGACGAAGAATCTCGTCTAGATCCGTTGGAAAATCAACTGAATTTTGGAGGGAAAAAAACTTGCTCTGCTTTGCTTTAGCTTAGCTTTAGCTTGATAACGAACTGATGAATATGAATTTGATTCAGTACGGAAACCCTAGTTCGAATCGCAGTGACGCAGATGGGATCCTCAATATTTTTTAATTTTTGTTTATTCCTTCCCGAGATTTTATAAAAGTCAACGTGCTCGTTCGTGAATTATTATAATTTTCTGTGAATATTTTGGGTTGGTCAACGATGGGCTAAGCCCAAATTATTTGAGTCCACTAGAGAATATTTGGTGCGGAGAACTTTGTACGTTAAGGATCCCTTCGTCGTCACTGCGTTTCGAACTATCTCTTTATTAATAAAACGGTATCGTTTTGCTTTAGTGATAAGACCCAAAAATGTAAAAACTTGAAAAAGTGAAGGGTTTTGAAGCCGCGAGAAAATATTCGCCGTCGCTGATGTCGGGAAACAGAAGAACTTAGAAGCAATCTTCCGTAACTCCTGTCTTTTTTACCGGTGAGTCTGAAGTTCAGAATCTTAATCTTCCGATTATTTCAATTCACGACTCGTTTTCCAAATTCTCCGTCGGTAAAGGCAACACACTGAAGCACATATAAGTAAAAAGAAAATCAATGAGAATATATAAAACTTCAAATCCCCCACCGCGTTGCTTTGGCATGCTGTTTATATGTTTGTTTCTTTTATTACAGATAAGAGTAAACTGTGGAAAGAAACAATGGGAATCATAGAACATGGAACAATCTCAGGTACCTTGCCAAGCAAGGAGGCGTTTGTTGTACACTTCCCTGGCTACCCATCTTCTATTCCCCGAGCCATCGAGACCCTTGGAGGAATCCAAGGAATTACACAAGTAAATTTCTTCATTTTGCCATAAAGACTCTTCCTTTTACTGAAATTGTCTTCATATGCTAGCTATTAGAGTGATTCCGTAGTCTATATGCTGTTACAGTCTTGGTATATGCATCCATATAGCTCTAACCAACACAAAATTTCATATTTCAAAATGAAAAAAAAGAAATTTTATTGGTTAGTAACAAGCTTTTGTTAAAGTGCTGCACGATTTATTCAGCTTTGAGTTTTTCTTTTTGGGGTAGGCAAGGGAATCAATATCAAACAAGCTTGAGCTTCGATTCCGGTCTGAAGATCCTTATGCACATCCTGCATTGGGTGAACAACGTCCGTGCGATGGGTTTTTGTTAAGAATTTCTAAGCAGGGTATCAAGAAACCTGAAAGTCAACCTGTTCTTATCACTAGTGATGTATGTTTAGAAGAAGCTAGTCCAGCTCTATGTGCAGATATTGTAGCTCGTGTGTCGGAATCGTTTCACTTTGATGGTAACAACTTAGCTCTCCTCTTTTGTTTGGTTCTTATGCATCTGAAATTTGTCTTCTATTGACTTGATATCTTAGTGTTTCAATATTTTCTCCTCTTATTCATTTTCTAGGCATGGCTGACTATCAGCATGTTATTCCTATTCATGCGGATATTGCACAGCAGAAGAAGAGAAAGTGGATGGAGGTGGATTCCCTTGCAGGTGAATCCCTTGCATTTATTTTCTCTTTTTTTCAATTTATTCCAGATTGTTAGTGGTGTGATCACCTAAATTAGATCGGATATATGCAGGAAACAGTGATTTGATGGGCCTGGCTGATGAAGATGTAATGATGTTATTGCCACAGTTCTTTGCACCCAAAGATATACCAGACAACGTGGCGTAAGTTTACACTGCCTTTTTCTATTTCTTTCTTCTTTTTCCTTTCTTATTTAGTGGCTTAAGCCGATCACTTAGTTTTGAATATGTTAGTTATAGTCGAAAGATTAAGAAAAATTTAATTGATTGAAGTGACTTCAGTTATTGTGGCTGATTTTAAGTTTCCTGTGTGATTACAGGTTGAAACCTCCGGCAGCAACTGGTCCCAAAAAGAAAGATGATGCGGAGACTCAGAACTTTTATGAGGTAAGATAAGGAAATGGAAACATCCGAATTTTCTGAATAAACTAAACGCAGACTGTTGGTTGCACCATAAAAATAAAAAATAGACACAAATATGACTTTAAATATCTCATCTTCATCGTTAGGACATACCACTATTGTCTAGCTGTAAGTAATTGTCTAGTTGAGAGTCTTAATTTACTGATGGTGAAGTGCTGGGATTGTCTTGATGGGTTAACCAAACCTACGTTTGGAATTCAGGTGCTAAGAATAGGTGGATTGTACTAGAGGTTTGTCATGATAGTCGTTAATTTGCAAAAGTTATATCTGAATCCTGCTAATGCAGTAGTAATAGATTTGAAGCATGTAAAAACTCTCGGTTTCACTCTTATGAACCATCAAGAATACATGATTATCGAAGGTGCCGTGACAACATCCTTATAGTTTATTTCCAGTTGCTACTTTCTAATTGGCCTACGTCATGCTATGTTCTTTTATGATGCAGATTGATGTTGGCCCAGTATTTGCAATTGATTTCAGCGTTGAAGATATCCTTTTTCTTATATGCTAGTTCTTCTTCCAATTCTTTTTTGACTCTTTCTCTTCTGGATGCGGCGAGTAGAAAGAGCCGTATATCCTTGGTCTGTCCTTAGCTTCCATACAGATCCCAAAGAAACTAAACTGGGAAGACTTTGTTTCTCCCAGCTCCAACCACTGGCAATGGCAGGTATCTGTGTCTGCATTGTTTGACGAGCGGCCTATATGGACAAGGGATTCTGTAGTTCAACGACTACTTGATAAAGGTCTGAAATGTACACATCATATGTTAAACAGGTGAGACAGCTTTTTAATACGGGTATGTATATACTAGGGTGTTTTTAGTACTACATTCATCAACTTGGTGTGTTCTCTTGTAGGTTTCTTCTCAGGGCTGCGTATTATTTCTCCAGTGGTCCGTTTCTTAGGTTCTGGATTAAAAGAGGCTATGATCCACGGAGTGATCCTGAGTCTCGTGTGTGAGTTCTATCTTAAGAAATTGAATAATATATTCTTGTTGTATGGTTCATGACATGTTAGGTAAAATAGTGATACACACAGATGGGTGCATAATGATTGATTTTGACCTATATCTCGATTGAATAATTGTGTTTCAGATATCAGAGAATGGAATTCAGGGTTCCACCTGAATTACGAAGTTATTGCGATGCCAATGCAACTAACAAGTAAGTCTTTTTCTATTTCTGTGGCGACTCTTCCTATGAATGACTCAGTCATTTCCTGGAGATCCAAGCCTGAATACTCTCTATAGCATTCTAAGATACTTGTTGTAGGATTGTATCATAGATTTTGTGTGATTTGTTGAGAAATTTGCAACTTAACCATTGGATTTATGAAGGAAAAAGTTCGGTTATATGTTTTTTTTCTTTTCTTTGCTACAGCTCAAAGCCAAGCTGGAACGACATTTGTGCTTTTAAGATATTTCCTTTTAAATGCCAAACCTTTCTGCAGTTATTTGAACTTGACGACGAATACATCCAGCGAGAGATAAGAAAGCCTCCCAAGCAGACTACTTGTAGCGTGAGTTTTCAGCTTAGCTTTTGTTCATGAAGTCAATACCCATGAATCATGGTCTTTTGCCTGTTGGGTCAAAGATGAAACACACACAAAGTGTCGCATCTGCGCCAGCAGATAAACTTTGGCAAGTCTTCAAGATTATGATCTGATTCGTTTTTTGTTTGCAGCATAAAACAGGATGGTTCTCTGAAGCCATGCTTGATACTTTGAGACTCCGTGTAGCTGTGAGGTTTGTGTCTGTGTTTCCTGAGCCAGGTTTCGAAGATGTATTTAAATCCATTCAAGAAGAGTTTGAGAGGTCAGAGAAGATACAAATCCAGAAAGAGACACTTAAACCATCTCTAGTGAAGGACCGGGAGGCAACTAAAGGTAAGATCATCTATAAAATTTTGTGTGTTTCGTTTCTTTGAACGTTTTAGGAAGTCTAGTGAATGCTTTGTGATGTACGTTCAGCGTATTCCTTACTGTATTAGACCCTTATACCTTTCGCGTTTGTAGAGAGTCTTTTTTGGAGTTCATCAAATCTTAACAGAAATTCAGTGGCCTCAAAAGACTTAAGTGAATTTGACAGGAAAAATTGGCTGATCATACTGCTCTACGAGTATGTACTTACCTATATATATGATATAGAAATTTTTGTGTAATAAGAAATCTGTAATGAGCTAAAGTGCTAAACTAATCTTGATACATATCACATGTTATGCTTATTGTCGTTAGTCATTGAACATGTTTTCCTTGAAGACTCTGAAGTAACAGCTACTGAACAGTATTTTAATTTGCAGGCTCTGAAGACATGGAAAAGTGTAAAAGCGTAAACGAAGACGTTGATGCTAATGTTAATGAGGATGGATATGATGAAAACCTGGATGACGAAGAAGAAGAAGAAGAAGAACTCAATATGGTAATATTACTGTAAAGGAAATTTTGTTGTTCTCTTCATCCGCTAGGATTCACCGTTTCTATGTTCCTCTTCTTTTGCAGGCTGCAGGAGACAATGAGAAATCTTTTGATTCCCATGGATGTATCCTTCAAAGTTTAGCCTTTTCTTGAGTTTTGGGAATTAAGACCGAGAAATTAAAGCTCTGTGTTTGGTTCTAACACCGTTTTGACTCTCTATTTCCTTAGATTTTCCTATACGATTAAAAGATCTTGATAGTGAGAACAGCTCCAGGACGTACCTTCAAGGTTTGTTCGATAGTTTCCCAACCAGTGAAGCTGGTTTATATGGAGACTTTGCAGTTGATGATGGGAGTGATGGAGAGTTTCAGATATACGAGGAAGAATCTGAGGGAATGTATTCCATTGATGATCATAATGATGACGAAGAAGAAGATGATGATGACTACGACTGATGAGTAAAGATCAACACCAGAGGTACTGTTTCTTGTGTCTTGTACCATAACTTGATCAAATTGACGATGAAGAACGCAATCTTGTGGATTCATCTTGAGCATTTTGGTGTGTTAATTTGTTGATCTAATCTCGTGATTGGTAATTTTCACATTACTTTTTTTGTTGTTTCTTTTGTGATGTTTCAGATGAAGTAGGCTTTGTTCTTATGAATCTTCGTCCAGAATTGACGTCACCAGGCTCCATAAATTGGTTGCAAATTGCAACAGAATGTTTAAAATGTTATTCTTTCTTTCTTTTGGTTTTCCAGAAAAGAATTAGTTATATGTTACATCCCAATTTTGGATACTAATTAAAGAAAATTATGTAATCGTTTCTTCTCAGAAAAACTCAGTTGTATAACCATTACGCATTACAAAATTTTCCACCAGATGTTGTTAAAGTGTATAACTTAGTGGTTTTATTTGACCCAAAGGAAAAACAAAAACAAAACTTAAGAGGTTCTATTAGTAAATAAATTGCTTATAGAGGGACCGAGAAATAAATAACAAAAGAAATGAATGGATCAATTTAAGGGGTAGTTACGGTAATTCATCTAATAAGTTCAAGGACTACCTCAAAGGATAAAGAACAAACCCTAGTTTGAACTTTCACGGCCGACCTATCATCATCTATGAAGCTCCTCCGAGTCTTTTTTTCGGCTTCAGTTTAGTTTGTGTGCCCAAATCTTCGCCGGTGCTGAAGCGTTTCCCCGGTACGGATTCAGTCACCTCTCTCTCTCTCTCTGAATTTGGTTTCTGTGTATTCTTGTTTAAGCATTAAGGTCTTATGAATTCGATCGTGTGGTGTTTAATTTTCGTTAATTGTACTGTTAATTTTTGTTCCTTGGCTCTCTTGAGGTTATTATACTCTTATTTGGTCTGTGTAGATGTTCTACACTCTTGTAATTTATCTTTTATCTGTCGAATGTTCTTGAGTTGTTTAATGTGATTTAATTTGATTCAATTTGATTTAGTGTTATGTTAGACTCTGTATTTTGTTAGAAAGATTTCGGAATTGATGTAATTAGGATACTGTTCTTAGTAACCTTCCCATGTACTATGAATTGGGAGATTTCTTTCTCCCGCATAGTTATAATGATTTGGTAGGTTCCCTTTGTTTGATTTATCAATCTTACTAAGGAAAGATTTTAACTTGCATTGTGAAGACACATATTTTCAGTATAAATTGTATGCTATCTTCTGTGAAACAGATTTTCCCAGGAGATTCCGTGTACAGACGGCCTTATAACAATTTGTTTTTGAAAAAGTCGGTAACAGTGGAATTTGTGCTGTATTTTTGAACGGATTTGTTTTTAAGCAAGGAAGCTGAACAAGGTAGATGCATGAGTCTATGTTACATGATGTCATGACACATGCTTTCTTTATGATAGATGGCAAGCGCTTGGAACATGAGCATTGCAATGGTTCATAGGGATATAGAGAGGGAATGGGGAGATCAGTGTGGAGTTGTTTCTTATTGTTTTTATTATTATTGGAGATTCTTGCTCACTTTGCGAACCAGTTTAGTCATCATGGGACGATCTGGAGAAAAATATATTTCAAAATTATAATAGCTTTTGGAGCACATTGGAGCAAATAAGCATTTGGAGCTTGTGGAGCACTGCTCTGACCGAGGATTGCTCTCACTTGGTTTGCTTCATATATATTTTGGTCTTACCATGCTTCATATATTTGGAAAGCTGTCTGAGTGGAGATTCTTTGTCTATAGCAGTAAACTTTGGTCCTTTACTTATTTGTTTCCTTTCTATTCACATGTGCAGTAACCTCTTTGGTTTATTTTAACCTTTGCAAACAATGAGTGGGCGATTTTCTCGGTCAATCTATGTTGGTAACTTGCCCGGCGACATTAGAGAACATGAGATTGAAGATCTGTTTTACAAGGTCAGTTTTTGGTTATTTGTTTGACTCAATTACCGATTGTCTATTCAATCATAATCCCTATAAGATAGAATGAAAATTCTGGAGCATCTTTTGTGGTTATATTTGATGCTCTTGTTTGCAGTATGGCCGCATAGTGGATATTGAACTGAAGGTTCCACCTCGTCCTCCATGTTATTGCTTTGTTGAGGTAAGCTAATTCGCTTAAATTACATGTTCCTAACCAAATTTACAAGATATAGTTTCTCTCAACCAAGCTCTGTTGAATGTTTGTAGTTTGAGCATGCTCGGGATGCTGAAGATGCCATCAGGGGCCGTGATGGCTATAATTTTGATGGCTGTCGCTTGAGGGTAATCAAACATACATTAGTTCCTTGCTATTTTTCAGCAGACAGGATTGGTTTATGCTTCGCTTGTTCTGAACAACGGAGTCCAAACTTTTCTGTCTGCGTCACATTATCTTTTAATGTTTCTGTTCATTTTCCCATAGTATCTAATCATTATTTATGCAGGTTGAGCTTGCCCATGGTGGCCGAGGACAGTCTTCAAGTGACCGTCGTGGTGGCTATGGTGGTGGTGGAGGCTATGGTGGTGGAGGTGGTGGTGGTGGTGGATCTGCTCGGTTTGGCGTCTCACGACACTCAGAATTCCGAGGTTTGTGTAATTTGCTATGAGAAGTTGGTATTGATAAAGTTTGGTTTAATATTTGCTTTTTCTGATACTCGGATGTCTTATTTTTGCAGTTATCGTACGCGGGCTCCCATCATCTGCTTCATGGCAAGATTTGAAGGTCTGATGACACTTAATGTTTTGCTGTAACAAATTGGTTTCTACTCCCTAGTCTTAGTTTTCGTATAAAACCATTATTTCAGGATCATATGCGGAAAGCTGGTGATGTGTGCTTTGCTGAGGTCACTCGAGACAGTGATGGTGCGTTAGTCACACTTAATTAAATATTTAAATGGCATACTTTCTTAGCAATATCTTACCTTTTTCAGCTTGAAGCAGCATTTTTGTTTGGAATATATTATAGTTGTCTTTTTCTTACACATGACTATCTTTATAATATGATCAGGAACTTATGGTGTTGTCGACTACACCAATTATGATGACATGAAGTATGCTGTAAGTTAACTATGTTCTTCTCTCTTGCTGTACAGCACGCTATGATTTGTAAAATTTCTGCGGTTCAAAAGTTGTGTGATTTCAGATAAGGAAACTTGATGACACAGAGTTCAGAAACCCCTGGGCTAGAGCTTTTATCCGGGTACCATTTCTCTTTGCAGTCTTTTTTTGTTTGCCCACTTTTGGCCATAAAGAAAAGATTTTATATATTCTGATGAAACTTTTGCATATATCCGACACTTGACATGGTCAGATATAATGTTTGATAGCAAATATGCTTCTATACTGAAATGAGTAATGAAAAAAGGAGAGGTTTAACTAGATGGGAAAGATAAAAAGTAGAATTTACCTTTTTGGGGTTTTAGGTATCCCAAGTCTCTCAACACTATACTTTGGTAGATGCTTCATTCTCTCCCCTCCCATTCATTAAATATCTTGTGAATTTAGGCAAGAATTCGATGTTCGCTCACTTGAAATCATGATTTCACAAGTTAATATTCATGTCATGTCTCTGTTTTCTGCTCATATTCAGGTTAAGAAATATGAAAGCTCCCGATCAAGAAGCCCAAGCAGAAGCCGAAGCCGAAGCCGAAGCCGAAGCCGAAGCCGAAGCCGAAGCCGAGGCCGTGGCCGTAGCCGTAGCCGTAGCCACAGCCGTAGCCGCAGCCTTAGCAGGAGCAAGAGCCCAAGGAAAGATTTGAGGTGCTATGTTTGTTATCACTGAAACTTATGTATCTCCCATTTTCAACAACTAAAAATTGGAGTTTTGTGTTTATGAATCTTTATCGCAGTAAATCACCTAGACGATCTGTTTCCAGATCGATATCAAAATCTAGATCACCATCTCCTGACAGAAAAAAGAGTCCCCCCAGGCAAGTTCTCTCCTTTTTTTTTTGGTGTTTGTTCCCCCACCGTGTTGGTGGTATTTTTGTTCTTTCTTTTATTTCTCCTGTGATTAAGTGTGATTTTTTTTCAATTTAGGGCAATGTCGAGATCGAAGTCCAGGTCCAGGTCTCCGTCAATATCTCCTCCCAAGGTAATATAAATAAGCTGCATTTTAGCATCATTTTCGAAAAAAATACAAAGTTATAGGCAAAAGACCAAAGAAACCAATCTTAAAAATTGTCTTTTTTTCTCAGGTTCGTGAAGGCAGTGAGTGATTTATTAGGCGGTGAAAATGGCCAGTAGACAGAGTGCTAAAATTCTCAAGTCAAGGTCCAATCTATGTGTCATTGCTGTTTTTGCTGTTTTTGGATAATTGACATCTTCTGCTCTCTGTGCTTCTTTGCTCACAAATGATCATCTTTGCACTATTCTATCTTGTTATGTTATGGATGTTTCCGTGAACATTAACATACCTCTTGAGATTTTGTATGGTTCGACCTGTTCTTGTCCTTACCCTATAAAGTCCTAGCTAACCCAGATTAGATTTCTTATGAAATTTATGAAATACTTGACTGATTTATTTGAGAAATGGCATCAGATTAAAGTAAGTGTAAAGTCCGGTGTGATGTGCAAATTTGTTACGGTCGTATATGCAAAACTTATTGCTTTGTAAAGACTAACTATCTGGTAACGATTATTAGAAAGGAAGATGTAAAGAGCAATATATCTAAAGAAAAGAACACCATAAAATAGTCATCCGATGTTATGAGAACCTAGAAAACAAGCTATATAGCAATGTTAAAGTCCTAAGCATTTCCGTAAGCTTAGATGTTCGGCATGGTCTTTAGAGGTGCAAATCTGTTGACCCGTAACAGGTACAATTGCTTGGATTCCAATTTTTTTACCATTGTGTTCCTCGTGATAGTCTGAAGACAATACAATTTCACCTCTACTGGTCATCCGGACAATATGGTTTCCTCAACTAGGTTCTTCCACAAAGGCGACAAAACGTTGATATCCCTTGACCATATCTGTTTATCGGCATCGTCTAGAGTCTACTCAAGACCGATAGTACTCCATTAAAAACAAGTGTTGAGTTAGGATGAAGTGCGCATAATTTACTCTTGTAATTTATCAGAGTTGAAGAGCAAGTTGCACGTTTCCTTGCAGAAGTTTAAATAGCTAATTAGAGGATACAACTTCAACATCTTAGGTATAATGTTAAAACATTTTTTTACAAACATTTAGCACATATGTATCTTTAAAAGAGATATCATAAGAGATTAATTTGATCCAAGCAGATTTCCACATTATTTTAAAAATTTATTAGTTACCTATGTATCATAAACATAATAACGTCAAATGTTCATGAATAGACAGAGTGGCCATAAAATGTCGTCCAGTAACCGCACGATTCATAACAATGCTGAGACATAGAGGCTGTATTTATTTTTATATTTTGGAGAAATAGAGGCTGTATATATATATTAGATCCCCAACTTAGAAACCAAACTAGATGTTATAAAGTCTTATGAAGCCATAATTGCTTCCATAAGCCTCACATCTTCTACATGGTCTATAAATGTGTAAATCTTCCGACCCTTAAAATGTTCCTCTTCATATTGTAATAGAAAATGTAGAAAGGATCATATAAACCGAACGAAGTCAACACAATTTCACCATTACGAGTCATCCCAACAATATATAAATAACCAGTAATTTGCAACTACGTACATTCTACCACAAAGGCGGCAATATGTAGAAAATGCCTTGACCATTTCTGTTCCTCGACATCATCTAAAACCCACAACTCAATGCATGTAGTTCTTCTCTATTAAACATACCATCTGAATCATTGATAAGCGCATCGGAATCAGAGTCCGTGAAATCTTGACTGCGGAGAATGAAAGCCCACTGCTCCAAAGTGCAACGACACCTTGCAAGCCCCGGGCCAACATAAATATGGGCCTTTGACCAAAACAAAATTTAGACCTTGTTTTACGATTAAAAAGGGCATTTTCTGAATTTTGTTACATATCTGGACTATTTAAAGAAATTTTCGAGCTGTTTATTAAAAGTAGAAACTTTTTTTATGAAAAAGAAATCATTTAGAAATTTAATTCTGCCTTTTTAAGATTTTTTTATAAAAAATTTGTACCATTTTACTATTTAACTTTCGGACCAGTTCTGTTTAATCTATAAAAATATAGATCTTTTTTTTGTGTAAATCTTTTTAAGTAGATATGGACCTTTTGGCCGTGTACCTCCTCCCAATCCCTTTGTATCCGGACCTGCACTTGCTATGAAATTTACTGGTAGTCTCGAAAATATTTCAATAAAGAGATCAATTGAGATCACCTCTAAGTTTTCTCTTTGGGAGATGGTTAAGCGACATCCTTCACTGAAAGTTGCTTCTGTCGTTTTCTTATGGCGGCTCTAAACCCCAAAATCACAGTAAGACAAGGATCCAAGAGAGATGTAGAAAGAGTTTACAGATTTTTTGTTTTAAAAGAGGAAATAAGACATAATAAATATACGATACATACACAAGGTATAATCAGCTTGAGATATTGTCATGTAGTCTTCCATACAAATCCAACGGTTATATCTTCTAAGCCGCCGATTCTTATTTATTGCCCATACAGTTTTATTTCCCTTTATCAAAGTGTGCTCGTAAAGATAACTGAAATTAAACACGTGCTAAAATATAATTTGTTTAAATATAATATTAAATTTCACCCGCGTAAAACCGTTATTTTCTCGTTTTATATTTTTTAAGACCATCATTAACGCTGGTTTTTCAAAAATTCTTAGAGAGTTTCTTAGGTATATTTTTAATTAAAATAAAAAAAAATAATAATTTACTTTAGAAACGTTTCTTATTTTAGAGATTTACCACTTTAATATTAAATGGATAAAAAATCCATTATAGATTTTAGCATTAATGATGCTCTAAATGATTGTTTCCATATATATTTTTGGTTAAAATTAGGGATATCAATGAGTCTAAATTAATGGGTCAACTTAACTCAACATCAACTCAAACCATAAATTCAATTGGATTGGAAATTTGAGTTTGAATTAGTTAATGGGTCAAATCAGTTGGGTTGATTTGAATTAGTTAATGGGTCAAATCAGTTGGGTTGAAATGAGTTTGGTTAAAATGAATTCACGATTTCTTGAAAACCAAACCAAATTAAATTTAAAAAAATCTCAATTTTACAATCACGCAGACGAGGATCACCATCGAAGAGATCATCCACGATCCATGGTTCAAACCGGGCTACGGCCATCGGATGTCCAAATTCCACCTGGAAGACTCCGATATGAAACTCCCGGCGGACGAGATCGACGGCGAGATGGGACGAGGCGGATGAACGCCTTCGACATCATCTCGGGATCTCCAAGATTCAATATCTCCGGTCTTTTCGGCGACGCCAGAAAGTACGACCGAGTGGAGAGATTCGTGTCGGCGTGGACGGCGGAGAGAGTGGTGGAGAAGCTGGAGGAGATCGTGGCGGCGGAGAATCTGACGGTGGCGAAGAAGGAGGCGTGGGGGATGAAGATTGAAGGACAAAAAGGTAATTCGCAACGGTGGTTGAGATAAAGTAGCTCACGGACGAGCTGGTTATGGTCGAGGTGAGGAAGAGGCAACAAAAGATAATGATTTAGGTACGAGGAGAGGAGAGGAGTGAGAGAGTGAGATAAAAGAAATATTAATATATTTTACAATCAAACTGTTATATTGTATCGTTCTAGTCGCACCAAATTGAAAGCTAAAGAGATAAAGAGAAGAGGTAGAAGTAACAGTTTGATTGTATGTCATTACGATGATGTTGATCATCATGATGATKATGATTAWTATTTAAATTAACTATTAATTATGATCATTATTTAAATTATAACAAAATTATTTAATGGGTTAACGCAATTATTTAACCATTAATCCATTAATTTAGATGGTTTATGGATTTACCCAAACCATTTGCTAAATGAGATTGGTTAACTCATTACCTATTAAACACTAAATCCATGGCAGTATGAGTTGGTTTGGTTTGGTTTACTTATAAAGAAAAAAATAAAAAAGAGTACTTCTTCTGTTCAGAGAGTTATCGTTTTTCTTTGTCAACACAAAATTATCGATTTAAAGTTAACAAGTCAACAATATTCATGCATGTCATAAAAAAGCTCATCCACGTTGAAGACCACTCGGGCCATCGTAAAGAGGGTTCCAACCCACGAAATAATTAAAATCTTTATATTCCCTTAATATGTTTCCATAAACTTCACAGCACCTTTGAACATTTTCTTGTCCAGCCTGTTTCTGTCCTTAAGCCAATAAAACACTAGCAAGTCCAAATTGTGTTTGAAAACTATATATATGAAATATCTGACTAATATATTTTTGAAAAAATGTACGATTTGCTAAAAAAATGTAAAAATGTAAGGTCGACCATTTTGAAGAGATGATGAGAAATATGCATATATAGCTGAATACTATATATAGTTAAAGATTAACCGAAACATGTGAAGCACAATTTATGTCCATTTTAAAAAGGATGCTACGGTGTGGAGGAAAATGTAAAGTATATATAGCGTTGAATGTGAGAAAACGTTCGTAGTGAGGAGATAAAGAAAAAAAAGAAATGCAAATTAAGTATTATGGTCCAATATACAACAAGGGTGTGAGTCCCGAGTGTTTAAAGTTCAAACAGATAAAACTTAGAACAATAATGCTTCGAGCTAGTGTGGTTAATGTAAACAAGAGCAAGGACACAGTAACCAGACAAAGATGAATTAAGGTACATCAAAGTAATTATTGCATAGCCATATATAATAACTGAACAATGGGAAACGACATGATAAAACAAAGACTGTATTTAAGAGTCCATGATATTGTACTTAGGAAAGATTAAGAGGAAAAATATAGCAGTGATCTTTAAGTTTTTATGAAAATTTATATTAATAACTTACAAAATATGCTTCACATCCTCGACATGGTTTATGAAGGTGTAAATGTTTTGACCTTCTAGAGGTCCAATCCCTTGAATTTCAACTCTTCTGATAGAGGTCCTCTCCATGTTTAAGTGAAAAATCCCTTGAATCATCCCGACGATGTAAACTCTAGTCTCGGCAACTAGCTCCTTCCACATAGGCGGCAATATGTGAATATGCCTTGACCATTTATGTTCTTCAATATCATCTATAACCCACAATTCAAAGCTTGCAACTCCTCCATCCATAAAACCAGTTGAACTATGACTAATTCCTCCTAATTCACCCTTGTAATCTATTAAAGTTGACGGAAAACGTAAATCCGTCGGAGCTTTGTTCACAATAAAGTTGAACGTCTCATGCTTAACATGAAAGCAAATTATCATATCTTTTTGAGATCCATAATGGAAAGATCGGTAATATAAAACTCCGTTGATGCATATCTCCGTATGATAAGGGTAATGGGGTACAGAACATTCAATAATTCTCCATTTCGATTTCCCCGTTCCTAGAGTAAGAACTTGATACTCTTCGGCTTTATACAAAAAGGGCCTTCCACAAATTGTCATGCACAATACCTTATATTGTTTTTCGATTGGGTCATACCCCATGTAGGTTATAACCTGACCCCTCCTCGTCCTCACTTTGGGTAAAGATTTAAATTGTCCTGTGCTAGGGTTACATACCATCATCGTCGTATCCCTCCTTCCACTTAAAACCCACTCATCTCTAGTACACAGCAATCCACATACAGGAACACAAACTCGAAAGGAGTAATCTCTAGGGACATCCATATGATTATCGACAACTACAAGAAATGAGTTGTTGTCTGAAATCAGATACTCAGGTGACGAGAAGAAAGACCACTTACCCTCAGCTTGAAAAGTGAAAAGGAGACGTGGGCGAGCAGAAGACCTCGTCAGGAACAGGTTGATGAAATATGGGTTGCGGAGAAGAGAATTCCAATTCTTTGACACGCAACGAGACCTCGCGACGGATTTCGCAGGTAGTCTGGAGAGTATTTCGACCATGAGATCTATTGGCATCTCACCAGAGTTTTGCCCTAATCCATCCGTTGATGAAGATATGGTTTGGCGAACATCTTCCTTGGAGACGTGCTCCTTCTTCCGTTTTTTCATGGCGGACATTCTCGGTCGATATCGGTTATAAATGAACAACTCTTCTTTTGTTTAGAAAACTTCACAAAACCTAAACTTTATGATTCTCAGTATATCAAAGTACACACAAAGCTATTGAGAGAGAGAGATAGAGATAGATAGAGAGAGAGTGTGTGAATAATTGTCTTTATTTATATTTGAGTGTGTATATCTTGCAATATATCAAATTTACCATTTTATCAATTTTGAGTCCAATTCATTATAGCAAATTTGGTATATATATTTAGATTATTTCCCAATAAAAGAAAATTATCTTATGGTAAAAATACTAAAATTAACAATAAATTATTACAATCTAATAAACCAAAGATCACCAAAACCTTTCAGCAAAAGTGGACTGGTTTAAGTGTCTTAGCTTGTTTCCAAATACGTGTTCACTTTCCAGTTACCCCATCTCAACAGACTCTCTGTTATAGGCTTATAGCCAGACTCATAAATTGGGAAATAAATATTACCCTCATTGCCCCTGCAGTAGTTTACAATCTAATAAACCAAAGATCACCTCTTTCTTCATTGTGACTTCTCAAAGCAGGTCTAGCTCTATATCTTTCATCGTCTTAGCCTGTCATAATGCATCTTCACGGATTAAACTACGATGATTGGTTGGATCTTTTCACGTTATGGATCATATCAACAAAATTGATAAATCACTACAAGAAAAGGGTTCATTTTCCGACCGCCGTATTGGTCGGAATCTCGTCGGAAAATCCTGGTCGGAAAAACTGTTTTGGTCGGAAATTGGTCGGAATTTTTCCGACGAAAACAGTAGTCGTAAAAACGGTCGGGTTTGTTGGTCGGAAAACATGGTCGGAAATTTTAGTCGGAATTTTGTCAGAATATAATTCCGACGACTTTTTCCGACGACCGCGGCGGTCGCAAATTGATCATAAATATAGTTGGAAAATTGTCGGAAAAAATTCTGGTAGAAACACGGTGAACCGGAAATGAGTCGGAAAAAGCCGGTATATTGTCGGAAATTAGACGGAAAAGATTCCGACTAATTTCCGACCACAACAACCAACGTGGTCGAAAATTAGTCGGAATATTGTCCGACTAATTTCCGACCAAAACAACATACGTGGTTGAAAACTAGTCGGAATATTTTGCTAAATTTTTTTTTAATATTTACGAAAATAATTTTAAAAATATTTTCTTTTGAAATTAAAATACATAAAACAGAAATTTGATAAAAACGACAAATATAAAAGTTCATAATGATTTTAAAATTAAAACTACAATTCGATATCAATATCATTTGAAGGCTAAGTGCTCGGATCGGATTGTCGTGGCTGGTTTTGGTTAACGCCATTGGGAAAAAGAGTCTCCATCATATCGCTCCAGAACTGAAATTTTTCACAATCCTTTTTCAGATTCTGAAGCTCGTTCTTTGTAGATTGAAGCTCCTTTGTCGTTACCCGCAAAGTTGCCTCCATCTCTTGAAATTTGGAAGACAAAAATCCTTGGCCTACCTTATTTTGACTATACGGAATTTATCCAAATCCAAACCTGCGTCCCTTCTTGAATTCTACTTGCTGAACAAATTTAAAAGAAAATAATTGTGTTAATTAATAAAATTAAATCATACGTGAAATTGTTGAAATAATAAATAATTTTTAACATTATTTACCGAGATGAATATCTCGTCTTTCTCCGCTTGTGTAAGCGTGTAGTCAGCATGAGTGTCTTCCCTTTGGCTCATTTGAGTCAATCGCTCTTCCTCCAATTCTCGGCATTTAGGAGCAATCACCTCGGCTTTTTTATCGACAAATGTCCCGTCTTTCCGCTTATGAGTTTCTTCCATAAACATGCATCACCATATCGGGGTACTCACCTGTATCGGGATCATGCTTAAAAAAAATAATTATTAAAAAAACAATAATATCATTTGTACCGAATTTTTTTTTCTAAATATTTTATTACCATTTTCTCGCGTTTACGAACATATGGTGTAGCCCCACATGTATGCTTCACCATTCCGTAACCTCCGCGTTCACTCTTTCGGTTTTTGGAGTTGGTTGAACTATGGCTTTTGTGTGACTCGACTTCCCAATAAGCTATAAGGCCATTGCAAAGTTTTTCCCGCATCCACTTTGGTTGATCCTTTCCCTTAGCCCACCTCCGCTTCCACTCGTATGCGTCATCCTTTATGCGGGTTTGACAAATCTCGTCAAATCTATCTCTAACTTTTTGGGTAAGTCCTCAGTCCCAGTTATATTATTGCTACAATTAAAATTATTAGGTTAATATTGACGTTTTAATCAATTTTATAAAATCGCAATAAATAATATATATATATATATATATATATATATAATTTTGTGGAAATTACCGCAAAAGCTTTGAACCAGCGTTCTTTAATGTCGCCCGAGAGCGATGTCCAATTAGGATTAGGTTCACGGAAATCTGCCCACATTATAATCTTGACAGACTTTGTGATGCCACTAGTGACTTTGAACCTGTACCAATAATAAACAAATTAATTTTACAGATTTTATAATTTTATAATTTTATGTATTATTAATTGTATAAATAAATATTACCAAACGGATCCTTCTTCCATTCGAGAAGGATATAGATTCTTCAGATGTTACCGACCCGGAGCGTCTAGTATATCATCAAGCGATATTCTTTGTAGGGGAGGGGGCGATGAATCAGGTTCAGGTTCTCGTGGTGGCATAAATGTATCCGAAATTTCAGTCTCGGAAGGAAATTGGCTTGGCGGCTGCGTTTCTGATTATGAACTCTATCTAAATTGGACATTTCTTGAGCTGACCGCGTATCCATTCCATGATCCATCGATAACCTGAAAATTTGAAAAGTTGCTTTACGATTAATGATATAAGTAAAAATAAAATATGAATTTGGATAAAAAAGAATGAATTTTACTGTTTACTTTTTTTTCGGCGACCGCCATGGTCGGAATTTAATCTGAAATTTCCCTTAAGTTGAATTGGTGGAATTGAGCACCCAGATCGACCTGGGATCGACCTGTGCAGTTAAGGATCGACCGATCCAAAGGAATATTACCGACTAAATTCTGACCACCATGGTCGGAATTTAGTCGGAAATATCCCTTTGCTCCTCTCCGCTACAACTAATTAACCAAAACAGATTCGTTTAAGGTAAGGCCGATATCCGACGAAATTCCGACCATCGTGGTCAGAATGTCGTCGGAATATTAGATACTATTTTATTTATCGACAAAATTCCAAGCATAATTCATTCCGACCACGGTGGTCGGAAATTGGTCGGAATGATTGAAAAATAATGTAAACAGGAATTTCTTACAAAATTCCGATGGCATGTTTTTCTATAAAACCCATGGACCTTTTCTCACAATTCACAAACGAAAAGAGTACAAAAAAACTGGACTCAAATAATTTAAAAAAACGAAGGTAACATTTTTGAGAAATGTCTAAAAAAATTCCGTTAAATTACAAACGCAGAAATGTTGGAGTAGTTAGAGATTGGCAACCTGGGTGTGGCCCTAACGCTGTCGAAAGTGTGAGTTTTTTTATAACTTTTACAGATTTATCTGTATTTCCAATCTTAATTTATGTCAATAATAATGTTGTATACATTTTTTAAAAAATGTTGAAGATTGCAGAAAGTTCGGGATCTAATTCTTTTGGCACTCAAATGACTTCAAATGAATAAACCAAGCAAGTTCAAGCTATATTCGCAGATACTGTAGAAATGTTACGTACCTTTGATTCACGGATGACGGAGATAGGTGTTAAGGCGAAACAGTGCGAAGAGGAAATTGATGAAATGGAAAAAAAGATGCAGGATTTAGAAAAAAAATAAAATAAGTTGTTTAGATTATACAATAAATGTTATCGCATGTTTCATCTCCTTATGTTTGGTTTGTTTTCAGACAAGTCAGTTTAAGTCATATTGTGTGTACTTATGTTTCGAGTGTATGAATTATTAAAGTTAACTTCGAAGTTAAGGAGTTCATATTTTAATACAATTGATGATTATAAAAACTTATATTACTTCAATTCATACATAAATATATATAACATAATTTAACTCGAATCCGACGAATAATCTGAACTTGCGGAATCACTTGATTCTTCAAATTCATCTTCGCCTTCGTCATCGCCGACATTTTCTAAAACTTTGTCTACTTACATGTTTTCAACATCAATCAGAGGAACGACTGTAGCGGATTGTTCAATTTGAGTACTTAGGAGTATCTCTGTTTGTTGAAACGAATCGATTACAGAATCCATAACCCCATCAACCTTACCACTTTGATTAATCTGATGAGTTGTAATCCATGGTTCAAGTAGAGAAGTAACCCTTGGATATGGTATGTAGCATACCTGCAACACTTGAGAAGCCAAAATGAAAGGATCATACTTTCGTAGCCTCCGTGAAGCGTTTACTTCAGTCACACCAAACTTGGTAACTCTAACCCCTCTTCCAACTGTTGGATCGTACCAATCACACTTGAAGAGTATACACTTTAGATTAAGGATGCCAGGATATTGAATTTCTAAAATATCCGTAATTTCCCCAAAATACTCCAATGGTTCTGCAAGAACTAGGACACCGTAGTTTACTGTATTTCGGTTTGCCATTCCATGACGTTTTTTGAAAACATAACCGTGAGTACAATACATCAGCGAGGACAATGCATTCGATAATGGACCTCCGACCAATTCTTCTAACCATGTTGGATAATTCTCGCTTCCACTACATCCCCGACATTCTACCTATATATATATAAGAAATAAAATAAATGACTCATAAAATATTATATTTAAAAATTATTGAACGATCAAATTAATAATAAACTTACGTAGTATTTTAGCCAATTCACGAAATGCTCTTGTTTCATATCTTCAACTTGTGCATCCGTCATATTTGGATATGCAGTTGTAACTTGTTCTAGGAAAATACTAAAATTAAACGCAATATTTTAGCAAAATTATTATAGTATACTAATATATAACTGTAATTAATATTAATATTTTTGCTTACTTCTCAAACGGCAAGACAACTTCACAATTTCGGAGGATGTAAGTATGAATGTGATTGAACTCCTGGTTTGTAAGCCAAACTATATTTTGCTTACCAGTTAGCCTACCAATTTGAGTAAATATATCTGGGACGTACGTATGGTAAACAAGCTTTTCTCCCCATCATCGTATCTACCAAGTTTCCTTGCTTTTGTCTGAATCGTTGGTCCAAAATAGTAGGACGAGAAGTTCGAAGTTTCTTCGTTAATACTCTGTGCAACAATAGAACCCTCAACCTTGCCTGAATTTTTCACCTTCTTCTTCAAATGGAACCTGAATCGTTCGAACAGATACATCCACCTATATTGTACCAATCCACCAAGTGCGCCTTCTCGCGGTAAGTGAATGGGCAAATACTCCATAACATCGAAAAACGCGGGTGGAAACAATTTTTCCAGATTACAAATAATGAGCGGAATATTTTGTTATAGTGTATGTAAACCTTCATATGTTAAAGATTTAGAACATAAATCCCTAAAAAAGGATCTAACACCTGTACGACGTTTTTAAAAACAACATTTAATCAATAACATAATTCAAATTAAATGTTCAACTTTATTATCTTCAAACATATACGTACCTGCAATTGCTTCATGGACCACAGGTGGTAAAAGATGAGCGAATGCGAAAGGTAGTAAACGGTGCATGAAGACATGATAGTCATGACTCTTCATTCCTGTTAAACGTCCATTATGATCATCGACACAATCTTCTAGATTGGCCGCATATACATCAGGAAACTTAACAGAATCAATTAACCACTGGAATAATGCAGTCTTCTTAGTTGCATCTAATCTCCAAATAGGAATAAGACCAACACCATCAGCAAGTAGATATAGATCCTCACGAGCACAAATTTCGGGCAAATCAAGTCTTGCTTTAACATTATCTTTGGTCTTCCCTGGCACATTCAAGAGCGTGTTCACGATGTTCTCGAAGAAATTCTTCTCAATGTGCAATACATCAAGATTGTGGCGGGTTTTAATGAGAATTTAAGTTTTGTTTCCGTGGCTTCGATCTCTTAATTACTACTGTGAATTACTGTGCACTTGCATTGATTGTTTTGAGTCTGAATCTGAGTGTATCATCGGGTTACAACAATCACATATATTTACTTATCATACCATGCAAAAGATAAAAATTATTTTCTCTCTTGTGTGGTCTCTTCTTAAAGCTCACGGGCCAACAACTCAGCACAAAAACTTCAACAACAATCTTACATAGACTGTCTTTTTGAAAATATGGTTTTTCGCCCTCCAATGTGCTGAGACATGCTGGTAGTACAATATTTTTAAAGATAAGAGGTATGGTATTTGACTGGTCGCGACATGATAAAAGCTTTGCTCGACAACACATTTTTTTACAATCCCTTGCAAGATTACTCTCTTTGCAAGAAAGAGTATCCAACATGTGAAGGAGGACTGAAGTGTGAGGACATGTGCTTGATAATTTTCTTTGTTGTTGTTACTGATGCTTTTAAAGATGGTGATGCCGAAATAGAACCTATGTTTGTTTTATGTTTTCTCGTGTGCTGTGATTGGCAATTCGAGTGTTTGACATATATAGTCACGCCCCAATAATTACTTTTTTAAGCTCTCCATAATTTGAAGTATTACAATTATCTCACTCACAGAGCACAATGTCTTAGTTACATAACAAGATTGTCACCACTTTCTACAGGAGATATGTTGCTCCGCTTTGTAGTCAGATGTGATTTGTGGATCCTTAGGCTTCCAGATATTATAGATTATGATCCCAAATGGAAAGAAGCTGCTTCATCTGTGTTCTTTAAAGAAGCTGTAAGGTTTTTGTATTTTATGCTCGATAGATGTTCTTTTCATACCATGTGTACATATGTGTATCCAAAGACATGTAGTATATCTCTCTGTCTTTAACTTGGGTATCGTTTCCTGCAGTAGCGTATAGAGTGGATCATTTCTAAGCTATATCCATAAGTTAATGGAATTTGATCAATTTTCAAGTCATGGTAACACACTAACAGGCTTTAAAAATTAAATTCCAATTTACCAATCAAAAAGCAAGAGAAACATTTTATTGTAGATTCCAATTAGCAAATGCAAATTAGAAGAACATTTGGACTGAACTTGGAGATTAGAATTTTGATCTGTTATCTAACATTTGAGTTTTGTTCATATTTTCTTGCAGATGATGATTCCTACAACCAATCGTCCTAACACACAACCATACACTTCCACCACCAGATCAAGGTGAAATAAAAACCGCAGTTTTTTTTAATTAAAAATCTTGCACGTTCTTTGGCTAGAGATTTTCGAATTTTGTTATATATTTTATAGTCTAAAATTGGCCTTTTGAAGTTGTCATCTTGGCTAGAGACTGATCTTGAACTTGCTTTGATAGAGCGATCTAGTTGCTGTCTTTACCATGAATCTCACAGTCTTGAGTTTTCACGGATCACATCTACGTTTTTACTAATTTGTACCTTGTTTGTTTTGGTTGTTGTGATAACTACACAAGTGAAAAACATACTCATACGCAGCTTCTATCAACGAGTTGAAGAAAAGGTAGAAGAATGCTCAACTCTCATTCCTCATAGTTCTTGATTCTTTGACCATTACCCCCAACATCTACAGTACGATCGACATCAAAATTTTGGAACTGATGAAGAAAAGTGTCCGTCTCAATCGCATGAGGTGGTTGATCTCGTACGATCTTGTTCTTTCGGAACAAAGTTTTACTTCGTCGATATGGATGATTCTGTCTTAAGAATCGACGATGACAATCAAACTAACAAGATTTCCGGCCATGCTTTAATTGGAAATCATCTGTATTGTCTGCACAGTGAGGACATGACAACCTTCCATGCGTTGTCCAACCTGACAACATTCCATATGCCGGAAAATCAGTTATAGTCTACAATAAAACAGCACGCATCTTGAAATTGTTTTTAGTGGAGAAGTCATAAACATTAACTCCTTCGTGCCATAACAATTGAACCTCTCTAATCAACGGTTGTAGAAAAACATCAAGAGATCGTTGTGGGTGTTTCGGCCCAGGGACCAGAACGGTTAAAAAGGAATTCCCTCTTCATGCAAAGTGCAGGCGGGAGGTTGTAAGGCGTGACGATAACAGGCCAAAGAGAATACTTCCGACCGGACTTTCCAAATGGATTGAACCCGTCAGTGCATAATCCAAGATATACATTCCTTGACTCTAATGCAAATTCTGGATATATTGAAGTGAAATGCTTCCAAGCCAATGCATCAGAAGGATGTGCAATTTCGTCTCTATACTCATGTTCAGCGTGCCATCTCATAGTTGTTGCTGTTCTTTTTGACTGGTACAACCTTTTCAACCTATCAGCTAAAGGTAGATACCACATACGTTGAAATGGTATTCTGTTTCTCCCAATAGTCTTTTGAAATCTTTCAGCACCACAAAAACGACATTGTAACAAATTTTCTGTTTTCCTCTAGAAAATCATACAATTCTCACGACAAACATCGATCATCTGAAAAGGTAACCCTAGACCGAAAACCAATTTTTTAACTTCACTGTATGACGTCGGTGCGAGATTATCTTCCTATAGATAATCTTTGAAAATTTTTGCCCATCCGTCGACGCAATCCTCACTTAAATTGTAATATGTTTTTAAGTTCATCATCCGTGTTGCACCTGATAAAGGTGAATGACCCTCTTTGCAACCTTGTAAAATTGAAGTTTTTGCAGCATCTAAGATTTCAAAAAATCGCCTTGCTTCTAGGTTGGGTTCCTCTGCAACATTGTTACTTTCTACTGCCTCTCGGAACTCATCTCTAACCATACGCACAACATTCGATTCTTCCCTACGATTTTTGCTATCACTATCTCCAATAAATTCGTTTTCCTGTATTCCATGTTCACCCCTTCCACCATGATTATTGGGCCTAGATCTAAAATCCTCCCAATGCAAAAATCAAATATAATATCCCGGTGTAAAACCTACCCAATATAAGTGATTCCAAACAATTTGCTTGTCTACAAACCGTTCATTACAACATTTAAGCCAAGGGCAAGCCATAATACCTTCTGTACGTGTCATTTCTTGATTTGAAGCGAATTGCATGAATTGCGATAAACCATCCTGGAATTCGGCTCGCATTTCGCCGGTAACTTCATCCAAACGTTTATACATCCACTCTCTCACTTGGTAAATGTTTTGAGAAGCCATTTTTTTTATATGACAAATGAACATATTCTTGAAATGAGGTGAGGGGTCTATATATAGAAAATATTTCCGACCAATTTAGTTCGTCGGAAATTGGTCAGAAATATTATAGCCGTTGTATATTCCGACTAATTTCCGACCCAATTGGTCAGACATTGGTCAGAAAATGTAGTTGTTGGCACAATATAGCCGTTGAATTTTCTGACCAATTTCCGACCACTACGGTCCGAAATTAGTAGGAAAATCCAATGCTGTTGGCTCTACCGACTTCAGTCCGACTCATGATCGGGAATTTGTCGGCATTGGACTTTTCGAACAGTTTCCGACCACTGTGCTCGGAAATTAGTCAGAAAATCCTACGCCGTTGGCTCTTCCGACTTCGGTCCGACTCATGATCGAGAATTTGGCGGTATAATATAGCCGTTATATTTTTCGACCATTTCCGACCACTTTGATCGAAAATTGGTCGAAAAATAGAAAACTATTCTGACTAAATTCCCACCACGGTATGATATCCTCGATAATTAGTCGGAAATGCGGTTATATATATATTTTTTTAATTACATAATAATTAAGTTTTTTTTCCAAATACAATTTCAAATACATATAAAAATTCAAATTAAGTCATCATCTTATTAGTTATCGTCGAAATCTGACACGTAGCCTTCTTCATCATTTGGTTCAACCATCTCCGGGAGATAATTATCTTTCGTGTACACTTTGTCAACATTCTTCACCATTATGTTCAAACAACATTTCGATCTTCCAATCCTCACCACTGTAACCTATAAAAAAAATTACATATTATTTTTGTTTTTAATCTATTAACATATACATATATGTCATTACCTTTTTTAAAACCAACACAGAACCAACACGTATATCTGACGCAAATACTGACTCCGTAAAAACTTTTCTGTGAATACTAGCTTCAATTATTCCAGTAGGATCTTTTAAAGTAACCATGGCATCACCCAGTCCGTTAGGCTCCAACAATTTAATCATCACGACAACCTAAAATAATTTAATATGACGTTATTTTGATTATTTTCAAATAAAATTGTAAAAACACTTAAAAACAAATAAATAGACAAATAGTATTAACCTGATCCAATATACCCTAATTTGATGTTCCATTTGGAATTTTGTTAAGAGTCGTCATGATCTCACAGTTTGCAGGATTTTGCATAAGTCGACCTAAAATATCATTGGTTTAATTGACTGATTAGCAAATCAATTCATTATCACTAAACAACTTGAACAAAAAAAAATTTACCTTCGTTGCAGATATTATTTATTGCTGTCAACCACAATTCTTCTAGAAAGTCAGTATCCCTGCGACCTTCCTCTCCAATGACTCTTCGTATGACCTCTTGTGTAGAAACTACGTTGCCTTCCTCATCCATTGCAGAAGGATGTGACGTCTTCTTTCGCTTTATGGCAACATGAATTGGTCTTCCTGGTCCCGACACTAACGAACCACTACTCTCAGAACCTTCACCTTCCTCTTTTCTCGATTCATCACCCATTGGAAATTGAGACATGATACAGTGCGAATTCTGTTTCCGTAAAATATGATTTCTATATTTTGTTACAATATGAGGATGAAAAAATATATAAAAATTACAATGGTTGGAATTTGGTCGAAATTTTTAAAATTTTAAAAAATTATCCGACCAAATTCCGACACCTTATTTCCAACAATTTTTCGACCACTGTGGTCGAAATTTCGTCGGAATTCGTATATTCTGACGAAATTCCGACCACGGTGCTTGGAATATCGTCGGCAACAAAGTAGTTCAATGCATTAATTATGACATTTAATTAAAACATTCCGAAACTTAAATTGGGATTTCTGGCAAAATTCTGAGCACAGTGGTCGGAAAATCGTCGGAAACCCCAAAAAATTTAATTCCGACGAAATGCCGACGATATATTTTTCTATAAAACCAATGAACAATTTCTCACAATTCACAAACAAAAAGTTTTATAACAAACGATCAAATAGCAAAAAAAAAAAAAAAAGAATGCAATTTTTGTTTGGTTACATCTAAATTTTTTTTTTTCGATTTAAGAATCAAGCATATCAATATGTTCTTGTAAACTCTTCGATCTAATTCGGGTGGGATGTGAAAGAGTTTAGAGGTCATACTGATATGTTGGATGCTTATATATAAGTAAGCTTATAAATCTTCTAATATTTACTAAAAACATATCCAATTCATTTTAAGATTTTTATCATATTATTCTGAGAAAATTCCAACCAATTTTTTCCGACTAAGTTCCGACCACCCTGGTCGGAAATTCGTCGGAATTTTTATCTTTTTCCGACTATTTATCGACGATTTAAGCTGGTCGGAAATTAGTCGGAATTGGACCAAAAAATTTCCAACCACTGGGTTGGTCGGAAATCACCCCCTTTTCTTGTAGTGAATTTGGCTACCCAAGTTACAATCTTCCTTCTTTGGAAATAATGAAATAACCGGCTGTGCAATAGTACTGGCACCTTCCCTGGCGGTACTCTTTGGACAAATAATCGCCACATTCCAGACACCCTATTTGGGTGTCGAACTCGTAAAGGTAAAATATCTATATCACGCCCACTAATGAATGCTTATTGCCTAGGATGTGCTTGTGTTTTAGGAAACGTTCTTCCTCTAAATAGTACTAAACTGAGAATATCGATTGTGCAATTATCAAATTAGAGATTGATGTCAAAACTAGTCAAAAATATAAAATTAGACTAGTCAAAACTAGTCAATTAAAAAATTAGTCACGTTTAGGAATTAGGTAAGCGAGCAGAATTAGCCGCGAAAGTGTTATAACCCAACATTCTTGCATTGATTGATATATATGAAAAGGCTCAAACATATAACGTGTACCAAGTAAAATTACTAGACTTTCCTAAGAAGAAAAAAGTCTCACAAAACTTGAGTCGCCTAAACACAGATTGCCTTTAATTAGAACAAAAAGAAAGAAAGAAAATACTTGAAAAGATAGAATAAAGCTTCTTAGTCAAACAAGCCGTATACAAAATCATCGCTACTCTCTTCCTTCACCTGCTCTTAAGATGATACATCACAAGAAGTTTAAATTAAACCAATAAATATTGAATGTCAGCAGTAATTACAATTATGAGCATAGAATAGTAATTTAGTAGAAGGGTTCATGGAGAGAAGAATACAATACCTTCTTTTTCTCTTCAGCTGCTGGGGCAGCTTAACTGGCTCCTCCAGCTGCAGAGGCAGAAGAAGAAACGGTAATGGGAGCAGCAGCAGAGCCACCGGCACCAGCGTTCAAGCGGAAAGTTTAGGGTTCACGTACGAGTTCTCTATTTAATTTCGATAGAGTTAGGGTTTTAGAACTCGAGGGGGGATTATATTTTGAATTGGGCACGTGAATATCATGTGCGGCCCAGAGAAAATTTGGGACTGATATTTCATGGCCCATATACACACAACCCAAAATTATTTTCTAGAACCTCTTATTATTTCCTTGCAATTTCTTTTTTTTTTTTCAGCAAAATTAATGTTTTACGGAACCAGCCTAATAACCAAAATGTGCGGGAAAAATAAAATAAAAATAAAATAAAAATAAATAACCAAAATGTCAAATGGCCCATTACACAAGTAGAGAACCTAACTTGAATCTTTCCAAAAACCTCAAGTTATGGGCAAAATCAGACTCCAATTAGATGGGAGTTGTATCTTCCTTGGTTGCACTGACAAGAGAGGAGGTGAATCGACTGAGAGAGTGACAAGATGATAGTGGTCGAACTACAAGACAACATGATTTTTGCGAGGAGGAGGATTTCTTAGCAATTTTCCCCGCAAATAGTCTATAACGAGTGAATTGTGAGGAAAGCTAATACTTTATTTTTTTTTCAGAATCTTCTGATTTTAATAAATGTTGATGGTCTGCGCCAACTGTGGAATTAAAAGATTAAATATTTGTATTATAGAAATGTACGAGGATTAAAAAAAAATCAAAAGCATATATACATCGAGACGATATACAAGAGTTTGATGAATATTGTTTTTTGTCTACAAAAGCTTACATAATTTATGTGTGTTGTACATGACTATAATTAGTTTGCAATTCAAACGAATAAGTGATGACAAAAAAAAAAAATTCAATCGAATAAGTTTGGTGTTACGGTTTATGTTGAACAGTGATAATTATAGACGTTTATCAAAATTTAAATGTAGATTTGTAAAGAAAAAATGAAATTAACATGACTCCATTCCTCCTTTGAAACGTTTCTAACTATCTAGATTTTGTTTGTCGACTTCTTCAAGAGTATTCATCGAGGAGCTTAGACGTAGTTCAGGCTCTCTCTCTTTACTCTTATTGGGCCTCTAAAAGCCCAACAAAAGGCCCAATTTTGCGACGAAACAACACATCCGACTAACTGAGGAGGTCGTGTGCTGTAATGACCTAAATGGAAAAACTCAATTCTCTCTAACTTTACTTATGTCTATGTAACCTTCACTAAACAAACTAACATACAATTCTCATTTTACCCTTTCTACAATAATTAAAAAACTAAAAAATTAAATTAAAAAAAAAATAAAAACTTTGGATATCACTTTCTCTCTTCTTCTCCCATTCGCGAAATAAAAAAAAAACGCCGACGGCGTGGTCGTTGATCCACCTGCCGCTGCCGCTGCTCCACTCTCCGTGCGCCTGGGCCGCCTGCCGCTGTTGCTTGGGGCCGCGCCGCCCCAGCTCAATCCAGTAAATAAATTCAATTTGATTTGATTTGAGCTGATTGTTTCGATTCTTGGCTACTCTATTCTTCGTGTCGATCAAGGTTATATGTTATCAGCATGGGTTTGATTGAGAAGCGAAGATCGGAATTTGTTGGTTCAGATCAGAATCTGGGTATAACTAGATTTACAGATAGTACAACTAGTTAAACTATATAGAGACAGTTAAACTAATATAACTCTGTACAGATAATACAACTAGTTAAACTACATGCAATTACTATATACTGATGTCGTTTATTTTATTTTTTCAGGTGGCGATGATTGACATATCTTTTAATTACAGGAATTACTCACATGGACGAGATGATATAGAATAATCCAAGAGAACATCAGTGTTATACCATATATATGGATAGAAATTGGAAACAAATGAGTTATTCATCTTTGGTTGGTAAAATATGCAGAAAGGTGAAGGCAGATGAATCGACACATCTGAAGATAAGTTATTATCAACGTCGATGGGTGAAACCTAAGATGATATCTTATATCGAGGATGACGCAAGATATCTCGGATATTATGGCATGTAAAAAAGGATGACGCGCTCATATCCGCTTCGCGCACGTGGAGGTATGGTAGAAGAAAACCGGACGGTTCCCTTATTACAGCAAGTAAGTAGGTCAATCGCGTAAGTTTTAACGAGTCATCAGTGATACGTGAGTTAATGAAGATGGAATAGTTAGTCATTACACGTAATGAACCTCAGGCGTGTGCGGAATCGAGATTGTTCCCCCACCGGTGAAAACTTTAATATTGTGAATCATGAAGATACACGCGATTGTGTAGGAAATCAGGTTGTGGATGTGAATGGGAAGATGACATCGATATGGTGAAGCAAGAATTTTCGCAATAAGCTACAAGATTTAATCGATTTCGTACATCGAATCAAGTTTTGACTATATTAAACAAGTCAACACCTACGCAGTTTGTGGTGAAATGTCGTGACAAAGATTGCATGGTTAGCTGCAGAAAGATAAGAACTCGATCGCCAATTAGAACTTACATAAAAGATGCACATGTGCTGTCGCAACTTGAGCATCCAAGAAAAGAAAAAAGGGAACACCGCGATTAGAGATCTGTGATTCATCGATTATCCCGTAAAGCCGACACTCCATCCGCAAAAATCTTGTAGATTTGGTTCAATCAAGACTGCTGTTGCTTTCATACTCTACCGCTTTGGAGGAAAAAACTAGTTGAAGGACGCAGTGCGCTGGTATTCAGCCGGACGTTGTACTGTCTTTTTAGCACAGTTGTAGACAGTGAATCCGGTACAGATACACGGTTGGAATGTGATGAGGATAACAAGTTCAAGATTTATTCTTATGCTGTGAGCTTCATCAAGTGGTTTAAAGCCATGTAAAGTGATTGTATCGATGGGACTCATCCAAGAATGTTTATGGTGGAGTTCAGGCTATGCTCTCAAGATCCCGAACACCACCATTATCCTCTTGCTTTTGGGGTAGGTGATGAGAGAAAGATGCAAGGGAGGTGGTTTCTCCAAACAAAACAAGAAGGCTATGATCCAGGTCGTGATTGTTTCTCGATGACATCGAGTCATCAAGATAGCAGGTGTACCCCAACCTAAGCATGGGCATCATGTGGCATTTGTCTCGAACATCTTTAAATAAAGTTCATAAAGTTAATAAAAAGTCGGTCAGAGCAGTTTATGGAATGCGCCAGCTTATTCTAGGCCTGAATTCACCGTACTTTTTTTAAATTTTAAGATAAGGTATCCACAATGGGAGGTATCTGGATAATATTCAAAAGAATCGCTTGTAGGGATAAATGGGCAAGATGTTATTTTCCGTGTGAAAGGTACAACAATGCATTTAATAAATGCTCATCTATGAATAAGGCTGAAAGACGGATGATGTGTTCAACCAATGTCGCGATGCGGGAAGTTAAGCTAATGGGTTTAACAAACATAGGAGGTTGCCTGCACACAAAAATGTACTTTCTATTATTGCTGTTGCACAAGAGATGTAAGTGATGCAAAAAGTTAAAGGTATCCGAGCTAAATAGTTTTAATCGGAATACAGAGGAAGTGATTGAAGAGTATCTGTTGATTTGACAAGAAAAAAACTGAATGTAGTTGACATGACTCGATACCCATGCTAACATGCAATAGCCAGCAGCTTCAACACACGCATGACGCATGATGCCGATTTACATGTTCTCGCCGCTTTATTATTTTATGGAGCAGCAAGAGTATCAAAACCATATAACCATTTATCCGTCAGCATAAACTGAGTGGAAAGTTCCCAGTACGCTGCAGATATGTGTCTTACCTCCGATTACTTAAAAAAGGGAAGAAACCAAGAGTTAGCCATCGGCTGAGAAAAGAGAGGGACTAAAACTCGCTAATTGTTTTTTGTTTTGTTGTTGTATGTTTGTTTATTTCGACCGTGGTACAACTATGTTGATTATGGTTTTGGCTGCTTTAAATCAGGTATAACAGTTACACAGTTAAACTGAGAAACTATGTGCAAATTGTCAGCTATAAACTGGTTAAACTAGTTAAACTAGTTTAATCAACATAGCTTAAACTTGAAAACCGGCTATGCCTGGCTATGCCGTTAAATGGTTAAACTGTTGTTAAACCGGTTATGCAAGTTAAACTGGTTATGCTGGTTAAACGTTATGTTGGTTAAACCATGTTATGTTGTATTTAAACGCAAGGATTACGATGTATTTCAATAAATTTATTGAAACGCTATTATATACGTAAGCAAACGTATATAACAACATAATTTGGCAAAAAAAAAAAGTTTATAATATTTAAGTGATTATTACATGAACCTTTACACTTCCCTTATCGTCCCATATACCTCTATACCCACTTACTAATGTTTACCAAATAACTATGTAAGTCGATAAACATGCATTTTATCATATATTATGTCATAATAAGTTGTTAAATACGATAAATCCTTATTTTCATAAGTTAAACTAATTAACATTTATTTAACATATGGTTAAACTAGTTAAATTGATTTAGCCATTTTGTTAAACTATGTTATAAGTTTGCAGACTACTAGTTAAACTAGTTAAACTATGGTTAAACTATGTGTACTAAAAAGACGGCGCCAAAAATCGACACGTGGCAATCATTTGGTGCCACGAACTAAGAACCTGTTAAACTGATTAAACGATTAAACTGACAAGTTAAACTGGCAACTAAGCATGTTCTGAAATTCATAAATCGAAGTTAATAAATTCAAGGAACAAAGCTCATAACTAAACAAAAACATCCCAAGTTAATAAATTCATAAAACTAAGTTCATAAATACATAAAAAAAAAATCTCTATTCTTCAAACTGGTTAATCATCTAAACTTCTTCCCCTTCTTACTTTCTTTCTACCTCTTCCTACACCTTTTCCTCCCCCTCCCGTGAACGGGTGCCGATATGCTGATCTCGCCTCTTCTTCCTCCCAAAGATCATCAATACCTCCAACAATGTCCTCTATACACATTACAACATAAAGTTAAACTAGTTAAACTGGGCTTAAACTAACCACACATAATACATTATAAGCTTAAACTACACAGTTAAACTACTTACCAAGATTATTATCCGGCAACCCATAAAACAAGACTCTCCGATCAATAAGTAGAGAGAATCACCAGATCATTATCAACACCGAGCAAGGCGCAGAGGATCACCAAAGATCATCATCAACGCCAGAGGATCAACATCGCCCCTATACAGAACATAAACATACAGCTAAACTAGTTAAACTATGCTAAACTAGTTAAACTACACAGTTAAACTAGTTAAACTTACCAACGCCATCAACAATACCCTCCTGAGCAATAACAATAGAGGATCGCCTCTCGGCAAGAACAGAGAGATCAACATCGCCCCTCTATACAACACATAAACATATAGTTAAACAAGTTAAACTACAAGTTAAACTAGTTAAACACAGTTAAACTAGTTAAACTTACCAACGCCATCAACAATATATCTGGAGCAACAACAATGTGAGGATCACCTCTCAGAGCAAAGCAGACTAACATCCCTCAAGGCAAGGTGGATGCGCAGGAGAATCCCATGGTATGACGAAGGAGATCGCCAGAAGCTTCGCCATGAGCGTTATGCCCTTATCAAGTTTTTCTCCAAGGGTGTTAAGCTGCTTCTAAAGGTTTTCAATTTTATTCTCAAGATCAACCTGTCATTCAGCTTCTGAACTCATCCTCAACTAAGACTAAGGTCTGTGCTAACATCCTCGCATGGAGTAAGCACCATGAGGAGCGATCCCGAGGGGCATCATGACGAGCAAAGACAGGGGGCATCATGAGAGCAGCACATGAAGAGCAAAGCAGGAGATGAAGAGCAAAGAGAGCATGAAGAAAAAGTAGAGCATCACCATCTTCTTCGAGAAGCAATATCTTTCTCAAAAAGATCCTCCCAAAATATTTTTCCACCTCTCTTTAAAATGCTCGTCAACCATCAACGATGTCATCGGGCATCCTCATCATCATCTCCCATGATTCTAGCCATCATCCTACACTCACTATTTAATTTACAGTAAGATACTCATGATATCCTCAAGGTATACGTAAAAAACGTTAATTGGTTAAACTACGTTAAAGCTGGTTAAACTATGTAAAATACCTTTAAAACTAGTTAATCTAGTTAAACTAACCTTCGACTCTCTAGAACATCGTATATTTCCCCAATCCGTAACCTTTTGTGTTGGATTCTTTGAACTTATACATCCTAGGGCAAAGTCATCAATAACCACGCGTCTCTGTGCTTTTAAGGGCACATAACAACGCCAAAACCTCACGATTAAAAGATGTTAAACTGGTTAAACTGGTTTACCTGGTTAAAGCTGTGAAAAACTACTAGAATTAACAAGTTACCTCTAATGGCAATATAAATCCAGGAATCGTCGTGTTAGGTTTCCATGACACCTCTCATCCGATAAGATAGAATGGATGTTATGTAAAGCATCATCAAATGTTAGGCGTCCCCAGGCGTCTCACACACTAAGTTATCCACGATCCTTATCATCGAAGGGGTCATGGAGCCTTCCACCTCTTACCTTTGATCAGCGCGAGGAACCGGAGAACACACATCCTCAATCATCTCGATGAATCCTTCATCGACACCTCTCATAAACATGCTTGGGCCATGGTTTAGCATCTTTACCAAAATATTTGGTCACAAATTTTGTCCCACAAATTCTCGTAGTCTTGAGGTATGGCCGAGAGATGAGGCCATGCTCCCTAATCGAATAACGGATAGGGATTAGTTGATCACAAACCACAATTCCTTCTTCTTCTCCGTTTACCATCCGTCAAGTAAACTCCATAGCCCATCAACTTCCTGTTGGTATGGAGATGCATGTGAAAGAAGTGTCGGAACTGGCGATGTTAAAACCATCAACTCCAAACCTGGTCCGAGCCTCTTAATCAACCACATGTAGCGGATCACATCGTCGATCTTGGGTACTTCTCAAATTCACTTGCCCAAACAAAATTTTCTGGGTTGCATCGGTTCGCTGCATCAAAACATTATGTGTTAGACATTGTACTAGTTTAACCAGTTTTTAATCTAGTTAAACTAATTAAACTAGGTTATCTAGTTAAACTATGTTAATAAATATATGTAGTTTTAAATCATAGCATATTAGTAAACATTATATAGTTAAACTACGTCGGTTAATGCATATCATGTTCTAAACATTATATAGTTAAAAACACTTAATAGATAAACTAGTTAAACAAGGTAAACTAGTTTAACAAGGTAAACTAGTTTAAGTAAGAAACTAGTTTAACAAGGTAAACTAGTTTACATAGTTTACATAGTTTACTATTACACTAGTTTAAGTAGTTTAGTTTAGTGTAGCTGCCTTTCCATGTTAATCCGTTCTACTAAGTCATACAAGTTGGTCCTAAACACAATTTAACTAGTTTAACTAGTTCCCACGAAATATAACCGGTTTAACGTCCCAAAACAAAACATACTCTTTCCATGAAGATGGCGATGAGGATGGCGAAGAGGACGATGCGAGACATCTTAACGGAGACATGAGGCATTCTTTGTGCGAGGAGGCATACTTGTAACGAGATCCTAGAAATCGATTTGTATCGGAGATCAAACTAGAAATCGATTTGTACGAGGAATCAGATATCGTCGAATCTGGAACCGTTTCAAACAAAGGCAAAGCGATCGAGGGTTAATCTAATCAAATCGATGATCACAAGTTTTTAAAAAACCACGAAAACCTTATCATAAGGAACACGGATCACGGAGAAACTGCTTAATGAAATGAATCGAAAATCGAGAAATCTAGCTACTAAAAGCGGTTTTGCGTCGAGGTGAGAGAGAAAAAGCCTACCTAGAAGCGGCGGATCAGGGGATTGCGTTTGAGAGCGATCGAGATCGATGGAAGAAGAAGAAGAGAAGAACGGCGGAAGCGAGAAGAAGAAGAAGAAGCGAGGAAGCGAGGAGATCGATTTCAATTTCAAATTTGAGGAAAGAAGCCTCTCGCGAAAGATAAACTGTAATTTTAGGGTTTAGGGTAATTTTAGAGGCGGGTCGGGGTCGGATTTGGAGTCGGATTTGGTTGTAGTTTTAACAATCTTTCTTGCTATTTTTACTTTAAAAAAATAAATGTAAACTAAATTCTAATTTTTTAAAGTCATTTTGGCCATCCTTGCATCGGATACGGTCATTTTTTAAAGTCGTCACCACTCACCAGTAACCACCGCACCGATCCTTATCCATTTGGCTGACGAGAATCGATTCGGAACCCTAAAATATCTCGAAAGCCATGTCTCCTCCTCCTGCTGTAGTCACTGAATCCGCTGATGGACAAGCTGAGCAACAACTGGCTGCTCCTACCATTACTGAAGAGCTCGAGAAGAAGCTTCAGGTGAGTGAGACTTCCTTAGACGATTTTACATTTCTTTGTCACGGTTTTTGTTTCTTAGTCTCACGGTCGAGGATTTTTTCCAGACTGATGAACCGATTGTAGAAGATGTTAAAGATGACGAAGACGATGATGATGATGATGACGAAGAAGAGGAAGATGACGATGCTCAAGGTGGTTTGATTCTTCCTCTTTCCTCGCCAATTTAGCGCGGCTTTGAACTACATAGAGTTTTGTTGGTCATCACTGATAAGTTTCCAGATAGTGGCCTTCCTCGTTTTCACATTCATGGTTTTGGGTATTCAAAGAGTATCACATCTCAAAATTGACTGCATAGTTATTTAGAAATGGTGGATTTATACTTTTTTGTTAACATGTAGAGGTGTGGGAGATGAATCATTTTGCTGATAGATTAATGGAATTACTTGACTATGTTTTGGAGAAATTTGCAGAATAGAGAACCCAATATGTTTATAGAATAGTGAATCGTTCTTGAAATTGAGTGAAGTTTTGTTGTTGTAGGTGTAAGCGGAAGCTCAAAGCAGAGTAGAAGTGAAAAGAAGAGTAGGAAGGCGATGTTGAAGCTCGGTATGAAACCAGTCACAGGTGTTAGTCGAATAACCATCAAAAGAACCAAAAACGTAAACCAAAAACCTTTCTCTGTTTTCTCACTAAGTTTTAGATTTATTTCCGCGTGTAAGATTCTAATGATACACTAGATTAATGTTGCCAGGTACTGTTCTTCATCTCAAAACCCGATGTTTTCAAAAGCCCGCATTCAGAAACCTATGTTATATTCGGTGAGGCCAAGATCGAGGACTTGAGCTCTCAGCTTCAAACGCAAGCTGCGCAACAGTTTAGGATGCCTGAAATCGGAGCCACATCTCAGAGAGCAGAGGCATCGACAGCCACAGTAGAAGCACAGGTGGAAGAAGATGAAGAGGAAATTGATGAGACCGGTGTGGAGGATCGTGACATTGACTTGGTCATGACTCAGGCTGGAGTTTCGCGCAGCAAAGCGGTTAATGCACTCAGGGGTCACGATGGAGACATTGTAAGTGCAATAATGGAACTCACTACTTAAGATATAAAAGAGAGAATGAGTCTCTATGCCTCATTCTCTTGCAGATTGTTTTGAAATACTTTTGGAGTTGTCAGAAAATCGGATTATTGTTGTCCTTTTGGGTATCTAATCTCATCCGTTTGATCTTCTGCCGTGTTATTTAGTTATGATGCTTATGCAGTATCTGACTTTTAATGTGTTTTTCTCGACATTGTATTGGAGAAAAAATATATATATGAAAATTATAAAAAATAACAAACTTTGAGAAACTTCCAAATTAGAAACATCATATTCTGGCAAATAGACAAAAGTTATTGGTCATTATAGTAACGTCTAAATAGCATTGAATTAGAGGACAGAAGCACAGACGACGTTGAGACCCTATGCATGGATTCTAACTCCTCAACCATCTTCTGTTTCTCTTCACCAGTGGATCTTGAATTTGGCGAGATTCTGGCCGTCTTTAAACACTTGGAGTTTTCTAGAATGTATCTTATGAGGTCTTTCTCATCTTCTCTTCCTGCATATCCTTTCCACTCAAAGATTTCGAGATGAGAAGATAAGTATCTAAGAACAGAACTCGGATGATTCCATAGAAGTGGGACAAGGTCAATCTCATATCCACATTCGACCATAAAAACTTTGAGCTTAGGACAATTAGAGAGCAAAACCAAAAGTGATTCACACAAATATGTGCGACATTGTTTTATACTACACTCTATAAGTCGAGAGTAGTTAACGGTTTTATACCATGGAACCATTGTGTTGTCCGGAGCTAACACCAGATACTTGATCGAAGAAAGAGATCTCAAAAAGTTGCCATCAGGGTAGAAATCAACTTGAATAATTGCTTCAGCAAGACGAGGCATATACTCAACCGAGCAAGAGTTTCCCATACAGTCAAAGATGTATACATACACTAAAGCCGGAGTGTCTATAACCAAATACCCATCAGTATCATCATCCTCTTCTTGAGATATTGTATTGTAATACGTTAAGCTCAGTAAAGAAGGCACTTTGACACTAACTTTCTCACATTATCATTCACAGCTTTACGTCGAATCACCTGCAGATACTTGAGAACGGGACAACTTGATAAAAGCCTAACATGAGAATCTTCGTCTTTGTACACAACAGAGAGAAGTGTAAGTTGTCTAAGTGATGGGAGAGAAACGGGAGAAGGAACGTCCACGATAATCTTGCAGGAAAGAGTCAATGTCGCAAGGGTTTCGCACGTGTAAAGGCTCTTAGGCATTCTGGTCGGCTCGCTATTCCAGAGGAGCTCGAAATATAGCCTACGCACGGGACGATCAACTGCCTTTGTAACCCACTTAACAACATCAATATCAACTGGACATCGTGGACCGAGTTCAATCCACAAACGTTCTAATCAAGGTGCCTTGTGAAATTGCATTGATTCGTCAAGATTAAGAAACCACCAAACGCTCTTGCTTTCTACTTCATTTTCTTTGTAGAAAAGTCTAGGCAACATCGTCCAGACAAATCGCCATCTTTTAGACAAAAACGTGGTGGACACGGCATCTTTGGTCGGAACACGCAATAAAATCTCTATGAGCAAATCGTCAGACAACGAACTGATTCTGTCTTCACAAGCTCTCTTTTGAATTTTCCGAGGACATTCGGCTTCTGCCATACTTGAAAACTTAACCCTAGACCTTGGTTACGTTCGGCTTCTCGTGTCGCGGTGAGTGAAGAATACAAGATTATGACAAAATATTCCCGTATATATCTTGACATTTCCATGGGATATGGCAAGATATTCCCCGTATCTTGACATTTCAGTTTCGTGTAATTATCTCTTTGTGAATTAAAGGTATATTTACTTTGTTTGACCAAAAAAAGAAGAAGGTATATTTACTTTTCCTAGATTAAGATTTATTTACTTTTCCTAGATTTAAGAGTTAGGTAGAACCATAAATTTATAAAAATTCATAATCTTGACATTATTAATTTATATATGTTTTACTGTAATAAAAAATATATTTAAATTGTTTTCCGGATTGCGTCTTGAATAACTAACTTTGTCGGTTATTATAATTAAGTAACAAAATATGTACTAAATATCATTATCATGTGTTATGCGTGTCAATACACTTTAGTTTTTGGGGGTTGTTTTAAAAGATATTTTGTAAATCTGTGTTTTCTTTTTGTATACCATAAAAAGACTTATAAAAACTTAAAACGAGACCACATTTAGAAAATCAGTAATACCACTCCACGCAGTTTCATCCCTTATCATACACAACACACGTTTTCATAATGGCGTTCATTGTTCCTTTTTATTTATACTAACAAGCTTCATTAAAGGATCGAAACTTCTTGTCCAAGGAAGTTCCACTACTCAATCATCCTTGAGGACATGTTCCCAGTCGGAGGTCGGGCTCTCGTAGCCTTTGCCGGATGCAGATAGTTCTGTATCGACGGCGCATGTCTCTATCTGAGAATTTTCACGTAGTGTTAACATCGAAGCTGGCCAGAGATGATCACGCATTTGTTGCTGGTCATTGTCAGAATCTGAATCTAGAGATTTTTGCACTTGTTCAGCTTCCCGGCGTTTCAGTATCTGGAATCTATCCATAACATCACTCACATGGCTGCTTCTGCCAGTATTAGCCATCTCCGAAGCTTCTGGATTCTCCTCCTGGTCACCCATTTTTGTCTCTGGGCAGTTTTGAGTCTTGAGTTTGAGATTTGTTTCCAGCTGCTTGAGAATCTGAAACTGGTCCATAACATCAATGTCTGAATCTGGGAACTTCTGAGACTTGAGTTTGCGCTCTGTTTCCTGCTGCTTCAGAAGCTGAAACCGGTCTATAACATCATTATGTTTGTTCTCTGTAGTGGATGCAGGGGATTCCTGCCGTAACGCATCCGGTATTTTTCCAGAGGTTGCAGCATCAGGCCTTAAGTTTCCATGAACGGTCTGTTCTAAACCACCCATAAAGCTTCTGGACATAAGCGATAATACTGCATCCACAGGATCTGAGTTGAATCTAGAGCTTTGTGGCGCATCATGACTCATTGTTACTACATTGTTCCCACAACTGCTTCCATGTTTGACGATCGATTCAGTTGTCTCCTGCTCTGCATTTGAATTGTTCATGATGGGAACCGATTCCAGGGGGTTAAGAGAAGGTTCCTGCATAAAGGTTGCTGCATCTGCAGAGATCTCTGGGAAAAGAAAGCACGACATGAATGGTTAAAAATAGGTAAAACAAATATTTTTGAAAGTTATTCGCAAAATGATGCACAAGGTAAGCATTTCTAATGCTATATCTAAAGCATGACTAGACAACTCTTTAGCCAATGTTTAAATTTGGTAAACCAAAGTTGACCTATAACCGGGTTAAATCTAATCCATAAAAGAACAACCGCCTGCCATTCTCAGAGAAAGATACAAAACTGATCGTCTACAGATGATTTACTTAAATTCGTAAAGGACCCGAGAGAAACAGCATCCTAATCTCCTCTACTGTCATTTTTAGTTTTTAACTGCATGTGGATCTGTTATAAGCAATTAAGCATAGCAGTGGATCTATCACAGGATTGTGGAGAAAATGCACTTGCAATGCAGCTCTAGTCACTAATAATATCAGACAGATGAGACGGTTAGTTTGAAAGTTACCAACCTTTATTGTTAAATTTGAGATTACCAATCTCGTTCTTGATCCGATCATACCGAGCCATGCAAGTTGTGGAACACAAGGCAGCTTCAGTTTCGAGCCAGAGATTCTTGTACAAGAGAGTTTGTGGGTGGTTTTCTTCACCATCAGGAAAGTTGGAAGCAAGTATGTTCTTAATACTCTGCAAAGTTAAGATTCAGTAGGAAGGACATTACAAATGATGCACACAAATACTATGTAGGTAAATACCTGGGTCATCTCATTCTTATCCGCCGGTTCTTTGATGCCAAAGCTGTCAAGTGGCTTGACACTAAACCCTTGAAACCCTTTAGCAACTCCCTTTGCAGCCTGAACAAGGATACCATCAAGCAACCAACAGCAAACAAGAACAAGCAATGTGTTTCATAGGTCGGGAACATAGCACAAATTAAGAGACCTAGGCTCATGTGAATACTCTAGTTATCACAAGTGGTGCTCTAGATTCTACATACATTATTATCTCATAGAGCATGCAAATTGTTTCTTTTTAGACTTCTAGCTATGCTACAAATCACAAATGTCGGGTCAAATTGCAGCATACCTCATGAAGGTCAACCACGTTTGGACAGGTAACATGCATAGCTTGCGTTGGAAGTGACACATCTCCTGCAGTTGTCTTATTATCAGTTATTTTCTTCAAGCACTTGGTGAGATTATCTACTACTTTATCAAGGTTCTCAAGTTGCTCCAGCTTCAGCCAGCTTCCATTGTTAAAGCATTCGTAAACAAGCACTTCTGACAGATTATGCATGGCATTAACCACAGAAGATACTCTTGGAGAAGAAGTCGGAGATGGGAAATCTCCTTGATCACATAAGTGCCTTTCAGGTGATCGGCCAGTTGAGACATCATCTGCGATTGATGTACTACTCAAATCGAGACCCAGATCTTATATCAAATGTTTGTTCCTGGAGCTTACAAGGCTTTTGGTTGGCGGGAACATCTTCACTAGGTTTATTAGTACTACCTTTGAAAGGGGGTTGATAGTTGACAGCTGATTGAGCATTCTCATTATCCGCTTTCATTGCACCACTTGACTCACTTCCCATAGAAAACATCGTGGGAGCTGAAGGTCCCTCGGAAGATACCATGAAGTGGCTCCAAGATCGATGCTCATCACAATTTAAATCTTCAATTGCATTCTTCAAGGAGCTCTCAGATACAGCATTCTCACTGTCAGCAACCAAATTATATGGTCTCTGATAAAGGGAGGAGGCGCCACTACCTTCTAGATTATCCCTAATCAGTGACACCGAGGAATTGATATTAGATGGTAGCGGGAGGGAAGATGGCTGATCTCTCGAACCTGGCGAGCCAACTATTTGAGACTGAAGATCTGGATTCTCGGGCAAAGGCTTGATATGACCAGTGGCTTCACCATATCCAAGCAACACATCGAAGTTAACCGGTTCAATAGAAGAACCATGCAAGCTGGATTGAGCTCCTAAAATATTCTCAGGCGCATGACTACAAACATCACTGTTGCTCGGGAATGATCTTCCATCTCCTACATGAATCCTGATCTGACTTTCATCAAAGAGAGCTTGTGGTTTCAAATTTGACATTGGCATAGATGAATTACTATCTGTACCACATATGTAAGGCTCCACATGAGAACCAGGGACAACATTCATAGTTTCAGGTCTATCTGAGCCAAGAAAGTAATATCCGGGGCGTTTCTCATCAAGTGCATTACTAGAAGCGTAAACACCAGAAGACGTGATAGGCGTAAAGAATGGTTCCTGAGAATTTCGGATTAGCATCTCTGCATAAGAAGACACTGGAGCTAAAGTAGCTGAGTTATAGCTAGGCACAAAGTTCAAACGTTGCCTCTCTGAGAAATTTTCAGTCGGATGTGACACAAAATCAGATGATGATTCCCTTGAAGAGTAAAATCCACTCGGTGATAACATGTCTTTATAAGAATCTTCACCCCTGGGACCATAATTTCCTGAAAATACATCCGTTTTGCGTTAAAACAAAGAACTAAAAAAAAAAAACAATCAGAACCAACAATCCAATACACACTAAACTCATGCTCCTTTCAGTAATACAAGATCATTATCATATCCCAAACATGACGAGTGAAAATTCTAAAACCGAACATAGCTATCAGAATAATACGCAAGAGCATCAAAAGAAGATCAAACCCAAACGAAGCAAAATAGTCTCCAAGAAGTTGATATATCCTCAAATCCACAGTTCGAAACCATCACAGTACCGTTAAACCCCAAATTTGTTTCAAAAAAGGGGATTCAAATCATACCAGGTCGACTAATATCAGCGTAAAACAATGAAGAAGGCGTCTGAGAGCGAGAATTTTCACGATACGATGGGTTATTCGACCAATCAGCCGGCGATCGTTGATAAGAGCCATGATAAATCATCGGATCAAACACTTCCTGGGTTGGATCATAGGATTCAACCGGATTGCTTGTCAGAAACGGCGGCGCAGAAGCTGGAGGATGTGGAGGCGGAGAAGAGAGCCAAAACGGGTACGGTACTCCAGAGAAACCTCCATAGCCAAACCCATCGGCCATCGTTTTCTCACCAAAACAAGAAAGAGACTGGTGGTGAAAAAAAAAGTGTTGCTGCAGCTCGAGTGTTGAGAATGTCAAAGTTAATCGGAATTAGCATCTTAATGGGCCTTTTAATGGTCTAGGCCTTATAAGGAAAGCCCTATGATGTCACCTGTAATTATCTAAACAATTTAATGAAAAATAAAAAATAAATTTCATAAGTAATTAATTGATTAATTATAATCACCGATTAATATAAAATACAGATAAATACCGGAATCATTAAAATTTACCAATTTAGATAATTATTCATTTGATATATTTTCCTAATCATATAAAAATTACATTTTATTTATTTCACATTTTGTTAATAAAAATTAAAGACTTTCATTTGAATTATTCATCTTGATCAAACCAATATTGAGTATAATCAACTTTGTTATGAAGATAATAAGAGCATATTGTTTTAAACTATGTGCCTCTTGTTTTTGAGAATTTACATCTTCACACCTTTGGTCTCCCGGGTAAACAAAACGCCAATCCAATTTCTTTCCACAACATAAAAATGCCTAAAATAATAATAAAATACATAACCACAAATAACGGCAAGCAGTTGAGCTGTTTAAATCCTGAACAGCAAGCAGTTTTTTTTATTTTTTCTCGAAGCCAAGATGTTTCATCACATATTATACAAAGTTTCCAGAATAAGACAAAGCACATTCAAACTAGCTATATATTGGAGTATCTGTGAATTTCCACAGATACATGGCAGAGCTATATATTGGAGTATCTGCGAATTTCCAAAGATACATGGCAGAGTGGCCTTACGGCTTCGAACATTACCTTTTAGAGACGTTGAACAAGAAACTTGGCCAAAGAATCAACAGGCTTGGCTGAGTCGATATTTCCCATTTCCCGTGACCGGATTTTGATTCTTGCAAGATAATCAGCTGCAATCCAAGCAAAACTCAGCATCACCGCATGACTAGACGACTCATCTGGATCTTGCAGCTCTAAAGAGTTCTTCACCCACGTGGGATGGTAAGTGACATGATACCAAGCTGAAGCCTTCTTCTCATACAAGATGTTTTTTTCCTCGTCGCTGAGATTTTTATGGTCCGGGATTGTTTCCTCAAATACTTTTCTGAATTCTTTTTTCAGGGAATTATAAGAATGCTTCAGTCTTTCTTTCAATTCGCCTTGTTTCTTACTTGTGTATTTAGGCATGGACCAGATATGACCCGTCACAATCTCTTCCTCTTTCTGCACCTTGTATTGCCCCAGAAGACCAATGAGCTGCCCATCGTATAAACATTTGTGACCCCATGCCTCGGGGATCAAATCTGCAAATCCTGGTGTTTCAAGATCAGTGTCATAAGGGATGTCACTTGGGTCTGAGCTTTCTTCTGAGGAAGCTTCTGCATCTTCATCGTAAACTTCTTTTACCCGTCTGTAAAGCTGACCCAAGATTTTGTTTGACTTGTAAGTTTGGTAGTCTTCTTTGCCCATGAAATCTGGGTAGAGTTTTGGTTTTAGGTGGAAGGGCATTGACACGATTTTCCCCGTCTTCGGGAAATCAACTGCAGTGGCAGCTAGTTCTGCCAGTAGCAAACATTCTTCATCCATGGCTCCATACTCACTTCTATCAGCATGAACGACGTGTGCATTGCAAATTGTACCTAAATGCTCATTCGCCATGTTTCTTGCAAAGAAATCTATTATATCCTGTAACAAAAGTGATCAATTACTCAAGACTTGTTTTGCAAGCGCAAAGAACATAAATTAAAGAAAGAGATCATAACTAAACTGGCAGATACTGCACTTGATAATAACTAAACAGTCACAGTTAGGCATGCCGAAAAGTCAAATCAGAATCAACAATATATGACAAAATTTTCTTATATGTCATCATCTTAGCTCCTGCAGGATGGACACAGTATGCTGTTAATAACCCATACCATGCAATCTATGAGCTCGACGCAAGCATAAACTATCATTACAAGCATCCAAAAATATCCAGCACTTTCAGAAATATCAGATAGTTATACTCGAATCACCTATCCATCTTATCTTAAGCGTCTTCATCTCAGCTAAACGGAATAAAAGTGGGGAAGTAGATATTTACCTGGTGGTTGACAGCACGGCCTAAACTTTTCTCTTCAGCTGCATCATAATGCATGGCCGGAAAGCTTTTTCTGCAGGGAGGGATGAGTTTCTGATCCCAAGCCACAAAGTACAGGTCCCCATCAAGGTCACTGCCAGAAGCTTCGTTTGTATGAGGCCTATCGCCTTTCTGAGGGAAAATAAGGCAGTCATACATGTGATGCAGTTGGGGTACATCAACAGCTTCTAAAATCCTTACATCCCCTGGGTGAAGACAAGGATTCTTAGCAATGGCTACATAGCCTTTAACTACGTGCAGATCTGTCTTTGTCTCCCTAAAACGAGACCCATGTTTGGAGAAACAATTTTCTATAGACGGTTTTGAGACTTGGATAAAGCATTGGCCCTGTTCAAGTATCCCTGCCTCATCTAGGCAACCCATGAGCCACCTTCCTGAAGTAACAAAAATACGAGATTTTTCTCTGAGATCCCAGAGTTGTGCAATTCTGACTGAAGACAACATTCCGCGTAGATGTGGCTCAGTTTTTGGTTTAAAACCTGCACTTAGCATGATAGCTGCAGTGTTTCCCTGTTCAGCACATGATGTTGTGAGAACTTCAAATGCCACATCTGTATCATCAAGGATGCGGTTCAGTTTACAGAGCATGGATTCCTGCATACCCCAGAATATTTTATCCGGAACACCAAGTACGGAAAGGAGGGTAATTATCTGCCGGTTTAAGAATCCAGGTTGAAACCTCGTCCAGGAACAGATCTCCAAGATGGTATGTTTGGAATTGAACTTCTTCATACTGTCTCGAAGGGCTAGCCGGATTCCATCACCTTTTGATGGCCAACGAGCAACAACTCCTTTGAAACCTGCGTAACGTATCTGATAAGCACAAGGGGTGCAGTGCACATCCAACTTAAGTTTCTCCATTACTTCGTCAGCGAGGTCAGGTGTGATTGTACCAATTCCATCAGAAAAAACATACCCATTTCTCTCAATGTCTGGAAGCTCGGTGTCAACCTCGTTAGGCATGACATCTACAGTGGCATATGTGGAGGAGAAGCACAGGCCCATCCTAGCAGCACATTTTGCCACATTCTTGTCTTTGAACTTCCCCATCCATGTTTTTATATCTGACACGCTTGTTTTCCGGTCTTCGGCAAAGAACCATGCAGAGCGGTCTCTCAGTTGATTGGCTGAGAATGCTAGAAAACTGTATTTTCTACCACATAGTTTAAACCCATCGGTTAATATGCTCTTCACTCTTTTAAAAATGTAGGTCTTCTGGGAGAAAGAGCTTGATGTCAGATCCTTCACAATAGGAGCAACAAAGTAAGAGAGAACGTTCGAATTTATGGTCTGCATACTTTCATCCATGAAAGTAACGCGCAAAAATCTTTCAGCAACAGAATTGTATTTCCTGAGTACCCTGTTGGAGAGCTCAACTTCTGGGGGTAGGCAATAGGCTCTGGTTGGGGTAATCACTAGCCTTCTGATCTCAGAAATATCCTCAGATTGTTCATGACTCCCTAAAAGCTTTGGATTTTTCTGAATCCATTCCTGAACAAGCTTCAGCCTCTCGTACGCATCAAAAACTGGTCGTTCATAGGTACAGAGATGCTTGAGAGAAGCTATATTGACATCCTTGGGTTGGTTTCTGAGAAGATCAAAGAAACGCTCAGTCAACTGAAACTGGTTAAAAACCCCCCTGTGCAATACCGAATTTACTAGGAACATGATCTCAAAGGAAATTCCTTCCTTGTGATGAATGCAGAAAAAATGATCTGACACAGGCTCCCCAAAAGAGGGCTCATCACGAATCCGGGGAGGCCAACTCACACGTTCATCTTGCACCCTCCGCATCCTTAGATAATCTAAGGCTGTTGTCAATTTCTTTTCATACCGAGGAGATATGAGCACTCGATATGAAAGGCAACGACCAATTGCCCCAACTTGGGTAAAATCAGTGGTACGGATCCAAGGGTCATCATCATCCAAGAGATCAACAGGGACAGTTTCGTAAATATCATCATCAGCAGTTCTGTACCAGACACGGGGTGACGAACGCAGCTGCAAAAGAAGCACAAAGCCATGCAAATTTTTATACTGCCTGACTGTTCGTATGTCTCTCACCAAAAACTCCAGCTTATAATCACAATTGATCACAGCATGCATCACTGCGTCCTTGAAAGAAAACGCAGTGCTCTTTCTGAAGCAAAATTTGCACGTGTTGTCAAAAGGATCTACCAGGAAATCGACCCCTTCAGCCCTCCAAGAAACAAGAAACTCAGCCCGGGAAACCAAGCCCGGGAAACCAAGGTCCCAATCTCAATTGAAACACCAGTCAACTTATATGGTGTGGACGTTCTTCTTCTCTGGTTAAGGGTATATGGGTTCTTAGGCCCCAAGCTGACTTTTAACGGCTGGCCATCCAGGATGAACTTGCATTGCCCTGCAGCATCCATGGCACAAGCTGCTGATTCAGGAACTGCGAAATGGACAAATGCATGAGGCTCCACTTTCTTGTAATCATCAATTTTGGGGATATTTGAAGTGTCCGCGATTTCAAAATTAGGATAAGACCCAGGAGGAGTCCAAGAAGTTTTTAATCTGCATCGCCAAACGAGTCCTACTTCATCTTCAAGGTAATCTGTAAGTTGTTTTGCAGTAGTCGATTCCCCAAATCCACCAATGCTTACTTGTGTCACAACCGAGTTATTCATGTTCCCTCTGACCCCAATCTCCTGAAAAATAAAAAATAAAACAGTCATGTCACTTCAAAATCTAAGAGAAGCTTTCGAGGAATAACCGCCAGTTTTAGAAATCATGATAAGGCTGATAAGTAACAGCAGATATTTTTTCTGAGTCTCAATAATCAGAACACCTAAAGACACAACTAAATCCGCAAGATAGGAATAAATGAAAACGATGATTCAAATAAACACCATGAAGAAAAGACCAAAACATAAGCAGATGTCATGCAAAACACATTAGAATTATGCATCAACAACCAAACAGGTGAGACCATCATAGGAGATTGAAAAATAAAAGGAAATCTCTAAAATGTGATTGAAATTGCAAAAGTCTGACTCCTTCTACACCTTGATCATGCTTATGAGGAATAAGTCATGCTCAGAGTCACTGACAAAACAGGAAGTAACAAACACAAAACAAACAAAAAAAAAACTCTTAAGATATATCTCAATGGAAACATCTAGGAATAACCTGTCAACTTATCATCATCTACCAAATGTACAATGGGAATAATTCGATTTTTTGTTTTTTCCACAATACGTATAATTATATTTTTTTTTTTAAGTATAATTAGATTACAAAAAGAAATCAGTAATTTACGCCAGAAATAGCATTGGAACTAAGGAAAATACTGAATTCCAACATTAAGAACATCGTTAACCCTTAGCGACCATAATTTTGCATATGAACACCATATACTTAAAAGAACATTATATGAATGGCGTTTGAAGAAAAGCCCTAATTCACTGCTCCGTTGGAAGTTGAAAAGAAATATCCAATTAAGAGATAATATTGATGATTCCAACTACAAGCACTATTGAAGTTGATCAACCAAAACACTCGTGATTGAAATCAAGCGGGAATAATACCAAAGCACGATCAAATTAGGCTCTCGAGACTTACACAGTTAGATCCTCAATCTAATATTGGCAACGAAATCGATACTGACGACGACACAGAAGCAACGTGAAGACCGGAGAGAAGATTAGTGAGTAGGCCAATTAGGAGGGAAAAACCCACCATAGCTGAAACCATATGTCATTTATCTTGACTTCTCCCAGTAAACGAAAGAGACTGATGAGGGAAGAACTCAAAATGGACTGGAGAAGAAATGCTTGTGCTGCTCACGTGCTATTTGTCTTCTGAATGAGCTTTTAAAAATGGGCCTTTTGTATTTTGAAATTTGAACCACACCTATTCGAGCCTGTTTTTCAGAATTATCCGGATAATTTGATGATAGACTGATTAGATCAGTTGAATAAGCCGATAGTAATTTTTTCTTTTTAAGAAAACTTTTTAGTTGGTGTATTTTTGTGAAATTTTACCATGTTTAAATCGAATACTACGTGATTTAAGAACGCTCGAATAAATTTCATTAGAAATGTAAGGTGCCAATCTTAATCATCAAGATACAACATTTTGTAGAAAAGGCTAGGGTTAAATTCATCCGATGAATAGGTACCCTCTCATCTACCTCTAGTATGCTCTTTATATCAATTACCGTCGTAAAATTTTGGGAAAAAAAAATAGGCTAAGGTTTATATTATCTATCCTATGAACATGTGATCTCTCAGTAAACGGAAGAGACTGATGAAGGAAAAATAGACTGGAGAAGTGCATGTGCTGCTCACGTGCTAATCAGGATTAGAAGCTTCTTCTTAATGGGCTCTTAAATATGGGCATTTTGTATTTTGAACCACACCCATTCCATTCGAGCCAGTTTTCAGAATTATCCGGATAATTTCTAGACTGATCGGTATTAGTCTGATTTGATATGTTGAATAAGCCGAAATTATGTTTTTAAAATACAGTACTTTAGTAGTATAAAGTAAAATTAATTTTGGAGTGTATAATTTATTAATTAAAAATATTAACTAAACCAAAAGCCAACAGAAATTCTAATATTCTGAAAAACATTTAGTTCTTAACTTAATAACAATTTGTACTAATCAGTGTTCAAAAATTCGTTAGGCGTTGATCTTAAAATAAATCGCCAACGAACTTTCTACTTCTATATCGTTTTTCTGGGCAGTTTATTTGGTTTTTTCATTATGTATAGTAACCTCTTGTCTATATATTTGGTTGTATTTTTAAGGTTGATATATGGTTTTTAAGTACATTTTATTTCGTTGTTAATTTTGAAGCATTATCAATGTAGGAGTCTTGTTTAGTCCTGGAAATTACAATTAGACATTCACAATTTATATCTACTAAAAATTTAATAAAAAATCACATCCATGAGCAGTCAATGTAGTGTTTTTTTTTTTTAGCGATCAAAACCTCCTCTATAATCTATGTGCGTACGGATACAGTATTTAGACGATTTTTCTTTGAAGATATTCTTCTTTCCGAGTGGACTCGAACCTAAAACCTCATTGTCAGTGTCCTTGTTCTCTTTCAAGAACACCACTATAGACCAAGAGCCACTTGGTAATTAACTTGGTTACTAGATGATACATATTTGTTATTGTTTTTGTTTCTTTTGAAAAAGGGTTTATAATTTCTTTGTTTGATTTGAAATCCTCACGTCAGAGAGCTAAGAGATAATCAACGACGATTGCAGCCACGGTTTGTTGGTTCTGCAGCCACTCTTCTTGTTCGTACGTAGAACCAAAGCCTCGGAAGAAGCTTAGGTAGTTTATTATAGTATATGACCAATGAACACAATCTGGACCGGTTTTTCTTGGTTAAACTGATATCTACCTCAAGGATCAGCATTTTTAGTTTTTTCTTTGTGAACCGAGTTGCAGGTTTAGATGAAAGATCGCCGTGGTTCAGGAATTTGTTCTGAATGCAAAGGTGAAGTATTTGTCCTAAAGAAACTATCAGATGTAAATGTTGAGATAGCAAGACGCAACATTCTTTGCGTATCTTATCTTAACTCCTACATGGGGTAATCTTAGCTTCTTTACTAGTAAATTTGTGTCGTAACTCTAATGCAGAGTTTTATTTTCCATACAGCCGAGGAGGCTTAAGCTTATTTACTTAGTTATATACAAACTTATATATATTCTCTCACTTGATGATACTCTGGTAAACCTCTCCAGGTTTATTTCAGAAAAAAGGACAAGGCACAAGGGGTATTGAAGGAAAATTACAAGGGGATAGGAGCAAAAGCTGCAGGTTCTGCTGATTTGTTTGCAGGGGCAAATCAGAGAGAGCAAAAGTTGGAGACACACAACATGGACAGGCCGTTACTCACTACAGATAAAGGGAAGGGCAAGGTGGGGAGCGTGCCTCTCTGTCATTAATCCAGAGCATTCGTAGTTAAATAGAGAGGAGGAAGCATGAAGTGAGATAGTTTTTTGGTGGTTGAGTGTAGGGCTAGTCACTGCGGGGCTAGAGGCTTTGTGTTTCGAAAGAAACACAAAGATATCGTTTTTCTATCTCTGTAAATCTTAATCAAAGCTTCTGTAATCCTTTTCATTAATAAAGATCAAGTTTTTCTTACAATCTGAGAGTTTGCAAGAGAGATTCATAGTAAAAGAGAGAAAGCAGAGAGCTTGTTTATGTTACAGGGAAGCAGGTTCTTATCATACTCTTGGATTGGATTTGCTTTGCATTGCTCATCTGGCATGTACCGTGAGGCATCCAAAACCTGATCAGGAAAGAAAACAAGTTACACAAGAATCATGGCAGAAAAAATCTTGAAGAAGTGTATAATTTCAACAAGTTCCAATTATAAGTATTCAGAGAGTAAAACTGAACACAGCGAAAACGAGGGTTACCTTTATGTCAGGCTCTCAGAGATTAAAAGTGGAGCCAGTCAACATAAACAACAGGTTCAGAATTGGTAGATATGGATAATGTACGATGATTAACTGTGAGCTGAATGCTATCACCGTTACAAAATGCCACACAAATTCCGCTCAAACAACCTAACACCATTTTCACACCTGATTGTAAATTGAGAGGGAAGAACAGTTCCATACGTTTGCTTATCACTCTCCAATACGTATGATATTATTTCAGTTTCGTTTTGGATTGGTTTTGGTTCTAGTATAGCTCAAAATTACTTACTTATTTTCCAGATATTTACGGGATAGTTAAAATTATCATTGCTATTTCATTGTCAAATTGTCATAAGGAAAAATACGATTAAACATAATCTTAATTAACCCAAAAAAAATAAATAAACCTTTAATTATGTAAAAATTCTTATAAGTCAAAGAAGTAACTAGAGTTCTTGGTCTCTTCTCATCATAACGTTTACATAAGCCTAACTACATGTAAGAACAATATCTACTATAATCTGGCACCGGTTAAAGTAAAGCCTGAAACCAACAACAAAAGCAAAAATCCAGGTTCAAGCACTATATTTACAGAGAGTTCCAGTTCTCAGGGCATTGCAGATGCTCTGAAGTCAACGGTTAGACTGCAGACTGAGATCAAGAACACAACTGCTACTACCGCCGCCCTAAGAAACCCTCCGTATGAACATTTCAGGGACATAATCTTTTTAAACACAAGACCGGTTTTGTTCTTTGATCTCATTAGCTTTCCACACCCTTTCTTTATAATTTCTCCAACCGTGTCCTCAGCCTGCGTAGCATTAACGTATTAATGTCACAGTTCGATTTCAATATGCTACGTAACACCACATCCCACTGAAAGAAACCAAGAAATCGAGTAATTCATGAGAAGGTGGGTGTTATTCTCACCTCTCTCTTGATAACTTGAAGCTCCGGATTCTTCGAGTTAATGCCATTAAGGTTAGTTTGCAGACGCAGCCTTCTTGGGCTATTTCCCTGCGCTATATAGTCATTGGTACAACCTGAGGGTTGTGCCCGCCGATTCCTAATCTTGATACCTGTTACTGAAACATCATTGCTCATGTCAACTGCTGAGTCCAGCTGATATGCTGGCGCAATCTGCAATCAAGTAGATTAATATGAGTTAATTATGATTTCGGTTTTTTTAATGAATATACAAATGATATTATGAGTTTTGAGGAAACTCCATGTACCTGATCTGGTGTTGCACCATAAAAACCACCCTGCAAAACATACTTGTGCTTCTCTGGATCCTCGTCTGGGCTCTTAAGAATCGAGTCAAGAAACTCGGATATATATGTATCTACTTCATTTGTTACATACTGAGTCTGAATTTGGAAGCTGTTGGTGTCGTTCCCTGAAAAATTACTCGAGCCAGGCTGAAATGTGTCATAAGAGGATCCAAGCTCGCATTGGACTTGAGAGTGTAATGGGGAGAACAGCTTGCAATCCAGGGATTCCAATTGCGGATACCAATCATAATCTACAAGCTGCATGTCGAAATAAAAGTCATTAGTTTTCAAACCGACACTAAGACAAATCATCTAAAAAATTCTAAGAAGATTTTGCAATGTCTTCACCTCGGCGGTTGTAGCCTCATCACAAGCGTCACTATGAGAATCGCAGGAGATAACAAGAGAAGATTCTACAATGTCATAACGCTTCACGTCTTCTGTTTTAGTGACCTCAGATACTTCAACGGTTGGAGACGAGACAGTAGGTTCAGCTTCATCCGACTTCGAATCTTCTTCTGCTAAATTCAGTTCTTGTTTCTTGAACAATTTGCATATGACAAACGGACTCTGCATATATCAACACAAGCACATTATTAAGTTACATAGCCAAATTAGTTTTGCAATGGTTACACATCTACAAGTGTGCATTATTTACCTGGCCAGGATTGGTGCCGCTAAGATCATTCTCGATGGCGCGATACTCGTGAATAACCCAATTGGTTCGTGTTCCCTTAGGAGCTCGACCCGAGTGGAAAACCAGAGTTCTCTTGACACCGATAATGTTGGTCTTACCGGATTTTATCTTCCGATCTTTTCCTGTCGCCTTCCAATAGCCTGCTATAGTTGCCCGGTTCTGTCTACTTCCATTCGGGTACTTCCGGTCCAATGGACAGAAGAAGAGCCATTCTGAGTCTTTTGTTTTGATTACAGAAAAATCTACAAAAAAAATCCCAGCTTTTAATCAAATTTAATTCACTTAAACTATAAATTTGCAGAGATTTGAATGTGAGTGAGCCTCTATAATCAAATACCCAAAACTAAACTATATCAAACACATGATGGAATTAAAGTTCAAAAGTTACTAACTTTATCAAACATAGAAACTAATGCTAGATTTGTGAAGTTATAAAATTTCTAAATCCCAGTCAGAATATACTGCAAACTGCGATAATCTAAACTCAATTCAACATAACTGCCATAGTTATCACAGAGGTAAATTTTTGAATCAAGTGAAAAAGAAAAAGGTACCAGGTAAATCCCAAGGTTCCCATTTACAAATATCGATCTCTCGGATAGCTTTGACGTCGCCATCGTGGCCGTTAATCTTCCTCCGGAGATAGTAACGGATTAGCTCCTCGTCAGTTGGACGGAATCTTAATCCTACTGGTAGTGAATCCATCGATAATACTTCAAGATTCTGATTCATCGATACGACTTTTGACGAATCAGGAGAAGAAAGAGCCCAATTTTGAAGATTCCCAGATACGAATCAGAAAAGCCCAGAATTATATATATATATATATATATATATATCTCAGAGATGCGATTCAAAGGTATCACGAAGAAGAAAACAAATAAAAATTCAGAGATACGGAGAAAAACAAAACCCTAAAAATCGATTCGATTTTGGTAAAGTGAAGAAGAAGATGTAAACTTTGATTTTTGATTTTTCCTTTGGTGTCTTGAGAAGAAATTATAGAGAGATGGTGATAGCAGCGCGTGGAGAGGTTTAGTATATATATGTGTATTACACGCACCAAACCAAGTACGTTACGCGTTTGGGGGAATTAAAAGTATGATTTTACCCTTTAGAAACTTTGGAGTATTAGCAATATGCAGGGGTAAAGTTGAGAAAGTGTATGACATGTAAAATAAAGAAGATGATAAGAGGGAAAGGAAGCTTCGATGCATCTCACTTTGTTGAGTTCTGCGATGTTTCGCTTTCTTAGCTTTTATAAACTTTCTTTTCATATTATTTTTTGCAATATATAGGATTTTTTTTCTTAATGTTTCTAGTTCGCTCGAATTTGTATATTCGTGCTGAGCACTATCTTACGTTTCCTACATTATTATGTTTTTTTTGGTGTAATATCCTATGTTTATATTGCTTACTAACGATTCACTTGCCACAAAACATATATTCAGATTTTTTTCATAAATAATAATAGAGTTTATATGTTCGATGAATAAAAATAAAATGGATCAAACAAATTTTGGACGGGTTTATCACATTTAACTGTGAGATGCTGTTATTGTTTCCACTACATGTTATTTTTTCTATATGTAAATTTTCACAATATTTTCGCTTTCTTGACTTTCGGAAACTCGTCTTTCTATATTATTTTTCAGAATATTTTAGGGTTTTTTCCAATTCTAATTTCTTTTCCTTTTTTTTTTTTGGATTTTGCATGTTTTCCGTTCACTCGAACTCGTAAAATAAATACGGAGCACTAACCTACGTTCTATACGTTAGTACGTCTTTTTCGTGCACTATATCATGTTTAAATGTGTACCCACCATTCACTCGCAGCAATCACATTTTCGTACTTTTTCATAAATGATAATAGAGTTTATATGTTTGATGAATAAGAATAAAATGGGTTAAACTAGTTTTGGACGTGTTTATCCCTATTATTTAACTGTGAGATGCTGCAACATATTATTCTTTTATATGTAGATTTTCACAACATTTTCGCTATCTTGACTTTTGGAAACTTGTTTTTTTATACTATTTCTTGGAATATTTTTGGATTTTTTTTCCAATTTTAATTTTTGTATTGGATTTTGAATGTTTCTCGTTCGCTCGAACTCGTAAACACGAACACAACGCACTATCCTATGTTTCCTACGTTAGTACGTCTTTTTCGTGCACGATCCCATGTTTAAATGCGTACCCATGATTCACTTGCAACAATGACATAATAAAATTACATTGAAATGTATATTTCTTTAAAACAGTGTTATTATTCAATCAATCGAGATATTGTATAATATATGATTGTAAGCAAATTATGAAAATTGGGTTAGTAATTGAATTTTTTCTGTCTTTTGTAAAAATATATAATACATAAATTATAAGTATTCTAGGTTTATGAAATTAAATAAAAATATCAGATTCTAAACATATAAAATAAATATATTGTTTAATAAAACAATAAGTATATTATATAATTATCTTCTATTATAGTTTCTATATACGTTTTCACATCCACAATTATTTCAATTTAGATTTAAAATCATATTAAAATATTAAACTTTACAAATATGGACTAACTCAGATTTACATTAATACTTAATTATACTACAAAAATAATCGAACTACAAAAATAATCGAACTACGACATTAACAACATAATGTGTCATACATCAAAATTAGTCAACCAAATTTTAAATTTTAAAATAAACTTATATACAAATTATATTACCAAGTATGATACTTAAACCGTAACTTTTTATTTATTAATTAAGGTTATTTTAAAAAAAATCATCACCCCGTGTAATAACCACGGGTTAGTAATTAAATAGTAGCACAAATATATCAAATGGATATACATCTAAAACAATTAACGAGTTGAATTTTACCAAAATGGTCAAACTGGATACGGTTATGAAAATTTATTATTTGATAGTAATAAGTCACATTATTGTTATTCACTGTCATCTACCCAATTAGCTCCATTCTTAACTTATTACAAACACTAACAAGATAAAGAAAAAGAAAGAAAGGGTCCTCACTCAAATAGTAAGATATATTGTGGAATAACTCGATATTAAACTTGATTCCGCAAAATCATGTTATCGCAGAAAAAAGCTGCATAATCATTTTGATGTCCATCGTTACATGGCAAAATCATATTTTCTTTGCAGTTTACTAAAATTAAAGAAACCCGAATTAAAATTGTACGTAGTTGTATATATTTCGTATTTCTCCATCGAAGTATTATTATTAGGACCAACTAAAAATAGAGCACAAAGAGACGAGAGGTCCACGAAACTTCCATACCTTTGACCATATCAACGAAGCTTTAGAAATACATAAACCTCTCTAAATTTACTCTTATCTCTCTGCATAACTCTAATATAAGTTCCTACCCGATCTGTAAATAACTCTAATCTTAGCCACCCCCAATTTGAATTATTCAACACACACACAAGAAAAATACCAAAGGCTCTCCATAAAAATCGGAATCATCTTCATCTATATAACCCTGATTATGTTCTCTTCATTTGCTCAATCCTCGGGTCAACAATAATAAACCGAAGAGAAAAATAAAATCTTGTGTAAAATTTTCTCACTCCACAGCCTAAAACCCAACCAAAATCACAAAAACAATAAAAATAAAATAATGGGTGGCTGTGCGAGTAGACCCAAGGAATCAGACATGAACAACGAAGAAGGCTCTGTTCCTAACAAGCCTGTGTCTGAAACCGTAGTAGCCAAGGTATAGACAACATAATAATCTAGGTTTAAATATGAAAAATTAGGTTTTGTCACAGAACCGGCTTAACCGGTTATGATTTTATGGTATGATAATACAGGAGAACAACACAGAAGGAGGTGAGAAACAGAACCAGACGGAGACTGAGACTGAGACCACTGAAACAACTTCTGTCGAAGCTAAGGAGACATCTCAGGTCGAGCCGACCAAGGAAACAACTCCTGCTGCTGAACCAGAGGTTGCAGCTGTGGAAGAGTCTTCTTCTGCTGGTGAGGCTGCTGCAGCAGCAGCACCTGAGAAAGTGGAGGCAAAGGTCGATACGGTTGCGGTAGCTGCACCGGAAGAGGTTGAGGTTGCAGCGGAAGCTGCGAAAACTGCTGAGGCTGAACCAATAAAGGAGGAGAGTAAAAAAGAAGAGAAAGAAGCTGTTGTCACCGCTTAATGATTGATAAAATTTGTGAAAGTATTTTGAATGATGTTGTTGTATGTCACCTTGATTTGATTTGATTTGATTTGATTTGCTACTACCAGATTTGTTTGGCTTTGTGTGTTGTTTGTATTTCACAATGATTATTCTTTAATTCAATTAAATATAAATCAGTTTTGCTTCATGACATTTTCTAATCAAAATTTCTTAAGTCGATTTGCAATTCGTTCGTGTGTGAATGCATTTTTTTTTTCTCTGGAACATATAATGGAAAACATTGAAAGATGCAATTTTGTTAAGATTCTTTTATTTATTAACGGATATATATATATATATATATATATATATAAAGAGACTAATAGAGACGAAAATCCCCTGGAAACTAAAATCTTGATTTGATCATTGATCTTTTATTCTTGAGATTTTACCCCATCTTTCATTTGACTGTATCTGCAATCACTAGCTGCTAATCTCTGCTCGTTTTAATTCTATAAAGTTTACGTACCATATAGTCGTACTAGAAAAAAAAAAATCAAAAATACTCGTACGAAAAATGAAATAAAATATTTAGAATGTAAAAAAGCCCAACAAACTTTGGCCTACAAAATCCCAAATGCAAATAAAATCTGAACTCCTAAAGAAACCTCTTCTACTTGGTGTTATTTCTATCCTCACCGAGTAAAAATTTTATCCAATCACCATCAAAGGGCCTCTCATTTGAAGAAGTTGAACCAACATAACCTAAAGTTGTTTCACAATTGAAAGTTAGAAGAGACTTCCTCAATTGAATACACAACCAATGAAGTGTATACAATGCGTAAAGAATAAAAGAAAAGAAAAGTTTACCAGTTGTGTTTTCAGTGGCTGGTGTAAGTTCGGTATGGCCAAGTAAAAAGGACTGAAACAGTGGAGATTCTAAATCAGTATCGGTTGCCAGTTTTTCCACAGATGATCCATAGACAATTGATTCCAACAATCCATCATAGAGTGATGATGGTGGGCAATCTGATGGTTCATGATCTGTCGTCAGAGGGGATTGGACCAAAGTGTTTTCTGGCTCATGTTCCGACATTGGGTTAGATTGTTGTGCTCCCAAACTGCCAGGAGAATTATCATATTGGAATGAAGGGAGCTCCAACTTTTGCACCTCGTGAATAAGAGGCCCAGGAGGAGAAGAATATGTAGCATTGCCAAGCAAATGGCTATCCGGTAGTAATAGTCCCGGAATGTTATTGACAAAAGGATAGTTCCAGAGCGGAGGGTTTTGCTCGTTCATGGCATATCCACCCGTGCAAGGAAATGCGGTTTCTGATTCTCTAGAACGTTTGCGGGTAGACATGTAAGGAGAAGCTATCATGTTATACATATTAGGCTGAACGAAACACGGTCTTTGTCTCCCTTTGTGAAGCATTGACTGGTAGTAGGAAGAACATTGATTGAATGATGATTGCGCGAAATTAAATTCAGGGATCTCAACACAGTCAGCCTCCAAAGAGTCTTGACTATGATGAGCATCCAATGAATCAGTGTTTAGACCAGATTGTGTTGCTGCATTCATTACTTGCTCTCGAACTTCATCAGGGTAAACAGGTAAACCAAGTCGTTGCAGTCTCTTGAGTCTTGTATTCCAAAAGTTCTTTATCTCATTGTCTGTTCGCCCAGGCAGCTGAAAGAAACAAAAAGATTAGAGCAAATTGTAAGAAAACAAGAAAATAGAGAGAGTAAAGAGTAACATACTTCTCCAGCCATTCGTGCCCATTTGTTTCCCAATAGAGCATGAAGTTCGATAACACGTTTTTCTTCTTTTTCTGTAAAAGCGCCTTTTTTCAAGTCTGGTCTCAAATGATTTACCCAACGAAGGCGACAACTTTTACCACACCGAGAAAGACCTGAGTGTTTTTGAACAGCATTCCAATTTCCATCACCATGTTTATCTACATACGCTATCAAAAGGTCGTCTTCTTCTTCTGTCCAAGGACCTTTAATAAAAGTTTTCTCTATTGCAGTATCATCGTCTGATCCTGAAGCATTGCAAACTTTACCCATCTTGTGTTCGCAAGAAACGAAAGGACACAAGGATTGTTTACCCAGTTCAGCAAGATCGATGTGATCTTACCTACGTCTGGGGCCGAAATAGGTTCGGCAATTCACTATCACGATGAGAGCTCAATGGTATAGAATCTGCAGTTCACAAAGAACACAATGTTGAAGAAGAGTTTATAGCGCAACAGAACAAACAACACTACTCTATCTGAACCGTCCATTTAATAAACCATCCTCTAATCTCAGCCATCCATCTTTATTAAAACTATCTTCTAATCTCAGCCCTCATCTCATCTTTTAACAAGCGATCAACGACGTTGTATTTGTATGATCAATAAGTTTCTAATGAGTTATTGATCAACCCCATAAACCCCCCTAAAAATTAAACACACCATTACAAAACTGAAGAAGGAAGAAGATGAAGCTTACCTAAACCGGAGATATAGAACTTAATCACAGAGGAGAACGTCTAATCATAGCCGCCATTGGAAAGTTACCCAAAAAAAAATTATTTTTAGAAAAACTCTCCAAAAATCTCAAATTTGTTAGAGAATTAGCGACTAAGTATTATCCTATAGCTTTTTTCCTTCAACTGGTTCTATCTCACTTGTTTGTAGCTTGCAACTGCTTGGCACTTCTTAGGGTTTTAAATAGCATCTATATAATGATATAATTAGGTTGAAAATAATCGAAAAAAATGTTCAGATCAAAAACGATCCCTACAATATAGGAAGAGATGAACTCGAGCTTCTCAGGTATTTTTCTCGTTTTACATTTTAGTCCCTAGAAATGTTTTTTATAACTTTTTAATCGATCAGATATCCCCTGGAATTAGATAGATTCGGAACTTTTAAATTGATCAATTTTAACCCAAATTGTACTTTTATTGGACTCAAAATTGATAAAATGGTAAATTTGATATATTGCAAGATATACACACTCAAATATAAATAAAGACAATTATTCACACACTCTCTCTCTATCTATCTCTATCTCTCTCTCTCAATAGCTTTGTGTGTACTTTGATATATTGAGAATCATAAAGTTTAGGTTTTGTGAAGTTTTCTAAACAAAGAAGAGTTGTTCATTTATAACCGATATCGACCGAGAATGTCCGCCATGAAAAAACGGAAGAAGGAGCACGTCTCCAAGGAAGATGTTCGCCAAACCATATCTTCATCAACGGATGGATTAGGGCAAAACTCTGGTGAGATGCCAATAGATCTCATGGTCGAAATACTCTCCAGACTACCTGCGAAATCCGTCGCGAGGTCTCGTTGCGTGTCAAAGAATTGGAATTCTCTTCTCCGCAACCCATATTTCATCAACCTGTTCCTGACGAGGTCTTCTGCTCGCCCACGTCTCCTTTTCACTTTTCAAGCTGAGGGTAAGTGGTCTTTCTTCTCGTCACCTGAGTATCTGATTTCAGACAACAACTCATCTCTTGTAGTTGTCGATAATCATATGGATGTCCCTAGAGATTACTCCTTTCGAGTTTGTGTTCCTGTATGTGGATTGCTGTGTACTAGAGATGAGTGGGTTTTAAGTGGAAGGAGGGATACGACGATGATGGTATGTAACCCTAGCACAGGACAATTTAAATCTTTACCCAAAGTGAGGACGAGGAGGGGTCAGGTTATAACCTACATGGGGTATGACCCAATCGAAAAACAATATAAGGTATTGTGCATGACAATTTGTGGAAGGCCCTTTTTGTATAAAGCCGAAGAGTATCAAGTTCTTACTCTAGGAACGGGGAAATCGAAATGGAGAATTATTGAATGTTCTGTACCCCATTACCCTTATCATACGGAGATATGCATCAACGGAGTTTTATATTACCGATCTTTCCATTACGGATCTCAAAAAGATATGATAGTTTGCTTTCATGTTAAGCATGAGACGTTCAACTTTATTGTGAACAAAGCTCCGACGGATTTACGTTTTCCGTCAACTTTAATAGATTACAAGGGTGAATTAGGAGGAATTAGTCATAGTTCAACTGGTTTTATGGATGGAGGAGTTGCAAGCTTTGAATTGTGGGTTATAGATGATATTGAAGAACATAAATGGTCAAGGCATATTCACATATTGCCGCCTATGTGGAAGGAGCTAGTTGCCGAGACTAGAGTTTACATCGTCGGGATGATTCAAGGGATTTTTCACTTAAACATGGAGAGGACCTCTATCAGAAGAGTTGAAATTCAAGGGATTGGACCTCTAGAAGGTCAAAACATTTACACCTTCATAAACCATGTCGAGGATGTGAAGCATATTTTGTAAGTTATTAATATAAATTTTCATAAAAACTTAAAGATCACTGCTATATTTTTCCTCTTAATCTTTCCTAAGTACAATATCATGGACTCTTAAATACAGTCTTTGTTTTATCATGTCGTTTCCCATTGTTCAGTTATTATATATGGCTATGCAATAATTACTTTGATGTACCTTAATTCATCGTTGTCTGGTTACTGTGTCCTTGCTCTTGTTTACATTAACCACACTAGCTCGAATCATTATTGTTCTAAGTTTTATCTGTTTGAACTTTAAACACTCGGGACTCACACCCTTGTTGTATATTGGACCATAATACTTAATTTGCATTTCTTTTTTTTCTTTATCTCCTCACTACGAACGTTTTCTCACATTCAACGCTATATATACTTTACATTTTCCTCCACACCGTAGCATCCTTTTTAAAATGGACATAAATTGTGCTTCACATGTTTCGGTTAATCTTTAACTATATATAGTATTCAGCTATATATGCATATTTCTCATCAAAAATGGTCGACCTTACATTTTTACATTTTTTTAGCAAATCGTACATTTTTTCAAAAATATATTAGTCAGATATTTCATATATATAGTTTTCAAACACAATTTGGACTTGCTAGTGTTTTATTGGCTTAAGGACAGAAACAGGCTGGACAAGAAAATGTTCAAAGGTGCTGTGAAGTTTATGGAAACATATTAAGGGAATATAAAGATTTTAATTATTTCGTGGGTTGGAACCCTCTTTACGATGGCCCGAGTGGTCTTCAACGTGGATGAGCTTTTTTATGACATGCATGAATATTGTTGACTTGTTAACTTTAAATCGATAATTTTGTGTTGACAAAGAAAAACGATAACTCTCTGAACAGAAGAAGTACTCTTTTTTATTTTTTTCTTTATAAATAAACCAAACCAAACCAACTCATACTGCCATGGATTTAGTGTTTAATAGGTAATGAGTTAACCAATCTCATTTAGCAAATGGTTTGGATAAATCCATAAACCATCTAAATTAATGGATTAATGGTTAAATAATTGCGTTAACCCATTAAATAATTTTGTTATAATTTAAATAATGATCATAATTAATAGTTAATTTAAATAATAATCATCATCATCATGATGATCAACATCATCGTAATGACATACAATCAAACTGTTGCGACTTCTACCTCTTCTCTTTTATCTCTTTAGCTTTCAATTTGGTGCGACTAGAACGATACAATATAACAGTTTGATTGTAAAATATATTAATATTTCTTTTATCTCACTCTCTCACTCCTCTCCTCTCCTCGTACCTAAATCATTATCTTTTGTTGCCTCTTCCTCACCTCGACCATAACCAGCTCGTCCGTGAGCTACTTTATCTCAACCACCGTTGCGAATTACCTTTTTGTCCTTCAATCTTCATCCCCCACGCCTCCTTCTTCGCCACCGTCAGATTCTCCGCCGCCACGATCTCCTCCAGCTTCTCCACCACTCTCTCCGCCGTCCACGCCGACACGAATCTCTCCACTCGGTCGTACTTTCTGGCGTCGCCGAAAAGACCGGAGATATTGAATCTTGGAGATCCCGAGATGATGTCGAAGGCGTTCATCCGCCTCGTCCCATCTCGCCGTCGATCTCGTCCGCCGGGAGTTTCATATCGGAGTCTTCCAGGTGGAATTTGGACATCCGATGGCCGTAGCCCGGTTTGAACCATGGATCGTGGATGATCTCTTCGATGGTGATCCTCGTCTGCGTGATTGTAAAATTGAGATTTTTTTTAATTTAATTTGGTTTGGTTTTTAAGAAATCGTGAAGTAATTTTAACCAAACTCATTTCAACCCAACTGATTTGACCATTAACTAATTCAAACTCAAATTTCCAACCCAATTTGAATTTATGGTTTGAGTTGAGTTGACCCATTAATTTAGATTCATTTTGATACCCCTAATTTTAACCAATAATATATATGGAAACAATCATTTAGAGCATCATTAATGCTAAAATCTATAATGGATTTTTTATCCATTTGTTTAATATTAAAGTGGTAAATCTCTAAAATAAAAAACTTTTCTAAAGTAAATTATTATTTTTTCTTTATTTTAATTAAAAATATACCTAAGAAACTCTCTAAGAATTCTTGAAAAACCAGAGTTAATGATAGTCTTAGAAAATATAAAACGAGAAAATAACGGTTTTACGCGGGTGAAATTTAATATTATATTTAAACAAATTATATTTTAGCACGTGTTTAATTTCAGTTATCTTTAAGAGCACACTTTGATAAAGGGAAATAAAGCGTATGAAGGAAAAATAAGAATGTAGAATATAGTTGGATTGTATGGAAGACTACATGACAATATCTCAAGCTGATTATACCTTGTGTATGTATCGTATATTTATTATGTCTTATTTCCTCTTTTAAAACAAAAAATCTGTAAACTCTTTCTACATCTCTCTTGGATCCTTGTCTTACTGTGATTTTGGGGTTTAAGCGCAGTGAAGCAACTTTCAGTGAAGAATGTCGCTTAACCATCTCCCAAAGAGAAAACTTAGAGGTGATCTCAATTGATCTCTTTATTGAAATATTTTCGAGACTACCAGTAAATTTCATAGCAAGTGCAGGTCCGGATACAAAGGGATTGGGAGGAGGTACACGGCCAAAAGGTCCATATCTACTTAAAAGATTTACACGATCTATATTTTTATAGATTAAACAGAACTGGTCCGAAAGTTAAATAGTAAAATGGTACAAATTTTTTATAAAAAAAATCTTAAAAAGGCAGAATTTGTTATAAAATCTTGTGAATTTCATTGCACTTATGAGCTATTATTTTATCTTTCTTATCAAGACTTATATATAAAGATAATTTACAATTAATGATTTCTTTTTCATAAAAAAAGTTTCTACTTTTAATAAACAGCTCGAAAATTTCTTTAAATAGTCCAGATATGTAACAAAATTCAGAAAATGCCCTTTTTAATCGTAAAACAGCTCGAAAAGTACTCTTTTTTATTTTTTCTTTATATCCATTTTTGTATCTTAACCAAAAATATATATGGAAACAATTGTTTTGAAAATATAAAGCGCAAGCGAACAAAAAAATAATAATAATAATAAATACAGTGCGAAAATAGCAGTTTTACAAGGGTGATAATTTAATGTTATATTTAAACAAATTATCTTTTAGCATGACGTGTTTAATTTCAGTTATATTTAAGAGCACACTTTGATAAGGAAATATAAAACTCTTTGGGCAATAAAAAGAATTGGTGGCTCAGAAGATATAACCGTTCAATTTGTATGGAGTGCTACATGACAATATCTCAAGCTGATTATACCTTGTGTCTGTATCGTATCTTTATTTTGTCCTATTTCCTCTTTTTCTTTTCTTTTTTTTTTCTGTCAAATCCATAAACTTTCATTCAAACAAGTCATTAAAGACTATTATTTTCCACAAAGTGGAGTAACTAAAGCAGTACAATAGAGTCCAAAAAAATGCAAAATAAACAGGATTTGTCATTACCACTCGGGATAAGACATCCACAAAAACATTATACGTACGGAGGACAAACACGAAAGAGAAGGACCTATTGGAGGCCTTAAATAAAATTTCAGAGGTGAAATGTTGTAGTCCCTGCCAATCCTGCATATGAGATTAGGCTTTGATAAGTATCTGGCTGTGAGACTCAAAACTCACATTTGTAAAACCAAGGTTGAAGGTGCATAAGGTTGCCCAAGTTAAGGCAGAAGCTTTAGCTTCCAAAGGTGATGTCAATTGCGGATAGCATTTGGCTCCCAAATAGGCTACTTGCCCTCTATAATCTCTTAGAATCCAACTAACACCACACACTTGATGATCCTTGTGCCAGGAAGCATCTACATTACACTTGGGTGTGTGGTTACCATTTGTGAGCCCTTCCTCTGTTTAATGGCACTTGATGAGGTGTTGGAATATCAATAACTTGACTATTGAACCAGGCTTGAGATTCTTCACATGCTCTATTAACTACATTGGTTGAATAGTTTTTGCCTCAAACACAAAGTCATTCCGAGACTTCCAGATAAACCATAAGAGCCATGGCCAAGAACTGACTCTATCCCTGAAGCTATCATCACTGGATTCTTCCAAGAGTAAACATTGATACATGTTTGAGTACAAAGAGTCACCTGGGCCTTGTGGAAATAGATACGCTGCTGGAGATAGTGCCCATATTAATTTGGCATAATGGCATTGAAATAAACAGTGAGTAACTGACTCATCCTGGTCACCACATCGGGAACAGCCTACTGCTCTTGTCATCTCTTATGTTTCATACTGAGGTTGACGGCCAAGTTCTTAGACAATGCTCTCTAGAGAAAATATTTTACTTTAGGGAGAGATTTCACTTTCCATATATGATCATATAGGGGATCTAAGGAGGGGCCTTGAAACGGTATGTAGACAGATTTCCTCTTATTTTTCCAAACCTAGTAACCGGATTTTACTGAGTACAAACCATTGTTGTTGTAAATCCAACTATATCCACTCTTTGATCCACTTCCACCTGGTTTGATCTTAGTGATGAGGTTGACTTCATCTTGAGAAAAAATATTCAGAAGCGATTGCATATTCCATCCATCAGAGAGATGATCTTTCATGTTGTTGATGATATATGTAGGATCAACTCCTGGAATTATCCTTGGTGGTCTGTCAACTCTTTCTACATCTCTCTCGAATCTTTGTCTGACTGTGACTTTGAGGTTTAGAGCCGCCATGAGAAAATGTCTTTTTTAGCATTTTTTTTCATCGAAACTGCACTTAAATTAATTAGTAAAATCGTTACACAAAGGGTCTAAAATCCAAGACAGAGGGTCAAAACGGTCAAAATAAAAACTAGAATGTATACATCCATATTTAGCCAAGTTATGAGCGACTACATTACAACAACATTTTATATAAAGAAAATTGAATGTCTTTGAACTTAATTAGTCGCCCAAATAGAAGATATCATGAGATAACACGACAATGGACACATCCGGTAAACATGCTGTTGATGAGTACTTCGCAATCACCTTCAGAATACATATGAGTAAAAGATCCAATCCAGGTTTGTTGCATTGATACTAAAAGTGCTTTAGCTTCTGCTTCCGGTGGTGAAATCGCATCAAATAATCTAGATGGTCTACAAAATATTCATTTGTTTAAAAATTATATTTGTTTGATATTTTATGTGGATCAGAAAACTATCTAACTATATTAATATAAACTAATTTATTCATTTGTTTAGATAAAAGTGTTGATTTGACACTTTTCAACCAAATAAAAATCGACACTCTTCAACCAAATAAAGAAATTATTTAAATGTGCAAATACCTTTATTTCATAAACTACGATATAGATTGTAATGAATTAAAACCCAAATTTATAAGATCTATACTTTAATGGAAAATATGTTATTGTTTACAAGACTGTCATATTAAAAATCTAAAATAACATGCTTGGTATTCACGAAAGACACAAAGGCACTTTTTGTAAAACATTAAAAATATTATATTATTGTCCTATTAATTTATTGTTAATTTTAGTATTTTTACCATAAGATCATTTTCTTTTATTGGGAAATAATCTAAATATATATACCAAATTTGCTATAATGAATTTTTCCTTTAAAATTTTTGGTATCACATCCAAAGACTAAATACTAAACTTGGCAAAAGATCCATCAACATTTTTGCTTTATCTCCAAACTAACAAAAACAAGATGGTACTTTTGTAGGGAAATAATATTTACCAGAGAGAATAACAATGCCGATTTCCCAAAACTAAACCGGATTCTTCTCGCTAATAAGTAGGCATATTGCAGAAACACACTCCACTCATCTTCTTGCTTTGTTTGCTTTGAATATTGTTTCCTTGTAGTACTTAAGCTCCTTTATGCTTTCTCTTATATCATCCATAGCTCTGTGATTATTTTTCTTTGCAGGAGCTCTCCTTCTCTCTGCATTCAACCCAAAAACATATCCAAAATATGCTTATTACGTATTTTTCTCACTGATGACATCACTTTTACAGTTTTTCTCGTTACCTTTGGGGAACCATCGGAAGCATAAAGCCTTGACGCTACTGACATCGACAAGTATATGAGGGAAAAGGGCAGCCAAATCTGGCATATACTTCTGTAAAATACACAGATTGGTTATGATCAAGATGCAACTGTTTAGCTTTATAGACAGAGTGGGGATATATCCAAGTTCTAGCTACCTACCTTTAAGAAAATAGACCGAGTTTCCAACTAAAAGTGGATTTTCAGAACCAACATGCTTTGTTACGAATTCAATGACCTTCAGAGCAACCCACAATATAACATTTAATCATCACCAAAATTTACTAAAAGGTAGAATGTTGGTCTTGATATTAAAAATTGATAGAGAGGCTCTTTTAACTTTTCAGCCAAATTAACAAAAGGTCAGTCCAATATCACACGTTTCCTTACCTCTTGCTCAGCTTGCCTTTCACTTATCGTACTAAGGAGCACTTTCTTCGTCAACCCTGAAGTGATAGTCCACATGTCATATAGTTTAAATCCATGGGAAACACAGAAATTCTAGTACGACGAATATCAGGAGAGAAACTTACCACTAGCTCCATGATGAGTTTGACACCAGTCACCCATTTTATCCAGGCATTCTTTCGTTTGACGTACAACTAAATCTGGACCCTGACAGCAGATAAACTGATTCAATAACAAATACTAATAAGGCAAGTATATATCCACAAGTGTTTCGTCTATGGTGGAGGAGCAAGAGTTTATCTAAAAGTGGGTGAGAAGTCTTGCAAACTCCCCTAAAAACAGTATTATCCTGTTCACAACTGAATACTGTGTAATTCCACATTCTTACAAGAACTTTCTGATCTCTTTTTCCATTTGATCAGAAATGATTTTGAGACACCACGATAATCCATTGTTCAAAATGCATCCTAATCTTAGAAATTTTCTCGACATTATAGCTTATTGACTATGAAACTACTACTTTTCGTGATTGAAAAAAAGCTTCAACAAGTTTAGGAAGCTTTGGCAGAAAACAAGGTATAGTAAACATCTTTATAAGAAGAATATTTTGGAAGGTAAGGAAGAGAAGAATTTACCTCCACTGATTTGGTAAAATTTCCATCAGTAATGATACATGCAATCTCCATTATCCTGTCAACTTCAACATTTAGACCTATACAATAAAGTAAGAATAAGAAAATGGATGATCTAAAAACACCTTGAAGGACCGAGATCCTTTTTACTGTGTTCAAAAATTAAGTACATGTATAAAGTAATAAAAAGAGTTGTATTTTCTGAAACATTCAGGACTACCTTCAAAGGAACAAACAAATAATGGATCGTAAGTAAATGTTTATTCGTCCGTTGAACATTCAGAGACGTAACTCGAAAATGTTCAAGGGAGACGAACAATGGATCGCATTGTAGGTACATGTTTACATGGTTTTAACCCAAAATTTTGCAGCCAAGCAACTATATCAATCAAAGGAGTACTACAGATGTGTAGATAATTTAGAACACTAAAATAATCTACCAAAAATCCAATCAAAAAACTAGCATTCAAAAGGCAGGGTTTTTATAGATCATGAACATGTCAGTTTAACATACCAGTCATTTCCAAGTCAATCCAGACAAGTGGATGCTTGTAATCTCCAACTTCAAGTGACCCATTTACTCTTTCTCCTTGTATCCCTATAAAGTTCACAAGAATCGATCTCAAAATAATAATTTTATCTATCTATCAAAACCTAAAACGTCAATCCTTTAATTGACTCTTCAACTCTCTAAATCAATATATTAAGACATCAATTGGCTCACAAAAACCTAAATTTGTTTTGTGTAAAAGGGAAACAGGAGATACCATGGAAAGAAGAAGAAGAAGGAGAAGCCATGGGAGCATCTTCGTCGGCGAAAGCGAGAAGAGAGAAAGCATTCGAGAGCTTGTCCATTTAGAGGAAGGTAAATGAAAGGTAAAAGCCTTTACATATATAAATCACAAACTAGATACTAAACGGTGCGTTGTATGTTTTTCTTCTAACTAACGTTAATTAATAACAAAATTATAGTTCAAAAAATCATATTTGGTAATCTAATTTGTATATGTGTTTATTTTCAAATTTGAAATTTTGTTGGCTAATTTTTATGTATGATATTATTTTGTTAATGTCGCAGTTCGATTATTTTTATGGTATAATTTGAGTATTAGTGTAAAATTTGATTGGTTAACAATTTTTTTTTAAAAAAAATAAATTTTGTATATTAAAAAGTTTAAAATACAAACTACTCGTACGTAATTGTTGAACATACAAAAATACTCGTACGTAATTGTTGAACATACAAAAATACTCGTACGTAATTTTGTAAAAAAAAATACAAAAATACAAAAATGAAATAAAGTTTTTAGAATGTAAAAAAGCCCAACAGAATCTACTTTGGCCCACAAAATCCCAAATGCAAATAAAATTTGAACTCCTAAAGAAACCTCTTCTACTTGGTGTTATTTCCATCCTCACCATCAAAGCGCCTCTCATTTGAAGATTTTGAAACAACATAACCAAAATTTGTTTCACAATTGAAGGTTAGAGGAGACTTACACAACCAATGAAGTGTATATAATGCGTAAAGAGTAAAAGAAAAGAAAAGTTTACCATTTGTGTTTTCATGGGCTGGTGTAAGTTCGGCTTGGCCAAGAAGTGAGGACTGAAACAGTGGAGATTCTGAATCAGTATCGGTTGCCCGTTTTTCCAGTTCCACAGATGCTCCATAGACAATTGATTCCAACAATCCATCACAGAGATATGATGATGGTTTATGATCTGTCGTCAGAGGAGATTGGACCAAAGTGTTTTCTGGCTCATGTTCGGGCATTGGGTTAGATTGTTGTGCTCCCAAACTGCCAGGAGAATTATCATATTGGAATGAAGGGAGCTCCAACTTTTTCACCTCGTGAATAAGAGGCCCAGGAGAAAAAGAGTATGTAGCATTGCCAAGCAAATGGCTATCCGGTAGTAACAGTTCCGGAATGTTATCGACAAAAGGATAGTTCCACAGCGGAGGGTTTTGCTCGTTCATGGCATATCCACCCGAGCAAGGAAATGCAGTTTCTGATTCTCTAGAACGTTTGTGGGTAGACATGGAAGAAGAAGCTATCATATTAGGCTGAAAGAAACAGGGTCTTTGTCTCCCTTTGTTTCCAATGAATCAGTGTTTAGACCAGATTGTGTTGCTGGAATCATTGTTTGCTCTAGAACTTCATTAGGGTAAATAGATAAACCAAGTCTTTGCAGTCTATTAACTCTTGTTCTCCAAAAGTTCTTTATCTCATTGTTTGTTCGCCCAGGCAGCTGAAAGAAACAAAAGATTAGAGAAAATTGTAAGAAAACAAGAAAATAGAGAGAGTAAAGAGTAACATACTTCTTCTGCGATTTGTGTCCATTGGTTTACCCATTGAGCATGAAGTTCGACAACACGTTTTTCTTCTTCTTCTGTTAAAGGGTCTTCTTTCAAGCCTGGTCTTAAATAATACGTCCAACGAATGCGACAACTATGACCATTCCGAGAAAGGCCTGAATGTTTGTGAATAGCATTCCAATTTATCGCACCATGGTTACCTATATAAGCTTTCAGTCGTCTTCTTCGTCTGTCCAAACACCTTTTCTAAAAGTTTTCTCTATTGCAATATCATCGTCTGATCCATTGCAAACTTTACCCATCTTGTGTTCGCAAGAAACGAAAACAAAGGACAAAAGGATTCTTTTAAAGAATGCGAAACTTTTAAAGCTCTGACTCTAACTAACTTTTCCTGAATCTCTCTTACGATTACAACTGAAGAAGATGAGCTTTTATAAGCTCAGCACCTGCAAAACCTTTTCCTACACAAAAAAAGGAATCGCACCTTGATTTGCTACTAACCGATTTGTTTGGCTTTGTGTGTTCTTGTATTTCACAATTTTTCTTCTTTAATTCAATTAAATATAAATCTTTTTATTTTTTATTTTTGATGAAATGTAAATAAATTAAATTAAATATCAATGTAATTCAATTAAAATATAAATCAGTTTTGCTTTTGCCTAATTTTGTTTTTGTTTCGTTTGGGAACTATGTTTTTCGAACTCTGTTTTAGCAAATCCTCTGTTTTGGGTTTGACACGTCTCGTTTCTGTAAAACACCTTTAATGGTCAGAGCTTTCCTTTGTTGTTTTCTTTTTAATGTTTCCTTTGTAAATATGTTCTCCTTTTAATGAATTTCACATTTCATCAAAAAATATAATTCAATTAAATATAAATCAGTTTTGCTTCATGACATTTTCTAATCAAAATTTCTTAAGTCGATTTGCAATTTGTTCGTGTGTGAATTAAGAGATCCCTGCATTTTTTCTCTCTGGAACATATTATGGAAAACATTTAAAGATGCAATTTTGTTAAGATTCTTTTATTTATTAACGGATATATAAAAAAAGGAGACTAATAGAGATGAAAAATCCCCTGGAAACTAAAATCTTGATTTGATCACTGATCTTTTATTCTTGTGATTTTACTCCATCTCACATTTGACTGTATCTGCAATTACTAGCCGTTAATCTGTAAAAAAGCCCAACAAACTTTGGCCCACAAAATCCCAAACTGCAAATTGGTTAGGAATACGAAGAAAAGAGTGGCCATGGGAAACCCTAAACCCTTGATGAAGATTAGCAAAATCCCAATGGAAACGGGAAGAAGAACAATCCCAGAGGCCATATTAGTGGAGATAATTGTTAACAGTAACTCTCTGTGCCGAGCTAGTGGCCGGATATTCCTGCTTTCTTCGACTGAGGAACAGGCGGCTAAAGGAGTTCGGAGAAAGCTTGATGATGAGAGTCAACTCTCTGAAAGCTGCATTAAGTGTCGTCGACGTGATGCCTAGTTTCATTCTTCTCCTTTCGAGAGGTCTTTTGCTGCTGTGAGCCCAATCTGCAGTCAAGCTGGAGATGGAATGGAGATGAACTAGATCCTTGTTGATCTTTTCTATCTCCCAGAGGCTTATCTTTATCTCACTTAGAATAACTTCCTTTCTTTTTTCATTTTGGACAACTATGCAATAAGAGACAATGTTCATGTGCTCTTCCAGAGAGACTGGCTTAGCTGATCTCTGTCTGAAGAAGAACTTTGTCTTAGTATTGTTGAACTCTATGTAGTAGTTAACGTAGGAGAGACTTCATAATTCTGCTACTCTGTTCTGGACGTTCTTGTTTTCATATTATTAGGTGAAGTAGAATAACACGTTTGTTTCAGCTTTCTTGTGCTGTCTGATATTCTTCTTTCGCACCTTAAGTTTATCCTCGTATTTGGACACACTGTAGAAGCAAGCAGCCTTTGTTAGCTGTGTATCTTGTTTTTGCTAGCCTCGACTGGTACAAGATACCATCGTTGATTCCTGTAAGTTTATTGCGACAGGGTTTCTGTCACAATGCTGAATAATGCAGTGTAGGTTTCCACCAGGTTCTTCAAGACAAAGAATCTTTCTGGTTTGTCATCTTGTAGAACATTCCCTTTCATCTTCTCAATGGAGACATTACTGTAACCTATACTTCGTTCAAGATCAATTTCCTTCCTTTCCTTGTTTGATGAGCATTAAAAGTACTGAAAATGTTTTCTGTTTGTGCAGGTTTTCATAATTTTGACATGCAAGAGAGTTTAGTTGACATTATTCTCTGTAGTCTGTATACAATGATTTGACTGTTTTCTTTCTCAATTATCAGTGTTTGAGGAGTAAGTCTAACAATTGGAAGCTTGAACCTTTCTTTGTAGGTACGTATATGTTTGTGCTCAGCAGGCAACTGCATGCAATCTGTACTGATGATCGAGACAGCAGAGGAAGGACGGTTGTCAAAAGAAATGATACCCAACATGGTAAATTTTATGAGAAAGCCCCCTGACAAATGTCCAATTGTTTGTTTTATTTCGTTTATGTTGCAAGCTTTAGCCTCTGTATATCACCCAGTTACTTGCTTTTCATTCTATTTTCACGTGTCTGAGGATCTGTTTTTTCCAAACATTTCTGACTAGGTAAAATCTTTCGTAGACTTAAGATTGCGGATAAAGACAGCTGAGTATCTGATATCTTACATCAATGGAACTGCATGAAAGAAAGGAAAGATGAAGTTGGTGCTCTTCTTCGCATTCGACAAAGGATGATTCTGGTACGTATACGTAGTAGCATACTTACAACTGGTTCTTCACTTAATATATCACTTAAACTGGTTCTTCTCTATCCAGGTTAGAGAATGAACGGAGTTGCCAAATATCAGATCCACCGATTCCGAATCATAATCAGAATCAAAACAGCAAGGTTTGGCTCCCCAAGATCAGCATAGATCCAACTATGGAGAATCATCATCTATCTTATCCATAAATCTATGGAGTCCTTACTTTGTTTTTATAGTAACCACTAAGCTCCATCTACTGAAACAATATATATAGATCTTCTCTTTGGTTGATCTATGCACACAATATATTTATATCTGAGCTTCTCATGCTTCAAACATCCTCTTTCAGAAATAAAATAAGATTCTCTATGCACTGTTCACTGTTTCCCATGTGTAATGGAGAAATTGAGCAATTAGCAGAAATCAGAAGTGAGCAAATGTGGCAAAGACAATAATGGGCCTGCCTTTTCAGGCCCAACAAATATAATCCAATGGAAGGGAAGGAGGGAGATAAGACGGACGAGAAGCAGAAGCGAAAGAAAAAAAGAAAAAAACAAAACAAAACTCAAAGTGGCAACAGAAAAGAAACGAGATATGGGGTTAGGCGGCGGAGGAGATCAGAGGAGAGGCGGCGGAGAAATGATGGCGATGGCAAGTTTGTTCAACGATCAGCAGAATCCAATTCAGAAGTTTCAGGTTAAATTCAAGGAAGTAGAAACTGGTTTCAAGACTTGGTTGTCGAAACAGTCGATACCGGTGGAAGCCGCCGTCGTCTCCACCATGAGCGGTGTACAGGGAGCTTTCATTGGTGGTCTCATGGGAACACTCTCTCCTGAAATGCCTCAGGCCGGCGTTGACCCTCAAGCCATAGCCTCGATGAAGCAAGCTCAGGTTTACACTCCATATAACCCTATCCCCATCTTTCAAATAAGTAAAATCCATTGTTGTTGTAATTGAGGCATGAGAATTGGGGTCTATTAATCTGTAGGCCCTTGTGGGTGGACCTTGGGTCCAGGCTCGCAATTTTGCTGCCATTACCGGTGTTAATGCTGGAATTGCTTCTGTAATGAAGCGGATTAGAGGCAAAGAGGATATTGAGTCTGCGTAAGTTTCAACTCCTGTGATCGTTGAACAACATATCGCTTCATTCATTATATTGTAATCTCTTCTGAATCAGGTCTTTATATGGTTTTGTAATTTGAGATTATTCTTGCGATTTGGTTATCATTGAGAATGAAAGTGTTTGCAGCGTAGTGGCAGCATTAGGATCCGGATTTGCATACTCTTTGGTGAGCCAAGGCTTGCAAGGACAACCTATGAACGCAATCACCACAGCCGCTGGTTTTGCTGTTTTCCAAGGAATATTTTTTAAGGTAAGTGATCATATTTGAAACTCTACTCATGAAACCATATATAAGCATCTGTTCTTAAACCAATTTCTCCGGTTTTTTCAGTTGGGAGAAAGATTCTCTAAACCGAGCACTGAAGATCCGTTTTACGCACGAGGAAGAACTATGCTTGTGCAGCTTGGTCTAGAAAAATACGAGAAGAACTTCAAGAAAGGACTTTTAACAGATCCCACATTGCCATTGCTTACTGATAGGTATATCTAAATATATCCCTTTCAAGCTTTTGTTTATGTAGCTACTAAAGTTAGTGAATTTTGAATCCAGTGCGCTAAGAGATGTGAGCATACCACCAGGGCCAAGACTTATGATACTAGACCATATCCAGAGGTTCAAATCCATTTTATCTGCTATTCCATCGATCAAATATACGAATCTGTAAAAAAATTGAATTTGATCGAGCTATTCTCTGTTGTTTTGAGTACAGGGACCCGGAGATTAAAGTAAAACGAAAGTAGTAACTGAGCCTTTTGTTTAGATGGTCAATGTCAGAATCTTATATGTTTTTGATGGTACGAATCTTCAAACACAAATGTAATGTCTTTTACTTTTAGATGCTCATGCTAGGAAGAACTCTTGTTGGATTCTTCGGCTTCTACTAGCAATGTTTGATTCACTTTAAAATTTAAAATACTTGGTCATAAATCGAATGGATTATAGGTTCTGAATAATGAAAAATGAGATGTGCTTTGTATGAGAATAAGATGATTATATATAGTTGCATGGCCTTTAAGATAAATTATTCGATAAATTTTGGTTCATACAAATTTATTCGTCAATCATCAAAGGCATTCGATAAACTCTTGTAAAATAGTTTGATTCTCATTCTACCTAACTTTTGTTGTTGTTGTGAAGCTCAATTTACTTTAAACGACTTTATTGTTGGTGATTAATTGATCAAAGTCTCTTTATTAGAACAATAAGCGTGGCCACGAAAGAAGAAACTTTGTAAGACGTCTCTGTCATTGTCGTCATCACTGAAGTTACATGAATACAATAATCAATAATGTCTTTTTTAAATGCGGTTTCTTTTTGAAGGAAAATATTAATTTCGTGGATCAAAATATCTTTCATTAGAACAATAAGCATGACCACGAAAGAATAAACTTTGTGAGACGTATCTGTAATCACAAACGTTACATGAATACTATAATGCCCTCTTCTAATTTTATAAGTTTATGATGAAAATGAAAATTTGTAATTTTGATATAGCAAAATGTCTTTACATTTTCGTTTAACATTGAACTATTTTTCCTCCCAAGAGGCCTTGGATCTCCCAAATAAGAAACTCTGAAGGCTAATTTTACAGACACAATATCCATCTATCTACGTATTTGTAACAACGACTTCAAGAGAGGAAGAAGAGAGACGAGAGATTTGGTCCATCAGAAAGAGTATGCGAGAGTGATAATCACGCGCCTGATCTAAAGACTCGACCTCAAGCTCCGCCAGCTGCGAGCAGAGCCGCTCCTCCGCCTCTTCCGCCACCACCGTCCGCCGCCACAACTGAACCATCTCTTTCTTCATCTCCTCCATTTCTCTCTCCAACTCTCCGTTCCTCCTCCGTAGCTCCTCCACCTCTTCCGCCGCCACCGTTACATAACCTCCTCCTTTTCCCATTATGATTTTCTTATATATACACAGAAAGCAATTGATTTAGGTGGTGTTGCTGCTTTTGTGTTAAACTGTTATTTCTGTCTCTGTTGATGATCCTTTTAATAGGCATCATTTGAGTTTTGGTCTTTGGGATTGTAAAGTGTCTAGGTTCAATGTATCTCTTGTTCTGTTATTTTTCAGTATTTTTTTTTGTGTGTGTGTGTCTTAGAAGTGTAACAACACGTGGTGCATGTCATGCATGACTATCACAACAATTATTTTGAAGACTTGTAATTTGCACGGAACTTGATCACGATCAATCGATTTTTATCTCAAAGTTTTAGGATATCCAAATTTTGGGTACCACAATTTTCCTTTTGAATATATGCATCTCTAATTTTCTTAAAAAAATATATAATTTATATGACCTATTATTATGTAAACACACAAAAGTAGAATAATATTTTATATAAAACCAAATATACAAAGATATATCACACTAATGATGATTAATATTAATATTTAGATATACTATTACCCTTGTAAAATGCTTTAAAATGTTTTCTGGGAACGATTAGTTAATGTTTCAATTACATTAATATTTAAAAATGCAACATCCATAAATTCTATGTTGGTGCATGTATATCTGACCTATTACTAATGTAGTAATATATGTATCTTATATCTCAAATTTGACACATTTAAGAGTAAATCTCATATTCTATCAGGCTTTTCATATAATTTGGCTTTTGCTTAATAATTTATTACGATGACATATTTTTTTGATCATCATCACCATGATTAAGACCATATCTAATGTATTTCTCTATTTTTTATTTTAAAATAGAGTAACTCTAAATTAAACTAGAATTTCTCTCCAATGTATCATTCTATTTTTTTATCTAAAAAAGATTAGTGTAAAAAATATAGCAAACAATAGAATTATTCATACCTTTTACTTTTATTTTAAAGTGAGATATAAAATAGGATTGTTGAGAATTTTATTTTGTAATAAAATTTAGAGAAAAAAATAGAGAGGAGTTTGGAGATGTTTTAAACACACACCAAAAAGTTTAGAAAACGAACCACATATATATAAATTTGTTTAGTAATATGAGAACATGATATTCAAATTATAGAAACCGGTGAACGTCGTGGAGTATTATTATCATTTAGAGTATACAAAACGATAGGTGACGTCACGATTCACGAATCGTCGATGTAAGTATCATATTCCATTTCTTTGTGCCTCCATTGGACCGCATCTAGTTCTCCAAAGTCAATGGCCGCCACACAATCAAACACGTATTCCAACTAATCAATTATTCTTGAATCAACCAATATAGTTCATTCCTTCGTTAAACCCATTAATTTAGGCCAAAGTTAAAAGCATCTCAAACTATGGTCACAAATAATGACTATTATTTTCTAAAAAATTACGATTATTGTATAGGAAACTATAGTTAATCACAGTTTGGTCACCCGATATCAAAAGAAATATAGCTTGGTAAACAGTCAAATTCGACGGTCGATATAGGAGACGAATTAATCCAACAATGGCAGATTCCTCTTTTTAAGATGGGTCAAAATCATGGACATTGGATAAAGTAGCATACGAAAAAGCCAAAGAAGAAAAAAAAATCTTGAATTTTATTTCACCCAATTATAAAACAAATGCCAAAAATGGTTGCGACATGAATTGGAGCGTGGGATGATTACATTTTTACACCACACAACCTGATTGAGTTCCTTTTCGTCCAGGTTCAATGTATCTGCTTTCTTATCCGGTTAAATCAATATTCGTTTCGGTTTAATCCATGCTAATTTGGTTCAACTTTGTTAGGAATTAAAAACATCTTGAAACGAAATCAAGATTCGATTCAATTTATTTTTTGGCAGGCTCGGCTTACTCCGGTACCGTCATCGATTAAAATAGTTATGTCAACAATTAAAATCTACGAATAGAATATTCTCGCCGGATACTATTTGTCAAGGACTAACTATCTCGCATCTAAATTAACCAAAAATAAAACTAATCTCCTCATCTTCCTTTTTTTTTGGTCAACAAAAGTTACAAAACTATCTTCTCATCTAATTATTATAATTAATAGCAAAACAAAAAAATCACGTCAAAATCGAATGTCACTTCTGCCTTATAGTTTGCCAGCACCACATATCATACTATTTTTTGTTGCACTAGAATTTTATATATACAATAATTTTATATTAGAAATGAAATATAAAAAGGAATTTGACCCTCAACCAATGGAAACCTTACACAATCATGTTTTACGTCCCGTGAAAACTATTACGGTTTCCATTGACCATTAAAAAAAAATCCGAGTATTGTTTTTTTTTTTTATGGTATGGAGGTCAATATTCATTTAAAAGGAAAAAGTTTGTGTTTACACTCAAATGAAAAAGGAAAAAACTTTTTTTTTTGTTCGACTCTCAAGTTTCAATGAACTCTTCTACGGTTCCTTTGAAATTCATGGTAATGTAGGATTCCATGGAATTAAAACTCCGATGTTCTTCTGGTTCGAATCTTCCGATGGTTCCATCAAATTAATTTTATAGCTAACATTGACGTTACAGATATTCCAACCTGTTAAACTTGTATAATTTTAGGGTATTTAAGCCATAATCATTACGAAACCATGATATAATTTCCAAAATATTCTTTGGTTCGCAAGACCATCCCATAAGATCGTTTGTAATTGGTCTAAAAGTCAGACAAATTGTGGAATTATCAGAACTACTAATTCATTATAAATCTATGTTGAAATCATAACATGTTTCCATCTTGATCTATATACAAATATCTGTACACATACACAACTATACATAAATGGATAAGTAAATCTACGACGAAGAAACGACAGAAGAAGAAGAAGAGAGACGAGAGATTTGGTCCATGAGGAAGAGTATGCGATCGTGATAGTCACGTGCCTGATCTAAAGACTCGACTTCCAACTCCGCCAGCTGCGAGCAGAGCCGCTCTTCCGCCTCCTCAGCCACCACCGTCCGCTGCCACAACTGAATCATTTCCGTCTTCATCTCTTCCACTCCTCTCTCGAGCTCTATGTTTCTCCTTCGTAGCTCCTCCATCTCTCCCGCTGACACGGTCACGTAGCCTCCTCTGTTCGCCATTAATTAATTTAATTGTATAGTTTCTCTGTGTAAAAGATTTGATGATTGTGTAATGTGTTAGGGCTTGATGATGTTCTTTAATAGGCGTTTTGTGTAGCTTTAGTATGTCCAGGTTCAATGTATCTGCTCTTTGATAGCAGTATTTAATTTTCTCCTCACTTTTTTTTTTTTTTTTGGGATAAAATGTGAATTTTATTACCAAAATGGAACAAAGTTATTTACAATAGCTTGGAGTTGGAGCAAGGAGCTTCTGTGGCCACAAAAAAAAAAAAGCCTTTGATATATTACAGAGAATCTTGAGATTACTTAGCATGGGAAAACCATTGATAGAGCAGACGTCTACAACCTTTGCGATAACGTCTAGCTAGAAGAATGTCTCTGATGCTTCACCCAAAACATAATTTGTATGTTTTAAGACTGTTCAAACATAATTTGAAAAACTTATTAAAAAAATGATTACGAAATTTTCCAGTTTATCAATGTGGTTAATTAGTTTGAAAATCAACATACTCATTTTCGTTTATGCGATTATAAATTGGCAAATGGATAATAAGTGATACAGTAGTTAATGTATGTATGTGGTGTATATTGATTACATTATCGAGTAAGTAGGGCTTGAGTGACGTCTAAAGCCAATCACGATAGTGTTTGTCACTTTCTTGTGATATTGTGATAAGAAATTTGTTTCAAATTATTTAAAACTTTATTAATTTGGGAAATTCCGCCGCTTATGATAGAAGAACGGTGATGGCCGGAGAACTGTTTTTGGGACCTGAAGCCATAACTGTTCCACATTTATAACCTTTTTTTCCTTATTTTTAGAAAATTTAATTGAAAAATACCATTATGCTATGAAATATATATATATATATATATGTAATCTCTATAAATATTTTAAATTATTAACTAGACAATCCGTAATTTCAAGACATACAGTACATGGTTTAAAGTTTAAATATATAGAAAATCATTAAACTAAAATTGTTACGATTGTCCAGAAATGTTGGGCTTAATGTTTAGCCCATATAATAACAGTTTAGCATTAACTCTCAGACTTGGCGTGTATACTTCTCCATCAGCGCGTGAGACTCAGGTTCACTGTATACATTAAGACCCTATCGTCTCTTTGTAATTAACTGGGAAAAAGAAGGGTAAAAGTAAAACCATAGAAAAACAAAATTTTCAACTGAAGAGAATGAAGACATGGCTGCTCCTCATTGGTTGCTTTTACGAATGTCGAATTTAATTATAATATTAATTAATTAGTAATTTAATTTCACGAAAATCGTGTGTGTTTCTTCTACCTCTGAAACAACACTTTTTTTTTTTTATGTTCATCATCTGCGTGTAAAACACATTCACGCCATCGTTGACGTCTCAGATCTTCAAACAAAGCTTCTCTCTCTCTCTCTCTCTCTCTCTCTCTTCCTCACGGTAACTTTAACTATCGAATCTGCTCTTCAGTTTCTTCATCTGTTGATACCTTCAGTTTCTGCTACACATTCTCCTGAAGCTTTGTTTTTCCTTAACCACCGTTTCTAGATCCTTCTTCAAAACACCGATTCGTGATCTCCATTCTCATAGATCACTTGTGGATTTGGATATTTGTTAGGGATTTGGTGGATATTTTTTTAGAAATTTTTGTTGTTTCGATTTTGTGGGGATTTGGTGTGAAGAACATGGATTTTCCAGAAAATTTGCCTTCGGATGTTGGAAGATTAGAGCAGATTGTTTCTCATTTCTTCCCAAAGGCATTACACATCGTTCTTAATTCTAGGATCCCTTCGTTGCAATCTCGTGGTCGTACTCGTGAGCGTTTATCAGGTCTTAATGTTAGAAAGAGTGATAAATGGTTCAATCTTGTGATGGGAGATCGTCCTGCTGCGTTAGAGAAGTTGCATTCTTGGCATAGGAATATCTTGGATTCTATGATTATTGATATCATACTTGTTCATCCGATTTCGAGTGATAATTTGGATGATGATGATCATCATGGTGTTAGATCAGCTGAGACTGTGATTGAGCGTTGGGTTGTTCAGTATGAGAATCCATTGATTATGTCTCCTCAGAGTTCTGACTCTTCCACGCGTTATCAGAAAGTTTACAAGAAATCTATCATTATGTTGCGGTCTCTTTATGCGCAGACTCGGCTTCTCCCTGCGTATCGTGTCTCTAGGCAGCTGAGTTCATCTCTTGCCTCTTCTGGTTATGATCTGATTTATAAGGTTTCATCTTTTAGCGATATATTCTCTGGTCCAGTGACGGAAACAATGAAAGAGTTTCGTTTTGCACCTGTTGAAGTGCCTCCTGGCCGGCTTTGCGCCTCGGTTACTTACCGTTCTGACTTGTCTGATTTCAATCTTGGTGCTCACATCACATTGCCTCCAAGAATTATAACCGATTATGTTGGAAGTCCTGCAACAGATCCTATGAGGTTTTTCCCTTCTCCAGGGAAAAGTGTTGAAGGTACATCCTTCATTGGTAGAGCTGGTCGTCCTCCATTGACTGGTTCATCTGCTGAACGTCCACATAGCTGGACCAGCGGCTTTCACAGACCTCCAGTTCAATTCGCAACACCAAACCAATCTTTTTCGCCTGCTCATTCACATCAATTTTCACCCGGGTTACACGATTTCCACTGGTCACGTACAGATGCTTTTGGTGACAATCACCAGCTTTCACCTCCTTTTTCGCCATCGGGTTCCCCCTCTACTCCAAGATACATTTCAGGGAGTAATAGTCCACGGATTAATGTGAGACCAGGGACTGCTCCAGTGACCATTCCTTCTTCGGCCACATTCAATAGATACGTTTCATCTAACTTCTCTGAGCCAAGTAGGAATCCACTCCCTCCCTTTTCTCCCAAAAGCACAAGACGCTCCCCTTCATCGCAGGATTCTTTGCCTGGGATTGCATTGTACAGGAGTTCGAGAAGCGGAGAGTCTCCTTCTGGATTAATGAACCAGTACCCTGCCCAGAAGGTTATGCTTCTCACTTTTTGTGTGTCTTTCTTAATAGAAGAACCAGATCACAATGTTTTGTATTGCCTTATCTGATATGTATTTTATTTTATTTTAATCTACTCTTCAGCTGTCAAAGGACAGCAAATACGATTCAGGCCGCTTCTCAGGACTTCTGTCTTCAAGTGGCTCACCAAGATTCGGGTTTTCTAGGAGCCCCAGTAGATTATCGTCCCAAGACGACTTGGATGACCCTGATTGTTCATGCCCTTTTGATTTCGATGATGTTGACGAGTCAGGACTTCAGTACAGGTAGTTGGCTTTATCCCATTACCTAACTTAAATCATTCAAAGGAAATATTATATACTTGGATTAGTTTTCTGAAATCTTTACACAGAGAGCTGGTCAATGACAAGATGTCATCAAGAAAACACTAATATGTTGGCTGTTTTGTGTAATGTGAAATTGTTGACGTTGACACTCTATACCTGGCCTTTCTCTTACCGTCGTTTCTTTATCATTTTTTGTCTGTCAATTTCACTTCTTGGGATTTTTAGTCTTTGGTAATATATGATGACATAGATTTTGCGATTTTTTCGGTGCAGCCAAAGTCTTGACCGGAGGAAAGCTTCAAGCTCTATATCACAGTCGCTACCTATAGGGAGAAAGTCATCACAGGACGCAGCAGTTGGTGTTCTGGTTCACATGCTGAAGACAGCACCGCCATTACGACAAGACTCGAGCACTTACATGGCGTCAATGTCTGGGGTTCAGAGAGAAGGTTCAGTGTCAGTGTCAGTGTCAGGTACTGAATCTGAATTTTCGATGGCTCGAAGCACATCAGATGCACTAGAGGAGCTGAGAAACTACAAGCAGCTCAAAGACTTACTTCTGTCAAAATCCAAGAGTGGATCTGGAGTAACTCGTGTCCACTGAGCCAAAACCAAATAGCGATCAAGATATATCAGATGGATGTTTGTAAATATGGATTTGATGACGAATACTTAACTCTGTTGTCTAATGCCAAAGAACAATCACGTTTTAATTTCTGTAAGAGAACCTTGCCTTTGAATATGCACAAAAAATAAAACTTGAATCTTTTCATTATAAAGTAGTGGAATGTATACAATGTTTTTGATTCTTGTTGATAGATCATAGAAAAACCTTGTTTCCTCGTCTGGGACCTGCTTAAAAATGAAAAATGAAATACCATAAATGTTGTAAACCAAGCTCACCTTAGAATTACTCGTTTTGTGACGAAGTAACAAGCCAGGTGAACGAGAGATCGGATGCATATTGCACAATTCCTATTTTCGTGATTAAACAATCTTACAATCTATTGAACAAAAAGAGTAACGTCCGGAGTTGGTGTTTATATAAATATATTTGGGCATAAAGTCACTATATGAGCAGCATACTCGGTATTTAAGACGGTAGCTTCAATGAGAGAGAGGGAGAGAAGAGTTTAAAACGCAATGCCCATTTATAGATAAAGAGTACACCAAAAATACACACAAAGTCAAGCTTCAAATAGGCATCCACAATAAGCCTTTGAATCTACACAAATTCAGCCAGTGCAAGCTTTCTCCAAATCTTTGCGTTTGTTTTTTTACACAAAATAAAAAGCTCCAAAGCCTTGCCTGCCTTTACAAAAAACTGACCCAAAAAATTTGTCGCCCGTCTCCTGCACAACTACTGAGAAACACAAAAACATAAGACGATGCAGATAAGAAGAGATTATAGTTTCAAGAAAGTAGCTCTTATGAGATTTTTTACCTCCTCTAGATGGTCCAATGACTCTTTCTCACACATTCTGTTTTTACACTTTTATCTCAAAATACAATTTCTAGCAGGGTTCAGAAGAGATATCCCCAGTCAATAGCGTCCCTCGGAACCCTTCTTCAATATCTTGAGCTCCCGTTTTCTTATCGCATAACTCATCTGTTGAAACATCAAGATGATATTTTTTTTTTAATGGACATCTCGCTAACTAGACAGCAAAATAAGGGTAAATTTGGTTACCAGCAATATCGCGGTGTTCATGCATCTCGGTATCTCTCACCCAAAGCTTGTCGCCAGGGAATATGTTCATGTCTGCAAGGGTTGCAGATTCCTGATCAATCACTTTTGTGCCTTTGTGAAGTTCCTGGTTTTCCTTCATCACCTGCATATATTATTAAAGCCCTGTTTTGTTGTGTATCTGCAAGTAATCTACTGAATCGAAAAAACACTATGTCTAAAAGAATCTTACCCCAAGTAATTCCCATATCATCATCTTTAATTGGTACACAGACGTTGTCGCAGACACTTTCAGACTTGTCAGGTTTCCATAATTTGTTCTCCGAGATCGCTTTGAAGTACGCCGATCCACCTCAAAGCTGGAGTCAGATGCCTCTAACATTGCTTTTGGAGCTTCCTTTCCGCGCACAAGACAGACAAATACATCTCCCTCAGAGTAACTAAGTTTCTGCATCAACTCACAGCTTTCTCTCTCTCCTATGCATTCCTCACAAATCTAGGGAAAACAAAAGATCCTGTTAAATGTGAATATATTCATGTAAGTCATACGATAATCATGTGAATACAACTGATCACATCTGCTTTTAAGAAAAAACAGCATACCGTAACGCATCTGAACCTCATATATGAAATGCTAAGCCAACATTGCCATTCAATATTATATCACAAGCTCAAGATGTTGACAAAAAAAAAGGCTCAAGATAAACATAACAGCTACATGTACTGAAACAAAATAAAGCAAATACCTCTGGGGATGCCCTGAGAATAAGCTGTCGAGCATCAATGTCCATATTATCATCAGGAGAAGAATGCTTCTCAAGATCAATGACGTCTGGGGATGAACTTTGATTTGTATTGTTACCAACCTCAATAAGAGCAGATACTCCATTCTCCATGAGCCCTCCCCACTCCTCACAGAAATATTTCCAATCAAGCTCAGGGATGATTGTCAGCTTGTCTGTCTAGAAAAAAGGTGCAAGAATACTAGCGATTAGATCAGAGTCAGAATTCCCTATCTCAAGTCTGTGTTTGACACTAAAAACAGCCACGGAACACGAGAGAGGATGTAAACTGAATCGACAATCAAAATACCAATTTGTTAAATTCAGAACATGATTCCCTTTATTTCTCTCACTGAAACGGCAATCACACCACAGAACCACAGAACCAAATTATCAGAACCAGTAACAACGGTATATTCTCCCAAGCTCTTAAACCAGTCCCAAAACACTCAGACACCTCTCCACACTTGATTAATCTCTTATTTATACTAACCTTACTTCTACAGAAACAAGTTATTTATGTTCACATGACAAGTGTTTGTTGAAGCCTCTCTGTCTTTGTGATGAACACTTATCAGTTCCCCATTCCGATATTGGCTTACTGTTTCAAATGGTTTCGAAATAGACTAAGAATCATCTCACGGTATATGATGCACTTACAGATGGATTTTTCTGAAAAAATGAGCCACGTCTGCAGACAAGTTCAGGGAGCCTTTCAAGGAGTCGTGTGTGCTGAAACAAACAACCATAGGAACAAACCATTAGTTTTATGCTCCAAACTGGTAGTGGGAAGATGAAATAGTTAAAAGAGAGATAAATATGGGCCTGCTGATATATGACAGGTTATATTCACCCGCGTTTACTAACACATATTAAAATAGTTGTATGAGAGGAAAGAGAGAAAGCGGTCAGGGAAACCGATTTAGATTTAAGCTTTTCTGTCCATATAGAGCTTTACCCCCACTATATCCAACTGCCAGTAAATTGGAAACCCACTCACTGCCAAGCAATGGATCTTACCTTCTTGCATTTGAGAGTATTAATGACTCCATCGAGACGTTCAGGCTCTGGTGCTGACGAACTATTTTTTCCAGTCATGTTAATATAGATTCTCCATTGCACTAGCCAAGGAGATGGCAACAAGAAATATCGGCATTGTGGCGTTAATGGTATGCCCTTTCCCATGGCTAACTTCTCGTGCTTTTGGCGCTGCTTGACCTTTAATGTTCTGTTGCATCAGATAGAAGGTAAGAAAATACTTAAAAGAGTATCACGACCAACAAAATAATAACTAATCATGGTTAACCTTAGTGAATCCTCGAGGCAGGCAACCTCAGAAAGTTCCTCTGTGCAGTGACAACATTGGCTGGAGTCCACAGGGAAACAAGTACATTCCGACATATCTTCTGGCATCACTTTTAGAGCATCTTCAACAAGGAATGACCAGAAATTCTCTGGAACTAGAACTCTTTTGGCCCCTGGCGCTTGCTCTGGCATCAGCTTTCCATGATTGCACGTAATTGCATTTGTGGGCCCCGCATCCACTTCAGTGGGAGCATCAAGGTTTTTCCTTTTTACCCATTGCTGCAACCTGGAAACATGCTATTACGCTTTAGAAGGAGCTAGATTTTTTAAAACCTAGATTCAGTGTAGTAGTTTGCGTGAGTTTCAATGGCGTCTATTATAGAACCAGCTAATTGTGGAAACAACCCACAAACTAATAGTAATTAAGTGCTCCATAAATTAAGGGACCATCTGCATATATATCAAGCTGTCAACACACACAAATACGCAAAATGGTATTATCAGAAACCTATAACTTACAGGACACTGAAATACATACCATGCTTTAGAGATATAATACATTCCGTCCTCACACTTTCCCGAAAGAACATCACTTGCTATGCTTTTCATGAACGTTCTTCGATCCCTATAACTGTCAGAAGAGACAACAATGCGAGCACCATCCATAAGGCAGTCCCTGCAGTAGTCCCCTTTCCCTAACTTTGGTCCACCATTGAACTAAACGTCAGAGAAAATGATTGCATCAGAAATAATAACATAGCATCAGAAAAGTGTTGAGATTAGAGTGTGGAAAAATCCAGCAAAGAATTCTAGCACATGATACTAGAACAGAAGTCTGTCCAATGGAATCTAGAAACTATGAATTTGTCTGACAAATGGTTAACGATGGCAGCTGATGCAAAACTTGAAAACAAAAAAAGTTTCTGTCCTGAAAAAGGTAAGAAACTAACCCATGAGCCACACAAAGTTTATTGCATACCTTTGATTTTAACTTGGCCCATGCAAGTTCAGATATTCGCTTCATGCAATTCACTTTTGAGGCAAGAACTTTCCCATGGGAACACAGTAAAGGAGTGTTGTCCAAAGCGCTACATCATACAAGAACAAATATAATCAAGAACACTTGAAACCGTGGATGTGATCTGATTTGCTAAATAGAAAATCATATTAACCAGTTACCACTACTAGTTAGCTAAAAACTGCAATAAAATACAAACTTTCAAAGGGAAAACAATATCTAGAAGTTTGGTGTGGGGTACAAAAGTCGCCATCATATTCTAATAAATCATAGATGATGCATTTGAACGATGTGATATTTTGTTGCAGACATAAATGCATCGTCTGTTGAAAGCAGTGCCGTGGCACAGGTATGTAGAGAATAACAACAAATGCATGTATGAGAAGCTTAACTTACTGAGGAAAAGTGGTATCAGCCCATAGACGAAGCCAATCTGTGGAGATCCAAAAATATTGTTCTTCAAGTGACTGAACAGCAGCTTCTGAAAGTATTGTCCGGACTTCTTGCCTCCTTTCAGTCAAAGCATTCAATTCTTTTTCCTTTCTTAAATCAAACTGCTTGCAACTCTCAAGGAATACCGCATTCATGGTATTGATCCATTCGTAAAGATGTAACGGAAGATAATCACCTTCAAGCTGTTGAACACTATCAACTTCTCCTTTAGTTATGTCAATATGATTTTCCTTTTGTCCTTCCTGTTTACCGCATCTTAGACTATACATCAGCATATAAGCATCACTGGATGAGAAAACCTCTGACTTAATAGCAGACCTACAGTCTGAAGAGCCAGATTGAATGACATCTGTGGTATTCCCACTACTAGTCGTACCATTACTCTCAGATTGTGGAGTGGAAGAAGAACTTTCATTGAATGGACGCTTACCCAGTTCTGACACATGTTCATCATCAAATTCCCACCACAAGCCAGTCTTTTCATCTTTTATGTGAGCAACATAATGTCCACTGTTCACAGCGCTTCCTTTGTGGATTAATACAGCAGAGAGATCGTATGTCAACTCGTTTTGAGAAGACTCTGCCAATCTCGATCCCATATCCAGCACTTGAGGAAAGGAAAATGAGGAAGTAATTTTCTTCTTAGCTGTTGTCTGTTGACATGATCAAGCCAAAGAAAAGGAAAATTTTACGCAACTTTAACAAGGTCTTATCTAAGATTAAATAGGACAGAAATGATGATTAGATATAAAAACATGCAAGTCTGTATCATGAGAAGGAAAAAAAGGAAAAGGTATGAGAATGACCATGAGTAAAAAGTCGATAACTCAGTCAGCCAAAGATAACATACAAGAAAATCGCCTCAGCACTTGTAACACACAAAGGCATACAAGAGGTATTGATGCTTCTCATTGAAAAAAAATATGCAGGAATATGATTGGATTTTTATGCAAATCACAAGAATTGACCAGTAAAAGATTGGAGATAATTTTCTCTTCACAATTGATTCATGAACCAAGGCATATTAAGATCGAGGAAACCACCTTAGGAAGGAAAACACATCGTTTGAGCTGAAAAGTGATAACCGGAGGTAGTGTCCGCAGCTTAATGCAGCGTGTGGCATCTACTCTAGCATTGCAGCTTCCACAAAAATATTGATTATCGCCATTGAGCTGCTCCAGGCTAAGGTAATCATTCAAACTAGCATCCAAAGTTTTGAGGCCCTTAACATTTAACTCAAGGGCATAAAAATCCTCCACCTTTGACGAAGCTTCGGAATCCCTACCACATTTTGAGCACCTACACGACAATAAACAACGGATGACAATGACACCCAAAAAACCACATATGATTTGTCATTATATGATTCATCACATTTTCACTTAACTAACTCAGATGTAGATACTAATTTGCCTTAAAAGTTAAAACCATATATCTTCTTAAATAAATAAAAAAGCTCAATCTTACGTGGTCACATGCGAGACACTACCACGGAAGAGATCTTGAACTATTGTTTTGGCTTTGCAAACTCCAGAATTGCGTAAGCAACGCTCAAGCAAGGACAGAAGCAATGTCAAGAACTCATGGGTGTCCTGTTGAACCCCATTATCCAACTCCAACGTTTTCACAAAAGCATCTGAATCAACAAAAGACTTTTTGCTAGCATGCAATTGTGCAAAGAGCCGAGCAATCTGATCCAAGACTGGGTACTGCTTCAAGACATCAACCTCAACAGAAAAAACTCCTTCTCGGAAAGCAGTATTCATGTACAAACACTGAAGTATACTGTTGGCATAGCAAGTAGCACCCAAATTGGTCAGACCAGCCGGTGTAGAGTCAGAAGCACGACGATCCAGGGTCGGATCTGGACCAAGAGACTGAATGATTTCAGACGTTTTCTGCCACAAACCAGATTTCCGGCTTCCATTAACCGGTGGAACCAACCCACAAAAGCAGTTAGGATTGTCACGAGTGTTTACACGACAACCTTGACAAACTGGCTTCCATATCATGAAAAGTTGGTTAATGTCATCATCAGTTACATCATTTGCCTCGTGAATTTTCCTGCAAAAAAAAAAGCATTTTTAACAAAACGAAAGAAGAAAAATGCTAGCTTTATGAAAGGCTAATTTTCAAGAAAGTGGGTTTTGTTATTGTACCGGAGAATCCGAGAAGAAGAATCAACAGCGTCTGATGGTCTTTGTCTTTTGTTTTTGTTTCGGGTGTTAGGTCTACTCATTGTGTCACCACCACCAAAAGTTACCCAGTAGCAATCGAAAACCCTAGAAAACAGAAACACAGTAACATATTTAACACATTTGATTCCGATTTAACGAAAATTTGAAACAAGAACAAGAAATAATCTCGGCGTTACAAGAGAAAAAAACAAAAACCCTAATCAAGAATGCCAACCCAGGAGATGAAATCGCATCTAGGGTTAAACGATTCAGGTCGAAACCCAGATCGAGAAAGGAACAGTGGTCATAATCACCGAAGAAATTACAACAAAATGGAGAGAGAGAAAAAAGAGAGCGAAGAAAGAAATACCTGAGAATCTACGAGAACGAGCTGATAGAAAAGTTTTAGCAAGTAGAGAGCTTCACCAGCTCAAGCTTCTCCGTCTTCTTCAACTCATTCGTCTTCCCTTTCTTCTCCCCAGCTAATTCTTTTTTTTTTTTTCTTGATTCTATTTTACTTCTTTTTTTTTTTCGTTGTCCCCAGTTATCTCGTCCCGCGCTCTCTCATTTCAGATTATATAAACATGTTAAAGAAAAAACGAAAATCATTAATTAACTAAGATTTTTATTACAATTCTCGTAGATTTATATCCATATACGTGAGATTTCATACCAAAAACGCATCAAGCTAAATTTAGATTTTTGCATTAAATGTCCCAATTTCTCGAATTGATCAAATTCACCAGATCGAGCCAGGTGTTGTGAAATTTGGCTCCAATCTAAGACAACATTTGACCAACATGTAACCTTAACTAACGTCTTAAACATCGTTTGCAAGCAAAAACAAGGATTATGTTTGTGAACAAACCCATTAAAACACAACAAACATTTAAGAAACTTCAAGACACATATATGAAACAAAATCATCAATCTCTATCACCATAGGAGGATCTCTTGCCACTTGATCGGCCATTATCATAACGACTTCGACCCTTGTTCGAGTATTCACGCTCTCTGCTTACTCTATCATCATCTTCATCTTCCTTACCCCTCGCACGTCTTGCATCACCTCTAAACCTGTCCTCCTTATCACCTCTGTACCTATCTCTGCCACGCCTATAGTCTTCCTCATCCTCCTCAACTGTTTCACGTCTCTGTCCGTATCTACCCCTGTCATCATCTCCTTTACCGCTGTCTTCTTCCTCGATCGCTCGACCTCTATACCTATCGTCTTCCTTAATTGTTCCATGTCTTTTAACAGCATCATCACTTCTATACCTGTCCCTCCCATGGTTATTGTAGTCCTCATCCTCCTCTCTTATGTGTTTCCTTCCTCTTTGGTAACTTTCATCCTTTAGATTCCTACTATCTTCATACTCAGCCTCACTGTCATCAGAGTCTCTTGCAACTTTCTTACCATGAAAATCACTTCTATACTTTTCCTTGTCATGCTTGGACACAGCCTCTTCCTCATCTCTTTTCTGGCTCATTCCTGCACTATAAACTTCTACTTTACTGCGCAGTTGTTTCTTGTTCCCATACTCAGTCTCACTGTCATCATAATCTCTTGCAGCTTTCTTGCCACCAGAATCAGCTCTATACATGTCCTTCAAATGATTAGACTCCACGTCTACCTCATCTCTTTGATGCTTCCGTCCTCCACGGTAAGCTTCTTCTTTTAGCAGTGGTTGTTTATTATCCTCAGACTCAGGCTCGCTAACATCAGAATCATGCCTCTTTCGTCTAGCTCTGCTTTGTTCATCATGCCTGTCTCTTACTTTTTTAGAACCAGATTGGTTGGAGGGTCGACTCTTTTTGTGAGGCTTCCTAAGTTTCTTGCTGTCATCACTCTCAACTTCTTCAGAATCAGAAGAGACGCTTCTTTTGCTTCTACTGCGTTTCTTTGTAGCCTTCTTCCTTTTTCTCTTCTTTCCATCATCACTGTCAGACTCAGACTCAGACTCAGACTCAGAATAAGAGCTGCTAGAGTCACTTTCACTATCACTTTCTTGTTTACGACCCTTAGCCTTCTTCTTAGAGCGCCTTCTGCGGTCACGTCCATGTTCATCAGACTCTTCTGATGAATCACCATGTCTTCTCTTCTTGCTGTCCTTTATCTTGTGACGCTTCACTTCATCCATCTCATCATCACCCCGCTGCTTCTTGCTTTCCTTAAGCTTACCATCTTTCTCATCTACATCCTCATCTAACTTCTTCCTCCCACTATCTCGGTCCAAAAACGAATGTTCCCGCCTCTCTTTTAATCGACCTTCATAAGCCTCAGTCGTTGGCTCATCATCAATAATACCCTCTTCAGCCACCTGTTGCTGATCAGGCAAACCCAACGCAGCTCGAAACGCTTCCATCTGCTTCTCTTTCCTCGCAGCAACCTGATGAGTTTGTGTATCAGAAATCTTCGAGTCACCAGTCCCATCACTCTCTTCATTAGCAGCAGCAGCTTCAAGATTCACCCTAGCCTCCTCAAGCTTCTGAGCAATCTCAGCATCGGAATAACCCTGATCAGCAAGCTTATCCTCAAGAATAGCAAGCTTAAGATGAATCTGACGTTTACGGTCATGCTCAAGGATAGCTTTATTGGGTTTCTTAGATAAACCAGCAGTACCTTGATCATCCTCAAACCCTTTACCACCATTAACAGGCTTACCACCAGTTCTAGGCCTCACAAAGAACTTGTTCGTCTGAACATAACCATTAGTTCCTGATCCCCTAGCGGTCTGTAACCCTATTCCGTTGTACATCGTTGAACTCTAAATCAAACTACTTTACAAACCCTAAAACGAAAAAGCGAAGAGATTGGGTTTCAGATTCAAATCGAAAGATCTGTCGATACGAAATAACCCTAAACGAAACCAATCACAACAAAAAACCAAACAGAATCGAAAAACAGATCTTACCAGTGTTGTGTATGAGATAAAATGAGAATCGTCCGTCGATGCGGGCTCCCAGGGACACACAGACAGGAGACGACGATGAAGATAGAGAGAGACTCTCAGATCAAAACGGACGGAGAGGTTTTAACTATTTTTCTTCACAAAGCCTAAAAGGCCTATAAGTTTTATATGGGCTTAGGCCCAATACGGTTAAAATCCTATTTTGTTAAGCTGTGCCTGTGCGGCTATTTAATTTGATTTTTTTTTTTAATAGCTATTTCTAGAAGTCTATAGAACTAGAGATTACAGTATATATAACTTGCCAAAACAAAAACATGTATTGTGGCAACAAATTTTGTTCCTGATTTTGATTGTATGAGCACATCTTGGAGGAATTTACCTAAAACACTTGCACGATTGGATCAATTCCACCACACAAGATTAGACATTGAAATATATTACTAGAAGAAGTCAAAGGTATTTATCGATGCAGTAACTAAAGTAGACCAAGCAAGAGAAACAGCAAGTTACTAATAATAATAAAGAAAACCAATAATGTAGTGTAAGATCACAATCGTAGTAAAACACCATAAGTTTGTAAATTAACACTTGCAAGAATGTTAAAACTACTAAACCAGAAACCTCTACTCTGTCTAACGGAAAACTAAATCAACCAAGTTAAAATGTTTCAACATTGTAATGAAACATATCAGAGTTAAAGGAAAGAGCTACTCTGACTCAAGGGCAAAGCAGAGGACTCCACGGCCCCTGAAAGTCCAAAGACTAATCTTGTCTTTGGCTTTAAATTCGTTACCCTTGACGACGTCGTTCCACCCCCAATTCAAAGTGTAGTTCAAGGTTCCATTACCAGAGTCTTTCTTCTCCATCACCCATATCTTGAAACGTAAACCCCACTTTTTAGACCATTGATTCACGAGAATTGTTCCCATACCAATATTCTCGTTGTCGTCGTCTTCTTCTTCTTTCTCTATTGCTCGAGACTCTGCAGGAGTCAAGAAGTCGTTTTCTGAGTAACTGCTTGAAAGGTATTAAGAGACGGCTCTGGTCCGTCTGACTTGGCATCACTTGCGGACAGTCTTCTCAAAGATCAGCCTGATCGGGCCTTCGGCTCCCTTCATCTTTCTCATCACCTCGAAAAGCCACTCTGGCCTCTCTCTCGCCTTCCGTGAAAAAGAAGCAACCTTTGCTTTCTTGGATCTAACACTCTGTGGCACGGCACGCTTCTTGCGCTTTTTGTTCTCCATTATACACGAAGACGGAGAAGATTGGGAATTAGGGTTTGTAGGGCTTTTAGCTCCGTCTTTTAGGACACAGCCGTGTTGAACAGCGATGAAGAAATAGAAACCCTATTAAGGTCTTCATGGTTTCGTATGTATCTTCTAGTAAAAAAGTACTCAAGGGACGACCTTGGTTTTTGGGGGAGTTGATCTAAGAGGCTCTTCTCTCGTTATCATCAGAGACAGTCTTGGATTTACGCGTTGTTCTTCATCATATAACATAGGCTCAAAACTAGGGTTTTGCGGGTTTTTGGTCTTGCAAGTAGCAGCGATGACCGATGGAGAAGAAAGACGTTGACGATAGTTTTGAGGGGCTTCTTTCTCAGGATCATTGGGGACCTCGTGAAGATCAAAAAGCGATGAAGAATTAGCCCAGTTAAGAATTTCAAGGTTTTGTTGTCTGTATCTTCTTCTATCAAAAGATGTCTTCATCATAGACGACCTTGTTTTTCTCGGGAATAAAAACTTCTGGCTTTCTTCTTCTTCTTCTTCTTCTTCTTCTTCTTCTTCTTCTTCAGAGACAGTCTTGTCTTGTGGCAATTGGATTTTTTCTCTGCAAGAAGACGACGTTCTTCTTCATCACATAACATACCCACGTGATCCACCAAAATACTGAAACTCGTCTTGTTTTCTTCTTCTTCTGAGACAGTCTTGCATCTTCCTTTCTCTTTAAGACAGTACGGTTCTTCTTCAAATAACATAATCGCCTTATCTACCAAATCACAGAAACTCGACCTCATCTCCTTCCCCGCAACAGCAAGATGATCATTGTAATACATATTTCTTGTGATCGAACCCTAAAACTCAAGCTTTCAAAGGGAAAACGTGAGGATGAAGGAATTTAGATAGAGAGAACAAAAAAAACTAGAGCTATAAGTTTATTTGGATATATCCTATTAGATTTTTTCTATGATTATTTAATTTTTTTATTAAGTTTTCTGTTGTAGATAATGTTTAAATGGAGTGTATATTAAGTGTTAAATCATATATATATATATATAGATATATATTTTAATATTTCGTATATATCTTCTTAAAATATAAATTTTATATATATTTTGCTGAGAAATTGATTAAAAATTTCCATTTATGCAATACACAATTTTCATAATCAACTAAAAAATTTTGACGCTTATATTTATTTATGTATATTATTAAAATATCTAGATACTAGATTTTAAATATATTTTGTATATGTAAGCAGTATGAATCTACTATATAATAACTACAGCATCACACGAATAACAACAGCCAACCACAAGTTATTTAGAGGATGAGTTAATACCTCAGTTACAACCGTTTGCTATGTTGAGAAATTAGTCTATTCTGTAGCGATTATTTTTACCTAGGACGGGCTCAACGGTAGCAAAACAAATAGACGCCATGTTCGATATTTGAAACATAAACCCTAATTACATGTTTAAAAAATTTAAAAGTCGTTCCAGGCTCTAAAGTACGACAACTATTTTTGGTTTATAGGATGGTGTTGATTAGGCAAAACCTAGTGCAGCTCCAAAAGCCTGCATCTGCTTCTCTTTCCTTCTCTTTTCTTGCAGCAGCCTGATGGATTTGAGTATCAAAGATCTTGGAGTCACCACTCTTGGTTTTTGCGGTTTTTTTTTTTTTGTCACGCTGTTTTTCCGGTTTCTAATTTTTGGTTTTAAAGGAGTTTTTTGGATTTTTGTTTTTGAGTCGGAAGTACTTTAAAACCAAAAACTAAATTAAAAAATCCAATACAAACCAGAACCGAATCGAAATGTATTTCAGGTTAGTTCGGTAAAATTATTTCCTATCGAAAAAAACAAAGATCCAAAAAAATCCTAACGCCTATGACTAGTAATTATTCATATCTAGATATCCCACCTCCCACGTGGGCTGTAATTTTTTTTCATTTTAAAGTTGTCAGAAATCAGAAGAGTAATGATCTCTACAGCTTTATTTTAATGACAAAAATATCCCACGTTTCCCACGTGCCTGCTCCACCTGGCCTTTGGAAATCCTAAGGGACAATTAATCAGTGAGTATTTAAACAAATGACATAACTGTTTATGGGGTACGTAAGAGCAAAGCGTTTCTGTCATTTCCTTAATATCGAAATGGTGAGAGACTACAAATCCCTACTACCAGTTATCGGTACGTACGAAACAGTAATTATATTCATTATTTTTCAGCAAATCTTCACTTTCATCATCAAATTCAAATGTTGTTGTAGAACAGAGTTCGAGTCCCAGAGACGCAATGTGGCTGCTTAAAATAACAAGCTTATATATAAAATATGCCAAGGAAACTAACTAAATGTGATAATGTTGTTGCAGACATCAGTCCTTTACTGGCCAAATGTGATGATTCCGACATGGCGGAGGATGCTGGGGTGACGGAAGTTGTCCGAAAACTGGACAGGGCATGTCAGGACGTCGGATTCTTCTACGTGGTATAACAAACTTTCGAAATTTGAGTTTCCCTTTTAGGGTTTTGTATTAAAGAGTCTGATTTTGGTTGGTGAGTGTGGATCAGATTGGTCATGGAATATCGGAGGATCTTATAAATAAGGTGAAAGAGATGACGCATCAGTTCTTCGAGCTTCCTTACGAGGAGAAACTTAAGTTCAAGATTACTCCAGCTGGTGGATACAGGTTTGTTCCATATCTCTCAAAATATGAACCAATGTTGGTAACCTGGTACCACCGATCGTTGCTATTTTGTTCAATGTTCATAACGAACGATACATTATATTATTATTAACAATATATTCTTAGCTGGTGCAATTATTCAATTTTTTTTTTTTAAAAAAGGAAAAATAGAGATTCGTGGCCAGTGCAATTATTAAGATATATCCAGACTGGTGCGATAATATATAAACAGAAGATCTATTATATTAAAGGATTTGATTAGCTATAAAAGCTGTAAGTTAAAATCAAAGATTGGATTGGTAGACGGTTAATATATAGATACAAAATTACTAAAATAGATATAGTTTTTTATTTTAGATTTTTTAGAACAAAACAATATTGTACAAAATAGAGAAAACATAAAATTCCTAAGAAATAAACTAAATTTTTTTTTTATCATGAAACATTCAAGTTTGACTAAATCAACGTAAACAAATAGAAAAACCAAAAAAAAAATTGAGAGTTTGAGAAAAATGACTAACGAGTTTGAAACAAAATTTAGGTGTTCTGATGTGTATGAGTTATGACCTATTTATATTAGTTTTTTAATGATATTAAAAAATTTTAAATTAATAATTAAAGGTAAATATGTCTTTTAATATAGCCTTGTAAAAACTCAATTAAAGAACATTAAGATGTAGAGCATTAAGAAGTCTTCTATGCTTTACATAATACTCTTAAATTTTTTTGTACATTAAGTACATTAAGCTCTACACAAATGTTTTCCAATCAAGCCTAAAATAGTATAGTGTTGCATAAAAAATAGTTACTTTGTTTGTTATTTTTTTATTTCAAAATTCAATAAAATTTGAATCAAACCGAATTTCACCTTTTTCATATAAAAAATGATGTTCAATTCAGGTAAAACGGAAAAATCAATCCAAACACAAATTGAACACGTTAGAATTAAAACAAAAAGTCTTTCCAATAATCGAATCACTCATGGGTGTTGTGTTACACAGAGGATATCAGAGAATTGGAGTAAACTTTACGAGTGGGAAAGAAGATATGCACGAAGCCATTGATGTAAGTTCGTCTAACTAGCCATTGGTTTGAGAGATGTGTTCAAAGTAGTGATTCGAACTAACTGATATGGTTGTATTCTCTTATGGACCACGACGAAGACAGTGTTACAGAGAGTTCAAGCAAGGGAAGTATGGGGACATCGGAAAGGTCTTGGAAGGGCCAAACCAGTGGTAAGCGTTTGATTGAAAGAAATATTAAAACCAAAGGGCCAAACGAAATTTCACCAGTTTTAATTGAACACAATAAAAAAATCGTTTTTTTTTAATTAATTGTAGATACATACTATATATGAATATGAATAGTAAAATGATCGAATAGTGGCATATTTTACTTCAAAAGTATTTCCACAGAATAATTATTAAACGTTTAATTAAAACCTTGATTTTAATAGATTAGTGACGTTTCAAATTTTGTAATTATATATTTGCCTAGCTTATAGTAGACCACTTAATAAAAATGTGAAAACTAAACAAATTGCAGAATTCATTATATTTTTGCTTAGCTTATAGTAAATCACTTAATAAAAATGTGAAACTAAATAAATTGCAGAATTACGTTTTAAAAACATGAAATTATTTTTAAAATAATTTACAAGTCAAACCATAGTATTTTAATTTGGTAATGAGTTTTCATCTTCTTCTGACTATATCTCTCTGTGTATTTTTGTGACCTCTTTTTTGAAGGCCAGAGAATCCTCAAGAGTACAAAGATTTGATGGAGGAGTATATTAAGCTATGCACAGGTGTGTTTTACCCCTTTTTGTTTCTCAGTAAAAGTTATAAGTTTCTAATTTCATTTCATGGTTTTTTAGATCTTTCTAGAAATATCTTAAGGGGAATCTCCTTAGCTCTTGGTGGATCACCTTATGAGTTTGAGGGAAAGATGCTTAGAGACCCTTTTTGGGTAATGCGTATAATTGGTTATCCAGGTGTCAGGCAAGAAAATGTTATTGGATGGTAATGTTTTAGTACGACCACTTTTCATTTCACTTTATCAGCTTGATCACTTGTAGTAACTCCTCTTCTCTTTTTTCACTTACAGTGGAGCTCATACTGATTATGGTAAGTAAGCCTGAACACGAATCAAGTTCACTCTCGTCATAGTTTTTTTTGTTTGGTCTCAAAAGGGTTATTTTACAGGCCTGTTGACGCTTATAAATCAAGATGATGATAAAACGGCTCTTCAGGTATATATTATTGGACTTATTTGCTGATAGCCAAATTTTGTTCTTCTTTCCAAAATCGGTATTAAAAGAAAAGCAAAACCGTAAATAAGATATGTGTATTTTCGTGTATGATTTAAATAAATAGCGTGATATCACATGAAATATGACGTTGTTGTTAAAAATAACATTATGTTTGTTAAAAGCATGTGTGATATCCACGTTGTTTTTTAAAAAAAATTTAAATTGATAAATTAATCAATTTATTTCCTATTTTTGTCATCCTATCGTTTTTTGCAAATAAGAGATATAAATTAACTTGCCTATCTAGTGCATATTCTCTATACTCTTATTATAATCATCTATCATTTTGTGTCTGAAAAAAAAATGGTAAGAGAGTATTTTTTGCTACTTCTAAAAGGTGAAAAATGTGGACGGTGATTGGATACCAGCAATTCCGATCCCTGGATCGTTTATTTGCAACATCGGTGACATGTTAACGGTTTGTTTCTTCTTCTCTCTAATCTCTCTTTCTTTTGTTTGGACAATACTTGAAAACATTTGGGAAATGTATATGCAGATACTCTCAAACGGAGTTTACGAATCCACACTTCATAAAGTAATCAATAACTCTCATAAATACCGTGTTTGTGTTGCATTCTTCTACGAGGTATTAAAAACTTGTAACACTTTGTATTCTCCTCTTTTGGATTTGGATTCATGTTTATCTTTAATATATCTTAAATGAACAGACTGACTTCGATGCGGAGGTGGAGCCACTGGATATCTTCAAAAAGAAGTATCCAGGAAAAGAAACATCTCAAGTTGCCAAAAGAGTTGTCTATGGAGAGCATCTGGTTAACAAACTCCTGACCACCTTTGCAAATTTAGTGAAAAACAGTTAATATGGTTGTTTGGACTTTGGATGATAATTGTTTTACCTTAAGTTGGATTTCGAGTAAAATAAAAATTTGTAGGCGACATACAAAAATGTCAAAAATAAAGAAATAATACAACAATTGTAATGTTATTTCTATACTATAATATATAAAAGTCTACAGTTTGTTTACCAATCGGCTAGTTTTAGTAATTTACTGATTTGAGTAATAATAATGGGATTCCTCTATATATAAAACTCAAAAGAGATTACAAGAAGATATAAAAGAAAATGCAAAGTGTTTGACATTTTGACATTTCTTTTAGTATCACAAAACATGATGGAAGTCATGTGTCAGTGGACCAATGTTCTTCACTGTCCAATAGTAATCTTCCAACTCGTAAAGCCGCCTGAAATATCCACACCCAACACAACAACATTAGACTTAAAACTGAGCTAAATTGGTTGAGACTCGAGCCACTATAATCGTCAGGAGCCCGGTGAGTTACAGTTTCAGATGGATAGATCATATTGGTAATATAACCCATATAGAGTTTGTGTTTTAGTATAAAGCAAGTTTCAGTAAGAATTTGACTTACGCTAGATCTTCCAAAGTGTCTGCTTTGTTGATAGACTTCCCTTCGGGTAGTTCAAGACAAGAATGATGCGCTATCATCTCTTTTATCGTGTATTTCGTGCTCTTAACATCATTATTCCACAAGATGCTCTGCAACACAATCCCCCGAAATTTACAAATCATATTTTATCCAAGGAAATTTATCTTGCACTCTTAAAGGGTTTTTTTTTTTACCTTTCTAAGGTATTTCTTTTTCACATCTTCCCAGGGTGATTTTCCTTTTGGGGAGAAAATTGAAGCATTCCACATAGCTCCTCTTGCAACCATCACTGATGCAGCGCCTACCGGAATCGAGAAAAACAACATCGACGGGTTATATATTTTCAGAGGTGAATTAAGTATAATCACATGGCAGATAATTGTTTGGAGATATATGCTAATCTCATGAATCTGAATTTAATAAGTCTATCATGTGTACCAGTTGCAGTTTTGATGCGAGAAAAATCATCGTATTCTAAAACATCGCCATTTGCAATGACGGGAATAGATAATGCTGCCACCACATCTGCAATCTCATCCCATTTGGCAGGATCTCTTGGCCTGTCTGCGATATTCCTGTATTTAAGGAAGGAGAAATCAATGACCAACTCTTATGAAAATGGTCTAAAGGAATGAGAAACCAACTAACAGTGGTGTATATTACCTCCCATGTACAGCAAGAGCTGGTACACCAAGTTTCTCGATTCTCCTAGCCAATTCAACAGTATCTGTTGGTGATTTTAATAAACGAATCTTGCAAGTAACCGGTACGTCTAAGTTCCTCTTAAGTGTTGCCAAAATCTGGGATGGAGAAGATAACATATGAGTAAAAATTAAAATTGATCCATAAGTAACAAACGTACAAATATGCAAAAGAATTCACAGAGCCATACATCATGAATTAACTCGGGTTTACTTAATAAAGCAGCACCCATTCCTCCTTGAATAGAGAACGCCTTGGGGCAACCCATATTAATATCAACAGTTGCAACATCGTTGCACCTAGATGATGAAACAAAAACAATCAATTTCAAAATTGGTATAACAGACGGAACGTTGACTCTTTGCAACCAGTGTGACGAATATGACTAAACTTACACAATCTCAGCAGCCTTTAGAGCCCTAACAGCATCAGAAGTTCCCATCTGAAAAACAACCCTATTTCTTTCTTCCTCACATGTGCTAAAGACGACATTGTCTGTTCCTTTCTCCACAAACTCAGTTGTCCCGGAAGCAACTGTAGAGGGAGAACTACAATAAGAATTCGAGAATCAGGAAGAACCACAATAGCAGCCTATATGTATCATGAAGATAAACAGGAGAACACCAAAGAAAATATCTTGTTTAAGTCTCTCCTAGCAAATTCTATTAATTTCTGCAAAAGAGATGCACTAATGAAGCCAGATTTCAATATAGAGTTGAAACCATTATCATACAAACAGTCCATATTGACTGATAGACAGCACCACTTTTAGGCAGAGTTTACCACTTCAAAGGAGAATTCAATTAGCTACAAGTGAGACCCTTTTATGGCACCATATCAAAACCTAGATAATTCTTTTCATCCTAGCTTAGTTCTAAACGAATAAACACAGTAGTTTGAATCTCTCTCAGCTTTCTCTTCAACAATAAGAGAATGTGAAATAGATAACGTAATATATACACAACCCCCACAGTATACAACTAAGCTTATTGAAGTAAAATGCAGCGACCATAACATACCACAAGCTAGCTAGCAGAATCTGAGAGCCAAATGAATCAATTCAAAAATTTCACGTTTACACTACGAAGAAGACATCAAAAAAGTTTACCATTAATTCGGCGTTCGCACTTAACAAGCTTATGATCAATAATCTCTTCACCGTAGGTAATATCAGCGCCGTACTCAGCTGCCAACATCCTAAAAGACAACGTTCCCTAAACCACATAACACCTCCCGGAATAAGCAAAGGCGAAAACGAGAACAGCGAACAAAAAAGAGAAACCAACCAATTTCACGATTTGGACTTACCACACGAACCATGGGAGCAAGAACCAGCTTGTTCTGGTAATCCATCTTCGTCTTCTTCTTCTTCGTGGCAACGTCAAACGCAGCCACGAAAAATTCGAAGACGCCGCTAGATCTGCGCACAAATTTATTTGGTTTTCTGCTTCAGAACAATAAAAAAACATTGATGGGCTTGTGTTAGTAAATGGACCAAATTAGGCCCATTGTACTTGCCATAAAATATAAACCAGAGTTCGATTTTTGGTTGACGACGTCCGTCAAAGCCGCATAATTATATATACTGTGAGGAGGAAGAAGGCCCAGTCAAATTTCCGGGTGTTTTGGGTAGATGTAATAATACACTCGAGTTATTGAAACTTGAGGGTTTCATTCTCTTAAACCTTCCTTCTCCGGTTGGTTTGAAGTCCCTGAGAGAGTTGCACCTTTGCTATGTAAACTTCAAAGACGAAGAATCTGTTTCCAACCTTTATGTGGCTGCCTCTTGTGATTGAAGAACGATAAACAATGACGATATGGAGACTTTCACTATTGCGGTGCCATCATTACAGAGACTAACGGTAGAAGATGAATACTATGGAGATGGTGTTGGAGGCTATGTGATAAATGCTCCTTCTTTGAAATACTTGAACATCCAAGGGTGCATTGGGCTTGCAATTTGTCTGATTGAGTATATGATATAATCATATAACCAATGAGAACTTTCTGCTTTCTCTAACTTCAGCCAAACGTCTTTCCTTATTTATACTACTACTTCTCACCCTTAAAATTTAAGGTTTAAGATTTACATCAACTTTTATTTTAAGATTGCTGATGCCGCGCTGACTGAAAAGAAAGACACGCCTCAAATCCTTTTGAAGATGTGGAAAGATAGTTACTTACATATGCAGCTACACGTATCTTTTTACCAAGTTGAAATCAAATCTTTTAAATTAAAGACATTTTTTTTTATCTAGATTCACTATTTTCCTCTTCTGTTGTTTTAGAAATTGGCGTTTATGGGTGGTAGTGCATATACGCCGCCGTTCTTACTGTGGAAGGTAAACAAATTGATAGTGATTGGATAGTATCATGCTTCCAAACTTGAGTCTCAGGTTGACCCATGAACTAGAATCCGAGAAAGAGGTTAGTCACACTTTGAAATTACTAAAAATGTAGATTTGATGGATTTCAAGATGTTCCTATTACTAAAAAAAACTGTTATTGCGTTTGTGGCAGTTGATGTTGTTGTCATTGAAGAAACTGGAAGGAGCATTAAAAGAGAGACTGAACAAGGTTAAAGCCAAGAGATTGTTGCTCTCTTCCACTAGGTTTAAACTTGATGATGCCATTATGCTTTTTCATGACTTCTAAACTACAGTTTTGTTTGTCCTATCCTATCTGTCAACAGTTTTTGTTTTCTGTGACATAATCATTAGTAACTCTTTAAGGTAATTGATATTATTCTGTACAAGAGTTTTTTTAAGACTCTTTTTACACTGAAAAAAGTGAATATAACTTAAGGTAATTGATATCAACTATGGATATAATAAGTAACGAAAATGTTTACATGGAAAAGTCACTTCCTCTGAACAGAGTATCATAAATTATAACAAGTCACTTTGTCTTCAAATCAAGACTATCGTTTAAATATTGTTCTAATCGGCACTATCATAATTTTAGAAAAACGCAATTTCTTCTGTAACCAAGTAGAACGCTACAGGTTGCACCAAAAAAACAAGAGACACTACAATTTTTCAAATAGCACAAATTGACGGGAAAATGTATGATATGACCTTTTTCCATGAATCCAGAGAAGCAAGCATCAGCAAAAAACAGAGTCTGATACACCAAAATTCAGATCCAAAAGATGACAAGATAAAAAGTTTCTTCTACCTAAGAAGAAGGATCCTCACGTCTTCTCTTCTTTCTCAGCCTCTGCGGCCCTCTTGGCTCTAGCACCAACATGTCTCTTGTAAGTGCGCTCCAAACGGATCTTGTCATATGCCTTGAACGACTTCATGTCAGAGGTTAGCTTCACAAGTTCCATTGTTGGCGTCTCACGAACAATAGGCATGTAGTCTCCTTGGACTTGGGTCGCATTGGCCAATTCTTCTGGTGTAGAGTCACCAGCCTGACACACAAACAAAAACAGAACAAGGAAGAGATCAGTACCAAATACATCCATTGATGAAGACCAATAAACCCAGACAAGTTGGTTCGAAGGAGTACCTTAACCTTGCGGGAAGGACTAGGGAAGATGACCAACTTCACCTTGTAGGTTTTCAGCCTCTGGACATTGGTTTGAAGACCTTCCAAAGATCGGTTCTTGCAAAGATGGTCAACAGAAAAACCGATTGTAAGAGCCAACTTCTTGGGGATACCAGCAGCCTATATTAATCAAACAATCAGAAATCAACATTCCAAACAATATTCAGCAAGAAATGAAACATGATAGCTAGAAAAATAAAGAAATATCCAGCCTAATTTAATGAAAAATAAGAACTCAAAAGTCCAAACAAAATCAAGCAAGAAATCAAACTTGATAGCTATATAACGAAATAAATAAATATCCAGCCTAATATAAACAAAAATCACAAATCAACAATCCGATCAATATCAAGCAAGAAATGAAACTTGATAGCTATATAACGAAATAAATAAATATCCAGACTAATATAAACAAAAATCACAAATCAACAATCGGATCAATATCCAGCAAGAAATGAAACTTGATAGCTATACGAATAAATTAAAGACGGAAAGATATTACAAACCTTGAGCTCTTCAAGAGTGAATCATTTACCGGTTCTGACCTTCATGTTGTACTTAAGTGTCTGACCATGCACAACAGGGCGGAGAGGTCCAGAAGTTGGACGAGGGAAGATCTACACAGCCTTCTTTTCCCTCGCTGAGTAAACATGACAATAACATAATTAGATTCAGAAAAACTATGGAGTAGACTTAAAATGAAACATGGCATAAGCAAAGTGGCGACATTACTAACCAATTCTTCTTCTGATTTTCCTGGCAGGCTGGTTGAACCACGTCTTCACATAGTTCTGCCAGTGCTTTTTAAAGTGTCCATTAGGGATAACATTGTTGTGCTTCATTTCTTCACCTCAAGCTGCAAAAACATCAATCAGAAACATCTTAATCATGCATTCAAAACACTAAGGCTCAAGAGAAATCAAATAACGTAAGTTCACACTGCAAAGCTAAAAAAGGTCGTCTCATTGTTACAGCTAACATCAAACAAGCAAAACGTATATAAGTAACTATACTAAAGTGAAACTTGTTAGCGACCTATTTGATTAACATTCGTAGTACATAAGGGCGTTTCCAGTGTAAAAACAAACAAAAAAGCCTCATCAATGAAACTGTAGTCTTACTCATTCCAAGGACGATACTTGGATAAGATAAAACAGCACAAACAACAAATCAACGGACTCTAAAAAACGCTTATATCAGGTCAATGAAACTCGAAATGAACAAAACAACGAACTTAGATAATTCCAGGAGCTAGCAGCAGAACAAACGAGAAGAGAAAACACACAAGAAACCTAATAAATACTCAAACGATAAAGCAGCGAGAGAATCATAGAGACGAGAAGTAGAGAGGAACGAAAACTCAGAGAGAGAGAAGCTTCTTCGTTTCCGCAAGTCTAGGTTTAGGAGCTTTTATATAGTAAAGCCCTAAAACAGTTAACTAATCGTGTGATTGGGCCTGGGCCGAAAGCAAACAAACATTCTAATTTATTTATTTTGGGCTTGTGAATGTTTTGGATAAACGATGAGTCTCAATTTGTCGCCAGTCGTCACACATTGATTCCGTCTTCTTCTATCTTCTCCAGCTTTAGATAGATCTAGGAGTTATCTAGATCCTAAAAGATAGGGATTTGGTGAGATGTGCCAAGTCCTATATAAACACTTGATCATGAGTTGTGTCAAAGGTTTATGAGAGAGTATTAGTTTTGAGACATTTGCTAATACAAATAAGATAAGTGTGTTCTTATAATTTCTCTTGCGTTTGGAGCGTTCTTAATCTGAAGGATTTGTACCAAATTGTTGTCTCTAATTAAACGAAAATGGAACAACGACAACGGTATGTTTCTTTGTTTCGTTTATGTTTTGCTCGAAATCCCTTTCTATGGTTTTTCTTTCTTAGTTGTGATCTCCAACCTTAATTTCTGTGAACCCTAAAAATCTTTTATCTTTTGTTATTTTAATTTTTTTTTTTTTTTTAATAGCAAAATCGGTGGTAAAGGTTTTAGAAAAAATGAGGACAGGATCAGTGAGTTGCCTGAAGATTTGCTTCTGCATATATTGTCTTCATTTCCAACAGTAACTGTCATAGCCACTAGTGTTTTGTCTAAACGTTGGAAGTCTCTTTGGAAGATGGTGCCGAATCTCATGTTCGATTCTGACTATCAACACAATACGTTTAGAGAGATCGTTCCCAGAACTTTGCTTCTACATAAAGCTCCGGTTCTAGAGGGCTTGCATTTGGAACCTGGATATGTTGATGCTTTGGAGATGGAAATATGGATTGAAATTGCATTTGCACGTCATGTGCGTAAATTGGTACTCATAGTATACTTTGACACAGTCAAATTTCCGGATGTTTTGGGTAGATGTAATAATGCACTCGAGTTCTTGAAACTTGAGGGTTTCATTCTTTTAAACCTTCCTTCTCCGGTTGGTTTGAAGTCCCTGAGAGAGTTGCACCTTTGCTATGTAAACTTCAAAGACGAAGAATCTGTTTCCAACCTTTTATGTGGCTGCCCTTGTCTTGAAGATTTGGTTGTGAAACGACGAAGCGGTGACGATGTGGAGACTTTCACTATTGCGGTGCCATCATTACAGAGACTAACGTTAGAAAATGAATTCTATGGAGATGGTGTTGGAGGCTATGTGATAAATGCTCCTTCTTTGAAATACTTGAACATCCAAGGGTGCTATGGGCATGAATTTTGTCTGATTGAGAATGCGTCAGAGCTGGTGGAGGCAAAAATCATTGATGTATGTGATATAGCCAATGAGAACTTTCCGCTTTCTCTAACTTCAGTTAAACGTCTCTACTTAGACTTCGCACCCTTAAAGGAGGAGGAGGTAAATTTAAGGTTTTAGATTTCTGTGGGTTTTCTTTGCAGTTGGGTTAACCCTGTTTTGTGTACTAATGTTGCCTCATGCACAGATCAAGTATCCTACTGGTATTATCTTCTCTCAGCTGGTATATTTGGAGCTACATATAGATAATAGATGGTGGAAATGGAATCAACTTTCGCTCATGCTCGATAGTTCTCCTAAATTGCAAATCCTCAAGCTCATTTACGTAAGCATATTTCATTAAATTTTTTTCGGGAGACTTTCACTTATTTTGATGATCTAGATATTACATTGATTGCTTTGGCCTCAGCGATGGGTTGATGACGAAGAACGTCTGATCGACCTGAAATGGAATCAACCGAAATGTGTACCAGAATGTTTGTTGTTCCATCTCGAGACATTCGTGTGGACAGGATACCAATGGCAACGAGGAGATGATAAGGAAGTTGCCACATACATCCTTAATAACGCAAGACGCTTGAAGAAAGCAACTCTCTCCACAATTTCCATCGAATCTAAAGAGCTCGAGAAGTTGGAAAAGAGACGTGAGATGCTCAAAGAGTTGGCTAGTGTGGTTAGGGCTTCAAATTCATGTCAGCTCGTGTGTGAAGCTGATACGTACACTTTATAATTAGTAGGATATTATTCCTTTTCAATTAGGATTTCTATTTTGTAGATTTAGAGAACTGTTTAGAAGAGATGATGAATGGAAAAGCCAATTTCAGTTTTTTCTATAGTTAACTTTTACAAAGTTAGTCATTGATTTTCTTAAGAGTTCAGGAAGCAGTTTAGCAACACACAAAAGAGGGGTTGAAGTGCCCCAACTATATCTAAATACATCTCCAATTGGTTTTATCAAATGTTTTGAAACATAAGTGCAAATTACTTAACATATATTTTCCAACTCTGAATTTAGCAGGAGTTTCATGTCGTCGTCCATAATAAGATGAATGGAAGTGGTGAAAACTTTTTCGAAATGTAAATCATGTATCATAATCTATCTTATTTACGAGGTTATTGAGAATTGTGAGCAGAAACAAATATACCACGTCATGATTCTTTTCCATTGGGCACGACAAAGAAAGAATAACAGCGTTTCACTTCATTGTTTTGAAATATGTCTTAGTTTGTATGTATATAGATCCACCTTCAGGGCTTCGTGATGGTTAGGTGCTCATTTTCTATCCATTTTGTCTGCCCTCTGTACTTGTTTTTTTTTTTTTAAAGTTTTTTTTTTAGTTATTTTCTCTTAATTTTCCCATATAGTCTAACTTTCTTTCATATAAATTGTCTCGCTTTTAAATCATAGTCTTTCTTAGTTCTTGTCCTGATGTATCATTTCATTATTTTAAAATTCCCAATCAATTTTGAAGTTACACTTTTTGCCATGTTTGCTATGCATAAGGTGCATGGAGTATTTCGCGGTGATATAATGTCTACGATGACCAACAACCCCCAACGTTATTGATATTGATATTGATAATGAAATATTAGATAGACAAGAACTAAGAAAGACTATGATTTAAACGTGAGACTATTTATATTAAAGAAAGTTAGACAATTTTTTGCATCATTAATCTGCTTGCAACAAACCAATTTCCAATTTATATTGCGACAAACCCATTTCCAATAACTGTCATGAAGGTTAATAAACACGATCTATTAATAGAGATAGACAAAAAGTGAAGTAAGGCATCTGTATAAGGATACAAAACACAAGCAACAGCCATTGATTGCTTCAGCTAATATGAAACCAATGAAGGTAATAATGCAGACCAAAATACCAACCGCCAAGGAGTAGATGAACCTGTATAAAAAAGCATGACAGAAACCGAATCAGCGAGCCTGAATTAGCTGAAGACACAGACAAGAGTTTTGGTTTAACTGCAAGAAGACAAACCAAACATAATAAATCAAGCAAAAGTTCCTTCAGCATCAAACTGTAGTTGAGCTAAAACCAGTCATCTTTAAGCATTTATTTATCTACTTCATTAGTAATGGAGAAGAAGTAAGAGTGCAAGCTTTAGCTGAAACTATCAAATTAACGAACTACACATGTCCACAGCAAGATCAAGCTGAAGTGACACGAATCTAATTTAAATCCTGAAATTGAAAACTTAGAGTAAAACCCTAAAATTGGAAACTAAAGTGAAATCCTAAAATTGAAAAAGGAATACTGTAAACAACAGTACCAAGGAGCAGGAAGATCCAACGAGCGTAGGTTAAACCCATGATCACCACCATTAGACCCAAGAACGATATTAGCCATGAAATCAATAGGATTCTTCAAGGGATCAGAAACCTTAGCGATCTCCATTCCGGAGCTCGATGAAGCTACCGGAGGTGACGGTGGCGGGTCCACGGGTAGGTGACGATTGTATTCATGGAGCATCCAAATGATTGATACACCGATGAAAGTTTGAACAAAATTGAGGATGTTGAGAGTAGAAGCAAACGAAACATGGCAGCAATTACGCCGCATTTTGCTCAGAGATTCAAGGGAAAATTTGATTTTTTGGGGATAAGGAGAGAGAATCGGAGAAACTTTTTCAATGGCGGTCGTCTTGTCTGTAAACGTGTCACCTTTGTTGTTAATGGCTTAATGGTTCTATCTCACTTGTTTGCTAGCTTGCAACTGCTTGGCACTTCTTAGGGTTTCAAATTGCATCTATATAATCGAAAAACGATCCCTACAATATTGGAAGAGATGAACTCGAGCTTCTCAGGTGCTTTTGTAGGGAAAGAATATCTACCAGAGAGAATAACATTTCCTAAAACTAAACCGGATTCTTATCGCTAAGTAGGCATATTGCAGAACCTCACTCCACTCATCTTCAGGCTTTGAATATTGTTTCCTTGTAGTACTTAAGCTCCTTTATGCTTTCTCTTATATCATCCATAGCTCCGTCATTATTTTTCTTTGCCGGAGCTCTCATTATCTCTGTATTCAACCCAAAAAATATGCTTATTACGTATTTTACTCACTGATTACATCACTTTTACACTTTTTATCGTTACCTTTGGGGAACCATCGGAAACCTAAAGCCTTGATGCTACCGACATCGACAAGTATATGAGGGAAAAGGGCAGCCAAATCTGGCATATACTTCTGTAAAACACACAGACTGGTTATGATCAAGATGCAACTGTTTAGCTTTATAGACAGAGTGGGGATATACCCAAGTTCTAGCTACCTACCTTTAAGAAAAGGAAATCCAAATAGACCGAGTTTCCAGCTAAAAGTGGATTTTCAGAACCACAATGCTTTGTTATGAATCCAATGACCTTCAGAGCAACCCACAATATAACATTTAACCATCACCAAAATTTACTAAAAAGATAGAATGTTGGTCTTGATTTTAAAAATTGATAGAGAGGCTCTTTTAACTTTTCAGCCAAATTAACAAAAGGTCAGTCCAATATCACATGTTTCTTTACCTCTTGCTCAGCTTGCCTTTCACTTGTCGTACTAAGGAGCACTTTCTTCGTCAACCCTGAAGTGATAGTCCACATGTCATATAGTTTAAATCCATGGGAAACACAGAAATTCTAGTATGACGAATATCAGGAGAGAAACTTACCACTAGCTCCATGATGAGTTTGACACCAGACACCCATATTATCCAGGCATTCTTTCGTTTGACGTACAACTAAATCTGGACCCTGACAGCAGATAAAGTGATTCAATAACAAATACTAATAAGGCAAGTATATATCCACAAGTGTTTCGTCTATGGTGGAGGAGCAAGAGTTTCATCTAAAAGTGGGTGAGAAGTCTTGCAAACTCCCCTAAAAACAGTGTTATCCTATCCACAACTGAATACTGTGTAATTCCACATTCTTACAAGAACTTTCTGATCTCTTTTTCCATTTGATCAGAAATGATTTTGAGACACCACGATAATCCATTGTTCAAAATGCATCCTAATCTTAGAAATTTTCTCGACATTATAGCTTATTGACTGTGAAACTACTACTTTTCGTGATTGAAAAAAAGCTTCAACAAGTTTAGGAAGCTTTTAGGAAGCTTTGGCAGAAACAAGGTATAGTAGACATCTTTATAAGTAGAATATTTTGGAAAGAGAAGAATTTACCTCCACTGATTTGGTAAAATTTCCATCAGTAATGATACATGCAATCTCCATTATCCTGTCAACTTCAACATTTAGACCTACACAATAAAGTAAGAATAAGAAAATGGATGATCTAAAAACACCTTGAAGGACCGAGATCCTTTTTACTGTGTTCAAAAATTAAGTACATGTATAAAGTAATAAAAAGAGTTGTATTTTCTGAAACATTCAGGACTACCTTCAAAGGAACAAACAAATAATGGATCGTGAGTAAATGTTTATTCGTCCGTTGAACATTCAGAGGCGTAACTCGAAAATGTTCAAGGGAGACGAACAATGGATCGCATTGTAGGTACATGTTTACATGGTTTTAACCCAAAATTTTGCAGCCAAGCAAATATATCAATCAACGGAGTACTACAGATGTGTAGATAATTTAGAACACTAAACTAATCTACCAAAAATTCAATCAAAAAACTAGCATTCAAAAGGCAGGGTTTTTATAGATCATGAACATGTCAGTTTAACATACCAGTCATTTCCAAGGCAATCCAGACAAGTGGTTGCTTGTAATCTCCAACTTCAAGTGACCCATTTACTCTTTCTCCTTGTACAGAGGACTGAAACAGTGGAGATTCTGAATCAGTATCGTTAGCCCGCTTTTCCAGAGATGATCCATAGACAATTGGATCCAACAATCCATCAGAGAGTGATGATGATGGTTTATGATCTGTCGTCACAGGGAATTGGACCAAAGTGTTTTCTGGCTCATGTTCGGGCATTGGGTTAGATTGTTGTGCTCCCAAACTGCCAGGCTCTTCATGAAAATAATCATCTTGGAATGAAGGGAGCTCCACCTCGTGAATAAGACGCCCAGGAGAAAAAGAAGATGTAGCTTTGCCAAACAAATGGCTATCCTGTAGTAACAGATCCGGAAGATCATCGAGAAAAGGATAGTCCCAGAGCAGAGGGTTTTCTTCGTTCATGGCATATCCACCCGTGCAAGGAAATGCGGTTTCTGATTCTCTAGAACGTTTGCTGGTAGACATGTAAGGAGAAGCTATCATATTAGGCTGAAAGAAACACGTTCTTTGTCTCCCTTTGTCTGCCTCGAAAGAGTCTTGACCATGATGAGCATCCAATGAATCAGTGTGTAAACCAGATGGTGTTGCTGCAATCATTGCTTGCTCTCGATTCATTTCTTGATTTCGAACTGCATCAGTGTAAACAGGTAAATCACGTTCTCGCATTCTCGGGCCACTTGTACCGCAGAAGTTCTTTACCTTGAAGTCTGTTCGCCCAGGCAGCTGAAAGAAACAAAAGATTAGAGCAAATTGAAAGAAAACAAGAAAACAGAGACTAAAGAGTAACACACTTCTCTTGCGATTCGTGCCCATTGCTTTCCCCATAGAGCGTAGAGTTGGATAACGCGTTTTTTTTCTTCTTCTGTAAAAGGTCCTTTTTTCAAGTCTGGTCTCAAATAGTGAGACCATCGAACGCGACAACTGTTGGCATTCCGAGAAAGGCCCGAGAGCCTATACACAGCATTCCAATTTGCAGCACCATGTTTAGCTACATAACCTATCAGAAGATTGTCTTCTTCCTGTGTCCATGGACCTTTAGTAAAAGTTTTCTCTGTTGCAATATCATCGTCTAATCCTGAATTACTCATTTGTGTTCGCAAGAAACTCAGGATCTTTATCAGTTTCTCGGATGAGTTTTACAATTTGAAGGGTTTATACTTTATAGCGCAACAGAACAAACAACACTACTCTATCTGAACCGTCCAATTTAATAAACTATCTTCTAATCTCAGCCATCCATCTTTATTAAAACAATCTTCTAATCTCAGCCCTTCATCTCATCTTTGAACAAGCGATCAACGACGTTGTATTTGTATGATCAATAAGTTTTTTTTTTTGCCAACATAAACACATATTATTCAAATGATCAATAAGTTTCTAAAGAGTTATAAATCAACCCCCTAAAAATTTGTTTTCTTATAAAATATTCATTTTTTTTTGTCATTAGCTCTTATCTGATGCTTATTGGAAGTGTTTTTAAATTCTTGGATAATTTTGTTTAATCTTTTATTTTTTATCTGCACTTATGTTTTTGGCTACATGATCGTGATATCTGCGAATGTTCTTTATGCACAAATCTAATTTCTTCGATTTTAAATTAGAAATAAATTTATCATTTATTTTAGATGACAATGCTCAAATTTATCATTTATGTTTTAAAAACAACATTTAAATTCCATTAATAAAATTATTGATGTGTAACATCCTCAAATCCTTTAACATAAAAAAAACAGCCATCAGATTATGAAAACTATTTTGTGGTATCCAATGACTACTTCCAACGAACTTTCTAGCTATTTAAAAAAATAGTATCAAATTTCTCATATAATTTTTTTTAACTCGTCTAAATTATTATTGTTCATTAAAATTTATTAAGCCTAATATAAACAAAAATGAAACAAAAATCACAAATCAACAATCCGATCAATATCAAGCAAGAAATGAAACTTGATAGCTATATAACGAAATAAATAAATATCCAGCCTAATATAAACAAAAATCACAAATCAACAATCGGATCAATATCCAGCAAGAAATGAAACTTGATAGCTATACGAATAAATTAAAGACGGAAAGATATTACAAACCTTGAGCTCTTCAAGAGTGAATCATTTACCGGTTCTGACCTTCATGTTGTACTTAAGTGTCTGACCATGCACAACAGGGCGGAGAGGTCCAGAAGTTGGACGAGGGAAGATCTACACAGCCTTCTTTTCCCTCGCTGAGTAAACATGACAATAACATAATTAGATTCAGAAAAACTATGGAGTAGACTTAAAATGAAACATGGCATAAGCAAAGTGGCGACATTACTAACCAATTCTTCTTCTGATTTTCCTGGCAGGCTGGTTGAACCACGTCTTCACATAGTTCTGCCAGTGCTTTTTAAAGTGTCCATTAGGGATAACATTGTTGTGCTTCATTTCTTCACCTCAAGCTGCAAAAACATCAATCAGAAACATCTTAATCATGCATTCAAAACACTAAGGCTCAAGAGAAATCAAATAACGTAAGTTCACACTGCAAAGCTAAAAAGGTCGTCTCATTGTTACAGCTAACATCAAACAAGCAAAACGTATATAAGTAACTATACTAAAGTGAAACTTGTTAGCGACCTATTTGATTAACATTCGTAGTACATAAGGGCGTTTCCAGTGTAAAAACAAAAAACCTCATCAATGAAACTGTAGTCTTACTCATTCCAAGGACGATACTTGGATAAGATAAAACAGCACAAACAACAAATCAACGGACTCTAAAAAACGCTTATATCAGGTCAATGAAACTCGAAATGAACAAAACAACGAACTTAGATAATTCCAGGAGCTAGCAGCAGAACAAACGAGAAGAGAAAACACACAAGAAACCTAATAAATACTCAAACGATAAAGCAGCGAGAGAATCATAGAGACGAGAAGTAGAGAGGAACGAAAACTCAGAGAGAGAGAAGCTTCTTCGTTTCCGCAAGTCTAGGTTTAGGAGCTTTTATATAGTAAAGCCCTAAAACAGTTAACTAATCGTGTGATTGGGCCTGGGCCGAAAGCAAACAAACATTCTAATTTATTTATTTTGGGCTTGTGAATGTTTTGGATAAACGATGAGTCTCAATTTGTCGCCAGTCGTCACACATTGATTCCGTCTTCTTCTATCTTCTCCAGCTTTAGATAGATCTAGGAGTTATCTAGATCCTAAAAGATAGGGATTTGGTGAGATGTGCCAAGTCCTATATAAACACTTGATCATGAGTTGTGTCAAAGGTTTATGAGAGAGAGTATTAGTTTTGAGACATTTGCTAATACAAATAAGATAAGTGTGTTCTTATAATTTCTCTTGCGTTTGGAGCGTTCTTAATCTGAAGGATTTGTACCAAATTGTTGTCTCTAATTAAACGAAAATGGAACAACGACAACGGTATGTTTCTTTGTTTCGTTTATGTTTTGCTCGAAATCCCTTTCTATGGTTTTTCTTTCTTAGTTGTGATCTCCAACCTTAATTTCTGTGAACCCTAAAAATCTTTTATCTTTTGTTATTTTAATTTTTTTTTTTTTTTTAATAGCAAAATCGGTGGTAAAGGTTTTAGAAAAAATGAGGACAGGATCAGTGAGTTGCCTGAAGATTTGCTTCTGCATATATTGTCTTCATTTCCAACAGTAACTGTCATAGCCACTAGTGTTTTGTCTAAACGTTGGAAGTCTCTTTGGAAGATGGTGCCGAATCTCATGTTCGATTCTGACTATCAACACAATACGTTTAGAGAGATCGTTCCCAGAACTTTGCTTCTACATAAAGCTCCGGTTCTAGAGGGCTTGCATTTGGAACCTGGATATGTTGATGCTTTGGAGATGGAAATATGGATTGAAATTGCATTTGCACGTCATGTGCGTAAATTGGTACTCATAGTATACTTTGACACAGTCAAATTTCCGGATGTTTTGGGTAGATGTAATAATGCACTMSAGTTCTTGAAACTTGAGGGTTTCATTCTTTAAACCTTCCTTCTCCGGTTGGTTTGAAGTCCCTGAGAGAGTTGCACCTTTGCTATGTAAACTTCAAAGACGAAGAATCTGTTTCCAACCTTTATGTGGCTGCCCTTGTCTTGAAGATTTGGTTGTGAAACGACGAAGCGGTGACGATGTGGAGACTTTCACTATTGCGGTGCCATCATTACAGAGACTAACGTTAGAAAATGAATTCTATGGAGATGGTGTTGGAGGCTATGTGATAAATGCTCCTTCTTTGAAATACTTGAACATCCAAGGGTGCTATGGGCATGAATTTTGTCTGATTGAGAATGCGTCAGAGCTGGTGGAGGCAAAAATCATTGATGTATGTGATATAGCCAATGAGAACTTTCCGCTTTCTCTAACTTCAGTTAAACGTCTCTACTTAGACTTCGAACCCTTAAAGGAGGAGGAGGTAAATTTAAGGTTTTAGATTTCTGTGGGTTTTCTTTGCAGTTGGGTTAACCCTGTTTTGTGTACTAATGTTGCCTCATGCACAGATCAAGTATCCTACTGGTATTATCTTCTCTCAGCTGGTATATTTGGAGCTACATGTAGATAATAGATGCTGGAAATGGAATCAACTTTCGCTCATGCTCGATAGTTCTCCTAAATTGCAAATCCTCAAGCTCATTTTCGTAAGCATATTTCATTAATTTTTTTTCGGGAGACTTTCAGGTATTTTGATGATCTAGATATTACATTGATTGCTTTGGTTGATTGCTTTGGCCTCAGCGATGGGTTCATGACGTTCATGACGAAGAACGTCTGATCGACCTGAAATGGAATCAACCGAAATGTGTACCAGAATGTTTGTTGTTCCATCTTGAGACATTCGTGTGGACAGGATACCAATGGCAACGAGGAGATGATAAGGAAGTTGCCACATACATCCTTAATAACGCAAGACGCTTGAAGAAAGCAACTCTCTCCACAATTTCCATCGAATCTAAAGAGCTCGAGAAGTTGGAAAAGAGACGTGAGATGCTCAAAGAGTTGGCTAGTGTGGTTAGGGCTTCAAATTCATGTCAGCTCGTGTGTGAAGCTGATACGCACACTTTATAATTAGTAGGATATTATTCCTTTTCAATTAGGATTTCTATTTTGTAGATTTAGAGAACTGTTTAGAAGAGATGATGAATGGAAAAGCCAATTTCAGTTTTTTCTATAGTTAGCTTTTACAAAGTTAGTCAATGATTCTCTTAAGAGTTCAGAAAATAGCCAAATATGCAATCTCCTCCTCAAAGTTGAGAATTATACATATTTCCCAATAGCCAAAACAACATAGTAAAAGTTCAAGAGATTAAATAGAATCGAACGAACACAAGGTGACATGAATTTGAAGCCCTGCCCACACTAGCCAGCTCGTTGAGCATCTCACGTCTCTTTCCGACCTTTTCCCTGTCGATGGGTTTTGTGGAGAAAGTTGCTTTCTTCAACTGTCCTGCGTTTTCTATGATGTATGTGGCCACTTCTTTCTCATCTCCTCGTTGCCATTCGTATCCTATCCATACGAATGTCTCAAGATGGAACAACAAACATTCCGGTACACATTTTGGTGGATCCCAATTTCGTTCGTCCGGATTTATTTTGTCATCACGCAGATATTAGCTGAGAACAATGCAGTTTATGTCATCTAAAATAACCAGGCGAAATTGTTCAATGTTAAACTTACTTCAAGGGGTGATAAGTGTAAGAAAAGACGTTTGGCTGAAGTTAAGAGATTCCAGAATGTTCTCATTGGTTATATTTGAAACGTCACTGATTTTTGCCTCCACCAGCTCTGGCGCTTTCTCGATAGGACAAGACTTAAGAAGATTGAAACCGTTGATGTCCAAGTATTTCAAAGCAGGGGCATTTATCATATAGCCTCCATCTCCATAACTTTCTTCTTGGTTAGGTTCTTTTATGGTTAATCTCTGTAATGATGGCACCGCAATAGTGAAAGTCGCCACATCGACTCTGCTATATCTATGCACGACCAAATCTTCAAGACTAGGGCAGCCACAAAAAAAGGTTGCAAACAGATTCTTCGCACTTGAATTGTATTTCGTAAATGTACAGCTTTCTAAGGGACTTCAAACAAACCCAAGAAGGACATTCCAAATCAATAGCACACTTGAGTTTCGAGATATCTAGTGTATCATTATAGCTAAACAAAACACTCGGAAGTATGACAATCTGCTCCTCTTGATAGAAACTATCCAATACCAATTCATGCACACGACGAGCAAATGCAGTTGCAATCCATATTCCAACATCCAAACAATCTGTCTTACCTTCAAATTTCAAATGCAAACTCTCTAGAACCGGAGCTTTATGTAAAGTCACAGACTTGTAAACATTCTCTGAAAATATACGGGAATCTATAATCTCAAATATAGAAGTCTCGCATTCAAATTTGAGTTTGGCACCATCTTCCAAAGAGATCTCCAACGTTTAGACAAAACACTTGTGGCAGCATTTTCTCTCGGAAGCGAAGACAATATCTGTAGAAGCAAAGCATCAGGCAACTCACTGATTTCTGTTCTCATTCATAGCATTTCGATTACTCAATACTAAACCGTCGGTTTTATTGTCAAAAAATCAAAGGAAAACAAAAAAAAAATTTAGGGTGGTTGGATCTTTATAACAGCTAAGAAAAACATAAACGAAACAAAGATACATACATACAATTGATGTTCCATTGTAGTTAACAGAGGTAACAATTTGGATTTTGCATCACGAACAGCTGCTCCAAACGCAAACGCAGCCTAACACAAGAATCCGGCTACAGCTAAGAAATTATGACGATTCAGCTTCAAAATGATTCAATTGTGTCATAAACCCAAATTGGAACCCTAAAAAAGTTTGATGTATAAACCGAGATCAAACACCCTTATGAAATAAACGACTGATTAACTAATGAAAATACACTTATCAAACAAAATTGGATGAAAAGAGTTTTTTTAGTAAATCCATTTCCATGCTCTGTTCACAATCTCATCTTCTACAAACGGACGCAATGACCACATGAGACTGTAAGTCTCTAGGTCACCAGATGATGACTTTAAACTAAGTGATCTCACAATCTTTTCCTGCAAAATCAGGGTACATTTCTCTTCAGTAAGTTTGAGGTTTAAAAAGATCAAACATGAAGAGAAGGGTTTAAACTGCACACCTGCATGGCATAGTTCTGCTTCACCATACTGTAAATTACTGCAATAAGTGTAGCGTACTCTGTAACTTCAGGTCCTGGAGGGAATTGTACAGTCTCGTTCTCCTAAAACAAACACGTCCAAACAACATTACTCTTCTCTGAAACCGTTTTCAAAGGTACAACTTAGTTACTCAAGAAACAAATTCAGTTGACATCTTACCTCATCACTTGTTACTTCTTGCAATTCATCACTTGAGCCTTTATCTAGCTGTGTGGAAAACTTTGTGGCAGTCTCAATTGCAAGGGCTGCTTCTTCGGTGAGACGATCCAGCTCAACTAACAAGCTTTGAGCTGCAATTTCCACATCTTAAAGATTAGAAGGGCATAATATCTAATAGAAACGGAAAATATAAGTATGTGGGAGTGAGTAATGACATGAAACAGTAACTACTTGCAAAACAAGTAATATGGCGATAAATAGTAATACATTACCTTTGATTAGGTGATCAGAAAGTCCTGACAGGGATGCATGCACTTCTTATTCCGGTATTTTTGTTTTTTCAGATAAGATACAGAAAATCAAGTCGTAAATATGAAGAACACAAAGAAAAAAAGGAGCAATGTGTAAGCATAGACGAAAAATGCTGAAGAATGTTCATAAAACATGAAACTTTACATAACTTTTGAGACTTAAATCAAAAGAGTTGATCAGTAACTTACAAGCTCTTGTGCTTTGTGCAGCATCATGGATGTTAATACATCCTGCTTCTATGTATGATTTAAGCCGTCTTGTTTCATTGTTCTTGATAATGTTCTCCATCAGCTTGGACGAAGTAACCATTGGAGGGCGTTGAAGAAAACCTGAAATAGAGTAATTTCATAAGAAAAAATGTCATAGAAAGATTGCAAATTTGGAAATCCACAGTGAAGATTATACAAAAGAAAACGTTCTTAGTCCTTTCTGAAACCGTAGAAGAGAGTTGTTTGCAGCATTCCCTAGTTCCTCAAGCTTTGTGATTCTATTATCATCACAATAACCAAGATTCAAGATTCAGAGGAACTAAAAAGACCGTACTTGAAGTTGAAAGCACATATGTAAGAGAGAACCAAAGCAAAACAATTTACCCCGTCATAAATTCTTTGAAAATTTCGAAAATTTTCCTCTTCAGTTCGCTTCTTGTTTCCATTTCTTTGTCTTTCATTCTAAAAGAACACATGTAACATGGTGTCAAGCTAAAACCATAAGAAAAAACTAGCCCTGTCAAGCGGGCGGACCCGCCCCGCATAGCCCGGTGCCTAAATCTGAACGAACCGCACCCGCCCCGCATAAGAATCGAGCCTAAATTTTTGATCCGCGACCGCCTCGCATAAACCCGCGGGCAACCCTCAACCCGCAAAAAAACAACATGATTAATCGCCATTAGAGAAGCTTAAGCTTGAAGATAAACGATTTTAAAGAAGCGTTAAGCTTAAGTCATTAGAAAAGCTTAAGCTTCAATCAATTGCCATTAGAGAAGTGTTGCTCTGCAACTCTGTATCAAATTCCAAAATAAACGATAAAGGATCAAACTTACTAGGTTTCAACTTGATCTCTTTCCTCCTCACGCAGATCAAGACGAAACGGCGGAGGCTTGACAATGGATCTCGACAACAGCGGCGATCACGGTGGTGGCGCCTGCTCTGACGACGATGGCCGCTGCTCCGACGAAATTAGGGTTTAGTTCTTTCTATTTGTTCTCCGTGGTATTGGGTTGAACATAATGGGCTTTGTTTACAAATAGGCCCAGTTTTGCTATTCTTACTAATTTCGTATCCCACATCGAGTAAGTTGGTGAGAAAGTTCTTCTTTGTATATGGTGAGAACCGCAAATCTGCAACAAAATATACCCGCCTCGCGAGGTTCCTTTTTTAAGCGGTTTCTAATTTATTGATCCGCACCTGCCCCGCAGGTGGGTTAATGGGGCGGGGCCCGCGGGCTTGGCCCAAAATGAACAACATTCGCTGATATACTTAGACTAACTAATCAGTAACTTACTAACAGAAGAGATATAATATATATAGTAAACCAGAGTTCGATTTCTCAAGGAAAAAACGAGAGGCGTGCGACGCCCGTGAAGCTCTGAGGAAGCCGAATCGATGCCGGAGAAGGTCGATTCCGGCGGTGCAGAAGGCGGAGAGAAGAGGAGGTTCAAGATATCGACTTATTGGGATTTCAGCTTTTGACGCAATTGAAGATTTTAGAGTTTAATCAAAAGCGACGTCGTGTTGGTTAATTAACTCCCATCTGCTATGAAGTTATCGTTGTCGAAACAAAAATGGTTCGGTGAACATAAAGATGAAAATGTATTGGTTAAAACGGAAAAATTGTTTTTTCTTTCTTTCTTTATAACCTTTTTCCCTTATATATAAACACATTACACATCAATCGTATCAGAGAGAAATCAATACCGTGGAAATTACTGTACAAAACAACAAAACAATACGAGTCATGTGAGACAGTGAGAGTGAGACTATGAGTGTGAGGCGTTTAAAAAACTGGGCCTCGGAACTAACTCAATAAATCCATCCCAAGTGTTGCTTTTATGTCATTGGTGTTGGCGTTGAGTTTTGTTTCTTTTATTGTGACCTTTAGTGCCTTCTCCTCTGTACAACTTTGTGTGGCCGTTCTGTCCGTACGACGAGTTCTTGACGCCTTTGGTTCCTGAGAGCGGGCTCATTCCATACACTCGTTGTTGGTTTCTTGCACCATTAGATGAAACTGCAGTGGGGGCGCGTTGACTGTTGTATGAACCGTTTCTCACAGTGACGGCACGGGTACTTCCATAGAAAGGTTGCACAATCGGGGTGGTGGCCCCGTTGATGAGTCCACCGCGCGGGCTACCATAAGGACTTGTTGTATTGGCCAACATTTCCTGGTTAATAAGAATTTTTGCAGTCAGAACATATAGAATGTTAGTTTTACAAGCCGAATAAGTGATATTGAAATTAACCTCATCGCATCTGAGTTCAATCTAACTTAAAAAAGATGAAGAAGAAATGGATTGTTATGATACGTACCCTTTGAGGAGCCTGGTAAAAACTGGGACCTATATCTGAAGAGACCATCCGAGGAGAAGAATTGTTGACAGTTTGTGGATAAGAGACTCGGCGATGATTGCCTCCTGTGTCGATCCGTGAAGCTGGTCTGCTGCCACCAACCGAACCATCGTGGCTTTTCCTAAGATTGAAAAATGCAGGTGGCTCCTGTCCCATGAAGTAGTAAGAGCTGTGGTGTTCCTCTCTGCATAAAGTAGGAGTTGGAGCCCATTGTTGTCCTTTCGAAAAAGGGTCTTGATAACTCTGGAAAGTGCAGGAGGATTTAGAATATGAATGGCCCATGAAAGGGATGTTTGCAGGTATGAAACTCGGTGTTTGTTTCCGATAAGGAAGTCCTGGAAACGACGCCATACTACTCCAGTCTTCGATTGTGATTCCTTGTTTTGCAGCGAGGTCAAACACTTGTTTCTCTTCAACTCCTAAACCCATGAGCAAATTCCATAGGTTTCTCTGGGCTTCCCTTTGGTTGTAAATGATTTGGTCTCTCATTGCCATTTCGAACTGTAGTTCGGTATTACCCATCCCCTACATTTATAAAAAGAAACAACAATAAATGTGAATCAGTTGTGTAAGAGCCTCAGGGTCAAGAAAATGAGAATTTGCTTTGTTTACTTCACTCACCAGGAGCTTATACTGATTGAGAATATGCAGATAAGTTTTGTTTCCGTTGTTATTTATTGCTTCGTTGAGCATATCCTGCAGTTTGCAGCGATGTCTTTCATTTTCTTCAATATCCTGCAAAAATAAAGATATAAGGATGATTTGCAATGACAATGATTAAGTGCGGAGTTGATATATGATCAAGAAATAGGTTTACTCTCTGGTAGTTAACACCGGCTTCATCATTGTCGCGGATATTATCAAGTATTACTTGTCGTCTGCTACTTAGAGCTTCGACTACATCTTTCTCTGTCGCCTATAAAGTAGAGAAGAGGTTACAGTAATGCAATATATTGACCTCTGAATCAGGAGAAGCTTTATCACCTAACCTGTTTCGCAATTGCATCATCAAGATGCTGAAGTTCAGTGCGATTTCTCAGGTTAGTTTCCTCCAGCTCAAATAAAGCCTTCTGTAAGTTTATACGGTCCTGAACATTTTCACTAATCTGGTGGCTTAAACCATCCAACCACGAAAGTTCACGTTCAACACCTCTTTCAAAAGGTTTGATGCTTAGCTGCGACTCTTTTTCTGCTAGTTGTTTCTTCAGCTGAGAAACCTCACTCTATGAAACCCAAAGCTCTGAGTTATATACTGCTACTATATTCATTTTTTAACAAAAGTAGATAGAAGTATTGACTTACTTGAAGATTATCGATCATTCGTTGGTAGTCTGACATATGAGTGTCGATGGTACCAATATTTTTCTAAAATGCATGAAAAGTGAATGGTAAGTACTTCTGAACCAATTATCTCGTCGACTAGAATTATTCAAATGAAATTTATTGTCACCTGAATGTGTGTTTTAATCTCCTTTGCTCGGTCAGCATATTTCAATGTGTTCACAGTATGATGATACTGACTATCAGCAGGTGATATAGTTGCAACCATCACTGTCTGGGAGTTCCCACTCAGACCATCTTTAAGAATCCGCGTAAGTTTGCTGAAATTAAACATGTTTTTGTCAGCCAGAAAAGATTACTAATCTAAGATAGAAAGATCACATATCCACTCATACCTGTTTCTGTATGGGACATAAGCAAGGCCCTTTTTGTGTTGCTTCCCCAAAGCGTTTATGCAATTTGCTAGTGCAAGGAGTGAGCGATTAATATTAGCTCCATCCCTCAATTTTTGACCTCCATTGTTCGTCTCAGCAGCTCTTTCACTGCCAGCAAGATCTACAAGGGCGAGTTTCCCTCTCATGACTTGATTTTGATTCTTTTGCCTTCTTTTTACTGCAATCTCCAGAACTGCATGGGATCTGGTAATTGACAGGGAAGTTCATATAGGTAATGGGCCACCACGAGTTCATTTTCAAGAAAAAATCAAGAATGCTTCCATTACAATGCAGAAAACTACTCAAGGAAAAAACCAGTTTGCTGTGAGATCTAGAGATTTAGAAGCGACAAGCTTCCAACATTAACAGCTTATTCAGGAGGTAGCATCGCTCACCTTGATGATGTTCCATTCATCTCCGTGCTCTCAGTTTTTCTTCTACTGTTCCCTAAGTTCAGCAGTTCAAGAATGCGATCAGCAGAATAGACCTACAAAATAAACATTTTGACTAAGGACCCAAGATGTGAATGACAAAAAAGTTTCAATGGAGCAAATGAAACAGGGATAAAAGTCTGGTTTCCCTCTTCATCAACAAAGAATTCTAATAGAAATACTTACTGATACAAACTGGAAGGCAGAGAAAGAACACTTAATCTAAACCATACTACACTATATATTCTGCTACATAACATGATTAGAATCAGGTTTAAAGTGATCTCTGCAAATCAGGTCTAATAGTTCATTAAGGAATGGTCTTATCGCATCTAGAAGAAAAGAAAAGTATATGGACCTTGATTGATCGCAGGCCAGCTACTACTATCCCCTGCTCTGGATCTTCTCGGAGCTCCAAATGACCGGATGATTTTTCAAGCAGATCGTATATGACCTGCAGTCGAGATAAATTATTATGAGAGAAAGAGTAATACTCATAATGGAAAGAACACCATACAACAAACAACAATAACCAAGTTTATCAGACTAAGCCTTACTTCATTATAGACTTCAAGATATGAGCAAGACACTTCAAACTCATCTGAACTATTGTCACTCTTGATCATATCAAATATGGTATTCAGGCTGAGAACCATCAATCCAGGATCACTTCGAGTTCCAACCATTGTATATGTTTTGCCACTAAACAAAATTGCATGATTGAGTCACATAACTAAAAATATCCTGGTAACGCGTAACAAGAATGTTCTTGTAGCTTTTGCAACTCGAATATGCAATAAATAATATTGGAGATCATTTACATAACTGCATACCTTCCAGTGGAACCATAGGCAAACACTGTAGCATTGAGTCCGTGGACAACACCAGAGATCACAGAAGACATACTCCTATAGACATTCTGAAAACCAATACATGTTTAGATTCATAGCTGTACATCCAAAAACACAAAACTTAAGCCACAAGGTCAAAATATCCCACAATTTCATTCACTTACTGAGTAACATACACACAACGAACCCAACCGTTTCCAGAACTACCTCAACTGAATAAACTTAAAAAACCAAAGATCTTAGGAATCAGAGAGAAACAAACCTTGTTCGTGCTCTCAGGGCCAAATGCATGATCAAAACAATATTTCTTTTCTTTAGTCCGATTCTGAATCCGGTCAAGATAATCCTTCGATAAGTCAGGGTCCAACACAATCACTTCCTGCAATCAAAAACAAAAATTAGGTCGAAATTTTCAAATCGAAAGAGCTAGAATCAGAAAATGTGGAAAAATTATGAACAGACCTTAGAATTATTCACTCGAACAATGTCCCTACCACGTTCTTTCTCCATTAACGGTCTACATTTCACAGCGACCTACCGGAAAACACAAGAGAATTCAACCGGTTAAGAAAATTCAGACGGATTAAACCGGAAATTTTCTACGAGGATTAACGAGAGAACTAACCGTTAGTGTAGTGGTCTTCTTCGCAGCTGGAGCTCTAATGCTTGGCATTTTCGTCAGTATAGAGCCAAAATTTTCCCAATGCGAGGTGAAATTTTCCGGGAAATAACGCAGACGTTTCTCGGAAACTAAACAGAGTCTCTCTCAACGATCAGAGAGACAAACAACAAACTCACTGCTAAAAATATGCGAAGAAGAATTTAAAAAAAAAAAATCTGAAGCAAAGAAGAAGAAAATTTCAGCTGAGCTAAAAGGATAGAATTCAAAAATGTTTGATGGTTTCAAGATTCTCTCTCTCTCTCTCTGTAAAATTTACAGAATTTCAAAATTTAAGCTGGAAAATAAAATTCAATAAATGCTTGAGAGATTACTCAAAACATAAAACAAAAAATAAAAGAATTTGTCTTTTTTTTTTTTTTGGTAGAAGAGGGAAAAATAAAGATCGTGCGAGAGGGATATAGAGGACGGATCACATGTGTGACGGTGCATGTTGTTTAAAATGTGGTAATGTCATCATAGCCGTTGATTTAGTATCTGAACGGATACGATCGAGCTCTATATTGAAGTAGAGTGGTTTTTGTGGATTGGGTTTAGGAGTTTTGTTGACATATTTAATTAGTTGATAATGACGATTTATTTTTGTAGTCGAACAGCTTTTTAATTTGGATTTTTGTGTCAAATTGAATTTTAAACTACTTAAATTTGACGAAGTTGTGAACTCTGTACACGACGTGCCATCTAATACCATAGGTTATACGAGATATGCTGACGTGACGTTTTAAATAAATTCATAAATTGCTAAAACAATAATTTCAAGAAAATCTGTTTTCGTTGTTGACACAAAATTATTTTTCTATGGCTACAAGAACACTGTGAAAGTGTGAAGTTTACCAATATTAAAGATAAACATAATAAATTAATAAGCATTCTACAGTTCATAAAAGATCAAATCGAATATGATCTCATCTTTTTTTTTTTTGTTGGTTGCAAATCGAATATGATCTCATCTAAGGGGAAAATATTGTAAGAACGTTTCTTTACTCATACATATCACATATTTTAACCCTTTCGGTAATCAACCTTTTGTACTCGAGGTCGAGGGTCTCATATTGGTGTTCTCAATACCATAATCCTTCTTTTTTTCTGGTTCAAGTTTATTAATACTCAACGATCACTTCTCAACGATACCGAATACCAAAATTCTGCAGAAACAATTGTTATTGATCACTTCTCAACTTGTCTAGGTTTTCAAAAGTGGCAGTCCGGAATAACGAAACAATAGAAAAGAAAATGTTCCTTGTAGTTTTTAATAGTTGAATCTCTAAAACGATTTTAATTAAAATCAGGGGAAAGAAATTTGATAGAAAAATCATAATTTAAAAGAATGTATAATGATTTTCCTCAGCTAAAAATGTTATGGTCTTCCAATATTGTATGATTGGTAACCCTGCAAAATCATATAACTTTTTTTTAGTTATTTCGCCCATCTTGCACATTACCAATGAAGTCACAATTTTATACTTATATGAAACAAACATTTTCTTAGTTATTTATGCATTACTATGTGAGTACCCACATAGAAGTATGGATACTCACACCTAGTTTAATTATAATTTAATATGCATGTTCTATAAATTCAACTTGAAGTTTATATCTTACTGTAGAATCTTCCGATTCATCAATGTGCATAAATTATAAAAGGAGCTCGTTCATAGCTAGCTTTTCCATTTATAACGTACGAAACTGTAATAGTTGAATTGTAATTAATTACTTCAAAATAATCAAATGTCTTTAACAAAAAAAAAAGAAAAAAAGAAAAACAGTAAGCATATGTCGATCCATTACAATCATATGCTATAACCTGCAAGAGAAATAAATAAATAAAAAACCAAAACTTCAAATTTAGAAGAAGAAAGAAAAAAAAAAACATAAGTCCGGAAACTAAATTATATTATATCATTTGAATGTGCGTGAGAGATAATGAGACATTTTGCTGTTTTGCAGGTTACGAGGCAATGAGACTTGTTTTCTATCGATGTGATCGTGCAAGTTACATTTTACGTATCGTTCATAATATCATCAATGTTGCTTTGTAAAAATTCAGCTTTGTTCACACGAAATAGAAAACAAAAGTTAGCTGTGATTGTGAAGGTAGTTGTAAGTCTTGTTAGTTGTTAGTGATTTGTTTGGTCGATAATAAAACCTAATAAATCTCAATTTAATGTCAATAATAGCCGAAAAGAAATTTCAAATTAAGAGTTGAAATACCACACTAAAACGAAGAAAACTACTAGTACTAATTTAATTGTTTTGGTCTCCGCTCTCCGGGGAGATTGAATCTCATTAAATATACATATATGGTTGTTGTTACTTGTTAGTTGTTACAGCATACAAAACTTAAATGATAACTTAAGATTCTTATATTAATAATTGTGGTATTCAATTTATGATATCTGGTTTAAAATGGTATAAAAAGTCGCAAAGAGTGTTGTTGATTAATTTGAAGCTAAATAAGCAAAAGCTGCAAAACCTATATATTAGTTTTGATTTGCGAAGAAGCTTTTGTGTTCGAGGAAGGAAGAAAGAATTAAAAGTTCAAGACTTCAAGAGATTTTAAAGACTCGGCTTCAATCAGAAAGTTTGGGCTTGGAAAGCGATCACGTGAGCGGTTCGTGACAAACTCCTCTAATTTACGTAAAAATCAAAAGATACCCCAATAGTATCAATTCTTACAAAATACACCCCACAATTTGTTTAAATGAGTCGGGTTTTTCCAAAAACACTGGATCGTCTCTGTCCTTAGACAAAAGCCCCCTTCCCCAAAACCCTAATCAGCCAAATTCAATCTTCTTCATTTCGATTTGAATTTCCAAGAAAAAACATTTATTTACTATTATCCTCCGTAAAATTTTCCTCCGATGGCCGTCTCCTCGCTTCCGCCTCCGCGGACAAAACAATCCGCACTTACACCATCAACATCGACGGAGACTCAATCGCCGAGCCCGTACGAGAATTCACCGGCCACGAGAACGGTATCTCCGATGTTGCTCTCTCTTCAGACGCGAGGGTTTATAGTCTCAGCTTCCGATGACAAAACCTTAAAGCTATGGGACGTTGAGACTGGTTCATTGATCAAGACGCTTAACGGACACACTAATTATGCCTTCTGTGTCAATTTCAATCCTCAATCCAATATGATTGTATCTGGTTCGTTTGATGAGACTGTTCGGATCTGGGATGTTACAACTGGAAAGTGTTTGAAAGTTCTTCCTGCGCATTCTGATCCTGTTACCGCCGTTGATTTTAATCGAGATGGGTCTCTCATTGTGTCGAGTAGCTATGATGGGTTGTGTCGTATATGGGATGCTGGGACTGGACATTGTATGAAAACCCTTATTGATGATGAGAATCCTCCTGTTTCCTTTGTTAGATTCTCTCCCAATGGCAAGTTCATCCTTGTTGGCACACTCGATAACACGCTGGTGAGTTCTTCTTCTCCTTACATTACCTTCTTCCACTTCTGATGCTTATGGAACGCTCATTGTATTATCTTGCTGAATTCATCTCGGAGATTTGATGTTTGCCATGTGATTACTCGTTTTGCTTTATAGCGATGAGAAAAGCATGAAGCTTTGGGTAGAGCGTGTTAGACTTAGATTCTAGATTGCGTGTTAATAGAAGTTTGATGTAGGAGAAGACAATCCAAAACTAAGTTTGCAAAATTGTTTTCTGGTAAAGGGTTATTTCTCTGTAAGGAAAAGTTGATAGCTTAAGTATAGTTCTGTTATTGATCCAGATTCAAGAGTTTTGAAGGGTCGTATCATAAAGAGTTGTAGTTTGGAAGTATATATTCGTTTGGTATTTTATTTATTTGCATCTATAGGGTATTGGAGAAGATGTAGATTCTCATGATACGTTATTAATGCACTGATCTTTCCATAATATTCAAATTTGCAGAGGTTGTGGAACATTTCGTCTGCTAAATTCCTCTAAACATACACTGGCCACGCGAACTCGCAGTATTGCATTTCCTCTGCGTTCTCTGTCACAAATGGAAAGCAAATAGTCAGTGGATCCGAGGACAACTCTGTATACATGTGGGAGCTGAACTCCAGGAAACTGCTTCAGAAACTTGAGGGTCATACTGAGCCCGTCATGAATGTGGTATGCTATGCCACCCGATAGAGAACTTGATCGCATCAGGCTCACTCGACAAGTCTGTAAGAATTTGGACACAGAAGAAAGAATGAAACAACACTATCTCTTCAGAAATCATCCATGTAGGTACATGCCACCTTCTTCATGCTGTAATCATCTATGCTCACTAAACTTGTGTTAGATTCTAGCCTCATTATGTAAACATCGGATTTTTGTTTGGTGTAGGGGAAGTGCGAGACCGTTGTAATAGTTCTCCGTGTGACTCAGAACTATTTACACGGAGAACTATTTAGGTAGGTCTAAATGCAAAGACAAACTCCTGGAATCCTGCAAATCCAAAGGGACTTGAGAGCGAGAGCAAAAAAATTCATAGCAGATTTTCTCTTTTCAATACGTTGTATGTATTAAGCTGATGCAATGCTTCTCTGTGTTCCTAAAGTACTATTGGTTTTAAAAGGATTTCAGGATTAAAAACTGTTCATACGAATCATATTGATGTGTAGCTGATGGGTCAAAGTACAGATATATGGTACATAATGTATGGTAGTTGGTTGGGCCATGATGATGTAGCTTATGGTCCCAATGATCCTGTCCCTTTTTTTTTTTCACTTTTATCGTAAAGTCTTGTTTTTTATTTCACCATACGAATTTTAAAATGGACCACATGAAAATTTGAACCCACTCTCTTATTTCAAAATCAAAACCATAAAAACAAAAAGATGACTTTGTGACCTTTGTTCTGTCTTTTAGTCTAGCAACACCAGTGGGCTGCTTTTACAGCGTGTCTTTCTGTTTACATGATACAAGAGAAAGCAACAGTTCCTAATGACCGAGTCATGTTTGTGTCTCTCCCAATTGATACAAAGATAAAAAAAAATTAGCTTTGGTTCTTTCTGTAAAGTTCTTCTAAGATTAAAAAACAAAAAAAAAAAAACTGTAAATGAGTAAAGATGGGATTCAAGAATGTGATAGTCGATTAGTCACAATCTTGTAGAAGAGGATAGACACAATGAGAAGAGCAGATGAATTTAACTCTAGTGATATGTTTAAAGCATTTGGTTTTGTTAATCTCTTCCCTTTCTCTTAAATGAATAAATCCAATGTTTCGTAAATAGACTATTTTTTTCTTCAGATTGTTGCGATTAATTAATATTCTTACAGAACTATTTGTCAATGACTAAAAATGTAACTCGAGATAAATATTTGAAGTTCATGTCTTATTTGAAGTTTCTTGATATTTTAAAAATAATAATTATTTTTGGTCATTGCAAACAACAATTGTTAGGTTTAGTTCTAACATAATCTTTCTGTCAGGCTAATATATTTGATTTGGTACAAAATACAAATTATACTTCAACCAGCAAATCTTCATACACATACACACCCATCCAAAAATATATCTCTTCCCAATTAACAAACAAAAGATAGACATTCCCTCACACGTGCTTACCAATTTTATATCATTCTAAATAAAATATTAAACGAGAAATGATTTCATATTATTACTTTTTACTAATGTATTTAATTATGTAGTGCAACGAAGTGCGTTGCAGATGAAAAATTATTCTATTGGTTCGGGGTCCATAAAGAAGAAAACAAAATTCACCTAAGTACGACTTATTCCAGTGGCTACATATATGATATAAGATATTTCTCTAAAATATAGTCCAGTGACCAAAAAATAAATCAACTGCTTTTCTAAAATTTGACATTCTATAATTCAGCTCTATATACATTCTCATTAATATTAAGGAAAAAATCCTACTTTAAATCAAATTGGGGTTTATCCAATCGGCGAACTCGTGTGCGGATGCATTGTCGAAAGATGTAGGGGTTTACCTAATTTATTTTGTGTATCTTCATGTCATACCACCAGTTTGGCTTGTTCTACTGTTGGGTAATGACAATGGTTGTATGAATTTCAATCAGTAACTTATCAATGGAAGTATGTTTAAGATGAAAAAAAAAATCAAATTGGATAACTCTGTGAGATATACATTCAGGAAAAAAAATAAAAATTGGATAACCATATATTTGTTCACTGAACAAACCATTATTGCTGATCAGTGAACTGTGGTAACTGGCAAAAGATGAAAATGATGCACATAGAACTGTTTTTTACTGACTTACCTTCCACAAATCAAAAATACGATCGTGTCCCTACATAATGCCGTGCGTATCTCAGGGTTATTCTCGTCATTTTCAGTTGATCAGAGACCGGCTCTCTGGTTTTTTGTCGATCATGCCATGGGCCTTGTTGTTGTGGTCCTATAATGGTATAGATGTGATTATCAGGCCGTTCAAAGGGTGATTTTGGTCAATTTAAGTTTTGTTACAGGGATTAATTAAGGTTCAGAATTAAAGAAGCGGGTCTCTCAATAAATATGTAAATTTGTGATCCCAGTGGTGGGCTCTATATTTTTCCCGTCAAACTATAACATCAGGACCGTTCATCTCATCACCATTAATTATTTCACTATGGGATTTTTATCTTTAAAACATCTTTGATGAATTTATGGTTTGGTTGGTTCGCTAAATGATATTTTGCATTATTAGTTGGGTTAGATAAATGATATACACACAAATGACATATGCCTGTGTATTACTGTGCATATTAAACTATTATGCTATAATCAGATGATTTGTTAATATTTGGTAACATAACGTTTCAAAAGATTCAGAATCAGAAACAACAACAAGGCTCCAAAACAAAATTAATGAACCTGATGAAATTATCGTTTTTCTTCTTCATTACATGCTTATATATTTCTACATTTATCCTTTTTTTTTGGGTTGTTGTTCTCTTCTTAACATATTTGAAGTATTTTTAAACTTTATCTTTTCACTTTTCAGAATATATATGTGTTTAAATTCTGGTTTAGGAAAATCAAAGTTTCTTAAAAGTCTCCCTCCAAAAAAATTCCAAAAAAAAGAAGAAATAATTTACAATATAAAAAACTCACGTCATCTTCGTCATCTTCCTCACTTACCCTCACCACACTATCACCCTTTTTTAAACCAAACCCTAACTTACACAGAAAGAGAAAAAAAAAACAAAAAAAAAACCATGAAGCTTCTTCTTCTCCTCCTCCTCCTCCTCCACATTTCTCATTCCTTCACCATCGCTAAACCAATCACCGAGCTCCACACTCTTCTCTCACTCAAATCCTCTCTCACCGGCGACGAACACTCACGACTCACCACATGGAACCTTTCAACAACCTTCTGTTCATGGACCGGTGTCACGTGCGACGTATCTCGCCGGCACGTGACCTCTCTCGACCTCTCTGGTCTTAACCTCTCCGGAACTCTCTCCTCCGACGTAGCGCATTTACCTCTTTTACAGAATCTATCACTCGCTGCTAATCAGATCTCGGGTCCTATTCCGCCGGAAATCTCAAATCTCTCGGAGCTTCGTCTTCTTAATCTCTCCAACAATGTCTTTAACGGTTCATATCCCGATGAACTCTCCTCTGGATTGGTGAATCTCCGTGTTCTTGACTTATACAACAACAATTTGACCGGAGATTTACCGGTTTCAATCACTAACTTGACAAAGCTCCGGCATCTTCATCTCGGTGGTAATTACTTCGCCGGCAAAATCCCGGCGACGTACGGAACCTGGCCTGTACTCGAATACTTAGCAGTTTCCGGTAACGAACTAATCGGAAAAATCCCTCCGGAGATCGGAAACCTAACGACTCTTCGTGAACTATATATTGGATATTACAACGCTTTTGAAGATGGTCTTCCACGGGAGATTGGAAATTTATCGGAGCTTGTTCGGTTCGACGCTGCTAATTGTGGTTTAACCGGAGAGATTCCGCCGGAGATTGGGAAGCTTCAGAAGCTAGATACGTTGTTTCTGCAAGTAAACGCGTTTTCAGAGACATTAACTCCAGAGCTGGGATTGATTTCAAGCTTGAAATCAATGGATTTGTCTAACAATATGTTCACCGGCGAGATTCCGGCGAGCTTTGCAGAGTTGAAGAACTTAACGCTGTTGAATCTCTTCAGGAACAAGCTGTACGGTGCTATACCTGACTTCATCGGTGAATTGCCGGAGCTAGAGGTGTTGCAGCTGTGGGAGAACAATTTTACCGGTGGCATTCCTCAGAAATTAGGGGAAAATGGTAGACTCGTGGTTCTTGATCTCTCATCGAACAAACTCACCGGAACTTTGCCGCCGAATCTGTGCTCCGGTAACCGGTTAATGACTTTAATCACTCTCGGCAACTTCTTGTTTGGTTCTATCCCGGATTCGCTTGGCAAATGTGAATCTTTGACCCGGATCCGGATGGGTGAGAATTTTCTCAACGGGTCGATTCCGAAGGGGCTTTTTGGGTTACCCAAATTATCACAAGTGGAGCTCCAAGACAATTACCTCACCGGAGAGTTACCAATAAGCGGAGGCGTCTCTGGTGACCTTGGTCAGATTAGTCTGTCTAATAACCAGCTCTCTGGTCCATTACCTGCGGCTATTGGAAACTTCTCCGGTGTTCAAAAACTACTCCTTGACGGTAACAAGTTTGCTGGTCCGATTCCGCCGGAGATTGGGAGGCTTCAGCAGCTATCCAAGTTGGATTTTAGCCACAATCTGTTTTCGGGTCGGATCGCACCAGAGATCAGTCGTTGTAAGCTGCTAACGTTTGTTGATCTGAGTCGAAATGAGCTATCAGGTGATATTCCTAATGAAATCACAGGTATGAGGATCTTGAATTACTTGAATCTTTCAAGAAACCATCTCGTTGGTTCGATACCTGTGACGATAGCATCAATGCAGAGTTTGACATCTGTTGATTTCTCTTACAACAATCTCTCTGGTTTAGTTCCAAGCACTGGACAGTTCAGTTACTTCAACTACACATCGTTTTTGGGAAATTCTGATCTTTGTGGTCCGTATTTGGATCCTTGCGGGAAAGGAAGTCACCAATCTCGTGTTAGACCTTTATCTGCTACTACAAAACTGTTACTCGTCCTCGGATTGCTCTTTTGTTCGATGGTGTTCGCTATAGTGGCCATAATCAAAGCTCGGTCATTGAGAAATGCGAGTGAAGCCAAGGCATGGAGATTGACTGCTTTCCAGAGACTAGACTTCACTTGTGACGATGTCTTGTACTCTCTCAAGGAAGACAACATCATTGGTAAAGGCGGTGCCGGGATTGTCTACAAAGGCATTATGCCTAACGGCGACATAGTCGCCGTCAAGAGATTGGCTACAATGTCCCATGGATCTTCCCACGATCACGGGTTCAACGCCGAGATTCAGACGCTAGGTAGAATCAGACATAGGCACATCGTGAGACTGCTCGGGTTTTGCTCTAACCATGAAACGAATCTCCTTGTGTACGAGTACATGCCTAATGGTAGCCTCGGAGAGGTTCTTCATGGAAAGAAAGGAGGTCATTTACATTGGGACACACGTTACAAGATAGCTCTTGAAGCAGCCAAGGGTCTTTGCTATCTCCATCACGATTGTTCCCCGTTGATCGTTCATAGAGATGTTAAATCCAACAACATCCTCCTCGATTCCAACTTCGAAGCTCATGTTGCCGACTTTGGTCTCGCCAAATTCCTCCAAGATTCTGGGACTTCTGAATGTATGTCTGCCATTGCCGGCTCTTACGGCTACATAGCTCCAGGTATTAAAAATAAACTCTCACACTTTGTAAATTAGCATTTTATCAAACACTTGGTGAACTATTTGTTCCTTGTTTTACAGAATATGCGTATACATTGAAGGTAGATGAGAAGAGCGATGTATATAGTTTCGGTGTTGTTCTTCTTGAACTCATCACCGGAAGGAAACCCGTCGGAGAATTCGGCGACGGCGTCGATATCGTTCAATGGGTTCGAAGCATGACGGATTCAAATAAAGATTGTGTGCTCAAAGTAGTCGATCTTAGACTGTCTTCTGTACCAATCCACGAAGTAACACATGTCTTCTACGTTGCGTTGCTCTGCGTCGAAGAACAGGCGGTGGAGAGGCCGACGATGCGTGAAGTCGTTCAGATTCTCACAGAGATCCCAAAGATGCCTCTTACGAAGCAGCAGGCGGTGGAATCAGACGTGACGGAGAAAGCTCCGGCGATGAATGAATCGTCACTAGATTCAGGAAGTCCACCGAATCTCAGTAATTAGACTTTCCGGCGATTGGGTTTGGTGATCGAGGGGCAAATTTGTCATTTTGTTTCTCGTCTCCGACGTCTCGGTATAAAATTTCAACTAATGGGATTTGGAGTTAATTACTTAATTATAGCCCATCCTTGTCTTGGTGGTTTAAAACTCTTAAGGTTGTTTCATTTCTTTTAACGTTGCCACAAATATTCGACTAGTTTTATCCTAATTTTGAATATGTACATTATGGTTGGATTTCACAAGATAAATGTTAATTTCAACAAGTTTCAAATTTCGAGAACATTATGATATATGCATGCATACATACATACGGTTGTGGTTATGATAAAGTTTCCCGGTTCAAGTACATCAAGTGTTAGACCAAAAAACACTTTTGCCCCTTTTTTTCTTAAAAACTTCATTTGGTTTCATACTTAAGCAAACACTAATTTAGTAATTTTTAGTGTTTCCGTTTGTCTTAAAATGAAACTAGTGTTTCCACTATGTTGGAATTTGGAACCTCATTTATTAATTCAAGAAAAATTAAATTCGTAATTCTTGCTTATAATTAGTTCATTAGTTGTTACATTTACATATTCCATTCTCACCTTTGCTTTTACTCTTTTGGATTTTATTGTATCTGATTGTAGTAGCTGTTGTGTCACAACAAGACATTCCATGTGACAAGAAAAAGACAGAGAAGGGGAAACTAAGGTATGAATGTGTTTGAGTGGGACTGAATTGATGAGCAGTTATGCTGATAAGGGAGAAAGTGAAAGCTCACTCACAATTTCCCCAATTATTGTAAATGTAACTGTAGAGTCTTAATGAATTCAGATGGTCCTAAGATCTTTTTTCCACTCTCTTCCCTTGTCTTGAAGCAAAAATCTAATATAGACGAAGCATTTATGACATCTCTCTCATTAATATAAGCCATATATTCAACTTTGATTTTAACCCATCAAAATCAAATCCTTGTGTTGTTGCTATCCTTGATATCTATCTAGTAATTTCTTCGATAACCATGACTACTGATATATGAAAGATATGAAAAGAATCAATAAGAATATTTGCTATGATATTTTAGATATATTTTTTTCAATATAAAAAATTGTAAATTTCACCTATATGAACAAAATTTTTTACTCCCTAATGTACGTTTATCTACTAAACCTGATTAAGGAATTCCTAACTATAGGATTAAGTCACGAGTTGGTGATCAGGAATATTCAAGATATAGGTGAGGATAGATTAGAGTGGGAAGGTTTCTACGAGACTAAGAGATGGAAATTGCAAATTCCGTTCTTTAGCTGTGCGTACTAGATAGTAGTCATTACATGACTAACAAAGTCAATTTACATCATTCAAAGATACCTTTTATATTGAGATTCTTCCTAAGTCTCAAGCTTTTAACATAGTCATTTACTTGATTTTTCGGGCCGAGGTCCATCACAACTCCATTTACTTTAAACGAAGGTTAGATACAGATACAGCGAACTGGCGAAGAATAATAATGGGAAGAAAACAATTAAGAATTAGTCTGGTGTATCAGAAACTAGATATGTACTTTTGTGTTTGAATTGTAACGTTTGTTTCTTTCTTCAGTCTTCATTGGTTTTACCGACACAGTGTCACACCATCTGTAAGAGAATCCATATGCATATTCGTTTCGCTTCAGAAATCAAGGAAACTTCAACATATTAAAGAAACAGAACAAGAGCAATAATACAAAGAGAGTATAAACTATAGGCTAAGTTTTTTACTTTGTTTTACACATCTGACAATAGAAACATACGCCGTCGTTTCTCTAGAGTTCATAATATCTAGCAAAGTAGCAAGAGGCTATTCATAAAATTACGCAGGCTTTACCGAGCTTCTTCAGCAACCTCCGAAATAGAAAAAAGTAAGCCTGAATCTATGGTGGCTTTTAGCTATTGTCTTCCAAGTCCCTTCTCCGTGTTGGGTTTTAGGCTCGATCCAGATTGGTACTGGGCTAGGCCCATTATATCTTCAAGACACGATGGTCAAAAACGCATGGAAACACGTGTTCTTTTGAACTCATCTAAGTCGTTGCCTCGTTGGTGAGAGCAATCATTTTCGTTTTATTATTTGCAAAACCATTTTCGGTCTTATAATTTTTTTTCTTGACCATCTTCGGCCTTATATTATTTGCGGTCTTATTTTTATGCTATTATTTTTCCTCTCATTTTCTTGTTATTTTTTTCTCGGTCTTTTTTTATTCATCATATATTTCCTAGTGGAGTTTAACAACAACAAAAAAAACTAATATTTTTCTTTTAGTCAACTACAGAAAACTAAACTATGAGAATTTTTGAGAAATATCCGTTTTACAATATCTTTTTAAAAAACTATCTCATACCAAAAAGACTTTTAATTAAAAAAACAATTTTAAAAATACCCTCTAATGATGTCTATAGCGGTACCTACTATGGTTGGACCATAAAATAAAATAAAATAATAACACCCTTAAATTTGTTGTATTTTTTTTTTTATTGAAAAAAAATGATTAAAAATAAACTGAAATGTGGTGTTAGGGCAAAGAAGCAAAATCGAAGCCACAGAGAGGCTCCGTCTCCCATTGTCGTGTTATCAAAGAAGAAGAAGAAGACACATAACACTTGCACACATTGTGAGATAGAAAATGGAGAGAGCAGTAATCTCCCCGAGTTTTAATCAAAATTACCTACTTTGCCCGTCACGCGCCTTCTCCACGCGGAACTTATCGCCGCCGTCTTCCTCCATCAAGGTCAACTCTTTTCTCTTTTTTTCCCACTCTTTTTTCGATTCCTAAACTGTTATCATCTGACCCTTTTCCCCGATTATGTTCACAGCTTCAGCATTCTTGGTCTTCTTCCTCTGTATTGTCCACTGTCATCAATGGTGGAATCTCTCTTACTCGATGTAATGCTGTGCTGTCCAATTCTTCCAGGTTTGTTGGAATCAGAATCCAATCTTTGGGTATTTGTCCAATTCTTCCAGGTACACTTATTTATGTTGTTGTTTTTTTCTGAATTAGTACGGAGGTGTCTGAATTAGCAGACATAGATTGGGATAACATCGGATTCGGGCTTATGCCGACTGATTACATGTATGTGATGAAATGTAACATCGATGGGGAGTTCTCAAAAGGTGAATTGCAACGTTTTGGGAACATTGAAGTCAGCCCATCTGCTGGTGTACTCAACTATGGACAGGTTTGTTTCTTAGTTTTCTTAAAAGTCATGTCCTTTACTGTAACGAGTTTGATCAAACTAAGCTTAATCTATGCATCAACGAAAACTTTTTATCTGTGGTATTAAGGTTAAGGAATTGAAAATATGTGAGAAATTTGTCGATTTCGTTTCATGGTTTCTTAAAGGCCTGTCCTTTACTGTAACTAGTTCTATGAAAAGAGCTTAATCTTGAGGTAAGGATTTGAAAGTATGGAGAAATTTTTCAGATTCTTGACATTGTAACACAATCTGCCAACGAGTCTAGTCTCTTAGTTGCTATGTTAGTTGCATATAATGAGGATTTCTGTTATCTACCGAATCTAACTTTATCTATTGCACGGAAAATTCTTCTTTTATCTGCAATTGATGATGAGAGATGCCAAGAGTGTTGTGGTGGTGATTGGAATTTAAGATTACATGAGTCTTATTAGTTCATGTTCTTCTTTTGCTTGTTTGTAGGGATTGTTTGAAGGGCTAAAAGCTTACAGAAAGCAAGATGGTAATAATATCCTCCTCTTTCGTCCTGAGGAGAATGCAAACCGTATGAGAAATGGTGCTGAGAGGATGTGTATGCCTGCTCCAACCGTTGAGCAGTTTGTCGAAGCTGTGAAAGAAACTGTATTAGCAAACAAACGTTGGGTAATGAATCACACAGTTTTTTTTTTGTCCCGATATGCGGAGGAAACTATCTAGATATTTGTTTGCTATTATGACTGTAACGTGCGTGTGATGTCTTGTTTTTAGGTTCCACCTCCAGGTAAAGGTTCCTTATATGTTAGACCGTTGCTAATGGGGACAGGAGCTGTTCTAGGTCTTGCACCTGCACCAGAATATACTTTCATTATCTATGTTTCGCCTGTCGGGAACTACTTCAAGGTCTTTCAAAGTTCCTCTTTCGATCAATTCCAAATATCTAAGAAAAGATTTGTTGTATGTTTCTCATTTTCTCTTAATGATGATATGGATTTATATAATGATGTCAGGAAGGTGTGGCACCGATCAATTTGATTGTGGAAAATGATTTCCACCGTGCAACTCCTGGTGGTACCGGAGGTGTTAAAACCATTGGCAATTATGCTGCAGTAAGTAAAAGCTGATCTTTTAATATATTGATATATTTGGACCAGCTTTCGTAACTCACACATACAACTTATAATTTAGGTACTGAAGGCACAGTCGATTGCGAAAGCTAAAGGATATTCTGATGTTTTGTACCTTGATTGCGTTTACAAAAGATTTCTTGAAGAGGTCTCGTCTTGCAATATTTTCATTGTAAAGGTAAGGAAAAAACAAATCTTTCGGAATCCGATGATGCCTTGTAGAGTCTATATGATGTCAATTCCCTTATCAGTCGAAATTCCTAAGGCGTAGGAGATGAGATTAAGACTCTGGCAGTCTTTTTTTTAGGGGGCATTTTCAGACATGTCAAGCTACTGATTCTTTTAGATAATGATTTTTTTACCAACATTTTTCTTTGCCAGGATAATGTGATCTCTACTCCTGAAATAAAAGGAACCATTTTACCTGGGATTACACGGAAAAGTATAATCGACGTGGCTCGAACCCAAGGGTTTCAGGTAATCTCTCCCCTTCTTCAAATTCTCAACAATACTTGCATCTTTAAAGTGGATCATAGCACCACTATTGGCGTATGATCACAGTGCATGTTTATTCGGTACCATTCAGGTGGAGGAACGGAATGTGACAGTGGATGAACTATTAGAAGCGGATGAGGTTTTCTGCACAGGAACTGCCGTGGTTGTCTCTCCCGTTGGAAGCGTAACTTACAAAGGCAAAAGGTAAAACGTTTTTCTTTTTATCCCCATAACAAAAACCAAACCTAAAAAGCGGTAAAGTTTTTCCTGTTTTTGTATGACATAAGAGATTTTTTTTTTCCGGATACACACGCAGAGTGTCTTACGGAGAAGGTACCTTCGGAACTGTGCCGAAGCAACTCTACACCGTTCTGACAAGCTTGCAGATGGGTCTGATTGAAGACAACATGAATTGGACTGTGAATCTGAGTTAAGCCAGGCAAATGCAATTATCAATTCGGTTTCTTGGTTTTGTTTTTCATTTTCTATGGTCTGTGATTCTGATTCGTGAAACTATAAGTTGGATTGTTTAGAATCTGGTTAATCTAAAACTTCAGATCTCACAACTTAGATGGTTCAATATCAGTAGATGTTGTTACTTCATATTATAGTTACATATTTACATCCAATTGTTTCTCTCAAGTCTAAAGTACCATTTCTGAGACATAATTGATATCTAACAATCAAAAACGAAGAACCAAAGTAGTAACTATTTATTTCAGATTCAAGCCAGAACTTATCAGTCAGCAGAAAATTTGGGCAATAACAAGCCATAATCTTATCTCTAAGAAGCGTGGACTTGGACTTGTTACGACTTGAAAAGATGTCATGATTATCTCATGATTACGAGATAATAACATGTCTATCTACTAAACTAATATATAAACTAGTGAGGGATGACTTGAATTACTGAAGTCTTATATGTAGTTATAAATAGAAAAAGAGACGTGTGTTTTTCATGGGAACAACTTTTTTTTTACCTTTAGAGTAGTACTTCCAAAAGACTTATTGGGTCCTCAATAAAAGTAGCCAAAAAGACCAAATTATTGAAGAGTTAAAAAAAAAATGCCTACTCAATATATTCAAACCTCTTCTTCATGCCTTTTGATTTTTCCTGTTGGGGTTAATATTCATATTAATGCAAACTACAATATTCATATCATTCTATAATCATTAATATTCATATGAATTTTTCTATCAACAACATGTATTATGCTCGTTTAAATTTAAGTAGTGATCTAACTATATCATTAATACAACTCAATAGGGTTGATGTTCTTATGTCTTTATCTAACTTTATGATTTTTGAACATGTATCGAACATCGAGAGAGAAAATAGAAATTGCAGAGAAAAGTTTTCGTGTGTTATTAAACACAGAGTAACAAGAGTATATACAGATACAAATAAAGACTGGTTTAACTAAACCAATTAATGAATTTAAAATTAGAGTAAAGCAGCTCATCGATTAATGAACCAAACATAACCGATTGCACATCGATTAGACCAGCAACTCAATTATCTCTACACCCCCCTCAAGTTGGCCGAGTATTGGCCAAATAAATGAGTTTGCCCACGAGTCTCCTATATGACGTCGGATCAGCAACAAACGCGGAAGAGGAGAGGGCTAACCCGTGGTTAACCGGCAAAGGAGTGAAAGCAGGTTTCGAACCCATAAGACCTGTTTCCTGCAAAAGATCTAACACATACTTTCTTTGACAAAGATAGAACCCATCAGAATTACGCGCAACCTCAATGCCCAAAAAATACTTCAAATGCCCTAAATCCTTCATGTGAAACTGACTAGATAAATAATCTTTGAATTTTCTAACTTCAGTTTCAGAACTACCCATCACAATCAAGTCATCAACATATATCAAAATGCGAATAGAGCAGCTCAAAGAATCAAACAAAAACAGCGAATAACCAGAGCAAGACTAGCAAAAACCGTAAGTTTTGAGAGCGGAAGAGAGTTTAACAAACCAGCAACGCGGAGACTACTTCAGCCAGTAAAGAGATTTACGAAGACGACACACTTTATGAGACTGAGACGCCGAATACCCAGGTGAAAGCTTCATGTACACCTCCTCGACGAGATCCCCATGAAGAAATGCATTATGGACGTCCATTTGATGGATAACCCAATTTTTCAAGACAACAAATTTGAGGAATAATCTCACCGAACTCATCTTGGCTACGAGTGCAAATGTTTCGCCGTAATCCTCTCTTTCACGCTGCTTGTTTCCCAAAGCCATTAATCTAGCTTTATGACGCTCTAAAGAACCATCAAAACGATACTTAAATTTAAACACTCATTTGCTGCCGATAGTATATTTTCCTGGAGGAAGGTCGGTGATCTCCCAGGTCTGATTCAATCCCTGAGCCCGAATCTCCGAGGCCATGGCATCGCGCCACTAAGAACAATGCACAGCTTCAGCAAACGAAGATGGTTATTTAGCCGAGCAAATAGCAGCCTAAAATGCAACGTGACTGTTTGAAAAACAGTGAGAAGAATCATAATGAGATAGAGGGTATAAAGAGTTTGAATCTTCAAGCGAAAGGGTAAAAGCAGTATTTGTTTCGAAATCACGAAGCCGAGACGATGGTAATTTGTGTCTACATCCACGCCCAAGCAGCTCTTGGTCAAACGAGTCCTCCGACGATGGAAGTGCTGCTGCCGGCGACGGCACTGCCACAGGTGACGCCGACGGAGATGAAGAAAAACCACCGACGGAATTGGAAGTTGGAACTGGAGCTTCAGTTTGTATCGTGTCTTGAGATTCACTAATGTGAGTTGAGTCTTCAGTTTGTATTTCATTAATAATCTGAGGCCCAATTGGCCTATCATTAAATCCATCATCATTTGTATACGCTACAGGTCCAAGAGAAGTCGCTGGTTGATTATGAGTTTTACTTTGATTTTGAACCTACAAATTAGTAAGAGCTGAAAAAGGAAAAATGTGTTCAATAAATTTCACATCATGTGAAACAAAAAATATTTAGTGTCAAGGTCAAATAACCGCCATCCCCACTGGCCATACGGGTAACCGACAAAAATGCAGTGACGAGACCGAGACTCAAACTTGTCTCCACGGATCTGTTGGTTGTGGGCATAACACGAAGACCCAAAGACCCGAAGATGATCGAGACGAGGAGGTTTTTGATGGAGTATTTCATATGGGGTCTGCCCATGAAGCAAAGGAGTAGGAAGACGGTGAATCAAATACCCAACGGTCAATATACACTCGCCCCAAAAATTAATCGGTAAGGAGGTATGAAACTGAAGAGCTCTAGCAATATTGAGGATGTGTCTATGTTTTCTCTCAACACGACCGTTCTGATTAGGAGTCCCAACGCACGACGTCTCGTGAAGAATCCCATGCTCACGAAAGTAAGCTCCTAGACATATAAATTTTGTCCCGTTATCATGTCGGACCACCTTAACCGCAAGGTTAAATTGGCGAGTCACCATTGCTATGAACTCCCTTAACTTCCACTGAGTCTCACTCTTATCCTTCATAAAAAATCCGCACTCCGAGCATCAAATAGTCAGAAATGCAGACTCTTAAAAAGGCGATGTATGGATCCCCATACATCATGATGGATAAGATAAAAAATCTATCAATTTTATTATGACTTGAACAAGCGAATGCAGTTTTGAGCAATCTTCTGATGAAAATGAACAGCGCAGAGGTTTTTGACAGACATAATCTAAGGGATCTGCCACAGCTTATAATCCTCTCTAGAACTGATGAAACTGCTGGCCACCTCTAAACTAGCCAAGAAACGTCCGCCTTCCGCACCGGCTCCGATCAAGTCCAGAAGTGCGGTCCTGAATCATAAGAAACTTATCGGTAATTGTGACATGACCGACTGCAATTTTTTAACCCATCACAAAGTAAACCGATTTCATTACACAAAGATATATTGTACCCTACTAGAAATTTGATTCCTTCGTGCTCCATATCAGTAGGCAATAGGCAGAGTATTAGACATCACAAAATCACCAGCGTGCTGATGCACAATCAATAATCAATTAGGCGATAGTTTACTATCTTCGTGTAATACTCTGTAGATTTAGTACATTGATAAGTGTCACCACCTTAAGCCCATTGTTCGTCCTGAGACCCATCACCACTTGTCTATCATGATGAAAGTAGGCTGAGGTGGGTGAGGCGAAAGGCAGTATGGCATTGCGTTGCGTCATGAAGATGCATTGCACCTGTTCCTTTCTCACTTGGTTTATCACGTCTTGCCTTTGATACTTGCTTGTTTACAGCGGTCTCCCCACCACTGGTGCAGATATCTTTGAAGCATGACTTGAGTCGTGTCCATTCCTCTTGTAGTGCGCAATACGATCTTGCCTTGTCTTTTTACCGGTCCAGAATTGATCTTGCGATCTGCGAGCCTTTCGATCAGGTCACTGTTCTTCTTGAGTTTGAATGTCCTCTTCTTGGCGTAAAAGATTATATCTTTTCGAGACTAGGAAGAGGACATCTTGACTAAGCTGATCGATTGACGGAAGATTATCATCGAGGCCATAAAAGAAATTGTTGCACATAATCGTCTTTTTTTGTCTTATCGATCGAAAATCATAACCATCTCCCACATATGCGCTTTGGTTGGAGTACAGCCAATGAGTCCCAGATTTTACACAATCTATATAATTCTTCAAATTGACCCGTTGCATAGTGATATGTCGACTTTGTGTTGTTGAGTCTTGGGCCATTTGATATAGAGAATCTCTTCTTAAGAATATCTATAGATCTTTAGCAATTTCTCTATGAGAATGCTTGGCCTCAGTTCATGTATCATCATCTTAATCAGGACGAAGCAATGCATTTATAGGAACACATCATCTGTCATTTGTACCTTCATCGGGTTTAGAAATAGAACCATCAAGATATCCAAATATTTTTCTTGAACATAAAGCAGTCTTGAAACTTAGAGCCCATTCATCATAATTCTTTCCATCTAACAAAGGATGTAAATGAATTACCCGAGGGGTTATTTGAAGCGGATTAAATCGTATGTGAGAATTGTTCGTTCCGTTTTTGATCATGGCCGGATGGTCTCCCTCTGTTCGTTGTGGACTTTGCCGACTTCTTCAGCCATGGTGGCTTTCAATTACATATATTGGCGATTGCAAATGACCAATCGCAGTTCTTGAAAGCTTGGTGAATCGCGATGTTGGCGATTCACACAACAACAGATTGTGAGATCGAATGGCGATTCACAATAATCTGCGAGAATCACAAAGAAATTTGGGTGAAATCACAAAGCGACATGGCTCTGATACCATGAACATATATCGAACATCGAGAAAGAAAATAGAAATTGCAGAGAAAAGTTTTCGTGTGTTTTTAAACGCAGAATAACAAAAGTATATACAGATAAGTATTGGTTTAATTAAACCAATTAATAAATCTAAAATTAGAGTAAAGCAGCTCATCGATTAATAAACCAAACATAACCGATTGGACATCAAATATCTCTACAATTCTGTATATTATTAATATTGGAAAGAAGAGATGGCCTACGCTACAAGACCAATTCCTACCAATGGGCAATGGTGTTGAAATCTTCACAAATTTTCCTTTCTTTAGCCCCTAGCTTTAAAGTTCAAAACTTTATTTACTTTTTCAGTATAAATCTTTACAATTTCATATAAATTGACATATAAACAGTGAGGAAAAATCTCAATAATTTGAGTCGCTTATGACTTTACTTCTCCGAGTGTTTTGACTTTTAAAACTCTTATGTCCAATCTCAACTTAAGTCAACCTTTTTCGTTCGTCTAGAAGGGTCGGTCATTAAGTGTCAATTAAAGTAGACAGTAAATTATCATACTTTGTCAAGGGAAGACTATAATCTCATATAATATTTTTATTACACAGGAAATATTTCATGGCGTATGGACAAACCCGTCATATAAGAAAAATTCATAGCTATTAAAATAGACATGAATAAATCTTATGATCGGATAAAATAGTATTTTGTTGAAAATTTACTTAAAAGTTTGGGTTTTTGTGAGAAATGGATCTTCTGGATGGTATATTACATCAGTCCGATATAGGGTTTTTATTAATGGACAAGCTAGAGAGTTGATAGTTCTGGAAACCTTTAGTCAAAATTACAAGATTTCTAAATTTTCTAAACTATCAACTTTGGACCGTCTTTCCTCGTTAAATTAACTTTGATTTTGATTTGTAAATACACTATCTTATAGTGTTCATAACAAAGAATCTACTGACCCCAAGATCCGGTCATTCCAATGAGTAACTTCATCGGAAAAATCGCCATTAGCCGGAGCTTTTATCAAAATTTGAGTTCAACAGTAACTCAGTAACTCATGCGGAAGATTGTCAAGTGAATGATCAACCTACAACATAACTTGATACTTCGGTATTTGAAGTCAGTTAAAAGTAAATTCTATATATCTCACTAAATACTTCAAAAAAGAGGATACAAAAATATGTTCTGAGAGACATCAACTCTCTATTGACATCTCAAATACTCAAAAGTGATTTAAACATTTATTGCTTGGAAATAATCGTGAATCACTTTCTGCAATTGTTTCCTAACGTCGATTTTTTGCTTATATGTCATTGATTAGAACATCAAAAGTTTTTCAGAATGCACCGCACCGGTATACTGGCCTCCCGAATGCTTTGATTTATCTTTTTTTTTTATGGAGAAAGATTATTTAATTTCCAGCAATTGTCTCTGGATAAAATCCAAGAATAAGCATAGAAAGACGAAAACCAAATTTTACACTGGGACAACATCATTAAATCAATCTTTATAGTTCATACTAAGTGACTATGGTGCAAATAGAACCATATATCGTATTTTTTTTGTGATGCGAATAGATTTTTTCATTATGGAGAGTTTTACGTGGAAATGTTCGTCGTGATTGTTAAGATCACCATTTGTAATATAATATAAAGTCAAAAAAAATTATCTGTAACATGTAACCAAAAAAGAAAAATTCTACGTGATGATTATTAAGTGACTGTATATATAGTTAGTTCAAATATTTCAGTTACGCAATCTTTGATATCACTCTATACTGTATTCTTTATTATTGTTTAAAACTAGGATTAATTAGTTTACCGGATCCGGGGTAGAATTTCTTCGGTTTGGCAATTTTGTTCACCTACCATAACGAATTTTTACAATTTTATTTGTTTCAATCTACTTTTGGTACACATCCTTTCATTTTCAACCGCAAAGACGTAGTTAACAGATCCTATACATAATATATTTAATTTATCATAAGTAACTTAGAGTAAAGACTAAAGTGCTGTAAAAACTATGTAATTGTATTTCATGATTTGGAAAAAAAAAATGAATTTGTACATATCTTTTTTTTTTTAGGAAGAAATTAAGAGAAATTTCTTTGACGACTTGCGTGTGCAATAGTCTTCCTTATCTTCTTTGCCATTTCTTAATTCCACTATTGTATAAGTATTTAATTTTGCTGGGTTATAATAACATTAAAATTTCCCAAAAGTTACTTTTTGATTTTTGGTTTTTTAATTTTATTAAAACTTCCCTACTTTTTGACATCTTTTCTTACAAAGACTTTTTGACATCTCATCCAGCTATTATATAGTCTCCTTTTTTCTTTTCTGCATTCACATAATATTTCCCCTACATAGTTTACACCCATCATACCCACCAACACATATAATCTTGGTCACAGATTGATAAACAAAGGCAGATATCAAGAAGAAGACTTCACTAGGAGAAGGAGAATGGGAAGAGCACCGTGCTGTGACAAGGCGAACGTGAAGAAAGGGACTTGGTCTCCAGAGGAAGATGCAAAGCTCAAATCCTACATTGAAAAGAATGGCACAGGAGGCAATTGGATCGCTTTGCCTCACAAAATTGGTATTAATATATTTATAGTTACTCCATTTTTATTCATATATATTTGATGATTCTCTCTCTTTTGTGAAGAAAAATTGATAACTAAGAGGCTTTTTGTTTATATAATTATTTCTTGGTTGGTTTAAGGTTTGAAGAGATGTGGGAAGAGTTGCAGGCTGAGGTGGCTTAACTATCTTAGACCAAACATCATACATGGTGGCTTCTCTGAGGAAGAAGAAAACATCATTTGTAGCCTTTTTCTTACTATCGGTAGCAGGTAATATTCATATACGTTATTCATGTATATATCGTCAAAATATCATGTAGAAACTCTTAGGTAGTTATGTGATGATGTTTAAAGGTGGTCTATAATCGCTGCTCAATTGCCGGGACGAACAGACAACGATATAAAAAACTATTGGAACACGAGGCTTAAGAAGAAACTTATTAACAAACAACGCAAGGAGCTTCAAGAAGCTTGTATGGAGCAGCAAGAGATGATGGTGATGATGAAGAGACAACAACAACAACAACAAAAAATTCAAACTTCTTTCATGATGAGACAAGACCAAACAATGTTCACATGGCCACTACATCATCATAATGTTCAAGTACCAACTCTTGTCATGAATCAAACCAACTCGTTCTGCGACCAAGAAGATAGTAAGCCAGCGATCTTAAAGAACATGGTCAAGATCGAAGATCAAGAACTGGAGAGGGCAAACCTTCATCATCATCATCAAGATTCAATGACAAACGCTTTTGATCATCTCTCCTTCTCTCAACTCTTGTTAGATCCTAATCATAACCACTTAGGATCAGGAGAGGGTTTCTCCATGAACTCGATCTTGAGCGCCAACCCAAACTCTCCGTTGCTTAACACAAGTATTGATCATCAATGGTTCGGGAATTTCCAGGCCGAAGCCATCGACTTGTTCTCAGGAGCCGCCACAAGTACTTCGGCAGATCAAAGCACCATAAGTTGGGAGGACATTAGCTCTCTTGTTTATTCTGATTCAAAGCAATTTTGTTAATTAATTATTCTCAAGATGAAACGTACATCATTATTATTAATTGGGGTAATGCAAAGCTATATAGGGTACGTATATATGGAATAACGATCTATTTTGTTTAAATTTATTGATATGTCTACGTTGGTGGTTTAAAAACAATATATATGGAACTCATACGCGACATATCCTAACGAAGTAATCACATTTAGATAAACAAAATTTTGTTATTGTTACTTTTTTAAAAGTAAGAACTTGTAATGTGCATGTATATATATGTATGGGTGCATATAGTGCGTACGTACGAAATAGTATATTGGGCATGAGTTACGTTTCCATCTATATATATAAACATAATACATACTGGGCAAAGTGTATATATATATATATACACATATAAAAAAGGAAAATATTAATGGTGCTTTTGGGTTCTTAGCACGTATATATATGGTCGGATCCATATGTATGTGGTTGATTCATTGATTGTATGTTCATTCTACTTTTTCGAATAATTTTTGTTTAATTAGAATCCCCTCGGATTCGTTAGAGTTATTACCTTGATGTCGGATTGTGCAAAGCATTTAGCTGGAAACCATTGATGTTAGTAATAATAAAAATTAATATATGGATTATTTAAGGATAAGAATACCTAACCATTTGACAAAAGAAAGGTTTTGATTACCAAATAAATGAATGTGTGGAACTCTGAACTTCTCAAAGACATGACCTCTCTCTCTTCCTAGCAAGTCACTAGTCTATTTCTTGTTTCCTCACAGAATCAAATGATGATGTCATACGAAAATTCTCTTTCCCCTGCGAGTTTGGCACATTCGTTGCCTATTCAAAAATCAAATCAAATTGAGAAAGTCCTAAAGTGACACTGTCGCTAAAACATATATATATATATATATATATATTAAAACTTGAATTTGTCGTGTGTAATTTTCGGTAAACAACACCTGAATTCACCTATATTATTTAGAAAAAAGCATGACATGTAAAAGACATACCTAATTTCTTCAAACATGCACAAGTTTATTTTTCCCGTCTATTAATTAAAATCATCAAAAAGTTGTGTTTATATGTACAAACACACATATGTAGATAATAATTAAAAAAAAAAAGAAGATAAATCTTTTGTTGATCTCAAACAATCCGTTCAGTCCTAGAAGCTAGAAGTAAGTAGACTAGACTTCACGGTTCAATAAAAGAAAGATATTATGTTTGATCTTCGTATATTCACTTGTATAGGACAAATGGGATGATATAGAAATGACGTTTTCAAAGAGTATTACAAAAAAAAAATGCATTAATTATATCCAAAAAAGAGTACTACAATACTAGTCTCTGAAAGACAAGTCATTTGAATGTTCCAAACATTCCCTTCAAACAGCAAAATGACAAAGCATAATTATGCAATTATTCTCCTTTAATTTAATATTTATAAATCACGCACCCATAAATTCTCTAAATAGTAAATATCATATGCGTTTTATTTGTATATGAATGTAGTTGAAATGTTCAAAGTACACTTCGTTATCAAAATTTAAAAATTTGTACTTCCAATGAAGTCCTAATTTTAAGACGCGTGGAAAAGTTGTTATCCTAATGTATGTATCTCAGTATTATGTAATCACTTAATATATTATTAATCGTGATTTAGGAAAAAAGGGACCAAGCTAGTGATGAAATCATGCACGTAAGCCACTTGCATTAGTTCAGTGGATCCCAGAATGTGTCATAGGCATGTACATATTCACATATATATAAATATTTTTTTTCTTTTTTGTCACATATATAAATATTCTTTGAATCATTTTTCATTTACCTACCAAAAAAAAACTAAATTATTTTCAAAGCGTAAGAAAAGAAATGTCACAGAAAGAAAGTTTTCTTGTAATATAAATTCCCACATTTCCCGAAGCTAGCTACTAATATCATGTGCATGTCAAATAAATTTAAGATACAGGTCATCTTTTAAAACTACTAAAACATACTCTTTCCATTTCATAAAAATAGATGTTTAAAGTTATGGGCACATAAAAATTTTTGTACAAAACTTAATATATCTTTATTTTATAATTATATATTATTTGTTTTATTTAATTTAATTTTAACTAATAGGGATAAAATAAGAAATATTACTTAAATCTTGCATTAATAAACAAAACATCTATGTTTATGAAACAATTTAAAAAAAAAAAATCACTCATCTTTGTGAAACGAGGAGAATATATTTACAAAAAAAAACACTACTAAAACATATATTAAAGAAGAGAGATCTTTCGAGTGACAAAAAAAAAAAAAAAAAAGAGAGATCTTTCGTTATCTTCTTCACATTAGTTACTGTTTTTCAAGCTGGTTGTTTGTCTTTGTTGGACAGTTGGAAAAAAAGAAATATTTACTAAAAAGAAATATTTACTAAAAAAGAAATATTTAGTCAACTGTTAACCATTTGACTAAAACATTTTTCCAAAAAGCTAATTTATGTTTAATAATTTGTAATCCTACATCGTCTCCTAATTTTTCTAATTATTATATTAGTTATTTTAAAAAACAAAAAAAATTGACAGCCAAAAGACAACAATTTTTAATAACTCTAAAATAGTCTAAATGATAAAATGAACTAGTTTATTATACACACCAAAAATAAATAAACAAGATAAAAATAAACGATAAAAAAACTAGTTTAATTCTATAGTTTACAACTTAATTATTTATTCATCTTATTCATAAAATTCCAACATGACCGAATCTTTTATATAATATACCGTCTTCCATCTTCGTATTGGGTCAAGCTATAAGGCCAGTGGCGGATCCAGAACAAAATTTAACCCCAGGCATTATATAAAATAATTTTATTCTAAAAAATATAGTATTAATATAAAAATAAGTTTTAAGATAATTTTTTTTTAAAAACATTAATTATAATATATTCCTCCATATTTTGGAACATTTTCAACACTGCTGCAATTGTCACTTTATTAAACAATTCTCTTTCAACAAAACAAACTAAATAATCGTTTAGAAACTGATCACATATTCGGTTGCATTTTACCTATGTAATTCTAAATCCTTTTAAATTTGAAGCTTTTGTAATATTCTAGTAATGGTAATGATCCTTTTGAATAAAAAAATCAAAATCGTGTTTTTCCTGTACTTAAAGAAAGCTGATAATACTCTTCTAAAAAAAACTCTTAATCAATAAAAATCAATCGTGTCATTTACAAGATATCAAACCACGTATTTATACGATGGTAAATAAAAAGAAAATCTAACTTAAAAAAAATATAAACTAAATTATGAAAGAAAAGAAAAATTGTAAGTTTTCAAAACAAGTTTTAAAAATGTAAGAGTGTAAAACCCGTATTTTTTTATATTTTGTATAACTTCCATAATTTTTTGTAACTATATTAGAAAAAGAAAAAAAAAGAGTGTGGATCCGATGCCCTCACACTCTCTCACCTGGATCCGCCACTGTATAAGACAATAAAAAAGGAAAAAAGAATAATAACGGAGAAGAAGAAATCAAGAAACAAAAAATCTAGAATATAGGAACGAAAACTATTAGTATAAAACTAAGTGGATTAGATAAAATAACCTTAAGTAATAGATTACTAATTATACATTCTGTCAAAAAAAACCCTCGACGTTCTGTAAACAAAGCCATATAAAACCTTGATTGGCTCAGCGACATATAGCTCCGCGACAAATAAAAATGAAATTTATTTGCTCGCTTACATACAATTAAAGGACTTAGTCAAATAAAAATAATTAAAAGGACTTCTTACAACATAATTAATTTCGATTCAATAGTCCAAGCCGATGTCGACACTCACTAGCACGTTACTTCTTTTTTAAAAGTTTTTTTGTAGAAAAATGTCCTTTAGCAAAAAAAAAAAAAATGTCCTTGTCTTGAAAGAACCTTGCCTTGAAAAAAGGAAATCTGGACGTCAAACAGCAGAAAAAAGGAAATCTGTTTCTTACAGAAGATATTGAACTATTTTATTGTCGGAACGGAATTTTATTTTAGTTGAAAGAGGATTGTGGGAATGGAATAATCGAATCGTGTTAGTGTTTGACGATTTCTTGTCATCTGTTTATGGCAAACAGAATAGATATATACAGGAAAGTTTAGGTTTAAAATTTTAATAAATCAGGTTCACACGATAATCATATTTTATGGGCATTACTAGTTTTGCATAAATTAACCGAACCGAAAGTTCAAACGGGAAACCAAAATTCTAAAATATCTGAATATATCATAAATTTCAGAACCGAAGAAACTGAAATCAAACTGGTACAAAATTGAAATATTTCAGGTACCCAAAAATATTCAAAATAAAATTATATATAAAAATATTAGTTATTTTAAACTGAATAACTTAAAATACCCAAAATACCAAAAAAACTATCCGGAAAAAATATCTAAAAATATTTGAAATATCTGAAAAAACCCAAAAAAATATCCAAAATATCCAAAAATATATGAAAATATCCAATAAATACTCAAATGGATCCTAGACTCTAGAACCAAAAGAACCGTATCCGAATCGGAACCGAACCAAATTCTTTTGGATACCTATATGGATCTTAAAACTCTAGAATTGAAAAAACCGGAACCGACTCCAAAACAAGAACGCCTAGGCCTAGGCATCATTGTCGGAAAAAAAAAGTAACCATTTAATTGTACATTATATACATATTATTAAGCATGTACATATATAACTTTTAAAGATATTAAAAAAAAATTAGCTATTAGCTAACCAAAATTATGGCGTATGAGAAACAATAGAATCCACTCATCCGCTTGCAACCAACATTTTTAAGAGTTTGAATCAAACTATTAAGACCTTTTTCGTTATGAAATTATAGACAAACCATGCGCAGGTGTCGTAAGTACTAAATACTTGGCTCCATGGAAATTTCAAAATTGGTTCACCCTTTCTATATTATCTATTCTTGATTTGCCATGTTTTTCTTTACCTTAGCATAACGCTCTAAGATCTGGTTTCCTTTGTTTTTTGGGTTTCTCTTTGTAAGGCCTCCCAAAAAGAATCTTGTCTTTAGCCGCCACCAGCTTGGTCGCAATATATGTATCCGCTTTTAAAATTAATTGAAAACAGATTACTAAAATACAAGGCTTTTATGGCCCAATTTTATCTGTTTATGGCCCATCATACATACATGAAGAGGACTAGAGGAGGAGTCTTGAGTCGTGTTTAATTTGGAAGTTACTTTGCATAAATATGAATGCATATATTATATGTATATATTTTTTTTATTGTTCGTTCATGTCATGGCATGGCATGTGCAAGTTATGGCCTAAGCTCGTGAAACCCACGTGAATGCATTCAATTTCAAACTTGGTTAACTAGGATATATCTCGTGTTATAGCATGGACAAAATGCAACTATAGAAAAATATCCAAAAATTATAAAATCAGGATATTAGAAAATTGTAATTCTTCCAAAATTTTATGAAAACTATAATATCAATTTTTATAATATTGAATATTTGTTAGCATCTAAAAACAGAATTAAATCGGTTTAAATTCTTTCTTAAAATCTTCCAAAAAATCGTAATCTACATCAAATCTCTTATTTTTAGAAAATTAAATCAACATTTAATTAATTTAATTAGTGTATTTAATTAAATCAATAAAATCTTCACAAAATCTATTTTTAACTTCTTTTCAAAAAAATAAAAAATAAAAAATAAAAAATTACTTAAAATAAAAATTATAAATAATTAATTTAATATTTAATTAAATGATCACATAATAATTAATTGACTAAAATATTCTTAATGAGATATTTTAATTTGTTCTTAGATGTAATGATAATTTGATGCAATTATTAACATTTTGTAAGGTTTATTTATAAGTGTACGGGATGTGTTTAAAAATAAAACTTTACATTAACTAAAGTGTATTGATAAGAATTATTTTTATTTGGACAAATGTCAAAAAATGACGAGAAATAATTCCCTAATTAAAATATGTGAATCTACGATTTCGATCTATCGTTATAAAACCAACCGACCATATTGCTTTTTGTTATAGATATTTGTGATCTAAATCATATCGAGACCACCTCACAAATCTCAAAATTTATTATTTTCTTTAGTAAGACCATATATACGGTCGATAATACAGAGGACAAGTTCTGGATTGGTCGTATGCAATTAATAACATCATTGATCGAAAAAATCTCAGATCATAAGAATATCAACCAAAATTCTCAAAATCAATTTACGTGTCTATATTATTTCTTTAATTGGAAAATACCTTATGTTATACAACCCAACGACCAATATAATGCTACTCACATGTAAGGATTATTTGTCATCACGGCCGATTTCTCCGCGTTTCATACAAAAAGGGGAACAAAATCGTCATATTGGATATGTTGTTAGATTTTTTTTATCTGACGATTGATATTTTATTAAATCTACGTAGTATGAATTCGATTAATTCGTTCGTAGTAGCACCAACAAAGGTTACAAAGCACATGTAGTTTTCGGAATAATTTAGTTTGAGAATATTAATTATATCATGTCTACGAAAAAGCATCGTAATCTTTGACCGGTATATGATAAATTGATAATGATCAACAATAATTTAAATAATAGTTACTTGATTCATAATATATCTTGGGCTTTAGATTGATAAATTACTATTACTGAGAAGTTGACAAAAAAATAAGAAGAGAAGTTGACAAAAAGAATATTACTATCAATGAGAAATCAGATTTTCTTTCGAAATGATGGACTACTATAGCCCCAACCAGACAAAAAAAAAAGAAGAAATATTGACTGATATGTAATGTTTGTACACTTCTAACTATCATAGTATATATAATCTGGCTCTGGATGTAATATAATATGTAATTTTTCTGCATAACATACCATCTATTTTAAAATTACATTGAAAAGTTGTACTTAACTAGAATCTGGTTTAGTGGTTCGTTATGGACTAAACCTTTAATCTGATATTTAAGCAAATCGAAATTAGTTTTCATGTGTTTGTTTGTTTGTAAAATTTTAGAAGCTGGTTTTAGGAGTACTGTATATGTTACTTCTAATTATTTTCTTACATATTTTGTTCCATTAAAAGTAAATTAAGTTGACCAAGGACTAAGGCATACTTATGAGTCTTTGACTATTTACTCCATTGGGTTTCTCCGTTGAATAACCGGCATTGCAATTTAATTAGTTTCTGTTACTTACATTAACCAAAATTTATTAACGATCATTTGAGTCAAACGAGAATGTATCAGAAACGGAAACTATTACACGTATACATAAACATACACGTAACTTAAGAAAATTACTGAACGTTGGCTAAATTGAAATAAAATAAAATTAATGTGTGTTACATACATGGTTAATATTTGTATACTGCATGAGCCAAGAGATATCAAATTTCATATGAAATATTAGATATAAAAAAAATATTTTGGATATACACGCAACTTTCACTGACATTACAGGAGATAGATAGATAAATAGCCATTACAAATCAAAATTTGGATTAAGTGCACTTAATGTCGGTAAACACTAAACACATCCAAAAAAAATTGGCTACAACCTCAGCGAAACATATATAGAAAGAAATAAAAAAAATATTGTGATATTGAATCCCAAAAAAAAAAAAAGAAAGAATAGAGTGATATCAATATTCAAGAAAATGTAATATACATTTCCCTTAAAAAACGAATTATATATATATATATATATATATATTAAATGAATTGGTAGGAAGATATTGCTTTGTCTTAACTTGGGACGATGAATTTACTTTCAACGTTCATCAGGTACACGGTCGGTCCATGAAACCCGGAAAACCCATTTAGAGACAGTTCTCTTCCTCAAACTCTTGATCCTTTCATGGCTGCTTTTTGATATTATTCTTCTACTATCTGTTGACTCTACGTACTCTTTGAGCCTCTTCATCGCAAAATCGAGCGTATCTTCACTCATGTTGGCGAAACAAACCCTAAACCAACCCGGTTCAGTACAATGGCACGATGAACCGGGTGAAATATTTAGCTTGACTTCATATACAATCTTCTTCCAGAGCTCAAGCTCTGCTTCGAATGTGTTTGTGTCCAAGAGATGTCTCATGTCAACCCAACAGAACAAACCTGCGTTGCTTTTAAGACAGGTAACCCCTGCAGCTTCTAGACCGGAGACGAGTTGCTTCTGACGAATCTTGAGCCTTTTCTGGTTTTCGTCGAGGTATGTACTTGTGAACTTCTTGTCTGAAAGCAATGCAGAGAGAAGGTACTGTGTTTGAGAAGACACGAGGCCGAAACTTGACATTTTTGTTGCAGCGGAAACAACCATTTCGTCGTTGGAGTAAATTGCTCCTACGCGAAAACCCGGTAAACCCAGATCTTTGGAAAGACTATAAACAACATGAACCCGTTTGGAGACTTCGCTGTTTTCTAGTTTTTTGTCCTTTAAGACATCCATGACACTCACAAACTGTTCAAACCCAAAAACAGTACCTGAATAGATCTCGTCGCTTATGAGATGAATGTTTTTGGAAGAAATGAAGTCAACGAGAAGGTTAATTTCTCTTCTGGTCAACATGGTGCCAAGAGGGTTAGACGGGTTGGTAACAAGAATTCCCTTGACCTTAAGATCAAGCTTTTGAGCTTGTTGATAAGCTTGTTGAAGAGCCGACTCTGTTATTTGAAACCCATTAGAGCTTGAGCAATGAATAGGTACGATCTCTGCTCCCGTTCTCCATTTCAAATCTCTATCGAATCTGTACGCATAAGCAAATCAAATACTATCAGCTCAGGTTTCATGTGAGACAAGTAAAGTAATTATAAAACCTAAGTAATTAGGATATATAAATTACCCTGGGTAGTAAGGAGTCGGTAAAAGGAAAGCGTCGCCGGGTTCGGCGAGACAAAACATGAGAGTTTCGTTGGCAGAGGTTGAACCAGCAGCTAGGACAATCTTGCTTGGATCAAATGTTACTCTATTTCCTCTTATTTCCTCCATAAACTCTGCCAAAGCCTATAGACAAATAAACCCTATTAAGTTACTCGCGTCTTAAGTTACTTATTTTTTTGAAATGTGAAGGAGAAAAATTAATTACTTACTTTCTTGAATTCGGGCAGGCCATGATAGTCTTGGAAGAGAGCAAGCTCCTTGAAAATGGATTGGCCGTCCTTCTTGAGTCCGGCTGCGTCCGGATTCTTAGCTAACCATGTCTCTATGAGATCAAAACATAGCTGCATAGAAAAAAACATCATATTTAGTACCAAAAATATACAATAAAGATTTGTCGATTGGTCGAAGACTCGAAGTTATAGTTACCTGATTTTCGGCAAGACCCATTTGAATAATCCCATTAGGGTTCTTGATTTCGTCGTAAGGGTTCTTCTCATATTCTTCCCATCCCAAGAAGTAGGAAGAGTCTTGTCCATGAGCATTGCTTGTCACTTTTGTTGACAGTCGTTTCATTTTTTGATATAAAAAGGAAAAAGAATGTTTAGTTTAATGAAAGATGATTAATGAAGAACGAGAGAACGGTTGTGAGAGAGATGTTGAATTAGGGTTTAGTTAGTTGGTGAAGAGTGAGATGTGGAATGTAGTTGCTTGAGGTATGTAGGTATATATACGATTTTTTTTCCTTTGAAAACTGTTAGTTTAACTGTCTCGTCATGTGTGAGAGACAACTTCCGTTTTTTACTTGACGTAGCTAATAATTTATCAGTTATCATTTATTGTTTTCATGAACTTAAAAAATTCAGGATTTGGTACTCAAGAATATTCAACGTACTATTATTGAAAGTGTCAATTTGCTGTTTAAGTTTTATGACTAATTATATATTTTGCTTATCTTATACAAATCTAAACATATCTTTAAGTCTATTTCTATATAAAGTTAAATTGAATAAAGACATATCAATTATTTCATTTTTTTAAAGTATGTGTGAAATGGCCTAATTAAAAACAGAAGTGGAGTAAAATATAATAAAATTTGCAGGAAGTAGAATAATATTGTTTAACCCTACCCCTTACTATATTACACAAACACATGAGAGATTTAAAAAAAACGATAATAATGATAAGTGAAGTAGAATAGAAAGCTTTAAATTTAGTCAAATAAAAATAATTTGTCCATAAAACGCGTTTTCTGTCACCCCCCATACATGACAATGAATTAGCGACCAAAACAATACAAAATCTACTTTTTAGATCGAATGTCATGATGATATGTTGGTGCTTTCACCTTGTATTTCGGGGGTTTATCTGAGATATATATCTGAAATGTTTTTGATTATTACTATGGTCATGCTTAGGCTTATAGAGGCTTAAAACGAGTTTAATAAATGAAACATTTTCATGTAATTTTGTTTATAATTATTAGGATTTTGATTGGGGGCAAAAATTGAGAAAACTAAAAAACCAGATATGGGACTCAAACCCAAAACACCATGACTAAGAATACTCTAGTTTTGTTTTACCAATAGATCAAACCAATTTTTGTGAAATGATGTACCGGGATATAAGGGAGATGGTATTAAAAGTAAGCATGGGTACGGTGCAGGTACCCACCATTTTCGTACTTGATCCGCCTTGTACGAGTAATATCTTTACCCGTTTTGGTACTTGACCCGACAAAATTAGTCTCACCTTGATACTTGACCCGTCCCAAAAACTAGTACCTGCCTTGATACTTGACCCGCCTCGAGTAATAACGAGTATCTTTTGCGGGTAACTTATATTTTTTTGGCAGGTAAAGGGTATTTTTTTGAGGATAACGAGTATTAATTACGGGTAACTGATTTTTTTTGCGGGTAACGGGTACGAGACAAGTAACGGGGCGGGTAACGGAAAAAAATTCTGGCTTGAACTTGTCCCGTTATTTGCAAATAATTGAAAACTGAGGGTTGTTACTTGACTTGCACGAGGCGGATACCCGCTTTTACAGGGCAGGTACGGGGCGAGTAGGGCGGGTAACGGATACCTATGTCCAGACTTGATTAAAAGCTCAACAAGATTCATCCCAATGAAAAGAAAGACAAACAACAAGCACTATTTTGGCGGCGATATGGCGACATGGCAACTTTAGTAATGTTGCAGCGTTAGTTTCATGTTTCTTTCTTTTACTTTTCGCCGGTTGTTTTCAAACATTATACTGGCTCAGATGACCAAAAAAAATCCGTGTCGAAATTAATTGAATTTTATTTTGCTAAATTAATTGTTGGAAAAAGATATCAACAAGGAGAGTTGGATATTTTGAAGATTGGCTACTTTGAATAATAAGATAAGCCGAATAAAACGTAAACAATAGTTATCGACAAAAGATAGCAATCTGAAAAGGAATTTGCTCAACACATATAATTATAGACTATTAATCAATCTATAAAACATAACATAACAAGAAAATTAGGTGAAAGATCTGGAAAACCCTATATCTATAGCCGTTGGATGTTCCAAATTTTCAAGGGTCGTTATTCATCTTTCGAACTTTGGCTCGTCAAATAACTAATTTATCTCTAATTCTTTATTAGTCTATCCCTTTCAAATTATATATGTATGTTAAAGTTTTTTCATACATATTAACAGATAAAACGAAAACACATTATCAGTTCCCCATAATTCTAACCAGAAAAAGACAAATCAATCATAATATGTTGTTCCTATGGATAAAAAAAAAAATATTTCAACTTCTGAAAACTGAAACTCTTTTCTCAAATCGTTAGATAGAGACGAGATTCGTCGACGATTGGTTCCTATTAGGGTTTTGAAATTCCGATTTGATTAGGGGTTCTTCGTCAAAAATGGAAACGACGATGATTAGTTCGGCAAGTGTACTCGCAATGCTCAACGAAACTCATCTTTCATTGAAACTTAAAGCGCTTTCAAATCTTTCAAATCTCAACAGATTGGTTCATCAGTTTTGGTCTGAGATCTTCCCTAGTCCCCGAATTTTGTTTTTTGTTTTTTCTCTTTCTTTGAGGCTTTCTTGTTTCTCCTTTTTGAGAACTATTCTTCCAAAATCATCGCTATGATTCTAGAATAACACGAAAACAAATCATCAATGGAAACTATATTCGCCTTCAATGGAGCCAGAAAACAAATTTTGAAACTATAACTAGAAAAAAAAAAAACTTGAAAGATATCAGTCAACGTATATTTTGCACTCATTATTATTTCTTCAACAAATATAACCGATCTTTTATATTCGAAATTTTACGGAACGAAACAAGTGATGCTACCAGGATTTTTTTTTTTTTAAACTATATCAATGGGATATTCAGATCAATTATATTTCACAAAAGTAATAATTTAAAAGACATTATTATAAATATACAAATACGATAACAGACAACAGCATTGTTTAGATTTTCAAAATTTATGATTTGAAAAACATAATATTTGCTATTTAAACATTCTAAATGATTGATTGATTGAGTCCACCATAATAATAGTCTAATAATAATAACGAGTTGCTAATATAGAAATCTAAATGGATTGTTCTTCTCTTCTATTCCGGTTGATCTTAGAGAAGTAACGAGCCCATAATATATGGGCCTTAAACAGAGACTAAGCCCAAATTAATCAACGAAAAATAAGAGACAAAACTAAACAATGAATTTGTTCAGCTGTCTTCTTCTGAAAACAGAACCTGCAAATGCGAGAAACAGAGTGATTACATACAATCTCTGAGATTCACTTGTCACTATTAGATGAACCAGACGCCATGGAAGTTCAAATCTTTTCGAGACCTTCTACTGAAATCTGTAGCGGAGAGAGATATCTTCACTGGGAAAGCACTTCACGCGCTCTATGTGAAATCCCTTGTAGCTTCTTCCACTTACCTCTCAAACCACTTCGTGAATCTTTACTCCAAGTGTGGTTGTCTTTCCTACGCACGAGCCGCCTTCGACTCCACGGAAGAACCCAATGTCTTCTCTTACAATGTAATTGTCAAAGCTTATGCGAAAGATTCGAAAATCCATATTGCACGTCAGCTGTTCGACGAAATTCCGAAACCGGACAGTGTTTCTTATAATACCCTCATCTCGGGGTACGCTGATGCCAGAGAAACTGTTGCCGCGATGGTTCTGTTTATGAGAATGAGAGAATTGGGATTTGAGGTAGATGGGTTTACGTTATCAGGATTGATAGCAGCTTGCTGTGACCGTGTCGATTTGATAAAGCAGCTTCATTGTTTCGCTGTCTCGGGAGGGTTTGATTCGTACTCGTCTGTGAATAACGCATTTGTTACGTATTACAGTAAAGGTGGGCTTTTGAAAGAGGCGGTATCGGTGTTCTACGGGATGGATGAATTAAGAGACGAAGTTTCGTGGAATTCAATGATTGTGGCTTACGGGCAGCATAAGGAAGGAGCAAAGGCCTTAGCTTTGTATAAAGAAATGATCTTTAAAGGATTCAAGATCGATATGTTTACATTGGCAAGTGTTTTAAATGCTCTTACGAGCTTGGATTATCTGATCGGTGGCCGTCAGTTCCACGGTAAGCTGATCAAGGCTGGATTTTACCAGAATTCACACGTGGGCAGTGGTTTGATCGATTTCTACTCGAAATGTGGGGGTCGTGACGGTATGTCTGAATGCGAGAAGGTGTTTCAAGAGATTCTATCGCCGGATTTGGTTCTGTGGAATACGATGATTTCTGGATATTCAATGAACGAGGAACTCTCTGAAGAAGCTGTAAAGAGTTTTAGACAGATGCAACGTATTGGACACAGACCTGATGATTGCAGTTTTGTCTGTGTCACCAGCGCTTGCTCAAATCTCTCCTCTCCTTCTCAGGGCAAGCAGATTCATGGCCTGGTTATCAAATCTCACATCCCTTCAAATAGAATTTCTGTGAACAACGCATTGATTTCATTGTATTACAAAAGCGGAAACCTGCAAGATGCAAGGCGGGTATTTGATCGAATGCCGGAACTTAATGCTGTGTCTTTCAATTGTATGATTAAAGGTTATGCGCAGCACGGGCATGGAACAGAAGCTGTGCTTTTATACCAACAGATGCTGGGCTCGGGTATTGCGCCGAACAATATAACCTTTGTAGCCGTTCTTTCTGCTTGTGCACACTGTGGTAAAGTCGACGAGGGTCAGAAGTACTTCAACACCATGAAGGAGTTATTCAAGATTGAACCAGAGGCTGAGCACTATTCTTGTATGATTGATCTTTTAGGCCGAGCAGGGAAGCTAGAAGAGGCAGAGAGATTCATAGATGCAATGCCGTATAAGCCAGGCTCTGTTGCTTGGGCTGCGTTGCTCGGTGCTTGTAGAAAAAACAAAAACATAGCTCTTGCGGAGAGAGCAGCTAATGAGCTTATGGTGATGCAACCATTAGCTGCCACACCGTATGTGATGCTAGCAAACATGTATGCAGATGCAGGGAAATGGGAAGAGATGGCCTCGGTGAGGAAATCAATGAGGGGGAAAAGGATAAGGAAGAAACCGGGATGTAGTTGGATCGAAGTGAAGAAGAAGAAGCATGTATTTGTGGCAGAAGATTGGTCTCATCCGATGATACGGGAAGTGAATGAGTATCTAGAGGAGATGATGAAGAAGATGAAAAAAGTTGGGTATGTGATGGATAAGAAATGGGCAATGGTGAAGGAAGATGATGCGGCCGAAGGAGAAGAAGAGATGCGATTAGGACGTCATAGCGAGAAGCTAGCGGTGGCTTTTGGGTTGATGTCGACAACAGATGAAGAGGAATTAGTTGTGGTGAAGAATTTGAGGATATGCGGGGATTGTCACAATGCAATCAAGTTTATGTCTGCGGTTGCAGGTAGAGAGATCATTGTAAGAGATAACCTTAGGTTTCATTGCTTCAAAGATGGCAAGTGTTCATGTGGAGATTACTGGTGATAAACTGATAATAATTATGATTTAATTGAATAGGAAAAATTGTGTTGACGGATACAACAATAAGTTGAAAAAACTGACTTGTTACAAAATACAAGGAGAATATCGATTACGCTATTTTTTTTTTTGCGTGCGGCTCTACGTGTGAATATGCTTTAGTGTGGACCAGTAGGCTTGGTGGCTGCTGGTTAGTGTAATGGCTTGAGGTGGAAGACTTGGCAGGCTGGTTTGTATAATCCTTTAGAAACAGCCTGGTCGAACTTCTTGCTTGGTGCTTCGTTTTCTTCTAGGTTTGTCTGGACGAAAAAGCGGTTCCACCACGATGCGCTACGCATTTTAGCCTGCCAACAAAAATAAGAGTGTAAGTATTAAGTCTTCTACTTGTAGTCTGTCTTAAAGAACTTTGTGAAAGATAGGTAACTGTCAATGTTTGTTACATGAAGAGGTGCTAATGACTAGCTACATACTACGCTAATGCCTCTAAACAATAATGGGCAAGGATGGTTTCATCTATAATCATCAGGACTCGGGAAAACAGGGTATAGTAAACTTACGGGCCGACCGAATTTAGACAATTCAGCAACTTTAGCTCTCTGCTGACCAGGGAGACCTAGAACAGTTGAAATTCAAGAGTTAGAAACCAAAAAGATATTTTTTTTTATCAACACCTTTTATCAAGTTTTATGTTAGTTTACCTGCAAAAAGAACCACACCATCTGAAGCTACCCTTGCGAGTTCAGGCACGGTCTTGTTCAGGTACTTGGGTGAGAGATAATCCAGAGCATCTGACACGATCACAAGAGAGAAGGATTTTGCCCGGTAGGGCAGAGGGAACTTGATATCAGCCACACGTACAAGACCTTTGCTCACAAAACTCTTGCAGTGAGAATCTGCATCCTCGATGTCATATGGTTCGACACCCCAGGCTTCAGTCTCTTCTTCTTTCAATAGACTGGAAACCACCGAGCATGTGTCAGGGCCCACATGTAAGACTTTGCGCATGCCATCTCCATAAGCCTTCTTAAGAACAGGAATGGCTCTCTGGACTTCTGCTGTGCAAGAATAGTCACCTGATAATTCATAACAAATTGACAAAAAATGTCAAACCCGAGTGTCAAGCATTTGACTTAAGCACATGTACTGAACAATGAGAAACGAGGATTACCTGTAACTTTGCTGACTTCTTTGATACTTTTAAAGATACCTAAATTACAGAAAGATGAAGGCGATGAGGAATTTTGCGATGAGAAAATTCGCTACTAGAGCTGTACATAGTGCAAAAAGATATTTTTATACACTAAGATGTTGATATACATACCTGGACCACTGTAAGCATAACCAATGAGAAGGCAAGCCCCCTAGAAATTGAAAACACATAAAACAACCATAGACTTGAGTTAGAACCATAACATTCATCTCCCAGAAAACAAATCACTTAAAGAAAACAATGAAGCACACAAACCATACCACAAGGACAAGGCAAATAGATAATAGTGGAGAAGATCGAGACTTTGAGTGCAAAGCTCCTGCAAACGGGAAGCTTCCACCATCTCCTACACGTCTTGTTGAACCTACTTGCCGTCTCGCCATGACTAAGATCCCAACAAGCTCAAGCTAATAGATCTACAAAGCAACAACAAAAAAAACACTAAATTGGATTAATCTATATCCTTTTTTGAACTGAACATCTCTAGAACACAAAGCACAACGCTCATGCCCTTTCGCTATAAACAAATCGATGTTGAATAAACACAGCTACTCACTCTCCACATGGAATAAAATAAGCAATCAAACACGAAAATTGACAAAACTAGCTAATTTCTCCCACATAACCATGACCGTAGAACACAAATCCATGAAACAAACACATAACCTGAAACCTATCAGATCCCACCATGAATTTAGCTGCGTTTCGTTCACCCAATTTAGCAACATCTTACCCAATTAATAATTTCAACCGAAACAAATCAGATTACAGATAGATCCATGAATCAGCTCGCAGAAAAAGGAATTTACGGGAAACTAACGAAACCCAAATCGAGAAGAGGAGGAAGAAGAAGGAAGAAATCAAATCTACCTTGGATCAATGAAACGATGGGGTTTGGATCTAAGATCTGAGATCCGAGAAAATGCGCACTTTAAGAGCTTCAATACACACCTCACTTGAATTTACTAAAGGGAGAAGAAGCTTCGAAGTGTTAATATCACTTCAATATCGCTATCTACGTATTTATATACTTGCGTTATAAAAGCGCGTATGGCTATGAGTCTATGACGCGCTGTTACCAAAACGACGGCGTTTTAAGGCCATTAAATAAAAGAACAACAAACATCTTGACGTTTTCTTACACACGTACAAGTTTTAAAAACGACATGCATTTCTCTTGTTCTGTGGTACAAAAGAAAAAATATCAGTAGTAATTGGGACATACAAAACTACTTGTTCATCGCCATAAATTCCGTGTGTTGCGTTTCGTTTCTTCTTCTTTTATCATCGTTGATCTAAGGGGATTAATCTCACATCTTCATCATCGTTACGAGGTGGTCTCCATTTACGCTTATGAAGTTCACTCCTTTCGACTATTGTCTGAGACTTGAGCTTCTCATCTTCAACTTTCAATTTTTCATCAATAATATACAGCAACTCCTTCAAACCAACTCCGGTTAATGCAGAAACTCTGACATGTGGTCCTTTGTTCTGTACCGCATCTAGTTTAGCAACTTCCGGAACCTTCCAAAGCTCAGAGTCACTGACAGTTTCGTCTTCAGACAATAGCCACCCATCAGAGTCACCGTCTTGGTTTTGGATTTGGTCTTCATCAACTGTTGCTTCAGATGCATCAAAGATTTCTTCAGCTTTTGAACCATCCATTAACTCATCAGCTTCTTCTTCTCCTTCGTCATCATCTCGATATTGCTCTTCCTCCACTTCTTCTTCTTCTTCATAATCAATCTACAACAAAATTCCCAGTGTGAAAGAAAGTGGTTGCTTCTTCTACTTGTATAGATGGTTTATTTCAATCCTACCTTATTCCAGACTTCAATCATATTTTGAAGCTTCTCTTCAGATACTCCAATTTGATTAAGGACATGAAACACTGTTGCACGATGCTCCTCAATATTTGGAGCTGTCGAATCAACTACATGCTGCAGAAAAACCAATCACATCAACGCCAAGATTTTTCTGCAGTTTTCACTTCTAAATGTAACTCAAGCCTATAATTTTTTTTATTTAGCTCTTACTAGAAGTAGATCAGCTTCAACAACTTCTTCCAGAGTCGACTGAAATGCTTCCACCAGCTACAAAAAGGCGTGAGCCAAGAAAAGAAAAGTGAACTATCGCTTGTAAAAAGATAAATGGAATTAAAGTAGGTATCCATTACCTGTATAGGCAGATCTGATATGAATCCAACAGTGTCACTAAGAAGCACATTCTTTCTGAAATAAAAAATCAAATCTTGCGATTCAATACAAGTTCATGTGTACCATAAAGTTATAAACATGATTCTCAACGTACAAATCAACTTACCCAGAAGGAAGATGGGTACTCTTGAGTGTAGGATCTAATGTGGCAAACAATCTGAAGAGGCCAGACCAAGCATTCAAAAGTTATGACTTCAGTTTCAAATTTGAAAGTTTAAGATAGTTTTGAAACCATTTGAATTATACCGCTCATTGCAGTAGAGAGCAGTCTTTGTTAATGCACTTGTCAGAGTCGATTTTCCCTAACAAAAGCAGATAATTAACACAGAAAGTAGACTAAAAACAGTTGGTTTCTAGCTGAAAGCCTGAAACTCCTTGGGAGCAAAAGTCAAACACTTACAGCATTCGTGTAACCAACAACTGCAATGGTAGCTGAACTCTCACCCTCTAATCCCACTCTTTTCCTACGTCCAGCACGCTGCAATAGCCGTGTTCGCCGGGCTTCTTTAATTTGGGATAACAAGCGAAGCCTCCGGTCTGATATTCTGGTACATCAAGATTTTATTAAACGCATAGATAAAATATTAGAAAAGAGATCCCTGCACTAAGTCTTTCGGTTAACCAACAATTAGACACAGATTATATAATTGTGTTCTAAGATAAGCTTTGGTAAGGTTAAGACCTTCGGCGTTGAAGCTGAAGCTCAGTTTCTCCTGCACCACCTACAAAACCGCCGCCGGTTCCCTTGCTTCCACTTGCTGCTCTCCTGCACAACAATTTAACAACATTTTCATCAATGTCTCAAAAATCAAAAGAATAAATGGATTACACAAAGTAGCAAGATAAATCACTCACCCTCGGGCACTGACAACTTCAGCTTCTCCAAACTGCCCAAAAGTGTGGCGTCCATCAGTACCACGCACTCGAACCAGCCTGCTCTTTTTGTACATCAAAGCTGCTAACTCAGCCTGTGAATGAATGAACCAAACAGCTATTAATAAACATTTCCTAGTATGTAAAAGAAAAATCTGTATTGTCACAGTACCTGTAGTTTTGCTTCCTTTGTATGCGCATGAGCATTAAATATTTCAATTATAAGACCTACACGGTCTAGTACAGGTTTTGCCCATATTCGCTGAAGAGTCAAATGCAAAGACACAACATTAGCTTAAACAGAAGGAAAACAAAAGAAAATGAACAAACTTCGGGTTTCGTTGTGACGTTACCTCCAAATTCCGTTGTTGAATTGCTGTCAAAATGGCGTTTACAAAAACAGCATCAACTTCTTCCTGAGCATCAAGAGATAGTAAACAGCATGATCCAACTTTTCATTACAGGCAGCCAAAAAAATGAAGTTGATAGTGGTGGATAATTTGCGGAGATAACTGAAATTTAGCTGCTTGCCTTGGAATCTTCAGCATTTAGATGGCATTTGATGTTGTCTACAGTCCCAGGCCCGAAATAAGTATCTAAATATAGAAACCCACTTAAACCATCAGTCTCTCAGGAATATCGTCGAACAAATGGAAGGCATGATTCTTAAGAACCTCTAACACGGACCTGCGCGAGGTTTAGATGATCTACGAAGAGGGTTTTGAACAACAACATAAGAAGGCAATTCCTTGTCGAAGAAATCAGATTCGAAGTAGCCATATCTCTGTTCTTCAAGCGAATTCGCGAGCAAAAGCGCTTCGTTCAGCTTGGCCTGCAGAAACTTAGGCGGCGCTAGACGAGGCTGGACTAGAAAGAGCTTAGGTGCGCTTGAAGGATCTTTAGGGTATAGCAAAATGGAATCTTTTGGACGCGGCTCTTCTTCTACTTCGCTCGTCTTAGGCGCATGCCGTTTCGAAGAAAATGGAGAAGATAGAGGAGACGATGATGGCGTTTTGGACCTAAGACCGTTCCGAGCAAGAGACGATGATGGCGTTTCGGACCTAAGAAGGTTCCGAGCAAGAGACAATGTCCTCAACATTGAGATACGATTTAAACGACGATTTGAAAGTTTTGATATTTCACTCGCTTGACGATTCCAAAGTGGGATCTTGGTGTTCTTGTACAAAAAACTTGCTTGATCGTTAAGGTTTAAGTGATTCAGCCAAAGTCCGACACTTGTTGTGCTGATTCAGAAAGATCAAGTCTGGTCGTCATCGGAACACTGCATCTCTTCTCGTTTGTTGTTGCAGTAACTTTGTATTAAGAATTTAAGACTTTTTCTTTTTTTGACAGCCTCCCTTTGTGTTAATAAGATTAGGCATTCGATTTATTTGGTTTGGGTCGGTTCGTTTGTCTATTTCAATTTATTCGGTTTCGAGATTTTATAGTCAATTATTTTTCGGTTTGCTCGTTCGGTTACACAAAATTGGCAGTAGTTCGATAGGAGTATCATATAAAAAATAAACCGATCGGGATATATATAAATTCGCTTTGGATTTGAATTAATAATCTCGGTTTTGAATTCGGTTTAGTTTAAAACTTTAAATGCCTCCAAAGTCCAAACTTTAAGCATCTTGAGAATAACATCGAGAATGGTCAGTTCCTACTTCCTAGAAGAACAATCGTCATCGTGATGATACACAAACTATACTAAAAATGCCAATTCCTTCATGAAGTAAATTTGTTTGTCCAAAACCTCCAAACATTGCGAGTAAACCCGTTAGTTCGTGCTGATTCTGATGCTACGCAGGAACAACGACGTTTTGGTAACACGATTTCGACTTGTGTTAAATAACATCGTCACAATGTATTCTTTTCCGAAGAACAACAGTGCCATTTTCGCCCTTAGTCAAGTTCAAGAGATAGAAAAATGCAACTACATGTTTACAGTTTACTCTTAGCGAAGAGACAAAAAAAAGAACAAAGAGATCGAACTAATGTAATGAAACATAGCAAACGCATGAACACTGTTTGTTTCAACTATAAATCTAAAGTTGTTTATTTTGGAAACTCTAGGTAATAATGTTACAATGCTTTAGCTTTACTTCGTTCACCTCCTCCCTTATGCCTATGATGAGCTGTCCCTTTCTTCTTCCCTTCTTTATTCCCTTTCGGTTTAGCTTTCTCAATCAATACCTCCTCACCTCTCTTCTTATACATCTTAAAACTCATCCCTCTCTCACTTGCCATCTTCATCACCTTCTCTGTAATCTCTGCAGCTATCGTCCTATTGTACAGTTTATTCAATCCTTTCATAAGTTTCGCATAAGTATCCGGTTGCGGCATCAAATCCATTTTCATCATATCAAGACAATACGAACACGCCTCCTTCACGTGACCTTTTGCGAACAAAGCATGGATCCATATTGTCCAAGCTGATACATTAAGCTCACAAGAAGAGCTTTTGTTTGATATGCAACTCCAAACATCTTTCGCCATTTCAAGCTTATCATCTCTAACAAGGTTATTCAGCAATGACTTCAGCATTCCATATTGAGGCGCAGAGAAGATTCCTCGGCTTACCATTTCTTTGAAGTGATTGCAGGCTTCGATTAGACAACCTTGGCTTGTAAATCCGTTGATCATAATAACAAATATATCAACTCCAGGGCTTAAACCATCAGCTTCCATTTCATTCCATAACCGAACCGCTTCTTTCACTTCCCCTAACTTACAAGCTAATCTGATCACTACATTGTAAATGATAAGATCGGGATGACAACCTATTTGCTTCATCTTCTCAATCAAATCCAAACACTCTTCAAATTGTTCTTTCTTCTCATGAGCCACCATTATCTGCATATATGTTACTTGTGATGGTATGACTCCTTTCTTTCTCATATCATCTAAAACACTGTAACCCTTATCGATCATTTCCCATTTGCAAAACCCACTTATCAGCGCGGTGTAAGTCACGATATCAGCCTCACATCCATACCTTTCCATCTCAACAAAAACCCTCATCGCCTCATCCATTCTATTCTCCGTCTTACACAACGCCTGGATCAAAACCGTGTAACAATTCACATTCGGCTCATACCCTCTCCTTCTCATATCCTTCATAAGATCATAAGCATCCGCCATTTTTCCAGCATGAGCATATCCACTAAGCAAGTTAGTGAAAACCACAATGTCAGGCTCAAGCCCTGCTTCCTTCATCTGAACCAAAACTTCTTTAGCTTCCATCAACTTCCCTTCCCTACACCAACCATACAACAACGAAGTAAAATACCGCAAATTCGGAGGAAACTTCTCTCTCATATCCTCAAAAAGCTTTGAAGCATCCTTAACACTACCGTTCTTACACAAAGCATCTAGCAAACACCCGAAAACATACTCGTCAGGCTCTAACCCGTACTTAGGCATTTCGTCGAGCACCTCAACTGCTTTCTTCACCATGTTAGCAGAAGCAAACCTCCGCATCAATACAACGAACAACTCCGGCTCAATCAACTCCGGATTCTCCTTCCTCATCTCTTCAATCAAACCCCAAACAGCTCCAAATTGCCGCATTTTACTAAGAATCTTCACCATCGATTTACATACTTCATAGCTGTGATAATAACCAGGTTGCTTCGTTGCCCATAGAAAAAATCTGTAACCTAGATTCCCAGTATCGCCACACCGACTCAGCACTCGTACGATTAACCCGGGTCGCAGAACAATACCTGATTCTTCAAGAGCAAGCTCCAGCTTCGGCGCCCTAGAATGGTAATTCCGCAAAATTCTGCATAACTTCTCGACGTCACCGGCGAATTCATCGTCTGGACAAACTAAGCCAACCCCATTCTTTATATCTGTTGATTCCACGAAATCGTATTTAAGAACTCTGGAAATGTGAAACCTTTGACAAATGAGATCAATTCGAGAATTTGCTTGAGGAGATGGTTTGAGAACATAGCGTTTGCTGAGGAAAAGATCGACCATGGTAGAGAATCTACGCATTTCTCACTTCACTCTCTCTAGAACGACATCGTTTCGTCTTTTAAAGTCTTCTCCATTTCTCTGTTTTGCCGTTTCGACTTTCGACTTATAAAGTCTTCTCCTTCTCTCTGTTTTGCATATGGTCAAGACCTAAAAGAGACTAATTTCTTCAACAACACCACCAAAGCTTATAGATGCCTGATGAGAAAAGCTCTATGTTTAACAGAGAGTTTATCAGCCATAACCGAAAAGTCAACTACTTTGCTCAATGTAAACCGGAGACTAACGGGTCTCACTCGCTCCGGCGAGAACAGAAATGCTCTCAAGCTCTTCGCCGATGTTCACCGTTGCACAACTCTGAGACCAGACCAGTACAGTGTCTCGTTAGCTATTACTGCAGCTGGGCACCTCCGTGCTACAATCTTCGGTGGTCAGGTTCATAGCTATGCGATTCGCTCTGGTTTATTGTGTCACTCTCACGTCTCCAATACGCTTCTCTCGCTATATGAGAGATTAGGGAACTTAGTTTCATTGAAGAAGAATTTCGAAGAGATTATGGAACCTGATGTTTATTCATGGACGACGCTTCTGAGTGCATGTTTTAAGCTTGAGGATATAGAGTATGCCTTTGAGGTGTTTGATAAAATGCCCGAGAGAAGTGATGCTGCGGTTTGGAATGCTATGATCACTGGTTGCAAAGAAAGCGGGTATCACGTAACGAGTATCGAGTTATTTCATGAAATGCACAAGCTTGATGTTCGACATGACAAGTTTGGTTTCGCTACTGTTTTGAGTATGTGTTACTATGGTTCTTTGGATTTTGGTAAGCAGGTGCATTCGCTGGTTGTAAAAGCTGGATTTTTGGTTGCTTCATCTGTTGTTAATGCCCTAATTACAATGTATTTCAATTGCCAAGTGGTTTGTGACGCCCGTCTGGTGTTTGAAGAAGCTGATGTTGCTGTTCGTGATCAGGTCACTTTTAATGTGGTTATTGATGGTTTGGCTGGTTTCAAAAGAAAAGAGTCTTTTTCAGTGTTTAGACAAATGCTAGAAGCTGGTCTTAGACCAACCGATCTGAGCTTTGTTAGCGTAATGAGTTCGTGTTCATGTGTGGCTATGGGACACCAAGTACATGGATTAGCCATCAAGACAGGGTATCAAGATTATACTGTGGTTAACAATTCCACTATGACAATGTATTCTTCTTTTGAGGATTTTGGTGCTGCTCGTAAGGTTTTTGAGTCATTGGAAGAGAAAGATTTGGTTACTTGGAATATAATGATCTCCAGTTATAACCAAGCGAAATTGGGCGAGTCTGCGATGTCGGTATACAAGCGAATGCACAGAATAGGAGTTAAACCGGATGAGTTTACTTTCGGAAGTCTTTTAGCAACCTCTCTAGATTTAGATGCCCCGGAGATGGTTCAAGCGTGTATAATCAAGTTCGGGTTTAGTTCAAAGATCGAAATTTCCAATGCATTGATATCTGCCTACTCGAAGAATGGACAGATAGAAAAAGCTGACCTAATATTTGAAACATCGCCGAAGAAGAATCTAATCTCTTGGAACGCGATAATCTCGGGGTTTTACCATAACGGGTTTCCCTTAGAAGGTTTGGAAAGGTTCTCGTTCTTGCTAGAGTCAGAGGTCCGAATCCTACCCGATGCTTATACTCTCAGTACCCTTTTGAGCATTTGCGTAAGCATTTCATCTTTGATGCTGGGAAGTCAAACTCACGCTTATGTCCTTAGACACGGCCAATTCAAGGAGACACTGATAGGTAATGCCCTTATAAACATGTACTCTCAATGTGGGACTATACAAAAATCGCTTGAAGTGTTCAATCAGATGTCTGAAAAAGACATTGTGTCATGGAATTCTCTGATCTCTGCATACGCGAGACATGGAGAAGGAGAGAGCGCGGTTTTTATCTACAAGACTATGGGAGATGAAGGCAAGGTGGATCCCGATGCAGCCACATTCACAGCGGTTCTCTCTGCTTGCAGCCACGCCGGTTTAGTCGAAGAGGGACTCGATATTTTTAACTCAATGGTGGAATTTCATGGTGCGATACCGAATGTGGATCATTTTTCGTGCTTAGTTGACCTTCTTGGTCGAGCTGGTCACCTCGATGAAGCGGAAAGCTTGGTAAAGATCAGCGAGAAGAGCATCGGGTCTCAGATAGATGTGTGGTGTGCATTGTTTAATGCTTGTGCTGCTCATGGAGATATGAAGCTGGGGAAGATGGTTGCGAAGTTACTAATGGAGAAAGAGAAGAATGATCCATCGGTTTATGTTCAACTGTCGAATATTTACGCAGGAGCTGGTTTGTGGAAAGAAGCAGAAGAGACTAGAGAAGCCATGAACTTAATTGGAGCTATGAAGCAACGAGGTTGCAGCTGGATGAGATTGTAACCGAATTGGGTTTAGCCTTGTAAAAACTTAGGTGTTAACCGTTCGACCCGGGTTATTAAATCGAAAACCGGTACTTGCAATAGAAAGGAGAGTGGAGTTATTTTATTTATTCATTTTTCTTACAATGAGGGGAAAAAAAAAGTTCCTTATAGAAAATTTGTAGCAAAATGCAAGAGTTGTATTTCATAAAAAGTAGAAAATATTGAAAGAGATTCAAAAATTTTAAAAAGCATAATCATGAGCCTCTTCTTGTTATAGAGTGGGGATAATGATGAATGATGAATGATGAATGATGATCGTATGCTTAAGTAGCTGTATTATTTTGATTTAGAATACAAAACACACCGTTTCATATATCTGACAATGTACTGGCATCAAAGGTATCCAAATCAAGTATTTGGGTCCACTTGTCTCTCGAAAAATCCCGCAGTATCCGTTAATACCAACAATATATACAATCCTTTCCATTATTTCTCATCTCTAATTTCTTCCAAATATTTCTCAATTTGACTTAATTATTTCATTATCCTATATATCTTCTGCTTCACCTTCCATAATCCATATTACTAAATTTACAGAATATTCTCATTCCTTAAAATAGAACTCAAAACATAAATAACAAAAAAACTCAACATATCAAGAATCTTTTTTAACCTTCTTCTTCAAAGCCGTAATTAAAAAAAAAAAAGCAAAATCCTTAATTAAGTTTAGTAATCAGGCATTGATTGACTAATCTTACCTTCTTCTTCAACCATCTTCTTCTCAGTAATCCTCAACCATAAACAAACACCAGTAAAACTAATCATCAAGCTCGCGATTCCACTCCCAAGTCCAATCCCAACGATCGCCATTATTGATAAACCTTTACTCTTCATCATCATCTCCTGTAACGGATAACCATACAATCCTTTGTTCCCTATAAACGAACTCGCGTTAAACCTCGGAAAATTCCCAGTCCTATTCGACAAATACGTCGGAATCTGACCCGAGAGTTTGTTATTCGATACATCAAACGCCGAAAGTCTCGCTAGAAGACCTAATTGCTGCGGAATCTGACCCGATAGTTGGTTATCGTGGAGATCGATTACGTTTAAGTATGCGCAGAGAGCGAGCTGCGGACTGATTTCGCCGGACAGATGATTTGATGAGAGATTTAGTACGGCGAGGTTAACGAGAAACTGAATCTCCGGTGGGATTACGCCGGAGATCTGATTGGAGGATAGATCTAGGGATTGCAGGTTTGTACAGTTTGAGAGAAACGGTGAGATTGTGCCGCGGAGAGAGAGATTAGTGAGAGAGAGTTTATAGATTCTTCCGTTGTTACAGGTAGCTCCGGGAAGGTATGAGGTGAAGCCGGAACATGGATTTGAGAAGACGGAGTTTGTCCAGTTACGGAGATTACTCGCCGGATCTTCTAAGCTTTGCCGCAGATTTTTTAAACACGCCTCGTCGTTTGGATCGGCGGTTGTTAAACGTCCCGCCGTTTCCAAGGTTAGTAGAATCAGAAGGAGTAACCGGTTGCTAAACCCGTAGCTGAACCGGTGACTCCTCGCCATTGATTTATCTCTCTCGTCGTCGTCTTCAGAGAGATTTTTAAAAAAGTGGAACTTTCATGTGAGTGTGTTCAACAACAAAAAAAAATGTTATAAGAAAGAAAGAAAAAAAAACGGTTAAGAAATTTCATAGTTGATAGAGGCGCGTTTTAGCAGGGGACTCTGCGTAGAATAAGGGGTGGGAAAATTAGTTGTGGGGATTAAATTGAAGTTGAATTGATTGTGTTGGGTCTGGTCTGGGTGTAAATTTCAACTTTAATTATTGTATAAATGTGTATACCAACACTCATGATTAGATCTTAATCATGCCATCCATTTTCTAAGTAAGGAGATCAACTGACAATAAGTCATGAATTTTAGAATTGTTCTTGGTCCTCTTATTAAGTCGCCAATCAAATATATATATAATGAGAATAATATTGCAGTGGGCAGTATGTGCATCTTTATAGTGTGATAGATTCAACTTTTTGAATATATTTAATTAAAATGGTTTAAAAAGAAAATCATGACATCCATTCACTGAATTTTTATTATTATTATGGATTTTTGGTCCAGTAATTGGGAACCATGTGTAGAGAGAGAGTTATATAACAAGTGTATACCGAACAAGAAATGGCCACTAAAGCAATTTCACATAATTTTTTGTAGGGGTGGTCCTTAGTGTGTTACACTATTTTCACTTTCCATTAACAATCATAAATAAGTTTACTTTTATAATATTCTGGAAAAAATAATCTCTTTGTATCGAATAGTTGACATCATAAACTACGAACAATCATTTTCAGCCCGTTTATAACTTTTGTAAAGCCCAATGTAAAACCTAAGTACGTCGTCATATATATGAAATATTGTGCGTAATAGCTCATGATCACACGTCTAGAACTATTATCTTTTTCTTCACATTATGAATTTCAGATCTATGAAATATTTACCATATTGGATTTTAATCTTCCTACAACATTCAATCCGTTATATTAATTGCAACAGAAATAATAAGACTCAAATATATCTATCTGATCTTTTGCATTCTAAAGAAACTGAGTGAGATACGTACGAACCATTGGTGGTTTATATGTTTATTTTTTTGCTTCGTTGTCTGAGATGTGCTCTCTTTGGAAAGCGACGATCTTATTACTTATAGAAATTATGTATTTATTCATTCGTATAATATGTAATGAATGTGAATAAGAAAGTCCCATGCATGCTCTTCTAAAATTTATTTCAGTAACCATAACATTATAACAAGCATGTCACCTCGTTAATCGATTTTTTTTTTAAATTGTTCATGTCTTTATCATGTCTCAATCCCACTCAAAACGTAACGAAATCGTATGATATATAGACATATATATAGTTCGCTACTCTATCAAACTCTTCGTTTTCTTAAAATTTTGATCACTAGTCACATAACAAACCCATGTCCTCTCACGAAAATAAATTGCCTTTTTCAGAATCATTGCCTCAAATTTCATTATCACTATCTGAAAGAGATGAATTAGAGATAGACATAACGTCAACTATCGATAACAAAATGGTGGCGCCATAATTGCTACCTTTGCCACCACCATATCCGTTATCATCAAAACGGTTGGTTAGATCTTCCTCATTAGTTAAATCATCGTGTATAATGAAATAAAAAAAAAGACGGGAAAGGGACAAGATGAAGACGATGATCCTTTTCTTATTGCGATGAGAAAGTGTTCAAATGATATAAATATTGACGATAATAAGGTTTTGTCTAAAGGAAAGAAGATTAGTCTTAAATCACTAGTTTCTTGCAAAGCTCCTTGTGTTAAAGATTAATTTTCATTCCGATTTCAGTCATTGTTTAAGATCTCATTTGTCTTCTATTTTGTTTTACTTCTAATATATACTTTGAATGTGAATATGTTATTAGTAAAGCATCTTATCACGAACACAAAAAGGTCTTCAAGTTATTGAATTTTCCCCCTTTTTATTTTCCATCTGTCGTCGAATTACATGATCATGTAAAAGGTTCCAAACCCTAAGTAAAATATCTCAACTTGTCTAAATATCAAAATCAGATTTTTATTTACTCTTTTTATCTTTCTTTTCTTCTTCTAAAGCGAAAAGACAAAATAAAGATGGCCAAAATATTGCAAAAATGTATATATTTTGTTAACAGATGGACAGTGGGACCAAAACTTGACCAATCTCTTTAGATGAGTGTAATGACACCATCTTTTAACAGACCCATCAATAATAATAAAGAGTTCGAGGCGAAATCAAACTTCTCAATCATTCGGCCACCACCGATGGGTTACAAAGAAAATTTTCAAGTAGAAGAGAGAGATAGATTCATCAGCGGATGTAGTTAAACTGTTGTTGTACACGTATATGTGAGTTACATTTTTTTTTTCCTTTGAATTATCATGGTGTGTTTTGTTCACGATTAGTTATGTCCCTTTTCCACCGTTTAATTTAGTGCATACGAAACCTTAAATATCATATCACAACCATTAAAACTTATGCCAGAGAAAGAATAACAAATGTTTCGGAAAAAGCTTATTAAAAATTTGTTTATGGCTTAAAGTTGGCTAATGTTTACAATCAAGCCGATTCTAGGTCAAATTGTGGACGACAGACATTGGAGAACAAAAAAGTATAAAAATAAACAATAATGGCATCGACCACGTGTAATGATTTACACCGTAATCTTTATTTATCTAAATCAAATAATTGCCGCATATTTATTTGTTTTCATAAACCTCATTTCCCCGAGAAAAAAGATCCCGCAACAGAAAGATGGAAAGACTTTGAATAGTATATAAGGGATATGGGCCAATCCACTCATTGCCAATTGGTTTTGAGTTGGAAGTCCATTAACCTTAACATGGTATCAAAGCCCTGAATTCACATTGTCCCACTAAACTGAAATTGATTGGGCCCGAAAGTAGCCCAATCAATCTGAACCGAAATTGGACCGATCCAGAAATAATTCAGTCGATTTCACCCGAAATAATCCTAGATTGGGATTTGTCAAGATTAATGGTTAGATGGACCATTATCTCGAGGGGAAGTGTGAAGAAAGATTCCATATCGGAAAGATGGAATGACCTTGAGTAATATATAAGGGATATGAGCCAATCCACTCATTGCCAATTGGTTTTAAGTTGGAAGTCCATTAACCTTAACACATTATAACAAATATACTATAATATTTTTTCACTTTGGATTTTTAATATGCATTTTCTTATAACTTAATTTAATAACATTCGTATTATTATTAACACGCCTCCATATCTCGTGAAAGGTTAGAGAGAGCCTAAAACTTCCGCTCCTGAACAGATATATACACATATATGTGCCCTTGTTTGTGTATTAGACTATAATTTAGCTAATTAAGTGTAGTTAGTACATGACTAATGGACCTATTTGTCATCAAACCATCATTATCATTAACCTAACTTTGTCTCTTCGCCTATATATAGGTTTCGTACCATGTATATAAGCTTAACATCTAGTGAAATTTTGTCATGTTATCTTATTACAATTACTAAACCTATATTTTTGTTTTTAGTGGCTTAACTTAGACCGAAATACAAAAAATCATGTTCAAACAAAGCATTAAATCAATTAAGAAAGACCGAAACAGGAATTCATATACTTTATTAAAGGTAATGAGTTTGGGGTGATTAATACTCCCGAGAAGAGAGTCGACTTCTTTACGAGCATTTAAATTTGACCTCCTAATTCAAAATTTTATTAAATTAGGATATAGTTCTTGTATTGTATATTTCAGACCACGAATTTATATGTTACGATCCCAAAACTCATCTATTTTGTCGACACACGCGTCATTCAATCATTTTCATCGGAATAATTTAAATTTTTGATAAAAGGAAATATTTTAAATTTGATCACTATAAAGTTGTAGGATAGAATTAATCTTATTAAATCAATGTTTCGTGTGTCTGACGTTTTAGAATTTGCTTGGAATACGTAAATATCTCTGGTTCTATCGATTATTAATCATTGTTTGGATATTTATTTTAAGTTTTTTTGAGTTAAAATATATTTTTGATATCTTTTAATCTTTTGTTAAGTCTTGACACGTTTTAAATTATTTTGAAAGATAAGAAGACGTTTTTGAACAAAAATAAAGCTTTCGGATCATTTTAGAAGTTTGGCCTCTGATAGAAGAATTCTCACCATTATATCTTCCTTTTATTTTGATGCAAGGTAGAGGAGAATGCTAGCTTTCATTTCTAAGTGGTTTGAAGGAAACATAACAGTGCAATCCAAAGTTATGGCTAATTTATTGTAGACAGGTCAAACTGGATTGCAGCTGAAGCAGACCCGGGATGAGCTACCGATCAGTACATCTTGGTAACCGATCGGTAAAGGATGCAGATGCAATTTTGGAAGATTAAACTTAACCAGACCCGACCATAACCTATTTCATTCACTATTTAAACCTAAGAATCGACTGTTAGACTTGATTCTAGCCTTTTTACTCAATTATATAGTTTGTAACACTTAATGGGAGATTTTGTGGGAGAAGATCTCTAATCCTCTTCATTGAGAGAAGATTTCTAAACCTTTTTATCCATTTACTTGTAATTTAATTATGTTTTTTTTATCTTTGATTTGTTTGTTCCTTATTTCTATGTGTGAGTAGTTTTTCTATTGGGTGTAAGGGATTTCTAAAGAGAATTCATAGTTGATTTATGTTAGGTTGTTAGATTGGGAATTGATAATATAGTTCTTTTTCTAGGTTTACACTTCATACTTAATCTATGTTGGCCATTTAGATTCTCCCCTAAGTTGATTTCATCGTGACACCAAAAATATTGTTGAATAAATCGATCTAGCCTAAATGAGAAAAGTGTCCTTAGCCAACGACAATTGATGTTATTGCATTTTGTGGATATATCGAATTAGGATCATAATGTTTACTTTAATGTTTATTGAACTATATATGACTTAATTACAAATGTTTAAAATCATAATCGTTGCGTTATTTCTTGAAAATATTATAATGATAAAAAGGTTTGTTCAACAAAGTTAAAAGAAAAGAGTGAAAAGAAAACAAGTTGGAAAAGTTTCTCGACAATTTCTGCCAGTAACCCAATTTTATTTGTTATCCCTAAAACACGACAATTTAATTACTTTTTTATTTAATTGGAACATAGATATAAGAAAACAAAAGCTAATTTGCTAACGTACGTTATTAACTTATAAGATATCCATGCATTTTTTAAATAATTTTTTACAAAGGTGTTCCAATTATAATCGACGGGTTTTGTTGGACCGTAACAACAGTACTATTAACGCAAGGCCACGTGGCACAGTTTGAGCTTCGTCCGATCTGAGGAAACATCAAAACTTGTCTGATGTTCAACAACTTATCCTGGAGAATACGGTGTTCTAGACGTAGACGATCGTTCTCCATCTTTGTTTGTTGACAATGGTGTAAAACGTACTGGAGCTGGTTCTTCAATTCCTGGTTCTGAGTCTTGAGCTGGTTTAGGTGGATACTCATCTCCTCCAAGTGCTTTTGTTTCTTCTCTCTTGATCGCTTAGCCGATTCCCGGTTCGATAATTTCCGTTTCTTTTTCCGTTCATCAGTATTCTCGGTCGGAGCAACGTCTGAACTGGTCCGGTTTACTGAACCATAATCATGGGCCGAACTCGGTATTGGATCCAATGATGAGTCGAAGACCGGGAAGAGGTGTGAAATGTCCCATGGGGTGAAACCGGTTTCGAAAGCTGGGACAAAGGTTGCTAGACCCGGTTCAGATGAGAAAACCGGAGAAATAGTAGACATCATGGTTTAATGCTTAACCGGAAAAAGAAAAGAAAAAAAAAAAAGGACAACACAAAAATGATCTCAAAATGTAGAGATGGGAGAGAGATTAGAAGGGGAAAAGGGAAGAATTGCATTGTTTGAGGCCCATATTTATGGACATGACTACACAAGGGTATTTTGGTCAGAAAGTAGTAAAAAATATAAAATACTGATCATGGTACTTTTTCCTAATAACTTTTCTTTTTCTTTTTAAATATTTTTTAGTACTTTTTTTCTTTTCCTTAAAAATAGAAAAGAGAAAGAACAAAAATGAGAAAATGAGTCGCATCAGCCATCAGACAAATTGTTGTTGGATACGTGTCGGCACAGGATTAGATGTAACTCAAAGTAATTTGGAGAGGCCAGACCTCAGTCTGCTCAAAGTAATGAATGATCTTTTGTAACTCAAAGCACATTGGATAAAAGATTCAGTGAATTGGTCAAGTGACCATGAATCTTGTGAAAACTTGATTTTAACAGAATAGTCATTTATCTTAGGTGAATGACTCTTTGATAACAATTATACAATACTCGTTTTTCTTTTTTTAATCAAAGATTATACTCAAGTCCTTTTTAACAGAAAACAATATTTTGTGTATTTGAAACTGAAAACATTAAGAGCAAAAGAGTTGTGGTATATATGGTAAACATATGGGATATGAAGATCGATGTTTAATTTGTCAAGACTTATACTAGAGTTTTAATCAAATGGTCTATGTTTGCTAAAAGTTGATCGGTAAAAAAAAATGTTTTACCCTCGTAATAAAGTCTTGTAATATTATTGTATGGTTTTGTTGTTGCTGTGTTTTTTTTGTTTTTGCAACATGTGCAAGTCTAAACCTCGTTACAAAAGTTGACAATGGAATCATATGTTTTTTTTATTTTCATTTTTCTTCGGTAAGATTCCTTTCTTTTCTGGTATATGAAACTGCAAATATAGTTAGTGAAATCTACGTTTTGAGACAGAGGATAAAGTTTTGGACCAACGAAATATGAAAAAGCATCCTATAGCATAAAAAGAAAATATATAAATATATGCTGATATCGTTATATGCATGCATATATACCACAGTATTAAAAAAAAAAATTTGTTTGGTCGGCATACTTTTGTATTTAAAATCATAATGATGGATTAATATTCTAGCTAGGTAAGATATAAAATTGTTACTAAAGCGGCAAAAGAAAAGGGACGTGGATCTATCTAATTAGAAAAGTTACACCTTGAATTTTATATCCCAAAAGGTTACCTTGAATTTTAAATTCAATCTGATATGATTTAATCTATGTTATTACGTCTTGTTTTCAAATACAGCCTTTCGAAAAGGTGTCGTATATATTTAGTAAATTGACAGTCCTAAGATTTTCTTTATCTATAGTGATGTAAAGATGGCTTTCAAAATTTGAAGTTCGATGGACTATATATGTTTTTACGCGTATGTGAGTGTAATTAAGTATTGAAGTGAATTATATTTTAGAAGTTTGTGTTAATTTAATAATGTTGTTGTGTCATGTGTGTTATTAACCAAAAATAAATCTTAGTGACTGAGGAACTAATTTGATTGATAAATACTATCAATGCTGATTATTCTACGAAAAAAGGACTAGAGATAGAGAATATTCTACATGGTAGTTTTCTTAACAGCAAAGCTGTTTTAAAGAAGCCGTTCCTAAGGAATACAACAAAAGTTGCAAACAGATTAAAGCATGGCTTAATTATCAAACTCTTCCAACTTTAAAATGTTTCACGTTTGTTGGAGATCATGTGCATAACCACTTTTAACTTCTTTTTTTAATTTGTAAATTGAAAACTAGCTTAAAGTTATTTGCAACCAATAGTTATAACAACCTTCCTTAAATTGACCAATGGTCACAACTTACTCGTACAATGAAAAAAGAAACACTAACAACCTTTTTTATGAAATAACATAATAAAGGTGTTTGGGCAAATAACATTTTCTATCGGCTAAGGTATTAGTTATGTGTTTTTTTCACGAATTAGTGAGGATAAACTATAGTTGTAAGTTGTAACTAGAAAATGTTTTTTTTATTCTCTATTTCACTAAAATAATACACTTAATAAATAAACCAGAAATTGTAGTGTCATTGTTGTATCACTACGCAGATTCAAATCCGTATATTGTATATAACTGGCCATCAGAAAAATAAATTGTGGAATTTTGGTTATTTACTGGATTTCTCTAACTTCTTAAAGAAAAGAAAACAATCTTGTTATAAAATTTATGACAAAGAAAACATTTAATCTTGATTCTATTATTGAAGAAATACTTAAAAGGACAATAACACTATAAGTCAGCCGAGTAAAGGGACAGCAAACCACTATAAATCTGGTATGGATATGGTGCCAAAATATACAATTGCTGGGGGAGCTAAAACATATGGCCCATAATACTTATACAAAACGAATACATCTTATCGTTAGTCCGGGATTGTTGAAACATAAAGCCTATATAAATGAGTATTAAGTTAAATACGTATAAGCACAGTTGCACAAGGCCCAATAATTGTATGAGCCCGTATTGAATCTAGTGTATATTCTTTATGTTTGTTTTGTCAATGTCATAGTGATCAATCTTGATATTTCATAATCATTTTTATGTTTCATTTAGTTAGTGATTTACTCTTAACTTATCCGAATGATATAAGAAGTCTACCGAAAATTAAATTGGAAAAGCTGTAACCTTTTTGTTCTTTGTTTTTTGACATATGCTGTAAATTTATTTAATGTATTACTTTCATCACTGTTGAATTCAATTATGAGAAATTAATCTCACAAATTATCGACAGAAAGGTCCTTTAATTATGCTTCTCCTTGTTAGTGTTGTCAAGGCAAAGATAGATCATGCTCAAGTGAGCTTAGTAAGAGAGAAATATAAAACTGAAAATTAAATAGCTCATACGAGCTTTACTGTGCAAAGAAAGTAAAAGAGAAAATTTAATTAGTGTCACCAAAATCAAATTAATTCTTAGATTGGTTTCATAAAATAGGAAAGAGGATAGTTGCTAAAAATGGTAACTCTCTAGGTTAATACCATTGATGTGCAACTATATATAAATCTAATTTATACCTAATTACATTAGCTAGTCGTGAACTTGTTTGTTTTATAATATTGGACTAGTGTTATTTGCTTCAATACTCCTCATCCGGAGAAATTATCTTCTTTTATCGATCCGTAGAGATTTTTGTAAGTCGAAACTATCCAACCAGGCAACCACTAAACTATCAAAATGTTGATAGAAAATTTTCCTTAATGTAACATCGTTATCTAATCTTATACAGTTTCATTTAAATCTTTTCAATAAAAGTCTTAAGATTACAAAGCTTATATAGTCATAATTATCTCTTAATATTGACCAATGTGAACGTCTTACTACTTTACGGTTTTATGATTCGCGTGTTCACATGCAAGCCGGAATTTTCAGAATGGCAAAACCTATTAACCCCACGAGTCCCCTTATAAACAAAACTTGTGGTTCCAAATTTACATTCGCAAAAGTGTATAGTTTTTAATGTAAACAAGTTGGAATGGCAATGATACGGCCAAAATATATAAGAATTAAAAGTTATGAATTTGGGGTAAAGATAATACGATTTTGTTCTTTTTTTTCTTCTTAATGCCTCATATCTTGTTTTTTTTATAAAAAAAATATTCAAATGAAAAGTTATAGGTCAAATAAAATTCATATTATTTTTTCCAACAAAAACAAATTCATTAAGCGGTAAAGAGGAGGTTTTCTTTATGGAAAAACCAATCCGGAGTAGTCAAACTTGTATAGAAAAGAGCGAATCTCGTAAACGAGTCTTTTTAGCAAGGTCGTCAGCACGGAAATTATTACAACATGGTGTAAAAACTAAAATATACACTTTAAATATTGATGGAAAAAAATTCATATGTTTTTGGTTTTTTAGCACGCATAAATAAAATTCATAATTTTTTTGTTGAAAATTTAAATAATTTTTTTCAGACAAATTCCATTGTAATACCATCATTTACGTACTAACACCTAACGTCATATCTTTTTCTTTTGTTGGAATATTAAATTTTTTTATTTACATAATGGAAGAGAATGACAAACGTATAGAAACCCTTTCTGTTGGGTAATAATTTACAATTTTCAACCAAAAAAAAAAATGAAAAACGGAAACGAAAAAGAAGAAGATCTTAGACCAAGAAACTGGGAAAAATACACAAAGAGGAAGTCTTCTATTGGGACGGTTGAAGAAGATCATGATGCCTTGGATAATCCCAATAGCGTAAGGAGCTAAGGCGATTTCAAATGGTTTTGTCTATGTCTCTTTTCAAGTAAAGCGAAGCGATTGCGGGAATGAGCTTGTAGATCTTTTTGCCCGACACTCGTTTTTTATTACATTCCAAGGTTGTGTTGGCAGATTTTTAGGCAAAAACTGTCTTATTGTTTTTTTTTTTTTATGCTATATCCTCATAGTTTCCTGTTAAAGTGATACAATGAGACATGTTATGAACCAAAAAAAAAAACCCACTCGAGAAAGTCATGGATTTGGAATTGGTCATACGTTCTCATTGTGACATTTATGAATTATCTATATATTGAAAAAAATCTTTGTCAATCAATTTTTGATCTGGGACAAGCATTAATTTTGTTCACTTTTTCATGTGGTTTTAATTGGCTCACGTATATATATTGACCACTGAATATCAAATCAGTTACATTACTATTTGGAGTGACGTTAAATAGTCATCGAAATCAATCTAGAAGACTAAAACAGATATGAGATAATTATTAATTTTAAGAACTTTCTGTTCTATACTAAATTCAAGGTACCATTATCTAGAATAATGGAATAAAAAGATAGACCGGATCTTGTAACATATTAAACTAGTGACGACATAGAGTTATATACAATATAAATTGAAAATTCAGTAAGAAAAGAGCTATTGAAATTTTGGTAAGAAAAATCTCACGTATTTGAAAACATGGCAAGAAAAAAAAAAGAATTATTCATGTCCCAAGAAGAATATATGTTTGTTCATTGTTGGATAAAAAGAAAGATAATTACGAATTTATTGGAGTTTGGATCTTGACCGAAGAATGTTGGGTTACTTAATTGAAAATGATGCTTTCTTCTTTAAACTTTCGGTTTCGGAAGATGAACTTCATCACCTATATATATATATTTTTTTTTCGATAACGCTCATCAACATTAATTATATTCCTTTCGGTTATTCGTCATATCGGTAAAAATACAGAAAAAATGGTTTTATTCGTCAAGATCCAAACTATAATATATGTTTTCATATAGTCAACAATTTTACAGAGTCACAAGAATTCTTTCATAACAGTGTAACTAAAAATATTAGACTAGACTAATATATCGATCGACGATCGCAACCATATTAATTTGGTTTTAAAAACGAATATAGTGATCGGTTCAGAATTTTCTTATTTACGACATAATAATTTCTTTCGAAGCAGCCTGGATTCAATACAAACTTTTCATCTGTACTCACTTAATGATCTCGTATACATATGAGATGTCATCACAAAATCAAATCGAGTAATAAGCTTACGATACGTGTGATGTATGTAGAAATGTGAATGGAATTAAAATATTCACTATATGTTTGAAAAGTGTAAGAAGACTTTGCTAACCTCTATTCCCTATTCTTTTGACCAGAATTTTCCATAATATGCCTTATTATGATACCATGCGCGTTCTTTTTTTTTCTTTTTGGTCCAGTATTTGATTTCTGATAAAGATTGGCTAGTATTCCTTTTACATTTCTTTATGATCTTGTATTTTAACCATTTTTGTTGATTATTATAAGAAAAAGCATATGTTATGAATGTTATTAATTACTACATATTACATGCAAAACATGGTTCACAAAAAGGTTAATGTATTGTCGTAAACTCGTTATGTATATGCTCGTTTATTTATTTATTTTGATATCAGTTCCTTCTACTCTAGCTAGGTTGTCGAAATAAACAAAAACAACATTCAACTATGACGTGGGATGACGTTATATCTTCGACGGCATTCTAGAATACCTACAAAACTACTCTATCAACTGGTTTTTGATAAAATGGTTGGTTTAGCAAAACAAGTATTGGTCAAATATTATTATTACATCAGTTTATTTTTTAACGGTCTCATTTCCATTCAGCAGCACGTGATAATCATTAGGTGAATCTTTTCCGCTCATATATATATGTCCACCGCCATGTTTCTTCAACCTTCAACGAAATGTTATAATACACACATATATAATATATAGATATATGATTTGACTATGATCAGTTTCCACATTATATTATACATCTTAGGTCAGCTATAAATCTACTCATATCACAAGCAAAACATGGCGCAAAATTAAATGGAACTTTTGTTTGCATTAAAACATACTATAAGCATATACGTTATATTTTGATAACTTTAGCGACCAAAAAAAGTTTTAGTACTCACTCATTGTTTAATTTGAAATATTTTTCAAAATTAAATACAATTAAAAAGTTCTCATCCAACGGTCACCTTTTTTCCCCTGGTCACATGATATTTTGCTTTTTTGGGCAATCATTCACACACAACAACAACATCAAATAATTCAGTAGGGCCATAAAATAATCTAACACGGCATGAATAAGAGCATCTTCTTATATAATTATTACTTACTAAACATAAAACTAAATTCAATTAATTGAGCGATATATATGAATCGTTTTATGACGTCATAAAGGTAGTTAACTTTATACTTTACACGTTTCTATGTTCAGATAAGGCAGCATCTCGCTGTTTGTCAACTCGTGCTTCGCTATAAATTCACCTAAGTGACTTCATCTTCTATTCATCCTCACATCTAATAATTCTCTCTCCTTTCCAATTCAATATGGTTAAGTTCACAACCATTTTCATCATGACTCTCCTTCTTTGCTCTACGCTAACCTACGCAGCCAGGCTGACTCCCACGACAACCACCGCTTCGTCCAGAGAAAACTCCGTCAAGGTTTGCTAACTTCTTTGTGTCTTTTTCAGAATCTTTCAACTCTGAAACATATTTGAAAAACCAAGAATCTATCGGAGTAACCAACGTGCTGATAGGCCATTCGTTAAGTACAGGGGTTGGTTGGTCATGTTGTGCTCCTGGTTCGATTGCCGTTGGGAGAGTCTACTCTCTAATAGAGAGTATTAACCTGATATGGGCTCTGCACCGGAGACATACATGTCAACGGACTCCGAACCTCAAAATTTTGAAAAAAAAAAAAAGTCTATCGGAATATGTTCCACGCATTAGCAAGGAAAGAATACATGATCGATTCTAGATTAGATTTTCATATATATGAAAGCTGCATATACCTAGATTAGTCTAAGCTTTCCTATAAGATTCTGAAGTCTATTAAACAAAAACAGAAAAAAACCAAAAAGTTTGCATGCATCCTTAAAAATATCACTACAAAGAAAAAAGGCCATTTCAAATGGAATTTTCGATGGAATGAGATCCACTAAAAAATTATTAACAGAATTCCAACAAAATTTTTTGACAAATACAAAATCCGTCTAAAGATTTTCCAACGGGTTTTCGACGAAATATATATGTTAAAAAAATTAAAAAATATATTTGTTAATGTAGTTGTTTAAAAAATTTTAATTTAAATTTTCGCTGGGTTTTTGACGATATATATCCGTTAGAAAAATTTATTGGAAAAATATATATGTTAATATAGCTGTTCGAAAATTTAAAATTTTGATATATATCACTCTTCCGATTTTGTTCATGTAATAGATTCTATTTAATCACAAGAGTAATTTACTTTATATACCGGAAGTAATTTTGAAGTTAATACTGACGTGCATATTTTGTTTTTACGTATAGGAAATTGAGGGAGACAAGGTTGAAGAAGAAAGCTGCAACGGAATTGGAGAAGAAGAATGTTTGATAAGACGAACCCTTGTTGCCCACACCGATTATATTTACACTCAGAATCACAAGCCTTAAATTTCTATATATTAGAGCAATTAATTAACTAATTACATTATCAAACCTATCACTGTACTTTCTGTTTTCTGTTCTTCTTTTTTTGTTTTGTTTTTGTTATTGCTATTTTAATTTTTTTTTTTTTTACTTTGAGAGTTCTTATTATTCACACTCGTTGTATGATTATGGATTTTAATATAGCTATAAGTACTTTTATTTTGTAAGGTTTATATTAAAGTCACAACAAAGATTTGATTCTGCTTCGAACTTTCGAGTTTGGTTGTAACAACCAGCTGTATGTTGTCCTAAATTTAGACGCGTTGACTGGGCAAAAAAGGCAGTTGACTTTCCTTGTGAAGACTTGCTTTTCTAAACACCTCTGACCTATCTGACCGCGGCTTTTGACTGGGCCGATAGAGTATATGATGCATTCATTATGGGCCAAGGCCCTCGAACACAAAAATTATAAATAATCTATTATTTTGATAACAAAGAACAAAAATAGTAATTTGGATTCCTAGTTTATTAGGTGATTTGAGTGGCGAGACTAGAAAATGATCGTGGAATGTGAAAAATTGTTGTTGATCATTAAAGATAATCGGAGCCATCATGTAAGCTTTAATATTTATCTTGTTGATTGGTTTAATTTTTTTTACGAGTCCTTCATTTGATTATAGTTCGTGGGAGAGTTTTAGTTCGGGTCATAGATGCTATATTTGGAAGAAAAAATGATGATTTATGTTTTGAATCGCCACAACTATCATCAAAAGGTTGGTCTCGGATCTAGGGAAACCAAAAACATGTAACATCTTGTGCAGGTTGTTCCATCTTAAACAAATGGCTACATTTAGAATCATAAACAGATGATATAATTTTCTCCTGTTATGGAGAATTTGAATTGGCATAATTAGCATTGTCGTAAGATTATGCAGAATTGGAGTGGTTCCAAAGAAGGCAATTTTGAGACTTTCCCTTGATGGAATATTGGGTAAAGAAGCATCAAGAAGAAGATGGTTGTCTTATCAAAAAAGAAAGAAAGAAGAAGATGCTTTAATGGAAACTCAAAACAGTTCAAATGAAAGCCTTAAGGTTTGTCCTTAAAACATTTCTGGCTATATTCTACTTTTAACATTGTGTTTGGTGCTTCCATTCTTGCAACTAGACATTGCCATATATGGAAAGAACCATTTCGGGTGTACTTAAAGGCTCTAGATGTTGCATATTGAGACTGTAGTATATCAAGTATGAACTGAAGTTAGATGATCAGATCAATTGAGGATGAGAGAGTTATCAACTTGTGTTTCTGGATAAAAAGAAACTTCTTTGTTACTTATTGACTCTTTTCTCAAAAAAGAACATGCATAGGCCTTGTCTCATCCACGTCACTCAGCAACTATATCCATACCATACATTATCCACAAAAGTGTAACAAATAATGTCCCACACTTATCATTATCCACATATCTAAATCCAAAAACATTCAAACCAACCCATTTCTTTCTATCCAAAAAGTCAAAACAATCTTAATATCTTCTCAAATAATAATAAAAGAAAAAACAAAAATTTACATCAAATATTGATTGATGAATCCAAGAATTAAAACCAACAAATAAACACAAAAGTGTTTCTTGTCTTTTAGCCTGAAATTGAAATCAGTTTCTTGGAGTCAGCATCCATGGAGCTTCAACAATCTGTAAACACAAAGACAAACATAAACTATGAAGAAGTGATGTTTTAACTCTCACAAATCTCCTCGTTTCATTCCCTCCCTCTCTCACTTTCTCCACATAACTCTCCACTTTACCATTTGCTCTCTCAATCAATACTTCTAACAATGATCTAACCGTCTCAAACGTTACCCGCCCGGTTAAATCCACCACGTATTTCCGGTTACTCGGTACCGATAACGACGACGATACCCGATCGATCCACGTCCTCTGTTTTGTTGATCCAACGGTCAGCGTTGATGAATCTTGACATGACGATGATCGGTTCAACTGAACCGGTTTTCGCGACGCTCTCACAAACGTTTCAACAGCGTTATTACAAACCGTTACAAGCGTTTGCTTAACCTTGTGTTCGTGTTTCGGATTGGTTAAACCGGCGAACAAATCGTCGAAAACGTTAACATCACTCGTCTTATCGAGATAAACCGAAACCGCCGTGCTCACGAAACGCTGAACGCAATCGCCGATTAATCTTCTCCCATCATCGGAACAAATCGCGTCGAGCAATTTCGAATTCGAAAAGATGGAAGAAGATTCACCGGAGACAGAGGACGAATAAAACGCCACGACTAAGTTTCTCGCAAAGCTACCAACGATCGCCGAAGCAAAACCCGACCCGGATTTGGTAAACAGCTTATCCATAACCCGATCCGTAAAACCCGACCCGGATCCATCATTACCAGAATCAATTCCACGGATCAATCCAACAGTCAAAGCTTGTGTGAATCGGATCAAAGACGAATTGAGCTCATTTGACTTGGCGATTTTCGAAATCTGCTTCAAACTATTTGGGATTTGATCTGAATCGGATCTGAGAAACTCCGTTAGATCCTTACAGATTACGCTAACAGCTTCAGCGGAATCAGAAGCAGCTTCGATGAGATTGAGAAGAAGAGCAAAAAGCTTAGAGATTCGTTTCCTTTTCTGGGAAATTGAAGGAGAATGATAAACCCTAAAAGCACCATAACCACTCACTGCTAATAAAATCCACTTTTTGTTCTTCAGAGCAAAATCAAAATAACCCCTTTTGCTCAACCCTAATTTATCCATATAACTACAGAATCGAAGTTGAAGAGAAGATAAAAATGAAAACTTTATTTGAGAGAAATTTTAGTACCCGGAATTTCAAACATGATATAAACCCTTTTTAGCTGCTGAGAGCTCTCATTCGTTTTCTTCTTTCACTTTCCCGGGAAAATAAATGAGAAAGGAACTACCTTTTTTGAAAAACAGAGCAAAACTATAACAACTAGAAAGAAGCAAGTGGGAGAATCAAGAATCTCCTAAGGAATGAAAAAGAGAAAGAGAAAAAAGGAAAAATTCTGTTAGGAAATGGAATTGGATAAGAATTCAAATGGTGACGTCAAAGTTGTTAACAGAACGAAAAAAAAAAAAAGTTGTTAACAGAAGAATTGTAGAAAAAGAGAGAGAGATTGTGAATTATTGGGGCTTCAGGTATCTGATCTGATCAATCAAGTAGATATGATGAAGACAAAGGTACATGCGTGTGATAGAGAAGAAGAAACCGTAGGGTTCTATTGGACGGGTTCGAGCATGGGGTTTTGTTGGATGATAAGTCAGTTATGGAGTCTTTAAAGTTCAACATCACAACAAATCCATCAAAGGAATTGAATATTATTTTTTATATAAACTCATTAAAAACCCTTATCAAGAAAGTGCATGGTCATCGTGATAGAAGCGTGGAAAATTTAATAATATGATAAAAACACCATCGAATAGTTTACTATATACATACGCACATAGATTTCTTTTTTCTTCTTTTGGTTCTTTCTTTTCTTACATATGCACATAGGCTGTGTCAGTAATTCCACAATTGGTGGTAGAGCCTAAATTCCGCAGTTTTCTCTCATCGAATGGAAAACCCTTACCTCAAAAGAACCCGTATAGAATTTCATAATCATAGTACATGATTAATCTTTCCATTATTTTCCCAATTATTTGTTTAGAACAAAAAAGAAAAACAACGGAAAACTTGAATAGAAGGTCGCTAGATAATCATGAAACTCTACAAAAAAAAACTATATTGATAGATGAACGAAAATCACCGAAACATGACTTTATCTAAATTGAAAATGTGAGAGTTTGATGAATACGATTAGAATAAGAGAAAATAATATAATTACGTATTCTGAAAAGCAAAAGCATTAAATATAATTGATTCAAGCACGAGCAGCAGCACAGAGGAAAATGCAGCGGTGGATTAGCTCAAGATTAATAGGAATACCCCAAATTCATACTATATTTTTTCAAGTCCAAAATAATATTTTTATAACAAATACTATTTGGAAATGATAAAAGAAAGAGGAATATATTCTGGATTTTTTGGAAATGAGCCGGCCTTGCATTCATCACCTCCTTATATTATAATCAAATAATTTTCATATTTTTATATGCATAATTAATATTTCATTCTATCTAACAAGTTGAAGCCAGTGGATAATGGCGGTGGCCATTTTCTTACCAGTGTCCATAAATGAAACTCATTAATAGGGCTCGATAAAATACCAAAACCCAAAAATCCAAACTGAATCCGATCCAAAGCATTAGAATCCGTTATTGAAAAATACCTGAATGGATCTAAAGATCTGAGTCCAAAGATAAAAAAATCCCAAAAAATTCTTATAGGATTGACTAGTGTTGGTTATGATTGGTTTAAAAAATATATTAAACCCGAACTGCACCTAAATCCGAACCAAAACCAAAGATGTAAAATATTCGATTGAAATTCGAAAAATCCGAATTGAATCCGGAGGGATACCGAAAACCTAAATTAATATGAAAGGAAAAAGAGGCAAAAATTAAGTTAGAACATGAAACCGCAGCCAGACACGTGGACGGTGAGGTGCTAACGCCTTGGAAGAGGCGAGCCGTCGCGTCTCTTGCAAGTCAGAGTTGAGTTTCACCGCCAATAGGGAGTTCTTTTCCACGTGGTTACACGTGGCATGTTCTTCTTTTTCTCCGGGCCTCCTCCAATCTCATCATTTTTAAAATGTTCTCAAAGTTCCAATATATTCGGAGGATTCATTTTTTTTTTTTTCTTTCTTTTGTTAACCGGATCTCCGGACCAAAATGCATACTAGTTCTTGGTATTTGTAAAATAATCAGATGTTTTAAATATTTAAAATGTGTAGCATGGTCAACATAAAATCGTAACGAAAAAACTCAAAACTATAATATATTGTGACATCTTTAACGTTTCTTCGCCACCATAACCATCATCATCAGTCATAACAATTTGGTGCTGTTTTATTTACAATACAAGCCATGCATTTTTTGAAACGGCAGTGTTACAAAAACTATTCACAAACATAACTTTAATAAACATATAGAGAGAGGGTCACATATACAGCATCATGTTCGTCATCAACATTTCAAGCCCATCGTTTGATTTCTTTCTTCTTCTCGCTTACCTGACCAGCCGTGGGACATTATTCTTCCAGTGGCAGCCTTTTCTGAGTAACAGTGAGCGACTTTGGTCTAAAGGATTTAGGAGTGTCATTTCTTGTAACTCACAGGCACGTCATCGTCGTCTTCTTCAAGATCACTGAAGGATACATCTTCATCCTCATCCTGCACAAGATGGTTGGTGGCGGTGCTAACGGTTCCTGCATTATCTTCATCCTTCAACCAATCATCAGCATCAGCATCAACATCATCATCATCATCCACTTGAACATCAATAACTCTAGGTGAAGAACCAGTGACTGGGCTCTGCACCAGCTTGTCATGACGCGCTGCTGCTGGTCTCTCTTCGATGACAGGCTTGTCGACAACTTGTATCTCCTTGCTCTCGACTGCGTGCTTCTCTGTCTCAAAATCAGATGTCTCAGTCGAATGTATTGTTTCGACAGCGATCGTTTTGACAGGTGCTGGTTCTGGTTCTGATTTGGGTGAATGATTAGTAGGTAGAGAAAGAGGTTCCACATTTGCACTAGCAGCTTTTTTATCACTACTCTCTGGCACCACTACTGTACATTTGTTTCTCTTATGCAGCAGCTCGTGAGATAATAGTGCTCTTGATTCAAGTACCTTTATGAAAACGCAAAATCAGTGATTCACATCATAGAAGTTTCACTCTTTTCCCCATCATTATTTTAAAGCACTCCACAAAATTTGCATATCTACCATTAAAACTTGCAAACCTAATTCACATGCTACTATTAAAGTTCATTATTAACAGATAGAATCATCCATTGAAACATAAACCATAACATCCAAATAGCTCAAAAATTTTGTAAACAGAGGAAAAAGACAGGAATGATCAGCAGTGGTGTTGAGAATCAAGCTTACCTGAGGAGTTGAGAGAATCAAGGCATCATGTTTGCTGAATTTGGGATGCACAAGTACAAAGTAAATCCTCCAGAAGCAATTCTCGCTCATGTATGCAGGGCAAAGTTCGATCCTCAACGCAGTTAGACTCGATGCAAGCCTTTCCACGGCCAGCGCATGCTCATATTGAGCATCAGTCATTTCAAAGTCTGAAGATAACAACGTTTTCAATTCCATCAAATATCTAAGTCTAAACCATAAAGTCCCTATTCAAGATAATCAATTACTCACACAATTTTCTAATAGATTCGAATGAGAAGTCATAGAAAGTGTACCTAGGAACATCTGATTACAATGTCCTGCGAGGATTCGAAAACGTACCATCAAAGTTATCATCCTCGTCAGGAAAGGGGAAATCAAGCCAAGTCTCAGGATGCAACGCAAGATCCCTAGCAAATACAACTACTTCCTCCGTCACACCAATCGCATCTCCAACTGCAACATCACGCTCCTTCGAATCCGTACCTTCCGATCCCAATTGCAAAAAATTCGAAGCGATCTTTGTAAACTCCGATACCGGTAAGTTTCCGGAGAGCTTCGAGATCCCAGTCCTGAATCTACCTCCGATCTCCACGAAATCGTTCCTAATCCCAGCAATCAGATCCTCATCACCCTCCGCGAGATCCGAAGACCTCCGAGTCTCCTCCTCCATATGATCCGCCGTCTCGGAAGAAGAAGGCGGTGGTGCGAGGAAAGAAGCTACGCCCCATAGCTGACTTCTCAAGGTTTTGGAGAGTTCAGAGATGTCTTCCTTCACGCCTCGTGGAGACTGTGATTGCAACACCGATGGCGAAGACGGTTGATCGGAACCGGAATCTTCAATCGAATGGGCCTTAATCATTTCCTTTTCATCATCTTCATCCTCATCGATCTTCAGAGAATTCGCAATGGATCTAGCAAACCATGCCATTTTTTGGATCTCTCACAAGTCTATCAAGTATCAAATCGCGACCTTAAACAACACCATTGACGCTAAAGAAGCGTAAGCGTCGTCGTATAGTTAAATAAATGGGCTTCGTAGCTAAAGCCCATAGGTTCAAATTGCAGCCCATCTATGGGTTTGGTTACTGTTACATGTTTTAGAGTTTTATGTCAAGACAAAAAAATTCATCAGAGTGTTTATATACACAATCTCACTCAAAACAGAGATTTGCTCAGTCTCGTTTCAAAACAGGACAACTGATTACTGATATATGGCTGTGTTTTTGGGGCAAAAAACACTAAAACAGCATTGTTTTAACATCTTGCGCTTGCTATGCCGCGGACGAGCTTCTAGCGCCTAGTTGTATACGGACAAACGCATTAGGAGCATTAACTGAATGATTCACTTGTCAAATCTCACTTTCTTTTCAATTGTTCATTACAACATTGGATTTAACTGGTAACCTCGTTTAGATAAAGCAGTTAAGAAGTTGTTTTAGTGATTATAAAGAAGATAGTTAAAGAAAATGCGGTTAAAAATGGTGAAAAGATAAAGCGGTTGAGTTAAAACGAGCTGTTAAATAGTGGATATGATTGGTAACAAGCTGTTGACTACTAAGATAATTGTTTTAAAAAATAACAAAAAAATTATTTAAAATATATATATATATTTATTTTATATCAAGAAATCAAGAAAATCAAGCCATCCGTTTATTAAACAAGACGATTGTAAATTGTTTCATTTAAATTTCTAATCGTCATTTAATTCAACCACTCATTTTAACCGCTTGTTTCATGTGTTTGTCCGACTGGTAACCAAATGGGCAATTGAACCTCTATTCTCTAACCACCTTAAACTAAGTTGCAAATTGGTGTAGCAGAAGCTACGATAAATACGAATGCCAACTTGTTTAGTCTTCGAATATCCGAAAAGCCAAGTTTTCTTATTCCGTTGAGAAACTCTCGAATTTTAGTGGTAACAAGGACTTAAAGAGAGACTTATTCCTTGTATTAAAATCAATATCAAAACTAAAGAATAAAGTGAAGACGAAGAAGGCTTAAATAAGCCATGATCTCACGAATAAATAACACCAAACCCTCAAAAGATAAGATTTTTAACCCAAATGAAATGATCTCAAACATAAATAAGTAGAAAATAAAATAAACTAAAGAAAGAAAATCCTAAAACCAGGATGCCTCTGCGTCACCAATGAAAGCCATTGAATAACACTAACGGAATTAACGGAGACCAATCATCATCACAGTTTCTTCTTGCTCTCGCGATTGTGATGGTCTTTCTTCGATGATAGGCTTGTCGATAACTTGTATCTCCTTGCTCTCAATTGTGTGCTTCTCTGTCTCACTCAAAGGTATTGCTTCGACAGAGATGGTTTTGACGGGTTCGGGTTCGGGTGAAGGATTAGTAGGTAGAGAAAGAGATTCTAGCAATCATATCCTCTTCAGCCTCCTCATCCAGGTACGATGAACTCCGGTTCTCCTCCTCCACATGATCGTCCGTAGTATTTTTCTCTGGCGGTGGCGCAAAGAAAGAAGCTACGCAACGCCCCATAGCTGAATTTTCAAGGTCTCAGTGACTTCAGAGATGTCTTCCTTCTCGGGGAAACTCAACGATGGTTGATCGGAACCAGATTCTTCAATCGAGTTGGCCCTAATCGTTTCCTTCTCATCATCTTCATCTTCAGAGAATTCTCAATGGAACTAGCAAACAATGCCATTTTTTGGGATCTTTTTCAAGTCTCAAGTATCAATCGCGACTTCAAACTTGGTGTGAAGACTTGGAGCTCAAGTTAGAAGGGCAAAAGGCCCAGGGATAGGGTTTGCGACACACAGGCTAAAATTCAACTTAAGAAACGGTGTCGTTTAATTAACTAAATGGGCTTCGTAGTTAAAGCCCATAAAGTTCAAATTCCAGCCCATGTAAAGGTTTTGGTTACTGTTACTCTGTTACAGAGTTTTATGCCCAGACAAAAGCTATCACATCACACCCCGTGTAATATACACAAACCCACTCAAAACAGAGATTTGCTCGGTCTCTCATTTCCAAAACAGGACAAGTGATATAAGCCTGTGTTTTTGCGCAAAAAAAACAGTATAAATTGTTGAATGATTCACTTGTCAAATCTCACTTTCTTTTCAATTGTTCATTAGAACAGTAGTAGCTCAGACCAATGTATGGAGACTTTTGGTCTCCACCACAACTTCTGCTCTACTTATCAGATAAGAATTAAATTCAAGTCATACTGTACTTTGAGATGTCACTCTATGCAAGAACAGTGATTGATTTTTCAAGAATCACGTTTTTGATATTTACTTCACATTTAAGACAACGAGGAGGCTGGGAAAAAATGATGAACTAATAATGATGATGAACCATGAGGTCAAGGCTATATTGTCTTATTTCCTAATCTAAAAAAAAAAAGCTAATAGAAAACATTGAATGAAAAAGAACAAAAGATTCAAAAGCTTAACAGAGGCTACAAGTTCAGGTCAAAAGATTTTGCTTCTTTTCTTTTTCTGTTGTGAATGGTCAAAAAGCAAAACAACCTCTCACAAGAACGCAAGTAAAGAGGTTAACAATAAGAGACTTAATATGGTTCCTTTCTTCAAATCCTTCTTTTTCCTTTCTATTCTGAAATTGATTGAACCAAAGGCGCTAACTTTACTTTACACAGTTTTTATAATTCCCAGAGCTTATTGCAAACGGAACCGACATGAAAACATTACATACCCATCCTCACTCGCCCACCTTCTTCCCTGTGTTTCCATCTACGGATTGCTTCCTCCTTTGAATTCTTACCGCGAAAAGCAATAGGTTGAGTTACAAACTCGTTATCTATATATACATCGGTGTAGGGGCAGATTCGTAACTCGCATTTACCATTTCATGGATATCCGCTGAAATATGTTTCTGTGATCAATCGTTGCCAAAGATTTAAACTGTTGCTATTGGATTGTCCTTGTGAGTTTGCATTTGGAAATAAACATGGTGTCTGAATAATGTAGACTACAGAGCTTGAGTAGCTCCGCTGACCGCTGCTTTAACGCTGCATCACACCCGCTCTGGATCACGAGTAACAGCTTTGCAGCAAGACCGACCTCAACAGCAAGAGGCGAACATTCTTCTGGAGCTAATTTGCAGACAGACCAAAGAATCGACAGCGCATAGTTAGTGCAATTCTCAGACACCCTCATCAGTACCCTAACGGTATAAGGTATGGTGTTTGCAGAGTCTTTGACAGCAACTCTTCCTTCCATGTCTGAACACAAAGCATCAAGAATAAACAGAGCTAATTCCAAACATTCCGGGTCTAAAGACGGTAAGACGTCGACTAATTGAGGCACTGCTCCAATGCTAACCATCAAGCTTCGAACTTGTTTATGAATTGAGATTGGTTTGAGCAACCCAAGTGCAGGGGAAACTCCATTTCTATGTCTCTTATCCTTAACCAATCTCATTACCCCAACAAGCAAACTGTGACTCGCAACCAGCTCTGCTCTAAACCCCTTCTCTTCCACCAATCCCCTAATCAAACTCGCACAATTGATTTTGGTCTCATTCGATCCATCATTCAACATATCAACAATCAAAGAAACCTTAGCCGGTTGCATCAACCCTGATTTCGAATCCGAATCAAGATCAAGACTCACAAGAATCGCAACAACCTCAGATCCAACAGCATGAGAAGTGAAAGGACCCAAAAGAGAAGAGATAACAGAAACACCTCCTTCTTCAACAACGGTCTTCCTCGCCATAAGATGAGCCACAACAATCTGCTTAAGCTCACTCAACGCATGAACCCTAGCTTGACCTTTAGCTTTCTTCAATGTCCCCAAAATCTCAATAGCTCGTCCTTGCACATCCTCGGACCGTTTTTTCATCAACATATACTTCTGAGAGAACCAAGTATAGATCAAATGATGAAGAGTTTTATTAGGAGTTACCGTATCATCCCAAAGCTCCTGCATTGTAGTGGGACAAGTCAAGTGACCTAGGTTAAACCATTTGTGAATGTTTGACCTTTCATAGGTTTGACCAGTACACAAGGTCACAGGATCTTGCATCGGCTCTAAGGAGATAGGACAAATGAAAACAGAAGGTATATCTTGTAAATCTAGCTCCTTTATCATCTTCTTCAGATCCAATTTCTCATCAACAACTCCAACACCACCATTAACACCACCGAGAACTCCATCTTTCACAGCAGTATCCAGATCTAAGACTTGCCCATCACCACCACCTTCAAATCCAACTAACCCATCTCTCTTTAACGGCTGAAACATCGGCATTTTGAAAGAATCTAAAGAAAAAAAATCTCAAAAAAAAACCCAAATTTTTACAGACTTTTCTTCTCAAACTCACAATATTTGGGAAAATAATGCCTTTGACAGTAAACAAAGGAGCTCAAAAAGAAACGCATGTCTTAATCTCAGAAAGAAGCGTTTAAACAACAACAACAACAACACAATCTTCTTCTTCTTCTTTTCCCCTTTGCTTTAATTTTTTCTCTCTCTTTTTCAACGGTCAAAAAGAAGATTCATTCAACTCTTGTTAATAATATAACATCATAAACACATGATTGTAGCCCAACTGCCCCCAAAAATGTGAAATTTTATACCACAAATTTCGAGAAACAGAAAAAGGAGAAATCATGAAGAATAATGAGAAGAAAAACACATCAAAGAACCCAGTACAAAGGTCTGCACTTTGCAAACTCAGAAGATTTTATAAAAAGGAAGAGAATTTGTGAAAACCCAGTTGACGAAAAATTAAAAAAAAAAATCACGAATTCGTGAGAATGACGAAGAAACTTGTACTCTCGTTTGTTTTTTTCTCTCTTACCCTCTTCTGAGGTATAGTGAGTGATTGTTTTGTTTTTGTTTCCTTGAGAGCAAAAAAATATATATATATTAAAAAGAAAAAAGGGGTAAATAAAAAAAAGGAAGAAAAAAAGGGAGGAATTAAAGATTTCTTGAAAGATTCGGGTGGAAAATCTAAGAATATTAAAGATAAGGTAACCGGGTGATTCACTGGCTATAGCCGGTCATTTAGTCCTCTCGACTCGCGCACCACACGTGCAGGCTACATCACATGCCCTCACCTCCCGGTTTTATTATAATATCCCAATATTTTTCCTAACTTTTAGATTACGAAGTTACTAAAAACCCAATATAAAACCCAAGATCTTTTTTATAACACTCTCAATAATAATTTAAAACAAAAGAAGACGATGATTTCTCAAAATGATATTCAAATTATACAAGAGATATAATTGTTCGATAAAGTGTGGAAATAATCCGTGTAAACACTTTAGTTACGTGATTGAATAGTTTTAATTTTTCTGATAAATATTTTGGATTCAAAACCGGAATATGCTTTAAGTAGTCAAAAGACAACAGTAAAATTCTAAATCCTCTTTTTTTTTCTTCTTAATATCCACGCTAACTAAGGATATATACTTTGCCCAAATTATTATAAAAACATGTTTGTGAAGGATAAACAAAAAAGGAGGGTAAAGTGGTAAATATAAAGAGTAATGGAAAAACCCGCACGTAGTCAAAAAAGCTGAATAAGTTTGCACTAAACTCCAAACACCCACGGGAAAGAGTAACCCGTACAGGTCGGGCACGTAAGACGATAATCTCTATGTTTAATTTCATTATTAATCTTTTTATTTCACTATTATCATTGTTATTAACACCATCAAAACAACTCTCGATTTTTGTCTTTTTTAACTCAACTCCTCTTTTTTTTTTGGTTAAACCAATACCTTTTTTCTTTGATCTCTATTATTTATCTTGTATAAAATAAAACACATCCCTATGATAATAACTCGAACAATTGTTTCTAATAGTTATGTAAAATCGCTAAATAATCAATAGTCTCTCTAAAAATAGCAAAATAATGCTCTCATTTTAATATTTGGCAGATTATTAAAAGAGCACAACTATTTAAAAAAAAATAGAGTTGCATTGACTACAAAAATAAAATTTAACAAATTTAATCTTTAAACGAGCTGATCTTTTCAAGATAGTTAATAATCGATGTTTTTTTTTGTTAAATTGTTTCATGTTACTATAGTTTATGCAATGAGTTGTATTGTGTTTATGTAAACTTAAGTTGAGATCAATGAATTAGTCACAAAGTTTAGTTGAATAAAAAGTTTAAATTAGAAAAGGAGTAAGTAAATAGATTTATAAAAATGGAAATTAGAAAAGAAAAAGGAAAAAAAAAAAGGAGAGAAGAGTGAGGTGAGGACCACAAACAAAAGCGCCAGCTAGACATATTGACCGTGACAGTGTTTTGCTTTGACTATAAGCCTCGATCGTATCCGGGTCTAATCTCTTTGCTCTTTGACTGTTCCTTTTACCCACTCATTGCCCACCACGTGTCCACATCTGCCTCTTCCCCACCCAACCGTGATTAAAATTTATTTAATTCAATTGTTTTTCAAAATTTTAACAATCTCTCTACCAAATCAAGATAATTTAATAATAACTTGAAATTGATGGGAGTGGGGATAGAGAAAGAGAGATCTGAGAGACCATGTGTTGTTTTTGTTGCAGTTGAGTACTGACCCATAACTGCAAAGTTTGCTGTCCAAAAATAAATTAATTTTTCATTATACAAAAAAATATAATAAATTTATATTTATTAACCTACTGGACCCATTTTTATAAAAATGAAAAAATGTAGATTCAAATGAAATGATTTTCAGAGTTGATGATAATGATCCCAAAAAAAAAAAAAATGTGGATATGAAGTTTTTTATTTTATTTTCTAGTCAAACTAAGATTATACTAAAGTGGACCGGCAAGTGTTTAAATGTGTGATATGACGTGTTTTGTAATCAAGTTTTTTTATTCTTTGGGATGGGAGATTGATAGGCGTATTATAAAATAATGTAGTTGATGTAACATGTAATGAATTGGTAATACGGACCGAGTGCTACATGACTTGGTGAGTGGTGGTGGTGACTAGAGGGGACCTACGAATAAAAGCGTAACAATTTCATGAAAACGAAGTGACGAAAATTCAACTACTGTGTGTCGTATTTTTCCTTGTTGGAATGAACAATTTTATATATAGCTGTGTTGAACTTGTATTTGTTTTATGTTTCTACAAACTGATCGACTAAGGTCAAATATGTGAGATATTCTTGTTCGCCACAAAAATAAGAAACGGTGTCTCCAACACATAAAAGTCAACCTGAGCACGGGTACTTGATATCCGCCCATTACTTGCTATCCGTTCTATCAAGTATAGCAAGTACTCGTAGTTTTCAAACCAAATAATAAGGCCATTAAGTCAATTACTTGCAAATAGCAAGACAAGTTCAAAGATTTTTTTTGACTACTTGGCTCTCACGCATTCGTTTAAGCAAATCCTTACCCGTTACTCATTCCTTTTTAAGCTTCCTAAACCTTTAACATTAAGGCCCATATCGGCTACCTTCTTAAGCTTCCTAAGCCTTTAACATTAAGGTCCATCTCGAAAAAAAACCCTAAAGCCTAATACTCTCAATCTCGCATCTCTCTGACTCTCTCTCTCGCTAAGCCGCAAACCGATCAATCCTAGAAACTTCATCGCCTCTTCTTCCTTCTTCTTCGATCTCTTCTGCTTCGCTTATACTCTTCTTCTTCGATCTCTTCTGTGTGTTCTTCTTCTGCTTCTGCTTCTGCTTCGCTTATACTCTGTGACGTCTCGCCTCTTGTATCTTATTCGATCTCTTTCAAGGTAAATCGATCTCTTTCGATTTTTTTTTGTTGTTGTTGTGCTAATTTATTTAAACAAATGGGTATTTCTTACTTTCTTTTTTATTCATCGGTGTGTTTCGATTGGGGTTTTAGGCTCAAGAGTTAGTGATTCCAAGCTATAAAAATTTGATATGTCGGTTAATTTTAGCATGTTCTGCTGAGTGATTCATCTGTAGTTTTCTCTTAAAGTTCTGCTCTTTATGCTTTCGTGCTCAATGTTCTGAATTCTTCAGTTTTACAAGTTCAACTTAAGTCTAGAAGATGATAGATACTCTTTGACCATTGAGTTAACCATAAAACCAAAAATCAGTATGCTTTAACCAAAAAGTACGATTTAATCTTTTTGCATTATTAACAACACATAAATATTTCTACACACGAGTCTAAACAGACTACGAAGATAGCTTGACCTTTTCCCCAATTATAGAAACATTCACTCAACCCCAACAAATTTACACATCTCATCCATGAATGCTCACCACCGAGTTTTACCATTATTTTAAATCTTATAAGACATCATGAGATCACATAATTTCTAACCCCAATTCTAGATTCCTTACTATTGTAAAATTTAATGATAGAACATAAGTTTGATTTTGATCTCTCTCTTTTGCCGTAGATTTAGGTTTCTGATTTGATGAATTTGTGGGTTTTCTAGTAATTAAACGACTTAATTTATGCAGTTCTAGTAATTATTTGTAAACTCAACACCTAGTGCTAGTATAAAGAGATTATATACAAGAGGTTTCATATTACTATTATTAACTAGATCATATTAATCCTTCTAAACACTTGTGTTGATTGCACTAGCTAGTAAAACTCAAGCTTGCTTGCTTAAAACTCAAACTCAAATTTAAATTTGGTTTTCTGTAGTTAGTTTTCTGTCTTTAATTTTTTGTGACTTACATTTTCTTTGCTGATCATTTCAGGTTTAGTGTGGAATAAGCTTGACTTTGGAGTTTGGAGGAAGAAGTTTGAATATTGAATTGTAATTTGGTAAGTTTTTAACTTGGTGTTTAACTTTGTGTCATTGATTAGGAGTTTGGAGGAAGAAGAATGAGTATTACTGATTTGGTTTTATTTTTTTACAGGTTATGAATTTCTCTTTCATGATGTGTGTTGTGTTTACAATTCTGGTTTAAGGACTTTTGTATTATGTCTTGGACTTATGTTAGAATTGCTAATCAATTCAGTTTTAAGAAGTAAGAACATTCAGTATCAATGTGAATTATTCAGGTTTTGTATTTTCTTAAACAAGGCAGATAATGACTTGATATGCGATGCTTGTACTTTACTGACAAGTCTTTCGTAACCAGTAGAAAATTGTGCTTGTTCGGGATACAAATATCAAGTCCAAATATAAAATATCCGGTGGCACGGATATAAGTATGAAGGAGGCTAAAAAAGAGTAAGTACGTGTGACATGCCCAGGCTTACATAAAAGGTTGGGAGTTTCAACACATAAACGGTGTCTCAATCAAGTTCGAAGGTTTTAAATTATAAAAGAATGAACTGACACCAACCAATTAAATAGTAGTCTAGTGGTAGACACGACCTTTCAAAAGAGGTATTTTATGTTTCATGATTCAAGATTTTGTTTGGGACAAGACAGTTTACGCATGTCCACATTGTATACTCAATCAATCCATGGTTTTGGGTATGGAGAGACTATTGGCTAACTTCATTTATGAGCTAAAAAATATATAGAAACAGACTCTAAAGACACTTGATCGAGTAGAGTCTTCGACTTGATCGAGGTGAGTGGGTGCTAAACACATGATCCACTCATCATATAACCTTAATAAATGTGTGGTTCACGATTTTGGAGAATGTGAGGAAAAGTAACTATAGGAAATTATACTCATTCTATGGTATATAGGATTGGCAGTATATCACTCATAACTTTTGATGGTAGCAAGTTGTGATGTCAGATATAGTTCAACTATGAGAAAGAACTCGACATGACATCAATAAACATGAATACTGCATTGCTACTGTGTTTATCTTTAGCATTTTAGCTAATTGAATATAACGTTAAAGAATTGTGAAACGATCTTTAAAAAATATGCAAAAGTAGAAGCACCAAGGAATAAAAAAAGGTATATACTACTACATTGCTACGCGTATTCTATTATTTAACATCTTTGATTCTTTAGCCATTTTAGCTTTGGACTGTCACGTGACGCTCTAACCCCTAAATTTATGTCTATATAGTTTGTACATACACATGCATGACGCACCTATATTTGTAAATTGTTTTGTAAATTGTAATTAAATTATACACGTATGACGTATGGATTCAATGATACTAAAGGTTTTTCTTGGTAAACGCCCTAGCTTTTCGAAACGTACAATCTAGCATTTAAATAATGTATTAATACTACCTCCAGTTTTAAATTATACAAACCAAGTTTATACACGAATATATATATATATAAAATATATATTTGCAATATTTAATTTATATAGAATTTGTACAAAACATCTGGATAGTTTGAGATAAACTTGGTTTATATATGTATCATTTTTTTAAGCTGTCGCAATGACTAGAGATGTAAAATCTCGAAAACAATTTAATTGTGATCTCCTCACATGAAAATATTTTGAACCAAATTAATCCCAAACAATGGGATTCAATAACCAGTTTTGTAGTGTATTTAATAATTTATTGATTACAAATGCTAATCAATTGGGTCTATATTGGGCCAAAATTAATATATGGGCCAAACTATCACACTGAGCGATGACATGCTTGGAAGAAAGTTGGTGAAACCAAGCCATTATACTCACAAGTACGTATTCTTTAATTTCCAGATTTAAATTGGTGTTCATATTTTATGAAATAAGTTAGAATGATATGTCAACAACATCTAATTAAAATAAATGTACAGTATTTAATCATCCAACTAGATACAGTTAAGAATAGATCACATTCATAATTTTTTTGGTAGAAATTCATTTACAACAATCATCGTGGACTTTGTCTTCTCTTTGATCCTGTCTTAGTGTCTTGAAATCTTTGAGCATTTCTTCGTCTTATATCTCTTTCGATTACATAAAAATCTTATAACATCTACATATATAATCTTGAGAATCGAATAATGAAAGGGAAAGGCATAGAGAAAGAGAACTACTTCGTATGGTTGGTTAAGGCTCCATTCCTTTTGTTGATCGTGGCACGTGACGCCTACATTCGTAGCATTACGTCATGTTCCGGCGTCGGAATCTTTACCGGCGGTGGATCCTCTGGTTTTGGTCAACTTGCCCGGAACTTCCAAATCCCCGAAACACCTAGCACAGCCCTCCCCCGGTGCTTTACCATGACGTCGACGGCACATGATCGAGGGTGTCTGACACGTGGCGGACAGCCTACGATGGCAATGAGACAATCGGTGTGGTTGGATCATCGGAGGAACTATAGATGTGTTGTTGTGATGCGAAGAATCGATGAGGAGATTCCTTTTGATGATGAGTTTCAAGACTCTTTTCTCGATTATGGTAAATGCAAGATTCTTACAGAAAAAAATAGATAAAACATCTGTTGACCAAAAAAAAAAGCCATCAGAAAGGTGTTAATTATTGGGTTTATTAGTTTGTTGCATTGTGCTAATTAAGAAATATTGATCTACCAGCGTAAATCTCAATTTCAATGTCATAAAATAACAATGCTTTTAGGATATGTCATTGTTTTGTAATAATATTTTATATTACATTATATATTGAAATTGGAAAGTAGATTGCTACGATTGGCTCATGATTGGGTTCATAAACAAATCAATCCATATCAACAGTGAGCCCCTTCACAAGCCGCTTTGCCATCACGGCGGTTCATGTGATCGATTAGTTCTGATTCTCGGTAATCTTTCAAATCATTTGGCTTTCTCGCATGTTTTGTCCTATCTACATCATATCTAACCGTTTTGTCCAAGCATATTCTTCGACAAATCATTTGGCTTTCTCGCATGTTTTTCGAATTAATATGAGTTTTGATCCGGGTATTAACTATTGATCCGGAGAGTCCTACATCTCGTGTGTGATATGACTGACTTTGAGAGTTATGGAGAGAAGAAACATATCTAGAAAAAATATATTGAAGAAGACTAGAAGAGGTGTCAGGTGTGTCTGATGCACACGAATGACGGATACGAGGCGGCCAAAGTCAAGCCTTGTTGTTGGACATGCCAGACCAATGATATCACATAGGTGGACCATGAATGCAATGGAAGTTTGGATTCAAAATGGACTCGAAACAACTCAACAATTACAAAGCCTTAAACTCTACACAAGAATTGTCACTAACAGAGTCAATGCAGAATTCACCGATCAAATGTTAAATAGCTCTACTAGTCGTTGTTGCACTTCGAAAGAAGTTGCGTTTCCAGGATTCGAATCTTGCTTGGAAATAATTTCGACCCAACACTCTTGAAATTAAACACAACAAATGAAATATTTGAATCTTTAGAACGTTAAATAATTTTTTTTTTCTTTCAACCCCAACAACTTAGCAAAATTACAAACATAATCTACAAATCCAAAATTACAAACACCCAAAATAATATTAATTCAGAAAGTTCCTCAATTTTAATTTATTCTACAATATCTTTACAGATTCAAAAAAAAAAAAATCTATCTTAATTTTTTTTTTTGTCAACAATATCTATCTTAATATATAACCAAAACTATATATAAATAAATGTTAATTTTCCTCCGCCTCCTAATAAGTAAATATGTAAATAACAAGAAAATATTTCAAATCAATCTTATAATTTCCAAAACTCTTCAAATATAAACCTAAACCTTTGCGAAGAAGAAAGACTCTTGATTCTTTAAAGTCTAAACCTTTGGGACGAAGCCCTAATACCCCAAGTCTCATTCTCCGGCGAACTAGACAATGGCAGAATTGAAGTTATCAGAGAGTCGAGACTTAACCAGAGTTGAACGTATCGGAGCACACTCACACTGATACAGAACAGTAATCGACGGCTGAGATTAGAAGATGATAGACGGTCGAGATTAAGCTCTTTAAGAAGAAGACACGTGGATATGGGTGAGCGTTTGTTTCACGCGTTGTTTTGTTTCTGGTTTCTTCTTTATAAACGAGAAACAGAAGCAGAGAAGGATTATGTTGATTTTGTGAAATTGTATCTCTTCTTTCTTTTCAAAGCTTTCTCTGTAAGCTTGAACCTCTCATGGTGGATTTGGGTTACGAGTTTTAGAATCTATTCTCAATTCAAGATTCTTTGCTTGTAAGCTTCTGTTTCTTTGTTTTGATTAACATTGAATCAGTATCAGTTTTGTTCTTGTGATTTTGAGATTACGTTTTCTCTATCAAAGGTATCAGAGCAACGTCTATCCTCGGAAATCTATGGCGGAAACTCGGAACCAAAGCAAAAAACAAAAGGAAATCGTCTCTCACAGTAGCGAAACTGAGGGAAACTATGTCTCTAACGAAAGATTTGAAGAATTGTCGCAGAAGTTTGGAGGACAACTTCAAGATCTTTCTAACGAAATCTCAGATAAATTTGATCGGATGATACGACAAATGCAAAGTTTGACTGGTAATGTGCCAATAGATCGTCCGCAAGAACAGAGAGGGTCCGATCAAGAAGCTTCTAATCTGAGAAAAAGAAACGATTACGAATGTGGTAGTCGCGAAGGGGAACAAAGGTATTTTTCAGAAGTAACGAGATTAGCCAAAATTGATTTCCCAAGATTTAATGGAACCAAGGTGCATGAATGGTTGTTTAAGGTTTCTCAATTCTTTGAAATGGATAACACGGCGGATGAATATAAGGTGAAACTTGCTTTTATTCACTTTGATGGTGTAGCAGCTAATTGGCACCAGACTTTGACACAAACTCCTGTAGGGAGGTGTATCTTGCTGAATTGGGAAGAGTATAAAACTGCCTTGATGGATAGATTCTGTGAGGTTCTAGATGATCCGGTAGCAGAACTCAAATTGCTACAAGAAACAAATGGAATTGCAGAATATCATGAGAAATTTGAACAGATAAGAACAAGAGTAGATCTATCAGAACAATATTTGGTGAGTACTTACTTGGCTGGGTTGAGAATGGAGATGCAGATGCATATCAGGATGCATAACCCCACTACAATCAGGCGCTGCTTAGTACTAGGAAGAATGTATGAGCAGGCACATCCCAAGAAGCATGTGAATTGGTCAAAAGAAAGAAACACTAATACCAATACAAATTCTAAGGGAATTTTGGGCAAGAGAGAGAATGATAAGGGCTGGAGTGCACCTGTATTGCCAAAGAAATTTATTTCTACAGAAGAGATGAATGAGAGGATGGCTAAGGGACTATGYTTCTATTGTGATGAAAAACACTCTAAAGAGCATGCCCTGTTGCACAAATCAAAACGCTTATACATGATTGATGTAGAGGATGATGAGTGTGAAAGACCGGAATTGATACAGGAGAACCAGATAAGAGAAGAAGTGATAGAAGGAGGGGATATTGCTCAGATTTCTGTGAATGCCGTGTCTGGAATTTCTGGTTATCAAACTATAAGGGTGAAAGGGATGTATAATAAGAATGTGTTATTCATTCTTATAGACTCAGGATCCACACACAATTTTCTGGATCATAAGCTGGCTAAAAGGTTGGGTTGTAAATTACAGCCTGCAGGTAATACAAGAGTAAGGGTTGCTGGGGGCAATCATTTACCAGTTAAAGCCATGGTGAGTGGACTTAGGTGGACTCTACAGAATGAGACATTTCAAGCTGATTTCATGACAATACCTTTGTCCGRGGTTGATGTGGTGTTAGGGGTGCAATGGTTAGAAACTCTTGGTCCTATAACTATGAATTTTAAACAATTGGTGATGGAGTTTAAAGTGGGACATAGAAGAGTAGTGYTTCATGGTCTGAAGGAAGGATCAGTGAGAGAGGTTAAGGCAGCTAAAATGAAAAATAATGAGACAGAACAAATTCATTTAGCTATGATATCAGTACAAACTGATGACGATGAGAAAGGAATAGACTTATTTTCTATCTCAGGGAAAGAAGAGAGATGTGCTGAGACTGAGACAGTGAAGGGATTAGTGGAATTGTATAGTGATATCTTTGAGGAACCTAAAGAATTACCACCTTTTAGGAAACACCACAACCATAAGATAACACTACAACAGGATTCAAATCCAGTAAATCATAGGCCTTATCGATATGCGGTGCAACAAAAGAATGAGATCGACAAAATGATCAAAGAATTACTGGTTAATGGAACAATTCAAGAAAGTTGCAGTGCTTATGCTTCACCAGTGGTCTTAGTGAAGAAAAGAGATGGGACATGGAGATTATGCGTTGATTACAGAAGTTTAAATGCAGTGACAATCAAGGACAGGTTCCCTATACCCCTAATAGAAGATTTGATGGATGAATTGGGGGGTTCTTGTGTGTACTCTAAGATTGATCTCAGGGCGGGATATCATCAAGTAAGGATGGAAACTGAGGATATTCACAAGACTGCCTTTAAGACACATAGTGGCCATTATGAGTATGTAGTAATGCCTTTTGGCTTAACTAATGCTCCAGCCACCTTTCAAAGTCTTATGAATTCAGTCTTCAGAGAATTTTTGAGGAGGTATGTGTTAATTTTCTTTGATGATATATTGGTTTATAGTTCGTCTAAAGAAGAACATCTACATCAGCTGTATTTGAGGTGATGAGGAGTAACACTCTGTTTGCAAAAAGATCCAAATGTGAGTTTTTGATGGATAAAGTGGAGTATTTGGGTCATTTTATCTCTGCACAGGGAATTGCCACAGACCCTAAGAAAGTTTCTGCAGTAGTAGAATGGCCTGTTCCAAAAACAGTGAAGCAGTTGAGAGGATTCCTGGGATTAGCAGGGTATTATAGGAGATTTGTTAAGGGTTATGGCTCAATAGCAGCTCCACTAACTCAGCCAAGAAGGAAGGTTTTTATGGAACATTGAAGCGAAATGGCATTTAAACTGTTGAAAGAAACTCTAAGGCCGGTGTTAGCTTTGCTAAGTTTGACAAAGTGTTTGTGGTTGAGACAGGCAGTGGAAGTGGAATTGGGGCAGTATTAATGCAGGAAGGTCACCCATTAGCTTTTATTAGCAGGCAGTTGAAGGGTAAACAGCTTTTGTACTCAATTTATGAGAAGGAAGCTGAGCGAGTGTATGCGATCGAAGTGGAGACATTATTTGCTGAATGATCATTTTATCATAAAAACTGATCAGAGAAGTCTCAAGTATCTGTTGGAACAGAGGTTAAATACACCTATTCAACAGCAGTGGTTGCCAAAATTACTAGAGTTTGACTATGAGATACAGTTCAGACAAGGTAAAGAAAATCTGGTAGCAGATGCTTTATCAAGAGTGGAGGGAGCAGAGATACTACATATGGCTTTGACTGTAGTGGAATGTGATCTATTAAAAAATATTCAGGCAGCATACGATCATGATGCAGAGATACAGAGTTTGATCACTTCATTAAGGCAGAAACCTGATGCTAAACATCAATACACTTGGATGCAGAACATACTGAGAAGAAGAAGTAAGATTGTAATCCCAAAAGATGAAGCATTAAGGAAACAGATTCTTGAATGGTTACATAGTTCCAGCTGCGTGGTCATTCAGGGAAAGAGGTAACACGTCAGAGAGTGAAAAGTTTATTCTACTGGAAGGGTATGACTAAGGACATCCAACAGTTTATAAGATCTTGTGATGTGTGTCAACAGTATAAGGGAGATAATCAAGCATATCCAGGGCTTATTCAACCTCTACCTATACCTGAAACAATTTGGAGTGAGATCTCGATGGATTTTATAGACGGTCTACCACCATCTTTTGGAAAAACAGTGATTCTTGTGGTTGCAGTGAAAGAGCAAATGCTCATTTTGTTGCACTAACACATCCCTGCAGCAGTGGCACAAGCATTCCTTGATAATGTCTACAAACATCATGGATTTCCAACCTCCATCATTAGTGATAGAGATGTGGTGTTTATGAGTGACTTATGGCAAGAACTTTTCCAATTGAATGGAGTAACACTCAAACCTTCTAGTGCGTATCATCCGCAAACGGATGGACAAACCGAAGTTGTCAATAGGTGTTTGGAGACTTATTTGCGTTGCATGTGTGGAGAAAGACCTCATCTCTGGTCCAGATGGCTTCCTGGCTGAATGCAGTATAACACAAACTTTCATACCGCAATCCAGACCACCCCATGAGGCTATGTATGGACACCACCTCCACAACACCTTACTTACTGGAGAAGCTAAGGTTGATATGGTAGCCTGCAAGATAGAGAAAATATGCTGCTTCTTTGAAATTTCATCTAATGAGGGCTCAAAAGCAGAATGGTGGTTTTGCGATCAAGGCGAGAGAGCATTGGAGATTATGCTTATGTTAAACTTCTGAACTCAGTGGTTGAGAAACAACCAGTTAGCTCCAAAATACTTTGGTCCCTAGGTCATAGAGATGTGGAGCGTGGCTTATAAATTGCAACTACCTGCTAATTGTAAGATCCATTCAGTGTTTCATATATCCCAATTGAAGCTAAGGATTGGTCAGGTGCAAAGTTCAAGTGCCATTCCAGAAAGTGTCTCTGATGCATTTGTTCATGAACCAGAAAAAATATTGCAGAGAAAGATGGTTCAAAGACAAGGACGAGCTGCAACCATGGTACTGGTTAAGTGGGCTGATCAGAATGAAGATGAAGCTACTTGGGAGCTGTTACATGTACATGCAACGCTTTCAAGCTTTGAACCTTGAGGACAAGGTTCTGTTGAATGGGGGATTTGATACTGAGAACAGATGGCGACTGAGATTAGAAGATGATAGACGGTCGAGATTAAGCTCTTTAAGAAGAAGACACGTGGATATGGGTGAGCGTTTGTTTCACGCGTTGTTTTGTTTCTGGTTTCTTCTTTATAAACAAGAAACAGAAGCAGAGAAGGATTATGTTGATTTTGTGAAATTGTATCTCTTCTTTCTTTTCAAAGCTTTCTCTGTAAGCTTGAACCTCTCATGGTGGATTTGGGTTACGAGTTTTAGAATCTATTCTCAATTCAACATTCTTTGCTTGTAAGCTTCTGTTTCTTTGTTTTGATTAACATTGAATCAGTATCAGTTTTGTTCTTGTGATTTTGAGATTACGTTTTCTCTATCACACACATACGAGGCTTAGGTCTCGACTCAGTGCTCGAGCCACGAGCCGTATCCGAAGGCATGGTTGGTCAAGTTAAAGCACGCAAAGCCGCTGGAGTAATCCTTCAGATGATCAGAGAAGGCAAAATCGCGGGTCGGGCTATTCTCATAGCGGGTCAACCCGGGACGGGTAAAACCGCAATTGCGATGGGTATAGCTAAATCGCTTGGATTAGAAACACCTTTCACCATGATCGCAGGAAGTGAGATCTTTTCTTTAGAGATGTCAAAGACTGAAGCCTTAACTCAAGCTTTTCGTAAAGCTATTGGTGTTAGGATCAAGGAAGAAACAGAGGTGTTAGAAGGAGAAGTTGTGTCGATTTCAATTGATCGACCTGCTTCTGGTGGTGCTGTGAAGAAGACGGGGAAGATAACGATGAAGACGACTGATATGGAATCTGATTATGATTTGGGATGGAAATTGATTGAGGCATTGGATAAGGAGAAAGTACAGTGTGGTGATGTTATAGTTTTGGATAGGCCTTCTGGGAAGATTACTAAGCTTGGAAGATCGTTTTCGAGGTCTAGAGATTTTGATGTTATGGGTTCACAAGCTAAGTTTGTGCAGTGTCCAGAAGTTGAACTTCAGAAGAGGAGGGAGGTTGTGCATATTGTCACACTTCATGAAATCGATGTTATTAATAGCAGGTTCGTTTCTTGATATTTCTCTGTATTTGTTAATGTTGCCAATTGCTTAGTTTTGAGATTTAGGTTGAAAAGATTGCTTCTTTTTGCAGTTTTAGGCTTGGCAATTGATATAGATGATTTTGTATTTGGTTGATGGTTTAGGGTTAGCTTGAAAAGATCGGTTCTTTTTCTACTTTAGGTTTGGAAATCAAGGATTCAGGGATGATAGAGATTATTGGGAATTCAAGTTTTGATGCTTTTTCATTGAATGCAGATAAGAACTTGGATGAAAACATATGTTCGATTGTTAACTTTTAGGCTTGTGGATTACTGTGAGATTGAAAAGTTGGTCTTTTTTTCCATCAAAGTTCTTATTTGGATTCTTGTTTCCTTTCTGTGCGCTTTAGGACTCAAGGGTTTCTAGCCCTTTTCACTGGTGACACAGGCGAAATCTGTTCAGAAACCCGGGAGCCTCGATACGAAAGTGGCAGAATGGAGAGAAGAAGGGAAAGCTGAAATAGTACCCGGTGTTCTCTTCATTGATGAAGTCCATATGCTCGACATTGAATGCTTCTCTTTCCTAAACCGAACCCTCGAAAACGACATGTCTCCAATCCTCGTCGTGGCCACAAACCGAGGAATGACAACAATCCGAGGAACAGACCAGATATCAGCACATGGGATCCCAATTGATCTTCTTGACCGTCTTCTCATCATCACAACCCAGCCTTACACAGAAGATGAGATCAGAAAGATCTTAGAGATCCGTTGCCAAGAAGAAGATGTGGAGATGAAGGAGGAGGCGAATCAGCTTCTGACTTTGATCGGATGCGATACCTCTCTTAGGTACGCGATTCATCTAATCAATGCAGCTGCTTTGGCTTGCCTGAAACGTAAAGGGAAAGTCGTGGAGATTGAGGACATCGAGAGAGTTTATCGATTATTTTTAGACACCAAGAGATCGATGCAGTACTTGGTAGAGCATCAGAGCCAGTACATGTTCAGTGTGCCTATAAACACAGAGGAGGCTACTGCAGGAGAAGCAGCAGAATACGAGTCCATGGAAGTTTGAGTTTTACTTCATTCTAATATGTAAATTGATTTATTGGCTTTTGTCTCTTATTTTCTTCTTCTTCTTTCATTGGATTTTGCATTAACCGGATCATATTTAAGGAAGTTTTAACATATTTTTTGTTTGTTAAGGTATACTTATGAGTTACCTTAGTACCGACTTTAACAAAGCTACTACATTCTCTTCTTCTTTCCACAAAATACCACAAGGGACTAATGGAACGAAAGAAGAGTGTGAAAAATTAACGAGAGAAACTACTAAAAAGGCGATTCAAGAACTTATTTTTTTCACCCGATTTTATCGATTGGGCGGTTGATAGAATCACCATGCGTTAATCAGATTAATGAATCGTTTAGTAACGAAGTTGGAGATGATTCCTCTGACTCTGAAATCAGTTTATTGAACCTTTGTTTTATTTTATTGTAGTTTCTTTTTAAGTGCGAAAAAAAATGTTTGTAAATTAGTCATGGATTTACTGTTGTCTTTAGGTTTCGTGTGTATGAAGTAAGGAACCCTGAAACTTTTATTACTTGCTTGAACAGATCCTTGGCTTTGTTGTTGTAATCACTGATGAACATAGTTGCTTTCTTGTTTATAAGGGTGGGCAAAAAAATCGAACCGAACCGACAGATCCAAACCAAACCAGGATTCATTTATCCGAACCCAAAATGTAAAACTGCTGGCTAGGTTTATATATGCCGTCGAGTATATTTGTCATGCCGTATTAGAGAAAGTCAGAAAACCAGTACGAAGAAGAAGAAGCCGTCATGACACCGTCAATGTCCTTCGATCCCCGGAAAGGAAGAGGAAGAGAAAGGGAACGACGAAAAAGAAGAAGAAGATAAAGACGCCACAATCGATCCCAAATCCGTCACTTTCTGATGATTTGATATTGAGCTGAGTTGCACGCGTCTCAAGATTGTACTATCCGAGTCTCTCCCTTGTCTCCAAGAGCTTTTGATCTCTCCTAGCTTCAGCGGAGCTTTACAAGGCCCGGTCACTCTTGGGACGCACGGAGAGTTGTCTCTATGTGTGTTTATATAGGGTTGAATCCTTATTTGAACTCTGGCTGGTTCACCCTCTGCAGGAAACCTGATCAAACCCTAACCAATGACACCAGTAAGAAGAAGAAGTCAAGTGGGTATGTTTTGGCTACAGTCCCAGTCCCCCATTCTCCTCGTGGCTGTTGGTTATGATATCTACAACATTGGCGTATGCAAAAAAAAACTACGAAACGCCCTCCTCTAGCATATCGATTGTGGATTGCATGTCTCACACGTGGGGCGAGGCTCCAAGCTAGCGGTGGAGCCAATGTCACTTTCTGCTAGGGTCCTTGATTGAAAGACAAGAAAGTTGTGAAATTTGGGGAGAAGTTGAGTGGTTTGACCATGTGCTTAGTGTCCCGATAACGTGTGTTTTCGAGAAGGTTGTTGCTGGTACTGTTTGATGAATGTGTCACAAGCATTGTGATGTGTGTATGCAACTATGATGAAATGGCCTTGTCTCTTGTTTCACTTCTAATCATTTTATGTCATTTGTTTTTTGTTAAGCTTATTTTCTAACTGCTTTTAATTTAGGATTAATTAATTAATTTATTTATGTGACTGCTTTTTAGTTTCTTATAAATCCGCGCCTTACTTGGTACGATTTGTTCATCCGAAAAAAAAAAGAAAAAAAAAACCCAGAAAAAGCGATGAGTGACTCATCAGTCTTTGTCCGAAGCTCCAATTTCAATGTCGTGCTTCTCTTCCTAAATCTCTTCACTTTCTTCTCCGTTGTCTCCTCCGATGAACTTGTCTTCGGTAAGTTTGGGTTGGAATGGTTTAGACTTTTTAGGGTTTTCTTCTATTCGTTCTGGGACTCTCGTATTTTTTTAGTTTAGAATCATCAAATTTCATATCTTTAAAATATAATTAAGACAACTGCGATTGATTTATACCCAAAAATATCCAAATTTGTTGTTATTGGCAGTTGTGGGTGAAACTGGTTTACTGCAAGTGGTTCCCAGAACAGAGGTGATAGATTCACCTGGTCTGAAGAGTGGTATAACATCGATATGTGAGAGATTACATATCCATGGATTGCAAAGACTCAAGCACATTGATAAATATGCACATTCACTGAAGTTGACCCTTTTATGTAATAATGCTTCCAACAGTATAACAAGAAGTGTAGACGTTTGCTTCCACAGGTAATATCTAGTTTCTGCATCTATATGTGTCAATCTCAGGCTTGAATTTGGCTTAAATCCAAGTTTACTTCTTGCTGAGTATAGGAATTCTTCGCGTGCAATTGGAATGTGCTCTCATGGTCAGTGGAAGAAAGTATCCAAAGGGTTATCATGGGTTGGGATAATGTCACCTTTTGACTACAAGATCCTTGATATAAGAACATTTGGTGGCTCATCTAATATCACCTTAGAGTTGTCTGCTAAACAAGGTAGAGCTTGTCTTGTTTTGTGTTGTATCCATGTGTTTTGGAAATTCTAAAACTTATCATCTTTTTGCTACGGCGTTGCAGAGTTTTTCATGTACCGTATTGTGTTTTTAATCATGGAGATGGTGTTGCTGAGTTTGGCTTCTAGACTTAGCAAATCAGTAGTGTTTTACTACAGTTGTGCCATGTCCATTGGGATTATCATTCTTCTAACTCTTATCATTAATCAGGTAAAAGTTTTCAAAAATATTCAAAGTTCTTGCTTATATTTCATGGTTTCTCTCTAGTTAACGCGATAAATGATTGTGACCAGGGTATAAAGCGTCTCCCAACTGGAGGGAAGAATCGGCTTGAGCTATTTCTCTACTCGTCTATGGTGAGAGTTGTCTTCTATTTGACTTCTTTTGTTTTTATCGAACATTTACTAAAAGAAGCCTTCTTTTATCTTCTCAGATTGGTGTGGGAGGTTACTTTCTTCAACACATAGGCGGTTTAATTCTAGATCTGCTAATGCAGATAGGAATCAGTGAAGATTTGTACATCCCTGTATGTAAGTTTTGATATTTTTTAGATATTCCTTACTTGCTCTTATGTCACATATGCATATTCTGGTTTGATGAATCTTAAACGGCTTATGTAAAATCTGCAGCTGGCGATTCTTTTGGTTGTGTTTGTATTTATGTTTGGAGCATGGTCAGGATTTTGGATTGTCAAGAAATTTGTTGTAACAAAAGATGGTTCTATTGACATTAGCACATCAATCTTTGTCTCTTGGTCCATCCGAGCTTTTGCTGTGGTTCTGATCCTTCAGGTTCTTCCTTTTTTTTCTGCTTTTGCTTTTAATCCATCTTTGATTATAACCAAACCTTTTGGGGACTGAAGTCATGATCTTGTGTTAATAAACAGAGCTCTGTAGATCCATTTCTTGCTGGAGGAGCGTTGATATCTGGAATTCTCATCTCATCAATTCTAAAGAGTATCAGCAGAAAGCTGTTAGCGCAAAGAATCTATGAGAAAGATGATGAAACTGAGAGTTGTAGCCCTGACTTAATCCATGCTACTTCGTTTGCTTCTCCTCTTCCTAGAGGTTTTGGTTTTTTTTTTTGTGTGTGTCTCTAGGGGTCTGATTTCATTTATACTAATCCCTTTATCTCGTAATGTTCTTGAACAATCGGTTTTTCTTCTGTAAATGGTCTTTGCAGGTTCCAACAAGATGTCGAGGACAGTACCAATATCTGATTCAGATACATTCCCGTCTTCATTCCACAAAACACCAGAAGGGAGAAGAAAGCTAACGAAAGAAGAGTTAGAAAAGTTCACTAAAGAGAGCACGGAAAAGGCAATGAAGGAATTGGTTTCTTCACCCGGTTTTGGCGAATGGGCGGTGAAAAATGCTAAAAGAATCAGTGTTAATCCGATAAAGGAATCGTCCAGTAAATTGACTGATACTGTTAGGCGCCGGAGATGGTTCCTCTGGTTCTGAAAAGCAAGTAGACAGGGAAACCTTTGAACCAGTCGGAGAGTGTAGACCGTAGAGACTCTTGTAACTTTGTAGGGCACAATTGTTGTAATAACCCTAATTGTTTCTTCTTGGGTTGGTTGTGTACAAAGCAACAAACATTGATGAATGGATTGTAAAAGCAACTAGCATTGCTCTTTTTTGTTTTTGGTCTGACTCCTGTAACTCTTTAGGACAAAATTGTTGTAATAAGTAATAACCCTAATTGTTAATTCTTAGGTTGCTTGCTTGCGTACAAAGCAGCAAGCATTGCTTATGTTTTACAGTTTTCTCAATGCTGATTTGGCAGAAATATATATACATAAAGGCTATAATACTTTTTATAAAGGGATAATTTAGTCGATATATAAAATGCCTTTTGCAAAAATTAACCTTGACCAATAAATCATTTTTCTACAAATTATAAAGAATACCCACTTGTCCATGTGGAAGATGATGATGTGAAACTCAATATGTTAGTAGTATTTATCTGACTAATGGAAGATGATGGCTGATATATAGGCTCTAACTGGTATTAATGGAAGATGATGGATGACATAGGCTACATCTGGTGTAGATGGAGGTTGGAAAAAGGTGAGAAATTCTTCATTTTCCTATAATATTAAGAGGGAAGTTTTCACCTAACAATAAATTAAATTTTTGATAACCAAAAAAAGATTGAATATTGTGGTGTGGGTCAAGGGGAAATTGCATTTTAATTTGAATAATACCACAATGTGAGTTGGTCGTCTCTCACTTATGATTGATTTTAATTATAGTTAATCTTATAAATCTAAGACTAGTCCTTGGAGAGAACATGTATTTTGTCTCCTAAACCTCCTTTATTATTCATCATCATTATCATTAATCCTATTTTTATTCCATTCACAGCGAAGAAGAAGCAGAGAGTTCGTTATAAAGATAGAAAAGAAACCTCAAGATAAGAGCATAGCAGAGAAGAAAATGTCTTATCCCGTTGCTGCTCCTCCTCCTCAAGGTAATTTTTAATTTTACTTCAATTTTTTAATTTTTGGGTATTTTTGTTTCTTGTTTCTTAAGTTTTGATGTTGTTATGTTTCAGGGTATCCTCCTAAGGACGGATATCCACCGCAAGAACATCCTCCGGCGGGATATCCTCCAGCGGGATATCCTCCAGCAGGTTATCCTCCACCGCCGCAAGGGTACGGTCAGGGATATCCAGCACAAGGCTATCCTCCACCACCATATCCTCAAGGTCCTCCACCGCAATATCCTTATCAGGGTCCCCCGCCGCCGCAATATGGTCAGGCTCCGCCTAAGAAGAAGAAAGATAAGGATTCAGGCTTTATGGAAGGATGGTGCGTTGACCCAAATCTCTCTTTTTAATTTACATTATAACAGTAGTCTTAAATGCTTGAAGCTGATTAAACGGACTAATCCCTTTCTAGATGATACATTTTTTTAGTTCATTATTCATCAATTTTGGTATGCAATAATATGGATATTCAAAGTCTATATGCTTTGCTTGTGAATGGTACTTATGAAAATCTGTATTTCTATTATTACAGTTTGGCTATGCTCTGTTGTTGCTGTCTCTTGGACGCTTTCTTTTGATTGGAGGATAAGCCGTTGACCGTCTTGAGGATGCCATTGTATTTTGTCAAAATATTTTTAAAAATGTTAAAAAGACGTGTTTGATCAACACTTTTGATCTCTTCTTCTGGTTATGTGGTGTCCACGTTTTGGGTTTGTTTCTCTTCTTTATTTTTATTTTTTGTTATGAATCTGAATTTGACTTGAGGTCTTGTTTATTTTATGTCTATTGATTGATTCAGGGTATGTGCCCATCGTTTGTATATGTAAAAAGTGTGTTGTCACTTTTGTGTAAAAGCTATTCATTTCTTTTTCAGTAGAGGAGCACAAATAAGTAACTCAATTTTATTTTGTTTATCATCAAAATGTTATAAATTTTATTTTTAATCAGATATAATCTTAAGTTTTTTAACTCGCGCCTGACTGGTATGTCACATGAATAGCGGAATAAGGGAATAACTTAATAGTTTTTAGCAGAAAAATTGAATTAGATTAAATTTTCGTAGAGTAATTACAAAATGCTGAAAAACTAGTTTTAGTATATTAATCACGTTTAAATTTATTTTGATTATATTTTAACACGCTAATTGTATATAGCAGAATTACTTTTTTTTAAAATGTGAAAACGTAAAGGCTCCGATTGGTAACCACTTTTGCGGAAAAAAATGAGGAGGAATGTCATGTTCGTCTTTGTTCCTCAACTTTTTTTACCATTTACAAAAAAAAATTTCAATTTTCAAACATATGGTTCCTACATTTTTTCCTCTTCGTTCCTCATGCAAAAATGAATGATAGAACAAAAATGTTCCTCTCCAAAATTATAAAGGAACAATGAGGAACAAAATTTAAAATTTCGTTTTTTATTATTAAATAATTTTAAAATAGATTTTTTGATAATATTTACATTTTTAAAGATAAATACTTTTCGTATTATTTATTATAAATTTATATGTATATATAATTTCATCAAAAATTTTACTTTAATTGAATGATATGATTTTATTTTAAATTAGTATTTATAATTAATTAAAAGTAAAAAATTTATATATGTTTTAAATAAGATATTCAAATTTCTACTACCATTTTATTTTAGTTGAATTTTATAAACTAAATTTACTAAATGAATTTTTTGTTAAATAATCTTTATGTTAAATAGTTTTAACTTTTTGTTAGACAGTTTTAAAATATCTATTCAATATTTTGGTTACCATTTACTATAACTATTTGTTCAATTTTTCATCTAAATATTTGTTTCCCTCGTTCTTCATTTTGGTCATTTTCCTTTCTTTTTTGTTTCTTCTTATTCATTTTCTTTTCCATTCATATTGTTCTTTTTATGGTCACCAATCGGAGCAAAAAACTTGATGATATTGTGAACGGTACAAAATAACGGAATTAATCTCCATCGGTGTTACAACATTCATCTCCATTAGTTTCATAAATTAATCCAAACTCCAACCCGAACCCGATCCGATATAAAATATCCAAATGGGGTCTAGAGGCGAAAACCCGAACCAAATCCGAATGGGACTCCGAACGACCAGGTTTACCTAAAGCTAAAGTTTAGATCAAAAGGGTGTTTTTGTAACTAAATAAAGTTTAAGACGAATTAATAAACTGGAGGATACTAAAGGGCTCCCAGTCAAGCACCCCCAAAATCGATAATACATCATCCTGCGTAGCTGAATCGAAAAATAAAGGTCAAGTTTTTGTGTCTTCTTCCTTGTCTCTGCAACAATGTTAGATTCAAAAATTTGATCCATGACACTCTCCAGAGCTTCCTTTCTCAGGCATGGCTTCTTCTCCTCCTAGTTAATTTCCCGATTTCCCTGATCGAAAGCTTTAATCTTTTCTCATACTAAGGATGATTTGGCTTGGCTGTTGAATTACTAAGTCATTAATGCAATTGACAAACTTTGGGCGTTGTTTTGTTGAAACCAGACATAACTCTCTCTTACATCTCATTTGTATTCGGGATTATAAAGTATTGATCTTTGTGATGTTTTCATCTGCTTTACAGAGAAACGAAGTCGAGACATTAGAAGTTTTTGTTGTTGTGTGGTTCTGGAGAATTTTGAATTTTTTTGATAAACTTGTGTGAATGGGAGCCCCAAAGCAGAAGTGGACACCAGAAGAAGAAACAGCTCTTAAAGCTGGAGTACTTAAACATGGAACTGGAAAATGGCGTACCATTCTCTCAGATCCTGAGTATAGTTCAATTTTAAAGTCTCGCTCTAATGTGGATCTCAAGGTAAAAACTACAACTTGAAAGAGAAGAGAGATTATAGAAACTTACTTGTCTAAACATTATGTAACAGGACAAATGGAGAAATATAAGTGTAACAGCTTTATGGGGATCTAGGAAGAAGGCTAAGCTTGCTCTCAAAAAAACTCCTTCGTCAGGTCCTAGGCAAGACGATAATGCTACCGCTATTAGCATTGTGTCTCTGGCTAATGGTCACAATGGTAATGCAGGAGGACAAGAGATTGATGCACCATCTCCTCCTGCAGGTTCTTGTGAACCACCAAGATCTTTTAAAGGACCTTTTACAAGGTTTGGTTTCTTCCTGTATTTGTATGAATTCTTGATGCTGTGAATGTAGACAATGGGAATAGTGAGGAATATAGTGAAGCATAAAGGCTTACTTTAGTCTAATCTTTTTGAAGATAAATCTGAGTTCTGATATGTTTGTTGTAGTGTGGATAATACTATATTGGAGGCCATTACCAATTTGAAGAGACCGTTTGGTCCTGACGGAAAGTCGATCTTGCTGTATATAGAGGTACTCTTTCTATGTCATTAGGCATTGCTGCATTTATATACAATCATCAAGGACTTACTGTAGCTGTAAATTTTCAGGAAAATTTCAAGATGCAACCGGATATGAAACGGCTTGTGACTTCAAGACTAAAGTATTTGACAAATGTTGGAACATTAGTTAAGGTAAAAAGTAACACTTTGATCGAAATTTCTGCTTGCAAAAATCACATATTTATTACTCACTTAACAATGGTTTACTTCTTGCGTTTGCTCTCACCTTTCAGATAAAGCACAAATATAGGATTTCTCCAAATTATATGGATGAAGGAGCAAGACAAAGGTCTCCTCTACTCTTTTTGGAAGGAAACAAGGAAAATACTCCAAAACCCGAGGAGAACGGCATCAAAAATCTTACTAAATCCCAAGTAGATGGAGAAGTTATAATAAAGGGCATGACAGAAAAAGAAGCTGCTGCAGCCGCTGCAAGAGCAGTGGCAGAAGCAGAATTTGCAATAGCAGAAGCTGAAGAAGCGGCAAGAGAGGCAGATGAAGCAGAAGCCGAAGCTGAAGCTGCCCATATATTTGCAAAAGCGGCGATGAAAGCTTTGAAGTATAGGATGCATAGCCAAACTCGGTAAGAATTAAGAAATCATTGATGTTGTATCGTTGATACTGTATTGTTGATATTATCTTCATGTTATATCAAGTTTCAGTTTTGCATCGCTGCAGTGTTTGGTCAGTAACTGTGTAAATTCCGCAGCTTGTAATGTCTTCTAACTCAGATGATTATGTCAAACCTGTTCTTTTTTTTTGCTTCTGCTCATCTATATCTGTTAGTAACTTCAGATGTTTCTCGAGACCCACTTTGGAACTGGTTTGAAGAGAAATATATAAGGCCTTTAATTGTTAACAGAGCTTATTTCCCTTCCTTTGGGATTTTTTAGAAGTTAAAAATTGAGGTACTTATGTTTTTATGTTTCCAAAATTGCAAAGCCTTGAGAATAGACGATAATCCACATCTAATATACAAAGACAAGACTGGACCAAACCAGGCCAGACAGCAGGAGAGATAGAAGACAAATAAAGACAAACTCTTGTTTCACAGAAAAAATTGTCTTCAACAATCATCATCATCATCAACCAGACAACACAGGAAGACTAAGAAGATCAAGAAGAGAGAATATATGTTCTTGGTGAAGTTTAGTTCTTTGATTTTGAATGCTTTACGAGCCAATCAATGACCTGATCAATGTTGGTAGAGTTCTTGCAGGATATCATGAAACAGCAGACTTCTCTATCTGTAAGAGATGTAAGACCCCTGCAACAATAACAATGTCAGAAACATAATCAGATCGAGCTAAATTGTGCTTTTTTTAGAGTGTTCAGATGAAGAAAAGCTATACATTTCGTCTGTTAAGGCTTCTTTGGACAGAGCTCCAGGTTTGTCAATCTTGTTCCCAAGAACCAGAAGAGGGATACCATTAAGCGAAGTCTTGCTCAACAAATCATGGAGTTCACTTTTCGAGACACTTAGGTTGTCAGGATCTGCAGCATCAACTACGTACCTAGAAATTGGAATCAACATGAAACCAAATTGTGGGAGATAATAATAGAGACCTAAAGCCGGGAATTAAAGATCACAGAAATCTGAGTATAAGATACTTACACAATCGCAGAAACAGCACGGCAGTACCGTTCCCACATGCTGCGGAATCTTGGTTGACCACCAAGATCCCATAGCTTGATGGTAACATTTCCTTTTGTCACTTTCCTCATGTTAAACCCAACCTAACAAAAAGAAAACGAAGAATCTCTTCCTGTTATTCCAAAAAGCAGGTATGGATGTTTTTGTGAAAGACGGATTTTTGTAAAAGAAGTTGTGTAACACTCACCGTAGGAATCATGTCTTCACTGTATCCACCAGTCTAAACAACAAAAAGATGAGAGTAGATATCAGACTCCCCAAACACCAACAACTAAATGTTAAGAAAATATAAAAGGGAAGCATACTATACTTACTGCAACAACATTTACAAGTGATGTCTTTCCTGCATTTTGAAGTCCTATCAGAGAGAGCTCCATTTCTTGCTTGAAGAAGAGGCTGCAAAATCGTACCGAAACAAACAAATGAATAGGTCGACTCAAAATACCAAATTGAAACAGAAATGTTCCCAATTCACAAATAGAGCATAAAGACATAATTAAACACCAAAAATAACCGATCTTTTATGAAATTTTGAGATACATAAAACCTGTTCTACACTATGTGCCTTGAAAAACGCATCTTTGCAACTAGATTGATGTTACACTGATGGTTTCTTGCTTCCGTAGATCCTTCGTAAAACCAGATTAATCACATCACTAACTTGATAGATGCTCATGCTTTCAATCTTACATGGCTAAAATTGGCAATCTAAATCTAAGACAGATTCACTTTTCCCCTAATGTCACCACAGAAAAACGTATTACCTATGGAAATCAAATCGAACAAGGTCACATCAAAATGCCTAAAGCTTGTCTCTTTAAAAGGATAAAAAAAATACAGAACCTTTCTATGATAAGTAGAAGAACCTTGTCAAAATAATCTTCAATAAACCAAATTAGAACAAGACCACGATTCAAGTACTGCTGAGCTGATTACGGTGATGTAATTTGGTTGCTACATGATTTCAATTTCAATTTCTTCATAAAAACAACTAACAAATTCAAAAATCAGCGGAATAGGTATCGAATTCAAATAAAAGCAACAAAGAAACTCAAAATCCCAATATAAAAAAAAATTTCGGCTCAAGATAATCAAAACAAGAACAGAAAAGATTGATGAAGAAGAAGAAGAAATCTTAAAGGAGGGCTCTCTCACCTACGAAGCCAATTGAGAAAAGCTTCCCACAAACCCATTGATGATTCACAAAAGCTCCAACAAACAGATCCACCTGTTAGAATTGGATCTCTTTGATGGGCAAAAAGAGAAGCTTCTTCTTCCTCTTTCGTCGCTTGCTGTTGATCTCTCTCTCTCTCTCTCGATGATTCTCTGTCCAGTGACGGCGAATTAAAACAGTCAAATTTAAAAAATATGGGCCGTTCGATTTTTCTTCTGGTCCACCAAATAGACGGTCAAGATTTTGTTAGAGTTTTTGGTTGATAGACCGAGAATCATGGGGTTGTTGCTATTTTAAATTAATCCATTCTTTATTAAAAAAATTGGATTGGCCAATCAAAGGGGAGACACAGTGACAGATACACCAGAAGTTCGGAATAAGAATGGATAAATCATCTAACTACTCGCGTTTTTGAAGCGCGTGACGAGCACGTACGTACCGTCCATATGCTTCTTTTTTTTGCTGGGTGGTGCCGCCAAGGAAAAAACGGCCGATTCCAAGTTGTTTTGGCATGTTTTTTATACACGAAATTATGTATTTTGTATACACTAATTTATAATTTATTACTATATAAACTAATAAAATATGGTCTAAACCAACAAATCCACATATGCCGTTAGCTAAGACCGTTAAAATGGCTGACAAGGGTGCCACGTAGATGAATAAAACAAAATGACGTCGTTTCATAAAATAATAATCAAAGATAAAATCTGATTAATTCAACAATCGAACATGACCTTCTGACTAAACCAATAAACTCACAACCAACTCGAAAACCTAGAACCGATAAGACCCGAAATCCATCGATTTCAAATTTTCTCAACATAAGAGCTTGTGGTTTGTCGAAGGCAAACACAGACAAAACTCATTCTGTTGGTTCCTCTTAGAAACCATTTGTTAATGAACCAAACTCGCTATATAATTATCCATATTTTATCGCTTAGCTAATATATATATATATATACTTCTTAAAAAAAGGGACAAGAGAAAGAAGAAAAAAGAGAGAAGATGTGATTTTCGGATCTAAGGAGGAGAAAAAAATAAAACTGCCAGGTTTTGTTGTTGATGACGTTTGGACACTCAAACGAACTCCGATCTTGCTGATTTTTGGAGGGTAGCTTCGTGACTCAGTGGTCTTCAGATTCAACGGTGGGATTAAAGTTTCAACGGTTAGTTTGGGAGAGATCTGGGTTTTAGCGTGGCTATTCGTGTCTGAAAGTTTCAGATTTTCTCGATCGTCTGTTTGAAATCCAACGGTGAGTTATTCTCGGATTGAGCTGAAATTTTGAAGAGGTGTTCTTGACTTGTTTATATAGGGTTTGTACGGTGGAGATCTTGTTTGGTGGCCAAAATCTTAATGAACTGAGGTCGTTTTGGGACTGCATATTTCTGACTTGTATCGCTCTTTGTTGTTTTCTCAGACGCCAGTTCTTGGCCTCTGACTGCATTCATGTAACTCAAAAACATTTGATATAATGGATTTTTGAGTGAACTACTTGTCGTGGTTTTACTCTTCACATCGAAGAGTTTCACTTAAAAATGTTGTCCTCATTTACATTATCTTTGAAAATCTTCGCTATTGTCAAAATATTTTTCTCATAAGTTCACACAAGTGTGGGAAAACATTATTCCGCTGCGCCGCTGTGCGTCCTTTCCTCAACACTTTATGCTTACTAAATCTCGGATCTGAGAGCTCAATTGGTCATAATCATCGCCGCCAACGCTCATAAGAACAAGCATCAGGAAGAGGAATTTCATTTCGCATGGTCCACTTGAAGAAACTTGTGTTACCTGAAGGAGAGAGTGGAGAAGATGATTGTTTCCATTGATATAGTGGTCAAAGGCAAAATCAAATAGAATAATAGTGTATCATATATTTTTGTTTCTCTTTGCAATTGTCGTAGAAATTCTGACTCAGTTGGTTACGAGTTCACTTTTTTACTAATAGGTCTCTACTCTCTAGAGTATGATTCTCTCTCTGATTTTTTCTAACAACATTTGAAACGAAACAACTGCGTTTTAAATTATTCCAACGTTCCAACTAACAGTGTATTTGTTGGTTTTAACTTTTGACTATATTTTATTAGTTTATATAATAAATACAAATTATAAGTTAGTTCATGTAGGTATAGGTATGATACATAATTTTGTGTATAAAAATGCCAAAAAATTTAGTTAATAGGAAAATAGGCCATTTTCCAAAGAAATGCATTACACGTGTCACTTCCAATAATTTGTGGGTTGAATATATCATATATATATATATATGTATATATACTAGTATTATACTCCGGTGCTATAGCACCAGAAGATAATATTATATTATATTTTATCCAAAAAAAATTTATAAATAGATTGATCGCCAAATATTTGAAGAAGAAAATGATGCACAAAACCTTGATTTATATTTTTCTGTAAATAATCATATCAATTTGAAATTAAGTAAATATTTTAAAATAATATTTTTCACTAAAATAAGTAAATTAAATACTAAACACTAATATAAAGATTTTTAACAAACCATATTAAAATAATATTTTAATAAAATACATTAAACACAAATAGAAAAAATCTTCTAATAATATAATAAGATTTGCTATAACAAATTATTACCTTTTCATCAACTAATAATAACTCTATTCCCATGAGTATTCTCATGAATATATTATTTGCTTTGATATTTCTTGTTTTTCATTTTCGAACCAAACGTACTATAGTACGACGATAAACACGATTTTTGTTTAATTGATATAAGGTAAGATGAACTTCTGAATTCATTTTTCTGATTTAATATGATGAATAACAAAAGATAAAAGATGATTGAGAAGATGATTTGTTAAGAATCTATACGTTAGTATTTATAACCACACTATTACAATAATAATTTGAAAAATTAACATAATTGTGATGTAAAATATTAAATATTAAACATTTTGCTAAAACTGAAAATTGTCTTTTCTGGTGATACATTAACAGTAAGTTGTTTTTCTATTATTTTCTTTTATTCAGCTATTTACATTTTTACTTAAACTGACAAAAATCTTAATTGATTATCTATTTTAAATTTTTATATAGAAAATTACCATTACCAGAAAGTTGAAAATTACCAAAATTTTTGTTGCTGACATTTTTGCTTAAACTGAAATTTTTTTAGATTAATTATTTATTATACATTTTTATATAGAAAACTACCAAAAAAGAATATAGAAAATTACCATTACCAGAAAGAGACACGTGTCACAATCAAAATTAGCGATGACACATGTCAAAATCTAATGAGTTATCACTTTGACACATATCACGTTCACGTTAAACACGTTCAGCTTTATATAATAAGATATGTTAATGGGTTCTTTGGCATGAGCCTTTACATCCACTACTCAAGGGTCGACCCACAGATATAGTAGTTTCACTATGTTGATGATTTTTTTTTGTTTTTCCTTGTTATGGTGATTTATTTACACTTTGCATTTCCATTCATCGATTTTTTTTAAAGTTAGGAAAATTAACTCGTAAATTTGATGAACTATTACTCCCTCTGTATCATTTTAAGTGATGTTTAAAGTTAAATCATTTAATTATTAATTTTTCTAAACTGAATCATCATTTATTATCTAACTAAACATAATTCAACCAATGATAAAATTATATACAGAATACAAATAGTCGAAAACTAAAAACACTAATTAATTTTGCATTGAAAATTGAAAACATCACATAACTTGATACAATTTTTTCTCCCTAAAGTGATATAGAGGAAATATTGTTTATCTTTTAAAATATATAATAACAAATTATTTACTTATTTATTAACTGTTAAAATTTTGATATAGTTTTAAGAATTACCTATATAATAACAATAAAACATATTGTTAATCGATGTTGCTAGTCGCGTTCGCTGTCGCTATCGCTGGCGAGTGTTATATCTATAACTACATTTACTAATGTTATATATGGAAAAAAACAACAACATTTTGTTTAATCGGAATAATTTAACTTAGTAGTATTAAAAATCCTTCATTATCTTGTTCCACATTTAAATATGCAAAACTATAAATTATCAAGAGTTGGCTTTATAACCTTTTCTAATTGTTTGGCCTCATTGACTGTAAACATAAATAAATGAACAACGAGAGACAAGAAAAAGGTGAAAAACGAATTGACCAACCACTAAAGCCGTTATAGGTTTAACACTGTTTTATTGCATGAATAATTATCCAATTATTGATTTATCAAAATTTTTAAAAGTACACTAGAACATAATTTTTAGGGACAATAATGTGTAATTATTGAAGCTGTAATTTAATACTAGAAGTGTTTAAATCCAATAATGTGTATGTGTGATTTATTATAGGCCAAAAAAAATCAGAACTCCCAAAAGTTAAGTTAACAAAAATACATGTTTTCATCGAATTACTTTACTTGTCGTCTAAATATCTCTCAGATATATTTGGACAATTTACAAAACTACTATTTGAAGCTATTTTAAAATGAAAGAAATGGTATATAATTAGCATTAAATCTTTTAAATGAATACTATACTCAAGGAAAAAAAATATATCAACAGGACAATCATTAGTTCATTACATTTCTTAAATGAAATTAAATAGTGAAATAAAAAACACGACAAGATCCTAAGAAAAAGAAAAAAAGAAGAAAAACCAGAAAACTCATTAGACGAGTAAAGAAGTATCAGCGGTCTCGTCTTTTGGTCGCACGTCTGAATCATCATCATCAAAGACCTCTCTTTGTTCCCGTGACAGATCCTTCTTAACCAAACCTCACCAATTCATTCCTTTATTTCCCCAATTCTGCTCCTGGGTTCTCGAATTTAGCTCTGTAATTACGTTCCCAGGTTTGAGCTTCTTCTCCAGAGAATCTGAAGCAATTCAAAATCAAAATTTGTTGTTGTCTTTCAGACATTGGTTACTTCGGAGAAAGCTAAGATATTTGAGTCTCTCCCGCCTGTTATTACATGTCGGAGATTTCGGCTCTGACTGGTTTTTCAGGTGAGATCCCGAAGGATTCTGTCTCCTAATTTTCTGTGTTTACAGAACTTTTTTTATTATCTTCCGCTCGAAATTAGATGTCTTTAGAGTGTTTAGCTTATGTTTATTTGGATCTGATATCGGAAATTTTGCTTAATTTTTGCTAATTAAGTTCCTGAATTGACGAATATAGCATTATTGTAACTCCTCGAATCGTTTAATATTTTTTTGCCAACGAACTACAATTTGATGAATTTGACCCTCTTATGTGGAAGGCAGATATGTTATAGGGGAAAAATTTTAATCTCCCAAAAAGAGTAATTAGCTTGTTTAGGCCAAAACAAATCTGCTTTGCTTATTTAGATCACTTTCTTTATTTGTTATGTAACATTTGTATTTAACTTAAGACATTTACATTTGGATACTTACATTTTCTTGTTTGGGTGTGTTGGATCTACATAGGTTGTGTATTGTGGAGATAGATCTTGGAACAAAGATGAGGATGATGAAGAACAAACACAACAAGAAAGCAACGTCTTTGCGTTGTTCACCTTTTACTTTAGTCTCAACAGTTGTGGGATGTGTTTTCATGATTCATCTAATCATGTTATATAGCAGAAGATATAGTGTAGATCTTGAAGTTTCACCTCAGTTACTAATTCACCATCCGATTGTCCGTGAGCTCGAACGAGTTGAAGAAGAGAATATTCATATGCCGCCTCCAAGGAAGCGTTCTCCGCGAGCTATCAAACGGAAACCGAAAAGACCAACCACTTTAGTTGAAGAGTTTCTCGATGAGAATTCTCAGATTCGGCATCTTTTCTTTCCCGATATGAAATCCGCTTTTGGTCCTACCAAGGGTGAGGTTAATGATACATCGCATTACTATTTCCCCGGGAAAATTTGGACAGATACGGAAGGGAATCCGATTCAAGCACACGGCGGTGGCATTTTGTATGATGAAATATCTAAGTTTTACTATTGGTATGGTGAATACAAAGATGGCCCAACTTATCTTTCTCACAAGAAAGGAGCCGCTCGAGTAAGTTTACCTTTTCTTGCTTGCCAGCTAATGTCTCAATCTTGGAATTTTGAATTAGAATGTGAAAACGGTTTTCTTGGATTTGTTTCAGGTTGATATAATCGGTGTTGGATGCTACTCGTCAAAAGACTTATGGACATGGAAAAACGAAGGCGTTGTATTAGCAGCCGAAGAAACAGACGAGACACATGACTTACACAAATCCAATGTTCTCGAGCGGCCTAAAGTGATCTACAATTCAGATACCGGGAAATATGTGATGTGGATGCATATTGATGATGCAAACTACACTAAAGCTTCAGTTGGTGTAGCCATTAGCGATAACCCAACAGGTCCATTCGATTACTTATACAGCAAATCGCCACACGGGTTCGACAGTAGAGACATGACGGTCTTCAAAGATGATGATAACATCGCCTACTTGATATATTCATCAGAGGACAACAGTGTGCTGCATATCGGTCCTCTAACCGAGAATTACCTGGATGTGAAGCCGATAATGAAGAGAATCATGGTGGGACAACACAGAGAAGCTCCGGCTATCTTCAAACACCAAAACACTTACTACATGATCACTTCTGGTTGCACCGGATGGGCACCAAACGAAGCATTGGCTCATGCCGCTGAGTCGATAATGGGTCCCTGGGAGACATTGGGGAATCCATGTGTAGGGGGGAACAATATTTTCCGGTCAACGACGTTTTTCGCGCAGAGCACATTTGTGATTCCATTACCAGGTGTTCCTGGAGCGTTTATATTTATGGCGGATAGGTGGAATCCGGCAGATTTGAGAGATTCGAGATATTTGTGGTTACCATTGATAATTGGTGGACCGGCTGATCGGCCTCTTGAATATAATTTCGGGTTTCCAATGTGGTCGAGAGTTTCTGTATATTGGCATAGACAATGGCGATTGCCTTCAGCAAGAGAGAAGAAGATTGCTTAGAAAAAGACAAAGCTTTTCAAAGTCTTTTTCACCTGTTACTCTTCCTCTTCTTCCTTCAGTCTGTTGTGCTGCTGCTCATTGTTATTGTTATTGTTGTTGTTATGCTGCTCTGTTTTCGTTTATAGGTTAGAAAGAGAGAGACTATAGGCCATTGTGAATACAGATCACTCTGAGGATAGTGTATGAGTTCTGTTACATTTACTTTAGGACACAGTTCTGTTACTTTTCTTTTAAGAGTATCCAGTTCCGGTTTCAGTTAATTTAGTTCCAAGATTAGAAAATGCTCTTTCTGTAGACTCATCTTGCAATCCCAAAAGAAGTTTATAGCCTTTCCAAGATCCAACAGCGACTGACCTAACTCTTCCATCAGGTTGTTAAAGCATCAAAATTGTAAAGATCCTAACACATAATTTTCAGAATACACAGAGTAGTACAACAAAGCCCAAATCGAAGTCACTGAATAATTTACCAAAATCTAACAAGGCTCAATCTGAGAAACATGAATCACAAGTTTGTTTGAACTGACATAGTGACATAGAACAAAACAAGTTTCATGCTTAAGAACAAATCAACCTGACCAAGAGGAAAACAAGTTTGATGCTCAAAAGTCAAAATTACCAAAAAAACCGTACACATGATCACTACAAAAGCAATGTTATACATTTTTGGTGAGGATAATTTTAATAAGAGAAAGAGAACTTTAATCATGTCTAAACATTTTTTGTTATCACCACAAAAGCAATGTTTCTTTTATTAAAAACTAGATTTAGTGAGGATAATTTTAATAAATTAGTACTTAAAGATAGTAGTAATCTGAAATATTTTCTTTTATAATTTTTTTTCCCAGTTCAGTTCTAATCAAACCAAAACGCTAAATCTCTCTTGTGATTTTGAAATCTTTATATTTATAATTTTGACTTATAAAGTTTTTAACGTGTCAAATCAAACTATTCAGGAAAATATATTTTAGTAATTGTAAATCCACTAGCTCCATCGATTTTACAAATTGAAACATCTCTTTCTTGTTTTTGAATTTTCAAGAAGTTACTCTCTCGCCCTCACTTTGCCCTGACGAGCGTAAGGTTTCCATCACCGACTCAAACATCTTCTTTTATGGCTCCTCAACGTTCGAATTGTTCTCTGAATCCGATAATCTAACCGGAAGCAGAACCAACTCGACAGAATTAGCGCACTATGATTAGTGTGATGACTGTTAATTGCTAGTTTTCAAGAAATCAAAATCAAGCTATTTTGAGATGATTTGTGTTTGCTTATATTAATTCATCATGATGAGTCAAATCCGATGTAATTATATAAGTTTGGTTGGTTGATTTTCATTTTTGGAACAAGTTCAAAAATACCTTCAGTGATTTTCCAGTCCCCAATAATATATATAGGTTGATGTGTGATATTTATTTCATTGGTTGATGTGTATTTCATCAAGTGGATTTTCATCTCAAAGTCATTTGTGGTGTTAGTCTCATTGTTCTGATTCTGCAAGACACTAATTTCATGTATCATTTTCTCTCTTTTAAATGTTATTGGTTTATGGGAATAATCTTTGTGGATGTGTTCTGATTTATACTTACTATGACACCAATTTATATTGTGTTTGAGTGTTGCATTTAGAGTTGTGCTTGGCTTTAAAGAAAATTGGCATTTGCCCAATGTCACATTTTTTAAATTTGTTATTTAGGCCACCGTTTAAAAGATGTTTGTTGCTTTGGTTGGTTAAAGTTGTCTCATATATGTCATTTTCCTTAAGTTTGATCCATTTTATCCCAATTTTTACCACTACATTGATTGGACATTTGGCTTTATATTGTGGCTCTTTTTCTATATATTTTCTGCTTTTAAATATAATTATTAAATTACTTAATTAAATAAAATGGACCACAATTTATTTTCGTCCTAAGCTTTAAAGTGCATAGGCCCGACACTAGTTGCATTATCAAATTCCAGAATCAACCTCATTTAGGAGTGTATAGGTTTTTCTTATCCTATGTTAATGTGGCAATATTGTGTGTATTTGTTTGTTATCTCATGTAATATATGTGTGTGGTTTTCTGTTGGTTTATCGTAGTTAATTATCTAGAGTATTTTGGCCCAATTTAGTATTCAGTGTCATCAATTTTGGTATTTTACAAGGAGATTTGTGTCTACTATAATTACATTAGTTTTTATATTCCAGTGAGAGGTTTGTATTACGCAGAAAAGATAAGAGTTGATAGTTATTTTCCAAATTTATATGTTTTGTTGTAAATTCAAAAATTTATATGTTGTAAGCCAAGCTTGCTTTCGCATCCCTCTCTGTGATTTTGTTTCCAAACGTAAGCTTTTACTTCTTTTTTTTTTTTTTTTAATTTCAAGGCTTGTGTTGATTCTCAAACTAATGAATGAACTAATCTTTCTATCGATGGTGGATGAGAGATGATGATAAATGGAAAACTGTAGAAAAGAAGAAATGCATATCTCACATGGATGCATATCTAAAAAATCAACAAAACTCGCGAAAAACTTCATAACATACGAGTGTACATTGATTTGGACACCATTCATTAACCGAAACCATGAATACAACTGGTGTTCTAAACCACATCAAAGAGACATTGGAGAGTCTACTCGAAAAGTCTTGTTATATTACTGATATACGAGCTTATTCAGTTGATCGAGCCATCACTATTCTAGAAATCCAGTCAAAAATCAGATTGTATGATAAAAGAAATATCAATTGTTCCAGATGTAAATGAACTATTTCTGTTTCAAAAAAACTAAATATATTATTTTCTTTCGTGAAACCATGTGAAGAATGGAAAAACAAAAACTCCACTACTTGAGTTGGAATGTCTTCAATACATTAGTTTGCATGTATTGGATGTAATAACAAATAAGCTTCAGTCAACCATCATGATCATTTCAAATGATAATTTTGAAAATCTAAAGTTGTCTCCGATTTGGAAGAGCATGGAATAGAAATTTTCTCAGCAATACCTTCAGATATGCTTGCACTACCAATGTATAAGAGACGACGAATATAGAGACTTTTTTTTATCTATGCAGATGGTTGGAGTCAAGTGACGTGTAGTAATCTAATTCTAACTAAAGGTAATATGTTTATATTTTCCATAGTTCAATTCCTGTTTCTGTTTCAAAAAAACTAATTACATTATTTTCTTTGGTGAAACCATGTGAAGAATCGAAAACAAAAACTCCACTACTTGAGTTGGAATGTCTTCAAGACAGTGGTTTGCATATATTGGATGTAATAACAAATAAGCTTCAGTCAACCATCATGATCATTTCAAATGATAATTTTTTAAAATCTAAAGTTGTCTCCGATCTAGAAGAGCATGGAGTAGAAATTCTCTCGGCAATAACTTCAGATATGCTTGGACTACCAATGTACAAGAGACGACAATAAAAGATATTTTTTTATCTATGTAAATGGTTGGAGCCAAGTGACGTGTAATAATCTAATTTCTAATTAAAGGTAATCTATCTTATATTTTTCATATTTCAATTCCTGTTTCTGTTTAAAAAAAACTAATTACACTATTTTCTTTGGTGAAACCATGTGAATAATCGAAAACAAAAACTCCACTACTTGAGTTGAAATGTCTTGAAGACATTGGTTTGCATGTATTGGATGTAATAACAAATAAGATTCAGTCAACCATCATGATCATTTCAAATGATAATATTTTAAAATCTAAAGTTGTCTCCTATCTGGAAGAGCATGGAATAGAAATTCTCTCGGCAATACCTTCATATATGCTTGCACTACCAATGTACAACAGACGACAATAAGAAAGCCTTTTTTATCTATGTAGATGGTTGGAGCCAAGTTACACGTAGTAATCTAATTTCCTTTTTTACTTTGGTCAAAGTGGTACTTTCTAAATACAAAAAACCCTCGCTATATTCATAAATACCAGAAGATATGTGGTATTTTCTCTTTTAGTGAGAACTTTTATTAATAAAAAAATTTCTTTTAGTTTAAGTTAGATTATGGCGGATCAAATTAAACCCGACCCGAATCCAGAAAATGGTTACCTATTTTAATATTAGGTCACCCGCAATAAACCCTTGACGAAGTTCTTCTGCCGGAGATTTCGCAGTTCGCCGTAAGACACAGAGACAAAGTAGAGAGATTTCACCGCGACGGTATTGGAATGGCTGATCGAGAGAGAAATGGAGGAGATAGCAGCAGCGAAGAGGAAGATCCCAAGTGGAAAGCTGCCATCAATTCGATAGCCACCACCACCGTTTACGGCGCCTCCGCCACAAAACCCGCAGCTACTCAGACACACGAAAATGGAGATTTTCGTCTCAAACCTAAAAAGTTAACACATGGGCAGATCAAGGTTAGTCATTACTTAGATATTGAAGAGCGTAACGAATGCTAATTTCATCTACTTATAGCTCTGTTGATGGCAATTAGACTTTTATTGCTTAAAGAAGATTGTTAATGGTTAATGTAATTTACCTTCTGCAAAGAAGAATGTGAGAAGAGTTTCTGTCTATTGGGTTCTAATTGCAATAACTTGTTTATTGAGATATTGACAAGAAAGCTGATTGTATTTGCGTGATCAGTATTTTGGGTGTTCTTGAAACTCTTGTTCATGGTGTTTTACTACTTTTTCTATCTCTCTTTCTTCATGCTAGTTAGGTATTGCTTAATCGAGTTGGTTATTGTTGCTGATTAAGGTAAGCTTGAAAACAGGTGAAGAACCTTTTGAATGAAATGGTGGAGAAGACTTTAGACTTTGTGAAAGATCCTGTCCATGTTCCTGAGGATAAACCCGAGAATGACTGTGGAGTTCGGTTATTTAAGCGGTGTTCAACTGGCATAATCTTTGATCATGTAGGTAAGTCATTACCCCTCTCTCTCCGAGATTCCATATCTGAATCTTGACTATTATTGTTATTAAGAATCCGTCAAGAAACTTATTTTCGTGATTTTCTTGTTAACCAGATGAGATTAAAGGACCCAAAAAGAAGCCTAATTTACGCCCTGACAGAGGAGTTGAAGGAAACTCTAAAGAGGTTGTTATTAAGCCCGTTTTCGCTTCACGCATTGTTCTGTTTTGAGCGGATCATGACTATCAAATCTAATTTCTTTCTGTTTTCTGTGGTTACTGCAGTTTAAGAGACGAATAAAATCAATTGCTGTTGATGGGTCGGATGTCTTAACTGCTGCTATGGAAGCGGCTAAGAAAGCCTCAGCTAGATTAGAGGCGAAAGAAGCGGCAGCAAAAGCTAAAGCTAAGAAAGAGGAAGAGAGAATCGCAGAATTGAAGAAAGTAAGAGGAGAAAAATGGTTACCTTCTATTGCAAGGGAAATGAAAAAGGAAATGAAGGTAAGTTCAAGTTATATATGGTTTCTCATATTTGTTTTCATTCTTGTGTTAGTAGTAACACATCAACTTTACAAATCTCGCTATATATTTGCAGCGTATCAAACATACGGCATGGAAGTCTGCAATGTCTTGAAAATCCATCGAGCTTTCTTCTTTTGAACTGATTATCAATTTTGGAGTCTCATTAATTGAAGAAGTAACACAGAATCATTCACTCTTGGCTACAAAACTTTTACTGAAAGAAGATAATGAAATTTTGAAATTGTTATGTAGAGTAGAGAGATTATTTGTTGTTGATGTAGTGAGAGTGAAGTTCTTCAGAGATGTTGTCATCATGGTCATCTTTGATCCAGACAAAATCTTCTAATCCATCATAAATCTCCTCGACTGCATATGCATTTTTCTTGGCTCCTTGTTTGGATGATGCAGAGAAAGCATTCTTTATTCCCTTAATCAGTCTTTTTCCGAAACTTTTCTGCGATTGCGGTTGCGGCGGAGATGCTCTTCTTCGCTGGAAAGTCGTGCTCAGGTTTGAAACCGATCCTCTCTCGCCTCTCTGGGTCTTGTTTACGTTACTCGGTTGGTGAACGCAATGGAAACTAGCTGATCGAGCAGAATCCATCACGCTTCTTGACCTCGACTCGATGATGATCCGATCTGATTTCTGCTTCTCCGATTTTTTCCATATGAATTTCTTCATCGTGTCGAGCTCTTTCTCCAAACTCTCGATCCTCGAGCTCGTGGAATTCATCGCAGCTCTGAGTCGACAGTTTTGCCTCGTCGCTGTATCTCGCTGGAGAAGCGAACCGAGCGTTACAGATGAGTCTCTCGCCGCCGCAATCTCTCGGTGTAGGTCTCCAACAGGAGCGGCAGAGGCGACGGCGGCAGCTGCCATGATCGAGTGGCGCGTGTTGAGCTGCTCTTGTAGCATCGCGCGTACAATGAACCTCAGGGGCATTTTCGGGTTTTGAACAGCGTGAAGTAGTAACGGCGGCGAGAGTTTGTCACAGTCTATCGAATTACATATCTGAACCTTCTCTTCCTCCGTTATCTCTTCGTTATGTTCCTACAAAAATTCAAAAATTCAAAAATTCCAAAATTCCAAAATTCCATCCAATCATTAGATGACACGTAACTTAATCAGTTAAGACCGATTAAAATGACGAAACTACCCTTTACCTTAACATAAGCATCAACGATTCTATAAAGCATATCGTGACGCGGGAACCGCTGCTGCACGGCGTCGGCGACGACGCTAAAATCGCCGGCGGGAAGTCTAACAGCTTCCTCGAGAAACTCGTTAACGCAGTCACCGTCTCCTATTTTCGTCAAAGCTTCGACGCATCGTCCGATCAGAAACGCCGTCGTTTCCGACTCCGGAAGCAGAAGAAGACACGAACGGAGAACGATCTGAATGTAATCAACATTGACGAAGACGACTCGTCGGAGATAAGACTCCGTCAAGTTCCTCAGACTCTCTCTTCCTCCGTCGTCTCCTCCTCCTCCAGCTTCCGTCATCAGAAGAATCTCGACGGCAATTCTCAACGAAACGACATTGAACGGCGTTAGTTCAACGTGAGCGCCGTAACAGAAACCGGCTACTAACGAGAACGTTTCAGCCGTTATGTTTAACGGCGGTGAGAGAGTTAATTCGTTAAAGCCCGTTAGGTAGCGTTTTAAATAGCCACTCTTTGTAGACAGAGGATCCTATGGGAGATAATAAACATCACATAACATATAACCTCCCAATAAAAATCATACCTTTTTGCTTATTTGCAATAAATGTGTAATCTTTTTTTTTTTTAATAACCAATATGCAATTAAAAACCAAATAAAAATACCATAACTTTGATGAAAATTGAAAAATGTCCGAAAATGGCAAATAAAGTATGAAAAATATCTAACCTTGTGAAGATGGAACCTTGTGCCTCCCACATTTACCAACACATCAGGTTTTGAGTTATTAGCCAACGACCTGAATAAAACATATAGAAAAAAATAATCATAGCAAATGAATTAACACAAGGTTCATTTTATTAGAGCAACAATTACCATTTATGGACTCTAGATTCAAGCTCCACTGAAGGAGAAGAAGAGAGATTGATACGTCGTTGAGGAGAAAGAGACAAAGATGATGAAGAAGAAGAAGAGAAAGAAGAAGAGTGGTCGACGCAATCTTCTTCTTCATAGATCGTATCTACAAACCCTAAGTTTGTCCATCGCTTCATTGTTATTTTTTTTTTTTTGAGAGAGGAGATGAAAGAATGAGAATGTTATGTGTGATCTCTGAGAAGATTCGAATTCGCCGTTTAGGTTTTTGAGAGTAAAGAAGAGAAGGAAACTTGCACAGTGAATTGGCAATAAATGTGAGTAATCGAGGAAATAAATGGATTTAAAAGGACTTGTTGTGATCGTTATCATATACGTGAAAGTCTTTAAATGCGTTTTCCTTTTTTTTTCATCAGTTCATATAGAGGGACCACGTCCACATGTGTTACAGATGTATTCGTTCTAACATTCAAATTTCACGAGATTTCAATTAGGTTAAATTAACTTAAACTGTTGTGTATATATAGTACTAGTGCATTAAGTTTGATTGGTTTTTTCTTACTTATCAGCATATCTACTTGTCGTTGTAGCTAGTTATAACCATGGATTGTTTATATCAATTTGTTCGCAACAAACTACCCTAAGATAATTAGTTTGATCGGCCAGTTTAACACAAGGTCCAGTTCCCATAACACTCGTTTTTTTTTCTTAGTTTGTGATCTTTTCATCAAACTACCTGTTCATCCGTTAGCAACTCTATTTTTTTTAAACTCTATAGTCTTTTGATGTAAAACATCCTTATTTCTTAGAACTACATTTTTAATAAAATTGTATTTATGGATCGATATCTCGATAACTCGATGAGGTAGCCCAACTGGTGAAAGTTATCGAAGTCTCGATTTCAAATACTAGCAACGAAAAGGGAATTACATTATCCAATTCTACTCTCCAGTCCAAAAAGATATATATGAGTTTTTGCTCAAAACTTCTGAAGAGTCTCAATAATTGAAAATAAGTTTGGTTATGGAATATAGTTATATCTTATATAGTTATATCTTATATGTTTTTTTTCTGATATTTATGTGAAATTAACAAAAATATATCTATGGTATTTTATATATCATCCAAACTTTATGTTTTCGTTTCTCTTCTTTACCACCCCAAAAAAATATAAATTGCATGATATAAAGATTTTCTAAATTGCATGACACAACTAGTCAATTATATATAACATGAGACATACCATCTATTTCCACGTTTTTTGTTAAACTGATTGCATCTAAGAGTACCCTAGATTTAATAGATATGCTTATTGAGAATACCTTAAATATAGCTCAAGTTCAATCTTTTTCTTTTTCTCTCAATGATTTGTATAACTAGTCAGGATCACATAATATTTTCTAGCAAATCCTCTCTCTCACATACGAAGAATTAACCTCTCCTGGGCCAGAAGTATAGTTAATATAGAACAGGCCCACTATAAAACTCAAAATCAAAATCTTAAGCAGGCCCAAGCCCATTCGTAAGAAAGCCCTAAATTTTTCGAGTAAACCTAGCTCCGCTCAAACCTAACTATATAACCTTTGCACACACTCATCTTCTCTTCCTCATCTCCTCAAAAAAACCCTAGAGAGACTCTCTCAGTTCCCAAAACCCGGCGGCGAAGATGAAGTACAACCCACGCGTGACCTCTTCTCGCAGGAAGAACAGGAAGGCTCATTTCACAGCCTCATCAAGCGAGAGGCGTGTGATAATGAGCTCTCCTCTCTCGACCGACCTTCGTCAGAAGTACAACGTCAGATCCATGCCGATCCGTAAAGACGACGAGGTTCAGATCGTTCGTGGTACTTACAAGGGACGTGAAGGCAAAGTTGTTCAGGTTTACCGTCGCAAATGGGTGATTCACATCGAGAGGATCACAAGGGAGAAGGTGAATGGAACCACCGTGAATGTTGGGATTCAGCCATCGAAAGTGGTGATTACGAAGCTTCGTCTTGATAAGGATAGGAAATCGCTTTTGGAGAGGAAGGCTAAGGGACGTGCTGCTGCTGATAAGGAGAAGGGTACCAAGTTTACTTCGGAGGATGTTATGCAGAACGTTGATTAAGTAAGAACAAAGAAGAAATCTTCTAGAAAGGTTTTATCTTTAGATTTGATCATCAATCGCTTTTTTATTTTAAGTTTTGGGTATTTCGAATGTTGTCATTGTTTCTTTATGGTTTTGGACATGAAAACGTATGTTTCGATTTTGAATATTTGAAGTTTCATTATGGAGTTTGTGTCTTTGCCCATTTTGATTTTTGATGCGTTTCTTTATATGGATGTGTTTGTTTGGTTAAGCTTTTGAATGTGTGTTAAGATTGACGTGGAAGCTTATTGGTTCACTATATAGGACTATAGATTTCATTCTGTGACTATTAGTTGGTGGTTTAACGATGACTTGTTGATTTAGTAACTTAGCTGAATTGATTCTAGATTGGTGTTCTTGGTTTAGAATTGGAAGATCCATTTTCGATGGTTGTTTTCATTTGAATTATATTGGAATGTCGAATTTGTGGGTTTAAAAGAACATCATTTTATAAAACAATTTCATATCTTGAAACTATCTGCTAAAATCTTTTGTTCTTTAAGATCGTTGTTTATAGGTAAGGTTTTGAGTTTGAAATTGGAAGATCTATCTTTGTTCGATTGTGGTTTCGATTAGGATTTACAATAATTACTATGATAAAAACAAATCATTTCATTTCTTTAATACACTTTGGCTGAGACCTTCTGTTCTCTTATGCTTTTTTATGTTTCGAGACTTGTTTCTTTCTCATTTCCCAATAGAATCAGACGTTTCCTCGGGGAAAAAGAGAAAATTATAATCATTTAGCGTGTCATATAATAGGTAGGCCAAACAAAAACAAACAAATCGTGAGAACAAAAATCCGACTGAAGAGTTATTAAGAACATGCGTACATGAAGATCATCTCTACCCTGATTGGTGTCTTATACTAGTAATTATCCTTCTAATAACATGACATCAAGTCTTTGAGTGATTCTAGTTTTCACAAATTGTTTGAGTACGCATGAGGATTGTTTCTCGTAACCAAACAAAATAAGAACTTCCCTCAGTAAAGAATGATATAACCGTTTCCATAAAGCATGAGCCCAAAAGAAAAAACAAATCCCGAAAAGAATTATCCGACAGTAGTAGATTAACTGCGGGATTCATTATTCAAAAAACAAACTCAAGTCAAAACAATGGCATACAAGAGAAAAAGGGTAGTGTCCATTGTTAAACCAAAGGTCATTGGTATGTGTAGCTCTTCAAGGTTTAAGGGCTAGCGAGAGACCAAACCTTGGGTACTTTTCTAATGTCTTGGTGTCGATCTCACCTGAGATTGTCACTATCGATTTTGGGAGGACCTCATGTTGCAAAAGAGCGCCAAGCTTACCGTTACTGTTCAGCTTAGCTTTCACATTCGTCAAGTGATCAACCGCGTACAATCCACCAACAGTTACTGTGTTCTCATTCGTTGATATTTTCCTGAAAACCTCTCCAACTGCTGCGCTTCTCTTACTCATCTAGGTGATAAAGATAAGAAGCTTTGATCGAATCTCCTTTATCTCCCCTGAAAATCCCCAAGAAAACATATTATACAAAATAACAGCTCAATAGAACTCTGATTAATAAGAGCTTCTTTATCTTACAGTATTACGGAGGCACATTGATCTGGCTTTGTGACACTGATTCCGATGCTGTACTTTGTGAAAGTTTGAGATGTGGTGTCATATCCAGCTTCAGCACCAAATGAGATAGTTGGTGAACCAAGAGTGGCTGTTACATCAATTAGAGGGTTTTGTTGTATAGCTGCAGCGGCTGTAACTGTTGCATGATCATGGAAGTATTGAACCTCCATCTGTAAATCATAGTAAGGTTTTGTATTCAGAATGCTGAAGAATCATTATATCCATATTAGGTAAAAGAAATTGTAGATTGTATTACCTTGCTTGAGTTGTAATCAGGCACTTTGAAGGAGGCAATGGCTTTTGTCGATGGGAGGATCTCAGTGAATGTGATGGTTGTCAGGACCTGTCCAGGTGAAAACATGGTTTTACAAACTTAGTAGTGTGATCTTTTAAGACAGATTTGTTCATTGGATAAATGAGGCTTTACATTCGAATCAGTGTCGATTTTGACATCGAACAAAACGTTTCTGTACTTGTATTGTGTGGCAATATTAGCAGCATGTAGTACTCAATTCTTCAGAGCAGTGGAAGTAAGAGCCTATCATAAAGAGCAGAAGATAAGGGTCAGTGGATTGCAACCACTTTAGCGTTTCCAGGCAAAGTAAACAAGCAAGTTAAGTAGCTGATAATCCTATTTCCATTCTACATATTCATACATATATCCTTGTGCCACAAATGTAAATTACAAGAAACATTTTATTAGCTAGCAATTCATGTAAATCATCAGCCTGTTATGCTAACTCCAAAACAGATGACAGAAGTACATGCCGGTTACTAAAGTCACAGAAAAAATTATAAAAAGCTTATGCAGTAGAATCCATCAGGAGCAGAATCAAAGGTACACCAGATTGACTTTTAAATTCACTCCATACCATACTACTAAACTTGTCCTGTCTCTCAATTGCGTTGACATTTCTCAATGATTCACTCATTCACTCGTCAAACACAACAGCTAGGGCATAGATAAAATCTAGAACTCGATAAATTCATGTGAACGAATACTGAACCCATCAAACCAAGAAGACTCATGTGCTGCAGAATGGAAACGCCACAGAAATGTCAAGAAGAATTAGAACAATACTTGCTGGCCAAAACATATGCTACAAATTCATAAATTCGAAACGAGTATCTACGAAGAACATGATTCAGATTACAAAACGTAGGCACATTTGAATCGGGGATTCATAGACTTACCACGCCGGAGATACTGTTAGTGGAGATACTGAATTTCTGATCGGTACTGTAATCTCTCGTCAACAGATCTAACACAAAGAAACACACAAAATTCAGCTTACGAAAAATCTTTCTCAACCTCCGAAAGCAACTTAACGCGAAACATCAACACTTCCACATCAACGCACTACCGTCTCACTACATCGCGAGTTATCTACAAGAAATAAAAAAATGAAGAATGGAAGATTTTCATACCTTTCGCATATTTTCCGATGTCAGCGAATAGCCCCGGACCCTTACTCATGGTGATCGGAGAACTGGAGAGATCGGCAATTTTGTTTTTGAGAATTGGGAAATATAATTTTCAGTGATGGAATGTAAAAATAAAATATTGATGTAAGTTTATACAGTAAATAACTGTTAAATATTAAAAGTAGTCAGTCAATAACAGCTAAGGTTTCGTGGTGTAGTTGGTTATCACGTCAGTCTAACACACTGAAGGTCTCCGGTTCGAACCCGGGCGAAGCCACTTACACTTTTTACTTTGTAGATGGGCTCATCTAAACCAATTGTGGTAGAGACAAAACATTATTTTTTCTTAAGGTAGTTACAAAGAAACTAGGATACACTCTAACATGAATCCACTCATACGTAAATAAGAGATGCAAGAATCTTCATATGCCATAGGAAAAAGAAAGAGACGAAGATTTTGAATGTTTGCAAACAAAGATCAATACGTTTGAAAGTCTTAAGTTTTCATGGATTTATTATTTTCTCTGGAATGTAGTTGCTGTGAGTTTTGTTGTTGTATTTCTTTAAAGAAAAATTTGAAGCTTTGGTTGGAAAAGAGAAGAAACAAGACCATGGACTTGAATCTATAGTTTCCAGGATTGAATATGTAGAACCCAATGTTCTTGAGATACATCTAGACATCATTGCCTCTCAAGGAGTATTCCAAAGCAGAGGTAAGCTTGTATTGCAACTCGTGAAGAAAAAGGAAGAAACTTCAAGTTGATGGACTGAAAAACAAGTAAGATGACACAAACTTCAGTCTGGTGTCATCTGTTTTCAACTTAATCTTTTTGTACTTGACATGTGTGAGACTCCTTGAATACAATAGCATTTGTTTACATGCTTATGCTTGAATAACTTTTGTAAAGATTGTTTAAAAAATCCTACAATTTTCAATGTTTATATAGCAATCGGACAATAGTATTCATGGGGAGGGTGAGAAAACTAAATAAGACATAAACAAAATCTTTACCCGATTCAGCCAACAATCCAAACTGATATGGTCTTCAGAGATGTCCTAGACAGATTTAAGTGGCAAAGCTAAAAAAGTGAAGATCAATGAAGTATGCTCCACATTCAACACAGAAAATCTTACTGTCTAGTTTTCTAGCAAATGCTTTTAAAGTGATGGTTTGGTCTGGTCCTGCGCCATCTCCATATCATTGGAAAGTTGGACTTAGAGGTATACGAGATCTGGATATTTTCATTTGATGTCGTATTTGTATGACATGAGATGATGAAACATCAACATTTTCCAACGCAAATTAAACTATTGAAACATTGTATTAAAACACGCTAATTTCTTCTAAAGAGGTATATACAGAACATTAAAGAAAAGATCTCCCCTCTGATGTTCCAGAATCCAAATTAAAAGCCAATAGAAGAAAATAATAAACCATTATTTTACACTTGTTGGGATCTTCTCTCGCTCTTGCAGATATAGTAAATTATTATAAAATTATATGAGAATACAGTTCTGAGTTTCATTTATATAATTTTATTTTTTTAGTTATAGAAATTTCTAAGTTCTATCAAACAAACAAAAAACATTAGTGAGAAAATTACATTTCTAAATGTAAATAACTTGCCTTTGAGTTTTATGTAGAAGACATGGTAAGTTTTAACACATTTTAAAAACATAATATATATTACTAAGACTTCGAATGGAGAAAACGTATCGAGCGATGCATATCAAGCAGACCAAGCATATCATGTGGATTAGATGTTGATCAAGTGTATCAAGCGGATCAAAATGAAAAGTATGGATCAAGCGGATCAGGCGGATTAAATATATGATTGAATGGAAGAAAACTTAAAAAACAGTTCTAGATAGTTTAAAATGCAAAAAATAGTATTTAATATAAATTCTAACTAAAATATTTTATAGAATAATATATATATGTTAAAATAAATTATATTAAAATTGTTGTATGTTTTTTCTAACATGCAATTTTTTATTTAGTGTCTAAATATTTATTTAGAATTATTATAACAACATTATTTATTTTGTATATATCATTTTGTACCTTGTAAAATAATTAAATAATTTATTATGATTCTGAATCCAAAATGTGTGTATAATATAGAGATAATACTGTATTTATCGACAAAGTTAACATGTAAGTTTTTATTAGATGCATTTAAAATAAAATAAAAATGAACCACCGTTAGAAAACCACACATGTACGCCTCATAATTGACGCGTCCAATAAACTACAAACGGATCAACATTTTTCTTCTATCATTTGTACGCAAGCGGGTCAAATGATTTATTTTAATATCTCCACTTCTTGTTTATAGGACTCAAATTCCTCCATTCTTCATATATAATCTCTTTATCTCCTCAGATTTTTTTTCCTTATAAAATCTATAATAAATCATGTTAGAAAAATTCATTAGGGATATAAATAGGCAAGTAACCTCAAGTGTCTAGACGATTTTTTTTAAAGTAACTGAGCTATGATATCCTAAACTTGTTGGTTGGAAAAAATAAATGAAATAAATAAGTTGCTTATGAAGTGGGTGGTGTCACTCACAGCCATGTCGCCTGAACCTTAAGAAAGTGTCTCGTACCGTCTTTTTTAAGTCTCCACCAAATCGTACCACTTCCACCATACACAACTAACCACGTGTCCCAACCAAAGAATCTAACCTTCAGCCAACCAATGAAAAATTGACAGCTCAGCTATGACCCAACGCCACACATCACAGGTGAAAATATTCGCTAACCTGGCCTAACCTTTAAACTAACTCCGAAGATATGGGCAACTCAAAACTTCATCAACACCTGTCGCATTTCATGCCTTCTTTTTTCTTTTTTTTTTTAGTTTCTAGCTTTTAAGATAAATTATCCTCTCAAATGTCCATTATAATACCATAAGACATTAAAACTACAAATCTAAAAGTTACTGTTATTTTTACAATCATTTTTATAACCGACAAAAAAAAGTTCTAATGTAAAATTTTGTGTGGATAAATGTTTAGTTTGAGCAAAGTGTTTTGAAATTGAAAATTCGGATAATAAATCCTTGACAATTCAAAAATGAAGAAGATATTTAATTATCTGATCAGCTCATGATTTGGACTGCTACCTATCGCCAAAATTGGCACAACTTTGATAAGTACTTTAGTTTTCCATCTTTGTGAATGTGTTAGTTTTTTAGGGTTTTCAATAAAGTTGGATGTTAGACTCTAATACATATATAGTTTACATGATTTTCCCCACAGCACATAAATTTTAAAATAGGCATTCTTAGATTACGCATTATTAGAAAGTAAGCGGGTGCCACTGAAAAGATCAGTTTTTCCAGACTTTGATGTACTTTATTTTTATAATATCTTCATAAGTTATCAAAGATCATCCAAAATTGATCTCGATCTCATATAGTTATATCATATACATCAAATTGATTTTACGTCGAATTAATTCATCAGAATTTGTGACTGCTCGATCTAAATTGATTTATATGGTTTTGAATTTAGTTTTCTATTAGATTTATCATTAACTATTAGTGTTGAGAGTAGAAGAGATCGAAAGCAACATGAAGAACAATTCCTTGTTATTATAAAAATGAATTAGTTACATGAATATGAGTATCTCTCATCTTAACCGGTTTACTTACATCAACATAACCGGTATAATTAACCCCAGTATTAACTTGAAAGTTCCATTTTTTTGGGGGGGGGGGTCTTTTTCTTTACATATATTGGAATGGATTTAGTTCAAATTTATCTCCCTATATATAAAAATTATTAAAAATGAAATAGGATGAGATATTAATGGATATGGAGAAACAAGAGAAGAAGCACCACTTGATCACTTAGAGCCCACGTTCCCACTCTTAATCACCCAAAAATTAAAACAAAGACGTGCTCACATCTCATCTCACTCCCTCACCAGCTCACTTCACTCTCTCCATCTTTTTCTCTTTCTCTCATTTTTTTTTTTATAATCAACTCTTTCAATCATCATTTAATCAAAGATCACACCATATGGCTCTCGACACTCTCAATTCTCCCACCTCCACCACCACCGCACCTCCTCCGCCTTTCCTCCGCTGCCTCGATGAAACCGAGCCCGAGAATCTCGAATCATGGACCAAAAGAAAACGCACAAAACGACACCGTATAGATCAACCTAACCCTCCTTCCGAAGAAGAGTATCTTGCTCTCTGTCTCCTCATGCTCGCTCGTGGCTCCTCCGATCATCACTCTCCACCGTCCGATCATCAGAAAGATTACAAGTGCTCAGTCTGTGGCAAATCTTTCCCGTCTTACCAAGCGTTAGGTGGCCACAAAACCAGTCACCGGAAACCGGTTAGTAATAATAACGACGACGGTAATAACACTAACGCCTCCGTTACTAATAACGGAAATATTAATAACGGTTTAGTTGGTCAAAGTGGGAAGACTCATAACTGCTCTATCTGTTTTAAGTCGTTTCCGTCTGGTCAAGCATTGGGTGGTCACAAACGGTGTCACTATGACGGTGGTAACACTAACGGTAGCGGTAACATGACTAGCCCCGGGTTTGACCTGAATTTACCGGCTGATCAAGTTAGCGATGAGACAATTGCAAAAAGTCAACTCTCCGACGAAGAAACAAAGTCGGTGTTGTGATTATTATTATTTTTACCGATCGGGCTTAGCTAGTGATCGATCATTAGCTGAGTCTGTAATGAAAATGATTGGAGTGGACTTTTGGAATATTTTTAATTTCTGTTTACGTATACGGAAAGATAGAATCTTCAAATGTTTACTCGTTGTTGGGTTTTGTTTATAACAAGTATAAAAGAAAATAGGGAAATATTTAGAATTATTCTTAATTTTGTTTTGATAAGAAATAATAATAAAGAAAAATGGATTAATGAAAACTAATATTTCTTGGAAATTTTCTTTTTTCCATTATTTTTTGAATTTTTCATTTACTACTTCCGCAAGCAAAGGAACCATTTCTGTGAATCTGTCACTCCCAGCTTGAAGTGATCTGTTCCTTAGAATTTAACTATTTGATTAAACATTTTTAATATTTAAATGATCATTTTTCTATTTCAAAACATAATTTGATGGCAGAAAATAGTATTAATATTGGGTTATGTTAGTATTAATTATTGAAGTAGTGATAGATCGGTTAGTAATACCTAACGAAGCTAATCCTTAAGTGTCTTGTCGTCTTTGATTACTATTAATATCTTTTGATTGGTTGGCATTCACACTTCCCTCCACGCTTAAATTATTTTATAAATCTGTATAATTTCGTTTTCACGAGTTTTACGGGTCTTTTTAATAATTATAATTTGTTGCGATAAAAATATCTTACACGTCCAAATCGATCCCAGTTCTTATGTATATTCTAAGAAAAAGAGTACTTATGCATTCCAAAGAAAATGTGGATATTGGGTATTCTCTAAATTAAATGCCACTATATACAGACAAATATTATTTTTTTGTGACACCGAAAATTGATGTTTACTAGATGTTTCTTTATAGTTGTATTGTTGTACTACCTGATGGGTTAAAACTTAAAACTCTTAGAATTAATCTAGGTTTTTGCTTGGAAAAGACTAAATAGAAAAATTATATTTCGAAAATAATTAGGGGGAAAAAAACATAATAGCGTACTAGAAATTAAAACGGAAACTATGTCTTGCAGCTTACATCTTACATAATCATGTATAAATAATTAGTATTAACTTTAGTCGTTTTCCCATGTTTTTTACTATGGTTTTCATATTGTTAGAAACTTGAATTTGACAATGTGGGCATATTGTAACTTGTAATATAGTAAGGCCTTACAAGAATGTTAAAGGCCTAAAGCACTTGAACGTTCGAATAATATCCAAATTAGTTGTGGCATGGTCCCGTTGAAATGGTGTTAATATACCAAAGACTTATTGTTGGGACCATAAGAAAAATTTAATAGAGCCCATAGTGATAGTGTGTCCTCTCTTATAGCTGAGAAAATATAGCCCAATTATATTTTAAATCAGAACTCGATGGATGTCGAAGAAAAAAAAATTAAAACTTAATAATCAAAGAGGAAATGTTGAAGCACACATGAAAAACCCAATACAAGTCCACAAACCAATGTTATCTAGCCCATGTAATTAGGTTTTCTAGCATGATATATATCATATGTAACAAACATCAATGAATGTAACTAGTAGGTATGCCATTTGTGGAACCTCTCTTTCTTCCATTTCTTCTCTATCAAACATCATCTCAATAGTTTATCGAATTGTAAAAATAGTTGTCATTTTTTCGCTTTCATTTCTATTAAATAAAGCTACAAATTTATTTGTTAGGATTAACTTCAAGTCTTCAGGACATATATTTTTGGAACGAAGGGGACAACAGAGATTTCTTTTCAAAATTTGAGATAAACATGTATTAAGATATACATTTAAAATAGGAGAATATTGTAAATAGTTGTTAGTTATGAAGAAAAACACAGTAAAACCAATAGTTGATTAATGGAGCGTCTAAGCGTCTGTTGTAAACAATTTGTCGACCAATTTTATGGCGTTTAAGTGTTCTGAATCGACTGTTTAAATGTCTAAGCTAATGAACTTTAGAACCCAAAAGTTCAACGAATATTTCTGCGTTCTTTATTAGTACTAATGGACTGAAGTAATTGGGAATAAATAAATATATAGAGACGGCTGCATTCAGTGGAAATTTGCCTAATTGGAGTGTAGGTAAGCACACCACGTAAGCAATGAACGGCGCCGTTTCACCGCATTAATATTGGAAAGTAGAAGAAAATACTTTGATTTATTATATATATATATATATATATATCTATACATATATGTTGTAGATGTTTTGTTCATCATATTTGATTTTGTTACTAATGTAAGGAGAAAAAGTGTTTGATTTTGCCACACACGTGAGACAGCAACGTAGGCAAAAACGCCTCTATCTTTGTTCTAAAACATTTTTCATATTAAATTATCAAAACCCTTAAGGTTGATTTAAGGGTCATATAGCGGATTTGTTTCGTTGAAGGGTCAGGCTTAGACTTAACCCTAAACAAAACAATCTTATTGGTTTCATAAATAAATTGTTTACAAAGCATACGTACTGCATGAACCATATTTATAACTATAGAGAATATTTTAAGAAATGCATATTTAGTTTAACGAATAGATGTTTTTCTTATATATATATTAGAAACACAAACTTGAGAGAATTGGATAGTTATATCAAATTTGAAATTTAAGTACGACATGGCATTCAAGAATGCATGAGTTTTTTATTTTTGGATAAACTGGAGGTTTTACGCCTAGATAAACAGATTTTACCCTCTTCCTAAGAAGAATAGAACAGTGGTTATTGTTCTCTTTTAGTGGCCATTAGCCCAATCCTTATTGGTTAGAATGCATGTTAAATGACATTAATTTTTGGTAGAGAAAGAAATATCAATAAAAAAAATTATATTTCCAAATTATTTTGTCAACAAATAAACACTGGACAGATAGAATTGAGAATTGCATATCAAATAAATCGAGATCGTTCACGCATGACGCAACCATTTATAGAAATGTATAAGAAAAATGAAAATGAATAGAAGAAAAAAATAAAAAAGTAGAAAAGAACCAATGGTTGAGGAGGCACAACTATTCGCGGAAACACGGAGCCGTGCGCACCCATCACCTTGGAATCTCCTCTCTTTCTCTCTCCTCATCACCAACTAGTCAACAACCACACACCATTTCTTTTTTTTAATAACTTTCATAATCAACCTAACATAACAACAGAGAAAAAAAATCATTTTCTTGTGTATACACTATAGCATAAAATTTCTTATGCAAAACAATCATTTTTAAAGGGTTTTTTTTGGAAAAAAAAATCTCTAAATCGTTATTTTTACTATTTATTTTTCTAATTTTTAAAAATACTAATTAATTTCGTAAAATATATCAAATTGAATTTCTCGCAACGAAGAGTTCAAATCCATATTTGAAATTTTGAAAATCTAATGTATGTGACTGTAAAAATTTTTAGAACATACGTATGAGAGATATATTGTATATTATATTTGATTTAGTAGAGTTGATATAGAATTTTTGGAAATGGAGAGTAAAATTTTTAAAAAAAGTATTTAAAAGTTTTTTTTTTTTCAGAAAACCTTTTTTCACCAATACAAAATAATCAGTTTTTGCGGTAATTATTCTATTTTGTAGTTTGGTAGGGCTTTCAAACTTGATTATCCAATTAAAATAAAATAAACCCCAAAGCATGACCCATTCCTTTACTCAAGTATTCAATGTATCTCTCTCTCTATATATATCACATACCCTCCTTGTTATTCCAAAGAAAGTTGAAACCCTTGTCCGACTCTCTCTCTTACAGCAAATATCTATTTCTTGTACCAAAAGCAAATCATCTTCTTGAATCTCCAAGATTATAGCAAACACCAAAGAAAGAAACATTACTTAAAAGATTTGATTCTGATATTATGAGTTGCAATGGTTGTCGAGTTCTTCGAAAAGGTTGCAGCGAGAATTGCATCCTTCGTCCATGTATTCAATGGATCGAATCACCCGAAGCTCAAGGCCACGCCACCGTCTTCGTCGCTAAGTTCTTCGGCCGTGCTGGTCTCATGTCTTTCATCTCCACCGTACCAGAACCTCAATGCCCTGGTACTTAAACAAAACCTCTCCAGATCTCTCTCACCTTTATTTAACAACGTCAACGTTTCTTAATTGTAAGGCTATTTTGGACTTTTTACAGCTTTGTTTCAGTCTTTGCTTTACGAAGCTTGTGGAAGAACTGTGAATCCGGTGAACGGAGCCGTCGGGTTGTTATGGACGGGAAATTGGAATATTTGTCAAGCGGCGGTTGAGACGGTGCTTCGCGGCGGTTCTTTGAAACCGATACCGGAGCTTCTCAACGGCGGCGGATTCGCCAGCTTCCCGTCTCCTACTTCCGACGAAGCTTCTGAGATCTGTACGGAAATGTTGAATCTACGGAAAGATGATTCTAGTGACCGGAATATTTACCATCACTGCAGATTCTCGAGCTCTAGATCCAGATCGACGGCTTCTCCGCCGAAACGGAAACGATTAACGTCGGAACAACCTTCGTCGGAGCTCGATCTCTCTCCAATCCCTACTTTTCCGATTATAACAGCGCCGTTCAAGGAGGATACACCGTCGATGTACTCTGAGGAGTCTGTTACGACGGTGTCGTTTCGAGACAACACCGCCGGTGATCGGTACGTACGCGGCGGAGGAAGAGGAGGAGAAACAGCGAAGTTGCTCAACCTTTTCGCTTGAACGGCGTCGTTTTTGGATATTGGGTTTAAAAATGTAATTTCGAGTAACTTTTTGTGCCCTTTTTTGGATTAATATTTTCGGAAATGTGGCAACAACACCGGAAAATTACATGATTTGTTTCTCTATTTAATTATGAGAAATTAACTAAAAGTATTTTAATTAGTTGAGAGAATAATGATAATTCTTCGGTGGTGTACTGTTTTTTCTGTTCATAATCATCATTTCCCATTGAATTTGAATTAAAAGATAATTATGATAATGTGTACGATAAATGATAATTATTAGCTATTATATTGTTTGTTTTTATATATATACTATTTAACAATAATAATAACAATAATCACGGATCGAAGTCAAAATTTTCCAAAATCCAAAGCACCGGCCAAGTCTTCACATCCCAACATACTTCGATTCTTTAAGGACCAACATGTTGTGTATACACACAACTTGATATTTTGATAATCAACTTGTTTACTCCCCCCAAATACATAAAGCATTAATTATCTCCAGGTTTATTGTCTTTAGATAATACATTTGTTATTCAATGGTTTGATACAATTGTTTATAAAACGTATATAAGCAAAATACGATGGTCATTTGTGATATATCCTAAAACATCTACAACTCTCTCAATGGCTTGTCTTCACGTATATCTTTATATGTGAAATAAAATTATATATGTAAACATGTATCATGTATAGAGTAGATATGCATTATATAATGCATGTAGTTGGATTGAACCAAAAAGTTGGGGTTATAAAGGGAGAGCTTTTGGGAGATAAGGCTTTTGGACGACGCAAAGAGCCGTATTTATCACTCCGTCGTGGAATCTTCAAAAGTACTTTTTTTTTCTTTTTCTTTGCATTTTGTTTGATTTAAAACTAATATCAAGATGGTATTTATCAGTTGCTCTGTGGACTCTGGATGATGGCGTAGAAACAATGAAATAGAGTAATAGACCAATAACATGTTTGCTTATATCATATTTTAATGATTTTTTCCTAATTTTTTCACGTACAAAAAAACAATCTAAAACACGATAAATTCTGTGATTTTCTCGACAATACAAATGTGGATTCAATGTATGATACCAATAATTTATTCTGTTTGAATTCTACATATTTTATTCAAATTTTCATTAAATAATTCATTAAACATAAATAATTTAAATTAAATGGCTGTGGCTAGAAGTAAAAGATTTTGGAACATGACATAAAATAAACAAATATTTTTATAGCTAGCTAAAACCACATGAAATTATTTAAAAGAATCATGAAATTTAATTAGAATATAAATTTGAAAACTAGAGAAAGATAAAAGGGACAAAAAAGTAACCATTAGATCTTTGAAATCTTACACGTATGTGCTAATTTTGAAAAAAGTTTCATTCTTATCATAGAAAACAGAAAGAGAAAAACTACATTGTACAGTACGGTGACTTTTTTCGTAAGAAAGAAAAGATTGAGACATTTTCAAAATTTTATTTCCGAATTTTTTTTTTTAAAAAAAAGATATCGTTGAAAATGAGGATAAATTGTTGGTCGAACAGAAGAAGTGATTTGAAGATCTTATGAAGTGGGATCCATTTAAAATTTACTTTCGACCAGCCACCAGAGGGCAAACAAATGCTTGTGGTCCATGTCACTCTCCCTTCTTTTTCTGACAACCGGACTCTTTCTTTTTATTTAAATATTTTTAGTTCTCACCATCCAAGTTTTTTCGACAATCTATCATCAACAAGCTATTTATTTATAATATATATATATATATCTCTATATATTATTTGGAGAGTACATTTATAAATAAACATTAAAAAATGTTAATATTTATATCACATTGCCATTATTTCAAAGAACAAATTTTAATCTCTCATTCAGGGTATTTTAGTCATTAGTTATTATATGATCATTTAATTAATTTATCTATTTATTATAATTTTTGTTTTAATTAATTAATTTATTTTAAATTTTTTGAAAAGTATTTAAAAATAGATTTTACCAAGATTTTGTTGACTTAACTAAACACACTAATTAAATAAAATTAAATGTTGATTTAATTTTCTAAAAATAAAAGATTTAATGTAGATTGCGATTTGTTTTTGAAAAATTTTAAATAAAAATTTATGTAGATTATCAATTTTTTTTACTTCTCTATATATTCTAATTTTTGTTTTAATTAATTAGTTTATTTTAAATTTTTTGAAAATTAGTTAAAAATAGATTTTGTGAAAATTTTGTTGATTTAATTAAACACACGAATTGAATTAAATTAAATGTTAATTTAAATTTCCAAAAATAAAAGATTTGATGTAGATAGCGATTTTTTTTGGAATGTTAATCTTGATGTTAGTTTCTCTTTATAATATCAAATCTATTAATAGATTTGATGTAGATTTAAAAATGTTAGTTCATATCTGATTTAGTTTAACATGATGTACAATTTAACATAACAATGTAATATTGTAATTAGCTTTCAAATCTATTTAAATTGTAAAATTTGGTAATTAAAAAAGAACAAGATATAATTAAAATTCAAATAAAAAAAAATATCCGTAAATGTTTTGCTGGAAACAATATATCGTAATATCCAATATCGCTAATAGATATACTATCTTTCAACATAAAAATACATTCTACGAAATCAGTCTTAGAATATCCTGGACTAATATTTTCCAAAAAAATCTTAATTAATATCTTAGAATGTCACAATTTTTCAAAACTTTAATTCTTTCTTCGGTTAAATCAAAGAAAATATCCTGATTTTATATATAATTTTCCCAACAGAAAATTTCCAATATCGTCGAGTATGAAAGATTGGTTTTATATTTTTGATCACAAAAAATTTACGCGGATATTACAAAGATTCGATATTATAAAAACTGATATTATAATTTTCGTAAAATTTTGGAAGAATTACAATTTTTTAATATTCTGATTTTATAAAATTTGGATATTTTTCTATAATTGCAATTTGTCCATGCTATAGCACGGGATATATCCTAGTATATATAGATTTGGGTAAAACACAAGACCAATTTCAAGTTTAGGAAGTTTCTTGATAATAAAGTTTCAAAATATTTTTATTCAAAAGCTGGTTTCTTTTTAATATTATATATATAAAAATGAAAAATAAAGAATTTGGGGAGAGGAGAAACGAAGAGGAAGTCGAGAAGTTTTGTGGTGAGAAGAAAATCGTTCATCTTCTTCGTGGGGAGAAGTCTAAACAACAAAGTGATTGTCCGCGAGTAAAATTTTCTTCGGAAAATTAGAGTTTATTCATCTTTAGAAATATTTTCTGCGAATAGCGATGAATGAGATGATTAAGTTTACATTAATTAGAGTTGATAATAGTTTTTTCTAAACTTTTTAAATCATTAAACTTTCTGTGAAAACATATTTTTTTTTTTCTATTTTAGCTGATGAAATGATAAATAAAGACATTATAGCGGACAAGATAAGATAACAAATCGTACACGGTCACTGTATGATCTAGTTCGGTTGAAATGCATAAGTGTCCAAGTGGAAGTGATAGAACGTTGCCTTCTGGCGAAATTAGCTTATCCCTCATACGAGGTCATCCAATTAGCCCACAGAAGACTTTTTCGAGGTCAAGGTAGAGATTGTGAAAGTAATGGCTGGCCTTGATCCAACGGGGGATTGGATGGGGCGGGGAGCTCAGGCCCCCGACAATCCCCGTACCATGTATAAGTTGCCCAAATCTGAAAACAGGTTGTAACTTTGTTAAAAAATGGTTTAAAACATGAATTGTTGTTATTTTATGAAAAATATCCTAAACATAAATAGTCACAAAAACAGTGAAGAAATATAATTTGGTTTTCTTTTCTGATAACTAGATGGAAACTTAAGAAAATGATAAGCTTTACTCATCCTGAATGCTATATTAGATTCATTGTTAGCAAGGAAAAAGATATCGATTCATAAGTTTTTCATAATAAGATATAGAAACCTTAACCATTTTCGAATTTAATTATTCTCTTGTCAACAATTTTTTTTTTTGAGCATACAAAACTAAAGTGTTCCACGATCTGAGGATTTTAGTGAAAGATCTTCTCGAATTTTGGGACATGAAAGTGGGGCTTATTTCATCCCCCTATGTTCAATCTCGTCCGTTTATTACATCTAATTAGTGTCTAATCATGAATTACAAAATTTATGGAGCGAATTTTCTTTTTCTACTTTTAAACTATGGAGCTAATTATACTAGTAGAAGATTCTCTTTATTTAAATTTGCTAATAAAATAGCACTATTTGGATAAACATGAGTCCATCATCAAATAAAATGAGAATAAAATAATATTAGCAAGATTCGTGTTTAATGCCACAAGCCACGAGCAGCCGCAGTTTCTATTCTAATGGGGCCAAATACATTCATCACCCTCTCCACTTAAGTCGGTGTGAGTCCACTTGATGTTTTCTTTAACTTTTCTTTCGTATACGAACAAAAGTTTAGTTATTATTGACGTAAAAATGATAGTTAAGAATACCTAAACGTAAATAATTATGTTGAAAAATCAAACCATAAATCTCACATGATTGTGAAACATTTTTTTTTTTTTTGTCACACCCATTTTCTTTCTATATTCCACAAAATGGTGATCAATTAAAAAAAAACACACGTAGGTGAAAACAAAAGACGTGGAACATCAAATGATCAGAAAATTAGTCAATCTAAATAGAATATCAAATCATTAATTGAGAACATCAAAATCAAGGTGGTATTCATAATGATTCCGAATAAAACACAAAACTAAGTGAAATTTTTTTTTTGGGAAATATATCTTATGTAAATAATACTTCAAAAAAATTGTTGCAATCGTTATTTATAACATCAACTGACTCTTAAATAAAACTAAACTAGGATTAGCTGGGTATTAACAACGAAATAGTTCTTGATATTTAGTTGGATATCTTCATGACCTTTTTTTTTTGATATATTTATTTTTACAACACCTTTTTGTGGAAGATATAACTAATTGACAGATTTAGACTTCTGAATCTTTGTGTGATTGAATCTCATGTCCCGAGTTTATCCCGTGACATTCCCTCTTCAAACAAGACGTCTCAATTGTTTGTTTCTTGCCTTTAGTTTTTCTCAAGTTAGTTAGCTTTTCTATTTCAAGAGTTTCTTTATTGAGTTTATTGTGAATCAATATCACTATTCATAACAAGTGTTATTGACTTATGGTTATTAATCGAGATGATCACAAGACTTGGTCAACATTTTGTCGTTCATGAGCAGGCCAATTTAGGGTATAATGTGATCATTCTTTGAGTAAGGAGAGGACCCAAGAGCCATCTTGCCTCTTTTTGTTGGCCGTACACTTATTTACACATAATCAGGATATTCTTTTATTAAAGCAAAAAAAAAAGGTCGAACAAAAAGTTTAAAATAAGATTACTTAAGTCTTTGATCTTTACCGATTCTTCTAATGTCTGAGTTGATTAAAGTTTTATATTATGATTAAATTTACAACGTCACTAACATCATCTTTTGCGAAACATAATCCTAGTGAAGGGTATTTTTGTAAATTGTAGGAGACTTTGGAGGAGTTCGGATCAGTGTTGAAGATTTGGGAGAGATCGCGACAAGGACGTGAAGTGGATCCTACACGTGACTTTCACGTGACTGGTTCCCTCATCGCTGGAACATATTATCCACTCTTTCACCTGTTGGGCCCTACGATACCTTTTGACCTTTGACTAAATCTTTTACATGTACCACATAATCATATATACGAATTAGAGAATATATACATTGGTAATAAATCATTTTGTTTTATTGGAAATATTTATTTTGCTCACCTAACGTTACTAAACACCACAGTCAAACAAAGCGTTATTAACCACCCACTAACCATTTATAATGTAGTTTGTCAATTGCTACTGAGCTGACTAATCAGTTTAAATACACGGTCTCGAAATGTGTTTAGTGTAGGTTGGAGCAATCAGAAAAACGAGCTCAAGTTCCATTACTTTTTCATATAGTTAAGGGTCTTTTGCAGAAAAAAAAATTCCAAATCATCATTTTTGCTACTTTATTCTCTATTTTCAAAAATTGTAGATATGCAAAGTTAAAAGTAACAATATAACATGTTGTCACCATGTCATCACAGTCAAATTTATCAAATCAAAACCTATGCGATAAAGAATTCCAGTAAATTTTTAAAATTATGAAAATCTAATGTATGTTACCATAAAAAAAAATACGCATGAAATTTATATTGCATATTATTTTTAACTTCGTTAGATTAATTGCATTGAAAAAATAAAGATGAAAGATAAAATTGTCAAAAAAATGATGATTTGGAATTTTTTTTACATAAACCCATAGATTAAAACAATGTACCGTCGATGTTTTTTTTCTTTCTCTATTGTATATGATTTTAAATTGTAATTAGAATTAGTTCCGTACTACAACACGGGTTAATGTATATTTTAAAATTCAGAATTATAAATTTATATTTATATTTATTCTGAAATCATATACAGATGAGTTTTCGTTAAAATTTTATTATAATGAGAGAATTTATTCTTTTTGTTAAGATTAAGTAATCGTAATCTAGAGTATAAAGAATATTGATGACATATAAGGTTTATACTTGTGATCTATAAATCAATAAATGAAAAAATCGTAATAAAGTTTTTCTTATTAGTGGTTTGAATTTAAAATCGTGTGTTTTAGGTTTTATTTTGGTTTTATTTTATTAAAAAAAACATGTAATGTAGGTTTTAGGTTTTGCAAAATAAAATCTTTGATAATATTTACATGTTTATTGACATTATGGATTATAATATTTTTTTGTAGAATTTTTTTGATTAATTTTAAAAACAAAAAAGAAAGATATTTAAAAATTTATGCACTGCAATACTACATGTTATTTTAAAATTTGTTATTTATTAGAAGTGATTTTTTTTCCCTAAAATCTCGATAATAATTATAGAAGATTCAGTAAGTGGTTTAGGTAAATAAGTAATGAAATATTTAAAAAAATATCGATATTTAAGGATATTTAGGTAAATCTCAATATATTTGATTTAATTTCCTTAAATAATCTTCTTTAATTTTAATTAAATGATCACATAATAATTAATGACTAAAATATCTTTAATGAAATTAAAATTTGTTCTTTGATATAATGATAATGTGATGTAAATATTTATATCTTTTAATATTTACTTATAAGTATACTCTCTAAATAATATATAGGGAATAGTGTATTTCCTAAAAAATCACTAACACTACAAAAAAATGAATAAATAATTGAACTAGACTTGAAAGCATGGGCCAGAAAGTTTCAATATGTAACAGTTGGATAAAGCCCAATAGGCTTAACTTACGTAGCTCCGTTATGTCTCATGAGGCGTACGCGGGGCGGGCATGAAACAAAAACCAAAACATGATAATGTAACTTACACGAATATATAATTAGTTTATCTTAGGGAGTCAGTGGTGAACTATAACTGTGCAATTAAACAAACATGAACTGACTAATCATAGTGTTTAAAACTTAAAATGGCAGCGGTTTAAGGAAATTTAAGCTGCTTGATAGAAAATTATTATTTGGATAAATACTCTTTTTTCCTCCAAGGCTCCAACAAATATTTTTCTTTGAAAATTTCAACTGTTGCGAATTCTGCATTACGTGGAATCGGATATTTTTTTTTTCTTTTTTTTTTGGTAAGAAGTTGCATAATCTTTGATCTATAATATCTCTCGATGTCTCAATCTAATCGCACTTTTTATCTTTTACTATTCGAATTCGATTGAGCTGAATATATAGGAAAAAAAAAACAGACGACGAATTGACAACAGAGAGAAAGGAGAAGAAGAAGCACACGGTTTACGAGTTTAAGTTTACGAGCAAGCGATGATAGCAATCTACACTAGATTTCACAAAGAGTTTGATCTAGGAGATGATCAATTACTCTGTTTTGTCACTGTGTTACAACTGTAAAGAGAAGTAAAACGTAAATCAATGTTGTTCCAACAAGTGATGAAATATCAAAGAAGGTCCATGTGTGTAGGGTTTCCAACAAGTGTTTTCAGGGTTACATATGTAATGGAAAAATGTAATCTTGAGAGTTGTTTAGAGGCAACTCTGTTTCTTCATCTTTTATGACATTAATCTGAAAATCCATTGATCTTGGTGACAATTTAAGCTTTTCTCTTCTTTTACTTTCTTTGCACAATAAAGTTCTTTATGAGGTATTTAGTTTCCTATTTCTTTTATTATGCTCTACAAGAGCTAGAATAAGCTTGTTTTGGATTCTCCCACAAACAACAACCAAATACCTATAACAAATTTTAAAACAAACTGATTTATTTTATAAGCGGGACAATAAACAAACCAATCCCCATGGTTTATTTCACAAACTGATTTATTTAATTTTACAAAACAAAATTTAACAATAAAAAGTAATAATAAAAAGCCAGCAGATTATCTTGTAATTTTATCTTATTAATTTACCTGCCGATACATTTGTTTTTCTCTTCTATTTAAGTACTCTAAAGATGAATTACTATTATAAGACACCAAAATACCAATGAACTCTATGGCCACGGGCATAAAAAAAACTGATAAATGCGATACATATATCAAATATTTCTAGCCCCAGAGGAGCCGTTTGAGTGTTTAGTCCATGTTATATGAGTTATATTACAAGATTGAATTCAAGGCCAAGAAATTTTGAATTTTATAATTGAATAACGTTCAAATGCTAAATACAAAACCGACCAAAATCATGGGGGTATAAATTTTATTTTTGTTGCAAAGTGCATGCAGTGATTTTATCCATGAATGCGATAGCGCGGCGAAAGAGAATAATAGTAACCTAGATGACAAATACTCTGCCGTACATATATACATAAATACAAACCTGCCACTTCACATGTCAGCCACCATCAAGCACCCTTTCACAGACATACTTTCTATATAATAACAAAAACATTCAACTTCTTGTTCGTATGTATATATATGGTACAATAATTCTAGTAATTGTACTAAAAATGTAATACTTTCCTTAAATAACAGATACATATTGTTTACACAGACTACAAGATTTTGCATAAAATGCACCCTTCGACCTAACAATTCATTCCTGTTTTTAGCTATTTAAGACATATTGAACTTGCACATGAATAAAAAACATACATACATTTTGCATCTATGCACATCTATATGTCGAAAAAAGCTGTTCCTGTCAATATTTGTCTTACACAACATAAGCGACCGAAACGATGCGTTTCCCGATGATAAGGTAACCACATACTTACACGACTCTCTCTACTGTCTCGTCTCTTTCTTTCCTCATCCCTCTCCTTTGTCTCCTTTCTCTCTATTTTTCACTTTTCAGAATTATTTTACGTAAAAATTATGGACATGTCGTTTTCACCACCCTTCTCTACTCTTTTTGTTCTTTTTGTTTCCTCTTGAGCCACAAGAAGAAGAAGATTAAACGTACATTTCTCTCTAAAACTCGACCCAAATGACCAAAACCCGGATTCTTAACCCGACCCGATTCCCTTCTCCCAAACCCTTACGCGGCGGCGGTGACGCCAACTTCATGGAACAGCTCCTCCTCCACTGCGCCACTGCCATCGAGTCAAACGACGCCGCATTGGCTCACCGAATCCTCTGGGTGCTCAACAATACCGCTCCACCAGACGGTGACTCCACCCAACGACTAACCTCCGCCTTCCTCCGCGCGTTGCTCTCACGCGCCGTCTCCAAAACCCCTACACTATCATCCACCCTTAGTTTCCAACCTCCGGCCGATGAATGCCACCGGTTCTCAGTCTTGGAGCTGGCCGCATTCGTCGACCTCACTCCGTGGCACCGGTTCGGATTCATCGCGGCCAACGCGGCCATCTTGACCGCCGTGGAAGGTTACTCAACGGTTCACATCGTCGACTTAAGTTTGACTCATTGTATGCAAATCCCTACTCTCATAGACGCCATGGCAAGCCGCCTAAACAAACCTCCTCCGCTTCTCAAGCTCACCGTCGTGTCCTCCTCCTCCGTCCCACCATTCATCAACATCTCCTACGAAGAACTCGGATCCAAACTCGTCAACTTCGCTACCACAAGAAACATAACAATGGAGTTCACATTCATACCATCTACTTACTCCGATGGCTTCTCTGCCCTAATCAACCAATTACGGATTTATCCTTCTTCATTCAACGAAGCTCTCGTCTTCAACTGCCACATGATGCTCCGTTACATCCCTGAAGAAACCCTAACTTCATCATCATCATCATCGCTCCGAACAGTTTTCTTGAAACAACTCCGATCTCTGAATCCAAGAATCGTAACCCTAATAGAAGAAGACGTAGATCTCACATCGGAGAACTTGGTTAACCGGTTAAGATCGGCGTTTAACTACTTCTGGATCCCGTTCGACACGACGAACACGTTTACGAGCGAGCAGAGGCGGTGGTACGAGGCGGAGATAAGTTGGAAGATAGAAAACGTGGTGGCGAAGGAAGGTGCGGAAAGGGTGGAGAGAACGGAGACGAAGAGACAGTGGTTTGAAAGGATGAGAGAGGCTGAGTTCGGTGGAGTTAGGGTTAAGGAAGAGGCGGTGGCCGATGTGAAGGCGATGTTGGAGGAGCATGCCGTCGGGTGGGGAATGAAGAAGGACGACGACGATGAGAGTCTCGTGATGACGTGGAAAGGTCATAGTGTAGTGTTTGCTACCGTTTGGGTTCCCATTTGAATCGGGTTGATTTGATTTAATTAGCGTTTTAATCGGATACTAGTAGATTAGTATTGCTCTGATTTCTGATCTAATTACAATTTTATGATAATTTTTAATTTGTAATTTTCTTTCTAATTCTAGTGTCATTGTTTTGTATTAGTTCCAATATCAACGGAGAAAATAATCGTTATTGTGATCAAACATATTGTAAAATTTTATAAGCATTTTTTTTTTGTCAACATTTTATAAGAATTTTTAGTCTACGGAAATATAGGTTTTTACTGTAGTCTACAGTAAATATAGTCGGATTAATTCCGACGGAGATACAAAGTAGGGAGAATAAATGCCGGAAAAGGAAAAAGTAGAGAGGATAAAATACAATTGCCTTCTTCAAATAAAGACATAAACAGAACAAATGAAAAACAAATATTTTGTAATAGTCAAAATGAACGTTCAAACATTAATCAAACGAAAAGTAAATAAGTTGAATTGGATAGGAGAAAAAAAAAAATTGGGGATTCCCATCATCATCATCTCTAGTTAAACGCACCACAGTCACGACGAATGTTTCCATTGCGGCTATTCTTAACTCCAACACGGCCGAGTTTGGTCATGGCTGTCACAAAAGCGCGGTTGAAAGCCGTAGAGTTTGAGGCCCAAGCATTAACGGTGGGCCTTGAGCGACCGTCCGTGAAGAGAACTTGATCGGAGGTGAAGAGACCTTTGCCTTGTTGAAGATTCTTGAAGTAAGTGTTGTCAAATGTCTTGGGCGTGACTGGGTCCATATTGATTGCAATTCTTGGGTCAACATTCTTAGGACAAGCCTGTTGAAGCTCTTTAGCGTAAGCCTTGTTTAGAGTTGGGTCCACGGAGTTGATGCGGTTGAAGTTGTAGATTCTTTTAAAGACCTTGCCGCAATGTGCGAATCCAAGGGTGTGAGCCGCTACATTATGAATTTATCGGTTTAGATATCGATGCATTTTAGTGATATAATTATATGTAAGATGTTTTGTTTTAAATTTGGTGTACCTGAAAGAGCAATCATATCTTCTTGGGTAAGTTTGTTTTTCTTGAAAAGAGCGTTAAGTTTGTCTACATTGTCGGAAGGTCCTGGTAAGTTCCCTTCGACACTAGACGCAGTTGATACCAATCCGTCGAACCTACCGAGTTCGACTTCATAGGACGGTCCTCCAGCCTATACATGCGTATAAAACCTTGTTTCATAAAACATTTCTAACAAGCAATGCGATATACTAATTTTAAATATTTTTAATCGGCTACTACATATAGTATTGGTAGATTATTATATATGAAAGAGTAATATGAATTGTGGTTTTGGATTATCTGGATATATAGAAAGGAAAGTGAAAATACTCACAGCAACAACGACATCTCGAGTGGCCAAAGTAAGAATATCGGCGCATGAGACCTTGTTCCGGCATAGAGGGTTAGCGTCAAGGGCTTTCTTAGCTAGGATCACCACATCAAATCCATCTCCGGCTAGCGAAATGTTATCTGGATGATCCTTCTCTGCCTTGTTCTTAGGCGTTGATTGGATCATGACAGAGGCATCACAACCCTACAATGCCAATAACACCAAAGGTAGAACTAAGAAATCAATTAATCGCCTAACGAAAGAGGAGAAAAAAGATATGAAAACGCTTAAATTTGAAACATACATTGACAAAGCAGTCGTGGAAGAAGAGACGGAGAGTGGCAGGGATGGTGACGAATGTCTGCTTTACTTTCTTTTGGACAACATTTCTCACGATTTGTTCGATGTTGGGGCAAGTTTTGGAGTAGAAACCGTGACTTAGTTGCGCGGTGGTTGTATCGGGAAAGACAGAGATTGTGAGGCAAAGAGCCACGACTAGAACTATACCGAAGCGAGCCATTTTTTTGGACAACCGAGAGAGAGAGTGTTGTATATAAGTTGAGCCTAGACAAGAAGAAGAGTTGCTTTGAATTGATGATGGTAAAAGTTGCACGATAAAGGGGTTTATATATTGATGGGCTTGGAGGATATAACAAATTATTAAAGATCTATTTGTTTTATTTTAGGCTTTTGAAATAATGATTAGATTTCTCGTTAACTGCACCAGGCCTACCTTCTCATTCCATTGATACTTGTTAGCATGATGGAATTTCTTATATTACTTGTGTAAACAACTTCTTACAAGAGTCGAAAATCACCGAAGAGTTCTTCAGTGAGATTGAAACATAAATGACCAATATCCAATTGTTTATTAGCCTTAAGTAATCGTGTACTTATAAGATTAATCTGCTGTAAAAGGTAAATGTAATAATGGATTTATCTGCTGTAAAAGGTAAATGTAAGATTGCCGACAACAAATACTATAAAAATCGATCGCCGAAACAAAATGTAAGAAAGTAAAAAGGAACACAAATACGGAAAGTGGAGATGTGTTTTGCACGTCGTTACAGGAAAGTTAGTGAGAGCATCATAATAAAAAAATAATAATAAGAATAATTGTAGTACATGTTAATGAAAATACCCAAATATGTTACTTTTTAGACAATAACAATATATTGACACAAAAATATTTAAAATTTCAATATTCACTTAACTGTTATAAGATGCGTGATTTTTTTCCCTATAATATGTTACTTTTCTATGGATTTTTTTCTAATTTATTAAATTGAGGTTTTAAACAATTCAACGTTTATCCCTTCCGTGGTGCAGAACTCGTAATTTTTTTTCGTAGCATGTTATATCCTATGTAAATATCTACTTCATCAAAAACATTTACAATTTTTATAAAAAAAATATGTCACGTATTATCTTTGAATTTCATATGTTATTTTTCGCATTAAACATTGGTATATATGTTTGAAATAGATATTTTGGATCCACTGAATTAATGTTTAAATTTATTTTCATGGGAAATATTGTGATTGTTGGTTGCTAATGAGCATAAGAAAGACAATTCAACCCAGAAATCATAATTAACCCAATCATACTCCGCACACATGCTTAATAATTGTTAAACTTGTTAGTAAAAAGTTTGTGCAATATCCCTCAAAACCATACATAGAATTTGGATCTTTATTCTAACACGCCTAAAATTATTAGAAAAAGCAATGCCATTTTAATAACAATTATTAATGAGCAGATTGTACAAGGCACGCTCCTTGTCAAACCATTATAATATCTGCGATAACTAAAGTCTAAGCATTTGTGGTTACTTCATATATATAGTATATATACATCATGTTTTTACAACCGAACCGGATAAGTTCTCAGGTGGAGGTGGCTTGTGATTGGCATTTTAACCGAACCAAACCAACCAAACTCAATAACCGATCTAAACCAAACCAAAATCTATGTTCAACCATTTGGTTAATCTTTTTGTCAACCCGAACGGTTTGGTTTCCTAGCTAAACCACGTTTCCACTTTCCACCTTACAATTTCTACAATACAAAAGAAGACTCATCTCTTCATATCTCGCTTCCCTTGCTTCGAGTTTCTTTTAAATTATAAGTTGTAGTACGAATCTGGTTATGAGAATCACAGACTCGTCTCTTTCATATCTCCCTTCCCCTGCTTCGAGTTTCTTGTAAATTATAAGTTGTAATACGAATTTGGTTACGAGAATCGCTTCTAAAACCAGATAAGTGAGGAAGATCCCGAGGGGTTAGTCTATAAGATAGGTAAAAGAATAGATCCTCGACTTCAACGAACTCACGAAGCACAAACCTTAGGTATATTAAACCTAAGACCCAATACTCACACAATGGAATTTTGATTCGAGGCTTGGTAAACCGAATTGGCCAATATCACCAGTCGCAATTTCGAAGGAAAATGTTAATACTTCATGACAATTCTGCTATACATTCTGGTTTAGTGGCATACGATGCTAGACTAGACTCTTATTATTTATCTTTCAGAGTTGATCATTTGGATCGAGCTATTTCTTATTTTCCAAGCTTAATCTCTATTTAATAATAACATCTTATTATTTGTCAAATAAATTAAAAGATTATCATTTCTGGTTTTTCTTATTAATTTATGGCTCGATATAGTGTTATCATTTTTTTTTTGTCTTTGGTAATTTCCGAGTTTGTTTTAGTTTTGGGACAAGAACATGAGTTGTTTCCTTCAAACAACTCCTACTGCTTCCCCTGTTTTATACCAAATCTGTGTTCCCCCAAAAGGTATAAACAATTCTTTATTAGAGACACACAATGGATATATGTGTGTATCTCTAATACTGAAGAACAAGGTGGGAAAATATTAATGAGAATTGCTCTATGACTTTAGGATAACACTCAACACGGAAATTCAAAGACATTCTCAGCTCTCTGTACAATCAAACAGAGAAACATCGTTGACTAGAAATTGAAAATTCCCAACAAGAACAAGTGTTCATGTATTGTCAAGATATAGTGTGTCTTCGGCCTTTAGGTAGTTTGGTTTGTCCTTGTTTGAGGCCAAAAGGGTTAAGCTTTCCGAGCTTTCGAGAAACAGAGCTTATAAATGAGTTTCTCGGTAATCGAGGCTTAACCACCGAAGCAGTTGAAACCGAAGAAGAACAATCCGAACCACTCATGACTTCAAAAGCTTTCTCCTTCTCCAACTCCTTGAACTTCATTTTCATTTTGATCAACTCGAGCTTCAAGTCTTGGTTTTCGCGGTTTAGTTTGGAGAGTTCATTGTTGTAGGAGCTGAGCACAGGATGAGGAAGAATATCTTCTGCGGTTGCTGCTGCTGGAGAATCTGAATCGCTTAAAATTTCACGGAGACTTTGTTGCTCGTAGTAGAGAACTTGAACCACAGTTTGTACAGGGAGACGATCGTTTTGAGCTGCGTGAGCACACATTTCTCGTGATAGCTTTTGACAGTCCATTAAGCTGCAAACTTTCTTTTTCTCCATTTCACTTATATTCGGATGTGTCTGCACCAACAAGATTAAACAACATTTTCTAGTTTCAAGTAACACTAGAGATTTCTCATTTTTCGATCATATGATTTAAACCCATAAGACCTTTAAAATTTTCAAGATATAGGTCAGAACATTCTGAAAATGTTAAAGCTCTAATTTATTCATCAAAATAGTTTCAGTGTTATCAAAATGTATACCTTGAGGTAGATATCTATGGCTCGATACATCCCATCTTCATTAATCCTAGACTGTTTTGGAATGCATTCAGCAAAACCGATGAATTTCGCCAAGTTTATGTTTCTATCAGAAGCAATTTCAGCCAGATAACACTCCATCAATTCACCAATATCACTGGCAAAGTCAGCAGAGCTTCCTTCAACTTCAAACTCAAGATAGTTCATGAGGATGCGTTGAACAGTGTCAACATCAAACATTGTGTTGTTTCCATTGAATGAGTAAGAAGGAATCAAGAGATCATCAAGCACGGCTTGTCTTAACTGTAATCCCATTCTTTTCTCCAAATCAAGCCTACAAGCTACCATGGTTTCGGGGTATATCGCAGCTCTTAAAAGCATTGAAAGAAAGCTAACTGACACTGAGTTTCTCTCCCTCGGAAGAAGACTCACAACTGTTTCAAGAATCAACATTTTCTCATGTTCTTGTTCCGCCTCCATCTTCTTTGCCCCTTTCCCAAAAATCTCCTGCATTTTCAAAATAGAAACTGACATTTCATTAATCTTTCTCTGAAATTATGGTAAACAAGACACATTGTTCTGCTAAAAAAATCAAGAATCTCACCAACCCTCTAAGAGCTTTTTGAGCATAGAGCATAAGCACTGGGCCAAGCGCGTATTGCTTAAACCCTCTAGCAGTCATCGCGATCAAGACACGTCGAAACATATCAATCCTTAGAACAGATATATCTTCAGCCCACCAGTCAACTATACCCTCCTTTCTCTGGCTCTCCTGACAAATTGCATAAGCAATTGAATCGATAAGCCGGTCCACGAGTCTCACTCTCTCGGATATAGGCAACAAATCCTGAGATTGTCGCAGAACTTTAACCGATTTCGATAAACTCTTGAGGATCACTTTGTTTAAGTAAACCTCTGTTGTCTCCACAAGGTTTTCAACAGAGTGTTCCTCTGTCATCTCTAGATACTCTGCTGCACATCGTAACATCGCAATGTTCTCTGTGTTTATCTCAAAGCTTATGTCGTAGCAGAATTTGATTGCTAGCTCAAATGCTTCTGCACCTCCGGGAAAATCTGGGATTTTGATAACGGTAATGTTGGAATCATTGCTTGATTCGGAAGCAAGTTTTTTTATAAACCCACATTTTGAAACAAGTGGAATCTGCAGATTATCACAGAGACTATGTATAAGAAAAAGTGATCTCACTGTGTATAATTAGTAGATCTTGAAAAAAAAATTCACCCTGTGGAGTGAAAACAAAGTTTCGCCAACATGAACAGTGACGTCACTAGGAATTTCTTGAGAATAAATCCTGAAATTTGTTTTGATAAAAAAGAAGATGAATCGAGTGATTTCGTAATCACGAACAGAGGAAGTAAAAAAGACAAAAGAAAATGAGAGAAAAATATAGGAAGAGAGTGAGAAACCAACCATTCACTAGTTCTCTTCATGGCTAAGGACAGAAGCTCCTTCTTTCCAGACATATTACGAACACTTGACGAGAATCAGTTTCTTCTTGCTCAAGAAATCAACCTTAGAACTAATTCAAAGACCTTTCTCATTCATATATAGATATAGTTTCATGCTTGACATTCAAAAGAGACGATGAAGAATATGATCCACCAAGAGTTTATAAATACTGTTTTTAGAATGTGTAGTTCAAACGTCAAAAAGAGGTAAGGGTCCTTGTGAATCTGAGATGTCTTTTCGAAATAATGCAAACAACAAATAATTGTCAAATATTAAATCTTCAACCGATCACACCGCAAAATAGTGAAATGGTGAATATATTTAACTGTGAAACCGCATAAATAACATAGCATTCTTTTTATGTTACCGACAAAAACATGTAGAATGACAGAATTTACCAATAAAAATCTGAATTATTGTCCACAAAGGCACACAAAGCTTCTATTCTTTACTTCTTTCTCCAAAGTTTAAATCTTAAATTTTGTCGACTATCAATAATTCCAAAATCTTATGGTCCATACAGCTTTATTATAGAACAATCATCGATTTCTGACCAAACATGAACTATGATTCATGAAGACTAAATAAGCTGCACGGGATGGATTTACATATATCTTGTATCCCTACAAAGCTTTTTATTACCAGATTTATACGCTTCGTTTGATAATTGAATTTCTGATTGAGACACAACTCAACCTTTGCTATAAATGGGGTCTCTTGCTCTGTCACTTTATTGAAGTTTGACTAGTAATAGTGATAAATAATATTAAATACGTCCGCATCCAAAACAAAAACGATTCAAGATTTGAAGTCTTCATAAGCAACAAAACATAAAAATGTTACATGAAATGATAGAAGATATAGAGATAACTAGCGCATATTAGGAGTAAAGGGATCCGGATTTTAAAAAAAATATTAAAAATTATATAAAATAAGAAAATATTTTAAATAATAAATTTTTTTTTCTATATATATATTTTTTAAAATAAAAAATTTATATTATAATAATATTTAAATTTTGTTTTATTTAATTTATAGATATATTTTTAATATATTCAAAATTTTATTAATATAATTAAAAAATAATATAAATAAACGGATTCTGATATCCGGATCCTAAAATCAGGATATCCGGTTCCAGATCCGTTTTGAGATTTTACTATCTGGATCTGGATCCGTTTTGTCCGGATATCCGTAGATTGGATTTCGGATCCCGGCTATTTTGTCTGCTCATAGTGCATATGCACCATAAAAGTAGGAAAAATATATTTTTGGATCCTTCTAAAATATCTGAATATAACTAATCTTTAAGCAATTGTATATACGCTTTTACCCTTTTAAAAAAAAATACAGCTTTAGAATAGAACATTCACCAATTTATTAGGACTGTACATGAACAACTGATTAGTGAAGACTAGATAAGCTGCACAGGTTGGATCTTGTGACAGGACATATATCTTGTATCCCCACAAAGCTTTGATAACCATATTTAGACACAAATCAACCTTTGCTATAAATGGTGTCTCTTGCTCCCTCACTTTCTTGAGATTTGACTAGTAATAGGGATGAATAATATTAAAGACATGCATCCGCATCTAAAAACGATTCAAGATTTGAAATCTTGATAAACACAAAAAAAAAATATAAAAAAATGACATGAAATGTTAAAAGTCTTTTTTTTTTTTTAACTCAGGAAATGATAAATGTTTTTAACAGTCTATAAGGAAACATGATTATATATATACGTAAGGAAACATGATTTACGTACGAGTATATATATACGTAAGGAAACATGATTTGATCATGCCTGGGTTAAAAGTTAAAACTAAAGTATTTTTTTTTTTTTGTCAACAGGTAGATTATATATATAGGATTGTAGAACAAACTTACAAACATAGAATACTAAAGTCCAAATAAGAGAATCTAAAGCCAGAAGACAACGGAAAAGTCTCCGGAACCAAAAGCCGACGAAAAACTAGATTTTCTCGGAAGCTAAATACTAAACCAAAAGAAAGGGCAATTACAAAGCATAATCAAAATCCTAAAAACCAAAGGACACACACCTTAAACAAACAAAGAACCAAGCAAGGCAAACCAACAACTCTTGAGAGGGAACTACGAACGAGAAGTACCAGGATGCTCTCAGCCAATCCCACCGCACTAACTATCTTCTCCAAAACCAAAGAGAACTGATCTCTCCACACCAAGTAACCAAGATTTCTCCATCCGATACGAGAGAAACTCAACAGAATCCCATATAAACCACCGAAATAGGCTGAGACTACGCGAAACTACGCATCCGTTATAGCCTAAAAAGAAAACCTTCAAAGAAACGAACTATTCTCATCTAGAACACTAACGCAAAGCTAAGGACCAAGACATAAAACGAATCGAAACACACCGAAATCAAGGAAAAAATCGGCACATAAACAACCCGAATAAACATACGCAAACCCTCAACCACAGAACCGACTGGAAAACACTTGCTAAACAAAATTTTCTTCTCCCAAACATCACTTTTGCACAAAGAAAACTGAAGCAAGACTCCAGAAACCGACCAATAAGAATTGGAGAAGTCGGAATTAATTCTTATGCAAACGAGGAAGACTGATAAGAAGCCCAAAACCTCACGAACACGAGAATGATTCCACACCGATACCAAAAGCTTCAACAACAAACCACTCGCCAAAATACCAATCGACCACACCAAAAACGATTTTTTTTCCTTTTCTTAAAGGGTTAATGTGTATTGAGCAAAAAAAGAATCCATTACAGATGAAGAGTTAATGTGAAGATAAAGGAGGAAAATAATGAAGAGAATAATAGAGGAAAGATTCTCTTCTCCAACAACTGATAGATACAAATCTTCATAACGATCACACTTATAGGGAAGACGTAGACGTTCAAATCTCTCTGTTATATAATCAAAACTGAGTAAGAACATGCCGAGCTGTTCCTCTTTATCATCCAAAGCAAACCAGTAAGTCTTCCCCTTCATAGACACGCGGTATTTATAATAGAAGTCGCAGTCCAGACTACTCCATGAATCATTGTTAATGTCATAGATTTAAAAATTTTCGTAGTCCCAATAATAACTCTTGTAGCTCAATATTTTGTATTGCATGATTTGGTGTCTTGGTAGTATCCAAGAACAAAGTTGTGGCCTTTCTCGTAACAAACGATTTCTGTCGGGTTGGATCCACTTTGTTTGACCGGTACACGGGTTCCAAACCACGATTCTACTGTCTTCTTTGATTTGATGGTGCATAACAACAAGCCATCGCAGTGAGAGACTTGATTTATATTGAATTGATTTGAGTTAAACTGGGTTTCGATTAGGCTTAGTTTACCAGTAACCTCTACTGATGGAGTTCCATGGAGATTCATGCTCAATGCACGAACCCTAAATTCCTATTTGATTTAGCTTTTCCCTTTTCCTAAGGTGGTTTGCATTTTCTAATTCTCTTCCATATTTATATACGAGAGCTTTAAGAATTGATCCGTTAATCTGTTTCGCCTCTAACACGGAAAAGAAAATAGAAATAATGCAAAACTAAATCAGTTTCAAAAATTAAAGCTTTGATCGATCACATTGCAAAGTAATGAAATTGTGAAATACTTAACTGTGAACCGCATATTAAAATAGCATAAATTGTGGAAAGACAAAATATACCAAACAAAATGTCAATTAAAAAATGGCCAAATTATTGACCACAAAGGTGCTTCAATGTTCTGTTGTTTATAGAACATTTACAGATTCATGATTACTGACGTCTAAACATGAGGGAGGATAAGTAAGTTTGCACAAGTTGAATTTCTGATTGAGACACAACTCAAACTTTGTTATAAATGGTGTCTTTTGCTCTCATCACTTTCTCGAAATTTTGACTACTAAAGTACTAAAATAATATTAAAGACGTCCACATACAAAAAAGATTCAAGATTATCAATTTTGATGAAACAACAAAACAGCAAATATTACACGGTATGATAAAAAAAACTGTTTTTAACAGTCCAGAGAATTGTTTTGTTTTACCTTGTAACATATTATAGATGAATCGAAGATGGACCAGAAACAGCAACAGCTCTCTGAGCACGCTGCGTTTCACCGCGATACAGCTCCTTCGTCTCTTTCTTCGTCTTCCTTGCTTCTCGCCTTTCGGTTTTTACAGCATTTTTTCGTTCTTTCTTCTCTTCTTTCGACTCTTGACCATGAGGCTTCCTCTTGATCGGTTCAGCTTTTGGTATTGCCGCTTTAACAACGGTTTGTTCAGCTTTCCTTCCGGGTAAAAACTCGACTGGAAGCTTTTCTTTCCCTTGGAGAGTAATGATTTTGCCATTTGAATTCATTGCTTTACCTACTGTTTCACTCAGCATCTTCTGCCTAGCTGACTTTGGAGCATCAATTTTACCAGGGCGGTTATCGAGATTTGAGTATGTTGTGACTATGGATTCACAATCGAACTTCTCGCTTTCGTCGCTGCTTTCTTCGGTCACCTCTACAAATTCATCTTCGTTCCCATTATCAAAATTTTCAGCATATTCTACAGTTCGGCGGATAATATGAACAGCAGTGTCCACTTCCTCTTTATCTTTTACAGAGTCACTGTTCTTCAATATATCCGCAGGGTTCATATATTTTTCTTCAAGCTCATAATCTTTCGCCTTCTCATGAATATGATTCTGAATGTCTTGAGCCATGTATTCTTCTTCTTCTCCTTCTTCTCCTTCTTCAGCTATGTAACCATCACAGTCACTGTCACTGCCATATTCATTGAGTTCGAGCTGATCAAATAGCACATCAATTTGACGAGGAACTCTCGGGTTTTCAGCTACAGGTTTATCAGTTAACCCAACAACATTTTCTCTATCCCTTACCTCATGTCTTTCAGAAAACTCAACCTTATTATTGCTCACACCAGAAGCTTCACCCTGTTGAGTAAGATTAGCTTGAATGACAAAATCTTCTTCCAAATCCTCAACATCAGAAGCAAACTCAGATCCATCACTGTATTCAAGCAAGGCAGCAACTTCTGGATCAATAGCTTTCTGCACCTTGACGTTGACAGTTTTAGACGCCACACTATACATCAACTTATCATTACCTTCTTCAATCACCATACCAGAGATCTTAACACGAGACGCATCATAAGCCTTGACATCACGAGGTAACTGATCAATCTCAAACTTGGGGTTTGCATAGAAATTAGAACCACCACCAGTGTTCTTAATCTCTCTCAAATGCTCCAAGTAATTATAACCATCATCAGGATACCCTAACTCCAAAATCTCCTTCCTCACATGAGCAGGTAAAGGATTACTCGAATCCCCAAAACTGGAGTAACCATAAGCCAACTCTTCAGGAGCATCTTCGAACTGTGAGTTGTCTTCTTCTTCAACGAAACCATTGATGTTAACAGGGTTCTGATCAACTCGTAAGAAGATCTTATCACCACCTGGTGCGTCACTGTATCTTGGGTCAGACGTATCACGAGGACACAACTCGAAAGTCGCAGCCTTTTTCTTATCAATGAACTTCTTCTTCCCCATTTTTTACTGATCAACAGCTTCTGAGGATTTTGCAAACTGTAAAACAATAAAAATAAGGGTTTTAAAAGTCAATCAACTAGACTACGATTCAATCCTGACTTATAAAGTTAAAATTTCTACGATCAGGGTTTATCAATCAACAAAAATCATCGGAAAAGTGAGAAACTTTAAGTCTAGAAGCGATTCAAAAGCACTAATTGATAGAAATAAGAGGAAAATCGAAGAAGCTTACCTAAAGCCGAGTTTGAGAGAGGCGCAGAACGATGACGATGAACAACAAAAACGGTGTTGAAGCTTTTTTAGTTTTAGGGTAGAGAGCAACAAAGCACACCGTTTAGGGTTTAACTAGTTGAGTTAAAACGCACCGTTTCTGTGACAAATCAGATTAAATTATGTTCGTTTGTTTTATTTCCTTAACTCAGTCTCAGTGTATGCCACTAAGGGATATAATCCACCGCGGAAGAGTGCACCGAATGATTACATGCACCTAATCTTCTTCTTCTTCTTCTTCTCCAACTTTTTTCTCTTTGCATCTCTTCGACGTTTCCTGTTATTGTGCGCCATCTTGATCTTACGTGCGCCGTTGGCGCATTCTCCTATCTTACCATCAACCATCGTCACCACCAGAACCGTTGAATCAGACGTCTCTGGTAACAAGTTCGATCATCGCCTCGATCCAGCTTCTATAGCCGAGATCTCTCTTTCCACCGTCCGGCGAGCGATGTCGAAAGCTCGTGTTTATACCGATATTAACGTGATCCGACCTAAGGATTATTGGGATTACGAATCGCTCAATGTTCAGTGGGGGTATCGTTGTTTCCGAAAAATTATGAAAACCCTAGGAAGCTAATCCCTTTTTATTCAATTATTGGGTTTTTGATGTTTGTTTAAGATCAAATGGGAATTTAGATTATGGGAGGATTCGATCTTTCTTCAGTAGCTTGGTTGATTTTTCTATTAGTTCAATTCATGATTGGGTGATACAAACTGTTTATTAGCTTTTGATTCTTGTCCAGTTAAAAATTGAATCTTATGGAAGTGATACAAGTAATGTAGGAATTGAGCTTTTCTTTAGCTGGTGATGTTCTTGATTTTTAATCTGTATGAGGAGAGTTTGTTGGTTATTATGATTTTGATCATGATAGGTGATGATGCTTTTGTTAAAGTTTTGAGCTTTTTTCTTTTTTGGTGTGTTTTTCGTCTCAGGGAGCAAGATGATTACGAGGTAGTGAGGAAAGTGGGGAGAGGGAAATACAGTGAGGTTTTTGAGGGGATAAACATGAATAACAACGAGAAGTGCATTATCAAGATTCTCAAGCCTGTTAAGAAAAAGAAGGTGAGTGTTTACATTACTTTAATTCGTGACTTATGAATGTTAGGATTATATGAGTTTGGTTGCTTTCTGTTGTTTGCTGCTGTAATCCACCTTAATGTAGCAAAAGAAGGAAGATGCTGAACTTTATATAGATAGATTACAGAGAAGGTTTTGCCTTAATCAGTTTTGTTTTTTGGTTGCCTTTCTGAATGTATATGATCCTTTTATAGATTAGAAGAGAGATTAAAATACTTCAGAATCTCTGTGGAGGGCCAAACATTGTCAAGCTGCTTGATGTTGTCAGAGATCAACACTCAAAAACCCCAAGCTTGATATTTGAGTATGTTAACAGCACAGACTTTAAAGTTCTTTATCCGACATTGACTGATTATGACATCCGATACTACATCTATGAGCTGTTGAAGGTAATTTATTTATGTATCATTTTTATAATTCCCTTACAAGTTCTAATATGTGGATTTTTCTCAGTTCCACAACCAATTAGGTCAGTGATAACCTTGCAATTTTCCTATGACCTGCTGCAGGCACTGGACTTCTGCCACTCACAAGGTATAATGCACAGAGATGTCAAGCCACACAATGTCATGATCGACCACGAGCTGCGCAAACTTCGCCTAATAGATTGGGGTCTCGCTGAGTTTTATCATCCTGGAAAAGAATACAACGTCCGTGTGGCCTCAAGGTATGATAGGCACCTTCAAAATAGATTGGTTTACTACCCCATCTTTTTTCTAAACCAATTTTTATGTGTAGTCTTTATTAGTAACTAAGCTTGATCATATGTTGTCTCCTATATCAGATACTTCAAGGGACCCGAACTTCTAGTGGATTTACAAGACTATGACTATTCCTTGGACATGTGGAGCCTCGGTTGCATGTTTGCTGGGATGGTGAGTACCTTGCGAATTTGCAAGGCTTCCAATGCTACATTTATATGATCATCCTTTTCAGAATGTTTCCAAAATATATTATGGTCATTTGATGTGTCTAAATTATCTTTTCTTGTAGATATTCCGCAAGGAACCTTTCTTCTATGGCCATGACAACCAGGATCAGCTCGTCAAAATTGCCAAGGTAATCAAATGCGTGGCTAAATGTTGGAATTTTAGAGGGGATTGAGTGCTTTTTCACATCTTAAGAGTATTTGTTTGATTCTTGACTCAGGTACTTGGAACCGATGAATTGAATGCATATCTGAATAAGTATCAGTTAGAACTTGATGCTCAACTAGAGGCACTTGTTGGGAGGTAAGCAGAAGTCACATATTCTCTATAGTATAAGAGTAAGATTAGAGCAGTGCTAATGACCAATTCTCTTTCCACAGACATAGCAGGAAGCCTTGGTCCAAATTCATCAACGCCGACAATAGGCATTTGGTCTCACCTGAGGTTTACTTTGTTCTCTGTATTCTATTAGAGAAACACAAACACTTTTGTCTATTGCCACGGTTTCTCTCTCGAGCTGTAACTTGTTTTACAATGTAGGCGATTGATTACCTGGACAAGCTACTCCGGTATGATCATCAAGACAGATTAACTGCAAAAGAAGCAATGGTAAGTATCATAACATAACTCAAAAAAGTGTTCTTTGTTAGTCTGCTAAATTTGATGCTTTTGACAGGCTCATCCCTATTTCGCTCAAGTCAGGGCAGCAGAAAGCAGCAGAATGAGGACTCAATAGAGATGTCTCGGTGGATTTTTTTTCCTTCTTCTCCAGTGTGCTCTGTTGTTTACTAATATATTTCCAAATCCATATGGATTTCTTTTGAAATGTCGCAATTATTTTAAATATGTATTTCTAAATACGAGAAGTTTTATTACTCTCTTCTTTTCCTAAAAATGTATGTTTTGAGATTTTTGACACTTAAGATAATTATTTGCGATACCAAATATAACCTCATTTTCTTAACTAAATTAATTAATCTTGATAAAGTTTACATTATTATATTGTATTTATATATGTAAACAGCATTATACTGCAGAAAACCTCCGCCTTAAACCAACTCACAGTCGATTTAATTTTCAAAGATCAAGAACACTTCAAGATCAAGCATCTTCTGCAACAGTCTCTGGATCTTCCTTCTTTTACTTACGACAGCATAAACCTGCGAGTCATCTGAACCATTACTCAGTCTTGTTGCAGACTCTCGTGCCATTGGAGGATCTTAATCTAAGATTCCAAGATCTCAAGGTTTTGAGATCTCTACAACAAACCTGAGAATCTGTTATCCGCCAAACCAGACGACTTCAGGCTTTAACTGTCGTCTGGTTAAAGATTGGACCCAGAAGAAGTGACTGAGGCCCATATCTCACAAGAAGCAATGAATTAATTTTGCAACTTGGTTTTCGCACCGTAGGTCTCTATGTTCAGCCAATCTATCTTTAGACATTTTTCTCTAGATCTCACTCACATGATCTCTTTTACGCAGAAAGCTGGTTTTCTAACTCGCACAATCTTTGTCTTAAGTATGAGAAGATGATTTCCAGAGTTACATGTATTACCACCATATCTTTCATGTTTTTCTTCATATTTTTTTCTCTATCTATCTCGGTTACATAACTTTTTTTGTTGATTCAGTTATTAGAGTAAGATGGTAGGATGATCAAGCAATAAGCATGAGCCCTTCTTTGGATATTTCATTATCTTTGAATAACATGCTTATGAATGTTTTTAAAAAATATTTATTCTGGACTTGGCCTCTTTAACCATGTGCTACTATTGATAGTTAATGACTGATGGGTGGTTGATTTTGATTTATCCTGCAGAGTAGTCAATTCTCCTGTTAAGGATTATATTAGTTACAAAGACAACCCTCGTGGAAGTATTTAGATTTGTGCTAATTGAAGAAGAAGGGAAACTTGACAGGGTGGACGTTTTTATTTATAAGGTATTGCTCTTTAAACATCCTATGGATAAGTTGAGATCACCTTTTTATATATGTTTCTGGTATAAATAAAACAGAGAATGATACTTTTGCAGGTTTCTTTTCTATCGCTTTTAGATCCTGTATTCTAATCGCATTTTAGGTCCTTGGAACCGATGAATTGAATGCATACCTTAACAAGTATCAGTTAACTTGATGCTTAATTAGAGGCACTTGTTGGGAGGTAAGCAGAACTTACATATCCTTTATAGTTGAAGAGTAAGATTAGAGCCAATGCCAATGGCTGATTTTCCTCAATGACTTCTTGGGCCTTTTCCACAGACATAGCAGGAAGCCTTGGTCCAAATTCAACAACGCTGACAATCGTCATTTTGTCTCACCTGAGGTTTACTTTGTTCTCTTTATTCATTTAAAAACACAAACACCTTTGTCTTTTTCCACAGTTTCTCTCCCGAGTCGTAACTTGTTTTACAATGTAGGCGATTGATTACCTGGACAAGCTACTTGGGTGTGATCATCAAGAAACATTAACTGCAAAAGAAGCAATGGTACGTATCAGAACATAACTCAACATTGGCTCTTTCTTTGTCTACTTTAGGTCAGAAACTATGTTTTGTTTGCCTGAATGACGAGAATAGTAAGCTAAACTTGATGCTTTTTATGAATTGAAAGGCTCACCCGTATTTCGTGCAAGTCAGGGAAGCAAAAAGCAGCAGAATGAGGATTCAATAGAGAGAGATGTCTAATGGTATTTGAGACATTACTGTTGTTGAGGATTTTTCTTATTTTTATCCAGTGTGCTCTTTTGTTGCCTATTAAAACATTTTCAAATGCATATGGGTATTTTTAAAATGTGACAACTATTTTAAATATGGATTTCTAAATATGATTCATGCGTATCATCCGGTACATCGCTTTTGTACACGGCCACCTTGTACACCACCATATACATTATTGGTATATTCATGATGAGTATAACCTCTAGTTCGCATGTGTTGTCCAAATGTTTATGTGATTTTCTTTCTTTTGTTTTTGTTTTCGTATGTTGTAATATACTTTATGAGTAAACGCTCATGAGTTTACTTGATAATAAAGTGTTTGATTTCAATTGTTTACAAGTTTTTTTATAAATTTGATACTAGTTATATGTCTCTTAATATTCTTGCATTGTATCAGTAGATGTGGTGGTCTATTGAATAATAAGTTGTAAACAAATCAGATTCTTGATGATATTTGAAATATGCATTTATAACTGTTACATGTAGTCGTCTAATGAGTATATGGGAGATAGAGTCAAGTCATATCTCACATCTTGTTCGAGATACAAGAAAATTTACAACAAATATTCTAAAACTTTTATGAATTCTTAAAAAGTTTTAAACAAACACTTCGATTTACAAATACGAAACAAGTCAATATAATTGATGGTTTACAAGATAGTGTACATGCATCAGTGTACGAGATGGCGTGGTATGCAAATGATGTTTAAAATGACGGTGTACGGAAGAGTGTAAAAAGCATCGTAACTTAAGAGAAAGAGAGAGAAACTTTTAGGAAAGAAAGAGTTTACTAAAGAGATAAAGGGGAAATAGAAAAAAAAAACAATTAATAATCATCGATCTTTTTAATGTCTTAAACTTGAAACTATTTTCAATATTTTGTCAATTATTTTTTTTTTGCTTATATTTTGGTTATGTTTTGCTTACTTTTCTTTTTTATTGTTCACTTAATTTTGTCAATTTGTTTTTTTTCTTGTTTCAAAGTTTTCAAGAAGTATAATGTTTTTATGGACTCTTATAGTTAAAAATAATTTATCATTAAAATCGATGCTTTGAAAAAAATATTTAATATAATTAAGTTAATTTCAAATGATTAAATCATTAAAATTTTGAATTGAAAAATTAGAACAGAAACAATTTTAAAATTTGCTTTAGAAATTTGTTATCTTTGTATGATAACCAAACTAGCTTCTGATCTGAAAAAAGCAACAAAACAACACAATATCATCATCCGACTAACGATTAACAACAAGATCGCAAAAAAAATCTCGACAGGAGAGCCGTAGTTGTGTTATTGTAAAGATCGCACAACAACTGATGCCTAACACAACAACATCTTACAACAACTGATGAAGTAACGAAGTTGGTTCTCGAGCAAGATGAGATCTTCATGACTGTGTATTCAAGACAAGGCTCGTCCATGAGAGGATCCCCTGTTTTCTCTGAATCTTGGTAGGAACTCCTCAAAATGAACTCTAGTATAAAAACAGAGTCATGTAGGATCATGTCCACAAACATTGCAGATTCAATCCATGCCGTTGATTCCGAGTAGCTAGCCCTGATAATCTCTTCATCTCCTTGGTTTTTCCCCTTCAACCCTTCGTGCGCATTCGGAAAGGTAAATCTTCTTATGCTCCTCCATGTTTAAGTAGCCCATTGACTTTGTGCTTGTAATATCTCCTAGAAACTTAAGAGCTTGAGATTTTGAAGAATAGTGAAGAGGACCAAGGATGAGTAACAACAACTGATGCCTAACACAACAACATCTTCTGAATTATTATAACCACCAGAAAAAAACCGCCAGCGTGTAGGATGCCATGCTCAGTGCTCACTATTTTTTCTTCCTGCATCTTTCGAACAAAGTTGTGCTTCATGTGTTATCAAAAGGGTAATTGTACTAGGCATCTTAAAATTTTAATCGATTAAGGGCCACATTACATTACGGATCAATTGCTCATATACTCCTCACCCTTTTTACCATTTCTTTTGTTTTTTTTTTAAGTCGAAAATGCTTAAAAGACATCACTACCCATGCCCTTTTAAGTTTATTACGATCCATACCTAGAATCCATCGGGTAAAACCAACAAATCTGGGTTACCCAATTCTGAATCGGGTCAGATCATTAAAATCTGGATCTTCGTTAATCACACTGAAACGCAAACAAAAGAAAAAAAACCAGATTCAAACATTTCAATCTATCAAGGCGAGAGCTCAATAGGATTTGACTCCAAATCGGAATCTGTGATTTCACGATCCCGCTAATCCCTGATCATCCATTAGATTACATCCAAGGGAGTGTGTGTGTGTGTGAATCGGTGTGAGAGATATAGCGAGATAGAAAGGGAATGAACGGTGGTGATGAGGTCGTTGCAGCTTCGGCAGACCCATCTCTGCCTTTGGAATGGAGATTCTCTCAGGTCTTAGCTGAACGAAGCGCTGGTGAAGAAGTTCAAGAAGGTTAGACATCGGTTGACTTGTGTTATCTCTGTGCTTTGATTTACATCAGATGTTTTAGCTTATACTATTTGATCTAATCTCTCTAATTAGAATTAGGGTTTTTTTTAATCTGGGTAGGTAGATCTATTGGTGTTCATGTATTGTTCGTTAATTACGTTTTCATCATTGTAAAGTTTTGATTTTTTGGTCAACTTTGTATCTGTTTATGCTTAATGGGTAACTTGAAAGTTCTAGGTTTTTAGTTGAACTAGATTGCATAATCATTTCCATTTTGTTGAATCGATGTTATTCTGAAATTCTTAAAAATTGTAACTGGTGTTCCCTCTGCAGTTGATATAATTTCAGCGATTGAATTTGATAATTCCGGTGACCATCTTGCTACTGGTGACCGTGGAGGACGTGTTGTTAAGATAGGAACTTTGTGCTTGCTTCATGGGCAATCTCGAGAATGATGAAATCTGAACTCTCTGGGCGTTGACATTGTAGATGTATCGAGGTGGGAAGATATGCTTGACTGTGCATTTCAAGCTGCTCTGGGCCAAAAACTGGTAAATTTTATGCTTTCTGGTTGCATAGACATTGTAAGAGAAGCATGCAGTGTTTTAAATCAGTTTTGTCTCGATTTTTGGAGGAATTATGAAAGAAAGATGTTAATTAGATTGATTTAATGTCGATCCTCTTTCGTATGATGATTCAATTAGGCCGGCAAATTCTAGTACTAAGCTGTGTGTGCTAGGGACAGGACATCTACTTCTACTTCATTTTTGTATGTTTTTGTTTTGTTTTTACCTTGTTAAACATGGAGCTCGGGTTACACACATTATACAATCCATTTCTTATCACCACTATGAGCACGTACTCGTTTTGTTGACAATGATGAATGACTTTTGTTTATGCAGTCCTCAGTTTGGTACAGCACATGCACTTTGTTTGGGGCTTGCTCCATGACTCCGGGATGATTAAGCACAAAGATGGGATCGGAGATAACAAATGGAGTTGACATATAATGTGATATATGTGTCTTAGGTTGGAGCTGGGAATGATAAAAAGCAAGAGGAAGAGGCTGAGAAGAAAGACAAGGAGGCTGAGTTCGAAGCTTTTAGCGGTAAAAAGTATTCATTGAGGGGTTGAACGAATGTGTGAAAACCAATCTCTTGTCTTATTTATGATCTTACTCGTGTGGTTTGTGTATTTATCTATCGAATCAAACGTTTTAAGGAAATAAATAACAAATAGATGTTTATGCTTTATGTTGTTGTTTTCAAAACATTTTCAAGTGTTTTTGTTGTTGGGTTTGTGAAGTTTGGCATCTTTTTGACGCTGTATTATTAGGTACAACTACGTACAACTATGACCATACGATTATTACATACAACTAAAAATTAAAAAATTAAAAAATATTAATATATTATTAAACTAAAAAAAGTATTAAACTAAAATTTTAAAATAATAATTATTAAAATAATAAAATATTATTAAACACATGCTTCATGTAATTGTCTCAGTTTACATAAGTCCACTTCACATATTTCATTGTTGTTTTAAAGTTTAGCTAGTTGTATCAGTAATTTTATGCACTTTTTTTAGTTGTACAGTTTACAATAGGTAAATAAATTAAAATTAGTAAACTTTCATAGAAAAACATTTGTCAAATTACAAATTTTATATGACTCACATAATGACCTAAATATTTAGGAAATACTCATACATGTCTAAGATATTTTAAAAACACAACAAAACATTTTCAATTTTTTGTAATAAATTAGATATAATAATTACATCTATAATAGTGGTTTCAGTAACCCTAAATATCACTTTGAGTGTAATATACCTTTAAAAATAACCATATGAGTGTAAGATATATTTATAATAGTTGTATTAGTAATACCCAGTTGTATTAGTAATACCCAGTTGTATTTCAATATATAGTTGTATCAGTAATACATAGTTGTATTTTAATAAATAGTTATATCAGTAATACTTGGTTGTACTCATATTAACCTTAGACAAACAAGTGATAATACGGAGTTTTCATAACAAAATACAAACAGATTAAACCAACACATAAATTTTAATGTATAAGTGACCTCTTCACTCGATTTTTTCATCAAAAGCGCGTGATGAACATCTTCTCTTGAAATCCATATTAGGAATGGGCAAAATTACTGAACCGAACGGTAATTTACTGAACCAAACCAAAATATATAATAACCCAATCGGACATATTTTTAAATTAATTTGGTATTTTGTTTCGTTCAGTATATTTACCTAAACCTGATTGGTTAATCGGTAAACTGAAACTAAAATTTAAAATATAATTTTTAATTTTAGTTTATTTAAAACCAATAAATTTGAAAATTTTATTTTGTGGAAAAAATCAAGAATTTTATTTATTTTTGTTTTTTAAAGATTTGTTTTGTTCTAGAATTCATAATAATTTTTTGATAATTTTTAATATTTTACCACGTTGAATTTTTAGTTACGGTAAGTGAAAATATAATTACATAATTAACATAAATTATGTTAAAAACATTTATGAAAATAATCAAATATTTATATCATAATCTGAATAACCCAAAATTATCAAATAACTCAAAAACAAAAAAAAATCTTCATAACTAGAATATTAATAACCGAATAACCCGAAACAACCGAATAACTCGAAACAACCCGAAATTAATTTTATTTGGTATTTGTTAAAAAATCCCAAACCAAACCGAATTAAGTTTGATTTTTATTAGGAGCTAATATTCATATTACCGAATTTTTTGAATCCCAAATTTTCCAAACCGTACCATACCGTTTTACCGAATGGTCACCCCTAATCCATACTACTTCATCTTCCTTCCTTAAATAAATCCCTAATAATCAAAATGTATGATACATTCATCAGACTCGAAAATAATAAAATTCAACATTAGAAATTTTTTAGAATAACGCTTATATCGATATAGGTTTTCAAGAATAGTTATATCAATAGATATATTTACTTAGTAATATCAGATCGAAGATCTTAAAAATGGTATGCTACACAATATCAGATTTAATCACGGATCCGTCACTAACCCGACAAACGCATGCAATCGCGAACTCACTGCTTTAGTTCCAATGCGGCCATGACAAGCTTGATGGGCGACGGAAGAAGCTTGAATTTTTTTGCTTCTGTCCGTATGAAGAAGAAGAGGAAGAAGATGAGGTGGTTGAGTGTGGATTACATTGCTTGTGTGTTTTATTTAAAGATTCAATTGTTTAATATTATTTAATTTGAAGGAAGAGAAGGATTCGTGTGTGAGCGTGTGAGAAAAGAGGGGTAGTATTTGAGTTTTTGTTTTAAAATTTGATGTGGGATCCACATGACAGTAAAATAGAAATGAGTAGAGTAGTTTAGAAATGTTTTTGAATGAAGTGAGTATAATTGAAATTGATCCCCACGTTACATATACATTAGTTCTATAGTTAATTTATTTTCTTTACTTTTCAACCACTATAATTAGATTGCATGATGAAATCTTTGGTTAAATATAGTACTCTGAAAATTTCTCTTACAAAATACATGTATGTTTTCTTAATTTACTTTTAAACCAAATATCATTAATCTTTACATACGGATACTAATATGCACATAAGAGAAATTTTTTTGTTACATAGAGTAATTCTGTATAGGATGTTATGGAGTCTTAAATATGTGAAAATAAATTTAACTATAGAAATTTTAAAATATTTTGACCCAATAAAAAGATAATATATGGTGTTTTAAAATCATATTCTATTAGAACAATAAAACTTTCAGTGATACGTCAAAAACTACAAAAGAAACATATGTTTGAACCCAATATATATATATATATATATATATCGCAATAAAATATAAATAAATACCACATATTTTGCAATTCGATGTAGGTATCTTAAATCTACGCACATCACTGCTTTTGACCGTCCAATCTTCCACTCTTCGACAAAACCCCAGAGAAAGCCCACGTGGAGCTCATCTGCTTTCTTATCATCTGCGCTGCGTAGTATGGTATCCTTTTTGTATTCGAACGCTTGAGTCGTTGATCAACGAACGCTAAACAATCCATCAAGCTCTCCCTCGCTGATCCTTTTAAATCGTACGCTTGAGATCTTCTCCATAAACTCTTACAGTGAAGATCATCCACACTAGATAAACACAAAGCTCTAGTAGCATCACTAATAGCGTACTCAGCTTTCTTCAACAACAAGTAACACTGTGCTCTGTTGCTAAACAACACAACTCTATCTCGTAACATATCTATGGGAGACAAATCTATCCCAACTGTATAAATCTCCATCGCTTCTTTAACAAAACCCATCAAAAACTTCTTCTTCCCTTGTTTCTTCAACGATTTCACCATCTTTCTTCTTTCTTCAAGCTCTGTTTCACTCATAAGCCTCTCTTTCTTCTTCCTCTCTACTTTAATCTCCCATAGATTCTCTATACTTCTATGTGCCTCCTCGCTGTTCATCTTCAAGCCACTATACTTAATCTTGTGATAATCTTGTAAAACTATCTGAGCCACTCTGTTTCCAACAACTTTATCTTCTGCTAAATCCATCAAACAATGACCTAAAACATCAATAACTCGATACCTAACATTTGAGTCTTTAAGAAGCAACAAAAGGGTATCTAAAGCAGTTTCTTTCCAATCATCAGACGATCTCGAAAGATCGCAAAGTCTCTCAATCACTTCACTAAGCTCACTAACTCTCTTTCTCCCCAACTCTGTTTTACAAAGAGTCTTTATCAATCCAATTCCTCCCGGAGACTTTCGGTTTACTAAACCACCCCACATTTCAATCACCTTCTTCAAGAAACCTCCCTCGCAGATTCGATCAATAGACTTACCTCGCGATGCGAAACTATTCAATAGATATAAAGACCAACATTGTAGCTGAATTCCCCATTCCTCTGCTTTTTGATTCTCTGTCTCTAACCCACCAAGCCCTCTCGTCAACAAATCGCTTTGATACTTTAACCTCTTGCTATCTTCAACCCCAATAAAGCTTTTGTAAACATTCTTCAAACAATTAGTAGCTATCTCCATCGAAAGCTTCACAATTTCTTCTTCGAACAAAGAAACCACTTCAAAGCTCTTCTCATGGCTTGCTAAGTGACCAAGTGCTCGAGCCGCGGCTCGCTGCTCAACCCAACTGATTTTCCCTCTCAAAAGCTCCAACAAAGCAGGAACAACAAAAACCTTTGAATCAACCGCTCTTGCAGCTAACTCTTCCTTGTTCATAACATATGATCCGATAATATGAGCTGCGTAATAAGGAATGAATATGTTTTGGTCTTTGAGAAGCCAAGTACTGTTTTTGATTGATTTATGTATGAGTTTTGACATACACTCGAACAACCCTAGTGATGGGAACTCAGGATCGTCAGGCTCGGACATGGCTATGTTCCACAGACCACTCAAGACCAAGACATGGTCTTTTGACTCCGTACGAGGAATCTCTTTGAAAATTGCAGCGAGTTTGGATCTTCGACGAAAAGGGTTCGTCTCTTTCATGCTGCAGAAGAAACAGGATGGGTTTGTGCACTGTGGTTCATCGAATTTGAGCATCTTCTTCTTCTTATTTGATTTGCCTTTAGGTTTTTCAAGGAGGTAACTAATAAATCTTGAAAAGGAAGAAGACACTAATCACTTATGCTTTAGACCAAAAGACCACATAAGTTTTTCTCTTTCGGATGAATTAATTTTTAATTGCAAACACAGAATAATATTAATCCCATAAATATTCGCCGGTGTGGAAAGTTTATGGCGGCTCCTCTTTTTAGCCTTTAACTTTCCACTTCAAGTTCCAAGATAATTACTTAATAATAAATAAGTTATAACGTAAAGAATCAGAATACTGATATACATACATCAAGGTTTCGTGTTCTTTACCCAAAATTAGGTAAAACAAGAAACCAAAAGGTTTGTGTTCACACAAACTCTAGATAAGTAGATATGTAATGGAATCATGGAAAAAATCCATGGTGGTTTCGACATCATGATGTTATCAATTATAGTCTAAAAATATAATGAATAATTCCATGTGAACCAAAACGGTGACAGCTAAAGACTTTTCCATGTAGTGAACTTATGGTATGAATTATGGAACTCCTAAAGTTTTTGGATACCCTCAAAAACTTGATGGTTAGATATTTGAGACTTTTCATGAAAAGAATTTTTTATCGAATGCAAGTCCTGAGTACGCCGTTACGCTTGTGGGAATAACTGATTAATGTCTTGCGTACATATTGAAGATTTGTAATGTAAAGAGAATGGAAAATTAAATTTGGAAAGTGAAATTGGATTTGCGGTCCCCTGAAAAAAATAAGCCAATGAGAGTGAAGAAACTGTCCCTCACGAAAAAGCTATGTCGTCGTCTACGAATATCAAAGTGTTTGTTTGGGTCTCAAGAAAATGCGGCTACCTAAAAAGCCTCACTTTTAACTCAATTAATTATCACTAACATTTGGTCGTTACAGGTAATTAATTATCACTAACCTCCATCATCTTCCATGTTAATCATATCTTTTCTAAGATTCGCAAACCAAGAAAGAGCCTTTTTACGAAAAAACACTTCAGAGTTCAGACTAAGTTCTCGACTTGACATGTGTATGTGTCGGATAAAGTCACAGAGTCTAGTGTTAGTTTAATCACAGGTTGTTAATCGGCGTGCTTATGTGTTTTGGATTCTTGTGCACACTCACATGAATAAACTCCGCAAGGAAATAGAATCACAAAGGGGTCTATGACTCATATAAAACAAGAAATATAATAGCCTATAATACGGTTCTAAGTCACTTAACTGTGCACAAACCCTCAAAATTCTCAAAGAGCCAAATCCAAAGAGTTAGTAGAGACAGAAGAATGAACGAAATATATATTCTCTTAGGAGAAGCTTTATGGACATGGGTTTTGGCTCATCAGGCAGGAAGATAAGGCTCTGTACAGAGAAAGAGCTTCAGTGAGAGGTTTTACGCCTCTTGGTGGCCGGTGTAGGATCTTCTTCTGCATTTGCTTCTTCTGCGGATACCACGCCTGTAATCTCATTAATTAGCTTCTTGAAATAATCAAGCTTCTCGTCGTCCGCTTCCATGTCATCATCATTCATCTCTTTGTCATCCATTAGCAGCTGCACAACAACCATTAACATTTGAACTCTTTTTCAACTCCAAACAAACATTAGAATAGGAAATGATTAAAAAGCAATTCTTACGTCTTCAAGGATAGGGTGAAATCTTAAGCTTTTAGATGAAACTGGAGAGTTGTTAGTCAAACATTGCCCACCAATTTGAGTGGGAGGAGTTTGAGGCACCAATAGATGTTCGGTACGATCAGCAGATATACATTGTCTACCAATTTGCACACTCGCATCTCTCTGATTACAAGTCAACGGATCTTCAACAAGTGCACATTGCTTGCCATTTTGTATCGTAAAGTCTCGATGACAGGGAGCTATCGTTTGAAAGATCAGTGATGTATGAGCAGTCTGAGAATCCCATGTCAACTGATCAACACGCTTCCTCAAGCTTCTTGCTTTGCCCTGTGCCTCATCAATCTTACACAGAAGCTTTGCTAGGAAATCTTCAGAACAATCTAACTCAGAAAGAAGACGATCATCTTCAGTTCCATCTTGCTTGCCTGTAGCTTTGCCGCCTGTACCAAAATCTAACATAACATCGAAGATTTATTGCCAAAATCAGACAACTAACATCAAACAACCACCTCATTTTGAGAAAGCGGAACAAACTGTATATATCTTACCTGAATCAAGATACTGCGCTTTAACATTTACTGGCCCCCGCTTGTCTGATCACAAAGTTTTAGATCACAAAGTTAGATCATTGTTTTCGAGATAAAAAGAAAGTTAAACGAAGCAAAGAAAGCTGCAATGTAGATATACCAGCATAAGAGAAAAGATTATGGCTAGACATATAAGCTGCAACATCTGTCGTCTCTTCTACTCGTTTCCTTCTTCCTCTCTTAAAAACATTCTTCCTTTGAGTTTGTTGACAAAAAGGAATCGATTTCCCATCAAATCCTTCCAATTGCGACTTCTCCAAATCAAATTGTTTAGTCAAATAGTAATTTTCAACTTCTTTCTCATACCATTTAGCTTGAGACTGAATCTCCTTCACCTTGAGCTCTATCCACTTGCATCGCCACATTGAAGACTTAATTAATCTCCTCCACTGATCATTCGTCTTCTTCTTAGCCAAACCCAAAAACTCAGTCCCATCAGGCAATGGGTAATCTTTGCTTAACATAGACTGAGCTTCATCTCCATCACCAAAATCATCAGCATCACGAGCACAATCACCAAAAGAACTCGAAGAAGAGGCTTCACACAAAAACTCTTCTCCTTCCTCTTGATACTCATCCTCCATCTGATTAATCCACTCCATGATATCAACTTCTACGTCCTCCTCTTGAAACTTAACTCCTTTATCATCATCTGATATTTGTTTTCCAGAACAATCTGAGATATCCATTTCAGATCTTGTCTTTGGTTTAAGCCCCATTATAAGCCCTCAAAAGCTTTCAACTTTCTTCTTCTATAATCGAAAAAACAAAATCAAACAATGAAATTAGACTAAAAGTTTTCAACTTTCATAAAATCTAATTTGATAAAGCCGTGAAATTGATCTTACTGATCTCAAAGCCTAAGAGTGGTTCAAATCCTATAACCGAGAAAAAGGGAAAAGCAAGAAATTTTCGCGAATTTGAGTGATTCGCTGATCTTAGAAGATAATCACAAAAGCCCGAAAGAGATTTGATGATCAGAATCTGTTAGAATAAATCCAAATTTCTTGGAGAGTCTTAAACCCTAAACCCTAGGAGATAGAGAGAGAAGAAACAGAGAAGAGAGATGATACTCACCAACTATTTCCGAGAGATGATAATCGGTTCTCAAACCGTTTACTGAATCCAATAAGATTATTTTGGGGTTTTAATCCCAAATTAATTTGGCAATGCTGTTGTAAACATTATTTTTGATTTTTTTATATTTTATTTATTTGAAAACCTGTTATGAAATTATTTATTAAATATTTAGTTTATTTTATTTGTAAACTGAGTAAGTAATTTTTTATTAATTTATATAAAACATTTTTTTTTTTGGTTTTACTAAAATTAAAAATTTTAATATCCTTTTTCCTTTTTTGTTATCTTTCTTTTCCTTTTTCGCTTTTTGGGATTATTTTGGGTCTGGGAATATTCTCAAATTATTTTAGTAACAATTTTGACAGCAGAATCAATTAATTCACCTTCTGCGTAAAAATTACTAAATGGTTTCTTTTTTCTTTTGGTTTTGAATTTGACCAATTCAGAGTCCATTTTTAGTATTTAGTTATTAATAGTACAAAATGACGATTCACCTAATTTGACGCCAAACATTAAAAAGAAACTGACACTTTGTTTCTATTGAAATATTTAATCTGAAAAGAAACAAAAATCGATTAACTGCACTATACAAATTTACAAACTTTTACATATGAGTAAAGATAGAAGAAACCAAACACATAATTTAATATTATAAAAAAAACTAAACAAAACAAGAAGTTTCATAAATTAAAACGGAAAGTTGGCATTATTTACTAAACAATAAACATCATTAAGACAGTTGGGATACTGTTTTTTTGAATAAGACTAAACAGCTTTTGTATGATAAAGAAGGAGAAAATAAAATAAGGTACCAAATTCTTTATATAGGTTGCAGTTCTTGCTCAGCGACTATGGCTTCATCGACAGGTTTGTATGGAATTGATGTTTGTTTCCGTTTCCATATCAACCAAGCTCCATAAGCTGATAACCCGATAATTACAGCGATGATCCCAATCGCGATCACGATAATGATGTTATTCATCCTAAAAACGAAAGGAAAAGACTTTTCTTTCTGAGACATTGAGTGATAATCTTTATTGCTACGGTTAAGAATGAATGGCGCGTACCGTTTTCTTGGAAGCTCGAGTTTGTAACTAACCAGCTGATAGTTCCCAAAGATTTCAGGAAGCTTGATTTGATGATTGGTAAACCGAGAAACTATACTCTACGAGAAAAAATAATGGAAAGTGTAAGTAGGAGGATAGAATCAACTAATGTAAGGAAAAGTTTATTGTAAAATCAAATACCGTTGCTGTGACATTTGAAAACCAAGTAGAAGGTTCAGGAGGGACGACAACCATTCTGATGAGAGTGTTGTTTCCTTTGGAGGTGAGATTCCATAAACTGACCTGAGATATAGACATTTTCACATTTGTCTTACTCAATATTAGCAAAAACAGTGCCTAAGGCTTACAAGTTATTTTGTGTTAATCAGTTTGGCTCACCTGTGAAGATTTGACATCGAGCTCCTTAGAGAATAACTTGGAGAGCTCTTCAATTCGAGGTTTCAGATAGGACGAATTGACTGTTAGTTGAATATCGAGGTTTATTTGACCAATTTGAATCACACCTGGGGAATCAAGTACCACAAACATCAGGAGACACAGAAATAGTTTATATTTCCAGTTCGTAATTTCCAAGACGAAAGACTTTGGATGAAATCTCCAGCTGTCGTACTAACCTGGGAGATTGCTTGATGAATTTTGGGATGGATTTGAATCATTTGAAGGCAAAGTGGCAGGTGGTGGTGCACCATCGATATGAAGCCTATCGGATAACTCTGAACAATTGGTTCTCCAGAATCCAACCTTAGAATTCTCACGATCATACACAACAAGTGTATTGCGAACCAAAATTCCTGATAATATGAGATTATATGTTACCAATATAATAAGAGTTCTTCAAAAATGAAATGAACAGAATAATGATATCTATTTACCTCCTAGAAGAGTTGTATGATCTTTTCCATTTGGGAAAACACCGAGACAATATGCGCCATGCACCTTGGAGTGCTTTGTTGAACAAAAAGTAATCACATCAGCAACTTGATATCAGCTACTGATTTGTGGTTAAACCAACACCAGACACAGAGAGACTAATATATATTGCAGAAACCTACTATAATGCTAGATATAGAGAGAAAATGGAAAGAGATATAAGGGCTAAATTACTTACTCGGAACATGTAATTTTCAGGGGACAACAGCCACGATTGCCCATGCTTAAATATCATCTCGACTGATGGGAATATCTTCGAAAGTTCGGAGACATCATTACTTGAGCATAAACCAATCTAATAGTCAGTCACTTCCCTTGATTGCAAAGTTATGACATGGATCACAAAGTTTGCAAAATATAATACCTTGCAGCGACATGGAAGCAAGTATCTTTAAAATTTGGATCAGGACCATCAATCTGCTTTAATGTGGAAACTTCTCTCATTACCTTCAATACAATAAGATAAAAGCCCAATGTAAGAAAGGCACACGGAAACAGGGAACTTAACCAAACATTAACAATTCTCAAAACAGTTATGAGGTATAATATTATTTAAAAAGTCTTACAGCTTCCTCAAATGCTGCAAATGCTGCGTCTGGGAGATAAGCATAAGTTGTACCACTGTCTAAAACGGCGCCATGTTCTCCGTCAAAGACTCTTGAGTTGAGCGACAACTGCTTCCCAGCAACACGTATCCCCGTCAAATCTATATTGTAATATGGACTGTCGCCATCCCGAAACTAGAGTAAATGTGTGAAAGGTATGAAAGGTATCCGTTAGGATTATACAAGATCCCATTCATCAATCAGGCAAACCAGTCCCTTGGAAACATACCTACGATCAGGGTCCGAGTCTGTGAATATCATATCAGATGGGTAATGAAAACCTCCTAGAATCATTGAACCTCCACCAACATCCATCCCTCCATAACACAAACCAAAAGAGTTGCTAATCAAACCTTTATCCACCAATTGATCCACCAGACTAAGATCCCCTTGGCCTAATCCGATAATGCCATCAGCACGTTGACTATAAAGATCACCAGTTTCCACAGTTTCACAACCGAAAACAGCTCGTTGAGGTGTAAGTTGGCTTTCATTGCCAAATGATATAAGATCTTCTCCAAGCACACCTTTACTACTACTGTGCTCAGCATATTCTCTCTCATAAACACATTGTTCCTTATCATCGTCACAATTACAATCCATGTTACACTTCACAGGTTGATAAGTACTGGACAATTCTGGCTGAAATTTCGGGTCCTGATCAATGACCATAAGAAAGTTTAAAAATTTGAACTTTACACGAGACATGAGACAAGACTTGAACTTTCGTTGTTTAAAAAGGTGATTTGTATAGTTGAGCATTACCTGGTGTTTGCCACATTGTTCACAATCAGAACAAGGAACATAAGTAACAGTACTCCCAGAATCAACTATAAGAGCAAACATTTGTGGAGGCGTACCAATCCAAAGCCGCGTCGTATAATACCTACAAAAATTTGATAACATCAATGAAGCTAGTTTCACTCAGAGATTCTAGACGGACTCAGATCGGAACGAAGGCAAAATTACCTACCCGTTAAGAAGAAGATCGTCGTAGAGTCTCATGCGAGAGTGAGGCAGTGATTCTGAGTCGGCTTTGTTGAGTTTCCGATGGGGAATAGATAAAGATCTCGAAGAAGAAGAATTTGGTTGAGAGAGAAATAATGGGAACACCATGGGACATCGTGATCCAGCGGCGGGAGATTGGTGGAGGTTGTTTTCACCAGCTGTGATTGAATAATGGAGAAGAGAGAAATAGATTAGGATTGAGACCGTCGCGCCGATTGAAGACAACGCCATATGACCGTACCGCCGGAGAAATTTGGGAGGGGAATAAAGAAGCTGAGTGAGAGAAGAGGAGAGAGCCGAACGTAACTTTAGATCTACGGAGAACCAAAGCAGCTTTTGCTTTGAGACAAAACCCACCAATTAAAACAATTGTTTTTATATACTTACTGCATAAAGTTATAAAAAAAATCTTCAAAAATTTATTTGAAAATATTTTGCATGTTGGAAGAGTTTTAATATAGAGTAAAAAAAATGTATATATTGTTGACACTTGACAGGCTTTTATCGAATTAAAAAAAAGGGTTTTGTTTTAAAATGTATTAATATTTCGTAAACTATAGAAAATTTTATGGAAATTGTAAGACCATGATTAATGGGGTTTCTTAAATAGGTTTCTTAAATATATATATATTTTTTTCAAGAGATGATTTCTTAAAATTCTTATTTAAGAATTTTTCTTAGTGGGTTTCTTATATTTTTCTTCTTTTTCTACTCTCTTTCTTCTTTCTTTTATTAAAATTTATAATTAAATATTGTTAAGAAACCCAAAATGGTTTCTCCCCATTATAATATTACATCTGACTAAGGACCAGGCTATTCCTCTGAAGAAGGCAATTCTATTCAGCAAAGATCTCCTAATCTTCCAATGAGAGATCGGTGCAACCAATGGAGTCCACCTCCATCGGAGTGGGTGAAGTGTAATTTTGATAGTGGATTTACGCAAGGAAGCCCGTATACAAGCTCAGGTTAGATAATTTGAGACAGTAATGGACAACTTATTCTCCCTGGATATGCGAGACTCCAACCTGCTCAATCCTCTCTTCAAGCAGAAGCACTCGGCTTTCTACATGTTCTTCAAGTGATCAAGGGTTTCGTTATGTTTGGTTTGAAGGTGGATAATTTGGAGCTCGTTAAATTTGATCAACACTGGTGGAGATCATCATAAGCTAGGTACTCTCCTGTATGATATTCGATATTGGATGATGAAACTACCGTACTCTTCGTTGGGACATATCAATCGAGAAAGAACTGCTGCAGCGGATGCACTGTCTCATCATGCTTCTGTTATAGACTTTTTGTATCAAACATATGCGATATGATTGGTAAACTATTGGTATTATCCATTTACCGTTTAATACAAGTTTTGAGTTGTTTAAAACAAAAAACAAAAAAATACTATACAAAAATGAAGTTATCTAACAACATATAGAAATTCTTCTTATACTATATATTGTTTTGTTGATTTTGACAATGTACATGTTACAAGGTCTCACTAATTACGATTACTATATAGCACTATATAAGGATTTATATAAACATGAAAAATTCTTCTTTATGTAGAATATTACCCTACTTTTTTTGACTAACTCTGTCTAGGTCGCAGTATATGTTACAAGAATGTCTCACTAATCACGGTTCAAATCTGGAAATCCAATATAAGAATTTTTTTTATTTTTAGATTTTGATAGTAACATGTTATAGGATTTGGTTCTATATCCATCAACACCAGTCAATGAAAACATTTGAGATTTAAGATTATTCCATAGAAATTTTAATTCCTCTGTACATTTTTTTTTTTTCATTTCAGCCATAGCCCAAAAAAGAATACTCTTGAAAATCCCCAAATCGATTCGAGTTCCTAAACCAAACCTCTACTCAACCTTAGGTGTTATTATTCCACAATCCCTGAAACCTCCGACAAATGCACCACCACTTGTTTTCTGCATCTCCGCCATGTAACTCCTCACTTCTGCTTTTACCATCTCCTGCACCACCGTCATAAACTCACCTCTACGTCCTTCTTCTCCTCTCTCATCTACATTAATTTTCATCTGACTCTCAAATCTCGGAAACATCAACGCGTTATCGTTGTTGTGATTCGAACTCGGGTTCTCAGCTCCCGGCAGTGATAAACTCAACGAAGTAGGCGGATCCTCCAATGAAGAAGACATTTCAACCGGTAACGGCTGCGGAACCACCGTGAATCCGCCGGAAATCGGCATTGGTTTAAAAAGCTGAGTCACCGGAGACGCCGGAGACGGAATCGTGCTGGAATCACTAACATCGATTCCAATAGGACTTTCCGGACTCATGTACAATCCAGTATCCACCGAAGCAAAAGCAGAATCTAAGCTCACAGATCTCCTCTTCTTCGGCCGATCCTGATCCTCCACCTCTGTCTCCGTCACCGTCGTCGTCTTCACACCTCCGCCGCCGCATTTCCTCTTAAGCGTCGAGTTCCAGTGATTTTTCACGGCGTTATCCGTACGACCGTTAAGAAGACGAGCAATAGTCGCCCATTTGTTTCCAAACTTAGCACGAGCGGTTAAAATAGTCTCATCCTCCTCCGGTGAGAAAGGACGGTGCTCAACCTCCGGTGATAACTGATTACACCACCGTAATCGACACGATTTACCAGATCGACCTGGAATCGATTTGCTAATCGCCGACCAATTTCTCGGTCCGTATTTCTCCACCATCCTTCGTAGCTGTTCATCTTCTTCTTGGCTCCACGGACCTTTAACCCGATCCGCCATTGAAAACAGATCTTTCGAATTTTTTTTTTTGGTTTGTTTCGGTTTTTTTTTTTATAAAGAGAAGAAGGTCGAGGAAACTGAAGAGAGGAGGAAAAAGGTATTTATAACAGAGAGAGCGGATAATAACCGGTAACCGGTTGAGACAGTGGAGAAAGTCATGGCCCTAAGTGCACCGCTTCTTCCACGCAAGCGGTTTTGAAAGTTTTGGGATACAGCTGTAGGTGAACACGTGTCATCATCTGGGCTGCCTCTGTTTTTATTTATGGAGCGTGTGATACAGTTTAAAGCAGAAGAGAAGTGAGGTGACGCGCGTCAGAAGCGCGTGGGATTTGTTTGGAAGTTAAAGGCGACAAATTCACGGAAACCTACAAGGAAAGCTCTGATATTATTCGCACAATCTGAGGCGAAAAAAATTAGAAAGCTGTTTTGAATTTATTTTGGAAATAATAATAAAAAAATATCTGAGAAAAATAAAGATGATAACGGTTCAGTTTGGCCGTTTGGGTAAAGACAGTTTTTTTATGCAAATTCTGACTTTTTGACTGAACAACGCCAGCCTGTATACCAATATTGTACCTTTTCTGAAACCTTTTTTTTTTGTTTCCTTTTATTTATTTTTGATAATACAAAACGCCTAATTTGAATTTTTTTTTAATTACATATGTTCGGACCGGGATATAATGGAGGGTCAAATTTTGTTTACAGGTTTTATAAAAAAAAATTAGTTAGCTCGTGTTAACTAATTTTAAAAAACATTTTGACTCGGTGAAACTATATTTGTAATTGTTTTGAGAATAATATATTTTAAAATTTTTGTCTATTAATTTGGTTTACTTTTTAAAACTGAAAAAGGTACAAACTGACTAATGCTACGTTTTAGTAGACTATTCATACCCTTTCTTTACCTTTTTACTTTTATTTATTTTGAGAAAACGAAACGCCTAATTTTGATTTTTTTTTTTTTAATAATGCATAAGTTTATGGCTTTAAAGTAGTTATTACACCATGGAGCGGGTAAAAATTTTGATTACAGTTTTATTTTAACTAACTTTTTGACTGGCTGAAACAAGATTTGTAACTGTTTTGAGCGATAAATTAATTTTTCTTGAACTTTTCTCTATTCATTTTAGTTATCAAATATTTTAAAATCTTTTGTTTTTTTTCCTTAACTAAAAAGGTTTAAACGGCCTAATGCTACAAATTTGGGATGTAACAAAACACGACAAACACATTTGTTGATTTCATTTTTGTAAAAAACTGTTTATAGAAATGTGGTTCAGTTTTAATGACCATTTTGAAAATTAGGGTTCTGATTGGTTGTGGTTGTAAATTTATGATTTTTTTTAGTTGACCATTTGAAAATTGATCAGTAGAATTTTTTGCTGTATATTTAGAATTTAAACTGTATAATCAATTTTTCATAATAAATAATTTTGTAGATACAACTTTCCATAATTTTCCATATACCAAAATTTATGGTTTTGAGTTTTTAGGTTTCTACTACAAAAAAAAACCAAAAAAAAAAAACAAAAATAGAAACGGTTTTATCTTTGAAAAAATAGATGTACAGCTTAATTGCTTTGAATTTCAAAACAACAATGACGCTCTAGATGTGGTACGTTTAGAATGTCCCAATTCAAAGTCATGTATACACAATAAAGGAAACTACATTATATGATTAGATACGATTTAATATTCTGTTTCATAAACTTGTTACAAAGAAACGGCCACAACATATAAAAGTAAGTGGTCGTAAAAAGCAATTAAAAAAATGACATGGACAAAACGACAAAAGAGTGTTTGGCCAATTGGAATGTGAATAAAATCATTATTATTTATATAAATAATATAGTCTTTGTGTGGCAAAAATCCAGGCTGTAATACTCAACAAACAACTAACTGTCGTCCATTGAGAGAACTGACACGTGTCAGTTTTGGACTGTTTTGAAAATTGTGTGTAACTGAATCTAACGTAGTAACGCACTAAAACGTCATTTGCACCTTCTCCCCAACCTTCCTCGAACGGTTTCTTAACTATTTTTTTATTATACTCTTTTCTAAAATATCTTTTTCCGTATTTTATGTCAAATTAGTTACAAACTAATGTCAAATTAGAATAAACAACCTTCGTATATGAACCCGGAGTAGACATTTTTTTTTTTTTTTAGGTTAGTTATTTTTTTTACTGATTTAACTTTGAGAACATAGAAAATTTTGTAAAGTTATTTTTTTTTAATAGTTTCAAATCAAAATAATTGATAATAATGTATCATAGCTACTTGTTTGTAATTTAAAACTAACTGACGATTAGTAAATCGGTTCGATTATTTAGTTCCATTTCACTTCCGATCTATCACTTTTATTTGGGTTAATGTATTCTCTTGGTTTCTAATTAATATATTATATTTTTTATTGGGTAATACATATAAACAGTAGAAATAAAATTGGAAATTTTATCAAAAATCTGCATTAAAAATATAAAACGACATTTAATCTGTAACAAAAATTAAGATTTAAACGATATCTAATTTGAAATAGAGAAAGTAATATATATTTTTTATATGGCTGATTTTTTAAATTAATTACGAATGAAGTTTTACTGTACACCGAGCTAGATTTGAGACATGCACGTGAACAACTGGTGAACACATATCTGATATGTGGGATGATTCCAATAATGTGTGTCCAAACATTTGTAATTAAAATATTGGTAATAGGCTGTTGTCAAAAGGAACAAGACGGTGCACGATGCGAAATATATAAATTATATTGCGAGACCTAATAAATAAAGTATATAATTTGCTGTTTGTTGTTACCGTCCATGCTTCGATCGTCGGGTTTGGTCTGCTAATTTTTAATTATTCTCTTTTTGTAGGTTTTGCCTAACACAAAATCGTTTGATATATTTCAGCATCGATAGGCTTTAAACAACAAAAAGATAATACTAACATACGGTAGATTAGTCGGTGTGAGAAGGGAAAACAAATATTAATATTTGATATAGACAAACCCAAATTCCCTATTGTATAAACTTGTCGCTAAAATAAATAAATCATATACGCGTAGATATGTTGTACACACATATGCAGCCGAAAAAACATATTTGGCATCTTTTGATTAATTATTCGAACGAAATTAAGTAACATTGCTCAATTATAACGAATATATGTATTCGGATATTTACAAAAAAAAAAATATTAGAATATTGATGTTGCTGGGAATCATATAGTGCGGTGATCCTTCCATTTACCCGAGCTCCCTTGGCAGCATGAATTCGATACCATTCTCCTCCTCGTGAGGTTAAATTCGATAATTCATTTTTTGTTGTTGTTGATATGTAAACTTAGATTTGGAATACTTGAAGTTGAACATGTATCTCAATGCAAAATGACCACTAGCCCAATATACAAAAGATCAAACAACTTCGTTGTATTGTTATTAAGTTTTTACCTATCAATATGATTCAATTTTATGAAGAATTTTTTTTTTTTTTACTTCTTCATCAACCATGCAGAATAATATCTAAAACTTTTCGTAGAAAAAAAAATCATAAAATTCATCGTATCAAGGATGCTAAAATAATGTTTACCAAAAAACAAAATACTAAAATAAAATGCTAGATATTGAAAAAGACAAAAGTACCCATTAGCTTTTCACTTTCTGACCGACTGCTTTCAACACTTTGAAATTTAGCCGCTTATTCGCCAAGTAAAGACATTCCGTACGGTCAACTACACACACGACACGTGTAGGGTTTTTCATTTGAGACACCCACGTGTATACACTTCTCACATGAACGTGTGTCTTTAAACCGGTCAATGGTTAAACCGGTCAGAATCCAGTAGCATTAAAACGATTTAGAGTGAATGGGCCGTATCAATATAATTTGGTAACATTCAGCCCAAAACCGTATAAATAAATTACGTCATCATCCAGTGACGTCATCTTGGATCGTCAAGAAACCAAACGGTCAAATACTGAATATATATTTTTCGTAGATTGAGCGTGGTGATCTTTTTTTTCCAGAAACTTAGCTGCGAAAGTCCTTGTGGCTGCTAATCATTATTTTTGGGGTCAAAGTATTTATATCATTTTGAGATCTTGGGTCCCTTTTTTTTATATATTTCAAGCATTATAGAACTTCCTATGGTGCTTAGTTACATGTTTGATTCGAGAATTAGGGTCTAATAAGTCGATGATGATTTATATTTTTTGACAATTTTTAGCTTTTTTACTGTAAGATTCTGTTTGTTTAGTCGTTTCTTAGCTGTCTAGTACTAATAAATATTGAAAACATTTAATGTTGGATTTTCAATGGACTCATAATCAGAAGTGATGATGAAAACTTTGGTTTTGTAATGGATGTCATGATGTGATAAATCCAGGTCCCACCAGTTAATAGATCTTTGAAGGTTAAGATGTTTAACATCCAGGGCAGGCTCATATGGGTGGGCGGGAGGTGCGACGATCCGTACTCAACAATAAAAGAAACCCAATATTTTGAACTATCCAAAAAAATACAAAAAAGTTTCTAAACTTTTCCCCAAAATTTTATGAAACTATCCTAATAACCTAAATCTCCGATACAAAATTTGACCTTTTCTTGAAATAACAAAAGTTTGAAGTATTCGACATGTTATCTGCGAATGTGATCAAGCACGACGCAAAAGACAAGCGAGCAACGGTTTCCAGCCACTATATCTTTTATGTTTTTAGGGTCCAATATATTTACTTTTAAAGGTAATAATTTTATTTTAGGGCCACCAATTTTTTTTTGTTTGAGAAAAATGGAATTTTGAATATAATGAATACAATTTCACATTTAAAAAATAATATTTGATAGATAATGAATAATTAATATAGAAAGGGCTACAACTTTTTTTGGGATTTGGTCACTATTTTGATCGGCCCTAAATGTGATACACGGATTAATCTTTGGAGTGATATAGTTATAAACTCTTTCATTAACATATGTTTGCATTAGTGGGAAGATTAAATCTTAAACATTTATGATTTATGTCTTTAGAGTATAGAATTAATGTTTTTGTATAAAAAAAATTATTTCTTGAAAATAATAGTATATTAAAAAAAAAATAGTTTCAAGAAAGACATAAGATCTCTGAGATCACGGAACAAAGTTTATGAGTGGTTAGGTTTTGGTACATTCACTCTAGTTCAACCAAAATCTTCTATTTTATTTTCTTTATATCTTTTCTATTTAATATCTTCAATGCTATTTGGTCCTCTGTGATAACAAGACCCTTCATGGAAGGTATTTATTTAATGTTTTGACATGACATAGCAATGGCAAGAAGTAGATAAAGTGATATGTGTACGTATGCTATGTGTATATCTCAACCAGTGTGCTTTTCACCACAACTGAATAGAACACAAGTACTTGGACCAACCCAAGTGTTGGTCTCTCTGTATTTCCTCTCAAATCAGAACCCCCAAAATCTGAACAAAAAAATTTAGAAAAATGGAATAGAAATAAAATTATGGCGGAGCTAACTAACTCTCTAGAGGGCACCGAGAGGGCAATAAAGCGGCAGAAGCTATTGCCTACCAAGCATCTATCTGTCCTCTTTATTTTGGTTTGATTTATGTAGTACGTCCAATCTGGCTTATGCTGATTGTGGAAGATGAGAAACATAATGTTGCTACTGGTATTTCAAATTAATGGAATTAGTCTGTGTGTTCAAAAAAAAAAAAAAAAAACTCTCTAGTTGTCCAACACTATTGATCGTTCAACTAACTCAATAGTTGTCTCCTCAATTCAAAGGACAAAGTTCCTCATATCTGTACTAAGTAACAAACCAATAATGTATGTGATGTTTAAGATCAGTACTAGTAGTGTAATGGTAATGCTGATGCTTCTGAAGATCTAATCTTTGACTGGTATCTTTATATGCAATTATAGAGGCTGTGAGATGAAATTAGATCATCAACAACCATGAAACAATGTAGATCATAATGAAACTTTTAATGTAACCGAAAGATCTTTGTTTTCTAATATCAAATAACAAAACGTACACATTTGCACCGTCCACAAACACACGAACCGAGTAACAACAGATAATGTTTCTGCCTTGCCATAGCCGATAATATGTAAAACATGTAAACAGATTTAACATTTCTAGATCGACAGATTTTGATAAGTTGTAGACATCATTAGCGAGGACTATTACTAAGCACATCCAGAAACATTCTGTTTATTGAAGACAACCTCATCTGCTGCTCTTGAACTCTTCTCCTCTTGAGCAAAGGCTCTTGAGATGGTGAAGACAACACTGAAGCAGAAGCAGACACAACCCATGACTCATTCGAGCTATCAGAGCTGAAAGATGCATCGAATACATCGATCGGACTAGCCGGTTGTTGCATCCAATTCATCATCCTTTTCTTGCTTGGACTGTGGTCTAACACTAACTCATAGCAATTATTTACTTTCTCCTGTTTTGAGTAAAAATGATGATGGCATCAGTTCTTGATCCTTACACTAATTACACATTGGGCATTTAAAGTTCCAAGATAATTACTTTAAGAGTAAAAATCCAAAAACCACAGACCTTATTAACTTTGAGTAGAGTCATGAGCTGAGATTGGTATTCAGCTTCGTCACACATCTTGAAATCTCTAATGACAGAGACCATTATTGCAGTGGCTAACACAGAAGGACTGTAACTCAGAAACCTCGAATCTGCAAAAACCAAGAACAAAAATTTAGTATCCAAGAGAGATCCAAACGAAACCAAGTAACCTCAAGAGGTCTAAATCTAATGGAAGAAACATTACCAGGAACAATGGAGAGCAACAAAGATTCACATCTACTCAAGAACTCCAATTGCTGATGAGATTCAAAGCTGTATCGTCGAATAATGTGATCGAAAAACGAGATTGCAGTCACAGGATGCATCCTCCACTCAAGAGTAGACAGAACAAGAAGCTCCATTCTCTGTATAGTCTTAGCCTCAAAGACATATCTTGCCTCTTCCACCTTAAAAAAGAGCAAACTCAGTCTCAAATCGGCAATATCAATCTGACATTACCAAAGAGAAATTGAATCTGAGAAAGTAAGAAACTTACTTGAAAATCTAAGAGTAAAGGAACTCGGATCTCTTCAACCTTAGCAGCTAAAGACAAACAAGCCACAGCTGTAAGCTGAGACATCCATGGCTTATCAGTCTGAAACTTCCTGCTAGTAATAAACCTATCGAAGTAGTTAACAGCTAAAAGAGCCGTCAACGAATTAAACCCAAAATGAGATTTCACTTTAAAAATCCAATCAAGAGCCTTTTCACGACACAGAACCAGAAACTCATCATCTAAGATTTCGTCATAAAGACTCGGTTTTAACTCTTCTTCTTTCGAAATCAAACTTAATAACTCATTATCATCCCAAAACATATCATGATCAGACAGACCCAGTTGTAAAAACGGAAACTTTTTAACACTCTCGTCGCACAAATCTACTAGTTCCTCAAACTCACTCTCTTCCTCACAGAAAAGACCATCAAGAACACAATACGGTGCGTTTTGACTCTCTTCTTCTTCTTCTAAAGCCATCTTTCTCTTCCGAGAAGAAGGAGATTGTGTATTCCTTTGTTCATCCTGCCATTAGAGAACTCTCTGGATTCTTACTCTGTGAGAGTGATAAAGGAAGTGAAGACAAATCCCCAAGAAAGTGAAGGGTTTTATTTCACGCTTGTCCTCTTTTTTTTTTTTTAATAAAGACTTTGTTATTTTAATTTTGTTATTTTATTTTTATTTTCTCTCTCTGCTTTTTTTTTATTTGTCTTTTAATATTCGGATGTTGGCGCGCGAGAAAATTGATGAAACCGTACTTCTTCTTTGTTTTATTCACAGAAATGGAAAAAATATTTCAAAAAAATTAATTTAATAAATGAACTTACAGTGTAAAATTGAACTATAACAATGAATTAATTAAAAATTGTTGGTTTTTTGAAAAGGCTAAGTAACGATACGTATTATTACCAAAAGCTTTTACTCACGCGTTTATTACGTTTGTAGTACACGCTTTTGATCCCTGTTCGTTCGATGCGAGTAGAGAATGCTCTCCTTTGGAGCGTGTAATTCACACGCTTGTGAGGTGGTGATGGAGTTTTCAGTAATGGATAAATGTGTTGACCATTAATTGTATTTGTCACCTTTCGGTTTTGAGCATCGATGATTACAAGTAAAGATTATTCATTATTGTATTTCTTTTTTTATTAGTACTATGATTTCGTATAATATAACATAGTTCGAATTATTTCACCCGTATAAGATTTATGGAAACTTTGAAAAATCGTAATGTGTGAACTTTTTTTTTTTTGTATATGAAATAGAGATTTATGATTATTTTGTGTAATTATTAGGTCTTACATCGAGTAAAAAATGTTGGAAAAAAATAAATGCAATATTGATGAGTATATGTTTTTTTCCATCGATTTTTTTTTCTTTCACTTTTTTTTTTCGTGAATTTATTTATGTTATACGAAAAGGAAGATTCAAATTGCTATAATCATAAAAAATCACTCGTGGGGTCACATATGTCAGAGAAAAATCCACGTTAACGAATGGGAAGCTTTATATGGTCAACGAGCTGACATAAACACAAGAAAAAGCAAAGCATAAAACAATAGTTAATTATTAAGATAATTAATTTTAAAAAGACCTCGTTCCGTTAAAACGCTTACGCTTTATATTAAACTAGTTAATTAATTTTCTTTATGTATCCTATAAAGTTATTTTTTTTTAATAAATATAATAGCTTGATCTTGATGAGCATTTCAATTTTAATTCTCGCTGCTTTATATGCTTAAAAGTTAAAACCAAGACTGAGAGGACCCAGAAAGCAGATTAAAACGTGAAATGTATTCGTTGTACTAGTAAAGAAAGTTGTACCAAACTTTAGATTTCAAGATACATAAATGCAACTTATATATATTATCATATAATTGAGTCTATTTATAATACTAGTTGTGGAACAAACATTGTAGTTAGTACTACAAAACAAAATGTATACAAAATTATAAAATCCGGTTTAATATTTAATGCTGAATAGTGAACTGAAAGACATATTTTATAATGTTTGAGTCGGTAATATTTACATTTATAGTTTTCTTATACTAGTAAAAGTGTTATAAGCGAATGATCCTGTTGTCACGTATACTGCGTTCCTACCAGCCTAGACGCGGTTACCAAAGCAACAATTGTTACTTTTTTTAACACATATATTGATGATCTTTATCGATTGTGAAAGAAAGCAATGTGTGGTAAAAAAAAATTATACAAATGAAAAAAGCAAAAGACAAATAAATAAGGGAATGGGAAAAAGTAAATCACGAGGGGAAGCTAAGCCATTGGTAACAAGCGGGAGAGTCTGAGATTTGTACAAAGTTTAATAGCGACTTCTCATTTCCACATTTCATATCTTTAAAAGAAAAAGAAAAAAAAAAATTCCTTATCATCGCTTTAAAATGTTGTCTGTTCTTAGTCTTTATAAAAAAAAAATTCCATTTGTTCTATTATGGTTTCGTTTTTGTTGATGTGTAATGGCCAAATAATTCTACAATAAGTAAGTTTTTTACCAATCACACAATTTTACAACTTTTCAATTGAAAATTTTGCTATTTTAACATTTTAACGATATAATTCTTTTACTTATATTAAGAATTTGTATATATATATTAAATAAGATTTTATTTTGAAATCTTTGCTCTAAATTTTGGATTCTTATAAAATAAAGAGAATATAAGAAATATAAAATTAGAAAAAAGGAAAAAAAAAAAAGGGGTTGTAATCTAGAGGAGACAAGAGTTATTTATAATAATGGTCCAAGAATCCGGACAGTAACCTTTTATTTAATGGTCAACAAGCGAGGAAGAGGGTATTTTTGTTTAATGACAAATAACAATATAATAAAATGAAACCAAGTGAAGTTGATAAGATTAATAAGAGGATGTGTGTGTAAGAGTTGTGTTGTGTTGATTAGATCGAAGAAGTTTTTGGGTCATAATTAATAATGGCGTCTTGTCTGCCAGAGACCAACGCCGTACGCTAACTTTCGATCTCCCTCTTCCTACTCTAACCCCTTGTTTTTTAATTTATTAATACATGAATGTACACTATAATATTTCATTTATAATAAACTTATTTGATGTTAGGTGTCACCCATTTACTGTTAAATGTATTGCCTAGCTTTGCTCCTATTCCCTTATAGTGTTTTGTGCATTTTCTTTTTTTTAATACTTAAGAAGGTCCATGCGTTTGGTCTTCTTTATCATAACATGTAAGACTAAATGGAGTGACACCTAACATAGTTCATACAGTGTTAACTTTAGTTCATACTGGGTCAAAGAACATGATAACATGTAACTTAGTCTTGTTCATACAGTCTTACTTCAAAACTTCATAGTTGTTCTTTTTTATTGTTTGTTTCGTGCATGTCAATATAGTATATGTTTGAACTTATGAAGTAAGACAGTATGAACAAGACTAAGTAACTTTGAAGTAAGACAGTATGAACAAGACTAACTTCCATGTTCAATTGTTCAGAGTTAAAAGTTCAAACTCGTGTAAAATTTAAAGTAAAATAAATGCACTCATTTTTCTGTGCTTTTTCATTTGATTTTTGTTGGGGCGTGTCAATATAGTATATGTTTTCATAAAATTGTGTTGGCATATTGTTTACTAATCTTAATATATGGTTTAGAATCTAATTAAGATCGGTTTAATATAAATGGAAATGTTGATTTCAGTTTATTTGGCTTATATTAGTTGAATGTATATAAGCCAATGTAATCTTCTTCTTCTTCATCAATAATAAATAACCTCTCCTTTGATTGTGTTAGCTCTATGTTTTTAATCACTTGAAAATTAGGATAGATATATAATGCGTTAAGAAAATAAAATAATAAGATAGTTACGAAACATAATGAATTGAAATTTGCATATAACCAACTGAAATATACTAATATCTTGTTAAATGGCAAAATTGCACGCTATTAGGTAAATAGATTAATTACCAATCATGTCAATTTGCAGTTGTGTTAGCAAACAGCTTACCACTCACATTAAATTCAAAAGCAATGTTTATATATTATACAAAAGTAATTAATTTTGTATTTTACATGTAAGGAAAACAACACAGTTTGAGTAGACTGTTGATCAAATTTTGTTTCATTAAAAATAAAGATGTTTGATCAAATTTATAGTGGCTTACATTTTCCAGTCTCTTTAATAAGTTCATATTTCTATAAAAATGGTTTAATGGTGTTTATTTTATCTTTACAATGTCAAAATATCCGATAGTGTTACTCAAAAAAATTTGAATGGTTGCGGCCGATTGAAACTGAAAAATCGTATTTGGATTATACCATTAAGTAGTGGTTAGTGTATGCATGGAAAAGGAAATTTCATCGAATTATCAATTATAAACCGTTTTTCTATAGAAATAAACTTGGTTCGCAGTAAATTATTGTCCGTTCCAAAACTAAGATGGTTGAATCCGTTAATGGTGTAGTTGTAATGTCCCGACCGCCACCATTTGTGAGCCCCACACCCTCTTTTGGCCCATAGGCCCCACCATCATTCGACTATTGGTTTGCTATTTCCGAAAGTTTTAAAAACTTGTTTACCAATCCTAAAAATCACTACATAATATTTTTCAGTGTTTTGTCTTCACTCACACGATACTGGGAATCACTTTATGGTAGGTTATCCATCCTAAAGTTAAAAAGTTAAAAACATTTTAATGAGATAGATAGTCAAATTAATCTCCCATCTATTCGGGGTGTCACAATAGTACACTACATTCGTAAACATCTATTCAAAACTAAAATATCTTGGATATATTTGTGCAACCTCAGTTTCTTTGTTGTGGATTAATCTCCCATCTATTTAATTTAATTCTTACAGTTGATAAAAAAAAAAATATAGTACTTAAATAGCATAATTTCGCTTTTCCACACTTCCAATGTTCTGCAATTTGGATATGGTAAGCATGATGATAAAATGTTAGGTAGGGTGTAACATTATACCTTTGCTCCAATCCAAATAAATATCTTAGATATATTCATGATTTTCCATCATTTTGGTACGTTCTCATTATTACACAATCTAACATCATTACCACCAACTAATTACTGGCACCAGTTCATAATAATTAATAATGCATACAGTATTAGTATTAAGATAAATACATAAATGACTAAGTGTGTCAGAATTCCTTTGAATCTCAACACATTTTTTGAGTCAACCCTGAAAAGTTAACCGTTTATAGCACCTCGTCACTGTTCTTGTTATAAGTAATTATTTTCCGGTTGGAAAATAAGAGACAACAAAAAGAACATATAAATATAAGTATTATTTTTGTAATGATATTCAGTTTGTTAACGAAATATTGCAGTTCTATATAGTCATTACAAATCTATGCAAAAATAAGAATATCAAAACACATCGTAGAAAATTGAAACATGTGTTTTCTTACTTTACTACAAATTAAACATCTATTTACCTTTTTTCAGAAATAGAACTAAATGGTAAAAGTAAAAAAATAAAAATAAACAGGCTGGTGATGGGGCCATGACTTTATTTTAAAATTTATTTCTATATAACAATAGAAAAAAAATAATCAAATTTTAACTCCACGACAGAGGCACAGCTAAAGGCCTGACTGAAGCCTGAAGCATGGGTGAATTCCTAAAGCAACGAAAAATAGAATTCAAATTGAAATAATAGTTACATACAGCTGCCTGCCATTCGTTTTCTCTAAATAGCACTAACATTTTACAATAAATAGAAAACAGTGAACAAAATTTAATTTATAAATTTCAAAGTTTTAATGGTCAATGTTCATAGGTGAATATGAACGTAGTCTTAAGTTCCTAATTATTCCTCATCGAATTATTTTTTAGGAAATGGTAAGCATGTGCAATTTTATTTTGGAGTGCAATTTGTGGAATGAATATTCTTTTACTTATTGGCTAAATTGGTACATTACAAATGTTAAAAGAGGTTTTATTGGTTAGTGGTTTTAATTGATGTAGAAATCCAGAAATCCAAACAAAATATTGTGTTGTTTTAATCATTCATAGATATTAGTTGAAATTCTAATGTTACTAATGATTTATTATTGGATTTTTGTCTTAAATAACAATCATATATTCAATTTCAAATTTTGGTCACTGTGTTATCTTTTATCTTTTCGTTTTTTTTGCAAGTATCTCGATAATTTTTTTAACATACTTGGAATATTAGAAAATGGTTTTAAAACATATATTCTTTTAAACATATGAGTATTATTGAAATCTAAAAAACCATATAAATATAAACACAAACCAATGACCAAAACAAAATCGAGAAACAAAGAGAAAAGGCGAAAAGTCAATTACATAGAGGTAACAAATAGTTTCAACTAAAAAAAGATCTTCAAACACAACGACAAGCCAATATACAGAATCGAGAAACAAGAAAAAGAGTCAAGAAGCCCATTACACATAGATAACATTGTCGTTCCAATTCAAAATGAACCTTTAAGGCTTTAACCACAACGGCAAGCCATAGCGACATAAGATTGTCGACGATCATCAACTTCCAAATCACACATCAAGAGCATCTTCTTCCTCCAACATCCTCGTCTTCAAAAGCTTGTCTAGATTCGAAACCATTCTTCACCATCAGTCTAAATTTCACGACAAAAAAAAAAATCTTAAAACTAGAGACAATTCTAAACGATAGTTTTGTCAATTGTCAAATTGTATCATTAACGGCCTTTTTGACCCATTAGTACATGTAATACAAAAGCCTCAAAATGGATTTTTTTGGGGGGTTTAGTCGCAAAAGCCTAAAAATGATTCAATGATACAAGCCTTCTTTCTTTTGGAATATAAACTATTCAGTTCCATAAGAATATATTACAGATCAAACTATAACGAAACTTCTCTTCTTACAAATCAGAATCAGTAGAGTATTTTACTGTTTTCGCAATAATACATCATCGAAAGATATAAATCGAGTTGCGCAACTAAAAGTTTGACCGTGGATCGCCAAAGTAGTGATGATGGGACTGTTCGTTTGATAGTTTCTAGAAATTGCGATCAGTGACCACGTTCAAACAATGTACGTTTCCGTGTAGCAACGACCATCAACCAAACACGGCAACAAGTCACAACGATAATCGACCAAAAACATTTAATCGCTAACTTTTCAGCAACTCGTTTTAAAATCCAGAAATTGGTAGAAGAAAGCCCATTGGGCCAAACGTGTGAGAGAAATGGAGGCCTCAAAGTAGAGTTGTTGACGACTACACAAAGAAAACATGGAAAAAATAAAAATATTAAAGACGGAAAGGTGAAAAGAAAAAGAAATAAAAAAATCTCACGAGTCGTGACTCGTGACTCAACCCAACCTTACCCTGTACTCAACCACACAAAAATGGGCCAAGCTACGTCGTCTCCGGCGGAACCGAGCGTACGCGATACTTCTATTTTTCTCTGGTCACCGGAGTTTCTCGATTGCGAATCGATTGGTTTCGAAGATGGAGATTACGATTTCACGGGAGATCTACCGGACGATTGCCTCGCTCATATCTTTCATTTTCTCGGCGCCGGAGATCGAAAACGGTGTTCTCTCGTATGTAAACGGTGGTTATACGTAGACGGTCAGAATCGTCACGGGTTATCACTTGACGCTAAGGCTGAGATTCTCCCTTTCTTGACTTGTATGTTCAATCGGTTCCACTCTGTGACGAAGCTCGCTCTTCGCTGTGATCGGAGGTCTTTTAGCTTGAGCGATGAAGGTTTGGTTATGATCTCGATTCGTTGCTCCAATCTGACTCGAGTCAAGCTTCGTGGTTGTCGCGAGATCACGGATCTAGGTATGGAATCGTTCGCTAGAAACTGTAAGAACTTGAGGAAGCTATCGTGTGGCTCTTGCAATTTTGGTGCCAATGGATTAAACGCGATGCTCGAGCATTGCAAGGTACTTGAGGAGTTATCTGTGAAGCGGATTAGGGGAATTCACGAATTGGCTGCGCCAATTCAGCTGAGTTCGTCTTCTTCGCTTAGATCGATTTGTTTGAAGGAGCTTCGTAATGTTCAGGTATTTGAACTTTTGGTTGGGACAAGAACGTTGAAAAAACTTAGAATCATTCGTTGTTTAGGTAATTGGAATAGAGTTCTTGAAATGCACGGAGATGGGAATAGTTCTTTAACTGAGATTCATCTGGAGAGGCTTCAAGTGAGTGATCTTGGACTCTCTGCTATATCTAAATGTCGAAATTTAGAGACTTTGCATATAGTGAAAACTCCTGAATGCTCGAATTTAGGATTAGCTAGTGTTGTTGAGAGATGTAAGTTACTGAGAAAGCTTCACATTGATGGTTGGAGGACTAACAGAATCGGTGATGGTGGTCTGATGGCTGTAGCTAAACACTGCTTGAATTTGCAAGAACTTGTACTTATCGGTGTTAATGCCACACATACGAGCTTGTCCGCTATTGCTTCAAACTGTAAGAAGCTTGAACGGTTAGCTCTTTGTGGGAGTGGTACGATTGGGGATACAGAGATTGGTTGTATCGCAGAGAAATGTGTGGCGTTGAGGAAATTTTGTATCAAGGGATGTCTGATTTCAGATGTCGGGATCAAGGCGCTGGCTTTAGGTTGTCCTAAGCTGGTGAAACTTAAGGTGAAGAAATGTAGATTGGTGACAGGTGAAATTAGGGAATGGCTGCGTGAACGGAGGAGGACATTGGTGGTGAGCATGGATGGTGATGAAACCAATGGCACGGGCATGGTGGATGCTGGTGATCAGAGAGTTCTTGAGACGGTTGTTGAGGAGCTGCAGCCGGTGGCTGTTGGTAATGGCGGTGTGGAGGTTGCAGGTGGTGGTAGGTTAGGGTTAGCTATGTTGAAGACAAAGTTAGGGTTACTTGCTGGAAGGAACTTTGTGGCTTGCATGTTTAGGAGATGGTCTCAAAGTGAAGCTACTAGTTCCATTTGATTGCACCTCTTTTAAAACAAGGTTTGTGCAGTCAGAACAAAAACCTACGTCTGTATTATTATTTCTTGTTTCTTTATTTGATTATCACGATTCATTTTCGAATTTTCATGGCTTAAGGTTATTACTATTACTAATTTTTTTTCCACTTAGTATTTATGTAATCATAAAATAGTTAATCTTGAAATTGTATAATGAAATGAGACAGAATTATTATTTAGTAATCAATTTAATTGAAAAACAGAAGAAAATTTGTTCTTATATCATATGATTTCAATAATTTGCTCAGTTGATGGAATTTTCTCGATTAACTTTAGTGAACGAAATGCTAAGTGAAAATTCGACGATCCAATACGTCTTTGTAGAATTACTGCAAATTTTTCTGTGTAGAGAAAAGCTTAGTTAATAATTAAAGTTTTGTCAAAAAAAAAAATTGTTGTAGAAAATTTTCGACATAACGTATAATAGTCTCGAGACGAAGTATTGGTGCTTTACTCGCATAAAGATAATATTTTATATAGTATATTCTCGAACTCCTTCAGTTGCTCACGTTTTTTAGTTTTTGTCTTTTGGTTTGTAAATGATATCTCGCAAGCTAAACACCCGTCCTCCAATTTTCTATTCTTTAACAAGAAGGAAAAGAAGTGGGTCAAAAATCATGGGTCCCACCTATCCGATCTGACCCCATTAATCATAATGATTTTACTATTTGGATTATAATGAGTTAATAAGTTATATGAGTTGTGGGTCAATGAGTTGATAAACAATATGAATTAGGTTGTAATGGTTTATGCTTAAAACCATTTATCCATTAAATTATCATCTTAGCATTATTATTTTCATCTTATATCGTATGTAAATGATAAATACATATTAAATCGTAATCGTTAAATATAAATGCATCAAAATTTTAGCAAATTCGTTTTTCATAACGTGAATCGCATTTTCATGCGGTTTTGATTTTCACTATAAATCGAGTTCGTTTTTTCAGCAATGACAACGAGTGCGTATTTTTAAAATGCAATTTAAGAAAGTAATTTTTCATGGCATTGATTAGAATTTTCATGAAATTACGATCTACTTTTTTAAAAATACTTTCATGTTTAGTAAATTCGATTCCATAATTTTTTTTTGGTCAAAAAACATGATTCCATAAATTTTTTTTGTCAAAAACGTGTGGAACGCACAATGCGTACAATGGGAAACATGCTCGAAGCCAAGTACCAAAGATCTTCTTACGGACGTCCTGATAGAGATCAGAATAATTTCTATGGACTTGACCCTAACGTGGTTCAACCAACAATAGTTCATGAGCAAATCATCATCGAAGTTGATATACAGCCTGTTCCTTCAATGAACTTATCTAATACATTCTCCGCTACAAATTATATGTCGTTGTTTCAGACATATTAAGAAAGGCATCGAAAAACCATGTCTGGCGTGCATTTTTTCAGACTTATTGATAAAAACTAGTTACATTGACGTAAATTGAACACTAGAAAGTCAGACTTAACTTCGTTTAGCGGATGTTAAAAGCAGTGTTATAGCGTTAACAAAAAATAATTAAAAAAAACTAAAATTCTCCATCATTTGTTTTTCTTCTTCAAATCACAACTCTGGCAACTCAGCTTTTGAGTTTCATCTCTTTCTCTTATCTCTCCGATCTTTGAGTAGTAGAGAGGCTTTGAGAGTTGAGAACTCCTCCTCTGCTTCTCTTCCACAGCACTCCATCCCATCCTCTCCTCCTTCATGCGTTTTAATTCCGCTTCTTTTTATTCTTCCTCAGAGAGATTCCTCGGCTGATTCTAACACTCTTCCTCCTCCTCCTCCTCAGCGCTCAAATGCAGGCAATTTGTTGGACTCAGCTGCATTTGTATTAGAACTTCGTGAGCGAGAGCGATGAGGTAGCTTTGGATTTCGTATAGAAAATTTCGAACACCATGTGAAGAATCTTTCTTTGATTTATTCTGCTGGGATTCTCAGTCATGGGGTCGCGATCGTTGTCTCGAAGCTAGTGATAAAGCATGTAGAGACGGCATGAGGTTTTCATTATGGATTTATTGACAAGGATGAAGATTGGGGATGTGGAGATGAAGAAAGCAAGCTTTGATGGTTGAATGAAATCTATGGAAGAAGATGATAGGTATATGAAGATGTTATCGAAATAAGCGAGATGGTTAGTGTTTTGATTGAGTTTTTGGATTCATGGAGATGGGGACTCATGGAGAATTGGGCTGCTCTTAAAGATTTGTTCTTGCGGTGAATGTGGTGGCGAATTGATTCTAGTTCGTGTGGAGTATTGAAAAATCTAGTTGGTGTTGAAGAAATCAAGGTATATGATTGAAGAGACATGGTTTCTATGAAGGCGAATACGGAGAAGATGAAGGCGAGGCGGAGATCTCGACTCGAGTCTCGGTGATCACCGATGATCCTCTTGGTTCGGTGGTAGTCGTGTTGGCCGTCATCGTCTTCGGGCAGAGAACTGATGCAGGCTCGTCGGCGGAGCATTGTGACTCGATCTTGAGACAAATTTTTTTGGGAGAGATCGATTTGGGATTGTTTGGGATGATATGGGAGAGAAATCGATATGGGATCGAGGGAGAGAATGGAGAAAAAAAAATCAATATATATTTGGGATCGAAGTAGTAGATGGAGAAAAAAAAAGAGATATTAGGGATTAGGCAATTTTAGATGGAGTTAACGTTGGCGTTAACACTTTAACATCCGTTAAGCGGAAGTTAAGTCGACTTTTGGTGTTGATTTGGCGCGGTCAGGCTTGAGCACTTTTTATAGCGAATCGGAAGTTGGTGGTTAAAGCAGCGAGTATGCTTGCACATGCATGGTTTTTGACCGTTTTCCCTATTAAGAAAGCATTTAAGAATTCACTTTTACTTTTCATTAATATACAATATCATTTTTTAATTGGTTAATACATTAAAAGAATAGAAAAGAGAAAATTTAAACAAATATCTTCATTAAAATTACAAAACACCACTTATTTTAAAACAAATTAAAAATTAAAGTTCTATAACGACGGAGAGAGTAATAATTTGAGTAATGAAAATTTACAAACTTCGTTTAATTAACCACAGAAGTTTTTAGACCGACATTTAGTAGCTTTTGATTATATATTTTTCCCCCATTCTTGTTCTTGTTATTACCAGTCAGTCTCAGTCATAGCGTAAAATAATTAACATATTTAAACAGTTTTCTATTGATTTTTAATATAATAATATTAAAACTACATAACAAATGAACTATATTAAATTTAATTTAATTTATGTCCACGCATGGCATGGAGATTTGGTCTTCCTTGCTCTTCTCACAAGCTCCAGATAGGAGGCTCCAAAGCCCTACTGTCTTTGGAACGAGCATGATTTGGCAGCACTGAAGAGATTCTAGACAGTGCTAAGAGAACATTGTAACCATGTGTACTCAAATTGTAAAGAGCACTCGAGAGGTTCTCGTCTCCTGAGACTAGGATACAATTTGCAGGTGCAGGATTGTCCATTGCCCAGCTAATAATATCAGGGATAATTATCCCTCCCCTTTTCTTTTTTTCCTGAAAATATATATCCATACGGATCAAACAAAATAAAAGACTTTGGTTATTCATACCATCAAGGTATCAAAATCAAACCAAAAGTTAAAACGATTCATTCATCTAGTCTTTTCCAAAAAAAAAGAAAAAAAGTTAAAACGATTCAAAAAAGCTTTAAATAAATTAAGCAGAAGAAGAAAGAATGAAAAGAGATGATAATGGATGCATTAACGCAGACATACAGAAATCACTATAGATCCTTTGTGATACGATAAGGCATCAAAGATATTCTTTGTGATACGATCCGGAACGCCATAAACGTTAAAAGAAAGCGGACCAATATAGCTTCACTTCGTAAATGAAGACATAATATTCCCAAGGATGGAATAGCATTGATTCAAACGGGAATTTGACAATTTTCAATATCCCACAATTCTCTGTTATGAAGTAACGAAGGGTCGATATGATAGAAGAAACAGAAACGAGACGAGAGAGAAAGGGCACAACAATTTAGGTTAGATTAATGAAAAACGAGTTCTATGGTAGTAACCCTAGCTAGGTCTGCCTCGAAAATTATGAAGGATAACTAGTTTTTTTTTTGGCAAGCAGGTCACCAAAAAAAATTAACATATTTTTAAACAACTGTGTAAGAATAATGATTAGAAAACGATTTAATAAATTTAACATTTTTATTTTAATTTGTCAGTCTTGTGAAAGATGAAGAGAAAGAGTTTTGAAAAACTTCGAAGAACACGACAAAACTTTTTTACTTTATTGAATAATGATTCGATTATATCACAACTTTATTTATAGAGAAAGATTGATATTTTTATCTAATGCTAGCTGTCGACGTCAGTACATGTATGAAAGGAATCAAATCTATTTGTGAGCTGTAAAGGAGGAGCAGTTGCTGCCGTACGAGGATCACAGAGACTACGTGCACAGTCACGACCGTTGATGTGTTTGACTGCAGAGTGAAGAGAATGATTGAGCTTCGTCTATTTCAGCTGATAACAGAAGGACAACATGCCTTCAGCAATATACTTATAACGGTTCCCATAAGTGAACCTGCATGATGCCTTGTTTCGGTAGATCGATGTATCGAAGATCACTAGTGAAAAAAATCTGTATAGCCACGATCTAGTCACGAAATTTCGTGGCTAATTTAAATTTATCCACAAATTAGCCACGGAAATAAACGAATTATTTATTATTTTATCTTAAACAAATTATGGCTAAATCGTGGTATATTTATTACCTAAAATATTTCAAAGAAAATTGGCTATGTAAAAAAAATAAATTGGCTAAACGTAGCTACGTTATTAAAAAAATAAATGTGGCTATTTTAGTGGGTAATTGAACTATAGCCACGAAATATTTCGTGGCTAAAACGTGGATAATTTTAATTTTATACCCTATACCCTAAACTTTAAACCCTAAACACTAAACACAAACTCTAAAACCCTAAACCCTAAACTTTAAACCCTAAACACTAAACACAAACTCTAAAACCCTAAACCCTATATACAAACTCTAAAAACTAACATCTAACACTTATAAAATCTTAACTTTTTCAAACCTTAAACATAAACTCCAATAAAATCCTATACCCTAAACTTTAAACCTAAACTACAAACTCTAAATCATAAACTCTAAACCTTAAACTTTAAAATTTTAATCATAAAAATTAAATCATAAATTCTAAACCTTAAACTTTAACTCTTAATCATAAAAAAATAAAATCAATCTATTTTAAAACTATTTACATATAATTTAACACATCAAAAAAATCAAAAATCTTCAAAATCTTTTAAAACTTAAATCTTATCATTTTAAATCCTTAGTATACAATTTTTAATCTAAATTATTTTATAAAAAATTTCATATCTATCATGTTTAAATCTATATTTTATAAAATTATTTTAAAAATCCAAATATTTCAAATCTAATCAATTTTTAACCTTAAACCAAAATTATAATCATTATAATAAACTAAATAAATCTTATTATTTTTAAACCTAAGTCTAAATATTTTCAAATCAAAATCAAATCTAAACATTTTTAAAATCAAAAACCCCTAATTCCCAATCCTAAACTCTAAATCAAATCTAATCATTTTTAAAATCAAAAACCCCTAATTCCTAATCCCAAACTCTAAATTAAATCCTGAATTCTCATTGGCTAATCAATATACACAAGGATAACACTATCCACCGTTGATGGATTTAATCCAACGGTCACGATTGACTGCCTTTAGTTTTCTCATTCTTCGTTTATATTTCTTGTAGCTGCAAATCCTTAAGCTTGCATCGAGACAAAGTGTCGGAGACAAATTCTAAATCTTCGAAACCTCCCACCGGCGACTTCTTCTCTTCGAATCAGTCCCTGACTTGCGTTTTCTATGTTTGTTTCGCCGGAGACACTGTCGATTTCGTCTCTTCGAATTGTTTGTTGGCAATTTGCAACATTCACGGCGGTTGGTGATCTTCACCTTAATGTGGTGGCCTGGAAGAAGAGACAGCTGGGAGGATGAGATGGGAGGATTCCGGGAGGACGACCATCACCGGAGGATGTTGCCGGAGTGGCTCGACATTTTTTTTAATTAAAAATTAAAAAAAACTAAAAATTGTAAAAATTAAAAAAAATTAATTTGTTTTAAAAATTTTTTTTTTTATTTTTTTTTAATAATTGCCACGAATTAGCTACGGAAATATTTGTGGCTACATTGATAGAGTCACAAAATATTTCATGTTATTTCAGGTCTAGCACAAATGCACTAATTGCATTTCTAAACAATAAAAAAGCCACGGAAACCACAAAACAATTTGGCCACAAAGCTATACCCATAAAAAAAATTCCTGGTTTTCCGTGGCGTTTTTTTAGTAGTGGATGCAAATCGTTATAGGCTTATAGCTACTAGGGGAAATCGACATGAATATCTAAAAGAAAGGAAAAAAAAAAGTTTTGAGTGGAATTCACTTTCCGTCAAGCTTGAGTGGAATTCACTTTCCGTAACAGTAATGCAAAAAAGTTTTGAGTGGAATTCACTTTCCGTAACAGTAATGCAAAAAACTTGTTCCGAGGCTTCCTTTTTGTTGAACATTCTGTAGAAGACTCTTTTGTTGATTTTGGGGAATGGAATTCTCCATCTTGACATATCCATCATTGTACCTACTGGATCTTACCCAAGTTATAGCTTTTATCATAAGTTCCAACAATTACAATGTCTGCGATGTTTTCATATATAGATGTTGGAGACTGAGAAAGCAATATTTAGGTTGTTTATCTTAGTTAGGCTTAGGGTTCTATTGATTTTAGGATTTTGATTTTGGCTTTTTATATATTAGTAACAATTTTGAAGCAGTTTTGACTTTGGTTCTATCATTTGTTGGATAATTACGTAATTTTAAGGAACTTGGTGGCTTGCACGTTTAGGAGGTAATTGGTCTCAAAGTAAAGCAACTGGTTCCATTAAATTTCATTGCATCTCTTTTAAAACAAGGGTCTTGCAAATCAAAACAAATACCTAATTCTGTATTATTATTCCTTGTTTCATTATTTGAACTTCACAATTCAATTTAAAGTCAAGGAAAGCACACTTCTAAAATTTTGGAAAATGTAAATTTTATTTTCCCACACTTTTAATTATGTACATTTGTTATCGTGAAACTAAAAACGCAATATAAAACATTAATTTCTCGTATTTATGTCTAGGTTAAACAAAACCAAATGGTTGACTAACCAAAATACAAGTTCTTTTTGTTTTCTCAACCTCTTTTTTTTTAAATGTTATTTTTGAAATCGCAGCATAATTGACAAGTGACGTTCATACTTCTAGTAAAAGAAAAACTGATTTTTTAAAAAAAATAATTCTCCATACTATTGATACAAGATTCTCTAATTATTCGTTATTTTCTTTTAAAATGTCACATTATATGAATATATATATATATATAAGAAAACATATATGATTTGTGGTATATGCTATATCTCTTTACATTCATTACTAATCTTTTTTTTCTTTTCTTTCTCCTTTTTCTTTTTCTTTTCTTCTTTCTTTTTTTTTTCTTTTTTTTTTTCAATTTTTCTAATACAATTTTAGGGTTAAAATAACAAAAATATAAAAATCGTGTATCTCTCTCATTTCCCGAAACTTTTCTCGCCAACGGAACTGAACCAGAACCTATCTCCGCCGTCTTTGGGCGGCGTCGGCCACCGCCGATGTCACCCCGGGAAGCTCCTTACCCAGGTTAGCTTGCTACTCCATCTTCTGTGTCCTGCGATTTTTAGATAAAAACTCTGTTCTTGGCGCATCTCCCCGGCAGCCGCACGTCACAGCGGCTCTCAAAGTGTCAGAGGAAGATCTTTCACTAATCACCGCCGGAGCCTATTGGATGGTCTTATCCACCAACACTCGCTGACGACAGCAAACCGCACCCACCCCTCTCTCAGTCCGAGACCGAAGAAGAAGTTTCCCAGCCTTTGTCGAGCTCACGAAATATTCAATCCTTTACAGAACAGAGCCAACAACCACATCCGGTGACCATCACCGGAGACCAACGCCGATCCAGCCGGCAACTCTCTCAGACGCTTCTGGGGTCGGATTCTCCTTTCCGGCCACCAAGATCTCTCCGCTCTTAAAAGCTCGCAACCTCCTATCCGGAAGAGCTGACGAAGACTCCTTTGAAACGACCTCCGACAGCTACAACCGGTTATTTCCAACGAATGCGTTGCATATCTCCTACCGCTGCGGCTCGCCAAAACCCACCGGAAGAACGACCATCAAAAGGCCACTTTCCACCGGTAACTTTCAATTTCGGATCTCCGGATCCGACCTTGCTATCCATCTCCTCCACCGCCTACAGCCGTTGCTGGAAGTTTGCCGGACTGGAGAAACGGCGACTGAAGAAGTGGCGCCAGGTGCAAGCAGGGAAACCTGCAAAACCCCAATGGAAATTATGTGTCTTGAGTCCAATCTGAAAGAAGCCTCTCTCGATCATAGTTCGGTCCATCAGAGAAAACCCATCTATATCATGGGACTTAAATCCAAAACTATGTATTTTAATTTAAGTATCTCGGATGTAATTTGCGATTTCAAACAATCGGTCGAGGATCCAAAAATGTTTGATCGAGCTATTGTAACCGGTTAATCCTTAATGAAAATTCAATGTTTGTCGAACAAAATAAAAATAAAACATAAATACTTTTTTGTTCCTTCAACATATTAAATTGATGTTATTTAATGGTAATTTCTGATCATTTTTTTTTTGTTGCTTTAATGGGTTAATAATATTAAACGCAAAAAGAAGGAACATTTGTTAGTGCTGCATCAATATTACTTTTAGATAAGAAACATCTGATCTACGATATTTATCTCTTCAATTATTAATTAGTTTGAATGCTTTTTTAGTCAAAGCGTGCTGTTTTCCAATACCGTGAAAATCAAATTTTACACATTTACGTTCTTAAATTAATGTACATACTAAAACAGGTTTCGAAACCACCAACTCTATAAATATGATCAACATCATCACTTGAAGTTATTAGATTGGTTACGTACACATGTTTGGATCGTGATAGAAGATCCTACATAAACTAAAAGCACATTCAAATGGATAACTCTGTTTCTTCTTCCTCAAACAGCTTGGGCCAGAGTTCCGAGGGCATATTGTCCGGTCTTATGGAGCATAAACTAGTCGCCGCCGAGAAGGAAGTTCGTCTTTTTTTTTTCTTTTTTAATCTGTTGCTCTAATTGCTGTGTCTAAACATTCCGTTAAATTTTCCCAATTTAGTTGTTGGAAGAGTTGGTGAAGGTAGTGGAGAGTCGAGGTATGCGAGGCGAAAACGGAGGATGGAAAGAGTTTTCAGATGCTTACGACAAAAAGTTTGGATCAAGCATGAGTAACGACCCTTCAAGACGTTCCCATGACGTGTTGGTCGCTTTTCTGGCAACTTTTAAGAAAGCAGATTTAAAAGTAAATGAAAAAACACACAAAAAATGTAATTTGAGTTTTGGTTTCATAAGTAATGAGTTTTGGTTTTTTAATATTTGCTTTTTATGTGCTAAGGTTCTGCATTGTCTCGCCAATCGTCTTCTGATTGGAAAGTTCAAGCAAGAATCTCCGGATAATGACACTCCTGAGCAGGTGGGAAAATTTCTAATAAAAAACATATTTTGAGGATGTCTGTATTAAGTTTGATATAGTAATATGTTTGAAAATGTTGTTGATAGTACAGAGTTTAGTTCGATTGACTGTTCAGCATCCGCAATACCTACTAGACTATTTCCTCAACTCATACTCTGAGGTTTGTTTCCTCCCCTGAACAATGGTCTTTTGCTGTTTAATGTAATCCAAGTTGTGCATATTTTATACGGTTCTGTAAGACTTTTTGATTTGCTAAGCAGGACTGGTTTATATCCGATGTTGGAATGAAATTGTCGAAGGTGATGCAATCAACCAACATGGTAGCTGTTGATTGTGAGATGGTTCTTTGTGAAGGTGGGACGGAGGGTGTGGTTAGAGTTGGCGCTGTTGACCGCAACTTAAAGGTATAGATTAGAGTTAGTATAAGATTTTCGAATCCTTTTTTTCTTATGGAACATCTTTTCGCAATATATCCTTAACTCGGGTGATCAAATGTTCATGGCTTTAGGTGATCCTTGACGAATTTGTGAAACCGCACAAACCTGTTGTTGACTATAGAACAACTATTACAGGAGTTACTGCTGAAGATATAAAAAATGCTACTCTCTCTCTGGTAGATATACAGGTAATATACCATGTTGTCTTTTTTTTTTTTTTTTTCCCAGAGACAACACATATCAGGTTTTGTTAATTGTGTGAAATGCAGGAAAAATTGCGGCCATTTCTCTCTACGGGTACAATTCTGGTAGGTCACAGTTTGAACCATGACTTAGAAGGTAAGTAAAAAAATTCCCAGTAGTGTTCGTGTCAATTTTTATTGGATTTTGGCTAAAATGTAATCATGAGAATTTTGATAACAGTGTTGAGGATACATCATCCCAGAGTAATTGATACTTCACTAATATTTAAGTATCCTAATGCACGAAGGCTCAGAAGACCTTCACTTAATACCCTTTGCATGGTAAGCCTTCATCTACTCTTAAGGGAGTTACATAAGATAACATTCATAATACTTTTAAAAAAATTATTTTTTCAGTGTATGTTGGGGTATGAAGTCCAAAAGACCGGCGTTTCTCATAATTGCGTACACGACGCAGCAGCTGCAATGAAACTTGTACTTGCTCTTCTAGAGAAAAGAATTGACACAACAATCACACTATCTAAAGAGGTTACAAAAAGATTGATTTACCTAACTTGTTTATCGTAAATTACAATTACAAATATCTGCAATTTATTTCCATAGATGATGGAGGCTGAGAAATCAAGACTCTTTCTACATAGAATTCCTCACTATTTGCCATCTGAAGAGCTGAACCAAGTTCTTTCTCTAAAGTTTTTCCCCATACAGTTTACAATTGATGTTAAGGTTGAGACTTCAAACCATAATATATTTTTCTTTTCTCTAAATCTGAACCCCTTTTTTTTTTACTCAAGTTTTTTTTCCTTTTGACAGCCAGCAAAAACACAGGGAGGTTACTATTGTGCAATTGTTATTTTCGGTAGCTCAGTAGAAGCAAATCAAGCATTTGAAAACGTTAATGGATATCAAGACAAGGTATTTTAGAATCTCTCTTTTCCTTTTTGTGGAAAGGATCCGAATTAAACTCTGTGATCGAGAGTGATGAAATAAGTTTCTTTTTATGTTTCGCTTTTCAGGATTCATCGGGGCTGCCACAGAAACTCATTTCTTGTCCAAGAGCTACTTTTTATGTCCGTAAAATGGATTAAGATTGGTGATGCAACCTACGGTTAGGTTGAAGCTTAAAATTTTCTTTTAAATAGTCTGCTTTTTGTTGAACAAAAAAATAAAATAAAATAGTATGCTTTTTATGTTGGCAGTTCTGAAGCAGTTTTTGAATAATAAATAAATCTAAGCTAAGTAATTTTTTTCTATCCTTTATTTTTGGTATTTTATTTGACTTCTTGATATATTCGAGTAAATCAATGGCAAAATTAATATACTTCTTTCTGTAGAGTTTTTTTCCAAAGGTTTTAATGTTGAGAATTCAAAACTTAACTTTATATGTCCGTAAAATGGTTCAAGATGAATGATGTAACCTAGGATTGGGTATATAGAACAATATGAAATTTCATAAAACAAAGATTGATATAATCAAATATCCATGCTAATATTTTTACTTAAAAATTACTTCAAAATAGCTGATAACAGCTGCTATATAACAACAACTTAACCATTTATCGAATCGCATTAGCTTTTGAATTATTTTAAAAATAATTTGAATCTCTTTGATCTTGATTTCCTGCATTTCAATTGGTATTGGAAGAAAACGTATCTAAATTCCTGAAAGTTGGACACTGAATATTAAAGCATATATAATGACGAGATATAAAAGATGTGATTTAAAAAGGGAATTACTATAGTTTCAACTTTTGTAAGAAATAATAAAATGGTATAACTAAGAATTTTGGAAAGTTGTTGAGAACAGAGATAACAGAAAGCAAACCAGATGATGAGAAAGGAGATGATGTTTGGTATTGGCATATGGACCATGGTACTAAGAAAGAATACAACACTAGCTACACTTGAAATTGTCTAAGAGAAGTAGCTCCTAAGGGACCTGGACCAAAGCTGTTTGGTTCTCTCGTAATATCCCAAAGATGAGCATGTGGACAGCAACTCAAATCCCTCTACCTCTACCTAAAAAGAACAGGCTTCACTCATGGAATCATGATATTCTCCCCAATGCGGTATGTGTTCGGGCTTTCTGGAAACTAGAGATCATATTTTACTCTATTGTGACTTTGCATAGCAGGTTCGGGTGAAGGTGCTGCAAAGATTATGCCATACCAAGTTCATATTCCATAATTGGTCTGCCCTAATCACATGGATAAGAACTTATACCCCTTCAGTTCCGCTGATTTAGAAGAAAGTTGCTGTTCACTCTTCCACTTACCACATATGACGAGAAAGGAACAATAGGTTTTATGCAAGGCTCCACAAGACACCAGAAACACTCTTCAAGATAATTGACTGATCCGTGAAAGACATCATTCTTGCAAGAGGAGATAATCCCAGATTCCGCAACTTGCTCCAACAATGGTTTCGATACCATTGAATTCTATACTCTGTGTTATACCAAAAACCTGTCCATAACTCTTTTTAAATTTTTTTTGGGAGTTAACATGTATACCCAAGGGTTCTGTTCAAACGTTTTTTAACTAATGAAATTTACATATTAAAAAAAAAATTTTAGGAAAGTTTGTAAAAAAAACAATTAGAAAAGTCTCCAGAATCAGTTTTTTTTTTTTGTTTTAAGTATATAAAAAAATGGGTAACTAACTTCTCAAATCAAAAAGCGTAGTATAATTAAAAAACCCTAACTCTGTTTCTTCTTCCTCAAGCAGTGTGGGCCAAGTTTTCCCCCGGCTCTGAAAAAATTGCAGTTTCAACGGCATTGCCTGGCCTTATGGAGCATCAACTAGTTGCCGCCGAGAAGGAAGTTCGTCTCTTTTTTTAATCTGTTGCTCTATTTTTTGTGTCTGAATAATTTGCTGTTTTAAGGTCGAATTTCTCTGTATCTTAAAATTCCGTTAAATTTTCCCAATTTTAGGAGTTGGATGAGTTGGTGAAGGTAGTGCAGATTCGAGATCTGCAAGGCAAAAACGGAGGATGGAAGAAGTTTTTAGATGTTTCTGACAAAAAAGTTTGGATCAAGCATGAGTGACCCTTCAAGGCATTCTCATGAAGAGTTAGTCGCTTTTCTGGCAAGTTTTAAGAAGAAAGAAGATTTGCAAGTAAGTGAAGAAAACACAATGTGATTGATAGTAGGTAATGAGTAATGAGTTTTGGTTTCTTAATCTCTTCTTTTGATGCGCTAAGGCTCTGCATTGTCACGCCAATCATCTTATGATTGAAAAGTTCAAGCAAAAATATCCGGATAAAGACACTCCTGAGCAGGTGGGGGAAAGATTATGTTGGAATCAATAAAAAAACATGTTTTGAGGCATGTCTATATAAGTTTGACAGTACTATGTTTGAAAATGTTGTTGGTAGTACAGAGTCTAGTTCAATTGACCGTTGAGCATCCAAAAAACCCCACTAGACTATTCATTCGAGCCATACTCCGAGCTTTGTTTCCTCTGCTGAACAAATGGTCTCTTGCTGTTAAATTGATGCAGCATAATATCTCTCCATATTATTTGCTATTATCGTTACTTTATTTTGACATTATCTTTTAAGTTGATTTTTTGTTGCATCTAGGAGTAGTTGTTAGGTTTAAGAGACTCTATAAATAGAGATCTCGAGCATTCTTTGTAAACATCATTCATTTCATTAAAAATCAATACAAAAAACCAAAAAGAGGTGATCTTGATCATTCTTTAAGAACTCAACGGATAAACTCTAGCTACATTGACATGTATTCACAGAATTCAACGTCAATCACGCTTCTTTCAAGACTTCCGCTACATCAGTTGGTATCAGAGCCGAGTCTCTTTGATTTCTCAATCGAAGACCGATTCTGGATGTCATGTTGATCGGAAACATTTATCCTATCTCAGGCGAAAGTCTGTTCGTTGAGAAAGAAGAAAACCATGAGATCTACAGAGAGATCTATGGTGATCTGATCTACGACATATATGCAGATGATGTCTTGGTGATCGATTTCGTTTTTCCTGATAAAGCTTTTAAGAATCTGACTCGCGCACGAAATCGGAGCTGTGCAAAGTTCGGGCTTTCTGCAGAAGTTATGGAAGATCCGATCTGTGCTGGCTTCTATCTAACCAATGCAGAATTCGGTTATACTCATATGTGTGGTGAATTCGGTTATAATCAGATCCGAAGAACTCCAATGATGAAATCTCTGTTGAAGATTCGAGGGCAAATTTTTCTTGGCCGGCGGGACCTGATGCAGCGCATATATATGATTTTATTGGTTTTGGTTTTATTTACATTTTCGGTTAGCTTTGGTTTTGTGTTATAATTTTATTGGTGTTTTCTTTAACCAAAGGATAATTATAAATCCTTTTAGCGACTAGGTTAGGATGCTTTAGGTTTTATCTACATCTCTTATATATAGAGATCGTAGAACTCTTTGTGGAGGATCTTTCAGACTTTTGAGAATTAATAAACAAAGATTGTTTTCTTCCTTGAGTAAGATTCGATTAAATTCATCTTTTCAAGAAGCAGGTCTCTAGTGATTCCTTTGAATCCCTTGAGCTGAACTCTGTTCTTAATCTCCATAATAAATGTATCCAAGTTGTGCATTTTTTATGCGGTTCATTAAGATTTCTTGAATTACTAAACATGACTGTTTTGTATCCGATGTTGGAATGAAAATGTCGAATGTGATGATTTCAATCCATATGGTAGCTGTTGCTTGTGAGATGGTTCTTTGTGAAGATGGGACGGAGGGTTTGGTTAGAGTTGGCGCTGTTGACCGCAATTTAAAGGTATAGCTAATTAGAGTTAGTTTGAGATTTTCAGATCTTTATTTCTTGTTGAGGTCTTTAATTTGCAATGTTCATGGCTTTAGGTGATCCTTGACGAATTTGTGAAACCGCACAAACCTGTTGTTGACTATAGGACAACTATTACTGGAGTTACTGCTGAAGATATAAGAAAAGCTACTCTCTCTGTGGTTGATACACAGGCAATATTCCATATATAATATTTCTATTGTTTTTTTCCCCAAGGGACAACACATATACATGTTATGTTAGTTGTGTGAATTCTGCAGGAAATGTGCTTTTCTAGAAATCTATACTAAAAAAAAAAACGTAAAATTGTATTGGTAAAAAAAATGTAGAAAGAGTATATGTAAGAAAATTAGAGACTTCGTTGATACGACCAGAGGGGAAAAAAAAAACATAAAGCAAAAGGGTAAAAAAAAAACATAAAGCAAAACCAGAAGCTAAAAAAGGATGAAATTAAGTACATTTGCTGAAAATACCCAAAAACATCACCACAAATGCCACAATGCTGATGATGTTTTAAAAATACAAAGTTATGTATCTGAAAAGACAATTTCCCTAGTGAGAGAATCAAGATATCGCCGATGTCAATCGCTCGGATCTTATCCATCGTTCTGATCTTGTCCATCGTTTCGATCTATATTCGGTGGACATATCTTCGATGGACATTAACGGCGCTGATGGACATTAAATTGCTATTAACATGCCGGTGGACATTTAGACGATGGACATTAACAGGCAGATGGACAACACAAAAACGATGGACATCATTAGTGCAATGGACACGTCAATATCTTAACGTCCATGCCATATAGCTAAGCATGTCGATGAGAATAACCAGAGAGACATTCTAGTTATAGACATATATTACAACGATGGACATAATAACCCCGATTATAGACATATATACAAAGGATGTGAAAAACTTTTGTCCATGGTAACAAAACATCGTAACAACATCAACCATAGCTCATGTTTTGTCCACCTCAATTTTGTCTACCACATTTTTGTCTATCACTCCTGGTTCTACCTCATTTTTTTGTCTACCACATTTTTCTGTTTACCCTAATTTTTGGTCTACCAAATACTATCCTCCCATTTTTTGTCTACCAAATACTATACTCCATCCCAGGCCGGTTGACGCTTCTGTCGCCGTTGCCAACCTCGGTTGTGTCTTCCGAAAACTATCATCAGGCAGAACTAAAATTTTTTCGTCGGCAAGCGTGTCGGCCTCACCGCCAATAATTCCAACTCTGAGAATGACCCCTTACACATAAAATTGTTCAAAATCGATTCAAAGTATTTGACCCAAATCGATTTGCCGAAATAATTGATTTGAGGAGCTATATTTTTGTTTTACCAAAAATTAGTAATTGACCAACATCTTTTTTAAAAAAGAAAAAGAAAGAAAAAAGTGAAGAATAAAAAGAAAAGAGAAGAGAAAGAAAGAAAAAAGGAGGAAAGACGCTAATATAGTCTTTTTTTTTTTTTCTCTTTTTATAGTGTGTGGCATTATCCTAATGTCGATGAGTTTATGGTATTTTTAGCAAGTTTGAGTTTTTTTTTTTTTGGCTTTTCTTTAATTAATTCATGAAATTATTAGATTCATAAAATAATGGCAAAAATGTAACTATATCGAAGTCAAATATGTAACAGTGGACGCATAGCTGAATCCTCAAATGTCACTATCGACCATGTTGGAGTTTACGAAGTTTGGTCTCAGACCCACTTGACCAATCAAATCAAAGATAGAAACCCTAAACTCTGTTTCTTCTTCCCCAAACAGTTTGGTCCAAAATTCACTTCCGGCTGAAAACTCGCTAAGCCGCAGTGTTCGCCGGCATTGTCTCGTACTATGGAGCTTAAACTAGCCACCGCCGAGAAAGACGTCCGTCTCTTTTTTTCTCTCTCTAATTCTCAGCCCGACTTGCTATTTTTTCTAGAGAATAATTCGAATTACCTTTCTCTGTATCTTAATATTCCGTTAAATTTTCCGAGTAGGTGCTTGACGAGTTGGTGAAGTTAGTACAGAGTCGAGATATGCGAGGCGAAAATGGGAATTGGAAGGAATTTTTAGATGTTTACGACAAAAATGTTGAATCACCTAATGACCCTTCGAGGCGTTCCCATGCCGAGTTGGTCCAGTTTCTGACAACTTTTAAGAAGAAAGAAGATTTGCAAGTAAGTGAACTGAAGAAACACATATGTGATTGTAATTTTTGCCACCAAATCCAAATGCTTACTACTATTATTGTTTTGGTTATTTTTTGTTAAGGTTCTGAAATGTCACGCCAATCATCTTCTGATTGAAAAGTTGAAGCAGGAATCCCAAGATAAAGACACTCTTGAGCAGGTGGGGAATGTTTTTGTTGGATTAAAAAAAAAACAAAAAAAAACATGTTTTTGAGGATGTTGTGTCTATTTAAGTTTGATAGGAATATGTTTGAAGTGAGCTTTAAAATGTTGTTGTTTGGCAGCACAGAGCCTAGTTCGATTGACCGTTGAGCATCAGAATTACTCAGTAGACTATTCATTCCAGCCATACTCCGAGGTTTGTTTCCCTCTCCTAAACAATGGGCTCTTGATGTTTACTGTAATGAAAGTTGTTTCTTTTTTACCTGTTTTATGCGGTTCTTTAAGACTTCTTGAATTGCTAAGCAGGACTGGTTTGTATCCGATGTTGGAATGAAGATGTCAAAGGTGATGAAATCAACTCAAATGGTAGCTCTTGATTGTGAGATGGTTCTTTGTGAAGATGGGACTGAGGGTTTAGTTAGAGTTGGCGCTGTAGACCGTGATTTAGAGGTATAGCTTAGAGAATCTTTATTCTTTAGTGACCGCCTTTTTGCAATGGACCTGTTTTCTTGACCCGAGTGATAAAATGTTCATGGCTTTAGGTGATTTTTGACAAATTTGTGAAACCGGACAAACCTGTTGTTGACTACAGGACAGACATTACAGGGGTCACTGCTGAAGATATCAAAAATGCTACACTCTCTGTGGCAAATATACAGGTACCATGTAGAGTCCTTCTATTGGTTTATCTTCTTCCCAGCAATAACGTATAGTCGTTATGTTAACTTTGTGAAATGCGCAGGAAACTTTGCAGCCTTTTCTTTCTAAGGGTACGATTTTGGTAGGTCACAGTTTGAACAGAGATTTGCAAGGTAAGTAAAAAGTTCCTAGTAGAGTGAATGGGTATTGATTTTGTTATATTTATTGGTTTTTAGCTACAAATTTATGGTTATTTTGATCCCAGTGTTAAAGATAGATCATCCCAAAGTAATCGATACCGCACTTGTATTCAAGTATTCCAATGAACGAAAGCTCAGAAGACCTTCACTTAACAACCTTTGCAAGGTAAGTCTATAATGTGTTTCTCTACTCTTGTGGTGACTATCACAAAAAGATAACATTTTTAAGTACTTATTTGTTTGAACTTAATTTTCCAGTCTATACTGGGTAACGAAGTCCGGAAGGCCAAAGCTCCTCATGATTGTGTACACGATGCAGCAGCTGCGATGAAACTTTCACTTGCTGTTATAGAGAAAAGAGTTGACACAACAATCAAACCATCTAAAGAGGTTAACAAAGATGGATTACCAAACTTATAGTTTTATCATAAATTTCCAACAATTACAAAAACAAATGTCTGCAATTTTTCCATAGATGCTGGAGGTTGAGAAAGCAAGACTCTTTCTACATAAAATCCCTCACAATGTGCCATCTGAAGAGCTGGACGAACTTCTTTCTGGAAAGTTTACACTTGATGTTAAGGTTGAGAAGTCAAACCATGTACCTTTTCTTTACGGATCCATAACGTAAAACCTTTCTTTGACCTCGTTTTTTTTTTCTCTTTTGGCAGCCAGCAAAAACGCAGAGAGGTTACTATTGTGCATTTGTTGTTTTCGATAGTTCAGAAGAAGCAGATCAAGCATTTGAAAACATTGACGGAATCCAAACGACGGTATTTTAGAATCTCTGCTTTTGGTTCCGAAACTATCTGATCGAAAGTGATGAAATCAGTTTCTGTGTTATGTTTTTTTTCAGGATTCATTGGGTTTGCCACAAAAACTGGTCGTCTTTAAGCGGAGTTCGGGATCAAGAGCTAGTTTATATGTCCGTAAAATGGTTCAAGATGAATGATGCAACCTAGGATTAGATTAACTATTTTGTATTGTCTTATTATAATTTAGGGCTCTGAGCAGGTTTGACGTTGATTTATAAATCTAAGAAAACTTTCTTTTATCCTGTGTTTGGTATTTTGTTTGAAGTTCAACGGCATTTTTTTTTTTTTGGATATTCGAACAATCAATGGCAAAACTAGTATATATTGTCACAGTATTAGACTACAACGCTAACAAAAATAACCTTTGTGATGATGATCTAAAGGAAATTGAAGAGCTGAAGCAGAAATTAAGAGGAGTTCTAAGTTCAGATGCAGGAACGAGATTATCGCCAACCACAAAATGCAATTGGGAACCAATAAAAAGTATCTGTTATTTTGTTTTACAATTTGCAATTGTTACAATTGTTTCTTTTGTAATGGGAAGCTATATAGAAACAGAGTCAATACAGAATCTGTTATACTTGTATGTGTATGATAAGTGTGCTAAAACCTGAGTTTTCGAGCTCAGTCGCTTTCATAGTCTTCTTCCTCATCTCCAAAGGAGAAGACCGACGCATCTGCAGCAATAGCTTTGATATCACTAACTGCTAATGAGTCGTTTGGTACTGGATTATAAAGACCCGACGACGATGAACTTGTGACACTTCTGTTTGTGGAAGGGTCATCTGTCTCTGGTGGATCAATGATCTGATGAGGTTTGCTAGTTGCGTGCATCAAGTCTGCGGTTTTCTCGGTAGTTGAGTTAGACATGATGGATTTCGAGTTTCCTTCCTCTTCCCCATCACTGTCGGAGAATACATCATCGTCTTTGTTCTGATTAGACTTGAGTTTGCTGGAATCAGCACCGGAGCTACTTTGAGATTGTTGTTGGGAGGAGTCAGATTTGGGCTTTGTTGGTTGAGAATTTTCGGATTCTATCATTACGATCTCAACATGGAAACCCGGTGCAGGCATTTTTCTCTGCAAAAACCGTCAAGGGATCAGGTCTAAAGGAAAGCAACCAGGTTTGTTATCTTAGATCGTCAAGGCTATGAACATCTCTTTTACCTTGTCAAAGCCATCAAAGTCACTACCTTTCAGCATTGTTCTGTTATCAGTCAGTGTAGTATTTAGCCAACTGCGTTCAGAAAACAGTAAAAGTTAGTGAATTTGTCGATTTGGAAGATGTCTGTGAAAGAAGAGAGTTTACCAGTAGAAATCTCCATCACTATCTTGAAAGTGGATTTTGAAGTCGCCGGCTAATTCTGTTAGACCAGCTTCACCAGGTATTGCAAAGACAACAACTCCTTTTTTGGGTGCCTTTATCCAAAAATCTTCAGGCTACAGCCCACAAACACAAGTTTATATGTCAAGACGAGTTGTGGTTATGTAAAAAATAACATCAGACGAGAGAGAGAGAGAGAGAGAGAGAGAAGAACCAAGGAGAACAATGCCTACCCCCAAATCCTTGGTTTTCTGATGTTTCTTTGTTGAAAAAAGTATATCTGTTCAAGAGAAGAAAACGGAGCATTTTTCAAACGTTGCGAATATACAAAAGACGAGAAGAAACTAACTCTGTACCAGTATGGTTGGAGATCGTAATGGCAGGTCTAATCCAGTAAGGGCAGTTGATTAGGCGAAACCCTCTGAGCATGCATCTACATAAATGTTTGTTCTCTGGTTAGGGATATATGAATATCACCACAGATTAAACTACCTGATTGGTCAGATATGTCTGAAGCCTACCTTTGTTCGGGTGGAACTTTCCCATCAAATTGATTTTGAACACGTTCGTAGTACTTGACATATCGCTGAAGATAACACGAAAGCTCGTTTAATAGGATGAGGGAGAATCAAACAAGCACATTAAAAAGATTGGTGTGAGCTCAGAACTTACAATCTGACTTGGGAGAGCGAGAGCTTTCCCATCAAGACATCTCTTTTTGTTATAGTAATCAATAGCCTCCTCAGCTGTAGGAAAGAACTGCAATGGAGTTACCATTCAGATCAGTCACAGGAGACTTACAGAGAAGGAAGAATGCGTGCATCGGCCAAGACTTTGCTTCATTTAAGTCTCACCTTGAGATATAGAAGAAGACAGCAAATCATTAATCCGGTTCTTGCCATTCCAGCCTTACAATGAACTACCACAACATTTTGGATATCTTCCTTCAACCATGTGTATGCACTTTGACAAAATGATGGTATCAATTGGATAGGAGGACAATTATGGTCATCAAATGGGAAAGATGCAACCTGAAGAAAAGGAAAACAGACAAGTGATGAAGCAAACACTGTAAGAGGTCTATAAACACTAGCTTTGAAAACAAGGGCAACAACAGAAACTGCCTGCAAGATATATGGCCTGAGATATCAAGTGCATAGAGTTTGTATATACCTTCCCCTCAAATCTTGAAGCATCGTACAATCTCTCTGAACAAAGGTTGTAGACCTTATATTTGTCCTGCATATTGGGAACAAGGTTTAGAGATCAGTAACGAGATGATCAAACATAGCCAAGTAACACTACAAGTCTGGGCTGCAGTGTCTAATAAAATCCAACTGGTATGAATCATATAAGAATTGGTTGAAAATTGTCCGAAACTCATACAGTTTAAGAGGCTTCCAGTCTGTGTCAATGGTTACCTTGTGATGAGTTTCAAAAAACTTGATCACCTCTTCCATGTGATTACGATATAGTCCCTGAATATGACATCTGTCAATGAGAAACTCAAGGCCGAGAGAAGAAAAGAACTGGCTGGGGAACTTATATTTCAGACCACGGGAAAGCTATTTACCTCGAAAAATCCAAAAAGACCAGAGCTTATGTCACCAGCTGGGAACCCCATTGCGATTATATTCTCAGTTATATATGTCATGTCCAAATCGAATTCCCCCTCCTGGAGGTTGGACCAGATGGAAGATGCCATGTAAACCAGTGATGTAAGTGATACTGATCTGGGCACTCATATATACTAGAATCTAGTCATACATTACACTGAAAAGCATGAACAAAAAATATGATAACAACTAATTTTGGGAAAAAATTTGCGCCAGCCCCTATGAAAGGGTAGGGTTACTGAAACAAGCTGTTGTGACTATAATGTGCGTCACTACAGTTTCAAGAATCTAACAATACCAAGGAAGACAAAATTACTATACCTGGTATCTTCTTTTGTTCTGAGAGACAATGTGGCGTGCTTTCACCTGCATTGCTTTTACGGCACCACGAGATGAATCTACCACGGCTTTCGTGAGCAACTCAAGAGCACCACCAACTTGTGTGTTTGGTGATCTAGGGTCACTGACCCCAACTGACCCTTTCGTTGGCAAATGCAGACCAAGTTCAGAGGTGAATCTTGTGAAAGCTGGCATCCCAGAATCTGCCGCGTTTGGATCTTGCTGCGGGAATTTAAAACTTTTGGCCCAAGAAGAAAGACCAGAAGAAGAAAATATAGATGGCGGTGATCCACGTGGGGAGGAACCTGGCGGGCATGGAACTATATCCTCAGTTTTACTTGAAGGTTCAGAGCCAGTAGAAGGCATTGGAGTATCAACATTTGCAGTTGAAGCTTCTGTACTAATGGAATCTTTAGGAGCTTCTCCTACAGAGCTCACGGGACCTTCTTCAACACCCATAACTTTTTCAGAAGGTTCAGAATTACCAGGAATGGTTACATCTTTCCCAGATACTATAGCTGGAGACTGAGATGAAGAGTCAGCAGGATCAGTTTCCATTTTAGCAGTCCAACGATTAGCCTACTTGACGAGCAAACAACAACCTAAAAACAAAGGAAAGTTCACGTTTGATTATAAATCCCAGCTTCTCATGAAATCAAAACACTAGCAAGAACAAAGAAACGACTCCAAATTCCCACATTATCCATGTTTGTAAGTACACCACACACGTTTGAATTCGCTAAAGCTATTGGCTGAATTCGCTTCTAGAGTCATCTGAAAGAGCACTGACTACGAAAAATTGCTTCGCAGGATGAAGAATCTCAGACCGTACTAGAGCATTGCTATAATCCCGCAGATTCAAAATAAGGTCGCATCCATTTTCACACATCTCTCAACGCCAAAACAATGACGGAGTCGAAGAACAAGATCTCAAATCATAACAGCGAGTAAATTATCAAGCAGATCAAGAGGCGTGAAATGAAACTAGACTTAAAAAATTCGACAAGCATTGGCCGGGAAAAAACAATAAACGAGAGTAGACATTGGTTACCGGAGAATGAGAATGCGGGAAGATTAGCTTCGAGTTCTTGCGTAGCGAAGAAGAGATTCAACGGAGGAAGCAGATTTGGGGTTGATTGAGAGCAGCGTACGAAAATTCCGATGAACGTGCGGAGATTAACGATCAATTCCCATTTTATCATCCCCCGCTCTTGCCGGTCAGAATTTTGTCTTTCTTTCATTGGGCCTGCCTATATGGGCCGAAATATATACTTAGCACTTGGTTTGTTTCATTTAAAATATGGTCAACGTTTCATTTAAAATATGGTCAACGTTTCATTTATTCAGATTTTTCAAAAGAATATATTTTTGAGAATTTTACAGAATTATGTGATTTTAAAAGATTAAACAAAGTTGGAGAATTGAATTACATAATTATTAAATGGAAAATACTTAACTGAATCAGTAATCAGTCTCCACCGTCGATTAATGCAGAATTGATCATCCTCAATTAAGTTGCAGCAACTATAAACTTTTTTATCTCTCTGGAGGCGATTTTTTTGGCGACTAGGGTTCCCCTGTGCTCTCTCGCATCCGCTCTCTTTTCCAGTGGAGGTTCCCAGATCTGATCCGATACTTCAGTTCCTCTTCTTCTCCTCTTCAAGATGATACCTCTTTCGTCTTTTTCTTTGCTCTCTTTTTCGTCTCGCTCTTAGATCTAAGGTTCTTTGTCCTAGATTTTCTCTTCTTTCCTCTGATTTGTTCTTCGACAAAGCTTCGTCGTTTTGCCCTTAAACCCTAGATCCGTCTCAGCCGCGAATTATCATCCTCAGTAAAATCAATCGAGCACGAAGAGACAGAAACGGAGAACGAGTAAGAGTCAGAGATGGGAAGAGAGATCCAGTCCCCGCAAGAACAGAGCTCTTACATGGTTGAGCAACTCGTCGCCGCCAATCCCTTTAACCCTGAAATCTTACCTGATCTCGAAAACTACGTCAACGAGCAAGTTCCTTTCCGGGTTCCCAGAAAATTTTAGGGTTTCCTTATCAGTTGATGTTAGCATTTCGCCTGATTTTGATTTCGTAGTAATTGAAATGTATTTAGCTTTCTATTGTAGAAATCTTCTTCCATTGATTGTTGTTGGTTTGGTTATATGATTTTCAGGTTACATCGCAAACGTATAGTCTAGAAGCAAATTTATGCTTGCTTCGGCTCTATCAGGTACTCTAGTTGTTTATATGAACATAACGATACCTGTTCAAAGATTTTTAGTGTCTCCTATCATTTACTGGTATTGTTTCTTTTATGCAGTTTGAGCCTGAGCGCATGAATACTCATAACGTGGCTCGACTCTTGGTAAAGGTATATGGCAGACCACTTTCAGATTAACAATGTTCGTTGGCTTATGAATTACTCTTATCTGATTTTGTTTTCTCTTTTGTGAAGGCTCTTATGGCTATGCCAACTCCAGACCTGCCTTTGCCTCTTCTTGATTCCTGAGAGAGTGGTACTGTTCTTTTGCTTTTACTTCTTAATGGTTTGCTTTCATAGGTTTATGAGTTGACTCATCGCCAATACAGAGATAACGATTGTTCAAATGTTTCTTCAGTCGCTGATAATTGACAACTAGATAGGAGTATTTCAGTCACCAGTACTCAAATTTTTGTGCTACTCGAAATTAGTGAGTTCCGTCTCTATTCTGAGATAGTATAGATGCACATTTTTGAATTGTGTTTTCAGCAAATGGAGGAGCAGTTCAAGGCACTAATTGTTCTATCACACTAGCTTGAGGTACATAAACATCAGTATTAGTTAAGAGCTGAAAAGGTGTACATTGAGTATTTAAAACACTTGTTTTACTTTTGCAGACTGGGAGGTTCCAACAGTTCTGGGATGAAGCTGCCAAGAACCGTCACATTTTGAGGCTGTTCCAGGTAACAAAGTTCTGAATCATAAATAAATCGTCTAGTATTAACAAAGTTCTGGATCTGGATTAGTTATTTAAGGATATATATTTTCTAGAAATGCCAGCTACGTAAGAACATGAAACGTTCAGCCTTTTTCCAAAATTTCTCTCTTTGTTCAATAATTTATTTATACTTATATGCTTCTTAAAACGTAATTAATTATATGGTTTATTATTTGGTGTATGGCATGTTGTTGACAAACAAAAAATCTTTTTTCGTTTTTGTTATATGTTATGGATTAATCATATATGCTTCTAATAAATTAACTACTTATATGTTTCCTTGTTTTGTAGCAAAACTACTATTGGGAGCATGATTTGGAGGATTTTGTATACCATTTGTGGAAAAAACACACAATGCTTACCATTGGTGAAGTCATAAGCCATTGTTAATTTATATTATGTAGTTTTTATTTTGATTACTGAACGTCGTTAAATTGAACGTGTAATGTTAATTATATTTCAATATTAAATATTTGTGTTTTAAATTTGTAACCTTCTTATTTAACTAATGTTTTAATTATTTGGTTTTCATATTTATTAAAATCATTTTAATTATTAATTTTTTTTAAAGCAATTTACCCACGTTTTACTTCCGATTTACCACGAAATTCCACAGCAAAAACCGTGGGTACTTTTTGATTACCACGTTTTACCACGAATTTTATCGTGGGTAGATCCCATGAAATATTTAGTGATAAATTTTCCACGTTTTTATTGTGGTAATATTTGTCACCATTTGCCACGAAATTGTTTTATCCACGACGCTATACTCACAGAATAAATTCGTGGCATTTCCCACATTTTCTCACAAATCTTGTACCTAAATACCCACGTTTTTTCATGGGTATAACTATCTTTTCTACTAGTGATATCAATACACAAAAAAACACTATTAAATTTCTAAATTTATCTAACCAAACTCTTTCTTAAAGTTAAAATAAATGTTTTAAAAAGCGGTTTAGGCGTCTAGGCGCTAGGCTTTCAAGTGACTCCTAGACAACCGCCTAAAATCGCATTGTTTCAGTGTATTTTTCCATTTTTTTAACTACGTAGATTTAAAATTTATAAATTTTACTTTCACTTACATGGTTATATAAACATTCATATGTTGTTTGATATGAATGAAATAAATATTTTTGTCTAATTTTTGTTAACGATTTAATATTTTATTTTTATAATTGATATTTTTATATAATTTTTTATATATAATATCATATCTATAATGTTTTATGTTGTAAACACCTAAATCGTCTAAAATCGCTTAGATCCCGATTAGGCGTTCTAGGCGTTATGTGTTGAGTCATCGCAAACTTAGCGCCCTTTATTGAACATTGGTTAAAATTAACATCATCTATTCCCACACAAATTTACATAAATATTTTAAGTTTATCTACTTTAGGATATTTTTTTCCATCTAATTTCCATAACTGGAAATATTTATTTAGACTTGATAATTTGTTTTCTACAATGTTTAATGATATCCATAACATTATTTTTCTTAACTGCTAACTTTTTAGATATTTTTTCTATGTTCACAACATATGGATTGAATAATATGTAATCATAAACTTTTTTTTAAAATGACTGTCATGACAAAAAAGTATACCATGGCTATTTCAAAACCCAAGTGTTACAATATCAATGTTCTTTCTTAGCTTGAATAAAATGTACTACATATAACACAAAAACAAAAACAAAAAATCGTTTTAAATGAAAACAAGCTATAAAGTTAAGAAGGTGGCTTATAATAAGCATATGCAGCGTAAAAACTTTGAGACAAAGTGAGGACTAGTAGAATAACTGCAGCACAGAAAGAAACAATTGCCCATGGATTATTGAAGTACTTATGTTTCAAGGTCGCCCTCCAAGCATTCCACTTATGATCGTAATAACGGTTAACCTCAATCGATAACCGAGATAGATAGCTATCTCCGGTGTCGAATACAACTTCTTGACATAAACGGTTGAACAAATCCGCGACTTCAGAATCGCTCCCTAGCCAATGTTCGATGATACCGCAGTAGTGTAAGTAGCTAACATCTTCGTGAGAATCTATTAGATTGTCCATGAAAATTATGTAGGATGTTATGTCATTGCTCGAATCGATATGGCACTGCTCGAAAGCTATAAGATTCAGAAAAAGAGATTTGGTACCTACAAAAAATACAAGAAGGGCTTTATTTGTTAAAAAGGAAATACTAGTTTTGTTGAAAAAAGTGTATTTGTTTCATTATCTAAACTTGTTGAGAGTTTAAAAGACGCAGTTTCCATTGCTTAGATCATTCTGAATTAGTCAATAGGGAATAATTGATGACATTTCTTATATTCCCAAAAGTAGCATTTTTAAGCAGCATACCATATCATGATTCCTAACTAATATACTTTGTCAATCCATATAAACCGAAACAAACGAGAAAATATCAATTTATATGGATTGATCAATTAAAAGGTGATGGATTAGAAGAAAAAAATTGTAAACATTTACTCAAAAAGAAAAAGAAAAAAAAATTGTAAACATATGAGGCAGGTATTAAAAAGAAGAAAATGTGAAAAACGTTAACATACCGTCATGGATAAGTAGCCTCGGTATCTCTAGATAACCGTTTTTGAATTGAATATCCCAGAACCGGTCGGTTCTCCTTCTCCTGAATTTTATACCGGCCTCCCTTAGCTCCGTGACACAATGTATCAACTGTTGTCGGCGCTTGTCTGCCACGCGCGTGTTCCGAGGCGTATTCCGAGACCATCTCTTTCTTGCTAACCTCGGCTCCGGTTTAGGACTAGACCGGAGCAAACTTCGACGGAAAACATCTAAAGAGTGCAACTCGCCCATGTCGGCGAATGGGTCAAAGGCTTTATTTCCTGCCAGCGAGTTCTCGAGTTTTGATTGGTCGGTGTTGGTCAACGGCTCGTCTGTTGGCATTAGTGGATCAAAGAACCGAACTGCTAATTGTGCCACTAAACCGGTTTGGCTCCGTGTACCGAGCTGTAGTTCTAATAACCGGTTTAGAACAAACAAAGGAAGTTGATTTTCCAACATTACCATGTCACGTTGAATAGAATGCATCGATCCTCTCATCGCGAAAACTGGATCGTTACGTGCATATCTACACAAACATGATTTAGACCGGTTTAGAAGTTATTTGAAAGAACCGGAAATAATCAGCAATTGAAAAATCAGGCTTACCCGAGTTGGGTGAATCCTTCAACGGCCCCTCTGAAGAGCTCAAGAACAAAACAACCATCAAGAACAAGCATTTCGATAAACTCGTTACTGTTTAAACTTAAGGGACCTTCGTAACAAGCTCGAGCCTTTTCCTCTAGCTCTCTCATGGCGTCAATATACATTTTAATGCCTTGGTTCGTACGTTTCAAGACTCTATTGACCGCACGCCATTTGTGACGGTCCATAGACCGGAGACGTCTCTTACCATGATGGTACGGACCAAGCGAGACGGTTTGAGGGAAGTAAGATTTGTTGTCGTTTTCTTGAAGGTAATATGGAACTCTGTAGATACAGAGCTTTCCCCAGATTGTCGTGTCATCGTCTCTGTGTGCTTGTTCGAGCTTGTCTGTAATCGAGATCACCCAATCCTCTCCTGAATCTTTTGGGCTCTCTTTGATTACGTTGATCTTACCGGGCTCGGATTGAGTCTGTTCGTCGTTTTGGTCTTGATCGGATCTGGTGATTTCGAGTAAACCGGGGAGGTTTTGATCTTGATTAACCGATTCAGATTCTTGGTTCTGTGTTTCGAGTTTTTCGCGGATCTTGAGGGTGAGTAAGTACCAGCTCAACATGTCTTTGTAGAAGACAGCCACCATTTTCGTTGGTTGAAGCTTTTTCAAGAAAATGAGAGAGGAAGACAGAAGCAAGAGTATATGTGAATGATTTGAAGCTATAATTGGTTACTTATTGTACTTACGGACCCAACTGATCTGTAATGACAACAACCATAATTAGATATTTCTGAACACACACATTTACAACCTTGAATATAAAGTAACAACTAAAATTTAATTACTCCTTTCTTTTAACTACAAAAATAAACAAATTAATTGGAACCGTGCGGCTTAAATTTAATTACTCCTTTCTTTTATCCAATCTTTAATATTTTGAAATAATTATCCGTAGATAATAGAATTTTGATATTCACCATTCAATTTGAAAATTACATATACCCTTTCTTTATGGTTTGAGTACGAATTCATAATGCATCGAAGATGGGTAAGAGGTGTCATTGCCCAACCATTACTAGAAACGCTCGCGTATAGGGAATATGAGAGTCGTTGGACAAGATAAGATTAATTGTCTTGTCAAATTTGGGTAATTTTAAAACGATAGAAGTACAAAATAAAATGAAAACTCTTCTTTAGTTTTTTTTTACTTCTCCCTTTTTTATTTTTGCTCTTTATATCAACTTGAAATTCACATTTCATCACGGTTTTGATGTTTTATGGGGTTTTTTTGGGGTGCATTATGGTATTTTTCTTATATCTCAAGCACAAATTATTACTAAGAAAAATATTAAATTAAAAAATGGTGAGAGCATAAAGGAACATGTACACTACACAGCTAAACAGGATCATGGCACGACCTCACCATTTCTCGGATGGATCTTGATTGCTCTAACACACTTTAAATTTATTGGTTGACAGGACACATTTTTATTTGCTTAGTTTCTCTAGACAAACTTTTAGGGTGTGACCGATGGAGACTATAATATAAACGAAAATGGTAGAAAAGGTTTTCACATTAATTTTATCAACGAATAAGAAAACAGTTAAAAAAACATTTTTTTTAAAAAAAAACCAAGAAGGAACTTTTTCTTTTAGGTTAGAAATGTGGAAAATATAACCTCTAATGTTCACTTCCAATTTTTCGCTATTTAGTTCTATTAGAACTTGAAGAATGAATTAAAACTCCATAAAAGAGAATTGAGCTCGATGGAGAAGAAGAAACTGAAAAAATTTGTTATTCAATAAGTTAAGTTTATTACAACGATTACATTTTGGTTTTATACAATAGACTAACACTTAACCACTAACTAAACCGATTACAATCAATTATGTACATAACCGGATATAATCAGAAATCATAAACTCTAATACCCTCCCCTCAAGATGGAAGGAATAGGCTATTAACATCCATCTTGAGTAGCAAATGCTTGAAGATTTCTGGTTGAACTGCTTTTGTAAAAAGATCTGCAAGCTGGTTCCCTGATTTAACATGTAAAGTCTTCAAGAAACCACTTTGCAACCTATATCGAACCACATGACAATCAATCTGCAATGTGCTCATGAAACACAGGATTAGAAGCAATGTGCAAAGCTGATTGATTGTCACAATATAGAGTTGCTGGAGCTGTGATATGACAGTGAAGATCTTTGAGTAAAGACGCTATCCAAATCAATTCACAAGTTGTATATGCCATAGCTCTGTATTCAGCTTCAGAGCTGCTTCTAGAGACAATAGGTTATTTCTTTGAACGCCAAGAAACCAAAAAGTTGCCTAAGAAAACACAATAACCTGTAACTGATCGTCTTGTATCCGCACATGATGCCCAATCTGCATCTGAAAAAGCTGTAAGACGAGAATCCAATGTTGTAAAATAGAATAGGCCCTGTCCTGGATTTTGTTTTACGTATCTAAGAACTCTGTAAGCAGCTTGTAGATGAGATGAGGTAAGATTAGCCATGAACTGACTTAGCTTATGTACTGCAAAAGTGATATCTGGCCGAGTATGAGTGAGATAGAGAAGCCTACCAACAATCCTTCTATAAATGGATGCATCATCTAATCTGTCTTCTGTTGATTCTGATAGCTTAATGTTAGGTTCCATAGGAACCGTAACTAACTTACAACTTAGATAACCAGAATCCTCAAGTAGTTCTAGATTATACTTCCTTTGATTGATGCATATTCCAGAAGAATTTCTTGCAATCTTAAATCCAAGGAAATACTTTGTTGGACCAAGATCTCTGAGTTTAAAAGCTGACTGCAAAGTAACTTCGAATTCTTGAATTGTCTCATCATCATTTCCAACAACTAGTGTATCATCAACATATACTAGTATTGCCATAAAAACACCTTGGTCTAACTTGACAAACAGAGAATGATCTGCAGGTGCTCTAATGAAACCAGCCTTTAAAATCACAGAAGATAGCTTTTGATTCCATTGACATGAGGCCTGTTTTAAACCGTACAGTGATTTATACAACTTACACACAACATTGTTAGGTAATGCATTCTGCCCCGTCAATACTGAATAGCCTTGTAGAATAGACATATAGATTTCTTCATCTAAGTCTCCATTTAAAAAAGCATTACTAATATCAAGCTGTGTGATAGACCAATTATAAACTGCAGCAAGCTTTAGAAGAATCCTAAAAGTCCTCATCTTAGCCACATGTGAGAAAGTATCCAAATAATCCAAACCCTTGAGTATAACCTTTTGCAACTAATCTAGCTTTATATCTCTCAACACTGCCATCAGGATTGTATTTTATAGTATACACCCACTTACAACCTACCGGATGTTTACCTTGAAGAAGCTCACAAACAGTCCAAGTACTATTAGCTTCTAAAGAATACATTTCAGAATATATAGCAGCCTTAAACTCATCAGATTTCACAGCCTCAGTAAATGTTTTAGGTAATGATGTGATAGTGATAGAAAAGGTAAAATGTTTATAATCTGGTGATATCTTATCATATGATAAGACTGATGAAATAGGGTATGAAGTAGTAAAAGTTGAATGACCAAGAAATGTAGAATGGTCTTGTAATAAGTAACAATGATATTCATCAAGATAACTAGGGAGTTTAGTTTGTCTCTTTGTTTTTGTTATATGAACTGGAACAGATGATGAAGCATTTGGTTCAGTAGGTGCAGATGATGATGGAAAAGATGATGGAGTAGATGATGGAACAGAATCATCAGAATGTAAAACCGGATCAGACATTACAGAAGGAACATGATCAATAGCAAGTGAACCAGAATCACAAATTAAAGGTATAATGGAATTATCAGGAAATGTGGGATAAGAATCAGAACTTAAAGTAAAAAAAGCAGGAAATGGTGAATCTAGAAGAGGTAAGGTGTGACATCCGTGTTCGAAGTTATTTCTCGTATTGTAATTTATTGACGTTATTATAAAATGTGGACCTTTGGGTTGTTGTATTTTGACGGAAATTCAATAATAAGATGAATATTATTGAATTAGAATATTGGTGATTTAATACATGATGTAGATTTCATGTATTGATGGTGTTGTTCCGTTACTTGGTTCGGGTGAGTTGGATCTGGTGTCATTAGATCCAAAAACGTGGTTTGACGGTTTAGAATTATGTGTGATTTAATTCTAAACCAAGTAGGATTATGTGTGATTTAATCCCTAACTAGGATTATGTGTGATTTAATCCTAGGATGATTAGGATTATGAGTGATTTAATCCTAATGGGGTTGGTTCTGGTTAGGAGTATGTGTGATTTAGTCCTAACATGTGTGGGTTACCGATTGGGATTATGAGTGATTTAATCTAATAGATTGGTAAACGAAATAGCCGAATGAGATCTTCGGTATTAGATCTCGTTGACTTAGCTTGTTCGGATCTGGGTATTGGATTTCGATGGGTTAGTCATTTTATAACCACGTAGGATCTTGCGTATTGGATCCTGAGTATGTGACGAACCAAGTAGAACAATATGTGGAATTCGATTAATACTCGCGGGTTGAGAACGGGTGATTTAATCGAAAGACTAATTATTAGGGAATTAATTCCGTGTTATTTTGGGAAAAACGGAATTAATTAGTAATGGATATTAGGCTTAAATGAAATATTTTGGGACGATGAGATGTCTCAAATATTTCGAGGAAATGGCGAAATGCTAACCGAGTCGGAGAATTGAATTGAGATTGCGGGAGTTAATGTTTCGGTTTGATTAATTAATTAAAAAAAGTGAATAATATCTCACGCTACACTCTCTCTCCTCTCTTAATCATTGTGGCTGATTATTGTTGAGACAAGGGAGAGCGTGAAATAGAGAGAGAGAGAAGAAAGTGAGACGAGAGAAGAAAGGAGAGAGTGAAGAAGAGAGCTGGGAGACTCAAGGAAGAAGAAGAAGAAGGAGGAGAGGGTGTGAGAGCTTCTCAAAAACAGAGTTTCGGGTTGAGTTCATAGGTCCAATCGAGGCATCAACGAATTCTTCTTGAGCTGAAACTTTTCTGTAAGTTGATAAATCTCTTAACTAGCCTTATACCAAAGGATTTCTTGTTTTTTGAGTATTTTGGGAGATACGAACATTCTCCTGAAACCGCTCGGTAGAAGGAAACTGTGACCAGTTCGGTGACGGAAACGTTTGGGTACCTTACTCTTAACCGATTGAGCTGAGATTTGGTAGAAACACTCCTGACAGTTTAGTCTTGGGTTTAACCGGAGATCGTGTTTTAACGGCTTTAAGAGATATAACTAGATTCGAAACTCTGTTTCGAGAAAACTCAAGCAGATTAAGCGTCCGAGCTTAAGGCTCGTTTGATCAACCTCCTGTGAATGGTTTATGCTGAATTTTGGCAGGATGGTAGTAGACATCTTGGGTGAGGTGTGACCCAAGAGAAGCCGAGTTTTGGAGTTCAGAATCAACGGAAACAATTTCGTATGGTTAACCGTTTTAGCGTTTAAGGTGAGTGTGCTGTGGTCATCCACATGTTTTCTTGAATTTTCGTGACTGATATGTGCTTAGGAATTAGACCTTATGGGTGTGACTTATGGCTTGGCCATGTGTGTGGGATGTGTGTGATTGAGCTCTTACACGGTATGTTGGTTTAATTCCGTAAGTTACATTTAATTGCGTTAATTTCTTGAATTACATGTGTATGGCTGTGAGACGGGAGGACCGCCTCACTAAGCATTATCGATGCTTACGCACCTATTTTGGTGTAGGTAAAGAGAAATCATAAGGTTGGAGCTCGTGGAACCAAGGCTGGAGAAGAGAGGATGATTAGGCGGTAAAACGGGGTTGTGTGTAATATTTCTTACTTATGTATGCTGTTATATTTGATGTCATGACTCAGTTAGGTAACTGTGTTCTAATAAATGTTGTTTTGAAGATGTTTTGGATTGGTTATGTTGTAAAAATGCATGCTTAAATGACGAAAAACTGAACTTAGTATGACGCGTTATAAGGTTATTTTCTTTGAGTTCAAATATTTTGGTCATGCATTTGGAAGAGTTTTCTTGATGTTTTGAGGCATATTAGATGACTACTATATGCACGTAATGATGGGGATAACTCGTCCTGAGCATGTGCATTTTTAGGAGATGCATTTTCGCAAGATTTAAGGATAGATCGATCCCTGTTTTATTAAGATTTTAATGTTGTTCTTGCATTAGATGTTGAGTTTTTAGCTTGAGTAGCAAGTAAGGTTTTAATTATTCACCGTTTAGAACCGTTTTAAAAAAGTTATAAAAATTTCGTATTTTTTCGCGGGTTCCGTATTGTTGTTTCGTGGTGGGGTCGTTTCATAAGGGAAGAGCATCTTGATCAAATATTTCTTGAACAGGTGGAGAATTTGCAAAAGGAAACACTGTTTCATGAAAAATCACATTCCAAGTGATAGAAATATTATTTGTTTCAAGATCTAAAACCATGTAACCTTTATAATCTGGTGGATAACCTAAAAAAACACAAGCTGTTGCTCTTTTAGAGAATTTGTGTCTATCCTTAAGAAGAGTAGAAGCAAAACAGAGACATCAAAAAACTTTTAGGTGATCATAATTTGGAACTTTAGAAGTAAGAAGCTCAAATGGTGTTCTATCATCAAGCAAAGGAGATGGGGTTCTATTAATGATGTAGATTGCTGTAAGAATACAGTCTCCCCAGTACTGAAGTGGAACATTAGACTGAAATAATAAAGATCTTGCAATATTCAGAATATGCTGATGTTTTCTTTCTACCACAAATTTTTGTTGAGGTGTATATGGACAAGAAAACATGTGATGAATGCCCTTAGATTTTAGTAAAGAAGTAAAAGATAATTCAGGAGCATTATCAGATCGTATTGCCTTAACACATTTTTTATATTGAGTTTGAATCATTGTTAGAAAATCTGGTAGAATAGAAAAAACATAACTTTTATTTGTCATCAAATAAACCCATGTGACTCTAGTACAATCATCAACTATAGTTAAGAAGTATCTATATCCCTCTGGAGTAGAAATGTGAAAAGGACCCCATGTATCTATATGTAACAAATCAAAAGGTGCATCAGCAAATTTATTTGAAGAATGAAAAAGAAGCCTTTTCTGTTTTGAAAGAGGACAAATTTTACAAAGATCATGATTTATCCTAGTACTAGAAACACCAAGATGTTTAGAAAGAGTCTGAATTTGCTTTGAAGAAGCGTATCCAAGACGTTGATGCCATATCTCAGAAGAAACTTGAAAAACATATTGTTCTTGAGAAGTCAAAGAATTGATGACTTGAGTGTTATTGGTTTGTGGAGCCTCCAGAACATACAAATTATTTTGAAGATCTCTTTTACCAATCTTGAAGTCCGGAGTAGACTCCTGAAAAGGATTATAAGGAAGGATGTAACAGGAATGAGAAGAGAATAATACTGAGATATAACTGTTCCTAGTAAGGACACTAATACTCAACAAATTGAACTTGAATTGGGGAACAAAGAGAACAGAATGCAAGCTCAATGTGTCAGAAATTATGACTGTTCCAGAGATAGTGACAGAAATACGTGAACCATCAGGAAGTGTTACGTATGTATTGTTTATAGGCACAATTTCAGTAAAACTTTGAATATCAAAACAAACATGACAACTAGCCCCTGTATCTATAATCCAAGAATTTTTAACAAAATTAAGGTCATTCTGTATTCCAATTGATGAAAGAATGTTGAAAGATTTACCTGAATTGGTTGAGGTTTGTGGAATGATATGAGGCTGTGGTTTAGATACTGAGACTGATCCATCTGGTAGAGTGAAAGTGCTACTTGAAATCTAAGAACAATTGTCAATCATATCTGGTGTGATCTTCAAAACACTTAGAAGTTTCTAAACTTGGTCTGTAGTGATATTCTCAAGATCAACATCCTTCTGGTCTTGAGTGGTTGTAATATTGGTATGAACATTCTGAACAACCATATTGGCAACATTTTCCTTGTTTTGAGTCCATTGTTGTTGTGACTTGTTTGCTGGCTGATTTTGATTATGTACTTTCTGAGATCCATTTGGGATCTTGTATCCTTGTGGATATCCATGTAACTTGTAGCATCTATTAACCGTATGCCCTTGTAAGCCACAATGTGAACATACAGGTCTTGTTTTCCCTTTATTATAACCATAAGCAGCAACCATTTCAACAGAGGAGTCATTATGTGAAGCTTGAAACACTGTTGTATTAGTAGCTTGACCACTACTCATGTTTCTTTATCTTTCTTCCTGTGAAACCAAATTAAAAACCTTTGTAATAGATGGTTTAGGTTCCATCATCAAGATTTGACCCCTTATTGCTTTATATGTGTCATTCAATCCTATCAAAAATTTCAAAACTCCTGTCTTGTTCCTCACGATCAGCTAGTTTCTTTAAATTCACACAATTGTTTCTTGACAACAACAAGTATATGGACTATCATGACTTTTCAATTATTCCCACAATTGCTTCAATCTTGTATAATACTCATTGACATTTTGTTGTCCTTGAATCTCTACAAATATAAGCTGCTTAATCTCTACAGTTCTTGGACCATCACTTTGCTTAAACTGATCATGAATATCAAGCCATATCTGCCTAGCCGTATCTAAGTACATGATACTCTTAGCAAGCTGCTTATCAACAGCATTCACTAACCAAGTACATACTATGCTATAACATCGGAACCATGAGCCAAAATCTGGATGTGTATCATTCAATTCTGGATATGATCCATCCACAAACACAAGTTTATTCCTAGCTCCTAAAGCCATTATCATAGATCTTCTCCATGTATTGAAGTTTCCTAAACCAGTCAATTTCTCAAAGACAAGAGAGATACCAGCATGATCCGCGCTATGAACATAAAGCGGATTGGAGTTCGGATCTGAAATCGAAGCCATCGTTGCTGTATTTCCACCAGAATTAGAAGTCGCATCAGGTCCAGAAGAAGCCATTGAAAAAGATTCAAGATCTTGTACTTTGCGAAGAACGATTTCAGAATCTTGATTTCAAAATCAAAGATCAATCGGAGCTCAATAACAAAGAGCAAACAAAATTAAGAAAAAGATTGATGTAAAGGATTGTAAAATTTCACAAATCACAAAGATAAGAGAAGCAATTCACACGAAATTAGTTCTTTATGCGAAAAACTCATTGATTCGAAATCTCAGGAAAAGAAAGTTTCGTGAGTGGAATCGAAGAGTTTGAAATTAGCAGAAGAGAAGAGCGATGTGCTCTGATACCATTTTAAAACTTGAAGAATGAAGTAAAACTCCATAGAAGAGAGCTTGAGCTCGATGGAGAAGAAGAAGCTAAAAAAATTTGTTATTCAACAAGTTAAGTTTGTTACAACGATTACATTTTGGTTTTATACAATAAACTTAACACTTAGCCACTAACTAAACCGATTACAATCAATTAATGTACATAACCGTATATAACCAGAAATCATAAACTCTAATAAATTCCTCTTCTTCCTTTTTACTATGATTGTACACCAATTAAACCTTTATATGATTTTTATTTAAATTCTTGTAGTATATTCGACAAGTGAAATTGAATATCCAGACTCTTTAAAGAGTCTTTAATACATCGAGTGTTCAAGAGGATTTGCGTCATCTTGGAAAGTGAGTCAAATTTTGGAATATCCGTTAATAGACAACGGTCATTAATGTTTAAGAACATTGATGTAGTCTTTCCGATTACAGTTCCAAATCTGAACCACATCATTAGTTGGAGAAGTCGTGAATCAATAGAAATTGTAAGGATGTCAAGTTCTATAATTATCCGGGCTGAAGGATAGTATACGACTTAATCTACTCTTTGGTAAGCGTCTAGTACCAAACTGGTGTAGAGAGCCAATTGGGAGTTTAAGCATTGAGGAGTGACGTAGTTTGGTTGTGACGCAAAAATGCCTATTTGGACGATAGCATTTAATCAATGTGATGTTTGTTCTGACCTGTACTACAAATGTTTGCTGGACTCTGGGAAAGGTGCCGTAAATGTCTCACCTTCCGAGAAGCTAATTGTTAACAACATCTCCCCCTCCCCCCAAGACCTACCAAAATAAAAACAAGACTCTCGTGCTATCGCAAACAACGTGTCATCAAATTCAAGGCATATCAAGTATCAACCATAGTTTAGTTTAGTTTCTGATTTTATTTTTTGCAATACAATAGAAAATGAAGAAAGTACAAAATTCGGGGAAAAAAAAATACAAACATTCCAAGTTGAATGAAGGAAACTACGGAATAATAATGAAAATTAAGAAGGTGGCCTAAAATAAGGATAAGCAGTAAAAAAACTTTGAAATAAAGTGAGAACTAGCAGGACAAGTGCAGCAAAAAAAGAGAAATATGCCCAAGGATTATTGAAGTACTTGTGTTTTAAGATAGCCTTCAAAACATTCCACTTTCGGCTATAATACCAGTCGACTTTATTTGACAACTGAGATAAATAACTATTTTGGGGATCGAAAGCCACTTCTTGACATAACCGGTTGAACAAATCCGCAACTTCATAATCACTTCCTAGCCAGTGCTCGATGATACCACAATAGTGCAAATAGCTAACATCTTCGGAAGAATCTATTAGATTATCCATGAAGATTATGTAAGATGTTATGTCGTTGCTCGAGTCGATATGACATTGCTCAAAAGCTATAAGATTCGAAAAGAGAGATTTTGTACCTACAAGAAACACGAGACGATGATATTTACGTAAGTTTAGGGAGTTATGGGATTCTATAGAAAGGTGTATTTATTTCCTTTTCTTACTTTTTGTTATTGTTTAAATCATTCTAAATTGGTCAATAGGGAATAATTGATGAAAATTTCGTTACTTTGGCAACTTGTGGAAAAAAATTGATCGAAACGAATAGATCATTCTAAATTGGTTTGATGCTAAAAAAAAAAAAATTGAAAACAAAAACAGATCATATTGGAGTGTGAAACATGTTAGTTTATAATTGAGTTTGGTCATATGTTATTTAATTATTATGTATGTTTGTAAGAATCGTGATTTTAGGTTGGGTAATTTTGTCTAAGTTTCAAAATCACAATGTTTAGTTATATATAAGTATACTTGTGTTGTCTTAATAAAATTAACAAGTTTCAGTCTTACTATGTTTTTTCTTTCTTTGCCGAAGTTAGTTATTAAGCAGAACAACTTTGATTACAATCGTAATATGTTCTCTTTCTCTTGCAGTTGTGTTATGTAAAAGAAGCACTAGCTCCTAAAAAACATGATTTATCAACCCATTATAATTGCTAACTAATATGTTATTTATCAACCCATACCATATATAAACGAGAAATTAGTGTAAAATTAAGATTTGAACTGTCAACTTAGTTACCGTCATGGATGAGTAGTTTGGGTATCTCTAGATAACCATTTTTGAATTGAATATCCCAAAAACGGTCGGTCTTCCTTCTCCTAAATTTGATACCGGCCTCTCTTAGCTCTGTCACACAATGTATCAGTTGTTGTTGGCGCTTGTCTGCCACACGAGTCTTCCAGGACCATCTCCTTCGTGATAACCTCGGCTCTGGATTCGAACAAGGCCGAAGCAGATTTCGACGGAACACATCCAGACAGTGCAACTCGCCCTTGTCCTTGTCGGCAATTGGGTTAAAGAATTTATCTTTTTCTTGCGAGGGGTTGGTTTTGGTCAACGGCTCGTCGGTTGGCATTAACGGATTAAAGAACCAAATTGCTAATTGTGCCACTAAACCGGTTTGGTTTCGTGGACCAAACTGTAGCTCTAACAACCGGTCAAGAACGAACAAAGGAAGTTGATTTTCCAGCATTACCATGTCACGTTGAATCGAATGCATCGATCCTCGCATTGCAAAAACTGGATCGTTACGATCGTATCTACAATTACAAAAAGTCAAACTCAACAATTTAGATAACCGGATCTTAAATAATACCGGCTTAGCAAGTATATTAAAAAACCGGATAAACCAGAAATTGAATCACACTAGCTTACCCAAGTTCCGAGAATCCCTCATCGGCTCCTCTGAATAGCTCAAGAACAAAACAACCATCAAGAACCAGCATTTCGGTGAACTTGTTACTACTCATACCAATGGGACCTTCGTAGCAAGCACGAGCCCTCTCTTCAAGATCTTTCATGGCGTCAATATACACTTCGATGCCTTGCTCGGTACGTTTCATGACCATATTGACCGCACGCCACTTGTGACGGTCCATGGGCAGGAGATGTTTGCTGCCATGGTGGTACGGACCAAGCGAGACAGTCTGAGGGAAATAGGACTTCTTGTTGTTCTCTTGAAGGTATTGTGGTACTCTGTAGATACATAGCTTGTCCCAACTAGTTGTGGCGTCTTCTCTAAGTGCTTGCTCCATCTTGTCTTTGATTGAGATCACCCATTCTTCTCGTGTCTGTTCGGGTTGCTGGTTTCGGGTTACCAGTTTTTGGCGCATGATGAGGGTGAGCAAGTACCATGCCAACATCTCTTTTTGGATCAAAGAAGATGGTGGTGGATTATTTCTTCTTCTTTTAACAGAATACCGCCAAGGAAGAATCGGTCCAAATGGTCGTGGTGGCGGCGGCGGTGGTGGTGGTGGTGGATTTTTGTTTTTTTTTTTGAAAAAATACCGTCGAGGAGGAATCGATCTAAATGATGGTGGTGGTGGTGGAGGCGGTGGTGGAAAAGAAAGAATACGCACCATTTTTGTTTGTTAAAGCTTTGAGAGAGAAAAATGTTGAAAAACAAAGATGATAGATCTGGGCACAGCACAAACATTAATAAGTTTTTATATCTACATCTAATCATACACATACATTAACTATAACTTTGTCAAACTTTAGATCTGTTAAATAACACCTTGACTGGCCACGTTTGTTTGTTTTGATTTTACAAATCTTTATAGAAAGAACTCTAAAAACACTCGTCCGTCACTAGCTCAATGGTGTATTATGATTCGTGAGAGCCTTAAAGGAAGAATTTCTCAATATCATAACTCTGAGTCTTGGGTGGTGAAGAGATGATGAGATTACGAAGTAATATCTTGGTTGCCGCACCAAAAAAAATCTTAAGATCTTGTAGTAAATTCTTGTAATATATTTCAAGGATTGAGCTTGAAACATCCAAATTGTTATTAAATATGCTTTGTAGTCGCTAAAAAAAAAATAAGTATTCTGCAAACATTCCGTTGTAAAGCAATTTTTTTGTTGTTGATTAATTTAGATTACATTACCATAAAAGAAAACAATTTGTATTCTTGCAACGAGAAATCCGTTACAAAATCGGAAAAATCCGCTGCAAATTGTGAGTTAAGACGGAATGGATGAACTCGTTGCAAAACGATCTTTGTAAATAAATTATTTTAAAAAATTGGTTGCTACTTTTTCAGGAGACGAGAATTTGCAACATAACCTGTTGATTATTTTTGCAATGGAGTAGTTGCTATTGATTTGTGGCGGGCCATACAATTTACCACGGTATTGCAACTTACCAGCACGTTGCAAGCTCATTTGTTACGATATTGTAACGGAATAAAGGAATCTAGTAACCTTTTTGTTCTTCTACAACAATAAATTAAGTACAACACACATTTTGGGGTAATTAAAGTACAACAAAACTTACGGTGACAATTAAAAAAATATAAGTAAATTAAACGAATATCTGAATTAAAAAAAGTCTTCCACAGTTCTAGCATATGGTTTAAAAAAATACAGTCACTCAATTTTTATTTTCTTTTCTTTCTGATACAACAGAAAAAACAGGATAACCAAAAGTACAAACACTCCAAGTTGAATGAAAGAAGCTATGATTTAACAATGAGAATTACGAGGGTGGCTTAAAATAAGGATAACCAGTAAAAAAACTCTGAAATAATGTGAGAAGTAGCAGAATAACTGCAGCAAAGAAAGAGAAATATGCCCAAGGATTATTGAAGTACTTGTGTTTCAAGGTTGCCTTCAGAACATTCCACTTTCGGTTATAATAACGGTCCACCTTATTTGACAATTCAGATAAATAAGTATTTTCGAGGTCGAAAGCTACTTCTTGACATAGCTGGTTGAACACATCAGCAGCTTCTGAATCATTTCCTAACCAGTGTTCGATGATACCATAGTAGTGCAAATACCTAATATCTTCAGCAGAATCTATTAGATTGTCCATGAAGATTATGTAGGATGTTATATCGTTGGTTGAATCGATATGGCACTGCTCGTAAGCTATAAGATTTGAGAAAAGAGACTTGGTACCTACAAAAAACACAAGAGAGACCATATAGTATTTTTGTGAGTTTAAGGAATTATGGGGTTCTCTAGGAAAAAAGTGTATATGCTTAAATCATTCCGAATTGGTCAAATAGGCAACAGTTGATGACAGTTTATTTACTTTAGCAACTTGTGGAGAAAAATTGTACAAAACCAATATCGTCACAACAAATTTTGGTTTTGATAAATTCTTTAAAGAAAATATATCACATTCGACTGTAAAAACTATAGTAAGACTAAAAAGAAAGATTTGAATTTTTTTTCCAAAAGAAAAAAAATTTGAAATGTAATTGATAAAAAAGGGAAAAACTTAATTATGAGAAGGAAAGTAAAATAAGCAAAAACGAAAAATGTGAACTTACCGTCATGGATAAGTAGTTTCGGTATCTCTAGACAACCATTTTCGAATTGAATATCCCAAAACCGGTCGGATTTTCTTCTTTTGAATTTAATACCGGCCTCTCTTAGTTCTGTCACGCAATGGATAAGTTGTTGTTGGCGCTTGTCCGCCACGAGCGGTTTCCACCATCTACTTCGCGACAACCTCGGTTCCGGTTTCAGACAAGGCTGGAGGACACTTCGACGGAAAACGTCCAGACAGTGCAACTCTTCCTTGTCCTTGTCAGCTATTGGGTTAAAGAATTTATTGTTTTCTAGGGAGTTCTCAATTTTGGTTGATGGCATATAGGTTGGCATCAACGGATTGAAGAACCGAACCGCTAATTGTGCCACTAAACCGGTTTGGTATTTTGTACCGAACTGTAGCTCTAATAACCGGTTTAAGACGAACAAAGGAAGTTGATTTTCCAGCATTAGCATGTCACATCGAATCGAATGCATGGATCCTCGCATGGCAAAAACGGGATCGTTTCGATCGTATCTACACAACACCAAAATAAAAATAAAAAAGAAACAGTTAAAAAAGAAAACCAAAGTCAACAGTTTAGACAACGGGATCAGTAATCAGACCGGTTTAGCATAAAATTGAACCATGCTTACCCAAGTTTCGAGAATCCTTCATAGGCTCCTCTGAAGAGCTCGAGAACAAAACAACCATCAAGAACTAGCATTTCGGTGAACTTGTTACTTCTCAAATCAATAGGACCTTCGTAGCAAGCACGAGCCCTCTCTTCGAGCTCTTTCATGGCGTCAATATACATTTCGATGCCTTGCTTGGTACGTTTCATGACCATATTGACCGCACGCCATTTGTGATGGTCCATGGGCCGGAGATGTTCATCCCCATGGTGGTACGGACCAAGTGAGACGGTTTGAGGGAAGTAGGAATTCTTGTCGTTTTTCTGAAGGGAGCGTGGAACTCTGTAGATACAGAGCTTGTCCCAGCTAGTTGTGGCGTCGTCTCTAAGTACTTGCTCCATCTTGTCTTTGATCCAAATCACCCATTCTTCCCGTGTCTCTTCGGATCGTTGGGTTCGGGTTTGGAGTTTATTGCGCATTATGAAGGTGAGGAAGTACCAGGTCAACATCGGTCGTGGTTGATAATTTCTTCTTCTTTTTCTTCTTATGATGATATCCCGTAGAGGAAGATTCGGTCCAAATGGTAGCTGGGGCGGCAGAGGTGGTGGCGGCGGCGGTAGTGGTGGCAGCGCCAATGGAAGGAGCGGCCACGCTGCTGGTGGTGGTGGCGGTGGCGGTGGTGGTGGTCGATTACTAGGAATTGCCATTTTTGTTGGTTGAAGCTTTTTCAGGAGATTGAGAATGACAGAGAGAAAGTTGAAAAGCAAAGATGTGATTGGTTCTTATATTTATGGACATGTTTGATATGTAATGACAACAACCATAATTATACACAATAGTATAATACATATGTGCTATGCACACACACGTTACTAAGTTGACATCTAATCATACATTAAAATGTGTTAAAACTTTTTTTAAACGTGTTGGATAATGCCTCGCGGGCTATTTTTTTTGGGTGGGAAACGGCTAAAATGGATCCGTACAATTTGCTTTTTGTTTTTTTTTCAATCCCAAATTATGATACTATGCATTAATCAGACTGAACCAACAAAAAATTCAAATTTTCATCCTGAACCATATGTCCGTTAGCCGATTCTGCCAATAACCTATACGACATTAGTTAGCCGTTTAACACCGCTGACTCAAACGATATTGTGTCGAATATGTGGAATATGGGTTCTGCCGATTTGGTTGTTTTGTGTGATGAGACAAAACGACGTCGTTTTATATTTGGAAAAAAATGAAATTAGGGTTGCGTTCTTCATTTTTGAAACAGAGAGTGAGCGAGCTAGGGTTCTTCGGGTTTACAGAGAGTGAGTTTTGAGTTCGTGTTATTCAGTCAAAACAGAAAGTTAGCTTAGTATTTTTTGGGTTCGTTTTCTTCAGTCGAAACAGAGAGTGAGCTTAGTGTTCTTCGGGTTTAGTGTGGATGGCTTATCGAGGAAGAAGTTTCCCAACAATGTGCAGGTATGGTGAAGCTGTAAGGATAGATAGGTCGAGGACTGCTAAAAACACAGGAAGATTGTTTCACTCTTGTCCAAATGGATTGGAAGAGGTATTGTGAATTTGCAAATTTCAATGTACTTTGTTTATGTTTGAAATATTACTTTGAGAGTTTTTGTACTATTACAGATTTGATGGTATCACACATTTAAATGGATTGATGAGTGTATGTTTGAAAAGATTGAAGATTTGGGAAAAAAATGAATAAAATTGAAGAAAGATTCAATCAATGTTTGTGAATCAGAGGTTGAAACCTTGAACGTGGTTCGAAATACCATCACAACTACAAGACACATAAAACGTTGGCGAAATCTCATGCTTCTTTGGATACAATAGCAACACCCAAGTCATTTTCAATTGTAACCTTGTTTTATTCTTTTTTGCCAAGGTTACTTTTGTTTAGGTAATGCTCTCATGTAATACTTTTACATTTCACTTTTAATGATATTAACATTCGTAGAAACAAAAAAAATATTTAGAATCTTATGCCTTGAAAAAATGACCAACCAAAAATAGTGTTTAGAAAAGACTCCAAGAAAGTCAGTCATCTATTATATTTTAAGATTTAAATATTCAGAATCTTATGCCTTCAAAAAATTGACCAACCAAAAATAGTGTTTAGAAAAAGACTCCAAGAAAGTCAGTCATCAATTATATTTTAAGATTTATAATATTCAAAATCTTATCCCTTAAAAAAATTGACCAACCAAAAATAGTGCTCAGACATGCAAACCCATTTCCAAGCATAGAGAGCCCAATCAACCGTACCAACATATTGTATCCAAAATTCCAAACCCGGATTAGGTAATTCTGTAAATACTCCTTCATTAATTACGATACATAGAGAAATCCACCAATCGGAAAGTCTCTTAAACTTTTCCTCTGATTTCTTTCGCTCTTCCATATACTTAGTTAGGATTCAGAGTAATAACTTAGGCAAAGCCCATAATCGTTGTCTTGATCTGTTATTGATTTTGTTTATTCCACTAATTTTATTCACATTATACTTTTGAGTGACAACTATTTGTAAACCCATAATTCTCACAACCATGTCTATCACTATAATCTATGTAACTGTTGAGTTTTTTTTTGTTTAAAATTTTTCTTCTAATGATTGAACAATATTTACTACTTAATATTCACTACGTCTAGGATATGGCGTCCAAACAAATATAGTTTAAAATTAACCTTTTAAAACTGTTTTTTTCAATACACAAACTATTTGAGAATCCAAATTTTACAACGTCATTGTTTTTTTTGAATATAAGAAAATAGAAAATGTTGATGTACAAATATTGTAAATTCAGGGAAAAATAAAATAACAATGAAAGTTAAGAAAGTGGCTTATAATAAGCATAGACAGCAAACAAGCTTTGGAAAAATGTGAGAATTAGCAGAATAACTGCAGCTGAAAAAGAGAAGTATGCCCAAGGGTTATTGAAGTACTTCTTAAGGTAGCCTTCAAAGAGTTCCACTTACGACTATAATAACGGTTAACCTCGCCAGAAAGTTGAAATAGATAACAATCTTTTGGGTCAAATACCACTTCCTTACATAACCGGTTGAACAAATCTGCAACTTCAGAATCACTCCCTAGCCAATGCTCGATGATACCATCGCGGTGCAAGTAGGTAACATCTTCAGAAGAGTTGATTAGATTATCCACGAAGATTATGTAGGATGTTATGTTGTTGCTCGAGTGGGTATGGCACTGCTCGAAAGCTATAAGATTTGAGAATAGAGACTTGGTACCTACAAGAAACACGAGAGACCACGGGGTTTATGTAAGTTTAAGGATATATGGGGTTCTATAGATAAATTTGGTTAGTGTACAAGAAAAAAAAACAGGGAAAAAAATCATGACACTAAACTTTATGAGTGCAAGAGATACCATTTTTTAAGGAGCTAGACATCAAATTATGAGTTGTAACTGGCCTGGCAATATTGACTCGCACCTGCGGGCTCGCGGGTTTTGATCTGCTGTGGTGCAGATTCGGGTTTACAAAAATAATGAGACCACTAATTTGCGGATCTCGTGGGCGGGTTGAAAAATATGGCGGGTTAGCGGATCGAGCCCTACGGGTTATGCGGGTACCTACAAAATATATATTTTTGTATTTTTCCCATATTTTATAGAATTTTACATTATTTACCCTTATTTAAAAAAAATTTATATATAATTTTTTTTCCAAAAATTTTACATTTGCACAATTTTCTCCAAGTAATTTTTTTATGCGGGTTGACCCACAGAGCCCGTGGTTTTTGCAAGTGCAGGTGCAGGTCCGAGTTGTAATATTTATAGCGGGTTATGTGGGTCGCAGATCGTGGCTTTTCTTCTTTTAGTTCGATCTTATTGGGCTCTACGTAAGTCTCATCGTGGTTGTGCAAGTTTTGGCCTTGATCACGTCTAGTAATTTCATGGACACTATGTTAGTCAAAGGTTTCTAGAAGGTAGGTGAACAAAAAGAAAAAATGAGGCTTCTTCAATTCAACGTCGGTGCCAAACCTTGAAAGAAAAAAGATGTTGACCTCACCAACCACAAGTGCCACCAATCCCTTCATCCCTTCCTATAAATAAACGATCATCCCAACTCATTTGATGTATCCCAAAATTGAAAAAAAAAGAAGCTTAAGAGAGAAGAGCGAGAGAGAGGTGAGAGAGAGAAAAAAAAATATTTGTGAGAGAACAAATATTTTTCGGGGTTTTATTATTTTGGGATCGGGTGTTATAAACACGGTTGTAATTTTCTCTCCGAATAAAACGAGTCTTGCAGCGGCTCCGGAGACGTAGGCATTTTGCCGAACTCCGTTATCAATTTTCGGTGTCGATTTATTCCGCATTTATTTTCACTTCCGATTAGTCTGGTCCGCGGGAAATACCGGGTTTATTTCCCAACACACTATGGATGGGCACGAACCATGACAACCGTCTGTACCTTTTGTGGGTGGAAGTTGAGCGACCATCCAAAAACTAAACCATGATTTCTCTTGGTTGAAGCTCGGGAGATCTCGAGAGAGAGAAAGAGATAGACAACAATAGCAATGTCAAATGTCAATGTAAAGATCTAAATTGCCACACTAGTTCTAGGAAAAATATCCGAACTGAATGGACCAAACCGGAACTGAAGCGGAACCAAACCAAAAACCGAATGGATACCCAAAATACCCGAAATATAATTATATACCTAAAATATTAATTATATTTAGACTTGAATAACCTATTTATCTAAAATTACAATTAGAAATCCGAAAATATCAATTATTTTTAGACCGAAATAACCAAAATACTAAAAAAAATCAATATAACCGTCAGTTCTTAGTTATATTTTTAAAAATTTAACCAAATTTTATTAAAATATAACTATTTTTAGTTTTTTCCAACAATTCGGGTACCCGGAACCGAATCCGAACCGAACCGAAATTCTAAAATACCCAAATGGATCTTAAATCCCTCTATCCGAAATATCCGAAACCGAATGGATCCTACCCAGAACCGAACCGAATACCCGATTGGTGCCTCCTCTCACATTACCAATTCTGCAATACGTATACAAAACTCTAAACAATACGTATTCATGAAATTCATAAATGCCTGTAATATGTATGCATTCAACAAGTGGAACTGAAACATCCAAACTACAACTAACATAGACGATAGTTTACCTATAAAAAGACTAATAAACATCCAAAAGGGTCAAGTTATCGTACGCCCCAAATAGGCAAATTAAATTCTTATTTTCTCATTTGGGACAAATTATTATTTTATCCTTAAACCGAGTTATATAGTTGTAATTATAAATAATATCAACAAAAACACGATAATACAAATGGTAAGACTCGACCCACGCGACCCGAACGACCAATAACATGTAACACATTTAATATCACTTAAAATCATTTAATATTATACGGACTAATATTTATAGATAAAGTAAAAAGACTAGTAAATTCTTGTGATATATTCAATGAGTGAGAACATTAACTAAAACCATCGTTTTTGCTGGCTGAAGTTTTCTCAGGAGATTGAGAGCAAGAGCTGTAATTGCGAAATGTTAAATGTGCAACGCTGTAACTAATTTAAAGTTGTGATTTGGCCATAGGGTTTTGCTTATTTCCCAATCTACAAAAGTCTTATTAAAAGACTTCGTACTCTTATTAAAAGACTCTCATAATTGCTATAGTATTTTCTATAAATGAAATTCAAACACCCAACCTCTCATAATAAAGACTCTGTACGCTTACTAAAAGACTCTCATAATTGCTTATAGTATAGTAGTATATAACTCTATATTCAATGAGTGAGACTTTGGACTCTTATATAAAAAGATCCTCATATTAATATTCTTGTGATTTTTTTAAACGAGATTGAAAAATATACAAACTCTTAAAAGTATAATGTTTTTTTTTTTTTTTTTTACTTTTGTCCAAGCTATATTGGTATACACTAAAAAAGGTCACGAGAAAAAATATTACTAAATTTGATCAAATACAATGATCCTTTTTTTTTATAATTATTTATAGAATTTCTTCTTTTAAGTTTGGATAGCGGGTTATTGGGTCTCTAGGTAAAAGGGTTAGACACTTGTCAACTTTTCTCGTGGACTACATAGATCGTAGGATTGTTGGTGCAACTAGAGTTCTAGAGCACGTACGTACCAGAGAAAGTCTGTCAAAATAAGTCAAAGTGATCATGGTATTCATACTATCTTGATAGGTGCGGCCCTCACATTCTATTGTGTATTTGTCTTATATTTGATGGTGTCGAATGCTAGCTATTATAGTGTATGTCAAACAAGAGGCTTTCCAGATGATATTCAGGCAAGAAGTTGACAGAAGCTAGCCATAAATATTTTCACTAAATTTACATCAATTAATATTTATAATTTGAAGTTTGAACTAGAATTCGTATTTAGCGTAGATGCAGTAAATAAAATTTTGATTTAACATTGGAGTAATAGATCTTCTACACTATTATTTATAAATTTATGATTTTTGATTCCAATAATATTATTTTTTGTAAACAATGCAATCAAAAATATAAATTAGACTCTAATTATACCAGTGACAACTAATCTTATGTATATGTCTTAATAAAGATAAAACATTTTTTTTATATAGTCGTGATTTGAAAATTCAGACAACAAATCTCACATGCTTTATATATATCAAAAATTATTTTATAATTCACCTTAAATTAAAATTAAGTATTTAATATTTAAATTTCTTGTCAACATGGTTAGAGTAATTGGTCGTTATTTTAGTAGGAAAGGGGTTGAAAATCTGAAAGGTCAAATATTTGGGACGAAAGTTGTACGAATGTGTTGTCTTTAAAAATCTCGAAAGGGAGTAACATACACTACAAGAAAATATGTTCTAATTTCTTTTGTTACTTGACTCTTGTAGTCTTATAATTTTAATTAAATTATGTAAAAGTGGTAAAAATAATATGTATTAAACTAGATTATGTGGTGTGATCTTCTTAATTTTAATTTTGCCAGAATTTTTTTAATGCAAGTTTTTCTAAATTTAGGGTTTTTTTATCCAAAACAAACCGGCCCAAATCAAATCGGGTCGTTACAATCTAGCGTTTTGTCTGTGCCGATGACCGGTAAGGATTTGAAATTTATGGCCATCTCGTTTCCTATCTCTCTTTATCTTTTTTTTTTAATATATATCTCTTATCTTCATAAATCAATTTTCTTCGAAATGTATACAATAACGTAAGTATTTCAAAACCCATATGTTACAATACAAAAGTTATTTTTTGTTATAACCTGGTAATCCGGGTCAAAGTCCGACTAATCTGGAGGTGGCCCAACGACAACAAAGTTATTCCAAGGGGGAATCCTAGGGAGGGATGAACGGTTTTACTTTACGTCTTCCTTCTATAGTCAACTATCACCCGGTCACCACCACCACTAGATTTAGATAATTTATTTTCAAATAGATGGAAATACAAAATGCCAAACAAAACTTTGAGAAGATACAAGCATTGTAAATTTTTTTTTTTTTTTTTTTTACAAGCATTGTAAATTGAATTGGAAAAAAAAAAGGCCAATATAATAGTAATGAAGATTAAGAAGGTGGCCTATAATAAGAATAAGCAGCAAAATAACTTTGAGATGACGTAAGAAATAACAAAAAAAATGCAGCAAAGAAAGAGATATATCCCCAAGGGCTATCGAAGTACTTGTCTTTCAAGGTCTTCTTCCAAGCATTCCACTTCCTGTAGTACTTATTCTGGTGAAGATAATAACGATCAGCCGCAATCGACAGTTCAAATAAATAACTATCTTTGATGTCAAAAATGGTTTCTTGACCTATCCGGTTGAACAAATCGGCAACTTCAGAGTCGCTCTCTAACCAGTGTTCGATGATACCACAGGAACGCAAGTGACTAACATCTTCTGGAGAATCTATTAGATTATCCATGAATACTAAGTAGGCTGTTATGTCGTTGCTCGAGTCGATATGGTTTTGTTCGAAAGCTATAAGATTCAGGAAGAGAGACTTGGTACCTACAAAACACACGAGAAGGGGTGGGATTGCCATTCGCCAATTTCAAGTTTCTGAAATGATGGAGTTGAAAAAAGAAGTGCATTTGTTTCATTGTCTTAATTTGTACTCCGTTGCTTAGACCATTATAAACTAGTCAATAGGCAATACTATATGGGTTTGATGACCATTATGTACTTCTGCCACATGATATTTAATAAAGGAACATTAAACCTAAACATGTAAGCTGTAGCCTAGTGATTCAAATCCTACATGCATGCAGAAAATATCATGTAAGAGTACAAGAATATAACTGAAAATGCCAACTTTCCGGAGCTAAATATCACATTTTATGAGTCATGTGTAATATTATTCTATAACAATCCATATAAACAAGAAATATGTGTAAAAATGTAATATTTGAAAGGTAATGGGTAAGAAAATAAAATAAAATAAAAACATGTGGAAAAATAAAATTAAGAGAAAAAAAGAAAACATTTAACTTACCATCGTGGATAAATAGTTTGGGTATCTCTAAATAACCATTCGTGAATTGAATATCCCAAAACCGGTCGGTTTGACTCTTCCGGAACTTAATACCGCCATCCCTTAGTTCTGTGACGCAGTGTATCATTTGTTTTTGACGCTTGTCCACCACGCGCGAGCCCCCGTACAATCTATTTTGTGGTAAGCTCCGTTCTGTTTTCGTACTAGACTGAAGCAGATTTCGACGGAATACATCTAGACAGTGCAACCCGCTCTTGTCGCCTAGTGAGTTCATGACGAATGGGTCAAAGGCTTTAACTCTAGCCAACGAGTTCTCAAGCTTTGGCTGCTCGGTTTTGGTCAGCGTTTCGTCTGTTGGCATCAGTGGATCAAAGAACCGAACTGCTAATTGTGCCACTAAACCGGTTTGGTTTCGTGAACCGAGCTGTAGCTCTAATAACCGGTTTAGAACGAACAAAGGAAGTTGATTTTCCAGCATTATTATGTCACGTTGTATCGAATGCATCGATCCTCGTATCGCGAAAACAGGATCGTTTCGATCATATCTATACTCACCAAAAGAAAATAAAACAAAATCATAAACAACAGGATATCTGAAATCAGAAGTTAAGCATATAACTGAATCATGCTTACCCGAGTTCCAAGAATCCATTAACTTTATAGGCTCCTCTGAAGAGCTCTAGCACAAAAAAACCATCAAGAACAAGCATTTTGATAAATTCGTTTCTGCTCAAACTTATGGGACATTCGTAGCAAGCACGAGCCCTCTTTTCGAGCTCTTTCATGGCGTTAATATACATTTCGATGCCTTGCTTGGTACGTTTCATGACCATATTGGCCGCCCGCCATTTGTGATGGTCCATGGGCAGGAGATGTTCGTTACCATGGTGGTACGGACCAATCGAGACGGTTTGAGGAAAATAGGACTTCTTGTCGTTCTCTTGTAGATAGTGTGGAACTCTGTAGATACAGTGTTTGTCCCAGCTAGTTGTGGCGTCGTATCTAACTACTTGCTCCATCTTTTCTTTGATCGTGATCACCCATTCTTCGGGTTCCTGGAGTTTTTGGCGCATCACGAGGGTGAGCAAGAACCAGATCCGCATCTGCCTCAATCTTCTTCCTCTATTTCTTCTTGTTAAGATAAAATTTCGTAAAGGTTTGAGCCCAAACGGTGTCAACGGTGGCTGTGGCGGTGGCGGTGGCGGTGGCGGTGGCGATGGTGCTGCTATATTTCTGATTAATCTTATGAAAGAGTTTCCAGCAATCGGCCCGAATGGTGGCGGTGGCGGTGGTGGTGGCGGTGGCGATGGTGCTGCTTGATTTCTGATTAGTCTTATGAAAGAGTTTCCAGCAATCGGCCGGAATGGTGGCGGTGACGGTGGTGCTTGAACAGTAAAATCCATCATTTTTGTTGTTTGAAGCTTTTCAAGGAGATTTTAGATGGAGAGAGAGAAAATCAAAAGAAAATATGTAACAACTGAATTAAAGTATGAACATTAACTAAAACCACTGTTTTGCAGATTGCTAGTTGAAACAGAGTGAGAAGGTATATATAAAATGCCAAAGGCAACGGTGTAACTAATTTACAGCTGTTGTTTGTCCATGTGCTTGCAGTTTATTTACTTTGAATTCTACAAAACTCTTATAAAAAGACTCTAATGAATGCTTGTAGTTTGATATATCTAACTAGTAAAAGTCAACCACCCAAACTCTCATAAAAAAAGAATGACTATGTACTCTTATATAAAAAGACTCATAAATGCTTGTAGTTGATATTGAACGAGTGAAATTACATAAGAATACTGTACAAACTGTTTAGGGGTTTATTCGTGGGTCTACCCACTAGGGCCAAGGTCTTATGTAAATACAACAAACATGTCTGAGCCTGAAAAGCCCGATGAGTTTTGAAGAGAGATCACGAATAAGAGTTTTGGAGAGAGTAAAGAAATGTCAAAAAAAGGGAAAAGGAGAAGGGTTCGTTCACACCGGATTGAAGAGATGGTTCAAATGTATATGCCGGTTTAGAAGGCTTTTTGAGGAGGAAACAGAGAAAAAGAAGAGTGTTATTGGATAGAAATGATCGAAAGTGGTATTAAAACGTGACCGGAAAATATAGGGTTAAACTCAGATAATCAAATCTTTTTCTCATTAGGAAAAGGGTGTATTTAGAAAATTTTACCTTCCGGGATTAAGATATATATCAGGTTAAGCGTTTGGATCCGGATTGGATTTGGATCATCAATTTAGGTATGTACTAGTTATTCGACTGCTTTTCATATATCTCCACCCTTGTTTTTATTTACACTATCTAAACATACATAACTATAAACCCTAAACCCTAAACATATTGTTGACGCTAAGAGATTCACTTACACTAAACAATTGACTAATAATGACAATGAATGATTCACTTAAACTAAATATACGTGATGCTAAAAATTTCGCAAAAGCTTAGAGGACGAATTTATCCGAAACACAAAACTCTTAAACATATACACCATAATACATTACTGCTTTTTTCTAGATGTATTTGTCATGAGAAAAAAAAAAAAAATCTAATGGCTCCACTACCGCGTCAAAGTTAGTCTGTTCAGATAAGACTATAAGAATCATGATTCCAAATCCAAATGTGGAAAACACAAAGAGTGATAAAATCTATAACCTCGTAGAAGAATGCGACACAAACACGGTACTGAGGAGAGTTATTGATCACTCTATGAAGTGTGGATTCGTATACTCCGTTTGAAAGTATCTGCATTTTATGATTCCGAAAAGGTTCTCAAAAGGATATTCAAGAAAGAGAAGCGAGAGTGGGAACTGGGAAGAACAACAAACCTTTGACATGTCGCCGATGTTGCAAACAAACGATCCAGGGATTGGAATGGCTGATATCCAATCGCCACCCAAGTTTCTCACCTTTTAAAAGTTAAAATCTCTTATAGAGCCAAGATCACTTCTTCACATAAACATTAAATCAAAGGAGGATCATCATAAAAATATTAACCTGAAGAGCAGTTTTGTCATCATCTTGATTCAGGAGAGTTAACAAGCCTGCGGAGAAAAGTGTTTCCCATTGAGACAGAACTATGAAGATAGAATCAGAAATTTAACTTGATTTCACTTCAGGGTTAAACTTAATTACCATAGTCAGTGTGGTTCTAGAATATCGATATTGTGAACTCACCAATTAATAAGTATAACTCTCTTATTAATCTTAAGGAAAATCACTCAAAACCTTAAGCTCATAATCTCATAAGTTGTGCCACAACCTTGGCACCTCTTTATATAGGGAAACATACTCCAAAACCCTATTTTAGATAACAACACAATAATGGAAAATTAACTTATTAGATATGTATATTTAGATCCCCTAAATATACTTAGCTTGATCCCCAAGTTATTTCAAGCTTACAACAACATTTTCCCCTTTAAGCTTGAAATCTTCTTCCTTCACTTCTTGAACTCCAACAAGACTCCTCATCTCCTTGAACTTAATCCTCCCAAGTGCTTTTGTTAAGATATCGGCCTTCTGTAAGTTACCCGGGACGTGTTCCACTTCCACTTGTTCGTTCTCAACGCATTCTCGAATAAAGTGGTACCTCGTGTGTATATGTTTACTACGGCCATGGAAAACTGGATTCTTTGTAAGAGCTATTGCCGACTTGTTGTCGATTCGAATGGTCACTCTTGCGCACTCCTTGCCCGTAATCTCCGCAAACAGTTCTTGGAGCYAGATTGCTTGCTTCGATGCCTCCGTAGCTGCCATGAACTCAGCCTCGCACGATGATAGAGCTACTGTTTCTTGCTTTTGTGAACACCAAGTAATAGGGCAGCCATCAAAGTAGAATACATGACCAGTTGTGCTCTTTCCATCATCCACATCAACGTTGTGGCTGCTATCACTATAGCCTACCAATCCAGTGTTGTTTGATCGACCAAAAACAAGACCATAAGACAGTGATCCTTGTAAATACCTTAGCACTTGTTTTAGAGCAGCTCCGTGAGACTCCTTTGGCTCGTGCATATACCGGCTAAGAACTCCAACACTAAACGAGATATCTGGTCTTGTATGAAGCAGATATCGAAGACATCCGATGCTCCTTCTGTACTCCTTCTCATTGATACCCGTCTCCTCCGTATTCTTTGACAGCTTCACGTTTTGATCCATAGGAATATGAGTTGCATTGCAGTCCTTCATTCCAACTTCTTCTATGATTTTAGATGCATATCTTTCTTGTTTCAACGTGATGCCATCCTTGTGCTGCAGTACTTCGATGCCCAAGTAATACGTCAACTTCCCAAGGTCACTCATCTCGAATTTTGTTCCCATCTCTTCCTTGAAAGCGACTACCATCGGCAAACTGGATCCGGTGACCAAAAGATCATCAACATAAACAGCAACAAGAATAAGTTGTCCCTTTTCTTCCTTTCGATAAAGTGATGGTTCCTTTAAGCACTTATTAAAGCCCAACTCCTTGAGAATTTGATTGAGTTTCTCATTCCAAGCCCTAGGTGCTTGTTTCAACCCATAAAGTGCCTTATTCAACTTGTATACCTTGTCCTCACTTYCTTTTATTTCAAACCCTTCGGTTGTGAGGCATTACTTTCTTTTAATTCACCATGTAAGAGGTCTTTACGTCAAGATGATGCACTTCCCAATTTGAGGCTGCGAGACTAATGATGAATCGAATTGTCTCAATCGAGCTACCGGAGCGAACTTCTTCATAATCAATACCAAGTCTTTGCGTAACCCTTTGCCCAATCTCGCTTTGTATTTATTGATACTCCCATCTGGATTACGTTTTATCTTAAACACCCACTTGAGCCCAATCGCCTTGGCTCCAACCGGCAATCAACCAAGTTCCAAGTTTTGTTTTTGTTATAGAACAAATCTCCTCTACGCCAACATCCAATGTTTAGATTCCTTGGCTTCATTGAAATCCCATGGCTCTTCGTCTATCATGATCGAAGTCGCTCTACATCGCAAGGCAGACATAATCTTTCAAATAATCTGGCTTTCGGCGTGTTCTTTGGGATTGCCTTATCGAATTTGACTCGTTCTTCGTCGAGTCTTGAGCATCGATCGATGCTTCACAGCTTCTTGAGTATCCATCACTTTATCTTGAGTATCGATCGATGCTTCTCCAACATCTTGAGAACCTCCGTCATGATGTTCTCGATTCTCCTCTGTTCTCTATTGACATCTACTTATTCCTCTGTTTCCGAATTCTCCATCAATCCGAAACTTTCGGATCTTTTATTTATCATCTCCTTGATCATTCCACTTCCAGCCTTGAGATTCATCAAAAATCACGTCTGACAACAACCTTTCGATTTTCCGGATCAAACAAGCGATAGGCTTTTGACCCCGGSYTYGTACCTAGATGCACCAAAACCCTTGACCTATCATCCAATTTTTTTCTTTCAGCAGCTTCTGTCCTTGCATAACTGATGCATCCAAATACTCGAAGGTGTTGAAGATTTGGTCTCCTTCCTTTGAGGAGTTGGTAAGGTGTTGTCTGGGAAAGTGATCTCGTCGCCACTCTATTGATCAAATATGTGGAGTGTCGAACAGCTTCTCCCCACATGTGATTCGGCATACTCATGTGTTTTAGTATGCTCCTCGTCATTCCCAGTAACGTCCGGTTCCTTCTCTCAACTACTCCGTTTTGCTGAGGAGAATATGGTGCAGTCAAGTGTCTCTTAATTCCATATTTTTCAYAAAATTCTTGAAACTCATGAGATGTAAATTCGCCACCTCTATYTGTACGAAAGGTTTTGATCGTGGCTCTTGTCTCCTGTTCCACTGTAGCCTTGAATTTTTTGAACTTGTCGAAGGCTTTACTTTTCTCCTTTAATAGAATTGTCCACATGTACCGAGAGTAATCATCAATGAGCACGAACACATACCTCTTGTGTGCTGGTGTTGGCGGTGTGATAGGTCCACAAAGATCTCCATGAATGAGTTCGAGAGCTTGGGATGCTCGATATGAAGTCGCTTGTGGAAAGGCTAGTCTTGCTTGTTTACCAAGTAAGCATGATGCACAAGTTTCTCTTTCGATTGTCAATTTCGGTATGCCTTCCACGAGTTCCTTGTTGATCATCAGCTTCATGGTTTCCAAATTAACATGCCCCAATCTTGCATGCCACCTACTTGACTCACTTATCCCAGCTAGTTGTAAACACTTGACATTATCGACCTCCAAGATTACTTTGTAAAGACGATTTCTGGATCTAATAGTCTTCACGAGCAGGTTTCCGTTTTTATCAAGCAACTTTAGTCGATCTTCTTTCATATTCACTTCACATCCTCCTTCTGTGGCTTGACCAAGGCTTATAATATTGCTCTTTAAATCCGGAATGAAATAGACATCGCTCAGCACCTTCTTCTCACCATTGTTGAAAACAAAGCGTATGGAGCCTTTTCCTTTGATATCTATGCGGGAATCATCACCAAATCTCACCTTTCCCGTAATTGTCTTATCGAGATCATAGAAGAAACTTTGATTTCCACACATGTGGTTGCTGGCTCCATTGTCTAAGTACCATGTGTTGCTTGTATCGAAACTAGCTTCAAAGAGTTTAGGTTGTACATTCTTCTCGTTGAGAAAAACGGCTTCATGCATCATCAATTCATCAGCAGATTGAGTATCTTCATCTCTCTTCTCTATGGCTTCTTGAAGCTTAAGCAATCTGTCAGGACAATCATACGCATAATGTCCTTGTTTGTCACATCGAAAACATGTGATTCTCGACTGATCTTTCTCCTTGTCTCGATTCTCTTGAAATCCACCAAATCGACCATGACCTCTTCCTCTCCAATTAGGACGACCCCCTCGTCCTTTTCCTCGATAACTTCCTTGATAAGACTGTGTGGAGTCGGAATTTGTGTACATAAGCTTGTTCTGATCGTCGGGTTGCTCTTCTCCGTCTTCCTCTTCACAAATTCTTTCTTCATAAGCTTTCAATCTTCTGACAATATCTTCAAAACTAGTTGTATTTAGATCCAGGACTTGTTCGAGAGAAGCGACGATGTGTATGTATCTCTTTCGTGGTAGACTTTTGAGAAATTTCTTCACGAGTTTAGGTTCGTCAATCGTTTCTCCAAGAGCTGCGGATTTGGAAGAAATTTCGGAAATTCTTCCCACAAAAGTATCGATCGTGTCACTTTCTTTCATCTTAAGTCTGTCAAACGTGGCCATCAATGTTTGCAACCTAGCCTCTTTCACTCGTTCAGCTCCAACATGCCTTGTCTTTATCGCTTCCCAAACTGCTTTTGCGGTGTCCAAATCGCCTACCTGCAAGATCAACGCTTCGGGTATTGATTGGAACAATAAGGCTATCGCCATGATATCCTTCTCTTCATCTTTGATTCCGGGATCAATAGTTTCCCATACTTTGTTTACCTTGAGCGCAACCTTCATTCGTATGGACCAAACTGTGTAGTTTGTGTCCGTGAGCATGGGGCACTTAATAGAGGAGGGTCCGATCTCTTTGGATTWTAGGTCACCAACATCATCCTTCGTGTCACCCATGATGTCGAGATCTTTTCTTCTTCCTGAAGCTCTGATACCAAATCTAGAATATCGATATTGTGAACTCACCAATTAATAAGTATAACTCTCTTATTAATCTTAAGGAAAATCACTCAAAACCTTAAGCTCATAATCTCATAAGTTGTGCCACAACCTTGGCACCTCTTTATATAGGGAAACATACTCCAAAACCCTATTTTAGATAACAACACAATAATGGAAAATTAACTTATTAGATATGTATATTTAGATCCCCTAAATATACTTAGCTTGATCCCCAAGTTATTTCAAGCTTACAACAACAGTGGTGAGCAGCAGATATATATATAGTCAGAAAAGGTGAGTTACTCGAGCTGATAAGCGAAAAAGAAATGGTAGTAAACAGAAAGGAGAAGTAGCATAAAGTTACCATCCGATATCATTTTCGGGCTGGCCATTTGTTAAAAGGGCACCAGGATAGCCAATAAGACGCATCACCCAAAAAGAGTCACCTGCCATCTTTCCCTCAAACTCATAAGGTGATCCGCCAAGAGCTAAGGAGATTTCTCTCAAGATCTTTCTAGACAGATCTGGAAAACATTTAAATAATATTATAAACTAAGGATACATGCTAAAGCCTTTTGCAAACTAAGAATTCCATGATCGCTGTCTTCATCTGTTATTGTTTTTGTTTATTCCACTAATTTTTTTCACATTATTCTTTTGAGTGACAACTATTTGTAAACCCATAATTCTCACAAGTCACAACCATGTCTATCACTATAATCTATGTAACTGTTTAATTTGTTTTTTTTTTTTGTTTAAAATATTCCTTTAAATGGTTGAACAATATTTACTACTTCTTAATTCACTACGTCTAGGATATGGCGTCCAAACAAATATAGTCCGAAATTAACCTTTTAAAAATGTTTTTCAATACACAAATATTTGAGAATCCAAATTTTACAGCGTCATTGTTTTATTTTGAGTAGAAGAAAATAGAAAATGTTGAAATACAAATATTGTAAATTAAATGAAAAATAAAATAACAATGAAAGTTAAGAAAGTGGCTTATAATAAGCATAGACAGCAAACAAGCTTTGGAAATATGTGAGAATTAGCAGAATAACTGCAGCTGAAAAAGAGAAGTATGCCCAAGGGTTATTGAAGTACTTTTGTCTTAAGGTAGCCTTCAAATAGTTCCACTTACGACTATAATAACTGTTAACCTCGCCAGAAAGTTTAGATAGATAACCATCTTTTGGGTCAAAGACCACTTCCTTACATAACCGGTTGAACAAATCTGCAACTTCAGAATCACTCCCTAGCCAATGCTCGATGATACCATCGCGGTGCAAGTAGCTAACATCTTCAGAAGAGTTAATTAGATTATTCATGAAGATTATGTAGGATGTTATGTTGTTGCTCGACTGGGTATGGCACTGCTCGAAAGCTATAAGATTTGAGAATAGAGACTTAGTACCTACATGAAACACGAGAGACCATGGTGTATATGTAAGTTTAAGGATTTATGGGGTTCTATAGATAAATTTGGTTAGTGTACAAGAAAAAAAGAAAAAAACAGGAAAAAAATCATGACACTAGACTTTATGAGTGCAAGAAATACCGTTTTTAAGGAGCTAGACATCAAATTATGACTTGTAACAAATATATTCTTTGCATATCCGTATAAACTAGAATTAGGTGTCAAATTATAAGATCTTAAAGAAAATGGATAAGGATGGAAAATAGTGAGCAAATGTAAGCATAGTTGAGAAGATAAACCAGTTAACTTACCGTCATGGATTAATAGTTTGGGTATCTTTAGATAACCGTTTTTGAATTCAATATCCCAAATAGGGCCGGTTTCTTTTCTCATGAACTTAACACCTGCGACTCTTAGTTCTGTCACACAATGTATCACTTTCTGTTGTTGCTTGTCTACCATTCTCATATCTTCATATGGAGTCCCCCGATTCGTTGTCTCACTGGATTGGATGAGACTTTGACGGAAAACATCCAAACGGTGCAACCCACCGTTGTCAGCCAGTTCATCGGATATTTCCTGAGATTCCAACGAACTTTCTGATTTGGTCAACGCCTTGCTCGTTGGCATTAGTGTTTTGAAGAACCGAACAGCTACATCTGCCAGTTTTGTTGGGTGTACCGGGCTGTTCCATGTCACGTTGAATCGAATGCATCAATCCTCGCTTCGCAAAAACCGGGTCATTGGATGCATATCTATTCAGCACACAATTTAGAAACAGATTCAATAATTTAGATAACGGGATCTAAAATCAGACCGATTTAGCAATATATATGAGATAGCCGGATAAAACCGGAAAATTTAGTCACACTAACCCGATTTCCTTGAATCCTTAACTGTTCCCTTGAAGAGCTCGAGAACAAAACAGCCATCAAGAACAAGCATTTCTGTGAACTCATTACTATTCTTCATATCAATGGGACCTTGGTAGCAAGCACGAGCCACCTCCTCGAGCTCTTTCATGGCGTCAATATACATTTCGATGTTATGCTTGGTACGTGCCATGATCATATTGACCGCCCGCCACTTGTGACGCTCCATGGGCATGAGATGTTCCTTATCATGGTGGTATGGACCAAGAGAGACAGTTTGAGGCAAGTAAGACTTCTTGTCGTTCTCTTGAAGATAAAATGGAACTTTGTAGATACAGAGCTTGTCCCAGCTATTTGTTGCGTCGTATCTAAGAGCTTGATCCATCTTGTCCTTGATCGAGATCACCCATTCTTCTTGTGTCTCTCTTGGCTTTTCTTCTTTTACTTCGATCTTAATGGGCTCCGCGTAAAACTCATCGTGGTTGCGCAAGTTTTGGCCTTGATCACGTCTGGTAATTTCATGGAAACTGTGGATGGGCACGAACCATGAAAACCGTCTGTCCCTTTGGTGGCTGGAAGTTGAGCGACCATCCGAAAACAAAACCATGATTTCTGTTGGTTGAGCTCGGGAGAGAAAGAGAGACCGCAATGTCAAATGTCAATGCAAAGATGTAATTGGCCACGCTTTGTTTAATATATATGTATACAAAATGCGTATTCGTGAAATTCATAAATGCCTGTAATATGTATGCATTCAACAAATGGGACTGAAACATCCAAACTACAATTAACATAGACGATAGTTTACCTATAAACAGACTAATAAACTAAAAAAGGCTTTTATGACGGATATTGGACCCTCTCGACAAGGTCTCTCGAGTCACGATCTCCTTCATTCAGAGCATTCTCTCTGCAACGGAGAATCTAATTCATCCTGCAAGTCCCGACATATACACCTGGACGGCAGGCATAGACGAGGGAAGCATAACCTCCGCTTCTTCAACATTCTCAGCTTCCAAGACGTTCAGGGCTCTAAACATTCCTCCTCCAGAAGTCAGTTGGCATAAGGTAATCTAGTTATCGGGCAGAATACCCAAACATGCCTGCCTTTGTTGGATAGTTTCACGGGACAGACTTCCCACTCATGACAAGCCCAAACGTTTCTCCTAACAAGTCCCAAAAGAGTGCCTGTTGTGTGCTTCCTCTCCAGAAACCAGGGAGCATCTCTTATTCTCTTGTCTTTACTCTTTTGCTTTACTCACAAAGGCTACTGGACATGATTCCTATTAACAGATATTTTAACTCTCTTCTTCAGTGGCTCCTAAGCGCGACATCATGCACTCATTTGATGCTCATCATTCACATGCTATTCCAATCAATCACATATATGATATGGCGAGAGCAAAACAGTCGGATCCACACCACCACGTCGAGAACAGTGATCCAGCTTCTACAGAAATCCGCACCAATATCAAAGCTAAGATTCTGGCCATTATTCATTCAACCACGCCGAGTGTCCACTCGCTCCTCCAAGTATTTTTTGGGTTCCAAGACAACCACCATGATTATCATCTCCGTCGATGACTCTCATATCTCCCCGCATCATCGAATACTCTTTCTCCCCAATACTTTTTCCCCAACACTCTTTTCAAGTATTGTACTATTTTTTCTTCCCTATTATGACCTCTATTCCCTTGTTTTCTCTATGTTCGTCTTCCTCTTTCTTCTCATAACTTTCTTTCATTGTATTAGTTACTTTTTTTTGCGTTAAATAATATTAACCCTTAAACAAAACAAAAAAGCTTTTAAAAAGTACTTTCTTAATCTCATTTTAAAAGATGTTCATGTTTTTCTGCACATAGCTTTTGAAAATATTTTTTATATAAATTAAATATCATTCTTTATTTACCTAAAAGGGTCAAAAATAATAAAACAAATTGTAAAATATGTTTAGTCAATAAAATCAAAAATAAAAAATATATATATAATTTTGCATTGAAAATCGAACACATTAAATAAAATGATACTCGTACAAATTTGTTTCTAAAACATCATTTAATATTTATATGGACTAATATTATACAGATGAAGTAAAAAGATTAGTAAATTCTTGTGATATGTTCAATGAGTGAGATTTAGAAATTCTCCACTCCTATAATATAACTGCATTTTTCGTTGTACTAAAAATAACATGAATTCATCTATGAGATATACAAAAAAAAAACAACCAGCCAATAACATGTAATCCACATGTTTGGTCTTGGTACTAATAATAACTTACTCAGTTATGACTAAAATTTAAACTGACCAATCATTACACAACTTCTTTCCCCCCTGATCTATTTAGCTCTCAACCTATTTGCATAAGGGTTGGGTTAGATTAGTTTAAAGTTTTGACATCCCTAATAAAACCATATCCAATTATTATTATGCTTCGCAACAACATAATTATTCCAAAACCCAATTATTACAATGCCAAATTTGGGATAGAAGAAAACAGAAAATGTTGAAAAACAAGAAAATACAAACATTCCAAATTGAATGAAAAAAAACGACTAAAGTTTAGAATTTGGCTTATAATAAGCATAAACAGCATAGAAACTCTGACATAATGTGAGAAGTAGCAGTATAACTGCAGCAGAAAAAGAAAAATATGCCCAAGGATTATTGAAGTACTTGTGTCTCAAGGTAGCCTTCAAAACATTCCACTTACGATTGTAATAACTGTTGACATCACCAGACAGTTGAGATAGATGACTATCTTTGGGGTCAAAAACCACTTCTTGACATAGCCGGTTGAACAAATCAGCAACTTCAGAATCACTCCCAAGCCAATGCTCGATGATACCACAATAGTGCAAGTAGCTAACATCTTCGTCAGAGTTTATTAAATTATCCATGAAAATTATGTAGGATGTTATGTGGTTGCTCGACTCGATATGGCACTGCTCAAAAGCTATAAGATTTGAGAAGAGAGACTTGGTACCTACAATAAACATGAGAAGGGATTTATAAGTTTAAGGAATTTATGGGTTCTATAGATAAATTTGGTTTTTACACAAACATGTGTGGGTAAGGAATAAAAAGTACGGAAAAAAAAAAAAAACGTTATAGCTTACCAGCATGGATTAGTAGTATGGATATTTCTAGATAACCATTGCTGAATTCAATATCCCAAAACCGGTCGGTTTTACTTTTCCTGAACTTAACACCAGCTTCCCTTAGTTCCGTCATGCAATGTACCAGTTGTTGTTGTGGCTTGTCCACCACTCGCGTATTCCTAGTCAATCTCTTAATTAGTGTAGATCTCGGGTTTGGTGTAGGACTAGACTGGAGTAGACTTCAACGGAAAACATCCAGAGACTTGTCACCAAGTGTGTCCAAGGATTTTTCCAGCCAGTTCATGAGTTTTGACCGGTCCGGTTTGCTCAACGTCTCTCCTGTTGGCATTAGCGGGTCGAAGAACTTTTTTTTTGCTTAACGGGTTAATTTTATTAAAGCAAAAAGAGAAGTTTACAAATGAAAGAATAGGAGAATAAGATACATAATGAAGAAAAAAGAGAATAAGGGATGAAGAGTAGCTGCCTCGTTAAAACCTTACCGCGGAAAACCCAATTGGGACAAAACCGCGGCGAAGGAAAAAGAATACAGCTTCTATGAAGTGTGAATCGTGGTGAAAATTGGTGAATTGGATGCAGTGATAGCCATGCTGGTGGTGGGAATGGGGGAGGATTGATGACGAAACCAAACTTGGAGAAGAGAAGGTTCTCGCGGCGGAGTGGAGTGTGAGAGAGCAAGAAGCATGGGAATCGAAGAACTTAACAGCTACGTGTGCTACTATACCCGTCTGGTTCTGTGTATCGAGCTGTAACTCTAATAAACGGTCGAGAACGAACAAAGGAAATTGATTTTCCAGCATTATCATATCACGTTGAATCGAATGCATCAATCCTCGCATTGCGAAAACCGGGTCGTTGCGTGCATATCTACTAAAAAAATTAAATCAACTATTTAGATAACTGGATCCAAAATAAGACCGGTATAGCAAGTAGATTGGATAACCGGAAAAAACCACAAAATTTATACACTCTTACTCGATATTGTGGAATCCTTCCACGGTCCTCCTGAAGAGCTCCAGAACAAGCATTTCTGTGAACTCATTACCGCTCAAACTAATGGGACCTTCGTAGCAAGCACGAGCCTTCTCCTCGAGCTCTCTCATGGCATTAGTATACATTTCGATGCGCTGCTTCAAACGTTTCAGGACCTTATTGACCGCGCGCCACTTATGGCACTCCATAGGTCGGAGATGCTTTTTACCATGGTGGTACGGACCAATCGAAACGGTCTGAGGGAAATACGACTTCTTGTCGTTCTCTTGCAGATAATGTGGAACTCTGTAGATGCATAGCTTTCCCCAAATTGTTGTGTCGTCGTCTCTATGTGCTTGCTCGAGCTTCTCTCTTATTGAGATCACCCAACTGTCTCCTGTGGTATCTCCTGTCCTCTCTTCTATCACCTCCTTACCGGGCTTGGAATGAGTCTGGTTCTGCCCGTTTTAGTCTTGATCCGGTCTGGTAATTGCAGGTAAACCATGGAGATTCTGATCTTGAACCGGTTCCAAGTGTTGGTTTTTGGTTCGGAATTTTTGGCGGAGCTTGAGGCTGAGCAAGTACCAGGTTAACATGTCTTTGTTGATAAAAATTGGTTGTCCATCGGAATGAACATTAACTAAAACCATCGTTTTTGCTGGTTGACGTGTTTTCAGGAGATTGAGAGCGAGAGCCGTAATTGCGAAATGTTAAATGTGCAACGCTGTAACTAATTTAAAGTTGTGATTTGGCCATAGGGTTTGCTTATTTCCCAATCTAAAGTGTTATAAAAAGACTTCGTACTCTTAAAAGACTCCCATAAATGCTTGTAGTATTTTCTATAAATGAATTCAAACACCCAACCTCTCATCATAAAGACTCTGTACGCTTACTAAAAGACTCTCATAATTGCTTGTAGTATAGTAGTATATAAACTCTATATTCCATGAGTGAGACTTTGGACTCTTATATAAAATGATCCTCATATTAATATTCTTGTGATTTTTTTAACGAGATTGAAAAATATACAAACTTTAAAAAGTATAATGTTTTTTTTCCCGGATTTACTTTACGTCTTGCTTCTATAATCAACTATCACCCAGTCACCACCACCACTAGATTTAGATATTTTAATTTCAAATAGATGGAAATACAAAATGCCAAACAAAACTTTAAGAAGATACAAGCATTGTAAATTGAATGAAAAAAAACCCAATATAATAGTAATGAAGATTAAGAAGGTGGCCTATAATAAGAATACGCAGCAAAATAACTTTGAAATGACGTAAGAAATAACAGAAAAAATGCAGCAAAGAAAGAGATATATGCCCAAGGGCTATCGAAGTACTTGTCTTTCAAGGTCTTCTTCCAAGCATTCCACTTCCTGTAGTACTTATTCTGGTGAAGATAATAACGTTCAGCCTCATTCGACAGTTCAGATAAATAACTATGGGTGATGTCAAAGATGGTTTCTTGACCTATCCGGTTGAACAAATCGGCAACTTCAGAGTCGTTCTCTAACAAGTGTTCGATGATACCACAGGAACGCAAGTGACTAACATCTTCTGGAGAATCTATTAGATTATCCATGAATACTAAGTAGGATGTTATGTCGTTGCTCGAGTCGATATGGTTTTGTTCGAAAGCTATAAGATTCAGGAAGAGAGACTTGGTACCTACAAAACACACGAGAAGGGGTAGGATTGTCATTTGCCAATTTCAAGTTTCTGAAATAATGGGGTTGAAAAAAGAAGTTTCATTGTCTTAATTTATATTCCGTTGTTAGCCATTATAAACTAATCAATAGGCAATACTACATGGGTTTGATGACCTTTATGAACTTCTGCCACATGATATTTAATAAAGGAACATTAAACCAAAACATGTAAGTTGTAGCCTAGTGATTCAAATCCTATATGCATGTAGAAAATATCATGTAAGAGTACAAGAAGATAACTGAAAATGCCAACTTTCTGGAACTAAATATCACATTTTATGTGTCATGTCTAATAATATTTTATAACAATCCATATAAACAAGAAATGTGTGTAAAAATGTAAGATTTGAAAGGTAATGGTAAGAAAATAAAATAAAATAAAAACATGTGGGAAAAAAATTAAAAAATTTAACTTACCATCGTGGATAAATAGTTTGGGTATCATTAGATAACCATTCGTGAATTGAATATCCCAAAACCTGTCAGTTTGACACTTCCGGAACTTAATACCGCCATCCCTTAGTTCTGTGACGCGGTGTATCATTTGTTTTTTACGCTTGTCCACCACGCGCGAGCCCCGGTACAATCTATTTTGTGGTAAGCTCCGTTTTGTTTTCGTACTAGACTGAAGCAGATTTCGACGGAATACATCTAGACAGTGCAACCCGAATGGGTTCTCGAGTTTTGGCTGGTCGGTTTGGGTCAGCGGTTCGTCTTTTGGCATCAGTGGATCAAAGAACTGAACTGCTAATTGTGCCACTAAATCGGTTTGGTTTCGTGAACCGAGCTGTAGCTCTAATAACCGGTTTAGAACGAACAAAGGAAGTTGATTTTCTAGCATTATCATGTCACGTTGTATCGAATGCATCGATCCTCGTATCGCGAAAACAGGATCGTTTCGATCATATCTATACTCACCAAAAGAAAATAAAACAAAATCATAAACAACAGGATATCTGAAATCAGGAGTTAAGCATATAACTGAATCATGCTTACCCGAGTTCCAAGAATCCTTCATCTTTAGATGCTCCTCTGAAGAGCTCTAGCACAAAACAACCATCAAGAACAAGCATTTTGATAAATTCGTTACTGCTCAAACTTATGGGATATTCGTAGCAAGCACGAGCCCTCTTTTCGAGCTCTTTCATGGCGTTAATATACATTTCGATGCCTTGATTGGTACGTTTCATGACCATATTGGCCGCCCGCCATTTGTGATGGTCCATGGGCAGGAGATGTTCGTTACCATGGTTGTACGGACCAAGCGAGACGGTTTGAGGAAAATAGGACTTCTTGTCGTTCTCTTGTAGATAGTGTGGAACTCTGTAGATACAGTGCTTGTCCCAGCTAGTTGTGGCGTCGTCTCTAACTACTTGCTCCATCTTTTCTTTGATCGTGTTCATCCATTCTTCTTGGGGTTTCTGGTTCAATCTTCTTCTTCTATTTCTTCTTATTATAAAATTTCGTAAAGTAGTTTTGGGCCCAAACGGTGTCAACGGTGGAGGTGGTGCTTGAATAGTAAAATCCTCCATTTTTGTTGGTTGAAGCTTTTCAAGGAGATTTTAGATGGAGAGAGAGAGAATCAAAAGAAAAGATGTAACAAATGAATTAAAGTATGAGCATTAACTAAAACCATTGTTTTACAGCTGTTGTTTATCCATGTGTTTTACTTTGAATTCTACAAAACTCTTATAAAAAGACTAATGAATGCCTGTAGTTTTATATATCTAACTAGTAAAAGTCAACCACCCAAACTCTCATAAAACAAATGACTATGTACTCTTATAAAAAGACTCATAAATGCTTGTAGTTGTAGTTTATATATTGAACGAGTGAAATTACAAAAGAATACTTTTTCGTGGGTCTACCCACTAGGGCCAAGGTCTTATGTAAATACAACAAACATGTCTGAGCCTGAAAAGCCCGATGAGTTGTGAAGAGAGATCACGAGTAAGAGTTTTGGAGAGAGTAAAGAAATGTCAAAAAAAAAGAAAAAAGGAGAAGGGTTCGTTCACTCCAGATTGAAAGAGATGGTTCAAATGTATATGCCGGTTTAGAAGGCTTTTTGAGGAGGAAACAGAGAAAAAAGAGTGTTATTGGATAGAAATGATAGAAAGTGGTATTAAAACGTGACCGAAAATATCGGGTTAAACTCAGATAATCAAATCTCTTTCTCATTAGGAAAAGGATTGTATTTAGAAAATTTTACCTTCCGGGATTAAGATATATATCAGGTTAAGCGTTTGGATCCGTATCAGATTTGGATCATCAATTTAGGTATGTACTAGGTATTCGACTGCTTTTCATATATCTACCACCCTTGTTTTATTTACACTATCTGTATATACATCGTTATAAACCCTAAACCCTAAATCCTAAACATGTTGTTGACGCTAAGAGATTCACTTACACTAAACAAATGACTAATAATGACGATGAATTATTCACTTAAACTAAATATACGTGATGCTAAAAATTTTGCAATAGCTTAGAGGACGAATTTATCCGAAACACAAAACTCTTAAACATATACACCATAATACATTACTGCTTTTTTCGGGATGTATTTGTCATGAGAAAAAAATGTTTTTTTTTTCTTTTTTTTTTCCACAGGAAACAAAATGATAAATAAAAAATGTTACCAAAGTTGAACAATTAAATGTTAGGAGACAAAAGAAAACGAACTGTTCCTACTTCCTCCAAACAAATAAATGCAAATCATCTTTTCAAAATTTTCATAATGTATTTTATTTTATTTTTATAAATTATAGATATAAGCTTTGTTAATTATGTCTCAGATATTCAAAGAACCAACTATGAAACTAATATTATAAACAAGCCATACCTATTTCTTTTCTTGAAACAACTCCACATGTGTATCGATTGATAACAGAAAAGTGAAGAAGCATCTTACTACTATTACAAGTTAAACTTATAGCTGAAGATGCTCGAATGTGTACAAAGAAGGTGAGAGAGATCTGTCTTCCATTACATAGAAAAGTTGGTTTGGACTTTGCTTACCAGATGCTCTCCATAGACAGCTCTTTTGAAAACTTGGGATCCTCCTCTCCCTGCACGGTAATTTTGTTTACATATATCTAATGGCTCCACCACCGCGTCAAAGTTAGTCTGTTCAGATAAGACTATAAGAATCATGATTCCAAGTCCAAATGTGGAAAACACAAAGAGTGATAAAATCTATAACCTCGTAGAAGAATGCGACACAAACACGGTACTGAGGAGAGTTATTGATCACTCTATGAAGTGTGGATTCGTATACTCCGTTTGAAAGAATCTGCATTTTACGATTCCGAAAAGGTTCTCAAAAGGGTATTCAAGAAAGAGAAGCGAGAGTGGGAACTGGGAAGAACAACAAACCTTTAACATGTCGCCGATGTTGCAAACAAACGATCCAGGGATTGGAATGGCTGATATCCAATCGCCACCCAAGTTTCTCACCTTTTCAAAGTTAAAATCTCTTATAGAGCGAAGACCACTTCTTCACATAAACATTAAATCAAAGGAGGATCATCATAAAAATACTAACCTGAAGAGCAGTTTTGTCATCATCTTGATTCACAAGAGTTAACAAGCCTGCAGAGAAAAGTGTTTCCCATTGAGACAGAACTATGAAGATAGAATCAGAAATTTAACTTGATTTCACTTCAGGGTTAAACTTAATTACCGTAGTCAGTGTGAGCTCCACTGGAACCAGAGCGTGGTGAGCAGCAAATAGTCATAAAAGGTGAGTTACTCTGAGCTGATAAGCGAAAAAGGAATGGTAGTAAACAGAAGGATAAGTAGCATAAAGTTACCATCCGATATCATTTTCGGGCTGGCCATTTGTTAAAGGAGCACCTGGATAGCCAATAAGACGCATCACCCAAAAAGGGTCACCTGCCATCTTTCCCTCAAACTCATAAGGTGATCCGCCAAGAGCTAAGGAGATTCCTCTCAAGATCTTTCTAGAAAGATCTGGAAAACCATTAAATAATATTATAAACTAAGGATATATGCTAAAGCCTTTTGCAAAACATAACACATAAGAGAAACAGAGAAATGGTAAAACACCTATGCAGAGCTTAATATACTCCTCCATTAACTCTTTAAACTCTGGAGGATTCTCTGGCCTTCAAGACACAAAAGAGAAATGGTCGGAGGCGAAGCAAACATAACCGGATAATAGAATTATATATAGATTACCACTGGTTTGGACCTTCCATAACCTTTCCTGTATCACCATACTCCCCCTGCTTTAACTCTCTGTAACACTGTGAATAAAAATAATTAAAAAACACATGAGGAGAATCACATGGAAACACGGCTAGTGACCTAGTTAGTGAAGACACACACACACTTACATCAATGGCTTCGTGGATATCTGGTATTCCCTTGGTTACATTTTCTCCAATTCTCTGATATCCTCTGTTCACACAATATCAATGAACCACATCTTAACTAGTTCGTATTGGAAAAGAGTTTTTTTTTTTTGTATAGACAAACCTGTATCCAGCAGCTGGAGTCATCTTGATCTTAAGCTTCTCTTCATAAGGAAGCTTAAAGAACTCACGCGTGATCTCTCTGACTTTATTGATAAGATCCTCTGAAATTCCATGCCCTATCTGCTCAAAAATCAGATCTTTTTCAAAGCCCAAAAACAAAGGAACTCAATTTCGACTACAAAGCTAAGAAACTAAACTCAATTTTGTACCACGTAGAAGAATCCAGCGTCCCGACAAGCTCTATCAAGTTGCCGGACAACTTCCGCCACGCCGGCATCCTCCGCCATGTCGGAATCATCGCACTTGGCCAATAGAGGAGAGATGTCTGCAATATCATTATCATCGAATATGATTGAAGCTTGATCAGAGTATAAGATAATAGAATTTTTAGGGTTACGTTAGTACCGATGACTGGTAAAGATTTGAAGTCCGTGGCCATATCTTTTCTCTCTTCAGAATCTTCTTCAGATTTGTTTTTGTATATGGAGAATCTTATCTGATCTACTTCTACTGTACGTGGCGGCGTTCAAGATTCTTGTTATCAATCTTATATCCAAACGAGGATCTATCTCTCTAAACAAAAACACTTGCGTGGATTTAGGCTTTTCCTAATTTTGATGAACTCACTATTTTTAGGCTATTTGGTTTTATTAATCAAGATTCTTGACAAAATAAAAACAATAATAATCGATATTCTTTTTTTTTAATATATTCGAATCTTTCGATTGCTCTCTTTTTCTATATTAAACAGAACATTTTGTACGGCTGAGATTTGAAGTTTTGGGTTGTTCAGTTTTGAGAAGTTTTTATTGAAATGGTAACGAATTTGTTTTGGTGATTGATTTTCAACACTTTTTCTAGTTTTTTTTTGCTTTAAGATAAAACTCATATTTATCACTATTACATTATTAGGAGAATTTGTTTTAGTGAATTTTAATTTATACAGTAGCATTGTACTAAGTTGACTCCTAATCCAGTTTTGAACCAAATATATATATATATATATATATATATATTTGAGTTGAGAGTTGGAAGAACCATGTCCAACACAACTTTAACCGCATTTTTTTTTTGTGATGCAAGTTTATTTATTCCCATTTTTTTGAAAATACCAAAAGCAGTAACATACCACAAAATCTTACCCTAACTATATGTCAATTGTCAAGAACCAATAAATATTGATTTTATATATTTAAAATACTATAAATTTCTAAATCCATGATCCAATAAACTTATTATATAAAAAGGAAAAAAAATTACACTCGAAATTTTGAGGTTTGGGGTTTTCAGTTTTAAGATATTTTTATCGAATTTTTTTTAGTGTTTGTATGATATGAAAAAAAATCAAAAATAGTACTGATCAGATGTTATAAAAAAAATTAAGTTGATTTTGGTTTGAAAGTTCATTTTACATTTGGTTCTATTAAAATATATCCGTCACTAGATTTTATTTCAAATCGATTTGTTTGAGAGAAAAAAAAAACTATTTGATTGTGTTTAAAGTCTTCAATAGATCCAAGATTGAAAATTTACATCAGCACAAAAAGCAAACCTTCGAATGGAAAAAACTTTATTTTACATTACGCAGATATATGACGTCTTCTCACGTCATTACTAAGACAAAGAAGAAACCGAACGTTTCTTACGACCGTTGCAAAACTGCGTGCTGTTTTTATCCATCTTATCCAACACGTAGTGAGCAAGCAAATCATTAGACTCGACAAGATTCTCACGACACAAGAACTCATCACCACAAAGCCTCTCAACGTCTCTGTAATAATCATGCACAAACACATGCGTCTTCGGATTCCCGCCCTTTTTGCTCCGAGCAAGAACCGCCGCCGTGAAAATCGACGACATCCTCCCCGGTCCTTCATGAGCGTCTCCACGTGGCCCGTCCACAAAGATTATATCCCAATCTAAATCGTAGACGTGATTCGGCAAATCATTGAGACCGAGTTTACAATCTGAGAAGAGAAGATTCTGCACGGGACGACACTCGTTTCCGGCCGCTTCTTTAGCTGCCGCTACGAGCTCTCCGGCCTCGTGAGCTTTTGTCGTGTATTGAACGTCGAAAACGTCGATCTCCGGGTGAATTTCTTCGAAGTAAGCTGCGTAGTAACGATTCTCTTCGACGAAGATTGTTCGACCGTTGTGGTTTAACGATTTCCAGAGGAGAGTCTCGTGTGTGAGACCGAATACGAGCAGATTACACGGCGGAGCGCAACGGCGGAGGACGTCGGAGATTGATTTCATCTCTCCGTAAGACATGTGGAAACTGTCGTTGGATCTTGACGCGTAGTGAAGCAATGCGTTGATTGCACTCGTTGGTAAATTGGAGTTGGAGATCGAAGATGATGATGATGATCCTCCGGTTACAACGGCGGCTACGGCCGCGGCGACGGATGTGTTTTTGGAAGGGATTGTGTCTCTAGTGTAGAGAAGAGTGAGAAGAAAAACGATGGTGAAGAAAGAGACAAAAGCGAGAAGCCATAAACGAGTCGTGCTCGTTTGTTTTTGGATGTAAGGATGAAGAAGGATAAGCTTCGTGTTCGTGTTTCCTGACTCTTTCTTCATTGTGTACTCTTCTTCTTATTCTTTTTCTCTGTTTTTCTTCTTCAGAAGATTTTCAGAGGAAGAAGACAATTGAAGGATGATTTATGACTTATGAGTTTTCAAAGGATGAAAAAATGGGATTGATTTAAAAGGAAGTGAGTACATAGCTGTCTCTTGAAATGTAAATTATAAGCAAAATTTTGTATTAGCCCAATAGAGCAATGAATAAAACATTATGATGTATTTTATTAACGTTCTAGAAGTTTAAATCCTTGAATCTATTTACTTTTCTTTTCTAAAGATGTGTATACTTTTGGGAATCAATTTTTTCCTAAAATTATTTGTTTTGTTTATATAAACTCAACGTATCAAAATCGAACCGTGGAAAAATTAAAATTCAGTTTTCTCTAGTTTCTTAGTTACTCGGTTATGATTTGGAAAAAAACTTGGTTTACGTCCATTGCTATTTATGGATTTAATTGTAATTCAATATAACTAGTTAATTTCCAAATAGTGTATAAATATTAATTCTTGAATCTATAACTTCATATTTTAAACCAAACCAAAAATATTATTTGTTCTGTGAAAACAGAATTAATTAACTGCAATAGTTTCTGTAATAAGGTATTAAAATATATAAACGAGGATGTGTGAGCTGGTTGTTGTATGCATAAGTGTAAGAGTTTTGGTCATTGCGAGAGACACAAGATCTAATTACAGACCAAAAGTCTCTGTCCGTCATTGCTTTGGTTTAGTTCTTAAGGAAACAGCCTAAAATAACGAGACACACACACGCACATAACATGAAAACAATTTATATTGAATGTAAATAATAATAATAAATCATTTCGTTTTCTTGATTAACCATTGGATTAGGACATTTGAGTTCATTTAAATATACAGCAAATAATTTTGTTCGTAGAATTTGACCCCAAAAAAAAAGTTCGAAAGAGATATCTTACAAGTTCCAGGAGAACTAAAATAAAACAAATAATTTAGTTATTTTATTCTTAGTCACTTTTTTTTGGTAAGCTCCCTATTAATTCTTCTCATCACTATGTTTGCCTTTGGAGTTTGGACTAAAGCGCTTTCTCTATTGATGCTCATGAAAGGCGTTAAATAAGAATCCCATTACTAGAGTGGACCTATTCTGTTGACCAAAAACAAGATTTGGCCCATTCAGAATTTTGAGGTCTAAAACCCAAACACCTCACATTCGTGTATAGTGACAAGCCTAATGCGACCCATCCTATAAATGTAATCGCATATATAATTTAAATATTCGTGATTATTATGTACGATGGACTGATGGTTAGGAGATAAGAATATTATAGTAATGCGTTGAGAAAGAACGAATGTGAACGTACGATGTCCTTTTCTTTATACCTATACAAAATTTATACAAGTACATTCCAATTTTGTTAGGTATAGTTTGCAAAACAAGCTATGCTTAATTCTATCTCGTTTTCATATATATTTTTCTTTTATCATCGCCTACTTATATGTCTATTGTCTACAACAACAAATCATATCGTATTAACACGTTACACATAACACATGGACGGTTCTGAAACACCACTAAGGGCCGATTGTTTTTCAATCTTTGGGGGTTCTTTTACGTATAATTCAATTATTGAGTTCATTTGTTGAATATCATAAGAATTTTATTATTCGTAAAAAAGGCTACTCCAAAATTGCAATTTTGAAAATGGTACTATTTGATAAGCAAAATAGGAGCACGACCAAAGGACTATTTTTTTCTCCAATTCTAGTATGATGATTTACATATTCTTCTTGTAACGCAGCTCGCATTTGATATCAATAAAACCAATTCTTCACCTATTTCCGTGGACCTTATTTTCTTTTGATTAAAATCCAATTCGATTTTATGTGATTTAAATGAAAAATTTAACCCTAATTTCTTTTCATGACTTTTAAAATCAATACAACCGGATTTTGAGATTCAAAACTACCATATTATTATATATATAAATGACATCTTAATAATGGAAGAAAATATTTAGAAAAAGATGATTGTTGTAAACGAATGAAACTAAGAAACATTTGTCGAAATAAATTCTGACATATTTAAAAAAAAGAAATACGAATGGCATTAGCTTACAACAGATAATTAATTTTGCTTAGGTTTTTTGAAAAACACTAAAAATTATTCAAAAAGAGAATAAATATCATCCAACGCGTATATATACATTAACACCTACACATGCACACTGCACACGCGTGCCACAAGATTACATATTAAAAAAAAAAAAGTTGCAGAATAACACAGCATCTGCTCCGTAACACAAAATGACACTCTTCTTCTACTCTCTTCTCTTCCTTCTCCTCCTCCTCCTCCGTATCTCCGCATATCCTCTCCCGGCGACGAACTACTTCAACTCCTTCTTACCTTCCGATGCCGTCGCGCTTCTCTCCTTCAAATCCACCGCCGATCTCGACAACAAGCTTCTTTACTATCTCACCGAGCCTTACGATTACTGTCAATGGCGCGGCGTCGAGTGCTCTCAAGATCGCGTCGTTCGTCTTCTTCTCGACGGCGTTGGTCTCCGGGGAAGTTTCTCACCGGAGACTCTTAGTCGTCTTGACCAGCTTCGTGTTCTTAGCCTTGAGAATAACTCAATTTCTGGTTCGATTCCTGATCTATCTCCTCTAATCAATCTCAAATCTTTAAACCTAAGCAAGAACGAGTTCTCCGGTACTTTCTCTGGCTCGATTCTCTCTCTTCGTCGGTTAATCGAACTCGATCTATCGTATAACAACTTCTCCGGTGAGATTCCGTCGGAGATCAATGCTCTGCGTCGACTCAGTTCTTTACATCTCGAGTTTAATCGATTCAGCGGTACTCTCCCGCCGTTAAATCAGTCTTCTATGACGTCATTTAACGTTTCCGATAACAATCTCACCGGTTTAGTTCCGATCACAACGACTCTGTTACGATTCAACGAGTCTTCGTTCTCGTCAAACCCTTGTCTCTGCGGTGAGATCATTAACCGTTCCTGCGGTTCACCTTCTTCTTCACCGTTCTTTGGTTCATCTAAACCGAACGCCACGTCATCATCATCTTCTTCTTCTCCATCTCAAGCACCGAACGGTGAAGCAGCGATGACTATTCCACCGGTGGTTAAAAAGGTCAAAAATGGTTGGTTAGTTCTCGGTTTCACCATTGGTCTCGCTTCTTTGATAGTTCTCGGTCTCTGCCTCGTCGTGTTCTCACTGGTTATGAAGAACCGGAGAGACGACTACGATGACGTGATGATAACGCAACCTTCAACAGAATCTCTCAAATCTCATAAACGCGAAGAAGAAAACAAAGAAATCAAAATTCAAATCCAAACCACCGAGCCTCCGCCGCAAAAGCGAATCCCTAGAACCGGAGATTTGATTTTCTGCGGCGACGTTAACGGAGGAGGAGAAGCTATGTATACACTTGACCAGCTGATGAGAGCTTCAGCGGAGCTATTAGGAAGAGGATCAGTAGGGACTACGTATAAGGCGGTGATGGTTAATCAACTGATGGTGACGGTGAAGAGATTTGCTCCGTCTAAAACAGCGATTACTAGTGATTTAGCTTTTGAGAATCAGATGGAGATAGTTGGTGGACTAAGGCATCCGAATCTTGTGCCGGTTAAAGCTTATTTTCAGTCAAATGGAGAGAGACTTGTCATCTACGATTATCAACCTAATGGGAGTCTCTTCAATCTTATTCACGGTAATAATCTTCATCTTCTCTCTCTATCTTTTTAAGGGTTTTAGTTGAACTCACTGAGTCACGTCCGAGTTGTTGCTTTTTAGGTCTAATTGATCAATTATTCTGTTGGTCTTAATCAAATTGAGGTGACGGTGACTTGATATATAGAGACCCTTAAATCTCTATTAGTATAAATCAGCTGGAGACCTTTGTGTGTGTAGACATGTCTCGTTGATGGGTTTTGGTGCAGCTTTATCATTTGAAGGAACTCCAAACTTGAACCACATAGAGACAATGGCGGAGTTTTATTATTAAAATATGTTTTTGTCTTTTTCCCAGTTGAACAACTGTAGATATAAGACAGAGGAATCTGTTAGATATCTGTGCTATTTTCACGTGAAACTCCAGTCATTGGTCACTTGTCAGGAATTTGGTGTGTTTGTCTTAGGACTTGAGTTCGAATAGCTTCTTGGTCTCATATACGATTGGAAGTGTATATAACTAATTACTGTTTTATCCCTTAAAATTCAGGTTCAAAAACATCAAAGGCAAAGCCATTACATTGGACATCATGTTTGAAGATAGCAGAAGATGTAGCTCAAGCATTACATTACATCCACCAATCATCTGCACAATTCCATGGAAACCTCAAGTCCACAAACATCCTCCTCGGTCATGACTTCGAAGCTTGTCTCACAGATTACTGTCTAAGTGTCTTAACGGACTCTTCAGTCCTTCCTAATGACCCGGATATCTCTTCCTACAAAGCACCAGAGATCAGGAAATCAACAGAGAGTCGTCCCACGTCCAAATGCGATGTATACTCGTTTGGAGTCTTCCTCTTAGAGCTCTTGACTGGTAAAACCGCTTCGAGGCAACCGTTTATGGAGCCAGACGATATGTTGGACTGGGTTAGAGCAATGAGGCAAGAAGAGGAAAGGTCAAAAGAAGAGAATGGGCTTGAGATGATGACTCAAACGGCTTGTATTTGTCGCGTGACATCGCCGGAGCAAAGGCCGACGATGAAAGAAGTGATCAAAATGATTCAAGAGATTAAGGATAGCGTTGTGATGAGTGAAGAGAACGGTACATTCCTCTGATACATGTATGTGTGTTTTTGAAGGGTTAACAAACTTGAGAGAAAGAAAAAGAGAATATTAAAAGTGTAAATTTTCATAAGATGGTTTTGTTATGTTTGTTTTAGAAATTTGGAAAATCTCAAATTTTGGGCGGTGGAGCTAACGTGCACCACGGACACAGTGTGAAAGAGGAATATCCCACCATGGTAATGGTAATGCAAGTTGAAATTTGTTTATATTCGGCGCCAAAGCTAACGGACCTCTATAGGTAGTTGATTACTTGTTATGGGTACATGGAAATTTTGTTGAACGTATAAATATAGCTCCTGTTTGGACTTCGAATCAACCACTATTTTTTACGGAATAATATTTTTAATCAAAAATAGATTCTATATGATTTTTTTTATAATATTAAAATTATTATATATATAATTTCATATTTTCATTATATATTTGTAGAAAATAAATATTCTTGTTAAATTATTATTATGGCTTTCTTTAAAATTTATATTGATAGTAAAATAAAGTTAAAGAGATTTTTTCAAAAACAATTATCTCAAAAAACAAAACAAAGAAATCAAGAAGCAGCAATTTCTATATTAGTAAAACATAAGCTACATTTCTATATTAGTACAATATAATTGTCCATACTTTCAACATCGTTGTCGATCTCCCACAGTTACGGAGAGGACCTCAACTCCGGGTTAAAGAGTTGCATCTAAGCTTGAACTTTGAGTATGTTCCATCGATTTGTTAGAGAGAAAAGAAGAAAAGAGCATTGAAGATAGGAGACAAAGCAGAGAATAGAAGAAATCAATGTTCAATATAGAAAAGAGTAAGGGTTTAATCCCAAATCTATTTGGGAAAAAGAAAAGTAACGGCAACAATGGATTTTCATAATGTTTATTATCCATGTGTTAGTAAAGTTAACAGTTTTTTACGGTAGCGTTCAAGTCGTTAACGACTGTTAAATCGTGAGTGTAAAACCTGCAAATTTTGAAATATCTAATACTATCAATTGGAAATCTCTTTTGAGTAAATAACTATGATAATGTTAAAATTTACATGATATGCTATAAGGTTTAGTCTTTTAATTGAATTAATTACAATTGTAATAAAAAAAAGAGATATAATTAATTAAAAAATCTCATAAAATCTTTAAATTAATTATTAATTTCTGAAAATTCAATTATTTAATAGCCAGCCACATTAAATAAAAAAATTGATATCCAATTATATCATATTACTTATTAATAATTATTCTATTTATTCTTTCATCTTTGTTTGATCATATTGTTATTACAAAAATTGAATCATCACATCACACATATAACAAATTTTGCATATGTTACCATTCACATTTTAAAAAACAAACATAATTACGACTAGGATTGTTGTATTTAATTACGGTATTTTGCGAGTTAGTCCACTGAAACATGCAAAAAAATTAATTCGATGCGAGGCAAAGTTATTGACGGATTTCTATTTTGACACTCATAAACGTGCAATTGCATTCATATTAATTTGATTATGATACCATAAAATATGTCCGATCATTCTAATATAGATTTTAACTAACTCATACTCCTATTCTAAAAATATACATTATATATTAACATCTCATAACTTTTATAATAAATTATTTTATTAAAAATGAAAAAAAATATTTTTAAAATCATAACTTTGTGCTCCCCACAACGCAAATATAAACCTAATTAGATATTAAATAAGAAATTTCTATTTAATGTATTTTTTGGGGATTCAATATAGTTTGTGTATTCTTCTCCCCAAAGATATTTAGTTGGGGTATTTTCAAGGAAATTTCCCTTTTTTACTGTGCAAGTCAATCATAATATCAACGGATTTTTGTATTAAAAGTATAACAATGTTCTTAGACTCTGCTATAACAACCAAATGGACCAACTCTAAATCTGTTGACAGACAAAAAGGGCTCGTGTATATACAGCTTTAAGCACCTTGAAACATTGAGTGTCGGTTCCACGAGTGATCATCATCATCATCATCATGAGTCTTAGACATGAAGAGCATAGAGGTCTCATCGTTATTCTTTATCCACTCAGAGAGTTTCCATGGTTTCTGCCATTTCCATTTAAAGTGAAGCAGCCATTGATGGTGACTTCTCTTCCACTTCCATAGCTTCCCACTCTGTCCCATTTTCTTCATTGCTTTCATCGTCCTCGTCTCTTCTAATAAAGCTTCTGATTCTCTCACCGAGACATTGACTATACCTGGCCCAGCGTATTTGAGATGCTTTGTTGCTCGATGATAAGAAGATGGAGATGATGGGTCACTAGCGTTATTATCTCCATAGTGCTTTGATGAGCTTCTTGAACTTCCCTGCAAGAAGTGAAATTTTCTTACTTTTTTAAGGATAAATTCCCAATAAAGAGTTTTGGATTTTAGTTTGGAAAGAAAGATTAAATTCAAAAACCGAGTATGATGATGATGAAGCCAGCGCAATGGACACTGTTTGCTCCCTTGTCTTTTTCTCTTTAAGGATTTCTCGGTTCTGGACTTCGGTTAGTTGTAATAAGCAGAGGAGGTCATTGAGTTGTTCCTTCTTCTCTTTGATGTCTCTGTCTTTCTCCCAGATTTTGCACCTGTTTAATGTTTGAGCAAGACATAATCAACCTTCCATGTGTGGGAAAGAAGCATAGTTTCAGTCCTGTTCGGGTTTAACAGTTATTACCTTGCTTCAGCAGCGGAATCAAACACATATTGAAGCAAATACTTGGCATCAGTCATGGACTGAACGTGGTTCCACCGAGTCTTAGCATGTAGGCTATCCTCTCTTTCCTCTGCTTCTGAGAGCTGAGAGGTCATGGCTGTGAGAGCATTTGAGGAAACATCCAACATACTCTCAAGAGAAGCTATTCTCTCTAATCTTGAGTTTGGTGATAAAAATCTGACGCATCCAGAAAAATAAAAACAGGTCATAATGTGAATCGATTCACTGCCAAGCAACTTCATAGTTTACGGTACTGAGGCATTTCAAGTTTAATGTTTTACCTGAACTGTCCATTTTTCTCTTGATTGGGACTTGAAGGAAACTCCATCTCCTGTTTCAACGAGGTTAACTCTTCAGCCATTGCAGCTCGGCTATATGCAACAAGAGTAGATTAGTGATTAGAAAATTTCTGGGAGAAAGTTTGCAGTTAACAACATGACTGAAACAGAGTTTTGAAGACGCACACTTGGAATTGCTTTTCATATTGGAAACGAACTTGATGTACTTTTGCCATAACCTCTAGCTCGTTATCAAGCCATTTCCGAAGAGTTTTTTCGTTCATCTGCAAAGAGTATGAACAGAAACAGTTGATACTTGTGCAGGATGACGAATCCATATCTAAATTAGGAGTTCTTGATACCTGTCTAGTTGGTGGTTGACCATTGGTAGTCACTGGAGAAGAAAGCAAAAGATTATGATAGAAACAAGAACAAAATAAGGTGTGTTTCGGCATATAAGTTACCTGATATATCACGAGGTGAATACTTGCGGGTTTCTAGCAGCTTTTTAAGTCTTTTGATAGCCATTGCTGCTTCCTCTGTTTTTCTCTGAAGAACCTGCAAGACATTAAGATGCATTTTCTTAAGATTCTTATATCAGCACTTGGATTGGATAATTCTTGTAAGTGTTTCTCTCAAGTGGGGAAAAGACACATATTTTATAAGATACTTACCATTTTCTGACGTCGATTGAGAGCTTCGAGTTTGAGTCTTTCATGCTCAGTCTTTCTTCCTTCTTTCTTAAGCTACCCAAAAACAATTAAAAAGTGCAACGTGAGATCAGTTCAACTTAAAGAATTCTACGGACAATAAAGAGGTAATGAAGTGGATAGAGATAAAGTACCTGCAACAACTCCTTCTCCTGAGAAGTTTTCCATTGCCGGAATTGTTCAGCTTCTTGTTTCATCTTCTGTTGTAGTTGAACCTGGATAACAAAAAAACAGAACAAAAATAGATCTCGATGATGTGAACTAGTAATATAGAAAAAATCTGATAGCACAGCTGAGAACAAGACGCAACCTTCTGAGCCTTGATGCATTGTATTTCAGCTTTCAAACGCTTTGCTGCATCTTCACTTTTTTGCTTTTGTTTTAAGACCTCAACTTGATTTTCTTGTTTCTTCTTAAGATTTGAAATCTGTGTCTCGAGTGCTTTTAATTTTTGTGCATGGTTATCTCTTGCAACTTGTGCTTGTCTATCGGAACTAGCAGAAAGTTCCTCAACTTCAGCCAACAATAGATCTCTCTCAACCTGTAGACGTTACTCATGACTCAAGTTTCATTATTTATGTAAAATATCAAGAAGAAAAATTAGAATGTTTTGTTTCACCTGTACAGTTCTTTTCTCTTTCTCAAGTTCCATCATTTTCTTCTCGAAGTGTTGTCTGATAGTTTCAGTTCCAACCCCACATATTTTCATCTCAGACTGCAAATATAAAACCCATAAGATTATCAAAATAACCCAATCTTCATCAATCAATAGGTACAGAAAACTTTAGTTGAGACTGAACCTGTTTCTCCTCCAGACGTTTACTTAGTTCATTTAATTCCTTGCCCATGCTATTCTGCCTAAGTGCATGTTCCCACTCTTCTGCTGCACCAATATCTTCAGAAATCCCACCTTGAATCAGAAAAGACTTTAAGCTAAAGTAAGGGTAGGAGAATGCAGATGCATTTCATGAATAAGTTTCTAGAGAAGCCAATGTCCAAAACCTGATGTTGCTTCACTCATTTCATAATCTGAATCCATGCTTTCGAAGCCCCTTTTCAGGCCATCCTCTTTTGGAATAATTACACCATCTTCCTGAGGTAGAGGATAGGATCAAGTTAAATCTTATTTTCAGTAGTGAAGAAAACTGCCAAATAAATCTATTGTGATTCCCAAATGAATACAGAAATTACCTGTGCATCAATATTGCAATAGTCAAGAGTAGCTCTCTTGCTGCGATAGATGTGAAGTTCTCGAGAAAGCTCCTCATTGGCAGATTCTAACTTCATGATTTTCTCTCGCATAACCTTTAAAATTGAACTATAGACTATTATTGATGAGAAGTTTATAAACCTTTTGACAAATATCAGAAGAAGTTATATACCTGCACTTCCTCTGATGGGGTTGCCCCACGAACACAAAGTGCAGCTTGTAGATATTGTAGCTGTTGACGCATCTTTTGCATCTCAGTACATATTAAGTCTTTATTGGCCTGCGCACCAAAATAAAGAAGTCTCTCCTGTAAGAGCTCCCAAGTGAACAACTTAGTCCTCTTTTAATCTATTTTTTGGCCTCATGTACTTTCAATTGTGTTAGCTGACAGTGGAGCTTTTTCTGCAGGAAAATTGAAAGCTCATCTAAGATAGTTCCTCGGTACTTACAACAGGTTTGTTCTGGATATTCCGAGCGCGATTTGCATATTTGAGCGTGTTAAGAGTTTCCTCAGCATTGATGTCAGCAGGACTGATGCAAGCTACAAGAATAACACAGAGGGAACTTAAATTTGTGAACTGATATGAGATTTCCAGGGAATTAACTCAACAACTTAGAAGTTTACCTATCATGACTGTTTTACTATTTCCACCAAGAGAATCCTGCAGTAATGTAAAGGACATCTTAAATGGAAAATTTGTCACATGAATCATGTATGATCCGTATAGTTACATGCCAATAAAGATAATACACTGTTACAAATTCTATGTATGGTGATAATAAGTAGTTCCACATATTAGGATCTAGAAGTGCAAAGATAGAAACGAACCTGCAATAACCGAGTAAGTTTACTATCACGGTAGGGAACATGAGCACCTTCTTTTCGCTTTTTCTCATCCCCAAGCGCACTGATGACATTACCAAGTGCAAGAAGCCCCCTATTGATGTGAATTCCTGTTTCAGGGAACAAAAAAAAAAGAATTGGGTTATAAAATGTAAGTCAACGTTCTCAAAAGGATATAAGATGGGATGTCAGTTTTTTCCAACCTTCTTTTAACCGAACACCGCCTGAACCTGTTCGTTTAGCTCTTTCAGATCCAGCAAGATCAACCAGGTGAAGCTTGGCACAACAATATTCCTCACCCATATCTGCATCTACGGTGTCTTTAACCACTGAGATTGAAGGGATTTTGCGCATCTGTTCTAAGGTGATCGTGAAGATGGCATGTGACCGACTGTATAAGAAGAAATTTTACTTTATGGCGGATATAGAAACGGAAAAATTAATGTAAGAACTATTTATGATGCCTCTTTTTACCATTTCTAACTTTCCCACTATTGCTCGTTTATTGTAATGTTCAATATAACTACATTTTACTACTGGCTAAGCATCATTAACTGTAAGTTTAAAGCCACGTCTTGCTCTTATGGAGCCTGGGTATAGAGATTCTCACCTCGACTCATTATTCATATTTGTGCTCCCAGTTGCCCTGGTTAGAGATCCTTGCTCTAGACAGGAAGCCATTTCTTCTTTAGTAGTTATAGGAACTTCAGTTGCACCGCTTAGTGTTATAACTCCGTTTGGTGATTCGCGAATCTGCACAGGTGACTTCCTAAGAACAACCTTTCCTGGGGTTCCGTTGGCTAGTCTGTTAAACGGCACACTATCCAGCAAATCCAGAACTTCTTCTTTTAAAATCTACATATGAAGATTTCAGTTAATATCCATACAAATATTGATATAGACAATTGAAAAGGCAAGGTTGACAAGGGAGACTAACTTCTACACTTATTCATGAATAAACTAGTCTCATGTGTTGGAATGTGACAAGATTAAGAGTTTGAAGGATGTCTATGAGCAACCAAACGGATGATACCTCGATGAAAGAGACATGTAACTGGAACCCCATTTGACGCTTTACTGAATCAATTTTGTTGAACAAAGCACTCATAACTTGAGGAATCAATCCATTGCTTGTACCATTTTTAAAAGCAGTCCCCATAGTGTATGTTTTTCCAGATCCTGTCTGCATAAGTTGTGTAACTCAAATGGAAAAAAAAAAAAAAAAAAAAGTAGCTAAAACCAATTCTTATTCCAATGTTAGAAACTATTCTGTACCTGACCATAAGCCAGCACAGTAGCATTGTATCCATGAAACAAACCATCAACAAGAGGAGCAACACATTCTTCAAACATCAAGGAAGATGGAGAACCATTACTTCCATATACGTGATCAAATGTGAAAGAATGTGTCCCCAGTTGCACCTGCACCATCAAGAAACACACATTTCAAACAAGAAATAAAGCTTATGTTAAACCCATTCCAAAACCCAGTTAAGTAGTTATAATCTTTGGGTCAATCAAATACCATGAAAAATAGTATTTTAATATACATTAAACAATGCTCATTGACTTATCAACCACAATACAGTAGCAACACAGACGTTGCATTATTCCCTTATCTATTTATATAGTAGTAAAAAAAACATGGACACTGTTTTATAAGAAAAGCAAAATTAAATGATTGTGTCAGAGTTAGAACAGAGATTTGATCCGGATCCAGGAATCCCGTGAACAACGGCGAACGCATTTAAACACCATCGGAAAAAGAAAAAAAAAACCCGTAAACGACGGAGCGGAGACGAAACTGACTCCATTCACGATCGAAAAAAAAACTAACCTGAGGCGTTACCGGAGAAACTGAAACGCATTCCCTACAACCTTGAACGACTTCATCTCCGATCAAAGGACGAACGTGAACCGCCACTTTCACACAACAACTCTCTGACGATGAAGACGGTGGAGAAGAAGAAGAGGACGATAAGGAAGAATGTGATTCCATGGAGAAATCTCCTCTTCTTCCACCACGAGTATGAGTGGGGGATTAAGAGAATTCAGAAGAAGAGATGTTGAGAATTTGAGTCTCAATTTCGTCTTCTTCACTGCAACGAACAGACGAAGTCGCTTCCTCGGGAGAAGGAGAAACGGAGAAGAAAAAGTGAGGAAGAAGCTTTACTCTCTCTCTCTGGTTTGGGTATACGAGGTATATTTACTTTCCTTTTTTGCCCTTTACGGAAGTCCAATTTTACCTTTTTTTACCCTCCACGTCAGCTTCTTCTACTATTTAATCCACTGGTCCGTGTGTATTGAAACAAAAAATCAGATTTTTATTATTCAGATCTGTCTACCACACTTTTATTCATATAAAAATGTTTGTTGGTTTGTAGACGAGTTAAATTAAATAAATTTTAATTATGGTGGTGCGTGTAAATGAGACAACTGGGTGTGTCAAAGTCGATGGTTCCAAAGCTGAGGATTAAATATTTTTTGGTAGTTTCCATCGTCTATTTAGTTAAAAGACAAAAAAAATATGAAGAAGAGTCAAGACATTCGTTTCTCTGGTCCTTCTTCTGCGCGGGAAAATCCCAACAGTAAAATACACGAATAAAGAAAAAAAAACTTATTATATAAAATTCTTTCCAAGAGTGTGGGGACCGAATGTACGCTCCATTTGGGCCTTTATTGGGCCCTACCTCATATATCTTTCTGCAAGGCTCATTACTTGGCTTGTATCAGTTTCTCCAATTTGATCGTTTAGAAAAAATAATACGTATTTTCAGTGGTTTCTATTGGTTTTTGACAATTTTGGATAGAGAAATCATGAAAATACGGGAAAAATAATGGTGAATTTCATTATAAAAAAAGAAGATTATTTTATCGCTAAAGTAGTAAAATAACGAAATAGCATGGTATATGTCATTCAATATAATTATGTAATTGGTAAAAAGAACTGCATAATAATTCTGCAGATTATTAATATATTTGTTTTTCTATTAATCATCATCATATGATACATTTTGCTTTTAGTTTTAAAATTGTTTTAAGTATTAAAGTTAACTCTACCCATTTCTGCTTGAAACCATGATTAATCATAATAGCTTTGAAAAACATGGCTATCTTTTCACGTTTTATCAGTCCCCTCCACTAAAGTGGCCTTGACTTTCCTTTTGTTATAGGTTAATTAGCCAAAGAATCCATTTTTATAAAGTAGAAGTTCTACTTTTGGTAAAATAAATGGATGTTCCTTAAGATTGAAGAAATAAAATTTGATGTGATGGGTTGTACTTCTTAATTTTGTAGAATTTTCTCGATATTTCTCTGTATTTTCAATTATTATGGTATTACATCATTCGATGCTAAAAATATTTAAATATTTTTAACAGACGTCTATATAGCTTCTAATGTTGGTTTAAGATGATTTTTCAAGTTTTTTTTTTGTTTATCGAGCGTAATAAGAATGCTGATACGTTTAAAATGCATTTGCATGTATGTACCTAATTTTTATAGTATTTATCTGTTGTTAGACTAATACATATATAATGTTTCTAACGCTAGCCCACAAACTAATTATATAGTTTAGTTTTCTATATATGGAACGACCCAAATGATTATGACTCTATGATTATCATATATTTATATTTAAATTAACTAACTTAAAATAATAAAAAATTAGCTAGCTTGTAAAAAAAGCAAACAAAAAAAAATTTAGCGAGAAAATGCAACCCAAACAATAATATTGCGATAATAGAACTAAAAGTTGATTCCTCTATTGAATGTCATAATCAAATTTTCACAATATACAACAAAACTAATATTGCAATTATTTGAAATTAACAAAACATTGATACGATTTTAACTTACAAAGTTTTTCATAGAAGACTAGATGTAAATGACACATCAATCATCTCTTCGTAATAATAAATTACTTTTTTGGTATTTGCATCGTATCTAAAAAACAAAAACATAAACATAAAATTCTGTAGGGAAAACATAACTTATGATGGAATAAACTATTTCTTTACGTTTGGCTAAAATTTTCACCATTCTCATCATCAAGTACATAAAGAAATCACATATGATATTTGAAAAGTAAGACTATTATTTTTTTCAATGCGGTTTTTTTATCTGATTATCTTTCCAGCTTTTCGTTTCAAACTGATCATGGACAAAATCAACCATTATACTATTGGGCTAACTAGAGTAGAGTCCATCAGCAAAATATACCATCTTCTCGTCCAACAATTTACATTATATGGAAGGAGAGAAACAACCGCATTCACAACGCAGACTTCAAGGCCGACCCTCCATCTAATCAGAGAAATCATAATAAAATCAAAGCTAGTAAGTATTTCCCAATCAATTCCTCCAAGAAATCCACCGCTTCTCCAAACCTAGTTCAGATACTTGGCAAACCACCACCACCATCAAACACGTGCCTAATCCACTCATCATTCTCCGTTATCTATTTTTTTCTCTACAGTCTTCAATCGTCTTATTTTGAAGATGTACTCTTTTCTATTTATTCGGTTTTGTCCCATTAATTTTTTTTTACAAAAATATTAACAAGGTAGCTCCCAAACAACTATTTCTAGTTGCCTTTTTACTATTCTCATTTTGCTATCCTTTTATTAACGTAATTTCATTTGTATTTTAGTCTGTAATTCGGTAACTCTATTTTGCATTAATAAAAATTAATCTTTAAAGAAAAAAAACATAACGATTGGTCAATATTTGTAATCATTGTAATTTATACACATAATGGAAATGTGCCGCCCTTGTGTATAATAGTCAGCACATAGCCTGCGTTATGTGCCGACATGGAGCCCGCAATAATGACACAAATTACCAAAACTCTCCCTGTACATAGAAGGTTCCAAAGGTCTGAAGCGGGACAAAATGGACAATATGTAATACGTGTCATCATTTACGTAAACACGTAAAAGTCAATTACTAACGGTATCCAGCCACCGACCACCGACCATAGGAGCCACTTTCTGTCCTCATCTCCTTTTGTTTTGTTTATATGGACGTGTATACGTACGCGTATATGTCATATGATTCGTCTATCCAATAAACATATTATACGTAAACGAGACCATTCGATGTTTTTTATTAATCTTAAATTTTCGGATTTTGTTTGGTTTCAATACCATGCTCATGCTGGTATATTTAACGTTATGTACAATCAATGTATAGTTTTGTGGAAATGATTATATACCGATGAACTAATTTGGTCATATTTTCGCTAGAATTTAAGTTTTAAATACAAAGAAATCAATACCTTTTATCGTAGTTCGTTCATAAGATGTAAAAAGTTGATTAGAAAAAAAAAATAGATTATACTTTTTGATATAAACATAATGTTTTATAATGCTACCGTGTAAACAAGCTAACAAACAAAATCAGACTATTAGTGTATAATACGATGATTACTTCACCATTATACATAGACAGACGTTATTTATATATCCATAAATACTGAAAAATTGTATCCTACTGAATTCAATGATTTAATATTCGGTTATATCGTTAACTTAAAGACGAGTCTATATATCTCCACGACTTTTCTCGAGCTTATCACAAACACAGCTTTCTCATCAAAAAATTAATATATATATATATATATATATATTAACCTAAATTTAGTTTTATAGTATAGTCAATTTATTGTTTTAATAATCCAAACAAAATTTCAACTATAACGCTACGTCGTCATTGATTTTGGAATTTTCTCCTCCCACTACAATTTCTGCCTCTTTCAATTCACATATATAAGAGAATCTTGATCAAGAAATCAGATAATTTCCCTAAACCCACTTCTAAAGTCCTCCTCTTGGAAACTCGACTCTGGAGCCGCCATGGATGGTGGAGCAGTAGCCGCAGTTGACGTGGGTGGCATAAGGAAGAGAGAAAGATCATTCAAAGGGATAAGGATGAGGAAATGGGGGAAATGGGTTGCGGAGATTCGTGAACCCAACAAGCGTTCAAGGCTATGGCTCGGCACTTACTCTACTCCTGAAGCGGCGGCGCGTGCGTACGACACGGCGGTGTTTTACCTCAGAGGACCCACCGCTACGCTCAACTTCCCGGAGCTTCTGCCGTGTATGGAAAATTCCTCCGACGAGGACATGTCGGCCGCAACGATCAGGAAAAAGGCAACGGAGGTCGGAGCTCAGGTGGACGCGATTGGGACGACGGTGGTACAGAACAACAAACGCCGCCGCGTTTTCAGTCAAAAGCGAGACTTTGGCGGCGGGATACTGAAGCTTGTTGACTTGAACAAGCTACCCGACCCGGAAAATCCCGATGATAATTTGGTGGCAAAATAAAGTTCTTACAGTTACAACGGTGGCTGTTGCTAACGTACGCGGTATGCGGGGGCTTGAGTTATATGAAACGTGGTTCTGGAAAGATTCCTCTGTTTCGTCATTGTATTGAAATCTTAACCCGCAAGACAAAACTCTGTACATTATTCTTAATTTAGTAGCTAGTTATGAGTTTCTTGTTAATATCTATCAATTGTTTGGTAAACCCAGAATATTATTGTAACGAGGGTCTACTACTTCGATTATAATCACATCAAGCTAGTTAAAGTTTAATATTTTGTGAAGAAGACTTGAGTTGATTGGGAGGTTCAGACTCCTAAGTGGAGTAGATCGAAGGTGACTTGAAACGTACTAGGCTAGTAGACAAAGAAAATAACATGTAAGTCTTCTATTATCACATATATATACTTATGATAGATAGAGTATAACTACATAACTCTGAAATTAACTTTGTTATCTCAATTCTTTTTCAGAAAAAAATAAAAATAAAATAAATTTGTCATATTCGTCGAGCATTGTTCGACCCGTAAACAACAGCCAATCGGGTCGGGCAAAGATCCATCTTACTCCATTTGATCTCACTCCGGCGCAAGATTTCTCCACACCGCTAAATCAGTCTCGGTGAGTGATTTTCTTCAGCCTGATGGTTCTGTTCCCGATTTCATACAGCACTTTCTTCCCCGCTGACGATTTCAAGAGTTGTGATGGTGTTTCGGAGCCCTTACTTGCTTTACAAGTCACCGAGATGAAGGATTGAATTTTCATCGGATTCTGTTACAACAACTTGGTGGTCCAAGATTTGCTCGAGTGGTTCAGGTTCAGATCATCAGCCTCTTATTCTTAAAGGATGGTTCCTTGACGGGATAGATTACCCGATCCATATTCCAGTTTCAGAGATGAAGCTAAAGCCAACAACGAGGTTGGCTCCAGTGACCTGAAAATCTCATATTTTCAAGCGGTTTCAGCGCATATGTGGAGGTTAATCATCAGACAGTGGTCTGAGCCGAGAAGGAGAGACGCATTGCAAAGTAGCAGTGGACTTGAGACAGAGGCTGAATCCCCCACTTGAGAAAGAGTGTTTTGGGAATATGGCCTATCTTTCATCAGCTATAGCTACCGTGGAAGAGCTGCTGGATTGTGGGCTAGGGTGGGCTGCTTTGCAAATAAATAAAGTAGTGAAGTTACAAACTAATGAAAACTATATAACTTTTGCAGAGGATTGGATTAGAAATGTAAAGAACCTAAAATTAGACGTTGGTGGTAGAATAGCTGGTGATACTATAGTTATTGCAAGCTCTCCCCGGTTTGAAGTGTACAACAACGATTTCGGTTGGGGAAAACCGATTGCAGTTCGAGCTGGACCGGGCAATAGCATCAGTGGCAAACTTGTACTTTTTCCGGGAATCGATGAAGGAAGTATAGATGTTCAGGCGACCCTATGGTCTGATGTACTAGTTAATCTACTAGCCGACGTGAAATTTGTAGAGCATGTAACTACTGCATGATTTGATTTGATTTGGTTGATAATAAAACATATCATTCGGACATACACACCAAAAATGGCAGATGTGACTGTAATTTTCGAATTTATGTATATACTTTTTCGCTGATTTTGGAACGGGTTAGTAAAAGTTGAAATTTCTTTACTGTAAGATTTAAAAGGAATGCTATTCTTTGTAAAATGATCGTGCTCACAAGTTGTATATACCCAGGCTTTTGACTTCAGATTACTCACCAAAAATGGCAGATGTGACTGTAATTTCCTCGAGCAGTGTTGGACCCGAAACATAAACCAATCTGGACGAGCAAAGATCCATCTAACTCCATTTTGTTTCAGACGGCTAAGTAGATATATTATGTTCTAATTGTAGTGTTAGTTTGAATAATCTTGATCTAATATTTATAGGAGTCTAAGAAGGGGTGAAGGGATTTAAAGTTGTGGATTATTATTGGAAGATTTTTTTACCTATTTTTTTTTTTTGTAAAACTAATCCAATTTGTACACGTTTTTTTTTTTAACTACCAAATTCATTGAAGATTAAAACAAGTTTACAAACGATCTCAAGGCGTGTTTCACAATGGAGTCCGCAATTGAGTTTTCTAGTCTAGGAATGAAAGAAAAAGCAACATAAGAGGCCGAAGCCACAAGGGAATCAATGTCGAACAAGATTCCGTAAAGTTATTTTTGTCATAAGCCCGAATTGATAGCTTTGACAAGAAGTTGAGAGTCCGAACGGACTTCGAATGATCTCAGTCCGCGCTCGAGAGCATGAGAGATAGCCGCCAGGGTAGCTGAAGCTTCCGCTAGAAGTGGTGAATCGATAAACTCGAACTTCTCCGTGCCGGAGAAACGAGAGTGTGACGAAGGGTCTTTCCAAAACCAACCTCTTGCGGCCTTTCGAGTTGTCCTGTCCCAAGCAGCATCAACAAAAATAGTCGTGATATCGAGAGTACGTGAGACGATACCTCGTTTGCCTTTGGTTTCCGGTGGAGAAGGTTGGGCTTCGAACCATTCTTTTGCTTCACAAATTGCTTTTGTGATTGTATCCGAAGGAGAGAAGAGGCGGTTTTCAAATACTAGAATGTAAGTTCTCCATTTTAAATGATCGAAAAATGTTAATATTTTAATCTGTCTAATTTTCACATTTTTAACCGAGTAAGTAAGGGTATGTATATTAATTAATATATAACCATAGACTTAAATGATTATTACATGATCTTAAACAATTATTTTAGAAAATAACGTTTTTGAGGATTATTTTAAAGAAAAAGTTTTTTTAAATAAAATCATGGTAATTTGATTGTGAGTTATCTAGATAGATTTTGTACATATATTTTACAAACAAATCACTTATGGATTTTCTTTTGGGGCGATTAATTGCTACACGACTGACCGCGTGCATCTCACGCTTTTCTTTCTGGCACATTCTCCTAGGTTTTTTCGAATTTCAAAAAGTTTTAGCTTCTCTCCGGCTCTTCTCCGACGATCTCTGAGCAACCAGCTCCTCCGGTCTGAAGTCGTCGTTGTACCTGCCTACCTTGGGCGGTGGTGGCCGTCGCCATCGCCGCCCCTGGCTTCTCCGGCCACTAGTTTGTTTTTTGCTTCTGCTGGCTCCTCTGTTTGTTCCAACCCCTTTCGCCGCTGTCTTTCCGGTCCGTCGCCGGAGATCGCCTGCCCGAGACTTCACTACTCCGTCGTCGTCAGACTCGCCCGCTGTTAGCCCCATCCCTCGTCTGGAGATGTGTTTCTTCTCGGAGTTGGACTGTCGAACCTTTCCACTCTTTGGAGGATCGATTAAACTTTCCCCGCCAGCTACGGCAGGCCACCCGCGATGTAGCTTCTCCTTCAACCAGCTCACAAATCTAGGATCTGATGAAGAATTTATGAAGCCAACCATCTCCGAGTTAACCGTCTCTATCCCGTTCCGTCTCTGTTCAAGCTCGAGAACTCCATCGGTGTTAATCCTAAGATCTCTTCAGCGCTCCATCGTAAATCGCCGAGTCTCGCATCAAGATTGGCTACCGGCTACAACAGGTCTTCCGCGAAGAGTCACCAATTCCGGCCGTAGATCCATTGATGTGCTTACCTCTCTCCTTCTGGAAACCAAAATCCCGACAACACGCTACAGTTTGTTTTCGATTGCTTCCATCGAGAAACACTTATCTTGTCGTGCTACCATCGGAATGCTTCTACCGCTTCGGACTATAGTGAAGCAAGCTTCAAAGCTTCCGTTTCAGTGGTAACCTTCTCGGTTTTTGAGAACGATTCTCCTTCCCATCTCGCAAGAACCAGCTCCGCCGAGCCTATCCCGGTGATCTATCTCGTCGCTACGCCGCGGCTTCGCCTTCGTTGCCGAACCGCCGATGGTGCCGCCGACTTCGGTCAATCATTAGGGCGAACTCAAGTATTCTCCATGGGCCTAGACGCACTAAAGCTTAATCGTTTTGATTTTGGACGAGCTTTATGCTTGGGATTCTCTGTGCTCATGGGCCTCAGACCCAGTAAACTCTCTCTTCATTTGGTCTGGACCAAGCCCTCTGGCCTGTTAATCAGGTATACAATCATTTCCTCCTTATTAGACTGGTTAGATCCGATAATAAGAGAGTGTTATGTTTTAGATCACCATGCTAGTTTGCTTTCGATCACTTTTTCGAAATTGTGTCGACTAGTTGGTATTGGTGCACACCCCTTAATTCCGGGATGGATTTTTTCCGTTTTACGGTTCTTGCATTATGCTTTTTGTCAAGCTTTTGCGTTTCAAACAGCCACTAAGAGAGCCTTGAATAGAATTCTCGAAGTTGTATCGTTCTGGTCTCCCTTCTGAAAATGCGAAGCCTCTCTCGCCAAGCATTTGGACCCCATAGTTGAAGATGATATCCTTGTCGATTACCATCGAAGCTCTATGCTATCCGAAGATCTATCTTATCATGCTTTATTGTCTGTTTTGATTACTTATGTAGGTTTAACCCTTCTATCTAAGGACTTGGAATAGTTTATTCTCCGCTATTGTATCGAAACCTTTTAATCATATTAATGGAATATCTTGAGTGACAAAAAAAAAATACTTGTGGATATTTTACAAAGGAGACAAATGTAAAAAAAATGATCAACTATCAAAAATATTCATTTTAATGCACGGACATTTTCGAAGACGAGACAAAACCCTAACTATTTTAAGTTTCTTAATAAAACTCCAACTTGTACACAAATTGTCGATTTAGACAAGCCGTTTACTCGCATTTAGCGACGTTAACAGAACGTTACTTGTTTGTATTAAGTCTAAATGCTGCGTTTTAATAAACAAAAATCCTAAAAAATCTCCAAATCATATTTTGTTATGGGCGGGAAATCCTTTTGTGTTTTTGTTGGGCTTTTATTGTAATCCAACGGTATTGATTTCTCCTCCACTGTGACCGGAAACGAATGTTTTAATCTCCCATGCATCCACCATCTCCGTCGTCGATTGCCCATCCTATCACCAATGTCCTCTGAAAAATCAAGACCTGATGCTTGTGTGATCACTCACTAGACTTGATCTTCATCGTAGCCAAACGGCTAAGTGAACAAATTTGTACGAGCCTTTTCCTGGACAACGAATCACTTTGGTTCGAAGAAAAATCAGCATTATCTTCCATTAGGGGTGTCAAAATGGGTAAACCAAACCAATCCATAACTGAATAAGTTGAAGCTTAAATGGTTTTGAGTTGACCCAACTCATTTGTTAAATGGGTTGAGTTGACCCATAAATCCAATTAATTTGATGGTTTGGATGGGTAATGAGTTGACTCATAAAAATAAATTAATTAATTAATTAATAATTTAATAACAATAAATATAAAAATAAATAATTAATAATTTATCATCATATATTATATCATTTTGCCATCATCATCAATGTCATGAAATATGGATACACGGTTTTGGACGAAAAAATTATGAAATCATGTTTTTGGCGGAAAAATTACGGAATCATGTTTTTGACAAAAAAAATATGGAATCGAATTTCGGCAAAAATTTGAGAAACGTATTTTTATGCGGGAAAAATGCGAGCTCGTAATTTTGGCGGAAAAATTCCGGAATCACGTTTTTGGCGGAAAAATACGGACTCGTGTTTTTTGGCGAAAAAAATGTGAAACCGTGTTTTTGGCGGAAAAATGTGAACTGGTATTTTTGGGGGAAAAATACGTTTTTTGCGAGAAAATGCGGACATATGTTTTAGCGGGAAAATGCGGACTCGTGTTTTTGGCGAGAAAATACGGACTCTTTTTTTGGCGGAAAAACGTGAAACCGTATTTTTGGCTGGAAAAATGTAAACTCGTGTTTTTGGTGGGAAAAATATAAACTCGTATATTTGGCAAGAAAAATGTGAACTTGTGTTTTTGGCGGAAAAATAGAGACTCTTTTTTCTGGCGGGAAAAATGTGAACTCGTGTTTTACGGAATAACGTTTTTGGTGGGAAAATTTTAGTATGATGATATGTTGATGATGAAATATGGTATGACAATGATGATATGATGAAGATAGTATAAAGATAATGATGATGTTAAGTATGATAATTTAATGGTTAAATGGTTTAACCATAAACCATTACAGCCCAATTCATATGACTCATAACTCATTTGACCCATAACTCATTTGACCCATCAACTCATTAGAATCCAAATAGTAAAACCATTAGGGTTAATGAGTCGGATCAGATCGAGTCGACCCATGAAGTTTGACCTATTTTGACACCCCTATCTTCCATCATGTTCGTCTCTCGTATGGTCTTATCTTACATAGATAAGTAGGTTCCACCACTCCCAGAAAAACATATGAGATCCTAGAAACATATCAAGAGATCCTAGAAACATTGCTTCATCCCAATGCCCCTTGATAAAGATATCAAGCGAGCAATTCCGCCACCAGAAACTGGTGGAATATAAGTGTCGGTTGAGAAATCGATTTTGGGGTTTTGGGGATGAGTTAGGGTTTGTGGTAAGAACCTAAACTTGAAGCTTGAAGATCGTCCCTTGAAATGAAGAACTTCAACGGAAAGACTTGAGCTTTATGAAGAGATGTGGTTCGATCTTCATGAAGCTGTTGAGAAGAGTGGAAGGCGTGATGATGAACGTTGAGGGGGAGGATCTTGCTGAGGGAAATCACAGTTCAAACAGCAAGGATGGGGCAAGCTAGAAGATGTGGTTCTATTCTAGTTTGCTAAGTGATGAACGGCGGCGTTGATGTCTTCACGGCAACGGACGGAGAGCTAGTGACCGGCGGCGTGAAGAGTGGAGGAAGGTGATATGAACGGCGACCCACAAGAGTTATGGAATACTCTTGATGCAACCAATAGACCTTGGAGAAGGAGACACACTCAACCTCTCTTAGGTTTTCTTAATCTAGAGTAAACTTAGATTAGAGAGAAACGAAGTTATAAACTTTATCTTAGATGTAAATGAAGGCTTGGATTAATAATGAGAAATGTTATGCCTTATATAGGCTACACCTTAGGGTTACTAATGGGTTATAAACCTAAGCCCATTAGCACAAATAACCCAATCAAAACAACAAAGCCTCATAAACACTTAGTCTCTAAACAAAGAACAAGACTAATACAACGAAGGGGAGCTTGTGTAATTACTCCCTAAAGATAGAATCATATCTCTATATGTTTAAGCTTGTCATCTAAGGTTTCAAGCTAAACATATATAGGATACAAGATATGATGCCCTAGACGTTCAAGCCTCGTTAAAACCCTTCTCTAGAACCCGTCGTGGTAAACTAAAGGTAAGGAAAGAGTACCTTACTTGTCTAAGGTCTTGAGGGGTGTTCTCACTGATGGATAGTGAGAACACACAAGACCTTGTCCCCAAGGCTGCATGTCCGTGAGCTAGAGCTCATCGGATCCAAAGTGGTTCCGCTCATCGCTTGCATAAGTCCGGGTTCTTGTCCGCTACGGTCTTCTAGCTCTTCTCGGTCTCCTTGCTCCTTAAGTCGATGAATGTAGGTCTAGATTTGAGTCTTGAGCTTGTGTGCCTTGCTCCTGGTCATGATCTCATTCGGTATGTAAGGCACGGTCCGGCTTTCCTCGCGTGTAGGCTTCGGTTCCTTGATCCGTGTGGAAGTTGGAACGATGTCCACATCAGTTTGTTGATTGAGAAATCGATTTGAGGATTTTGGGGGATTTATGTTTATTAAAATGCAACGTTTAGACTTAATAGAGACTAGTAACGTTCTGTTAACGCCGCTAAACGCGAGTAAACGGCTTGTCTAAATCGACAATTCGTGTGACAAGTTAGGGTTTTTACCAAGAAAATTAAAATAGTTCGGGAGTTTTATCTCGCCTTCAAAAAAGTTAGTGCTTGTTAAAATGAGTATTTTTTTTTCACATTTTCCCCCAAAAGAGACAACAAAAAATATATTGTGAGCAATTTAGACACGTGCAATAATTTAAATCCGTACGTTCTTGGGATAGGATTTGCATTCTGCTTTTTGGCATGAGGGTACTATTTTAAATTGGCCGAGTTTTACTTTTTTTCTTCACAGCTTCACATAATTAGAGACCAAAAAAATGGCCGGGGGGGTAGTTTTAGTCTCGTAGAGCATTGTTCGACCGGTAAACAGCAAACAATCGGGTCGAACTAAGATCCATCTTACTCCATTTGACTTCAGTCTTCTTCAATACAGATTTCCTCAAAGAGGTCTTCTCTATCCCAGACCCGATCCCAGTTTCCATCTCATATCTCGGCTAAAGGCCTCTCGCTCTCTTGCCTTAGAGATCTACTTCCCTTTCGCGGGTCGTCTCGTCAAAACGGAGAATCTTGAAGACAATACGGTGTCGTTTTTCGTAGACTGTGATGATTCTGGCGCTAGATTTCTCCATGCCGAAGCTAAATCTGTCTCGGTGAGTGATATTCTTCAGCCTGATGGTTCTGTTCCTTATTTCCTAAAGCATTTATTTCCCGCCAACGATTCAAAAAACTATGGTGGCGCCTCCGAGCTCTTGCTTGTTTTACAAGTCACCGAGATGAAAGATGGAGTGTTCATCGGTTACTGTTACAACCACTTGGTGGCAGACGGTGTTTCTATGTGGGATTTCTTGCATACTTGGTCCAAGATTTGCTCCAGTGGTTCAGCTTTCAACCATAAGCCTCTTGTTCTCAAAGGATGGTTTCTCGAGGGGATCGATTACCCGATCCATATTCCGGTTTCCGAGACGGAGAGGCCACCACCGAGCCGTGAACTTACGAAAGAATGGATTTTTCACTTAACAAAGAAGAATATTTCAAATCTCAAAGCTAAAGCCAACAGCGAGGTTGGCTCCAGTGACCTCGAAATTTCATCTCTTCAAGCCGTTTCAGCACATATGTGGCGATCAATCATCAAACACAGTGGTGTGAACCGAGAACAAAAGACTCATTGCAAACTAGTGGTGGACTTGAGGCAGAGGGTAAATCCTCCACTTGAGAAAGATTGTTTTGGGAATATGGTCTATAATACATCAACCACAGCCACCGTGGAAGAGCTGTTGGATCGCGGCTTGGGTTGGGCTGCTCTGCAAATAAGAAAATTAGTTAGCTCGCAAACTAATGAAAACTGTAAGAGTTTTGCAGAGGATTGGGTTAGAAATGTTAAGAACCTAAAATCAGGCTTTGGCAGTAAAGGAGATGGTGATACTATAGCTATCGCAAGCTCTCCCCGGTTCGAAGTGTACAACAAAGATTTCGGTTGGGGCAAACCTATTGCAGCTCGATCTGGACCGTCCAATAGTTTCAATGGCAAGCTTACACTTTTTCCGGGAATCAATGAAGGAAGTATTGATGTTCAGGCTACCCTACCGTCTGATGTACTTGTGAACCTAGTAGCCGATGTAGAATTTTTAGAGCATGTAACTACCGCATGATTTAGGGGCATACTCTTTGGCTTCCAGTAGTTGTCTCTTTGATTGTATAATGTATGAACCTGGCAAAGGTATTAAGTATGTTTAGCTAGCCCTTGATTGTTTCTTGAAATGCATTTTATTGATCTCCAAACATAAGTGAAACACAGAAAGTGTATGCAAAAAAAAAAAAAACCAGATAGAACAGATAACTCAAAGCACCTTGTGAACGCAGAGTTTGTGTGACAAGAGAAACTGCCTATAATTCCATATGTCCATCCCAAGTTCCATCACTTTTAAAGGTAATTATCGAATGGTACATCGTATTCTTTGATTAAAAGCTCGAACATTTCGGTTACTTAAAGATCAAAGCCATACCATAAGGTCCATAAGTCTGGATAGGATTTTAACCCAATATGCCTAAAAGAGTTTATGCGTGTCTGGACATGTGCTGCATCTCATTGGGACGACGATTGGACGATCGATGCTCACATGTTGAATATGACAAACAAAATAAATTATTGAAGGATCGTAAAATTATTTAAAATAAGTGGAAACGTGCAACCGATTTAAATTATTGGACGACCGATGCTCACATGTTACTAATTGAGCAGGTTAGGAAAAAGACAGCTTTTATTGTAAGAAAATTTAAAAGAAATATTATTCAAAAAAGAAAAAAAAATTACATTAATATACGTACGTTTTCAACTTGCATGATTTTGACCAAAAAAAAAATGGCAGTTGTATCCCAAATGCGATTAGATCACAGTAAGTTTTCTACTTTTTTTTGGGAAGGTAGTGTTTGTAAATTTTGATATCGGAGTGGGATGTGCAGCCGGCATTTACACGATGAGACTATTATCTCTATATTGGATCCCACAATTCAAAGTGATGTATTTTTCGCCAGTCCAAAATTATTGTGACGATTGAAAGCTCTGATAGAGCTTGAAAAAGACTTAGGATGAAAGCTTTTCTATTTCTCAAAAGCTTAAGTTTTTACGAGAGATAGTTTCAACATTTATAGAAGAGACATTAGATTAAAAGATGATGATGTGGCTTCCTTAGTAACACTCGATTGTAGTGGCTCCTAAGGCTTGAAACCGATTGTAGATAGGGATATGTTGAGGTGGCTTCACCGTACAAGAGGTCTGAAGTGCATGAGTATCAGCAACTCTGATTTTGCAGAGTATTGGCGGGAGACTTTGGTTTGAGAGCTTGATGGGCTTGTCAACCTGTTGGGCCTGTCTCGGTTTTGACTTAGGAAGCAAAGCTTCTGTTTCACCTGGAGGCTTCACACTAATAACGATACCTTTATCGAAAATTCATTTTCCTCATACAAATAGAAAACAATCCTACGTAAAAATGAAAGATGAGATAATAGGTGATTGTTCATATTTCGTGTCGACCTATTATGAGGCGGAATTTGTAGTTATTCGTATAAGATTTGATTTAAGAGACAAAAAGAGAATATATCAAAAGACATATTCTCATAACGTATATTTGGTATATCATAATATAGAAAACGCGGAGCCATCACCGATAACAGATAACAGGATCATTTGAAATGTATTATGGAGTCTCAACAAGAAGGTATTAGTCAAACATATCGATTACGAAAAAAACTTATAGTATATTTTATCTGTTAGCGAGTAAAGTTCTATGTCCTACAACATAGTTAAAATTTATTTTTTGGCAGTTATGAACTGATGATTTTGTAATTATTTTGTAATTATCAAACAAAAAATATATGTCTCCATCAAAAAAAAAATTAGAACTGCCGTTCATAGCTCTGAATACTCATGTTCGCGTTAAAATTAATATAATTAGTTTAACGTTTAAAATAATAATAATTATTATGTATCATTAATTTAAATAATATTGGTCGACTATGAACATAGCAATAGCATCAAACATAAATAAGCTTAAACATTAAAATACTATATTTAGTTTAAACCATTAAACATAAATAATTCTTTTAAAACAATCAAATCTATAGTTTAATAAATAAATAAATAATAATGGTCTCGAGACTCACGTCACGACGAGCAGAAAAAACAAAAAAACAAAAAGTTTTGACAGCGAACAAGTAAAAATAATTAATATGGTCAACTTGGACATAATTCTTGTTTCGAACACAACAACTATACATATGTCCATTAACATGTGTCCGAATATCATGAAAGTTCAAAATATTTTAATTTTGAATCTATTGGATCCGAGCCACTACAATGCAGATTCAGATCTGTGATTATCGAATATCCAGATTTCAGTTATCCATCCAAATACCAACATATCTATGGATATCTAGATTCGAATCCTATAATTTAAAAAGAAAAATTATAAAATATATTTAAAAGTCTTTAAAAAAAAAATTTAGTACGTTGGCACGTGGTTAAGCTATAAACAATTGGAAATGGCTTTATATAGGTTGGTATGATCATTTTCCTTCTCTTGAAGAAAAAATGGCAGATGTGATTGTGATTTCTTCGAGCATTGTTCAACCCGGACACATCAGTAGATCGAGTCGGGCAAATATCCATCTCACTCCATCTGATGTTAACCTTCTTTATCTTGATTATCCTCAAAGAGGTCTTCTCTTTCCCAAACCCAACCCGGAAACCCATTTCATCTCTCAGTTAAAGTCATCTCTCTCTGCTGCTCTAGACATCTACTTCCCCTTCTCTGGTCGTCTGGTCAAAGTGAACAATCACGAAGACAACACGGTGTCGTTTTACATCAACTGCAACGACGACGGCTTAGGTGCAAGTTTTGTCCACGCCATAGCCGAATCTGTCACTGTGAATGATCTTCTCCAACCTGATGGCTCTGTTCCAGACTTTCTCAAGCGTTTCTTCCCTGCGAACGGCGTCAAGAGCATCGAAGGTCTCTCGAAGCCCTTGCTTGCTTTACAAGTCACCGAGATGAAGGATGGAGTCTTCATCAGTTTCGGTTACAACCACATGGTCGCCGACGGTGCTTCTGTCTGGAATTTCTTCCTAACTTGGTCAAAGATTTGCTCTAACGGTTCTGGTTCCGATATTCAACCTCTTGTTCTCAAAGGGTGGTTCCCCGATGGGATCGATTACCCGATCCATATTCCGGTTTCGGAGATGGAGACGCCACCACCTAGCCGTGAGCTTACTTCGGTGTCCATTATGAAAGATAGAGTTTTTCATTTTACTAAGAAGAACGTTTCAGATCTTAAAGCAAAAGCTAACAGCGAGATTAGCTCAAGCGACCTAAAAATATCATCTCTTCAAGCGGTTGTGGCACATCTGTGGCGATCAATCGCCAAGCACAGTGGTCTAAACCGAGAAGAAGAAAGTCACTGTGGACTAGCAGCGGACTTTAGGCAGAGGCTAAACCCTCCACTTGAGAAAGAGTGTTTTGGTAATGTATCCAGTCGCGGGGTAGCTACAGCCACTGTGGGAGACCTCGTTGATCATGGCCTGGGATGGGCTGCGCTTCAAATAAGTACAGCAGTGAGGTCTCTAACCAGTGAATACTACAGAACTTCAGCAAAGAATTGGGTTAGAAATGTAAAGATCCCAAAATTTGGTGTTGGAAGGAGAAAGGTTATTAGTGATTTTGTGGCTGTCATGAGCTCTCCTTGGTTCCAAGTGTATGATAATGACTTCGGCTGGGGTAAACCGATCGCAGCTCGGGCTGCACCAAGCACTATTGGAGATGGCAAACTAGTACTTTTTCGAGGCGTTGAAGAAGGAAGTATTGATGTTCATGCGACCTTATGCTCTGATGTACTTGTTAAACTACTAGCTGATGTTTAATTTGAGGATGCATGATTTGATTGGTTGAGAATATAGTCCACAAATTTACTCTAACCTACTCCCATAAAGGTGATTAAATTTCAAGCACCTCATTAACAGTTTTCGTTTTAAGTAAACAGAATAACATATCCTTGAATATCTTATAGTTTTTGGTTAATTTCATACCATAATAAAAAGCTTTAGCCGAAATTTTAGATCTCTTAATTAGAAAAAGGGAAGACTCGATAACTTGACAACTTAGTTACGCATAAATATATTTAATGTGAATGAAATACACGAAAGTTTATACGGTGTTGTCATCACACCAGAAATTATTAGAAGATATATTGGTGTTGTGTGATATAGAGATCACGATTACTTATAGTCGTACATATAGATAATTCTGAGGAATTTCACTTTAGTAACCATCCGCTTGATAAAGAGTGGTTTGGCCTTTGGGAATGTAGTCAATCTTGGGATAGCTACAGTCATTGATTGGAGATCTTGTGGATCATGGCTTTGGATGGGCCACTTTGCAAATAAGTAAAACTGTGAGTTCGTAAACGAATAAAAAATTGTAGAACTTTTGCAGAGAGTTGGGTTAGAAATGGTAAGATCCCAAGAATTGATGTTGGAAACAGGATGGTGATCATTCTTTGATTGTCAATTACACTCCTTGGTTCGATGTGTATGATAATGATATTATCGTGATGTCACATTGCCACTGCACCTTCATTTCTAAATTAGTCTAATTCCTAAAAACAATCCTAAAATCTAAAAATCTTAATTCGTCTTGAATAATTTTATATTTATTAACAAAATTCTAAACCCAAACCCAAACCCAAAAAAAAAAAATCTAAACCCCAAAATAGTGTATTTTCCTCAACTATTTTTAAAATAGCTTTTTTGTCAACTAAAAAATAGTTTATTCTATGTTTTCTACATTAAGTAACATGTAATATTGTTCGTTTTAAATTCTTAATCTAATTACTAAAAAATACATATTAAATCCTAAATACTAAACCCTAGACTCAAAATCTTAAACCCAAACCCCAAAATATAAACTCTTAACCTAAAAATGGTGTATTTTTCTTTATTTTAAAAGAATTAGTCTAGTCTATGTGTTTACTATATAAAAAAATGTAGTAGTGTTCGTTTAAAAAAAAAATCAATGGCATATCCGTTAAAAAAATTTAAGTTAGAGATTGAATTAATTTATATGAAGAGACTAAAGAAAAAAAAGGAAAAATTATTTTGAACTACATAGGATAGACAAATCGTGTCATAGAAAAGCAGTTATGCCTAACCAAACTATACAAAACAAATAAAAGGATATACTCTTTGTGAATGCATGATTTGGTTGAGAATAAAACAAATATTCTGATATCTTATCAAGTTAGGCGACAAGAGTCAACAAATTTACACTAAACCTAATATCCAACTCACTCCCATGAAGCTGACTGATTTTCAAGCAACCACATTAACAACTTCAAGACATCTAAGTAACCAAAAAAAGTTATTACAACATATCCTTGAAAGCATCTTAGATTTTATCAATTATTTTGGATAAATCTAACGTAAGATGATAATGCAACTAAATTTAGATTTCTTATTCCAAAACGAAGACGCGATAACTTGACAACTTAATTACATACACTCATGAGCTGAATGTGAAACGAAAATACGTATAACTTTATATAAATAGATGCGGATCTAGAAATTTTATTCATTGGAAAAAATTCCCTGGGTACGGGTACTTGATACCCGTCCATTACTTGCTATCCGCCGGATCAAGTACCCGTTTGAGCAAGTACCCGTAATTTTCAAGCCAAGTAATAAAGCCATTAATCCAATTACTTGCAAGTAGCAAGACAAGTACAAGGATTTTTTCTTTTGTACTATTTGGCCTTGATACCTGCTATCCGCTCAAATACTCGTTATCCGTTATCCGTTACCCGTTACTTGTAAAAACAATACCCGTTACTTGAAAGAATACCCTTTACCCGCAAAACAATATCCGTTATCCGCAAGAAAATATTCGTTACCCGTCAAAAAATATCTTTTACCCGCAAAAAATAACCGTTACCCCCAAAAAAACTCTGTTACCCGCAAAAAAAAATGTAACAAGTATCAAGACAAGTAATCCGCAAAAAATAGGTAACAAATATCAAGACAAGTAACCCGCAAGTACAAGTACAAGGCCGCCAAGTGCATTACTTGCGGGTACAAGTACAAGTATCAAGATAGCCAAAAACAACAATTACTCGCCTTATGCCCAGGCCTAGGAAAAATATAACAAAAAGAAATTAAACATTTAAAATTATATTAAAAACTAATATTATTGTTTTAGTGGTGGCAGCGGGAAAACGGCCAAAATCAACTCAGACTATTTGCGATACGTTTTTTTATACTTGAACTATGACACCTGGCTTTTTCATACTTGAACTATGACACCTGGTTTTTTTTTATCTGAACCATCAAATATTTCAAATTTTAATTATGAACTATGTTAATTTAGCCGATTCATACATAAACTATGACACTTAGCTTTTTCATATCTGAACTATGACCCCGGCTTTTTTATACCTGAAATATGACCTGGTTTTTTCTTACTACGCCACATCTTTGCTCAACGTATGTCTGCATAAGTATAATATCAAATAATTTGGTGACACATACATTTTCTATTTTACCTTTTACCAATATATAGTACTTTGGTATATATATAGTTCGGTGCATATATAGTCAAGCTTTAAAGATATGGCGGCTTTGACTTTGCTTTCGTGTGGCTGGCTATCAATGATTTACTTTGGTATTACAAAAAAAATTTGTATTCCTTTCTTGACGAAAAAATGGAAGATGTGACCGTGATTTCTTCAACCATTGTTAAATCCGGAAACATGAGTCATTCGGGTCAGGCAAAGATCCATCTGACTCCATCTGATCTTAGCCTTCTCTATCTCGATTACCCTCAAAGAGGTCTCCTCTTCCCCAAACCCGACCTGGAAACCCGTTTCATCTCTCGGTTAAAGTCCTCTCTGTCTACTACTCTAGAGACCTACTTTCCCTTGGCTGGTCGTCTTGTCAAAGTGAACAACCATGAAGACAATACGGTGTCGTTTTACATTGACTGTGACAACGGCCGTGGTGCCAAATTTGTCCATGCCATAGCGGAATCTGTCTCGGTAAGCGATATCCTTCAACCTCATGGCTCTGTTCCTGAATTTTTCAGGCTTTTCTTCCCCGCGAACGGTGTTAGAAGCATCGACGGCATCTCGGAGCCCTTGCTTGCTTTACAAGTCACCGAGATAAAAGATGGAATCGTCATTAGTTTCGGTTACAACCACTTGGTTGCCGATGGTTCTTCGATGTGGAAATTTATCCACACCTGGTCAAAGATTTGCTTGAATGGTCAATGGGAGAATCATCAGCCTCTTGTCCTCAGAGGATGGTTCCTCGACAATATCGACTTCCCTGTCCATATTCCGGTTTCAGAGATAGACACAGAGAGGGTGAAAAATCGTGAAATTTCGACGAAAGAGAGAGTTTTTCACTTCACAAAGGAGAAAGTTTTAGATCTCAAAGCTAAAGCTAACGGCGAAATAGGCTCGGGTGACATAAAAATATCATCTCTTCAGGCGGTTTTGGCACATCTATGGCGATCAATCGTTAAACACAGTGGTCTAAACCGAGAAGAAGAGTGTCACTGCGGAGTACCAGCGGATTTTAGGCAGAGGCTAAACCCTCCGCTTGAGAAAGAGTGTTTCGGGAATGTAACCAATCTCGGGATAGCTACAGCCACTGTGGGAGATCTGGTCGATCGTGGACTGGGATGGACTGCTTTGCAACTAAATAAAACTGTGAGGTCACAAACGAATGAAAACTTTAGAACTTTTGCAGAGAATTGGGTTAGAATTGGCAAGATCCGAAGAATTGATGTTAGAAGTAGATTGGGTGATCATTTATTTATTGTCAATAACTCTCCTTGGTTCCAAGTGTACGATAATGATTTCGGTGTGGGTAAACCGATCGCCGTTCGAGCTGGACCGGTAAATGGTATTGGTGGCAAACTTGTTGTTTTTCGAGGGATCGAAGAAGGAAGTATTGATCTTCATGCGATATTGAACTTATCGTTATGGTCCGATGTGCTAGTGAACTTATTGGATGATGTTGAATCTATGGAGAATGTAACAATTACATGATGTGCTTGTAAACTGTTGGATGGTTAAGATTTTCTATTTAAGAGTCTTTTTTTTTTTTTGCTCTAACCTTATTATAACTATGAATCCGACATTTTTAATCTCTAAATTAGATTCCACTATGATCTCGCTTTCCCTATCTGACTCACAATACTCATCAATCGAGGTATTAAAAAAAAAGCTTATCTGAATAGAAACTCTCAACTGTGAGAGTAAAAGAGAGCGATAACATATAAGGAAAGAGCTTGAATATGTATGTATAAAAGTCGAATTCATAGTTCTAACTCATACACAATCACTTTTGAAATAAAATGGGACAAACACAAGATGATACGAAGGTGAATCTTGTCTCGGCTTGAAGCCATTTTGTGACAACAAATCCATACTCGGTGATGAAAGTTTGATTCTCTTGTGTCAAATTCTTCTTATCGGTCACAATCTATAAGATATTGTTGCAAAGAGAGCTTAAATTCACAATTGATTGGCAATGTCTATAAATTAAATTAAGCTCTTGACCATAAATGGGGTTTATAAAACCTAATGGGCCTACATTTCAACTAATAGTGAGAAACGGTTTTGGGATCCAATTCCAAACGCTGTTGTATCGAGCAGAGAGCCAGAAACTATGGTGCGAGAGAACATTGTTTTACTTGAAGCAGAGTATTCAAGTAAGCTGTCGCGTGGTGGCCACGATCCACTTTTTTTTTTTTTTTGATAAAGATATCTGTAAAACTTTTTGATGGATGGATTATGATCAGATCTATTGTATTAACAGCTATTGATTCCTCAAAATTTGATAAAATGACCAAAAAAAGAGATCAAGGAGACTACAAGGAATTGTATAAACAAATCGATAACACATAAAGAATACGAATAAGAATCGTTGAACTAGGTGTAAAAAAAAAACCTAGCCATTGCCTTCAGCTCTGTTTATATATCACTCCCGTCACCGAACGGTGACCCAATTCTGGCCGACAGACCAATCAGGGATCGTTTCACTAACAAGACTCCCAAGTCTCTCCACTGACGGCTGATATTGCGTGTGTGAATCCGATGACATAGATTCCCAATAGGAAAATTCGAATGGACACTTTGGTGACATCAATACTTTTTCCTCTTCCTTCAACTTCACAACGAAGTCTTCTCGTTGATCATCTTCAAGATCAACGGCTACGAACGAATGGTTCAAAAGCATCTCAGCCGTCCATCTTTTCTGAGGATCTTTAACAAAACACTTGGACAAGAAATCTTTGCCTTCTTCCGACAACAACTCTGGAATCTTCGGTAACTCACCGCCGACACCGATACGTATCAAAAGAGACATGAAGTGTGAACCTTCTTTCACACTCCACGCCGTTGTGCCACTAAACATCTCAACTACAGCGCATCCTAACGCCCACACGTCAGCCGCTGATCCATACTCGTTATCATTAACAGATTCCGGCGCCATATATAACGGCGTCCCTCTTATCTCCACCCCTTCTTTTGACGGCGTTAAATCACCGTCAACTCTCCTCGCCAATCCGAAATCCGCTATCTTTACGGCGCCGTCGTTAAATAACAGAATATTCCCGAGTTTTATATCGCAGTGAGCAAACCCTTTAGCATGGATGTGACGTAGTCCTCGAACCACCGACCCTGTGTGGCGGCGTACGGTGGATTCCGGTAAACCCTCGCCGCCTAGTTTCTTCAATTGTGTCACTAAGCTTCCTCTTGAAGCGTACTCTAATAACAAATTATGAATCTTTTCGCCGTTCTCCACCGTTAGATCATCGCCATAACAGCGTACGATCTCAGGGCAATCACCGAGTGAATCCAACACTGATTTCTCGTTCGAAAGCGAGGCGGCGCCATAAGAATCCGCCGATTTCACGGCGATAAGAGCCGGAACCTCGCCGGAATATTTAGTATTTTCCGCTAGACTTACAGTAGAAAACGTTCCGAATCCGATTGTTTCTCCACGAACCCACTCCATTGAAACAAAAACTTTTGAGAGACTATGAAGAATAATGATCTGGGATGAAAGAATTGTGAAGAAAGGTTTCGTTTTTATAGATTGGAACAATGATTTAGGGTAAAAAGTTTCCTTTTTTTGTATTGGATTCACCGATTGAGAATTGGAATGAGAATTGAAGTATTTATCAAATAGAAAAACAGAGGAAGATACAGAGCATGTAGCTCGTGACTGTTAATTGTGTCTTATGGCCCAACTTCTTCATTATATACTAATTTTTTAAATATTTTTTTAGTTGATATTTATTTTCCAAAGTTTGAATTTCTGGGGATAATTAATGCACGTGATGAGAGCGGATATTTGATATTGTCATCGTTGGGCTGCTAAAAACGAAATTAAATAATAAAATATATTTATTAAGTTGGGAAAATAAATATCATGGCACGACTTTGGTTTTGGTTACTACGAGATTTTACAGAATCTTGATATATTTAGGTATTAATTACTAACATAATATAATGTATTAGAAACAATGATTTATCACCTAGACATATAGCTTAATTGTTTATATTAGTAACTATCAAATATGTAAAATTCGAAAAATAACATGTGTTATTAACTAAAAGAAAAAATTACTTCATAATAAATGGTGTTAATTGGGATTTGACATCGAGAAATTTGATAGTCAATCTTTAATTAAATCTTGACCGTGAATTATATAATCAGAACATAGTTAGAACTTCTTTCAAGGGCCTTTGATGATATAAAAATTGTTAAAATGCAAGTTGGGGGTTGTAATGTTGTTTGGTGAATCCAAGTATCAAATTCTTCTCCATTTAGTAACGTTTTTGCGTTTTCTCATTCGCCTTTCTCTCTCAAAAGCACCGTTTTTCGATACGGATATTCTTAATAGCACTAATTTGCATGCTTATTTTCGAATAGTATATATAATGTTTCTCTGTTAAAACAAACAAACTAAACTTATAATGATAGATGAGAAAAATGATGAATACAATGAAGTTGTCACATGTGAATTGTACTTTAGTTTGTTTTTTTTATAATTGTTTTCTTACCAATTCCAATAGCAATTCAACAGATTCGGAGACTTCAATATATGACTTTATCCGACAACTCATCCAATCATTATTCTTCTTGCTAATATTTTAATAGTCACGACTTTACGATGAATTTTACTTTTTATCGTTATAAAATGCTTGATATAGAAGTTTTCACAACAACTTGCCTGGCCGTCCAAGTTTGAGGTCGTAATGGGCATGAATCGCATGATTGCATGAGAATCATACAAAAATAATATTATATCATTGTTTTGATAAATACTTTCATATGTCCCTTTTCGTTATGGTTTCTATATTTTCCGTATCTAATTCATATCTAATGTTAGAAAAATCTTATTACAAGTACAGTTTTGTTACAATAACTCAGCGTTTTGATATTGCTCTATACACTAAGTGTTTGCACACAATTTAGTTAATAATAGCGCTGATATTGTTTGTTAATTAGTTACTTTCTATAGAATTGACAGTAACAACTAACAACCAAGAAACCAAATTACTTTTCTTGTTTTTGATCAGAAGGTTGCAAGATTGTCATGAAATATATATTGCGGCGCAACCCACACTCTACAATATAAAAATACCGATTACTAAATAAATAAACTAGTTGGCGAAGAAACGGCAAAGAAGTGCTTCACAGTGAAGTTTAGTTTCTTTGCTTTCTTTATTGTCGGAATCAGACCTGAAGCCTACGATTCCAAACAGAGAGTAACAGACTTTCGCAAATTGCGGCTCTTCTTAAAATAAATCATAAATTTATAATATTAATATTGAAAAAAAAACAAATATCATGATTTTTTGCCCATTATAATACTAGTACAAAATAAAAGATAACAGACATTAACGGAATCTGACGATGACGAACGCACAAAACTCGAGAGCAATAACACGAGTTTTGAGGAAAGTGAAGTTAGTATATCCTTAATTACTTAGCCGTCACTCCGTCACCGTCACATGTTCACATGTTCTTCCTACCAATTTTTTTCCTTTTATTAATTTATTTGTTTCCTAGATTTTATTGCATAATTATTACTATTTTTATTCTTTCTAAAATATATCTTCCTCGATAATATATAGATATTCTTTTATCTGTATTAGGCATGAACATTCGGATTTTGGTTTTGGTTTCGGGTATATACCGATCGGTATCGGTTATTCTGTTACTGAAATTTAGAAACCATATAAGTACCGAAAATTTTCGGTTAGATATCGGTTCGGTTATAAATTTGAAGAACCGATAAATACCATAAACAATCGGATAATTTACAGTTCGATACCGGTTTCGATTTTTATCGGTTATTTTAGTAACCAATATCCAAAATAGTAACCAAAATCCGAAATTATAACCAATATCCGAAATAAATAAAACCAATACCGATTTAAAAACAATCAAAATTGAACACAAAGTCACAAACTTAAAAGTAACAAAAACTTCAAAGTGACACAAATTTGAAAATATTACAATTCACAAACAATAAAATAAGTAGCTTGATAAAAGTAAACTTCAAAGTGACACATTTTCAATGATCTCAGAACCAGATGCATTCCATGATACACTTTTGATTTTGTTTTCATGTCCTTGCATACAGTCCAAGAAAACCAATTATTTAGAAGCTTCTCAAGAAAAGCCTATTGCCAAAACGTGTAATTCTTTACCAGTTTTAAATCACCAAAATGATCAAGAGGAACTTAGCATTACAGATCAAGTAAGAACAAAGTCAATATTTTCGAAGTTCAGAAGCTATGAAAACAAACAAAACGAAATCAAACAAACAACCAAAAAACTAAATCGAAATCAAAATCATAAACGAAATCAAACAAACAAAAAATAAACGAAATCAAAATCATAAACGAAATCGAAAATACAAAAACTAAACAACATGAATCTATCATCTATTTCGAGATACAACTGAGAAGTGACGAAAGAGTTACTTGGGATTGAATTTTCGACGAAGCTGATTGAGGAGAAAGCAGCGGCGACGCAGAGGAGTTACCTAGGATTGATTTCTCAACGAGCTGCAAGAGTTTTGTTTTAGGATTTTCAGCTTTGATCTGGGAATTTTGATTTATGTAAAGAAGGATAGAATTAGATATTGGAAACTAGGTTTTCGATTTTACTTTTTAGACTAAAGCTGAATCGTCAATATAGGAAATAGGAAACAAAGGAAACCGTGTGTAATGTGTATGTATAATACTAATGTGTTATAGGCTTTTGGTTTCGGTGTACCCGAATGGTATCGGTTCGGTTTCGGTTAGGAACTGATATCCATGGTACCTGAGAGAATGAACTATCGGATATTTTAGTTATAACCGAACCAGTACCAGAACCGTTTTTTGGTTCGGTATATTGGTACCAATTATTTTTGCACAGCCCTACTCTGTATAAATGGATAAAGATCTTGCGACTTGCGAGCTCTTTTTTCTCTTTTAGGTTTTGGTACCATGAACCAATCATATACTCCGATTTTTCTTTTTCTTTGTTTTCCTTTCGGCTACTTTATCGTAGTTTATACATTTTTCCTATCTGCTTGAATTTATTTCTGTTGTAAGATTTCTATGATTCTTCTGTGTCCTACACATTATAGAGTCTTCAACCGGCCCTTGCTATTAACGCATGATTATTGTTATGTCAGCTTTCACTTTAAATATATATATATATATATATATATATGTGAATTTGGTTATGGTATATGCATCGATCACATATTCAAATGGTATCATCCTAATTGTGTTTCGGAATATAAATAGAGTTTAAAAGGTTGGAACTCGATTTATGGTATCATTTTAAAATAAATAAGTTGAAAATAAGGGAGATTGTCTAGCAAATGGAATGGAACAAAGTCGATCGTGAGCCTTACCGATAGAATATTTTAGTCTCTTGGTATGGGATATCTCTCTACTCCTACTACACAACTTGCTTGTTCTATTAAATAAGACATACATATCTAACAAAATAACTATCTCGAGATAGTATATCACTACGAACGTATTCAAGAAATGCAAAGTTTCAAAATAGCACCGGAAAAAAAGTTTCAATCGTTAAGTTATGACGCATGTCTCCCACTTTGGTTGAGTCATCGACCCTAAGTGGATTCAACTTTTTCCTCTGTTTCATTCGTTTGCTATTTGCACATTTCTTTTTGTGTCATAGATTAAAGCAAAACTCAAACTAATCTCTTGTAAATGTTTTTTTTGGTTGGTTAATAAATTTTACATTAAAAAAAAAAAAATTGGTTCTATCTATTCACTTGGCTACTTATTTTTGTTTTGTTTTAATGTTAAATCTTTCCTTAGCTACTTAATAAGCAATGGAAGTCTATAATAGATATTAGTGGAATATGTTATATAGTGTTTGTTATCAATGATTTTGGATAACACAATTGTACACTATCATGCAGTAAATAACACGTTTACTTTTATATGATTATAATAATTAATGAAAAGTATAAATTAAGTTTAGATATATATAGACTTCATATATTAGCTTAAAACATTATATTGATAAGAGTAGAAGCATATACTTGTCTTGTTCTGCCACAGGAACCTAAGTAGGTCTCTTTCCTTTTGTTAGATTAGACATAGATTCAACTACAACATTGCGTTTAACCTTTAAAGATAAATTATTTGAATATTTGTGATATGTTAATAAGTAAAAGCACCCGATGATTCTGAAGAAACGGAAAACCAAATTCCCATATTTGATCGTTTATTTTTTTTAAAAAATCAAAATAGACGTCGTAAGTGGAGTCGTTTTTTCAAAGCTAATACATGGGGTCCCTATCCCTCTAAAGATAAGTATAATTCAAGATTTTCGAATATTCCTTGGAATACGGATTGTAGTAGATTTCTAATCTTTAAACGTCGGTATATTAGTGCTAAAACACTGTGACATCCCCAAATTAGACAGAGACAAATTCAAACCTTATGTTGATTGAATAACAGTCAATTTCAGCAGATGGATCAAATAGGGTTTGGATTTTAATTGGAAACACTGCATGCACCCACTTCATTGACCGAGCTGATAAAGTCAGAAGTAGGTCGTCTTAAGCCAAACTCAAAATGAGGCGGCCGAAACCAAGTGCATGAACATCAAATTAAACATGTTTTTCTTCCTATTGTTAAAAGTTGAGTCAAAGGCTATTCTAAAAATTAAAACATATGTTTTGTTTCTTTGGCAGTTTCCAAAAAAGAAAGCCGTCGGTACTATTCACGATAAGAAGATTTTTTTCATGCATAAAATTTGGCTAGGCCAGTTCCTAAAATTATCAATCAAACGAATATTTAAAATCAATGACTTGTATGGGTTTGGACTATACAAGGTTTTCATCTCGTAATGGGCTTTAATATAAGAAATAGTTATACACCCATATATTGTGGCCTAATAAATGTCTCAATATTAGAAGAGGGCCATGGGACGTTTGTTTAAAAAGGTACCGATCCGATTTCGAATTCACGACCAAAGAAAGCATAGCTTAAATTACCAAAAGTCAACACTCAAATATCTAAATCTTCGAGATTGATCTAAAAGTTGAGTCCGTGACAATGTGAAATTACAAAACTGCCCTATTCATTTTCATCTTCATCTTCTGCATCAGGTGATCGAATAACAACCTTGACTGGACGGATGGACATCACATGACCTCTAGCTCTGAAGCAATTGTTAGTGTAGTAAGATCTTCCTGATGTGGGAGAACAAGGAATCCGATTCGCCGATAACGCACTGTACGATATGTAGTACCTCCTACGCTTCCAGAACAATGTCCGCAGGTCGATGTCGTAGTCCTCCGACCAAAACATATATTCTACTACTAGTTTGTATCAGTGTCTGTTACAACAAAAAGATCTCTCATTTATGGCCTGGTCTATGATAATATTGGCTGTGAGCTTAAAGGGCTTATCTATGTGAAATGGGTCTTTATTTGGGCTTGCCTTGTGACACAATAATATATACAGCTCTTTCTGGTCTAGACTTGGTTTTTTGTGTCTACTTTGTGATATAAAATATGTTTTAAAGTTAGGATGTCAGCTGGGTTCCTCCATCTTCTGTAATGAATGTAGTTGATTCAAGTTCCGAGAAATTTATATAGAAGCAAGAAAAAAAAATTATTTAGGGATGAAATTGTTTGATAAACACTTTTCAAAAGATGAAAAATCATTTATACAGCAAAATAGTAATACAATATGCCTTTCTAGTCTGTTAACTAAAAATAAACAATTTATCAGATCAAGAAGAGAACTACTTAACATAACTACAATATGCCTTTTTTTTTTAACATAGATAGTAATAAAATATGCTTTTTTATAACATAGATAGTAATACAAATTTGTCACAAAAAGAAAGATAGTAATACAATATGCCTTTTTTTAATAAAGAAAATCCGCTTTTATCATAATTTTCAATATTCTGAGATCACCAATATTAAAATCACTATATATGGTAATTTATTTTCTAAAACTAATTTTATTCTGTTTCGTAAAATTATCGTTTAATAAGAGAACTAGAATTTTTTTGTTATCACATAAAATAAATTGCAAAATCGTACACGTTAAAAAGTATGATAGATATTTTTTATGTTTTAATAAGTACTAGGTTATTCCCGGTTATACGCGGGATAAGATGTTTATAATATTTTTTATAAAATTAATAAATTAAATAAATATTTTTAATTATTTTAATAGTATATTATTGTATAAATAATTAAAATTTAAAATTAAGATTTTTAAAGATTTATGTTACTAATTAATTATTTAGGTAAAACAATATATTTTTAAAATAAAATTTTAAAAAACTAAATTTAGGAAACAATAAAATCATCTATAATTTTATGAAATATTTACTAACTCGATTTAATCAAATTTAAGAAATAATAAAATCAGATATAATTTTATGGAATATTTACTTATTCGATTTTTCATAAATAAATATAGCTAATTTAGATAAAATTATAATCTTTAAAATAAAAATAGTTTATATATGATTGATCTAATGACATATTATGTAATTAGTCTAGTAATTAATATCCTATAAAATATATTTTCTGAGAATCACTCTGGCGACGACATGTAAACATGACACTTATATAATATTTCACGTAAACATAAAGTTATTTTGTTAAAAATTCTAAACAACATCAAAAATATTCTTCTTATATTTTGTCCCCAAAACTTACGTGTTATCTAGAAAGTTGCCTTACAAAATCAAAATCATACACCTATGCATCATGCACACACTACAACAAGTACGATATGACATAAATTACCCACTTTGACACTTGTTACATTAGAAACAAGACAGGAAGCAATATTCAACTCACAAAACCCAACTAGATGTCTGAAAGCTAAAACATGTCGCATTGATCAGTGACAAGGGATTAATTCATTTAGTAATGATAATCAATTTACTTACTCTACTCATTCTTTACAACCAACTCGTCTGACTTTTAAATTGTTAATTAACCATCCCAAACATTATCGAAACCTGGAAAGATAAAAACATTATAAAAAGATACTCATATTTTCATGATATTAAATTCAACTCCCTCGATAATATTTCTTCTCTTGATACATTTAAAAATCATCATCATCTAAGAATCTGTGCATTTCCAAGCATCTGGTGATGATCAGAACGCATAGTCCCACACCCTTTTCCTCCATATCCTCCACCACCAGTACCCGCCAGTGCTACTCCGGCCACTGACGTCATACCCCCGCCGTTAACCACCGCATGTTCCTCCAGCGACTGCACCTGCTTCTTGAGAAACTTAACGTAATGGATAGCCTCATCGAGCATCGACGCCGTATCCATCTTGGTCCCACCGGGGACAAGCCGTTGAAGAATCCGAATCCGTTCGCTTATCCTCTCCCTTCGATGTCGAGCCGCCACGCTCTGTGGATCCTTAGAGATCCTCACGTTCTTTCTCTTCGGTGGCTTCACGGATTCGGGATCAATATGTATAGGCTGCATCACGGCTATTCGAAAGATCATCTCTCTCATCGCCGCCATGTTGGCGTTGTCGCTGCATCCTCCTCTTTTCTCCGGGAGAGATGATGACGTGGAAGGGGCGTACCGGAAATTTAAACCGGGTTGGTGGTGAGAGATGGTTGAGTCAAGTGGGAGATGATGAGTATGGGTGGAGTTGAAGACGAACGGATGGGTGTTGGATTCGGTGAGCATCATAGTGTTATGGGAATTAGGGTTAGGGTTTGAGTTAGAGAAGTGTTCAGGAAGCTTCTCCATCTGCTGCATCATCATGTTCATTAGAATGTCGGAGTTATCCATCTTATTTGATTTTTTTTTTGGGAATTTATAGGGTTTCTTTTTCTTTGAGAGATATGGAGAAGCTGGTGAGATAAGGTATGGAGGAAGAAGATGGATTGACAAAGCTTGAAATTTAGGGTTTTGTGTGTCTGAATCACAGAAGAGATGATAATGAAAGAGAGAGGAAGAAATATGTGCGAAATGTAAACTGTTTCTACCAATCAGAGATTCAGCAATATAACAGGAACTAGAAGTGATGGATTTATATAGCACTTTGTGGCCCATTCTTATTCTTTAACTTATTACATATAAGATATATAAGATATTTAACAATTAGGATTGTTTTCCTTTTATTTTTCACTCCTAAACTTTTTACACACATATGTATGTATCATGTATGTATGTATGTATGTATGTATACTAGCTAGCTGTTGAATTTTGTTTGTATACGATGTTGAAATTTTTTTCCTTGCTTTGACATGTATGTTACAACCTTCCATGCATTGAACATTTATATTTATTTTGCGCATGGCATTTTGTTTGATTTATATATGAATTTAAATTTAATTTAGGAGAAAACATATAAATTTATTTACCCCAAAATTTCAATGCTAGTTTTGCATAAAATCAGCTGGTGTTATATGGCAACTCGCAAAAATCACTGATTAATCAGTTGGTGTTATGTAGTCATTTAGCTGATGAATGAAAAATTCGTTTCACTTATTAAGAGTCATCTTGACCGTCGAGTCATGAAGATATTATCCTTTGTTTGGATCGACCGTACACGTGTCACAAATCGGTGGGATGTTGGACCCACGAATCGTGAACCAAGGCGCTTCTGAGGTGCATGAACCGCTCTCACCATTGATGCAGCAGCCAAGAAATCTCCTATTTCTACAATTTTAATTTGTTCTTTTTTATGTAAGTAAAATAAATATACTTTTTATATCTGTTCGAATGCTAGTTGAACTATAATGGGAAAGAGAGTAGTCGTATATACTTTTTTATTGGATGGGTAGCTAAAACAACCTATATTTTTAAATTTTATTATTAAAACGATTTTAATATTTGGATATTACTGAAACAATCTAATTCTGTTTTAAATGGCCGTTTTACCCTCAATTCGTTTGGTGACAAAAAACGTAATTGAAAATCTTAATTAATACATGCCACGTCGAGCGAAAACTTAAGTCTGAAAAGTGACGGTGGCTTAAGAGCTCGGGCGATAAAGTGTCAGATAATAGGTAGACTTTAGTTTTTATGAAATGGTAGACTCTTGGTAAAGTCTGCAGGTTTTAACGAGAGCTTATATTAAGCGTAACGGTAGATTTTAGTTGAAAAGTAACGGTAGACTTTGGCTTGGATTGAGACTTGCAGCGGATAAGTCTACCGTAGTTACGGTAGAGTTTAATTGGAAGACATGGTAGACTTACGTTTTCATGTTATGGTAGATATTATTTTCTATGTAACGGTAGACTTATATGTTGTTTAACGGTAGATTTTTTAACCAGCGATGACTTGTTGACTTTTTTTTGGTAGACTTAATATTTTTTGGTAGACTTAAGTGATTTTAATGGTAGATTTTGTAACCCGTGGTAGATTTATCTCGTTATTTATGGTAGACTTTATGGTTATTTAGTTATGGTAGACTTTTGCCTCACACGGTAGATTTATTATGTTTTGGTAGACTTTGCTCACATAGTGGAAGACTTAATTTGGTAGATTTCCAGAATTTTGGTAGACTTTATATTCCTGATGAGGTAGATTTTAATTTGTATTACGGTCGATTTGGATACCTCCCCATGGTGGTAAACTTTGTTACCTCCCATGGTGGTAGACTTTTTATATCCTTAGTACTCTTCAACTTTGGATAACTCATGTATCTTTCAAGTCTCCCATAAACAGCTTGTTAGTGTGTTTTACTATCGAGGTTGTTCGGTCTTATAATTAACTATAATAGAGGATATAGGAGAAGACCGCGGTAGTGATGGCTCAAGTGGGTGGTGTTGCTTGGCGAGTGAGAGGAGAAAGAAGTGGAATCAACGGGGAAGACTTCATTAGAGAACTTATTGTGTGTTCTTAGAACTTTGTATATTTAGTAGTCTGTACTTTTTCATTGAAAAGATTATTAAGCTATAAATACCATGATTAGTCTAGTCGTTATTAAAACTACTAGTTTTTTATTAAACTTTACATAACTTTATAGTAAAGTCTACCATAACTGATTTTTATTGACTCTACCATAAGATAAAGAAAAGTCTGCTAGTTTTGATCGTATTTTCCGTGTTTGAAGCAGAACACTGCAATTTCCCCATCGAAGCGAGTCCAGTCTCTTCCACAAGAAAGGTGATAGTTTTGGCACCTATCGAGTTTATGCCAAGGTTTTTGAGACTTTTGGGTTTTGATTTAAATCCTTCTTTGGCGTAGAGATAAATTGAAGTTACACATTTGGTTGGTTTGGTTTGCTTTATCATTTTTTTAGGTTTAATTCGACGGGTTATTCGATGAAACTATGGTAGCTTGAGAACTTATCATCGTTGGGTTTAAAAAACTGAAACAAAGTTTACCATAACATACTGTAGAAGTCTACCATATCATACTGTAAAAGTCTACCACATACGATAAAAGTCTACCCTAACATATAGTAAAGTCTACCATATTTGTAGACCATGATTCAAGTCGTTGTTGAAACTCTACCCTTTTTTTACATGAAATAGTTTATATCTTACGTTTACGGATCATGAATTTAATTCCCAGTAGTGATGGAACTTATTCAAATATTTACAAGAAAAAAACTCTTGTGACACCTAGTTTATACCACCGCCAACTGTATCATCTTTGGGTACTTTGGACCAAAAGGTTTACCTTTTTCCTGTCCATAATATAGCTATCCATCATCCCCATGATAGCCACAACTGTTCACTTCCCATCTGTACGATCACAAAAGACACAATAAATCAAACAACCACATAACCTCAAATTTTTTGGTAAGCCATGTCTCAATTGCAGCAACAATCTAAAATTATGCTTTTTGTGTAACTTCTTTCAAATGACCTATCATCATTTTCACGTAATCAATCAAAAATCTAGTTTTCAAGAGTCACGAAGCAATGTCCTTTTAAATTCAAATACTTGCCAAAACCACTCCAACAATGTGGTAGACTCTTATACCTCACATTGTATCAATAAAACATTTTAGATCATTGAAGTGAGACTAGGTTGAAATGTTCAGATATATATCCTATAGCGAAAGACGAATATTTTCACATTGCATCGATATTCATATAGTGACAAGCAGACTAGAAACATGTAGTTGCTTACTGTACAAGTGAGAGGCTAAGCTTCCTTTACTCATGTATACATAGATAAGCATGTGTTGGCCTTTCTCTGCGCAATATTTAACCAATTTCACTAGGTTACTGTGATGCAACCTTCCCAATAACATAACCTGAAAAATAAATAGGCGAGTAAGCAAAAAACTGAAGCAGACAATAAATGATAAGGAAAATTCAATCTGAGACAACACCTGTCTTATAGATGAGAACTTATGGATTGAGTAAAAAATGATATATTAGAAATTTCAGAAAGCCTATGTCTTGGAATATTCAAGTTTGCCAAGTGTTACTTTTTACTGATTGTTCATGTGTTTAGAACTTCTTTGTCCTTGGATGTGAATATCATATAGAATCATCAAGCACAGTTCATAGATATGTCATATATATATTAACCTCTGTCTGAAACTCCTTTTCTCCCTATTTAGAATCAGTGGCAAGAACTTTCACAGCCATAATCTCACCGGTGGGCATTTGAGCTTTATAGACAGGTCCAAATGATCTTTGGCCTATCAAAGTTGTAAAGTTGCAGGTTGCTTTCTGTAAATCCCTGAAACAGTCACAATAGAACACATGTTAAAAATGGTAACAAGACCACGAATGCAAGAATTTATCATATTCATTATAATTCAGCGTGATAGTGTGGGTATTTACAACATCATATCCAACTACACACTCTAAAACTTGATATAGATCCCAACATTCCCCTCCTAATGAACTATCAGGCTTGGAAATAATGACCAAAGTACTCTAACAAGAGAACTCTACTCCTCATTAGTTAAGAGACAATTAAGAAAAAAAAAAATTTGGATCAACAGAAAGAACACAAATTGAATCAAAAATCAAACTATACCCAGGTTAAGAGATTCTTGCCAAAACCACTCTAACACAACAGAAAAAAATACAAATTGGATCAAAAATCAAACTATATCAAGGTTGTCTCGCCAAAAACAAAGTCAATTTTTTTTACAAAAAAAAAATATCATTCAATGTTCGTTTTAAAACAAGTGGTATCAAGACAATGAGTGAGTAGTATTTACCTTGCTATCACCGACCACCTCCACCAGCTAGGGAGTTTTCTTCAAATTTGGGTCAGCTAGCAATTGTATCTAGACAAAACAGTCACAAATTCACAATAAAGATTAATCACACATTCATCATAGTAAAAACAAATAGTAGTAGCAGCAGCATTAGAGCCTCACCTTGATGATTTGAGAAATCACACCGAGCACAAGATGACGCTGAAATTAGAGAAACAGAGAAGTGTTAGTCAATAACCATCACCAAAATTGCAGTAAACGGATGATAACCTTGGCAGAGTTAAGAATCTTTAATCTCATAATCTTTAACAAAAATCTCGAAGTAGTAAGTGAGACACTTGACCGAAGCAGGTTTATTAGCTTGAACAACACCAACATCGTGCCCATGTGGATTCATATTCATGTGAATCCCAACCATGTGAGTGGACTCTACATATCAAAAGGTTTGATTTTTAAGAAACTACAAATAAAAAGGTTTGATTTTTTCCGCTCAAGCGAGTTCTCCAGATCCGGAAGATACTAAAAGTGAAGCTTGAGCAGAGAGTAGTTTGTACGTACCCTTTTCATGGCGGAGGATTCTTGTAGCTGAACCGGAAGAGCCGGCGAGCCAACCATGGCTCCGACGAGAAGGAGAGAAACGGATAAAATCGGCTAAAAAAGAGAGATTCACCATCAAGGAGCAGAGGAGCTCCGGAGCTTGGAGGAGAAGCCCAGTCACACCACGTCGGTTTGAAGAGATCGCCGAGAAGCAGAAGTAAAAACGACTCAGCGGCACCTAAACGGGAAAGAGAAGGCTGGAGGATGAAGAAAATGGATCTGATCAAGATCCCGACGAGGATGAAGAGGAGTCGTTGTTCACGGAAGAGGCAGTGAAACGAGAAGAGATCTGGAGATCTGGTGAAGTTAGGGTTTTGAGAAGATGGATCCGACGATTAAGAAAAAAGAAAAAAACGCATGGCATTTCTGTTTTAAAAAAAATTATATAATGACATTTCTGTAATAAAAAATTAAAACATTGGTTTTTATGTTTTTTTACCAATTCTTTAAAAAGATAGGTTGGTCTAGTAATATCAAATATAACGAAGATTGTTTTAATGCAATTGTCTGTTTTTTATATTTTCTCTTTCTTATATCCAAATTTTATACTATTATTTTCTTTATAATTGTTAATTACCCCACATTCACATGAAATATGTCAGAATCCAGGGAACCCATTTGTTTCGCCGGGATCTGTTCAGGCGACGGCGAAATATTTTATGCATGAGAATATTTTATGAGATGCATTGTCTTGGTTAGTAACTGAGATTGATGTCATAAGTTATAACTTCTTCGAATATAATTGAAGAAAACGTGAATATAAGGTTAATTTTTGATTTAATATATATATGATAATAGTGAATTACTCGGATTTCACTTGTACTCACTACAAACCATCATGTTATAAATTCCGATCAAATTGTCAGTATATAGTTTATACTTTTTATATTGACATTTTTACAATGTATACTCGGTTATTATATAGGTGAATATATTGTGGAAGAATATTGTCTATAATGGACTAAATATAAATCGAATCTCACTTGGCGTCGAGCGTTGGTATATGGCACGCTTATCAAAGCCGATCGGAAAGGACTCACTGCGATCTTCATTAAATTGTTTTCCCTTTATTTTTTTTATTTTGTTTTAGGAACTTTACGTGAACATAGAGTACTGTTTGTTGACAAATAAAGCAAAAGAAAGAAAAATTAGTAACATTAGTTAACAAGGAAGCACTTCAACAAGCAAATTAATAAATTACTCTTTCCTTAAAACTGCACTAGTCCAAAAGACACCAAAAACCTCACAATCTTCAATCAAGATTAATGCTTGGCTTCTTTTGTGCAAAATCATGGGTTTTTTACTTTTCACACATAGAAAAATAACTTCTTTTGACGTCACATTTAATACATCAAACAATTACTTTTGTTTACTTGTTAATTTCTACGCTGATTTCTTCTTCTTCTTCCCTAGAATTAGACAAAAATAGACAGACACAGTAAGTTGCTTTGGACTTGGTTTTACCCTCTTATGTTGACACTGAAACATGTAAGAAAACCAACGAAACGATGACGTTTCGCTGCACTCACTTTTTCTATCAAGAAACCAGTTTTGAAAGTAACAAAAATAGATGCTATTTTCCCTTTTTCACCTCTTTTACTTCCACAAAGTCACTGTAAGAATTAAACACTCCTCCTTCCCACCGAATCTAAATTTCTTTAACCAAGATTCGAAGTCTTGTTCGTACTTCCTTTTTTTTTCTGTCAATCGAGGACTTTCTTCCCGATTATTTATTACTATTATTGAACCTGTTTTATCAAAAGTGCCCATGTCATTCATTACGTTATTGATTGATTAATACCGTTAAATTTAATATATTATCAGACCGAAACATATTAGCTTTGATTGTTTACTGCAATATAAGATGCAACTCTAAAACGCCAATAACGATTTGTTTTCTTAATCTGATTTATGTGATCTGTTTTTATCAGATATAATATCATCTCACCAAATAAAGAAAATGCAAAGATCCTACCTGATGTGATTTTTTTTTGAAAAATATGAAACCCCTATAAATATATAATTATAAAATAGATTCCATGAAATCTTGAGTTTAATATTAGTAATTACTACTGGCCTTTTTTTGTTGAGTCAGATGTATTTATTAAAAAAAAATTGTCGTCGTATTATTTGGTTGTTTGGTGAGGATGGGTGCTGTATTAAAATAACAAACACTGGGATATTGGAAGCAAATAGCATAAAATTCTAAAAGGAATTATATTTTTAATAGTATGAATAACAAAATTGGGGTAGGTTGCCTCCCAAGGCAAGGTAGTGATACAGCTGTGTTCATGTCCTAAGCATCATCTATGCCCTTTGCTCCATATTAACACCACAGTTTATATCCCAAATGATTAATCAAGATTTCCGAGAAAATTAAAAAAGACTCCGTAATTAAAATATTCATAGTTGAAAAATGAATGTTATATAATAGCGCTGTGAAAAATTTATACCCGAAAAAGCCACACTAATGTCACAACACTGATAGTTCTGAAGTTTCTTATCAAATTATAATATCCTTTTTTACTCATTACAATATCTTTTTTTTTTTTGGTCATCAATCATTACAATATCTTTAATATTAGGCTTTATAGATAACTTTCTTAAAATATCTTATAATTTTTTGAACAAGTGCTCTGTATTCTTCTGACACATTTTTATCCTTTTTCTTTTGTTCTAGTTATTATATTGTCATATATGAAAATAAGATAAATATGAATTCATTTACTTTCTTCAATGCTCTTTTTTTTTTCTTTCAATTATGTCTCTCCAATCTCTTTTTTTATTCGGATAAATATTCATGTTCTCTGTGACAGGATAAAGTTCATGCACCCCTCTTTAATTATTGCTATTATTGTAGTATATTACACTCTTTCTGGGGGAATTACTTAAGAAATGGCATTTTCTTCAAGTTTCTTGACAAACTTCTGAAACAATACTCACCAGCTTTATCAATAGATTCGATACATCTGTTCATACAAAGGGAGGACACATAATATTTAAATTAATTCACCTAAATTGTAATCAAGAACAAAGAAAAAAAAACAACGAAAGAAAGAAAGCTCAAATAATATGGCATGGAGAGGCATAAAAAAGTCAAAAGTGACTAAAAACCTAGAATGTAGGAGCTTCAATCGGGAGAAACAAATTATAACCAATTTAACATATGGAAGAATTAAGACAAACAAATGGGTGATGTGATAAGATTTGTTTAATTTTGATAAAAAGAAAAAACAAAACAAAAACAATTTTTCCAAATAAGGAAATATTATGGGATGAAGAAGAGTAGATCACAGATCCCTATTATTGGTTCTCCTCTCTTTTATTTGTTTGCTTCTTGGTTTTAGTAGATTTTTGGTATTTGGTACATTCTTTGACTCTAGTTTTTAATACCCATCCATGTCCCTTGTGCTATATTAAATGTACTCAACTTATATATATTTCCGCTGCACCTCACAATAAATATGTAAAATGTATACCGTAAGATAATAAATTTGTTTACGTTCTCTATTGAAAATATAGCTTTGGACGAATTGAAAGGATCATGCAAAATAGTTTGTCTTCCATATATGGAGGTTAAGTAAAGCGATAGTTAACAATGTGGATTGAACAGAAAATCATCAACTCATCGATCTTCTCAATGTTGTTAACGATCCAGAAAATATGTCGATATCTAAATGTGTTATTACAATTTTGTATGATATCTTATATACGTGGAATATTTTATTTTCTGTACAAAATAATCAATGGCTGTTAAAAATGCTTCAATAGATAGATATAACAAAATTTAATTAATGAATTCATATTTTACAAAATTAGATAAAATAAATTTAATAATAGTGAAATAATGAATTTGTTAAATAAATATAGCAAAATGATCAATTATATTACTAGAAAAAAATACAATACAAATTATTTTACGGTATGTCGATAAAACTAGTATATCACTAAGACACTAACCGTGCTATTAACCCCAAATAATTTACTAAATAATTCGAGAAGCAACATATACTGTTTGGAAAATGAAATTCCAATAACCATTGCATATGAAAAATCTATAAAACTAAAGAAAAGCCGGTTAAAGAGAAAGAACCGACGTGCAACACATTACACATCATAACATATCAGCTAAAGGATTAATAATTAAATGGGCCTGAAAACTTATATGCCCCATTCAAAATACAGGCCTATAGCTTTGAAAATCATAAGCTACTTCTTTTGCTTATGTGTTTAATTTATGCTTATAGTAAAACGGTGGTCGTTATAAAAACGGTGTTTATATATATGGTTATATTATCGAAATATAAAAGAGAAAGAGATTTTATCAGAGAGATTGTAATGTATTGAATTGTATTGGAATGATTTTTACATTAAGCGGAAGCCTGTATTTATAGGAAAACAAGATGATTTATTATGTATGCATAGTGATAATGGGCTCCACCATAAAATTAAAATTTTTCGTTGATGCCAATCTTCTACTTTTACGACAGTAAGAAATTTAACTGGTTTTTATTTTTTTTAATGATCCAATCATTTTCTTATAATCAAGAAGAGAGATTGCAGTTATAATCCTTTATGTTTCATATAATATATATTTATTTTTTCTCAATCGTTATTATGATTTCCAACTTTAACTTTTAAGAAAAATTTATCTGATCTCTACGTTTGGTTGAAATATGTCAATATCACTTTTCTTTTAATGAAGGGTAATATGCTATTTTGATAGGACAAAACCTTATGTGATCTGGATGGGGCAAACAAAATCCCCCAAACTTTTGTCCTTATCCTTTGCAGTATGCACTTTGCACTCTGCACTCTGAAGATTACAATGAAGCCAAGCTCACTTAGTGTCTATTGAATTTTTTTCGTTTATAAATAAAAAAATCTATATTACTAGGTTTAAATCCGGATTATGTCAGGAATGTCGAAGTCAACCCTAAATTCAAACAAGGCTGTAAGTCGAAATTGCATTACATATTTTACAGCCCATTAGAAAACCTCACTATATTAGTGGTAAAATCCTTCAAATGTGATGTTTGAGGTGAGGAGTTTGACTTATCCATCTTCATATCCATCAAATTAGTAATAATTTTTTTTTTTATCAATAACTAATAGTTCTTAAACTTCTTTTTGGGATCTTTAAATCTTCATAACCGATTGGAACACATAGACATAATCACTATTATAAACACTGAGATTACAAGTTTAATGTAAAACAGAAAAAATAACCAGCTTTACTTATCGTTTTACTAAGTTAATTTTAAGGTGTCGAAATCAATGGTCTATGCCTCTATAACATTATAGAACGTACTTGAAAGACTTCTGGTTTTTGGATTCTTCATAAAGAATCATCACGTCCAAACGCCCCTATCTACGTAAGGGGTCTTGGACCAAACTTATGGTTTCCCTTGCCCCCACAGAGAAAGCAGTAGTCAAAAGTTTGTACTTTGTGCAGTATTTGTCTTCCCCCAAATACTAAAAACAGTATTTTTTTTGAAAAATTCTACCAATAGCGATAGATTGCGATGTGTAAACCAGCCGAAAGAAAAGAGAACTATACCAACTATCTCTTATCTTTTTCCAACTAGTTAGAGAATCTATGAAAGCTATGTCAGTTTAAGACAAATTTTCAAATTAAATATAAATAAGGTAGAAAGTCAAACCCTCAACTAATAAATAGTTCACACTTAACAAACACACACGTAACCATATTAAGCGGACCGAACCATCCTTATATTTGCTACACGGACTCACGAGTTCTCACCGCTCGTCTGCTCCACGGCGCACCACATGTCCATACGCATCTGTCTAATCGACGATCCAGATCTGATATGATATGTCATGTTGGAATTAAGACACGGATAGGGGAGGAACGTGATGGGCGGTGGGATCTGCACGTGATCGCAGGAGCAACGGTCTGATCAGATTATTTCTTTTAGTGGTACTGGTGACCGTTTTTAAAAAATTATTGTGGACCGACATTAAAATATTTACAAGTACGCTACTACAGTATTGCGCATTTCGGTTCGATGTTTTCGATTTAAGAAAAAAATAGTTTGCCAAAATAATATTGCGTTTTGGAGTATCAACTTAGTATGGTTTGGTTTGTATTAAATTTTAATTAAAAAAAAATCTTGGTTTCAAGTCAGATCTTAATCAATTTAGTTTGATTTCTCAAATGTCAAATAAATTACCTCTACCAAGTTCAAAGTTCAGATCGGTTACATCAGAAAGTTCTTTGTTTGACTACCTATGGCCCTATGTAATGAAAAATGTTTTTTTTTCCCTCTTTACGGGAAATATTTAAAATTGTACAAAAAAGTTTGGTATACAATAATAGTACCAGAAATGTTAGGAATATTATTATTTGGAGATAATGATTGCAACAACAGTCCTTTTACTGGTAAAGGTTGGATATGATCACTGATCACAACGTAAGCAAACATTTTATTTCCGAGTGTACCTAGCTGTAGATTGTCTGATACATCTCATCTAACCTCATAATTTTTCCTGGATTATTAAGTGTTTGGTATTAGCTAGTACACACATTTTTTTATTTGGCTCAATTTCTTAATAACATTTCCCAATAATTGCCCAAATTAATTCCAAAACATTATTTTGCTTACTTGCTTTTGGTTTAAACATAACATTTGTTGAAAACATGTTAAACCATCTGCAACAACTATCAAACAAAATTGCGATTTTCTTTTTCCATTTCTCTATGCTTTTTTTTGTCAATTAAAAATCACAGAAATAACCATTTGTTTTATAATTCATAAACTTAACTAAACTAAAAAACTTTAGAGGGTGAGATCTTGATCTGGAGACTTAACTAATACAAAATTAACATCTCTCATTATATTAGTTGATTTTTTTTTATCTTGAAATCGTTTTTTTAACTTCCGAAGTTTTGACTCTAGGATTCTTGAAACCGTGGACACTCCTAACGACTAGACCACAATAGATCTACTATTGATCGATTGTTCATCCTCTAGTCATGTGTTTATCAGAGAACAAAATAATTGAAACATTAAATAAGCTTATAAGCAATTCAAAAATCCTCTACAAATATTGTTCTAGGTGAATATCTCAGTAGCACTTTTTTTTTTGGCAAATTCTCAAGTCCTTAACATTGTTTTCTCATCAATAATTTTTCTCTTGGTTCGATTTTTTTTTTTTAAACTATTACTTTGTTTATATCGTGGTTAAGTAATCATTTCATAGTTTTTTTTCACGTCGTTCGATACGGTACAATTACAAACTACAAAGGTAAGGGTAAATAAAAGACAGCGTTGCGTTAAGAAAACGACGTCGGCTTGGCATCGTTCGCGGGGACCCAATAAACGTGATTCTGCGTTTTGTTTGGGAAAGTCGTCACACGTGCGTTGGTGCTTCTTTTAGAAGATTTTATAGATATTCCACAATCGAACCTTTCCCAAAAGTAAATAATCTAAAACAATACCCCGATAAAAAGAAATCGATCAAATTAGTCCCCACCCAAATCGAAATGACTTAGCTGTACACAAATCATATTAATATACAAATTCGGATATATTTATTACTTATTCAGTGTACTTTTTTCTTCACAGTACAAGAGTTACAACGCTCTCTCCATTTTTAAAATATCTTGTTTCTGATAACGAATGCAAAATTACACATATATTAGACCTTTTTGAAAACGTTAAAATCTAATTCTGTGTTTTTCTTTTAGTAATTGTATTCTTGAGGGGGTAATTAAAAGTGAAAAGAATCTCGATTTTGGAATATCATGACCGAGAAACCGACTCAGCAAGTTTCCCGATTCGTTGGACGAGTTGAGGAGATAGCTTCTTAGCCGGTTTCTTCTCCTTCTCCGGTCGAAAATCAAAACCAAGTGCTTCCGATACTTCTTCGGAGCTCCAACCAGCTTTTCGGAGCGACTCCGAGAACCGACCCGCTTTCAAAAGCAACGCATCAAGAACCGCTTGATTATCTAAAATTACCATTTCACCCTCAAAGAAACCAGATGCCGACACGTGAACAATATCATCTACGTCGGATTCGCTCCATCCGCCTCCTCTCAAAACCGATCCGATCCGGTTCACGTAATCGTCGACCCATTTCGGTGTCTCGGATCTTGGTAAATCTAGAAATCTCTCCGGCGATGAAGAGTGTGACGACGACATCGAGGAAGCAGAATTTCTCCGGCGACGATCAACCGCCGCGTCACTCCAAAACTCCACCCATCTCGGTGTACCTGACCCATGAACCTGACCCGAATCTAAACTCGTTCTTGAAAAATTCGACGAAGACGACGACGATGACCCGGCTGATTTCTCACTAACCGAACGTTGCTTAGTTAAAACAAGCGGACACGTGTCGGAGCCTTTGAACAAAGACTCACGCTCAAAGAAATCAGAAAGATCCGATCCGCAACAGAAAATCCGGGTCTCATCTATGTAAAAAACCGGGTTACCCGCTAAAGACGGGTTACAAGGAATATAGCAATGATCAAATATTGGTATCATCAAAGGAGCTCTCTTTAGAGCATTTCTCGCGACCCGTAAAGCTTTTTCCGGGTCGGACGGTCTTAAACCCCAAGATTTGCTCCAAAGAGTGTTTCTCGCGATCTGAAACGATACTGCGGCGATTGGAAGATCGATCATAGCCCTAAGATGAAGACGAGCTCCGGGAGAACGCCAGTCTGGAAATCCAGCTCCGACTGGTAAACCGGCGGTGAGAACTGCACGGAGGTCCGGTGGGAAAGCGAATGCAAACTCTGCTTCGGCTCTGGCGAATTCGGAGTCGGTTAGACCCGGTTGGACTTGGATCCTCGAAGTGTGTAAGTGTGAGATGACTTGATCAGCGAGAGATGAGAAAGAGACAAGACTGTTTCTAACCGTTGGAGTTGTTGGTGCAGCGGCTCGAGCAGAAAGACGACGGAGACCCGCGGCGTGTGATGGTTTGAGACCGGTCATTCTCCGATCAACGTCGACCATTTTTTGTTTTTTTTTTGGGGGAAAGAAGAAAACTTTGGAGTAACAGATGTGTGAAAGTGTGAAGCTTTATGAGTTATGGGGTTTCAGATATGTCTGATAGCGAACTGGAAAAAGAGATGATAGGCCAAGAGAGAGAGAGAAAGAGAGAAGCTTTGTTAATGAAAATATTGGAGCTTTGTCTTATTTATAGCAAGTTTTATTGGTGGGTCCTATTTATTGTCTTTTTAAAAAATTTAATTTTATTTTTATTTTTATGATATATGGAAATGGTGGTGAGAATCTGTAGTGACTTCATCGGCTAGACTAATTTGATGATTAAAAAGTGTTTGTATTTTTCTTCTTCATTGAGAGATTCTTCTTTAAATTTGTTTTGTTAATTATGTAAATCAGCATCAGATACCTTTCTGATCGGTTTAGACTTTTGTTTTAGTTCTCTTTCACGGCTCTGATTTTCTTGGAAACAAGTAGGACCCATGCGTAAGTGGTGGCAATGCAAGCATGGTTAATCAAAATCTGATTATCCTCAACGTTCAAGAGAGTCGGTTAATAAATTTTCCTCTTTTTTTCTTTTTTTCTTTATCCTTTTCTTATGAATAAAAAATGATTAACGTTTTTAGATCTGAATTGAGAATTAATTTGGACTGAATTGGAATGAAATGCGATGTCTTATTAGATAAAATTGAAATTTAAGTTAATTCTCTTTTTTAAACCCATAGTAACTTAAGGATTAGAGAATTGACAATCAAATCAAATATGAAAAAGGAGAATTTAAAATCATATTATGCTATTTCTTATATCATTTTTTTATATAGAATTATAGATTAACTGAATAAAAAATATAATGCAGTGCTGTGATGAACTGATTACCGAAATATTACTAACTAAAAACGATAATTTTTATAGTTAGGTTGGTTTCCGTTCAATAATTACATAAACAAAAACAATAAAAACGTTATATATTTTATGATAACATTATATATTTTGGAAATTTGATTAAATCGAGACGAATTAGATCAACTCATCAACCTGGTTTTTTGGATAGCCGGAGTTTTAAGGTATTAGCTGAACTTTAAAAAAAAATCCCGGTTTAAACCAAAACCGACGACCAATCTGGTTTATAGTCGAGCTTAGTTGGATTAGAGGTTTGTTCCGGATTTTGAAGCATTGTAGATAATAAAACAAAGGAAAACAAGTGATTAGACGTAAGCCAATATCATTTCATACCCACTCCGCCACGCTGCATCAAATCATGCTCCTCATTTGATTAGGGACAAAATAAATATTTACCACTGTTTGATTTTGATTTGGAATGATCCACTTAATCATAAAATTTCGCAGTGGAGTTAGAAGTATTAATACTAGCATATTAACCCTACAGCATACCAAGACGTCGATTATTACAAAATGGATATAGAGTATTTTGTTTCTTTCCAAAATCCTTATTGGAAAGTTCTAAGAAAAGAGAAAAGAAATAAACAGTACACATGCAGCTTACGCGTGAATTGTAGTTGTAAAGTTGAAAATTCCACCGCTTGTTGTTTTGATTTTATGTAAAAACTCTTTTTTACTTATCTATCTATATAGTTGTGATTTAATTTAATGCGATAGTGAATCTATGACCGTTGAAGCATAATCTTTGGGGGTAAAGCAATAAAAACGGTCACGCGACTCTAGGCCACACTACTCGGGAATCTCACATGCCAATACCAATATGGCATGGATCCTTTACAGAAAAATGTTTCGAGTGTTAAATCGAAAAAGCATCATTTTTAAATAGTAATCTGATTCTATTACATTTTCAATGTGTAGAAACAATTTAATATTACATCTATATGAACACGCTAGTTTGTGTATTTCATTTCCTAGTGTCGTCGAAACTACCTATTATTAAAACCATTAATTTCAAACTAAACGGTCATTATGTCAGCTTAACCACATGGTCTCAAATTATTTTTATATCACATGTTAGGTATTGCTTTTTTTTTTTTTGCTTCCTTATTTTTAAAATTTTGGCGATATTTTTTAAGCACTAGATTTACGCATATATTTCGAAAGATAGTCAAATTTCCATGAATCATTTGGCAGATTTAATATGCTAGTGGGTCAACAGCATAGACTATGCATACGTTACGTGAATCGGGCGTAATTAATGGAGTATCAAAGGAATTTTTAATGCTTTTTTAAGAGATTAACTTGTAAATTACATTTATATTTGATGTTCACACTCGCAAATCAAATAATACAAAATCTATTTGATGTTATTAAGCTACTTCCAGCCCGTTTCAAGAAAGAAACTTAAATTTTACGCTCCTTGTTTGTAGTTTAATTTGAACAAATAAAATAGCATCCACACCAACACATTTTTTTTCATAATTACCAGTATCTACGTTCAAAAATATCATATTTTAATCCCTAAGTAATATATACGGATTAATTCATAATCGATGGCAACAATGATTCGTCAATTTTGCAGGTATCTACCAATTATACAGCAAAATCAATGATAAAACTTAACAGAAACAAGAACTTACAAATAAAATCTACTAACGTACAACTTCAGTAAGATTTTTCTTACAGAACTTGTTGATTCTATTATTTTTCTGCGGTTTTGTTATAGTTTTATGAACATGTTAAATGATAATATATAATCAAGCTAAACTAGCTAAGAAACTTCTATACCACTCCACTTGCTCTGTCCAGTTATAATTGTGTCCGACCCATTTCCAAAGTTTAAACTATTTATCTATTTATATACTTCTCAACCATTGGTGGTGTTATACCATTCACATACATGATCCACCTACACTACTAAATAAACAATTTCGCTAAAACATTGATAATATCATGATATTTACGACTGAATCGACCAATTTTTTTTCAGTTTCCTATTGATATATTTGATGGGAATCCATCAACATATAGTGGTTATCATCTTAATCGTCGTCAGTCATTAAGATAAACAAATAAAATTATAATCCCAAGAATATGAATTTCAACCTTACATCTCGCGCGTGGTCATAAAAAAAGAAAGAAAATGGAGCAGAAAAGAAGCTGAATCAGATCTGTAGGTAGTAGTATAACTTATAGAAGATTTTGGGATTATCATCGATGACAAGACAATAACTTATTTTGTTTATTAAAACTGACCATTTTTCGTCTATACATGAACCATTTTATAGACGATGTGAAAGGTTGGACTCAGGTATGGGTAAGAGTTAATGAAATGTTCTCATAAGGTGAGGAGTATTTGTTGTCTGGGTGTGAAGCTTTAGGAACATTTACAAGTTAGATGTTTAATTGTTAGATGAAGTTGTGTGACATTTGTAGGGTCCATTTTGTCCCAACCACATAATCAAAATCTTTTAATGACTTTTGTAGGAAATCTATGGGAAGGTGCCATCCTTTTGCAATTAGTTCATTAAATATATAGGAATATCCGAATATGTATGTTGTGGTCGATTGACTGAGATAAAGATTTCTACAGTGCAGATTCTCGGTTTCATCCAAATTTTGTTGTCTTTGCAGATTAGTAGTATGTAGTTTACTAATTTTTACTAAGATATTTGATTGGTCCGATTTGGTCTTCTTACTCCACCATATATATATAACATATCTATTTACTATTTAGAAGATAGTTTTTTCTTAATTACATCAAAAAATTTCCGGATTTAGGTCCATAATTTTCTAAGATCGGACTCTCATTCTTTGAGTGGTCAAGTGATACGTTGGTTGAAATACTAATTCTGAATAGTTTTCACATTTTGTTTACTCTATGTCTCTATATAATTGATTTATAAAAAGAAAAGTCTATAAATTTTCAATTGCTAACTGAATACACAACTTTAGATGTTTAAATGTTAGCTGAATATATAAGATTTTCATAGTTAAATCCTTAACAATTTTGTTGTTAATTTTGTACTTTATGGCCATCTCACAAATATACTCACTTACCTTTTTTTTGGTTAAAGTATATACTCATTTACTTATGCACATATTAAAACAATACATGATATATTGATTATAAGCTCCAGTTGACTATCCCAAATCAATTTAAATCAAACATATTATTTTGGACGACAAATGATAAGGTCAAACACCTTGGACTTCACGTGATGTTCCTTATATATTTGACAAATATGTCGACAAAATTTATGGCAATATCCTTGAATTTAAAGTGTCGTTACAAAAAGTCCTTATCGTAGACAACTTTGGTCCGTTTGTGTGGCTTCGACTCTATCGACCGTTGCTATGTGCCTATGTCCCCACTCAATCACAACAATCGATCAGTCAATTTGGTCCAACAGCTTTGGTTTGGTTCAATGTCTTCGAAAGAAAAATGTCAAATCTCTTGTTGTGTGATGGTGTTGGTTTTCGTAATTGCTTTTACTTGTTGCGTGATGTTAACTTGTTAAGAGAACTTAGGACGTTCACGGTTATAATATTTTCACCTTCAAAACATGGATTTTTTTTTATGATAGAAAATACCAATTTATTTATTTATTTATAATATCACTATCGAAATCAAAATTAGAATAATAAGTTTGCTCGTACACTATTAAAAAATTATGATCAGATCTATTAACTTTTTCATAATTTAAACCAAATCACATTTTTCTTCTTAACTATAATAAAGTTTTAATTACATGCTAATAAAAATGAGAGGACCTAAAAGGTAGTTATATAAAACTTGTTTTGTTAATAGTTTTTTTTTTGTTAAACAAATGATGATTTTATCGCATTTTAAGGTGAGCCACTCCAATATACTATCAAAGTACACAAAGATGGCCTATATTATCTCAATGATAGACTAGGTACGAATCTTATGATACACTAATATATCAACTAATAAAATTGTAGTATTAGTTAAATAAATTCAGAGTGGGTTAAAGCTCTCCCCATGTGCTTAATACCTTATTAGTTATTACCTTCCAAGTGGTTAAGTCCCTCCATTAATAAAAATTTAGGGATTTTAGAGTTCACGGGTTCGATTTACATTAAGAAGAGTCTACTCTAGTCCTGGACAAAATATCCGAACCGAATGAACCGAACAAAACCGAACCAAAAAAAGAGGAACCGAAAGCGAACCGAAAAGGACAAAAGAACCGAATGGATCTTAAATTTGAGAACCAAAAAAATCAGAACCGAATGGGTACCAAAATACCCGAAATATAATTATATAACCAAAATATTAATTATATTTAGACTTAATATAACTCAATTATCCAAAATTACAATTATAAACCCGAAGATATCGTTATTTTTAAATCGAAATAACCAAAATACTCAAAATAATTTTTATATATGCAAGTTCATAATTATATTTTTTAAAATTTAACTAAATCTTATTCAAATTTAATCATTTATATTTTTATTTTGATAATTCGGGTATTCGAAACCGAACCAGAACCGAACTAAACAAAAATTTTAAAATACTCGAATGGATCTTAAAGCTTAGAACCGAATGGAACAGGAACCGAATGGATCTTACCCGGAACCGAACCGAATACCCAAATGCCCAGGACTAGTCTACTCTCCAAAAGAGAGTATTTATCCGGTCTAAGCCCAACCCCAAAGGGACGTACGGGCCTACGGACCACGAAACTCCTGGTTTAACAAAAAAATAAAATAATAATTAAGAGAACAAGTATACCGTATCATATATGCATGCATATAGGTATATCAAGTTGATTTTAGAAATTTTAAACAATAAACACATACAAGATTGTTCCAAGATTATGCTTTCGCGTCTCAATTTTCCCACAAGAACACGTTTAAGCGAAATGAAAGAAGAAGACAATAAAAAAAACTCTCATCCTCTTCATCTCCGGCGGCAAATCTCAGCGAATCATAGGTAAGCTCCGGGCACAGGTAAGCGTCTTTCTTCTCACCTTTCTGTTTCTCTGCTTGGTTTGCTCCGTTTTGTTTTTCTCTAGGCGCTTCTCCCCGGCAGCAGTGCGCCTCGGCAGAGTCCATTGTGCCGGAGGAAGATTGAGCTCAGTAACCGCCGCCGGCCTTTGCCTCATGGCCTCTATTCAGCTTCAACGGTCATATCTATTCTGCTCAACCCTCTCTCTCAGATCTACCGAGAAGAAGAACCTTCCCTGCTTCCGTCAAGATCCATCACGACGCATACCTCTTTAGCACGAACCCATCACCGGTACTCTATATCGGCGTCTCTCACCGACTAGTTCGGTACCTTTCTCTGTCTCTTTCGAGGCCGGTTGATCTATTCCGGTCACCGAGATAATCTGGTTTGGTTTCCTCTCGCGGTAATCTCTCTCGTGAGACCTGACGAAGAACCTTTCGAGATTATCTTCGGTGATCCTAGACAGCGCTTTCCAATAACAACACTGTTTTCAAGCCTCTCTCGGCTTTAGACCGAAGAAGAACCTCTACTGAATTTTTTGATCAGATCTATTAAAACTCTCGGGAGCTCTCCGGATCTCAAAGCCGCCAGAACTTTCCTGCAACTAAGTTGATGAAGAACCAACCATGTTAATGAACAAATTGTACTCTTTTCCCATTGACAGCTTTTTTCCAATGGGTTTTCTGTCAATGGTTTTTTAACGAGGCAATTGTTCATCAACCCATAATCTTCACAACTTTCAAACCCTCCCACTTATGTTGTAACAGAGTTCACTCTGAAACCCTCGCCGAGACTTGATCCCGCGAAAACTAGTTTTCCTGCGAGTCTTAATCTCATCGTGATCCTCCCTGGAAAAGCTTTGTCGCGCCGCCGATCGTCTCTCGCCGTCGCTGCCGCCGCCGACAGAAGCTTCTTTCTAGGGCGAACTCATCCTTTCTATCTCATGAAGTTTGGCCCGATGAATTCTCTGGGGTTGATACTTGGATGTCGTCCGCCAAGACCCTCTCGGCATACCCTAATGACTTTGCCCTTGCGTCGTCGACACCGGAATGTCACCGGAGCTCCCTTCGAATCTCAGCTGCAGCCGTCGGATTGAAAGCTTCACTAGGGCGAACTCCAAAACTAAAAACGGGCCACGAGCCCATTACTATCTGCTCTCAATTTTTTTATTTCTGAGCCCACGTGCCTGATAGGATTATCTTTGAATTGTACTCTACTGGGCTTTGAACCCAATTGCTTTCAACTACCGCTAGGAAGTTATTTGTCCTTTGTGCTATGTAATTGGAGTTTTAAACTCCCTACTTAAGATAATGAAAATCTTATTGCCGACCAAAAAAAAAACAATAAACACATTACTCTTGTTCTTGTAAATTATAAATAAAATCTAAAACTGTTAGTAGCCCAAATTGAATTATAAGTCTAAATGTCTAATGAGAATAAAATAAGAAACACACGTAAAATACACATCCACTAACTAATCGAATGAATGTAAACACTTTATTAACAACCGGGATAATATATATGACCAAATCAGTTGTTTTTATGGTTGCTAAGTCAAAATTCATAACAACCGAGATAAACACTTTCTCAAATTTATTTATCGTTTCATCAGATTACTAATCGAAAGTTCGATACCTATTTTAATAAAAAAGACGATTCTAGTGAAAGTATGAGCAACATTTTTTTACATAAAGTATGAGAAACTTTATTCCTTAATTCGCTACCTCCTTTTGATGCACCAATCGCCTTTTGATATAATATACTTTTACATATCCATAGATGATAAGCACTCGTGTGGTCGATATCTCATGTCTGTTCTTTATAAATCGAGTCTTGGTAGGTTCTAGGGTGGCTATAAAAGCCTACTATTGTAGAAGCGTGCGTGCATGCGGTGTTGAAGGATAAAGTGAGCTTCTCACTGTTTCTTCATTGTTTTTGAATTTTGATTCTTTTTTTTTCTTTTTAATGTTGGATTGAGGTTCGCCAATGTGATTTTGCAGGTTTGCGTTTTTCTTTCATTCTTATACAGATTAAATATTCTATTCGCTATTTATAAAATTCTATATATGTATAGATATTGTGAACTTTTGGGCATGCCATGATACATTTATATAAGAACGAGTTTAGTTATATTGTGGAATCACGTCAAAAGTTAACATGAAGGATTGTTTTAATACATGAGATTAAATCTTAGGATCCGAATGGTAACAATGAAATAAATAGTGTCAAATGGGCAAAAAAAGCATAATAAGTCTTGTAAGTTTTATCAAAAAAATATTATTCTAGAAAAATTATAAATAAAAAAAGTCTTGTAGTTTGTAATTTGTAAGTGTAGAATATACAAATTACCGGTAAGAATATATGAAGCAAAAGTTGAATAGTGATCATAACAAATATTAAATTTTAATTTAAAAAACATTTAGTGATAGACTTCTTATAACAAACTTAATTCGTATGAATATATATATATATATATTTTCCTTTTTTCCAAAAGAAGTTTTCAACTGCTCTTCAACCGTATCTATTTAAAGTTTTGAATAGTAATACAACAAAATATGGTGTTCTATGATGATTACCATAGAGCACCACATTTTTCTGATAGAGAAATGTACTGTATATCAATGTATCATTAATAAATATTAGAAATGTTAGAGCAAGCCTACATATTCAATTCGGCAATGCGGCTCATCAAACTCTAACGAGTAAAGACCATCCACTCCACCCGCACATTGAGTTTTCACTTAATGATCATCGGCTATGTTGCTGTGGTCCAACATAATGAGTCTGCTGAGTTTGGTTCATTGTCTAAATTGGACCCTTTTTGGTTCAAAAACTAGTTCAAGCAGTAAAGTATTATTTAAATACAGTTAGCTAGTTCAACCGGCCATGAAAAGATTTTTTTTCCTGATACATTTGGACATTAGTGATTTACACGTTGTGGATTCCTACCTATGTATTTTCAACAATTAAGCTTGACCTAAAAAAATTCTAGATTGAATTTTCTGATTGTTTTCTCAATGGTTTGGAGTCAAACCCTACAATGTTTCTACTCGAATCAATCTCTTTACTAATCTTATCATATCATATTCAAAATGAAAATAAACCATTTGTTAACCTAAAATGTTATAGCACAAGTGGATTTTACAGTAGACTGCTTTTATGTATATGGTTTAGTGTTAAAACATGCTATATTGCTAAGTATATAGTTACTGGGCCATAAGAAGCTAATTGGACCAAAAATCCATAGAAGTAATCCTAAAATAAGTCAATATATCTTTTGCTGAAATCTAAAAACAGTATCTTTAATCTCGAAAGGACATTATATAAGATGATGATGTTACACTTAAGGTCGTTTAGCTACATCAACCCACTAGTTTTTCATTTACATAAAGACATAAAAGCGATTTTGTATCAGACTTTTACTCATAAAATACCTTTATTCTATAATAAACAGAAGAATTTCCAAATTTTTCAAGAATTTAATCATTTATGCAATACCAACTTGTGTTGCTTCGTTATTTCCAGGTACACATTACCTAATTTAATAAAATTAAAAGAAACAATTAAAAAAATCGAGGTCATCATCATGACTTGGGCCGGCCCAATATCTCTGAGTCGGCAACAATCTCTCTCCTCTCCTCCGCTCCCTTTATAACGAATCCTCAACTAATCATTCTCTTTCCCCCTAACTTTTTCACCCAAACTTTTCGACTTAATTACAAAAAAACCAGCCATTGATCGTAAAACCTTTCCTCCACCGCACACCCCCTCTCCGGGGGTAGTGCGTCGCCTCCACGCGCCTCCGTCTTCTTCTAATTCTCTCCTGAAACAACACTCGTGGTCTCCGGATCTAATCCGCGAAGAAGCTTGGTCAAAACGCCAAGATATTTCCCGCCACCGTCACCGCCGCCGCGGAAAGAGTTTGACCGACGAAGATCTCGACGAGCTCAAAGCAAGTTTCGAACTCGGATTCGGTTTTGGATCTCCCGAAAACGCCGATCCGAGACTTTCCAACACGCTTCCCGCGTTAGAACTCTACTTCGCCGTACAAAAAAGCTACAACGACGCCGTTTCAAACAAATCCGCTACGTCGTCTTCTTCACTCTCCGACGGCGATACCAGTCCTCACAACACCGTATACCGAACCAGTATGTATAAACCTATCTATACACACAACACACACATATATATGATATACACACAATACACTAATTATAAAATATCAATTTTGTTTGAATAGGCGATGATCCGCAAACGGTGAAGACGAAGCTGAAGCAGTGGGCGAGAGTGGTGGCATGCACCGTGAATCAATCGCCTCCGAGATGAGAATTTAAGGGCGTTAATTTAAACGTGGTGAGGATAAAAGGTTAATTCCGGAACGGGATACGTAAATTGAAACGGCCAAACAGTCGTCAGCATTGTAATATTACTACACACACAAAAGTAAAATACCAATATATATGTTTGGACCCAACTTGTTTATATATTACATTATCGCTTAGTGTATACTGCATGATTTGATTGATCTTTTCTGTTAGTATGTGATATATAGTTTTTTTTTTTTTATATACAACAGAGCTCAATTTGCAAAAGTATATACTTAGATTCTGTTGTCTTGACTTTCGTCAAGCATGGCCCATGGGCGTGGTGGTGGTGGCTCCTCTTGTATACATGTGTAATATAGCTTTGATAAATGATTAAATAAACTTACGTGATTTTGCGTATATTGATTAATTCAGATAAACTGATTTGAGTCAAATCAAACTTATAACTGATATTATTCAAAAAAAAAAAATCACAATACTAAAACATAATTCAGCATTGTAATATTACACACCCAATAGTAAAAAAAAAAACACTTTTTACCTCTCCTGTAGTTGGAATAGTCCTCAGAAACTCCGTTAATGTTGTTATTATGCCTTAAGAAAAATTATGATGATTTTATTAGTGTGGGATTAATTAAACTGAGATGAGGTTTCAAATATAGACCGCTTTAAAAAGTATAAAACTAAAGAAACGGTGTTAGTTATGGGCCTTCATTATCAGGCCCATCTGACCCATTTCGTTACCGGTTTCTAGTATGAAGGCAACAATGGAAAGCAGAAACGTTAGATTTATTTCGACGCGCAAATTGAAAGAGCTTTGCTTGATCGATCGACTCTAGGATTCATAGAAGATATGGTTCGTTCGTACCTTTTGATTTTTTCTTTCTTTTATGTGTAGCGATTAGCAATTTCTTGGTATCTATAGATAACAATTTTTGCATTATGGGTTTTTTAAGATCTGATTTGTATTTCTTTGAAATCAGCGAATGTTAGAATGAAGATATGATTGCAGATAACAAATTTGATCTTTCTTTTTTTTTTTCTTACAATTGGTTAGATTTCCTTAGAAACCCTTGTCGTGTGTTAGAGCTGAGATTTTGTTTTTAGTAATTTGAGCTGCCTTGTGTTGAAGAAAAATTCGAGATTTAATCGGATGATTTGAGTTTGATGTTATTACTGCAGTCGAGTTTGTACAGAGGTGTTTCGAGGAAAGAGAAACCCAGACGTCATCATGGGTTGACAACGCAGAAGAAGCAAGAGATTAAGGAAGCTTTTGAGCTGTTTGACACTGATGGATCTGGTACCATTGATGCTAAAGAGCTTAATGTTGCTATGAGGTAATCTTCTAGAGTTTGTATGTTTCTCTTCGTTTTACAAAGATGTTGGTTTTTATGGGATTTTTGGAATTGATTCTTGAATTTACGATGTGTGATAGGGCGCTTGGTTTTGAAATGACGGAAGAGGTATTATTATTTTTCGGTTTTTTGCTAAGATTCATTGTTTATTTCCGATTCTTTATACCTCAGATGTGTTGGTTTTGAAGCAAATCAACAAAATGATAGCTGATGTGGACAAAGATGGAAGTGGAGCCATAGATTTTGATGAGTTTGTTCATATGATGACTGCTAAGATTGGTGAAAGAGACACAAAAGAAGAGCTCACCAAAGCATTCCAGATCATTGATCTTGACAAAAATGTATTTACTCTATAGTCTCTGGTACTTGATTCCAGTATTACAATCTTAATATCTCTAGATATTGACCTACTTTCCACCAAATTTTCAGGGGAAGATATCTGCTGATGATATTAAACGCATGGCAAAGGACTTGGGTGAGAATTTCACTGATGCTGAGATAAGAGAAATGGTTGAAGAAGCAGACCGAGACCGTAAGTTTCCTAACCTTTTTTCTCTTTCTCTTGTGCAATGCTTGGTTTGAGTAAGAAGATATATGATCAACTCAAAACTACAGATGATGGTGAAGTTAACATGGATGAATTCATGAGGATGATGAGGAGAACAACTTATGGTGGTAACTAGAAAGGTTGTTGTTCTTAACAATATTGATGAGCTCTGATGGTTCTTTAACTGAGGACTAAAATTATCTGTAATATTACTTAAGATATATATTATCAGTTTTTATCTACAGCTTCTCTTAATGTCAAGTCTTGGTCTGTCTTTGTATGATTGTAAGATGTATAAAATACTTTTAAATTGATGAGTTAATGAGCTGATGAGTCTCCGGTGAAAACTTTAGAGGCTCGCATTGATTACTTGACAAGTCCTCAAGATTGGAACCTTTGCGCATATCATCTGCGATGGACTATGATGGATTCCACTAAAGTAAAACATAAAAATAATTAATTCAATAAGAGTAACTGATTTGAAGAAGATAAGATAATGTTGACAACAGATACATTGGAGCCGTGAATTGGGTATTCTACACCGAAAACCTCACGGCAATATATTACCAACATCATACCAACGACCAAAGTCCCCATATAAAGAACCCCCAAACGAGTAAAGAAGAGAAAATCTAATTATCTAACAAGGATTAAATGAAAAAAAAAAAAAGAAGCTAATGGAAGTATGGGAAAATTGATTTTTAAAAAAATCCAGATCTTCTTATGAAGTCAAAGCTGGTTGGGTTATTGGAAAGAGTTTATATCTGAACGGACCTGGATGGTGAAGAATCATCAAATTGAGTGGGAAGTGGTGGTGATGGTGGAGGAAGCAGAGGCATTGCTGTTACCAGTCTGCTTAGCCACATAGATCTGCTTGACCTTTGGGTTGTTCGGAAAACCTCTCTCTCTTGCCATCGGTTGGTTTCTGCCATGGAAGCCCGACCTCCGGTTGTGCTGGTGGTGGTGGTGGTGGCTAGACCCACCACCATGCTGAGACGGCGTGTTCTTCTCCTGGGAAGTTTGTTGTTGTCGTTGTGGTGGTGGCGGCTTGAAGCCAGGACCAGTTGGATTCTGAGTGTTGATGCTGTTGGGATCAGACAAGGTGGTGGTGGCCTTTGGAGGTGGAGCACAAGTGGTGGAACTGTAAGCGTTTGAGGATTCCACCATTGCATCAGCAGCTGTGGATGCTTGCATGTTGGGATATCTATTAGGAGGAGGAGGAAGCATGTTGTTGTTAAACTGAGGTGATGGAAGATTGGAGCCATCTGCTGCTTCCTGCTGTTTCTGCATTTGCATTGTTGGAGGACCCGAAAATGGCATGTAAGGCCACCGTGCTCGAACAGGCATCTCCTGAGAAGAAGACTGACCACACCATAAAAATAAATATTAAGTCCATAGATTCTTATACTACTTAGCATTGTTGGAAATCGTAATGATAGGATCAAATACCTGGAAAGGGGATGGGTCAAACATTGGCATAGGAAGGTGCTGAAGAGACGCAGGCACAATGTTACATTGAATGGAGGCCACATTTGGATTGTTAACATCACCATCTCCTCCAACCGGAGAAGAAGACACGATTGGGTTGTGTTTCCAATCTGGTTGTTTTCCAGATGGGATGTAAGTTGTGCCCATGAAACTCAACCCTCCAAATTGTCCAACAGGTGCAAAGTGGTTATAAACGAACATGTGAGGAGGGCCCTGAACGCCAGGAATAGCACCGGGTGGGGTTAGGAAAGGACCCGTGAAACCGGCAGGAGGAGCATAGAACGAATCTACTCCCGAATGACCCTGCTGCTGCCAGGTCGTAGGTGGACCAGAAACTGTTCCTGGACCTTTCTGGGACTGTGATTGGTTTGCTACTGCGTCATGGTGCGGGCCAAAAGCAAAGATGGGTCCTCTTAACATGGGATTCATATCATAGAAAGGATAATGAGGAGGGCCTGGAGGGAAGTGAGTGATCATTTGGTTTGAGTTGTGTGGACTTGGTAATGGTGGCCACAGAGAGATTGGGGTGTCCACTGAAAGATCTGCAGGGAGAGAAACAATGAGAGACTCTTCAGCTTTTGATAGACTAGGCTGCCCACCAACAGTACCTGTCAAAGCGAAAGAAATTACTTCAGACAACAAATAATCATTTGGGAATATGCATAAACCCGACAGAAAGCAAATATTACCACTTCCTGCCCCATCATCTAACTCTGTTCCTCCGTAAATTTTGGTTTCAACAGGTAATACAGAGCCAGTACTCAAGGCATTCCCACCGGTTTCATCATTAGTTATGGCTGCAACAGCAATAGCTGAAGCAGCGGCTTCTGCTTCTGCTTCACAAATCTCCATGCCAGTGGATGATAGACTGCGGTGTTTATTATCTTTTTCAAAATATAAAGAGTTATCGTTCTCCGTACACCCACCACAGGGAGGGATAACAGTGGAAGATGTAACTGCACCTATTAGAGAAGAAAAGATGCATCATTTAAATGCAAAGACGAGCAACTTCAAAGTGACAATCGAGAGGTGTCTCGGCCATCAGCTCACCAAATTGAATTTTGCCCTCAGCAAGCAATGAATTTATTGGACTTGTGCTGCTTGAAAAAGTATTGTTCTTTGGCACAACAGATGTTGATGTCGGATTTGGCTCGCTAATTCGGTTGGCACCATTCTCAACAGAAACACATGAAAGAAGAGATACGGGTTTCATGGCTTCATCAAGCTGACTCTGGGTAAGGGCCATAACCTACAAGGTAATACCAAAAGGCTTCAGATATTTGCATAGGCATAATCCGTGACTAGTAGAGCATGAGTCAAAAACTATTTTGATTTTTTTATCTACCATGACTTTCTTCGTAACAAATTCTTACTCTTCATGTTTTCAGTAAACCATTCTATCAATTCAAATAAAGAAAGTATGAGATGCGGCATGGAACACAACCGTTTTAGAAGACATGGGAAAGGCAAGCAAGAATTTTGCAGAAGCATTTTTGTTGGATGTCTGTTTCCGATTTTTGCAGAAACATGAACCCAAGTCAAAACAAGTTACTGATGAAACCTTGAACAATATATACTCACCGGCTGATAGGTGAGTTGGTTACCCCAAGTCCCCACAGATGTATGACTGTTATCCAGCACCTTTTTGTTGCTGAATACTAAATCTGACGCTAGATTCTGATCATTTTTGGGTATAACTGGAAGAGCACTACTTGCCTGAGTGGACCTGCAAAATGAAATAGAAGGTAAAAAACATAAACAGAGGGGAGCTATCTCTGCAAACACACTTGAAGCATTTCAATTGATCAAATAGAGTAATGTACTTGTTGCTCCCAGATTTTTCATCAGCATGGGAATCTGTTTTAGGGGAAGGTGTGCCAATTGGGGCTAACAGCTGTCTGTTGGAGACAGGATTAAATTGCTTATTGTTCGTAACTCGGCTAGCTGGTGGGCTTCTGTTGGACCTGGCTGCAGTAGTACTGTTCTGGGAACTTGAACGAGGTTTTCGGGATGCCTGCAAGAAAACAAATTCACTTTTAGTGAGAACTACCTCAGACTACGTAACGATTCACAAGTAGAACACTAGAGGTTTTAGAATGCATCAGAACCTTGGACGCCTGAGACTTCTCCTTGATTTCCTTTTCTCTCTGTTCACGGCGATCATTAAGCATTTGCCGTTTTGATCTTACCTCAATAAAATCATCATCGTCACTAGGAGCTTCAATGCCATGTTGCTCAAAGACGCGAACAATTCCACTCTGCAAAGGTGCATCTATTTCCTTTTCAGATATCATATTCCTTTTAAGGTTTGATTGTCCAGAATTTGGACTGAGTGGATTATTCACGACAGCATCTTTCCCAAGTTTATTCTCATATGAACCCCCACTAATTGTTTTCTGCATAGCATTCAAACCGGACGCTGAGCTATCTAAGGCTTGTTTCTGGGACTTGTTGGACACAACATATTTTCTACTCCCGTTTTTTGTAGAATTTTGTGCCCTTCCGTTGCCATTTCGATTCTCCTCGGAAGATGGCCAGTTTGATTCCCGAACTCTAAATTCAACCCTCTGACGCCGATATCTTCTATTACCACTAGAATCTACCCGAGAAACCTCAGCAGTACCTGATGAGCGCAAGCCAGAATTTCTAACTGCAGTTGTGTCAGTATGGACTTGGTATCCTGATTGTCTTTCAACAAAATTTGATTTTCCATGACTCATCTTTCGAGAAGGCAATTGCGACTTACCAGACAACTCTGGTTGCTTTTGAGGTGACACAGCAGCCTCAATGCTCGCTCGCGCTGGAGATATATTAGCATTCCTCAGTGTGCTCCCATCAGAAACATTCGTCGGTCTTCTAAGAACATTAAGCTGAGGGTTTGAGACAGAGGTTGCTGCATTTCTAGCAAGCAGATTAGCCGAATCACCTTGACCAAGCTGAACAGTCGCCGAGGATCCAGGATTCTGATTCAAAGCGTAAGTTGATAAACCATTCGCTTGGACAACTGAATGATGTGGTGGTGGCAGCACCCCTTGGGATATTGGGGATGTATATCGTAGTTGACCAAACTGAATGATAGGAGACTGGGGCTGTGGGATATGGGTAAGCGAGGACCCAAACTGGGGATGAAGAGGAAGAGGCATTTGGATGGAACCAATCTGTATGGCAGGGAAAGGAGAAGGTATCAGCGAAGGACTAGAAAACAAACCAAACTGAAACTTAACAGGCTCCTCCATCTGTGCTGAAGTAGTGGATACAGGAGGAATAGCTGTCTGAAGAGATGATGGATGCAGACTAGTGCTGTGAGGTGGTATGATAGGATGAGTAGAAACGGTAGAGTTACTCGTGGAGTCTACTTTATTGGCCACCTCAAATGACTGCCGACCATTATTTGGGTGAATGGGCAAGTTCTGCATCATGGTTTCAGCACCCTGGAAGTTCCTAGAAGCATTATGCATGCTCAACGGATCAGAAACTTCAACAGGTTGGGCGGCTTGTTCACCACTGCTGGTCTCAATAGAAGGTCTTTCATCATCTAAAGAATCGACAGTATGCTGAGGAGTTGGAAATGCAGCTTCGGAGTTCTGTTGACATTTTTCAAAGTCATCACTGGGTATTTCAACCTCCACTCCTTCATTAAAGCCTAAGACTAGATTAGAATCTTTATCCTCGAGATGCATTTCTTCTAACTCTTGAGTGAGATCTATGCTCTCATCAACCCCGTGTATTTTATCCTCCTCCTGGTATCCATCTTCATCTTCATCGTATTCTTCTTGTTCCTGCAACCGCTCATTACTTTCAAGAGTCCACTCTTCATTATCCCAACAAGACACAGAACCTGTAGCAATCATCAAACTATCCTTTCCAGTATCACTAGAGATAATTGGTGCTCCCTTTTTCTCTAGTAAACCAGCATCTTCTCCCTTTCTGGAAGTAGCTAAGACCGATGAATCTGCTGATTCATCCAAGTCATCATGAGAGAGGTGAACGGGGGAATCAGGTGGGCTAGTAACAGAAAGTGAAGACTGAGAGTCACATCTTCCAGTCAGCTTGCTATCAAACTGATGATGCTCATCGATACGACTCCCGGGCAGCACATGATGACCTTGAAGATCCCCTATATAACTGGCTAGAACGGTCGAATTAGTCCTACCTGGATGGCTGTAATTAATCCCTCCAACAGAGGTTGAGGGACCAGGATGGTCCCCCTCACCACTTCTAAAGGACGGCTTCTGCCTAGACTCCTGGGGAGGGGGAAGAACACGTGGCTGCCTTACTGAATACCTTGGTCTTCCAAAAGGGCAATAGTCATCCCCCTCGGGATTCTGATACAACTTATCAGGATAAGTAGGATATGGACCATGGCGTGCACGGCCTTGGTTTTGTCCCCATCCGGGATCACCATATTGCTCTCCAAAACTTTCACGAGATTCAGATTCCATCCCATAATTCCTAGCATGGGTCCTTCCATCTCCAGGAATTCTCCAACTCTGATCAACTGAATGCTCTGGGAATCCTGGTTTGAAGTAGGAAGGGGCACTGAGATATCCAGTTGTACCAAAGAACTGTTCCTGTGGGCTATGTGGAACATTCTCCATATTTTGTGGAATAAACCTCGAGTTGCTTCCACTCTCAATATCTTCCTTTCTCCAAGTAGGCTTTTGCCTATCAGGGAACCCAAAAGAGCCATCTCTAGAAAATTGAGACGCGGCATTGTCCTCAAAAGATCTAATGGGTACTGGTAGATCTAAAGTTGATGACGTAGTAATTCTATCCACCATTCTTTCACTGTCTTCCCAATCAACAACATCTGCACACTCTTTTTCTTTAACAATATCTAAGAATTTATCCTCTGAAACGGTTGAAGAGCTGCTGCAACCTTTGGCAGCTTCAGCCTGTCTCCTGGATATCTTTTCTTCCAACTCTAGAAGCTTTTGCTTAGCAGCCTGCTTCCTCCTTTCTTCTTCCATGAGCAACCTATGTTTCTCCTCTTCTTTTGACTTTCTCAACTCTTCTGCCCTCCTTGCAGCCTCTAGTCTCTCCTGCTTGTTTCTGAAAGCAGCTTCTCTAGCCTCTTCTTCTAATCTTCTTTGCCGCTCATCTTGTTCGCGAGCCAGCCGAAGTCTCTCTTCTTCTTCGGTTCGAGCTAGTTCTATCACCCTTTCCTGTTCCTCGACGATCCGCCGGCGTTCCTCTTCCTGCATCTTTTGAACTCGTTCAAGTTCAGCCTCAAATGACTCCCTGACAGGATCATGAAACTCTGTTTGCTTTAAAGCCTCTTTCTTCTTCTTAGCAACACCAAGTACTGGGAATGGATCATGGACATCAAAACCAGAGTCACCAAAGTCTTTCATAAAAGGATCTTCCACATGAGGTTTGTCACTCTTGAAGAAGGGACGATTATCCCTGCAAGAAGTTAATATTGAAAACATCAAATGAGAAAATCGTGTCACAAGAAGTAAGCAAACCTATAGAAGCAGAGCCATACTGGAAAGAGTTGGTTCCATACCTATTCTGATGTTCAATTCCATACCCATCCCGATTAAATGTTCCCCTGTTGCTGGAGCTATCCATATTATTATTCCATGGCTGTCTTCCTCCATGCTGATATGGAGCCTCTCTATTATTCCAAACATTTTCCCTTGATGATGACAAGACGTAGTTACTTTTCTTAGCAGCTTCTCTGCCCCTACTAGACGGCCTTGCTCCATAAATATTTTTATTATTATTTGCACCTTCATTTTGGAGTGGTACGGAGACTCTCCAAGCGTTGGCCTCCCTTCCTCCTCCACTAACAGGTCTTATTTGAGTCATAGAGGACTTCGCAGTTTCATTTTCACGCTGTCCTGGTTTAAAAATATTAGGTGTAGCATGCTTCTGGGGCAGGACATGAGTCCTCGGAAGATCAAAACCCCTATCCCAAAATGGTTCATTCTTTGAATAGCCATGATCTCTGTCCCGATCTCTTAAGCCATGACTAGTGTCACGCTCATCATCAGCCCAATCAGAGCGTGGGGCCAAACGAACAAGAGGCAGTGGCCCTGGAAAATAATCCTCTTTCCTCACTTGTTCAGATGAATGTAATCCATCTGAGAAAATAGGACTCTCGCTGAGCTCATTACCGAGCCGGCTACGCCCAGACTGGTTTTGAGGCCTCATATCTACAAGTGAACTGCCCATACCAGAGACACCTCTCGGCTCTTTTGAAAACTCTTCGCCTGCACCTTGCTTCTGTTTCTGATTTAAACCCTCCTTCTGTTTCTGCCCAGATACAGAAGCTGAAGGCAGAGAAGCCTTAAGGGACGGAAAATCTTCACCCCTCAAAGTTGCAACTTTCTCTACATGATGAAAAGCCCGTTCCATAGGTTCAGCTGCACCAACCCGAGAAGCAAGGGAATTATTCAACCCATTACTCCCCCTGGTAACACCTTCAGCAGTATGGTTGGCAATATCACCATCAGCAGCTGTAGCGGCAGGCTTACTCCATCCCATACCAGATGAAGCAGGTCTCGTTCCACTCCCAGTGATTCCTCCACCAGAATGAAAGCTCGAACCAGATGAATCAACTCGCTCATGCTCCTTACGGAGAGAAGGAAGGTTCAAGGGGGGTGGTACAGATAGCTTCGGCCCAGCATTCTGCGAGCTTCTTGGCCGTGAAAGGACCACCATACTTCCTCCTCCACCTCCACCACCGCCATAGCCACCACCTCCTCTCCCTCGGTTGGCCCCATAACCTCCAGATTGATTATACTGATGATGAGATTGATACCCATAAGACTTATTCAGATTCACAGGCGCGTACTTGTTTCCATCTCCATGATTAGCCATATCCCGCTTCCGCCGATCACTGAACATCGCCAACGCATCAAACCCTAAACCTAGATCTGGTTCTCCCCAGTCAAATTCGTCCGCAGTCTTTTTGCCTCAGATCTACTACAGTGACGAATCGATCAAAATTGGAAATCAATCGAAGAATCTCCCCTGAATCAAAAACACCAAAATCAACAATCAATTCCAGATTCGATCCTTGATAAAACAGCGTCGAACAAACGCAGAGCTAGGAAAAAATCCAAAGTGATGAAAATCGACGAATTAGGGTTTCGTTTCCCTTTTAAATCAGCTCGAAACGGCGTGTAGGAAGGCGCAAGATTACCTCCGGCGGTGGTGGGCGTATGATATCGTTGACAGTGGCTAACGTGCGCTGATGTCAGACGACGAAGCGCGAGGGAACGAATCGTCGGAAAAAGGAAAGCCCTACCCCCCTACTCACTGCCTCTTTGTCGGAGATAAAACCAAAAAAAAAAATTATACAAGGAAAAAAAAAAAAACCAAAGCTGAGGCACGAGAGATAAACCAGGACAAGTTTTACTCGTTTTTATGTTTTTCACCCCGTATTAACTAATCATCTCTTTATTAGCCCATAATTCTCAGTTGAACGCATATTACCCCCCTTCCTCTGCTTTTAGTTATGCTACTTTCGTTTATCAACGATCGATTTGGTTCTTGTGCAAAACATTTAAAACTTCGAAATTAGAAACAAAAAGACATTAGTTTCTTACAAAATTGTTAAACCCTAGTCTTTTACCCAAAAAAAAAAAAAAAAGAGCCCTAGTCTATATTCTCCGATTGATGATGAAATCTTCGTAGTCCTCTTGAATCTCTTCCATTATTGAAACTTGTTTTGGAGAATGCCTTTCCAGTGATCAATGACAGATTTCGATTCAGACCGGATTTTAGGATTACAGTTCTTAGAGAGAAATAAAAGAGTGCGAAAGCCGTTGGTTTCGGTAATAAGCCGAGCGTTTAGAGGTAAGCTTCGCATATGTCTAAGGATCTCAACGCATTCTATGGCTTCGGGAGAGACGATGTAAAACCCTTTGTCTCTTGCAATATGAGTGGCTCTTGTGGCTGCGCTAATCAATTCTTCAAGTTGCTTCTTTTTTATCCTTCTTTTTCTTCTCTTCACATGATCGTTCACACATGGTGGTGGGAAATTCTCGGAAACAGCCATTGTTTGAGAGACAAAAAAACAACGCAAAGATAAGTAGTAAAGAAACTAGAGAGAGTAAGAGGGAGACTCATGAATAATGTGGGAGATGAGACTACTCTTTTGATTATATAGAGAAAAGTTTCCATATTTGAGATGGAATTGTATTTCGGAAAAAGGAAATTAACAATTTTTTTGTTGTTGTTAAATACGTCCGTTGATTTGATTGTTTGAGATCGCCACATATTTTCCTTTTTCTTTACTATTAACTAAAACCAAGATATGTTCTGATCGACAAATTGCATGTGTTTGCTTGGGGGCCAAGTTTAAAACCCCATTAAGACAATACTGGCCCATATATCACACCTTTGCGTTTCGTATGCAGAAGACGTCGAAATCGGTGTCATCGTCCTAGGTTGAATCGCGTGATAGCGTGTGTTCAGAGGCAGGACAATGAAGCAGAGTTTTTTCATGTCTTCAATGGTTCGACCCATTTGTTGTTAAGACATAAAACTAAAACAGACCGCCAAAAAAACACAGTTGGGTAATGGTGATTGACGCAGAGAAGAAGAAAAACGTAAGAAGCTTTATTTCTTTTATGTAATGGTTCTACTGTAGAAGAATAATTACTGAGGAAAGGAAGTGATTATTGTTCACTGCTTTTCTCGAGAAAACTTAACAAAAACCCACTCACAATCCGGCGAGCTATTGGATTAGGAATTTGTCGGCACAAACGTCCGTCGATGTAAGCTACGATACCTGAAGCCACAAAATTCCCAATACCAGTTTTCCACATAAACTTCATTTTCTTCTTCTTCTGGTCATTCATTACCGGTACTATCGCAGTATTGGAACCAGTGTCACTAGTCTCGGCATCTGCTTCTTCTTTCTTTGGCCTAAGACCTGTAATGACCTTAGTGGCGTGCTGTTTCAGTATGCGAATTGCAAAGCTGACGAATAGATGTTCACACAATGTCATCACCGTTGGTCCGATCTTCCATTCCTGATCATATTGAGATATATATATTCACATGGCTCAGGGTCCATCAAAATCAAACACAAAGAGCATATGCTAATGGAATGGTATTATTATCAACCAAACACCCCCAAGTCAAATTTGTGCTTATGCAGAGAAAAGGGATTTGAATAAACCTTGTCTCCATGGAGACGGTGACGAGGACGGGAGCTTGAGGGATCTCCTTTGAGTAATCCCCTGCTTTCGAGAAAATCTTTAACACGGTCTATCATCTCATCTATGAGAGAATTGCTTGGTGGGAGGTTTTTCAAGAAAACCTATAAGGGAACATGTTTGGTCCGTCAGGGAAATATGAAGTTCATGATTTCTGGTTAGTATGAATCTGTCTTTTAGATAAATTATGATACCATTTACGTCCTTTTCTTGGAATTGCAAAGCAAATCTAAGTTAAAGAAATATTGTTTTTGCTATTTGTTTACCTGATCGTCGATGACTTTGACTCTGAGATACTCTTGTCTGTACATTGTATCCAACATAGCTTGAAGGTATCCTTCGATGTATAACTGCAAGGAGTTAATATGAGCATACACAACTAAATCTTACCAGAACCTGTCACAGTGATTCTAAAAAATTGACGAAATTAGTTGATGTGACCAGAAGCTTATTTTTCCTAGGTTTTACATGATAAGGAAGCCGTGAGATCCCTCTGTTATATAGTGAAAAACTCAGCAGATGGACATTTAAAAAGCTCTATGCGTCAGAATTATCTCAGTTTCTCTTCTCTACTCTAATGAAAATATTTAATTTGAAAGTACAAGACAAGGCAGGAAATATCACCTCATCAATACCGGGATTACGATCAAGCTTAATTGTTCTATCAGGTCCACCTTCCATCAAAGCTGTTCCTATCACTGAAGGTTCCATCGCCAGTTTAAGGATTCCATGGTGGAAACCGCTAACCTGGCAGAAGAGAGAAAGATTACTAAAAAACCATTGTGGTAATGAAATTTCAGCCTAGCAGATCATAAGTAGATGAGTCCTCACCAGTCCGTCAACACCTTTCATTTCTGCACCTCTCAGAACAGAGTCGGAGATTTCAGTGAGGGCAACGAAGATGACATTGGATCCAGCTGTTCTTAGCTGCAATGGTATTTGCATAAGAGGTTGAATGAAAAAACTAGGAAATTCCCTAGCGATATACTATACGGTACTTACAGTTTTCCCAAGATCGCCGAAGTAACGTCTTGTCCCTGACAATCCTTTGTTGTCAATAAATTTGCTGAGGAGTTTGAAGGTGCCTACAACAGATATAAGCAAATTATAATCCCAACTCAAATTGAGACTTGATCCATATAGAAGCCAAAAATGAAGGTAATGATACCAAGAATGCTCATCGCTTACCCACTGTCAAACCAGGGACGTTGACCAAGCCTCGAGAAGGATCAAAAAAGGCATCAAGAGAGGACGATGCAAAATCATCAAACATGGATGCAAAAGCTGGCGGAAGCAACGGACTGCCCTTTGCAATGTAGATTGCTCTCATTGCATACCTAGGGAGCAATTATGCAAGTTAATAATATCTAAAAACAAGAGGGCAGCTTACTTAGAAACGTTTAGCATAGAAGCAAACGACAGTACCATGAGTAATGTTTTACACATCGGAGAAGTAGTTCGCGAACCGTTATCAAAGCATGGGTGACCAGTACACCATTTAGCTCTACAACCATATTTTTAATCTCTGGAACCTACAGATAAGGAAGTACCAGACAAGCATTAGCTCATAAAAAATTATGTGCATGTATATATACACAAAACAGCAAAATTAAGAAAATAAAACGAAATTTCTGATGCCCACACCTTAACCACACTATGCAGCAATGACCTCAGAGTTTCTTGAGCTGAATTATAGCTCAAATATGAACTCCCAGGAAGAAAATTAGCAGTAATCTAATTGAAAAGAAGAGAAACAGAGGTAGTATTTTAAACACAACATAGAGTAGAAATTGAAAAAGAAGGCAATTAGTGCAACTAATAGAGCAAACCTTTATTGGGTGAATTTCAAAATGATCAAAATAATATTGACTACTTTGCGTATTTGTACTGAGAGATGATCTCCAAAATGCCACAACTCTCATTAAAGTCTCTTCGTCTAGGTTCAAATTGACTGGCTGCAACATAAGGCGTAAGCATATTATATCCAGAAGCATAGCAGGCATAGTTGCCAATACAATCAATACATGAAGACTCAGAAGTGGACTCTCTCTGTTAAATTTCTCTAGTCATTATTTTAGACAGGGTGAGGAGAAAAGGGTACATAGAATTTTAAGAAGAGTGACACAGTAACTGCCTGATACCTGTAAAACTATTGAGGAGTGCTTGACTTGTGTGACACTGGAATCACTTGATACTAGAACGAATACACATTTGAATAGAAATTCATTTGCGTCACTTGAACTTGATTGATGCTGACGAAGCATGGCTGCAAAGGGGGCCCCTTCCCATTTGTAATCGACATTCAGAGCCTGCAGTATCCAAAGACAAAATTCCTGTCTTATTTCTACCACCAGAAAGCCAAGCCAACCTTTTGCACCTCATAAAAGTATACCTCTATACATAATTGGTTAAATTTCTGTTGGTCAGTGAACATGGAATGTAGACCAACATTGTCAAGTCTTGCCACTAGGATCGGAGAATAAGACATGACAGTTTTCTCCTCTGCATTCTACATATATATTTTAACACAAAATCAAGTCTAGGAGGCAAAGGAAGTTTTAGGTTGATGAAAACAAATGCAAGATATAATACAGATATGAAAAGAGAGAAGTACAATACAGACTTACTTGCTTTACTTTTTCAAGTAAGTGAATTCCTAAATGGGTTACTCGGAATTGAATTTTCGAACGAGAATGGAATACTGAGTCTCCTTTAAGGCTTTCTGAAACTTCACAAATGCGAATGACTCGAGTCAGACCATCTGCATAGACTTCATATCCGACCTTTACCATCGGTATGCTACTCAATTCCTCGTCGGCCGTTTTATGGTCTTTGGTCTTCTTTTTCATCATTAAGTGTGAGGCTATGCTTCTGTGTTGAGTTGCCTTGAAAAGGGGTTTCCATGGACGGACCTTATCTAAGCTGACTTCGCGCAGAGGTATCAAGCCTACAAAAATAAAGTTCCAGCTTTTTGGTCAGTAAGATACTTATGAGTGCTCAGTAGATTGATAACATGGAATAAACTGGCGAATTTTGTTGTTCCTAGTAGATCTAAAAGGTTGTTGGTTTTTAGGCAGGAACATTGTGGGAAGCCAACTATTACCATCAACTATAACTACAAGCTTGTGAGGAAGAGTCATATCATCCCATGCATAATCAGCCCCACTTCTAGGTCCAAGTACTTCAATCTCTGATGAATCCTGCGATTAACAAGCAACAAGCAGTGAATGATGCACAGAAATTCAAAAACACATATGTAGCGATGACAATAATTAGGAGATGAGCAACCTTTTGGTAGTACGTCAGAGATGCAGAATGCAAGAAATTCTCAATTCGATATGGTGGTGGAGTATTTGGTGGTTTTTGGAAGTGCACAGCAAGAGTTGAACCTTCTTCAGTCACATTAACAGATGCAAATTCAATTGCGCCTCTGCCTGCTTCACCTGACTGCTTTCTAAACTTAAGGAAAAAACATCCAATTGAAGTGATGCATAATGGGCCTGACCAATTCCAGTTTGCTTTGTTCAACCGAAACTGAATGAATATCACCGAATTTGCATTGTCACTTCCGTGTTTTCTGATAAAATTTTCGAACAGATTGAGTTCTTTCTTCTGGGTAGTTTCTTCCTGCAATAGTAAGGCTGCTCTCTGCTTACTTTTGATAGTGATTATGCCTACAGAGTCATCCTTCCCAGAAAGAAAGAGAAGTGATAGAAAGAAAAGTAAATAAATCATGTTCCTGATAGGAAAGAAATAAATAAAAAGGGACACAAAACGAACCTGAAAATAGCGTTGGCGGATGTTGATGATCTCTTCTGAGTCATTGATTACAAGATGTCTCGGAACAAAAGTCACAATCCGTGATGGAACAAGCATTTTACTTGAGATTGATCTAACTGACAACCCAAACCTTGTTATAAACCGAAACCCAGACTCATCTTTTGTTCCCAAACTAATTTCTGTAAGTCCTGATAAAGCATCCAGATCCAACACTGCTTCAGTTGCCCCATGACCATCAGCCAATATGATACAAACCTTGCGAGATCTGGCCAAACAAGGTGTGTATAATTTATAAAAAGATATAGGGTGAAAATAACTATGAACTGAGCACGGATAGCATACCTTAAAAACCACGACCCCTGTGTCTTTGGGGGCAAATACAATCCAAACTCAGGGGGGACAATGTGATCAAGCTTCTCTATATCTTCCCTGCATTGTTTTCTTCAAATGTAAATAGCCATCACCAACTTTAAGGGTATTTTGATTTACTTGTCATGTACCTGGATAGAGGCTTTTGATCAGGAGGAAAGAAGAACAAGGAGCATTCTGAGTCGTTTTTAAGAATGTACGATGTGAAAACAGCTGCCTGTGCCAACCAGAAAGAGTTTTTATAAGAAAAAGCAGCCAATAAGGAAACAGATTTCAAGATAAAATCACGACCTCCAGTATGCCTCTTTTCCCTAGAGACAATCTCAAGGAAGCACAGTATTTTCCACCCAAAAAATCAAGATCAACGTCCAAACATTCTGCATTATTCTTCTGCTTCTGTAACTTCTTAACCCACTGACCACTATTGATTGGTTTGCAGCTCGCTTGGGAAGTAGTGAGCGTAACTCTAAAGTATATCATGTCAGGATTAACATAGAAATCCATAGTTTTCCCGCTCTGTACAGTTGCATGCTTGCCAATGCTGTGTCTCTTCATCGAGGTGAACTGATCTGCGAGCGAGAGTAAAATGTTAAAGCAGAAATACAGATCACCCAAAAAGCACATACTTTTCTGCAATTACCAGTCTCTGTCAAAAAAATGGCTGCTTCGGAGGACAGGAAGTTGGACACCTGCACGGTGGGCAAAAGAAAAATTTCCTTCTGCTCTCGCAATGCAATACGTGCTTTCTGCTTCTCAAGCACATCAGAGGATGCATCAGGCCGTATGATCGGGACTTCCCTCTGAATGCTATGGATCAGAAAATGCACTTTGCCAACACACTGACTTTCAGATGTGACAGAGCAATGTGTAGTAGTCAAGGAGACCTTCACTGATTCGATAGATAATGCCCTTTTAACTCCATAACTTAATTTATCAAAAATTCCTGTTAGGCGTACTGCCTTGCCTCCTTCAAGCTCTTCTGACCATTCACTTGCCAGTGACTTCTCACCCTCAAACAAAGTTTCCAAAGATTCAGGTCTGAACGAGAGTGAGAAATTACCTGCCATTTAGTTTGTGAAATCAATCAGAATACCACTAAGAATATGCACTGTGGTTGATCCTGTACACTAAGAGAAACTACACTGATGATATTACCTCTAGAACTAATGTAGAGAAATACAGGGACTTACAGTCATTAAATACGAAAAAGACAAACAGATGGAAACCTAGTTGCATACGTTATCGTGATGAGGGACCATTTCAACCTTGTTCGAAAGTTTCAAGTTATGAATATTGTAGCAAGAAACCAAAATCCTACCAGCCAAACCTACCAACAGCTAAGGATGTCAATGCCTTCTTCAGATCTCCTGATAAGCTTATGGCATTAAATGCTGCTACTGAATCATCAATTGAACCACCAGGCTTCAAAGGTACAGAAGCAAAATCATCTCTCTTCTGTTTAGATCGTTGAAAACGTATCTCCATGGGAAGACTAGTCTCGTTATGAATCCTTGTCAAAGGAGAAACTGAGATCGATAAACCATCCTACGGGGTGTAACAAATGCAAAAGTTAAGGGAAAAGTTGCATTGTCAAGCCCATTGGTTGATATTTGATGATCTTATAGAAAACCTTGAGAAGCAGCTATGACATACCTCAAATCCCTTCTTAATATCAACAACAACAAACGGTCCAGGATGACTCCTCGAATCTATAAAACATATATAAAATTCAGCAGAAGCTGCAACATATGCTTATTCAGGTGGAAACGCATGAACAGATAGAAGGTTTGAAAAAACAAATCAAAGTACCTAGGAGTGATACTATCCTTGTTCTCCAAGCTAGTGTTCTTGCTTCTAACAAAGAAACGTTGATAGAAGAGGTTACAAACTTTCCAGAAGATAGCTGGACTGCAGCCGCTGGAGAAGCTTCTTGTTGATGGTTCATTGAATGCCTTTGAAAGACATTACACATTATTAAGGATCTGCCACCTACTTTTCTATGCAAAAGAACTAGACAGTAGCGAACGTCTTTCTCCATTCTCAATTAATTCAAAGGATTATTCTTACTTTAGTACTTTTCTTGTGCACCTTATGGGTAGAAAGAAGTATGCAAATTACCAATCGAAAACATGGGAAATAAAACTATTTCAGCAATCTACTCAATAGAGTGCCAAAGACTGTCAGCATTCATCTCGAAGCATCAACACATGCATCTTCTTGTTGCAGAATAAAACAAGGCATTAAGGGACCACGAAGTTACCGAAGAAAAATCGAAGCAGTTTGCTTCCTACCAACTGTGGCAGTCTGTTTCTCATTGAAACAGCAAATAAGGTCAAGGCCAGAGAGGTTTTCTACCTGAAAAAGCCAAAAAAAATCATGTTTTCTCCATAGAAGAGGTGTATATCAAAGAAAAAAGTATGAAAATTGTAAAAGCATTGAACAGAAATCAAGGAAACGATAACCTTGCAACAATTGGAAAGAATAGAGGAGGTTTTCACAGAAAATGGACCAGCAAACTCCAGTTTTCCAAACACAAAAAGGAGCATATCCAATGACAGCTCGGTAACAAAGACCTCCAACTGCACATGTGAGAAAAAAATATGTAACGAGTTATATAGCCCCAAGACTTCATGGAAAATTAAGTGAAAAGCTTTAAGTACCTTTCCAACTCTGCAGTAAATATGGGTAGGTACTTTGTGCATAGTATTTTTAAGTTCCTGAGTCTGAAAAGTTGAACGGTAGAAAGCACTAACTTCAACTGGATGAATAAATTCCCGCCTATTCCACCAGAGCGAAAGGAAGAAAAAATAAACAGTTGCTGGATGGAATTCTATATAGGCGAGGAAAATGCATAATCAGGGAAAAGCATACACATCTTAAGAACCCAGGGAAAGAATAATTCTCACCATTGGTTTGTCTGAGCATCAAAGTACAGCACTAATATGTTTGATGTGCTCATAATCCTGGCTTTAGAAGATAGCATTTGTACAGTGAGCTGAGTGATATTGATTGAACCACGAAAAAAGGGAAATCTGTCCCTTGTTTCTGAAAGTTCATGAACAATGGTCAGAGATACGCCATCAATTGTGATGGCAATAGAAGGGGGGAAAGAGTCCATCACAGATTGCGTTTCAGACTCATGGATCTCAGAGGAAACCACAGGTGTAATATTACGAGTCGCCAAACTTTCACGAAACACTTTAAACTTGAATGGATTTCCTGGCTTCCGGACAAATTCTGGAAAACCATCAATAAATGCAACAGCTGAATCACTCTTCTTGTTGATGAGGTAATATGTATCTTTGACCAATTTACGGTAGGTCTCCCAGTCAATGTCACCCTTATAATTTTCTGATTCGTCAAAAGATGCCCGAAAGAGTGTTGGTGCATTGTCGTAAAGTCCAGAGACGTTTACAATATCTGAGCTTGAATGATAGTTTAGCCGTAATGGCTCTCCTTTATTGTTTTTGGCATACAAAGATGTCAAGGAAAACCATAAGGTGGATGAATTCCAGTTCATCCATCCTTGACGGCGGTGGTAGCTGACCTGCACATGAATTCAAATTTTAGGGGATACCATCTCACTAAAAAGCAGGGTCAAGAAAAAAAGGTAGCTGGCCTGATTTTATTCTGAAAACCAAAGAATACTAATTACTTTCTCTCTCTTCTTGTTGTTCTAACATTGTATTGTACATACCCTGAAAAGAGCTCTTTCTCCGACAAGAGAATAATGAAGGGTACCAGTCACAACACACTTGTCCCCCCTATCTTCCACTGTGAAGAACATATGTTGGTTTATATCTTGAATAGCAACAATGGCTCCTATACATATATCGATTTTTCATTAGAAGAAGAACCACAAGTTTTAAGAATGGCTAAAATTTTAATATACCTACTTACCATCGGGAACTACAGACTCAAAACTTCTTTCAGATTCGCTGTTGGTAGAAGAAGGCCTTTCTAAAGAAGCATGTGTGCTTTCTCCTCCAGGTAATGCAGCAAATGATGAAAGCATAGAAAGTGCCATCTGACATAAAAGCACATAATAGGCCAGCAATCATGACTATAGTAAATATGTACACATAAGGAGAGTTTCAAAACCGTTTACAAATGTGTTCCAAACATGATAACTATACCACAAAGAATGATACCTGCAATTCTGACAGAGAAATGGTTATATCAAATCCCAGAACAGAACAACCACCGACCCATGCCTGGCTAAACTGGTGACCGGTATTTTCTCGCTTCTTAACAGATGCAGAGACACGTAGGTCTTCCAAAATATAGTTTGTATAACGAGAGTGAAATTCTTCCTGTAAATTGCTGTTTGCAGAAAATTCTCTTAGAGAATTAAAATCTGTTGAAACACTTGTGCTACCACCTGAACTGATTACATCGTTTTGCTGAAATGATGTTTCAAGAGCACCAGACAGAAAAGAAGAAGATTCACTAAATGCTGGAGAAGAAAATTGAGTAATATTTATGTCCCTTTCCACGCTCTCAATAATCTTAGAAAGAACTGATAGGCGAGAAACCTCACAAAAAAACTTCTGTTCTCCACTTGCCGAATCAAGGGAACTGCGGAGAGTGATCTCCAGAACAATTTCCCTTATACCTCCTGCAAAATCAAGCAATTATAATTTCTTCTTTGAAACGCCAATTATGAATTTACGTAGCAAAAGCATTGTACAAGTGGATAAAGATAGTACAACTTACCATATTCATCATCACAGACAAATCCCAGTGCAAACTGGGTGACATCTATAGAAAATGCTTCTACGGGGTACCAGTTTTCTTGTTGAGAAGGAATACTAATTTCAGTGACGCCTGAATCAGCTTCGAATTTCTCAAGAACTGGTGCAGAATTCTGAATTGCTGACACCTTACTCGAAATGAAATAAAGGTACTTGGAGTAACCATGAATTAACCCTATCAAGGCCTTTGGTTCAAGGACAAAAAGACCACCCTGCCAGCAACATCGCGAGTTACTTCACACACGATATAGAGCTAGTCAATATGTATATAAAGCTAGTAGTGTTTATTATTTACCTCGACGCTACTGGAGATTGACTGAAATTTTCTCCCAATAGAAACCGATGTTACAAACTTACTTGACCGACGGACTTCCACCAAAACATTTTTTGTTGAGCCTCTAGCTACAAGTAAGTCAGTCAATGCTAAATTGATGTGTATCCAACGGGTCAAGTTGGATGGTAAAGAGATTGAAGCAGAGTCCAACGTGTTAACTTCTCTCTGAACCTGAACATTGTTTGTAGAAGGTTCATTTGCTGTTGATGCATTTCCTGTAGAATCGCCAGCCATACAACAGGCGTCGCCTAGTGCTGATGGGCTTAAGCAATCCATAGACACACTCAATAGACAGCTAGAAAGACATGCTTCAAACAAAATATCATGTGACCTGAACAGCAAAGATTCTGCGATAAAGTTGCCAGAACTCTTCCACATATTACCCTCATATCTGAAAAGAATTGATTGGAGTTCACACAAATCAACATTGACTAAACAGTTATGTTCTTCACAAGATAATTCAATGCATGCTTCGTGGACAGAAGACCAGATTTTAGAATTATCTAGCTCCATAACCCTCTCAAATTTGTCATCTACTGCAGGAACATCAAATATCACATCAATATCTTTCAGCTTAATGCTCGCTTTAACTACAAAAAGAGTTTTGCAAAAATTCCTTTCGGTCTCATGTTCCACATTCACTGCATCAGACCTGAGAAATTCTTGTCCCAATGAATGCCCCGCAGAGCTTAAGCCACTCAAACCACGGGAAAGCCCAGCAACTAAGCTTAGAAGCATCTGGTACAAAATAACAAACCTTATTTGAATGCTTTTTCATAACCTAAAAGGTAAATTAGGATCTTGATGCTATTCATATGTTAGGCTCAGATCTTAAACTAAAGAAGCACAAGGAAAGGGTCATTTAGATTGAGGAATTCATAAGTACTTGAGCATCATGTCCAACTTTAAGGAAGTCTAGAGGATCTTTTCTAACACCACCCCAGAAATCATTAAGAAAATCGGCATCTTTTCTATCATCATAAATAGAAATCCTTTAGGCATCTTGATAATATCTGTTAGCAACAAGTCTATATCCAGATATTAATCACTTGGGCTAGAAGAGTACATTACTACAGGGAATTTATAATCAAGTATTCAACTGACAAAGTTTAACGCCATGACACTATGCAAGCAAGGACAAAAGGCAAACATTTAAAAAGAGACATGTAAATCATGCTACCGAGCATCTGAACCTTTAGATTAGCTTACTAAAACACATATTAACTCATATTAACTCATACAACCAGCAAAAAAGCGAGAAAGACATAGGAAACTATTTTTCCAAATACTATGCATATTTATAGACATGAAAAGTGAAAACTGCCAAGAAAGCCTCTCTTACCTGAAAGTAAGCATCTAGGTCATCCGGTTTTGATACAATAGTCAGTCCCAGCACCAACACATCCAAACCAGTTGAGAAACCCATTATAGCTTCGCTAAAGGAATAAACATGCTCTCTGCAATAGATTGCAGTTCTCTCAGTATTATATGGAATTGCATAAAATGTAAGTGGTACAATAGTACGTCTCCTTTCTATGATATAGCGTCACCGGAGTTTGGAAACTTTTTATGGACATACACTAACTAGTTCAACGAAGCACCTAAGCTCAGTCCTATAAGTTGGGAAGGAGATGCAGCTAAGAATCAATCTTCAGCGATAAATTATGGGATCAAACAGTTCGCATATGACATTAGAACCAAAAAATGTATCAAGCAGGGATACAAAGACAATGTTTAGCTTAGTATAACACATATGTAGCAATAGAAGAAAATAAATTACCCAATGATTAAAAGAAATTAATCTGATATAAGAAGATATCCCACACCTTAAGGATGAAAAGCAGATAGTTACGGGTCTCACCACAAAAATTTGACTCCAGTTCTTTTCTGCCATTTTGCAGAAAGAACAATCAAAACCAGAAAACCCTAGGTATGAGGACAGGGAGTTCCATCCTTGAGAAACATATTTTTCATAACTTGGAATCACCGTTTCACTTAGCCCCAGCTCCTGAAGCAAAGGCCTATCTGTTCTTGTGTTATCAGGCCCTTGAAACATCCTTAATGGCACCACATCAGATTTTGAAGTCGGCCAGACAACAAACTCAATATCATGGAAATCAAATAATAGAAGATCTTTCTTCCCAATTAAAGTACCCACTTCTTTATTCTCAACTATCAATTTGACCTGGGGGCCACCGATAAATATGCCAACCTGAATCTGTCTCTCTGGATGAACTCTATGCAAAGACAGTTCAATATTGCGTCTGTAGATCCCATATTCGTCACAACTAGCCATTTCAGGATCAACACCACCAGTAACCAAAGAACTTGAATGCACCCCTCCAGTATATTCGTCTACAAATAACTTCTGAGCCCATTCTGTCTGCCAAAATAGCAAAGCCATTGAAAACAACGATGAATATTCTAAAACAATATCCAACTTTCCCAATACCATGCTGCATTTCCAGAACTCGGAATCTTGGTTACCAACATCCTCATATGCCATGCAGCTTTGAATATCAACGAGTAGACAAGGGTTATCAGAAATTGTAAAAGTACTTTTATCCAACTTCAAGCAATTGCTGTTCCAGTTCAACCACATTTCTCTCAAAAGATTTTGTAGATGCAGAATACCTTCATGTTGATCATTGCCATGATTGTTAACTGTTTTGGAAATTCGCTGTGCTGGGTCCATGTCTAGAACAGTTCTCACATCTTCACGCATGTGCTTCTTATTTCCTTCAGAAGAACTACTGGGATCTCTCCTAGATGTCATGAAACAACTGGTATTTTTTAAATTGGAGGACTCAACGTTCAGTTTCCCACAGGAAGCAGACAAACACTGAGTTAGACAGCCAACAGTAGACATTACCAAAACCTCATCAACAGAAAGGCAAAGCATGACAATGTTTGAGTCCATGTGCCCAGTCCTGTCTTTTGATGTCATAAAACTTGAAATCATTTTCTCTGGATAAAATGTGATAGAAACTTTCCCAAGATTTACAACTGCATGAAACTCAAGAGATAGCCGCTCGGAATCATCTTCATTGTTCCTATCAGTTTGTAGTTCTCGGGTCAACAGTTTGCTTAACCAGAGAAAGCCGACTACAGACCAGAATGTTCTACTTATAAGTCTCCAGATATAAGCTAAAACCCGGGTGGTCTTAGACAAACAATTGAAGTGGCCATGAAGGGAAGATTCGTCATAATTATCATCAACATTCTGAGAATTCAGACAAGTTCTGTATCTGGCTACTCTCCGTGCTCGTGCAATAGCTTCGGCAGGGAGCTCGTTCTCAATATTACATATCATCTCCCATTTACGTCTTGCAGTTCCAAAATGCCTTTTGTTTTCTGAAAATTTCCAAAGTAATGAATTCTCTGGGATTTTCCTGGAGTACCCAGCTAAAGATAGCAAATACTCGTAAGCATTCACGTATCGCAGCCAGAGGATAACAGCACTAACTAAATTCTGTAATGAAAAAGTGTGAGGTGAAATCATCAAGCCAGTTCTGCGAGCAGCTACTTTCCAAAGATGACGTCCATTTCTGACAGAATTGCTATCTTTGGATGATAAATTTGCCAGTCCCATTAAAACCGGAAGATCAGTAGGTCTAAACGAGAAGCTTAACTCTGGAATGCGGACAATCAGATCAATAAGTTGAAGATTATGCAGCGTCATCAACATGACAAGGCTGTCAAATGCACAAAGGTCAATGCTATCATTATTCCGCTTATATGCAATCTTGAAACCGGAGCAACTCAGTGTTAAGGAACTACATCTCAAAGGGAATAAAACTGCAGCAGCCGAACTCCTAACGAAACTAAGATTTCCAAAATTCTCAGAATCACTCCTCAGCTCATTGATTTCCAGAAAACACCTCAAATCACTTGAACCCGGGAAACAAACTTGAACATTAATCCCATGTATCTGAATACGGAAATGCCTGAAAAGAAGATTCGAGAAGGAAGTCTTGAGCTTACTTATCTGGGAAGTGCTACGACCCAGCATCTTTTCCAAAATGTCATGTAAGACACATCCCTGCAATTGGCATTACACCAAAGACATACGATCAACCAACAAAACAATCCCAGAGTTAATGAAGATTTGGGGAAATAGTTTCCTTCATTCACACAGTAGCAAAATTGGTTATTAACAGGAGTACCTCGGGATCAATAGACGATAGAACTTTCTTTATCTCATTTGCTACTGTATCACTTGATGCTCGCTTCCTTCTCGAGCTTCCTTCCTCCGTCCCTCTAAAGAAAAAACGCAGAATCCGATAAACCCTAACGAACAATGGACTTCGAAACCCAATTCACAAAACAACAATTGAGCATGGGATTAAGTTACCTGGCTGACAATGTGACATTGACACCGCGAATTTCGATTTTAATGGCTGGAGCTGACCAAACGGACAAATGAACAACCAATTGGTCGACAGTGAATTTCTCGAATGGAAAATTCGATCCATCGAGGAGCTGATTAAGCTGAGACACATCGAATCGAAAATTCCGTAAAGTGAGGAGAGTATCAGTAAACCCTAATTCGACTTGAAGATCAGGTTCATCCCGAGAAAAAGGGAGCAACAGAGTCCGAAGTCTCCGTCGAACCCAATTGCGAAGGAACGTCATGCGAATTTAGTGTGTGATGTCGAACGATTTCGCCATTAACGAGCAGGAAGAAAGAAACGGTTAACGTGAGAGGCTCTTGTGGAAAAATCTCCTTATCAGAATATCAAGGCAGAGCGGGAAAGCAAAAGGACAAAGACGATGTCACGACAACGAAACCTTACGGACACGTGTCAGTCTCTTACTTTAGTTGCTGGCGATGAAGCTTCTTCTTTGCCGTTTTCTTCCTAGCCAACGAGACTACCTGTAGACTTTCCTAGAGGATATTGCCAGAAGTAAAAAATCACACTATTGATATCACATAGTTGATCTATATAACTTAGGCCATGAATAGTGTCATGTGGATCGGATGATGCTAATATTTTGGTAAGCAGAACTGCAGTATGCATTCCAACATACAACAGTATGCAGTAGCGTTATGAATGGTAAAAATCGGGCCAGTATGAACTGATACATACCAAAATCCAAATCAAAATATAAATACAAAATATGTCTAAAAAGATATCTTAAAAATACATATCAAAATCTATTATTTTGATTTTCCCATAACATATGGGCAATATTTTCTCGGATGTTTGCCATATATTGTTTATCTTCTCTTTCAGCTTCCTCTACCTCATTTGAATCATTTTGATCGTCTTCGGTTTGCACTTCTGAAGAATCTTCAAAAAAATCTGGATCTGAAAAATTTGAAACTCTAATAAAGTTGTGGAGTCCCATCATCGCGAGAATTACTTTTTCTGTACCTCCAAAACATATCTAGGATCGTCTCTAAGAATTATCCACTTCCTTTTCCATACTCCAAAAGTTCGTTCTATAACAGAACGTAAAGATGCATGATACCTGTTAAATAACTCTTCCTTATTCCTTGGCGGAGAACCATTGTTGAACTGTGACAAGTGATATCTTACAACCCGATTTCATGATAACCTGTAGGGAGCTAGAAAACCTTGCTTGTTTGGATATCATGAATCTACCACATAATATTTTTCCCTACAAGGCAATGGAAATTGAAGATTTTTATAATAAAAAAAGGAAAAAGACACATTACTCTTGTTTCTAGTTTCTTTCTAGCTTCTCGTGAATGAAAGAGACAACTCTCTTATCTCTTCTAGCTTTTTGTTTTTTGACCACACTCTTTTTAATTTTTGGCCACTCTCTCTGTACTTGTCTTTAATAGTTCTTATTGACAAAAAAAAAATTGGTCCGAGTACGTATGGAGTGGTATGGAGGTTTTAAGGCGTAGACCAAAAAAATCGGACTAATAGTGTAAATAAATGGTATGTTCAAAGTCGGAGTGGTACGCATTATTTTTATCCGAAGTAGTGTGGACTAGTCCGATTTTGTGAATAGTAAAATAAATGCGAACTACTCTGATTTTGGTTCGATCCGCAGTGTAAGTGACAATTATTCAAAGCCTTAAACTTCTATGATTTAATATATATATATATAACTAATAAAATATCTAATTTATATGCATATGTAAACTAAAATATATTTTTATTTCTATAACGAAAATATAACCTGTAATTTAAAAACACAAAATTTTAACTTTTTAAATTGAAAAGATAACAACTAATGATGGGTACCGCGAAGTTCAAATAAACCAGGGATATACTCTCGAAAGTTCAACTATCTTTAATCTCTGTCAATTTTTATGTTTAGTACTTCTATTATTATGTTCATCAGAATGTATTCAGACGCTTACATGACGATTGTGTACAAAGTTCTATCTAATGAATGAAAACAGATGTCAACAAAAATTTAGGAGTGTTCAATCCAAACAAACTGATCCGATCTAATCTGAACTGAATGTTATATTCTATCTGAAAATCGAGCTATATATAATATGGTTAAATGGATTCATAATTTCTATATATGAAATATCAAATTCAAATTTGAACTTGACCGACAAAAAAAACTAATTAAAAAGGTAAATTTATTTGAAAATTTGAAAAGATCTTATAAATAATAAAGTGGCAGAAAACAGACGAAGAAAACGAATCTACTATCAAGCAATGGAAAATATATTTTTTCCATTCTAATTGACTTACGACCATGAAATATGTAATCAAACCTAATAATAGAAAATGAAATTACATAAGCTATAATTCCGATTCGTATTCATCTCTAAAATAATTCTATTCCGAAAGAAACGGTTCCAATTTTGAAGAAACTATAAATAGAACATAAAAATATCCATAAATTCCATATAGACACCATCGTCGCCAAACTTTTTTCCTTCTCAATAATCAAAAAATCTGTCTAACTCCAACCAAAAAAAAAAAACATTAATCTTCTTCTTATGTTTTCAATGCATAAGAAAGGTTCAAGCAGAGACGTAAATAGCCAAGCATTTACAAAACTAAAGAAAGTAGAAACTATTCCAGATCCGGACATTTACGACATAACCTACGTCGATATCTCTCCCTCCGAAGGCTCATCTTCTCCATTATCCAAATCACCATGGTCTGTACAAGTCGATCCATCAGCCGTAGATTCGCCGTATCATTCGGCGAAAGCTACGGCGGATACCACCAAAGACGAAACAAACTACTCTCCTAATGTTCTCATGGGATCTCTTGTTCGTGAAGAAGGTCATATCTATTCATTAGCTACATCAGGTGATTTACTCTACACCGGATCTGATTCCAAGAACATTAGGGTTTGGAAAAACCATGTTGAATTCTCGAGTTTCAAATCGAACAGTGGATTGGTTAAAGCCATTGTACTCGCCGGAGATAAAATATTCACCGGTCATCAAGATGGTAAGATCCGTGTGTGGAAAGTTTCTTCTAAAGAATCAAACATTCACCGTCGTGTAGGTACAATGCCGAATCTACGTGATTATATCAGAAACTCCATTGCTCCTTCTTCTTACTTCAACTTCACGCGACGTAATCAGAGCAGCGCTGCGTTAGGGTTTCGACATTTAGACGCGATTTCGTGTCTCGCGTTAAGCGAAGATAAGATGCTATTGTACTCTGGATCTTGGGATAAAACGTTTAAAGTTTGGAGAGTTTCGGATTTGCGATGTTTGGAATCTGTGAATGCTCATGAAGATGCACTAAACGCTGTCGTTTCGGGTTTTGACGGTTTGGTTTTTACCGGTTCAGCTGATGGTACGGTTAAGGTATGGAGAAGAGAAGATCAAGCGAAGGAGACAAAGCATTTCTTCTCGCAGACGTTGCTAAAACAAGACTGCGCCGTTACGGCGATCGCCGTTGATCAAAGCGCGACGTTAGTTTATTGTGGTTCATCTGACGGAACCGTTAATTTTTGGGAACGTGAGAATAATATGAGAAACGGCGGCGTTTTGAAAGGTCATAAACTCGCCGTGCTTTGTTTAGTCGCGGCCGGGAATTTGATGTTTAGTGGTTCTGCTGATTTAGGGATACGTGTGTGGAGGAGACCAGAAGGTGGTTGTGGTGGTGGATGTGAGCATGTTTGTCTTTCGGTTTTGACCGGACATGCTGGTCCGGTTAAGTGTTTGGCGGTGGAGAGAGATCAAGAATCGGCTTCCGGTGAGAGACGGTGGATTGTGTATAGTGGGAGTTTAGATAGATCGGTGAAGATGTGGCGTGTCTCGGAGAGATCACCGCCGATGGTAAATCAAGAGTTTCCGTTGCCGGATCAGTTTGGTGGTGGTGGTCCGTCGGAGTTATCGGTGGCTCCTAGCTTCTCCGCTCAAGGGAGGATTAGCCTCAAAAAATAGTATTTTGTGTATGTAAACAACATTGAACTAATCAAATGTGTATGTAACTGTAATTAACTATATTAAAGTGATTGACCCAACAAGCTTCAAGCATTTTAATTACATGGAGTTCCGGTTCGCCTTAACCGGAAGTCTGACTATTTGTTTGACATACAACTCTACAATGATTCAGAGAAGAACATTACTTCCACCACAACTGCAAAAAATTTGTTCAATGAAAGATTATTCAAATATTCTTGTTCAGAAACTCTAATCATAACAAAAGAATGATCTCATTAGCTAAATTTGTCAATTGCATGTATAGCTAGAGACAGAGGGATGGAGCTTCTTTTCCGCACCAATTTCCTTTAAAACAAAAAAAAAATCACTAATTTGAAGGCCAAAATATTCTATATTGTTTAGATCGTTCAAATTGTCTAGGCCGAATGTAAACGATATGATCACTTATCTTACCATGGGAATGTAAGTGGACACAAGTCACGTAAATGAGCAGCGTAAGGAAGTGATCATCCTTTTGGCACCATTGTTTTGTCTTCTTATTGAACATGTAGTATCATTTTCCATTCTTCAATCGCATGTTACTTTATAACTTTTGTTACTACTAGTCAAGTTTCTTCTTACATAAGGAAATGGGACATGATGGATTATGATTTAAGTGGCCCAACGGCAATGAAGTTAATTCAACTTTCTTTGAATCATTTTAATAATGTGATGTTTGGTGCGTCATGCACAACACACATCATCAGGCATCATCTCATTAGGCCTTTTTTAATAATACTGAATGTTTTTCTTTTACATTTTCATATCAGATTCAACAAACAGTTCATTATTAACACGGATCCTTACCAACATAATTATAATCACATGGATCCAAGTAAAAAAAAAAAAAAACACAAACCTAATTTATATACACATTTCAACATCTTAATAGTTGGTAGTAGTTCGATGGTTAAGAGATTTCACTGTTTGATTCTGGTATTTAGTCAAAATGATCAAATTTCAATATAAAATTATATTATATCCATGACGACTATGCATAATACTAGTTAAATAATACGTAAGTTTGAGATATATGGTCGGCGTTATGGTCAGCCCAATTAGTAATAAGCCCGACTTGTGTTTTCCTATAAATCCATACGACTGTAAAACTTATAAATACTGTAGGGATTATAATATTTTATTAATTTATAGACTTATTAATTTATGATATATTAATTGATTTGAAAAAACTAATTTGAGATCGAAAAATATATTGATTTAATGAGATATTAATTTATAAAAATTATACTGTATATATTTTTAAATTACCAGGTTGGTGTTTTTTAAATAGAAAAAAAAATCAATTTTCAAAGTAAAATAATTATGAAGGATGATGTAATAAAGGTAAAGAGTAGATACCATAAAACAAGGGTATTTTATTTTCAAACTTCCAAAACCATAAAACACAACAGTATTGGTGTCCTAACTTTATCTGCTTTGTAATAATAATTAAAAAAAAAAAGAATTGGAAACATGCTGACCATAACAAAAGCTTTTGTTTGTTAAACAACCCGGTTTTAAATCTAACACATGAGGTTGCTTCTCATACCTTCTTAACCAATCAAAAGAGTTGTCTATATAAACTCTTCCTTGTCAAAGAATACCGAAAACAAAAATCAAATTTGTTCGACAATGAAGAAAGCTAATTTCTTTGTCCCATTCTTCGTATTGTTCTTCGTTGGATCAAGCTTTTCCAGAGTAGCTAGCCAAGGAGACCAAAACGCCTTAGCCGCATCATTCGTCTTCGGTGATTCACTTGTGGATGCAGGAAACAATAATTACTTACAAACATTGTCTAGAGCCAACAGTCCTCCTAATGGCATCGATTTCAAACCATCTCGTGGAAATCCAACCGGCCGGTTTACCAATGGCCGTACCATAGCTGACATCGTTGGTAATTTAATAAAAAGTTGCATCAAATATAAATCAAAATTTTATCTTTTTTAATGATCATGCATGCTAATGTTTATTTAAAATTTAATTTTGTTGTCTACAGGAGAAAAGTTAGGGCAGCCAAGTTATGCAGTTCCATATTTAGCACCAAATGCAAGTGGTGAAGCAATATTAAATGGTGTGAACTATGCATCAGGTGGTGGTGGAATTCTCAATGCTACAGGAAGTGTATTTGTAAGCCACTTTGTCCATGCACGCATTATCAGCCGTATATTATATGTCATGTCCGTTTGGTTGGCAGGAAAAGTTTACGTACAAATTTCATGTTACTATTATTTTTATAAATATGTGTTAAATTTTGCTTTTTACTCAAAATTTATGTTTGTTTGTGTACACAAATATGCAAATGGACTTATATATATGTTTTACAATTTGAAAACTACAAATTTTCGTAGGTGAATCGATTAGGAATGGACATACAAGTTGATTACTTTACTATTACAAGGAAGCAATTTGATAAGCTTTTGGGTGAGGATAAGGCTAGAGATTACATTAGAAAGAGATCCTTATTCTCCATAGTAATCGGTTCAAACGATTTTCTCAACAACTATCTAGTCCCTTTTGTCGCTGCTCAAGCAAGGCTAACACAAACTCCTGAAACTTTTGTTGATGACATGATAAGCCACCTCCGCAACCAGCTCAAGGTACGTTACACAACTTACATTAAAAATTATTATTTATAGTTAACGTTAATTGAAGGTTGTAAAATCAAATGTAGAGATTATATGATTTGGACGCTCGGAAATTTGTGGTGGGAAATGTGGCTCCGATAGGATGTATACCATACCAGAAATCGATCAATCAACTAAAAGATAAACAATGTGTTGATTTGGCAAATAAACTGGCTCTTCAGTACAATGCTCGTCTCAAAGATCTCTTGATGGTGGAATTGAAAGACAGTCTCAAAGACGCACACTTCGTTTATGCCAACGTTTATGATTTCTTCATGGATCTCATAGTCAACTTCAAAGACTACGGTAAGACTATACTATATAAGAGGCCCATGGGCTTTATAAAACAGTCAGGGACCACTTAAGTTTTGGATTCATTTTAGTAAGAAGAAAATGTTTTGAAAATTATTTATTTCTTATATATCAAAACTAGTATATACCATCTTTGCATGGTTTTGACTACTTTTGAAAAATGTTACGTAATTTGTATATCAGAATATTAGTTTTAGGGGTATTTCATCATAAAGTATAGCCTTGTTAAATCCGAACAATCTAATATGAATCAGTTGTTAGGATTTCCATTAAAGTTTAGATTTCCGTTAAAACTCATATTTGTTCTTTCACAACTTATCTTTAGGACTGTTTCTTTGATTAATCTAAAGATGTTAATTATGAATTTAATGTTGTTGTGGAAAATGATAGGGTTTAGGACGGCGAGTGAGGCGTGCTGTGAGACGAGAGGGAGATTGGCAGGGATATTGCCATGTGGACCAACGTCGAGCCTTTGTACGGACCGGTCAAAGCATGTCTTCTGGGACGCGTACCATCCTAGTGAAGCCGCTAATCTTCTCATTGCTGACAAATTACTTTACGGTGACTCCCAATTCGTTACTCCCTTTAACCTCCTCCACCTTCGTGACCTTTGAGATAACGTGTCATTTAAAAAAAAATAATTGTAATTTCTGTTTCGGCTTTGTGAGATTCTTTTCCTCTTTTTTTTTTTTGGCCTTATAATGGTTATATTACCGTTAAAAAACATAATAGTTTTGTTCATATTTTCCTGATTTTAAATTATATTGTAGATTTGTTGTTTGTGGTTTAGTTTCATTTCTGTTTAAGCGCAACCAATTTAAGCCAAATTGTCTCGTTTAGTTGATATTTCGCAGAGATTTTTGTTTGTTTGTTTGTCTTGGAATCTACAAGTGTCGGATACTAAGAATCACATCTAAATGAGAAAAGAAGTCAGTCACATTTATTAAAGAAAGAACAAAGGAAAACTTTGTAAAGCGAAAGGGAATAATCAGTTGTATATACTTGTTTATATTCAGGAACTCAGGATAAAGTATTGGACCGTTTGGCTTAAGTCATAACAGATAAACACTGAAAAGACGAAACGAATAAAAAAAAACACCCATTGGATCAAATTGGAATCAGAAAACAGAGTGGATTGAGGAAGAAAAAGACAAGAAGAAAGAGAGGGAGGGAATAAGGGGAGGTGTCAGTGGTTTGATCTGATAGGACCGGTCCGGAGTCCGGACCCGAATATCCGACAACGAAAGGACGGCTGCAAAAACAAATAGGACACATCGTCCCATAGCGCACACACAACACACAAACCATGCCACACCTCTCTGTTTCTTTCTCTCTCTTTCTCTAAGTTTCATTGTTTTGGCCTTTTGGGTGTGAAAGCGACTAGAGAGAAGAGAGAGAAAGTCGTTGAAGTGGGAGGAGGTGGCTCAGTGTGGGTCATATCTTCCCCTGGCCGCGCGTGCTTATCCACCTCCTTCGACCCCGACCCCGACCCCGACAGCTTCACTCTTGTCTCCTTGACCAGTGTTTTTCTTAGATTCTCTCTCTCTTTTCCCTGTTTTGCTACGTAACGTACGTATTTGTAACACATTTATATAGACAAGACCAGTATGAATACTTTATTTCAAAAACAAAAACATCGGATTTGTCTTAATCATCTTCTGAGTTTTGTAGGGTATATCTTGACGTTCTTGAAAGTCGTCAATCATATTTTAAAAAAAAAGAAAAGATAAGAAGAACGAGAAATGCGGAGAGAGACAGAATGATGGGAAGGGTCGGGACAAGGCGTGACGATTTATTATTACACATTTCCTCTGATTGCGGACTCTTCCCTTCTCCTTATCTCTCTCCTCTCCCTATGCGATTCTCTCCGTCACATTACTCTTAAGTTCTTCAATTTCTATTTGGAACAAAATATAAACAATTCTATTCTAGATCATACACTCATTTGTCATGTTCATTAGACGATAGTTTTCATATGATTTTCATATGTAACAAAATGTAAAACGAGACTTAGTTTAAAACGGATGAGTATTTTTTATTTGTATTTTTACATGTTTCTCTTTTTGAAAAGGTTATGTTTGTTTTCGTCCTATGATGTAACTTTAAATCTTAGTATAAATCTATATCTATTGCTTATATTTTCTGTTGATGTGGGATTAATGTGGTCCTTGAGACTTGAGAGATCAAACTCCACTACAAATTGTTAGTCGTATATTGACTAAAGATAGATTCTGATTCGCTTGTCATAATCAAATCGACGTAATAATTTCTAACGCGAATTTAATTAATTATATAGTTGATCAATCATAGTAATACAAATTCAGTGTTTAGTGATGGAAACACGAGCATATAGTCCACCGCCCACCACCACTACTGTTATAAATTAAAATCACGAAAATTTATAAGTGACTGTGCCACCTGTCTATATAGTTTGAATTAATAGTTATCAAAAGTATTCAGAGAGAATAATATCTAAATAGAGTAATAATAAACAAACAAAAGGTTTCTGGTACATTACAATACAGTATTATTGTCTTTTCTAAGATAGCGAACAAATGAAACAAGATCAATTCTTTTGGACTTTAATTTCAAAAGCTGCGTGATTGATAAGTATCCAACAAAGAAACAATAATTTAATTTCGTCTCAAATAAAGGAATACAATAAATCCAATTATCCATTTTCAAGTAAAATTTTTTAACGAAGACGATAGAAAAACGTGTTCCTTGTTTCCAACTTTCTGGAACATGCATTTTTATTCTTTTTAATTGCCGAAGAGTTACGCTTACGATAGAAAAATATTGATTTTTTTATGAGCTACACAAAATCAATCGTTTGAATAAAAAACTAATATACGTTCTGACATTTACGGATACTAAAAATCTTGTTTAAAGCCAAAATCAGTAGTAATTGTTATCGGAAACATACGATTGCTTGGTACATTATAAATTTATCATATCTAAGCATGAAAAATTAAACAATAATTTAAAGAATCTTAAAAGATAACTGTAGAATTACTGCGAAATGGCCGTACATTGATAAGCTCAATAGTCTCCTAACCTGTGTTGCCTACTGCGACCTACTCTCTCTATATCCGTATTTTTGTATCAACGTGGCTTTGTTATTCCATATAAGATGAAATTATGTCATTATTATTAGTTTTGACTGTTGTTTACTAATTTAAACTTTAAACATAAAAGCAAACGTCATGCCAAACTTTAGCAGTATCAGAGACAAAGTACATTAATTGTTTTTTTTTGTGTGTGTCAAAAATCGATTTATAAGATTGGTTAAGAAAAGACTAAAATATGAATCATGATGGATAATTAGGTACCAAACTTTAGTTATCTCAAAACCACAACGGTGAATTATTCCCTCGTTGAAGTTTTGCAGAGAAGTTACGTTTCTCATTTTTATATGCCTCAAATATGTCAATTAAACGATAGTGAGCCACACTATTGACATAAATAAGATGGGATAGTCAAATATTGCGACAATCATAAGAAAAAATGTTTCCTTCATGTCACCATGCACTTTGGCGATGTATATATTTTCCTTAATAAGTGTATAACTCCAATATAATAACTATAATAATACCATAATTTAGAAAATGAAGAGGTGATCAAGAGATATAATAACTTTATAAGTGCTAAACTAAAAAAATCATTAACGAAAAAATTTCGTTAATAATCTGATGTGACTTTTTTAAATTGAAATTTGTGTGATTTATCCATTTTTCGAAACTGAAAACTTTGAAAGAAGAGCCATCTACGTAAGAAGAGAGCCGACTTCATAGTGATCATAGGGATGAAAAAACAGAGCATATCACTGTTTACAATAATCCATAGCCGACTCAACAATTCCTAAGAGAAAACAATTAAAAAATCTCATAAAAAGACAAATCTGAAAGACAAGAGAGAGAGAGAAGAGAGAGAAAGCGTGGCCTCTAATTAACCCAACACCCTCTGTCAAATAAAGCCTGAAACTTTCTTCTCCATCCCCATTTCTATCTGCGCATGTTTCTCTCTCTCTTCTCCCATCTCTCTCCCCTCCATAAAAACCAAACAAAGTTCCCAAAATCTCAGTCTCTCGTACCCTAAAGTTCCAACCTTTAACTCCAACAAACCAAAAGAGCTTCAACCTTTCTTCAATTCCCGCCGTTTTCACCACAAAAAGCTTCCATTTTTTCTCCGATTATGCCGACGTCTGACTCCGGTGAATCACGGCGGATAGCTATGAAGCCTCACGGCGTAACAGCTCCGAACACCGAGCAGCAAGAGCAACTTCCTTGTCCTCGTTGTGACTCAACCAACACTAAGTTCTGTTACTACAACAACTACAACTTTTCTCAGCCTCGTCACTTTTGCAAATCCTGTCGCCGTTACTGGACTCACGGTGGCACTCTCCGTGACATTCCCATCGGCGGTGGTACTCGCAAAAGCGCGAAACGCTCCCGCACTTGCTCCAACTCAGCCGTTAACTCTGTGGTTTCTTCCTCTAACGGCGTTCATAGTGTTACGCCAGTTCTCTTTCCTCAGTCGTCTATCTCTAACGGCGTTACTCACAGCGTAACTGCTCCGCTTGACAGTGACGCAAAGGGAAGTGCTTTAGTTCTCTGCGGAAGTTTCACCTCTCTGTTGAACCATAGCGCTACTGCAACAGCCACTCATGGATCCGGTTCGGTTATTGGTCTCGAAGGATTTGGAATCGGACTCGGCTCGGGTTTTGATGACGTCAGCTTTGGACTTGGAAGAGCGATGTGGCCGTTTTCAACTGTGGGTGATGCTGCAACGACGAATGTAGGGAGTAACGGTGGTCATCACGCCGTTCCGATACCAGCCACGTGGCAGTTCGAGGGTTTAGAGAGCAACGCCAGCGGTGGATTCGTCTCCGGTGAGTACTTTGCGTGGCCGGATCTCTCCATCACGACACCAGGGAACTCACTCAAATGAGAAGACTTTTCACAAAGCTTCTGCCTTTACTAGAGGGTTTCAGTCTCTTTCTTTTTTTAGGCTCTCTATTGGGGTTTCTTTAGTCTCTTAGTGTGTCTTGTCATTTAAGTACCTGTGTTCGGAAACTAGAAAACAGAGAAAGTTTGTGTTTTTTTGGCTCTATGATCTTACTTTGTTACTTTCTCCTCTGTTTCACAAGTGATTTCGAATTGAAATGACGATACTTGTTTAGAACAACTTTTAATCTGAACAGACAAGTCTTATAAGGAATGAATCTTGTTCATTGGATGGTGATCTCTGCACAACATGTTACTCTCTAACCTATGTAATTCATCTTGAACTCGACTTACTTCTGTGTTAGACTGGTCTCCAGAGGAGAAAACTTGTGTATTGTTGTTGTTCACTTCAATCCAGCTCAATCCTGGATCTTTAGCAGAAGCTAATCCTCTAATCTTCCTTCTCATCTCTGCTACATCTTCCCATCTCCCGTTCACCGCGTATAAATTCGATAGTAGAATGTGTGTTGCAGTGTCTTCTGGATCAAGTTTTAGTATTTGCTCAGCTGCACGTAGTCCTATCTGCAAGTTTCTTGTGTTAACACAGGCGCTTAGCAGAGTTCTCCAGAGCTCTGCGCGGTTGTTCTCGGGAGGAGATTGTTCTATCAGTTGCAGTGCTTCGTCTAATAACCCAGCTTTTGATACCAAACTCACCATGCAAGAATAATGCTTCAACCCTGCTTTTATGCCACTTTCCTTCATTTGGTTCCACAGGAATTTACCTTCCTGCGTTGATCCCCTGTGGCTGCAGGCTGCTAATAAAGACAAGTATGTTATAGCATCCGGCCTGAAACCGTTTTCAAGTATTTGCTCGAAGAAACTCAGAGCCTTTTCTACCATCCCATGCTGACTATAAGCTCCTAGCATTGAGTTCCAACATTTCAAGTCTGGATTTGAAACAAGAGAGAATATTGATTCTGCAGTTTCGTATTTGCCATTTTTCCCATACATGTCTACTAGGGCTCCGCATACTGACATAACACTATCAAATCCTGTCTTTATGGCAAGAGAATGAAACACTTCACCTTGTCTTAACATTGCCATGTCTGAACATGCTCCTAAGACACTGCTCAGTGAAAAACCATCAGTTCTATTTTTTTCTCTGTACATTTCAATGAAGAGTTGGACCGCGCCTTCGCTTTTTCCTAGTCTAGAATGCCCTACGATCATCTCAGTCCAGAGAACAACATCCCTTTCTGTGATCACACCAAACACCTTCTGTGCAGATTCAGCTTCCCCGTTTTTGAAGTACATGGACAAGAGTGTTGCTCCAACAAAAACACTCCTTTCATATCCTAATTTCGTTACTTGTCCATGGAGAAGCTTCCCATGGATAGATCGTTCAGGTTCCGCTGTCGCAGATATAGCAGCAGAGAAAGTATATTCATCCGGCCGAGGTGTGGACATCCTCTGTAACCTTCTATACATAATAATCGCTTGCTCTCCAAAGCCGTTTTCTAAGCACCCCGAAATAATCGAGTTCCATGAAACCAAATTTGGTTTATGAATCCTCCCAAAAACATAGAGTGCTTCTTTTATGTCTCCACAACAGCAGTACATGTCAAGAAGAGCATTTTCTACAGGTAAATCAGCTAAATTATCCGAGACTATTATCCGGGCATGGATTAATTTTCCCACAGAATAGCTTCCCAATTTACTACAAGCATTCAGCACCATTGAATATGTGAACTGCGTTGGATCAACACCAGACATCAACATGCTTCTAAAGAGCATAAGCCCATCTTCTATCTTATCATTTCTCAAACTCCCAACTATCATTGTGTTCCAAGCCTTCACATCTCCATCATTTACACACTCAAACATTCTCCTTGCGGATTCTAAGTCCCCGCAACTAGAGTACATCCCCAAAACCGATGTCTGGACAACCACATTATCTAAATATCCAAGCTTTATAATCTGTGAATGTAATGATGATCCCATCAAAACATCCTCAAGCACAGCACATACTTGCACTAAGCTGGTGAAAGTCGAACTATTGGGCTTCAAGGACTCAGATGCCATATGGGTGATCAAACTAAACGCAAAGCTTGCGTAATCTGGGTTCCGGGAATACGCTGAATAAAGCGCATTGTAAGAAACTACGTTTCTCTGAGGCATTTTGTCGAACAGTTTCCGCGCTTGTTCCAGCGAACCACACCTCACATACATTGAGATGAGGTTGTTGTTTAGGTATGGAGATTCCGTAGTGCCGCCGGCGGTGAGGACGAGGGCGTGGAGCTGACGCGCCCGTTTTAGTGCTGTAAACGATACGCATTTCCGTGTAAGTTCGACTACGGAAGAAACTACTTCGTTCAGTGGCATAAAAAAGACTTCAGGTTTTCACAAGAAAATGCAAACGCTGCGTTTTAATATAGTCTCTCTTTTAAACAAAACGGTGCGCTTTGTCTTCTGACCTCTCCTTATGACTAAAACGCTGCGTTGATCCAATCTCTCATCATAACGAAAACGGTGCGTCTAATTGTACATCTATTCACAACGTTAAGGAAGAGTTTTTTCCCGACGAAATAGAGCAGTCGTCGGAATTATAATGGCTACCAGGAATATAGCTTCTCGTCTTCATCTCTTGATCGATCGTTGTGTTCGCCGATACGCTGTAAGTACTCTTCAACTCTTCTTCGCCGTTTCGTTGTGAGTTAGCGTAGCTTAATTGTATGTGTTTTTGTATAAAACGCAATTGGTTCTCGGGTTCATGTAGGGAAGAGAAGAAGTAAGTTCGCCGACGAAGGAAATGGAGAAAGATCTTCTTATTTCTCTATCTCAGGTACATTATATATTTGTTAACGCATTATTTGAGTCCGGCGTTTTAATCTTCGAAGCTCCGGTTCTCTAACGGATGGAGATTGGTTTCGCAGGTGTTGAGAGAAATTCAATCTTGGATTAGTGAAATTTCATGTCATTCGACGGCGGCGAGTTCCTTGGTTCGAGTCTTCTGTGTGTGTACGATTCTATAGGTTGGTTGATGATTATTGCAGCTATTTGATTAGCTAAAATTTCAATAGGAAGCGGGAGAGGAGGCTGTTATTGATCATGATGAAACTGCTGATGATTTATATGGTCCAGAATCTAAAGAGTATCTATGCTTGGAAAGACTTGTGGCTGATCTTGTAAGTTCCTCATACTGTTAGATAGGTTTTTATCTTCTCGAAGGGAATTCCCAAGTACAGAAAAACTGTAACTTTGATGGTTTAGGTTTTCTATGATTTGGAGTTTTTCAATCACGGAATTTGGCGAACAAACCAGAATCCTTAGATTGATCTGGTTTCTCTGGGTTTTCTGGCAGGTTGGTTTGTTGGGTATGAAGAATGTGCATGTTAAACATTTGGCTGGCAACATTCTTGTGGAAGTAGCCGAGTCTCTGGTTGAATCTGTATGTTGCTTCTGCCTCACTCGAGGTTTTAGAATGTTGTATCTTCCAGCTCTCATACCTACTCATTTGTTTTCTCAGGGAAGTCAATGGGATGATTTCATTCGTTTGATTTGTGAATGTTTGCGCTTAGCAGTTATCTACAGTTGCCCGCTCCCTACTGCTTCTTCATCAACTGGATTTGGAAGTCCGGATCTACATTTCTTAGGTTCTGATGTTCTTAAATGTAAGCTGGAAAAGGCTAACTGGTCCACGGTGTCTGATATCTTTCGAGTTCTTCGTAATATATTGAAGCGCTGGAGCCAAGAAGAAAATAAGGAATTTCTTGATGGATACTTGGAATCTGTCAGCTCTACACTTGCAAAAGTCCCTTGGTGCCAAGTGGACACTATTTTCTCTCAACAGCATGGTTGTGGTGAAATAAACTCCCAAGGTCAGAATGGAACTTTTGGAAGCACTGCAAACTGCGAGGAAGCAACTATATTTCTTGGGAGCTTTGTTCAGTTTCTTTGTTCTGTGGTTCAGCAGGTTCGATTTGCAGAAGATTCTGATGGTTTTGAACCTACACATTTGATCCTCCAAAAAACCATCGAGCTTGTTCCAGATCTCCTCCGTTGGTGCCAACCAAAGTTAGAAAGTCAAAGTGGCTCTTGCATGTCAAGATACCTAGGTCACAAGTTGCTGGTTCGTTTTACCATCTGTTTATAAACTAACAAGTTCAGATATACTCTTTGCTTTGTTTCTAGATTTCTCGGATAGTAAGTTCATCCTACGCTACTGTCTCCCCATTTTTGTAGGTCCTGATGATCAGGCTCACTTATCAGTCCAATATAAAGTGTACCATTCTTCTTTCATGGCTGCAATATTTGCAACGCCAATTTCAAGGATTTCTTCAAAACACCCTAACGAGCTTTAAACCCGTCCAAGATAATTATTTGGAAGGTTCGCCACCCGTCCAAGATAATTGTTTGGAAGGTTCGCCATTTTTTGTGAGTTTGTCTGATAGAAAGGTCAATGAGACGCATTCTAATCATTTGCAAAGACTTTCTGTGTTCCTGTACCTACGGTGCTCCTTCACTTTACTTTATTCGAGTAGACATTCCGACAAGCACTGTGAGTTTGATTGTAGAAAGAAAGGAATAAAAGAGGTGTTTAAATGGATTGAACGACAGATTCCAGGCGATACATTTTCTGATCACAGAACTGATACCAAGAAGAGTGTTGACTTTTCTGCATCCTTCGTCCGGCTGTTCATGCATGAGGTTTTAGTTTATCCTTCTGTATCTGTCATTCGGATCTGGGGCTTTAGTTTAATCCCATACAGTAGAGCTGTATTATATCTTCTCTATATTTAATTGTAGGATGATCTATTATTTAAAGTCCTCCTGCAATTGCTGTCTGTACCATTGCATAGAGAAGAACTGTAAGTAGGGTAAAACACTGCCTTTCTGCAAACAGTTACCCAGATTTCTGTGAGCTCTTATGGGCGTGTTTTACTTATAAGGCTTAACGTGGAAGGGCATTCACGTCAAGATGAGGAACAAACTATTCTCTTCCGTTTATCAACCTTGTTCAATCCTGTAGTCCTATTCTGTATATTTCTTTCAGAGGTAATTATTATGAAACAGTCACATAAGGGAATCTCTTGTGCTATGTTCCATGTAGGCTTGGTAATATGTTCAATCATTGATGAAATTCCTTAACGCGATACACGTCTGTTTTTCCATTGTCAGTTGCATTATGATCATCAAGTCCTTCTTGATTACCTTATATCTAAAGACATCGGGGCTAGCTGTGCAGAGTACCTGCTGAGGTTAATCCTTTTCTCTTAAATTATTTGCATATCAACTGCTCCATCCCTGCGTATCAAGATTGGATATGATTTGCTATTTTTTTTTGTGTGAGACCAGCCATGTTAGCTCGGACTGTAGTCTTTGAATGATTTCTCTAGCTGCAAAATAACGTAATGCATTTCTTAAACAAATACATAATATTTGGTTGATTCCTGTTTAACATCCATTGTATTTTCCTGGTAGATGCTTGCGCACAGTCTGTGATTCATGGACCCTATTTGTGGAATTCCCATTTGAAGGAAGTACAAATGCTTCATCTTCGAAGAGAAGAAAATTTATGCTTGAGACTTCTGGGTTTGAAAAAAACTGTAAACTACACCCGCAGGCTTTTGAAGATGCCAAAGATTGTCTGCTTTCATTACAAAATTCAGTTGTTAAGCTACATCAGAAGAAACTATTTCCATACAACCCAGAAGCTCTTCTACGACGGTTAGTCTATCGCTGCTACAATAAACTCACCCTATGTATATAATCACGTAATATAACCTTTTTATTATTTTGAGGCAGTTTGTCAAGGTTTCAAGAGCTCTGTCTATCCCACGAGTAATTTATCTGGACCAAAGGTAATTCAGTTCCATACTCGATATGGATTCAAAAGAACTGTTATATGAAAATTGTCATATGCTTAATTATGATTTGGCAAAAGGTTCTGTTTTTCTTTATTTTCTAAATTTTTGGATTCTTTACAATTCCCCAAGAGATTTCAATTTATTGACAAGAAAAATGTGGTGATAGAAGTCTTTAACCTCTCAGTTTAGCTTCTCAGCTGAGATTCTCTGAAAGAGAAGGATCAGATGCCAACACAAAGAAGTCTCCTTTCCAGATCAAATTTCAAACTAACTGGCTCACAAGTAGAACAGTATTTAAGTTAAGAGAATCTCATGTCTAATCGAATTTTCTTGGGGTTGTGACACAGTGTAGCTGACATGAGTTGTGTTTCTGCAGAGAGATCCTAAATTCTTGGTTGGTGCACCTGCTATGAAACAGAGAGCATTATGCTCTTGCCTCCATAATCCAAATCTGAAAGGTATAAGATACTCTGGTCATGCTAATGTGAAACTGCCCCAGCCAAATACAGTAATTGAGCCCAAATCATACACAGTTGATATCATTTTACATTTAGTTATATTTCGCTGCTATTTCCTGTAGCAGTTGAGAAAGCTGTTGAGGCTTAGTGAGCATAGCCATGTGACCAGCTTCTTCAATCCGCTTCACTTCGTTAGGCTCGTAGTTACTAATCATCCACTTCTGAATCTCTTCTGGAACCACATTGTCGCCTTCACAGACAATAAACACTCTCTTCCCAGATCCATATCTCTCCTTCGTTATCAAATCTTCACCTCCCATTTCCTTAGTGTATAACCAGCTTGGTTTCACCAACGCCATGGCTAATTCTAGATCCTGCAATCAAATTACCAACAGTGACCACCTGATTTCAGACAAAGATTATCTTAACTCACATAGAAACTACAACACTATGCCATAATCATAACTGTAGACTCACCTCTAACTGGCAATTACTATATGCCTTCTCCTTCAAGAAACTAGTACCGAACAAAACTGAACTTGGAGGGTGTTCTGGCCCTTCCTCGAATGTAAACTCACAATCCATGGCGAACCCCTCTGGTAGTCTCTTAAAATACTGCATACAAACAGAATGTGACATGCGATTAGAAGATAAGTTCATAAGGATGGTCTCAAACAAGATATGAGAAAGTTAAATTTTTTCTGGCGACCTCTTGAATCAAAACCGCCGGAGGAGAATCATGATGCGGCATATAAGCAGAGAGGAAGATTCCAACAGAGACTCTGGTCGGAAATCTTTCCATAGCGAGAGAAGTTCCAATGCCACCATAGCTATGACCAACGAGAACCACCTTCTCATTCTCAGGAAGAGACTCCATGAAACTCATCAAAGGCTCTAGATACTCGGACACCAAACAAACCTCGTCAAGCCGCCTCGTGTCGATCCCGGACCCACCAAGTTCGATAGCTGTCACACGTTGACCATCGTCCTTGAGCTTTGCAGCTAGTTTGAACCAGCACCAAGCTCCATGACATGAGCCGTGGACAAAGACGAAGTGATGGAGTTGTTGTCGCTGCATGTGTTGTGTTTGCATTAGGCGTTGTTTGGTAAGTCATGTTATCTTTGTCCATTCGTGTGTTATATAGGCTAAGGTGGACCCACGTTGGTAGAACGGGGTGCAACTGCACCTTGTAAAATTATAAAATATCTACTTAAATTATAAAATATCTATTTTATACTCCTTCCGTTCCACAATATTTGATTTTCTAGTTTTTTTTCATTGTTCCATAATATTTGATTTTTAGCATCATTTAATGAAAAGATAGCTAAAAATAAGGTCATTAAACCTAAAAGACCAATGGTAGAAGGTGAGTTATTGTTATAATTATTGGAAAACATTAATTATTTAGTAATTTGAATAAAAAAGTAGCTAAAAATAAGAGCCATTAAATATTTCTTAATCTGTGTGAAAAAATTGTAAAATCAAATATTGTGGAACGGAGGGAGTATATAAATTTTAGTGATAAAAATAGTATAGTGGTAAAGAATTGCACCACTTAAAATTTGAGTATAGATGTTCAATTTTCCATTAAAATTTTTTTAGATTTTTTTCATCCGGTCAAATATTTTTTTGGATCTGCCACTTGTATTGGCGGATCCACGTTGATAGAAAAGGGTACAACTGCACCACATAAAACAATAAAATATTTAGTTTATATATAAATTTTAGTGATAAAAGTAGTTTAATGGTAAAGAATGTACTGTTTAAAATTCGAAGATAGGGGTTCAATTCCTCATTTAATTTTTTTTTGGACTTTTTTATATCCGGTCAAATATTTTTCTGGATCCGCCAGTTATTCAGGACAGACATACCCATTAGGGCACATAGTTTTCTGGTTCTAGTTAATTGGTTTAATTGCTGGTTTACTAGTCCGACCTGATATGGACGGTTCCGACACGCGTTTAATTGTTTATGATTCTAAGAAGGCAAGAATAACTTAAAAAGGAAAAAATCTTTAAAAATCTAAATAATAATGGGGTGAATCTCTTAATATTTAAAGAATAGACAATTTTAATCACGTACAATGTTTAAAAGATTAGGTTATAGGGTCAAGGTTTATAATTAACGGTTTAATTTTTATGGTTTAGAGTTTCGTTATCATACCTTACCGTTTAAGGTTTAGATTTTAATGTGTTTTATTAAATTTTAAATATTTTCATTTATTATTTATTTTAAAATAAGTCTCAGTTGTTTCTATAATTCTTCGAATAATTACAGTTTATGATGAAATGGACCATATTCCTAGTCTAATTGTCTATATGATTCCATATTTCTTATTTTGTGATATGAAATCTATCATACTTTTATTTAACAATGATGTTTACCTCTTGTTCCAGGTTTGTCTTTTATAAATTAAATAATTAGATTGGGATACACATATCCTTATCAATTAATTGACATGTCTATTATAATTTTGCACGTGTTATTTTTTTGGTGAAACGTGGTCAATATTATATATACTGTAAATTCGTCGGAAAAGACAGAAATTCTAATTAGTGGATTAATTAGTCGACTAATTGATATAAAGTAGAAAAGAGACAAAAAACAATAAAAATTAGTGGGTTAATTTAGGGTTTTAAGCAAAAAAGAAAGAAATCTTTATTAATTAACCGAAAGAAAAAGTTATGGACGGTTAAAGTTAAGCAAGTGGGAAAACAAAATGCAAGGCATTGTGATTTGTGAAATCCATATGGACAAATGTGAAACGGTTCTCTTTAAATATTGTCAGTGCAAAGGTCAGATCAGTTAACACTGACTGTACTCGGTGAACTTTTTCGAGTCAATTTGGTTATCTAGACGTTACGAGAAAAATGACAACAGAGAAAATATAACGTATGAGAACAATGATAAAATAGTAAGAACTAAGTGAGATCCATTTTCTGTATGTTTAATTTTACTTTTCTGTTTGAGAGATATTTTATTTGATTTAAATATGAAAGAAATCTTATATTGTACTATATATTATACATTTTTTCTTTTAAATAAGGTAAATGACTCAAGAATTCTCAAACAAATTTTCTATTTTAAGTTTCCGTATATAATAATGAATAAATATAGAACTTGGAAGGAAATCCAACTACGCAAGTACAATCCAACGCCAGAATAAACTCTCAAAGTCAATACCGCAAGGCGAAAAAGAAGAAAAAGACCAAATAATTCATTGCAGAAAAGTATAAATGACAACCCAATTTTGGAAATAGTTTAAAAGCTTGAAAGCACTAAAGAGCAAAGAGATGGAAAAACAAATTAAGAGTTGAAAGAGATGAGTCTAGCGGATCCAGAACTAAATTTAACATGGACATATTACCTAAGTAATTTTATTCAAAAATATAATATTAATATAAGATAAGTTTTGTAAAAAAAAAACTTTCGAAAAATTCTTTTAAGTTTCCTTCATATTTTGGAACATTTTCATCAGTATCTCATTTGTCACTTTATCAAACAATTCCCTTTCAACAAAACAAATTAGATAATCGTTTAGAAACTGATAAATGATAATTTCCTTTGTGTAAAGTAGTTTTCACCTTATTCATCGAAGAAAAAAATCTATAGTAGTGATGGCTATCTTATACAAGATTTTTCGTAAGATTTTGCAAGATTTTATACAATTTTTTTGTAAAACACACAAATTTAAAATATAAAAAGCAATTAAAAAATCTGTTTAAACTGTATGATCCAACGATGTTGCTAACAGTTTGTGCAAAAGTTCTTGAGACATGTTTCAAATACAAAACCCAAGTTATATCTGTTAGATGAAGAAGTGTAGACAAAAACCAAAAAGATAAAAATTTAGAAAGTTTCGTAATTTGAACAAAACAAAAGAGATTATAGTTTTATGCTGGTTTATTTTTATTTAATAAAAATGGGACTGGGGCACTTTTTTTTATTTATAATGTCTTGGACTTGGAGTATTTTAATTATATATGCATTTAAAATTTTTAAAAAGTTACATAAAAGGGAGAAAAAATAGAGTGTGGGCCCGTGCCGTCACACCCTAAACCTTGCATCCGCCACTGGATCTATCAATGAAAAATAGAGTGTGGTCAAAGACTGTTCAGATTGGTCAAGACTCAAGAGGCATTTTCAACAGTAAATTAAACTAAAAGAACATGTGGACAAAATGAGTTAACCCCTGATCATTGTGGGATGAATATATATCACATGTTTACCTAAGGGTCTACATCTACTTTAGAATGGTGGGACTTTCCCAATTTGGGATTTATGTGGCACATTAAGATTTTATGACTCATTGTTCCAAGTTAGACCATTTGAATTTTGTTCCTGAAGCATGATAGTTGCTTTGTGTTTTCACTTCATAGAACAATAAAACATATCTGTCATTGACAACAACAACCAAAATGTATCAAGATTAGCTCAATCCTAACTTGACCAGGTTGCATAACACAACCTGAGGCCCATTTAATAGCTTTATAAACCCAAAACAATATTTGGTGCCTTATTCTTACACGATGTTGATATAAGGATAAGTGGATTATAAACCTACACCACGCGCTTAAACAAGAACTCGACATCCCTGAATTTGAGAAGCTTCGAGCGGTAGAGCTCACGCACTATAGGTACGTCTAGGTGTTGGATACTAACATTGTTCACAACTTGAAGAAAGTTATCCTACTACAAAGTCAAAAGATTCTCTAATCTTGTTTCTCTAGTTACAGAATCAGAGCAACTTTAAGAAGTTAATTCAAGTATGTGCTTTCACTTAGAAATAAAGTATTTTTTAACAAAAAACATTTCCACATAGATTCATACATAATTAACCTCGGGAAAGAGCTAAAGCCAACTACCTCTTAATCCTTCTAATCGCAATTAGTATCCATGATCCATCTAATCAAAGCTTTAAAGAATCTGAGTAAAATGCTTCTTGGTGAGCTTTTCACAGGGGTTGCTCTTTGATTTTCTCTCCAACTCCTTTACGAGGCTATCAAAAGAGCCAAATATAGATCCATAACCACAAGATGTATATTGGACGTCTCGATGCTACAATCTCTGAGATCACTCCATTGGTGATTAAGATCGATACGCTCACCGAAGAATCCGATGAACCTCTGAGGAAAGTCATGGAAGAGCTTAAACGTCTTCTCGAGAAAGCCATTCGTCTTGTTGAGGCTTATGCGGAGCTTAAACACAAAAACTTACTCAGGAGTCAGGAAATATAGGTTTGTGAATGTCTTTAACAAATGCAAGTGCAAATCATTTCTATATGCAAATGTAATATAGTGTTAAATATACCTATCAAAATATATACTTTAACAAAAGCATAGATACCTATCAAAGTCTATTATTTTTCATGTAATAACATGCAAAAATGTTTATGTTTTTGTGAATCTTTCTTTAGGTACAACCGTACAAGAGAAGAATCACGGAGTTGGAAGCTTCGTTTGAGATGGATGGTAGGCGTGGATGTTCAAGTCAATCAATGGCTAGATATTAAAGAGCTTATGGGTAAAATGTCACATATGAACATTAAACAGTTAAACTTTATGGGATTACGCGTCAACCAATAGACTGTCAGAACAGTCGATCTTCTGAGGAAGACGGATGCTCGAAGCCAAAGATTGATATACATACACCTTCGATGGAAAAAACGGTCCAACGAGCACAAGATCCGGTTCGTCTTGAATTGATCATCCTTCATGTAACCATTGTGTCTTAGGCCACATAAAAGTAAGAAGAAACTCAGCAAATGTGATATATAACTGGTCTTCTCTTTTTCTTTCAAAAATTATGATAACATTAAAATGCGTCATTAACGAAACGTATTATTGTTATCATGTTTATTCCGGAGAGGAGGGATATATGTGGTTGTACACATTTTACTTTGCTATAGTTTTTTTGTAATGCTCTGGATTTTCTTGAAAAAAAAGATATTAACAAGGCAACAATAACACATCAAAGAGACATTAGTGACGCTAGATCTCCAATGTTGTAAAAGAAGCATCATCGTGAAGAATGAAAATAAAGCCCACTATGATGTATAGACGTTATAATTGGTCGAGTTTTACTCTATATCTATACGGACATACGTTTTCATGGTAATGCACTCAAGTTTTCTCATCACTTACTCACGATAAAGGAATTAGATAGCTTACCTTCGTTAAAAGTTTTATTTCTCTTCTTTTTCTTTGAATTACCCCTACGAATTTTTAGTAAGTCTTAATCAATATTTATTATGAGTTTTCTAACTTTTATTAAAACCTGACTTCTTTATTAAAACTGAATTAGTTAAATCCTTCTTAATTATGCGTCATAATCCTGTGCAGTAGCAAATACTTCTACTTGCATTAACAATTACATTAAACCAAACTTGATAGAGTAAAAAAAAAAAGTAATGTAGTTGTTAATGGCTTAATGCAAGTAAAAAACCAATGTAGTTGTTAATGGAAACAGAAAGTCTTAGTGAGATTATAAGTGTTACTCTCTTAGTGAGACTATCACAGGGGCTGCTCTTGGACTTACCCTCCAAATCCTTCACGAAGCCATCCTAAGAGCGAAAGATAGATCCTCAACTACAAGATGTATCTTGGACCGTCTCGATGCTACAATCTTTACGATCACTCCATTGATCGCTAAAGTCGAGAAGCTCAGCGAAGAAACAGATGAATCTCTGAGGAAAGTCATCGAAGATCTAAAACATCTTCTTGACGCTTATGTGGAGCTCAAACGCAGAAATTTGGGAAATACAGGTTTGTGAATGCCTTTTTAATCATATATTCATATATACATGAAATAATGATTTTTTTGATGTCTTTGGGCCCAATTCTCTTCCAGCCCATTAACCTGCAAGAAAAAAGGAAAACCAGGGCATTAGTTTTCTTATAAATAGGTTGTATTCCTAGGGTTATGTTTTAATCCGAAAATTACATCTAACACAGACAAGAGAGCCTAGGTCAAATTCCGCTTTGTAAGATCTGAGGCTTGAGTTGTGTTTTGTATTCACTATAAGTTTTTAGTGGAAGTTGTGAGAGACGGTTCTCACCCCAGACGTAGGATCAACGATTCGAACTGGGTTAACAATCTCGGTGTTTTCTTCTTTATTTTCTAGAGTCTTAAAGTTCAAAATCCTAACAAGTGGTATCAGAGCAATCCAGGTTTTGATTGCAAGTGCTAGAAGGATTTGTTAAGAGAATCAGAAAAAAGGTTTTTGCGGTACTGTTCACGCGACACTGTTCACGGGTATTGTTCACGGGTATTGTTCACGCGACACTGTTCACGCGAGTACTGTTCACGCGAGTACTGTTCACGGATCAAATTTCCATCATGTTTGATATCGAAGCTACACAAAGCAAGGTCGAAATTGAGAAGTTTGATGGAAAGGGGGATTTTGGAATGTGGAAGTACTTGATGATGATGCAGTTGGAACTTCAGGGTTTGGAGCCAGTTCTGGTTGAAGAAGGTAAAGAGGATCCAGAATCAGATATTGAGGTTGTTGAAAGGGGTTCTGTGAAGTGGTGCAAGATGGATAAACGTGCAAAAAAATCTGATTTGCACAAGTCTTGGAAAACGCGTGCTTCGCAAGGTGATGAAAGAGACTACAGCTCTAGGAGTTTGGAAGGCGTTGGAAAGTGACTACCAACAAAAGTCTCTTCCAAACAGGATTTATCTGAAACAGAGATTTGCAAGCTTCAAGATGAATGAACACAAGGGAATTGAAGAGAACGTGGATGACTTCTTGAAATTGGTTTCAGACTTGGCCAGTCTAAATATCAATATCAGTGATGAAGATCAGGCGATTCAGATTCTGTCAAGTCTACCTAAGCAGTATGACTCTCTTGTTGACACTCTGAAGTATGGAAACAAAAAGGAGACTCTTACAATTGAAGATGTGGTCAATTCTGCTTACTCTAAGGAAACTGAGTTAAGAGAAAAAGGTCTTCTGGGTAAAGGAAAAGTTTCAGGTGAAGGGCTGTATGTGGAAAACAGAGGTAGGTCAGAGAAAAGAGATAATGGAAGTAGCTCGAAGCACAGAGGCAAATCGAAAGGAAGATCGAAGTCTAGAGGCAAGAGTACTTCTAGAAACGGCTGTTTTGTTTGTGGTAAGGAAGGGCATTGGAAAAGAGAATGTCCAGAGAGAAAGAAAGCAACGAATTCAGCTAATGTTGTTACCGAGCCTAGACAGCCAATTGCATTGACTGTGAGCATTCACGATTCTGAGACAGAATGGGTGATGGATTCTGGTTGTTCGTTTCACATTACACCGAACAAAGATGTGCTTTATGACTTTAAGGAGTTCGATGGAGGTAAGGTTCTAATGGCGAATAACACCCACAGTGAGATAAAGGGAATTGGCAAGATCAAGATTGAGAATGTCGATGGAACCATAGTCACTCTTAGTGATGTTAGATACATGCCGGGTTTGAGCAGAAATCTGATTTCATACGGTATGTTGGAGAAGTCTGGCTGCACCTATGTAGGAAAAGACTATGCTGTTACTTTCTTGAAGGAAAAGTTTGTGGAGGAGAAGTGAATGTTACTAAGGCTGAGAAAAACATGACAATGATTTGGCATTCAAGGTTGGGTCACATGAGTTTGAAGAACTTGAATGTGCTTGTCAAGGAAGGGTATCTCTCAGGGAAAGATGTTGACAAATTGGAATTTTGTGAAGATTGTGTGCTAGGAAAGTCTCACAAGCAGAGTTTTCCCAAGGCAAAGCACACTACCAGCAGCATTTTAGAGTATATTCACTCAGATTTATGGGGTTCTCCTTCAACTCCAGAATCACTTGGAGGATGCAAATACTTCATCAGCTTTATCGATGACTATTCAAAGAAGGTTTGGGTTTATTTCTTGAGTACTAAGGATGAAGCGTTTAGCAAGTTCAGGGATTGGAAGGAAGCAGCTGAGAATATGACTGGAAAAAAGATCAAGTTTCCCAGAACCGATAATGGACTTGAATTCTGCAACAAACAGTTTGATGCTTTGTGTAAGGAGTCTGGTATTACAAGACACAAGACATGCACTTACACACCTCAGCAAAACGGGGTTGCAGAGAGGATGAACAGAACTCTAATGGAGAAGGTAAGGTGTATGTTGGCTGAATCAGGATTGGGAGAAGAATTCTGGGCTGAAGCTACTTCTACTGCAGCCTATATTACCAACAGATCACCAAACTCATCCATAGACTATAAGCTGCCTGAAGAAGTCTGGAAAGGAGAGAAACCCACTCTTGAACACTTAAGAAGATTCGGTTGTTCTGCATATGTTCACACTACGCAGGCAAAGACAGAACCGAGAGCAGTTAAAGGTTTTTTCATGGGATATCCTTTCGGAGTTAAAGGATACAGAGTTTGGTTGCCTGATGAATCAATAGTCACGACCAGCAGAAATGTGGTGTTTAATGAAGAAGAAGTCTACAAGAACACCATTGGTAAGGATTCCAAATGTTGAAAATGAAAGAGAGTAGCGTTTAAGCGGACATACTGGTCACTTCACCACCATGACCAAGTGAAGATGGAGGTGGAGTTTCAGGTGGAGATCTAGATGAGAATCAAGATACAGATCAAGGTGGAGAAACGTTGGGATCAGTCACAGAAAATTCAGCTAATTCAGATGGTGATGAAGAACAATCAGATTCAGGAGAAGAATTGGATCTAGATGACTATGTTTTGTCTAGAGACAGTTAGAAATCAAGAAGCCCTCAGGTTTGATGAGGATGGGGATTTACTTATGCCTTATCAGATGAAGAACATAATCTAGATGAACCTAGATGTTTTCAAGAGGCGATGAGATCGATCAAGTCTAAGTCTTGGAAGATTGCAGCAGATGAGGAAATGGACTCATTGGACAAGAATGAGACATGGGTTCTGATCGACAAACCACATAATGTTAAACTTGGTAATGATTATTCAGCTGAAGGCCGACCAGGGATTGAGAAGCAAAGGTTTAAAGCTAGGCTGGTTGCTAAGGGTTTTTCACAGAAAGAAGGAATAGACTACAATGAAATCTTTGCTCCAGTAGTTAAGCATGTTTCAATTCGAGTTATGCTATCCATTGTGGTTAACTTGGATTTCGAGTTGGAACAAATGGATGTGAAGACAGCTTTCCTACATGGGGTGTTGGAGGAAAGGATATTAATGAATCAGCCAGAAGGATACATAAGAAAAGGTGATGAGAACAAGGTTTGCTTGCTTAAGAAATCACTGTATGGTTTGAAGCAATCACCAAGGCAATGGAACATGAGGTTTGATAATTTCATGAAAGATCAAAGTTTTAAGAGAAGTAACTTGGATCCATGTGTATACATGAGGAACATTGAGTCTGACAAAGCAATCTACTTACTCTTGTATGTGGATGACATTCTGATTGCATCAGGGAATAAAGAAGAGGTTAGAGAGGTGAAGGGAAAACTGAGTTCTGAGTTTGAAATGAAGGACTTAGGAGTTGCTTCAAGGATTCTGGGTATGGACATTATGAGGGACAGAAAGAAGGGAACTCTAATTTTATCTCAAGGACACTACTTGGAGAAGGTGCTAAAGAATTTTGGGATGGCTGAAGCAAAGCCTGTTGTAACACCAGTCGCAACTCATCATAGACTTAAAAGTCTAACTCAGGAAGAAAAGGTTGAAGAATCAAGATACATGGATGAAATTCCTTATGCTAGTGCTGTCGGAAGTCTAATGTATGCTATGATAGGCACAAGACCTGATATGAGTTTTGCAGTTGGTTTGATCAGCCGGTTCATGGCTGACCCAGGAAGAACACATTGGGCTGCAGTGAAGTGGGTATTGAGATACCTAAGAGGAGCTACAAAAAGAAGTCTAAAGTTTGAGAAATCTAATTCTGAGTTTTATGTTGAGGGTTTCTGTGATTCAGATTATGCTACAGACATTGATAGAAGAAGATCAGTTACAGGTTATATTTTCAAAGTTTGGGGAAATACAGTTTGTTGGAAATCTGGTTTGCAATCTGTTGTAGCGCTCTCAACAACTGAAACAGAGTATATGGCTCTTACTACAGCAGTCAAGGAGGCAATTTGGTTGAAGGGTTTATGCGACGAATTGGGTTTTAACAAGCAGTCAGTTACAATTCACTGTGATTCTCAGAGTGCTCTAGCCCTAGCAAAGAATACAGTTTATCACGAGAGAACTAAACACATTGCAACCAAGTTTCACTTCATCAGAGACATAGTAGCAGAGGGTTCTATTCACCTATCTAAGATCCATACAAGCAAAAACCCAGCAGATTTCCTAACTAAAGCCTTACATGGGCCTAAGTTTGATCTCTGCTGTGATTTGGTAAATGTCGCTTAGGCGACTGAACAGCTCCAGGTAATCCCATTGTCGGAAAGGTGCCTCGCAAAGTCAGAGAGAAAGGGAGTTAGAACTATGCTTATTCTCTCAGACTTATGATAGTGGGTAATTGTCTGGATGCTAAGCCGAGCTGTAGGTGTTCAGCTCAAAGTGGAGTGCGAGGTACATGGAAAAGAAGAAAAAAGGTACACAAAACGGGTCAGTTTTGGGTTTTTAGAGGTCAGTCATGAAGGAAAGATGCTTTGAAATGAACATACCTTTCATTCTGGAGAAGAAAATTTTTTCGCTGGAAAAGTCGCCGGAGACGGCGGCGGTCAACGCCGGAGTCAGAAAGTCAACGCCGGAAAAGTGGCCGGAAAAGTGAATGTCGGCGGATAAGGGTGGTCGGAAGTTAAGGCCACCGGAAAATTGACCCTTGAATCGGCGGACACGTCGCCGGGAATTCGCCGGAAAGTTACCGGAGAGTCGCCGGAAAGTCAGCACCGGCGGTCAATGGTCAACGCTGGAGGACAATGGTCAATGGTTGATGGCCCAATAGCGCAGGCCCTTTGGAGTTGCAGACGGGCCACAGAGAGAATAAGCCCAGTATGCTGCAAGCCCTGTTTACACCCAACTCGCCCTGACTCACCGAGTCACTGAGTTAACTCGCCAGTCGCTGAGTCAACTCGCCCGCGCGAGCACAGCTGCTTCCACCGCCAAAATCTCGCCGGAAAAGCCCGATTTAAGCCGGAAAAACACAGATCTGGGCAGATATATGGTAGATCTAAAGCCACAATGAAGCAAATCTAAAGAAAAAGAAAAAAAAAAGGAAGGAAGAAGAACCATTTTACCTTTTTTGATTTGTTGAAAGTATATCGGGCATGGTGGAGCCTCGCCGGAGAAGAAAGGTAGCGTGAACTTGTGTGGGAGAAAGGGAGTAAGAGCACGGGCATTTGTTTTTGGTTTCGGGTGAAAGGAAGAAAAAATCGCCATGGGTGAAAGAAGAGGGAGAAGAGAGAACGAAAAGAAATAAAAAAAAAAAAATCTGGATAAAGTTTTTTTTTTATTTTCTCTCTCAGATTGTGGGTCGGGTCACGGGTCAGGAGGAAATGAAACCGGGTCGTGGGCTATTTTATGATAATGGACCAGTTTTAAAGAATTGAGCTCAAGGTGGAGATTGTGATGTCTTTGGGCCCAATTCTCTTCCAGCCCATTAACCTGCAAGAAAAAAGGAAAACCAGGGCATTAGTTTTCTTATAAATAGGTTGTATTCCTAGGGTTATGTTTTAATCCGAAAATTACATCTAACACAGACAAGAGAGCCTAGGTCAAATTCCGCTTTGTAAGATCTGAGGCTTGAGTTGTGTTTTGTATTCACTATAAGTTTTTAGTGGAAGTTGTGAGAGACGGTTCTCACCCCAGACGTAGGATCAACGATTCGAACTGGGTTAACAATCTCGGTGTTTTTTTCTTTATTTTCTAGAGTCTTAAAGTTCAAAATCCTAACAATTTTTTTCTTAGATTCATGAATACTTCTATATATATGCGGTTTACTTAATTAAACAAAACCTATCATTTTTTTTTTCATGTAAGAACATACATAAGTTTAGTGTTCTTCTAGGTACAAAAGAAGAATCAAAGAGTTAGAAGGTTCATTGAGATGGATGGTACATGTGGATATTCAAGTGAATCGATGGGCACGTATCAAAGAACTCATGGCCAAGATGTCTGAAATGAACACTAAACTAGATGAAATCACGCGTCAACCAATAGATTGTATTAGATCTGATGAGGATAATACTAATAATTAAGAGCATAGTTGAAAGAGTTGATCCATCATTGGAAGCCAAACACTAGTAGAATAAAATGATATACCCACGAAAAATTTATGGGTATTTGTTCACAACGTTCATGGGTTTTCGTGGTAAATGTCACGATTTGCCACGATTTTATTCGTGGCAGTGCCCACCAAAATATTCGTGGGATTCGTGGTAATCCGAATAAATTAAAGAAAAAAATCTATCTCATAGTCGAGAGATAATAGTGGCGGCAGTGGCTGGTGGCAAGCAGTGATCTGAATTAATTCACGAAAATCTTCATCTAGTAAGACTCGAACCCTAGACCTCAACATATAAAATAAACAAATGACAACCACTACACTACATAAACATTTGGTTAACTCTCTACACATCAAATATATATATGTAACTAAAATTTTCCGGCTTTTAGATTCACGGTTAAAAAATTACTAGATTAAAAAAATTATAAGTAAATAGTTTTAATTTTATGTAAAGTATATATGTAAATTATTTTAAGTTTTTATTAAATAATTTATAATGAATAATGTGGATTGTTATATTGAATAAATGTGTGTCTTTTAGTATAATTCTATATGTGTTATAGTAATGTATTGTACTAATTATAGCTTTTACAAATTGTATTTTATATATATTTTAAAAATAATCTACTATTGTGTAAATTTAATTAGCTTGCAGAGTAATAAATACCCGACGCCTATAAAAAAATGATTTAAAAGTTAGGACAAAATCGAAAGCGTAAGTTATATGTAAAATTAAAAATAACTTAATATAAAATAATAGTTAAAAATTAAATCAAAAGTTAAACAGTATATATTAAAAAAATATAAATGTATAATTTTAATCAAAATTTTGTAATTATAATAATATCATTATATTATTTTTGTTTTCAAAATTAAAAGTTTCGATATCGGAAGTATTAAGAGAAAGAAAGAACTTATGGAATTTATTACAATATGTCTCCGAAAAAACATTTGTAATAAAATATGTTTTATTGTATGTATTTCACTGAATAATAAATATATTACTAATAGTCTATTATAATTTTATAGTTATAAAACTATCTTATACTTATTTATTAGTTATCTTGTAGTTATCTTATAAGCTATCTTATAGTTAGAGACATAATAAATAAATTTTTAAAAACCATCTACTTCCCACGATTTACCACAATTTATATAGTGGGTATGAAGAAATACCCACGAACTGCCATTAATATCTTCGTGGGTCTAGGTACCCATGCATTTTTTCGTGGCATTTCGTAGCATACCGTCATTTCAATGCATGACCCACAAAATTATACGTGGAAAATCATGGTAAATATTACCCACGACTGAATTCGTGGGAAACTTTACCCAAGTTTTTGCCACATCTTCCCACGATCTTTAAATTTTCGTGGCAAATTTCTCACGCCTGATATTTCGTGACTAAACGTGGTATTTTTACCATATCCACAAAATTATTTGTCGGTATTTCGTGGGTATAGCGTTTTTTCTAGTAGTGAAACATGGATGCTTCAAATGACAGTTCTAACCCTCTCTCGATATCCACCTTCGATGGCGAAAGCAAAGCAAATATTACGGAATGCGATTTGTTTTGCATTATTTTTTTTTGATGTGGCAGGTGTGTCATAAGCCAAACAATATGAGAAAGAAAATAATCAAATGTAAAAGTTTGATTGATTATTTTTTCAAAAGTCATAGATTTTAGTGTTGGTATTTACGGTAGGTATTTATTTACCGAAATTGTTAGTATTCTCGTTTCTATTCACTAATATTGCATTGATCATACATATGATAAAGCCAAAACTATATATGTATAACGTCTGCTTTGTAAAAAAATACAAAAGAAGATTGGTTATAACTTATCAGTTATTTGTACATTAAGATTTTTGGATACTTTAGTGCAAATGTACAAGTTAACGAATAATCCTACGTACAAAGTCAGTCATTGAGATTGATTCTCGCTTCTTTTACGTAATTCAATAATATTCTTCGTAATTTAACACTCACGACACCTTGCATATAGATCCAACTATCTCCCTTTACATAGAAAGAAAGAGAGTTGACCGGTACTAAGTCTATAAGTCAATGTCTATTTCTTCATATAATTCCTTAATACAACACGTTTTGTTAAACAAAAGACTATTCAATATGGTTCAATGTACATAGATTCTTCCATACATTCACCTCGAGAGCTAAAGAAGTAATCTCAAGAAAATGCCGATTGAGGGTATAGCCCTTGTGGCAGAGGCTGGTCTTGGACTGTCTGTCCAAGTCCTTCACGACGCCATCAAAAGAGCGACAAAAGGTAGATCTGTAACCACAAGATTCATTTTAGACCGTCTCGACGCTACAATCATTAGTATCACTCCGTTGATGGCTCAAATCGATAAGCTCAGTGAAGAAGTGGAAGATTCACCAAGGAAAGTCATCAAAGATCTTAACCTTCTCCTTGTAAAAACTGGTTCTCTTGTCGAGGCTTATACGAAACTCAGACGCAGAAACTTACTCATGAAGTACAGGTTTGTATATATTACATAAAATCCATGAATTTCTATTGGTTTATATATATGAGGTCGCCTAATTTCTTAGTTTAATGGTTTAGAAAAAAATATCTTCTTCTTTGTAACATTTTTTTTTAACAATTTTTGGTTAAACCGATTTTTTTTTTTGGATAGAATGTTAATGCCATTAATAAAAAGTCCCGAAAATTATACAGGGTCTTAAAAGACAGGTTGCAAAATTCCCAAAAAAAAATATGAAAAAGAAATTCATAGCATACTAGATGATACAGAAATGTATTTTTAATTTGATACCATTAGAAACTTAGATTGATAATAAAATCTCTTAGATTATGGATGGTTAATTCGGTTTCGATTTAAGACTTAGGGTTTTAGTTTCGGTTCAAATTTGATTTTATAAAGTTTAAGTATGTGGTTTGGTTTATTTTCAGCTTAATTTGCTTTATCCAAATGATAGTTTGGCTCATATTTTTTGTTTATTTAGAAGATCAATAATACATAACCTAGTGGTTTGTGCTAATGGTTTCTACTCGTGATTTCCATAATCTCCCAACAGTGTTGAAATCTAACGAAACCTATCATGTTCTATGAAATACCATGTGTATTATATTTGTGCTGTTTATCTTTAGGTACACGAGAAGAATCAAAGAGTTAGAAGCTACATTAAGATGGATGGTAGATGTGGATGTTCAAGTCAATAAATGGGCAGATATCAAAGAACTCATGGCCAAGATGTCTGAAATGAACACTAAACTTGACGAAATCACGCGTCAACCAGCATATTGTATTTGTTTCAAGAGCAATCGTAGCACATCGCAAAGTACTAATCAAGATATTGTCGAAGAAACAGACCGATCTTCAGAAAAAAGTGCTGAATGTTCAAATGATGGATCTAAACCGAAGATTGATATCCACATCGGCTGGCGTTCAAGAAAACGGAACAAATAACATGCGATCCGATTCGTCGTGAAGTGATGATTCTTGATGTACCAATTGTGTCAAATCACTCAAATGTGGCCTATAGCCTACGTGTCTTTTGGTTTAATCATATGTTCAAGTTTGTATTAATGTTAAGAATTTTTAAGACAACATGGATCGGTTTCGATTAATTGAATTAAAATTCGGGTGTACTGATAACCCTCTTCCCTAACCTTAATTATATTATATAAATAGTATATACATGTATATGTTAGAATTATAAAATGGTGGTTATTAGGAAACATTACAACCCTCGGAAGATGATGTATACATGTATATATTATATGTGTGGTGTTGTAAACTTGACGGTTACATTTAGTTCTCATGAGAAACACAACAGAACAATAACCTCCATAATGAAAAACATCAACTGAAAGTCTGAATTTCTGAAAGGATTAGTGATCTTTTCCATCAAAATCATGTGAAAAGGAAAGGATTAAGGGGAGAAGAAATCAAATGATGAATTGATTCTATATTAAGCCTAATCAAGCATGGATCAAGGTTAGCCATTATCTTTCTTCTTCTATAAGAAAGTGTCTGTGGTTGAATTAAATCAAATCTAGATTATCTTGGAAAATAGATTTCATGAATAGAAATCATTAAAATAGATTTATACTTATTTTCTTCAAATCTAATGCCATATAATTTGTATAAACTGTGCCAATAGTGATTAAACAAAGAGAAATACATAAATATATTACACATTACATTACATATATGTATGTGAATCCAAAGTTTGTAGAGTAAAAACCAACAAACGATCCAAAAACTGAACGACGGAGTGGAGCTAAGACAAAACTCCACTGGTGTGTCTCAACAGTACGGACAAAACAGACTTTGTCCTCGAATCTCAGAGAGCATAAACTATCTCTCCACTACTGTCAACATCAATCTCAGATTCGGAATCAAAGTCATCCATGTCATCGTCTAGATCAAGATTATCCGCCATGAAATCATCAAGGCAACGATTACGGACAGTTGGAATCGTAGCCTCTGATATTATCTGCATGATCGTGTCAAGGCTCTGCATCGGCTGCTCGGGCTCTTGAAACTGACTATCCATTCTGTTCTCATCCATCAAATCACCTGGAAGATTCTTCAAGAACCATTTATCGGATTTGATCTCTGGAATAGTGATTCTCTGCCACATTGGGTCTCTCAATTTGTTTACTTAGAACTCAAAATGCTTTAAAGAAGAGAGGTTTTTTCAAAGAGTAGAACTTACTGTTGCAGGATCGGCCACGAAAATCCTCGATATTAGATGTCGACATTCTGGTGAAAGGTGCAAGTCCTCTGGGATTGAGTATGTGACACTAAGGATTCTCTGCGTTTTAGGGATCAACGGAGAAGCAAACTCAATACAATCAAGTTTGAAGGATAATGGGTATAAGAAGGTGGTGGATAATGATGAAGGAGATAGAAAGAACTAAGAAAAAAGCTTTACTTGTATTGTTCTTCGATAATCTCTTGGCTCTTGTGGATCCTCAAATGGATATGCTCCAACCAACATTACATACAAGGTTACGCCGCACGACCATACATCTGCAAGCTGGGTATTGTAACACCAGCGTAATTCAGAGGAAAACTCAGAGAATATTTGTGGTATAAACAAGCATATCTGGTTTAATTCTAGACAGAAAAATTGGTCTCATGGCCTTACCTTGCCATCATATTCCTGTCGAAGAAGAATCTCTGGCGCAATGTATGCAGGAGTACCAACAGTTGACTTTGGCTGCGAATGAAGAACAGAAGACTGAAGAAAAAAAAAATGCATAGTTAGTACTAAGCAGAAAAACAAAGCAGAAACAATTATTCCAATGATCATCAGTAAGAAACACATGATTGGTAAAGAACATAAGCGATAAGCACAACGAGGAATCGCAAGATGTTCCCCGCTTATTTTCTCTGGAACATACTGTAAGATAAATAAACTAGGAATTCAGAGAACAAACCTTAAGAGAAATAGTACCTTGGAATAACCAAAATCACATATTTTCAAACGAGGTGCGGAACTTCCGTCCAACAATGTATTTTCCAGCTTCAGATCCCGATGACATATTTGCTTCATAGGGAAATCAACATAGAATTTAACCAGAACAAAATAATTGAACTATCCGAAAGAAACAAACATAAACGAGAAAAGTTCAAGTTCCAAGAACATTGCTCTGCATACCATTGCATGACAATAGCTAACTCCAGATATAAGCTGCTGAAAGAAGAACCGAGCCTATACAATTACAAAAAAAAAAAAAAAAAAACTCAAGTAGTAGCACATCGATACTGAAACGCAACAAAAGAAGTAGAATATCAGAATCTAAACCTCATCTTCACTAAACCTCCCTGCATTGCAAATCCGCTCATAAAGTTCTCCACCAGCAGCATATTCCATAACAATAGCCAGATGGGTAGGCGTCAAAATCACCTATATCATTATAAAAACACACACAAACAAACTCTAAACCACACTGCCTTATACATAAAAACACACAGGAAGGAACATCAAGATGTTTATACCTCTTGAAACCTGACAATATTAGGATGTCTCAGTGATCTATGATTGATAATCTCCCTCTGAACATTCTCATCAATCTGTTAACACAAAAGTATCATCACAACAACTTCAAAAAAAAAAAGCATTTATTGTAACCGTTTGAAACGAATTAAGAAAGGTGAAAACTTTCAATTAAAATTCACAAACTTTTATAGTATTAATCATGGTAATAGAAACACCATTAAAAGCTGGATCGGATAAAAAGGAAAGGTACTAAATCTGGAAACTAAAAACCGGAATCTTTGGGATCATCACTAAGCCTATAAATATCAAATCTTTCATCCAAAAAAAAAAAGAAGTAAAATTGAAATATTTCGTAAAGGGCGATCATAAAAACCAAACCTTTTCTCCTCTCTCGATGTATTTAACAGCAACAAGCTTCTTCGTAACCCTATCAGTCATGAGACGAGCTACGCCGAAATTACCAGACCCAATATCTTTAACGAAGTCGTAACGATCACTATCGTGCATAATCGGTAAATCAATCGGCATAATCGGTGAATTACTCGCCGGATCCATTTTGTAATTCTCCCTTCGTTTACTCTTCCCAATCACTTCAGATTAGTAAGAATCCGTTTAGAAGGGAGAAGAATCTTTCAGTAGCTGAATCTAGAAGGGAAAGAAGAAGAAGAAGAAGAAGAAGAAGCTTCGCGTGGAATTTAGCAAAGAACGCAGAAAATATCTCACAAGGATAAATTTGGGGGAAAAGATTGGATCAACGAATGAGAAAAGACAAAAGCCAATTATATCGGTCGCTCTCTAACTAAGATAAGAGCAGAGACTTGAGAGAGCTTTCAAACGATGCCGTTTTGTTTTTTTAAATATATCTGATTTAATACGACAAAAGCCGCCGCGTTTTGGTGATTTTTTTTTAGTTGTACTTTTATAAGTTTTTTTTTTTCTGTTTTAAATTTCTCATTTTTTCCTTTAAAATAAATAAATAAATTTATTTCACTAATTTTCTTTTTACTAATCTCTATCCCTTTTTTTTTGTTAACAGTCAACACTAATTCCTATATAAGTTTTAAATTTCTTGTGCACCACTATTTACTTAATGTCTCTCTTTTTTTATAAAGTAGAATTCCAAAAGTAAATACGGAGAGTATTAAAGTATACATGTTGTTTCCCAATACTATAAGCCGTGATCTGTTTTCAAAAATATATTTGTTATGCGTTTATGCTTGTTGAAAAGGATTAACGTTAGAAAGAAGCTTGTTAAAAAGCATTAAGGTTAGAAAGGAGCTGGTGGGAGCCGTAATCAGATAAGCTGCTTGGCCGTCCTGCAAGTATCAATCACAGGTATTACTATCGGCCCTGAATCATATCTCGTATTGGAGGCTGACATGAAGAAAGAAGTTCAAACAAAGGAGCTTTCTTCATTGATCAAAGTGTGACAAGAGAGTATAGTTGTCAATCATATGGAACTTAAGGGTACCCTTTTTGGTTATATGAAATATTCACTAATGAGAAATCAAGATTGTCCTTGATCTCTTTTGTGGTGATTGTAACAAAACAGACTTTATTCTAATTAATTATTGAGACAAAAAAAAAATAGAATAGAAAGAAGCTTAAAGTGAATTTACTCGAGATTCTCATTCATCAAATGATGCGTTTTGGATATGGTGAAATTTTTTTTTACTTATAGTCAAAGAAGTTCATGTTGTTTCCTGTAATCATAGACATCGAGAAAGAGTTATTATGGTCAATATGTAGATAGATTAAATCCTCAAACTTCCAATAATTCACTACCACAGAAGAAGTCGATGGCACAGTAATTGGTGATATCAAGAGTTCAAGACCAAACCGAAGAGATTATTCTCAACTGATTGTTGATGTGGGTAAATGCGGCACCGTAATCAAAGACGTCGAGAGGAGATTATTGAGATGATAATTACCAAAGGGATCTTTTGGGTGGATATCAAACATAAAAAGTTATTGAAATTAAAGGAAGTTTATTGGTTTATGAATTTTATCAAAAAAAAAAAATGTTTTATTGGATAATTTGGATTATTGATTTTTAATTTTTTGTCAAAATCGCGTGTTACTCATTCGTTAATTTTTAAATAATAGTTGAAATCCAATGTTATTCTTTTAATGATTTATTGTTGGGTTTCAAAGTTCACATTGGGGTTTAATGGATTTGGAAATGAAAAATATAAGAATTCAAATCTATAGATAAATTATGTTCATATCCACAAGTCTGATTTAAAAATTAATGAGAATTTTCAAAGCCCATATGCATTTATAAATCAATTAAAATGCATGAAACATACTTCAGAAATTTTCAATGGTGTTAGCTTTAAAATTTGTATAAATGCTCTCAAATTTTCTTATATCATACATATTGAAACTACAATTATTTGGATATCATGTCTTTATTTGTTGACAAACCGCAACATTTGCACACTTAGAATGTGATTGGTAATAAATTTGAGTGTTAGTGGATCAAGAAGAGATGTAGAGACCCCGTAGATCAATGAATTCGTGTATATATATATTGTTGTGTTGTGTTGTGTTGTGTTGATTGTTGATGTTCGTGGCACATAGACAGAGTTGATCTACGTGAAGATGACGGATCCTTCTATATTGGCTAAAGGCCCAAACTGCCACAACTATTAACCATACTCTTGGGATGGTTGAGTTGGTGTTTGATGTGACCAATAAGTCATGTGTTGCTACGAATCAAGTTTTCTTAAGATGAACAATAAAATTTGAAATTAAAGAAGGTGAACTAAAAGTGATCTCCTAGTTTGAAGAAACCAAGCGACGAACAGAGAAATACGAAATTGATACGAATATGAAATCAGAAAGGACTAGAGAGGATTATCAACGATATAACGCTTACAAAGACAAAATTTTGACCTCATACGAAGATGTTTTAGTACAGAATCCAGAAAAAAGCAGAGCTAAAAATTCAAAATTCGCAACAGTGAAACCATAATTTGAGTAAACTCTTTTTTATTCTTCCAAATTTGCTGTCTTTTTATACATGACACTCTGTAATGTTTTCGTCACTTCGATTACAAAGTATTTTAGTTTATTTTAATACAAAATGTTGTGTTACTTGTATAATCTATATTATTTCCAATAAAATAAATTCAAAAAAAAAATTATAATCAGAATGACGAAAAGTGTAAGATAGTCGTTTTATTCCCCAAATTACCTTTTGTATTTCACCGTCCAAAACTTGGTACTAATCAATTAAGATATTTGTTAAAATTGCTTTACAGTATCTCCGCAGTGCTTTTTTTTTTTAATCATGTACCTTTTGGCACATGTTCGGCAAATTATAAGAAGTCCATTACGAAATGCTTAATATGTAATATATTATCTTAAGTAAAATTAAAAATTTGGGTAAAATTAATACACAAATCATTTAACCCCGATAAATATACTTATACAATAAAACCTCTATAACTTAATATTCAAAAATTTAATAATGACTATAAATTAATAAATTTTTCCAGTTCTAAGTTAGACCAATAATAATAATTGACATTATTCGATAAAATAATAAGATAATTTTTTTTTGAAAACTCTTCATAAATATATGGTTCTATCGATATCATAAATTAATAATTATAAAAATTTATTAAATATATATATTTAAAAATAATAAAATATGACTCTAATGTTATTTATTTTTTATTGAATCATCATTATTATTGGAGTTCATCTCTAATCTTTTTCACTTTATCTAAAACACATGATGTTGCCTTCTAGAATTGCATCCAAAAAATGTGAAGGATTTTATACGTGAGAATTGTTTGCTTATGCGTAACTGGTTATAAACAAATATGGATTATAACCAAAAAAAATTAAATAATTTTTTTTTTTAATTATGAAATTAGGCAAATCTCTCTAAACCCCAACAATATAAAGCTTTATAAATTAGAGGATCTTGCGGAAATATCATGTCCCTTATACTTGCAAATGACGCTTTTGTATAAAATACATATATATGATACATACACAAAAGTGGGAATATATTTTCTTATTTTGTTGCTCGTGGTTTTGAATGAAATGTGGTCGATTGTAATTTTCGTCAAGGTAAAATTTATAATATATAAAGTCGATAGGTCCTAAATAAACTTTTCAAAGTGCTCCATTGTTAAATATACAACACGCATTTGTATTCTGATATTGTTGTAGTTGTAGCTAGCGATCAATAGGGGATATATATAACTATAGTTGGACGAAATTTATCCGAACAAAAATCAACTATATTCCTCATCTTTCTTCTTTTTCTCTTTAGAAGCTGTAATTTTCCTCTATGCAGATTTAAAGTTTTTTTTTTTTTTGGGTAAAATGTTAAATTTTATACTCCGAGCCACGCAGAAACAACAGTCTTCTACTCCGAGCTAAAGGACAGGATCTTAAAGCCCAACAGGTTGCCACGAGCTACTAGTCGAACAAGAAAGCTTCCTCTAACCACTTGAACCGACGGAACTTACAGTTTCCTAAGAACCTCCTGAACCGAAATCATGGAGCAAAGCTTCTGAGAAAACCGCACCACAAACTGAAAAGCAACTCGACCACCGAGGGGAAAACTAGGCTTGCAGAAAAATCGTAAAACTAAACCTAGCCAGAAACCTAAGCCTAGCCAAAAAATCTGCAAACCCTTGGAGTAATCCTTCTGACCCATCAAGGGTCCAACAGGAAACACAGCCCACCAAAGAAGAACCCTAAAGGCCTACCAAGCCCAAAAGCCCTTCTAACCCTAATCAAGCAATTAACTAATCCTAGACTAACCTAGCTCGAAGGAGGCCTCCACCTAGCTAAGCGCCGCCGATCAGTTACTAGAGAAGGAATCCGCAGCCACACTTACCGGTCGTCACCGGCGAGAGAGGAGAAGAAGGCTTACCTGGTTATGCATGCATAGAGGACGAAGGCTGGTAAACCCGCTGGAAACACCGTCTGAAGAGGAGTCGCCACTGACCGGGGCCTTCCGCCGCTTGCCCAGAAACCGGAGAAAACCAAGCATGCCGAAGAGCCTAAGGAGAAGACGGAGAACGCAGGAGAAATAAACCCCGACTGGCCTCACCCTTCCCCAACCACCGTCCTCTGGCGGAAGTGAGAAATAGAGCTCGTCGGAGAAAACCTCTGATGACATCGCCGAGATCTACTGGAGCTCTGCAACAAGCCGAGGACACGGGAAAAAACCGTGCATCGCCGGAAAAAGGGAAACACCACCGGGTCGAAGGACCTCCGCAGCCAACGCCGAAAGGGCTTCTCCAAGCTTCACCCTCCGCAAGTGACACCGCCGAAGAAGAAGGGGGAGAGAAGAGGGGCCGACGCCGGTGCTTGGAGCCACCGACGCCGGCCGGAGCAGAGAAGAAGAAGCTGAACCTGTGAGCGGCGGCGGGGCTAGTTGAGAGAGAGATTTTTTTTTTTTTAAGGTTTTCGCAAAGCTGTAACGTTTCGCAGATTTAAAGTTCAGTTACTAATTAACCTTAAAACCAAAAAAAAGGAACAAATTCATCCAATGCCATAAATTATTTTTAGAGGGTGATGGCACCAAGACAGACCTATGAATGAATGGGCTTCTCCCAATCCTTTGGAGACCAATGTACATTGTACATGTGGTTTTATAAACTAAAGCCTTTAAAGAATTGTTTCTTAAGATGGGGTTTCATCGGAGATGGGTGAACTGGATTATGGTGTGTGTCAGATCGGTTACATACACAGTCCTTCTTAATGGGAAGACTCATAGTTTATCATTCCGGAACGGTATACGACAAGAGAATCCTCTTTTTCCTTTCATGTTCGTGTCATAAACTACATGTATCTTTGTCCGTTATTAAGCCTATATTTTATTATAAAAACCCAAGGCTTTAAAAAAAAAAAAGGAGAAACAAAAATTGACATATTTGCTTATCTAATCCATCAATGTTCAATACTCTGATCTCGAGATCTAATTATTCAAAAAAAAAAAATACAAATCAAAGGAATAACCAACTTCAGTAATTCAAATCCAAATCCATATAGTTAGATGCCTCAAAGAGGTGATCTTATAATTGATTGCTGATGGTCTTGTCGTTGTGCCATACGATTGTTCGTGGATCTCTTGTAAAATCACCATGTAGTCCCTCTTGGCGATTTTCAAAAGAAGCTCAAGGTCTTCAAGTTGACGCTGGAGGAGGCAAATCAAACCAGTGGAGCCCATGACTGGGTCGCGGAGACGGGCTTCTGCATCGAAACAGAGAGTGTCAACGCATGTTTGCCTCTGGCTAGGCTCAATATCCATGAGAAATTTAGCCAGGAAGCTAATGTCAAACACCGTTGACAAGTTAGCGTACTTCTCCGGTTTGTTCGCTAGCAAGTAGGGCACAAACACACACTCTTCTATGCATTTATGCCTCGCATCTTTACACGCACAGGGTTCCATCTGCTAATACAATAAGTGTTTTAAAAAAAAAAAAAAATTAAAGTGTATCCAAGAAAACAAAATCTGAAATAGTTCTATTATATCCAATATAACTTCGTGTCACCATTAGAAGTGGATACAAAACTTGATCTGCAGGAGAAGCAAAGGTTTTTTTGTGATTGATGCTAAGATTTTCAATCTTATATATATAAATAGTGTAACAATTCGTTAGGGAAGGCGAAAAGATGAAGAAATTGTGACACGAAGAAGATGAATATTAGTGAAGAATACAGCGAGATACATATATATACACACACAATACGATTTTTTCTCCTGAATTTTCGAATTATTTCTTAAAATGAAAAATAAAAAATCTGTTAAGTAAGATATCCTAAATTCCTAACCACTGGTTAACAACGAATTTTATAGATATCGTAACAATAATTATTAATATCTTTATAAAGAAAAAACAAAAATTATTGATAATCATTGGTTAAATCTTTTTTTCTTTGTTAAGGGTATAATCTTTCATTTATGTTGTTCGTTGGTTTATTAATTCTACTGTTCAATATCGACACAACTCCTAAATTTGCAATTGACTGTGTACGAATTGTGATTAGGTGAGTAAATTATTAATTATGGATCTTAAATTAATGGATTTTCCGAGTTAGTTTTTTTCTTTAATCAACCAAAATCCTAACTTTACGTGGGTGTATCATGTATGTGTATAGTTTACCTTCACTTGTACCTGTTTAGTTCCAAAAAAATCCTAAATTTATGTGGGCCGGTGTTTGTGGTCGTAGTTTTGAGCGAAGTCAGACATTGTAAATATTATCACTGTTATAAAACAACTTCTTATACTACGGCGTAAGAACATTCAAGTGCAAAAAAAAAAAAGAACTCAACAGTTATTAGAAGCAGTAATGATAGGACGACGTTTCACGTACTTGAAAATATTATTGTGTACACTCGATTGAATAAGAGTTTTAAAAAAAAATGCCAATTAATAAATATTTTTTTTTTAAAAAACAGAAAATATGAAAGAATAAGGTTGGCTTTAAAATTACTCAGATGTTTGATGAACATATATAGGGTTAGAATGGAGAAATCGGATCAAGTGCAGATCAAGCGTATCAAACGGATCAAATATATTTGTGAATGAGAAAATATTTAAAAAGCAGTTCGAGTAGTAAAATACCGTAAATAGTATGTAAAAAAATCAAAAATAAACTAATTTACAGAATAATACAAATATTAAAATATATTTTATAAATAAGTTATGGTAATTAATTTATAAATGCAATAATATAGTTATGTTAATAATTATATATATAAATATTATACACAAATCAATTTCAACATTACAACATACAAAATAACTAATACTCCCTCCGTTCCACAATATTTGATTTTCTAGTTTTTTTTCATTGTTCCATAATATTTGATTTTTAGATCACGAAAAGATACTAAAAGAAGGTCATTAAACCTAACCAAATGGTAGAAGGTGAGTTATTGTTATAATTATTGGAAAACATTAATTATTTAAGATAAAGTAGCTAAAAATACCATTAAATATTTTTTAATCGTAAAAAATGAAAATCAAATATTAACGTAGAAGAAGCATTTAATGGGTGTTTTAATTTTTCCATAACATATCTGCAATATTGTCTCTGATGTTCGACATAGCATCTCCATCTGCTACCTCTGCTTCTTCATGTCAGCAAGATCACTCGCAGAATGTGTTGCTAATTTATGTTTTTCTCATTACTTATGTAAAATCATCATCTGAAAATTTTGAAATCTTGATATAACTATGTAATCCCATTTTAACCATTATCACTCTCTTTTGGACTTGAGTATTATATCTAAGAAATTCACAAAAAATCCTCCATTTCTTCTTCCAAATTTCAAACGTGCTCTCAATAATAGAACGCAAAGAAGCATGGCATCATGCTTTTCCTCATCTGCTACACTCTCATTCATGATCTCCTCGCTTCTTTGTTGCACGGAATATTGAGGTTGTGAGTGGACATTATATTATACGAAACAACGCTACATCACATCCCAAAATACTGGTGGTTGTCGTTTAGTAGATTTTGTTATTTTAAATACCTGGTAAAAGATATATAAAATTTGTTATCAAAAATATTTCTACAAACCTACGTTACTAATCATATTTTGATTATGAAAAAGATTATAAGGATTTACCGATTCACGGTCATTGCACCATGATTCAGATACATATGTTATGGATGTTGTCGGATCAACCGAAATACCGATAGAACTCATAAGAAACTTCCACTTCTTATACTTTTTCTTAAACTAATCAAAATTTTCTTTGAAGAACTTATAGTTTATATTCATATTAAATTCTTTGTTGAACTTTTCAACAATATAATCTCCACCAAATTGTGTAGGATCCTTAAAAGTGTAATTATTCATAGCAATTGTTTCGTCATACAACTCAATCAGTCTTCTTTTCCGTTAAGAAGTCCACTTAAAATTATCATTGTTCTACCATAATTCAAAACAGATTTGTATATTTTATTTTTAGTCTTAAATAAACTTAAATTTGCTAAATAAATAAATAATTTAAAATACGTGTGCTGCTGTTTCACTATGAATACTTGTGTTGGCTTGCTCGGAAGAATTTGTGACTCGTCGACGGTCATGGTGCCATTTCTACATTTATAAATTATTAAAATTATACACAATATTAGTTTTATCATTTTGTATTTATAGTAAATTAGTAAGATCATTATATTCTCTAAAGTTTCTATTAACTACAATAGATTTTAAATTTTACACAATTTAGAAAATCCTTATCATAAACTATTTTTATAGTTTTGTATACATCTATATTCATTTTACAAAAACCATAAGAGACAAATCTTTATATTAAATTTGTATAATAATTATATCAACCTCAACTTCTTAGAAAGTTAAATAGTTATGAAGATTTTTTTCCTAAATAATCATAGTATTGTATTTTGCTAAATTGTAAAAAACAGTAAATAATTAAAATAAAACAATATACCTTAACTATAGTTATTCTCGTGGGGAGAGAGAGAAAAATAAGGAGTGATCGTGTGTACGAGAGAGTGAGAGAGTGAGAGAGTGAGAGAGTGATTTGTTTGTGGAGTGAAATAGTAGAGAATTGTTTTTTTTTTTTATTATGATACTTTCCAAAACAAAAACAAATTATCCAATGCCATAAAGTACGTTTTAATGCATGATGACACCAAGACAGACCTATGTATGAACGGGTTTCTCCGAATCCTTAATTAGGAGTCCAATGTATTTATTGTTTTTTTATCATTCATGTATCTTTGTCCGTTATTAAGCCTATCTTTTATTATGAAAACCCCTATAAGGCTTTGACAAAAACTAAACGAGAAGAAATAATTGATATTTTCTTTGTACGTAGTTTCATATAAGAAAGTAAAAACTTTTGCCTATCTCGTCCCCCAAAACTCTGATCTCGAGATCTACGTATAAAATACAACCCAAATAGAAACAGGGTAACACAACTTCAGCAAGTCAAATCCAAATCCAAATAATAATCAAAAGACTAGTTAGGTGCCTCAAAGATGTGATCTTATTATATATAGATGTTGATGGTCTTGTCGTTGTGTCATACGATTGCGATTTTGTAAATTCTTCATGAGCTCCCTCTTGGCGATTTCCAAACGGAGCTTAAGGTCTTGATTACGAAGCTGGAAGAGGCGAATCAAACCAATGCAGCCCATGACTGGGTCGCGGAGACGGGCTTATGTCTCAAAACAGAGCGAGTCCACGAAGGCTTGCCTCTGGCTAGGCCTATATTCTTGATTTTTCTAGCCAAGAGGCTAATGTCAAACACCTTAGACAAGCAAGCGTATGTTTCCCGACAAGTAGGGCGTAAACACACTCTTTTGTGACATTTTTTTCTGGCGTCTTCACACACACCAAGTTCCATCTGCTAATACAACAAATGTTATAAAAAACAAAATTCTACAAAAAAGTGTATTCAAGAAAATAATATTTTTAAATAATTCAATTTATATCACTTCTTGATATCAATGAAACTTCGTGTTACCATTAAGTAGAAACGGATGCAAAACTTGGTCTATACAGAACTTTAATTTCTCCGTTCAGAACCGTTAGGGAAGGCGAAAAGATGGGGAAAAAGACCATACCCAGTTTATATGACACGAAGAAGATGAATATTAAATTAGTGAAGAATATAGCGAAGTAGATATATTACACATATATGGAAATTTATAAGCCCGTTATTCCTTTTCCATATTTGCATAGCTGCTTATTTTTTGTGGACGTGTCCCGTATTATGAGTGAAACTTTCTATGTTATGTTTAGGAAATTATTCGAATAAATTTGGAATAGAAACCGCGTGTGAATCGACACTGAGTTGAACAAAGAGATCATTACGTGGCGCCGTGGCATAAAGCCCTTTCGATTATATATTAGAAAATAAAAACAAAAGCTCCGATGCCGGGAATCGAACCCGGGTCTCCTGGGTGAAAGCCAGATATCCTAACCGCTGGACGACATCGGATTTTGTTGATTGATTAACATAAATAATAATTAGAATCACAAACAATAACTAACTAGTTTCTTAATTCAAAAAAGAAAAAAAACTAACTTGTTTCAGTTTTATAATTAAAAAAACAAGTAACTCCTTTTTATTTTTCATTTTCTATTTGATTTTCCTTTAAGTGAAGAAAGAAAAACTAAAATTTATGGTTTTGATTCTGCAACAAAGTTTTTAATTATGCAACAACTAGTTTATGTTCTCACCTTGGTCCGATTATTTTAATTACATTCTCATGTTTATGTATTCGTTTTTTTTTTTGCTTTGTTTGACTGTTTTTCTCTTATATCATAAAATTGTTTCAAGAGTGATGATATATATGCTACAACATAATAGTATTAGTATCAGTAATTCTATGCAATATCAATCATAGTCATTATCTTTATGTTCTTGTGTTATACAAAAATTTCATTGAAAATACAATCCTAATTTTGAAAAACATTTGAAAATGCGAGAAAGCCTCTCTAAAAATGTGATTAAAAAAATGCACGAATGTTGCTTTAAAATACCATATGTTTTGCTTATTTATTGCATAAAAAATGTACAACATTTATTGCATATATTGGTTCATATAAGTTCATAAATTACGATAATGCATGAACAACTTACCAGAATGTTTTGGCACACCTTCATTTTGATCCGACGTTGGCAAAACTTTTGGTAGGGCTTTAGAACCTTCAATATAGTGGAGATCACGAACCATTACTTGATGAGAAAAGCTACCATGAAATCTTTTAAACAATTGAACATACACTTGGTTAGAATTTGCTCTAGATTGAATGACGTATCCTAAAATCTGTCCGGTAATATGAACCCAATCGTTTTTCTTCAAATAATAGTTAGTCGTATGAGCCAAATCCCCTTCAAATAAAACCGAAATCCTGATGTTCACAGAATGAATAAATGTCGTTGTTTATTCATTCTGAGCCAAATCCCCTTCAAACAATCAATTTAGAAACACACACACTCTCACACACAAAAAGAAAAAATCATCATATAATATTAGATTATATTGGATTTTGTTTTATGTGACCCACGAATTGTAAATGTCTAATTGTTTTTGTAAACGAAAAGAAAGTGGTATTGAAAAACTTGTTAAGAAATGAAAAGGCTTTGTATGTGAGTGTAAAGAAGAAAACTAATAATTCTCTAACCACTCTTTTTTCGCATAAAGATGTTACGGTGTACTACTATTCTTGCTTATGGAGGACCATTCAAGTGCAATAAAAAATTGGAAAACTCAATACTGATAAAACTATTTGTGCACGTAATGTAGCTATGTATAAACAAATAGATAAGAGTTAAAAAATAGCATTGTTATCAAGACTATTTCCATGAACTATATAAAAATGGTTTATAAAAAATAGCATTGGAGGCGGTCTATGATAATAGTGCAGCCATACACGGGGTCATTAAGGCGAGTTTGTGCCTCCCAAGAGAGCGAGCTCATGGCAATTTCTCTCTGGCTAGGGTGAATTTCGTTGATCATTGTAGCCACATGGCTTACTCCAATTACTTTGTGTACCAATGCATAGTTTTCTTGTTTGTTTGTGGATAAGTAAGGCGCAAAGATACAATCTCTTGTGCATCTTCTCCTCAGGTACTTGCACACCGCGCATGGTGGCGTTATTTTGTCCATTTGATAAAGCAAAATCTGTATATTTGTATATAATGTAAGTTCTTGAAATCAAGTAAATAAGGGTCGTCGTAAAAATGAACCACTGAGGAACTTGAGTTTCAATTCGGTTATTTTTTAGAATTATACAATATACACTTAAATAAATACATAATAATTTAATATTTTTATCTATTCAAACCTGAATTGAAACTTTTTAAATAGAATCAAACAAAGGAAAAATTCAGATTGTTTTTCCCAAACAAGAAAATCCCAAAAAAATTAAGAAACCAAACTATAAAATCCTAAGCATAGCTGCATAGGTCTATACGGATTGGGATAAGAAACAGTTCTTTTTTTTTTTGGGTGTGAATTCTAAACACTAAACAGTAAGGAGATTAAGGTTACAAATAAAAAAAATGGACTGTGTTGTCCACTAAAGAAGGTGAAAACACAAACATCCTCTTACTAATATTTGGGGAGTATCCATTTGAAAATAACATTTAATATGTCAAAATTTACATATAATGTAATTGGTCTTAAAAAAAATCATTAAAGATAAAAATATCTTAATAATTATCATTTTAATTAAAATATATATTTAAAAACAAAATCTTCACAAAATCTATTTTTCAACTTCTTTTCAAAAATTTAAAATAAATTAATTAATTAAAACAAAAATTATAATTTAGAAAGAAATAAATATGTTAACTATTATTAACTAAATTATAATTTCAAAAATAAGAAAATAAAAACTATTGTTAATTTACATACTAAAAATCATTTCATCTAAAGTATATTATCATATTTACTAAGAAATAAAAGTCATATACATATATTAAACTAAAAGTTTTACTTAAATAACATTATAATTTAATTAATTATTTAATGTTTATATATTTAATTGTTTTAAAAAATTATCTCCCTAATAATATTAGGGAAATAATTTTTAGAATTTTACCATAAAGGTTTTTAAAATTAAATAATAATATATTTGAAATAAATCATTTAAAGAACAAAAGTAAACGATTCATTAATAGTATTATTGTCATTTATTCTGGGTAAAAACAACAGAATATCTTTATAAAAAATAATTATCGAATTTTAATATCAACTAAAATATACTTAATTTTGATATAAATAATATAAAATATTAAACTTAATTGAATACATATTTTGGTTGATAAATTATCTATATATATATATATGTAGCACTTATCTTATTAATTTATAATCTATAAATAAAAATTTATTATATCGAATCTAAAAGAAACATTAATCTGTGTTGTAGCACGGGATATAATCTAGTTAATATCTTATTATATAAATCTAAACGCGTTTAATGTGAGTGTGACATATGTGAAAGAGATAACTCATTAGATTTTGACACGTATCATTGCTAATTTTAGAATGTCAGTTAAATTGCTAATTATATATATATATATGTATGAATATAAGTGAGGATCACCTGATTTCTAAAACCAGATTTTGAGATCTTATTATATAAATCTGAACGCGTTTAACGTGAGTGTAACACATGTGAAAGAGATAACTCATTAGATTTTGACACGCGTCATTGCTAATTTTAGATTATTAGTTAGATTGCTAATTATATATATATATATATATATATATATATAGATGAATATAAGTGAGGATCACCTTATTTCTAAAACCAGATTTTGAGATGGTTGAATGAATATATATAGATGAAATCAAATCGGTATTTATTTATATAAAAGCAAAAAGCAGAGATCCAACCTTACGTAAACAACAATACTTCTCCAAAATTCTCTTCTCTACAGTAAAATGCGTTTTGGGAAAAGAACCCCAAAATCGTTCAACAAACTTATGTCAAAACTTTCACCACGCAATTTTTTTATTTATAGTACAAAAATATTTAGCTAACTAATATATATATTTTTTAAAAAATCTACATTGGCAGTAGATAAAACTGAATTCATGATTATCCAGAAATAAAATATATACATATTGGCTTAAAATTAAAAAAAAAAATATATATATATATATTGGCAGTAGATAAAACTGAATCCATGATTATCCGGGAATAAAATATATGCATATTTGCCCAAAATTTCATTCTAGTAAATATCTGTTTCGTTCCAAATATTATTAGAAGTTTTATTAATTTAAATATCTGCTTTATTATGCGAAGGGCAAAGGCCCATTAATTAGATCAATTAAAGCCCACTAGTGTTATTATTGGAATGGTTCTGTTCGTCGGATCTAAAGCAATTGACTGATTTCAGCATCTCCCATGGCGGAATCAAGCTTCGAGTATGCTTCTCCTACCTTCTCTCCTTCTTTGCATCTCTGATAGTGTTTTTTTTTTCAATGTTAATGGAATCTTCTTGTTGGTTTTATTACAGTTGCGGCGATCGGGATTATGCTGAGATTGTTGTTGTTCGTCATGGTGAAACATCTTGGAATGCCGAGAGAAAAATCCAGGTAATTTTTGAAATTCAATGCGTAATCGGTTTTTTTTTTTTTGTAGTTGTATCTTCAATTTGTACTACTTATGATTAGTATTCGTAATTCTCGCTGTGAACGTATAGTTTTTGGGAATCTTGATTGGAGATGTAGAAATGTGGTTAAATTGGTTATGTGTTGCAGGGTCATTTGGATGTTGAGTTAAACGATGCAGGAAGACAACAAGCAGTGAGAGTATGTGTCTCCACTTGTAACATTTTACGTTTTTGATTGTGATGTAACTTGAATCTTGATTCTTGATGATGATGATGATGCCTTTTAAAACTTTACTCTTCTTTGAAATGAAGGTTGCAGAACGGTTATCGAAGGAGCCTAAGATATCTTATGTTTATTCTTCTGACTTAAAGAGAGCCTTTGAGACTGCTCAGATCATTGCAGCTAAATGCGGCAAGCTTGAGGTATCGTAACCTATAGCTCTGTGTTCATACACATTTCTTTGCTTTTATAAATCTGCTTGTGAAGTCTCCACCTCTGTGCTCTTTCTGTAGTTCTGGATTCATGGATTTTGTTTTGGTTGTTATTAGATGGATCTAAGTTCTGAAATAACGTCTTTTATCTACATTTTGAAGCTGAATCCATGTGGCTTTCTAGACACTATAGAAGTTCAAATGTGTTTAATGATATGTAATGCAGGTACTTACTGATCGTGATTTACGGGAGAGACATTTAGGGGATATGCAAGGGCTTGTGTATCAAGAAGCTTCGAAAATTCGCCCGGAAGCTTACAAGGCCTTTTCATCTCATCGCACAGACGTTGATATCCCAGTAAGATACTATTACAAAGAAGCTTAGTAATATGAATGATGCTCGGGCTTCTTGATTCAACAAAGTTTGCTTCATTTATATGACTGAAGGGTGGAGGAGAAAGTCTTGACAAACTATACGACAGATGTACTTCTGCATTACAGAGAATCGGCGACAAACACAAAGGTTTCGTTCTTGACTTGTGTGTTTATTTCTCACAGAATTATTGTATTACGACACAAAACACATGTTCTAAGTAATGGTTTTTGTTTACTTGGTGGTGATGAAGGTGAAAGAGTAGTAGTAGTGACTCATGGAGGTGTGATTCGATCTCTCTACGAAAGAGCTCGTCCAAGTGCAAGAAAAGTTGAAAAGATACTCAATACATCGGTCAATGTGTTCCGTTTATTCGACGGAGACAAATGGACAGTCCAAGTTTGGGGCGATGTGAGTCATCTGGATCAAACCGGGTTCTTACAATCGGGTTTTGGTGGTGACAGAACCTCTGGTTAGATTCGATATTTTTCTGACTTCTTCTCCTTGGAGGAGCATTTATTAATTTAAGTTCCACTTCATAAACTTTTCAATTTTAATATTTGACCCCATAACTTTGAGGGTTTGTCAAGTTACCCAAGTAAATTGGGAGGATTGATAAAGTAAATTGCTATAAATTTCAACAGTCAGCGGGTAAGTATCGCTTCACTTAAGTACATTGTATCTAACGTCTCTGCTTACTTTTAAAATATTAAACCATCATTCTCTAATCTCTACTAAAGAAACCAAAATATAATCCAAAATAAGGTTTAGTTTTCAAGAACGCGTCGTCTGATCAATTTTAAAAAGATGCTTAGCCAAATAATAGATAAGATATTTATATTATTTTGTAAAAAATTAATAAATTAAATAAACATTTCTAAATATTTCAATAGTATATTATTGTATAAATAATTGAAATCTAAAGTTAAAGTTTTTATATATTTAAATTACTAATTAATTATTTAGTTAAAATAATATTTTTAAAAATAAAAATTTAAAAATCAAATTTATGAAACAATAAAACCAGCTATAATTTTATGGAATATTTACTGATTCGATTTTCCATAAATAAATAAAAGTAATTTAGGTAAGATTATAATCTTTAAAATAAACACTGTTTATATGTATCTAATGATATATTATGTAATTAGTCTAGTAATTAATGTCTTATAAAATATATTATTTGATAATCATTCTGGTGACGACACCTCAGCATGACAGTGTTGTAATATTCCACATAAACATAAAGTTATTTTGTTATAATGATTCTCAATTAATATATAGTAGATTAGCCGGTTAGTTGTCTGTAAACCGACAAATCAGACCGATTTGATTAAGCATATAACAAAATCAAAAACATTTGCTATATATATATATATATATATATATTTTATTTTTTTAACAGGGAGAAATACAGTTAATATGAAATATTTCTAACATTGAACAATGAAAATAATCAATATTGGAAATGAAATAAGATTCTTGAGGGGGACCAAATCGTGGTGTCCCATATACCTCTATTTAAGATACAGTGTGTTGAAGTTTGGGAATAGAAGCATTGAACAATGAAGTGTTTAGTAACTTTAACTGAACTCTAAAACCAAACTATAGTGTTACCCTTGAATAACATTGGGATCATATCTGGTGACCAAACAAAAAAAAAAAATTCTTCTTGGAGATTGAGAAAGAAATTTTGTGTAATTTACAGAATTACCCCTTAATATATCTTTTTATTTTATACTAGATATTGGACATGTACGATGCACGAGTTTTTTTTATTAATTAATATATATAATATACTGATTTGCTGATTATCGACTATTTTTATTATAGCTATTAATCATATGAATTCTTAAGTTAATGGTTCATTTGGCTATTTTTTTTGTTTCATGGCCATTTTCTTTTTCATCTATCTCTCATACTTCATGTAAAGCTTCATTGATTCTTCCTCTTTATGGCCAATTATGGTTTCGCATAATTATACTAATGTATAATATGAAATATTAATTAAACTCTTGAAATCTTTATGGTCAGTTTTAACTCTTGATCATATTATACTAATATAATACACTCATTAATTAGGTTCCTTCACCTTTTTTTTTCTTCTCCTCCAACATACGTCATGTCTACCCCGTCGCCTCCAACACCAACCAGCCACCGCAAGAGAATATTCATCGAGCGTTGTTACCATTAGTAAATACACTCTTAACTGGTTTTACTTAGCTTTTTTCTCCTCCAATGTAGACTCATGTCACGAACGGAATAATATTAGAATACGTTAATATTTTAAAATAATATTTCTTACATAAATAAAATAAATTAAACACCAATATAAAGCATATAAAAATATAATAATATTTGCTAAAACAAATTATTACCTTATGAATTGTATTTTCTTGTGAATGACCAAATAAAAATAAAAATAAGTTAATATTTTAAATTAATATTTCTTACAGAAAAAAAATTAAACACTAATATAAAATATAATAATATTTGCTAAAACAAATTATTACATTTTCATCAAGCAATAATAACTCTATTCCCATGAATAGATTATTTGCTTTGATATTTCGTGCTTCCCATTTTCAAGAAAGCACTACAAGCATTTATGATAAATGATTTTGCTAATTGATTTAGGGTAAGATGAACTTTTGAATTCATTTTCTGATTTAATATGATGAATAAAAAAAAGATGAATGAAAAGATGATTCGTATTTATAACTAAACTACTACAATATTAATTTAGAAAATTAACATAATCTTGAAAGCTCTAAACTATTGTTATAAGCAATGTAACAATACTGATCTGGAAAAGTTGGTAGTAATGGAATATGAAGTTTGATCTAACGATCTTTACGTTGATATTTCCAGAAAATATAACTTATTTTTCTTTTCTATTGTTGACATCAATATGTTTATTTTACTAATTTCTTATGGTAAAAAATCAAGTGGGGTATTGTACTATTTCCTTTTATGTGATAACAATTTATAACTTACAAATATGGCTTAGTTGACATTTTTATTTTGATTTTTTAAAAAACTGGAAATTATCTATTTTACATTTTTGCGGAGGGTTTTTTTTTTTTACTGACAATTTTTTCTGTTATTGACATTTTTGCTTAAACTGACAAAAATCTTAATTAATTATATATTCTACATTTTTATATAGAAAATTACCATTAAGTTGTCTTTTATATTATTGCGCTCTTTTTTTATTAAAACGGAAAATTATATAAATATGTTTATTTTACTAATTTCTTATGGTGAAAAATCACGTGGGGTATTATACTATTTCCTTTTATGTGATAACAATTTATAACTTACAAATATGGCTTAGTTGACTTTTTTATTTTGATTTTTTTAAAAACTTAAAATTATCTATTTTACATTTTTTCGGGGGGTTTTTTTTTTAACTGACAAGTTTTTCTGCTATTGACATTTTTGTTTAAATTGACAAAAATCTTAATTAATTATCTATTATATATTTTTATATAAAAAATTACCATTAAGTTTTTTTTTATATTATTATGCTCTTTTTTATTAAAACGGAAAATTATATAATTTAATTATCTATTCTACATTTTCTATATAGAAAATTACCATTATCAGAAGGTTTACACGTGTCGAATTTTACGAAGCTTACATGTCACACAAGACAAGATTATGACGTCAAAATCTAATGAGTTATCCCTTTAACACGTGTCATGCTCACGTTAAACGCGTTCAGGTTTATATAATAAGATTATGCTCTTTTTTTATTAAAACGAAAAATTATATAATTTAATTATCTATTCTACATTTTTTATATATAAAATTACTATTATCGGAAAGTTAACACGTGTCGAATTCTTATGAGTTATCTCTTTGATACATGTCATAATCTAAAATTAGCAATGATACATGTTAAAATCTAATGAATTATTTCTGACGTTAAACGCGTTCTGATTAAACGCACCATCACTATCAAAAAGAAAAAGGGAGAAATATACGTTGAGTCCATTTGACCATATTATTGGCCCCATAGCACCTTCTTTCTGATTTTGGCGGCAATGGAAAAGGGGTAAAAATGGCAAAAACATAAATACGGTGAACAAAGTAGAGAAATGTTATTTTCCTAAGCTCCATGATTGTCATCATTAGGAGTATATGATTATCATGTTGCTTTCTTTATCGATTTTTTTCCATTTAATGAAGTCTAGACTAATAATATCTCGAGTTATTATGTAAAATTTATAGTGGTTACACAAAAATTGCGTCTAGTTCTATTATTTTCTCCTTTTCTCTTCAACTCTATCATAAACATTTTTTTACTTGTATTGGTCACCTTTTTGTGTTTAATAATATTAACCCATTAAACCAAAATTTTTTTTAAAAAAAATTATATATATATATAGTAGTATTACGTATGTCATCGTGCAAATCACGTTAAAAGTCAATGTTGTAGCTCAAATGAAAGCCGGTACATATTTTTAATTGTACTGAAATCGGTTCTATTGAAGAAAACATTTCAAGATTATGAAGCTAATGAAATTTTTTTTGTATTGAAAACAAAATAAAGACCAAACAGTAGAAGAAGAAACATGTAAGACCATTTCTGTTGTAATTTTTTTTACAACAGTTGATAATAATAGTATTAAGTACAATGGTGTGTTTTTGTTGAGTCAGCATACATTTGGTTGTAAACTATCAAATGTATTGGTTACAACGGTGTTGATAAATAAAAAAGAGAGACACGTGGCGTTGAATGATTGGTTGCTGAGATTTTAGATTTGTTTTTTCCCCTTAATCATTTAACATCAATTATCTCACAATAATTCTATAGATATATATAAATATTTTTATACCAAAATTCATCATTTTTCATACTCTATAAATAGACACTTGTTTCATTTCATTTGGACACAGAAAAAAAAACCATCTTTTTACTAAACTTTTCTATTATTCTACAATAAACTTATGTTTTGCCTTTAAACCTCGTTTTAGTTAGATGGATTCCAATAATAACCTTTTTAACACTCAAAATTTTTCTAATTACCCTTTTACCTACTCAAATCCCAACAATTATCCGCTTCAAAATCAGTCTTCTAACCAACCCCAACATATACCAAATTATGGATATCCACCAATTGCAAGCAGATCTAACCAACCCCAACATATGTGTGATTCAAATGTGCATCATGAATCGGCAGGCATCTACAAACACATAGCACAATTCGAATGTTCGCGGACCGAGATTTTTAAGTTTGTGAGTTAATCATGCTTAATTAAATTATGTTTGTTTCATTTGTGTGTTTATTGTATTGCATTTTAAATTTTCGTCATTGTATGTGTTTTAATTATAATTATCAATATTTCTGGTTTTTATTACCTGTATTTTTTTTATCAAAATTTATTTCATAAAATTATTTTAACTTTCATTAATTTTATTTTAATTTTAATCGATAATTAATTGTTCTAACTAAAATATGTAATCACAAAAAATTTAAAAAATATATAATATAAATAGTAGGGTAGGGGTGTTGTAATATTTTTAAAACAAAACCATGAATAATGTGTTAATAATGAAAGAAAAAGATGATGTTAAGAAGAAAAAAGAGGGTGTTGTAAACTTTAACCATTGTAGATAGTATAAGAGTATAGAGGTAACGTGGAAGAAGAGAATAAAAAGGGTGGCCATATTTTATCATTGCGGTGTTCCATGCGATAAATCATAATCTATACATCACTTTACATATAACTTTCCCGCACTATGAATTGTATCATAAGATTTGGGAAGTTGACTTTGTAATCTTTAGTGGAATATCAATTAAATTTATTCTGCCCTTCTTTAAATGAGGAGGCACAAAATTAAATAAAGGGTAAAAAGTCCATTCAAAATTCTTGGATCTTGTTACTATTTTTTCCCTTTATTTTCTTATACATCTCTATCCTATAAGTGATTTATTTATTAAAAGATACATATGATAGGTTCATGGGATGTTAAGCTTCGTGCCCAGGTTCATGAGATGTTAAGCTTCGTGCCGCTAACCAGTCACCTTGAGTATATATGATTTGCATACAGTTACGTATTAGACACAAGTATGTATGTATATATATATATACTTTTTTTTGTTAAAGACAAGTATTATTTTCTTATTTCTTTAATTGATCCTGTTTAAAGCTTAGAATTGTTGTAATTGCTATCGAAATTCTATATTTATCTACATCAGTGTTTTTCTAGATAAAACTACAACATTTTAGTCTTTTGCCAAACACTTTTTAAAAATGATAGATCCAAACGTTCGTTTTTGCACTTATCATATATAAATGATAGTTAATAACGCAATCACAACTATAGATCTATAATATATATATATATATATATAGATATATTTTTCAAACCAAGAAGTTCTATCTCATCACCGGTGTCCGAATTCATAATCTGGAAAATTTTCTCTTTTTAGATGACCAACTAGTACACCGATTAACTTACCAATGCCGAGTATAAATAATTTTTTCTTCAAACTATATGCATAGTAAGGGTTTCAGTTGGATGAGAAATACATAAAAGGAAAATATATTAAAATTGAATACAAGAAAATAGGGAAATGCAAAATTCATCAACTCATAAAATCTTAGAAGGGATACATAATGAATATGTTTACCACTACGTGTGCATGCATTTGAAAAAAAAAAAAACTAAATCATACGAATATAAGTGGGAAATTATGATAGCAAGCTGCAAAATTTGAATTGGCTTCTCAATATGTCGGATGCAACAAGCAACTAATTAGTTAAGCAAGTTTCATTTTCATCATCATACGAATTACATAAATACAACATAATCATTAGTTTTCATTCAGTCTCACGTTGTATTGCGTTTATTTTATAATAACTAAAATTATTAAGTACACAAAATCCTCAAACATTTGAATCAAACTTTTGCGCCCAATAACGTAGCTAATATTGTTTAAAAAAATTGTCAAAATCTTACAAGTAGCAGTTATTTGTGTTCTACGTGAGAGAAGTTAACGTCGTTGACCAGTGACCATCACCAATCGTGAATACTACTAGAAGGTGTAATGACGATTATACCCTTGAAGTGAGAAATAGAGAAGGCAGCTTTATTTTTGTTTTTCGAGGAAGCATCGATAGAGAGAGAGAGTCCCCACCACAAATCCAAATGGCAATAGCGTTAATTAAGGAAGGAACAAACCTACTTCTCTAATTATTTCCCTATTAATTTGTATTCATTATTGTATTATTTATTACTATTTATCGAGCTGGACCATTAGACTCTATACTGGGTCCTGCTTTACCCACCACCTCTCTCTCCTCCTTACGTCCATCTCCGTTTATTATTACGTCACATTTTCTCTACACCTCTCTTTCTTTTCATTTCGAAACCAATCACATTTCACATTTGGATTACAATAGTTAGACTTTTTGTTATGTTCCAAGTTATATTGCTTCTCATGTATTGATAAAACTTTTTTGGTGTTAAATAGAAAATCGAAAAGTTTGAGTGAGAAAAGTGAGAAATCAACATGTACAAGAAGAAATAATCCAGCAAACTCTTTATATTATATGGACAATAATGTTATAACCTTATAGGCCAATATTAATACCGTCGGACCGAGTGACCATTTACAATTTAAGTCTTTTAAAATTAATATAAGTTCTAAACGGTATCAATAAAATTTAGTTAATATTTTATGTGCTAAAACAATGGAAATACATAATCAAAAGTACTAACATATGTTCGGTATTCCATTTGACATTGAAAAAAACTACTTGGTTCGAATGAAAATCACTTTCAAAAAAAAAAATTCTAAGAAAAACAATTTGTTTAATGACTATACCAAAACGCTTGATTCTATTTAAATCCATAATATGAATTTATGACTGGTTAACTTACTATTAGCGGTCGTACCAAAAATAAAAGGTTATCTGAATTGAAATCTTATGCACATTCAAGAGTTGGCAGGAAATTAAATGCATCTGTATATGTATAATAATACAATACCCTGTCAATGTCTATTAAATTGTCGAATTAATTCTCCTCCCAAATAACTTATCCAAATAAACTATATAATTTATGAGGTTAGTTAGCCTTTATATTCATGATTGTGATAATACCAAAAACTTATAGTCATTACAAAGTACATATATTCACACTCTATAGTACAAAATTTCACCGAATTCTCCTATTTTCTAGTTTGGTCTTTGTCTTTTTTATATACACGTATTTATTATGCCACCAAGAAAGAAAAAAAAGAAGATAAATTTGTAGTTAAACTGATTAATACACTAGTTAATTGTAATTAGTAGTTGTTCAATGTTAATATTTCTTTTAAAAAGCGAACGTATCGTCGTTTCTCTTTTTAAACTCATTCCTCTTGGATCCAAATCTTTCGCTTTGGAATTCGCCATAGACAAAGGAGACAATTCCAAATAAAGTTGAAGCAAATACAAAAACAGAAAAATTCGCTTCCCTAGATTATAAAAATTCCATTTTTTTTGTTTGCAAGATTCAAAAGTTTGAATTTTTACTTGTTTTGATTTCTGGGTTTTGTTTGTTTTTTTATTTCGATGATGATACAATTGAGATTTTGATTCGTGTGATGTGAGAGATTCGTAATGGGTCTCTGTACTTCGAAACCGAATTCACCTAATTCCGATCAAATTCCGGCGAGAAATAGTCCTCTTCCGGCGTCTGAATCCGTCAAGCCTGCAAGCTCATCCGTTAATGGAGGTAACCCTAATGAAGATCAGTGTGTAGTAGCGAACAATGAGGGGAAAAAGTCTCCATTTTTCCCCTTTTATAGTCCGAGTCCAGCTCACTATTTCTTCTCCAAAAAGACTCCGGCGAGATCTCCGGCGACTAACGCTAGTGGTAACTCTACGCCGAAGCGATTCTTCAAACGGCCGTTTCCTCCTCCTTCTCCGGCTAAACACATCAGAGCTGTTTTAGCGAGACGACATGGCTCTGTGAAGCCTAACTCGGCGGCGATCCCTGAAGGGAGTGAAGCTGAAGGAGGTGGTGTTGGATTGGATAAAAGTTTTGGTTTCTCGAAGAGTTTTGCGAGTAAGTATGAGCTTGGTGATGAAGTTGGTCGTGGTCATTTTGGATATACTTGTGCTGCTAAGTTTAAGAAGGGTGATAATAAAGGACAACAAGTCGCTGTTAAAGTTATTCCCAAAGCAAAGGTTAGTATTTTGATTGTTTCTGTGGTTTGTAGTGACGAGATCTGCTAAATTGATGATGGTACTTGCAGAAGTATTGACAAAGCTTTTCAAAGTTTTGGTGATGTTGTTCTGTGTTAGATTTCTTTGGCTTGATTGTTTGTTTTGTTGTTGTGTAGATGACGACGGCTATTGCAATTGAAGATGTGAGGAGGGAAGTGAAGATATTAAGGGCTTTGTCTGGTCATAACAATCTTCCACATTTCTATGATGCGTATGAGGATCATGATAATGTCTATATAGTGATGGAGTAAGCTCACTTTTGCTCTAACTTATCAGCTTGGGAATTAGCATTGTTGGCATGGCTTAACAAGTGTTGTTTCTATCTTTGTTGTTTAAGGCTATGTGAAGGAGGAGAGCTTTTGGATAGAATACTTTCAAGGTAAAGAGATTTTCCCCACTTTAGAAGTAGGATTGTTTGTTCTTACTAGTTTTGGGATTGTTTTTATTGAACTTGGTGGTGTTTTATGTGCAGAGGTGGGAAGTACACAGAGGAGGATGCAAAGACTGTTATGATACAAATATTGAGTGTGGTTGCCTTTTGTCATCTCCAAGGTGTTGTACACAGAGATCTCAAACCTGAGGTAATAAAAGCTCTCTGTTTCTACTTTTACATTTGATGTTCATCGCTATCTTAATGAAGTTTACTTAAACTGTTTGGATCAGAATTTTCTTTTTACCTCAAAAGAAGACACCTCTCAATTGAAGGCAATAGATTTCGGTTTGTCAGATTACGTGAGACCAGGTAAAGCCCTTAGATTATATGTCGTCTGTATATTTAGATTCCAGAATCTAGAGACTTACATTTGTTATATACTTTGACAATTACATTTGCAGATGAGAGGCTCAATGACATCGTTGGCAGTGCATACTACGTAGCACCTGAAGTTCTACATAGATCTTACAGTACAGAAGCTGATATTTGGAGTGTTGGTGTGATTGTGTATATTCTATTGTGTGGAAGCCGACCGTTTTGGGCTAGGACGGAATCAGGAATCTTTCGTGCTGTTCTAAAAGCAGATCCGAGTTTTGACGACCCTCCTTGGCCTTTGTTATCTTCAGAGGCAAGAGATTTTGTAAAGCGGTTGCTAAACAAAGACCCGCGTAAAAGATTAACAGCTGCTCAAGCCTTAAGTAAGTGTAGTATGCATACAAATTGTTTGGATGTGCAGAATGCATACAAAATTGTTCCAATGTGAAAGAAAATTGCAATATTTTCCATTGTTTCAGGTCATCCATGGATAAAAGACTCAAATGACGCAAAGGTTCCATTGGATATTCTGGTTTTCAAACTTATGAGAGCTTATTTACGATCATCATCTCTCCGTAAAGCTGCATTAAGGGTGGGTGTATTAGCTTTTTCAGTATTTCTGCTTCAATGGTCACTTCTATTTTTGCTTACCGTCGCCATTTTCTTGCAGGCCTTATCGAAAACACTTACGGTTGATGAACTGTTTTATCTGAGGGAGCAGTTTGCTTTGCTAGAACCTAGTAAGAACGGAACCATAAGTCTAGAAAACATCAAATCGGTAAGTTTTCTATTTTCCGTCCTGTTTTAGTTTTTATCTTCTGGTATGCTTTGGTTATTATCATGACACTGGCTCGAACTCTCTTTGTTAGGCTTTGATGAAAATGGCAACAGATGCAATGAAGGATTCGCGTATTCCAGAATTCTTAGCACAAGTGAGAGCCTTAATTCATACAATTCAATGTTTGAACCTCACAATTTGACTTGGTAATTGAAAATCTTATTGGACCATCTTTGTAGCTGAGTGCTCTTCAATATAGAAGAATGGATTTTGAGGAATTCTGTGCAGCGGCATTGAGTGTTCACCAGCTAGAAGCTCTTGATCGATGGGAACAACATGCTCGTTGTGCTTATGAGCTTTTCGAAAAGGAAGGAAACCGGCCCATCATGATCGATGAACTGGCTTCGGTCTGTCTCTTTTTATCTAACCCCCTCTTTATGCAAAAGTCTGTTTCAAACCTTTGAAAATGCTCAAATTAACTCATTGGTTAAAACTTATTTCAGGAACTTGGTCTTGGTCCTTCTGTACCGGTTCACGCAGTGCTTCACGATTGGCTTAGGCATACCGATGGAAAGCTTAGCTTTCTCGGATTTGTGAAATTGCTACATGGTGTGTCTAGCCGCACGATCAAAGCCCATTAGAAGGGTTTTGAAACTTCGAATGATATGTATGAAATTTGTCTGAGATCTTTTCATCTTAGGAATTACAATATGTGGCTTTTGACTTTATGAAAGCTGAGAAGAAAAGATTAAAAAAAAAAAGAGTGTAGCAAGAAAAAGAGAAGTGTGTGTTAGTTTGTAGAGAATGAGGATATTTTTCCAAACTTGGTAACTTATGACGATTGATGATGTTTCTGACATTCTTCCTCCTAGATTTTGGTTTTTTGACACGAATCTTATTTTCCAATTTTTTTTCTCTATTAAATCATTATTTCCAAAAAATTATGTATATGTCTTGAAAAGCCATCAAAACAATAAAAGTTTTCCAAATATCCTCTTTAACTTCTTTAAGTTTTTCCTATTTAAGCCTCGATTTGAATTCATAGAGAACAACAATTGAGCAAATGGATCCAATCTTTCACAAAAACTCTTCAAACTCAATTTGTAAAAAGCAATTACTTTGTTGGTTAATATCTTTTAATAAAAAAATAATAAGAAACTAAGAAAGTTTGTGATGCATATAATAATCACCGTGGGATCTTCTCTTGACTTCTTTTGATGACTATACACTCTTGATATGGTAATTCTAATTTTTTTCTTTTCCATATACAAATGGAATTATGCTTTTACACATGGAAAAGGGACTATTTTGTTACAAAAAAAAAAAAAGTACAGATCTCTTATAAATGCAATAAATCTAAAATCTGAAAAGAAAGTAGAATTGTATGCTGTTTTTAGAGATCTCTTAACTAATTAGAGTAAGACAATGCTTATCGTTACTGATTTTAACACAGAAGGGTAGATAGAGTTTAAGACAATGATTATCTTCAGTATATATACATTTTTGATAACTATATACATTAGCCACACACAAAAAAAAAATCCTCTTGAGGAAAAAAAATGAAGAAGAAGTCGTTCTTTGGTTATAGCATGATCCTGGTCACATTGTTGTCCGTCCTGGCTTGGATTGTAATCTTGTTTTCATTTGCGTAGTAGTCGGCCACATATAGATTGAGATACAAGACCTGTTCGAAACTCTTTTAGTGTGATAGTTGTCATTATTTTGTTTCGTAGGTAATCATATCAATGAAAAATCGTGAACCAAATGTAGAAATTGAATCATATATAGAAGTTGATGTTGCTTAAGTGTTTTTGAATTAATAGTGATTGCTTTGTATTAAAGTGGATTAATTTAAGAAGTTCATTACATTTTGTTCAAAATGCTAATATAGAAATGCATCAACTGAATGTGGTCTTTAATTGTGTAGATAAATGTGTTCTTTGACCGTAGACATAATTTTTAATTTTGAATGTTGTACTTCAATAGGAGTAAACGATACTAGTTTTGCAAATTAGTTTTACATGCATATATATTGACCTAAGAAATTTCACAGCAATAAACCAGATTGCCCCATCCATACTCTCTCTTCATCATAATACTTAGCATTGTCTGGTTTTGGATTAAACAATAAAACAAAACAAGCAAAGAAAAAAAAAGTTAATAGGGTAATTTATTTATATTAGTCCATACAAAAAAAAAAATAATTCACTTGGATCCAACTGTAAATTACGACACACAAGCGGATCCAATTAGAGAGTTTCGGGGCTCCGACAATGTTTTAAATGTCACTTAAAAACCAAAAAAAAAAATCAAAAGCCGTTTGCTTTTTGAAATTTCCATGGCGGAGGAGAAGGAGGTCATCGTTATATATACCTCAGATGAGGAAGACGACGAAGAAAATGATGAGAACGATGGCGAGAGTAGCGACGAAGACGATGTAGAAGATGATGGAGAAGAAGAAGATAGGAGTTTGAGGTATTTGCGTATTTTCGCGGTGATCTATTTCTCGATTTGATCGTAGTTTTTGATCGATTCTGGATTTATTCGATTCAGTGGAGATGATAGCGAATTGAGCGAAGATGATTCTACGGATTTGAATTCAGATTCTGATGACGATGACGACGACGACGACGAAGAAGAAGATGAGGAAGGCGATGATAACGAAGAGGAAGACTCTCTTGTTGATAAAGTTACTCGCCTATTCAAAGGTTTATTTATTGATTTAGGGTTTTAGGAATCTTGATTTGTTCACACTTGCTTCAATTTAGGGTTTATGAATCTTGATTGATTAATAAATTAGTAACCATCGTTTATAGGGAACATTTTGCTTAATTTTGGGGGAAATCATTGAAATTGGAATTTGGATCATTCTAAGTTTCTGTAAAAAATTGGGAATGTTGTTGCTACATATCTTTAGCTTGTGTCACTAAAATCTCTGTTGGGATTTGGTTTTAGGGAAACAAGATTGACTCATAAACATTTCTTAGCTGAGAAGCTTTTAAGGTAATCAAAGCGACTACGATTAGCCGAAACATAAGCAGTTTTGTGCTGAGATGTTCTTTCATTTTTGTTGTTGTTTCAGTCTTATGACAAAGAGCTCCATTTTTGTTGCATCTGTCTCTTTGTCTATTGTAGAATTTCCGCGGTTATGTGATTTCTTTCTTCTTATGATCCTATATGTTTCTCAGGATAAAAGATAGGAGCAAAGAAGCAGTTTATCAAAGATCATCTATTGCAAAGGTAATCATATACTGTTTCTATAAATGCTCTTCGGTTAATGCCAGAGATGTCGAAAATTTGTTTTACAAAGGGAGATTTTTGTTCTCTTTACACTTATATCAGCTTCATCAGAGAGTTCAGAGATTTTATAATGGCTTTCCTCAAAGACGATTTGTAAACTCTTGGTCTGATTACTCATAAGTACGAAAATTATCTTTCATATAACCAATGTATATGAATACCGGTATTTATGTTTTTGGTTTGGCATGTAACTTCTATAACTCACTGTTCCTGGTCTAGTTTCGCTTCTTAATGCAATACGAGAACACAATGCTAGCTCAAATGTGTAGTCAAAGAACTCTCAATGTGTTCTTGATCAACACTAATCAGTACTCTTATTTTTTCATTCAAAAAAATGCAAGAAAGCTACAAGACTCCTTAATGAGATTCTTGACGACTTGACCTTCATCAAAGTTTCTTCACTCTGTTGTGACCCCGAAACATAGAATAGTTCCTTGACGTGACAACACTTAAAGGACGATGTTTCTAATTTACCTTTTAAGGGGGTCCCTTTTTATTTTGTGATCGGATCTTATGTCCATTCACATGACTTGTCGGATCTTCTTGTGTCCCCAATTTGAACACGAAGTCACCTGTACCTTTTCATTAACGCCACAAAAACAAAAAAAAACCTAAAAAAACCAAAAAAAAAAAAAATTCAAGCCTTAGCCGAGAAGACCAAAAACATCATCTCAAAAGTCACGCAAACTAAAAACCAAAATGAAAATACTTATAGAGATAAGAATGATAGATTATTCGCACCAATCATAAACAAACCCTTTAAAATACGTAATTACATTCCAGACACAAGAATATACATATATGGCTCAAAGAAAATTGAATAAAATCAGAAACCCGAAGAATCAAATCATATTTTTAAAGTACTAGCTAGAATCTTGTGTTTGATGGTCGGATATCGAGTTCATGGGTCCAAGCTCTTCGGTCTTGGACATGGAGGTACCAATATGTTTGAGCCAATACATCAGGATCCATTCCCATCACTCCGGAGCTTTCTCCTTCTCCTTCTCCATCTTCGCCTCCTACGTTGAATGATTGCTCCGCGACCATTCCTCGAGGAGGGATGTTTATTTCTCTGAAAATACATTTTCAAGAGATTTTATCTATGCGATACTACTTCATTTCGTTAGATCTTCAAATGCTAAAATGTGTTAGTAGTAGTGTGGACCGTTGTGGGTGTGGGGACTATTAAAAGTTCATCCCTTTTTCATCTTTGACCATGAATTTGAAGAAGATAAAGAAATAGAGGCTAAGGAATCAATAAACTGGTTTCCATTTGCTAAAAAAAAGAGAGTAGATAAATAAGAAAAGGAGTCACAAAATTTGCGATTCTGAAATAATTGTTTTTTCTCTCTCTGAGGTAAGAATCTTGTCGGTTTGGATCAGAATTTTGCCGTTTGTGGAAGCTATATAAAGTTAAAATAGTCTTTTTCTGACAGATATTTGCGGTCTAAATTCATTTCTTTTAATTTTTAATGAAAAAGGGTATATGATCGCATAATTGCGTACCTTGGAGGTCCAACCACACCGTCGATGATAACATGAGCCACATGTATTCCAAAAGCTTGATATTCTTTTGCTAAGCATTGAGACAGTGCTCTCAACGCAAATTTCCCACAGCCTGTTCCGATTCCAAATATTTTTTAGTGATTATATTATATATATATATATATATATTTTTTTATTATTGCGAATACGAAAAGAAATCAAATTTTAAAATCTTGAGGAAACTACATAGTTCGGAGAAACCAGCAACGCCATTCAAAGACGCCGAGCAACCGGTGAAGAGTATAGTTCCCTTCCCTTTCTCCATCATCCCGGGAATAACCTTTTGGTATCATAGTAAAATCAAATGAAAAACTTACAAAAAAAAAATTGAAAAAAGTAAAAGAAAAACTCAATATTACATATACCCTTCAGCTTCCCCTGATTAAATAATATATAAATCCATTGTTACTATAGATTAATCTTATTAATTTTTAACAAAAATATTAAAACTCTAGGAAAAGTTGACAATCACGATAATATGAACAAGTGTTTTTTATAACTGGATATTAATTTATGGATCAAAACAAATCAAGACTATCATGTGTTCTAGGGTTTTTCGGCCATGATTTACAAGGGCAAGTCTTCAACAACAAAATAACGATAAAATTCAGAGAAATATGTGAGTAATCTTTAAATAAAACAAATTGTTCGTATAGTATAGTGCATGCGATTTCAAGAAAGGTCACCTGTTGGGCGCAAAGGAATGCAGCGAAGACAGAGACAGAGATAGAAGTTTGGAAAGATTGAAAAGGAATGTGGGTGAAAGGAGTTGGATAGTGACTTGTGTAGGAAGAAGAAGATTGATAAGCATTGTACACCAAAACATTCACGAACCCTAACGACAATACTCCTTCGAAGGCTTCTCTTACGCTTCTTGGATCCGCACAATCAATTCTTATAGCAAACACTTGCGCTTTCTCTTCTCTCGCTATCTCTTCTGCTACTCGAGATAACCTACCTGCACAATTGACCGACCATATCAAGAGAGTGACCTAATGTTCTTTACGGAAAAAAAAAAAAATAACACCAAAGTGTTATATTTATATTTAGTAGTGACGGTAAGTGCACCGTTTTGTGATCAATCTTAGCTGATGGGCGAGACAAGTAATTATTTCATGTAAGAGAAGGAAATAAGAGAAAAGTAATTTAATTAGAGGGATGAAGAAAAAAGCTATTTATTACTAAAATCAAATGGAAGAAAACCAGTTAGATGTTTTCATCACCGAACAGAATTAAAAAGTGTCACCGTTTCCTTTACTTTTGTGTAGAACAAAACAAGTTTTTACTGAACTATTTATAATAAAAGCTGAATATATCAACTATTTACACTATTATGTCTTAATCTAAAAAAAAACAAAAAACAAACTGAAATTGGATATGTGTGCAGTCTGAACATGTTAGCCGCAGTAATATAACTCGTTAAATCCAGCGAGAACAAATAGTTCTAAATTAACTGATTTTGCAAAGAAAATTGCCGCAATTCCTTTATCTTCTTTGGTATGTATATGGAGAAGAAAAATTCCGTGGGCACATATATATTAATATATAAAAAAAAACATAAGTATACATGGAAATATGCGTGTTTATGTGGTGTGACGGTGTGTATACGTGTATGAATAGGCAGAGATATGGATTAAAAGAAAAGCAAAAACAAAATTTAAAGAGAGAGAGAGAAAGGAATCAAACCGAGATCACGGGCGAGAATGGCGACGGTGTAGCCTTCGTGAGCAAACTTCCGAGCGACGGAGCGGCCAAGCTTTGGACCGACGCCTACCACCGCCGCTATGCCTTTGCCGCCGGAGCTCGAACTCCCTACGTTTCTCATCATCGATCCTTTATATTCCTTTCTCCACCTTCGTCTCTTTATATCTACTACTTCTCTTTGGATTGTGGATAAAAATATGAAAAAAAATATGAGAAAAATAAGGAAATATTAATTTTTTAAGTTGTCGACGTAAGCTATTTCCTTAACCTAGGCCAATCTCTAAGCTCTCTTTCTTTCTCTATTTAATATGAGAAGGAGAAATTTTCTTGTGGACTAGATAAATTTTGGTTGCTATATATATATACACATTTCTTTGTCATTTATATATCCTAAAGGTTTCATCTCCTTTAATAACATAGTAATAAATATAACTATGCAAATGATGTAACAATTAGTATAAATATATATATATATATATAATATTCTATATACAGATAAATGTGTTTTGGGGGAAAAAGATGGTGTGTCCAATGGATAATGTGGTTCTTAGACAAAGAGACATGTCATGTGGAAGAAATTGTTGCAATTTGTTCCTACTACATGTCATGTGGAAGAAATTGTTGCAATTTGTTCTTACTTGTTAGACTCTGAAGATGTTTCGAAAAGACTTATATAAGATGGGCTTTTGTGAATTAAGTTGTTGAGGATAAGGGATCGAATGTCACCGGCCAGATGCGAAATTGTCATTTGCATTTTTTTAATTTATTTGGTCGTTCTAAACTGTTTAATATTTAAAATGTTTTATGCATTTTGGGAATAATTAATCTCGATTTCGTCACACTATAATTAAAAAGTATAGAAAACCTTTGTGAATATGAAGGAAAAGCTATGAGAGAATTATATTTAGTTTAGTGTATTGTTTTGTAGGCTACTAGAATGTTAAAATTGGATGTGATGTTAAAACGTAATATATCTATGATTAATTTTACCTGATGACTACGATAGAATACCGATATACAAAGATATTTCAAGGAAGTTTATATAAACATTCTTCTAAAGAATATATATATATATATATATATTTCTTATAAGAAAAGAAGAAAACTTATGAAGAAGATAACAACAATTTATCAAAACACGTTTGCTCTCCTTTTATGGGGAATATTATTATGAGATTTCCCCTTTTGATTTTTTATATAGATTTGGCTTTTATGTTTTTTTCTTGCAAGCTGGACAATTGCTGCCCCTTTCCTCTTCTGTCTACAGCTCATTGGCATATCAAACAAATACATACAAATGTAACATATACATCTGTATTTCACAGAAGTTTCTAGATACAATCATCTATATCCTTATAGTATTTAATTTAGTTTTCGACACAGGTGATTAGGATTGCCGATAACATTAGTCTTAATGCTTTTAGAATTAACGAACTATAGAAAACATTTAATGTTTGATTGGTAATGTAAAATGGTATAAGTTTTTAATGGAAAAAAAAATAAGCCATAAATAATTAAAAAAATGTAAGATGTAGTGGTACGTGGTAAAAAATATGAGAATGTTTTTTTCATATCGTTTTTTATATCATTTTTATGATCGGTTACATCGAATAATAGATTTCATACCAATCAAGACTTTACTCTTGCATTTAGTATACTTAAATTTATTAACATTATTCTTTCTTTGTTTGTTAAAGATTAACATTAATCTTTTCTTTGTTTGTTAAAGATTAACACTAATCTAGCTTTTAGAATTATAAAAAATTTTCCTACGACTGACATGAGATCTATTGATGGGGTTGTGAATGTGAATTAATTGCGGAAGATAAGGATTGTGTTGAAAGATTCTTGCAACAATATATTGCAAAAGAAACTAACAAATACAAATATATATGAAAAAGAAGATTCTTGCAGATATGGGAGAGATCAACTTGAAAAAATATATATAAAAAATGGCAAAAAGAAACTAATAAATACAAATATTAAGTTAATACAAATTAACAAAAAAGAAAAAAATATTAAGTTATTTAATAGGGGACCAGATATTGGGAACTGAGTAGCCCATATCATCCATGATTGGTCTGATCTTCACAAATCTTTCCTCCATTCTCTTTGAACCCCCTTCGATCACCTTAATTTGAAACAGATGCGTATACGAGTATATATTTTATTTGTATATTGTGTGTGCATGATATGATCGAGTCTTTTAGTAAAATTCATATTAAGTTGATATTATCAAAGTTATTCAATAAAATAGCAAGTCTACAAAACCATAGAATATAGTGGCTAGTGCTAAATATGCGACTTTACTATATAATATCAAATTATTATTTACAAAAGTTAAAGACCGTATTTAGCCGTTTATGAACACAACGTTATGAAAATAACATAAATTAATGTCTGGTCATTCTCATCATATTCTCGTTTTTTAAACTCTTTTTAGTTAACAAAAGAGAGAGGGCGAATGTGTTTTTTCTTCTGATTTCTCTCGCTCCGTCGCCCAAAAAAAAAAAAAATTTATTCACGTGTTCTTCTAGAGGTGTGGGGATGAAGTCAATAACAAACATTAATTCAAGAGGTCCCAAAAGAGAGTGGTGAGTAGCTGTGGTTGAAATTACAAATTCATTTTCTATTATGTAATACTCCAATTATTCCAATAATATATTATTTAAATTAATTTTAATGAATTTCATCGAACTTAAGTTTCCGGCTCATCTCCTCCATTGGTAAATTAAGTCTGAGAAATTGGTAAAGCGCAGGTTTACGTACTTCGTGGATAACCCGGTAAAGCCCACACAACAGCCCTATTGAAAAACTTCTTAGCCAACATAGCCCATATCTTAAATTAGCAAAAGTAGCTATAGAATTGGATACCTAATAGATGATCAGACCCGGAAAAATACCAACAAAAATTTTCTACCCGTAATTTCAGGCGGATCTACGAGCATGCACATAATATTGAGGATATATATTCGTAACAGAAGAGAAAATTGGGTGATAATAAAAAAAAAAAAAATCTATTATTTTATTAATTAAACGACGAACAAATCAAGAGATATGTCCATGAGTAATGGACAAAATAAAAACAAAACCCTAACAAAACTAAAAATAAGAAGAAGAAAAAAAACTAAATGGAGGAGGCGCGTGAGGAAGACGTGCTTAGTTCTTGGCGTGTTTGATGTGACAAGAATATTGAAGGAGAGGAGCAAAGAAATGACTTTTAAACATCATGTGAAGATGGCTGTAACACCTCTTGTTCATATTCACAATGATCTCACAACACTCTTTGTCCAATGCGAAATCGTTCTCCGCCCAACTCGAAAATATTTGCGAGAAACATTTCTCGTTTGGTTTTGACCCATCTTTGGACAAACACTTCTCTAACTCACCGGATTGCGACACGAGAAGAGACTCGAACGGAGGTCCGGGAAGTCCTGGGATGTTAGGGAGTCCCGGGATAATAGGCATTCCCCGGATTCCCGGGATGTTGGGAAACGGGATGTTTGGTATTCCAGGGATTTTGGGGATATTAGGGAACGAGCCGGGAGGTGAAGGAGGAGCGTTGGGGTCTGAGGAGGAGGAGCAAGCCCAACCAACCTTAGAGTCACCGAAGTTGCCATTGTGGTTGGCTAAATCGGACGGCTTAGGCCATGGTTTCTTTGTTAATCCGACGGTAAGGTTTGTGAGAGAGACGAGGCATAGTAGAGCTACAATGATAATGACGCTCTTCATGGTTAAGGCGTTGGAAACAGAGAATTTTTTTTTTTGAGTGTATAAAGAAAAATGAGAGAATGTATGGATCCGTTTATATAGACATTTATTCTTTTATTTTAAAGTAAAAAAATATATAATGACGATGAAGATAGAATTTGTATATACTACGAATATATTCGTAGCAGTTATTATCTCTAACAACTGATTTGTTGCAACCATTATCTCGTGTTTGTAATTAATAAAAATATTTCAAATTGTTGTTTTAAAAAAATGTAAAATAATCAACATGAATAAAAATAAAAGCAAAAGACTGTAAGGTGATTTGCCATAAAAATAAGGTTTAATTAGGTAAATTTATCAGCTAAAAAACTCACAAGTCACAAGTAATAACGATAAGAAACATTCAAATTACTTCGTCTTCGAGATTAATAATTAATTATTTCTCGAATATTCGATAAAACCCCAAAAAAGATCCAACTCTGTTGATTGGAGATTTTTATGTTTATTATTTAATTCAGAATTATAAATTATAAAGCGATAACAATATAAAGAGAGATTGCATCGAGATCGATATGATACAACAATTTGCTGTTTTTCCTAACTATCTTTTCAAGTCCAAAAATCCATATTTTTATACGATCTCACGTAAATTGAATGTGATTAAATTTATTGGTAATTAATTTTTCTTTCTCATTTTGCTGACTGAACGAACATAAAGAAAAAGCCATCGAGGACATTGCTAACTAAAACGAGCCCAAAACAAGAACAACCATTAATTAAGAGAAAACAAATGAAGAAACTAGTCGGTGACGTGGTGTGAAACATCAAACAACGCCGTCGCATTCATTTTTCATGTTGACAATAAGATTGCAACTAAGATAATATATTATTATTAAAAAAAAAACAGAACATGATAAAGATTAAGCTAGCTGTGAATAGGAATCCTAATATTTTACTCCAATGGACTCCTCATGTTTCTCAGGACATTAAGCTAACTGTGAAAGGAAGTTGTGCAAAAAGCATCCGGTGACTACAAGTGGTTTAGCTCAGATATGAGCATTGTGTCTGTGTCAATCCCAGGCAGGCAAAGAGACCTGGCATAACCACTTTGAAGGCCGTGTCGACTTGTGATCCTCAAAATTTGGATGAGATTGTTGTCAAAGTATTCGAAAGTCAGAATGTCTGCTTTGACAAAGGATGATGGAGCCCAAACTGGACAATGATCAACTGGAGCTAGACTATATCTCGAAGCCAAACCCTATATCGAGGCCACACCTTAAAATGGTCGTCCTATGTATCATAGCGAACTTACTCTCTGGTGCTATCATGGCTATAGTATGCCATCATTGTTTTCGCTGTACTTGCTATGTAATGCCTTATAACCAATGTACTAAAAAAGTGTCCATGCAGCCGTCTATGTGGCGCATAAGCGTCAGAAGATCATAGACCATGACGATGATTTTTTGACGTTGAAATTAAATGTTTTTGTTATCACGCAATGTTGTCTTAAGCGGTACTAAGTTGCATTAAGCAGTTCTAAGTGGTAAAAAAAGGATATTGAGGACAGCCGTTGTTGCTATTGGAGAGAGAGGCACTTTCTTAATTAGTCCGATTTGCATTCAAATAAATTTGGTAAATGTTGTTTAATTATTTTTATTTGTTGGAAATTAGCCGAATCTAAATAAATCAAAGACTTGCATATGGAAGTCATGAAAAATAAATTTGATGTCCGCATGTACATTTGGCAGATTATATAATTTTAAAACAAAAAATTTGGAGGAGGAAACGAAAGAAGGTGATTTGCGATGAAGTAAATTTTTAAAAAAAATATTTACTGAGCTTATTAACTAAACAAATCACGAATAAAAAGGAAAAGAAACATTCAAATCGTATTCTGTTTCGTCCTCTTAAATATTATTCTTTCTCAGAATATTCGATTATATACAACCAGAAGATCACATTCTTCTGATTATAGAATTTGTTTTTTTTTAATCGAGGTATTAATATAATTAAAAAAAACCGATGTAACCAAAAGAGCGATTGCATCGAAATCGATATGATACAACAGTTTTCTTTCGTAACGATCTTTTCAAGTCCAAACAATCATCTTTTAAACGATCTCACGTTCGTGAATCTTTTGCGATTAATGCAATTGAATCTTTTGGTAATTGATTTTTTTCTTTATCATTTGCAAAAATAAAACAAGCAACAAAGAAAAGAAAGAGATAATTAGTCATTAATTAAACTTGACAAAAGATTCGTTCATTAAATATGAACGGCACCAAATATCTGATTGCATGACTAAACGAACCAAAACAAGAAACAAATTATTAAAGAAAAAAAACCCTAATTAATGAAGAACAAAACAGAGAAGAAAAGAAACTAGCAGGTAGCGTGGCAAGTGTGACGAACAAGAGGAACAAAGAAAGGATCGTTGAAGAAACCCCAAACGACGTCGTCACATTCATTTTTCATGTTGACAACAAGGTTGCAACAATAGTTACTAACACGAAACAACCTCGTGTAGAAACTGACCTCCATCTGCATCCGACACATCCCAACAGGTCCCATGTTTCTCATACAGCTGTCGATGTGTTCCCATGGATTCTGATAATGATGATGATGACTGTGATGATGTTCCGGAGGTGGATTTGACGGAGATGATGAGTCATCATCACTTGGTGGCGGAGATGGAGACTTCTTGGGCGTTGGAGGTGGAAGAGATGGTGTTGGAGGCGGTGGAGATTTCTTGGGCGTTGGAGGTGGAAGAGATGGTGTTGGAGGCGATGGAGATTTCTTGGGCGTTGGAGGTGGAAGAGACGGTGTTGGCGGCGGCGGAGACTTTTTGGGAGCTGGAGGCGGAGGAGACGGTGTTGGTGGTGGCGGAGACGTTTTGGGAGATGGGTTTGATGGAGTTGACGGTGACGGTGACGGTGTTGATGGTGTTGACGGAAACGGCGTTGATGGAGAAATAGAAATGGCTGGAGCAGATCCGTTGCTATAAGTACATTTCCAGACTTTGGAATCTCCATAGTTGAAACTATGACCAGTGTTCAAATACACCAGCTCGTTTCTGGAGACTTCAGAAGGATTTGGCCATCCTTCGTTCGGCCAATATTTTCCGACGGTTGTCGTCGGAAAAGCGACAAGGCAGAGGAAAGCTGCCGCAAGGAGGACGATGGAGTTTTTCATCGTTTATGGGGAAAAAGGAAGATTTCTGAGTGTGTGTATTAAGAAATCTAATGGCCATAATGTGAGACTATATCGCCTTATATATATATATATATATAAGGATTTAACTTTTTTTTTTTTTAGGTTAAAATATAACGTAGATTTTAACAAACAAAAACATAAACGAAGATATTATTCCATATCTCGTAACCATTATCTCCTAAAAAATTAAACTATTGTAAATATTATCTCTTGAAAATTCGAAAAGAATATTCTTAACGAGAAAAACAAAAAAAAGAACGAAAATCTGTATATTTCAATTATCTGACTACTTAGACCACCTCCATCGGACATAAATTATGTGTATCTTAAGTTGAAAAAATATTTAAAAAAGGCAGAATAGTGAAGAACCTTGTCTCTGCATACACACTTAAGAGCATCTCCAATGGTGAAAACCCCATTAGGGGTTCTTAACATTTTTTTATTATTATTTTATTTTAATCGAGAAAAAAGAGTTCTTAAAATTAAGAAACTGTATCTAAAACCTCTTAAATAAGAAACCGGTTTTTAACATGAATTTCTTAACGCACGGTTACCGATGCAATTTATAATATTTTAATGTTAAGAACCCTTCTTAAGAACCCCATTTTTTTACCATTGGAGATGGTCTAAGATATTCAGAGACACCTTACGTGTCATCTTGTAATTGGAGGGTAAAATGGTTTAGTTTTTATTTTCATCATTTGCAAAAAATAAGCTCTCGTTCTATTTTTCTTCATTTGCGAAAAAAATTATAGAATTCATATGCTAAAAAAACCCTTCTAATTTCGATTTTGAAATCGAGTAATCTATTTTGAAGAATCTTTGTGAAGATTAACTGTTGAATCTTTGTAACATATTTATTTTCTTTATAAAATATTCTATAATTATAATTTATAGTTTTTTTTCCATAAGTTTAACCCAACATTTGTTATATTATAAATTTAAACTAAAAAAACACATTTTCAATAAATAATTAATTTTTAATTCTTAAGACACCCTTAAGGGTGTCACTAATGGAGGGTGAAAAACTAATGTATATTTAGTAGTGGGTCTTAAATTAAAATATTATTAAATATAATATTAATTAATTCTTAAGACACCCATAAGAGTATCACTAATGAGGTGCAGGCATGTTTACTTCATCGAAGACCTATTATTAAAGCCCATTTAGGCCCATTTACTAAAATTTAAAGGTGGTGGGAAACGGCGTAGTTTAAAAATTTGATAAAGGACCACCAGAAAGACCCGACCCGGAAACAGAGTTCCGAACAACCCGACCCAAATTTTTGACATTTTTTGGTTCGATGTTCGTCTTCTACCTTTTACCATCTGGTTAAATAAATCTATTGATTTTTCTGATCTTCCCGTTCGATCTCACTCTGTTTTCTATAAACCTTCGTATGTTCAGCATCAGATTTGAAGCAAATTGATGAACTTGTAATCTCACACGGATCTAAGAGCAGGTAAAGCAAAATGAACAGTTGAAGCTCTCAACGAATTTTCCAATTTTGAAATTTTATCTTTCAAAGATCAGATCAGTAATCTTGTTATCAGCTTCTCTTGTTTTATTGTTCGATCTAAATCGTAATTGCGACAATTATGAACTGGACTTTGTCTTTCAGGAGTTATGGAGTGGGCAACGGTGCAGCATCTGGATCTACGCCACGTAGGTCGCGGTGTAAGCAAGCCGCTACAACCTCATACGGCGGCGTTTCATACGTCCCAGGCTGTAATCGCTGTTGCCGTTGGCTCTCACATCATGGGTAAAAATATCTCCGCAATTATTATGAAGTTTCTTGGTTTCATAGTTGTGATGTTTCGATGTTGAAACCTATTGGTTTGCAGAATTCGATGCATTAACGGGATGTAAGATCGCATCCATTGACATTGGATCTCCAGCTGTTAGAATGTCGTATAGTCCTACTAGCAGTAATGCTGTGGTTGCCATTCTTGAGGTCAATTTCATCAAATGCTATTTTAGAAATTTTGTCTTCAAATTGGAATACTAGTTTTAGCTTGATGATCAGCATTTTTAACTGCTTTATGTTTGGATCGTTTAGGATTGTACAATTAGGTCTTGTGATTTTGAGACGGAGCAGACTTGTGTCTTGCATTCACCGGAGAAGAGGAGTGAGCACATTTCCTCGGATACAGAAGTTCATCTTGCTGTGACGCCACTCCAACCTGTTGTGTTTTTTGGATTCCCAAAAAGAATGAGTGTGACAGGTTTGGTTATCGGTTTCTGAGTTCTCTATTATATTAGCGGATTTTAGGTGTACGAGTAGGTGTTATTTTTCTGATTGCCTTTTATTGTTCTTTGTTGTAGTTGTTGGAACTGTTGAAGGAGGAAGAGCTCCAACAAAAATTAAGACAGACCTGAAGAAACCAATTGTGAACATTGCTTGTCACCCTCGACTTCCTGTCCTGGTATGATAAAACATCCTCATTTTTCCATCTTAGTGTGTGGAATCTGATTTTGTTGTACACATGGTTAACTTCTTTGTTCAATGTTGTGTCTTTTCAGTATGTAGCATATGCAGAGGGGTTGATACGAGCTTATAACATTCATACTTATGCTGTTCATTATACACTACAGCGTGAGTATAGGAGGATCTCACATGTCTCATTGTCTTTTTTCTTTTCACCTGGGGTATCCTGAGCAATAGCTACCACTTAAAGCAGTTCTTTGTTATCCTCGCAGTTGATAATACTATTAAACTCATCGGCGCAAGTTCGTTTGCTTTTCACCCAACACTAGAATGGATTTTTGTTGGAGATAGGAGGGGTACACTTTTAGCGTGGGATGTTTCAACTGAAAGACCTAACATGATTGGAATGTAAGTCATTTTTCGTTGCTTTTAGCTCTCTGTCAGCTGGCATGAAATTGCTGTCCCTTTTTTCTTATGATAATTCATTCCTGTTTGTTATATTTTGGAACAACTGTAGAACACAAGTGGGTTCGCAACCCATCACTTCTATTTCTTGGCTTCCTATGTTGCGTGTACTTGTCACTGTGTCCAAGGATGGATCTCTTCAAGTGTGGAAGACACGGGTTATAATCAATCCCAACAGGCCTTCGACACAAACAAACTTTTTTGAGCCTGCTGGTAAGTCTGATGTCTCTTAAAGAGGAAATGTCTTATTGTCTTTTCCTCCCCGATTTAGGAATAATTCCCATGATTTGGTTTGGAAATTTTGATTACGCATTGTAGCACTATCCTTTCTTTTTTCTTTTGCAGCTATGGAATCGATAGACATTCCTAGAATTCTCTCTCAACAGGGTGGGGAAGCTGTTTACCCTTTACCACGAATCAAAACTTTAGAAGTTCACCCAAAGCTGAACTTAGCAGCTTTGATTTTTGCAGTTAAGAATATTCATTTTACTTCCTACTGGCATTACTCGCTTAGGTAGAAGTGTGACATACTGGATTTTTATACAGAACATGGCGGGTAATGAGAACACTCAAAATCGAGCAGCTCAGACGAGGGAAGGAAGGAAGCAGCTCTTTGCAGTTCTGCAAAGTGCTAGGGGATCTTCAGGTGAACACAAAATTTATTTGAACATAACAAGTGATACTCTTCTTAAGCTGTATGGATGTGTCTCTTGAGAGTCGCCAATCCTCTGTCAATAACAAGGGTTGTGGGTTCGACCAGAGTTGTTTGGTATCAATATCCTGCTTTCTAACATTTGAGGTGATTAACAGCTTCTGTTCTAAAGGAAAAGCTTTCATCGATGGGTTCCTCTGGAATTTTAGCCGAGCATCAACTCCAAGCTCTGCTACAGGAGCATCATCACAAGGGGTAGGTGGATATTCCTCATGCAATCAGGGTTGGAAATTTCGCAATTTTTTTTACTATCATGTGGTTTGAATATGCTGTGAATTCCGTACCGAATGACTCAAGTTTTTCATATTTCATCTGCTTCATAGTTCACTCTATTACTTTTCTGCAGGCAGAGTCAGCTAACAATTTCAGATATTGCACGGAAGGCGTTCCTGTATAGTGTATGACTGTTTTACCTTCTTGCTCAGACATTATGTTTGTTTTATTAATAGGAACTATTTTAGCTAAGTCCATGACTTAATCCGTACAGCATTTTATGGAGGGCCATGCCAAAACTGCCCCAATATCAAGGTTACCCCTTATTACCGTCGTGGATACAAAGGATCAACTTAAAGACATACCTGTTTGCCAGGCATGTAACTGTTGTTTAGAGCTTCTTTTCTGTAGTATCTGATTTATGCCTGACTGATTGGATTATTTGACAGCCATTTCATTTGGAGCTGAATTTCTTCAATAAGCCAAATAGAGTTCTTCATTATCCTGTGAGGGCCTTTTATATCGAGGGCCTTAACCTCATGGCACACAATCTCTGTTCTGGAACGGACAACATCTACAAGAAGCTGTACACATCGGTATTATCTGATATCATGTGATTTCGTTTTATTTATTGGTTTCCTTCTACTTACAGTACTTTTTTTGTTTCAGATTCCTGGAAATGTAGAATATCATTCAAAACACATTGTTTACAGTCGTAAAAGGCACCTCTTTCTGGTTGTCTTTGAATTCAGTGGTGCTACGAATGAAGTTGTGCTTTACTGGGAAAATACAGGTTCTCAGCTGCCTAATAGCAAAGGAAGCACTGCTAAAGGTTTGTCTAATCATTGGATTCCCTTGCTACTCTTTAGAGAATTTCCTATCCTGCCTCAGAATTTTTAGGTTTTGAAAACATTAAGCAGTATTATACTGCATCCAATCATTTAGATATACCAGGGGTACAATGTATGCTATAAAACAGTAATTGGTCTTTCTGCTGGGAGACTGATGCTAGGGTCTACTGCTGTTTACCCTAGTTGCTAACAAGACCCTAGGGGCTAACAATCAAGGAAGCTGAAGGTTTCAACAAATTATCTGTTAACTTGAAAGAGATGCAAGATTAGAATTATTTAAGGCGTTCATCCTTTTTGTTTTCCTGTGTTTCTGAATGCGTAAACGAACAAGAGAGGACTAACCTCAAAGCTATACTTTTTGCTATGCAGGTTGTGATGCTGCCTTTATTGGCCCAAATGACGATCAATTTGCAATTCTTGACGAGGATAAGACAGGACTGTCTATGTATATCCTCCCAAAACTTACCACAATGGAAGAGAATGAGAAGAATTTGTTATCCGAAGAGAACCAAACCAAGGAGACAAATGCTTCTGGAATTCAGGGTCCACAACAATTCATGTTTGAGACAGCAGTCGATCGTGTTTTTTCCACACCGATAGGTGTTGCATCAGCTAATCTCATTCTTGAAAATTAATTATCAATGGGACCATGCCATCGCTAACTGATGCCTCTTTAAATTACAGAGTCCACTCTGATGTTTGCTTGTAATGGAACCCAAATTGGGCTGGCAAAGATGTTTCAGGGCTACCGTCTCTCAGCTTCAGATGGTCATTATATTTCAACACAAGGCGAGGGACGAAAGTCAATCAAGTTGAAGAAACATGAAATAGCTCTTCAGGTATGAAATGCCCTACAAAACATGAATGCCTTCCTGATTGCTGGTACAGGCAGACTGCAACATCTATTATAACTTCGTACTGTTTACTAATTGAGTAAATTTCCCAGCCAAATAAAGTTTTGATATTTAGTTTCTGGTTCTATGACCAGCCCAATAAATGCAGTCGTTTTTATCCTTACCCTTTGATGTGGTTTACACCTGGCCAGTTATCTTTTAAAGTAAAATGATCTCGTTCAGAAATTAATAATAACAGGAAATGACTCGTCATGTTGGTGTTAGCTGTTCTATTGCTGTCAAAAATTGGTTGATTCGACAAGGGTCAATGATATAATTGTTCCTGAAATTTTGGTCAATCAACTTTTGTATTATGTAGAAATTTATGTGTTTTAGATCTCCAAAATATTGTTTCCCCCTCAATTGTATAAAGAACTTATTGTTGTCTCAAAATGTACAGGTTCAATGGCAAGAAACACCCCGGGGATATGTCGCAGGGATATTAACAACCCAAAGGGTGCTGATGGTGTCTGCAGATTTTGATATATTGGCAAGCAGTTCGACAAAATATGATAGAGGACTACCATCAATATCCTGATTAAACTATCTTTCTTTCCTTTCAATCTTGTGCATTATATGTTAACTCTATTTAGATGTATGCTCATTGAAAATTGGAAAACCTTAACTTATGCGAACTTTAGATCTCTTCTATGGGTTGGGCCTGCCTTACTCTTTTCCACAACAACTGCTGTATGTTTGCTTGGCTGGGATGGCAAAGTGAGGACCATTCTTTCTATAAGTACACCGTACGCAGGTAACCAGATCTTGGTTCTCTATATGCTTAAGGTGATTTTACTGTATTTCATTCTCTTAAATTTATCCTCTTCAACGCAGCCTTAGTTGGTGCCTTGAATGACCGCCTATTGCTTGCTAATCCCACTGATATAAGTCCGAAGCAGAAAAAGGGGATTGAAATTAAGAGCTGTCTTGTTGGGCTACTTGAACCGCTTTTAATCGGATTCTCTACAATGCAACAAACATTTGAACAGAAAGTGGACCTTTCTGAAATAATGTATCAAATAACAACAAGGTTACCCCTGTCCCTTTTTTCTTCTCTTACACGTTTGAAATTTGTTATATATATATATAATGTCGATACTTTGGAATAGGTGTGCAGGATACATCAATGAGTTTTTTTGTCTCTTTCCCTAGCTATCTTTCTTGACTCCATTCCCATGCTAACGATATAAGCTTCTTTATTTATTTATTTTATATTGGCTGCAGGTTTGATAGCTTGCGAATTACTCCAAGATCTCTTGATATTCTTGCTAGAAGCACTCCAGTATGTGGAGATCTTGCTGTATCACTAGCTCAAGCAGGCCCTCAATTCAACCAGGTGAGTCGAGTGCAGTAGATTTTATGACCAGAACTCTTCTCCAGAAGATGTGTTCTTTATTAAACTGTTTCCAAAAAATTAGGTATTACGTTGTGCATATGCGATAAAGGCTCTTCGGTTCTCCACGGCATTGTCGGTTTTAAAAGACGAGTTCTTGCGTTCTAGAGACTATCCAAAATGTCCTCCAACTTCTCTTTTGTTCCAGAGGTTCCGGCAGCTTGGATATGCCTGTATCAAGTAAGTAAACTTTCTGTGCAGGACATATGTAGCATCTGAATATCTAAAAATATAGTTAGTTATTGTTCGATGGCCTATTCAACCTCATTTTCTGTTGAACTAATATATGTGGGAGTTTTAGCGCATCTTGAACTGGACCTTGAAAAGTTAATCTCAAGTATTTTTTACAACCTCCCGGTCACTATCTATAGTTAGTTGGAACTTGGATATAACACTTCTTGATCCTTGTACCTACATTTCATCTCTATGCTAGTTTTTCATGGAAATGTTTTTGGCAAGGTTCTGTCATCTAACTACTTTGGACATTTTGTACTGTAGATATGGTCAATTTGATAGCGCAAAGGAAACTTTTGAAGTAATAGCCGACTATGAGAGCATGCTAGATCTTTTCATATGCCACCTCAACCCTAGTGCTATGCGTCGTCTTGCCCAGAAATTGGAAGAAGAAAGCGGAGATCCCGAGTTGAGACGATATTGTGAAAGGATTTTACGAGTACGGTCTACAGGATGGACCCAGGGAATTTTTGCTAATTTTGCAGCTGAGAGTATGGTTCCAAAAGGACCAGAATGGGGTGGTGGCAACTGGGAAATCAAGACTCCAACCGACATGAAGAGCATACCTAAGTGGGAGCTTGCTGGGGAAGTAATGCCATATATGAAGAACGAAGATGGAACCATCCCCTCAATAGTAGCTGATCATATTGGTGTTTACTTGGGCTGTGTCAAAGGTAGAGTTAATGTTGTGGAAATTAAAGAAGACAGCTTAGTTTCTAAAACTGGAGGGCTTAGTTTGTTGGGTAAACCTGTATCGGATAAACCTTTGGCACTTCCTGCTGGTGAATCCAGTTCGTTGATGGGTCTGGAATCCCTTGGAAAACAAAACGTAGCTGATGAACAGGCAAAGGCTGCTGAGGAGTTCAAGAAAACAATGTATGGTGCTGCTGGCGATGGCAGCAGCAGTGACGAGGAAGGTGTACCGAAAACTAAGAAGCTGCAAATTAGAATACGAGAAAAGCCAACATCCACCACCGTGGACGTCAATAAGCTTAAAGAAGCTGCTAAAACGTTTAAACTCGGAGATGGGCTAGGCTTAGCAATGAGTAGAACAAAATCAATTAGTGCTGGATCCCAGGATTTGGGTCAGATGTTAAGCCAGCCTTCTTCCTCAGCAGCTGCAACTACAGCTGCTCCGAGTTCTGCATCTGCTCCTGTTGATCCTTTCGCGATGGGCTCATGGACACAGCAACCTCAACCAGTTTCTCAACCAGCTCCATCTGGTGTAGCAGCGCCGATACCGGAAGACTTTTTCCAAAACACAATCCCATCTGTTGAGGTTGCCAAGACATTGCCTCCTCCTGGCACTTATCTTTCAAAAATGGACCAAGCTGCACAAGCTGCAATAGCTGCACAGGGTGTTCCAAATCAAGCTAATAATACTACTCTGCCTGATATTGGTCTTCCCGATGGTGGCGTTCCTCAACAGTATCCTCAACAGACAAGTCAACAACCAGGTGCTCCATTTCAGACTGTTGGACTTCCTGACGGCGGTGTTCCTCAACAGTATCCTGGTCAGACCCAGGGGCCATCCCAGGTTCCGGTTTATACACAGCCTCTTGATCTTAGCGTTCTTGGAGTTCCAAATACCAGTGATTCTGGGAAGCCTCCTGGACAGCCTCAATCGCCTCCTGCATCAGTTCGTCCTGGACAGGTAAATGTGAATTTGATTTTGTCTTTTGTGTTTGCATGCCAATCAACTTGCTAATGGTCTGGAATTACATATCATGATAAAATTTGACACATAAAAGTGCATAAATCTCACTGTTGCTTTTCTCCCCTATGATTACTACTACTCTCCTTAGGTTCCACGTGGAGCTGCAGCTCCGATTTGTTTCAAAACTGGACTTGCCCATCTTGAACAAAACCAGCTTCCAGATGCGCTGTCTTGCTTCGACGAAGCATTCTTGGCTCTGGCTAAAGATCAATCACGTGGAGCGGATATCAAAGCGCAAGCCACTATTTGTGCTCAATACAAAATAGCCGTAACTCTCCTTCGGGTAACTAACTCATATATCTCCCCTCTTAAAGAAAGAAAAAGATTCTGCTCGAAAAGATAGATTCATCTTATCAATGTTTCTTTCTCCTCTATCCCATTTGCAGGAAATCTTGAGGCTACAAAGAGTCCAAGGCGCGAGCGCATTAAGCGCAAAGGACGAAATGGCTAGACTTTCAAGGCATCTAGCTTCCCTGCCACTACTAGCAAAGCACCGCATAAACTGCATACGCACTGCAATCAAAAGAAACATGGAAGTCCAAAACTATGGCTACTCAAAGCAGATGCTTGAACTGCTTTTATCAAAGGCACCAGCGAGCAAGCAAGAAGAACTAAGAGGACTAGTCGATCTCTGTGTCCAGAGAGGCACAACGAACAAATCCATCGACCCACTCGAAGATCCTTCTCAGTTATGCTCAGCTACGCTGAGCAGATTATCAACCATTGGATACGATGTTTGTGATCTCTGTGGTGCAAAGTTTGCTGCTCTTTCGTCACCTGGTTGTATCATTTGTGGTATGGGAAGCATCAAACGGTCTGATGCACTCGCTGGACCGGCACCTGTATCCACTCCGTTCGGCTAAAGGTTATAGAAGTTATCACGGTTGGTTTAATTAACATTAAGCAAATTTCAAACTAGTTACATGTAAGAACATTCGATCGATTTTGTGGGGTTTGTTTTCGGTATATTCGTCTGTATATGATTTGATTATTTGTTTCCGTACGTGACTAATACAATTTGTAACGCTACTCTTCTTTGCCCACCAGGTTATCTTTCATTAGGTTGTTCAGAACCATTATTTGACTAAAGGTTTTAATTTGTCATGACTATTTGGAGAATTGGGTGCACCAGAGACATCTAATGTGAAATGTATTTTTGATAACATCAAATCGGCACTGCAAAACCCACTTACGATTTTCTAGGCCCATCTCAATGGCGTGATATGTAAGTATAAAATTGATAGCAGTGGTATCAAGTTCTATAACGTGTCCCAAGGTAAAGATGCGAGCGACAAATGCATCTTAGCTTTCATGTGTACATGGATTGTTGATATTTAGTCTCTCAATTTTATGAATTTTTCCTAATATGGAAATCTTTAGACCTAGCTTAACAACAGCCACCAAAAAATAATGGAAATATTTAACCTAAAATATTTAGTTTTTGTTGTCCCGGAAACTCTTATTTAATGTGTAAAAAATCTGAACGTACTTATTGAGATATTCACGTGCTTTTGAATTATAATTTACCTCCTGGTAGGCAGCAAATATTAAGAAGCTCATTATTGTCCATATATACCGACATTGCGGACGATCTAATAAGTATTAAAACTCATAATTAACAAATATTATCAACATGCAAACTTATATGATACAAAGAGTTTCAGATGGTACAACACAAGTATTAACCTTAATTTTATTCATGATCTAGAATTATGAATCAATCATAAAATATTACAAATGGTACAATATGGTATACAATAATTTAAAAAAATACATATTGTAAAATAATGTATTAAATAGAGCTATAAACTATTAAATCTTTCTAAGTTGTAGGTTCATCGTTCTTGACAGCATGACCAATCCCGGGGCTATGTCCTGGTATTGTAGGTTTGAAGTCATCTCCTTTCTTATGGCCCATCCCGGGACTGTTTCCTGGAGAAGTAGGTGCGAAATCATCTGTGGTTCCAGTTTTGAAATGATCTTGACCGTTTGCGCTCTGCAATCGTCTTTCTTCCGTGGGTGCGGAGTCATCCTTAGACCCCTTAACATTTGCATTCCCTTTCTTGTGGCCTATCGCAGGACTGTTTCCAGGAGAAGTAGGTGCAAAATTGTCCGTAGATCCTGTTTTGAAGTGCTTTTGACCGTTTGTTTGTTGAAACCTTCTTCCTTCCGTGGGTTTGAAGTCATCTTTAAACCTTTCAACATTGGCATTTCCTTTCTTATGCCCCACCCCGGGACTGTTTCCTGGGGAGGTAGGCGCGAAATCGTCTGTGGATCCGGTTTTGAAATGATCTTCACCGTTCGTTTTCTGCAACTTTCTTCCTTCCGTGGGCTGGAAGTTATCTTGAAACCCTTCAACATTCGCATTACCTTTTTTATGTCCCACACCAGGACTGTTTCCTGGAGAAGTAGGCACGAAATCATCTGTAGATCCAGCTTTGAAATGATCTTGGTCGTTTGTTTTCCTCAACTTTCTTGCTTCGGTGGTGGTTGCTGTTTGGTCAAATACCATTGAGATCACGAGAGTGGCCACAGTAATAGTGAGTAGTTTCATATTGCTGTTGTTTTTTTTTTTTTAAGAAGTAACGTTTAGGAGTTTGTTATATATGTAGTTGTACTGAAATTTGGAGTAAGAATGCCCCAAAGAGATAGTATTTATAGTGCCATGAGATTGCTTATGTTGCTGTTCATTAAATTTAAAATGTGTGGAAAATGGCCACATTGATTGATTTTGGACCGTCTATATATCTATCAATTTAATAATATTGATTATACTCCAAAGTATTCATATAATGTCCAGACCGTTTTAAAATTTTTGAAGGGCTTTGTTTCTAAAATAAAATAATGTTCAAATAGTCACAAATTTTGTTTTTGATGAAATTATACGTTTCTCATATATTATGTTTCTTGTTTTTCTAAAAATAAATTTAAGGAGATGTTAATTTTTTTTTTTTGATATAAATGTAAAATTTCATCAAAATGGAAGGAGATGATGTTGGTGATTGGTTGGAGCTTTAGATTTTTCTGAAGTCATATTTTGGTCTAAAAATCTAAATTGAAAGCAATCATACTTTATAAATATTTGAACCTAAAGCAATCATGCTTTATAAATATTTTCCAAAACCAAAGCCACTTTTATGGTTTTTTTTTATTTTTTTGTAATAAAAGTCTAAAACCATAAATTTTGGCTTTAATTTTTTTAATTTCATTTATACATGTCACTTACGATAAAAATAAAATAGAAAAAATTTTTGTTTTTTTATTGTGTTTTTATATATGTATAATGTCATGTAGTCATTAGAAAATAAAAAATTTTCATTATTTTTTTAGAAATTTTACTTAAAACAAATTGATAAATCCTATATATATGTACATGATTGTCGTGTAGTCACTAGAAAATAGAAAAATTTTCATTATTTTTTTTAATGAAATTTTACTTAAAACAAATTGATAAATCATATATATATGTATGATTATGTAGTTTATAGGGATACCAAAAAACAAGTTTGCACTTTTTTATTTGGAAAATTTAATTGACCTTAAACATAACGAGTAATCATAAAAATATATAGATTTTTGTCATCTATATTTATTTTATTTAAGTTTAAGATGGTGTGTTTGCATTTTAATTTATTATTTATTTTAGTTAAATGAATTTTTAATAAATTTATTTTTTACTTATTAATGTATAGACAAAATATTAATATATAATAGATTAATATTCAAAATGTTTTGATATTTTAAAGTCAATACAGTTTACCAATAATTTCATTTAATTAATTTCAGATAAACCAAAGTAAACAAAATCTATAAAAATCTATCATAATCTTAAAGCTGAAGAAAAATCATGCAAAATCTATCTATCATCTAATCGCGATAATTCGATGTTGATTTTTTCTTTTTTTACAATTTGGGATAGAAATCGATTAACATTCGAATGTCGACATTACTAACAGCTACTTTGACATGGAATACCAAACAAATGCTTTCTTAGTTCTTTATTGAATTCTCTATTTGAACATGCAAATGGACGACATTGTATAAAATCTATTCAAATACATTATAACAACAAGTGGGCACGCATTTTTATTTCATTGCTCGTGGTTAAATGAAATAGAAAATGCTATAATTGACTATCAGTGGACGATCAATATAGCCTGTGGTTAAATGAAATAGAAAATGCTATAATTGACTATCAATGGACGATCAATATAGCCTGTGGTTAAAGGAGATTCCAAGATATTGGTAGATTGCTATTTTTGTTGAAGGTGAAAATATACAATATTACAAGTCGGTCCTAAACCTCCCGTAGTGCTCCATTGTTGAATATACAACACATATTTGTACTCCGAAAGATATTTAACGATAGATGTGGAAATAATTACATTTGGTTTGAAATTTTTAGTATTAAATTAATCGGTTCATTGTTTTTAAATGAAATCAAAGGCTAAGAAAAGCCGCCCTTTAGCCACCACAGAAATGCATTTCAAATAAAGACTATTTAATATCACACGAGTTCAAAGAACACTAATGATTTGACAGAAGATATTTTAAATTGACTTTTCTCTACTTTAGAATTTGAATGGGAAATGTTAAATACGAAATAAGATTCTAAGCATGATTGGCTATATATTGCATACTGTTGAGATTTCTATTTTATATATAATACTTTTTTACATACTACGCATATGAAGATGATCTCAGTCACAAATATAAGATCTTCCACTACCCCATGAAAAAGGTTGGCTTTCGAAGTGAGACAATACTCATCAATAATTTTAAGAGATTGTTACCTCTAAATTTTGTGTTGATTTCCAATTGCCTCTCGTGATTAATGTCCAATTATGATACTGTACATAGAATACAAATCTATAAAATATATTTAAAAAAATTATTGTGGATTCAAAGTTTTCGGAAAGTTTCAAACATTGTAAGTTGAGTTGTCCTTTAAAATATCATATATTGTATTTTGCATATTTGTGAGATTGATAAATGATATGTACATCCTAAAAATATATTGGTCATTATAATTGCTGAAGTTGTAGGATCATATGAGATGGAAAAGAAGGTGCTCCTGGTTTTGAATCTCATGAACTAAATGTTAGAGTAGCTTAAAAATTCGATACCAGTCTTCAATTGAGGGGACGAAAATCGCTATATTAGAACATTCTATTGACTTCGTATATGTCGAAAATCGCTATATTAAAACCATTCTATTGACTTAGTATATGTTTGTGGATGTTATTTATTTCTTTGCCAACTCGCATGTGTCCGACAACGCCGCCATGCTTCAAAGAATATACCATTTCCAAATAAATAATAATGACAAAAAACACAGATCAAAAAAGGGAATAAATAAACCAAAATACAGTAGTAGTCAGTCAATAGATTCACTAGAATAATGTCAAAGGCACCATCACCATCAACAAAACCACTATATGGTCCCTACGCGTCACCTACCACTCACTTATTTTTTGTGTCTCCACCTAATTAAACCCTTTTTCATATGTACGACATAATATCATATTAGTTTAAGAGTTTAATCAATATAATTACCGTGTTTACAAAAAAAAAATCAATATTATTGCCGTTGACTATTAAAACATAACAAGAATATACTTATTGCCTATTTCTTGTCAATCTCCTCAAGCTTTAGCAATTTTCAGGACAATAAAAAAAACCTAAGCAAATTGTAATTATAATGCATCATTGGAATTAATCGGATGTTTTCGAGCTAGCATCTATTATATATATATAAGTAAATATATAAAAATATAATATATATTTATTTTGAAAATATATTTAGACTTTGAATAGATGTTGCAGACAGAACGAATTAAATTGTTAGCGGATTAGACTGTTTTATTTTTTAGGAGGATTAACTATATTACCGTTTATAGAAATCAACTTGGTCTGCGGCGGATTTTTATATTTTTTTTTGGTCTGCACCACTACGTACTATAATTTATGAATGGTAAATAAAAAGCAATCCAATCTACAAACGGATATGTCCGTCCCAACCGCTGCAACCATTTCAAAACCTTTAGTTTTGAAATCGAAGAATTACAATATTGGTTGAACAGAGACTTGATACTACGGAAAAGGGATTATAAATGTAACAAAATAGTGAATGGACATGTTGAAAAGTGAAAGAAAGCTTTTTAATTTGGTTAGCTCCTGCACACAGGGAAGTTCCACTGAGGGACCTACCGTAGCCTCCGCCACCCCAGGCTTCTATTTATATTTTATACATACAATGTATGTATTAAGTTATTAACAAGTTGTTCTTCTTTTATAAAGAACCGAGAGAATTTTAAATTTAATGTCCATGATTTCCACAAGAGATGTTTGAATTAATAGAAATAAGAGTCTTAGATTTTACATGTTTTTTTGTTAAAGCGTGAATTTTGAGAAGTCTATGAACAAAGAAAATGAAAAGAAAAAAAAAAGATGGAGTTTCGAATATAAAACAAAAAATATGAAGAATCCCCTATGTTAAATTTGAAATAATAAAAAAAAAATTATTCTTTATATATGGCTTTAGGAAATCAAAAGAAATGGAAAGAACATTTTGAAAATCACGCGTACGTGTGATTGGCCTAGGAGGTTTTGAAGTCTAGGGTTCTCTTTAATTATCAACGAGAGAATTAATAATGTGATTTGGAAGGTAAGCACCAAAGATATGTAATAATATATATATATATATATATATATTTGGTGTTGTATTTAAGTTAATCAGAAATTTTACTTTAAGGTGTATTATGTATGGTTCGTGTTTGTCAAAGCCATCGAAACGAATTTGGTGGTATCGCAGAGGTCATCTAATCGAAGTTTAAACTCGATCTGGTGGAGTTTAACTCTCTTCATTAGTTAGTTATGAGAAATCTATGTAATATAAGTATGAGAGCATGTTATCAGAAAAAAAAAAAAGTATGAGAACATAATGATTGTGCTTACTTTAAGCATTTTTCAATTGGTATATATATACTCTTTGTTTTCTTTTTTTTAATTCTAGTCGATTAGTTTATACAAAAAATATAATAATGCCTAATTTATGAACTGTCGCATTACATTACATATTAATAGAAAATGTCACTATTCCAATATTAAACATCACGAACGAATCAATTTATAAGGAATCACAAGTCACGATCATAGATTTGTAAAGCTGTTTCACTCACCTTTCCAAGCTTAAAGTTGGTCCGTCTCAAAATTTTAGCGGTTCAGAGACATTCACTCTTGCTTTTTCCTTTTCTTTTTTTTTTTCCTTCTTTTGGTATGGTATAGGCATCTTTCATTTAATTACATTATTTCGAAGCTTCTTTAGTTACTTCCTGCCCCAAAGACCAAAGTGAATCTTTATAATGAAAGTTGAGATATTATTCTCTGATTTGATCAGTAGTACAAGTATACAAGGACCCAAATTATGCCGGAATAAAAAGACAGCCACTTATTTCTAAGGATAGGTGGAAAGTTTAATTATAGACATATATAGGTAACTAGTTTTAATAGCAAAATAGTAAAAGCAAAAAATCAATTTCTTATACGGTTTGGCCAAAGCACCATTTGCAGTTGTGCGTAATTGTGTTCTTTGATCAAATAATGTGTCATCAAGTAAAATATCATGTAACAGAGTTAAATACCACTCACATATCAATGAATATGTATATGGAGTAGTATATCGTCGTATAAAATTGCGTGATATAGAATAAAATAGTGTATCATTAGACAAAATAGAATGTTATTTGTTTTAAACTCACGTGACACCATTAGTAATTTAAGAGCGCATTTGCAAATCTCACTCAAAGTTATTTACCAAAAAAAAGAAAAGTCCAAGGTTATCTAGTACATGTACCCTTGTTTCTGTGATATTTACGATCGTTAGATGAATGTAAACCACTTCTCGTGAAAACATTTAAGGGAACAACATTTAATTCTCCACTACTCCCTCTATTTCAAAATATAAGAGATTTTAGAGATTTATTTTTGTTTTAAAATATAAGACTTTCTCAACTTTCAATAAATAATAAATGATGTGCATAATAAATGATAGAGAGATAAATAATTTTAACTAAAAGTTGAAGTGACTATGAGGGGTTGATTGGTTAGAGTTTTAGATTTTTCTAAAATCATATTTTGGTCTAAATCCCTAAATTGAAAGCAATCATGCTTTATAAATATTTGTATTGAAAGCAATCATGCTTTATAAATATTTTCCAAAGCCAAAACCATTTTTAAAAACCTAAAGCCACTTTTATGATTTTTTTCCTTTTGGAATAAAAATCTAATGACATAAATTTTGGACTTTGGAAAATTTAAAGTCAAATATACTCAATTCCTACGATAAACAAAGTCTGATGCAGAAAAATCTGCTAATCCTCAAACCAAAATCCAAATCTATGACATAAGACCTTAGTATTTTTGTATTAAATTATGTTTTTAAAATTAAAAAAAAATTGTAAAAATAAGACGAAGTATAATTTACAATATATATATATATATATTTGTCGATGAGAAAAAAACCAAACATGAATCATGTGAAGGTCACACAATAACTCGAATATGCCCAAGTCAAAAATCGAAAATCGAATATGCCCAAGTCAAAAATCGAAAATTCCAAAGCAGAAAACGGGATTCGGAATGGTCTTCTTGGGCCTATTTTCAAGGCCCATTTCATCTATGAAATAGTGAAATTAAATTCTAAAAACAAAACATTTGTATGTAGCTCAAATCAACTATCACAAAACAACTTAATTGGCATAAAAAAAATAAGCAATACATTTTCCAGTCCCTATACAACCAATGAGGACTAAAGAAGAAGAAACAAAATCATTTTCCAGTCCCTATACAACCAATGAGAAGACTAAAGAAGAAGAAACAAAAAAAAAAAGAAAAGAGGAGAAAGGAAAAGATCAAGAAGTAGTTGAGCAGAAGAACCTAAGAAGTAGAAAGCTTCAAACAGAAGACCCTTTTTTGCATTTTGCAAACCCTTTAGTAGAAAATGTAGAAGAAGTCTCTATGATAGTTAAAAACACTAATAATCTGCTCGTAGATATTTCTCGTACTCGGTCCCATTCAATGTCTTGTTTATATCTTCCCAGTTCTTTATGTGATCTGACAAATCTCCTCTATGTATTTTCACCTGTCTACTTGACAAATCCTTCACAGGAATGTTCAAAAACTCTTGAACTTGTTTCAATGTCTGCATCAAAACCGAAAAGCACTAACATCGGTTATTCAAGTTAAAGCACTATATCTGATTCATTGAACCTCTAACTTTGATTGTGTTGAATGTTTAGCAAAAGATGACAACTTTAGACAACACACAAAATTCCTTAGATTGTTTTGAAACTTACCGTTTGATTAGTTATGAGATCTTCGTAGAAGACAACGATATGACGAGTGGTATTGAAATATTCTAATGCCTTTGCAGCTAAATTCTCTGTTTCTTGTAAATTGTGGATCAACGATGTTGAGTTGATTACCGGCTTATACTTAGAAAGTGCATCTGCCTGCAGTGGAATCGAAAGAATTAAGAAACCAATCGAAATCAAAAATCCAAAAAAAAAACAAAACATTTATATGCATAATATATATAAACCTCTTCAAGAGAATGAACATGAGACTTGTGAGTTCCATTCAATAGCTTAGCATAACGGTCATAAGAATTTGCCAACACAGAAACCATTCTTCTTAAATGATTCCTTCTGAACAGAAATATCGCCGAGACACCTCTTCGGTTAAAGTAATCAACTATTTCTTTATGGTTATGCAACAAACCCTGCGCGGTATCGGATTAAGAACTATAAAAAAAGGAAGTAATTGGCTCGGTATCGATTCAGCTTTAGTGTTTTATACCTGGTTAAGCATCCATTTGAATCCAATTGCAGCAGAGCATTCGTTCTTTGAAGCACTCGTAAACCAATCAAGATTATAAACTCTATCAAGAGTTTGAATGATTGAAGAAATGTTTTTTCTTCGATCCAAAACCGAGAAAATCTCTCCATTAGAACTCACATTGTTATGACTATTCAACAATGTTTCGAACCAACCGCTTCCTGATCTCTGCATCGACAATATCGCAAACAACCTCACCGGATTATGCCCACATTCAGATCTGGTTTAAGAGAGCCCAAAACAAAGATTTCAACAAACAAACAAAAGAGAGTCAAAAACGTAGACAAGAACATAAATGGTATTAGTTTACCTATTAAAAGTCTGTGGCTTTGGGTAATGAATCCGAGTAACAAAGCGTAATGAGTGAGAATCAACAGGACTAGTTTGGACAGGTTGGGAGCTTTGGAAATTGACATAACCAAACTGTTTTAAGCAAACGGAGCAAATGTAGAGACCACAAATCATAGCAAACACCAAAACTATCATCCTTAAGAACAATGGTGATTTCTTTGGTTGCTTTATAACAATCGCTGCACTGTCCTGTTACAACAAAACATCAAATCAGAGTCTTTGATTGATATAAAACCCTAAATTAAACTGTTTTAAGTGAATCTTCTTCTTTAATCGGAATTAAAGAAACATTTTGGTTCAATTTATCAGGCAATAATCAGTACTAAATCAAAATTAATCGCATTAATTAACAACAGAGTGAACAAACAGATTTTTTTTCCCATAAAATCCAAAACACAGATCTTTTTTTGGTAGATTCGATTGATAAACATACATGCAGAGATACCCAGAAGCTTAATCACAAAAAGGTATACGAAAGAGAGATAAAAAGAGGAACCTTTCCGAATAAACAGATGAACTCCGCCATTGATGTTTCTCGAAGCTTATAGAACAGAGTAAATACAACCAACAGAGGCCTTAGATACAGAGACAAGATGATGGATTCATGAAACCACTTAAGCTACAGAGAATCTAAGAAGAAAGAAGAAGAAGCTACAAGAGTTTAAAGCAAGTTGGGTCTGAGCAAAGATTTTGTAATATTATAAACGTGGAAAGCGGAGCCATTGTCATTAAAACATGGGTACTGTCTTTTTTTCTCCTTCGTTAATTAATCTCAGAAATTAAAACCTAATTTACAAATTAATTAATTTTTGTATAATCAGGTCTATGATCAGGTAGTTTATTAATTCCTTGTTTCTGGATTGACTTGTTAATATTTCTTATTTGGGGTAATTACGTAAGTTGCTGTATTACTAATATGTTTAAGTATGAATTTGATTATTTAAATTAAAGTGAGAGAGCCACTGTGTCACGCGCGACCGTCCGTTCTGAACGAGTGAACGTTACACTTTAGACTTTTATTTTTTCGTTTAATATATAGTGTTTTGCTTCGTAATTACTCTAATTTTTAATTGAATTGCTCTGTTCGTCACTAGTTTACAGCTTTACTTACATCAATAGTAGTGATATTTTACACTAAAGAATAATAATGACTAATAATTCTTCCATAGTGAATTTTTGTATTAAATTTGAATAGACATTTTTCAGCACATATTAAATACAAATCATTACGTTGTCTTTATTTACTAACCTTATTTAGCGGAAGTTATTATGTCCATTTTTCGTCTACCTATTTATCTAATTTATCTTCTTCTATTGTTTTAACTTAATTTATCTCTATTTGATCAATTAATTTATAATTGATCTAATATTTTATTCATTGATGAACGAGTCTTGTGGGCAAAAAGACTTTAAGTTTCTGAAGCGGGATGAGAAGGAAAGAGACTTTTGAAGTTTTTTTCAAAGTTGTTAGTTTGGAAGTGTTAATCAAGATATATAGTTGCAATACTTTTGCAATATTAATTTTTCTTTGAAAGATCCTAAAACAGCGATGAAGAATATTCAATCTTTTTGCTAAATATATAATTATTATTGAAAGAGAATGCATTTTTCATGGAACTAACCACTACAACTACAAACGCATATATGACAAAATAAAAAACGAATAGAAATACAATGACACATAAGAGTTCGAGCTACCGACACCGTACGTTATATATAACTGGTCGGCTTATCAAACCGAATCAATAGTATTTATTTGGTCTTTACGATATATCTGTAATGGCTTAAAAAGGAAAACTTAATCGGAGTAAAATTTTGTTAGTACAAAATAGTATAACGTACCGGGTTTGTCGCAGTCTGAGACGGTCGTCCATTGATGGTAGAGCCTTATTTGAGCAAATCCTATTTATTTTAGCCCGAGGGCTAGTGTGATTCCATGCGTCGATATTTAATGCACACATACCTGATACTTGGTAAATATATAGTAAAACTATATAATATATACATTATGTATATTGGTGTATATATATATCATTATTAGGGTTAGGCATGCAAAAAAATAAATAATATAGTATATATTATCATTATTAGGCTTAGGCATGCGATATAATTTGCATAGCATCATCACTTACATATAATACAATTGTCCCTGTTTTCCCGTTTTCCATAGTTATACAAATAGGAAACTAACGAAATATTGAAAAAGCAGCGTCGCACTCGCTTATTAATCACCCACCAAATTAGTTTTCTTTTTCATACCCACCAAGATAGTTTTATTAGTTCTCTTATTCTACAAAGAAAAAGGAGAAAAGAGAAGAACTTTGTTTATTTGAGTTTGTCCTGTCCTTATTTGTTTTAATATGTCAAACGAAAAGGATTTGAGTCGGTACCACATGGTTTAAGTCTTTGAACCTTTGAGTGGGATCCGACGTGGCACTCATCGATGTAAGAATCAAATGGTGCTAGTCACTACAAACTTCAAACAAACACCTTGATGTGTATACTTTGGTCGACACTTGGAAGTTTGGTGAGATCCCGTAGATTTGTCTCAATTCGCTTACGATCTTAGTTAATTGGCTGATTTAGTTTCATTTTTATGATTGTCATGGTCTTTTCTATGATAATTGAGGTCCATGGAATTATTTAAACGTTTTGCGCATAAAAGTATGTGTTTGAGAATTAGATGTATATGATACTGTTGTAGGAATATTTGTTTTGTTTAGCCATATCCCGCACAATGTAAAGATATATGTAATCATCCATAAGATTTGTAAATTTGCATGCTGAACAGAAAATTTGTTTGGTTTGGCCCAATAATATGATGGTTTAGGCCCCATAAAAATAGGCTAAGAATACATGATTTGTACACTTCAGTAGTTGACTCATAAAATCGACCGAAGCTGGCCCAATTAGCTGATGTTTGAAACCCATATCAATTTCTTGATTCGAACGAAATTTCTCACGAAAGCTCATTTATATTTAAGGAAAAAAGAAAGCTCAATACTTTCTCACGAAATAGTCAGAGTTTATTTCTTCTTTTTTTGAAAAGTTTACAGATTCTAAAAAGCATTTTTTAAAAAACATTAAATTCATTGAAAGACAATACATAATCGATACAAAACAGACTTCATTGAATCTCTTGACCATAACCTAATTTCTCTCATTCAGTTGTGTATCCCAAAATTAATTGTCTTTAATCTTTTTATCATTCGTCACATTTATTTATATTTTCAGAAATGACTCCTGTTAATGTATTGGAAAAAAGAGAGGAGGATATGCGAATGAAAATTAAACGGAGAACAAATTTTGAAGTTCACTTAAGAAGTGTGTTTGGCTGTGATTCTGTATTCTGTATTCTGTATTCTGTATTCTGTATTCTATATTCTGTATTCTGTATTCTGTATTCTGTATTCTGTATTCTGTATTCTGTATTCTGTAGAGCATAATGTCCCAGAAAAAGAGAGAAGATTCCATGCAGAGTAGATAAGCCAGTCGTTAGAAGTCAGATCAAATTTTCATAATTTATCAACTATATATATTTAGTATATAACAAGTCAAATCATATTTTTGTCGTTATGCTTTATAACAAAACACATACAACATAATTGAATGATGAGAGACACATGTAGAAACCATACTTTCAAAAACTTAATGGAATATTATATGGAATGTCTAACAAGGAGACAAACTATAAATGCTATTAATCGGCAAAGTATAAAACACTAGAAAACAAAATCGATGAAAAAAATGGTGAGAGTTATTAGCAGTAAAAAAAGAAAGTTGATAAATAAGTACGGAATAATTTAGATAAAAGAGAATGATAAGATATGAGGTGACAAAGAATTTATATCTTTTTGTTATTTTTGTCCTATTTTAACTTAAAACTTATCAGTTTAGAGTTTAACTTCATACCGCAGCTGTTTTGATTAAGCTAATCATAAATATATTATTAAAACGATATTAAAAATGATAATTTCAAATTTTCTAATAACTATTTTGTACTGTTTTAAAATGTTTTAATATCGTTTAAATTTTTTCTATCTACTAAAAAAATTGTATCGTTTTACATTGCTGTAAAATGGCCGACAATCACATCTGTAATTTTAGAAGAGGAAGAAGAATGGACACGTGGCCGAAAATGAAGAAGGGTACTCAAGTGGTCCACGTGGTAACCTCTAATAGACAACGATGGATCATGAAGAATGGCACACATGATAGGAGAGCACACAGCACTTCTTCTCGAAGTTCATTTACTCTAATCTAACATAACGACACCATTTCGTTGTGTTCTCTTCTACTTCCCACTAACCACCAAAAATGCATTTTCCTCTTTATTTTTTGTTGGGGATGACTACCTATTTCCACCCCAGACTATCACATAACAAAAGATACACTCTAATTTTGATGCCCAACCTAAATCCACACAGATCTAAAGTTGAAAACAAAAATTCACCTAGATCTAAAGTTCGAATCTATTTACACCCAGCAATTGATTTTGTTGGTATACTCTTCGAATCGACTAAACCAAGCGAAGCGAGCGTTAACGAGATCGTACCGCTTGACCCGTGCGATCCACTGGTTTTTATTAAAACCCAACTTCATCACATCGACATTCATCATCATCTTCTTCAATCTCAAATCCTAAAATTTCTGGGTTGGGAAAAATTTAAATTGGCAGAAGATAAAGCAAAGTTGGTTAAGGGATTTGTCTTATCTATTGTTTTCGAGTAAGAAGCTACTGAATAATCGAAGTTTCTGTTATTTCTACTTACCTTCTTCATTGTCTTTTTCTGTGAAGGTGAAGAAGAGCATGTGACGAACAGTTGAGTTCATCAATTCACGAAAAGGAGAAGTGTTCGCGGATTCTGAAAGCGTCTTTGGTGTGGAGTTTGACCGTATCGTTAATCTCGAGATCCTGGTAATCAAATCGCCGATCTATAAATGCTCTTCTTTGCACACAAAATTATCTGATGATAACCACATGTTCAAGTGGTTCGATGATGCAGTAGAGGAAGAGATGTAATCAATGGGTGAGGTCATTGAGAAACTTCATAATGATGTGAATGAAATTAGAGTAGAATTTTTAGAGAATCAGAAGGTTGTGTTTGAGAAAATGGAAGAGTATGGAAGGAATATGAAGATTGCTTATGGTATTGTTGTTTTAGGTTCTATTGTTGTGTTTGCTAAGTTGATGACTTAGTTGCTTTCTGTTGTTATGTTTCGGATGTTAATGCATTATGTTTCGGATATTGGAATGTTTTAGACTAAACGATTGTAACATTGCAAAAAAGAATCATTACAATCACAACAATCTGTTTTGTTGCGCAGCAATACCAAACCCAAAGAAAGCAATGATCTTTGTTTTTTTTCTCGAAATACGATTAAAAACAAAAAGACTTTTCTTGATTTTACGTGAGTAAGAACTCCCTGAGAAGGTTCACCTCCTCCTTGTTGACCTTGACTGGAACCTCCTCCTTGTTGACCTTGACTGGATTGACCTTGAACCTATAATATCAAATAGAATTAGATACACAATATCAAACACCACAATATCAAACAACACAATGCATACTCGTCTGTGATAACGTGAGTTATGGTTGGCATCCCCACAAATCCCATAATGCATAATCCTTTGTTTTGTTGCCTTTTTGTAGGTGATTCATTGACCCATTTCTTCCTTTTCACCTTCTTTAACTTTTTCTTCCGTCAGGTGGTGGCGGTATGCTGCATGTACCATGAGCCAAAATTTGGGTCCCTGAATAGGAATGACAGTTGATGGATGTCTCCATTTGTCGGTCAAAAGTGAGCGAAGATATTCCTCGGCTGAGATTTACATGGAGTATAACTTAGCCATGCCTGAAGATACGATTATGTCCCATTTTACGCACTTCTGACTCCTTGTTTCCAAGCAGCCGAAATGAGACCCCCATTACGCCATAAACATGTTGTTAGTCTCACAAAGACTCTGCACCGAGCTTCCCCAGCTTCTGCAAAACCTCCTTTGCATATGGAGTACACGGTAGATGGTCATGAGCAATGACACATTTCTGAATATTTCATAGCAGCGAAAGATCAAGCATGGAACCTGACCTGCGCTTTCAGATGGTTTTATTGAATGATTTTGTGGTGTTGTTTTCTACATCTTCACAGGACCAAACTTGTAGAATGCTACACCAGTCTTCGGCTTGACTTGAAACATCCTCATAAGCGACGGATCATCTGCGTAATACTTCGAGTTTTCTCACGTAATCACCTCATTGTAACTCCATTAACGTCGAATCGTGGTTTTGCTCGGTATTCACGTGCCTTGACTTTAGATTGGCATAAATGTGACTTCACACGCATTATTGTTGTTTGGTAGCTCAACTCCACGCCTTATGAGTCCACGAAACAATAATCATCAAACATCACATGAATATAAATTTACATACTAAACAAAATGAGGCCAAATTTACCTTCGACGATCGAGAGACACACATCCTTCACCATCACTAACTCCAGTCGCCTTCACCCTTAACACAAGTTCAATTTGGTATGTTTACTTGAACCATAGCCCGTTATATGGTACATAGCATTGTCTCCATCTACCTAAAGCCACTAGAGCGTCCTTTTATTTTGCTCAGAAAACATTAATCACCCATAAGTGGTCATTGAGTTTCCAACTTCTTCTCCGGAGAATCAGACACGTAGATCTGTTAAACACTTAAAACTTTCTTCGTTAATCGATGTCTCTGTCCACGTTGAATTCATATTTGATTGCATATTTATCCTAATCCAAATCTTGCAATCATTACTCTTTTTCATCCATTCTAAGGCCTTGTTTACCCGCGACATTGAACAGAAGCGATTATTTCCATTTCTCCTTCGCTCTTGATCTTCATGGGCATAAAGTACTCGGGTTCTTGCCTAATCTTATCAACAAATAGACGAGTTATGACATAAACTTTTATCATCTCACATTCACCATTAGGGACACACGAATGCTCAAACTTATACCCCTGAATCTGCCACATATTACTACCCTTTTTCGTTAAACAATATACCCACCAAGTATAATTACCACCTACACATTCAAAAGCACATTTTTTTGTATCCCACTTATATTGTTTGATGTTTCTACCTTCTTTCAGGGCGTGATCAAGCACATATTCCTTGAACGCGGTGGCGGTGGAGAATTGTTGTCCTTTATATAGGTTTCTTGAGCCTCGCCGAATGTTCTCTTCTGGGTTGGATTGATGATGGCCATCTGGTTCTGCTTCATCCTCGTCGTCAGAATCGGAATACATGTTATGGTGGATCGGCGGTTCATCGGCAAAATCATTCACGGTCTCGTTAATCTCAAAATCGTATTTCTCTCAAAGCTTTGCTTCTTCTTCTGCCATTTCATCTTCGAGACGACTTGATTGCCCCATGGGAATAACCGCCATTGCCATTTTATCGGGATTACAGTGACAATTAGACTGATTTCTGGGTTCAACTAATATAGGGTTTATCTGGATCGATTTGGGGAAATAAAGATGGGAAAGGGTTGGATTTAGGTTAATGGTGTTGTTCTCGGTTTAAAGAGTTTTCCGAAAGTAATCGGGTCATAATCCGATTTAGATTGGTTTTTTAATATAATCTGAATCGAGAAATTAATGCTAAACCCGAATCGTGTGGAAATATATTTAGATCTATGATCTGGATGGGTTGTTGTTTTTAACATTAGATCTGGGTGGGTTTTCGTTTTCAACTTCAGATATGGGTGGGTTCTTCTTTTTAACTTTAAATCTGTGTGGATTTAGGTTGGGCATCAAAGTTGGGGTGTATCTTTTGTTATGTGATAGTCTGGAAGTGGGAATAGGTCGTCATCCCTTTCTTTTTTATCAACTTATTATTCATATACATTGAAAATTTACTATTCAATTATTTAATTACAAATATAAGAGTTTTGTTTGGGCCTTAGCATACAAAAGTGAGAATTAAAGAAAAAGAGACAGAGGAGATGTATAGTGGTTTGAATTTCATGAAACTTGCACTTGAGACATCCGACGTGGTGGTGTTGTTGTATAATATAGTTGAAACCAGATTATGAGAAAGGTTGCTGATATTGTTTGGAAGCTGTTCATGAGTCAGAGAAACTGCTTGTGTTTGTGATTTAGCTTATAATTATTCTTCGAGTAGTATTTTAAATGTTCTTCGCTCAAATAAGTCGAAGGATGATCTGAATGTTGATCTCAAATTAAAGAAAAAAAAATTATATATAATATATGATGTTGTGATAGTTCAAAATTGTATTCCGTAAGCTAACTTAATTAACAGTTTACTGAAGTTCATTGAAATTGGATAATCAAAAGTTGATTTCGATATTTGAATCCTTTCAAGTATGAGGTAACAAAAAATGTATATTTTATTTTAATTAGGTATGAGAATACGGTTATCCGAACCCGGGGGTTGGTGTTTATGTTATACCCATATCGATATATATCAACTACATTGTGGTTCGTGTCAGAAAAATTTCAACGTGTGATAAATATATATATATATATATATATATATGTCGTATATACACATTTATGAGTAGGGGCTGGGCGTTCGGGGCCCATTCGGATTCGGTTCGAGTTTTTCGGTTTTTCGGGTTATCAGGTTTAGGCTTCTAGCCCCCTTTCGGGTATTTGACAATATCGGTTCGGGATCGGGTTCGCAATCGGTTTGGGTTTTGGATTCGGGTTCGGTTAGAGTATTTTACATCCAAAGTAACATAACCAAAACATATAGTCATATACATCATAACTATAAAGTTAAAGATTTCACATACTGTGAAGATCTCATTTACCCAAAAGCTAATTTAAAAAGGATGCAATCTGTTTAAATAACACATTAGTAAAATGAGAAACATAATCCAAGTGAACTCAATACATATATATCCAAATCTATTCGAAAATACCTGAAATATCCGGAAAAAAAATATATTAGTTACTTTTTACTCAAATCTATCCAAATTACCAAAATTACCCAAAAATATATAATATATTTAGGTTTTTATAATTGTAGTTTTGGGTATTTGAATTATTACAAGTATAAGTATAACTAATATATTTTGCTATATACTTGTATTTCAAATATTTTCGGGTACTTTCGGGTTTCGGGTTCGGATCGGTTCGGGTTCGGGTTTTTCGGGTATAGGAATCTAGGATCCATTCGGGTGTTTTGCAAAAATTGGGTTCGGTTCGGGTTCGGTTCTTTCGGTTCGGATTCGGGTTCGGATTTGGGGTCGACAATACGTGTATCTATCTACTTGTGTTCTAGTGGGCTTTGCAAACTTTGCTCATGGGACCGTTGGTAGGAGCTGCTTAATTTCCTCCCGAGATGCTTAGGGTGGAGAGGTTTTCTCCAAGAGACCTTATGCGAGAAAGTTCGTACGAAGAGTTCTCATGTTATTTTTTTTTTTAACGTGTCACTCTCTTATTCACACGTTTTACGAAGAAAATAAGAAAATCACCCCAAGAATATCAACCTTGTTAAAATTACGTTTGCATTTAAAAACTCTGGTGCAATTAAGTAATACTCCTTTATCTCAATTTCCCATCAAAATGTGACAATGATTGAAACAATTTAAACTCTATTGTAATTAATATGTCATCCGGAATTCCAGTCAAAACTTTCTCCAATGATTGATAATTTATTATTTTCTCAGTTTTTAACTTAAATTTTATTTCAAAATAACAGTTTTATATTTTCAATGCATATGTTTATTAAAATTTCATATTTTTTTAATGTACTAACCAAAAAAAATTGATATTATATATTAGTAAAAAGTAAAAGTAAAACTTTAATTGTTTTTTTAATATGAATGAAACAATCTTAAACAGTAAGACGGAGGAAGTATTAGACAAAATTAATAAATATTAAAATCATGTTCAACAATCTTTCCGTCATAAAAGTGTCACTAAATCTAATAACTTATATGTAATTAGACCTGTTAATTAAGGCTAAAGCCTGCGGAACCCGCCTCCGTAGTATGCTAGGAAGGCGGGTGCGAGTCAAAAATTAGAGTCCATCATTTTTGGGGCTCTATCTATTTCCATAGTTTCTAACATATCGTGGTGTTCTAATATATCGTGGTGTTTTACATGCATTTATGTGTACGTATACTTATTAGGTAGACGTAACTGTGTTTGATTTTTGGGGCTCTAGCTATTTCCATAGCTTCTAACATCTAAACAATATATAGCTTGTCATCTTCTGCTAGTTCATCATCATGCCAATAGGTGTGTATATTTATTACAATTTGGTCCATTTGGATACATCGTCAATATCTTACGCGGACATGTATATATCTAGCTTCTCGGCTCATATCATAGCTCCAAATACAATGCTTAATATAACTGTTCATTTAAATGCAATAATAATATTAACCTAAGTGATTTTGAGTTGCTATATATAGTTTGTCTATAACCAACATTCGATGATACATGTGACGACTCCAAAAACGATGAAATGCTTCTTCATTTGAATCTCATATCATAATAACAACTATTTCTTTAATGGTTGAGCTAACCAAATATAATATCAAAAGATGATAATATGTTATACGTTCCAATAATATTGATATATTTTATAAGCAACGCATGAAAGTTTAGTTTCTTTTCATTACATAAGAAAAGGTTGACGGAGACGAAAACAACGTGAATAATGAATGCATCTTTCTATGTCTCCATCGATATATAATCGAAGAAGAAAGATGAATCAGCTTTATTTCAATAAATAAAATTAAATTCATGAATCTCCCTTTCAGAAAGAGAGTCTTTGTAGGGTTTATTGGAGCCTTGGGAAATCCATAGGAAGAAAAAAAAGTTCGACTTAAAAAAGTGATCTGCTTTTTTTCCCACTATAATTGAGTTGCGTAACTTGCGTGAATAATTTTTAAAAGTACACAGAAAACACATCACTTTATTCCTTTTTAATTTTCTTTAAAAGAAAAATATATCGTTATTTCCTCTCTTTAATTATATAAAGTTGTCGTCAGCTTTCTTTGGCAGATGAAGTTATATATAAACTGTATTTATTAAAATATATATCTCCGCTTGTTACTGATTTTTTCGGAAGACTTTAATTTTTTTGTTTAATGTTTTGGTTTATGCATGTGTAAATTCAATATAACCACATGTGTGGCTATACATAAATGAGATTATCAAAATTTTATAACGAACGCATATCGTAAGCGATTGTACAATTTCTAAACTCTAACAAGAACTTTTTGTTTATCAAAAAAAAAATCCTTTTATTATTATTACTATCGAGTTTCTCTTATGAGATCCATAGGTTTTATCCGGATAATTTGATTATGAATTTTTTCTACTATTTAAATAGTCGAACCACGTTGTAAAATAGTAAGTCATGTTTTAGTAATAAATTGTTTTACAAGAACATTTAATTGTGGCATTTTGCATTAAATATGTTGTGTTAGATTGAAGGATATTTTGTCCAAAAAAGATAGATCTTAGTTTTTGACATACGCAGATCCAAGGGAATAGAGGTCCAAAGGCTCTCATCCATTTTATTTTAATGAAGGATATCTCCTAATTGTTGACCAAAAAAAAAAAGTTTTTGACATACGCTTGTTATTTTATGTAGTCAGGTATACTTAGATGTAATTTCTTTGTTGTTGGTACCAATTTCTGATAATATTTGTCAAAACATAAATCATTACTCCTATTTTCTAACAGAAACTCGAATAAACCACTTAAATTCTTGTTCGTAAAGAGGGAGAGATTTAATAGAGACACAAGGACTCAACCTTGAACCTTCCAAAAATAATTCTTTATTAACTTGTAGTTACTCATTGCATGCAATTTGATAATATTCTTAAGATGGGCCTGTCATATAGCAAGTTTCTAAGTAAAGTTAAAGTTTCCAATCATTCACGTCTTACAAATAATGGCGAAAGAAACGTTCACTACAGTACAACATTCTTAATTCTTGTTAAATAGACTACGTACATAATTTTAAAAAGAATAACAAATGTAATTAGGTTGACCAAAAAAAAAACAAATGTAATTAATTTTGCTTGTTACTCTGATTAGTTAGTAGTTTAGCAACTTAATTATCGTTTTTTGTTTTGTCTCTTATGGCAAGTCGATCATGTGTTAATGTTGAAATGTTAAATAATATATAAATCCCCAAAAAACTGTCTAATTCATAAAAGGACAATATTGGGTCGCATAAACATTTGTAAATCAGATCGAGAAATCACTCAATCAGGATATTACATTTTAGCTTGATCAATTTAATTAAGGTTTAGTATGGGAATATTTAGCCTTGCTTTGGGTCCACCCACCTCCATCAATTATCATTCAGCTGGTATCTTTTTGTTTTGACAATCCAACAGTGGTTGTGAATCATGTGATATATAGCTTCACACCTATACATGATCCCACAAATTAAATTTATAAATTACGTTAATCTCGTAAGAAACAGACAAAACTATGAAATTTCTTATTATCAAGGTTTGATTCTTTGATCAATAAAAGAATTCATGCAGTATTAAAAGGAAAACTACACTAAATATTAATTATTGATCACAAAATTAATAAGAAAAAAAAAATGTTTTTTATATCAAATATGAAGTTAAAGGCATTTTTTGTGTGTGTGTCCCAACACAATACTTTATCACTTACTCGTTAATCAAACACTATTAAGCACATCAACCTCAATTTAAAACTTGAGCCATCTACAAAATTAGTACAAAAATGGAGAAACGGCAAGCTTGCTTTGCGATTTGGTCTACAGAAACTTCTAGTCGCAAACGTTTCTAAACTACACTATATTCCGATATAAATCGTTTTGTTGTAGTTTTATGTATACTAGATTAAATTGAATCCTTACATTGTAAATGGTTATGAAACTGAGGTCTTTTTGATATAATTGAAAGAGAAAGATAGAAAAGTGCTTTGTAGACTTGTAGTCAATAGCGAACTAACATTTTTATACGTAATTGCAAATTATGATCACGGTAGACTTTATTGAATATAAATTTTCGTCCCCACACTATACAAATCACTAAAGATCCCATGTGCCCCTGTCTGCATTCACTTTACTCTTTTTCGTATTATTGGATATCCTTTTCCTAGCTCTAGAAAGATATATTTAGATGTGTTGCAAATTCACTTTTCATGATAGACACAGTCTTTATATATTTGGATAAAATCTGGGACATATCTAAAAGTAATGTTTTTCGATAAATGTTGTCGCAGTTAAAATTAAAATTTATCCATCAAAACGAATATTTGTTCACAGAGCGATTTTAAAACTTAGGGATTCATTTGTAATTAGTATTGATGTATAATTTTTAATAATAAAAGAAAAACTATAGATACATAGATATTTGATATATTTTCTTTAATAGTGATTGTTGCGGTAACTTTTGTTTGTTTGTTTTTAAGTTATAATGATATACATTATGTGAATTTGAACCAGTTTACATGTTTTGTTCACCATTTTTTTTAATTCCATAAAATTTTATGACACATAGGTATAATATTGGGTGTTAGTTAGTTTCACTCATACATCTGGCGAATAGATTTCATAATTTGCAATCAGTAAGGTTGAGAATAATACACCAAACTGTACATGCATCTACTTAGGCATTGTAATAGTGAGTGCAAAAGAAAAAAAAAAAAAGAGAGAGAGAGAGAGACAGTTTAGTAATGATTGAGTAGGCACCTCGTGGGCATATTATTAAAGTGAATGGTATGATGGATATGCAGGCAGTGTGTTCTGTGAACTCAAAACTTAGGCTTCGAATGTCATCGTCCTGCACAATACAGAGCAGTTTTAATAGTAACAAACTTTTCTATATAACGTATGTATCTATTATTTTCGTTATTATTAGAAATTTAGAACTGTACTGCACTTCTCCGGCAATTGTTCCGCATATTATCATTCAAAACCTTAATGCAAGACAACAGAAAAAAAGTATCAAATTTAGGACGAAAGACAATGGATATTATTTTTAAAAATTCATTTTTCCTTTTTTACCAACGAAAACCATATCCCTGACCTCCCATTTAAATATTGTCCAACTTCAAAATTAATCGAACCATATATATGTATGTGTAATTTCAATTATTTAAATTATTATGTAAGCATGTAAAATATATTAGTGTTACGTCTTTAACAAAAATATATAGTATATATTTGTGTTACGTATTGCATCGCCACAAGAAAACAGCATTCATTTCATTATCACCTAACCGTTAAATACCGTCATGGCCCTAGATTTATTGTATATATATGTACCCTCCTTTGCTCCTTATTTTTTGATATGTTGTCGACCCTCTTAAATATAAACGTTAAATAGTACACGACTAAATAGTAAAACTATACACAACTATAAATCGAAATACTAACAAGATCTTAACAAAGAAACACATATTATATATATAACTAGCTAACAATGACACTTGATAAAGAAATAAACAAATTTGGGATGGTCTTCTTACACACTTTTCCAATTTGTTCGTCGTACGTGAACCAGTGATGATTCGATGGCTTTATCGTTATATCTCTATAAACCTAAGGATAATATTGTCTTTTAATCTAAAACTCGCAATTATTACAACCAAAAAAAGATAAACAAACAAATCCACCAATCTTATCTTAACACCACGAGAATTATTCTCATTCTCACACTTCCATTCGTTGATTCCATTGGAAAAGCCAAACAATTATATTAAAATAAAACAAAACAAAAAATATTAATTCAAAAAAAAAAAGATATGCACCGATTCTGTAACGTTGGAAGTCGTTATAACGGAATCGTAGCGATTAAAGGACACGTGTCGAACATACAAGCTATAATACTATTGATCTATATAACGGCGCCGTCAAATTTCCCGTTACATAATTAAAAAAATACTATTCCTAGTTGGCTTTTTTTATTTATTCTCAATGAAAATGACAAAGAGTTAATCGTGGTCGTTAAAAAATACGATCGTCAATTCAAACCAAGATCGTCACCATCTATAACAGAACAAACCAAATGTACGCGAGCTAGAGAGAGAGAGAAACACAAAGACGCACGCACAACGAGTGATTTAAGAGAGAAAAAGAGAGATCTGGGTGACGTCGTCGGAGATTATGGCGGCGGTTAGGAGAAGAGAACGAGATGTGGTGGAAGAAAACGGAGTTATGACGCCGACGGTGAAGCGGAGGAAGATGGAGGAGGAGGTGGATTTACTGGAATCTAGGATTATTTTGTCTCCTTGTGTCCAGGCGACGAATCGTGGTGGAATCGTAGCGAGAAATTCAGCTGGAGCTTCGGAGACGAGTGTTGTTATAGTTCGACGGCGAGATTCTCCCCCTGTTGAAGAACAGTGTCAAATTGAAGAAGATTCGTCGGTTTCGTGTTGTTCCAGTAATAGATCCGAAGAGAAATCGAAACGGAGAATCGAATTTGTAGATGTAGAGGTGAGCAATGAGCATCATCATATCTCTCGTTTTTTTTTTTTGTTTTTTTTTTTCCAGATTTTGAATTTTTGTTTCCAGGAAAATAACGGTGACGATGATCAAACTGGAACGTCGTGGATTTATGATCATTTTAATAAGAGGTTTTGTTTGTTACAGAATATTAAAAATTTTGAATCTCTGGCGTTTCGAATTTGTTATTTTAATAGTTATTAAAAATTTCAGGAGCGATTCATATGGTGAGGAATCATCGGTGAACATGGATTCAGAAGATGTTGAGTCTCGTCGTCGGTTAAGGATGAAGAAGAAGAAGAAGAGTTGTGAGACGACGGCCAATGAAACTGAGTTAGAAGATTTTTTCCAGGCGGCGGAGAAAAATCTACGGAATAAGATGTTGGAATGTTCTATGAAGTAAGTTTTTTTTTTTTTTTTTTTAATAATTCAAAATCATCAAGAACCAATTTAAAGATATGAAGCTAATGGTATCGAGGATGAATTTGTAGGTATAACTTTGATTTCGAGAAAGATGAGCCACTTGGTGGACGATTCGAGTGGGTTAAATTGAATCCATGAAGATGATGATCATCATCATTTCACCAAGTACTTATTCTCTTCTGTAATAATTTTTCTTAACAAAATCCAAATGTAGATATCTTTCTCTCAAATAATCAAATCACATGTAATCCAAATTTCGTTTGTCTTTCATAACTACTTTATTAGATCCATAAGTACTTATTCTCTTCTGTAAATTTTTGTTTGTTTGTAAAAATAGAAACATAATCTATTATCTATTTAAAACACTATTCAACCAATAAAAAATAAACTGGAAAATACAAATAATTATTACAAAATAAATAATTAATTTTACATTAAAAAAATCCAAAACATTATTTAAAATACTTTTGGTTAAAACATCACTTTTTATGATAGGAAAGAAATTTTTGTTTAAAAGAAAACTAATGTAGCTACCATTATTGCTGTGTATAATTTGTAAACCCTCTTCTCAGTCTTTTTGGCCAGAAGATTCTTCGACACTTTTCTTCGTTACATTAATATATGTTCGTAATAAATAAATAAATAAATAAACATTTTGTTTGTGTATCAATTATCATATTTTGGATTTTATTTGAATTTTGTTTAAAATGAAATAGAGTGTATAACAGAACCAAAAAAAGAAAAAGGACAAGGCTGACGTGGTAAAAGAATATTACTGTTTATTCATCAGGCTTTTTCAGTGTAAAACGTTACTATTTTATTCTCACTTGGATTTACGTGCTACTCTAGTGATTGATTTGATTAACTACGAACTTGTGCTTCACATGCTATTTAACCAAAAATATATAACTACTTCCAAAATACAGATATCAAAATCTCATTTGAAAAAAAAAAAAACAAAAATAGCCATTTTTATTTACTTTATTTTATTTGTATGTAACGTGGATTTTAGGTATGATAGTTCTTCATTTGAGACTTTGCGTAGCAAAAATGTTTTTGGAAAGAAATTTTAAGTTATTGATCCTATTAACTTTAAAAGCTAGTCCAGGACCAATAAAGCTCGAAATTTTCTTGTTAGAAAAGAAAAAAAAAAAGAGAGAGAGAGATGATTGGTGTGTATTTCCGGGTCGCTTTCTATGAGTAAAGAAATGGTCAGTCACAAATCTTTTCATACCAAACTCTGCCATTATTATATAACTCTCTTAATTTCCTAAACCGAGAATGACTTTATTAATAACTTTTTCCCTCTTTTATTTTGGTCTCTCCTTTTCTGTTCCTTTTTTTCTTTTTCTTCTTTTGTCATTATTATCTTTCTTACTTTAAAAATACTACAACTCAAGATTCAACGAGAAATTTCAGAGGTTATGATTAAAATGTGTTTAAATTGTCGTACTGTACTGATCGGTTAAAGAAACTGACACAACACAAAGATGCGAGAATGTACACTTAAAACCACGAGGCAAAGATTTTACTTTTTCGTTGTTTCTTCTCTTTTGTTTTTGCCAACTAGTGAAATTGGAATCTTTATCGACTTATTTGTTTTTATAAGTTGGACTCGATGGCCCAATTTAGAGATTTTTTTTTTTTTTTGGTTTCAACCCCATTCTTGTGTTCCACAGAGAGAAAAAAAAATCCCAAATTATCTTTGAGACAATTCATATGATCATATCTCTTCCTTACATAAATGTATTATATACAAAATTCCGAAAAACTGAATTATAATAGATTGAAGCTTCCTTTTCGTTACAACAATTAGCAAAAAAAATAATTTCTGATACCAAACGCATTCTTATTGATTAATCAGAATATCAATTGAAGCAAATATATATTTTAATTGCTTCATATATATTAGTACAATGTTTATGCATACATTGATCATCTGATAATCAAGCGTTCTACAACTTCATTTTCAATAAATTACAGGATTAAATACTTCAAAACAAGTCCTTAGTCCTTACGTACATAGAAGTCCGATTAAAATCCGAAATTCTAAATAAGCAGTGCTTGCTAAATACACTAAAACCATCTAAGTGGGAGAGAGAAGTATAATGTTGGTTGATAAGATAATAAGTATTGAGACAAGTGCATGTAGACAACTTATGATTAAAAGTGAAAAAGACTTTTCTTTTTGTACACACAAAGCTTCACTGGCATTAACAAAAATAGAGATGTTCCACAAAAATTATTGATTCCACAAGAAAAACAAAAAACTTACAAGAACAACAAAACATGTGAGCCGAAAAGAGTTGTTGGAACCATCTTTGTCCAAAGAACATTAAGATACAGTCAATCTAGATTATCATAAATAATCTAAATTAATGTTGGGATACCAAGAAACCAACGATTAATTTCTAGAAGCCAAAGTGGGAGCTCTACAATTCGTTCATCAATCATCATGAACTTGACACTCCCTCATCGCAACATTTCCTGATCAACCCAAAAGATTTTCATCAGCTCAAACTAAACCCATGAAAAATTACGCAGATTTCGACTAACTCCACTTTAGAAATTACCCGATACACGAGTTCGTCAAAAACCCACTTGTAAATATAGGAGACAGAGGATTGTTTGTATACCTGAGACTTTTTTTTTTATCTTGACTCAACTCTTCCTCATTGACTTTATCAGTGATCTTAGATCTAACATGAGCCCTCTTAAGGCCCAATAGCTCCCTCCACGTGCCCTTTGTAGAAAAAGATGAAGAAGACAACGATAGTGGCCTGAGGGAAAAGATGTTGCGATCGACAACAGAACCCTCTTCTTCAACGAGAAGCTCTTCTTTACGGGTCCTATGGACATGACTGTCCGTGAAAGGTAAGATCTTTCCTTTGAGGAAGATTTCATCGGCAGGAATCATGACGTAATCGGTGACTGAGAAAGCGAAATCAGCAGAGTGCATGGAGAGAGAGCTTCTCGAGTTAATGTTGTTGCTCTTAGAATTACTCTTCTCCGATCTGATTTCGACAAACTCGTTAGAGAAAGAGATTCTAGCAGCACCATTTATGGAGTTGTGCATTTCTAAGCGTGCCATTTATGTTTTTCACAAATACTCAGTTGCATATAGAATGAGAGAACTAAACCTTTGGGTTGTAGGTTTTATATTATATATAGAAGAGGAAGTTGTGATGAGATGATTAATGTCCAACTCATAGATCCATCAAGCTCGATCTTTATGACTTTATTCTATATATGAATATTTGACCGAGAAGTTTTAGCAAAACGTGTTATAGATTATCATTCATTGGCAAGATGTTGATCTTCGTATCTTGAGGAAGTTCAAGATCATATGGGGCCACGTGAGAACTATCCATTTGTCCTCTGTTATTTTTTTTGTTCTATTGCTTACCATCAAATATACTAACTCTGTGATTGTCGACAATTATGGGCATAAAAAAGTTCTAATTAATATCTAACACTTTATATGCCACTCGTCGTGATGCGAAGAGGCCACTTAAATATTTTGCTCATGATTGGTCAAAGAAAGATGTTTCATCTCATTATAGGAAAATATCAAAATATCATTACTTAACCTCTTTTTAGTACATGACCTGGAATTTCATTTTCAAAGTTGAACTCTAAATCATACTTTGGTTTACAAAAGTGTTAATTCTTACAAATACTTACAACTAAAACGATTAACTTTCATTTTTTTTTTCCATAGTTGTTTTGTAAGTTTCAATTCAAAACTAAATGACAATAATTGGATTGTTACATGCCTTTTATATATTATTTTTTGTTCATCTCACTTTCGAATGTAGGAATCTTAACTCGTCTTGTCAAATTGATGGTTTTACTAGCCTATCTCAAATCATTCTCTTATAATCAACAATATACTCTACTTACCCTCTTTAATTTGGTGAAACATGTATTCTCATACCACGTCAAATTACGTATGTTTCTAGTTCAAAACCATAGATTGTCACGTCTTTACTTTAGGTTCATCTCATTTTCGAATGTAAGATTCTTAACAAGTTATTTCAAAAGGATGGTTTTTTGTAGCCTATCTCAAATCAAGTCTCTTATAATCAACAATATAACTCTACTTACCCTTTTTTTGGGCCAAGAGAAAAGTTAGTGGGCTGATGGCATCTTCGGTTGTTGTCGTAAAATTTAAGATCAGATTCAGAGTAGTGGCGAGAAATGGGAACGGATCCACTACAAGAAGGTGTACCGTGAAACAGCGAGAGGAGATATGGGGACCAAAAGACCACCGAAGAAGATCGAGAGTTGACGTCATCATGGCACGTTTGAAGTTCGAACAGAGAGGACAGACTGACACTGAAAGAGAGTGAATGGGTAGTGCGCTCCTTGGTAAGTATAAAACTATTTTAATATCTTTTTTGGCTTTTACTTATAAATAATTTCTTAATGCTTCTATTTTATTATCTAGTAAATGGTACACAAATATTGGTATATAATTTTTCATGAAGTAAACAAAACAATATAGGCAAGAAAAAGTGGTGACAAAAGGAGGAAAGAATGATGAAAAGGAAGAATAAATGGTGGGTCAGTGAAAGATCATAGAGCATTTCAATTTCAGTGTCTTTTATGGGACCAGAAGTAACAAAATAAAGATCATACTCTAATTTCAAAATCAAACTTCATCCCTTCCTTTCCCCAATTTCAGGGGATAATTCCAGGTTCTGTTTGTTCACAAAAACTGTTTTCGAAAACCATATCCTAGCAACAACGAGACTATTAATATAAGCTTCTTCCGTTTATACCAAAGAAACCTAGTCAAATGTTACAGACAATGTATTACAAATGGACAAAAAAAAAGACAAACCATCACTCCAAGCACTAGTTAAAAAGAGTAAAACAAATAGCTTAGAGACTACTTATACAGCCAAATCAAAAACCACTTTCAATAAACTTCACTACTTCAGAGAAAATCCCAAATGTATCCCCCAAATAATACAATTTTTAAAACTAACTCAAAAGACTAGATTAACTTATCAACAATAGGAAGAAAGAAAAGAAACCGGCAGGTCGTATCGGATTGATTGGACCGGGTCGTCAACGCCAAGAGGAAACAGTGAGGAGAGATACATTGTTCCAAGCCAAGGAGATGAACCCTGGCTCCGATTCAACAAGTGAATACAATGTGCTGTAATTGTAGTTCCATAATAGCAGCTTCGCTTGGCTAACCGCATAATTGCTCGGTTTAACCGGCTCAAAACCGGCTTTCTCCATCAACACTCTCCATTGTTCTTTCTCCTCCATTAGCCCAAACCGGGTTCCCGGTTTTTTATTATCATTATCTGATCGGACCAAATCCAGTATTCTCCTACCGAACAACACTCTCTCAACCCTCAACCTTTCTTTCGAATCTCGCTCCAAATTCGGTTCAAGCGATTCAAAAACCGCGGAATAGAACCGGAGAGAGTTCTTAACCCGGTTTGCAAACTCAACCCGGTTTAAACTCACTTCGTATTCACCAAGCGTCACAATCCTCGGGTTTAACGATCTAGCTAACCGGAGAGCCGTACCAACACTCGTCGCCGTTTCATCAAGAAGCTTGTAAAGCTCAAGCATAAAATTCACAACCAAAACCTCATCCGGGTCAACCCGGAAACTCGACCCGTTTAAGAACTGTATCGGAGTAAGAACCGGGTTAAACTCGAAATTGAGATCCAAAATCGCCGCGAAATCACGGAGACGGTTTCCAGTAGCGATCAGAGACGGTCCCGGTGAGTCTCCTAGAGACGGAGCGGGTATACCCGAAATCCGGATCCGGGTGGGTTTACCAGAAGCTCGGGTCGCTAAAGCTTGTAACAGAGCAGACCATTGAATACCTTGAAAAATCCCGAAATCGACGATGTGAATGTTTTCGGATTGATTCGTAGCTTCGAGAATAGCTTGATTCGCTGTTAAATGAGCGAACTTTGAGTAAGGGCAAGCGTCGTTTAAGGTTTTGTAAGAGAGTATGAAGTCTTCTAGCGACGACGACGACAACGCCGGAGATTCTCTTTCTTTATGAGACAGAGCTTCTGCGAAGTAAAACCCGACTCGCTCTATCGGGTTACCCAACTCTGATACGGATTCTCGGATTTGGATTAGTGTTTCCGGTTTAGTTACCGGTTTACGTGCATAGTCGTGGATAGCTTTTAAAATCGGTTGGTTTAGGTCAAAATCCGGCTGCGGTGATGGCGGAGGAGGATGATGTTGCGGAGATGTGGTCCATATAGCGGTGGAAACTGACGGTTGAGTGAGTTGACTCGCTGAGTCATCATCCTTGTTGACTCGGTTGAGAAGTGAAGGAACACTGAGTCGACTCGGGAATGTGACGAATGGATCATGGCCGTAGATTGGCAAGTCTGGATTGGTTTGCAACGAATCTCCACCGTTGATTAAGCTCTCCATCCACTCGTCAGAGTCAAACTCTCCATCAGAAAACCTGAACCCGTCGGAGGTGACGGTGTTTTGATGCTGCTCCAGGTGTGGAAAGTGGAAACCCCGGTCGTTGGTTACTTGAAACGGGTCGTCGGAGAAACCCGAACCGGGAAGAGTATAACCAAAGGATTGATTTTGTTGTTCATGTTGTTGTTGTTGCTCTTGTTGTTGTTTTTGCTTCTGTTTGATGAGTTGCTGAGCTATAGCCATTAAGTTTCCACTATCAGTGCACATATATGCCATTCTCCGGCTACTTCTCGCCGGCGATGAAGGTTCAGACTTCAGAGAAAGAGAGAGAGAGGGGAACAAACGAGAGATTTTAGTAGAGAGAAAGAGAGAGAAGGGTCAGCCCTAGAAAGTGGACAAATCTTTGATCAAACTTGGGTCCGTTCGATTTGGTTTTATTTATTTTTTAATGAGTATGTTTTGTGAGTATTTTAATAATTTTTAAAATCAATTACCAAATCTCCAACTATAGTTCTATTTTTTTTTTTTCCTTGATAACCGGAAGGTTCGGGATCCTTTGCGGATTCGTACATTCTCGAAAATAAAATTATATTGTTTTTCTCCTTTGAAAAATAATTTTTCTTTCAAACCTCGAGTGTCCTAGCGAGTCTTGATAACTATAGTTCTATTCTTTTTAATTATCGTTGTTAATATACATAATAATAATAGAATAATTTAGTTATGAAAAAAATAGTTATCTAGTACAAAGAATCACAATTTTATTATTTATTGGAAAATATAAGTTTGTCATTCCATAAAAAAATTTAAATTGAAATAATTTTTAAATGCCATGATTTTGTTACGTACTAATTTTTTCATATCTTACAAGTTTTAGATTTTATATCTTAAATTGAATATCCCTTTCAATCTTCTATGCTGGTTTAGGTGGGACTCGAGAGGATGGGATCCACCACCGATACACAATGACATCATCTATCCGGCAGTTACGTATCGGAGAGTGTGACATCATATCTTCACCGTTTTATTTCGCTTCAGGTTCGTAGAATCAGATCATTGGCTTTTACGAACAGATCAATGGCTTTGCTGAATGGTGAATGTGACACGTCAACAACTGTCTACTGCTACTTGTCACCTGCATGTCGTCTGCAACTTTTCTGTTTTTAAATTAACAGTATTATAAAGGTAATTAACTCTGACAAAGAAAGAAGTGAACACGTAAAAAGATTGATGTAAGAAAAGTAGTAGGTTAATTTTATATAATAGTTTTTGCTTTTAAGCCGCAAAGATCTAGTTTTTACAAAGCTGTTTCTTATCAACCAAGGGGTGGTTGAATTGGACTTGGTTAACAAATAACAATGACTTGGTTTAGTTTCAGTCACTTTCGAAAAAAAAAAACCGTTCTACAATACGACTTAAGGAAGGCAAACATTAAACAATAGAGTGATAGACTCATAGACATGTTGGATTTGTATACGCATGTATTTTATCTTAACGTCATTGTCTAGAAGGACGGCTTGTAGGCCCATATACAATGGAACAAAAGCGATTTGTGGCGGGGCATACTAGTATTTGTTGGACCAATCTTTGACGAAGAAAATGCAGCAGCCGGAAAGCTAAAAATGACCCAAAATACTAACAAATACCAAAAAAAAAGCTCAACGCAATAAAAGAAACAAGTAAAGATTTCAAAGAGAAGAAGTTTAGATTTTAAAGTCTTTCAATAGCAAACGAAGTTTTATCATTCATGAACATGAATATATATCTTATACGTTTCGAACCGCAGTATATTGGAGCTTCCAGAAACATGAATATATACCTTATACGAGAGTTTGCATATTTGAGGGTTGAGTTCGAAACCATCTAGTGTGAAAGCTCTTAGTGACTTTGTAATTTAAAAAAAAAACTAAAGCGAAATAATACAGAAAATAACAATAGTGAACAAAAAGCACATGGGAATGACGCTTGACACTTTGAGACATCACTCTTTTCATTTCATCGTTGTATCCGCGTCAAAAGGCCTACTTCCACTACTTTGTTTTATAAGTTAAATCAACTAAATTACATTACTAAACATGGTGTATGGTCTCTGGTCCAAATCTACTTTTGTTTTTTCACTTTTGACATTTTTACTACTAAGTGACATGGACTGTTCTAAATTCGTAATGATTTCAAGAAGTGACCACATTTGCATACGTTGAAGGAGATGAAGAAGATGATATTTTGAAAAGGACTTGTCTTTCAAAATGGCAATGCCACTTTAGTGTTTAAACATTGCATCTATCTGCAAGTGTACTTAGAGAGAAGAGAGAGAATGAATGGTGTGTGAAAGGGACATGAGTAAGAATGAAAGGGTTTGATTTGTCTTTCTTTCTATCCAAGTCATCGGTGGGGTTTCGTATTGTATGACCAAAGAGTGGCATGTAGTCATCACCAAGGAGGTCTCTATATGTTTACCCATTTTTGTCACATCCTTTGCTTTTTACATGTAAAAATTTTTAATAGAAAAATATTTGGTGAATATCCCATACATTTTTTTTTTCAAATGACATAGTCCCAATCCGAACACTCAACTTTCGTACCCTTTTATTTTATTGACCAGCTAATTCCTTTTTTCGTCCAAATTTTTATATATTAGTTAAACCATCTCAATGCTTCTCCACATTTTCTGATTATTCTGGATACCATAAAAAAAATTGCTTGCTAGCAAAACCATTAAGACGGAATTAAAAGAAAAAAAAAAAAACAGTTTCCGGAAAAGCCCTATACTCCAATCAAAAATTAATTTCCTTCTTAATGGTTATATACTTTTATGATTGATAAAATTAACACCTTGATTGGAGTATTATTTAATGTTTATACTTTTATGATTAATAAAATTACTTACAAAATTCATTGAGTTTATGTTTATGCTTTTGTAAAAACAAAAATTCTCATATGCTTTTATAATTTTAAAGTATTTTAATTCAAATTAATTAATTTTATATGCAATTATTTGTTTGACATTTTGTCAATTTCTCACAAAAGTTTTTAAATGATGAGCCATTAAGCAATAGAGAGTCTCCCTAATCGTTTATATATATGACTTATTTTTATTTTTTGGTATTTTCTCATTTACCAACCCCCAAAAATAATCATATTTGTACATGTGTTTGGTAATCTAACTTCTTTCGAGAACTGTAACGTACCAACATACGCACTGAAAACGCACTTATCGGCGGATTGCGATTCAAGTCAACTGAGTTATTCGAAAGAGCTTTGAGAAAATTAGGATATACTAAAGATATTACTATTGGAAAAATACGGTTACAAACGGATCCTATTTCAAGTTTCAATTATATGAATGGGTAGTCTATAACCCACCACCAGCCAACATCTTTTTTCATAACAACAGACGGCGATTTTTGCTACTGCTGCTCTTCACATATGCGGAGGCTTTGGATTTCTGTGTTCGTCATGCCAAGAACCTCATATTTGCTTCCGAGACAAATTTTCCGTCTTTCAATGAAAATATTTCTTTATAAATTTCTTATGCTTTCTTCTTTAATTAAATAAAAATTTCTTATGTTCTTTTGTTTGATTAACTAACAATTTAATTGATTAGATTTGATTATGAAGAAAAGAGTCATCATAACGTCTTCTCCTTTTATGCACCGGTTGGTGGTTTTTCTACGAGATGAGTAAAGCCGAAACGATAAATCCACCGTCTTCCATGGATTTCCTCCCGAGTTCGTCATTTACCGCCGTCAGAGACTCCGATCATTCTCTGCCGTCGATGATCACGATACACAGTGGACGGTGAAATTTGAGCCATTGGATGAAGCGGAGGAGGAGAGTGTGCTGGTTCAAATTCTCCAAACTCTATGTTTCCTTTCTTGAATTTAAATTGGCAGGAAGATTGGGATTTTATAACTTGTAGGTATTGACAAGTTTTATGATTTGTCTTGTTGTACTGAATGTAGGTTAAGATTTAATTCTGGATCAAGGCATATACGTATAGTATTGGGAGATCGATAAAATCGATCTTATCATTAAGAATATGGAAATCATAAAGAATGAAGAAAGATCTAAAAGATCATTGATATTTATCAATATCCTAGTTTAAGTAATTTACTGTTATCTAATGAAACTTAGATTGATCATATTTCTCTACATAAGAGAATGCAATTTGTAACTTCATTCTTTTGAGAATCTAATAATAATTCTTCCTATAAACACTTTTGTGTTCATACTCTCATCAATTTATCATAGAGTTTCTTTACATTTTTTTCAGGTTCAGTTAAAGCATGTTTGTGGACAAAATGGAGAATTGTTGGTTTAATTTCTCCACGAGATTTTTGCTTAAAAGTTTTGAGAAAAACGCATCTTGACATTGTTTAATGGTGTTGATCTTTTTTTGCCTCCTTTGTAGGTTTTGGCCCCAAAAAAGGCTGTGTATCAAGAACATATTAAACCGTTTGCAGATTGTGCTTGGAGTACATGCCTAGTCTATCGATAGAAGTAAAAACCTAGCTCTCTCATTTTATAGGTATAGTACCCATGGCCATAACGGTAAACGTTCCTCTCTCTTTTTTTCTCAGTAGAAAGAAACCATTCTTATGTTGAGAGCTACTGTTATTCATATAGTCCTTTTCGACACCTAATTCTTTGTGTCAGTGTAACAACAAGAAATTTTTTGGAAACTGACATATTAGGAGGTGTGTCGATAATTGGCAGGTTTATCGTGCTCTGATGTTCAGTCTCCAGCCCAAGGATTTCCCAGTAGAGACACATGTGAGTGTTTCCATAATTCTTTGTGTTTGGTATTTCTTTGGATCAAGCGGATCAAAAATGAGATAACAAAAACTGGCTGAAACAGGTATTTGAGATTGCAAAGGTGTTAGGTCGGGTCCGAAAACCGCAGACAGGAACAAAACCTATGTTTATCTCAACCGCAGGATCCCGAATGAGCTCAAGTTTGATCTTGAACTGTCTGTTATATGCACAAGCTCTGCAGCAATTGCAAGAAGGATGTTGCTAAACCAAAAGCAAAAGCTAAAGTAGGGCCTATTTAAGGTTTTCGCTTTTAAAATGCTAAATATGATTGGGCGTTATAAAAGGCCCATTCAAGGTTTAATTAGTAATCGACACTTATAATCAAACAACATCCATCCTATACAATACAATGTCAAAGATACAAGATATATCGTCCATTTTCGAAAGCCTTCTAATCTCAAACCCGAACTAAAAATCGAATTTCATAATATTTATCCAAATTTTTTTTTTCAATTCGGGGAAAAAATAATGATTAAAATTATCAAAAAGAAGAGAATAAAATACTTTCATCTTTTTTTTTTTTTTTTTTTACAGAATACGAGAAACCCTAATAGGCAAACCGTTAGGAAAATCGACGAAAGGAAAAGCAAATGGTTGATCATCTTCTGCTAATTCCCAATTGAAATTAAGAACAAGATGATGAATAAACACTGCCATTTCTAACTTAGCTAGCTCTGAACCAGCACATAGCCTTGGCCCTCCTCCAAACGGCATGTAGTTGTTTCCCCACGTCGAAAAGCTACCACTTCCTGACGAAGACCCGCACACTCCGTTATTTTTCTGCTCGTAAAAACGACAACAAACCGTTTTAATCACAATAACCCCAAAAATAAGTTGGAAAGAAAAAAGGAAGAAGAACACGTGCTTGTTGGCACCACACCACACCACGTGGGTCATTTAATCATCTCTCACCACCTCTTACCTTCCCCACTCACTCTAACATCATGACTCCACATTAATAGTTGTTTATTTAAAGTATTAAGACATTATCTCATAATCATAATACTATATATTTCTAATTCGCCGATTTGATAGTGTTAATTAATAGAGTTTTAAATCTAAGAGTAGGACCAGTCAACGTGCCAGAATCTAACACACGTACAAGTCATCGGGCGTGTGAGATCCGTCAAAGCCGTGGTACCATCGTCCGTCGAATCTAAATTTATCAAAGCCGTGACTAATAATATATCAACGGTCACTATTATAAGAATTTTAAGGCAGCTCCTACGTCATTTAAGACATACCATCCTAATAATTAATTGTCTTCACGTACACTTACACCAACACGTCTCTTTCTCTCTCTTGTTCTTTTTACTTTAATTTCACATTATTTTTATTTATTTATATGCTTTCATGTGATAATGATCGATGACGTGTTGAGATCTAACTTCACAGATAATAAAAAAATGGTTTTTGCCAGATTAATAGTTCTCTGGTTCTCGTATGGTATCTATAGATAGGTAATCAATGCATATGCACGTATGACGTATCAATTCATGCAACAGATGAAACTATATGTTATACACTTATTTTTAGTAGATACCGAAAATTGAAAAAAAGAGGAAATTTTTACCTGTTGCCATCTCCAAGGATTAAAGAGATTAGGTTGGTCGTAACGAGAATTATCCAAATGTACGGCTGAGATCACTGGTAACACTTTCCACCCACTAGGGATATCGTATCCTTTTTTTCCAACATAAAAGAAATGAAAATAATTTAATATTTTTTATCCAATAAGATTTCAATATTTTGGATTTCATTATTTAACTTTGTACGTAAAGTATACCTTTGTACCGAACGTCTTTGAGTGCTTTGCGATGCAAAAACCTAACTACATTTCCCAATCGAAGAGTCTCATTTATAACCTTCACACCAAAAAAAACATAAATATCAATAATTTTGTTTTCATCATAAATCAAATAAACATAAAATAAATAATTAAAATAACATACACATTGAGTAAAGTCCATTTTCTTGTAATCATCCCAATTCAATTCTGACTCTCCAAGTTCCTTCTTCGCCCTCGCGATCTCAAGATGCTCTTCCTTCAAAAGTTTAAATCAACAAACATAAATTAGTGATAATTAAATATATATATATATATATATATACTTCTTTCATCGTATACTTATACTATAACTTATATAATTCGTAACAATTTGGTAGTAATAAACTTGTGCTGTTATAATTAACTTACCCTAAGCTCTTCAACGGCTGTAGGGCAAGCTTGCAAGAAGAAGATAGCGAGAGCAATGGCGACAGAAGAAGTCTCATGTCCGGCGAATAATAAACTAAGAATGAGATCGAGAATTTGCTCCGTCGAAAGATTCGAATGTTTCAAAACCCATCCCAAAAGATCATCGTCTGTTCTCTGTTTCCTCACATGATCACCCTTACTCATCTCTGCTTTCACCTCTTCTTCTTCTTCTTCTTCTTGAACTTCTTCCTTAATCTCTGATTTTCTCTCTTCCATTTTCCTCTCAATGAACTTTAATATCGTCGCTCGTGACTGTACAATCATTTCAGAGTTTTCAATTAAAACATAAAATAAAACAATTAATAATTTTTTTAAAAAAAAACACAGCCTATAATGAAAGGTTGTGCTTTACAGCAAAAACAAAAAAAAGTTTCACATTTTAGAGGTTTTGTTAAATGTACCTGAAGGGCTTTACGATAAGCTGTTCCTGGGAGATTGAGAGGAGCAGAGACAACACCTTTCATGAAGGTTACATACTCTTTCTTTAATTGCTCTGTTTCTTCTTCTCCAGGATCCATACTCATTATATGCTTCGCCATTAGATTAAACGTAAACTATATTCAATTAAACCCATAAACAAAGAGTTAGCAACTCAGAAGTTAAACAAAAACCCAATTCGAGCAAGAGAAGAAAAAATCAACCTTTTTGGCCTCATCTTGAGCAGAGAAAACAGAGTGTTGTTGCCAAGAATCAAGAACAAACAAAGTGTGTCTCTCAACGTCTTTAAGAAGAATGGTTCTAAGACGAGCGTGACTTAAGAAGTTAAGCGAGATACTTCTCATGTCTCTATGCATGTCCCCAACAAGAACAAGCATCGACCATTTCCCAAGAATCCCACCGATACTTCGAGGATAACTACATTCGAAAAGCCTCCCTTCGTTTTGTAATATGAATCTGTTAAGTCCAGCATCAGCTGATACGATCGTTGGTTCTCCAAACAAATTCGATCTATATATCTTTCCGTACCTGTAAAAAATCGCCCCAACATTAGTCAAATTTCAAAAACAGAGGATCTTTTGAGCTTTTTTTTGGAGGATGTGTTTTACTTTGAGACATGTTGTTGCATGAAGTCACCAAGAGTTGTGGCGGAGTAAGGTTTGAGATAACCGATGGTCTCACCAAGAAATGGCCAACCGGATTTACCCGGAGGGAGATTGAATCTGGTTCTACTTCTTCTCTTCAAGAGGATCAAGAAGAGAAGAAGAGACAAAAGCGATGGGAGAAGAAGAAGAGGCAAGAGAGTATGCTTCTCTGTTTCGAACATGGAGTTTCTCTCTCTCTCTCTCTCTCTAATGCTTTGCCTTTAAGATTGGGAATCGGACCTCTACTGAAAAAGGGAGCTTCTGTTTGTAAGAGGGGGTTTTAAAAGAAGTCAGAAAATATAATTGTTATCATCGTCATTAATTTAATAAATCGTCCAATTAAGCTAACCTAACCAATGAGCTTCTTGGCTTTTGTTTTTCCGTATTCATTATTACTTTTGTTGCCTCGTTATGCTCCTTTAGATACTTTAATTATTCTATCAACAAAAACAAAAGTTGCAGAAAGCTGCGATGCGGAAATAGTTTAACAGCTATTTTATATGGATATAATTATATAATTAATCGTCTCTGACTAATAGTATTACTTCTTTCACCGTGGTAGAAAAGAGAAGATGAAGTAATTTGTCTAAGTCCAAAGAATTGAAGATAATCGTACTACTACACAATATAATAAACCGTACGAATCCATCATAAAGTGTTTATGAATGATCTGATGATCAAGTGTGATTTTTTTTTTTTATTAATAACCCATTCGTGCTAATAATTTTTGTTTAAAAGAGTATTAAATAGTTTTAATAAATGCTCCAGCAGAATCCCAGGAAGTCCGGTATAGTCTCCATCGGTTAAAATAGGATTTCCAAAAGTACCCTCAGAATTGCAGAAAGGGTGAGCTCATGAGTAGGGGTAGAACAGTGAAAATGTCAGAAGGACCCCTACACGAGCGTGCGGTCAAAGACAGAGTTATTAGATTATTACCGAACTGGATAGTCAAACCCGTAGACTTTTGGCATTGTCTTTTTTTGCCCATCAATAGTCACAAACACATTTACTCAAAATTTGTTTTTTTAATAAAAGTAAATACTTTATACATTTTTATTTCATTTTAATTGTTGTCCCAATTCTGAATCGCACCATGCATTCATTATTAATCACACCTACTAGATAACATAATATGAGCGGGTATAGGCTATATAGTTTTTTTTTTTAATTTCGTTAAATATATATTATCTGCATATTTAAATGATATTGTAAATCAGTTTATCAAGTACAGATTTTAGGTTTATCATTTTCGCCGCAGGATCAGTTGTAATTAATATTACGGCGAGTATAGTCGAAGTATAAGATCATCTAAATTTTTTTAAAGTATTGAATATGATAAATTTGTAAATGCTTTGAGAAAAGAAATAGAGTGCAAGTATTAAATAAGTGCAAAATAAAAAAAAATACTTTCTCTGTTTTATAAAAAGTGTTAATTTGTATATTCAATGCAGATTTTTAAATCAAATATTAGTTCTATCTTTATTTTTTCAACTTATTAAATAGAGAGAAAAATTGCTTTAATGTATTAACAAAAGTTATAACACAAATTTACATATTTTCTTAATTTGTATGAAAAATAGTAGAATGACATTTTTGTAAAACATAAAGATTATTAGCTTTTAGTTTACATTTACTCATTCGTTCGGATATTAATTAAAATATAAATAATAACTTTGGATTATACGTGTAATATTGATGAGGAGATCTAGAAGTTTAATTAAGAGTAAAGTAAATGCTGAGTTAGTAGAAATTATGCATATATTTAGTTTGATTTTATGTGTAAATAGTTTACAAATGAAGTGTTACATTTAGGACCAATTTTAAGGGAAAAACATTTTAAAATCACTTTCATGGTTTAAAATAATAATTATTTATAGCATTTTTTAAGTATATATGATTTATTTACATGTATGCCTTGAATTCAAATTTAATTGCTGTTATAAATTAAATAAAAATGTAATACTCAGCTGTTTCTTTGTATTATTAATAGCATTGAATTGCTAAATTTATTATTTGCAGAAAAATTGACTGTCACAGTTGTAGAGGCTGTCATTATGGCAACAAGAACATACGGTAAATAATAGTACAACATGTAAAATATAAAAACAGATTATTTTATGATAAAGAGGGTATATAATAATTTTGTTTATAACATAATTAGGCTTGGAACGTAACTTAATCCTTCAAGGTATCGTGAATATATGATCAAAGTTTATGTTCCTCGATAATTAAATATTTATATGTAGGAAAAAATAAGATTAAATTTAAACATCCAAAAATGTATTTTGAATAATCCACATTTCTAATAAAAATATGGTAAACTGTTACAAGTTCCCTCTTATTAAATTCCAACTAACAATAAATATGTTAAAGATGCATTAAAGAAAGCAATTTAATAGTTGCAGATTGTTACACGCTTGTAGAGGTCTTCGAAAATGTAACCCAAAAGATCTATGCATTTTAGATCATTGAATGGAATCCAAGAAAAATTAACAAACGACAAAAAAAAATCGTTTTCTTTATGTTTTTGTTTTTCTTGTTGACCAACAGAGAATGTTATTGTAGTGATCGTAACATACGGTCCGATAATTATTACCACGCGTGTGAATTTCATTTTCGACATCACATAACTATTCTATAGTCTCTAGTATAGCATACGTGAAAGGTATCGCATACCCATATATGGATATGTAAACTTCTCTTAATTGACATATTTGTTTGTTTTTCTGCAAGGAATGATGTATATGTTGACTTCTCTTGATTAACATATTTGTTTTCCAGTTAATCTGGATTTTACATACAAATTCCAAAAATTACTAAAGGATTTCAAGCTATATTCAGTTTGTAACTTTGTAAATATAGATTGACAGGGTCCTCTAAACTAGTTGTCACCACTAGTGATTTACTATCAAGGTTCGAGTCCAACGTCCCGTATATCAGCTTTTGAAGAAAGTTGATTCAAAATGGTCTCAAACAATTTTTGTGATATATCCACAATAATATCAATTTAGAGAAACGAAATAAAAAGAAAGAAAAATATGCTTTAAACAAAGTTTTATATTATGAAATACCTGGAACATATATTGAGATCAGGTAACATATATTTTATTGTAAATATTTTTTCAAAATCGTTATCGCAAATTTTAACGAATATCTAGAAAATCCAAATAGGGTCGATATTGATTGTGAGAGAAAGCTGGCAGGGACCATTATTCCACAACCTTTTGGTTGTCACCTCTTATTCTCTTTGATAATTATTCACATACTCCATGGGTCACTACTCTTTCCCTTTTCTTATTTTCGTTTTTCAATACCCTTGTTAATAATATATACGCTTTTCTTTCTTTTTAATTTGCTGGATTAGCACAAGAACCATATCATGATTGGACTGATCGATAAAATTGGATATTCACACTCGTATCCTTATAATGAATCAATAGATTTGAAATCGAAACTTAGAATAAAATACTGGTAAGAAAAACTTCATAATAACCAAAGAAATGATGCATGTAACTATGATCGGACATATCAAAGTAAACCATATCCAGAACAATACTCTCGATTTAAAAACTAAATCGAAATTTGTTTTATTTTGTTTTCTTGGGTCATATCGAAATGTGTAAACTTCGATCAGTACTCTATTTTAGATATATAACAAAAAGAAAAGAAAAAAAAAACTAAAGCAAAACCAACTCAATGTAATCTAACCCAAATGAACCAAAAACTTGCATGTATTAGAAATCCCAAATCCACACATAATACTAAAAACTAAAATTAGATATTTGGTCATAACAGTATAATATTTTTTTAGATGACTAATTACTTTTAAATAATTTGTTAATGACATTATAATATTTTAATGATCTTTTAATCCAAATTGAGAACCAAACTCGAATCATGTGAACTGATTCTAAACAACATAACAGAAGTCCAGCCTAAATAAATCTCGAACGACCTCAAACAACATAACAGAAGTCACAAAGCTACTATCTAAAGTTTTGTAGCGGTTTCGAATTTTAACCACTAATTTATTTCCATATATATATGTATATATAAATCGTAAATACATAACTACATCTGTTCGTTAATTTATGCGTACGTGTGAATATACGCATGTAAATATATACGTATACAGCCATACAGGTATCAGGTTTGCATGGATCATGCTGTATTGACTTTTATTTCAAGCCGTATTGACTTGTAACTATTTATTTTGTCGGCGACTTGCAACTTAATGGAAAAATAAAACTTGAGGAAATTTAAGGAATATGAGAGAGAGAGAGAGAGATTATTTTATTTCACCACTACCTTTCACTATTTCTCATGTACGGGTGTGTAACTGTATACATAACCATCGGATAATTTTTTTTATTGATTATGTTGAATTTAAGTTCATGTGGTGACAAATCAATAAGCTACAAAACCAATAGGATAATATTTGTATGTATAGAATTTAATCATCATGAAATGAATTCGAATGTTACCAAATTTTGAAAACCTTTTTCTTTTTTCTTCTAGTCGACTTATTGGAAATCTATATAATTAAAATTATTTGGAAATATATAGAAGAGAATGATAATGGGGGATACTTTGGGCACGTCCATGTGTTCACATTATTGCACTTCACGTGTAGTTGCTCGTCCACCAGCTTTCTCCCAATTTCACATGCCTTTTTTCTCGTTATTTTTTGTATTTGTACAAATAAGAAAACGATACTATAATCAATTTATTTTGAAATTTCGTATTTTTTTTCGTCATATTTTGTTTCTTATAAAGATTTATATGCAACCAGCCATATTTAGTTTCGTGAGTTTCTCCTTATTATAATCTAACATGTGCTAACTTAACTTTTTTAAAAACAATAAGGTTTATTTGATTTTGATTTTGTTTTGTCTGATGTGTAGTTTTTTTTGGTGTGTAGTTTAAATTACTCGTTTTAAGGTAAGATTTATTTTTCTGAGTGTTATGATGTATAAAATTGATTTAAGAAATATTGTAGAAATAAGAAGAAAACAAAATTGAACAAAAAAGCAATAAGAAAAGAGAAAAATAGAAAAATAGAAAAAGGAATTGAAGCACACGTGCGGGTGAGGGGGGGACGTAACGGCGGCCCAATGATTGCCGTAATGGGGCATGCAGGAGGTGGAGAGTGACACGTGTCAAGTCACACGTGTGGGAAGTGAAAGTGATATGACGAGACGAGAGTGGGCTGTGATATAAATGCTTTTACCAACCGTTAGGTTTAGCAGTTTCCACGAAAACTTTCACAAAAATTTAAAATGCTCTATATTTTTAATTATTATTAGAATTGCAACATTTTCATTTTTCGGTTAGCCGGCACATCATTATTCGAAACTAAACTAAACTTTTGAATACGCAGATGTATCGCGCAGACAAAGACGCATCAAGATTTTGGTAAAGATATTTCACAGACGACGCACTTCATCAACAAGATGCAAGACGGTATACAATTGTGAATGATAAAAATTAGATAAGTATGGAGCGATACATACCAAACTAAAACCAAAATGCAAATCAAAAATACAAATACAAAACGATACATACCAAAGTAAAACCAAAATGCAAAGAAGTGATCTATTAAAGATGTATGATTTGAAGAGTTAAGAGAAAGAGAAAGGAAAAACGCAAGAAGAAAGAGATGTAAAAAAAGATGTTTCGAATGGTTGTTCAGATTGAGATTCTTAAATGGAAAGGATAAAGACATAAAATCCAACGTAATCAAGAAAGAAGACAATTTTATCCAACGAAGAATCTCAAGAAAGTTTTATCCAATCACAAGAACTACAGGATTGAAGTTATATAAAAAAATTCCATTAGGAAGGTAATCGAAAAACTGACGAATAGTAAATAACACTGTTGAGTCGCATTCAAAGTGATGACGAAATATTTTTTCCGCAGTCCGATTTGAATGGTGAAATAAAGGACTGCCCATTTTGCGATCCGCAGGCATACGCCAACCACACTCGCCAAGATGGTTGGCATATATGCTGTAGATCGGATAGTGCGTACCAGTATTTTGGTAAGCACCAGTTTCAAAATGTAATATGCAGTAGACGAGGTACGCACTTCACCATAAACATGCAAAGACTACGTAATAAAAAAATCGCAGTATGAATATATACCAAACTAAAACCAAAATTTAAATCAAAATACAAATACAAAACGATATATACCAAACTAAAACCAAAATACAAAAAGTGATCTATTAGAGATTTGAAGAGATTTGAAGAGATTTGAAGAGAGAAAGAGATAGAAGTAAAAAATGTACGAAGAGAAAAAGAGATAAGCTTTGAATGGTTGATGCAAAGATAGCACAAAATCCAGAATCAAGTAAAGAAGCACAATTTTATCCAATGAGAGTAACTCAAGTACAAGTTTTATCTAATCACAAGCAACTACTAGGATTGAAGTTTTAAAAAAAAAAATCGGTCCGAGATATAAAAGTGTGTATACGTAAAAACTCGGACGAATACATGAATAATGATTCAAAGTGATCAGACAAAATTTTTGTCCAAGTGGACTAGTTCAATTATGTGAATGGTGAAATAAGTGCGGACTAGTCCGATTTTGGTACGATCAACATATATGCCAACTATTCAAAGCCTAAAATTTTATAAGATTAATGAATTTTTTTACTAGTTTTTACAAACTCTTTCATATTTATCCCGTAATTATATTCTTTATGTTTACTTAATAGTAAAGTTTTTATGTTGCAATGTCATAGATCCTAATCGTAGTTTTAACTCTTCTCGAAGCTCAGAAAATTAAATCGTAAAATATAAACCTTTAACCCTAATTTTAAACTCTAACCACCATTTAAATCTTTTCGAAGTTCACCATCTTCAAAATTTATCCCCACCTTTTTCTCTTTTGTCGTATGTATGTATGCATGATAATATTAATAACGCTCATAAACTATGCAGTAAGAGAGAAACAGTAATGAAAGACCATTTTACCAAAAAAAAAAAGTAATGAAAGACCAGATGGCTTTTAAACTCTTTAACAAAAAAAAAAAACATAGCTTTTCAACTAGTGGTATTACCTAGGTTCTTCCATAAAAATGTTTTACTTAGGTCCCATATTCGATTCTCATATGGGATGAACCACTACAACCTCGATAAAGAGATATACGGACTTCAGCACATAAGTCTTTAATTAACTATAGCGAAAAAAGTATAACAAAAAAAGTATTTTCGTCTATTTTATAAAAGAGTTAGTTTCTACTAACACCCTAAATATACATACTTCCAAACATATATATATATATATATTTTAAAAGTACTCTTAATAATTACCCACAAACCAATTAAATTCTTAGATAATTTAACACGAAAAAATTAAATTCTCACTCACATTATTTACATAATATTGGTTTTTTTAGAAAAAAATAATATCTATTGCCGGAACTTGAATCCGAATCTTTTAGGTAAAAGTCGAATATCCTGACCAGCTATACTACACAAATTTTAATTTACATAATATTGATCTGGACGATAACATACAAATTTTTAAACTAATAAAATTTTTGAATTCACGCGTTACAACAATAGACATCTTAAAACTTGAACTCTGAATGTGATTTTAACTTGTAACCAATTTCTAGACCAAAAATGTTTGACGTGAGTAATTTGAAGTTTATAAACTCCTAAAAAGACAAATAAAAAGGTCCAACTAAGTCAAACCGACTTGATTTTGATTCGATCTAGCATGCGGCTACCAACCATTAAGAACATTTTCAATCCATTTTTGCATTTTAAAATGAAGTATTTTTTATTTTGGAGTTGTATTTTTCTCTAACCTAATTCTAAAATGGAGAAATCTAATTTCAAATTTCTCTAAAATTGAGTGATGATTTAAAAATCCTCAAATATGAAGAAAAAATTGAAGATCTCTAGTTTGGAATTAAAAATAGAGTAGGGTTGGAAGAATTTGACTATAAAACAAAATTTGGAGGTAAATATGAAATAGGGTTGGAAATTGTGAAAATAATCCTATAATTTCATTTGTTATAGTTAAGCTGTTCAATTTAATAACATTGTTGTCAAAATCACAAATTATTCTGACTTTCAAATAGTCGATTATCGACAACAAACAGATTTCTGGTTCACACACGAATAGTTTATAAATTACATTATGGACAATATGGATAACATTTTTTTAAAAAAAATTACAACAATCTGCGTTATTATGAAGCTTGGAATTTGATTACAGTTTAATTTTCATAACCAGTCACAAGATTAAAGATGTAGATGTTTCAATAGTTTTCTTTAAGTTTATTTTGTCAATTAGTATATAATTTGATATATAAACTCCTTTTTTTGTCATTTGATTTCTCTAAACTCGGAAAAAGACAAATAAAATGACCAACGAAGTTAGACCGACTTGATTTTAAATAATGTCGCGATCTAGTGGCGCACGTAGCTATTAAATTATCTTTCAATTATTTTTTTGTCGACAATCCATAAATTGGATATGCCTAAGCAAAAGTTGACTTAAACTAAAAAGTTAAGAGTCAGATCGAGAGAGATAGAGATGGCTACAAACAAATGAAAAAAATAAGAATGGGATCATCACTATCTCTATGACTCTATCAAATCAATGTGACAAAAACCTCAATCATACATATACTCGTTAGGGACGTTGCTTTATTTTAATTTTTGTCCTTTTTCTCTCTAGAGATTAGATTGATTCCAATCACTTCGCTTTTCTTTGCAACCGCTCGAGTTCTCGACCGACAAATATACCTTAAATTAATGCAACATTTTATTTTTACGAACTCTGTCATATCAGATTCTTCCCTTTTATCTCCTGCAAGTACACGCATGCATCACGTATGTATAATTTTTTGTTTCTTTTACTGTGTAGTTCGTCCATATATGTTTTTTTCTTTAGTATTGCAGATAATGAAACAAGTGTACAATTAATTTTTGTGAGAATTTAGGTTTTGATTAAGAATATCGAGTAACTCAACATGAACAATTTCGTGAATGGAAAAACAATATTCCAATGTCTAGTCCAATGTCTCACATTGAAAATATACACAAATAAACAATCGAGATAGCATAATGTTATACAAATCGAATAGCATATTGTAAAAAAAAAAAAAATAATAACACTGTAAAATAATGACTTGACTGTTACTAAAAGAATGAACGAAACTTGTAGTCTAATAGTTCATATCATTGTCATCGTCGTGTCATAATGTAAGTTGTAAATACAAAACCAAAAATTATTTAAAATATTTGAACAGAAATTGGAGTCGGGTATATTAGTAAAATTAGTAGAAACAGTGAAATCACAGATTATTCTTCTCCTCTATCGTTCAATATATTACCACTCCTAGCTCTTAAGTATGAAATTACTTCATGATTACTTACACAAACATATGATAATGTCAAGTTTAAATCTGATTACAAAAGTAGAAATTTAGGTGAAGATATCAAGAAGGGTGCATGGAGTTCACCCACATCTACCTATAAAAGTTATGATTGCATTTCAATCATTGCCCACGAGCGCAACCAACACATCGCTCTCTTTCCCTTCAATTCATTTTTATTTCGTCCCTATCGTTTTTACTTTGCTCGATATATAAGTTTATGTATTACAAATTTCTCATGCTTTGAATCATATCGTCCCACTACTTTTTGGAACTAGTCATTGCTCACAATGTTTGACTCTTTCTCTTCTATTCTTTTTGTCTTTACCTTTCTCCATTTCAGAAAGGCTTAGCTAAAATGGCAATGCTAAATAAATAATTAAATTGAAATGATACGGCTCATTTTTTTTATTACTCCGAAATTTTTATTATCTATTTTTAAAAGGAACAATTGTATATAATGTCTGTTAAATATTTCCGAAAAAAGTATCGCACTTAAATTTTTTATCGACGGATTTGTAACTAAGCACATCACAATGCGAAATTTGGTTTGCAAATAATATATACTTTACAATAAGGTATTTGCATATACATGTAGATTTTCTTGAGATTTTTTTCCCGACACTAACAATTTACTCATTCTTTATAGACAAAACATAATTATGTAATTGACAAAAAAAAAACATAATCATGTATAGGAAAAACCTAAGGAATGGAAAGAGGAGGCTAAACTTTACATAGAAGCCCCATGAAGCAAATGCTATTAAGTAAAAGAAAACTAATTTTAACTAACCAAAGTTATGTGTATGTGTGGTTAATGGCAAACATTAGTAAGACAAATTCTAGATTGTTTATAAAAAGTAATAATTTTAAATCATGGCTTGTATTTGACTGTAGTAAAAAACGACTTTACAATACTATATATATATATATAGTAAACGACAAGCATTATTATGATTAAAAAGAAATAGAAAGGAGAGCAAGAAGAGAAGAGTGTTGAGTTGCTGTTGCTTGTTGGACCCTCTTAAGTTTCGCATGGGGTTAACATCATAGCAAATTCACCTTTTACTTTCGGCTCTGGTCCCTTTCCAGATTTCATTCTGGTTATTATTATCATAATTAGTTTTTATCCACCGATTTTATATTTTATTATTATTTACGTTATTTGTCATTGTTATATTATATAAGCATTTCCTAGAAATAAAGCCAGTTGGGCTGGAGATTTGGTTGCGATTGTTACTGCTCATGAATGTTAATGGGTCACTAAAGTAATTCAAATTCATCACATATGTGTTGTTATTTCCTTTCATCGTAAGCAATTTTTTTTTGAATGTTGCCTTATATTGCTAACAAAAAATGAAAAATCAACATGTATATGTATATTTTATTACACATTACGACGTTAAAAAAATTACACAGTTAATACACAAATGATTCGGTCTCTAGGTGTATGAAAATGGCATTGACATTCCAGAAAAAAAACATATTTTTAAAACGCTAATTACACAAACAAAAATGACTAAATCCACCTCAAGAAAGATAAAATAACTGTCAAGCAAAGCACGATCATTAACCTAACCAAAATATAAAGATCTAATAAATTATTTGGCTTGCTCTTTATGTATAGTAATCTATTTTAATTCTTACACGAATACGACCCTTGAGCATGTGCCCCAACTTAAGTAACAAGAGACGTGTTGTGTTTGTATATATATATAATAATATTAATAAAATGTATTTTCCTAATAAAATAGATATACTCAGCACGAAGTGTTTTGACCTTGGATTTTAGTAATCTTTTATTTTGAACAATGAAGCCAAGTTTTCAATGGTTTAAATCATAAATAAGTATACATAGATAGAATGGAAAAACATTAACAAAATCCGATGTCGTCCAGCGGTTAGGATATCTGGCTTTCACCCAGGAGACCCGGGTTCGATTCCCGGCATCGGAGTTTTTTTAACTTTATTTTTTAAATTTCCTTACCTTCGAATTATTCTAAACCTATATCTGTTTCACATAGTTTATACATTGCCATCGAGTCTACAAAATACAAACCTCAAACCTCTATAGTCACAGAAGTACTAATCCATAATGTCCAAGAGATCTCATGTAAATAGACGAATAACAAATAATTTATGACATTGTCCCAAATAATTTCTATAACATGAAGTGATCTTATTTTTTTAAAAGGGGACTACAACTCCATATCAGATTTCATTATTCGAATGATCAATGTAGATGTAGATTAGAATACCATAAAGTTTCGCAACAACCTAGTCACAATTTTTTCTCTCCACCTAGGATATTACTTATATAGAAATACAATATTTAAAAGCAGATGTAATTTAAGTCTGTTTTGCAATTCACATTTATTAAACAGATGTAATTTAAGTTTGCTTTGAAAATAATAAATACTCTCCCTTGCAACGCTTTCGTTGGCCGTGATCCTAAAGAGGCACGACGATGAGCATCTCCGACGGCGGTTCCAAGGCAGTTCTCCATGACTCTAGCAGCTCCTTCGATGACAACTTCCTCTAGTTCTTCTATCTCGTCCATGTAAAAGAGAGAAAAATTCACTAAACAAAAGTTTAGTAATTGAAGGTTCATCATTGATAGTCAAAAATTGAGTTATAAAAGTATATTATAGATGAAATAATGGTTGTTATTTAGAAATTGTATAACAATTGTAAGTTAAGTCTGCTTTGTAATTTGAATTACTAAACAGACTTAAAATAAAAATATGGTCATTGACGGTAGTATTTTTGTAAATAAGGTGATGACTTAAAGATACAAAAGAGACAAAGAGCTAAATTCCACAAGTAGACAATTTAGAGGTACAATTTGCAATTAACCCCTAAATTGAGGTTATTTTCTACACTCTCCCAAAAAATGTTGTACATTTATATGCAAAACATATGATATTTTAAAGCAAAATTAATGCATTTTTTTTTAATCACATTTTTTTGCGACGCTTTCTCGCGTTTTCAAATGTTTTTCAAAGCTAGTATTATATTTCTGATGAAACTTTGTATAACATAAGAACATAAAGAAAATGACCATGATAGATATTGCATATAACTACTGATACTATTATGTTGTAGTATATACGTCATCGCTCTTGAAACAATTTTTGGATGTAAGAGAAAAAACAAAGTCAAGCAAAGCAAAATTATAAAAAAAAAAAAAAGCGAATACATAAACATGAGAATGTAATTAAAATAATCAACCAAGGTGAGAACATAAACTAGTTGTTGCATAATTAAAACCATTACCTGTTGCATAATCAAAACCATAAATCTTAGTTCTTCTTTCTTCAATCAAAAGGAAAATCCAATAGAAAATGAAAAATAGTAGGCATTACCTTTTTTTTTTTGATAAAACTGAAACTAGTTAGTTTTTTTTGAATAAAGAAACTAGTTAGTTACATATGATATTTTGTTGTTTGGGATCTTGTGATGGATTTTGAAACAGATTTAAGCTGATTTGAAACTGAAAAGCAATGGGAGATCGTGTGGTTGAATGTACACCACAAATAAGTAATAAGCCACATGTTGAGCAAAGGCATGGTTGGTCTCTATTTTGTTAGTTTGGTTTATATAATGCTTAAGCTTGACCATTCAAAGTGTTGATACTTGCATGACGTAGTTGTTAGTAATGATTCTTAGTTATCTTACCTCAGCCTTTTTAGTTGTTTATTCATATATGACTGCATTGATGGAGTGGATTTATTAGACAAGGAGATAGAAACAAAATGAAACAGAGACTTCTAAATCCCGTAAACGCCAAAGGCGAAGAGAGTAGAGATATCAAAACTCAATCTAAGAGAGTACTTCTCAATTTAAAGGTGTGGTTTGCAAACAAGAAAATCTAGATAATCTCTCAAATATAACAAAATCTACCAGGCAGACTCTCAGTGGTAGTCTGTAAGAGTTTACCACCTGGGTTCAAAATCTATATTGGTTATTATTATACTATGTACGTAATCAATTTTCAACATTTTTCACTAATCAATATTCAACATTTTTCAGTAATCAATTTATCATCCGTAAACATATTTTATCGGTAAACATATAAAAAGTTAGCAATCAAGTTCAACGGTAACAAACAGAATTGCATCAAGTTTGATTCATAAGTAAACCAAAAGATTCTCAAGTTTAAAACATGCGGGGATCATCAACGAGCATACTCACGCGACTCTGATCTCTCAGACCGCTTGTACTCGCGTTCATATCTGTAGTCATCTTCCTCCATATTGTCGTAGCGATGGCTGTACCGGTCTGTGTCCCCTTGATCGTCTTCGTAGTAGCCACGAGTCTCTTTTGACTCGCCACGTTTGTCTCGGTCGTACTCTGCATCTCTCTCACGGGATCGACCACCACCTTCATGCTCATATTCACCTCCTTCATAATCCCGCTCCCTCTTTCTACTGCGGTCTCGGTCATGATCCCTTGAAGTACGATCCCGTCCCCTATCACGGTCACGGCGGTCTCTGTCTCCTCTATCACGGGTCCGGTCACGATCACGTCTGCTGTCTCTGCCTCCTTGGTCCCGGTTTTTGTGATGCTTATCCTCTCTCGGTCTGTCACGAGACCGCTCACGAGGTTGTTCATGAGACAGCTCACGAGACCTTTCTCGTTCCCTTTCTTTTCCCTTTTCCCGAGATTTCTCACTGGAGACAAGGCCACAACATTATCAATACAATATCAGTCACAAGGCAAAAGAGTTTAGTACGAATGAAAATATCTTTACCGCTCCTCCCGTGGTCTTGATGGCTCCTCTGATTGGGAGCTTCTTCCTTGCGGTTGTTGTTCCCCAACAATTTCTTCACCACCACCAACTCTTGAGGTCCCAAGTCCACCGCCAAGCCTGCGTGGACGCCAGTTTGGGACAGTTCTACCTCTCTCGACATCAACCAAAACTCTTCTACCATCAATCTTTTGTCCATCAGCTTGTTTATATGCAGCTGTCGGAAGAGTAACAAAACACAATGCAAAATCAGTAAAAAAGAGCAAACATTCAGGGAGACAAGAAAAAGGGTTGACAGAAAACAGATGCGATCAGACCTTTCATGTCACGGGTGTGCATGTACTCAATGAAAGCATATCCTTTGGGTTTATTGGTCAGCTGATCAGCCACCAAATGAACCTGAGAAGTTTTAGAAGAAGACATTAACAAATCAAAACATGTGAGAATAAATCAGTTTCAGATAAAAGTGTTTCATATCAAACAAACATGCAGCTCTATAAGGCAGGCAACCTTTATGTTGTGTCCAAATCCGAGAATGTCACCACCCACATCAAGAATTGGCAGAAAAATGGATGCATTGCAGCAAATTTACCATTTCTGAAGGGTCTAATAAACCACCCCTTACCAGGGTATTGAAACTTAGATAACTAAAAATGTATTAAAAAGTGAACCAGATCACCTTCATAGTAGCCCAAGTCCCAGATACTGAATATTTATAGATGTTAAGATAGGAAAAAGGAGAAGGTTTTCTGATACTCCCGACTCCAACTATTAACACTGTAAAGAGTATAACCATAGCTGCTTGAAAACAAAGATCTTATATACACTGCCTCCTTTGCAGGATGAAGCATACTCTTTGGAACAGAATGGCTTTGGAAGATGGGCAGAAAATATTTAAATTTGCTTACCAGGATGAGTTGAGGTCATTACAGATTTCTGAAAATACCTAATTGACTAGGTAAACGGTGCGCCTACAACCTCTATATCATAGTAAAAGGAGAGTGTATTTGTTCTCTGAAGGGGCAAGGAAAAAAAAAAGCAAATATACCAGGTCGTGCGCCGAAAATGTTTCAAGCATACACCTTGGAGAGAGGAGGTTTGTGACATTATACGAGATGCACTTATGCATCTATATATTCAGTTATTTGAGAAAGTTCTAAAAGACTTGATGACTTTACACATTCCAAAGAATGGCCTTTTTGGTCTAGCAGAAAAGATGCAAACTTATAAGGGACTGAAATTTTTTAACCTTGGAGACTTTTGTACATAAAATTTTAACATATTGAGCAAAGAGCTTGAGAGAGGGAACCCAATACACAAATTCTTACCGAACCAGCAAGGGAATGCTTAGAATAACCTACCCGTTTAATTGGTCCATAAGATTCAAATTCCCTTTTAATCTTACTCTCAGAGGATTCGTAGTTCTGCAAGACGATAACAGGCTAAAGTTAAGCACAACATAACTCAACTGAAACAAAAGTCATTCAACACAAAAAAAAATAAGAAGCACAACTTACAAGTCTCGAAACGAACAATGTCTTGTATGGATCTCCAGTGGCATTTGGATCATTATTGGGGTCATCTGCATATAAAAATTCAAATTAACTTTGAATCATCAAACCTAAGAGGGCATTAACAGGAACACAAAATAACATATAGTGGATTACATTTCTTTAAGTCCTCAGCAGCCTTTTCAACACCTTTCTCCAGTCGTAATTTATGAATTCTCTCCCTTTTCTGTGACTGGACCGTGAAACAAAAACATGCGACTATAAGAAACTGAATTCGGTAAAAGCTGCCATAATTGAAACAGTTCAAGGTGCATCATACAGGTAATTCAACTTCCGGCTTAGGTGGAGCGTATTCTGGATCCCCAGGCTCAGCAAAGTTACTCACAAACTGAGCCATACCTAAAATGAATACACAAGAAAAGATCAAATCCAAAGCTCGTGTAAACAGACAATCCAGATATACAAGTTCATACCTGTATAAGGCGGGCATTTTCTCTTCTCCGGTGGTGGCTTATACTCCAACGGTGGCCGGGGCTCAAAGAGCTTCAAGAGATTGTTTGTTAAGCCAGTAGGGTGGCTTTGACCCATCTGCAAAACAACAGTAGAGAAGATACAATGATATATTAACACTAAAGCAACATGAAATCTTCCCTGAACAAGGCTTTACATCAACCAGACTGATTCCAAACTCTAAAGAAAAGCTCAAGATCAATACAATCGATCATATGACCTAGAATCAAAATCTCAATTCAATTAAAAACTAGATAACGAGTGTTACAATGCAATCGAATATAGCATCAACGAGTTGAGTATTAAATTGACGAAGTAGAACCATTAGATAGACATAATAGACAACGAATACTAACATCTACAGAGAGGGAGGAAATTAACAAGAGTAATCACGAATTCAGCGAATTTGAGATAAGAGACGAACCAGCTTAAGCTGAAGAACACTGGCTCTGTTCTGAGCTTTAGGGCGCGCCTGAACGGCGGCGTTTTGGTTACGCATAAAAGGATCGCCGGAGTCTCCCATGGCGATAAGAGATCTCGGAGCTCTGCTAGGGTTTTGCAGGAGGAAGCGGATGGAGGATTTGCAGAGACAATCAAAATTAACAAACGCAAATGATTCCCAAACCGGGTTCAGGTTATTAGAAAACCAGGTCGAGATCCGAAAGATCACGAAATGTCAAACGATGCCGTTTTGGTATAACCCGTTCACATTTAATACTGAACAAGAGAGTTCTTAGCTTAATATAGTTTAATACTATGTAACCAGGTTAAGAATTCTTATCTATTTTAATTACTTTTCTTCGATTTAACATTTTGCCTTCGTTTACATGTTATACTGGTTTTGAAGGGCATTTCTGGGCCTTGGTGAGCTGATGATATCCATCTGATAAAGGGCCTCCACTTGACGCCTTCAAAATGGCAGGAAGAGAAAAAGGTTCACTAAAAAAAAATTTAGTAATTGAAAATTCATAATCAAAAGCTGAGTTAAAAGGGTATATTATAGATGGAATAATGGTTGTTATTTAGAAACAACAACTGTCCGTGAAGTCTGTTTTGTAATTTAGATTACAAAAAAGGCTTAAAAAGAGTAATATGGTCACTGTAAATTGGGTCTGGCAGCGGTAGCATTTTGTAAATAAAATGATAACTTAAGGATACAAAAGAGACAAAAAAATCACTTTTCACAAATAGGCAATTTAGGAGTATAACTTTGAACCCTTAAACTGAGATTATTTTCCACACTCTCCAAAAAAATATTGTACATTTATATGCAATAAATAAGCAAAAGATTTTGGTATTTTAAAGCAAAAATTAATGTATTTTTTTAATCACATTTTTGTCGATGCTTTCTTGAGCTTTCAAATGTTTTCCATAAGCCTGGACAGAATACCCGAACCCAAAAACCCGAACCCAACCCAATCCGAAACTCCCGAACCGAACCCGAACCTATTATTGAAAAATATCCGAACGGATCTTGTCATGAGATACTTCGGGTTCGGGTATACCCGATACCCGAACTAGTACTAATTATACCCGAATGACTTGTACTAGTACTAATATGTTTTTCCCTTTGTAATCTAAATATACCGGTTCAGCTTCCCTTTCCCAGTTTCCCCCTTTCTTCTATTTCTCGATTATATTGTTCTTTTTTCTTTCAATCTGGTTTCAAAAGCATCAAGAACTCGATCCCAGGTATGTATAAGTCTTTTATCTTCTTTTTATTCTCACAATGTCTTACCTTATCTCTTCTTGTATTTTCTATATTGGATGGGCATCATGGGCTTACAAAGTATTAATCACTCACTTTGCATGACCAGGCACGTTAGAGATTTTGTTGATGAGATCAAAGAAGGACGAATAGAGAAGGGCCGTGAACAAGTGTGGTTTCTTTGTTTTGGTTTTTAGTACTTTTAGTATTTTTAGTAATTTGAGAACAAAAGTTTCAGATTTTTTTTTGTGTGGATGTTTTGGGTTTTTAGTACTTTTAGTACAAAGTACTAGAACCGAAGTGGAATCGAAAAAAATCGAGTATTTATCGGTTCTTCATTTAAATACCCGAATCCGAACCGAAATTTGAAAAATAGAATCTTTAACTCGAACAGAAAAACGAATCCGCAACTGGAATATCTGAATGGCAAGGCTTAGTTTTTCAAAAGCTAGAATTGCATTTTCGATGAAACTTTTGTATAACACAAGAAGATAATGACCATGATAGCTAATGCATATAACTATTTATACTATTATGTCGTAGCATATACATCATCGCTTTTGTAACAATTGGCTGTAAGAGAAAGAAAAAAAAGTCAAGCAAAGCAAGATACTATATTCTTGTTCTTCATTTTTTTTTTCTTTGAAAGTTTTTTATTTTTTTTTCTGGCTAATGTTTACTAATAGAAGTTGGATTGGTGGGGTCGCTGCAAAGCAAGTTTGGAAACTTTACCTTTATATTAAATTGTTTAATTAGTAAAGATAATCATGAAATGTTTTACTCTAATTTGTTAAGATATCTCAGAAAAGTTATCAAATTACCAAATATATAGAGCATAGACATCCAAAGAAGTCGAGGGAAGATCCCACGGCGGCTATATGTATAAGCCACGTATTTCATAATTTACGATTTATTTTTGATCGACGTGATATTATTGTGATTTGTGAGTGTCGTGGGTCGAGTTTCAGAGGATCACAAAAGCTGAAAACGATGTCGTGTCTATATAACCGGGTCACTTAAACCCTCTTAGGGAACAAGAGAGTCTATATTGCTCACAGCCTCACACTTAACCCATACACAAAAACTGGTCGGCAAAATGGTTATGTAGAAAGTATGATTATCAAATGTACTCATTGAATTTTCTTGTAAATTTTATAATCTCTGCCCAAATTGTGAATATGGTCAATGAAAGCAATTACTAATTTGACACGTTATTAATACGACATTACACGTGGTTAACCAAAACACTGGTCACTAGGAAGCGGACCAGGAAGCGACCCATTATCCAAGAACTGAAGACCGAACACCACAAGAATGGCTAGAACCGACAGATACGACAAACCCTCCACAGCACCCAACAAACCAAGCGGCCCATTTGGCAGACCCGACCCGGTTTTTGTCTTGGTGTACAGAGACCAACCAACGATGCCAACTACCACCAAGTAGCTCACACCTTCCAACGCTCCGATTGAACCGGCCGGTCCTGGAGGTAAGCCACACCCCGTGGTCTTCAGAGTGTAGAGGGACCATCCGATAACCGGCGTCGACACTAAACCACCGGTTATAGCTGCCGTCTCCAGTAACCCACCAGTGTCGGTATTGTCCTTGGCCTTGGCTATGACCCTACCTGACGGCTTAGTTGATCGCCGGATCAAAATTCCCCGGTGAAACGACGGTGGAAGAGAGGCAGAGATCGGAGATAGTAGAAGCATTTTAAGAGAGAGCTAGAAAAGGTAGAGTGAGAGAAAGATTGGATTTTGAACTCTCACCTGTTACCACACAAAATAGCAAAACTCTCTGCATAAGCTTTTTAGAAGCCTTGACGACCGTTTGATCTTTAATGCATCACAACACACTACGACAATCCTAGCAAAACCATCCTGACCAATCATGATACGACATGTGTAAGTGTAATGGACGTTAAACAAAAGACGATATAACTCAACAGATTTATCCACATAAGCATCTTACAAGACCCTCTAACAGAGAAACAAGGTCTCGAAACTCTTTTCCTTGGTCTTTTTTTTTTTGTTTTTGTGTTTTTCTTTCCCTCCATAAAGTGGGGTTTCTAAATGGGCGGTAAATCCAAGCTGAGTAACCGTCATTTGAAAATCCACCAGCCTGACCATAACTGACATTTGAACATTCAGATATAGCCGCCCTAATCCAGAAGGAGCAGAGCCATCTAAAACCCATCAAACTATAGATTCTGATCTGTAATATGTGTTATGTTCAACCTTCCTCATCATCAACACCATCATCATCGTCATCGTCGTCATCGTCGTCGTCCTCGCCATCATCATCATCATCTCGTTTTCTCTTTGGGCGAGATGATGATGGCAAGGACTGGTCAGGGATTGGCAGGTCATCTTCGACTTCTTCTTCATCCGGATCGTTGTCCTCATTGATAGGCTCGATGTCGCTACCCACAGCATCATGATCTTCTACTTGAGACACTGGCTGAACAAGGTACCCTTCACCTGATTCTTCATCCTATCAAATTCTAAGTTAGCACTAAACACAAAAGCAACAATTTGACAAATCAGAACTTTATGCTTTGGAAACATTCTAGCATAAAAAGGGTCAACTTTGGCTTTGATTGTCTTCACATAACATAACAGGGTTTACTATAAACCTAACCTGGTACTTTATGCTAATACGACATGGTTCACTGTAAATCTAACCTGATACTTTATGCAGCAAACAACCCAATGCAAAACCGGACTGATATTCTAAACCAGCAGGAAACTATAGATTGATCCTAAAGTCCCATCTTAAATGTCCACTAACAATCACCAAAGTTCTAACATCTATCTATGAATGGCAGCAGTACAGTGAACTTAGGCAAAAAAACAAAAATCAAAATAAGTAGCAAGTCTATCAAGAACCTATCTGCAGCAACTACGAACCAGTGGAAAAAAAACAAGAAAAAATTAGTGAAACCCATGCATTGCATTCATATATCAAATTGCATAACATTTGTAAGTACCAACTATCTCACCTCCTCTTCACCATCATCATCTTCATCCCCAAACTCCCCATCATCCTCAACCCCTTGGTCATCTTCCCCAGTTTCGCCATCACCGTCTTCATCATCATCCCCTTGCTCATGCCCATCAATTTCTCCTGCGTTCATCAACCTGCCTGTACTCCCTGACCCACCAAGACCACGATCATCATTATCAACTTCCTCTTCCTCCTCATCCTCTTCGTCATCTTCTTCATCATCAACCCCATCTTCCTCATTATCACTATCTTCAATTTCATGCACCTCAACCACATCATTATCTTCCCCTACTTCCTCCTCATCAATCTCCTCCCCAGACTCACTATCATCCCCATCATCTTCCCCTACTTCTTCCCCATTTACAGCTTGAAGACGGAATCCATTAGGCCGATAACTCGTCCCATTCACTCCAGTAGCCTGCTCTGACTCATCATCCTCTGCATCACTCTCTTCATCCTCATCAACATCCACAACCCCATCTAGCCTTTCACTATGTCCATTACTCATCCAAGGAGCCTCTGTTCTTTCATCTCCATCAACCTCCCCACTTCCAGGATCCTCCTCATCACCTTCCTCCTCCTCCTCTTCATCCTCCTCATCTTCCTCATCATCTTCATCATCAGACTCAGGCCTCTCATTCCCTTCAGCATCAGTCTTATCTAAATACTTCAAAGTTTTAATCAACCCAAAAACCCTAGATCGATAATCCTTAACCCTAGTCACAGGACACTCGTACAGATCAAGAGACACAAGCTTCAACTCAGCCAAAGGAGCTAGATCCTCAACAAACTGGATCCGGTTATTCGACAAATCCAAATCACGCAACGAATCAAGCCCAGCTTCAACCAGAAACTCCAAACCCACAGTGATCCGATTATCAGATAAGATCAGCTTCTGTAAATTACCAAGTCTCGGAAACTGCTCCAGCGAAGAAACACCGATGTTAGCTACAGAAAGATGCTGAAGATTCTGAAACCTCTCGAGAAGACTAGGCGGAGGTAAACGTCCTTGAACGCATTTCACAGCACCATCAAGTGTAAGCGTACGTGTAGCTAACCTATCCGTTTGACCATCTAGAGCCGCTTCCACAGCTCTTTCCCAAATCTCATCCATCAAAACCAAACCCACCTTAAACCTCACAAACACCGTAATATAAGCGTATTCACCTCTCTCTGAAACAGAGAACAGCTATGAAACTAGCGGAGAAGAAGATTTCACAACACAGCGAAAAAGGGGAAAAAGAAGGTAAAAACAGAGGAAATCGCGAAATCTCGATGGAAGGTAAGAGTTGATTTAGAGAACCCAGAATAAAAAAAACCCCTCTTTTGGTACCGAAACCCTAATGTGTACGGTCACCACCAGTCGCCACTAAAACCTCGTCAGGAAGACGAAAACCTAACATTGTTTGTTCTTTGTTGGGCTCTTCTTAATTGATTGAGAAATCCGGGTCGGGTCGGTTCGGGTAAAAAAGTAGGGGACGGGTGGGTGGTTTTGAAGAATTTTGTGTGAATTATCTAACGCGTTGATAACCGTTGAATTTATATGTTTAGGATCGATGACGTGGCGAAATGGAAGGTGTAGATTGAAATAGTTTTGTTTTGGTTGTGTAGAAGAAGGACGTAAGGCGGGGATTTGGATCTGGACATCTTCGACACGTCTCTGTTGTGTGCAACTAATAGTGGACCCCTTTGTTTGACATATTTACCAAAAACGCCATTATCGGGGTTCTTTTTTTTCCAAATATGAAATTTTCAAATCTACTAGTGGATCTTGTAGTTGTATTTAAAACATGTATGTATATAATTCATCTAAAATTTTGTGTTTTGGTTTAGTTAAATATATAATTTTATAAGTTAATTATACTCACTAAACATGGTTCACTAAATTTCACATCTGTTTTTGTTAGCGATAGATCAGATTTTACATGTTACCAGTTCGAGTTTGCTTTAAAGGTCTAGGGAAATTTCACTCAAATTTTTTTTTGCAGGATATAGAGAATCATTGTACGTAACTTATCTATACATCTACATTTGTCTATTAAAATATAGAGAAAATCCCATCAAAAACTTCCTAAGTTGGAACATTTTTCAAACTAAAACCTCCCAATTTTTTTTTCATTTCCATATAAAACTTCCAGTTTTTCTAATAAAAATATTTTTTTTTTCATTTTTTGAGTTAAAATATTTTTCTAATTAAAACTTCCAGTTTTTTCCGTTCCCGTATAAAACCTCCAACTAATTAACTTGCCTAAATAAACCTTCAAATCGTCAAATTTGTGTCCGAATAATGGTTGACTAACATTCAACAACAATTATGTTCACATCAATAAACGACCATTGACAACATATTTTCTGTTTATTTAGTTTTCAAAATTTACATGTGTTAATTATAATAGAAAAGATAAAAACTACAACCATATATAAATTTATACATGTGTAAGTTACAATAAAAAAAAATAAAAATCTTAATTATGAATCGTAGAGTAAAATCTCTTATAATTTCTAGGGATCGTAATTAAGATTTTTATCTTTTCCATTGCAACTAACCCATGTGAATTTCGAAAATTATATAAACAGAAAAACATGTCATCAACAGCCGTTTACTGTTCCGAATGAAATATTGTTAGTCAATCATTGTTCGAACTCAACTTTAACGATTTGAAGGTTTATTTAGATAAAGTTAATTAGTTGGAGGTTTTATATAGAAATGAAAAAATGAAGGTTTTAATTGTTAAATATAGAAGAAAAAAAAGTTGAAGATTTAAATTGGAAAAATGTTTTAATTTAGAGGTTTTTTAAGATTTTTCCTAAAATATATATATAGATAACAAGAAAAAAGAAAATACCGAAAAAGAGTTTTACCTAGTCAACATTTGAAATATACATCTACATGAGTCGGAAGCAATGATAATTGACAAGAGTAGGTATAGTTAGTTACCTATAGAATGATTTTAACTCTTTTTGGCATATATACATAATTGCATTAATTCTATTGCTTTTTAAGAACAATATAGCCGTTTTTTGTCAACAAGATACTACATAACATAATGTATATAATTTTAATTTATCATTTTTTTTTGTCAACAAGATACTACATAACGTAATGTATATAATTTTAATTTATCATTTTTTTAAAAAATATTCCAAAACTTTGGAAGCTAAAATCAACTATATAGCCGTTTTTTGTCAACAAGATACTACATAACGTAATGTATATAATTTTAATTTATCATTTCTGTTTAAAATGTTCCAAAACTTTGAAAACTAAAATCAACTGCAAGCAGTATAAAAATTGGAATTAGATCCGGTAATCCAAAAGAAAGAAAAAAAAAAGTCGTAATTCTGGTTTTCAAATCGGTTTGGGAAAGAAAGTAAATTAACCACCCGAAAATCCCAAAACATTGAAAAATCAACCTCCTTGACCCGCCTTTATGTCATCCGTCTATCGTGATTTGTCGCTTCTCGATAATAGAAGACAATTACTAACATCTTTCCACCATATGCATTATGCAATATTTGTAAGTGTATTTGTAACTGGTTGTTAGATACAAGATATGTTGTTACAAGATCAAGAGATGAGGTTCAAGCTAGTACAAGAAGTGTAGCAAGAAGAATGAATGTTGATCAAGAGATGATGTTGAGAGTAATGAAGTGGAAGAGAGAATAAAGAGAAAGACATATCAGTGAAGAACTTATAAGGTTCTGGGAGTGCAAACTTTACAGGGTATGGGAAAGATGCACGATGTTGCAGGAATAAGCTGAAAGTTGTTATAGTCGGAAGAATTGTCAGCGAATAAAAGTAGCTGACGTGAACTCTAGAGCTAACTAAATTAGTGACGTGGAGGTTGAAACTGATGGGCCTTAGGCTCGTGGATCTAACCTAGGGTTTTGATCATGGAGAGTATAAATAGATCAAGGTGGTAACAGAAAAACTCACGCCTGGGTTATATGTGAGGCACACAGTGTGATGTCGCCCACCGACAAGATGCGTTCTGTTGGTGGTTGTGGTAGAGCTACACTTGTCGAAAATGACAATGAGTGGTAGTCTCCTTAAATCATCTAGATAAGAGTGATAGGTACGGGTGTGTGTTGGATATCATCGGCAATTGTATTTTGCGTTCTTATGCTAGTGAATGTTTCTGACTGTCCGAGAGAGTTAACCGAACCCCGTTAACAAATCTCTGTGTCTTCACTTTACTTTACGCACGTACCAATTCGTTATACTCTCTCAACATACAAACTTATAGATCTAGGACAAATCCGATTTTTCAATTGGTATCAGAGCGGGCATCTATATAGAGTCTGACTTAACAAACGGATGTGGATCCTGAGGATTTGACACTAGAAAGAAAGTTATTTTTAAGCTTAACGAGATGAAGATGTGGTGTTCATGAAGAGGAGAGAATTGATTTGCGACGGATGAGGATTAAAGACACACGATTTCAAGTCATGTTATGATTACAGCTCATGAGATTTTGGATGTTTTTGTCTTGCTTTTAAGAATGATGAAGTTTTGGAGCTGAATTTGAGTGGGATGGCATCTTAAAGGTTTAGGGCCTGCGATTCTATTTCTCAGGTTATTTTCAGAACAAAGACATGGAAGAGACAATGGATTGGTTTTGTTATGGTTGGTTTAATTAATGTGAACCAAGAGATAACCAAAATAATTGGTTATGTCTCAAAAAAGCTACGTTCATTAAGAGAAGAAGAGAGCAAGGGCTGAGACATATTTGAGTTTTAATGAATAAAATATTACTCCACTAAAACAACCTTGATTTCACACGTCAGAGATCAGAAGGGCTTGAGATGTGGAGTAAATTTTTGTCACTATCATGGAAAATAACAACTTGAATTGGGTTTTAAATTTACTAGGAAGTATCTTGAGATGTGAAGAAAATATTTGTCACCATCATGAAAGAGAATGATTGGATATTACAAGAGAAGGAGTTGATCATCCCAAAAGCGAAAATTGTAAGTTGTGTGCCTGTGTTTTCTCTTGTGTTTTTGGCCCAAATCAGAATCGTTTCAAGTTTCAGCATAAGGTTTTTTCATCGGAATCACTTCTGGACGTTTAAGAAAATTGTGGAGGAAGTTTTGGTTTTTGCTCACCAAGTGCTCGACAAAATGCATGTGAGAGAAATTGTGTTTATTGATGTGATTCACAAAGATAACTATGGTAAAACCTTGTGTGGATAAGAAGGTTTGTAGGTTTTGTTATCTCTTAATAAGCACTCTCGGAGATGTGTTGAATGTGTGGCTCATGTTTTGGATATGTGATTGAATGAAGCACACAATCAACAAGGAGGAGAAAATTGTTGAAACTAAGAGCCAAGCTGCTTATTAAGCTATGAATTTGAAGTTGGAGTTGACCTCTATTAGAATTGAGATGTTGAAAATCTCCGGAGATATAGAGAGTTGGAGGAGTTTTTGCTGTAATAGTATGTTGTTGCTGAATGATGAGATGACGTAAGGTAGTTCACTGGAGAAAATGAGGAGATAACTGTGCATAAAAGTGCAAAATTAAATGATGTCGCTTTTCGCTATGAAGAATAAAATCAAGAAGCAAATGATTGATTATGAAGCTGTGGATGAGGTGAAGAAATCAATAAAGAGAAAATGATGAGTCTAGTGATAGTTTGAAAGGCGATAGAATACCACATGTTCAGATATTTGAAGATGTTAAAGTTTGATCCACTGCAAATCATCAGGTTTGTTCTGTATATACCATGGTTCTAGTCTCTTCGTTATCTTGAGCTACAGACCTCGGATTTTAGCTCCGAAAGATGCTATGAAAGTGAAATCTTTTCAAAGATATAAAGACCAGCCTCTGGTTACTTGTGGTTTGATGGGAAATTGCTACCCAAGTTGGCTCATCGCAGGTGTGTACTATCTCTGAACTGTCTTAGGAAATTGGCCATAACTTTCAAATGGTTAACCCAAATCTTGATCTGTTTATTTATGTGACTTCGTATGTCTGATGTTAATATTACCACCAAGTTTCATAATTTTCTAGGTTGATTTGCTACTCCGTTTGAGTTCTGCATCAAGACAGATGAAGTAACCTCACTATAAGAGATCTTTGATTTTGGAAAAAGAAACGATGTGTGTTTCTCACTATTTCAAGTTCATGAAGACGAATGAAATCTATGTGCATAAGAGTTATTGTTCAGACTAGAGTGAAGGTGAGAGAAATCTGAACTGCAAAAATGAAGAAGAGAATAGTAATTTTCAGATCAAGAAGAAAATGAAGAAGAGAATCTCAAGGAAACGTTTTGAGATCTAAAGGTAATCCGATTGAGCTGAAATTTTATGGGGAGTTTCGTGTTATTACTGGCTTGAGATTCAACGGTGGGATTGAATTTTGGACGGTTGAATTGCGACTTACTCTAGCGTCTTCAGTCTATTTTGGGCACATATAATCCGAAGTATCAAATTTATCTAGTAGCTATGGAGACATGAAACGGACTACCAAACGAACTCGGAATAAAATGTGGCTAGATTCTGGTAAAAAGGCATTAAATTTAGAGTACGGAAACATAGTTTAACAGTGGGATTAGCAAATATCAAGGAAAAGGTTTTCATGATTAAATACGAAAGAGATCATAGCTGACAAGGTGAAAAGTTAAGGAAGGCTGGAAGTATTTTTTTGTTTGTTGGGTGTGTGTACACTGCTGAGAGAAAGCCAAGAAGGAAAAGCAATTGGAAAGAAGAATCCTACATGATGATTCACTCTTGATGAAAAGTTGGTCAGGATCAATCTAAGATGTGCTTAGAGTTGAGTATTTCCAATTAAGCGTAACATGGTTAGCTTAAGTGACTTGTAAATGTTGGGTTATCATTATTGAGAATTACTTATCAATTGTCCTTCTCCTGGTTTCAATTCTAGAAGACATCATGTTAAGCCTGATTATGAGAAGGTGACTATCACATCAAAAGTCATCAGTTGGAGTTGATCTTATTGTGTGTGAAAGCTTTGTTTATCGTATTACTGCAAAGATGGAGCCTTGGGTCATTGGGAATGAACTTAATTGCAGTTAATCTTCACTGAACAAAAGTGTTTCTCAGGTAATGTTATTGATACAACAATGATGTGCCTAATTGTTGAGAGTGCTCTTAATTGTCCTTGTTTTCACAATTGTTGCATCAAGCCCTTTGTTAGATTTTTGGTGTAAAGGCAGGCTATTTTTGGAATCTACGAATATGTACCGAAATTTTGAAGTCAAAACAACTATGATCGTCTGTGGTTTAGCAGCGAGGTTTAAACGTGTAATGTGAGGTTTTATCTTAACTGCATTATAGCGACGAGTTAAATCTTTGGTGATATTCGACTGAAACCTTTGTGAGGTTTGTTGGCTTGTTATTTCCTATATGGTTAATTGTTCGAGTATCGACTCAAGCTAAAAATGAGGAGATTGTTAGAAGCGAGGAAATTACACTAAAGTGGATGAATGCGCCAAGAAATGATAAAAAACGCTTGAGAGTTAAGAAGGGTTAAGTTGTCAAATCGTGTCAAGAGATATCAACATCAAAACATGTCAAAGATCGAGAATCAAAGTTATTCATAATTACCCAAGCCAAGCAATCGGGCCGATGAGTAGGGGAAAACAACAATGACCAATTCTCCAATTCCAGCCGATATCTCGTGATTTCGATGTTGAATAATTATTGGCTAATGTGACTATGTGTCGTCGCTGCAGGGAGAAAAGTTATTAGATTGAAGATATCAACCGATGTCATCGTTGCGATTCAAATGAACGATATCGACTGATTTGTCAAGCTGAACTTTTAGCTACATTGGATTTAGAGATGAGTGTTTCAAGTGAATATGATCATTGTATGAAATAAAGGAGAAGCTTGATTGATGGATTCAAAGAGTTGGAAAACAAAGAACAATATATCTTCATGAAGATGCCACTTACATTGTCTCCTGTGGTGCTTCGATAAACACATAATCAAGGGGAGATATGATCTTGATTACAGATGATTTATGAGCAGCTTAAACCACCACTTTGGTTGCAGGGAGAGTAAGAAATTCATATATATTTAGGTGATAACACATTGTGGTTTTTATGTGAATATTCACTCGCAGGGAGAAGATCAAGATTGATTCGGGGGAGTTATTTGCCGAGATGTTTGTCAGGTTGCATGATGTTTACATGATGGAGTTTGAGTTGACAAATTCACATAAAAAAGTGGGAGAGTGAAAGAAGTCGATCGTGACGGTTATATCGTGAGCTACAACTCAACCATCAAGAGGAGATTGTTAGTATTTCGATGTCATTGAAGTTAGTATTGAAACATGGTATGATACAATGTCGCGAGATGATAACATGACTTTCAACTCAAGATCATCAAAGTTGAGCTATTAGATGAGCTTGTTTTAAAACTCAAGAATAAAGCGGGATCAGTGTAAGTGTATTTATAAGCTGGTTGTTAGGCCAAGAATATGTTACTAAGATCGAGAGAGGTTGTAGTATAAGAAGTGTAGCAGAATAATGAGTGTTGATCGAGATGATGTTGAGAAGCGATGAAGTGGATGAGAGAATAAAGAAAAACACATCGGTGAGGAACTTATGTGGTCTGGGAGTCTGACTTTCTTGGTATGGGAAAGATGCGCGATGTTGAACAAGTGAAAGCGTTGTCGGAGAATTGGTGAATAAAAATAGTGGCGTGGATTAAGAACTAAATTAGTGACGTGGAGGTTGCAGATGGGCCTTAGAAGGCTCGTGGATCTAACCATTTTGATCATGGAGAGTATAAATAGATCGAGGTGGTACGAGAAAAACTCACGCCTGGGTTATTGTGAGGCACATGTGTGTGTGGTGTCGTCCCGACAGATGTGTTACGTTGGTGGTTGTGGTGGGCTGCTAGTCGGAAAAAGGTAAGTGGTAGTCTCTTAATTCATCTAGATAAGAGTGATAGGCACGGATGTGTGCTGGGTATCATCGGCAATTATATTTTGCATTCTTATGCTAGTGAATTGTTTCTAGATTAGGTCACGGGGATGTAGGTTAACCGAACCCTGTTAAAAATCTCTGTGTCTTTTTTTTACTTTACGCACGTACCAATTCGTTATACTTTCTCAACATACAAACAACAAATCCGATTTTTCAATGTCAACTAAGTTATCATGCATGCATCATTGATTTTGCGTTAGTTTTTTCAAAATCGTCGTCGTATTCCTCGGTTTGGAATAGGCCACTATATGATTCTCGAACTGATTGGCTCGTATCCAGTTCATGAAGAAGCAATATATATTCACCATCGACTTACGTTGTCGCTAATTAAATAGCATAAATAGACCATAAACATATTTGTTTCGGTTGTAGATCCAGATAATGTATGTTTGTTCAAATCAATAGATCACTAGCCTAACGTTAGTTACGTTAGTTGATAACTTGATATCATAGCCATGTTAAGCTAGTACTATTATCCCCGACAAAAGTTATAACGTTGCATTAAATATGGATATTCATAAAAACAAAAATCAGGGAACATAAGACTATATGCAGTTTCAGTTCCATTGATTTAGGGTTTTTTTTCTTTGTTTGTGGTATAAGGTATGATTTGGTACACTTTAAGTAAACATACATTTTTAATTTTAATTTCACCTTTCTAAACTTTACAGATCGAATAGGATTTACAGATATATGTCAACCCTTAATGTAAGATGGGCCCAACTCGGGGTATCAAGATTGCTCAATTTGTGTAAGAAACACAAATATTTAGACTATATGCGATGGCTAACATGTAAACCGCAACAAACCCGGTTTGGGAAGATTAATGAATATTTTATAATATTAAAAAAAAAGAGTATGAAGAAAACACACCATCAAAAAAAAAAGTTAAATAAAATACAACTTAAATGGGCGCAACTTGGGGTATCAATTTTGGCCCAATAATGTCCATGCATGAAATCGTTACAATATTTTGGTTTATCTCCTTTTTAAAGTAGTACAGTATTTGGATTATCGCTTAAAATAATGTATTTCATCTATCAAATTATATCTTTAATTGATTGCTAGATAGTGCTGAAACTTTATCTTTGTAGTAATATGGAATTTCTATGCTGGCTAAATAGTGTTCTGGATTCTTGAGGGACCCTGTCATGCGTAAAATAATGTTGTTTATATATAACTTATAAAAAAAAAATAAAAAAAAATAACCCAGTATATGATATTTCCCCACAATGCATAAAAGTTTATGCATCAATCCTTTTTCTTTTTATCATATGCAAAAATTGAAAATATAATCATCCTCAATCCAATCTTAATTATAAAACATACTAGATAGTATAATGAGAAAGATGATAATGATTGTAAGAAAGGGTGATTATCTGGTTCGAATTTTATCCAACGAGCCTGATGAAATAATAAGATACACATGGCGACATCTTAGCGCCTCAAACACTTACGACGCCTATATCAGAAAATCAAAACAATGTATAAAAGGTCAAAGTCAACAAATAACGCTATCAATTGCATTAAATGTGTAATAGAGCATGATAATCAGAACACTGATAACATCGCTAGACGACAAAATCAAACCGTAATTTCAAAATTTCCAAAATTGTTTCTCTTCTCTTTGCTTGTTTTATCGACAATTATGGAAAATACATTTTCTTAACGAAGATGTTTGGTCCGACAACGTTACGGTAAATCCTCCACTGTCTTCGCTTAAGGACAAACGACAATTACTCTTTTTACCTCTTCTTTTTTACTTACAACTTATTTCATCATTTTAGTATTTTCTTTTTCATCTAGAATTCCTAAATTTGAATTTGCATTGTAAAAGAAAAGAATTTGTTTAGTAACTCAACGGTAATATTAGTAACTTGGTTAGTTGATTATGTGACATGATTATTGAATAACAGATATTGTATTCACTAGAACATCTAGGTATGTAAAGAATCATTGACATAAAACTACTTTATCTACTTTATCTATTTTTAAATTCAAATGAGTAGATAATTATATTATTGGTAAAGAGAAAGAGAAAGACAATGAGATTAATTTTTTTTTTTCATATATATAAAAAAATGCAGGGGAGTCCAAATCAGATAGATATATACTTGAAAACACTCGAACCCCACAAGGATCGACAAAATATTTCTTTTAGATGGCTCAATTTTTTATTTTGATATTTTTCTTGAAGTTCCAATTTTTCTAAAAAAAATATCTTAAGTGTTGAAAAGTTGAAAATCAACATAAAATAGAAAAACAAAAATAATTGTGCCAATTAGAGAGAAAGAGAAAGAAGAAGAAAACGATCCTTTGTCTCGGAAGAACCAAAGAACACACACAAAATAAAAATAAAAAAGGTTCGTAGCTTTCTTTCTTTCCACACCAAAAATCTCACAAGCCGCCTTATTTCTTCACTGTGTTTTTCAAAACCAGATCGACGGCGTAACTCTCCGGTGAAATCTCAGCCATTAGATCTAAAAATATCTCTGTTTTTCAGTGAAAGGATTTATCATTTATGTAAAAGAAGTTTTGGTTTTTTTTAATGTAAAGTTATGTTTTTTTTTCCTTTAATTTTTAATCGTTCGTTATCAGAAAAAGTAGGTAGCAAAAAGAGAGATTTTTTTTACGAAAAGCAGATTGACTGGTAGCTGAAGAACAAGGGAGGAGAATTATAGAAAGAGAGAGAGTAAAAAAATAAAAACCCTAAAGATTGAAACTTGGTTGACGAAAATTTTCTTCATTTATTTCATTTTTCATTCATTCTAAACTTTTTATATATTTAAGAACCAGTAAGAAACCGAAAAAAAAAAAGTGAGAATTTATTTTTAATATAAAAAGATGCCGGTAGATTTAGATAACTCCTCTACAGTTTCCGGTGAAGCAAGTGTTTCAATCTCATCCACCGGAAACCAAAACCCACTTCCAAAATCAGCCGGAAAAGCCACCGGAAAGAAGAAACGTAACCTCCCCGGCATGCCTGGTATACTTCAAAAATCCAAACTTTATTACAACTCAAAATTTACAAATTTATCAGTTTTGTTAAAGTTTTGTCTTTTTTTTTTTTTTGTTCAGATCCAGAGTCAGAAGTTATAGCTTTATCACCAAAAACTTTACTAGCTACGAACCGATTCGTTTGTGAAATCTGTAACAAAGGGTTTCAAAGAGACCAGAATCTTCAGCTTCATCGTCGTGGTCACAATTTACCATGGAAGCTTCGACAGAAATCGAGTAAAGAAGTGAGGAAAAAAGTCTACGTTTGTCCTGAAGTTAGCTGTGTTCATCACGACCCTTCACGTGCTTTAGGAGATCTAACTGGAATCAAGAAACACTTTTGTCGGAAACATGGTGAGAAGAAGTGGAAATGTGATAAATGTTCCAAGAAATATGCTGTTCAGTCTGATTGGAAAGCTCACTCCAAGATTTGTGGTACTAAAGAGTATAAATGTGATTGTGGTACTCTGTTTTCTAGGTAAAGTATTTAACTTTTTTGATCAAACGTATTAAAAAATCCAAAATTCGATCTAATTTTTGAGTGATATTTGTTGCAGGAGGGATAGTTTTATAACACACAGAGCTTTTTGTGATGCTTTGGCTGAAGAAAGTGTGAGAAGTCATAGTCAGAGTAAGAAACAGAGTCCAGAAATTTTGACCCGGAAAAAACCGGTACCCGAGCCGAATCCTGCTCCGTTGGATACTGAGTCTGCTAAAATCAAATCTGCCTCGACTTTAAAGCAATCAGGTAAAACTATATTGTAGAGTTCTAGATTGGGATATTTATGGTATTTTGGATCTTTTTTTTGTCGCTATATTTTCTTGTTTTTAGCTGATAATGAAGATGGTAAAGTAATCTCTGTTAATGGTCGGTGATCTTGGAGTTTAGTTAGGTGTTTTGTCCGTAGTGCTGTATTATTTTATCTGTTACCTGATTAAGAACATAATTCGTTTGGTAAGTTTAGTAATTAGTAGTTGTTCAATGGCTGATTGGTTCTTTATGATAAAGAATTCAAAGATATGATTGATTTGCTTTTTTACATTTTTTTTTTGAATTGAAAAGTATCAAACTTTATGCTAACGACTTATGACTCTTATGATATACAGAATCTCCAAAAACCCCTCCTGATATCGTTCAAGAAGCTCCAAAACCGACTGGTTTAAATGTTACAGGCAATGGTGTTTTCGCAGGCTTATTTGAATCTTCCTCGGCTTCTCCAAGTATATACACAACATCTTCTACTTCACAGAGTCTATTTGCGCCATCTTCGTCCATTGAACCCATCTCTTTGGGTCTTTCAACAAGTCATGGATCATCCTTTCTCGGGTCAACCCGGTTCCAAGCTCATCCCGCGATGTCAGCAACCGCTTTACTTCAAAAAGCAGCCCAAATGGGAGCAGCTTCTCCAGGTGGTTCATTGCTTTGCGGATTAGGGATAGTTACATCAACTTCATCTGCTATGGACGCAATAGTTCCTCATGGACTAGGATTAGGACTGCCATGTGGTGGTGAAAGCAGCTCAGGTTTGAAAGAGCTCATGATGGGGAATTCATCCGTGTTTGGTCCGAAACAGACGACATTAGACTTTCTCGGATTAGGTAGAGCGGTTGGTAACGGAAATGGTCCAAGTAGCGGACTATCCGCTCTAGTTGGAGGAAGCAGCGGCATCGACATGGCGTCAACATTTGGATCAGGAGAGTTTTCAGGGAAAGACATTAGCAGAAGAAAATCATAAGTAGAGTAAATTAATATGTTTGAGAAATCAGGGGGTTTTAAATGTTCTTGTTCAATAGCTTAGTGTGAGTTGAAAACTTCCCTTTGAAAGAAAGGGTTCAATATTTACTATATATTGCAATCAATTAATCACTCTAATCCATCTAATTTCTTATTCTTAGACGCAAAGAAATCTTTAGTGACGAGTGACGATGATTGACTCTATCTAATAAATGCCGTGAAAAATGCAAAAAAATGGAATTGTTTTGCTTTCGTTACCTTAATCGGAATTGGTAAAGAGAGATGAGATTTACTTCGGATTTTCTTTTCCTTTAATTTCGTTTATGTCAAATAAAAATTTCCCTTTTGGGATTTTAGCTTCCGGGGACATCCTTTTGTTTGCCGGCTTGTAATTTTCGGAAGGTTTTTATAACTCGTCGGTTTTAGTTTCCGGTGAAGTTTTCATAACTTGCCGCCTTTAGTTTTCGGAGATATTTTTGTTTTTAGCCGGCTTTTGTAATATGTAATCGTATTTTACTTATGTGGTTTTTAATAAAATACTAGTTGACCAAAAAAAAAGATGAGGGGCTTGGTTGGTTGTGGCGGTAGATTTATGATTTTTGCTGTAGAATTTGATATGTGAAATTTATTGCTGTAACTTTAGAATTTAGGCTGTAGAATCAACTTTTCATAATAAATAGTTTGTAGGTGCCAACTTTTCATAATTTTCCAAAAACCAAAATTTATGGTTTTAGGTTTTTAACTTTCTACAGCAAAAAAAAACCAAAAAAGAAACAAAAATAAAAATGGCTTCAGCAAAAAAAGCGTGATTGCTTTGAATTTAGAATTTTAAATCCAAATATGGCTGTAAACAGATTTCAAAAACACGACCAATCACGTCTAAGATTTACTTTTACAGTAACTCTTTCCGAAATCTTGAATAGTTGTGAGGTCCCATTTGTTTTTGTTAGATTTCGGTCGAATATTGAAACTTTTTTACCTTCCCATTTTTGACCATTGATTTGATTAGATATTCGATAGGCAAAAAGAAAATTAAAAAAAAAAGAGATTCGACCACAGATTTTTTGCTTGTGCCAAACTGCCAATCGTATCGTAGGTCCATTATGATAATACGATATAGTGACGGATTATCACGACAAGACAACACAAATAGCCGTTTAAATCTCTTAATAATACAAACCATTATAATAATGAAAATAGGCCACAATTTATAAGCCCATTTATCTAAATGTAGGCCTAAAATTTTCAAACATATACTTCTGAATTAAATACTAAGAAGCCCACGGCTCAAATCAATTGTAAAATTTCAAAACTCGGTTCGACTGTTAATTGTGAATTTGGAAAAACCGAAATATTTTTAATTTTCAACTCATTTTCACTAAACCGGAAGCTTACAGTGAAACTAATCATTGCAGGGTACACAACCCATCACATAAGAGATAAGTCCAATGTTAGGGTTGCACTTGTCTCATTAACAAAGTTTTCTCTTTTAACTTTTAGTGAAATGGTAGAGGTAGATTAAGAAATAAAATAATAGAGTGAATTAGCTAAGTAACAAGATTTAGAACTTTATTTAGGAACATGTCAAATTGGTGGATTGCTATTAGAAAAAGACATACGGATACCAAAAAATACATTTGACTTATTGGGTTGGATAGAGCAGAGCCATGGATTTGCTATGAGAAATGGATATCTCTCCATGATGGTGGCTTAATTTTTTTTGTTGTATAGGCGCGAAGTCAATTATTATGTGATGTTTATGATAAATATTTAATTTAATATGGACTGTTATAAAAGATAATAGCGGAAAAATTAACTGTCCACTCTAGTAAATAACGCAGTAAAACTAAAAACGTGCACCAACGGGTTCCATACTCTTGATTTATTGTCAAAGCTAAGTGGTTCCATACTCTTGAGTGTTGAGGTTGAAACACAATGTAAATAGATGTTAACAGAAAAATACCATGATATCTTGTACAATGGATACATCTTAATATATTCAGGATCTTTAGATGGAACATGCATGTGCTCTTCGAATCGAAAATCCTTGTATAGTGTATTATAAACTGTAAATACAAAAGCCTAAACCAACGCTGAAGAGATTGTAACATCTAGAGTGTTTTATTTAGACATATACTTGTAAATGTGTAATGTGTTATTATTTAAATTGTATGTTTAATTAATGAATTACGTAAACTTGATTATGTAAATTTAAACCCTAAATACAAAATTAAATCCTAACCCTAAATCCTAAATGTAATTAAATACATAATAGCGAGAAATCAAAAATGCTAGTAGGAAGATGCGAAATATCCACTACCCTACAAAATTTTGTCAACAATGGAAGGTTTAAACCTTCTACAATGGAGATAACCTTTTGAAATAGATTAGATATTACCTACAAAGTTAATATATATACCCAATATTTGGATCGGCCATGAACGCATTTAATTTACCAAAACTAAATAGATAGTTACTTTAGGGAATTGATGTATATAAAGAATGGAGCACTTAATTTCACGATGGTTAAACCAAAATAGAGACACCGTCATTTTCAAAGTCGATTTATACAAAAACGTATAATCCTAGAATTACGTAAATTTAGAATTATGAAAATTTAAACCCTAAATACAAAGCTTAAAACCTAACCCTAAACCCTAATCGTAAATACGTAATAGTGAGACATCAAAAATGCAAGTAGGAAGATGCAAGTATCCATTTTTCTGCAAAATTTGATCATGAATGGAAGGTTTAATTCACAAGAAAAACCATTAGAACTTTCTACAATCGAGATAACCTTTTGAAATAGATTAGATCTTACCTACAAATTAAGTTAATATATATACCCAAATATTTGGATCGGCCATGAACGCAATTAATCTACCAAAATTAAATAGATAGTTATTTTAGAAAATGAATGTATATACAGGATGGAGCTTTTAGTTTCACGACGGTTCAACCAAAATAAATACACCATCATTTTCAAATTCGACATCTATACAAAAACGTGTAATCCTAGAATTACGTAAATTTAGAATTATGGAAATTTAAACCCTAAATACAAAGCTTAAGGTCTAACCCTAAACCTTAATCGTAAATACGTAATGGTGAGACATCAAAAATGCAAGTAGAAAGAGAAAATATCCATTATCCTGCAAAATTTGGTCATCAATGTGAAGATTTAGCACGAGAAAAATCAGTAAAACTTACTACAATCGAGATAATCTATTAAATAGATTAGACCTTACCTACAAAGTTAATATATACAACCAAATATTTGGATCGGCCATGAACACATTTAATCTATCAAAATTAAATAGATAGTTATATTAGGAACTAAATGTATAAAAAAGATGGAGCTTTTAATTTTGCAGACGGTTCCACCAAAATAAAAACACCTTCATTTTAAATCCAGTGATTTAAACTTATAGCAAGATACCTCAAAAAATTACCCAAAAGAATATTAGACAGGTAGTTGTGTCATTTTCTCTCTGTATCCCTTTAAATATATATTGTTACTTACTATGACTATTATTTCAAATTTTAAATGTTAAATTTTACTAAATCCAACTTAAGATTCATTTAGTGGATATATAGTTTATCACAACGATATGTTTTCTGTTGTAAAAATATATATATATATAGTTTAATTTTCCATGAAAAAGAAGAATGGGAATGCATTGCTTTTTTTTTCTTTTTCTTACAACAACAACAACAGCAAAAGAACAAAAAAAAAAAAACCCAAAGAAGAAGAAGAAAAAACAAACACATGATTCAGTCTTGTCCTTTTCTTAAGTCTACCAACTTTCTATGGGTTTTGTAATGCAAGAAGCTAAAATTTGTCTTATCTTTATGGAAACACACAAAGAGTGATCTTCTCCATTTCACCACTTCGAAGAAAAGAACGTCTTGAAGAAAGGAAGTATCATGTTCATCACTTTCTTCTTCTTCTTCTGCTTAGGTTTCTTCAGCCTGCAATAGCGCTTTTGAATCAAACAAGTGGTCTGCAAATCCTCCATTTCATCGTCATAAGCTTCCTCTTCTGATATTGTTGTATCACTACTATTCCCTGAGCACAAGTTGTTTAGCAATTTTTCCAATAAGATAGTAATCTCTTTAAACTCAAGACGTGCGTTTGAGTCCTCTGCCCAGCAAGATTCCAAGATGGGGACAAATTCATCTGGAATATTCATAAGGCTTGGTCTCTTGCCCTGAAGAAAAGAAGATCCACCATTTTAAAATCTTCTCCATTTTAAGTCAAAATTGTTTATTTGTAACTTTTACCTGGTTCACAAAATAGGGAATAGAAATGTTAATTATCTCACTGAATGGTGTTTTGTTTGTGAGCAACGCCCAGAAAACTAATGCAAAGCTGTAGACATCGACTTTTTGATCATAGTGTTTTTTCTCTCCAATTTTGAGTGGCTCACGGCTGCATACCTGTGGATACAAAACATAAATTTTGAATTTGATATGTTTCAAGTAGAAGATTTAGTCTCGAAAGAAATTATTACCTCAGGAGCCATCCATCTGTAAGTGCCAGCCTCACAAGTCATGTCACCTATAGTCTTTTCTCTTGCAAGTCCAAAATCAGCCAACTTCACTTGTTTCATATCTCCTGTTACCAACACATTCTCTACACAAACACAAAGACCAATATATTGGTTAATTCGTTTCACTATTTACAAGACATGATGTGTAAAATGGAGCATAATTACTTGGATTTAGATCACGGTGAATGATGCCTTTTGAGTGCAAAAACTCCATGGCTCGAGAAATATCCAAAGCAAAGCTTAGTGACATTTTTAGATCAGGAGGACTGGGACGAGAGTTTGACATGAACCTCTGAAGAGTACCACCAATAAGGAGTTCGGTAACTATCATCAATTGTGGCTCTACGCAAGCTCCAACAAACTGTACATAAAAAAAAAACATGATTAGTTACTCATTATTATAAATAAATTTATAACATTAATATTGAAAACACCAATATAAATATATTTGTCATTTTTACCTTCACAATGTTGTCATGTTTCATCTTGGATAGTAACAAAACTTCCCTTTGAAACCTTTTTTTTTCCTCTATGCTTACAGCAGATGTTCTACTCGGCTCCACTATCTTCACCGCCACGGGAATTTGGTTTCTGAGCCTATAAATCATTATAGAGAACATATGAAAATTAGTGATTACATTAATCAAACGCATTTAAATTCATCATTATAAAATAAAAGAGAGATGAAACATACAATCCTTTGTAGACGATGGAGCAGGCTCCTTCTCCAATCATCTCTCCCACTACGACATCGTTTGGGTCGAGAAGCAATTTTCTGCTGATACTGAAATCGAATTGCTCGTTGGACTCATTGTAAGAAGAAGGGTAGTTTGAGAAAAGCATGTGAGCTCTCATTTTGAAGATTGGAAGCGAGTGAGGACTAAGGATGATGAGTGAAAGAGAAAGTGTTTGGGTGTATTTATACTACTACAAAATGTAGGGTTAATTTTGTAATTTTAAGAGTTGTTATCCGACGTGTATGTTGTCTAAAAATAGACGGTCATGCGGAAGAGGAAACAAATGATATTTTGTTTCATGTATTAATTGACAATTAATGTAAATAACGGGAAAAATGAAAACTAATTATTTGAGTTTAACTGTCTCCCAATGAACATGAACTAAGCTTATCTCTTAAGTAATTTTTTGATTTATTCACCACCACATATCATGATTTTCTTATAATCTTATCTTTAAGTAATTTTTTGTATAATATGTTTAACAATTTTTTTGTATATATATATGTGGACCCTACATGCAAATGTGCAGCTCTTTTGGAAAAAAATTATATGCATGACCTGCACAGATGTATAGCACGAGAAAAATGGTAAAAAAATGGAATTGTTATATATTTTATTAATTTTCTATTTTTTATTTTATTTTATATATTATTATTAAATAAGTATTTATTTGCGTCGCCAATAATTTTAATGATAAAATAGAAAGTGGCGCAGTTAAGTTAAAGGTGATCGATGTCCAAAAAAAAAAATATAACGGTTTGCGATCCATGACAAAAACATAAGCAATGGTAAACGATCAATTCAATAATGGATCTAATATTCGATCGATATATATCTTTATAATGTAATTATTAAAATATAACGTTTTAATACCATAAATTCAGTTATTATTAAATCGATCTTTTAAAATCTATTCGTACTATTTTATATTTATTTTTCAAAAATAGAAGTTGAGTTAAAGGCGATCGATGTAAAATAAAATAATGTTTTGTGAGATGACAAAAACATAACAAGTGTTAAGCGATCGATTCAATAATAAATTTAATATTCAATCGATATATATAGTTATTACAATGTAATTGTTGAAATATAACGGTTTTAATACCATAAATTAAGTTATTATTAACTCGATCTCGTAACACCAAATCGTACTACCTGTCACTCGATCATGTGACTTCTTAGATCACTGTAGAATATTTTTTCAGTCGAGCTATTGAACTCTGTTATTGACTCAGTATTTGTATGATATGAAATCAATATCTTTTATACATGTATAATGTATTTTTCTTTCTATTTTTATTATTAAAGATTAGATAATATAATCAGGCAAATATAGTCCATATAACCTAGCTTTGTTTACAGTTTACAAACAAAATGTACTCATAGCCAATGGCGATCGCATCTGAGTAAGACATATCAATTTGCTAATATCATAGCAATCCATTTTATCATATGGAAAATATTTTCAAACTTGCGCGTTCATCTGGCCTACGATTTCAGTTCCAGTCTTTGTATCACCTAAGTTGACAACTCCATGCCAATGCATATCTAAATCCCACAATCTACGTTTTGGATATTTCGGCAAACCATTTTAATTTTCTCTATCTTGGATTGATTAAGATTTTAACATCTATATATGCAACTATGCACTACTCTGTGTGATGATATAAATATATATCCCACACACATCAAAAACTTTGTGAGAAATAAAAATATCAAATGGCAAATTCTCTCGTCTCAAAAGAGCTACATAGACAATATGTATAAGTGTGTATATATGAAACATGGGAATATCACAATTTACCAATTAGCAATGAGATGAGATCCAGACCTACCTTAGCACGATTTACATCCTTCCTCTCTTTTTTTCCCAACCATATGTAAGTTGTTGAGATTTGGAGACTAGTGAAGGTTGCAATTGCAAACTTGCGGTTAATAATTTCATCGAAAAGTCATACAATGATTGTATTCTCATTATTCTAGCCAAAAAGGGGCAAATGAATCGTTGAGTAAGTTAATTTGCTTTGCCGATGCATGTTTCCATAAAGGTAAATCAAACTTGTTGAAACCATGGGAGAGACGGTCTCTTCTTCACGTCTTTGAATTCCCATGGAATCTTTGTTATAATATCATGTCATTTTTCAAACCACAACTTGTTCTATATTTTTTTGGTTCTTGGAAGATCACTAAGCACTAATACATGATTATTTTTATTTTTCCGATAACGCAGAAGTTCCGGTCCCTTTAGATTCATATATCTGCTCTGGTCGGGGCCGTCGGTGAATCATCATCTCTAGATGAATTATCACCCCTTCCAAATAGACTCAAATTCAGGAGACCAGATTTCTCACTATTTTTTAAGGGTTCTCACACGTCACTGGCCCAAGAGCTACTTGGTAACACTAATATATACTTGTTCTATCAAACTCTTGGTTTTTTTTTTTTTTTTGGATGAATGTAAAATTATATTCAACCAAAATTTTTTTTTACATTGATGCATCATTTTTTTGAAGTTTAAAAGAAGAAAGATTTTAAGAGTAGATCAGGACAAGAACAGCGCAAGAAAACAGTCTAAAATATCGTTGCGAACCAGAGCCGAAGTCCACCATTAATATAAATTTTCTTTTTTATATTAATGATTTTTTGTTCTCGTCATGTTATGTCCACTTCGTTCAATGAATCAGAAAACCAGAAAGTAAATATAGGAGGTAAACACTACGCTACGAAATGAAGAAGAGAGGATCCTTCAAACTTGTAAAACAAGTTTTCTACTTTAAGAACTCTTAACATACAAAACCGAAAGACCAATCAAAGAAAATGACATTTAGGGGAGGGATTCAAATTTCAAGATATACCTGAACAAGAAGGACTTAAGCATTTAACAGTCTTCTAGACTTCATTTTTGTAACCCCTAATCGAATATCAACATATGGGAACATTTATGTAATGTAACTACATTATCCAGATAACAAAACAAAGAAATTTTTTCTTGAGATGACAAAAGCAACTTAAAGTATATAAGAAAATTTTGGAGAATTATGGAACGCAAAAAAAGAAAAGAAAAAGTGAAACTGAAACCAAGCAACACATTTTAAGGTTTAGGAATGTAACTACAATATCAGATAAGAGAGACACACACTCCTCGCAATTGAACAGTAGCTTCTTTCATCCTAACTTTTAACAGTTATCGACCGCTGAAAGTAACGGAAACAAGACTTAATATGGGCTTATTAGTTAGATTACGTCGAGATTTAAAAGCCCATCAGTATTGTATTATTTTCACCCCAGAGTGCTAGTTTAAGACTTTTAAGTTTTTCGAAGCATTAGTTGTTCAATAAAAATGAGACTGGTGTTTTACAATATACAAAAGCTGTGAAAATATGTTTTACAAGTTAACGCTAATCCTACTCCTTATTTCGTTTGTTATATTTTAATTTCTTATAATCTTTACGAATTAAGAGATTGTAAGTTTGTAACGACTGTATTAATTAAAACTACAACTATACCAACTGTAAATCGGATTAACTAGTTCGAACGAGCTTTAGGCTGGTTCTCATTGGCGACCGGGCTTCGTTTGCGATCGGGCTTTGTTACATATAGGGTATATATGTACCAAATAAATAACAGATACTACGTATATATTTCGGTGGATAATGTATAATGAACAAAGTGGGTGATTTGGCAGAGTTAAAATTGATTTATAGAACTGTTAAATATTTGTAACACTTGACGAAATAAAATTAGAATTGTAACACACATCATAACTTAAGATGGTTGAAGTATTTAATTTTGAAACCATACGTACGTTTACATAAACATATCCACGTTTATAAATGCCCACACTTCATGATTAAAATAAAATTGTCTATGTATATCCCGAATATATCGGGGGTAGAGAGAACTGTCATGTCCGAGCTAATGTGTTATTTGTTTCTTCTTAATCCCAGTTCCAATTATATTCAAGATTCCCTAATTAACCATATAAAAATCAATGATTCCATGATAACGAACATATAGAGTGTAATAAATTTGGATGAAAAAATAGTATAAGACAAAATTGAGCTACTTTCTTGTAGATCGATAATATGTTATTTGTTTATTCTTTAATCTCAGTTCCAGTTAAGTTAAAGATTTCTTAATAAAGAACATATATAGGTATTCCTAAAGTATAGGGATTCATAAAGAGATTCATAACTAATTCAATTACCATCATCATAATGATTTTGTACATCATCAGATTCCTAATATAAAAAAATTACATCAAAGTTTTCAGATTGACGTCAAGTGTTAATCATATTATACAACCATTTGTTAAATAACCGAGGACTTAGAGATTAAAGAAAAACCTAATTATACAAATTACACCATTATTTTTTTGTACAATGTAATTATGTAAATACATTAGTAACAGCGTCGTTAGCGGCGTTGACAAAATAAACACGTGAGAGCATGTGGCAAGACTCGGAAACTGAAGACAACTATACAAGATTCCAAAAACAGTAAAAACGACACGCAGTTTAAATATAAAATACTTTAAACGGTAAACGCTCCTAGGCACCACGTGCCATGCAGCTTACACGCTCCCAACGATACTTGCACTCCTCGGTGATTCTCGATAACGATTCATGCGCAACTCCACCGTCGCAACTCAGCGACTCCGCCACCGTGTCTTTCAGTTTCTTCACCTTCTTTCTCATCTCGCAACCTTCCTCCTCCACCATGATCTTTTTCACCAACGCCTCGATTTCCGCCCTAGTAATCACTCCCTCTGACGGTAGTATTTTCGATCGGACGGCGATGCCAAGCTCCTCGTTGAGCAACGTAGCGTTCATTTTCTGCTCCGCAAAAAGCGGCCAAGCGATCATGGGAACGCCGCTAACGACGCTCTCAAGAATCGAATTCCAGCCGCAATGAGTTAGAAACCCACCAACTGCTTGGTGGGCTAGGATCTCGGCTTGCGGGACCCACGAAGAGACCACGAGACCTCTCTCATGGGTCCTGCTAACGAAACCTTCCGGTAAATAATCCGGCGTACCATCTCCTATTTCACCGCTATTAGTCGATAAGTATGCGCTACAGGCCGAACCGTCCACCGGCGGTCGGACCACCCAAACGAACCGTTGCTGACTCATCTCAAACCCCCAAGCCAATTCGGTTAGCTGTTTAGCCGAGAGAGAGCCGCCGCTTCCGAATGAGATGTAAAGTACCGACTCGTCCGGTTGTTTGTTTAACCAATCCAAAACCGGATGATTAGTTTTAGATGGATCAACCGGTCTGGACAAAGGACCAATTGGATAAACCGGTACACGAGCAATCCGACCCAAGAGCTTTGGGTCTTGAAGAGATTTCAAAGTTTTGGGCTCCATATCATCCCATGTATTCACAATAATACCATCAGCCGTCGGGAAAACTAAACCAAAAGGAACAAATTCTCGGTACAGCTGGTCGTTCGGGTCAAGGAATGTTTCAAGTGTATCCTCAAACCGAACCGGTTCACATCCAGGCATAACCATAGGTTGCTTCTTGATTATGTGCTCTTCTTCCATGTCTTTGTCCAACGTTGGGAAATACAAAGCCACCGCGAGAAAACGTGCGTTTGAAGCAATAAAGATATAAGTCAACAAATTAAGCTCCCCACCGAGCGGTAACGCGTCCAGGCCAAATAAGTCTACGATCAGAGCGGTTGGTTTGTACTGCATCTCAGCGATCTTTGATCGAAGGGTAGGAATGGTCTCACGCATCATGACCAAGAGCTTGATCCCAAAAAAGGCTGATGGGTCGACTAAACCGGAGATATCCGGAGTTGGGAGGCTGATGACATCAACAAAAGTCGCATCACAGCCTGGTGAGTTTAGAAATTGAGATTGAACGGAGGCTGCGTCGGCTTCAAGGACGAAAATGGTGACGTGGAAGCCGTGAGATCCAGCTAAGCGTTTTCCGAGCTCGATCACCGGGATGACATGGCCCATTCCTGGGCTAGCGAACATGGCGGCGTGTGGCTTTGTTGTAATCTTCATAGTCTCGATCGATGAACGCTAGCTTTTTTTGGTTGTTGTGTGGGTTACTCTCTGATATTTGCAAGTGAGTTGAATATATAGAACCAAAACTCTATAAAACGTTTGTAAGTACATGTGTAACCGATCTCAGTGAACTGTAGATATATCAAAGATATATATATAAAAGTAATTGACCACGTGAGTTGTCGCGTGAATAGTAAATTGTTTGATGCATCGATCAGAAGATAATAATTGTAAGATGTGTATACATTACACAAAGACCCTATATATATGTGTGTGTGTGTGAATTACTCATAAAGCCATTATGCATCATATATAATGTATGTATGTATGTCATATATACTTAAAGTTTCTTAGATGCTTTTCTTGTACTTGGTAAGAAGCAAATAGGTTTTTAGATGTTTGATCACAGTATATTGTAACACTTTCTCAAATAAACGTCTATTTATAGATATATACGCAATTATGAATTACATATACAATAGAATAGTTATGTATAATTAAGTATAGAATTCAAAACAAAAAATAATGATAATAAAAAAATCGGTTGGAATTTTATTAAATTCTTGAATCATGTCACCAAAATGTGTTAGATACTTAGATGCTTGAATCATGCCACAGCTGTAACGTTGGATTTTCTAAAATCATGTTGCAATTTGCTCAGACAATTAATGTTTTTTGTCTTCGGGCAGTATAGGTCCCCGTCATCTTGATATTTTTATATTGATCTACCAGTATTTTCCTCGTTTAGATAACAAGCCATCCCTGGTTTTGAATTAATTTTCATTTGTCTTCAATATTTTTGTGTTAAGAAACAATAATTACATGAATAAAATTTAGAAAATTGAATTCTGAGTATTTATAAGTTTAGTGAACCTTTTAATTATTTAAGAAGATAAAAACATATATTCAGAAAGAAAAAAAGAAAAAAACACATTGGACAAAATATCGGATCTATGAGACTATATGCTCATCCGAGTACAACGAGGCTTGCGAAATTAAAGAAGTTGTCTATGAGACTTTTCCTGACACCATTAACGTAACTAATCATTCAACAATCTGATATTTCTCAACATCTTCCGATTTCAGATTCATGTAAAAGATCTATACATTCGTTTTTTTTTTCTTTTTCTTACCAAACTTCTTGTTATTAGTTTAAAACTAAAAATACATTTCAATATACCACGGAAGCATGTAACTTAGTGATTTATATTAAAACCGCCGTCATGTATCACAACTTGAATTCAAGCTCGATACTGTTGTAAACAATCAAAAAGATACATTTTAGTATGCCACGCCTTATCCACTTGTTTTGTAAGCTAAATTATTCAATTTAAATTTATATGATGGAAAATTAGCTTTTCTTAATATTGTATAATGTCAAACACATCAAGAAATCATAGTTTTAGTTTGAACAGAGTGGACTTCCAATACACACACACACTGTGGAAGAATCCGTTTGAACTTCTAATAAAAAACTTTGAAAGTAATGCAACATTGCAAAGACTAACTACAGCCCATCATATTTATGGGGCGACGCATCTTAGAGATCAGACAGATATTTATCTTACCATCAAGCGTCCCCATCCTCATAATAATCCATAGTTACTATCAACATTAATTGACTTGTATAGTTGGAGAATTGTTCAACATTTAATATTTTCAAACCAAATTATCAGCTTTGAATGCATGAAAAGTGCCGCATTGAGACAGAAATATCAGCTTCTCGTCATGCTAGTTGAACAGAATACTAAACGCCGAAGTATAAAACGACACCGTACCGGGTGCTATGAGGGAGTCAATTAGTTAATAGCAGCCGCGTTCGCTCGAAAAAAATATGTTTTTTTTTTCTTTTTCTGATGAAATTAACAATAAAGAAGTCACTTTTTGGAGTTAAGTAATATATTTTCTATAACCTCGAATTATGTATATTGATTAGTATTCACAGTTTTGTAGAAGCCAATTCCATTGAGATCATTTGGAAGTTTTGATCTTAGGTGCTTAGGTCCATATATTTTTCAGAGTCAGAATTATATTTCCCAATGAAAATCAAATTTGTGGTTTCTTAGGTGCATACGTTTTCAACTTATCTGGAATCGTCATTAGCCTAACCCTATATTGGCGGAAACCAAAATTTGAATCAGGATAAAGCCAAATTTTGGTCTTAACGTAAATCTCACATTATTAATTTACTTTTATTACATACTTTTGCATATAGTGTTCTTCGGTCAGCTCTTAAATTCTTGATGACAGTGACATGAATTGAACAATATGGACTAATATTTCTATTCTGTTTTGCAATACTAATTTACTAGTATTTGTTTTGGTTTAAAGTTTAAACAAATATTTTTTCGTCTAAACTAAGAGATAATTCATGTTGGTTCAGTGGTTGAATAATTCAATTGAAATTAAAGGATCATGGTTCGAGGGCTTTCATTACGGTTTTAATTATGGTTGTATGTTGGTTATACGTTTGGCAAAAATACTTACGTTTCCATAGTTCTAGTTTTGTTGTGGAATTCATTGATTATTGAAAAATTAAAGAGAGTATTTTCTTAGTAGTTTTTTCCAACCATATCCCAAGAATTTCTTGTTTCGAGAATTATTGGAATTCATTAATTTTTACTCGATAAATATTCTCTTTAACTTTTATCTTCTCAACGATATTAAAGAGAGTATTTTCCCAAGAATTTATTGTTTCGGTTTTTGCAAAAAAAAAAAAAAACTTTTGGCCCATTCTAGTCTTACTATATGATTACATGTTTTAGCCCATTGAAATGAGAAAACATAACATACTGCCCTTTCTTAAATAATTTTTTTTTTGGCAGCAAACAAAAATATTTATATGCAAGAACTTTGGATATCCAAACCAAATGGTTGGTTATGTATGGAAGTGGAACCAAATTTGTATAAATAAAGCAATATGAAAATGACCAGAAAAAAAAAAAATTGTTTCACTGGTCGACGAAAAAATATATATATATTCGTTTCAATTTTGTTCACACATACAATATAAAATACAATCGTTGAAACAAAATATAAAATCAAGTAAATTAAAATCAGAACGTACTAACAAAACCAAAAGAAAAAAAAAATCGTAAATATAAAGAAAAAACTAAAACGTCATTCTTCGTGACTGAAAAATAAATCAAAAGAGAAAATTAAATTCAAAACCGAATTAAAAACTAAATTGGGAAGATATATCCCAGTAAGATGTCTCAAACACAAACAATCTACAAAAACAAATACCTTTTCGAAAATATCAGAGTCTCATTCAAACTTCTATAAATTTCCATTAAAACGTGTATAGGGATAAAAGTCTCAAAATTAGTCATGGGCTTTCAGCTAAACCCGAACAAACCAAACCGAGTTAATCGGATTTCGGCGCCGAGGTTAAGTGAAAGAGTAAACCGTTCAGCATAATTAAGTCTAGCATCGGTTTACGGTTTGATTTTGTTCAGGAAGCTTAAACCGTTCGGTTATATATAACCCAAAAATCAAGTGTGAAAAGACCAATATACCATAGATTAACCCTAAACTAAAACCAAGGATTTTCTTCTCTCTTCTTCCCCAATTTTTTCTTTTCCTCTTACCTCACAAACCGACCAAATAGGCGATTACATGTTTTCCGAAGATCGAACCTTTCGTCGGCGAAATCTTCAATTTCTTCAGCATTTGAGTCGAATTTCATCAAACTTCTCTCTAACCAAAGCGATCGAAAGTTATCTCTAAAAACTTACACTATTTTATTTTAAGGTTTATGGTAAATTTTTTTTTGAAACGGAAGTTTTTTTTACTTATTAAATTCATGACCAAATCTGTCTTCATTTGTGTTTATGCTAAACAACATGTTTTGCTTTTATATCATTGATTTGCTTATCTTTTGCTACAATGTTTGCAAATACATGGTCATGTAATGCTACAATGTTTGCTTATGGACATGGTTTGTTATAATTTCGGTTTAGTATTTCGGTTTTTGTAGGTTCTTTCGATTTCTTCGGTTTATTTGGATTCGGTTTAGTTCTTGTTTTGCTTCTGTTTTGGTTTATCAGTTGATTTCGGATGTATTAAAATTTTGTAAAACAAAACCGATTAACCCGAATACTGAACCGACTGAATCCGAATGTTTCCTCGATTCAATTTGGCCAATATTACAAAACCCAAACAACTCGATAAACCAAATAAACTGTACCGAATTACCAAAAAACTCAAGACTACTCAGAACACATGAACCACCAACTTGTCATGTTTTTAGCAAAACAGAATTGTCCAACAATAAAATCAAGTCATGCAACGATAGATACATAGTACTAGTTTTTGTTATCATTCAATTTCTTAAAGATAAAATCAAAATTACAGGTGTCTACTAAAAATAATTGGTGTGTGTCTGTGTGATGATACATTGAATTTGAATAGTCACGCATGGTTAGAGAGAGATAAAAATCACATTCACATGACCCATCAGGCCATCACCCACATGGGAATGGTCCCTCTCACTTTCACATACTTGCATTTTCATTATCAATATCCACCATTACAAAAGAAATATTAGATTTGCGAAATGAAGCATTGATAAAGACTGTACAGTAGTCATGAAGACCAAGACCAATCTATTAGCTACGGGTAAACCGGAAACCAATACCCGTACCGGACCAAACCCGCCTAATAGTTAAATAACGATATTACCCTTCTCAACCTTTAGTTTAGCCGCGTCCTTTGGTGCTGTTACCTAACGTCAGCTCCAAGTCATCGATACCAACATCGTGAATCTTCTCACCTTCCCACGGCTTCACCGACAAATCTCCTCCACCGCCGTTAACGGTTTTTAGGACGAGGTTAAAAGTCGGCGACGGAGGACATGTCTGAGAAACATTAACCGGTTGGAAATTGCCCCATCGACACGAATCAACCGTTGAAACATCCGATTCATCGCATTCTGGAATCGATGTATAGTGGTGGAGACGCCGTGTTGGGCTTGACGGAGCTGAGACTGGGAAATTACTGCTTTGCCATCTAGGGAGTCTCGGAGTTGATCCTCTAGGAGAAGAAATCGGTGGTGTGACAGGGGCACTATTGGAAATTCGTAGAGGAGCGAGGTTTCCGGACGAAGCAAGGTTTTGGAGATAAGGAATGAGATAAGTCGAGGATTGATTCGGGTCGAACCGGTTTGGGATGTGATCAAACCGGGTCGGACTTGGGTAAGACGACGAAGATGGGCTAGCTTGATACGATGGAATTGGGCTTTGAAATGCCGATGATTGTGGACTGAGTTGAATTGAGGAACACGGCGGTGTTGTTTCTATTGGTTGAGAACCCTGTTTGGAAAAAAAATTCAGCTCAATGTCTGAAAATTATTGAAAAAAAGAATCTGAAATTTAAAGATGGAACCTTTCGATAAGTGGTGCCGTCTTCGTGAACGATCCAACCAGCTTCGAGACAAAGAGCTTTGAGGACTTCATTGTTGTCACAGTGTTTAGGGAGTTTGTAATTGCCCTGAGATCTAAGTCCGGTGAATATCTTAGCTGCTATGGCTCTTCTTCTTCTCTCTCTCCTCTTGTTGTTCTCTCTTTCCTTCCACGTCGGCATCCTCCCCGTCGCCGCCGTCGATCCTCCTCCTCCTCCTGATACCGTCATTCTCTCTCTTTCTCTTTCTCTGTTTTTTAACTTTTCAATTCCGAGTTATCTCTGGATTTTTGTTTGTGGTTGCGTTACTTGCGTAATCTTCGAGGAGAGAAAAGACTAAAGAATTTGAGAAGAAAGAGGCAAAAGTTAAATAATTTTAATGGAGAAAGTTTTGTATATATATAAATGATGCAGACTCATATGAAATCGTTACGTATGTAATGGACTAACCATAGTTTAAAAAAATGATTTGATTTTTAAGTTTGTAACTAATTTTGGTATATATATTAAGGAAAAAAAAAGTGAAAAAGGAGGTGAATGAATCTTATGAACTCACTTACTGTTTCAAAAGCTTGACTTTGAAGTTGGGAAGTTTGATTATTACAAAACCACTTTGTTCATCTGACAATGTTCGGTGGAAAAGGGATATAGCTTTGAGTTTGGTTTTTTCACCGTAAGATGAGAATCTGTGAGGTTAAATCCAACGGATAAAAGCGAGTACACGGGTCGAGAACATGTGTCAAGCCACTGAAGAATATGATTAGTAAATAAAAGATGCCTTTTGGGTCTCTCCAGTAATTGTGGTTCATAAGATCTGAGAATGATGTTAAAGTTTGAACGGCTCAGATTCAGTGGTCCACTAGACAGCACCTCCCGCTCCAGTCAGGTCAACATGGGAATCATGTATGTAACGTACCAGAGATTTGTGTGCCCTGGTTTGCTTCACACGTGCGTCACAGAAACCTTGAGCCGGAGCGATGGGACCCATTAGGCCTTCGAGCCCTACAATGCACGTGACTGTGGGGATCACATTTGTGGTATCTTTTTGTTTTTCTTATGATGAATTTAATTACAATGGTATTTTTTTATAATTCCTTCCGGTTCGAAACTGTGATCGTTCTTCTTAATTCTCGGTTTAGAATTAGACCATTGTGCGGCTGTGCCTAATCATTGATCTGAAATATTCTTCTTGTGAAGTGTGAAGTGTGAAGTGTGAAGTGTGAAGTGTGAAGTGTGAAGTGTGAAGTTTCTTAGCCTCTTGGGGAAGAAGGTTATGTGATGTGATGTTTTCATGTTGGTATATGAAAATTAGGAAAAACAATAATGATGGAGTTTTAATTGAGCTTTAGAATCTCTTTAGTTTATTTTGTTTCTTTCAATACATTTGTATTTTTCGTCTATCTTATTATGGGTACAAATGATTATTTCAAAATAAACGATTGGGAAAAAGATTGAAACTCATTCCTCCGCAAGATTGAAAAATGAATGAGTTGAAAGTTTTTCGTTTATATATTTTTTTCGATTGATGAGTTGAATATTTTTTCAATTTTTTTATATCTCAAATGATAAAAATAAATAAAGAAATGTTTACTCAACTTATTGTTGGATCAATTTTTTATAAGTTTTATGCAATTGAAGAATAACAACTGCCATTAAATAAGCCATTTGTGAATACAATCCATATTTGTACATGGCTAAAATTTTCTCAAGTCAATCCTCATAAAAGAGCGCTTCCTCATTAGATACACCTGCTCTTGAAATACATCTCAAAAGAAAAACACTCGCTTATTCCAACTCTCGCCTCCATTTCTCCATTCTTTTTGAAAACGCTCAAAGTGCTATAACCGCCTTACTGTTTCATCGATTTAAAGAAAAATTACAAGTATTTTAAACTATTAAATTCAATTTCTGCAATTTAAATTTTATAATTTAATTTATGCAATTTAAATACTGCCTTTAAATTTATGTAAATTTATTTTTATGTATTTATTTAAATTCTGAAATTTTTGGCAAAAAATGTAAGAATTCATCGATATTGCCGAGTAACAATTTCGATTAAATTACAATTTTAAATGTAAACACACAAAACGAGCGGACGCGAAGTTGCCAAACGTTTGTGTTTTAAGACAAGTGATATCATAAGCGAATAGTAAAACACTTAAACCGATTTCCGCAGACGCTTCTAAGCGAGTTTACGAAACGGTTAGATAACTGGGTTCTACAAACGCTTTTTTAAGCGAATTGTAAAATCACTTGTCTTAAAACACAAACGTTTCGCAAACTCGTTTATAAGCGTCCGCGGAAATCGTTTACTGTGTGTTTTATACGTTTTAGAAATCGTAATTTAAACAAAGAAATCGTTACTCGACGGATTATCCGATCGGACTCATTATTTGTTTAATTTTATTGCCAAATTAAATTTCAGAATTTAAATGCAGAAATAAATTGCGTAAATTTAAATTTCATAAAATAAAATTACAGAAATTTAAAAGCAGTATTTAAATTGTTGAATTTAAATCGTAAAAAGAAATCGCTATTCTCAATCCGATTGTAGCTATATGCTAGAAGCGGATTTTTTTGAGTTACGCTTTTAATCGCTTTTTTTAATCAAATTTATTTCGGTTTTACAAGCATAACTCAATAAAGCGCCCCATAGTGAGACGGCTGTAACATTATTTTAGCACCAGGATACAACCGATAATAGACCGATTTCACAACATTCGAAAACGAAATCTACAAACGTAGTATTCTACGATATACTCAAGAACTTACGTTTTCCGAAAGAATGGAAAAACGAAAGCGAGAGAGAGTTGGAGCAAGCATAGTGGTTTTACTTTCAGATGTATTTCGCAGTGAAAAATGTATCTAAATGAATGAGAAAGCCTCTCTTTTATAGTGGGATGTGGTACAAAATATGTTTCACCACTTACTCATTTACTCTTAATGGGTCTTATTTAACATCTTGGATTATTACCTATACTTATTTCTCATTCACATTTTACTCAATGATTCAACACTTATTTTGTTCCTCCAACTCCAAGTGTACTATCATTTGCACCCAAGATTTTCTATATTTTTCTAGTTTATCGGGAGAGAGTAGCTCAAGTTGATGAAACATGAGCTATTTTACATCCACGTATGAAACTAGTGTCGAGACTCGAGAGCGATCTTGTGGCCGAAGAAGGTGGGTGTAAGCTGTAAGTATTTTAAAAATAAACTAGAGACATTTGAGATTATGATTTAGTTGGACATATGGAGATTAAGGTTACGATGTATGATTATCGTAGTGCCAACGTAGATCAATGATTATCATAATTTCATTGAATCATTTTAATAAATGGAAAAATATATCTTACACAAGAAATTTGGAAGAAAAAAAGGGAAGAATTTTTCTATATAAAATAAAGATATTAAAATTTTTTTGTAATGGGATGTTAACTGATCATGATGTTGCAACTATCTTCGTCTTCTAATTATCTTATCCCCAAAAAAAGTAACTGAGTGTCAAGTTCTACATGTCGATCGACATATGATTATACTAATTTATCAATCAAATATTCGGATTGCCATCTTGAACTCAATATTTTAGGATTAAGGGGAGAAGAGTAGTTTAAGTTAATGAAACATGTGTTGATGTGCATCCAAATATGAAACTAATGTCGAAGGTGTTTTTGTGGTGACCATATGTTCACGAGGATATGTCAGTATGAATTTCGAAGAAGGTGGTGGTGTCAGTACATAGAGAATATGTCATCATAGGAGTTTTTGACATTAGTAAAGATTGTTTTGCTTGGAATTTCGACGTCATCGACACGAAAGGATCTACAGTTGATGAAAACTTTGTGCTTGATATATTGGTAAATAAGTTATTTGACCATGAAAATACGTAAGAATTGAACCACTTTTCGTTTCATGTGATTGATCATGTGTAAATGTGTAAACGAAAATCAAAATAAATTTAATCAATATAAGAAAGAATTGAAGTACTTTTCGTTTCACTAGATTGATCATGTGTTAACCAGAATATTTTGATTATAGAACAATTCCACAAGAAGATTAGTATGGTTAGATTGTTAGTAGATCAAAAATGTATAACATATGTTATACATATGTTATTATTGTTTTTTGCCGAACAAGTTATTGTTACTGGTTGTGTAAGTTTTGTACCGTGTTGTATTTGTTCCCGAGAGAAGTAGGAACGATGTGGAGTTCAAATTAATGACCGTTTGGGATAGTGGCGGTTGAATTAGTCAAGAAATTAACTACTGGAGTTAATTTCGGGTTAATTGGTTCAGAAGGGATTAAACGGTGATTTTAGATATTGACGGGAGCTGAATGAAATAAATTGGAACGATGAGATGTCTCAAATATTTTGGAAAGTTTGGCGGAAATATTAAACTGAGTCGGAGAAATTAATTAAAAATCACAGGAATTGGTTTAATTAAATTCGGTTTAGTAATTTGGTTTCCTTTAATTAAATTAAACCAAAAATTAAAAATATCTCTCTCTTCTCAAAGCTTCTAAAAGCTTCTTCTTCTCATCTTCATCTCATTGGGGAGATATTTTGTGAGTTAGAGAGAGAGAAGAAATCTTGAGTGTTGGAGAAAGGAGAAGAGGAGGAGAAAGAAGCCTTAGAAAACAGAGTTTTGGAGCTGATTTAGAAGGGACGATCGGGGTAGCAAACTAATCCGGTTTGAGCTGAAATGTTTTTTGTAAGTTCTTCAATCTCTTGGCTATCTATCTACTAAATTTCGTTTTGCTTTGAGTAGTTTGGGAGATATGATTTTTCTCCCAAAACCGCTCAAAACAGAGCAATCCGCTACAGGTCCGATTTGAGAGAGTGTTTGGCACACAAATCTTAATGTATGGAGCCGAAACTTGGTAGATAGATTCTAGATAGCCTTATCTTGAGATTTACCCAAAGGAATCGCTCAAATATTGGCTAGATTAAGAGTTATAACCGGTTTAGTAGCACTTTGTTTTGGGAAGGAAAATCTGAGATTTTGCGGTTTGAGAATTTGAGCTTAAGGGCCGTGTAATGAACATCTTGGGGATGTTTTGTGCTCTATCTTGGCAGGATATTGGTAGATATCTTGGTGGTTGTATGTGTGCCAAAAGAAGTCAAGCTTTGAGGTTCAAAATCATAAGGAACAATTGTGATTGTTTCTCCGTTAAGAAGCTTATCGAGGTGAGTGCGTGATCGTAGCGTAACCATATGATCATTGGTTTTCGTGATTGATGTGTGATGTAGGACTTAACCATATGGGTATGATTTGTGGCTTGTCCATGTTGTGTGTTGTTGTGTGTGATGGAGCTCTATCACGATATTGTTTGATTGTTTTGTGTGTTGCATATTAATTGCGGTAAGCTTTTGATTATATGTGTTTATCGCTTAGGGACAGGAGGACCACCTCACTAAGCATTATCAATGCTTACGCGCCTCTTTTGGTGCAGGTAAAGAGAAGTTTTAAGGATTAGATCTCGTGGAACCAAGGCGGAAGGAGAGGAAAATGTAAATGGATTTTTGGGACTTTTTGGGCTTGTATGATGTTATGATTTTGTCATGCGTATTGGAACTTGTTAGTATGCCTTGGTTAGAAATGCTAGGTTGTTTTGGAAAGGCCTAAGTTGTAGACTTGTATGTCTAATCTAATGAAATTGTTTTGAAGTTTAAATGTTATCATATAGGAGTTTTTGGTAAGAGCATTCTCATTGATGTTTGAGCATTTTTAGATGACTTTAGGAGTATAAATGATTGTGGAACTTGAGGTTTTGCATGTCTAGTTCCAAGTAGAAGGTTTTGCATGACTTTTGGCTAATTTTGGTTTCAGGACAGGAAGGATCGACTGTTCCAGGGAAACGGATAGTCTCGGTCCTAAATGTCCCGTTCAGATCGACCGATCCAAGGGAGGGATCGATCGATCGATCCTCGGTGAGATCGATCGGTCTGATTAATCAGGTGAAATCGATCGGTCCGATTGACCAGAGAGTCTCGGCACAAGTTGTGCCATTGAGATCGATCGGTCCAATACGGGGATCGATCGATCCTTAATGATCAGAGTCTCGGCTCAAGTTTCTGTCATTGAGATCGATCGATCCTTAGTGGTCATTTTAGGTCCCAAAATTTTAAGATCTTTCTGAGTAATAAGGATCGATCAATCATAGAATCGGTCCGGGTTGTTGTCTTGTTTTGTTCTGTTTTATTGAAGTGGAGATTGATCAATCCGTCGGGGAGGGATCGATCGATCCTAGTACTGATTATAAACTCGTAGGTGATGAGCTCGTATGTTTGGTTGTTGTTGCTTTGATATTCAAATAAAGTTTTTACTGGTATTGTTAAATGGTTTTAATTTAACTAAACAAAAAGATTTAAAAAAATTCCGTATTTTCGTATCCTCCCCGCATCGTGTAGTTGTGTTTTTGTCGTCTTTCGGGATAGGGTGATGCAATATGAAATCACTAGATTTTGTTTATCGTTTTAGATAAGATCAAGTATGAATTGCAGAAGCTTTTGTAATAATCGAAGACTTAGATGTAAGCAAAACATAATCATTCTAATTACCGATTATTTATTTGTACAAAGTAAATACATTAGCTAGTAATATAGTCAGATTTTAGTTGAACCAGACAGTAACTGAGTTGAGCAAACCGGATATTCACCATTAGTTAAGAAGGATCCGAACTCCGAAGGGAGATGAATGGTTTTACGATACTTCACAAAGGGAGTTTTCTGAACGAGTAAGTTTGGTGAACAAAAGAGTGAATATAAAAAGCTGAGTCAAATCTGGTCAGATTGTACAGTGCGTAATGTAGCTATGGAATGTGTAGGTTTGCTGATCTTGATTTCCGGTTCTGTTTGATTTAGTTCATACCATGGAGAGGCAATGGCTTTAGTGGTAGATTTTTCTTGATGTTTTGTAATTTTCAATTTGTATTATGCTGCTAGATGTAAATTTATGATTCGGATTTTTATACCAGATTTAATGTTTGGTTTAAACCGGTTTTAGTATACCATGAATGGAAAGAACAAAGAAGGACAAGGCCACAATAATGGGCCTCTAAATATGGGCTTTTATATGAACTATGGACTGGCAAACACTCTTGCTTCGAGTTCGAGAGACGAGTGTAGCCAAAGAAGGATGTGATCAGGTAACCCTCTCTCATTATGCCCGTGCGTGTTAAAGGAAAAGGATCGGCCCTGGGCTATGGCGTAAACTCACACATACTCAGGACGTCTGGTTTTCGATTTCCGCCCTACAAACTATTTCACTAGCGGTTGGATAGTTGGCGCAGAGCTCTCTATATAGGACTTCACCGGGCTTTGGTTTTGGTGATTTACCTAGTTTGCTATTATTCAGCTATGTAGTAGACTTCCGAGAGTAGTCTGACGCTTCGCCGATCCAAATACCTAGAGCTAACTTAAAAAATCTCTCATTGTACCGGTAAACTTGTCCAATCCGGTGATCTTTAATAAATTTGACGATCGTAAGTGTCTTATCCATCTCGGTGATTAAAGCAGAAGGGCATATCCAACTTAATGATATGCGATACAAAATATAGTATGGTTAGTTAATCTAACTATTATTAATAAATTAATGTACATTTCTTACTCTTCCCCATTTGGGACTGGTGTAAAACTTTTGACTTTTAAGACAGCACAATTCAAATGAAATCCCACGTGAAACGCACATGCATGGCACATCGTCATTTGGGATCATTAATTAATTACGGTTTTGAATTAAAATCAACGCCGTAATTAACCGAAAACACGGCTCGTTTTGTTAGTTGCAAATCAACTAGAGTAGTCCACGCATCATTTTCAAACGGGTTTGTTACTTTCCCATCCACGTCTATACATTGAGGAAAAATAACGTAAATAAAAATTCAGCGGAATGCGTTTAATAATAATTGTAAAAACAATAGATTTGAATCGTAATGAGTAAAGATCATAATCATATGTTTTCCTGTAGAAACATCATTTTTAAAAAAATGAACAAAACTGCCTCGGTGCCTCATATCAAATACCAAGTTTACAAAACAAAATTAAAATTTCGTTGTTAGAAAATCATTTATTCGAATATAAGTGATGTCATATTTTCTCCTAGTTTCGGTAGAGCTCTCCTAATGGGTGTGGTAGCCTGGTAGGTCAGGTGGCACTCAATTGGACCTACACAATACATTGATACGTGGCAAATCCTAAGCATGTGTTCCCAACTCCCGCCAATTAATACCGGGTCGAACGGACCGGAAAATCAGTTCATCGCTTTAATCTCCGAATTTTCAGATAAAAACAAATAAAACTTACCTTTCTTTTTGTAACTAAGAAGTTTCTATTAAAGGTGTAGCTTGGAAGTCTCAAAGCAGATATAAATTTAGTATTTTCACCGAAGCCAACAAATAGTTTTGTGCAAAATTACCCTCGTCAAATAACTTGTTTGCTAGTATATATGTTTTACATGTTCATTTACCTCTCAAAGACAATGTTAAATTAGCAAAAGAAAAAAACAAAGAGAAGAGAAGATTATGCATGTATACGTAATTGCATCCCAAAAAACGTTTTATAAAGTTTCAAAAGGTAACAATTTGAATAATTCACGGGAGACAAATGGGGTTGATTTGATTGATAAAGTGTTCATATCAAAAGGGTGAGTCCCCGTAATTAATTAAGCTTTAACACGTAAGGCATACTATTTTAAATGTGATAGTGCTAATACGACCACTCAAAATGTGTCACGTACAAACATAGACAACAATTTCCCAACAAGGGGAACACATTCATTCATATATGCATACATAGAGATCTTAATTCTTCTCTATTTACGTAGATCATATATGTATATATATTAACTGAGGAGACAAATGAAAACTTAACCTTAAATTTATAAACATATTTGTATCAACATATGAATGGCAATATATAATTTTTTAAAAATATTACCCATGTGCACATCGTGAAATAACACTAGGTATATACATGGCTTGTACAGAGAATCTAAAAGAGGAGTTAATACTGTTTAAGAATGATGATGGTAAATAAAGACTCAATCGGTCAAAAAAATTTGATAGATTTTGCGAGTTACCCAGACTTAAACCTTAACTCATATAAGTACATATCTTTTTTCCTTCATAGGGGACAACACGCCAAAACTGAAATCTCGAGGAAACAATTTAATAATGTTTTTTTTTTTGTTTCTCTCTTCATGGGTAAAAAAAAAATTTCATAAAATAAACGAATAATATCTCGCCGACAAATTTCCATTCAATAACATTGACTTTCTCGTTACCACTTTCATTTCAAACTCACTCAAATATTTTTCCTAAAGAGTAAAGAAACTTCTCTCCTGTCTTTTCTCCTTTTCTCTCTCTCTCTCTCTCTGTCTCTCTCTCACAAAGCTAATAAATACAACATTTGCATCTAACGTTTCTCTAACACAAAAATATGCACTCGAGCTGTCTACTATATCTCACCATCCTCGCCGTCTTCACCGTCTCTTTCGCCGGCGGCGAGAGGTTCAAAGAAGCTCCAGAGTTCTTCAACTCCCCGGAGTGTCTAACCATCGAAAACGACTACGACTTCGTGTGTTCAGACAAAGCCATCCACGTGGCAATGACCTTAGACGCCGCTTACCTCCGTGGCTCAATGGCCGTGATTCTCTCCGTCCTCCAACACTCTTCTTGTCCTCAAAACATTGTTTTCCACTTCGTTACTTCGAAACAAACCCACCGACTCCAAAACTACGTCGTTTCTTCTTTCCCTTACCTGAAATTCCGGATTTACCCTTACGACGTAGCCGCCATCTCTGGCCTCATCTCAACCTCCATCCGCTCCGCGTTAGACTCTCCGCTAAACTACGCAAGAAACTACCTCGCCGACATCCTCCCCACGTGCCTTTCACGTGTCGTTTACCTCGACTCAGATCTCATACTCGTCGATGACATCTCCAAGCTCTTCTCCACTCATATCCCTACCGATGTCGTTTTAGCCGCGCCTGAGTATTGCAACGCCAACTTCACCACTTACTTTACTCCGACGTTCTGGTCAAACCCTTCTCTGTCCATAACACTCTCTCTCAACCGCCGTCGTCCACCGTGTTACTTCAACACCGGAGTGATGGTGATCGAGTTAAAGAAATGGCGTGAAGGTGATTACACGAGGAAGATCATAGAGTGGATGGAGTTACAGAAACGGATCAGAATCTACGATTTAGGCTCTTTGCCACCGTTTTTACTTGTCTTCGCTGGAAACATAGCTCCGGTGGATCACCGGTGGAACCAACACGGTTTAGGAGGAGACAATTTCAGAGGACTGTGCCGTGATTTGCATCCAGGTCCAGTGAGTTTGTTGCATTGGAGTGGGAAAGGGAAGCCGTGGGTAAGGCTAGACGATGGTCGACCTTGCCCGCTCGATGCGCTTTGGGTTCCGTATGATTTGTTAGAACCACGGTTCGACCTTATCGAGAGTTAAACTTAGATGTTAGTTTTCTCTTCTTCCTTTTTTTTTGGAAAAAGTATATTTTGACTGGATGTGTATTATAGGAAGACAAATAATACTTGAATAAAATGATAGGATGGTCGAATATGTAAGTAGTTTGGTGATGGTAGTTACTGTCGTAACGCATTGCCTACTTCTAGCATAATAAATTCGATACCTATAAGGTAATAATTGTGAATATATATCTAGCGAATGTACTGCGGCGAGTCTAAGGATTTAATAACAAATACATATACTAGAGCGTCTCTGTTTGTGAATTTTCAATATAAAGCTTTTTGTTAATTTTCACTGTTGACTTCACATTTATCATCTTCCATTGATTTTAGTATGGATGCTTAGTAAAATATTTAGGATGCAAATGGTTATATGTAGATAAATGATCGAGAAAAATTGAGTTGAAACAAAAAAGGTTGAATAACATTTAATTCATTTCTCTGCGAAATAATAGATGAATGAATTAAACAATTTTCTTTTATGACTTATTCACTTTTCTAAAAATTTTAATTGAATGAGATGAATCAATTTTCCAACTTATTAATCTCAAATGGTAAAAAGTGAGATGAATCCTCGCTCAACTCTTTCAAATTTTTAATTAAGTTAACCATTTGCACCCTTAGCTTAATTAATTAGAACTTAGACTTATCATCATGTTTATATTTTATACATTCGAATAAACAACTTAACAGATGTTAACAAAGTTAGAAGCATCATTAACTTTGTTACCAAAAAGAATTATTAAACCAGAAAACTAGAATGATGTTGTGTTCAAACGTTTTTAAAAAATCTTTTAAATGAAATGTTTAAATCTAGCGTCGTACGTTAAAGGTTTATTTTAATGAACATAATTGATGATGTTTATAGATATTTACGTCGTCTAAGTAGAAAGTGTAAAATACTAATATGATGAAGCTAAGTATTAAACTGAGCTAAAAATATGTTTTGCATGTATATTTTTCTATTTTTCTTAAAAAATTGTGTATAGTTTATATAAATTTTTCAAATAATTAGTGATCATTACGAAGAATAATCTCTACGGAAATCAATTCAAGTTTAGGCACTCGCTAAAGGAAGCGAATGCTGCAGCGGATGAATGTTATGGCAAAGGCTATCCGCTTATGACCTCTATATTTTGCAACTCTTGATGTGTTAGCACCCGTTTGGTGAATGCCGTTTGTGGCTAAGGATAATAGGTGTTTTGTTAACAATTCGGTATAATAGATCAGTTTTCTTTGACGAAAAAAAAAATATAGTGATCCTTATGCGACTTCCTCTTTAAATGATTAGATAAAGTTGTAAAGGATTCATCTTCGATAATATAGTGACATCATACAGTGTATCCAATTATATTTTTCTGTCGTGTGAATTGAGATTTTGATAGTTAATACTTTATATATATATATATAAATTATAGGCCATGCAGAAGAAAATTTTAGTACAATTATTGAATATGATTTGGCGGATATTGACTCTAATGACGATATTGTCATGGTGGTTGCAATTTCTTTGGTCGATTCCATATTTGAGCTGTCTATTCAATGATACCATAATAGTTGATTTGATCATTGTACTTAATATTCATATAGTACAATAATATCCAGTAATTTGGTTGTTTTTTTCTTGCCTAAATGAAATAAACTAGCCGGCCAAGTATTACGAGGTTGTCTTCTTGTTAATTACTACACATCAAAAGTCAACAAGTCAGCGCGTTGTCGACTACTTGATTAAACAAGGAAGCAACTACAAGTCTTAGTCTATATATGAGTTCTATTGCTGTAACCCAATAATGTATAAAGGAATTTTAGGTTTGAATCGACTAATTAGGGTAAACAGAACTCAGTAGACTTATAGGTCGCTGTGAATAGAACTCACGTAGACTTAAATACATTTTGTTTATATATTGATGTTTAGACAACCTATATACATACTAGGATTTCTACTTGATTTATGAACATATCTTATATATAAATACGTAAATCTATAAATCTATGTCATATATATGCGCGATTATAAGATTAATAAATAATTGAATGATTAATAAGCACATGATAACTACATTATATATGCTTTCGTAATATTTTCACGAATATAAAAAATGATGCGTGTGGGTCAACTCAATGGGGATTACGTCTGGATCTCGACGGATTAATGTATAGTGTAGTATACCAATGAACATGCATGTTATTTAGATTCTTTCGCTAGGTCAACTCAAGGACTAAATAAATAATGAACTGTAGATATAGTATTAGATATCGAAAAATGATATTTTAATACTCAACTTACAGAAGAAAAATACCAAAAATGCTTAAAAGACCAAACATTTTGTTCAAATTATCAAAATAAAACTCCAAATTATCTGTTAAAATGACATTAAAGCTGAAAATTTCCCAAATAAAAAACGTGAAATCCGTAAAGAGTACTGCATTCTCTCTAAATTTTCTTTATGATCCATCGAATTCACTTGCGATTAAAGAGAAAGTTGTTGCCTTCTTGTTCGATGGATTCGAGAGAGATATATTTTAGAGATTGAGTCAAGTATTTGGCTTAACGCCTTCTTAATTCTTAATGGGGATAACTTAGAAGTATACATATTTTGCATTTTAAAAAATTTCATTAACAGAAGATTATTGCTGACACTTTGAGAAAGTTAGGTATTTAGATAGCATTAACTTTTTCGGTTATTAATGTTATGATGAAATAGCATTAACTTATGATGTCTCCTTCCCCTTTTTTCAAAAAAAAAAAAAAATGAAACACATTTGATGATTTGAAACATAGTCTTTCTTAAGTGTTTGTCTCACATTCAAATAGATTAAAGTATGAATTTTTAAAATCTCCTTTACACCTCGTTTTCGCACTCTCCTCTCAATTTTTTTTTGTTTCCCTGTCGTATATGAAAAATCGTATATATAATATATGTTATGTTAAAACTCATGCATAGACTTGTTACCATATGTTGATGCTATCACTATATATTAATCTTAGATTTCAAATTAAAAGACAATTAAATAGTGTATTCTATAAGATTTTTCATCAAAAAAATCTACATTACTAAAACGCTTTAAAAAGTCAAGTTTGCATATTACATATGAGTGACATATTAGGCCGGTGGACAATATGCCAAAGATCAGCCTGACCAACTCTCATGATACAAATCGGCTCGAAACAAAATTTGGCAGATTTCGCACTTTTATTTTGGTCAAAATCGGACCGACGATTTTTTCCCCCTAGTTTTCGTGTACGACCACCAAGAAGTTAACGCGCAAAGAGACGCACGTTTTCTGAATGCAAAGCTTCGGCATGCGAGAGAGGCCATACTTCGGCGTGAAAGTACAAAGCCCACAACTTAACTATAGGCCCATGAGGTTATCCATCCCTGATTAGAGAAATAAAATTTTATTTAAAACTTGATTGATCGTGCTCGTGATTTTAAAATTTTTCTACAGCTATTTTGATCTACGTCTTTAAATTCACAGCAATGATGCTTTACATATATTTTTTCAAAGCTATAACCACTTTTTTTTTTGCATAAGTTTTGGGTTTTGGAAAATTATTTACAACCTAAATTCTAAAGTTACAGCAGAAAAAATCCACATATAAAATGTTACAGCCAAAATCTTAACTGTATGGCCACAACCAATCGGATCCTTAGTGGTTTAGGTTTTGCCCAATTTGTTGACCGACGAATGCCTTCACTTCACCTTAGACACTCCAAAATTAATGATAACTTGAAAATTTCAAATCAATTAATCTAACTTTGAAATATATTGTAAAGTGAAAAACAAATGTAAAAGGTATCGAGCGCTTGCGTTTTTTTTCCAATGTGCTAACGATATTAAGGCAAACTATTAGATTAACACATTTATATTATAATGCGAAACTCCAACTAACTTCCATAAATTTAGAGTATAGTTTAGGGGGGTGAAGCACGTGAGAGAAACGAGGCTTATAAGTTATAACAGCTTCACATGGGCCCTCCTATGACTCCATAATGTTGGGCCTAATGAACATTTGGTGTTGTCAGTTGTGTATTTAGGTTATTTTGGATTTTATTATATTTTTGTATTAGATACAAAATAAATTAAATGCTTTAATCACATGCCTTTTTCTTAACAAGTCTAAACAATTTTGGTTTTTGTTTTTTTCTGTCTTACAGTTAGGTATACTCTCTTTTCATTACCTATAATAACAAAGACACTACATCAAGCAAAGGGTTAAATTTGTTTGTGGTGTAACTTGTGAGGAGAAAAAAACCAATAGTGATTAGGAAGACAGCTTGTTTCGTGTGGATCTGCGAGGAATATCTAGTTGTATTTTAAGATATCAGAAGTTTATAATAAGAATGCATCAAATTAATGGTGAATAGTTTTGAATCAGATTAATGATGAATTATTTTGTATCAAACTAATTTGGTGAATCTCGAAGTTAGGAATATTGTGTGCACCTAAAAGCTAATGATTGATTACTTAAAATGTAATGCAACAAGAAGAGTCAATCTAATTACATATAAATGGGACATATAAAATAATTAATAACAATAAGGAAGCTGCGATGAAATTTCATATTGCTTTTGTCTTTTACCCATCCAATCATTTAATCTCTGAGCTTACGCCATCACACATTTCTAAAAGCACCTTCTTCGAAATTCCCCTTGGAGGAAAAAGCGTGGACCTCTTTTTTGTTCCCTTGGATTTTCTCGGAAAATGACTTCTTATATTTTAATGTAACTCTTTACTCTTTTGTTTTTCGAAATTCATGTGTGATTTTTTCTCTCCTTTACTGCATCAATTAAATAAATACAATGAGATTCAATCCCTCCAGATAAATTTTAGACATAACAAGTTCAATATCAAATGCTCCTTCAATTCAAACTATTGAATATTGTTGTACTTTTTTGGTGACGTAAGCTATATATATTTTTCAATCCGAAATGAATGAACCAAATGTCCATAGTTCTGTTCTCCCCCCAAAAAGTGAATATATTAAGGGACTCTTAATTCTAGAATTTTAAAAATTATAATAAATGAGTAATTGTCCAAAAAACGTGAATAATTAAATCAAAATCCGGATACGATCGTCACAAGAAACAAACTTTCCTAGATAATGTATTTATATTTTATATGCATTTTTAAATTTATCAACAACATGGCGAGTCTATCATGTTATATATAGAGGTGATGTAAAGACCAAGTAGAATAACACACCACATCATATACTCTCAAAGATCCAACATGGCAACTCAACAAGAGAAACCTTCTTCCAATTCTTTCAAATGGTTTTCCACTAAAACCTTAAAGTTAAACCTAAGTTTCCAAAACCGACGAGGATCACCAAAATCCAATTCTTCGTCAACCTTAAACTCCCCAAGAAGCAACACTGATGACAACAACAACAACGCAAAGAGACACCACTCCTCCGATAAAGAGCTCCGTCGAGTCTTCAGCCATTTCGACAGCGACGGCGACGGTAAGATCTCAGCCTTTGAGCTCAGAGATTACTTCGGATCCGTCGGTGAGTATATATCTCACGAGGCAGCTCAAGAGGCGATAAACGAAGTCGACACCGACGCAGACGGGTCTCTAGGGTTTGAGGATTTCGTTGGGTTGATGACAAGAAGAGATCTTGACGGTGACGGTGTCGGAGAGTTGAAGACGGCGTTTGAGATGTTCGAGGTGGAGAAAGGATCAGGCTGCATAACGCCAAAGGGCTTGCAAAAGATGCTTGTGAAGCTGGGGGAATCAAGAACGTACGGAGAGTGTGAAGCCATGATAAAGTTTTACGATATTGATGGTAATGGAGTTCTTGATTTTCATGAGTTTCGTCAAATGATGACGGTTTAGTTTAATTTTTTTTTTTTTTACATATTTACCCTACTACATGCTCGAAAATTGTTTATGGAGTGTATAATGTGTGTGAGTTTGAATATAGGGATTAATGGATTATGTTTGAAGTGAAACTATTGAATTGTGGTGAAATTTAGTTGTGATGGAATGAATCTATGAATGATGAATATTTAAGCTTGATTTATCTCAATGACCTAAGATGAATAAAATAGGAATTATTCTATGTGTATTTACAGTATTTATGAGATATGCCCACTAATACTTTAATAGAAATGATGCAAAGACACACCATTGAAACTTGGAGTATTTATTCTGACTTTGGCTCTGCTGAACATTCGCCATATGTTCTTCACTTTTCCTCTCTTTATTTCGTTTTGGTTTGGAAATCATTGGTATATCATACGAGTTATCCCTGTACCTAATATCATATGACAAGAAGAAAGTACAATACTCTCCGATGCTGTAATGATGAAAAATATTTATACCAAAAAGGTTGGGAAAACTATTGAATTGGGTTTCTTTTGATGTCAAAACAAAAAAAGAACTATCTAATTGGGCTTCAGACGTATGTTGGGCCCTTAGGCCCATCAGAGACCTTTTTTAAATCAGATAAGTTTCTATTAAACTACTTTTTTCATTAAACAAATTAATTCAAAATTCAGGTGAAAAATTTAATTTTTATTTAAGGGTTTGAGGTTAACATTTCGAGTTTAAAATTTATTTTTTTAGATTTTATTATTTTGTTTTTTATGTCTGAACGGTTTAGAAATTAGAATCTAGTGTTTAAACTGTTTTCTTACTTTAAGAAAATATAGATTTTTTTTTAATTTATAATTTTGATATAAAATTTACAATATTGTTAAAAGTTGTCCCAATATGTTTCTGTCTCCTGACGCGTTCCTGTAAAGAAAGTGGAGTCAAGCAAGCCAATAAAAGAAACTTCGAATTTATAAATGATCAAACCTCTTTCTCCTAATTAACCAAATCAACCTATAGCAACGAACCACATGTAAAGAAAAAGATCAATATCATATATAATCCAATAAAACAAATTAAATTATTTTGATGAGAAGATAAATTACCAAAAATGACTTACAAAATTAGACTAATCCCGGTTTGAGAAAGAAGATCGTTTATGATTTTCAGCGGCCTCCGGCACTCGACGTAACACTCTGGCTTCGAATGACACGAACTCATCCACTGAAAATTTTCTTCGAAATACAAATCTAGGTTTAGCCTTTGCTATATCATTAACAAATCTTTAAATATTTTCACGTTTCTTTGCGTGTGCTATACGTTTCTCCTTTACCTGCTTATAAAGCTTTCGAAGCGTTTCCTTTTCATGACGAACCGCATCACTAGCGCAATCAGACTCATCCGACGCAGATCGTTGTTGTTGTTCTTCTTCTTCTTCTTCATCTTCTTTTAAAACCTTCTTCCAAAACTCAGGATCCCCTCGAGTTCTCTTAGGTTGTTCCTTTTCTTTTTCCGGAACGTTGTTCCAAAATTCCGCATCCTCACGAGACGTTCTCTTACATTTTTGCTTCTTGAACTTAGCCCTGAGAAGATTATCAAACAGTTCCTTAGATATAGGATCAATGAGAATATCATAAGAAGTCTTGAGCTTACGAAATTTCTCGTGAGCATTGTTAGGATCATCAGGGTTTTTATCAGGATGTAAATTTAATGCCTTACACAAATACGCTTTTCGAATCTGTTCCTTGCTGATCTTCACACCATCACCATCTTCCCCATAAGAAGATAACCCTAGAACTAGATCGTCGTTATGTTGTTACCTACAAGATCAATAAGTTGTTTCCCAACGTCAGAAGTAAATTTGCTTTCCCCGGTTTAATCTCATCTTCTTTCTTGATACGATCAACAATTCTTATTTCTCAAGTTACATTATATACATCAATCGTTTCAAACTTCAAACCAAAACATTTAAAATGGTATGAAAATTCGATTTAGAAATATACATTCAGCTTTTATGAAAATTGAAAATTACAAAACATGAAGAAAAAAATCGACCACTAAAAGCCTGCAAGACATTGCCTCTCCATGGTACGATCTGAACCAAGCAAAACCAAACCGGAAATCAAGATCAGCAAACCAACACATTCCATAGCTACATTACGCACTGTACAATCTAACAAAGATTACTCAGCTTTTTTTATAGTCACTCTTTTGAAGTAGAATCTGTCTGACACGAACCATTAGCTTGACGATCTGAGTACGGTCTAATGAATGATCGTCTCCACCAAACCTCAAAAGCTCTCTGAAGATTCGGACATCCATCTCCTCCATTTAGAAAACTCCCGAGCCACGACAGCAAAATGCTCTGCTGATCTTCCAACGGCAATGTCAGTATCGTCCGACCAATTCCTTCCTCCACTAGTTTACCATCAAATGATCTGCAACCATGTTGAAGCCAGTTATAGTCATTGAACAACGGTTGCAACCATGTGGTCAACAGCAAAAGCCGAGTGTCTTTTGAAGGCAACAATTCTCCTCTCCCAATCCCTATGAAGAGCCGAGATGTTACACGGCTTATGTGGTAACGAGACATTAAAGGAAGCTTCTCGTGTAACAATGCGAGCTCCTTTTGGTTTGCCCATGTGATTGAGAATTCCTCTGCAGCTTGTCTTTCCGCTAAAACATCAAGCAGCCACGTGAGGTTATCCGCTTCTACCGCTATCTGTTTGGTATCAGTCTCAGGTTTTTCTCCCTCGGAAGCTTGTTTAAACAGAGACAATACCGAATCTAAGCAGTTTTGGCAAGAGGAATAGATTGTTTCGTTGAAGTTATCAGCTACATTGGCCCCATTCTGTTCTCTGAGAAGCTTCAGGACAATAGATTTCATCTGACGTCGACTTTTTTCCTCTTTGCTTCTTAAAACAAGCTCGATGATGCGCGAGAGCGTCTCTTTTGGTGGATCCACAGCATTAGAAGCAACTCGTTTCAGAACAGGCGTGACACCAACTCCTTCGGTCTTTAATCTAAGAATCGATGAGATAACTTTCTCCTCTTCTTCTTCCCCAACCCATGGCACAGCTTCTAAGTAATCCAAACAAGATTGAATACATGAACTGAAACCAAGAAGTTCTGCAACCTGCAATAACAAACTAAGTCCTTAGAAGTTCCCCTAAAGCTCTAAAGTTACCAAATTGAGTCATTTCTATGAACATCATTACATCAACACCAAAACGATCTTAATAAAACTAGAATCTAAAAAAGGGAATTAGCTGCAATACCTTGAGGACACGAAGGACTCTGCTTACATTCTGTTTCATAAGCCGTTGCTTCATATCTTTACAATACATAAGCCCAATGGTCTCAACGTAAATCTCAGCATCTTCACAGCTCTCAATCTCAAGACAAGCAAAAACTGAATCTTTCTCAGCGAGTTTCTTAGCAAAGAAACTACTATGATCAACCAAAACTTTCTTATGAACACTCAACTTCACACAAAAACCTTGTTTCCCAACCAAAATCACTTTAGCATCACTAGTTCCTGGTTCACCAAACTCAATCGCCACTTTCCTCGGTAAAGTCTCAACCTTTTGCCTCTGTGGTCTCTCTTGAACCGTGGCCGGAACAGCAATACTATGGATGGTATCAGAATTAGCCGAATTCTGTTGATTTTCATCGGAGGCGATGACGGATCTAATGGTGGTCGACGATGGTTTCTTCTCCGGTTTAGGAAGTTGAGGTGGAGGAGGAGAAGATTGTTTGTGTTTGTTGAGAGAGTTGTGAGATTTAAGAGTCTTTTGAAAAGCAACAGGAGAAGGACAACACCAGAAACCTTCAGGAGTTACAGCTACTGGAACATTCCTAATCTTCGTTTGCCCTTGTTCTACTTTTGCAATCTTGATCTCAGCCATTGTTAATACACACACACACAGAGATAGAGACACAAAAGCTTAAAGCTTTTACCTTTCACACCATTAAAGAGACCCAGAAAGCTACAATCTAAGACACAGACCTAAACAGAGAAGAACGAGTCAATTTTAGAAATTTGGGGGAAAGAAACAAGAAAAACCCTAGAAATCAGAAATCAGAAATCTGTAAATCCTAGAATATGTAAAGATTAATCAAACAGCTGTGTGTAGAAGGAATGATTGAAGAGGTAATAATGGTGTTTAAAGAATCAAAGAAGCAAGCTTTAACATAAATAAATATGATGATATCAAAAAAAGAGACATTGGATTTTTGAAAAGAAGAGAGTAAAGCCAAAACAATAAAGAGAAAGAGATGCATCAAATGGGCTTGTCTCTCTACGATTCCTTTATCTTCACTTTACCTTTGTCTCCTCCTCACTCACTCTCTCTCCATTCGCATGATTTTGATGATTACCTGTATTTGTGGGCCTTGTTGAACAAAACTATTCTTCTTCTTCTTCTTCTTCTCTCTCTCAAACATTACTTTATTCCTTAGTGACCAGACAGCCACGCTATCTCCATCTCTCTCTCTCATCGCCTAACATCGTTATTGCTGTTTTGAATTTTTAAAAATTGATTAAATGAAACTAATCAAAATTTTGAAATGTTAAAAGTTGTAGTGTGTTTTATGTTCATGTTCATGTGGGGACAGTTTCTTCTTTTTTTCTCTTTTTTTTTGTAAATCTAGAGATTCTTGATGATGCGTACAAAACAAACCATCACTTTCTTGAAGATTGGATTAAAATTTGGTAATAAGGATTAATACCGGGAAAATCATTAATTAGTGAAACATATATAGGCTTTATAGCCTATAGCTGTTTTTTTCCTTCTTCAAAGGCTATATAGGTTAAAACCTTATTTATATCTTTTTAATCGGAGAATATAAAATATTCCATAATTGGTGTTCGTAGTACAAATATTAATTATTTATTTATTTAGATTGTGAGCTCCATAAATTTAGGGGGTTGGTTGGGTAGTTATATCATTTTGTATAGTTTATTCTCATACTATGATATAGACTTACCTTTTTTTTTTTTGACAACGATATAGACTTACCTTTATGGTTGAACAAAACTACGTACTTGAGTTAGACATAACTTAATTTTTATAATTTATTAGTTTTACTTAACTTAGCGCGATGTGTAATGTATAGCAATCTACATAATTATATACTCTTTCTATTTCATAAAGATAAATGTTTTGTTGACAAAAAAAAAGATAAATGTTTTAAAAAAATATAATTAAATATAGATGTTTTGTATTTTTGATATAAGATTTGGATAACATTTCTTATTTTATTTAAAATAAATAAAACAATTAATATATAATTATAGAATTTGTGGTTATTAGGTTTTATAAAAAGTTCTTTAATATGTGTGCATTACCTTAAAAGATTTATTTCTATGAAATGGAGGGAGTATACTTTATTTTATTTAAGTATGTACATACATCACATATATTGCTGAAGTTATATATGCGGTATGATATAGGAGTACATCTTAAGGTTAGAAAAACATTTAGAGATTGTCATAAGAATGACACGTTCTAATTGTCATCCATAGTTAGAGAGACCGGAAGCTAAACTAAAAATATTAGGAAAAAATAATACTATTATACTATGAAAAAAAATGATATTACTTTGCTAACAAAAAACAAATGATATTACTGTTAACTAGTTTCATACCTCTGGTGCTATAACACCGAAAAATAATATTATATTATATTATATCTATATTTATATGGAAATATATTTTATCAAAATATATATTTTATAAATAGATTTATCGCCAAATAATTTAAGAAGAGAATGATGCACAAAATCTTGATTTATATTTTCTGTGAATAATCATATGAATTTAAAATTAAATAAATATTTTAAAATAATATTTTCGACAAAAATCAAGTAAATTAAACACTAATATAAAAACTCTTAACATTATATTAAAATAAAATTATAATAAAATACATTAAACACTAATATAAAACATCTTCTAAAAATATAATAAGATTTATTAAAACAAATTATTACCTTTTCATCAACTAGTAATAACTCTATTCCCATGAGTATATTATTTATTTTGATATCTCTTGCTTCCCATTTGTGAAGCAAGCGTACTATACTACGACGATAAACACAATTTTTGTCTAATTGATCTAGGGGTAAGAAAAACTCTTGAATTCATTTTTTTGATTTAATATGATGAATAACAAAAGGTAAAAAGATGAATGAGAAGATGATTTGTTAAGAATTTATACTTTGGTATTTATAACCAAACTACTACAATATTAATTTAGAAAATTAACATATTAAATATTTTGTTAAAACTGACAATTGTCTTTTTTTTATTATTTTCTTTTTTCTATTATTTACATTTTTACTTAAACTTACAAAAATATTTATTGATTATCTATTCTATATTTTTATATAGAAAATTACCATTACCAGAAAGTTCAAAATTACTAAAATTTCTGCTATTGACATTTTTGTTTAAACTGATAAAAATCTTAATTAATTATTTATTTTATATTTTTATATAGAAAATTATCATTACCAGAAATAGACACGTGTCACAATATAAGATTAGCAATGACACGTGTAAAAATCTAATGAGTTATCATGTTGATACGTGTCACGTTCATGTTAAACGCGTTTAGATTTATATGATAAGATGTTATATTTCATATGTTGAAAAAAACGGAAACATATATGACAAAGAAGATTTGGTGGAAATTGCTGGAAGCTAGACCCACGAAAAAAGCATAAGGAGTCTTGATAGTTGATACCATGTGTTCCACTTCTTTTTAAATTTTCTTTTTATTGCCACGAAAATTAATAAATAATTTTCCTACATGAACATAACAATAATGAAGCCAGTCGAACTCGAAGGTAAGCTGTAATTATAAATATTCGGTTTTTTTTTTTCTCTCGAAAATTTTCAAGAACAGCGAGGCTACTTACATTCAATGCTCAGTTTCTAGCAACAAAAAAGTGACAGGTAACCAAATTATCCCCAAGCTCGAAAGCGAAGCACGTTTTGGATTTTTTTTGCTCAATACTATTGCCCTACTTAATTACATATATAACTAAATATTTAACATAATTATAGTTGCTTATGTATCTTTAAAATACACAAGAACATAGAAGCTTAAAAAAGATTAGACAATACTAAAAAATATTTACATGAAAAAAATATATATCTCACTTATTTCAATATATATAAATACAAATTGTACGTAATCGTACGTACCAAACTACGAATCATTTTCGGGTGGATATATTCAGAAACATGTTACATTAAGCCGCAAACCAGCAAACCAGCAAACCAGTGAACTAAATATCTTGCTGAGGCGGTTACTACAGCTGTCTACCTAATAAATAGATAACCGTCGCGGGTATTGCAAATTAATTCTCCTCTCCAGTTTATCATCATATTATTTTGTCCCGTCTGTGCTAATGCTGCCCCCAAGGGTGTTTGGTTGTGTTGTGTTTATTCATGTTCATAAGCATCAAAGATACAAATTGGATCCCGGTGCAGTTCGGTGTGTATTTGTTGGCTATGGAATACATCAAAAAGGGTATCAGTGTTTTGATCATAAAACCAGACGTTTATATAACTCTATGGATGTCACCTTTGTCGAGACAGAGTTGTACTATTGTCCCACCTCTTCGCTTCAGGGGGAGAGTCAGAATGAAGATTTGAGTTGGGTAAACTTTGAGTGGCCAGAATATAGAGGCAATGAAGAAACAGAAAGTGTAGTAAAACAGAAAAGTCACGGGGATGAACAAGGCGAACATATTTCAGAACCTATTGTCGATCAAGTTCAAGAACAACAAACTAGGCAAGAAGACGTGGCCGAGAAAAATACGGAAATAGAGATAGACAATTCACGTGAAGCAGAACCTGTATACCTATAATTTACAAGGTAATGATGAACATCATTATCTCAACGTTGATGATGGGGAACTAGAAGCACGAAACAATTCTAGTGCAGAAGTGGTCTACGATTCTGACCAAAATGAAAAGCAGGTAAATATGCATTCTCATGAAATTTTCAATGAGAATCTAACTACTGGTTATGTATTACCTAACAGGTCGACAAGAGGATGAACACCGAACCGGTATTCCCCTGATGTAGAGAACAAGAAATCAAAATATCCTATCGCAAACTATGTTTCTGATCGATACCTGAACCACTGAGTTCATTTGCCAACACTCTATCAACCCATCAAAATTCCTAAAGATATACATGAAGCCTTGAAAGATCCAAAATGGAGTGCAGGTGTACAAGAAGAAATGGCGTCACTATTTAAAAATGAAACTTGGACACTTGAAGAGCTACGAGAGAATAAGCAAACAGTTGGATGCAAACGGGTGTTTACAATCAAATATAAAGCAGATGGATCAATAGAAAGGTACAAAGCAAGATTGGTGGCTAAAGGATATACTAACTAAAGCAGTGGATGGAAGGGTATCTCGCCTTATGATTCACAAGCTGAGCATGCGGGATTTGCATACACAGCTTGAGGAGGAGTTGTATTGCGGTACAACTCATGTGGAAAAGATGGAAAGAACTAGAAGATACATATCAAAGAGACATTAAAGGATATGAATGTTTACGGTAAGTTGTATTTATAGAAAGTAGACGTTGTATGATTTGTGTATATAAAGAGGATCTCATGTATGTTATCAATACAGAAAAATACATGGACTAATATCAATAAAATTATTATCCTTTTTAACAACTTCTTCATTGATTAAAAGAGAGTATTGTTTACATCGCACGTTAATTTTGCAAATTTTTATAACATAAAAAACCTACACATAAATAGAGTAAAATGTCGACTTACAAATAATTCTACTTAACCTTGTGATCAATGAACAATATTTATATCAAGTGTGTCAAGTCCGCAGTTTGAGTTATTTCCCAAAATATCTCATAGTAGTTATAATGGATTTTTATGTTAGACAGTTTTCGTCTAATTGAGACTTGGATTAATATCTCAACAAAGTGTAACATTCTAAAGAAATTAAGAGTTGTCCATGTATGTATCATGATTCATGCATGTGTTAGACATGAATCAATCAATATGTCCATGGTTTAATTCATGATGTACATAGGTTTTTTTTTTTTTTCTAAAACATGCAAGGTGTTGTTATCTGCGATTGCGGAAAAGAAATATTGATCTTCTGAGTTTCTCTCTCTAAGTATAGCATTCTTTCACTTCTTGAATTTGAAGAAACATAGAAGAAGACGACGAATTGAAACTAAGAGAAGGGAGAAGGAGGGCACGAGTCAGGACTCGGTTTGAGAACTCTATTCATGACTCGGTATGAGAACTCTTATGTTTCGGCAAAATTAGAAGAAGAACACCATGCTTGATCTTGAAGATGGTCAAATCTTTGTTCTAACTAACTACTCTGGTACGACATCTTAATAAACTCAATGATAACCAAGACTCAAATTTTAAGCATGCGTTAGTTAAATTAATCTTTATCCAGTTTAGCTGAAAGATCATTTATTCTTCGTCACTTAGACTATCAGATCTCCATCTTTACCATAGCAATTTGATCTTCAATGAGCCAAATGCTTTCTTTTTTATTCTTCTGTGTGTGCCTTATACTTGCTATAATTCACGGTGTTGGATTGGCCGTTACCAGCTAGAATGGTTTTGCGGTCTGAATTCTACAATGGAGAAAGCTTTTTGGAGGAGTTATAAGCAGCTGGAATCGAGGAAGCTAATCTCTTGTCAATTCCATAGAAGTTTGATTCTATGAAAAAATGGAAGCTATAACCCTTTGATAAAGCCTCGAAAATCCCTGTATGATCATGCAGCTTTGCGCCTATCCAAGGGTTTAGAAATGTACGTAATGCGAATTCGTTTTGGTAAGTGGAAATATATGAAATAGGTGGTCTTGAATGTAACTAAGGATCACGTATTTTAGACATGAAAACTTAATTATTAGGAAATTGAAGATATCATACGTATTGGGAAAGGTAAGAACTCTTATATATACTAAGATTATTTGCATGTTTATAAATATTGTTCATAACAACAGTGTACAAGTGAAACATACCACTCCAAGTGAAAAATGGAGAAACAGAATTAGACTTGAATCTGATGAACATCCTCGAAAGATCTCTCCCCATTAATGGTTTCACGACTCTCTACATATTGCAGAAACTCCATAACCACTGGGTCGGTCCAAGGAGCTCCGTTCAGAGCTTCTTCACCCGCCACCCATCCCAAGTGCCCTCCTCTTGGTGTTACAATCAACATGCAGTTTGGGTTCGCCTGACACTTTTAGTTGTTAGATAGACCCAAAATCATATCATTTTCACGTGAATGGATGATCATTCATCTCTTACCTTGATGTCATTGCGAGGGATACCTCTATCAGGAGCAATCGGATCATTTGCTGCCTGCATTTCATATCATAAAAACAAATGAACATGTGAAGAAAAAGCAGATTCTAAGCTTAAGGGTTCATCACTCGTTCAGGGATTCACCTGAATGCAAAGCAAGGGTATACGGACATGTTTTATAGATTTGGAGCTGCTCGACTTGGAATAGTACTCATCCACTGATTTGAAACCGAATGAGACTGTTACATGAAAAAAGAAAACAAATAAATTTGTAGCTGTGTGCCCTCATCTTATCAAAGTATCAAGGAAAAGATATAAATGGATGTTGAAGAAACTAACCTCTGGTTAAGCCATCATCGAAATCCCTAACCGTCTCAGCATTTGCAGCCAAGGGAATGTTAAATTCACCTCCTATGTCTTCAAAAAGAAGAGAATGTCTGCATAGCGATGAATTAATAATGTGATAATAACTAGATGGCAAGAAGAAAAGATAGCGAAGGCAAACGAACAATTACTTGCTAAATATTCTACAAAGAGATCTTGACAGGGCCTTGTCATAAACATTGTTAAAACCCTTATGGAAATCTTCATCTGCTATGACCAAATCGAAAGGATTGCACAACGAAACAGCAGCAGAGAGAGGACAGTTATGAGATTCCTGCAACAAAACAAAATGATAAGAACTTCGTTATAACCTACATACATGGATTTGAAACTCATGGTTTAAGCTAACTTACCTGACCCAAATAGTTGACAAGAATGTTGCCTCCAAGAGACCATCCTGCTGCATACAAATTAGCTTTTGGGAATTTATCTCCAACATGAGCAATTACTTCACCAATGTCTCCTAAAAACGAAGCCGAGTAGAACTGCATTATCAGTATTATAATATTTCAGTCTACCAACTTCCCAATGCTAACAAAATGAAGCTAATTGGGACTATTCATCATTCATCACCAGACCATGAAGCAGTAAAAAAAGGAAGCTACTTTATGAATCTAAAATGGTGCAAGATTCATAATTAGTACAAAAGGAAGCTACTTTATGAATCTAAGATAGAGCAAGAAAGCAGAGATCAAACCTGAGGAGTAGTAACAGGACTATCTCCACATCCACGGCTATTAAACACAACACAACGCCATTTTTTACTTTGAGCTCGTAACAACATGTGTCTCACATACGAATCTTGGCTCCCTCCTGTTAAACCTGGCTACACATTTTAAAATGTTTTGATTTTTCACTCAAATTACACACTATAGTCTTCGTTAATCAACTCGATTCTAGTGGAATTTGAGTATGTTACCAACAAAATGAGGACTGGAGATTCAGGAGGAAGGTAACTATCGTCGCCGGCGACCCAATCTAAAGCAACAGAGCCGTTGTCTTTAGTGCGGAGACACTCACGGCGGAGTTTGACGAAAGGAACAGAGCGGAAGAAAGCTGCGTAGATTGTCTCCACGTGGCGGTTAAATCCTGTTAGAGGAAACGCATTGTACGGTTTGGCGAGTGAGTCCTTTAACGCCGGTAAGAAACGATCGCTTCCTCCGCCGATAACTTCAAGAGAGCTGTGGTGGGAGGGGCGGGACATTTCGGGGAGTTTTGGATTCGCGGCGGCGAAAACAGAGAAATGGCGGCGGAGAGTACGAACTGAGATTATCGGCGGCGATGATGTGGCAAAGGCGACTCTCGCCATTTGCTTCATCACCACGTCGTTTTGGTAAAATAATATGGATTGGGCTATCTTGCGCTTAACTGAAAAAGCAAAGCAATATTTATGTGGTCGGGAAATCTAAACCTAATTTGCAATTTAAGACCTTGAATAATATGTTAAACGAACATAGACCCTTTGTTTGTTCGATTTACCTTTTTTGACCCTGGTCAGTGGCCCTTTTTAGTGCCCACTTTCTATTTATATATCAGGCCGGCCCATTAAGATTACAGATAGGAGGAGTTTTTTTTTTTTCCTCCAGATATTGTTTGATCATCTATTAAAGAGGTTCGGTGTAGAAATTAGACACGAAATGAGTTGTATTAAAAAATAAAAATTGGATGCAGTTGAAATTAAAGTTTGCATGTACCAATTAATTTAAGAAGTACCAAAAATCTAATATATTTGTATATAAACAATGTATCGAGATGCTTAAGATATTAAACTTGGTTTAGAAAATGAACTAACATTCGAATGCTACATTTCAATTATGACTTTAGACATTGAATCTGGATGCACATTAAGATGAAGACACGAACGGGAGTATTATGGTTTTTATCAGGGCTGGACGTACGGTTTTTCAGTTTGGTTTCGGTTCGGTTTTTTTGGTTTTACGGTTTTACAAAAATTGAAACCATATGGAAAACGTATGTAATTCGGTTTGGTTACGGTTTGGTTTTTTCGGTTTTACGGTTTATCAGTTTTATAAAAAATAAACTCATATAAAAACCATATGTGATTTGGTTCGGTTCGGTTTCGGTTTGGTTTCAGTTTGGTTCCGGTTTTTTTAGTTTATTCCATGTTGTAATTTGTAATTTTGTAATATAGATTTTCTTTTTGTTCTTAAGTTTTGAGTTTTAAATTACTAAGACTTTAATACTTACAACATATAGGCCCAATAAAAAAAAATTAAGTTGAAGGACATTATTAAACAATGTATAAAGTAAACAAATATAATTATATATAATTATTCTAAATTTTATTAAAAACAAAAATAACCATTCGGTTTTACTGTTTTTAACCAAACCAAACCTACACCGAAAATTTAATAAGAATGACAACCAAATAAATTTTTAGACTAAATCACTTATTTCGGTTTGGTTCGGTTCGGTTTCTCGGGTTATGGTTTTTTTGCCCATCCCTAGTTTTTATGTTATCTGAATTTGAATAAGATGTATCTTATTTTTCTGCACTAATTCGAATAATAGTTTTTATTAAATATGGGTGTTCGGTTAGGTTCGGTTCAGGTCGTATTTAATTTGGTTCAGTTCAACTACTTCGAAAGAAAACCGACAAATAACCAAACTATATTCGGGTTCTATTCGGTTCGGATAATTTTATCCGAAATAACCAAACTATCCGAAGAATCAAACTATTACCCGAAAAAATAGATTTCTATGTAAACCTATTTGAATATGATTCAAACTCAAATGCTTCAAAAGAACAAAGTTCAAGTTCCAAATCCAAATTAAAAAATCTACAAAGTACAAACAACAAAACACAGACCCATAATATAGAGTCTACAAGTTCCAAATCCATATTAAAGAGCCTAAAGAAAGAGTCCACATTCTACAAGCTTCTTCAAGTCCTTGTTCTTCCATTCTTCTCCTCCTGTGACACAGTCACATAAGTAACACAAGTTAGATATCAACAAGCACCGAATTAGAGGAGAGTAGAGTGAAGAAGATTACATATGGTCCTATGCTTGTCTATTTGCAAGGTTCACAAATGACAAAACGAATCAATACACTTGATTTAGATCTAGTAAACGCTAATACATAAGGAAATAATAATCTCATAATCTAAGTCAGATTCTTCTTGTGAAAATTAATTGTCACTAATTTATCTTTTTACATTTGAATTTTCGTTAAACTTTTCTCTATTTTTTCTTTATGGCATTACACATTTTATGGTGTTATGTTTTTGAATTGCTTTTATACGCTATAATTACTTTTATATGTGTTATTGGTTCCAAATATACTATACAACCATCTATAATTTTCATAATCTACCTTTACTAATTAACTATAATTTTTCTAATATATGAATATATATCATTTTCGCTTGGATAGTATATAAGACTATAAATATCCATTCTCTTTCAAAGATTGGGATCACTAATCATTACTTCAAACTGATGAATATTATTTTCACAACTAAACTCATGTTAGTAACATTGCCTCACCAAAATAATTTTTGTACAATGTTTGTTTGGATGTTTTGCTTGGAAGTAAATTCATTATTATGAGTATGTAATGTTTGTTTGGATGTGAATTCAATATTACATCATCCTAATTAAAAATGTCATTCAATATTTTATGTTCCTTCACCAACAATAAAAGTTAATCCTGATAAATAACAAATTAAATTACAAGTTCAAGTTCCAAATCCAAATTAAAAAAATTTACAAAGTACAAACCATGGAAAACAACAAAACACAAACATCTACACATTCTACGATTACACATCAACTCTCTTCTTCATGGTTTTCAACTCTCTTCTATAAATCTATAAGTCTTGTTTTGTTTATGAACACATACAACACTAACATCCCAAGAAACCCAACGCTCACAATGATAACAACAGTGCCACTACTCTTTTCAAAAGGTGATTTTGAGATCACAAAGATAAAGAGACCAATTGAAATTCCGAAACGATCCAAGGCACGAGCAGTACGAGGAGCGACCCTTGCAAGAAAAACATGGGCCATAAAAATGAGAGCAAATGCCAATAGAATCAGAGTGGGGCAAATAGTTATCACCTGAACGGGAGCTCCTTGTAACATTAATTGTCACTAATTTGTCTTTTTTATATTTGTATTTTTGTTATATTTTTCTCAATTTTTCCTTTATTGCATTACATATTTTATGGGGTTATGTTTTCAAATTGCTTTTATACGTTATAATTATTTTTATAAGTGTTGTCGGTTCCAAATATACTTTACAACCGTTTTTAATTTCATAATCTAGCATTATTAGATAACCATAATTTTCTAATATATGAATATGTATTATTTTTACTTGAATAGTATATAAGACTATGAATATCCATTCTATTACAAAGATTGGGATCACTAATCATTACTTTAAACTGATGAATATTATTTTCACAACTAAACTCATGTTAGTAGCATTGCATCACCAAAACAAATTTGGTACAATCGAGTATGTAATGTTTGTTTGGATGTGAATTCAATATTAAAAAAGGTTTTCAATATATTAAGTTTCTTCGCCAACAATAAGAGTTGATCCTGGTAAATAACAAATTAAATTGCATAATTTTGGTAAATAAAAAACTTTTTATGGTATCTAATTTTGGTAAAAACTTTAAGAACGGCGTCATTTCATATAACTGTTATTAACGATTTGAGGGCAAAAGCGTAAACATACCAAAACAGTCCATTACGCGGTGTTTACCCAAATACAATTTGCATATTTTTGAACTGTATGCAACTGCAATTAATTAGTAGCTTTTGAACACTTCATCCACGTGAAGTCTCAAATTAGACCATTTCTATGTAGTTGTGGATTAAATAGCGAAATCAACATGATATCTTTTTAAGGTAAACAAAAAAAAAAGTCAACGTTTCTAATTTACAATTTACACATTTACTAACCAATTTACCCCTACTCAGCTATCGAACTCAACTCCGCCGTAAACTTCCTCCTCCCTTTACTACCACCACCACATCCTCTTCCGCCGCAACCATTTCTCTTTACTTTCTTAACTCTAAACTCACCAACATCTTCATCGTTGTAACTCAAACCGCCTCCACCGTTTTTTGCAAGTGCAGAGCTTGCTTTAACCGCCAAAGCCGCCATTTCTTCGGCTCTTAATGGATGATTGAGCCATGTCAACGGTAAAACGAAGTAAAGCTCTCCTGGCCGAAGATCTTCGCTGCCAGAAACAGCTAAAACGGCGTCGTCGAAGTCCATATCGTCGGAGTTACAAACAAAACTCGTAGGATTCCTCTGAAGAATCTGCCACACTTTCACTGGCGTTGAAAACTCTTGTAACGTTCCGTCTGGTAATATCAACTTCGCCGTCTCCGTTCTCCGAGATTCACGTGAACCGCAAGCTCCCATGTTTTAGTGTTTCTTTACACGTAACTTTGTGTTGCCCTTGAAAGTAACTTGCTGAGTTGACTCGTGAGAAAGTTTGTAGATAGATAGATAAATTAGAGAGAAGATCTCGTTTGTGTTTTGAAAGAGATACAAACTACTCGTGGGGATATATAGAAGAAGAAGAATAAGAATAAGTGAGCCTCGTGATTCGGAAACTTCAAGTAACGTTAGATCTTTGTCGTGTAGTTTTCACAATCAGACATGACAGCTCACGTAATATTATTGTCGAACTAAAACTACAAAAGTACCCTTATCACTAAGCTTAAGATACGTTAAAGGAAGGAGTAATTAAGAGGAAATATAAGGGGTATATTGGGATTCATGGAGATGAAAACGTGGCGAAGAAGGAGAGAAGAAAGGACCAAAGTGTCCACGTGGCAAACATAAGAGAGTTGGAACAGAATCAGAAAGCAGACAAGCTTAGGTGGCCGGTGGTTTAATCTCCGGCGGATGGGGTGCATGAAGCTCGGCTTATGGAGCATCACGTGAAGGCAATAAGGACGAAGCATGGGTAGGGACCGACCGGGTCGGATCAGGTCCCATTTAGATACATTCGTTTGCCTGGGTCACCTAACTAGAGATTCGGGTCTTCATAACTCTATGTACGTGCATCCATTTATTAGTTTAATTTAATTTCCATATGAACGTGCATCAATAATGTGAATTCAACTCGAAATTATTATGTTGTCCATATGGTATTACGGTCCATAACGCTGTATCGAATTTTTTGTTACATTTTTAAAATATTTAAAGTAGGATCGATTTGTTGAAGCATATCGCTTTCCGTTGAACTTTTTTTCTTTAAGAATTGTTTTGTAGTATCTAAAGTCGGATCCTTGTGTAACCAAACACAATATATCAAATCATAAGCTTCAATTATATGAAGTTATGAACCTCTATTATTCCCTACCACTTTATACTTTTTTCCCAAAAAGAAATTTATTTTAGTTAAACTAATGTTTATGTAACTATTAAAATAGATAGTATGTTATGTTTTTCATAAATGTTGTCTGGGATAAGGATCACCCACGTACCAGCCGAACTTTAATTTTTAGTTTGTGCGCATGATAATTGAAAACAATAAAAGTGATTTTGTCCGATTTCGATCTCTTCTGTTCTTTAGAAATAATCAGAAAGAACTAGTCTCAATTCATAACTACATTGCAATAATACGTGTTTTATACTATTATTGTTTAGTGGGACAGAATTTGGCTGCAATAATGACACTATTTTCTAAATATAAAACTTGACGTTTGATAAAATATAAAAGACGATGGTTCGGTCTATGAAGAGTGGTAAAGAATACCAATGCTTTCGATAAAGTCGTGAGGATCCGAGGACAAATGCACGGAAAATGGTCCTCTAGGAGAAGGATGCCTTAAACGAGTCTCCAGGAGAAAGTTTGTAAGGAGGGTTCTCCGGAAAAAAAGTTGCGTGGAGAAGGAGCCTCCAAGTTAGCAAAGAGGATCCTTAGAGAGCAGATCGATCGAGAGAGGATCCTCCAAAAGTAAAAGGGAGAGAATAGCCTCCAAAAACTTATTTAAAATATATATATTCGTCAAACATTCTGTAATTTGTCGGATAGTTTTGTAATATTCTGTAATTAAACATAACTTGTTAGTTTCTCATAAAATTTCAACTCAAAACCATGCAATGAGGAAATCGTAACACCCATTCGGCATAATAATTTTTATCAGTCAATTTCACTCTAAATCTCGATCGATGATAAACCCTTCGAGCTTTTTTTTTTTTGTTGTCTATATGATTAAATTTGTTGATTTTGAATTTCAAACATGTGGTCTTTCTGAGGTTAAATAAACATGTGATATTGGATAATAATATGTAATAAGATATAAAGTCTTCAGAAACATACAAAGGAAATCATCACAGTCAATCATACACACACGCACACGCACACGCGTATAAAATCTACCGACTAGTATATCTTGATATTTGATAAGTAAATGGTAAGATTTGAAGTAAATTGGATAATTATAGTATATAAAAAATTTATTTAAATCATTATTATTGATATGAAATGTTAATTAATTGAGTGTTTAATTAAGAGGTAATAGATTTTTTAGATTCCATCGCGATTTCGAATAGAGATTTTTAGGAATCGCGTTTCCATGATATTTTTTTCGTGTTTCCAAAAATTTCGTTTCTGAAGCGTTTTGAAAACGAGAAACAAATGTCAAAGAGAATTTTCATGCAACCTAGTCCACACTAATAGAAATGTGTTACATGTTTCAATATTTAAAGATCAAACACAGACGAACTTCTATTTAATTACTCAATCGCATGCACATTTAATACAAGGAGATTTTGGAAATTAAGCAGCACGATGAATTACAATTATTTCCACGTGAAAACATTAAACTATTTCTTCTTGTCGTTAAACACTTAAACTATTTTAAATTAGAGGGTTAGGAAATTTGTTTAGTCATGAAACACAAAATTACAACCAAAAAAAAAAAACAATCCAACCAATAAAATAAAATAAAAAACTTTTCGGATTCACGTTGATCATCCGAAGGAAATTGTTCCGAAACTGAAAACCTGAATTTGTCAATTTAGAGTATTAAGATTAAATGATTAAAACATGCATATTTTGTTTTTATATTTCGTAAAAGGCAAACATGTATACACATGTCTAAAATCTCAGTTATATGAAACCTCCAAAAACACCAATAAAATCATATATAAAAAAACGTTTTGGAATTGATACCCTAGAAGAATGGAGCTCTATATGGACTCCCTTTTCTCCTATGTCGTTTTTTCTTCACCGGTTCAGTCTCTTCCGAGTTCTCTGTAATCTCTGAATTCTCCATCAGCTCATCAAGTTGTGACCCAAGAGCGCTCCTAAACTGTCATATTTACGATAAACAATGTTAACTTTACATAAAACAAAGTTATGGACTAATTAAACTATAAGAACTAAAACCAGAATTAACCACAAATAATATACATTGCATTCCATTGAACAGAACAAAGCAGAAGAAGCAGCGTCAAATTCCCATTCACAAGCTTGACATTTATGCGAAACATTGTTTCTAAAACGATGATTATCATTGCCACGTCTCTGGTTTATATAGACGATCTGAAACCCGTTGATCGAATATACATGTATCCCAGATATATCCATATATTTTGACATCGTCTCTTTCTTTACTCCAGTCTGGTACGAACTTCTGTATGCCTGCAATTTCATCAAAACCAAATAAATCATTATTAGATACTGTTTTTTTTTTTTAACAAATGTGGGAACATATAATAAAGCAAGTTTTTGCAAATAATTAAATAAAAATTGTTACTTGAATCAAAGTGTGGCCTTTGTGATCGTTCTCTTTGTAGCAAGTAATGCAAAAAGGAGGAATCATACAATCGCAACAGAAGTAACATCGCTTTTTTTTGTCGTGTTGTTCGCATAATTCATGGAAAAGCTTCGACTTCACCATCTCAATAAGCCATCGATACCTTCTGATGCAGCTTAGAACTTTAACAGTTTCTTGCATACTTTCTACCATTATAGGATCGATATGTGTTTGGAAGCAATTCAATTTACTTGCGACTTATTTTGTAATGTTCTTCTTCAATTTTTGAAATTTTATATAGCAAAATAGAGTTTCCAAAATACTGATTAGGATCTATAACCAATTATTTCCTTTCCTCCTCTCTTTTTCCAAAACAAAAAAGGAAAACTTAGGTTTTATCCCGTTTTGTTGAGCTTCATACTTTAATCTGAAATTGGTGAGATTATGGGGCTTATTAAGGTTGGAGAAACTCCAGGCCCATTAGGGTTTTCAAAAGAAACTGCTACCTAAAACGTCGTCGTTTCTTTATAACTAATAATCACATCCAATGCAATTGCAATTAATAGCTTGGAATTAGAAAACCATTTTGTTGTAAAGTGTGTGTATATAAACTGGTAAATTTTATTTCATATTAACAGGACAAGTCTAGAGTTGTATGTAAAATGTACATCCATGTCCTATGATTATGATTCCTATCTATATCTATAGAGAGAGAGACATTATAAGTCTGTTAATAATGTTAATAGTATAAAGAAGGTAAACTCCAAAAATTGAAAAGGGCTGAAGCAAGTAATAGAAACCAACACAAGAAGGCCAATGCAGCCGAGACTTGGTATCGGCTACAGAGGTTACCATCACAGACTTTACAATCGGCAGACGAAAGCAGTTCAGTTGCACTTGCTACAGCACAAGCCCCACCAAGAGAAAGAAATGACAGTACCTGTTACAATGAAGAGATCACAATAAGAAAGAATACATATTATCGTCTTTTCGGGTTTAGGAAGATGAGGCAAACTCTTTTGCATTTGCTTACGAAATCACCGGCGACAACGATGGAAAGAAGTCTTAATTCTTGAGGAAGGAGTTTCACTAAGACAGAGTATATATCGGTTAAGGCAAGTAAGACGCTCCATGGAGTTACAATTGCCATTACAGTCGCCAAATAGCTAAAACAACAGATAAGACACAGATCAAAGTCAGTCCTTATGAATTGTTTGATTCATTATCTCATATCTTTCACCAAATAAACCACTAACTAAACATCAAAAATGACACCAACCAAACCCTATCCTCAGAGTGACTTTTGATTCAATCAAAACCCTATTCTCAAAATTTTTGATTGATCAAAACCCTATCCTCAAAAATGTTAGATCAAACTTCAAAATCTCAACAAATTAGGTATTGATTAAACAAACCCATATCCAAAGTTTACTTCTTTTGATGATCAGATTCATCAACCTATCAATTCGAACTCAGAACTCATAGTTACCGAAGAAATATACAGAACCCAGAACCCCAAAATCAAAACTGAATAAGAATTTGAGGGGAATTTTACCAGAAGGTAGTGAAATCATAGAACTCGTAATCGAAGCACATGAAGATCATAGAAGCAGCTGAAAAAATGGTTTGGCCGAAACGGAGAGCGAAGCTGGCGCTAGTGCCGAACGATCCCGGCACATTCTCCATCCGATTTCAAACCTACTTCTCTTCATCATCCCAAGCATAATTCAACTCATGTTCTCGGGAAAATTTTTCTGAGAAAAAAAAAGAGAGCCAAAGGTCATACCTGTAACGCCAAATGGACTTGTGTTTCCTCTTTATTCTCTTTTTGCTTTTTTGCTCTGTTTTACAAAATAAATTACTTCATAAACTAAACATTATGGTATAATAATAATACTCTCATATTTTCTTTAATTATTTTACTTTACAAAAGATTTTAAAAAATATTTCAATATTAATGGGAATCTATTGCCAGTCAAAAGACTTTTGCAACTTTAAAAATTGGTTATGTTACGAAATTATAATAAGATGTTATTTAATGTTTACTGGCCCTAGGTTCAATTTATTGGAAAATGATTAATAGCATAAGAATTTTGTGATTATTTTCCCAAAAAATAAATGTCTTCCTCTTAATAATACAAAACGCAATTATTATCAAGAAACAGATGTAACCAAACTGGCTGTTTTAGTTGTTGATTCTGATTATATAATTGGTACTTAGTGTCATGATGACAATCTTTTTAATATTTTTTTGCGAGTGTATTCAAAGTTCAAACTGCTAAATTTAAAACTTTTCCATTTTCAAATACTTTCTTATTTTCAAATTCGAAACTAGTTGATTTCTTATATTACCTAAATTGACACTCTATGTGCTGGTACCAATTAACAAACGTATAGTCCGACCACGTAATAATAAAAACTCAAGTCAACTTCGTAATTATTATAAGAAGAAAAGGCAAAACAAATACATTAAACTAAAACATACCATCACACCCAACTCGAATTCACCTAAATCCTAATCATATCATATAAATAAAGGAAAATAATTTAAGTCCTAATAAATTCCTATTTGCATGATAAATCCACAACTTGTAACCAATACGTAACTCAATCTTCGTCCTCTCGTTCCAACTTCCAATCCATGTTCCATTTGTTACGGTTCTTTAAACTCACGTGTATGTAATTTTAAAGAACTGATTTAACTAAAAACTTGATTTCTCAAATTATTCACTGATATATATTTTATTTATCGAGCATTAATATATATTGATAGAAAGAAGAGGTTTCAGTACAATTTTACAAAAGTTGCAAATTATAAAATCACTCAATCTGACCGTACCAAACCCCTTGGATCTTCACATCTTTAGGTACCTTAGCACCCAAGTCAGTATCCGATGGCTGAAGACTCTCGAACACTCCAATCACTTCACCTGTCTCCGGTTTGCTCTTTGTGATCTTCAATGTGATCTCTCCGACAGACGCTGCTGTGTTCTTGACGTTTTCCTTCGACAGCTCTTCCTCGTCTCCTCTTCCTCCGGCAGGCAAAGCCACTGCATTATCGTACCCAGTGGACCCACCACGACCCTTTGGGTCCAAGAAGGACGAGCCACGGTACGATGGAACTAAGAACTTGCCACTGAAGTTTTCGGGTTTCCCTGAAGCCTCGAGCTGCTTAACCGTGAAGAGGAACGGCACTCGTTCTCCTCCTGGAAGCTGAACTGTGACTGCTGCGTAATCGATCCCATCTTCTTCCTTGAACTTTACGCTTCCGTCTGAACCAACCTGGTCAAATTGACTTTGTTAGTTTCTTGCGGTAGAAGCAAGAACTATAAAGTGAAATTGGATTAAGTGATTGAAGACGAACCTCGAAGGGTCCTTCGATCTCATCGAGCGTGTAAGTGAGACGGGTCATGAGCTTGGTGTTTTGGAAATCCGGCGGCGCGTTCTTGCTGACGCTCTCTGCTTTGACGGTGAAGGAAGTGGGCTCGAAACAGAACTTCTTTCCTGTGTACTTACCAGGTTTGATCGAGAATGTCTCAGAGCCACCGTCGATAGTCGGACATTGGTTCGCCGTACCGGTCCCTTTAACCTCCATGTAAGTCTTGCTCTGTATCTCGTCGTACGTTAGCCTCTTTGGTGCTCCCTCCGCACTTGCCCCCTTCATTTCCCAAAACATAGTTTAAAAATACTAAACCTTCCAAATAAACATACAATTTAATCTACATATTACTGTGACATAACAAAACCACTAGATTCCATCTCAAATTGATTTTGAGATTCACTAACGTCGCAATCTTCAATAAGCTATAAGCCCTAGCCAAGACAAAGCCTATAAATTTTGTTAAGTTTGTGAGATTAATGAGTATATGAAGAAGTTATACCGAGACGACAAGAGCAGAGGTGGCCAGAGCGAAACCGGCGATCTTGGCGGCGTCAGAGCATTTTCCGGCGAAGTCTTTCAGATCAGAGTGGAAGGAGCAAGTAAGTCTAGCAGATGAAGAGTCCAACCCAAAGGACTTGCCCACGGTTTGGTTTGACCGGAGATGGCCATTACGAGAAGGAGAAGAAGCGGCGATCTTCGCCGGCTGAAGAAAAGTTGCGGCGGCTTGGAGAGAAGTTGCCATGACGACAAGACAAGTCTCAGATGTCTATGTTTGTTTGAGTGATAATGCGAATTTGAGTATGTAATAATCAGGGGAGAGATTTTGTTTCGCTAAGATAAGGTCGGATAAGTTTTGAAAAATTTCCAATGCATTGTATGGAGTACATGGTTGATTAGTAGCCACGTGTCTAAAGCTGATGTGGAAATTTAGATACTGTCCCAATCTGAATTGATGACGTGGATATAACAAACAAAAACATTGGAAAATTATCATTATCAAATTCAATCCCTCTGGAATATACAAGATCTCCAATGGAGTTAGATTTTAAGTCCAGGACCTTCTTGCTGCTATTGCAAGTTTGCAACGATTCAAAACCGGTCTGGAATAAACCACAGGAGGGATAACCGATTTTGTTCGGTTATTATGCTCGCCCTATGCTTTCTCATGTGACCGCCAAGAGCTTGACCGGTCCATAACATTTGAATCGCAGATTTAACACTTATGCATATCCTTCACCTATATATCGAAGGTAGCAATACTAGCAAATAAGTGCTTTTTTTCATCGACTCAAAAGCATATTTTTAACAAAAAAAGACATTCTCTCCTCAAACTAATCTGAATTGGAATTAACCAAAATTAGGAACATTGTTTTCTAAAACCACTTGATACATTGAAAAGATCAATCCCTATTGCCGGATTCTCATTCTCCAAGAGATTATTAATTAAGATTTTACTAGCGATACTTGGTAACCTTGGCCATTCATGAGGTTTGTTAATCGGCTAGATCAAGAGAGTGGCAGAACTCTCAAGTCAAACTAACATATCATCAGATGCAAATCATAGGCCAAGATAAGGCATATGACTGCCTTTAGAATGTAAGGAAACAGACGAAACAAATGAAGAGCTTTATTTGATTATTTGAATAATAATTTTACAAGTGTTATCTCTCAGAAGGTCCCGATCCACTTCAAGGCCAATGCTATCTAACGACCAGTTCGTCTTCTGTTAGGTTCTTCACCCAGTACCTTATGCCACAATGTCAAATAGCCAGAATTCAGAGTAGATACAAGCATACAATTTGGTTGTATATCCCATGAAAATCCATTCTTGATAAGTTAATATTACAAAGGTGATACCCAATAAATATACATTCCAGAAAAATTATTAAATTTTCTGATCCACGAAATACAAATTATTAAATATTTCCTAGTTAAAAAAAAAAAACAGAGAAACACTAGTTTGTATATCTCGAATGACTTATGCTGTAACAATCCACTTCTGAATTAGAATCACCAATTCAGATAAATATGCAATTCATTACGCTCAAAAAAAATATGCAACTCAATAATATCGGATTGGTTTATGTATAGAACGAATCAATAAATTGTCTGACTCAAAAAGAAATTAAGAAAAAGGCATTCAGAATGAGTAGGAGGTATATATTCATCATTAATATCAGATGACAATAAACAATCCTCATCATGCCTTTTTCGAAAAATCACATTTCAAAAGGGCTTTGAAAACATTAAGCAGAAAAATCTGATAAGATTGAAACAAAAAAAAAGGATTCCTCTCAGACAAATGCCTCGTTTGTCCCCATGATTTAATGAATGGATTTCATCGGACTCGTCATCTATTGTTCTTCATCACTGAGAAACCCCTTTTTCCAAATTCGTATATCTAAAATCGTCAAACACCCACACAAAGAAAAAAAAGAGCAAATCCTAGGGGAATGATATGAAATCGGAAACAAATTCGACAATAAAACAGACATCAAAAAAAAAAAAAAATTAAGAGAGCGTGAGATTCTAATTTGGGTTGAACTCGGAGATCGGAGTTGTCTTATGATTTGTAAACGGCGGAGAGAGGATTATTTATAAGGAGCCGAACTAGGGTTAGGGCTTTAGGACGTCCCCCTACTTTTTTAGACGACATGAAGTCTAGTTTTTAAAAAAACAGCGTGTAGTTATCTTCCCTCTGCGAATTGAAAACGCCACTCATTCCGCATGTGAATACCCAAACTGAAGTCGCACGTAATCTTTTTACAAAAGACAAACTACATGAAGGCTAATTTTTTTTTACAAGTTAATATTTATGTTTTTTTTTGTCGATCACTTGAGAAAAAGACTCATTTAAATTCACAACATGAATGCTAATTTTATTCCATCATAAATATCTGCATGCACATGATATCATACAAGCATAAGTCTTATTAATCAATTAAAACGTGAAGACGATTAGAAGGATTTGTTGTCAAATCTTAGGTTGCAAATAGTTCTACAATTAGAAGAATAAAAGTGAGATTAATTTTTATCACTAATTTTCCTAGTTTTACCCTAATTTTCAATCATTTTCTTGTACTAAACCCAAAGTTTTAATGTACTAATAAAGAATTAAAACATAATTTCATATATATATATATATATGATCAATGAGTTAGTTAGTGTCAAATATTAAAAATTCATACTAGAGTACTAGTTAATTAGTGAGAAATAAGTAATTTACATAATCATACAAGAAATCAAGAAATTTACATAATTCACCCTTGAAGATATTATCACACTGCAAATATGGATCATGTCAGCTCCTTGTACCTTTCTCTAGACTAAAAAGTTATATACGTTGGAACTCAATTTTTGACTTATGGTTCCGGCCAATTTTCCGGCAATTTTTCCGGCGAACTCTTTCACCGGAATGACCGGATTATGGATTCTTTACATTCCTGGTAATAAGCACTATGATTTAGTGTAATTACATGTCAAAATCAGAGTTAAATTGAATGAGAAATGTTGAAAGTATGTAACTTGGAAGATTAAAAAGTCAATGATAATGCGATATCGCATCGGAAGGAAGAGAATTTTCAGCTCTCTCCACTCTATATAAATAGAGTCTCTCGTTCTTTTGAGATACACATCTCTTCCTCATCTATATAAATAGAGTCTTCCATTCTTTTGAGATCACGACTCCTCTTTCTCCTTTCTGAAACTCTTACGTTCACAGAATAACTTGTTATTCAAATTGTTTAATGAGTTAAAGGTTGTTGAGATTACACAGAAGTAATGTATTAAGTAGTTACATAGTTCGGTAGATTCATGTCAGTCTTTGCGGTTTTAATTACAGTTATGGTTGTATCCTGGGATTCGAGAATCTCTGAACCGCCACACCGCGGGAGATTTATTGAATTAAGGAAAGAAATTTTATCTCGCCTCCGTATCGGTTCGGTTTGTAATTGCGGTTTCCATGTCCGGTTTTCACAGGTCCTACAAAATATCACCTTGGGATCTTTTGTACAGAGTCTACAGACCTCCTTTTAACTCTTTGAAAGTGCTTTGCCAAAGTTATGTTTCCACACTACAAGGAAACATGCCTCTTTCCGATCACTATTTCCGGAAAAATTCCGATACAATTCCTATGAATTTTCTACCAAATTCCGACTAAAGAAATTTTGGTCGGAAATTGGTCGGAAATTTCAAATATTTTCCGACTAAAATTTAATCGTCGGAAGGTCGCCGGAAAAATCCGTCGGAAAAAGAGAAAATTTCCCGACAAAAGTAAATGGTCGGAATATGGTCGGAAATTAGTCTTGGAAAATAATTTAAAACTTGTCGACGAGTTTCCGATAAATTATACCAATATTTCCGACGAATTTCCGACCAATGTGGTCGGAATTTCATCGAAAATTAGGTGTCGGAGGTTCATCGGAAATCAAAATGCGTGTGGTTAGAAATTCGTTGGAAATCAAAATGTGTTTCAATGAGTTTATGTTTCCGACCACCGCGTTTTTCGACAAATTTTCGACCACCACTAAAAGTGTCCATTTCGACTAATTTTCGACCACGGTGGTCGAAAACATAAATTCATTGAATCGAAACAAGAATGATCGGAAATTCGTCGGAAATGTACCTTTGTTGTTTTGATTCAATGATTCGACCATAGTTTCAATGAGTTTATGTTTAGGCAATTTCGACCATTTTCGATGAATTTCCGAACGGTGGTGAAATCGTGAATTCTATAGCGTACTCTCCTCACAAATCACAAATCAACAAATCGTTTTTAAAAAAAACTCAAAATTCCTTTTCGCCGGAATTCTAACCAATCGCTGGAAAAAAAATGTACAATATAGAAAAAACAATATGAATTTCCGAAGATCTCGGTTTTGATTTGTAGTTCTTTATTTTCAAAATAATATTGTAGTTTTTTTTAAATATATTTTTAGTTTTTAATCCTATAATATTATTAGTTTTTTAATTATAATTTGTATTTTTTTTTGTTTTTTTATTATTTAGTCGGAAATTGGTTGGAAAATATTTTCCGACCACATGCATCACTGTGGTCAGAAAAAAATTCTGACCAATTTCCGACAATATTTATTCCGATGATTTTTCGACGAATGTTGCCGACTACTTCTCCGACGAAGCATCCCGACCACTTCGTCAGCAAAATCCCGATCATTTTCCGACGAACCCCGATTTTCCGACCAGGTTTTTCCGATCAATACAACGGTCGGAAAACTGCGTTTGTAAGTCAAGAACAGATTTAATTGGCACGCTTCCATCTATATCTTATCTTGTAAACAACCATTTACAGAGCATGGGAGATCAGATATCCATCCAAGCAACATAGCCTACCTTTCTTTCTCATGTTTTGACTTCAACTCATCTATCTTTGACTTAGTGGACAGTCTGCTGATATACAAGGATTAAAACATGATTCAGCTAAAACTAACGATACTTAAGAGAGCAATAATAACCCTGGAGTTTGTTTAATCTTCTTGGGAAGAAAGCTGAATCTGCATATCAAAAGTAGAAATATGCTCACAATCCTCGAATTATTTTCTCTCTCTGGAAAAAATCAACCTAGTGCTTCAGAGTTGAGGAACAAAAGACTAAACATCTAAATATTTCTGTATCTATGAAATCAAACGGGGTTCATATATAGAATAACCTTTGTCTAGCTTAGGTCGATTGGTCTGCATGTATTTGTTTGATTCAAGATAGCAATTTAAGGATAGAAAGTAAGGAAGTAAAAAAAAGTTCAGTTGATAAGAAAGAAATTAAGCATGTAAGCAAAGAAACAAGGAAGGAAGCAAGTAAGCAAGGAAGGCAGAAAACAAGTAAGCAAAGAATCAAACAAAGAATCAAGGAAGCATATATATGTATGCTATGTATGAACTGTATGCATATATGCACGCATGCGTCCATTTCGAAAATAAGAATTCAAATTCCAGCTTTGTAAACGTTACGCAATAGTGATATGCAAAAAGTTTGGTTTCGTAACAAATTAATCCAGGATTCTAATATTTTGGTTTAGTAAAGACCTGAAATCTTTTTGGTTAAAGCTTAACCATGATGTAATCGCGTGAACAATTTTAGATTGGTTCGGTTTGGTTTTTAAATGGTTTGGTTTAAAATGTGACTTTTAGCTCTAAGTTCTAACCCAATTAGATCGCAGATAAGGTGATGGATTTTGATTACACACACATAAAGAAGTAGCAGTGTCCGAGTCTTTTCTTTCCAATAGACAAACAAGAAGCCTGGTTATAAAACAGCGTGTCGTTCAATCTCCTTTTGTTATTCCAAAACGACAAACTTAAACCGACTGCATATACGAAACGGAATCCATAAGCAATTTCTTGTTTGTAAAGAATCAAAGATCAAAAGAATTACTCTCTTTATTGCTTAAGAAACTCTCTCAAAACTTAATCTCTTTTTGTTCTCTCACAAATCTCATATATGATGCTACAAACCAGCATCTCCATATATAGAGGAAGAAAAGGAAAAACGATCCTAACAGCTTTTAGAAAGTAATACATAATTAGATAACTCCTAATTATATAAATGTACATTTAGCTTTTCTCCTAAACATACTTTTCTTTTTATCTAATATTGACTTCAAGCTTAAGTCAACATTCTCCCTCCTAAGCTTGTAGTCATTCTCAAGCCAAATCCTTCGTACCAATGAGATCCCTCATTTCTTTAAACTTAAGTCTTCCAAGAGCCTTCGTTAGAATGTCTGCCTTTTGCTCGTTTTCCGAAACATGCTTGACCTCTATTTGACCGTTCTCGACGCATTCCCTTATAAAGTGATACCTTGTGTGTATGTGTTTGCTTCGACCATGAAACACTGGATTCTTCGTAACAGCAATTGCCGAATGATTATCGATCATGATAACAACTCTCTCGCCAAGTAACCTGGTGACTTCTTCAAGCAAATCACGAAGCCAAATTTCTTGTCTAGCTGCTTCAGTTCCTGCCATAAACTCAACTTCACATGAAGACAACACCACTGTTTCTTGTTTCTGTGAGCACCAAGATATTGGACTTCCATTAAGATAAAAAATGTGCCCTGTCGTGCTCTTACCATCATCCGGATCGACATTGTAACTGCTATCGCTGTAACCAACCAATCTTGTTACCTTTAAGCTCGATAGTTTGAATGCCAATCCTAGATTAATGGTTCCTCGTAAATATCTTAGACATTGTTTCATTGCTACTCCATGTGACTCTTTCGGATTCTGCATGTAACGACTAAGCACTCCAACACAATATGATAGATCTGGTCTTGTGTGAAGTAAGTATCTAAGGCATCCAACATTCCTCCTATAGCTTGCAGCATCGATGTCCTTTTCTGTAACCGACTTTGACAACTTTAAGCCAGCCTCCATCGGTGTATGCACCAAATTACACTCTGACATACCAACTTCTTCTAATATTTTTTGGGCATAGCATCTCTGCTTCAATGTGATACCCTCACTGGTTTGACAAACTTCAATCCCAAGGTAATAGGTTAACCTTCCGAGATCACTCATTTCAAACTTAGAAGCCATCTCCTTCTTGAACTCTAAAATAGCCTACACATTCGTTCCAGACACAAACAAATCATCGACATATACTCCAACAAGAAGAATCTCTTGATTTACTTCCTTTCGATAAATTGAAGGTTCTTTAGAGCATCGTCTGAACTGCAATTCCCTGAGAATCTGATTCAATTTCTCATTCCATGCTCTTGGAGCTTGCTTTAGACCATATAAAGCCTTATTGAGTTTATACACTTTCTCTTCGTTCCCTTTGTCTATAAACCCTTCTGGTTGCGTGACATAAACTGTTTCCTTCAACTCTCCATGCAAAAACGCTGTCTTGACATCGAGATGATGTATCTCCCATCCACTCGATGCTGCAAGATTGATGAGAAGACGAATTATTTCAATACGAGCTACCGGAGCAAAAACTTCGTCGAAATCAATTCCATGTCTTTGAACATATCCCTTGGCCACGAGTCTAGCTTTATGTTGGTTAATGCTACCGTCGGAGTTCCTTTTAAGCTTAAACACCCATTTCAATCCTATTGGTTTAGCTCCATGAGGAAGATCTACAAAATTCCAGGTGAAATTCTTCTCGATGGAATTTATCTCGTCTTCACAAGCAAGCATCCAGGCTCTTGATTCCCTTGCTTCATCAAAGTATCTAGGCTCCTCATTTAAACTCATAAGCAATCGTTCTCCTTCTTCTTCAGCTAGTAGAACATAGTTCTCGAATCTTGGTTTTTCTTACTCATTTGATTTTCTCAAAACAGGGTGACCACCATCATCATCATCTTCTTCTTCACTTTCCTGGGAATCATTTATCTCCTCTGCTCCTTCATTATTTTGGGTTTGTTGATCATCGCTCTCTGATTTTATTACGACATGTTTGCGTACGATCGATTTATCATGATGCTTTCGTTTACGCATTTGGCAATTTTAAAGAGTTTGTTTCGCAGCGAGTTGTTAATCAACAACAGAGACACCACGATTCCCAAACTTTCCTAATTCAATGGTGAAACTTCCAGTATCAATATGCTCCGAATTTGGTTGACTCCACATCCATCCTTTTGTTTCATCAAATACCACATCTCGACTCACTATGATTTTCCGGGTTTGTGGATCAAATAATCTGTATGCCTTTGATCTCGGTTCTGTACCCAAATATACTAATTTTCTTGATTTGTAATCAAGCTTCTTCAGATGTGGTGTCTCAACTTTTGCATATCCAATGCAACCAAAGATTCGGAGGTGATTGATATTTGGTTTCTTTGATCGCAGAACTTCGTATAGAGTTCTATCATTCAGGGCTCTAGTTGCTATGCGATTCAGAAGATACGTTGAATGTCTTATAGCCTCACCCCATAAATAATTTGGGACCAACATGTGCTTTAATATACTCCGAGTCATCTCTAACAGTGTGCGATTTCTTCTTTCAACCACACCGTTTTGTTGTGGCGTATATGGAGCTGTAAGATGCCTTTTAATCCCTGAGTTATCACAAAACGAGTTGAATTCTTGTGATACAAACTCACCTCCTCGATCTGTTCTAAATGTTTGAATTCTCACTCCTAGTTCCTGCTCAACCAGGCTTTTGAATTTTTTGAATTTATCAAATGCCTCATTCTCCTTAAGCAGGATTGACCACATATATCTCGAGTGATCATCTATGAGAACTAAAATATATCGTTTTCCAGCAGCTGTACTTGGGGTTATAGGACCACAGAGATCGCCATGAACGAGCTCAAATACTTTGGTAGCTCGATACGAAGTGGTTTGTGGGAACACTTGTCTTGTTTGTTTTCCTAATAGGCATGAGTTGCAAATTCTCTTCTCAAACTTCACTTGTGGAACTCCAACAACGAGCTCTCTTTGCTGCATAGATTTGATCGTCTCAAGATTGATGTGTCCCAAATGAGCATGTCATATGCTTGAATCATTTGTTTGTGTCAGATTCAGATGAACAGGTTCTCTAAGTCCCATACGAACTTTGTACAAACGATTCTTTGATCTTTCTGTTTTAACAAGTAACTTTCCTTCACGATCGTGCATTGTCAAAATATCTTCTTTCATTCTCACATCACATCCTGATTCAGTGGCCTGTCCAAGGCTAATGATGTTGCTTTTTAAATCTGGAATAAAATAAACATCAGACATTGTCCTTGCTTCTCCGTTTCTGTCAACAAACTCAATCGATCCCTTCCCTTTTATATCTATTCGGGAATCATCTCCAAATCGTACTTTCCCTGTAATGGATTCATCAATGTGTGCAAAATACCTTCGATCTCCACTCATATGGTTGCTAGCACCATTGTCAAGGTACCAAAAAACATCTTCACCGGTATTTGTTTCATACTTACTTGGCACAATCTTCTCTTCATTCAAGTACACCACCTCGTGTAGCATGAGCTGATCTGCATCTTCAGTATTGTTAGGTTCATTCTCTTGGGCTTCTTGTAGTTTTAGTAGACGATCAGGACAATTCGATGCGTAATGTCCAGTTTTATCACATCGATAACACTCAATTCGTGATAAGCCTCTTTTTTTAAACGACCTCGACTCACTTTCGGTGAATCTCCTCCGTCCCCTATTTCTGTAGTCGCTGTTCCAATCGCGTTGTGTTTGATGTTGTTGGGGCTCTGGATTTACATACATGAGTTTGTTCTGTTCTCCTTGTTCCTCTTCTTCATCAGCTATGCGTTCTTCGTAAGCCTTTATCCTCAAAACTTGTTTTGTTGAGATCCAGCATTTGTTCAATGGAGGCCACAATTTGTATGAATTTCTTCCGAGGGAGACTCTAAAGGAATTTTTTTAACAATTTTTTATTCTTCAATCTCAGTTCCCAACGCAGCAGATTTTGATGCAATCTTTGATAATTTCCCGGCGAAGTCATCAATTTTGTCGGACTCCTTCATCTTCAAGCGGTCGAATTCTGCCATTAAAGTTTGTAGTCTCGCATCTTTGACTCTTTCAGCTCCTACATGTCTGGTTTTAAAGGCTTCCCAGATCTCTTTTGTGCTTAGATCTCAACTGTAGAGCAGGCTTTCGAATCGATTAGCGATAACGTCGTCGTATATGGTTTTTGTCTCGTCGTCTTCCCTGTTTCAACAATCTCCCACACTTTATGAACCTTGAGGCATGTCCTCATCTTTATCGCCCATACGGTATAGTTTGTTGAGTTAAGCACCAGACATTTAATTGAGGAAGATCCTCCTCCTTCTTTCAGTTTTCCTCCTGAGATTTCACCTTCTTCTTCCTTCGCCATGACTTACGAGGCTCTGCTACCAATTCTTGTTTGTAAAGAATCAAAGATCAAAAGAATTATTCTCTTTATTGCTTAAGAAACTCTCTCAAAACTTAAGCTCTCTTTGTTCTCTCACAAATCTCATATATGATGCTACAAACCAGCATCTCCATATATAGAGGAAGAAAAGGAAAAACGATCCTAACAGCTTTTAGGAAGTAATACATAATTAGATAACTCCTAATTATATAAATGTACATTTAGCTTTTCTCCTAATCATACTTTTCTTTTTATCTAATATTGACTTCAAGCTTAAGTCAACACAATTTACACACAAACATATTTCATAACTCTTTTTCTTACAGTAGGACAAACAAAATAGTTGAAAAAAAAATGAGATTCTTTTTATATGGAACATTGATTGAGCTTGAAGCAGTAATTTTGGAATGCAACATAATCAGAAGAGAAAGGAACACCAGAGATTCTTGCTCTGCTCGATGTCTCACGCAGTTTATTGGAGCAGCTGAGAGAGAAACAACTTTAAGATGGGAAGAGGAATGAGATTAGACACGGACGATTAGAGCCCAAACGGGGTAGACCAAAAGAAGGATGATCCCTAAAGTGTTTGACACTCCACGGGGCTGTGTGAATGAATTCCTGAACCCACCCGATGCTCGGATATGTTCTTGAAGAAGGTAACAGCCGATGAAAAGGTTGATGACAGTACCAATCCAGGTTCCGCGAATATGGTGAGCAAGGAAGTGTGGAGTAACTACTAGCAGAAGGATCAAAGAACCCGGCATCTCAAGCCAATCTGCCAATTTTGACAACCACAAAAAGTGTGAGACTTGAAATTTGTTTCAGCAATTGAAGTGGCAATGACTTGAATGTAAAGATTAAACATTTTATTCAGTGATTGTACGAGACAACAGTACATATATGCAAATTAAGAAGGCACAACAAGAAATATATGAAGATTTCATCACCTGGGAAATGCTTTGGAAAGAATAGTCTGAGTACAACTGCAACGAAAGCAATCCATTTCCCAACATCTCCACTGACAACAGAAATGAAAACTTTCACTTTAACCAATGCAATTTATAGACTAACTTTCAAGAATAAGTTGCGTCTGTTTTGACAAGAGAAGAAGAGGATTGTTGTTACCTGAGAAAGTTAAAAATGACACTAGGAAGGCTAAGGAAGATGTATGGTATTAGGAGTGATGTAAGCATTTTGGTTTTCCAATTGGTACGATCCAATATTAACAAGTAACTGCATCAAAAATACCAAAACAAAACGTTAAGGAATCATGAATGAACCAGAAATTTTTCTGTAAGAAACAAAGCCCTTTTCATGTTTGTTACCACTGATCAATATTATAGTTTCAACCAATTAGAGATATACTATAAACAGTAGGATAACTACAAATGTCCACAAGTTAACAGAAATTAAGCCAATTTAATCACTTTTTTATTATGGTAGCAGTAGGATTACTACAAATGTCCACAAGTTAACAGAAATTAAGCCAATTTAATCACTTTTTTAAGTATGTTAACAGTAGTATTAAACTTCCTTGGATTATCATGTCAAAGCCGCGAGAACAACGTAATCATGTCAAAAATATCTCAATAACAGAGACTCATTAGCATAAAATATTCGAAATCATTAATCTCCGATCTCTAATTTTTCTTAATTTCAATTGACCCAAAATCAGCTTTTCGAATTCAACATGTAACGAGTCACAAGAAAAAATCAAATCAAATCAAAAATAAATGAACGAGAAGCAAAAAAGTCAGAGATGGCGAGTTAGTTGTTACATGGCAGAGAAGGAAGCGAGGAATTTGAGAAAAGAAACACCGAAGCCTAATCCACCAAGCTTGGAAACATCGCTAAACAGTTTCTTCGCAGCGATCTTGAGCTCCTCGACGTCGGAATTGACCAAAGCCAACGTATCGACGTCGTCGGTCTTCATCGCCAGATAATCCAAACGCCCCATTAGTTTTCTAGAGAGAGGATCAAAGCAAATCGACCTTCTTCGTTCGGAAGAACAATAATTTCAGCTATTATTATCCCAGATCGATCGTCTTCTCACGCTTCTGCTCTTTTCTCTTTAATCGTTCCTGGTTTATCGCCGCAAACCGATTGTGATTAGTGACGTGTCCTTCTCTCATTAAATAATAAAGTAGGGAGTTGAAGACTAAACCGCGTCTTTTGTTTTGTTAGACAACCTCAATTATTTTTTTTTTTTTTTTGTCAACACAACCTCAATTATTTTATATGATCGGGAAAAATGTCTAATAAATATATCAACTAAAAACAATATGCCGACTTTATAAAATTAAATAAATAAACGTTTTTTGGTCTTATATTATATTACAGTATTATTAACATAGTAAAATAAATAAACACTACTCTACTTGCAAGTTGCAACACTTTCAAACATCTTACAAATTCATAACTTGCAAGACGTTTTACTTTCTGAAAATCAAACACATACATAGTGTAAAAGAATGTGCGTTTATAGTTTCATTTAATCTTAAAGTATCAATCTTCTTTTTAAGGATATCTTGAAGAAGAAAAAAAAAAATACAATTTCAAGAAGCACAAGATGATTCTGATTTATGTACTAGCTAAGAACGTCGTGATCTTGGATCAACCATCGTTGCCTCATGCGAACCACAGACCTGAGTCGTAAATTTGCATCCAAACTTCTTGCCGATTGACCACTTCCTCGGCCCATCGTTCTCCTCCGTTGAACTTTCCTTGTTGATCTTAACAATCACTTTCTTCAAATACGAGCATTCTCTCTCTAGCTGGTTCACTCGTGTCCTCATCGTATCCATATCCAAACGAAGCACCTGATTCTCATTCACCATCTTCTTCCATCTCCCAAACTCCACCACCTCTCCTTCTCCCGCCGTTACATCACCGTCTTCCTCCGTCATTAACGTCCCGGTGATTACTTGCCGGAGCTGTAACTGCTCCAAAAACAAGACTTGTACAACGGCTCGTAGTGGTAAACGCTCGTTTTGTGCCGCGTGTGTGCATCCTTCAACAGTCAGTTTTTGGCAATCCATAACACTACATATCTTCTCCTTCTCTGCGTCCAATATCCACGGATGCGTCTATAAAATTCAAAACCAAAGCTTAAACATCAGGTACTGTGGTGTAGTGGTTATCACGTTTGCCTTACACGCAAAAGGTCTCCAGTTCGATCCTGGGCAGCACCAAATAAAAAACATTTTTAAATTCTATAATCAATTAATCACCTTGAAATATATATCGACGGCTCTGTAAAGTCCATCATCGTAAACCCGTGCTTGAACCGGAAGCAAAACCGCAAGATTATAAAACTTTCCCGGTTTAAGATTAGCGTCCGATGCAATTTCTCCAAGAACTCCGTCGATCAATTTCCCAACCACCGTCAACGACGACGACGACGACACGGTGGCGTTTTCGAGAAAACGGCGTAGGAGTCTCTCCACCAGATCAATATCGTATAACGTTTCGTTGAGATACGAGTAACTTGGAATGAGCAAATCATCAAGTGTAGCTTTCTCAAGATTCGATCCAATTTTAATCTCCAGCAAGGTTCTGCAATTCTCGGAGGTCTTGAAGATGATCGCAGCTCGTAATAATCCGAAGAGAGATCTTGATCTCGTGGTTGTTGCGGTTATGGAGAAGTTGTTTAATGGAAGATCTGAGATTATAGTCTCTAACAATTCTCTTTGTTGATTATCAGAAGCTATGGCAGAGGATGAGGAGGAAGAAGATGATGATGATGATGAACGCGAGATTCCGGGAATGCGTTTCTTCGCGTAAGAAATTAGAGATTTCTCTACGATCTCAGGACTCAGATCTCTCGATTTCATGGCTAAGATCACTCGTCTGAAGATCGGAAAACTCAATTCCGTCAAATCTTCGAACCAGAGCTCTGTTTTCGAATCATTGCTCTGTTTCTTCCGATAGACGGCGAATATACCTCCGTTATTTATTGGCCAACCGTAAAACGACGACGGATCGGTTGAGGAATCTTTAAAGACGATGGAGTCTATACACTGATCCGTTATACCGAGTGATTCGGCTAAAGACGAGACTGATTCACAAGCTTTCAACGCTTTAATGGATTCTCGTATGTTATTGAAGACAGAGTGTGAGAGAAACTTGTCAATCTTTGACATTAGATTCTCCGGTGAATACTCTTCTGTCATTTCGAGATACTCGGCGGCGCAACGTAGTGGAACTGCCGTGGAAACAGAGATGTTGACTTTGAAGCCGTAGCTTATCTTTACCACGGTCTCGAAAATCTCTGAACCTCCGGGAAAATTCTCGAGCTTGATGTGAGGATAAACTTCACTCTGTTCTAATCTCTGTTCTTGCTCTGTAATTAGCTGGTGAAGTTTTCTGCTTTTTGACATTAGAGGAAACTGAAGAAGAAACACAAAATCTTAGCTTGTAAGAAAACTCTGAAAAAACAAAAAAAAAAAAACAGAGAAGATGATGAATCTTGAGACCTTATGAAGATGAAACGTAATATCATCGACTTCGATTTCGATGTCACTTGGTAAGCCTGTGCTCCAAAAAAACCTGCACCAAGAAAATAAGAGAGAACGATTTTATCAGTATTTGAACATAGAAACATCTTTTGTTTACTATTGAAATATGAGTGTTTTTGTTCTTCCTCACCATGCTTGCTTCTTGGAGTTTGCCATTACAGAAAATCACAGAAGAATGAAAAGCAAAATCTCTCGATGGAAGTGGAAGCAATTGGGAATTGATTATATTCGGGTTTTGAGTAAAGTGAATCGAGTTTTTTGTGATCAATTCTTTAGCTTAATAATAAATATTTCTGTCTTTTGCTTTTTATAAAAGGAATTGATTGTTTAATATTTTGGATGCAGAACAGCCAGAATCTCAAGAAATTGAGCATTGAAAAGAGGCAAAGTCGTATTCATTTATTAATCTTAATGCTAAAACTTCCCTCCAAATTTTGCTTTCCAAACTTATATTTGTGAATGCATAATGATTCTAACTAATCTTTGTTTAGAATATTAAAAATACTTAAAAATCTTCAACCATTTATGGTTTTAATGCGGATAGCAAAGATACGGTGGCCCAAAATTTATTATTTTTTGTATGTATATATAATGATGATTTAAAATGCCTCAATCATGCTTTGAAAATTCGTTGGGACATAACAATAATATCATTTAAGATATATGAATGTACTTGCCGACCAAAAAAAAAAGATATATGAATGTACCAATATCAATCATGCTTTCAACGTCATTCATTTCTTCTTCTTTCTATCAAAACCCTTTGCTGAGTTATCTCTATGCTTGTTACAATTTCAGTCACTTGTTAGATGAAAATTCATTTGCAGAGTTATTGTGGAGTTAACCTAACATATGTTGTTCTCATTCGTTAGAATTAGATGACAAATTAGACTAAATATTGGTTAAATCAAACTAACTCGTCGATTAAATTAACAATACATTGCCACAGAAACAAACAGTCAACTGAATATTTTACCCCCAACGACCAAAGTAGCCTCAATGATATAAACAAAAATCAAGAGGACAGGGATATGTGTGATTAGTGCAGACAGGACATTGATTTTTATGTCAGAATCTAAAATTTATGGTTTGTAAGAGTTTGTCTCTTACATTGCCTGTTTTTAACAACTTTACAAAGAAGTCTGCACAACATCTATATTGGCTTTAGTAGTGTTTAATTGCAAAATTTAAGCAATTAGCCTTTTAATTACTATGGATTAGATTCATATTTAAGGTACAGATTACCAGTACCCGAGAGTCATGTAAACGCACCCGAGAGAGCAGATTTATATCTTATAAACTCTTATCCATCACCTGATCGAACCATCTATCGCAATTTCTTTTCTAGTTGTCCTGGTAACTTCAAACTGCAGTTACCTTGACAAAAGGTCATGTATCATTATCAGTAGTATACAACATTCGAACGCCGTAAAATGTGTATTCTGAGATTAAAGAGCGGTTTCTAAGGCATTATATAACCCAGGATATGAAGCCTGTACAAGAGAGTAGAAGTAAATGATCTGATCATATCTCATTGGAATAGATACACTCATCCACGAGCTGACGGAGATTAGGATTTTCCAATGCAGCCGCCACCCTTTCTTTATCATTCAATTGTTTATTCACTGCAATATAAAAATGATCCCAATGAGTATCAAATTTCAGAGCAATAGACATCAACTTTCGTAGAATACAAATACAGAAAACCAGATTTCGCAGTCATGTTCCATTAGAAACTGAAATCTATTAAACCAAGGACAAGAGCAAAGTTTATAGTATCCACACATCATCCAATCTCTTGCAAGCTCTACACTTGTTAAGGTTTATAGAAATCATATATGAATTAAGCAGCTTGAACCATATCAAAAAGACTGTCTGGTGGATATATATATTTATATGACATTCTCACCTGAATCTTCATCCGCGTGAGAGCCAGGAGACACTCGGATATCAACCTAAACATGAGTAAAACAAAACAGAAGCAATCAAACATATATAACAATAGACCTTTTAGAATTTGTCTTAATCAGAAAAAGAGTGAAAGAGTTTTTTGAAAGCATAGATGACCTTATAATGAAGTGGCAAGCATTCTTTAAGCTTAGCTCTCAAACTCAGACCAATTATAGTTGCCATACTACAATGCTGAATCGTCGGTGTAAACGTTATCCTGATTTATATCACAATACCCACAACACAAAAAGATCATCTAAAAGCAAAAAAAGCCTCAACATTTGGATCCAATTCCTATGACAAATCCATTAAAAAAAATTGGAACTTTCTTCTGATAATCTCTAAAAATCGATGTAACTCACAAGATGCGATCGAGCTTGTCATCGACAGTAACAGATTCTTCAGAGAGAACACTTAGCTGCTCTAAGGTGTAAGGGTGTTCTGGATCTCTTATATCTCTTACATACTTTGTCTATATTCGTCAAAGATTCCCAAAAATACATAAAAACTCCAAAAAGAGCAAAAATCCATAACAAATTGATCTAAACCAAACTCAAACAGAAAAAGGATATCATAAATATCAAGAGGATCAACACCATCATCTCTATATTGATCTTGTGTACGAATGAGCCGTTCCTTCTTAGCTTGCACAACTGGATTCGCGTTTATCAGTCCCAGAGTCATTTTCTTCTCTCTTTCCTCAACCTTCGTTCTCTGTACGGACACGACCTAATTGTATGATTAATTAGTAGTGCTCTGCTTACAAAGGTCACGGGTTCGAAGCTCCAATATGGATTAGTGTACATATTTAAATGTTTCTCATAAAGTGTTTCTTCATTCTTCTGATTGGATCACAATAGTCTTTCCATTTCCATTATTTAACAAATAAAAGAAGAATCTTTTAAGCCTTCGAATTGGATTAAACAGTTAACACAATGAATTTCATTTATCAACATTTGACAATATCTTTCTTTTGGGTTTGATCTTTCGATGCAAAACGGTAAACTACAACTCCAATTCTAGAACCTTCTTGAGGATCATCACAGTGTATAACATCAACGTCGAATAGTTTCCGAGCTTTCTTGAAAAAAATCGATTCTTTCTTCCATCTCTTGAGGTGAGCCATAAGAAACACTCTCTTTCGATCTTTATCTCCATCTAAGAGCATAAAACGCAGCGTTTTGAGGAGAGGATCATAAAGATGCTCGTGGTAAACCACGTCAGACGCTAAAATCAAGTCGACGTTTTGACCCGAAACCTCCACGTCATTGATTTCACCCCAACGAAGAGACGCCACGTGGACTTTCCCACCGAATCTAGCCACGACTTCAGCGTTCGCTTCGGCGTTGAATTTGAGATTCGCGATAACGTTTGGGAGATCCGTCACCGTGACATTAGCACCTAGACTCGCAGCCGCCGCGATTCCGACGATTCCAGTTCCAGATCCGAGCTCAACGATGTTAAGCGGTGAACAAGAATCTGAACCGTTGCATTGGAATTTCGAGAAGGTGCTACTGAGTGGGCTGGTGCTTGGGTCACGACGGTATTTATCGAGAAGCGTGACGAGAGTTGATGCAGGAAGCCAGAGCTTGAAGGAGATGCCTAGGGATGGTAGTTGCCGGATCACAAGTGTTGATTCGATCGAATTGATCCGGTACATCTGAAGTTCCGAATCACCGGAGGAGATAATATCACCGTCGACTTCGTTTTCTCCGATTTGAAGCATTGTCGTGTGGTCAATGTTGTCGTCGTCTTCTCGGAGAGTGGCAGTAACCATTACTTTGACGGCGCCTCTTTCAAATTTTGTTTATTAGGGCGAGTTACTCGAATCCGATTTACACGTGGATGTTTCTTATTGGTGAAGACGTCATCAAATGTAGCTAGTTATTTAATTTGGAAAAGCCTCTAAGTTAAACAGAAGGTTACAGGAAGTGTGAATATGTGAGATCGGAGTCTCGGTGAGAGACGGAGAAAGAGGAAAGAGAGGTGAAAGATGATAAAGGCAGTGATGATGATGAATACACAAGGCAAACCACGCCTAGCTAAATTCTACGATTACATGGTGCGATGCTTGTTGATATAATTTTTCAATTTTTTTGGTTTCTTCGATCAATTGACCGATTTCTCAACTTGGGTTTTTCATTTTGGGAATTTTGGTTTCAGCCTGTAGAGAAGCAGCAGGAGCTAATCCGCGGCGTGTTTTCAGGTTCTCGATCACCTCTGCATCTTCGATTCCTAACCATTTCATTATCTGAATTACTAAGATCTAGGTCGATTGTGAAACTTGCGCTGGATTTTGTTTTGAACATCTTGAGATCACTGGAATGTGGTTTTTCTTATGATCGTTAGAGGCTGCAATTTTGAAGTTTGTTTATATGTAATTTACAGTACTGTGCAGTAGACCTGAGAATGTAAGCAATTTTCTGGAGATCGATTCATTGTTTGGCCCGGTAATGCCTTCTTCATTATGGTGTTATACTCCTATGTAATTTCAGTGTTTGGTTTCTCTAAAGAACTTGTTTTGATGTGTTTGAATTTGTTTGCAGGACTCTCGGCTTGTGTACAAGCACTATGCTACACTCTATTTTGTTCTTGTATTTGATGGTTCAGAAAACGAGCTTGCTATGCTTGATCTCATTCAAGGTGCGTTTTTGTTTCAGTCTGTTTGTAGTCAATCACTATCGTTTTTTAGATTCCAATATAATCTGAAATGGCTTGTCTGTAAACCCTTTTTCCATTTCAATTTGTGTGCTTTGGAATGAGACAGTTTTATAGTTTTAGCTTGTTTTGAACATCTTGAGCATTATTAGCTTGACAATATGGAAAGAGAGAATTTGGAATCAGTCTCTTGTTGTCAGTGCAGTGTCTTTAGCTCTTTCGTTAAAGCTTGTTGCCATGGATCAAGTACAAATGTGCGTGAGTAGTGTGCCAGCTCAGTTGGTCTGTATAGGATGTAATCTCAGAGTATATTTGGATTGGTATTGGGTTGGGTCTTATGCCTATTTATGTAGTTCTCTTTCCAAGTTGAGACTCTCTTTAATCAAATTTAGGTATATTTCTTTCCTTTTAGTTAATAGAGAGAGTATACTGGCTTGAGTCCACTAAGCCTGTCACGGATTGTTGTTAACTACGAAACATTGCCTATTCCTCTGCTCGTTCATTCTTTCTTCTTATAGCTGTGAAAAAAGGTATCTTTCATAGTATGATGATGATCTAAGTTAGATTATTGCGTTGGCAGTTTTTGTTGAAACACTGGACAAATGCTTCAGCAATGTCTGTGAACTCGACATTGTGTTCAACTACAGCAAGGTAATGGTTTTACACAGAATAGTCCGCCCCACCAAATACTCTGATTTTATATTCAAAAGCTGGTGCTACTGCAGATTGGTTTGGTCACTCTTTTTAGATAACTACGTGAAACAAGCCCGTGTTAGTAGTAACGCTTTTATGTCTTCTTCTTTCTTTCATTCACATGTTGCAGATGCACGCAGTGTTAGATGAGATTGTGTTTGGGGGACAGGTACTGGAAACTAGTTCCGCAGAAGTCATGAAAGCTGTTGAAGAAATATCAAAGTAGCTCCCTCATCCTTCTCTCCTAATCTCTCTACTGTTTTCTTCATTTGTGGTGTAGAAATAAACAGTTGCACTTTTGGGCATTGTGCAGATTAGAAGCTGCCTCTAATTCAATTTCACTTGTCCCGAAGTCTGTTTCCGGCTGGCGTGGCCGATAGCTTCAAACCTTCCTGAACTGTCACTGAAAACAAGAAGTCAGACAAAACATGTAACAAAGGTTTATTCATGTCTTTTTTTTTTTTGTAACAGGTTTATTCATGTCTTGATCCAAACATGTTTGTTAAGTGAGCGTCAAATGTTGCGTGGATAGGCTCAATGGTCTAATGTGGGGCTGAGAATTGTAATTAGGGGAAGGGAACTGCATGATGTTTGAGAATGTAACAAAAACGACGATAAGTTAAGATCTATAAACGTTAAATAATGTTCAAATTTCAGATTATGTGGGTAATAAAACTAGAATAGAAAGTATAGGGAGCTATAAGGTAAAATATAGGAAGTACGAAAACGCCGAACGGCGTGCGTTATTGTGAAAAGAGTCAAAACGGAATTCGATGGGGGCAGACTGAAGATTCGAAAATGGTTGAAGTGCCAATTCATATCCAAATATCATTCTACCTTTTGAAATTCTTATGATCCATCTCTGCATTTTCCAGTACCAGCTTTTTGACCTTTTCTACTACCCAATAGATAAATAAGATACCTATGTGTTGATATATGCAAAAATAAAATAAAAATGTTTTTACGTGAGTTAACCAAATAATGGTATATAGCTATATATTTTAGTAGTGTAATTTAGTTCGTTGATTCGAATTTTATGATCTATTCTCATTGTCTACAAAGTTTGTTTGTTACTGCTGTTTCCAATTCAATCTTCCAACACAGATTGTAACCGCTTTTTTAAAACGTCATTAGATTGAAATATATTATAGCTGTTTACATAGTTGAGATTATACGATGAATGTATAATATGAGGATAATACGAATAGGAAACACCTAACTGAATTGTTTTGGCTATATTGGGAGGGGATATTGAATCTTTAAAGTTTAAAGTAGTTGCATTCATATTAATAATTTTCAATTAGCAAAAATCGACGAGTATCCGAACTAAGATGGAATGTTTCCCTCTTTATGCTTCAAAAGCTATTGGGCTACAAGAACAAGAAAAAAGTTGAAAATTTTGTGTTGTGTTGAAGACAAAGAATATAAGTGGAAGATTCAAAGTGGAGTGATTTAATTGGGAAACGTTAAGAGCGAAACACATAAATAAAAAAAGAAACTTGTTGGATAAAGTTGATACAACAAATCCAATATACATTTGTGCCCTAGAAGAATTGGTCAAGCTAGCAAAGATGTACCATGGACCAAAGTGACCACCTTTGATCATATTTATATATGCATATCTTATTTTTTTGTATATCATGATTGATACCTCTCCCAATCTTGGGGCATTCCTCTAGTTGGTCCAACAATTTTTCTTTTCCACTTTTGCCCTTTTCACTTACGTTGGACCACTCCTACATTTGTTTCTCTTTTTTTTTGCCTCTTCCTATTTTTATTTCCTTTGATATATTTTCGTTTATTACATAATAACTATACCAATGAAAAATGTGTAATACTGATACCCCAGAGATTTTTAAAATATAACAGTTTATAAGACAGAAAAATATTTAATTTTACGTAATTAATAAAGATTAGAATAAAGTTATTATGTCCTACCAACACCTAAATTGTTATATTTGATCAACGTTAAGAAAATTTGTAAAACTAGAGTTACAACTATATTACAGTCAAACCATATATTAGTGACCGAATACAAAAACTGTAGCTGAAGTCTTTTTAAAATATACAGAACAGTTCATAACATAAATCTTTAGGAAATGTGAAGAGGCGCTTTCGAGGGGACAACATGAAGTTACAGGAGCCGTAGACAAAAAAATTCTGGTCTTAACATATGACAGCTGGAATTTGTACTCTTATATTTATAATTTAATTATGCACTTAACCGTTTAACGAAAAATCACGGGACATATTGAAGGGACCTGCTAATTTGAAAGAAAATCATCGGTAAATCGAGGGACAACGTTTTATATTGTGCAAATAGACTTCTAAAAATCCAACTAATTAGTCTCAATAGAAGTCCTCATAACGATTTTGGTGGCAACATTAAAAAAAACAATCAAATAATTGTATCAATAAATTGCAAACATAGGTAACCATAATTTAATTAAAAATAAGAAGGAATGAGATATTCTTTTATATTTCTCTATTTGTTTACCATTTAAGAGTAATATTTGTTCCACATCATTCTTCTACATTTCTCATCGAGCAAATGAGGAACAATAGAACAAAAATATTCCTCTCCAAAATTGATGAGGAACAAAATGAAACAAAAAAAAAAACAAATATTGAAATTCGTTTTTTATTTTAAAATAAATAGAAAATAACTTTTACTAATAATATTTTTATTTTAATATAAATTAATTTCATTGCTTCACAATATATTTATAGAAAAATTATTTTTGATAAGAATTTCATGTTAACTTAATCTTAAAACTTTATTTAAAATTTACATGGATAGTTAAATAAATTTAAGATGTTTATATTGAAAAAAGTATATATATTTTTTAAATTACTCGTACACTTTTTTTTATGTTAATATTAATAATTAATATTTAACATGAAATATGTAAATTTAATTCACAAATTTTAGTTTAAAATCAAATGTAAAATTAATTAGATATAATATTAATTTTAGTATTTTTCATTGAAATTTGATTTATTAAATATTTAATATATAGTTTTAAAGATATTGTTATTGTTTGGTTATCATTCATCATAATGATATATTTTATTCTATCTCTGTATCTTTTCCTTTTCATTCCTCAAAAATTGTTTGTTCCATTCTTCCTTGTTGATTTTGTTTTTTTTTTTTCTGAATGGTCACCAGTTAAAACCTAAGTGATTGTAAATGACAACTATAATAGTTTTAACAAATAAACACTTATTTTAAAGTACATTTTGCCATAGTATACTAATTCATTCTAAAATATTAAACGCGAAACTCAATTTCACGACGAATAAGTCTAAAAATAGTTCCTGTAATTGTGTGAAAACTATTAATCTATAGACTAAGTACCTATAGATTATAGAAAACCATATTTCAAATTATATTTAGTGTGCATGATAATAACTTTTTAAAAAATAGTTAAAAGATATAAATTATATGTATATTTCCACAGTATTGTTATAAGTGTGTATAATAATTTAAAAGTAGAAAAGCATTCTTAGTTTATAAAGTGTGTATAATAATTTAAAAGTAGAAAGCATTCTTAGTTATCCCCTATAATGATTTTACATTATTTAAGAACGCATACCATACAAACAGAATTTTCAAAAAAAATAAAAAATAAAGAGGAAGCAGAATCCATCAAAAGGGCAGAGATGAGAAAACATTCCAGTCGTGTTTTGTAACTTTTGAGGAATGTCCAATTTTTTTACTAATGTGACCAAGACGACTCCTAAACCAACACAATCCAATATTCTATTTGTAGGAGATTTTAAAATTAATTAAACAGTTAAATTATAAACTAGTTGTTGTTTAATGACTGATCATTAGATCGCTTTACATGCATGCATGCGGAGAATTAAATCTCGCGGCTTGTGTCCACGTGGCGAACCTGATTAACGACAAAAGGATTAATTCAAGTAATCAGACTCGTCGTCACCATCTCTGTCTCGGAACTCGCGATACTTTTTTCGGAACGTTGTGGTTCCCACCGAATCCAACATCATCATCATTTGCATTTGCATTTGCATCATCCCATCAAACACCGTGTAGTTTTGTGGCTTGCGTACTGGACTACGAGCCGGTTCTCTTCCTTCTTCTTTTTGTTTTGCGTATAGCCGTTTGGTTTTTGCCTTTGCCTAACAAACGTCAAGATACTTAAATACTAGTATCTATGTATAATCGAGAGACATACATTATAGTATGTAAGTTATAAAATCGAGTAAACATCATTTGCATATATGAACTAGTTAGTTTTCTTGTTGTCAAAATATTTAAATGTGTTTATAAAAAAAAAAAAATTCTATATATAAATGTACTCGTAGAAAATGACGTTTTAAGATTGTAATTGGTCTACGTTATCCATTTGGCTATTGCCGATGTTTTCCTCCAGGCTTATTTTTTCTTTTGCAACCGGTTAGACGAACCATAAAAAATTGTAACCTTAGATAAAGAAATGCTATAGTTATGAAGTGTCATTCATCCATATCAAAGTTTGTGTAATAAAAGAATTGGGAAAAAACAAATAATTTAGTAGTTTAGGTTATGGATTGCCATTTCATATCCAGAAATATTAGGTGAAATGTTTTGTGATATTTGAATTTGTAATATATTGAAAATTACAGAGAGCCGATCTTCTACCATAGTTAATTACGTAGTTTGTTTATGGGCATTAGTGAAATGTTTGGTTTATTCAAATCACTATACAACCACGCGTCGTTAAAGCCCGTGAGTTAGAACGTGTAGGTGGATGGGAGCGTATTAGTCACGGGTGATTGGGTCGCGTGAGATATAAGTAGCTTTGCATGTAGTGGCGAAACGTAACGCTTTGTGTCTCGGGGTAATCACGGTTTTATGTTTCGAGTTTATCAAATTACAATAAAAATAGGTTACGTACAATAATTAGAGTTATAAATTGTATAAATCTAAACGTTCGACAGAGCATCTTTTGGAAAGTGGTGGTCGTCCCATTAGTCGAACTAAGTTTCGGCAATCTCAAGACGATCTGATTTTTACCTTTTATATATATTAAAAAAAAAATGTTAGGAATTGATAGGTAACTTGCGATGCGAAACAACTTTAATATAAAAAAGGCTTGCGAAACAATGAGATAGCTTAATAACAAGATATGTACATTTTCCAACAAGTTTTGATCAATTGCTTCGTCATTTGTAAGTTTATCGGTGATCCAGATCTCGGTTCTTCAGATTTGAATGTTTAACATGGTAATATGGTATGTAAGTGTGCAACAAGTTTGCAAACCCATAAGATTAGTTGGGTTCACCCAAAATATTCATTAATTCTAAAAAGAAATTATTATTTCTGCATTTTTCACAGTTAAATTATTATTTGCTAAATGATATGACCATTTCGATCCATATATATATATTATATTGAAAGATCTTTCACTCAATTAAAGGTTAAAACCAACAATTTTTCATACATACATTTTTGGGATTTTTTTCAGCTGTGAATCTTATTTATAATACTCTATAATGATGAAGTCTTGGAATATATACATAATCAGAAATTGAGTGGCCCTTTGTTTTAGTTTTCTAACTCAATTGCATGTAAAACTGTAAATAATATATATATATATATATATATATATATATATATATCACCCTATATATATTGTGAATCATCATAGTGAGTGAATTTAAATTACACATTTCAAAGATTATGAATTATAAAACCCCGTGATGATCCATCGAAACATATAAACGTTTTCTTCGTACCATATCATTATAATTTGGCTTATAGGAAAAGGTTATCATGTGGAATTACTATTAGGTATAATGATTTAAGAGGTGGGTCCAATAGCTTTTTCTATGCTTCTTTTCACTAGTTCAAGATCAAATTTATGGGGAGTATTATTAGTTCTTTGACCTTTCCTTTTTAGAGAGTCCTTCTTTGACCCATTGAGATTCAAGAGCAGAATCTCTCTCTTGCTAAGCTAAGAAAACATGAAAAGTGAAAAACATAATTTTGAAAAAGAAATAAATAAGAGATGTATAGTTCATATATGTGTATGCATAGGTTAATTGGGGGTGTTGCTTTGATCATTGTAGGAAGGTACTTCACTTGAATAGAGGGGATTCTTCCCTTTATCTTTTGGGTTCTTCACAATCTAATCTACTAGCTTTTCTTTTCATGCAATATTTTTCTTGTTACTCAAAAAACTCTTCCAAATCTTCTTGGATATTCTCATTATGATTCTAAATTCGTATTCCCTTTATTAAAAACCTCAATAGGAATTGGATTCTCATGGTTTTCGATACGTTACTCAGCCATACTACGACTGAGTGATTCTAACGAGACAAATCGAGGATTTTTTTTTTTCGTTTATCGTTTATACTTTAGAGACTATTGAAGATGTTTATATATGATTTTATACAGCATATTTTCCATAAGTAACACCACCTCGTTTGTTTTTGTTTAGGAAAATGAAATTTTGATCGAATTTATTAAGATAAATGATATATTATAATTCGTATAATACTATAAAAAAATGTGATATATATATAAGACTATTTTGTCCAAAAATAAAATAATACTCTCTTGTAGTATAAAGTTTTGTGTAGTAATTAGGTAAACCATCATTCCATCACGTGGACTAAACCTAAATCTAAGAATTTTTTATGATATTTAATCGCTAAATCAATACGTGGGTGACAGTTTTGACATTGAAATCGTTGACTTTGGCTGCTTGTAGTGGCTTCATTACTGTGCATCAAACTAGTTGGTCGCCCGAGATTTTGTGTGACACAAAATGGGTTATATAAACTTGTTCTCAAACAAAATGGTAAACAAGCAAAATGTTCTCTATGCGTTAGTAAAACATAAGGTTGACACATAGATAAACTGCGTTGATATTGTCGACGTAGATTGTCGGTTATGTAGGAAGACTAACGCGACCTGGAAAAAAAGAGTTGCGAGTCACCTAAGCTTATTAGTATTGATATAGCAACTCTTTTAAATTTTTAAAATGACCATAAAATGGGTTGTTTGTCGAAATATACTTTTTTTTCATTAAACTCCATTTTATTAAATAATTGCGAAAAAAACTTTTTGCTAATGAGAGTCAATCAAGAACCAATAGCCTTACATGAAAAAAAAAAAATCCACAAGCTCTTCTTCTTACCTAAGCAATCTATTGGAATATTGTTACAACCAAGAATAAATCTAATACTGAAAGAAGGAAAAGAAGATCTAAAAGTCCTAAAAGTGGCGAGTTCCGCTGCGAAATTAGGCCACTCTGAGGGATTATTAATCATCAAAATGAGATTTGTGCAGTCCGTGGCAAATGCGACATTTGTCTAGTCAATTATCATCATGCATTCCATAGCCCAAAGAAAATAGTCAAATTCCACGTGGAGAGGAGAGATGACTCTTCTTGCACTTTTTTATCCGATATGAACGATCATTTCAAAATCCACGATAACCCAGCTATGTCCACATAGAAAACCAGAAGCGTGCCATGAGGCATCAATCTAGCACTCAATGGTCGTAGGAGTGAGCGATAATGAATTCCTCAAGGGAGCAGGAGGACTTCCCGAAGAAGCTCCTTTGATATTGCTACATTCCAAGCTTTGGCTTTCTGAATTGCTAGTGCAATTGTCCCATGGAGGAGGGGGGTTAAAACTTGTAGGTCTCTTCTCCTATTCCCATTTTTCGAAATATCCAGAACAGGAAGTCAAAGTTATAGAAGAAAGATTGTCTGGAGAACAAAGTCTCTGAAAATTGAATTAAAGACAATACCCTATTTGTCCATATTTGTTTATAATTTCCTCCTCCACATCATATCTAGCAACCTTTTTCCGTATTAATATATGTCGGTAGAACAATCTTTGGTAGGTTGCCAAAACGTCAGTAGATGGTTAATCATCTTGATCACATGCCCACGTCCGTTTAGTAATAGATGAGCAATATGCATATTTAAGTAAAAATGAAGTGTGAAACAGTGAAAGAGATTATACAGAAAAACAAAGACCATAATAAACATTATCTACAATCTCCAGTACTCGCTTAACCACGTCCCTATGAAGCGTTTGTTATTGGTACATGAATTGTGATACGCGATTCATTCATCTTGATACAAAAGTCCATCATCTTGATCGGATTTTAATTTTCTTTTTTCTACTCAATTTTTTTTTTAATTTTCTTTTATCTTAGTTTTTCATTCACTACTAGACTTTATTTTATTTGTTTTTATTTAATATCTTATAAATTAAATAAAACCTTTTTATTTTACGATATTTCTCATGGCTAAAATCATTTAAAAAAATTAGGTACAAAAATATAATATTTCAACAGTTTTCTTTTAATTGTTTCATATATAAGAGATTTTAAAATTTTGTGTTCCGGTAAAAATAAATTATAGATCCAATCGAGTGTCCATATTTTCAATAAAAGGAGGGGTTTTAGAAACAGTACAGTAGTTAAAGCATTTTAACATACAAAATCCATAGGAATAAAATAACCCCTTATAGGGACGAAGACTAGTATTCGTTGACGACAAGAGTAGGGTAGACTCTAGCTAGCTGCAAGTTTTAAAGAAATCTAATAACCAAATCTAAGTCATTTTTACTTACATCATCATGGATCATCATTAACCACATGAGGCTGAGCAGATATCGAACGTGTGATTGCGATGTGGAGAAGTAAAGGACGAGGCCACGCGCGACTGAGCAGAAGCGCGTGATATTCAGGATTTTAGGGCAGAGAGACAGAGGTTTATAGCATTATATATATTGACAGAGAACAAATAAAAATAAAAATAAAAATAAATTTTGAGCCTCGTGATCGGAGATGTTTGCAGTGATGACTGTACTCTTCTTCCTCTTCTCTCCCCCTTGTCACGTGGGCTAAATTTTGACCACCCTTCTTCAATGACCATCAACATCACATCACACTCTCTCCTTCTTCAACGTTTTTAAGAGATTTCCCCCAAAAAAAATCGAAAATTTTCAAATCCTTCATATAATATCATACATCTAGTAAACATTCGTGTGTGAGTTACATAATAATTGCTTTAAAAAGAAATAACGAATTAACTTGAGTTGTAAGTTTGATGGTCCAAAAGTCGTATGTTTCTCACCATCTCGATAATATTTACCATATCTACTAAAACCAAACTTCAATCTATAATACTTGGAAGCACGCAATGAATGATTTGGTTTTGGCATATGTTACCGAACCTATTCATCTTTAGACTGGCATTCACATTTTGAAGTTTGATGTCCATCGACTAGCTCAGACCCTTCTCTTTTCTAACCAAGATCAGCTTTTCTACATATATAGTTTCGACTTTTTGTTTTCTTACATATACATTTTCCATTTTGTTCAATTTAATATTTATTTATTTGTAACATACGTTGCATTTCCATATTATATCATTCATTTTTAAGTTCCGAACTGAGACAGAACCATACGATACAGTTCAGTTTTAGTAATAACGAATACATATTTTCGTTACTATTAAACCGGCATTGTATTTTATTTACAGTTGTCCCGCACGTTTTTATCCTAAAATTATGCGTAAGACTAATCAGGTACTTGTAGTAGGTCTATTTTAATTGAGTTAATTATTCACACAACACAATCACACAGATTCTATATATAGACCAAGCAAGTGTTTATGATAGTAGAAAAATAAACCATGATTAAAATATATCTTATTTACTTGGCTGTCTGAAGAAACTTGATATCAACGTTCATCGTATTTTGTAATTAGAAAAACATAAAAAGCAAGCAAACCCTCATTTGAGTAAATGATATTAATATTATTTCGTAAAAAGCTGCGTCCCCACATATTCTATTGATTTTAAATATTCGTTTTAATATATAAACCTGCATATAAAGTACATATACATGTCTGATTCTATATATAGGTGTGAGACCCCCTTCTCCATTTTTCATTCACTTCACTCCAACGTGAAACCTGAAACTTAATTTATCTCCCCTTATTTTCTTTAGCTTCTCTTAAATTTACACTTAGGGTTTTCAAAGAAAGAGAGAGAAGTGTGTGAGAGCGATGATGCAGACTCCGTACTCTACTTCAACGCAGGGGCAATATTGTCATTCTTGTGGAATGTTCCACCACCATAGCCAAAGCTGCTGCTACAACAGCAACATCAACAACAACTCCAACGCCGGTTCTTACTCGATGGTCTTCTCCATGCAAAACGGCGGCGTTTTCGAGCAGAACGGCGAGGACTATCATTACTCTTCCTCCGTTGTTGACTGCACTCTCTCACTTGGAACTCCTTCTACGCGGCTTTGTGAGGAGGACGAGAAACGCAAACGCTCTACTTCCTCTGGTGCTTCCTCTTGCATCTCCAACTTCTGGGACTTGCTTCACACCAAAAACAACAACTCAAAAACGCCGCCGTTCAGTAACGTTCCTTCTTTCTCCACTAACAAGCCAACTCGCGGTTGTTCCGGTGGTGGTAGTAGCGGCGGTGGCGGCGGTGGCGGCGGCGGTGATTCTCTTCTCGCCAGACGCTGTGCCAACTGCGACACCACTTCTACTCCACTATGGAGGAATGGTCCTAGAGGCCCTAAGGTGACTAATTTCTTTTATTATTAAAATGTGACTATACATAAACAATTAGAACGACGATTTACAACAAAAAAAGACAGTTCATCCCATTTTTTTTGAATATTTGCCTGTCTGTTTTTTCACCAAAACCAATAAATCCCTTTCTCTATAGCTTAATTTATTGAAAGAAACATTAAATAGTGATTTTGATTGCTTTAAGTAATTATTTGAATATAGGAGTAGTTTTATTTCTTTTTCTTTTTAAGTATGCGACTTCTTATAAATAATAATCAACAAATATTTGCAAAACAAGACATTAATTTCATCCCTTTTTTTTAATTGAATTTTTCCATTTCTCTATAGCTCTATTTATTGAAACAACATTAAATATAGAGATGTTGATGGTTAAATGATATGGATGGTTTTGGAATTTGTAGTCCCTATGCAACGCATGCGGCATTCGTTTCAAGAAGGAAGAGAGAAGAACCACGGCAGCTTCAGGAAACTCCATCGTCGGAGCTGCACCGGTTCAAAACGATCAGTACGGACATCACAACTCCGGCTACAATAATTACCAGGCTGTCACTGGTAACGGCAATAATAATGGTACTCCGTGGGCTCATCATCACTCGACGCAGAGGGTTCCGTGTAATTATCCGGAAAACGAGATCAGGTTCATGGATGATTACAACGGCGGAGTAGCAAATAACGGTGAATCCGACGGTGCTCACAGCGGCGTTCCGTTCCTTTCGTGGAGGCTTAACGTGGCGGATAGGGCAAGTCTTGTCCATGACTTTACCAGATGAAAGGAAAAAAGAAAACGACGTTAGATTCTTAAAATTTCCATGTGGTTTAATTATTTAATCATGTCTAATTTAAAAAAAACGAAGAAAATTTTGAAAAAAAAAAAAAAAAAGAAGTGTATATCGAGAGACGATGTTGATGTTATTGATAGCGACGGTCTAACTTATGGTTTATCTATAAAGTACCGTTCTGGTCAATTTTTAAAATCATTTTTTTTTTATAATAATCTTCTTTTTATGGAAGTTTTCTCTGCTTTAGTCTATGAAATGAATATTATACTATAGATTCTTCTATTGATTTTATTAACAACAGTGTTCGAGATAAAACATTACACAGTGATGTAATCAAAACATTAGGAAAAAAAAGAAGGTAAAAAGGTAAAAATAAAATAAAAGATGTGCATAAGAAAAAACACAGACCAAAAATATAGACGTAGGATATAACTCTTTTAATGTATATAGTTTTTAAGTTGAACGGAGAAGTTTCAGTTCCACCTGAATCCCTGAATTTCACAACTGAGACTTTAATTATTATTATTATTTCTTTCACTGGTTAATAATATAAAGAAAAATAAAATTAAAAAATCGACAGAAAAAAAAAATCTGGGGGTTAAGCTGTTTGGTAGTGAAGATTAAAATCTGATCGTCGAATTCGGAGAGATTAGATTCTGATCGTACAAATGTGGGCTTGGGGTACTGTTGTGTTTCAGTTTGGATCAGAGCATTGTAGTGATTTAATGAACTTATTTTTGTCGTATTATGCTCTGTTCTCTCCTTTATATTTTGACCGTCGTTTTGTCCTTTACTACTCCCTCTTCTTGACCTTTTGTTCGTGTCAATATGTGCTCTACAGAATATTTTTCATTTTTTTTTTTTTACTTTTTATTATTCGTTTTCCGATTTACTGAACCGATTCTGCAACATGTTTGTACTAATTCTACCAGCTTTTAATCCATCTCTGCACGATCATTAAAAAAATATAAATAAAAATAAAATCCCATTATTGTATTTTCTATTCAGTCGTCAAAAAATACTCAACCGTAACAAATATTATGTGGGATCATACAGTTTGGTAAAATTGGGCTATATAATGGGCCGGTTGAGATTGCTTAAAGGCCCAATTTTGAATATTTGTCTGGCTTAACGCGAGAAGATTAAAAATCCAAATTCTGCTTTTACTGATCAACTCCGCCGTCGTCATGTCTCTCCGTAAAACCCTAACCGCCGTGAATCAGTCTTCGTTATCGCCGGAATCATCTACCGCCGCTGTTAATCTCCCGGTTTCAGAAGCCTATAGTTCATCTTCTAGAATTAAATTTCGACCTCGTAAAATACGGAGAGTTTCGCCGGATTCGTCGCCGAGGATCATCATCACCGCGACTCCTCCTCTATCAACCAAATCGACGGTTGATCTCGCTCTCCGTCACCTACAAAGCTCGGACGAACTCCTCGGAGCCTTAATCACAACGCACAACGATCCTCCAGTGTTCGAATCAAGCAATCCTCCGTTCCTCTCCTTAGCGAGATCCATCCTCTATCAACAACTCGCGACCAAAGCAGCGAAATGTATCTACGATCGATTCATCTCTTTATTCAACGGAGGTGAATCAGGTGTTCTCCCTGAATCCGTGATCTCTCTCTCCGCCCTTGATCTTCGTAAGATCGGTGTCTCCGGGAGAAAAGCGAGTTATCTTCACGATCTAGCTGATAAATACAACAACGGTGTGCTCTCCGATGAATTGATTATAAAAATGAATGATGAAGAGTTGATTGATAGATTAACGTTGGTTAAAGGAATTGGAGTGTGGAGTGTTCATATGTTCATGATATTTTCGTTGCATAGACCTGATGTTTTGCCTGTGGGAGATCTTGGTGTGAGAAAAGGTGTGAAAGATCTTTATGGTTTGAAAGATCTTCCTGGTCCTTTGCAGATGGAGCAGCTTTGTGATAAATGGCGTCCTTATAGGTCTGTTGGTTCATGGTACATGTGGAGACTAATCGAGGCTCGTAAGACCAAATTGTCCAAATAGCACCCTAACTGGTAATAATTTGACAATACCTCTCTTTGTCATTGATTGCTCTGTTCTGAAAAACAAAATTTTGAAGGATGATAGGAACTAGAGTTGACATGTACATAGACAATCTTGATCTCTTAATAGAAGATTTCATGCTTGACTTGGAAATTTGAAATGTTAAATTATTACATGATTAGAAAGGATAAGAGACACTTACTAGTTAGTTTAACATCTGTTTGACATTAACTACCCTGCATTGATTTTTAGAGGCCTCATGGTTAGTAGCTTTTTGAATACTCTCTAGAAGTAGAAATCTCCCAATTCTTTAAACGAGCATCATAAAGTATTATCTTTGCTTGATGTGTCTTATATATCTAGTAACAATCCTAGTAACATGACTGATCCTTTCTCACCGAAGCTTCTATATCTGGTAGCTATCGTTGTAGTATGATTTGTCATTTTGTTGTAATCAATCATTTCAGCAATGATGTAATGAAGACCCAGTTGTTCTTGGGGTAGCCAGCTACTCTGATTCTGTGACGAAGAAGCTAATCATGCCCATCACTTCTCTTCCAAGTTTCACTTGCTGGTAATCTGAGTTAATTTTTGCTGTCTTTGTAAATTAGAGCAACGTAAGAGAAACCCTTTTTTGGTTATTTAACCGTATTCCACGGATATTTAATTCCTGTGACGCTGTGACTGTCTGTTGTAAACATGTATCATTTTATGTAGTTTCATTTTGCTTTGATTCGTTGCTTATGGCTTATTCCCCATTTCATGTGTCCGCCTTGTATTGGGCTTGGCCCAATCAATTAATTAGAAAGCTTGGATCTGATTTTGCAACGACACATGTGAAATAGGAGCAAGAGCAACACTTGCTTCTTTTTACTTAGGATATTTTCTTAATGGAGACAAATTACTCATATTCAGGGAGTCTAAACTAAAGTCTAAAAATGTCACGCTTAACATTCAACCTTTTTTTTTTTTTTTGGTCAACAAATTTCATTAATTTTAAACGGTTACATCATAAAGGAGAACGAATTTTTACTCGAATCCTAATCCGAAAAGATCAAACCTAAATTCATAACCGTAACAATCAACCACTTAATATTTTAGTAAATGGCAATCTATTTCCATTGATTTCAAAATTTGCCTATTTGGTAAGAAAGGAAGATCATCATAAAGTGCTACACAGCTGTGGGAAACAAAGAATCTGAAAATGAGAGACATGAGGCATGTGGAGATAAATAAAAGTGCAGGTTTTGTTATGTTTATGTGGACCAGCTTTTCATTCTTTCACACTTTAATTCTTCAACCCTCCCCACCAGAAAAGTAATTAAATATGTCTTCTCTTTCAAGACTATGATTATCTGATTAGGTATTGCTAAAACTTATTTATTAAATACCTCTATTAGAAACCCTAATTTCATTTGTATGGGAAATTAAAGTTATAGTAATTAACATTAAATTCCATGCAAACCCCAATCCAACACCATATATACTCCCGCTAACTGTTGATATTATTTTCTCATTTATTATATAACAGTAGATCTGATAGAGAATTTGTGAAGATTGATAAATAGAGATATTATGAGACTGTATCGGATTGACAAACATGGCTATTTTAAGTTTTAGTCTATTTAATGATATGTTAAAACTTCAAACCATACTTTATAGTTTATACTTTATAACAGTGTAAACAAAAATCATAACTAAATAACACATAATTTTAACTAAAATGAAATAATTGGTTAAATTAGAAAAATGTATAATTTATATTTGAAAATTAAGATAATTAACTAATTCAATTAATACACCCATAAGTTTCCTCTCATTTATATCTCTCCCCACTTTTTAAAGTCTTACTACTAGGTGATAAGTTTGACTAAGCTAGGGTTTTTGCAGACACATTAATTAGTAACACCATCATCACAAAAGAAAATAGAGAAAGAGAGATATATGCAATAATGGGAGATGGACCAAAGGTGCAGATGGTGAAAGATAACAAACATATGACAATGTCTCGAAATTAAGAGGCACCACCACACAAACACACACACACTCTTTCTCTCTCTCTCTCTCTCTCTAGTAGGTTTGTGTTTTTAAATCCATATTTTGTTGGATTTTCATGAGAAATAAACTTGATGGGTGATAGGAAACAAACGCACATACGTCATCAACACCCTTAATTTCTATTTCTTTCTTCTTCTTCTTCTTCATCAACATCAATCTCATCTTGCACTACTCTTCCCTGTAACAATAAGCATCTCTATATAATCGCTAAGGTGAGTCCAAAAGTTACTAGATTCCATCTCTTATCTATAAAAGGATAGCTATTTTGCATGCATTAGTGAATGATTCTGTAATTATTAATTTTAACAAAATTTTGTCCTTTTGGGTCAGATTTATAATGGAGCTTGGAGGAAAAGGTAATGCAATTACTTCCACAACAATGATCTCAACCAAAACCTTAGAAGTAAAGCCACATACCAAACCATACCCGGATCCGGAAGCCAAACCAGAATCAGATCCATCCACCATAGCTTTATTCCCGATCAAGAAAGAAAACCAAAAACTAAGGACACGTGTCGACCAAGCAGCTAAGTACCGGGAATGCCAAAAGAATCACGCGGCCTCAACCGGAGGATACGTGGTGGACGGATGCTGCGAGTTCATGGCCGGTGGGGAAGAAGGTACGCGCGGTGCGCTAAAATGCGCAGCCTGTAATTGCCACCGGAGCTTCCACCGCAAAGAAGTGTATGGACACAGGAGCAGTAAACAAGATCAGCTGATGATAACTCCAGCGTTTTACAGCAGTAACAGCTCGTACAAGCCGATGCAGCCACGTGCGATGCATCCAACGGTTGAGATTGGAGGGAGGACTTCTTCTTCGAGCGAGGATATGAAGAAGATTCTGAGTCATCGTAACCAGAACGTTGATGGGAAAGGTTTGATGATGATGATGACGAGGAAGAAGAAGTCTAAGAGAGTGAGAACCAAGATCAATGAAGAACAAAAGGAGAAGATGAAGGAGTTTGCAGAGAGATTAGGGTGGAGGATGCAGAAGAAAGATGAAGAAGAGATTAATAAGTTTTGTAGGATGGTGAATCTAAGGAGACAGGTTTTTAAGGTTTGGATGCATAATAACAAGCAAGCTATGAAGAGGAACAGTAACACTAGTGAATAGTGCTGATCTGCAAAAGTGAAATACAATTCTGTTTTTTTTTTTTTCTAAAATAAATTTTGGCCTTCAAATTATTCAAAATCTTGAGTATGAATCCGTGTAGGATTGTAGATGCAAATCTGTGCATTCTTATATGTTTTGATTTTTATATATTATCTGGGATTGTTATTTTTTTTATTATATTGTGGTTGAAGGCAGTGATAAAATTGGACCTTCAAATAGAAAGGGGAAAAAGAACGTGCACAAATTGATAGATTAGTTTTCACCGAAATTGTAACGAGTAGCTGGAATAGCTCAGTTGGTTAGAGCGTGTGGCTGTTAACCACAAGGTCGGAGGTTCGACCCCTCCTTCTAGCGACTTTTTTCAGTTGACTCTTTTTAAAAATCTGATGCTATTATGCGCATACTGACATACATAATGCACATAACCCATATTGTACTTAACCGGCCGATCACTCTTATCAACGGATGCCAAACACAGACTACATTTAGAGTGGCTCTATATTTGGTTCATTGTTTATGACTAGGAATCGACCGATTCATATTACGAAAGCATTTGAGCTAAAGCACCATAGCCTCATCATAGTGATACAATAGGGGAGCCGGAAAGCAAACATTTGATAGCTAAAGAAACAACAAGAGGCAATTGTGTTTATCGAACTAATGCAATCACCTTAAGATAAATTTCATGAGAGTGGATATAATTCTTTCTAATCGTCTCTCTTGTCACTTCAATAGCAAAAAGTTTGGGTTTCATCTCCCAATCCGTCCTTAGATCATGAAACCCACACAAAGAACTTGGACTAAGTTAAAAAGGGTTCTAAACAAGACCGAGAATTCCGTCCAACTTCACTTTGAAAAGATTTTAAAATAAGTGCTTTAGAGATATTATTTTTGCTAATTAAGCTCGACAAATTGCCGACCTATTTCTTCTATATAGAAATAATTATAAATTGTTGTACATGGATCAGACAAGTTAGTATTGCACAAGACAAGTTAGTATACAAACTCTAGAGCCATTGTCCATTTGAATTGTCTAAAAGATGTAGACGTAATAGTCAGCATAAAACACATTTGACCGGCGATTTAATAGGTACGAAGATGTATACATCATGTGGGTGTAACAGTAACACATGCGTTATTAATCATCTATCTATACACAAATTTAATTTAGTTAGTTGGAGATCTCCACATACACATAAAAGTAAAATAAAAGTCAACAGATCTACAATTTTCTTTTCATATCACAAAGCAAACTGGTCTACTACTTAAATAAACACCATCAGGATAAAGATTCAAGAACACACCTAACACGGAAAAAGAACTCTACTTTTTTCCACACCACACCATGTTTAGAGCCATGAGCACTAGGAAAATCCATGGTGGCTACGAAAAGCTTGGCGACGAAGAAGCGAGATTGAAAAGGGTTGCGAGCGTTCCGGCTAATGTTTATGGTCATTCAAGAAACCCGATTCAAGAGGTGAAGAAGACACCGACGGCAAAACCAACTGGTGGTTTTGTTCATCCTTTGTTCAGTTTCTTTGACGTTCATTTTCAAAGGAAGAAGAAGAAGATGACGACGAAGAAGAAGAGTTTGGCGACGGCGAAACCCGAGTTTGCGAGGTATATGGAGTATGTGAAAGAAGGAGGTGTGTGGGATCCAAGTTCTAACGCACCTGTGATTCATTACAAATAGATTCGTCATGGAAAATAAATAAAGATTTGTATATCATTTTATTAATATATAATCTGTTGAGAAAATCGACCAATTCTGTGATTCGATTTGAAAAGATGGATCAAACAATGAATTTGTCAATTTGTACACTTTAATGGAGATTTCAAGAATAAGATAAATTCAAGAGTCTTGACCATAATATATGATCAACATATTCGTTTTTTTTTTAAAGTTAAAAAGATATATTCATAATGATCGAATCAATTCGAAATTGCTGATATAGTAGCGGTCCAGAGCTGATAGCTTTGAATCATGTTCTATATTCTTCATTTCCACCTTTAGCTTTTGTTTTTATAATTCAAAATAAAAGGAATAACATTTCAAAATCTCAATGGCAGATGCATTTGATTTTTTCTTCTCATCAAAAAAATAAAGTTCTGAAAAATACTATAATAAGGAGAAAAAAAACAGATGATAGATAATTAGATACGATAGTCTCATTTTTCTTGTGAAGACCAGATTTATTAAATAAAACTATATTATATTGTTAACCAATTTTGAATACTCACTTTTAAAACCGTGTTCACATGGTCACGTAACACGTTTAGGAAACTGGCTCTAAAAAATATTATCAAATCCCAGATTTGAAGAAGACAAAAAAAAAAATACTTTTAAAATCGTTTTCAAAATGGGCTTTACAGATTCTTGAACAGACAAATTGGGCCATGGGTTAATTTGCTTTTTAGGACACAATGTCGCCACGTCAAAGTTTTAATGACGTTGATGAATATTCTCGAGATAGGGACCAGGTTTTGCAATAGATCCCTTGGACGACGTCGTTTTGAAGTAAACCCTACCGTTGATTTATTTACACGAAATACCCCTTCGTTATCGCGCCGTCCTTGCTCGTAACTCTTACCGTCAAAGGTTATATCCGTCTTTTCAAAATCTCTCCAAAATATAATTAAGATAAAATAAACGATTTTTGTTAAGAAATGGGGTCGCCAAGAATAGAGGAAGAAGCAAAGAAGAAGAAAATACAAAAGAGCGTTTCAAATATTTGCGAAGATTCAAAACTGAGAGAGAGAGATTAAAAAAAAAAAAAGCCTTGGAGAAGAGGTTTTCTTCTTCTTCTTCGTCTTCCCTCGTCCTCCTCTCTTATACGATGTTGTATGACGCTTCTTCTTCTTATTATCTTCGTCGTCGTCTCGCTTCCGTTTAACCTCGATCTCTACCGTTGAATCTTCCGTTGGATATTTTTCAGCTTTCTTCCGTGGAGATCTCCTTCGCGCTCGAGGTAATCGTTCTTTTACGCCTCCGGATTTTGTTTCTATTGATGTTTTCGGCTTCTCTGCTTGTTGCTCGGTGTAATTTCTGGAAAATTTCGTTATCGTAGGTCTGAATCTTGGAAGATTTGATTGATTTTTTCGACTTGACCTTTTGTTAGCTTCTAGATTATCGATTTGTAATTGATTTTGTTAGCTTCTTCTCGATTTCTATTGATGTTTTTTCGCGAGAATCTATATGTTGAACCAAGTTTTGTTTAGGTATAGCGATAACGTAGATGATGTGGTTTGAGCACGCGAGTCTCTGATTTGTACCTTCCCTATAGCTGATTCTCACTTATTATTCTTTGTTAATTGATTTGAGTTTTGAATTCCGTAAATGTTTTCGTTTTCGTTTCTGATTTCGATTGAAATGAAGGAACGCTCTTGTGATTTTGGATTTTACTAATTTGAATCTTGAATGATTACAGAGCCATGCCTACTTTTTCTGCTATTGCTTTGGATAGAATGCTAGAGCCAGGGGCATCCACATCTGTCGAGAGTGTTCCAACCACAACAAATTCGTTTTATTCAAAGCCACCAATATCAAAACTGGAGAAAGGTAAAGGTAAATTACCTAATGAGAGGACAGTTACTCGTCCTCAGATGTCACCTGCTCTCTATGCCACTCCTGATGCGATTCCGCTTCCCAATTCGCCATCTTCTTTCCCACCATCGCCTTATATCATAAACCATAAATCACGTGGACCGCCACGTCTTCTAAAAAGCTCTTCTGAGGCTAATGTTGTGTCATCTTCCCACCAGAAGACGCTGAAAGAGGAAACTATTACTGCTGAAACTGATGTAAAGGTTTCCCCTCGGAGGAGGTCCACCTCGTTCTCATTTCCTATCAGTGAAGCTACTGAAGAGGATTTTTCCAATGGAGTTCATGCTCATCCGGTTGGTAACTATAATTTTGATGGTATTGTTGATGGTCCTGTTGGGAATTGGAGTCCGCTTGACGAAAAAATTGGGAATGGAAAGACAAAGTTGGATAATGCTGCCAATGGTTTAGAACGGGAAAATGATCTGCCTGAGCCTGTCACTATCAAAACAGACAAGGAGAGTGAGTCTGAAGATTTCTATGATCCAGGTGAATCAGCAAGCTTCACAAGTAACACAGAGGTAGAGGGTGATGCAGGAGAGGAAGGTTCACAAAGACTTGCTACACCTGTGGGAGAGTTTTATGATGCTTGGGATGGTACTTATCTAAATCTTATTCTCTTACTAAGTATTTCCTTGTGAGATGGCTGTCAATGCATATGATCTTAACGTTCCCAGGATAGTATGATTAATCTCATGTTAGAGTCCCTTCTCTTTTACCTTTGAGTTTTTCGGATATCAGTACTGTTTCTTTAATGTGCAGTAGTAGCCTTTTCTTGTTTTGGAATTATGTGTGCTTCTGGATATATTGAAAGTGAGGAGTAAACTTTCCAAATCATGAGGATTAATGCATTATTCGTTTCCCATGTATCTGCAAAGTATCCTAAAAGTTTAGCTTTAACTTGACGGCATGATTCAGAACTGTTTGTAATCCTTTTAGTTTTTTTTTTTCCAGAACTATCAACCGACAGTGGAATGCAGAGTTCAGTTAACAACATCGAATCTGAACTAAGGGAAATAAGGCTTAGTTTACTAATGGAAATCGAGAAGAGAAAACAAACAGAGGAGGCTCTGGAGCAGATGCAAATTCACTGGCAGAGACTCCGTGAGCAGTTGGCTCAGGTGGGTCTGTTTGTTCCTATTGATCCTACCGCCTCCACCAACAACATGAATCTATCAGAAGAACTACGCTGTCAACTCGAGGTTGCCAGGTTTGTCTCTGACTCTTTAGGCAGAGGTATGGCGAAGGCGGAGGTAGAGATGGAGATGGAATCTATGCTCGAAACTAAGAACTTTGAAATCACACGGTTGTCTGACCGTCTACACTACTATGAGGCTGTGAACAGAGAAATGTCCCAACGAAACCAAGAGGCCATAGGTAGAAGAAAATCAGTCTCATTCACCAACTGATCCTTTGCCATTTCTATCTATTTTTTCAAAGTCTAATCTCCCAACTTTGTTGATACCAGAGGTGGCACGACGAGAGAGGCAGAAGAGAAAGAAGAGGCAGAGATGGATTTGGGGATCAATTGCAGCAACCATTACTCTAGGAAGCGCAGCATTGGCATGGTCTTACATTCCTGCAGCCAAACCATCATCCGAAGTATCACAAGCTCTTAAGGATGATTAAGTAAGTCTCTTGTCTCCGAAACGGGTTTGATGCGAGCAAGAGAAATAAAGATACAGGACGTTTAGCGTACGCCTTGTGAATAGAAATATATACATATTTGGTTATTGTTTTTAACTGTTCTCAAGAGGATGTATAGCTCCGAGTAGCTGCAAACACTTCTTTTGCAGTCTCATACTGAGTGGCAGCCACAGTCACTAATATTTGGTTCGGTTTGGTTCCTATTAACATTCTTCAATGTTAGCTCTAGTGTAAGGTGCTTGGCTTGCTTACATCTTAAAGAAACTTCGATTTTAAGTTTTGAAATTTAATATTTTCTTGATTTCCTCAAACTGGCTCAGAATCTTGAATTTGATAATTTGAAAAGAACTCCAATTTTGAGTAATGGTAATTAAAGATTTGTTTTGCTTATCTGTCGTCTTTGAACCAGTTGCGTACAACATACGCTGCAAAAGCTAGCGCAGATGTAGCTGCAACGTGAAATACAGATATTTGGACTAATAGAGATGAATCGAAGGCTTCACGTAGAAGCGAGTTCCACGTTGTGTACCATAAGATGCAGAAAAGAGAACCCACAATGGCACCCACCACCACTTGACTGCTTGTGTGTAGCTTCTGTGAAACCCTTAACCGTATCTGCAAAACAATTTATATCAAGTTTTAACATTGAAATAGTGAAGAGAAGGAAATCAATGCAACAAAAAAAATAAATATAATATATGAATATAAAGCCTGAATTAACTTGGTGATCAGTTGCTGAAACATGTTATAACAGACTTACAAAGTATGAACCCAATGCAAGGATGAGGCCGCTAAGGAACAAAGAGACTCCACTGGTGCCAAGCCATTCCATAACTGCAGCAAACCCGACCCCGGTGAATCCATTGTGTCAACAAATCCATGATCGTTAAGTAAGATGACTAGTTCAAGTTTTCGCTGCTTACCGGATATAATCGCAAAGACAGATATGAAAGAAATGGATTGAGCGTGAGAAGATGGCATCCCGGGATCAGATCGCAATGTTGCAACAGGCCTCTCTTGGTTAAGCATACGTTTGAGCGCTATAGAGAGAGCGGAATTCGAAATTGATCCAATGACTGCCCATAAGGCTGCACCATCATGTCGTAGAAGAATGATCGAACCAAATAGTGCAGACACAACCCATTTGCTCTGTAATCATCAATTAAAACCGGTCAGAAACACAAATTGATACTGAAGGGACATTTCATCGAACATAGTGCGTGCATCAATGAGATTCCATTACTTACCAGACGATTAACAATGGCTTCAATCCCACCGCTGGAGACCAACTCGTTCTGGATCTCCGAGGAACCTCTGATGAAAGATTCTTGCTCGATTGCCCCAAATTGTTCGTTCCCGTCATTGCTGCTGCCTCCGGATCTGGTAGAGAATCTTTTAACGGTCATAGATCCAGAGCCAGAGATAGATAAAAGAAACCCACTTGAGATAATCGAACTGTAGCTCGAAAGTCTCGAACTTGTTAGGTATGAGGAAGAGTCAAAGTAGAACTTGCAGGTAGGATTGTGAAGGAGGAGAGAAGACGACGCTGCCTGATAGAATAGATATATTCATATTAGCTCATTTGTAGCAGCTCTCTTGTAACAATCTGATTTGGCTTTATATAGCCTTGTTAATAGAATGATTCCCTAAGGGATTCTATAACTTTCATGGTATCAAGAGCAAATTTTCTCTGATGTTTCTTTCATTTTTTTTCAACTTCTCTTCTTTCTTCTCATCTTCTTTGCTTCTTTCTCATATTTCTTTTTCTTTCTCCATGCCTGCTAATCAACTAGCTACTGAACGAACGTTGGGTGTGACTAATATAAAGTCACACATTCCAATAATTCTTGATCTTAATGATCATAATTATGATGCCTGGCGAGATTATTTCTCACACATTGTCTCGCATTCAATGTTCTTGGGCATGTTGATGAAAGCTTGCTCCCTATTGAAGACAATGATGAAGCTTAGAAAAAACGTGATGGACTCGTCAAGCTCTGGATTTACGGAACACTAGCACCACCATTATTTCGCAGCTCCTTCAAAACTGGTGGCACAGCAAGGGACATTTGGCTCCGAATTGAAAATCAGTTCAGTAACAACAAAGAAGCCTGTGCAATCCAGCTTGACAGCGAGCTCAGGACTACTGAGATCGGAGACTTATCCATCCAGGAGTATTGCCAAAAACTCAAATCATTGGCTGACATGCTAGAAAATGTTGACGCGCCAGTTACTGAGCGCACACTTGTCATGTATCTCCTCAACGGTTTGAATGAGCGTTATGATAACATCATCAATGTTATCAAACACAAGGAGCTTTTCCCCACGTTTGATAACGCGAAATCAATGCTCGAGATGAAGGAAACTCGTCTGAAGAAATTTCTAAAACCTGCAGCCATCAACGATCATCCATCATCATCAACAGCTCTCACGATTTCTAATCAGACTCCACAAAATTCGACTAACAACTCATCACAGTCGTTCAATCAGTTCCGTGGGAACCAGCGCAACAATAGAGGGCGTGGTCGCTCTTCCAATCGTGGCGGTCGCAACCAACAACAGGGATACAAAAACTAGGGTCCACAATCCTTCTGGAATGGGCCTTTTCCACATTGGCCCAATCAACCATATTGGCCACCTTTTGGTCCTCCTACGGTCAATCCCCAAAACAACTTTAATATGGGCCAAAATAATTATCCACGGGCCAACAATAACAATGACCATCAATTCAACATTATTGAAAGCAAGCTTCAGTCATCTGCAAATAACGCCACTGCAACATTAACTGATCCCAGCAACCTTGACTGGTACATGGATACCGGAGCCACTGCTCATCTCACCAACAATCCAGGTAATCTCAAATCTAATTTTAATCATTGCATTGGGCACTCAGTCATTGTTGGAAACGGATCAAACATACCTGCTACCTCCATTGGTTCCACCCACCTTCAAACAACCTCTCGTCCTCCTACTCTCAATAATGTCCTTGTCACTCCCGATATTGTCAAAAATTTAATTTTAGTTCGTAAATTTACGACTGATAACATGTGCACTGTTGAATTTGATCCTTTTGGTTTCTCTGTGAAGGACCTTCCAACTAGCAAAACTCTGTTCCGATGTGAAAGTCTAGGCGATCTCTATCCTCTTCCTGCATCACTCAATACATGCTCTTCTTCAATAGCTCTTTTGGCCTCTATTTCGCTTCTTTGGCACAAATGCCTAGGCCATGCTAATAATTATGTCGTTCATTCTGTTCTTTCTTCTAATTCAATTGCTTGTAATAAAAGTCCTTTGCCGCTTTGTCCTTCTTGCCAGCTTGGAAAACAGTTAAAATTGCCTTTTGAACCATCAAATAAAGAAGTGTCTAAACCATTCGATCTTATTCACTCTGATTTGTGGTCTTCTCCAGTTGAAAGTATGAGTGGTTTCAAATATTACGTTTTATTTTTGGATCACTACACTCAATTTCTTTGGGTTTATCCCCTTTGTAAAAACAGTGAAATTTTTTCTAAATTTTTGCACTTCACTGTTTTTATCAAAACACAGTTCAAAGGCCAAATTTTATCATTCCAATGCAATAATGGAGGTGAATACAATAATGCCGATTTTCATAATTTTTTCAATACTCACGGCATTGTTGTCAGATTCTCTTGTCCTTATACCTCCCAACAAAATGGGAAATCAGAGAGAATGATTTGAACAATCAATAACACGATTCGAACTCTTCTCTTTCAAGCTCAGTTAAAACCATGTTACTGGGCAGAAGCTCTTCATGTCGCAGTTCACATTCTCAACATTCTTCTTTCTCATGCAATAAAGAACCAAATCCCTTTTCAACTTCTTTTCAATAAACGCCCAACATATGATCATCTTAGAGTATTTGGCTGTTTGTGTTTTCCCAGTATCAACCATTCAAACAATCCCAAACTCTCCCCAAGATCAACACCTTGCCTTTTCCTTGGTTATCCCACTCAACACAGCGGTTATCGTTGTCTTGATTTTAAAACCAATAAAATTATCATCTCCCGCCATGTTGTCTTTGATGAATCAATTTTTTCTTCAGCTGCTTCTCCCACCCATCATGCACAGACATATCAATTCTTAGACAACTTCGATGATATTTCACCTATATTTCAAAACATCCTTCAGTCACCTATACAACCACCTGCCGCATTTACCACAACTCCACCTTCCACTTTACTTGTGGCTCCTACTCCTTTACCAACCGCATCGTCCATTCCACCTCAGCCAACTCATCCAATGACTACGCGCAGCAAGCGTGACATTCATAAATCCAAACAAGTTCTTTCTTTTCACACTACTTCGATTTCTCCTTTGCCAAAAAGTCATACCCAAGCTATTTTTTTATCCAAATTGGAATCCAGCAATGACCGATGAGCATAATGCCATGATTAAAACTAAGACGTGGAAACTGGTACCCCGACCCCCAGGGGTTAATATTGTTCGATCCATGTGGCTTTTTTAAGCATAAGCATGATGTTCAAGATGTTTTTAACCGTCACAAAGCACGTCTTGTCGCTAACGGTAAATCATAAAAAGCAGGTGTCGATTTCAATGAAACGTTTAGCCCCGTCGTAAAGCCAGCTACGATACGTACGGTTCTTAATGTGAGTCTCACTAATGACTGGTCTATACACCAATTTGATATTAAAAATGCTTTTCTCCATGGGGATTTGGATGAAACGGTATTCATGCATCAACCGCCGGGTTTTGTGGATGCTCAATATCCTAAACATGTTTATCGTTTAAAGAAAGCAATTTACGGACTGAAACAAGCTCCACGGGCATGGAACTTGAAATTTAAGACTTTCATCACTAATCTGGGATTTGCAAGCTGCAAGAGCGATCCTTCTTTATTTGTGTACAGGAAAGGTGATGTCACTGCATATCTCCTCCTTTACGTGGACGATATCTTACTCACAGCTTCTTCAGTAACATTACGACAAGTGATGATTAATGCTCTCAAAACAGAGTTTCCACTCACAGACCTTGGCAAACTCAATTATTTTCTTGGAGTTAAAGTGGATTATTGCAAAAATGGTATGTTTTTTACACAATTTGCATAGGCAAGGGACATAATTAGACGTGCTGGAATGGAAAATTGTAAGCCTTGTTCTACACCAGTGGATTTAAAATCCAAATTATCTACTAATGCCGGTGAACCTGTCGCACTCCCAACATCATACAGAAGTCTAGCAGGAGCATTGCAATATTTAACTTTTTCTAGGACTGATATCTCTTATGCAGTTCACCAAATTTGTCTTTATATACATGATCCACGTGTTCTTTATCTCCAAGCTTTGAAACGCATCATCAGGTACATTCAAGGAACAATATCTCATGGCTTACATTTACAGATGGATGCAGTCCATACACTTACAGCATATTCGGATGCTGATTGGGCTGGTTGCCCGGATACAAGACGATCAACTTTAGGCTACTGCATTTTTTTGGGCTCAAATCTAGTTTCGTGGTCAGCAAAACGACAACCGACGGTGTCACGATCAAGTGCGGAAGCTGAATACAAAGGAGTCACAAATGCTATTGCTGAGCTAGCTTGGTTACGTAATCTTTTGTTTGAGCTCCACTGCCCAATCACCAAGACTTCCGTCGTGTACTGTGACAATGTGAGCGCTGTGTATCTAGCTACAAATCCAATGAAACATCAGAAAACCAAACATGTGGAACTAGACATTCATTTTGTACGTGAAAAAGTAGCTGTTGGGCAAGTCAAAGTTCTCCATATTCCCTCTTCTCTTCAGTATGCAGACATCTTTACCAAGGGCTTACCAACGACGTTATTTGATGAATTTCAATCCAGTTTGACTGTCAGATCACCTGACGTTGCAACTGAGGGAGGGTGATAGAATAGATGTATTCATCGTTCAAATTTTAGCTAATGTTGTTATCTAGTTCTCCTGATTTGTAGCCACTCTTTTGTAATAGTTTGTAACTGATTTGGCTTTATATAACCTTGTTAATAGAATGACTCCCTCAAGAGGAATTCCTGTTCCAAAAAAGAAGATAAAAGTCAACGTAGTATCAAATTCATCGCTACGGAAGTAAAACATTCGAGGAAATGGTAGAAATTTTATATAAATATATGCAAATCTTAAAAGAAAAAAAAAATTATATGCAAATCGGGGATTTCAATGTCTGGTTGAGAACAAATACCTGAGAGCTTTCGTCTTCAAATCAATCTGCAAAGTTTTGCACTTTTGCGAGTTTTTTGTTGTTTACCTTGACGCATTTTATCCATTCATCTTCTTCCACGTGGCGTATTGAATCAAAACTAATGGGCTTATGTTTCTTCAGATGAGGCCCATATATTAACTACTGGCCCATCATATTCATATATTAATACTTTGATTTCTCGGGTGGAGAACAGAGTATGTTATCTTGACATGAAAAGGTGAAAACTATGCACAGTCTGAATTTTGGATGGTGAGTATTTTGTGGGCTGCAGAAAGTATGCACGGTCACTGTATAACTAAAGTGATCTTTGCTTCGGAAGCATTTGAGTTGGTTAATTTGGTAAATAGACCAAAAGCTTGACCGTCTTCTAAGTTTCAGATATATGAAATCTCTAGGTCTTTGGTTCATTTTTTGGATTGGAAACTGGTCAAGGAATCCAGAGAAACCAAGAAAAGGAGCCTATCTCATTTCTCAAAGTGTAAACCGTACTTACCTTTATGTAGCATCAGGTTATCCAGAGACCAGAGTGGCTTTATGAAATTTTTGTTATTGAGATGATTATAATCCTCTTAAGTGTTTATTTGCTCGGTTGTCTATGGGCTTATTGTTGTAGCTCTTTTGATTTAGCTTTTGTAGCTCTTTTGACTTAGCTTTTGTACAGATCCTTATTAGTTAGAAGACATATGGTTGCCGAAAATATTATTTCGATGCTTCTCTTGTAATTGTACTGGTGCGTTTTTACGCATCCAGAAGCAAGGAAAAAAAATGTTGGGGCATGAAAGAGGTGAAATTTAATACGTCAAAAGACGAATATAAACTTATATAATATATCAACGATGAGAATGCCGCGTACACGTCGTTTTATTCGAAGTATATTTTAAATGTTTCAGCACAATGTTGCTTTCTGTGGACTTCTGTAGACGTACATATGAATTATAGAATTTGGGTATGTATTAAATATGGAGGTCGAATATGCCTAGAAGAATTTTCCACGTAAAGCGTTTTGAAAATATATGGGATAAAGCTAATGTACTGACAAAAAGGAGAGTGCTCTTTATATGTTGACCAATTGTTATCAGATTAAACTACTTTACGTATGCTTTCAGCTTAGATTATTGTTCATCTCTTTTTGGCATTGAAATATTCATGCTTATGTGTAATATGATTCTTCTCGCTTAAAACTTTGTAATTGTTATTTAAAACACACGCAATATCACACATATAGTACTATGGTTTTGTCATGCATTTTATTTTGCAAGTAAACTTTCACCATATATTTATATAGTATATATACTTTTAAAAAATTACAAAGAAAAGTGGAAAACATTCGTTAATTAGTTGTTTTTCTTGTTTTTTACGGAGGAAAAATTATCAGTCTGCAATTTTATTTTTATTTAATTTGTATGTTGCATTGCGCATGAGGCTAAACAAAATATATGTAGGTGATTATGAGTTTATTTATATACAGCCTACAGGCCACCACATATTCACCATCGTATTCCCTCCGATTATTTTAGTTGTCACTTAAATAGGAACTATTTCTTGAAGGCGGTCAAATTTGAATCAAACAATAACAACGGGTTATTTTATTTTCACCATATAAATATAGCCTTTAGGAATATGGTTCACTCCACAAGAATATTCTTGAAATATCTTTATAATTCTACTTGGTTTCCTCTATTTATATTAGTTTTAATTAGTAACTTTGTTTCGATGGTAAAATATGCACCTTTTATTTCTAATCATGAAAATGAGAAGAATTAGCGGTATCTAAAATAATACTGGTTATTATTTTTGCACTGTTATTTTTACTATTATTTTTATCGTTTTTAACTATTCCGTCATGTTTTATTGTTACCATTTCCATAATTTCTTTTAATTGTTTTGTGTATTAGTCATATTACATATTAATATTATTTATCAGATTGTGGTAATAATATACATACGATATACGGTCGTTAGCTATGGAAAAAAATACCGTGGTCACATCAAGTTTGAAATCAGTACCAAAGATTTTCATTTATTTTATCGAAGATTTTTTCAAGTAATTCCACAATATAAAAATAGTTAGAACATGAAAAGGAATAAATAATAGTATACGTTGAAGTGTGGTTAAAAGATATAAGAATGGGTGAAAGTGGATACAATGGGTTATGGCGGAGTGACGGTTATCTTTGGAGATGAAAACTGTGTGTCGTTTCTAGAAATAAAATATATTTTAATCAAGAGCAAGATGCGTCCATCACTCTGTCAAACTCAATCTTCCAAGTACAGTTTTTGCCAGACATTGACGATGACCTGAAGAAATGTTAAAAAATAGAAAAAATTAAGCTCTGAAGTTCGGAAATGTATGGGGATAACACGGTGTCGTTTTATGTCAAATCGTTCTTGAATATCATGATGATGTTCTTCCTCTGTGGTCTAGAATGTAGCTATGTCAATATAGAGTAGTGGTCAAAGTTTGAATCAGGACTCCCAAGGAAACAAGTAAACGATATTGGTGTATCCTTTAAAAGAAAAACTTAATAATGAACTTTGAACTAATTACACACTAACTTGCACTTGTTATGCAAATTACATAGTAGTAAAAAATGTCTCAAATTTTAAAATATTTTTCTTCATACAGTTTTGTCATACGTTAATGTACAAAAGTATTGCCAAATCCATATAATTAGGGGGTATATACATGTAAACAATTCTAGTCGTGCGTGCATGTGTGTGTTTCGAATGAACAAATAATAACGCATCTAAGTGGAATTATGGGCAGAAATTAAAGGAAACACTACATAATTAAAAACCATGGGTCGACCAATCTTTATTATCCACTAACTATTTTTCCATTTTTATCAGTTTGGCTTTGAATTATAAATTTAAGCGTATCAAAGCATTCTTTGGAACTTTTAGCCGAATATCTTTACATTTGGCGTCCCATAATATACTATTTCATGCCGAAATAATGTGTTTTTCTTTGTTAATGATGTGTACGCCTGTTTTATTTGTCCAACGTGCTATGTATATAATTAGATTGTAAAAGAAGATAACATCAACACTACAAGAAAACAAAGGATTTGCGATGGCTTGAGGCCATCGCAAATTGAAATCGGGATGAACTAGCGATGACATTGCGACGGAAAAAAAAACCGTCGCAGATTTGCGATGACATCTTCCGTCGCACATTTGCGACGTTTTCGCGATAAAAGTTGCGACGAAGATGCGATGATCAGTCTCTTCCATATTTAAGCAAATTTGCGATGAACTGCGATGAAATATAATTTCGACGAATCTCGATGAACACGCTTCCTCATGAGTTCAAAATTTGCGATAAAATTGCAATGGATAATAATTTGCGACGCATTTGCGAGGTTTGCCGACATGATAGAAAGTAGGTGGAGCACGTTTTAAATGATAAGTACCTAACAATTTGCGAGAAACCTCTCCGTCATAAAATATGTCGAGCCATCATGAATATATGAAATCGTAGCAAAGTTGTAACAGTTAAATAATATTTTTTAGTAGCTATTCCGCGAATTTTTCATAGAATGCCATCACAAATTTTTCAATCTCATATAAATAGCCGGGCGTTTTGTGAGTTTCCACAATTCAAACTTATTCTACATTTGAGAGAGAAAAAAAAACAGAATGCGAGTGTGTGAGAAAAAATATGGAGCATGAAGTATATGCATTACGGAGTGGATGTATAATCGAAAGATCAGGAGGCGAGGGAAGTGAAGGAGTATCGTGTTGGGTTGCGAGCATTCATCCAGCGGGCCCTAACAACCCATTTGCGAGCGTGGCATAACGTATATGCAGCTGAAGCGTGCAGCTCTATATTTGAAAATTGATATTGTGAAAGGCAGCTATAATAGAGGATTTATGCGGCTATTATGTCGGTTTTCACATGGAGAGGGTTTAGTCTTGTAGTAGTAGGGGTGATGGTATTGATCCAAGTTATAATGCTTAATTATAACTACGGTCATGTTTGAAAATTATGAAGAGTATCAACAGAAAATAGGTATCATGATATGTTCTGATCATTTCATGAATCATTCTGCGTTTGTTGATGATCTTAGGAAGAACAACGTTGAAGCCAACATTTTTATGATATGTTAGTACTTGAATCGACTATCATGAGGGGTGTAGAGAGGGTTATCTAAGCTGCCTGGCATCTAGGATGATGACAATTAAATGTGATAATAACCTAAGTGAGAATTGCATGGATGAATGGGCTGAATTATTTAAAGAGTATTTGCGAGAGAGATAATATTTCGAGGATTCTCGAAATCACGAAATTGGTTGCGGGTCTTGGGTTACCATCGAGAAATGATTGGCGTGTGCGTTGATAATTGTATGATTTTTTGGAAGAGCGATGATATGAGAATGTCAATTTGTGGGAAGCCAGATATCGACAGCTATTCTAGAAGGACTGTGTCCCGTACCATCGTATGTGGTACTTGCGATCATTGATAGATTGAAAGCGGTTATACAAATCAAAAAGGACATCGGCGATGAGATGGCATGCTGACATATAACGAGAGGATGGGAGGTTAGGCGTCAATCGATCTGAAGCATGGAAACTTTCAGACGACATTACTTTCTTGAGTGTAGAAATGTATCTTGGCATGCGATGGTTTTAGTCCATTTGGTTTTATGCGGGAGACAATATTCTCACATGGCTGTCATATTGGCCGCATCTCTTCCACGGAAATGTGCATGCAAAGATAATTCTTGTTTATGAGTATTAGTCAAATCAGCGATCTCTTGATGTATTTACGCGCTTTGATTCACGAGTTGAAATAGTTGTGGTATACAGATGTACGGACTTTCGATTATTCACAACGAAATTTCAAAATGTGAGCGATTATTGTGGACCATTAGTGACTTTCGCGGAATGTTATCGGGTTGAACACATGGAAGGTTATCTTGTCCATGTGTATGGATCGATGATCTTTTCAAAAAGCATGGAAGGAAACCATCTGGTTTGATTGTCATCGTTGCTTTCTTCCCTTATCATTCTTACCGAAAGAACAAAAACTATTGAGAACAAAGTTGTGCGTGTTCTCCCCATTGTATATGTCGGAAAAGATTTATTAGAGATGATTGATTGTTATGGTGCGCGAGGAAACATGTACTGAGGGGCAATTGGCACGCCGGCAAACATGCTTAGCGGATATGGGAGTTGTCACATGTTGCAAAGTATCTTAGGAGTTTCCATATTGGAAAGATCACTGTGCAGCCTCTTTGATGTGATGCACATCGAGAAAAACTTTTTTGATAACATCATGAATACGATTTTGAATGTGCAGGGAACAAGCAAGAGTAAAGACAATTTCAAATCAAGGTTGGACTTGGCCGAAATATGCGGAAGAAGCGAGTTGCATATTATAAGAGTGGAAAATTACCTTCAGATCTTTTCGCTTGTCAGCGTCAAAACAAGCGTTGTTTAGGTTGCTTAGTAAAATTTTCTGATGGGTATGTGTCCAAATTCTCAAGATGTATAGAGAATGGAAAAAAAATTGCTGGTATGAAGAGCCACGATTATCATGTATTCATGTAGCGACTATTACCGTTTGCATTGCTTGAGCTCTTCTACCGTCACGAAGCAATTGTGGGTAAAATAATAGTAAAATTTTAATTAGTCTTGTCCCATTAATTAATTATATATGTGTTTAATACTGATAAACCATACATCAATTTTATGGTATTGGAGTATTTTTCGAGAGATCATACGCAAACAACTACGAGGAGGGCATAATGCAATTACAATAACATCCAGTGTTATTGTGCTTTAAAAAAATATTTCACCATCGTTTTTGGCGTGATGGAACATCTTTCGATCCACCACATGAAGCGGTCTGTGCGATTTTGATGTATGTATTCGTTCGAGCGATTTATGGGACATCTGAAAACAAAAATCTTGCAAAGTTGAAGGATCGATCGTTGCGGAAGTTTGACGCCAGAAACCACTCACTTCACTTTATCTTTAGCCCAGTCGAGCAAAAAACTCGTCTTGAGCGATATGACGATGGAGGGTTGCACTGACATATAATGTAGAGGTCCCAGATATCTTCCGAATAGGGAGACTTCGGTGGGAAGTTGAAAAAATTTGGTGGGAAGACCACAAATATTCTCGTGAGACCTGATTATATATTCAAATTGTGAGGGAATCAGCCGTTTGAGAGGTATAGTTTCATTTATTTCATATTTTAATATAAATCCAGATATGTTTTTGTTAAAAAAATTTCTATAGTGAATTACAAAAATCTATAAGATTCTGAAACAATGCGAGAATCAAACGTGATTTTTTGGATGGTTAAAATACTATGTAAGTTTTGAACTAAATATATATATTAATTTTTTCAAAATTAAATAACATAATTTCTTAAATATCATAGGTAATGAATGGATGTGCAAACCCGCCCTGCTTTGAGATTGTTCGAACCAATTGCGAAGATCCTTCTTGGTCAATGTACTTCACTCGCGATTTACACTTTTCACACGTATGAGCATGGTTCCAAGGTCATAATTATGAATTGCGTGCCGGGTGAAACACGGTATTTTCGAAATTATGGATATCATATCCGGAATTATCGGGTTGAAATGCGTTTTGTTTAAATGTCATTGGTATGATCAACGGTCGGTCGAGGCGTTAACAAGCTTCGTTAGGGTTAGCGATGTCAAATTTCAAATTTGAGCCAGTTAAATCTAGCATGTCAGCAAACAAGTGTGTTTCATTCCATATCCTCGGATAAAGGGAAAGGCGAGAGGCGTGGTTATCGTGATAAAAAATCCAGGTCGAATAGTCGGAGAAGTTGATGATGTGGCTTTGCACAAGAAAGATCGCGAAGTTTCCGTTGTAATCGAATCAACAGAAGATTTCCGTTGTAATCGAATCAACAGAAGATATATTACATATTGATCCACAAAACAGAAAAGTAGAAGAGATAATCATGGATGAGACAGGTAAAGATCCTGAATGTGACGAGTTCGAGGAGACAGATGACGGAGAAGAAACTGATGGCGATAATGAAAACTCTTATGTATCTGAAAATAAATCTGATTAAATGTTTGTATGTTTGTAGGTGTTTCATGTGTTATATGTAGATTACGATATTTTTTTTTGTTTTTTTTCCTCTGATTTTGCGAGGGAACTGCTACGGATCCATCGTAGTTCCCTCGCAAAATCTGTTAAAAAAAAAATGTTTTTTTTACGATGTTTTTTTGTTTTTTTTTTTAATGATTTTGCGAGGCTGACGGATGCACGCGGTTCCTAAGCTTCATAAAAAAACAATAATTCTGTTCTGATGTGAATAAATTTTTTTGATTTAGGTTAAAAATTATTATAATGAATATAGGATTTAGATTCCTAATTTTGTAAAATATTACTTTTTATTGTTTTGAATTTTTTATTTAGGTTTTTTATCTTGATTTAGTGATTTAGGATTTTAGATTTTAGGATTTGAATATGATTTAGTATTTTTCACTGATTTTCTTGAGCTATCTGAACCGTAAGAACTTCTTGGTCGAAATTTTTTTGAGTCGCTCCCAAAAAAGGAGAATTTATGGTGTCGGTTCCTGCAATCGAAGATTGACTCTTGTACTTCTTAAACCGTCTTCATCTCATCAGATAGGATTCGAAGCTCTTGAGTATCATCAAATTATCGCGGAGTCGAGAAATGTCTAAGTATGATAAGATTTTTAACTACTTGGGCACAAAGGATGCGGTTGTACGCACTTCGGGAAGAGTTCGGAGATGAGTTACAATGAGCAGGAGCAGGAACAAGGCAGACCAATCATCTTTTTAGTTATTTTTTAATGTATTAAAAACAAATATTGTAGTTTATTTTTTTTGAATATTATGAATTTTAATTTTATTTGGATTTTAATATTAATTTTAATTTTATTTGATTTTAATTTTAATTTTATTTTTAATTAAAAACAATTTTATATATTTAATTATTAAATTCATAGCAAATCCCATGAATTTGCGATGGAATTGCGACGATAGGAGAAAAGGTCATCCAAATCTGCGAGGATTTGCGATGACTATTGTTTTGACGTCATGAGAGTCATTGAGGGATTTGCGATGAATTGTTATGTATGTGCAAAAATTTGCTACAATTTTGCTTACATTCTTGAGTGTTGTTTACGTAAATCTGTTGCTAAATTCGGCGCATTTCTGAGTATCTTTACATGCGACGAACTATTTGCGAAAGTTTTTGTCATCGCATGTGCGGCGTTTTCGGCGTTTTTGCGACGGAATAGCTGCATTCGTTTCGCAAATATTCTGTGAGCATGATTTTTGATTTGCTGACGGCGATTAGCGGCAATTGTTTCTACGCATTGTAAATCGCAATACTTATGCGACGTTTGTTATGAAACTTTCCATTGTAAATCATTTGTTTTCTTGTAGTGCAAAAGAAAAAGAACTAAAGTGTTTAGTTGCGAATAAATTCGAACATAAACAATTGCGTGTCTGACAACTTACAATTTCGGTGTTCCGTGAACTTGCTTTTGCGGCAGTCTATATTTCAATTCCAAAAGATGAATCTACAAATATTGAAAAATGCAAGAGATTCGATTATTCGAATATATATAAAAACCCCCCAATTTGAATTTAATTAGAGATTCGACTAACATGTAGTCTGGAGAAGGAAAAATATGTTAATTGCTTCGTAGAAAATATTAAAATTTTAAATATTTTGAAGGTAAAGTATTGGGTAAAAATCAATTTAAAGTGGAACGTGGAGAAGAATATAGCCAATGGGCTTCGAGAAAAAGCCCGTAGATTCAGAGAGTCAGAGACATTGTAATAGTATTTTATACACACGTGATTTATGGCAATTTAATAATCTGTAGAATCTTTCATCGAACCATGTGACCGTATTAAATGTGATATTACGTGTAAGCTAATCATAAAATCATATTTAAATTTGTTTAAATTGGAGATCGTTCTAAATTCATGCACACGTGATAATTTAGTTTCATCGTATGAGATCAGGGAAATATGCATGTAGCAGAAAAAATAGGCTTTGAACTAAAAACAAAAAGTACTCTAAATATAAATACTACTAGTAGTTGTTTATTTAGGATAATCCATTAGAGTCATTAAATGTCAGAATTGTTTTTTTTTTCTTTTTTTGACAGGGCAAGATTTTTCTATCTTTAATATATGGTTTAGAAAATATATATGTTTGATCTATTGCTCCGTCTTGGCTACAAGAGCTTGCAAAACTTGAGTTTTTGGCTGCTCACGAAATAATGAGTCTATTAATTTGAAGGACCGCTATTATATTTACGATATTGCATATTTTTTTTTTTGGATCTTGCTATATAAGAGTAGAAATCTGAAATTTTAAAATTGTAGAATGTAAATTTAAATAAACGGTGAGATGCACGGGGATGACAAAGATGTATCAATTTTGGTAATCTCAAATAAGAAAGCATGTGGTAAAGAAGAGTGAGCATGCAAATAAGATGTATCAAAGGATCCCTTTTCTGACCAATGGAACATTCAAAGGATTAAAGAACGATTTGAGGAAAGTGAGACTAAACTTATTTTGCAGATAAAACCAGGGGGAAGAAATGCAAAAGCAACTTACTCTTGGATCCATGACAAGCAAGGATTATACACGGTTAAATCAGGTTATTGGATATCGCAGTTGCGTGTTAAGATGAAAGCATAAGTGGCGACAGTCAGAAATCCAAGCCTCAACCCTCTTTTCTCAGAAATTCGGAAAGTCAAGGCCCCACCAAAAATCAAGCACTTTCTCTGGAGGTGTCTCTCAGATTCTCTGGCTGTTCGGAAAAATATGTGCAAGAAAAGGCTCACTAAAGATGGAGATTGCCCGAATTGCTCAGAGAAGGAAGAGTCTATAAATCATATGCTTTTTCAATGTCCATTCTCCAGACTGGTTTGGGCACTATCATTCCTCAGGTATCTTTTTCATCTTTTACCTAACAACTCTCTATTCGAGAATTTTAGTGTTTTGCTACTTCACTCACTTGCTATGAATGGTGATGGAAGGGAAAAAGAAAGATTCAGGGCCTGGCCATGGATTCTATGGTTTCTCTGGAAGAACCGTAATGATCAGATGTTCTCGGGTGATAAGAAACCTCCCGATGATGTTATAAAGATAGCTACAGAAGCAGCAAATGAATGGCACCAGGCTAACACCATCATGGTAAGTCCTTTATCTCATGGATCATCTCTGCCACAACAAAAGAAATGGTCTCCTCCGGAACCTAACTTTTATAAGTGCAATGTGGATGGTTCATGGAAAATAGGCTCAGGGAGAAGTGGTATTGCCTGGATTTTGCGAGATAGTACGGGAGCAGTCAGACAGATTGGTGCCAAATGCCTCCCGGGCCTTCTCTCTCCGCTGGAAACAGAGGCAGCGGCTCTGGTCTGGGCTATCTCCTGCATCAATATTCAAGGGATCCACAATGTGGTCTTCGAATCGGATTGCAAAAATGTAATCCAAGCTGTTACCTATCCGTCTCAATGGCCTCGACTTCTGAGTTTCACTTCGGAGGTTCATGGGTTCAACCCTCTTAGTTTTAACTATGAGTTTCGTTTTATCAATAGAGAAGGTAAAAGATGTGCTGATGCTATGGCTAAACACCAGGTCCGGCCTATAGCATAAGCAGGATAAGCTCACGCTTAGGGCCCCCAAATATTTTAGTTTTAATAGGGTCCCCAAAATTTTTAGTTTTAAAAAGGTCTCCATTTTTTTAGTTTTAAAAGGGCCCCTAATTTTTTTAGTTTTAAAAAGGTTGAGTAGAAAAATATTTATATCTATTTTCTTAAAGAAAAAAAAAACATCTAAAGAAACCAAATAAGAAAAATCAAAACATTAAACTAAAAAGAAAAAAAACAATAGTCAATCTGGTCTGCTATTGACGAAGCTAGGTGAAGTTGATGTTGGTTTTGGCCTATAATCATAATATCTCTAAACGAACCACATTGATTAGCACCTCTTAAAAATAAATATAACTAGTTTATTTTGATGGAAGACAAAGAGTCTATTCCATTTCTAAACATCGAAAGAAACGAGTTGTCTTTCTGATGAAGCACCCCCTAAAATTAAAATCCATAGTAGCATTAAGCTGAATGAGCTCATCTCACCGATTAAAGCTTTCTTAGTTTCTTCTCATCAAAGGAAGATCATACCACGAGTGGGAAAATTTCACAATTTTTTGGAGTTTATCTATTTCAGGAACTTAAGAACAGCCTTCAGAGTTCCAAAATCACAAGGGATTTACACAGTTGAGGTTAATTGTTCTATTTCAATTCTCTTCTTTCAATTTAAATGGGATTTAAACAGAATTTTATTTAATGTTTTACAATTTCAATTTGTTAATGCTTGTAATTTTGTTTCTCTTGTTATATGTTAATCTTTAGATAATGACTCTTGGTAAAAGATCACATAAACCTGGGTGTCTAAAAAGAAAAGAGAAGAAGAGAAGAGAAGATTCTGCAAAATCTCAAGAAAATTCTCTTCTAAGGTTTTTTAAAAAACCTGGAAATCCTACCACCAATGGTAGTGATTGTGAAGTATATTCTGATAAAGAAGACGTTGATGATTGTGAAGTATATTCTGATATTGAAAGAAATAAAGAAGATGTTGATGATATTGCTGAGAATGAAGATGAAAGTAAAAAAGGAGAAGAGCGAGTGTTAGATATTTCAAATCCTGGGAATTGGAAAAACATTGGTATGAGAATGAGAGATCTATTAGTTGAAAAAAGACATGCGATAAGGTTACCATCTGATTATCGATTTCCTAAGGATGATATTGGAAGACACTTCTCTCATGTATTCTATACAAGAGTTATGGTCAACAGAGAGAAGCAAGATAGAAGATGGTTGGTTTACTCAAAATCTTTAGATAAAGTTTTTTGCTTTTGTTGCAAGTTTTTTAGACGTGAGAACAAGGTTATCCTATTAGGGACCACTGGGTATAGTGATTGGAGAAATCTTTCAAAGAGGCTTAAAGAACACGAAAGTAGTCATGATCACATTACTTGTATGACTCGTTGGACGGAATTAGAAGTCAGGCTAAAGAGAGATAAAATGATTGATAAGTATGCTCAACAAGAAAGAATGAAAGAGAAGAATCATTGGAGGGAAGTATTATTGAGAATTGTTGTTGTGGTGAAGACGCTTGCTAAAAATTATTTAGCATTCCGAGGAGATAGTGATAAGATTGGGAAAGATAATAATGGGAATTTTTTGAGTTTTATTGAAATGATTGCAGAGTTTGATCTAATTATGAGGAAGCATGTCAAACAGATTGAAAAAGGAGAAATATATTCTCATTATCTTAGTCATAGAATACAGAATGAGTTGATAGAACTGTTGGCCAATGATATCAGAAGTAAGATCGTAAAGAAGATTCAGGTTTCTAAATATTTTTCAGTGATTCTTGATTGTACTCCAGATATGAGTCACAAATAACAGATGACTTTGGTTATTCGATGTGTCGATGTGTCTTCAACGTCAACTCAAATCGAAGAATTTTTCTTGACATACCTTATAGTGAATGATTAATCTGGGGAGGGACTTTTCTCTACACTTCAAGAGACACTGATTAATTTGGGGTTGGACATTGATGATGTCAGAAGTCAAGGTTATGACAATGGATCTAATATGAAAGGAAAAAATAAAGGAGTGCAAAGAGGTTTGATATTAATCAGGGTATTTTACACACCTTGTGGTTGTCATAGCTTGAATCTTGTGCTTTGCGATATAGCTTCTTCTTCAAAAAGGGCAGTGTCGTTTTTTGGTATTATTCAACAAATATATTGTTTGTTTTCATCTTCAACAAACAGGTGGGATACATTCAAAGAGATGGTAAAGGCCTAACACTTAAGTCTTTATCTCAAACTCGTTGGGAGAGTCATGTTGAAAGTGTCAAGCGATACGATTCGCTCATGCATAAGAGATGCTTTACTTTCCTTGGCGAAGATTGTGATGATCAAAAAAAAAACAAAGCTGAATCTCTAGCATTGAGTGAAACACGGTATTGGAAATTTTGAGTTTTGTTTGGCATGGTTATTTGGTATGATCTTATCATTGTGAACTGAAAGCCTTACGTCAGCATTGATATGAATGTCGCCATTGAGCGTTGAAAGGGTTGGTTTCGTTTTTAAGTATCGGAAGCTGGTTTTGATTCAGCAAAATGGAAAATTGCGAAGCTATTGAGATTGAAGCCAAATTTCTTGAGAAAAAAGGCGCATCATAAGAAGCAGTTTGATGAGAATCCGAGAAAGATTATGAAAATCTTGAGTTACCAGAAGAGCATTTGAATTGATTACTTTATCGCCTTCATGGATCGAGCTTTAAGTTCTCTTGTCGAGGTTAGAACAATTCCAAAGTTATGAAAAAACTTTTGGTTTTTGTTTGATATTAGGAAGATAATATCAACGGTGAAAATTTTTGAGAGAATCGTGCATGAACCTTGAGGTTTCTCGAAATGGTGCTGATATATAGATGGTGACGATTTATTTTCAGAATTAAAAGTACTTGATATTATGATTCTTTATTGATGTGTTGGACTTTCTAAGAAAAATGGAAGGTTGTTATCCAAATAATTGATTCTTACAGGATAATGTTGACCATTCGATTAGATTGCATCGGTAGACGAAGTTTTTCCAAACTTAAACTTATCACGATTATAGAATTATCGACATGGTTGAAGAAATAATATCGAGTTTGTTGAACGATTTTGCGGGAAAGAAAGCAGGAGGGGAAATTCTACGTAGGTTTTTTTTAAGTGTTTTGTCGATATTTGTTTAAAACTTAAAAGCAGTAGATTTTTCTTACGATTTTTTTGCTTTAAAGGATTAAATTTTTTCGGATTATTTTGATTGGATACTGCTAAACACATAACTTTATGCCCTATTTATTTTGTTCTATTAGATGTATCTTTGCCTTTGTGGCTTTTGCACTTTGTGAATTTTGATAACTCTTGTAATCAAATATCCAGTATTATGAATTAATAGATTTGAGGTTTGAGTAAAAGAAAAAAAAAAAAAAAGAAGAGTGAGCGGTGGTGGTTATACGGATTCCATACGGCTCACGTGAAAACCTGATTCCTTCTTACATCACACCTTTTCAATTTTGCTCGGTCCAATTTCATTTTTTTTCTTTATGTAAACTCTTCTTTGTTCATAACAGCTGTAAAACTTGTTCAAACATTTTAACACACGATATATATTCTAGATTTTACAAGTCCTTTAAAAAAAAAAAAAATTGAAAGTGATCGTGCACTCCTAAAAAATTCAGAATTCCACAAAAAGCGTCACCATTTTGTTTGCTTTTAATTCAACATAGATTCATTCATCAAGAAAAGACATTACATCTCTGGTTTATCTTTGTCCGGTAACCAATTCAGAATACAATTATTTAACCATGAAGCATAGGTCTCAAAACAAATATCTTTTTGATGAGCTATGCGATCCGCTCCTTTATTACAAGTAAACATGTTATAAAATAGCGATAATTCATTAAAAATTATGTAAAGAGAAGTTATTGAAGAACAGATCAAACTTTGAGGATTTAAAAGTTACATTCTTGGATCAAAAACACCATTCTTGTAACCCAAACTTAGATGTAATACCCACCTATCGGATTCTGCCTCGAAAGCCGAATAATTATTTGGTTTGGCACGAGCCTCGAAACAATTCCTGAATATTTTTTAAAAAAAATCCAACAAACACCACTTCAAATTATATAATCTAATTTAGACCCAAAAATTAAGTAGAAAAGTGATATATATATATATATATTTTTTTTTTTTCTGAAAAAGTTCAATTTTTTGAAAGAAGAAAAAAAAAAGTGTATAAAAAGAGACGCTTAGGGAGGAACATGGGTCTTCTTACTTCTTATACTCTTTCTTCTTCTCCAATTTCCAAATTTCGAATTAACCTCTAAAATCTCACATTCTAATCGGGAAAAAAATGGATTCAATCGATTTCGAAAACGTGAAAACAGAGAAATTAAAGTTTCCATCGCTGTTGCATCGTTTCCACAGTTTCCGAACTATCGGTTTATTCTTCCGTGCGACGGAGATCTGCGTCGCTCTTCTCTTCGTCTGTTGGATATTCACTTGTCTTCCTTTCGCCGTTAAAATCTCCGGCGAGTTTCTCCGACGTCTCGCTTACGTCGTTTCCACTCCTCTCTTCATGTTCGTCCTTGGTAACTCCATCGTCGTCGCTCTTCTCACCACCAAATCCACCGTCGCAGGTCGTACGATCGGCTCCGGCGAAGCAGAGACTGATGATATCTACGAAGCGTTTATCAAATCTGGAGAGAATCGCGTTAATTCGTCCGACGGCGATCTAACGGAAGAAGAGATCATCGTCTTCGATGATAAACAGATGATAACCACCACTGAAACAGATTCAAATTCAAATCCCACGGCGGCGCGTGTAGATAACGAATCTGAGAAACACTCGAATTCAAATTCCACGGAAGCGCGTGTAAATCACGAATCTGAGAAAGACTCAAATTCCGTTACTGATTCAGCGATTGATGATCCTAAGAAAGTTTATCGAAGAAGCAAATCGGAAATTTCAGCGAAACAGTTGTCGAAACCTTCACTCCGGCGATCGGAGACGGAAAAATGTCGGAAAATCTTAGAATCGTGCGAAGAAGGTGCGGTTGACGAGAATTTTCCGGAGGATTACATGACGAATGAAGAGTTTCAGAAAACAATCGAAGCATTCATCGCGAAACAGTTGATATTTCGTCGCCGGGAGTCTCTCGCCGTCGTTATACATAACAAGATCTAAAAAAATAAAGTATATACTATATAGTTAAAAGTTAAAACTATGTAATCGTCGAATCAACGAACCAACTTTTGGAAGAGAAGATTTTTTTTTTAATAAAAAATTAACTAACAGTACTGTAGATGATTTTTGATCATCGATCTTATTTGATGTTTTTGAATCAAATTTCTTAATAGATTCGGATGAAATTATATAACTCGATTTTTTTTTATGGTTATTGTCTGTGTTCTCTATACAGCTATACTAGATATTTTACTGTTGTTTTAAGTGAGTGTCACTTCCCTCAAGTGATAATAATGCAAACTTGAAGTAGAACCGATGTTTCGTGATATTATTATGGCAATTACCAATATTACTTTTGGTTTTAGTGCAATCCAAGAAACCATTTTCGTCTTTTTTTTTTTTTTTTGGACTTGTAATGGAAATCTATGATTATTTATTTGATCACTGGAATTTTGTATTGGCTCCTTAGCGTTTGATGAGTACATACTGTCCATTATTTGTCCAAGTCTTTATACAACAAAAAAAATTAAGGGATAACTTAGACAATATTAGAACGCGAAAAAAAAAAAAATCCAATCACTAAAAAAATTATGGAAAAGTGTGGAAAATTCTCTAATTTGGAACTTCTCTAATTTAATCTAATTATCTGTGTGGAAAATTCTTGAAAAGTCAAGGCTCAAGCGAGTTTATGGGTAAAGACCATTTGATCTTTCCTTCATTTGCTAACGGTGTGGGCCGTGTGGCCATGCCTTTAGAAGGCAAACATAAATATGTAGATAGTCATACAAGGAAGCGAGCAATTCCGTGAAGCAAAGCACACAAAACACACAGCCTGTGTTTTGATATAAAAACCCGCACTAGTTATGAAACACAACCTATGTTTTGATACAAAAAAACCGGACTAGGTATGAACTCACTTTAAGCGACATATTCATATTCGAATATTCAAACATTCATTCTTATTCGACCCATTCTTCTAAGTCAAACGGTCAAAATGTTTTACTTTACCCTTGTGATAGGTGAAACAACTCATTCACGAATCAAGAAAAATTCTCTGAAACAATATCTACAGAAAAGTATGCAACTGTGTAACTCTTATTTACAGTGTATAACTACGTAGTCTAACTATGTAACTCACGCTAATCATAGTGCAGTAATGCAAAAGTATTTAAAAATGTACTTTTATGCAGACACTCAGGCAGAAAGATTAAAGATAAAAAGTGACTTTCTTTTTCACCAAGACCCGTAATCTCTGCTGATTAAAATATAAAAGCAAGTTCTTTCTACCTTTTTTTTTCCCTAATATATTTTGTGTTTCATTTTTCAAAATTTTTGATAACAAAAAGAAAACACATTTCTGTCTCCCATCCTTCGATACAAATGTGTGTATAGAACCCATCCTTTCAAATATATAATGTCGTTTATAAATTATAGAATGTCGCTTATAATTTGGCCATTCTTTTGGGGATTTTAATTGAGATCAGCAAGACAACAACTATGATGATTGTTTCCACCACGATCGGCTATGGCTAATGTGGTTGTTGGATTAGTCATTCACCATCAATGCACTTTATTTCGAGTCACTATTGTTTTTTTAATAATCTTAACAACCTAAAAATTACAAAGAAATGAATTGAGCAAACAAAAGTGTGTGGCTCTTAAAAAAAAACTAATTGAATCACTGTTAAACAGAAAACTACAGTAAATAATTAATTTATTAATGAGACATGCATATTCTATATATCTATGGTACTCGCATTTCGTCGATTTGTGCAAAATAACGATGTAAGTGATTGGTAGTTAAATTTACATATGGGAATCTTTCTAATTCAGGTAGATAAAATTATATGTACAGATATCACGAGAACTATAGTGATAGAACGTATCGTACAAAGGGTTTGTGTTGCAATTGATCGTTCGGCGTATTTGTGTTCATCAGTGTCCAAAGTTTTGGGAATAGATTTGAATATAGTCGTACTCAAATGGTCTTTAGTGGGGGTGGGGGATGTGAATGCCTAAAAAGAACATGTTCGAAAAATATTATCCCAGAAAATAAATCTAAGCATTTTATGCTATTTTCGTTGTTTCTATAATTGTCGTCTATATAGTCTACGACGAGAAATCTCCATGCCCTTATATGAAATAAATTAAAACAAGATGATATCTTCTAGTGTACGCGGGAAAATGTATATATAAAAAAATGTTGTGAAATTTGATCTTGCCGATTTAAATATTAGTAATTTTTTTGACACTCATTCAAAGAACTTCTAGACACATGTTTAAGATATATGTAACATAAGTAGTGTTGTGGACAGATTAGTGTAATTTTTAGTTGCAATTAACTTATGCGACATATGTAGTGTTGTTGAAACTTAGAGAAAACGTTATGGAAGTTGCTGAATATAGAATGTATTAAAAAAGTAGGTCGTCTAATTGTTAACATTTGGTCAGGTGGTTATATGAGAAGCAAAAGCACAAAATGCTGTAATTGAAACGGGAAAAACATGAGAACAACACATTTTCGTTATCATACTTTCTTCATTTTACTTCTTTTCTATCCCTTATCTTATTTAAGCTTCCTCCTTCCAGTTCATTGTCCACAACAGAAAATCAAACCGTCTCAGCCAACGAGACGATTGTGTCTCCTGGTAACGTTTTTGAGCTTGGTATCTTTCTCTCTGAGCATACTCCAAATTGGTATCTCGGTATATGGTACAAGAAAGATCCTAAGAAAACATGTATATGGGTCGCCAACAAAGACTGAGAGACGAGCCTTTCTCCATATCAACCGGAACACTCAAATTCTCCGAAAATGACCTCGTTCTTTCAAATAAAAATAATTCTTATGTCTGGTCGACCAATATGAACAGAGGAGGCGTGAGGTCTCCAATGGCACAACTTCGTGGTGAAGGACTCCAACAACCGCAACAACGACGACCCCAATGGATTTTTGTGGCAGAGATGTTTAGTTAATAATAAACATTTGAATAAGCCCGGCTCAAAAGTAATATGGGCCCCGTGTTATTTTTTTTTTGAGTCTTATTCTATACATCAAAAGCTTAAAATTTGGGCCCTATTTAAAAATTTTAGGCTCTGACAAGCTAATAAAATATGATATAAAATCGGCTGTGTGCACCTTCTGCACAGCCCATAAAACCGGGCCTGAATTTTATTTTTCTTAAGTCTATTTTTTTTTTGAACCAAATAAATTAGTTTAATATGTTTTATGATGGATCCGTCGATGAAACTCAAAGCTCATCACTAAATTAGGACAACAGATATTTCATTATCAAGGGTATTGTCCATGGGCTATCGTATCTTCACAATTATGCAACCCCAACAACCCAAGTAACATCTTACTTGGTAAAGATGATCCCATATTTTGGGATGGCCAAATTTTGGAAAGTGGTGTTTCCAAAAGTTTCAACGAATAAAGCAGTTGGAACGGGGTAAGTAATCGAAACAACATCCCCTATATATATATATATTAAAAATTATTTTAACAAAATAACTTTATGTTTATATAAAATATTACATCAGTGACATGCTGACATGTCGTCGCCAAAATAATTTTCAGGAAAAATATTTTATAAGACATTAATTACTAGACTAATTACATAATATGTCATTATATCAATCATATAAAAACTTTATTTATTTTAAAGATTATAATCTTACCTAAATTAGTTTTATTTATTTATGAAAAATCGAGTAAGTAAATATTCATAAAATTATATATGATTTTATTGTTTCCGAAATTTGATTTTTAAAATGTTATTTTAAAAATATATTGTTTTAACTAAATAATTAATTAGTAACATAAATATATAAAAAAACTTAATTTTAAATTTCATTTATTTATACAATAATATACTATTAAAATATTTAGAAATATTTATTTAATTTATTAATTTTCTAAAAAATATTATAAATACCTTATTTCGTATATAACGAGGGAATCATCTGGTTATGGTATTATCTTTGAAAATATAAGGTTTTTGTCGTAAATAATATTTTAAAAATTAATAAAACACTCATAATTTCGAGTTTTCATATTTGTACTACATAGTGGTTACATGTCTGAAGAATACGCGTTACATTGGGAAAAATGTCGGAGAGATCAGATATATTTAGCTTTGGCGTAATGCTTCTAAAAATTATTACTGGAAAACGCAAATATCGAGTATTGCAATTGTTATCGCGGTGATAGTCTTCTTGACTAGGTAAGACTCAACCTTGATTTATAATTATATGTTTTAATAAAAAGGTTACAAAAATTGAAATGTTTTTGTTATTTTGTAAAAGGTATGGAGGCACTTTAATGGGGGAACAGTTGGTTGTTGATCCGAACTTTGTAGATTCTTCATTGGTGGAAGAGGAGGTCTTGAGATGTATACAAGTTGGTGTTCAAGATGATATAGACGACAGACCAAGCACAGAATCCGTCGCTTTAATGCTGGCAACCACGACGATGGAAATTCCTCTACCAAGGAAACCAAATTACTTTTATGCTAGATTTCTCGGTGAGATTGCCTCCTCGTCGACGGTCACTGAGTCTACATGTCTACATCCATAAATCAAGTTACCTTATCGGCCATCAAAAGTCGGTGATGTGATGTAAAAGATTAGTCTCTATTTAAAATTATATATCAAGTTTCTAAGAGTTAATTTATTATGTACCACAGATATTGTTCCGAATTTTATAAAATTTATTTTAAGTATTATGTGATGCATAGATTCTCTTTTATAGTTTAAAAAATTTAAAACAGTAATTAAGTTATTCGTAAGAGAATTGTCAAGATCGGAAACAAAATATATGAAAAATATCTAGAATCTTTTTTTACAAAATCATGTGACATCAGATCAATACTGAACCTATAATAGATTATCTATTCTAGTTAGTATATAGAATCTAATAGCATCATCATCTGTCTTCTATTAAGGGTTTTCAAACAATTTGCTAGTTTCATCTTTTACTTATCACTTTTGTTAATGCAGTTGGATTCTGAAGACTGATTCAAATGAAGCTGGGAAACTATTACTAGAGGAGCCTTATGATTGGCACAGTACTGGTCTTAGTGCTGATGGTGCAATAAACCTTTTAGTCCCCAAGGAAAAGGCGCATCACCATGCACAACTAATCAATCTTGTCAAGATCCTCAATGAGTGTTGTTCTTTCCACAGAAGAACCAGATATTGATGTATGAGATATACTAAACGCTGTCCAAGGTTTTAGGCCCTTGTTATCCATTCTCAGGTAACTCTGTTTAGGCCACTTGACTCTGATCAGGGATCCCGAGGTACTAGTTTCTGATGTTTGAACAACCAGTTGTCTTTAGAAAGACATAAACTCATGTTTTAGTAAGAGCCTATACCAACTCTATAGAATAGCAATTCCAGGCGTCCAATGATACAAGAGCTAGAGATGGATATATGTGTGCACTTTAACTTTATCTCACAATCAATCCTCAGGAAGGAGCTTTCAATTCTTTAAGCTGCAAAGAAGAAAAAATATTTTTGTGAGAAACCTGCATTGCATCCACAAAAACCAAAACGAAAAGAGTATGAACAACACTCATGTATGCCTCTCACCAGTCTTCTAACCATCGGTGTTTCACTAGTTTAATCCTTTTCAGAAGAAAAGGCAAAAAGCAAGCACACACCATAATGTCCTTTCTATCTTGACGTCAAGCACACAAGTAAGCTTGCTTTTGGACCCCATCAAATCTCTAAGAGGGCTGTAAAATTAGATATTATTGGACTTACATAAACAAGATTATCTACGAATGAGGTGAGTACATGTTTGACTGTATTGACCAACGGCCATCTCCACCACCCCCACTCACAAGCTTGGACTGTACGTCTAGTGAGATTTATGACAAAAAAAATTGACAAGTGTATTGAGATTTATGACAAAAATTGACAAGTCTAGTGAGATTTATGACAAAAATGACAAGTCAACAAAATCAAAAATCTAACCTTTAATATTTGTACTAAACAACGGAGAATCTTCTACCAGAGAAGCATTAAAAAAAAAAAAAATTTCTTTTTTAAACGAAACTCTAAGAAAATCAAAAGAACACAAATATATACCAAAGAATTGAGGATGAATATAGAAAAACACCGATGGGATTGGGATTGAATCCATTATCAAATAAAATTGGAAACCTTAGTCATCTTCAGTATGCAAAATGACCAAAAATAATATTACATATTGGAGACTGATCATCAATTAGGACCGCATGTCGGTATTCTCTTCTGTCATGTCGTGAAGAAAAATAGAACCAGTCTCTTTTTACATTAAAAAATGGTTTTTTCGACCCAAACCTGATCGGATGTAAGATGTTCACCGGACAACTCCTTTGTCTATCATCTTTTTCTAACTTTCCGTTCATGATTTATGATTTTCAGATAGGGTTAATTTATCCTAGTCCCAAACTATTTGGAGTCAGACTCTAACCCACATTTTAGCAATCTAATTTTTTTTTTGGACCATATTGCAACAGCTGAAATATCATATAGACAAGGAAGTTTGAAGAAGCTGCTGGAATTGATTTGATAGTAATATACTATTGGATTTAATGGTGGAAATGACACGGTTTCTGCTAGACTAACATTTTCTCCGAAACTGCTTTTACAAGAAGAGTGACCCACACGTGAAGTCAGTCTTTGACTCTTTGTTTACTAATTCTTTTATTGTTTTTGTTTGACGCATGATCTTTTTCTCTCCTCGAAAGTCCAATAAACCTCATGAACAAGTCATTGGAGCCCACTAAAACTCTTACTTTTCTTCTTCTTTTTTTTTTTGTTATTCTGTTACTTAGAAACTTCCAAGTTGTAACAATGGAAGGATCCTCGCTACTTCCTTGCGTCCATTAGTCTTCGGTTCCCACTTCCCACCAATCATACATAAATTCTGAGTTTTTGGGTTAAACACAACTCAAAAACAAAGAGACACCCAAAAAAAGATGAGCTCCTCTGACTCTTCTTCCGCGGAATCCCGTCTGGCCACGGCTAAGACGGTTCTCACCACCGCGGCTTCGGTGGCTGCAACCGCAATGCTGGCTCGATCATTAGTCCAAGATTATTTGCCTGACGAGGTGCACCACTACATTTCCTATGGCTTCCGCCGCATCTTTGGTTACTTCTCCTCCCAAATGACGATAATCATAGAAGAATTTGAAGGGTTTGCTCACAATGAAGTCTTTGCGGCTGCAGAGGCCTATCTAGCCACCAAGATCTCTCCTTCTAACAAAAGAATCAAAGTGAGTAAACACAAGAAAGAAAAAAACTACAAAGTCACCGTGGAGCGTGACGAAGAAGTTGTGGACACCTACAATGGCGTCAAATTCCAGTGGATCCTCCATTGTCGCCATGTCGAGTCCAAGCACTTCCACAACCCGCGGGATCTAAACTCCACACTGAGATCTGAGGTCCGATCATTCGAGCTCAACTTCCACAAGAAATTCAAAGACATAGCTCTTGAATCTTACTTGCCATTCATGGTGAAAAGAGCCACGTTGATGAAGCAAGAGAAGAAAACACTCAAGATCTTCACTCTCTCCCCAGATAATATGTATGGGAATTACTCTGACGCCTGGACCTCTGTTACTCTTGACCATCCTTCTACCTTCAAAACTATAGCAATGGATTCAGATGTCAAGAGAAATGTGATGGACGATCTTGACCAATTTTTGCACCGGAGAGACTTCTATAAGAGGGTTGGTAAAGCTTGGAAGAGAGGCTACTTGTTGTACGGTCCACCAGGTACTGGGAAATCAAGTTTAATTGCAGCCATGGCCAATCATCTCAACTTTGATATTTACGACCTAGAGTTGACTGCGGTTAACAACAATTCTGAGCTCCGGAGATTATTGATTGCCACTGCTAATCGTTCGATTCTTATTGTGGAAGATATCGATTGTTCACTAGAATTGAAAGATAGGACTACTGATGAACCTCCTCGGGAATCTGACGAAAGAGAAGATCCACGGTATAAAAAGGTGACGCTCTCTGGACTGTTAAATTTCATAGATGGTCTATGGTCAAGCTGCGGTGACGAAAGGATCATAATATTCACAACCAATTACAAAGAGAAACTCGACGCGGCGTTGTTGAGGCCAGGACGTATGGATATGCACATTCACATGTCGTACTGCACACCGAGTACTTTTAAAGCTCTTGCTTCAAACTATCTAGAGATCAAAGAGCACCACCTTTTCAGCAAGATCGTGGAAGGTATTGAGGCGACAGAGGTTACCCCAGCAGAGGTGGCTGAACAGCTTATGAGGAATGACACTGTTGATAAGATTCTTGAGGGTCTGATTGAGTTTTTAAAAGTCAAGAAGATCGAAAACGAACAAGATAGGGCCAAGAAAGAGAAGCAAAAGTTGGAGAACAAGAAAAAGACCACCAACGGAAAAGATTCGGTAGTCAAGAAAACCGAAGAGGTTGATGAACAGCTTGTGAGGAATGACCGTGTTGATAAGGTTCTTGAGGGTTTGGTCGAGTTATTAAAAGTCAAGAAGATCGAGAACGACCAAGATAAAGCCAAACATGAGGAGGTGAGCAACTAATTAACTTGTGAGATTTGGAAGAGTGTTAACTTTGCAGAATCAATACCTTAATCATCAAAATCGCTTTGTAGCGTGAGAATAATTGTTGATTTGTCTCTCTATTTTGGGATGATCCAACATTACAAAGTAAGCAGGAATCTAGAGAGACCGCTTAAAGGAGCTAAATAGCCAAAATAAATACGAGGATTAAGTCATATAATGAAACTTCGTATGATTTTATTCCACTAAATTAAGTCGATCATTCCGTTAAAATTTTTTCTCACTAATCAAAAAGAAATTTCTTTTTATTCAAACTCGAAAGACTTGCAGTTTCTGAAAACTACATAATCTCATCGTCAAGGACCGAAGTTACTGTCTACAATCTCCAGGTACCTATATAATCTAGTCCTAAGATTTCAAGATTCGATCCGATTATCGAGAATTCAGAGCATAAACCCCTCCTAGAGATTTAGTTGTAAATAATTGAGAGGGTAATTTCAATTAGAATGATTTTTTTTTTCAAGTCTGCAAAACCAAAATCAAACTCATAGCTCCTCGAATCATATGATCCGAGACTTTGATTCTGATGTGCAACTTGTCTTTGCATCGACCAACACTCTAGAAGACTCGGGCTATCGAGTTTTCACTTTTAAGTTTTAACTATACTTACTAAATGGGCCATTATTTAGGCACACTACACAATTCGTTTGGTCTATAATTATTAAATGGGCCGTACATGTTTTAATTTTCTTCCTTTTCTTTGTAGATATTTTTATCTTCTTCCTTTTCCTTAATTTCAATTTTTTGCTTCAATTTACCGTTCAAAATCGGGAATTTTTGGATGTCATTTCCTTTCGGGAGAATTGTCAAAAATGCCAAAATTCAGAAACCCTAGTAAGAAATGCCAAAACAAGCAAAAACTTCGTGGACATATTTTAATCTCCGTTTCTGTCCACCAAACAAGAAAAATGAAAGAGAGATGTGAGAAGGAACGAGAAAAAGAAGAAGGAAAGAGAGGAAAAGTAGAAAGAAGTAAAAGGAGGAATGAGAAGAGAAATAAGGTAGGGCAGTTTGGTGTTTCTCACATATGTTACAGTATACAATTTGACATTTTTGGAGGAGATTTGTAAAAGTGGTACTGAGCGAAGATACGTTTTTTTTTTTTTGGCACTTTTGTTAATTATTTCTATATTTTGACTCAATCGTGGGATGATAAGCTAAATGTTTATAAATGATGTAAGTTTAAATTACCTTGGTTCATATGGGTTCTTTCGGGCTTTTAAGCAAACTACTATCTTGCTACCTTCTAATTAAAATGCGAAAAAACCTAACCGAAAAAAAATGTATGTCACTTTTTTTAATAAAAGACATCAAGAATAAACATTGGGTGAACTTATTGTTATTCTATGATCCACTTTTTTTTTTTAGTTTTCAAAGAAGATTTTTAAAATATTTCTTTGAAATTTGTTTTTTTAAAAAGGTGGATCATAGAATAATAATACATACTCATGGATTTTTGGTAATAACCGAACAAAACGAACCGAGCAAACCGACTTAATCGGTTATCGGGGCCAAAGAAATAGCAAGGAGTAAACTGATCGACATGATTTGATTTGTTGTTCGGTTATCGTGTCGGTTCGGATTGGTGGGAGATAACCGATCGATTATTTATAAACCGAAATTAATTTCCTTTTTAATAATCACAAAACATAACCCACTTATTTCCGGTTTTTCTCTTCGATTTCATTTTCCCCTTTTCTCTCTCTACACAAACCATAAAAATCTCTCTAGTGCGATTCGGTTGCTTATGCCATAATTAGCCGAAGAGATTATCAAATCAATTGTTCGAGTTCAAGTTCATTTTCAATCCGACTCAATCCCCAACGAATGAAGAAATTTTAAGCGTTTAAGGTAAACTTTGTGTTCTGATGTCGATTTTAATAAGTTTTTCGAATAGATTTCTGTTTTTAACTTCGATATTTGTTTGTTTCTGGTTTGATTTGTGTTTAAGTTTATTTTATCGGTCTCAATCTCCATTCGCTTTGTGTTTTAGGTTCGATTTTTCATTTTCCCTTTTTTTGCAAACCCTAAATTCTATAACCGAAATTTTTGCCTTTTTGTTTCATGTCATGAGGCATGCTTCTAGTTCTTGCTGATGCTTTGGAGTTTGAAGTTTGGAGTTTTGACTGATGCGTTGAGTTTGGAGTTTGGACTGCTGCATGGAAGAATGGGTGCTTGCTTATGGTTTGGAGTTTAGACTTTACAGTCTTCATTTGGTACAACATTTGTGATGCTTTAGACATGTGTTGATAACTTGAAGTCTTGTGTTGCTTAGACTTGTTTAGACTTGTGTTGATGATGTTTAGACTTGTGTTGAAGACTTGTGAATTCGGTTTGTAGACTTGTGAAGTTTTTTTTGTTTTTTTTGTCATTTTGTCAGTTTCGGTTCAATTCAGGTTAACAAAACCAAACTAGAAATATTTTCAGTTTAATTTTCGGATGTTGTTTTTAACTGATAAACCGAACCGATTCCATAATTAGTTTCATTTGGCAGAATTTTTATTTTCTGAACAAATCGTAAAACCGAATAACTCGAACAAACCAAAAACCCAAGATTAATAATAAGTACACCCGATGTCTATTCCAAAATTTGGCAGACACTAAGCACCAACGTAACCAGAACAAGTCTCTAGGAGGGCACTTGATATTTATTATGGATTATATATTTGGATTAAATTAAAGTATACATTTTATGTCCATGAATATGTTTTTTTTTTGTATAACCAAGAAATTTTGGATTTAAGTATATAATCTCCTCGGCAAATAATTAGAATCTCTTTTGGGTAACCAGGTAATAAGCAAGTTAAACTACTGATTTCGGGAATGAAATCTCTTTTTTTACTTTTACAAATTACATAATATGTGATATCAAAATAAATAAATAAATATTAAATATCATATCATATCATATAAACTTAAATAAAAGAAAATATTAAATAGCAACAACTGTTTTAGTCCCCGACCCATGGGAATTATGGACCAATAATCCATCGGATCTTGCTTATCCGTAAATAGAAAATAAATATAGAGTACGAAAATCGCCAACATATATTTTACGAAAACATGGTACTCACGTAGAACCTTATAACGATGGAAGAAATCAACGATTGCCCCTATCGTTATTGCATCTCTGTAATTTAAAATTTAAAATTTGATTATGGGTATTAATTATTGAAATATAGTAGTTATGCCAAATAAAAAAAGATTTTTGTAAAAAAAAATCCTAATTTTTGCAACTTTAATTTCTATCTAAAAAATTACAGATTAATCTTACGAAATTAAAAACAATACGCAATATAACTCTTATATGTAACTTCTAAACATTTTCAATGTCATATATATTAGATTTTAAAATTCTAAAAGTAGATTTAGATTTTTCGTCGTGAGGGATTCGATTTGATATTTATTTATCAAAATTTTACAAATTTGACGGTAACGAAAACGGATTATATTGTGTGTTATTTTTTTCACATGATTAACATGCATTTTTTTGAGATAGAAGGCTAAAATTAAAAAAAAATAGCCACTTTGATATTTTTTTTTTACATAAAAACCATCAAAAAAACTTACCCGGAATAGTTTTGTCGACGGCGAGCAAACAGGTCCATCGGCAGTTACCGAAGAGACGACGATGGTGAGTAGCAAAAGCATCCCCAAGAGAGAGAACTTTAGCAAAGCCATGTTTGTTTTTAGTTTTATTTTGTTTTTTTCTAGAAATTTTGTGGATGGTCTTATACATTTAAGTGGAGTTCTTATATAGAGATTTTGATTCACCGAACTGATCCCTCATTTTGCAGCTTTTAATATGGCAACCAGAACCAGGCCTCGTGTTTTCGATCTTTACAACCATTTTTTCCACAGTAAACTATTATTTAAATAGGACAACCATTTTTTCCACAGTAAACGATTATTTAAATAGGACGATTCATTGCATGATGTAATATCGTTTTGATATTTTTTATTTTCAAAGTTAAGTGACTAATAAAAAATAATTTGGATCATATAATATACCGCTCGTTGCTCCAAAATAATTTTAAAAGTAACAGCTCCAGCAAAAATAATTAAAAATAAGAACGATTTCAGCAATTTACTCTTATTAATATGGCCTTTAATTAACATAAAGCTCTCGTGCAATATGGTCGCACCTGCTTCTATTAAGGCCGAATTTTTAAGACTGAGTATTAGAGTTTTGCAACGGTTATTAACGGGTTTTCGACAGTTCTCACTAACGGCCAGAAAGTCATCGAAATTTTTCAACCATTTTTTGACGGTTTTCACCAACGGTCAGAAAATCATTGAAAAATTTCAACATATTTTCGACAAAATTCTGGTTACTCGATATTTTCTCGGAAATCTGTCGAAAAACATCTGATGGATTGAAGGCCGTCCAAAATAGTAGATTGGAATTGTAAACTAGACTAAAATTTGAAACACAAAAGTACTTTGAAAATGACAAGTATATTGAAACAAATGAGTATTAGTATAATAAAGGCAAAAATAGTTACGAAAAAATATACACCAAAGCCTAAATATGTGTAATGTATACGTCAAGGTGAAATGGGATTTGGACAAATATGGCAGTCTTTGTTTGTTTATTGGAAGGGATGTTTGTGTTCACCATTTTTCTTCTTTGTTTTCTTTATCATTGTACTTGAGCTTTTATCTCATTATCCCTCCTTAACCTTCTTTACTCCTTTAATCATTACCAAATCCTTCTTACTTAATATTTAATTTGATATTGTATTCAATTACAAATATGTACATGAGCTGTGTCGATACTGTAAGTCTATAACGTTGTCAAAGATTTGATGGTGGGCTGACCAAATATGTCATTCTTCTTTTTTCTTTTTTCGTTTTTTGAACAAACAAAGGTTTATATTAATCTCTTACTCTCCATCATAGGAGAACATACATAACAAAGATAGGAGCAACCACAACACTTAATCCACTAAAGTCGGGGAGGAGTCCTCGAATCTTGACGCCAATAGTGCTAAAAGGTGAAACGAAGCCTTGGGAATTATAGAACACAATTAGTGATCCTATACCCGGGATTGAAATATCAACTAAGGCAGATTTAACAATCGGAAATTCGGCTATAGAAGCAAAGGTGACAAAGGACCGGATAGCTTAGCCTTTAGATAGAACGAGCATCGAAGTGTTTAAAACCTTCGACATCAAACTCTTTGCAACAACACCACTCGAACCAAGTGGAAATTTGGGAGGAAAACATACTCCATAAAGGAGAAATCAACCAGATTCACCGGAGGAATGGACAATAAAATAGTCAATCCAATCTGCCACAAAGGAATTAAAACAAACTTCATATTACCAAAATCCGAAGTGAAACCGGGAAAGAGACTGCATACTGCAGTAAAGGAGCGCACAAAGACGAGAGACTTGTCTTGAGAATTTGTTATAAGGCCTTGACACGGAAACACTCTGTTCTCTAATTAAGAGTGATGCCAGGTCTCAGAGTACCTCTAAAGGGACAAGACACCCGTAAAAGTTAATACATATTCATAATTAATTCTTACTCATGTTAATCTAATTTTTATGTGCTAGGAGCATATAAGATCAACTCATCTAACAAATCGTTATCGAAACACCAAACACTAAATATAAAGCACCATTCTGAAATCTTCAGGCGACGCCTCGTAAGTCACCGGTGGGGAAACTAGGGCGAACTCAAATGTAGGAACGACTTTGGATGTTTGTTAATGTGTCATTCTTCTTTTCTTCGCTGTTTTTACGTGTTTTAGCGTTTAGGGCTGACCAAAAATTTGCCTTGCGCTCTGCGCTGTCGTCTCCATCCTGGTAAATTCTTATTATATCGCAATAAATATGTATTTATATCAGAAAGTCTAGCTTGTTGATTTGGAACTAGTTAGACATTGGATACCACTTCCTTAAATTGACATAGTGTCCTGTTTTTTATATTCCAGAAATTGCATAGGTTGTTCAATTTTATAATAATAGATGTGAAACTGATATTTTAAGAAATCTTGTTTAACCATTTTAATACAATAAAGTAATCTATATGTAAATCGGTATTTAAGATTCTTCAAACTAAATAATAATATATAAGCTTCTTTGCTAGAAAATAATAGTCAAAAACTAATTTTCACTTGTCGAAGTCTATATATATCAACCTTTTGAAATAATCTATTTTAGTTTTAAAAACTTAGCTGTAAGGATAAATTCGCGTGCGGAAGCGTATGATGACTTTGCTAGAATTTGACATAAGAGAATTGTTAACCCAGTTCGGATACTCGATCCTACGTGCGGGGTGAAACCATCTCACAACTTCCACTGAACTTTTAGTGAATACAAAAACTCAAGCTTTTTTGACTGAAATTTAACAACTTTCTTGTGATGTCACGGATACCTTATAACCAGGTATACAACTTATTTATAAGAAAACTAACACCTTTTCCTTTTTCCTTTGTTTTCTACATGGATAATGAAGAAGATTTGGACCTCATATCTCACAAACTCCACCTTGAGCTCATTCTTTAAAACTGGCCCACTGCAAAATCCGATCCAGCGATCTCGGATCCGAGTTTGATCCGCGACCGCGATCCACGACGATCGCTCCTGCTTCCGACCCGACCCACTTCGCATCGACCGACCGCTTTGAGAAAGGAAACCAAAAACGAATCTCCATCTTTCTCGTTTTTTCGTTTTTTCGTTTTTTTTTTCGTTTTTTTCTTCTTCATCTTTCTCACGAAACCATGATTATCTTCTTCACCAAAACCAAATCTCTCCTCAGTCTTGCTCTCATTCTCCTGGAGCAAGCAAATTCCATGGCTACCTCTCCTTCTCCGGCGACACCAACCACCAGCGAGGCTCCACCATGTCCAATTTGCTTAGAAACCTTGAAAGGTAACAAACACRTTTTCTCTTCCTTCGTTTTTCTTGCTTGTTTCTTTCGTTTTGCCTCAATTTCACATAGATCCATCACCTAACTGCCCCAATCTGTGTTTTTTCGGCTTGAATCGGCGTTTTCCGACGAGTTTTTGCTGTAAAAAACTTCTGAATTCGCGCTGGCGAGTTGACTCAGTTCTGGCGAGTCGACTCGGTGACTCACTGAGTTGACTGGGCGAGTTGGAMTTTAACCAATCTGGGCCTGTAACAATCTTCCAGCAGCCCACAGAATTTTGGGCCTGCGCTCATGGGCTCCCTAAAATAAAAGGTAAGYTCAATATCTTTTTAAGTCCACTTTCCTTTTAAGCCCATTTGTTGGATTCTGATAATCAACTGTTGACCAAACAGTCAACTCTACCTAGCCGGCGTTGACTGTTGACTGCTGCCGTTGACCGGCGTTGACCGCCACCATCTCGGCGTTGACCGGCGACTTTCCGGCCAAAATTTCGGCGAAACTTATTTTCTCCAGAATTTCAAGGTAAACTCTCCTGTACCCTAAAATACTTAAAACTTTATCAATTTCTCATGCTTTCGGACGAAAAACTGACCTGCTTCAACCTCTTTCCATGTACCTTTGCACTCCACCTTGAGCTGATAACTGCAGCTCCTCTTAGCTTCCAGGTAACTTAATCTTTYCTTAGATCCTTTTCCATTATCTCAAATCAGAACACTAACCTTTTTCTTCTGATTWTGCGAGGTACTTTTTAAATGGAGTTACCGGAGCTTTCACTCTAGAGGTTGACAAAATTACAGCAAACCTGAAATCCATGTCCAGGTACATCTTCTCTTACAACGTCTGCTCGAACCTTGCTTGTGCCAACCTTAGGATCATTGTCTCTACTGAACATCCCATGTGACTTGATACCGAACTGATGTGAAAACCCCTTAGCTATCACTCTAGCTTGAACTTCTTGTTTTTCCACAATGCATGGTATCCCTAGTCTCTGTTTAAAGTACCACTTACTTGAGACCATCCTTTTCGTTTCACTTAGAGACTCTATGTCTTCCTTAGCATCTTTCCAATGCTTATTTTTCTTGCTTTCTATCACCTCTTCACATGTTTTAACTTTTACATCAATCCCTTCTATAGTAGCCAAAGCATAAGCCACACAACCAGAATCTTTAAATTCAACTTTTCCTGAATTTCTAGATTCTCCACCTTGAATTGATGATGGTGTTGGTCCCTGCACCAGATTCTCACTGAAAGTCACTTTCTTTGACTTCTTCTTTATGACTTCATCTTCAACCCTGGAAACATTCTTCTCACCCTTAGAAACAATGCCTTGTAGATAATAAAGCCCTTTGTGATATTTCCCAGATATCACCTTCTTATTATCCTTGTAGAAGTGCACCATGTACTCCCTTCCATCATACCTACAACCTGATTTTTCCAACATCCCATAAGAAATCAGATTCCTACTCACCTGTGGGATGTATCTCACATCCTTGAGTATCACCTCTGAACCATCTGAATTCTGAATTTTGATCTTCCCAATTCCCTTGATGTCCCCTTAAGTGTTGTTAGTCATAAGCACTTTCTCACCATTCAACTCCTTGAAGTCAAACAAGACTTTCTTGTTTGATGTACTGTGGAATGTATAACCAGAATCCATAATCCATTCTTGCAATGTGTCATGCTTACTAACTGTCAACATCAATGGTTGCTTAAGCTCCACTACGATATTCACATTCTTTGGATTTCTTCTTCTCGGCATCTCTTTTCCAGTGATCTTCACTTCCACATATGAAACAACCAGTGTTGTATTATTAGGCCTTGACTGTGACTGTGACCTTCCTCTTTCTTAGACTTTCCTCTTCCTGCTGATTATTCTCCATCTGAACTGTTCTCCGGCACGCCTCAGCATCAACATATAACCCTTGTCCTGTGATGTTGGCCCATTTTCCAACAACTCCTCTCTTTGGACTTAGCGCTCAGGACCTCATTCAACTTGAGTGTGTCTGCCATACTTAAGGGTCTCCTTGAGTTGAGCATGCTTGTAAGGTAGAGAACTCATCAACAATATTGCTTGCACCTCTTCGACACCTCCAGATTGTGCGGATCCAGCCAAAAAAATCATCAACGTTCTCATTTATACTTTTGGAGTCATTCATCTTAAAAGTATAGAACTTAAGCTGTAAGTAGATGCGATTAGGCAAAGATGTCTCCATGTACAGCTTGTTCAATGTAGACCACATATCTGCTGCGGTCTCACAATTGCTGATCTTCCTTAGGACTTGATTTCCCACGTTCAAGACAATCAGATCCTTCGTCTTTTCTGATTTTTCAAACTTTGCTGGATCAATTTCTGGAGCTAACTCACTAACTCCATCATTTCCCTTCAGTGGATCCTTCTTAAAAGCTTCTAATTCTTCTTTGGTAGGGGCTGGATTTTTCAGCAACTTGTCATCTGTCAAGATCGACTTCAACCCTAAAACTCCAAAGTGAGCCAACATGCGAACTTTCCACAGGGAAAAATCACGAGTCCCATCAAATCTATCTACCTCGTACCTTGAATTACTCATTCARCCTTCATTCTGAGAAACCCGTGAAGTGCAGTGAACGATATCCGAACGTACCGCCGTGAGTACCGCCGAAAAAACCCTTATTGATTCTCTTATCAAATCCTTCTAACACTTGCAATCAAAACCTGGATTGCTGATACCACAAGGATAAATTCGGCGTGGAGATGGACTAGAATTTGACACATGTTAACAGTTCGGATACTCGATCCTACGACTGGGGTGAGAACCGTCTCTCTCACAACTTCCACTAGAACTTTTAGTGAATACAAGAGCAACCACTTAAGCTTTTTGGCTTTACAAAGAGAATTTAACTTAGGCTTTCTTGTGATGTCTATTTTTCGGATACCTTATAACCCTAGGTATACAACCTATTTATAAGAAAACTAACACCCTAGTTTTCCTTTTTCCTTTGCAGTTTTCTACATGGATAATGGGCTGAAAAAGAATTGGGTCTCATATCTCACATTAACTTTATTTTAATCTATATATAAGTAACCATAATAGATCGGTAAATAAATATAAATTTTCTAAGTTATAATAGCTAGACACAAATCTAACAAACCTTTCCTAGATATTTTATATATGCCTTGTTTCTTCTATGATTGGATCTTCATGATCTTGGATGCTCTCATTTCTTAATCTAGGTAAGTTGATATGTGATATAACATGGATGAGATTAAACTTGTATTCAAAAAGTCGGTTTTATACCAGCCTTGGGATCATTATCGTGGTGTTTATATGACAATGAATCATTACAACGTTAATAACTATTGTTCGATTATCATCGCGACTTTTATATGCGGTTATAGGGTCATTATGGTGACTATTCATGTAAATTTATTTTTATATTATTACCATAATATATTGATGAAAATACATACAAAATATCATTGTGAAGGTTTATATACCTAGTAGATTTTATTATAGATGAGAGTGTAGAAAAATTGCATGAGACTAATAATAATCAAGTTACAAATACAGAGATATAAATAAATATAATTAAGTTTTCAAATTTGTGATATACAAAAAACTAAATTCATATATACAATATCTTTATCATTGTTTAACCTTCTATGATCGGCTTTTCCTAATTTCGGTTGCTTTGTTGCTTGTAATCTCCGTCATCTCGTAGCATGGTTGACCTCAACACGGCGGTTGATCTCTCCACAAAGTTAAACAAAACCAAAATCGTTATGTAGTAAATTTTACGAGTTTTGTCTTCATCCTGAGTTCTATCTCAAATGAATAAAGGGATATTTGTCAAAAATGCCAAAATTCAGAAAAACCTTTTAAAAAAGACCAAAACACGTTAAAACCTCGAGAAATGCCAAAAGTTACTGTACAGCTTGGAATGAAAAGACAATTTTTCCCCCAGCTGAGAGGAGCCACGAAGACAACTTATCCATCGTCCCGATCTTGTCCATCGCTCAGATCTTGTCCATCTTTTTGATCTTGTCCATCGTTTTCAATCTTGTCCATCGTTCAGAGCTTGTCCATCATCAGACCTTGTCCTACGAATTAGAGATGTAATACATATGTTAAAGTTACAAATCACATATGTCAGACATTTGTTTTTGATGTTCATAACATGGATGATGAATGGGATGGACATGTTAAAGCTACCGATTTCGTGGACATATTTTAATTTCCGTTTGTCTCCACTAAACTGATTCTTTGTTATGTATACATGCATATTTTATGTCCACCGAAAATATTTTCTATGTCCATCATTTTCTGAAAATTTTGGCATTCTAAGTAATTTTTTCTTCCTTCTATTCCATCGCCACCGTCCATCTAATCTATTCAGGCGATGCTGGTGGTTCAATCTCTCGGCGTAACTACCAATTCAAAGTAACTGGAGTAGGTTGCAAAGGACCAAATCCTACTAACGAGTCACATACAAGTCAAGGACCCGAGCCGGAGAATGTTATACTCAAAATCGCTTGGTATGGATCTGAGCTACTCGGAATCGCTGCTTCCGTTTTCCGATCTCCGGCGACTTCTCCGACTGTGACAAGTTTTGAGGTTTCGGTTGCTTGTTCGAGATGAGCCGTTCATGTAGCTGTTGTGGATTCGATTAAACAAGACTTCAAATGATCATATTTCGTCACAGGCCTTTGAACTAAACATCCAAATCAGAATATGTTTTTTTTTACTTTCGTTTTGAATCGAAAGTGAGAAAAGGAGGAAGGAAAGAGAAGAAAAAGAGGAAAGAGAAGAGAAAAGAAGAAAGGAGAAAGGTTAGAACTAGGGCTGTCAATTTTGACCCGCACCCGTGGGCCCCGTAGGTTTTGACCTGCTGCGGAGCGGGTTCAGGCTCACCAAAATATGACCACTAATTTGCGGGTCTCGTGTGGCTGGTTGGATAATTTGGCGGGTTAGCGGGTCGAGTTCCGCGGGTACCCGCAATTTTGTTTTTGTATTTTTCCCTATATTTTATAGAATTTTACATTTTTTACTTTTAATTTTAAAAATATATAAATTTTTCCCAAAAGTTTTACATATATTTGTACAATTTTTCCCAAGTAATTTTTATATACGGGTTGGCCCGCACGTCCCGCGGTTTTTGCGAATGCGGGTACGAGTCAGATTTTAAAGCTCGTAAATTATGCGGAACGGATGCGGATCGTGATATTTAATGCGGGTTGCAGATCTATCCGCTTGACAGATCTAACTCAGAACACAGCATCATTGTCTTTTCGATGACGTCCTACAGTAAACTCGTGGCATTTTTCGAAATCATAAAGTCATAACCGATTGTGGGAAGTCAAACTCAGCATTTTGGCATTTTAGGTAATTTTTTCTTTCCTTTTTGTGTTATTTTCATTTCGTGTTTATTTTCATTTTTGTCGATTCCTAAGATGCTTACAAATACAGCTCTTTGCTTGTAATGAGAGAGAGACTCACGACTTCTTTGATTAATTAAAAGAGCTTTTGAAAGCTCCTCCTCGTCGAGAGAAGAAGACGTTCTCGTTCATATAGGAAGATACTTTTCTTCTCACCCAACTAACTTAACAAACCTAAGAGAGACGAACTCGTTCGTAAGTTTTTGAGATCAGGTCTCGATGGCACTAACATCCCCTTCTTATCCAGCGTGTGTGCATGTGGATATTGGTAGATACACGACACTTGGAATGATAAAGCGACCTCGAACTGTTTCGGATTCGCTGCAAAGACAGCATACGTTGTAACGTTAGGGAGCAAACACTTGGCGTTTTCGCGGCGACCAGACTCTAGAAGACTGTAGGGCTATCGAGTTTTCAGTTTTAACAATACTTTATTAAATGGGCCGTACTTGGCCCACTATAGACCATTCATTTAGTGTTCCATCACCAGTTAAATAATCATCTTTAATCCCTAATTATCTCAATCTTACAATCAGAGGTATTCGTGAAAAATTTATTAGTGATCGCAGAAGCCTTTCACCAAATAAAGAGAAGTCTGGTATCAAATTTTCTCCGTAACCCCACAATTTTTATTTTTGATTGATAGGTTTCCAATTTGTATGCTCATCATAAAATGATAAAAAGCATAGCATCGTTTGATTAATCTAATCAGATTTATCCCCACGTAACCTAGTACAGATACAGTACTATTGTTCTATATTCAGATTTTTTCTTTTGTATTGGATTAGTTTCTTGTTTCTCTGATTTATATGTTAACCGACTTGAATAGATTTATTTTATTTTTGATGATTGAAGGAGATGAGTTCCTCTGTTTCATCCTCTACTGAATCTCATCTAGCCACCGCCAAAACAGCTCTCACGGCGGTTGCATCGGTGGCTGCAGCGGCAATGCTAGCTCGATCAGTGGTTCAGGATTACATGCCAGGCGAGGTTCATGAGTTTATCTCTTACGGCTCTCGCAGATTCTTCAGCTACTTCTCTTATCAGATGACTGCTGTAATTGAAGAATTTGGAGGTATTCATGAACACAATCAAGTGTTTGAGGCTGCAGAGGCTTATCTGGCCACCAAGATATCTAATTCCACTAGAAGAATCAAAGTGAACAAACTTGAGAAACAGAGTAATTATAGTGTTACTGTTGAACGTGATGAGGAAGTTGTGGATACTTTTGATGGCGTTAAGTTTAGTTGGATCCTTGTATGCCGCCATGTCGATAAAAAGGACTTTCGTAACCCGCGGGATCTCAACTCCACTTTGAAATCAGAAGTGCGTACTTACGAGCTCAGTTTCCGAAAGAAGTTCAAGAACATGGTTCTTGAAACTTACTTACCGTTTGTGGTTAAACAAGCTGCTTCAATGAAAGAAAAGTTTAAGACGTTGAAGATCTTCACTGTTGATTCTTACTCCGTGGAGTGGACCTCTGTGACTCTCGACCATCCTTCCACATTTCGCACTCTTGCCATGGATCCCGAGGTGAAGAAAAACTTGGTGGAGGATCTCGATCGATTCGTGCAGCGGAAAGGCTTTTACGGGAGGGTGGGAAAAGCTTGGAAGAGAGGGTATTTGTTGTATGGTCCACCTGGTACTGGAAAATCAAGCTTGATCGCAGCTATCGCTAATCATCTTAACTTTGATATCTATGACTTAGACTTGACATTACTTCACAACAATGCTGAGCTCCGGAGGTTACTTATGTCTACTGCAAATCGTTCCATTCTAGTTGTGGAAGATATAGATTGTTCAATCGAGTTTAAGGATCGGACTACTGATCAGGAAAACAACGATCCGCTGTATAAAGCGGTGATGCATTTTGATTCACTATCACTTTATCTTGTTGATTAATATGTTGTATGTCTTGCTTATTAGCTTAAACTCATAATCTGATGTTTATTTCTAATGTTTTGGTTGGTCATTTTCAGGTCACACTCTCTGGTCTATTGAATTTTGTAGACGGACTATGGTCAAGTTGTGGTAACGAGCGGATTATAGTGTTCACGACTAACTACAGAGAAAAATTGGATCCAGCCTTGTTGAGGCCAGGACGTATGGACATGCACATTCACATGTCGTATTGCACACCAGCTGCCTTTAAGGTTTTGGCTTCAAATTATCTCGAGATTGAAGATCATATACTTTTCGAGCAGATTGAGGAATTTATCCGAGAAATAGAAGTTACACCAGCTGAAGTAGCTGAACAGTTGATGAGGAGCGACGCTGTGGATAAGGTACTCCAAGGACTGGTTGAATTCTTAATAGCCAAGAAAGTTGTAAATGATGAAGCTAAAGGCCAAAATAAATAATTTAAAAGCTTCTTTCTTTGTTATAAACTATTGGTTATAAAATGTTACAGAAATGAAAATTATTTTAAAAAAAATTCTAAGTGAAAATATCATTCAGATTTCTTATATCGGATGATATTATTTTTTGAGGTCAGAGATTGAATGAATTTATCAACTAAATCAGTAAATCCTATCTCGGACAAAAAGAAAAAATCAAGAAAACGAGTGAGGTTGACTGTTGACTTATAATTGTTTTTTTTTTTGGGTTTTAAATGGTTAATATTAAAACTCGACTTATAATTGTTAGATCGTTGACTTCAATTTCGATAAAGTCTCTTGAAAGCTCATTACTGAAACAAGTTTGCAAACGATCCAAAGATCAGGAGCTTCAGATCGCTTATCGGCTAAGTCACTTCCTGGTAAGTGTTCTCTTACCATGAGATATACTTTACTTTGGTTAGATTCATTTCAATTTTCTAGGATTCTACGTTTCTTGAGAAACTACGGATTAGTTCAAGATTAATCCAATCTTTGGTTACTACTGAGATTCTATAGTCGTTGGTTGATTTATTTTTAGAAATTTCGATCTAGTGATAGACATAACCGATTGAATTATTGCTTGGAAATTTTGTACCAATTAGAGATATTTCATAAAGTTGCAGGGTCTGAGAAAATGGTGGACGCTGTTGTAACAGTGTGTCTAGAGAAAGCCTTGAACATCCTTGAAGAAAGAGGCCGAACCGTATCGGAATATGGAAACCAGTTAAAAGATTTGCAAGATGAGTTGCAATATATGCAGTCTTTTCTCAAGGATGCAGAGAGGAAGAAGAGAACTAATGAAGTGTTGCGTAAACTCGTGGCGGATTTACGAGAATTGGTTTATGAAGCTGAGGACATACTCGTGGATTGTCAGCTTGCGGATGGTGATGATGATGATGGGAACGAGCAAAGGCCCTCCAACGCGTGGCTTTCGCGGTTTCACCCGGCCCGGGTTTCGTTGCAGTACAAGAAAAGCAAACGTTTGAAAGAGATCAATGAGAGGATATCGTCGATAAAAACTAAAGTTGAGCCTTATTTCAAATTCAGAACGCCTAGCAATGTTGGAAGAGATAATGGAACTGATCGGTGGAGCTCTCCGGTGTATGATCATACTCAAGTGGTTGGTTTGGAAGGAGATAAAAGAAAAATCAAGGAGTGGCTCTTTCGATCAAATGAGAGCGAGCTATTGATAATGGCCTTTGTGGGGATGGGAGGGTTAGGTAAAACTACGATTGCTCAAGAAGTGTTCAATGACAAAGAGATCGAACATCGTTTCGAAAGAAGGATATGGGTGTCTGTGTCCCAGACTTTTACCGAAGAACAGATAATGAGAAGCATATTGCGGAACTTGGGGGACGCGAGTGTTGGAGATGATCTTGGAACATTGCTGAGAAAAATCCAGCAGTATCTTTTGGGGAAAACGTACTTGATTGTGATGGACGATGTATGGGACAAGAACTTGAGTTGGTGGGATAAGATCTACCAAGGACTGCCTAGGGGACAAGGTGGTAGCGTCATCGTGACGACAAGGTCAGAATCTGTCGCCGTAAAGGTTCAGGCGAGAGACAAGACTCACCGTCCACAGCTCCTCAGTCCAGATAACAGTTGGCTGCTGTTTTGTAAGGTGGCATTTGCAGCAAATAACGGTACTTGTGAGCGTCCCGAGCTAGAGGATGTTGGTAAGGAGATTGTAACGAAATGCAAAGGGTTGCCTTTGACAATCAAAGCGGTTGGTGGGTTGCTTCTGTGCAAAGAACATGTTCATCACGAATGGAGACGAATAGCTGATTATTTTCAGGATGAGCTAAGAGGAAACAGTTCTGAAACTGACAATGTGATGTCTTCTCTACAATTGAGCTACGACGAACTCCCTTCCCACCTTAAATCATGCTTTCTAACGCTCTCGCTCTATCCAGAAGACTGTGTTATACCAAAACAGCAGCTTGTACATGGATGGATTGGAGAAGGTTTTGTCATGCTGAGAAACGGAAGATCTGCAACTGAATCTGGAGAAGATTGCTTTTCCGGGCTCACAAACAGGTGTCTAATAGAAGTTGTTGACAAAACTTATAGTGGAACCATCGTCACTTGCAAGATTCATGACATGGTTCGTGATTTGGTGATCGATATAGCGAAGAATGATTCGTTCTCTAACCCGGAAGGCCTCAACTGTCGTCACATTGGGATTAGTGGAAACTTTGATGAGAAGCAGATCAAAGTTAATCATAAGCTGAGAGGCGTAGTGTCAACAACTAAGACAGGTGAAGTGAACAAGTTTAACTCAGACTTAGCTAAGAAATTCACAGATTGCAAATATCTTCGGGTTCTCGATATCTCAAAATCAATATTTTATGCTCCTCTGTCTGAGATTTTGGATGAGATTGCAAGCCTTCAACACTTAGCATGTCTTAGTTTGAGCAACACACATCCGTTGATCCTGTTTCCTCGTTCCATGGAAGATCTACACAATCTGCAGATTCTAGACGCAAGCTACTGTCAGAATCTGAAACAACTTCCACCTTGCATTGTCTTGTTCAAGAAACTCCTTGTACTTGACATGACGAATTGTGGATCACTTGAATACTTCCCCAAGGGTATCGGAAGTCTCGTGAGCCTCGAAGTACTGTTGGGATTTAAGCCAGCCAGGTCCAACAATGGGTGCAAGCTCAGTGAAGTGAGAAATCTCACAAAGCTCCGAAAACTTGGTCTTTCTCTGACTCGTGGCGATCAGATCGAAGATGAAGAGCTTGATTCTTTGATAAACCTAAGCAAGCTTATGTCCATTTCGTTCAACTGCTACGATAGCTATGGCGATGATCTCATAACCAAAATAGATGCGCTCACTCCTCCACACCAGCTCCATGAGCTTTCTCTACAATTCTATCCTGGAAAGTCGAGTCCATCGTGGTTGAGTCCTCACAAGCTTCCGATGTTGAGGTACATGTCAATATGCTCAGGTAATTTGGCGAAAATGCATGAACGATTCTGGGGAATTGAGAATAATACTCACTGGAGAATCGAAGGTTTGATGTTAAGTTCGTTGTCGGACCTAGACATGGACTGGGAAGTGCTGCTACGGTCAATGCCTTACCTTAGGAGCGTGAACGCAAACTGGTGTCCAGAGCTAGAGTCTTTCCCGATCGAAGATGTCGGCTTTAGAGGCGGAGTGTGGACGAAAACACCACCGCACAGAACCTGATGGCACGTTTTAAGCAACTATATCAATGTTTATTAATCAGCGACAATAAGTTGGTACATATACCTTGATACAATGTAATATAGCATTTGACCGTTTGGATTTCATATCGAAATTTTCTTTTCTAATTAACATATAACAACAGAGCAAAAAGGCAAAATAGAGACTAGCAGCAATGGCAGATCTCTGATGTCAACTGCTTGATCAGTCAGAATCAGAGTCCAGATTCTCTGAATACCTGACAGACCGCCTTATGCTCTCTTGATATTCGGCAGCTTCATCATCTTCCTCCTTCTTCTTCTTGCTGAGCATTCCTGTTAAAGATTTGCACTTTTTAAGCAACAATTCTCAAACTGTGCTGTAATTATAAAAAAGGTGGGTGCGAGGTTCTTCATACCCTTTCTAACCAGAACGTTCTCTAGTATATTCATGGTGAAATCATCCTTGGCGCCCAGATCCTGGAACCCAACTAGCCTATCCATCGCGATTCCCTTGCTAAGAATGATAAAGAAACTCGTACTTTATCAGTATACTCCTAACAACAAACCCTGTATGTAAGAATGAATAGAAAGAGGTGAAACCTGAAAAGCACAACGCAAGGCAAAGTCTTTATTGCAAGCTTCGTGACAAAGAAAGGAGCATTCTGCATTTATTTCAACCAAGAATTAGCTTCAGCATAGGATTGTTGAAAAGCCATTTCCTACAAGAATTATTTCAACCTCTGCGTCCACTTTAATGAACTTTGTGTCCGCATGTCTAGGCGCAAGAGTTTTCAGATGCTTGTCCATAATCCTACAATGATGCAGTGCATATCTTTGGTTATGAGCTCACATATCAGAAGACGAACAAAAAATAAGCTGATGGGAGATCTTACTTGCACCGGTAAAATTCCTTGTGGTAGAAATGACATATCACTTTCTCACTCCTAGTGACTTCACCCAAAAAATCTCCTTCGCTTACCTCTCGATATTCACCATGTCCTTGTCTTTTAAACGCTTCTCTCTTCTCAACTTCTCTCTGTCAAGATAGAATCTTGAAGGTTTAGTTCATACCAATAGCTGCATAACTAATTATACAATACGATGCCAAAGTTATAACCTTTAGTGCTGCAATCCTATCTGCGTGCAATCTTTCTAGCTCTGGATCCTACAGAACATAAACAAGTAAGTCTACCGTTCTACCGTAGAGACAGAAGCTTAAAAATCTCAAACACCGAAACAAAATAAAACAATCCAACAAGCAATATTGCACTTACATCCATAAGTTCATCAAGATTAACCTCTTCATTAACAGGATTTGATCCTTGCGCCTTCTCATTTGCAAGAACTTCCTACAAATCCGTATAAAGAAATCATCAAAAACATACAAGTACTCATAGGTTATCTACACAGCCAAAAACATCCTAACTCATCAAGTCTATGACTTTTACAGACATCAAACAACACCATTTCAACAATGGTTTACTTGTAACATAGATCAATCAATTCTGTGAATAGCATATGCGTAATGAAATAAACTTACCAAAGCATATGCTAAAAACACGAAAACGTTCCAGAATTTTTTGAAAAAGGCAACTATGAAATTGTATTTGATGGACTAACCAAGAGAAAGTATTTACCTTTTGATAATTTCTTGCAGCTGCCGCCATTACATTTCCGAATGCTAAATTGGAAAGGGTCGATTTGACTGCATCCGGATCCATCTTTTAGCACCAAAAACTGATATACAACACGAAAAACATCAGCAACAAAAAAGATTAGGATTCAGAGATAGAAGAAAATTAAAGGTCCAAGATCATACCTTTTCAAATTCCTTCCTGATGGGAAGAAGAAAAAACACAGCTTGAGAAATCAAAATCAAAGCTTTTTACTAACAATTTCAAATCTGGAGCGGAAAAAAAAAAACCCCCCAAATCAATAGATGAACGACAAAGGTGGATACACAAATCAAACGACGGCGTTTTGTTATGGAAAATATGAATTAATGGGCCTTCCATATCTTAAGGCCCATAAGGCCTAGATAAGCTATTTTACGTCGGTCGCCAACCACTTCACCGACGTCTTACATGCCATGTGTGTCTTTCTTAATCAATATGGATTGAATATTACTTTTTTCATGTCGGCCACACGGATTGAATAAAATATCTATGTGATGACGAATACCTATCCAAACTGAAAATTGCGGTTCTATAAAAGTATCATTCAAGAGCTCATTAATCTTCACCGATCAAAGTCTGAATTTCCATCAAAAACAAAGTTTTCTATAGCTAAGAAAAGCGTAAGAAGTTTATTTAGATTCGAAGAAGAAAATGAATTCTTACCAGAACCAATCCGGAGTGCAAAAGAAGGGAATAACGGAGAAAATTATGGAGAAGCTGCCAGGTCATCATGGATCTCACCAGACTGGAGTCAACACTGCTCATGGTGCTAGTGGTACTGGTGGCGTTCACCAGGGGCCGACAGAGAAAATTATGGAGCAGCTGCCAGGTCATCATGGATCACACCAAACTGGAACGAATACGGCTTATGGTAACACTGGCGGCGTTCACCACGAAAGAAAAGGCATGACAGAAAAAATTATGGAGAAACTACCAGGTCATCAGGGGTCTCACCAAACTGGGACTAACACGGCTCACGGCGCTACTAACACTAACGTCGTTCACTACGAAAAGAAAGGTATAGCAGAAAAAATTAAAGAACAGTTACCGGGTCATCATGCGACCCACCATACTGGAACCACTACGGATCATAATACCACTACGGGTCATAATACCACTGGTACTGGCGTTGTTCACCACGAGAAAAAAGGTATAGCAGAAAAAATTAAAGAGCAGTTGCCTGGTCATCATGGATCCCATCAAACTGGAACCACCACAGGTTATGGTAATACTGGCGTTGTTCACCACGAAAATAAGAGTACGATGGATAAGATCAAGGAGAAGCTTCCTGGTAGTCACTAGATTAATTTTAACAAGTTCTTTTGAGACTATTTAATTATCTGTATTGTAATAATAATATGATGGTGTGGCTTAAAAAAAAAAAGACAAAAACACAGTATTTGGTTGTTTTTAATTAAGCGCGTTATGCGTAAATGTAAGTGATGGGGTCGTTGAATTAATATGAAGTATCTACTTTTGGTTTCGTTTATAGTTTTAGCTAGGGCTGTCAAAAAAAACCAAATCCAAAATTTGAAGCTGAATCCAATCAAAAAAATCTGATCTCGATATGAACCGGTTTTAGAACAAAACTTGAATGTGTGTCTTAAAGCTAGATATTTCGGGTCTCGAGTAACATCCAAACAGAATCAAAATCCGAACTAGTATCCGAATAAATCCAAAGCTAAGTAAACCTATTAACTTTTTTCTGCATAGTTTCGAGTAATTTAGATATTTTAGAGTATTTTTAGAGTATTTCCAGATTGTTTTTTACCGGATTTTTTTAGTTACTCAAATATTTTCTGAATATTTTTGGATATTTTTAAATAATTTAGATTTTTTGCTACCGAGTTTGTCGGATATTTTTGAGTAATTTTTTTTTTGGATAATTTTGAATCTGAATCGAATTCGGAAAGAATCGAACCTGAAAGATAACACCCAATCCAAACCGAAACCGGAAGGTGGATAATTGAACATCAAAATGGAAACACAAAACGGGTGTGAACATCAAAATGGAAACACAAACGAAACGGCTGCGTTTGTTTGGGAATAATATGCAATAATAGGGGTTTGGTTTCAGGCCCATAAGGCCTAAATATGCTATTTTACGGATTTTTAATTTAAAGAGGTGTGGATTATTAATGGACATGTGTCACTAACCACAATACCAGCGTCTTACGTAATCGCCACGTGTGTCACTCGTAATCAACACAGATGATTTTAAATATGTTTGATTATGATCCCTATCCAAAATCGCGGCTCTATAAAAATAATAATTCAAGAGCTTATGAATCTTCATCGATCAGAGTTTGATTTTCATCGAGAATAATTCTGTCTATAGCTAAAAAAAGGCGTACGAACTGAGTAGTTAACTTTCAACTGTAAGAGGAAAATGGAGTCTTACCAAAACCAGTCCGGAGCGCAGCAGACTCATCAACAGCTTGACCAATTCGGAAATCCAGTTCCAGCCACCACCGGAGGCTATGCAACTGCCGGTGGAGCTCCGATCATGGCTGAAGGTGGTGGTTTGAGTGGCATGCTTCACCGTTCTAGGAGTAGCTCTAGCTCTAGCTCTAGCTCGGTATACTTTTCCTATATCACCAAATATATGTTGTTTCATTTAATTCGACTTCACCTAATAGGAAAAATTTACGAAATATATTTTCAATTAACTAAGATTATACTATTTCAAAAAAAAAAAATTTCAAAAAGGCAAGAGAGTATTTCTGTGTTGCATAGTTGCGCAATATATATCATATATGTGGGGGCCTTTTTATATAACCCATTTTTTGTGTTGAAATGATAAATTGTTTTAAAATTTATTTGATTATTTTTAAAGTATACCATATATTTAAAAACTACTAGATAAAATATTGAAAGTGTTGCAAATACTTATAGCTTGTTATGATGATTTTCTACTGATTTAACACGTGTGTGCATGCATGAAGGAGGATGATGGACTAGGTGGAAGGAGGAGGAAGAAGAAGGGAATAATGGAGAAGATTAAAGACAAGCTGCCGGGTCATCATGAGTCCAACCAGACATCTTCAGGTACCACCACGACTGCTTATGATAACGGTACTGGCGCCGTTCACCATGAGAAGAAAGGCATGATGGAGAAGATCAAAGAGAAGCTTCCGGGTGGTCATCATTAGATACATTTTTATCAACTTGTTTGGTGTGGGTCTTAACCAAAAACAATATGACGTAGTTTTTATCAACGGCCGTTACGCGTATGGTCGTTGAATGGAATAAATATATAAGCCTCTCTTTTTCGTATCATTTATGGCTTAAGCCTTCTCTTGTTTCAAGTGATACAAATTATAGGTAATGTTAGCACACGGGCCGATTCACGATTCTTATCGACATCTTTTCATTTAAAATAACAAAGGGATATTGACGTTTTCTATTCCCAACACAAAGGAAAACAAAAAGAAGAGAAATATGGAAACTATATACAGATGTAGCAAACCTCCAAACCAACACTCACAGTTAATGTATCCATCCAACAAATTAAAATCAGAGTTGACGTAACAATCATACTTGTCACGCCTTCCTCTATAAATTATTCAACCACAATGCTCCCACAATAATCACTAGAGTCTCAATGAATACAGAAATGGTGAAGTCAATGGTGTGCATTGTTCTCGCTCAAATCTCACTTGCTGCACTGTTTCCTCTTTGTATGTGTTATCAAACACATGAAAGCACGAGCGGCGCCTCTCTCTCCCCTCGGTTTTACGACAACTCCTGCCCGAAAGCACAAGCCATCGTTCAATCTTTCGTCGTCAAAGCATACTCCAATGACCCTCGCATGGCTGCCTCAATGCTTAGGCTCCATTTCCATGATTGTTTCGTCAATGTTTGACAAAATCTACTCTATTCTTCAAATATATAATGTTTGACATAAATAAGGAGAAATGTTCAGCCTTAATATACAGACTTTGGCTGGTGCAGGGATATGATGCTTCCGTACTTTTGGACAGTAGTGGAACCATAGAAAGCGAGAAACGATCAAATGCAAATCGAGACTCTGCTCGAGGGTTCGAAGTCATTGACGAGATCAAGTCTGCCTTGGAAAATGAATGTCCTGAAACAGTTTCTTGCGCCGATCTCTTGGCTCTCGTTGCTAGAGACTCCATTGTAATTGTAATTCAACTCTCCTAACACAATTATTAATAATAATTGTGCGTAATTGTTACGAACACTCGTTAATTTTGTGATTATCTACAGTGTGGTGGACCGAGTTGGGAAGTATATCTTGGAAGAAGAGATGCAAGAGAAGCAAGCTTGAGTGGTTCCATGGAGAACATTCCTTCTCCCTCCCGACTCCACGTTAACGACAATTGTCAACATGTTCAACCTTCAAGGACTCGATCTCACCGATCTTGTTGCCCTCTTAGGTATATACTAGTTTATACACTCGACTAAGTTGGTATCTTAATTATAATAATTTTGGAGTGAATTGCAAGATAATTGTTTTTATTAATGTGGTTGTTTTAAGTATATTGAGTTTACATGTTTCTTGAAGCAATTGATTTTATGGAAGAAAATAAGTTAAAAGAATAAATAAATGTTTTAAATAACGATGTGTGGTTGGATATTAAAAAAGTTAACTTATCTCTCATAAATTCTAAAGATATAAACTAATACATATTGATATATTATAATTTCTAAAACTAATAAGCATGATTCAAATGTAGGGAGTCACACGATAGGAAACTCGAGGTGCATGAGTTTCCGACAAAGGTTATACAATCATTCTGGAAACAACGACCCCGACCAGACTTTGAATCAAAATTATGGCTCTATGTTGCAGCAGGGATGTCTGATTTCGGGCGAGGACGAGAACCTCTTTAGTCTTGACTACGTGACGCCGACTAAGTTTGACAATTACTACTTCAAGAATCTGGTGAACTTTAGAGGACTCTTAAACTCTGATGAGATTTTGTTCACGCAAAGCAGTGAGTCCATGGAGCTGGTCAAGTTTTACGCGGAGAATGAGGAAGCCTTCTTTGAGCAGTTCGCGAAGTCGATTGTGAAGATGGGGAACATCTCACCGGAGGTGAGATCCGGAGGATCTGCCGGAGGATTAACCATGATGTTTGAGTGAGTTTCATTATTGGATACTTTTAAGTCATATTGCTTTGATTAACGTGTAAGAATATTCATTCTTATATGTGACATATGTGTTTTTCGGTTTAATTATTATGATTAAGTTCATATTAATGATTCTAATATATAAAGTAATTCCGTAATGGATCGGTTTTGATTAACGATATTAGAATACGGGTGTATTGATAACCCTCTTCCCTTGCCTTAATTATATGATGAAAATAATGTATATATATATATATATACTTGATGTTACAATCGATTGCTATGTTTTGTCTTAATGAAATAATTAAGACTTAATAGAGTGACTCATCACCTATCACCACTTAATGGAATGATTAAGACTTAATGGAGTATCATCTATCACCACTTAATGGAATGATTAAGACTTAATGGAGTGACTCATCATTTACGCAAGAGACATACAACATAGTAATAATCTCTATAAAAAGATAGAGAGAGAGAGCGCCGATTGTGAACGTACATCAACGAAAAACATAAGTGATCTTCTCCATCAAAAGATCACATAAAGACACTACAAGAAAATACCGCTTTTGCGATGGAAAAATTTATCGCAAGTCCGTCGCAACAGTCTTACTGCGACGGACTTGCGAGGAACGCCAAATCGTCGCTAATCGCGGGTCGCAAATCAAAAATCATCGCAGATTCGTCGCAATGTTTGCGACGGAGTAAAACAGTAGCTAATCCGTCGCAAATACACCTCGCAATTCCGTCGCAATATAGCGACGAATTAGCGTGTAACAGTTGTTGTCGCAAACAACCATCGCAAGTCCATCGCAATATTGCGAGGGATTTGCGATGACTATTAAAATATTCATCGCAAATCCCTCGCAGTATTGCGATGGACTTGCGATGCATATTAAGCAGTTTATCGCAAGTCCCTCGCAATATTGCGATGGACTTGCGATGGATTTTAATATTAATATCAATAAATTAATATAATTTCGATTTTAATTAAAATATAAATTAAAATTAAAATATAATTTAAAAAATCTAATTAAATTAAATTTAATATTAAAATCCAAATAAAAATACAATTCATAATATATTAAAAAAATGAAAATACAATATTTGTTTTTAATACAGAAAAAAACTAAGATCTGATGGTGGCCGTCTGTTAGTTCTACAGACCGGAGTCATCTCGAACTTCGTCGAAGCCTTGCGAAATCATCCTTCGTGCCCAAGTATTGAAAAAGTTTATCATACTTGGACATCTGACTCGCTTCGATAATGCTCGAGACTGGATGATAGTCGAAGAGCTTGAATCCTGGCGGGATGAAGCTGAAGAGCGATGCGAGTGCGAGTCAATCTTGATTGCAGAGGCAGACACCATAAAGTCTCCCTTTTTACGGGAGCGACGAAAAAAATTATTGTAATTTATAATAAACATAATTACAAATATTTACAATTTTAAAGACATACTCGGTAAAATTTTGTTCTTCAGAGGAGCAGGCGGTCTCGGGATCATCACCGTCGAGTCTGAGTCAGCTCCCCGCATCTTGGAAGTGACGTGTGGTAGAGCCTCTCGGATTTCCCATCGACAAACGATCCATCCGATCGCCGTTTAAAACTGCTTGAGCTAGCAAATCGGTGTCGCATGCCTGACCTAAAATATATATAAATAATTACTATCATATTTAATGTAAAATTTTAAATATTTAAAATTTATTAACAAAAACTTACTATCTTTCGAGCTCGTGCTTGAAACGATAGCTGTCCGGAACGATGCTTATGACACCCGTCCCCGTCAGGATCCGAAAGGCGGGCAGCTCGAGCATTTCCGCTCCGGATCTCACTCCTCGGATCCGACCAATACGCCACGAGGCCTTTCCAGACCTCAAGCTCCATCCACCGAGGCATCGCATTGTCGCCCTCTTTTTTCCACTTGCTCTTCCACCGTCCCACCTGGTCACACATTCGAGCCTTCAACTTTTTCTCAAACTCTATGCGCACCCTCGATGTAATCACATGATCCCAGTGGTATGATTGCTACAAAAAAAAAATTATGTTGATAAAAATATAACAAATAAGACTTTGATATAAATAAAATTTTGAAACTTACAGCGAATGCCTCGAACCACCGTGACGACATATCTGAGTCGCCCAATTAGCATGAGGTTCTTTGAAGTCTCTTTCCAGATCGAACGCATTAGCGCTACACAGCCGTCTTGTTCGAACCTGAATTATTTTTAAAAGATAATTAAATTAAATATAGTATTAAACATTACAAAATTAAATATGAGAAAAAAATAAAAGAAATTACCAAAAAGTATCTCGAGGACGGTTAGGATCAAGATGGGGTAGACGGTCATGACCTGGCTGCTGAAGAAGCGCCTGTATGACCTGAATGGCCGAAATGGGCTGGGCGAGGTGGCGGGGTTGTGTGCTCGTGACTCGATGATGAGTGTGAATATGACCGCCCATCTGAGAAGAGAAACGGCCCTCAGAGAGGCGGCCGATCCACCACCACGCGAAAGATATCGCGTGTAGTCGTTCGACGATCGAGACATCTGCAAAAAAAAATTAAAATTAATAATCGTATTCAAAAAATAATATAACAAATCTAAACATTTAAATTGAAATCCTAATCAATATCATCAACTTTATAACAAAATAAAATGCAAATCAAAAATTTATTAATATAACAAATCAAAACCTAAATTCCAATCAATTAAATAAAATTAGAAATATAAAGTTTTAATTAATAAAACTTGTGATAAACTAATCATTTTCAAATCTTAAATTGTAAATAAAATATTAAAAAATGAAAATAGTAAAAATTATAAATTCATGAAAAATTCATATTAAAATCCTAAATTCAAAAATCAATAAACTTACGAATAAATAAAGATAATTCTCAAATTCAGGGAAAAAATCAATTTCAAATCTTAAAATCAAAAATTCTAAAATTTCCAAATTAAATCCTAATCGATAACATAAATTAATAATACCTAAAAAGAAATTAATAATTTCTAACATAATTGACTTAATCAAAACAAAAAACAAAAAAACCTAAATCGAAAAATATAAATAATATAACATAAATCACATATTTTTTTTAATAATTCTAATAAACATTTTTTATATTGTTTTAAAAAATTACTAAATCACAAAACCAAAAAAATCAAAAACTATATTATATAAACGTTTTTTGTAATAAAAACTAATTCCAAATCTAATTCACACAAATTCTAATTCCCAAACTAATTCACAAATTCTAATTCCCAAACTAATTCACAAATTCTAATTCCCAATCTAATTCACAAATTCTAATTCAATCTAATTCACAAATTTAATTCCAAATCATAATTTCAACATCCTAAAATTAGTAAACAAAAATCAAAAATCAAAATTCAAAAAAAAAAAAAAATCATACATTGCTACGAGCAGAGGAGTATCGCCGAGGTGGATGAGCGGTCGCCGGAGGAGGACGAGCTGGTTCGCCGAGCGCCGGAGGAGAAGAAGCAGCTTGCGCCGGAGGAGAAGAAGAAACCGCGGGAGCCGGAGAAACCGCCGGAGGAGAAGGAGCGAGCGCCGAGGAGGACGAGAGCCAGGAGGAGTCGAGCGCCGGAGGAGAAGAGAAGGTTGAGTCGGAGGAGAAGGACGAACGGGACGATTTGTCGCGAAACGAGGAGGAAGAAGAAGGTAATATAATTACCCTCCATCGCATATCCATCGCGATTCCGTCGCAGAATTAGGGTTTTGGAATTTTGCGATGGACTTGCGATGGATCCATCGCAAATCCATCGCAAACTTATCTCGAATTAATTAAAATTCGATAACCGCCAATGCAAAAAATTTAGTTTAGGTTTTTGGGTTCGCATTTCTGATGGACTTGGAATCCATCGCAAATATCGCAAACTTATTTCGAATTAATTAAAATTCGATAACCGCGAATGCAAAAAATTAGAATTAGGGGTTTTGGGTTCRCATTTTGCGATGGATTTGCGATGGATCCGTCGCAGATCCGTAGCAATACTTATATTTGCGATGGAACTGGATCGCCGCAGTTCCTCGAGGAAAAACATTAAAAAAAAATCATTTATATTATTAACTTATCCAAATATATAAAGTTATATATCACTAAATCAAAATAATATAAAAACATCGTATTTTACGTGTAACACATGAAACATATACTAACATACAAATATTTTAATAATTTTCAGATACATTTGAGTTTTCACTATCGCTTCTTCTCCCTGTTTCCTCGAACTCTTCACATTCCGGATCTTGACCTGTCTCATCCATGGTCATCTCTTCAACTTCTCGGTTTTGTGGATCAATATGAAATATATCTTCTGTTGACTCCATAACTACAGAAACGTCTGCTGATCTTTCTTGTTGCAAAGCCACATCACCAACTTCTCCGACTATTCGACCTCTTGGATTCACTTTGATCACGATAACCACGCCTCTGCCTTTCCCTTATCCGAGGATATGGAATGAAACACACTTGTTCGCTTGACTTGCTAGGATAACGGTTCAAATTTGGAAAAATTTTTGCTGGCATTGACATCAGTTACCCCTAAAGAGTTTCGGCGAACGCCCGACCGTTGGATCATACCAATGACATTTGAACAAAACGCATTTCAACCCGATAATTCCTGGATATGATACTTCCATAATTTCGTGCAAAATACCGTAGAAGTCATTTTCACCTGGCACGTGAATTCCATAATTTGCGGTTGACCTCTTGGAGCCATGCTCATACGTATGAAAAGTATAACCGCGAGTGAAGTACATCGGAGCAGTAGTGATCTTCGCAATGGGTTCTTGAACAATCTCATGTAACCAGAGAGGCAAGGGCTGGTTTGCACATCCATTCATTACCTACATGATATTAATTACGAAATTATGTTATATATAAATATATGTATATATATTTATTTATACATCAAAACTTACATAGTATTTTAACCATCCAGAAATCAATCTCTTTTGTACTTCTCACTTTGTTCGAAATCAAGACTTCTCGCATTTGCCTGTCGAATTCACTATAAAAAAAAATTCTTTTAACAAACATATATCTCTTTTTAGATTTATATTTAAATATGAAATAAATAAAATTATACCTCTCTAGCGGCTGCACTCCCTCACAATTTCGCAATATATAATTGTGAGCCGCACGAGAATATTTGTGGTCTTCCCACCAAATTTCTTTCAACTTCCCACCAGTCTCCTATTTCGAAGATATCTGGGACCTCTATATGTATAGGTGCAACCTCCATCGCCATCATATCGTCCAACACGAGTTTTGTTCTCGACGGCTAAAGTAGTAGGAAGTGAGAGTTTCTCCAAACTTCCCGCAACGATCGATCCTTCAACTTTTGCAAGATTCTTTGCCTTTCTTTTTAGATGTCCCATAAATCGCTCGAACGGGTACATCCATCGAAATTGCACAGGACCTCCAAGAGCTGCTTCATGTGGTAGGTGGATCGGAAGATGTTCCATCACGTCAAAAAACGATGGTGGAAATATTTTTCTAAGTTACACAATAACACTGGGATATTATGTAATTGCATTATGCCCTCTCGTAAGTGTTCGGTGCATGATCTCTGAAAAATGCCCAATGCCTGAAAATTGATGTATAGTTTATTATCGTTAAACACATAAAAAATAATTAATGGGACAACACTACTAAAACTGTATTACTATATTACCCTAATTGCTTCGTGGACAGTGTCGGTAAGAGCTCGAGCAAACGGTAATGCGCATGAATACATGACAATCGTGGCTCTTCATACCAGCAATTTTTTTCTCGCTTCTATACATCTTGAGAATTTGGACACATACCCATCAGGAAATTTTACTTCTGAAGCAACCCAGTCAAACAACACTTGCTTTGCATTCCCGGACAAGCGAAAGATCGGAATAGGTAATTTTTCATCCCTCGTAATATGCAACTCGCTTCTTACGCATATTTCGGCCAAGTCCAACCTTGATTTGAAATTGTCTTTACTCTTGCCCTCCTCGCATTCAAAATCGTATTCATGATGTTATCGAAAAATTTTTCTCGATGTGCATCACATCAAGGTGTGCCAATAGATGATCTTTCCAGTAGGGAAGCTCCCAAAAGATACTCTTCTTATGCCATTGTGACAACTCCCATATCCCGCATGTTTGCCGTAGTGTGCCAATTTCCCACGTATACATGTTTCTGCGCACATAATAATCAATCGCTCTAACACTGCTCGACATATACACTGGGGGGGGAACACGCACAACTTTGTTCTTCTTGAATAGTTTTTTATTCTTCCGGTAAGAATGATGCATGGGAAGAAAGCGACGATGACAATCAAACCAGCATGGTTTCCTTCCATGCTTTAGTTGAAAAGCATCTGATCGATCCATGCAATATGGACACGATAACCTCCCATGTGTGGTCCAGCCCGATAACATTCCATATGCCGGGAAGTCACTAATTGTCCACATTAGCACTGCCCGCATTTTGAAATTGCGTTGTTGTGAATGATCGAAAGTCCGTACACCTGTATACCACAACTGTTTCAACTCATGAATCAAAGGTGCAGTAAATACATCGAGATCGCTCGGATGCTTCGGACCCGGCACTAGAATACTCATAAACAAGAATTCCCTTTGCATGCACATTTCTGGTGGAAGATTGTATGGCGTCACTATGACAGGCCATAGCGAGTATTGTCTCCCAGACAAACCAAATGGGCTAAAACCGTCAGTGCATAAGCCAAGATAGACATTTCTACACTCGTTAGCAAAGTCAGAATATACCGTCTGGAAGTGTTGCCACGCCTTTGCATCTGACGGATGTCGGACCTCTCCATCCTCTGTTGTATGTTGTGCATGCCATCTCATTGCTGCCGATGTCCTTTCTGATTGGTATAACCGTTTCAATCTATCAGTGATTGGCAAATACCACATACGTTGGTATGGGATACGGGTCCTTCTGGTAGATGGTTGATATCTCGGCTTCCCACAAAATCGACATTCCTGCAGCTTATCGTCGTCTTTCCAAAAAATCATACAATTATCAATGCACACATCAATCATTTCTGATGGTAACCCAAGACCCGCAACTAATTTCTGTATTTCGTAGTAACTCTCAGCGGAAATATTATCTTCTGGCAAATACTCTTTAAATAATTCAGCCCATTCGTCCATGCAATTTTCAGTTAGGTTATTATCACTCTTAATTGTCATCATCCTAGATGCCAGTGACAGTTTAGATAACCCCTCCCTACATCCCTCATAGATAGGTTGATTTGCAGAGTCTAACATATCATAAAACTGTTGTGATTCAACATTAGGTTCTTCCCTAGTTTCATCAACAAATGCAGGAATAGATTCATGAAATGCCGTGACCATATCATGATACCTATTTTCTGGATGAGACTCTTGATAATTTTCAAACATGTTTTGTAGTTATAATTAAGATAACCCTTGATCAACACCATCACCCGTACTACTACTTCCCGCACAAGACTAAAACCCTCTCCATGTGAAAACCAGACATAATAATTTGGCATAAATCCTCTATTATACGAGTGCCTTCACAGTATCAATTTCCAAATATTGATTGTTCTGCACGCTCTACAAGGAGAAAATGTTACCGCCACCCTTCGCATATGGGTTATTAGTGGCCTGGCGGATGAATGCTCGCAATCCGATACTCCTTTGTCACTTCCCTCGCCTCCGGATCTTTCGATTATACATCCACTTCGTAATTCATATACTTCATGCTGGGACGCCATTTTGTAACTCACTCACTCGATTCGTATATATTTTTTTTCTCTCAATTGTTGAATGTGTTTGAATTATGAAAAATAACTAAACGCTTGGCTATTTATAGATGGGAAAATTTATGACATTGCGGAAATCTGCGATGGATTTGCTACGGAAGTTAATTTCGAGGAACTGCTACAAATCGCGACGATTTTGCGATATCAGCGATTTGCGATGGATCTGCACAAATTTGCGATGTATCGCGATATATTTGCACGGATTTGTTCGTCGCAAATGTTAGTACATATCATTTAAAACTGCTCCATCTACCTTCCGCCATGTGCATTATCGCAAATTCGCAAATTTTTTCCGTCGAGAATCGCAAATTTGCGATAAATTTGCGATGATATTGCGAGGAACGCTTAAGGTCCTCGCAGATTCATCGCAAATTTGCTACTCAAAATTATTCATCGCAAATCCATCGCAGATTTGCGATGGATTTGCGATGAACTTGTCATTCCCTCGCTAAATCATCGCAAATATATCGCGAGATCGTCGCAAATATGCGACGGATATTTTCATCGCAAAATTGCGACGGTTTCTGCTTCTGTCGCAATGTTTTCGCGAAGCCATCGCAGATTCATCGCAAATTACGACGGAGATTTGCCATCGCAAAATTCCATCGCAAATAGCGAGTTTTCTTGTAGTGAGAAAAAAGGATTAAGGGAAGAAGAAATCAATTAAGAATCGATTCTATATTAACTCCAACTAAGCATGGATCAAGGTTAGTGTTGTGTTTCTTCTTCTTTAAGAAATTACTTAAGGTTGAATTATAACAAATCTAGATGATCTTGTAACAGAAATAATGAAATTGGTTTTTCATTTGGTATCAGAGCCAACCTAGATTTGTTTAATTCACCGTAATTAATCGTATGACATCTTGTGAGAAAAGAAAAATCATAATAGATCTTACGAAATAGTAAAGTTGTTTATGTTGAAAGTGTTGCATGTATTAAATCGTTTTCTTAAAACAACGTGTTTCATTATGTGTGGATTTCATTAAAACAAATACATGGGATCCTTAAGAACATGAATCCATCTCGCATCTCCACCGTATTGTTGTTATAATACTTAAGACGAGTGCTTAAAGAATTGTTGTTAAGATGACATGAATTTAATTTCATATATTCTTGTATGGCCTTTTAAATAATCATGGCCTTAAGGATTTACGAAGCAATCATGATCATCTTGTACTCATATTCAAGTATGCATTCTCAAATCATTCGTTTACTATAATTATTTGGCACTTATAACAAACGATTGAAATCTGGGTTATTTGTGACTGTCAAGATTGATAATTATGTATTTCAAGTTCTAGTTTGAACGATAGTGGATTCATGATATATTAATAACTTATGATAAGTGGTGTTATAGTGGAGTTTCTGTAAGGAAGAAAAGAATTATCTTCTATTAAAGAAAGTTAGTGGTGTTTTCCTTTTAATTTATGTAGAAAAGGATAAACGCAATTATAGAAACCACTAATTAAAGGGACGTAAAGGAAATTCTCTACATAATTTAATTACTTGTATAAAAGTGAGTAGCCTGAGAATGCATATAATGTTAGCATTATACACTTACATTTATAAATAAGTAAAATGCTTCCGCTGCACTTTAATAAAAGAGATGTGTTATGAAAAATTAACACAATAAAAGATTAATTATATTAAAGTTTAATGTTTATATTGTATATAACTTGTTAGTCACCAAAGTGGTCTTGTTATATACATATAGACATTGAAAAATAAAATCGGTAATTGTGTTATGAAGTATTAACGCAATTTATTGATAAGATTTTAATATTTGATTACATGTAACATGTTAGTCACCAAAGTGGCCTTGCTACATATTAATTAAATATTAAAATAATAAAATTTATTAATTGATCATGATTAAATTGATGCTAAAAATGACATAAAAGTATGATTGATCAATTATTTATTATTTATATTCTTGGACATCACCCAAAGGTGGATCATTGAATATAATTAATAAAATGTAAAGAATTAATCAATTCTACTATAATTAATATATATGCTTGCCCAAAAGTAGCATATATATTTAATCTATGTATAATTTGATTAATTGTAAAAGTACAAATTTAGGCATTGATAAAAGATATATGAGTTTAAATATTGCCCAAAGGTTGTTTGAACTCATATTTAAAATTTAAAATATATAAAATACGAATCTGAATTAAAGTCTCAAAGCACTAACGAGTTCGTATGTATAAATATTGCAGCTTCATCAAATGTAGTTGCATCCGCTAATTCTGTCACAAAGTTCAATGGGTTGAATTATGGTGAATGGTCCAAACAGATCCGGTTTGACTGGGTGTAATGGGACCGTGCCATAATATCAAATGAAAAGCCCCAGCCATAAGTTGATACTGAAAGTGACAAGACTCGAGAGATCTAACCGGCTAAGTTTGAACTTAATGAGAATGTCGATGGCGGAAAGTATTAAGCCATCAATGCCTAAGACAGAAAATGCAATGGAATTTTTGGAAAAGATCAAAGAGTGTTCCCACTCGGACTTGGCTGATAAGTCAATTGTAGGAAGCCTAATGAATGAGCTAACTACGAAAAAGTACGATTGGACTCAGCCAATCCATGATCATATAACCCACATGTCAAACTTGGCAGCAAAGTTATTGACCTTGGGAATGGAAGTGCATGAACAGTTCTTGGTCCAGTTCATCATGAACTCCTTGCCTAATGAGTTTAGCCAGTTCCAGGTGAACTATAACACCATCAAAGACAAATGGAACTATAAGGAATTAAAGGCTCGCTCAAGAGGAAGGAGATTAAAGATGATGAAGAGCAAGTTGCCAATCTCGAGTCTTAACTGCACTAGCAGACAAAGGAACACCAAATGCAAAGGTTAAAGGAAAGGGAAAATCTTTCATCAAAGGACCTGAAAGACAAATCAAGAAGGAAATAAAGTTTTCGAAGAAAACGGGACACTTTAAGAAAGATTGTCTGAAAAGAAAGGCATGGTTCGAAAGGAAAGGTAAACATTACAGTTTTGTTTGCTCTGAATTGAACCTAATAGAAGTGCCTAATAATACTTGGTGGTTAGATTCTGGTGCTACTACTCATGTGTCTCATATTAAACAGGGATTCAGTTCGATCCAGCCCATAAGAGGAGCTGAACATTACTTGTTCATGGGAAAGGCATTAATTGAAGGCATTGGGACTTATAGATTGATCTTGGACACTGGCTGTCATGTAGATCTTGAAAGTTGTCTCTATGTACCTGAATGTGCTAGAAATCTTGTTTCCATAAGTAGATTGGACAACTTCGGTTTTAATTTTAAGATTGGACATGGTGTTTTCTCTTTGTACCAGAATAATTACTTTTATGGTAGTGGTACTTTGTTTGATTCACTTTATAAATTCAATCTTGATGCAAAGTTTTCTGAATCCTTATTTAATATTGAAAGTCAAGGCATTAAAAGTAGTGCATCAAATGAAAATTCTGCATGGCATCAAAGAAGTCACATTTCCAAAGAAAGGTTAATGAGGTTGATAAAGAATGAAATTCTTCCTCAATTGGATTTTAGTGATTTAAACGTGTGTATAGACTGCATTAAAGGAAAGCGACAAACACATTTTAAAGAAGTACTCGCCTTCGAGATAATTCACACCGATATATGTGGCCCTTTGACGCTCCTTCGAGTGGTGAAAAATACTTTATCACCTTTATTGATGATTACTCACGTTATGGATGTATCTATTTACTGCATGAAAAGTCTCAATCTGTAAATGTCCTAGAGATATTCATGACGAGGTGGAAAGGCTAGAAGAAAAGTAAAGATAGTGAGATCGATGAGGTGGTGAGTTTTATGGAAAATTCACGAAAGTGGACAATGTCCAGGTCCATTTGCAAAGTTACTTGAAAGTAAAGGCATTTGTGCAATACACAATGCCCGGTACTCCTCAGAATGCGGCTGAAAGGCGAATCGTACATTAATGGATATGGTTAGAAGCATGTTAAGCAATTGTTCATTACCCATATCCTTGTGGATATATGCATTAAGAACTGCAACATATGTGTTAAACCGGGTTCCTAGTAAGGCAGTTCCTAAGACATTTTGAACTGTGGACGGAAGGAAATCTACTAAAGCATCTTCATGTCTGGGTTGTCCAGCAGAAGTTAAGCTATATAATCCACATGAAAAGAAACTTGATTCAAGGATCGTCGTGGATTTTCATTGGCTATCCTGAAAAATCAAAGGGTATACATTTTATTGTCAAACCATAGTATGAGAATAGTTGAGAGGAAACGCAGTTCATTGAAAATATAGAAACTAGTGGGAGTGGTAAACCAAGAAAAGTGGATATTCAAGAAGTCCAAATTAAGGCTCTTCCACCTGTTATTGCACCTAATGTAGTTGTACCTAATGTACAACATGATATTGTGCAAGCCCCACTAAATAAAAATAATGTTAATGAACCTGTCACAATTCAAGAAGAGAATAATGAACCACAAGTAAATTTAAGGCGATCTATAAGGGAAAGAAGATCTGTCATTCCAAGTGATTATGTGGTTTATGCTATTGAAAGTGAATGTGATTTAAGCCTTGACGAAGATCCGATCTCATTCCAAAAAGCCATGAAAAGTGATAGTTCTGAAAATTGGTTGATTGCCGCTAAAGAAAAAATGAAATCTATGGGTGATAATAAAGTTTGGGACTTAGTAGAGTTGCCTAATGGTTTTAGAACAGTTGGTTCTAAATGGATCTTTAAGACGAAACGCAACTCGAAAGGTAACATTGAAAGGTACAAGGCTCGCCTTGTTGCTAAAGGTTTCACCCAAAAGGATGGCATTGACTATAAAGAGACTTTCTCTCCAGTTTCAAAGAAAGATTCTCTAAGGATTGTTTTGGCTTTGGTAGCTCATTATAATCTAGAGCTTCACCAAATGGATGTAAAGACCGCCTTTCTAAATGGAGAACTTGAGGAAGAAGTATATATGGACCAACCTGAAGGGTTTGTGGCCACAGGAAATGAAAATCTGGTGTGTAAGCTGAGAAAATCAATATATGGACTAAAACAAGCTTCTAGACAGTGGTATTTTAAGTTTAATGATATTATCACGTCATACGGTTTTGTAGAAATCATCATCTACTATAAAGATAGTGGGAGTAAGTTTATAGTTTTGGTCTTATATGTTGATGATATTTTGCTTGCTAAATGACATGATATATGATATAAAGAAATATCTCTCTAAAAACTTTGAAATGAAAGATATGGGTGAGGCATCTTATGTGATCGGAATAGAAATCTTTCGAGATAGATCACAAGGATTGTTAAGTTTATCTCAGAAAGGATATATCAATAAAATCTTAAAGAGATATAGAATGGAACAATGCTCTGTAGGGATAGCTCCAATTCAGAAGGGAGATAAATTCAGCAAAATGCAATGTCCTAAAAATGAATTAGAGCGTAAGGAAATGGAAAAGATTCCATATACATCAGTGGTTGGGAGTTTGAACTATGTTCGATACGTACACAACCGATATCGTTGTGTTATGCGGTATCAAAGTAATCCCGAATGGACCACGGAAAGCTGCAAAGAAAGTTCTCGGTACTTGCAAGGCACCAAAGATCACATGCTTATATAGAAGAAATGATCATCTCGAGATCATTGGATATTCGATTCAGATTACGGATGCGTTGATAGCGTAAAATCGACGTTTGGCTATCTGTCTTACGAGGAACAGATCATGGAAAAGTGGAAAGCGTCTGTCATTGCCACTTCCACTATGGAGGCCGAATTGGCATGCTTTGAGGCTACGGTTCATGCATGGTGCAGAATTTTATCTCGGGGCTTAGGATTGTCGACTCCAGAGGCCGCTGAGAATTTATTGTGATAATTCAGCTGTATTCTTCTCAAAGAATGACAAGTATTCAAGGGTGCAAAGCACATGGAGTTAAAGTACTTGTCGTCGAAGTACGGAAACAAAGAGTGTCATTTGAGCACATTAGACGGACATGATGATAGCGGATCCGTTAACTAAGGGATTGCCACCGCGTTCATTGGCCATGTTAACGATGGGTATAATAGATAAAGCCTTGTTATTTTGATTAAAATATGCTCATTATGTATATGACACTCTGAATTCAATAAAAGTGAAGTTTTTGTTTTATATCAGATATGTTATTATTAAAGTATATGTACACTTACAGTTAAAATATAACATATGATTATATTGAGAATTAAGGCTCATCTCGATGTAAAGAATTTTGAAATTAAAGTTCATCTCAAATGCAAAGAAAATATAAAGTTGGAATTGATTTGTGATACATGGAAGGGAACATGTCGCAAAATGATGTGCAACCGCCATGATTCGATCAATTCTGATTTAAAAAAAATAAAAATAAAAATAAAAAAAATAAAAAATAAAAAATAAAGAACTTGATATAAAAGTGCACATTATAGTTATTAAACCATCAAGACAACACAAATGTCAAGTGGGAGAATGTAAGAATATTCATTCTTATATGTGACATATGTGTCTTTCGGTTTAATTATTATGATTAAGTTCATATTAATGATTCTAATATATAAGGTAATTCCGTAATGGATCGGTTTTGATTAACGATATTAGAATACGGGTGTATTGATAACCCTCTTCCCTTGCCTTAATTATATGATGAAAATAATGTATATATATATATATATATATATATACTTGATGTTACAATCGATTGCTATGTTTTGTCTTAATGAAATAATTAAGACTTAATAGAGTGACTCATCACCTATCACCACTTAATGGAATGATTAAGACTTAATGGAGTATCACCTATCACCACTTAATGGAATGATTAAGACTTAATGGAGTGACTCATCATTTACGCAAGAGACATACAACATAGTAATAATCTCTATAAAAAGATAGAGAGAGAGAGCGCCGATTGTGAACGTACATCAACGAAAAACATAAGTGATCTTCTCCATCAAAAGATCACATAAAGAAAAAAGGATTAAGGGAAGAAGAAATCAATTAAGAATCGATTCTATATTAACTCCAACTAAGCATGGATCAAGGTTAGTGTTGTGTTTCTTCTTCTTTAAGAAATTACTTAAGGTTGAATTATAACAAATCTAGATGATCTTGTAACAGAAATAATGAAATTGGTTTTTCATAACGTTCTTGATTTGTGTTAATTTTTTTTATTTTTTTTTATTAACTTATGAGTTTGGTGATTGTATGGTTTACCCCAAAACATATTGATTTCTATTGCAACTGAATTTGCTAATGAATTTGGAATGTTCCTATTCTCAACAATGAAAAGTTTGAAATTACAACTCCATTAGGTACAAAATCGTTCTCGAATTTATTGATGTAACGGAAAATCTAACTAAACGTATCGGGCTGTATTTAAGAGGTCTTTAAAACTGAAGGGGTGCTGTTGCAATAATAGTTAAGTTTTGAAGTAACTCGGTCTCTTTAGATTTGGTGGGTCTTAGCCCTAGAATAATCCTTGTCTGTAAAACGACGTCGGGTTGGTGGCTACTGCAATCAATGGAATGAGTTTTTTTTTTGGTTAGAAAAGCTCACATGAACCAATTCATTTTTTTACAAATTGAATTTGAGTAAATTTAACACTCTTGCTTCATCTTATACAAATTGAGTTTGAGTAATCTTTCCGATCCATACGCCAAAAAATGTTCCGCTTCTTTAAATCACATTCTACAGATAATGCTTTTAAATTCATTAATTTCTTCAAAGAATGCCTTTTTTTTTTTTTTTTTTGTGTCACGCTTCTTCAAAGAATGCTTAAATCATTTTTTTTTTACTATAAGAACCATTATTATTGTTGAGATCACACTCAGGTTTCATTATTGGATACACATTATTAGTAGTTTACTCAAGACTAGAAAACATCATGGTTCTTCTATAAGGGGCCATAGAAGGGCATGAGTTTACTCTGTTTTGCTTAACTTGTTTAAGAAGGAGAGAATCTCTTGAGAGACTTGTTCAGACTTCTCCTGCTGGATAAAATGATGACCATCCTCAATAACAACAATCTCAAGGTTAGGTACAACACTCTTGAACATCTCTCCTTTTACATACATTTTTCCATGGGGTCCTTGATTTCCGATATCTTTGTTTCCCGCAATAAACTTAGTAGGAACGACGATTTTGGAGTCTTGCCACGGCGCCAATATCTCCCAATTCCTGTAATAGCGCATCTTCAATACTTGTTTTTGTAACACAAAGACTGGAGATAAAGTGAGAGAAAGAGAGAGAGAGAGAGAAGTGAACAACTTACAGATCCATGGCTCTGTAGTAATTCAAAGGGCCTGTGAATCCAGATCTTTGAAACTTGTCTGCATACACCTGAATCTCTTCTTCCGTTATCCAATCTGGTATCGTCGATGGTATCTCAAGATGATCTATGATCTCTGTATCAGGAGGAGCCACTAAGTAGTCTGTTCTTGTTATCAGTAAGAACTTCTTCATTACCGTCAAGCAATCATGCTTGGCAAATGCAGCCTCAGCTCTTCCCGGTTTCTTTTAAAAACCGAACCGAGAAATCAAATCAACGACGACATTGAGTACCATTATAGTAACACTAACATCATAAATCTTGAAAGTAAATTTGGGTTTTACCTGAAACTGAGAGATGTATAACCCATCTCCAAAACTTTTGAAAAAATCTGAAGGTTTGAGTTTTGGATCTCTTGGAAAATATGGAACAGAGAGACCTATGAAACCTTTGACTCGGTCTGGTCTAAACAAGCACAGACACCAACCTATTTGTGCTCCCCAGTCATGCCCAGCCACAAAAGCCTACACAGTAAAAATGTAAACCTTAACCCAAAGTCTTATCTACCTAAATCCATTGGATTCTCAAGAAGATCACTTTTCACCTGAGCAGTGCCGTAGTGGTCGAGCAAACCGATGACATCAGCGACGAGGTGGCTCACAGTGTAAGACTCGTGGCTAGGAGGAGAATCGGAGTCAGCGTAGCCTCTAAGATCTGGAGCGACCACGTGGTAACCATGGCTCGACAAGAAATCGATCTGGTGACGCCACGAGAACCATGTCTCAGGGAAGCCATGGAGTAACAGAACCAAAGGCCCTTCGTCTCCTTTCTCAGCAACGTTTAACCAAATCCCGTTGGTCTTGATCTTCTTCTCTCTAACAGAGCTCGTCATGTTTCTTGTCTTGATAGTTGTGAGAGAGAAGAAAAATCAGCGGCCAAGCTGAAGACTTTATTACAAGAGTTGAGAAATGGATGTACACGTGTCGTGGCGGCGAATGAGACCAGGCCTCTAGATATATTACACGTGTTGGTCGTATGTCCTGATTTAGAGATCGTTACGTTTTGTTTCAGTTTCATGAGTTGCCGTAAGTAAACGATTAAAAGAATGTCGACAAACAAGAAACACATGACTGAATATAAAGAACAGAAACGTCAAGTAACTCTCATTTCTTCCGACAAAATGGCGAGTTAACTCTTAAGAGAACACGCCAAACACGACAAAGAAGAGTAATTCTAACTCAAGACAAGAAAAGAGATTGTCATTTGAGATTATTTCTGTATTTGATTCAATGAAAGCAATCTCAAGAAGACATTGACTTCTTCTTCTCTTCTTCGAGCTGCTGAAGTTCGGTCAGTCTTTCAGCCCAAGCTCGGTCTCTTGCGACAGCAGCCATCTTTCGTTCCACTTGCTTGATTCTCTTCTTCCTCTTTGCCTCTTGCACCAGCGCTTGCCTCTTCTTTTTCTCAGACTGTGAAAATATTCATGAGAACTCCATCTTATTAGTGAACGAAATCTCTGTCTTAGAAGACAATCTAAAAATAAGAAACATTGCAGATTGTTTTGCCAAGAAATGGAACAAAACAGAGAARCTAAGAGAGATGCAGCCTTATATGTTCCCATAGGTTACTTTTGATTTCTCAGCTTTCAAACTTTTTCTATGGATTCTCAACATTCCAAGATATTTCATCTAACAAKAAATAGAAATAACACCCTAATAATGTCAAGCTATGCAACCATCATAAAGCTATCAAATTTCTTAAAACAAGCTACAAAGCAAATCAGACAAACCAGTATAAAGGCACRACGCTGCCCTATGCGCTTCTTGGCATTCCTTCTCTTCACACTGCCCTCATTARGATTGTTTGAAGAAATTGGCTGGCYAGGTRTATATTGAACATATGCAKAAGGCCCTGCAATYTCCTCAAATCTGTTATTYATCTATACAATCCCAACCAYARATTCTCTCTAGCTATATCAATTTTTCAGTAACAACACAAGTTGAGCTTTAACACAATCACTTTCCATTAAGACTACACGAGATCAACACTAAAACCACGAAATGCTAATTTTTCAAAAGCATAAACAAAACCCCCTATGAAGATTACATCTCCGTATCCCATCTGAATCACACAACACTCATCCCAATTTCACAAACAAAGCATCAATTTTTGCACCCCAGACTAAAAATGAAGCTTAAATGAACACATATAAGCCATTAATAGTCGATTTTTATGGTACGAAATTACCCATTAAAACAAAATGGCAAACCTGGAGGTTTCAATTTGGATCTTTTCTTCTTAGGATGAGTCATGGGTCGTCTCTTCGGAAGCCGAGTATCAGTTAAACTTAAGCTATGAAAATGGTTGGCCAATGGAATCCATGGTGTCCTCAAATGAGTCATCGATCCACCGAAGAAGGAGCATAACTCGGGCTTCGCAGCTGGAATCGTCGCAGGGAATGGCGCAGACGAGTAGTTAGCGGCGGCACGCGAAACTAAGGTTCTCGACAATGGACGAAAAATCGATCTAATTGCACCGAAACCCATTTTCACCAAAGCATCAGCGAACAGATTCCGATCCAAAAGCTGCTGAATTTACCGATCAAGCTTCCAATTCCAAAGTTCTAAACTTCACTTCACCGATTCCAAAGTTGTAAACTTGAAACGAAGACTTCGCTAAACCCTGAATAGCCTACTCAAACACTAATGGGCCTTGAAAGTATAATTGGGCTCAGAAATTTGCTTTGGGTATAATGAAAAAGACTCGTTACACGCACCTCAAATTATACGATTCTGTATTCTATAAGACTATATAATGACTTAAAACATTAAAATCAATAAATCGTGCAGATATTATTGTCTCCAAATCTCATTAAATATTTTTTGCGATAATTATGTGTATATTGTCTAAAGATATAGTGTAATTATGGAGGTAGATAGGAGACTTGCGTCGTAATTTTATAACCATTGAAGAATTTGGATCAGTGTGCCACATAAGGAAATAAAATATTATACCATTAACGTCACCAATTCCAAATATGGAACCATTTTGTAATATATAGATATAGTACCTTTTAAAAATAGATTAAAAAAAAATCCAAATTATAATCTTCAAACTAACATAAATATGTACACCACTCTCGTTCATTTTGCATAAACAGCATCATATTTTTTCTTCACGAGGTCACAAAAGGTGACCAACATACCAACATGTTTTCGTCAAGTCGTCCTACAACTACAACCCTGGTCCGTTTTCAATCTGTCATTCCATACTCATAAAAATATTTCTCATATTATCATTTGATAATTCATTACATATTCGAACGTTTTCTTGCAGACTTGTGGGTTTAAAGTGAACACTAACTCGCCCGAATGGCACAAGAGCATGACGAAAATCCTCAAGAAAATCAAAGGTTTGTTCTTTTTCTATAAGCATATATATATATATATATCGTATGTTGTTCTTCGACTCAATCTCTTTTCTTTTTCTTTCTTTTTGATAATGGTTTAGGAGGGAATTTTTGGATAGACGTGGACGAAGGAATGGGATACGTAACGGGTCAAGGCGATCCAAACAAGCTACTGAAACTAATGGGTTCAAAGAGAGGCAAAGATGCTGAAATGGCCTTTGTGAGAACCGGAACGCACCATCCTCAACATCATCATCATCATGATCACATTTTTTACAACAATTATCAAAACTCACACTTCGGCCAATCAACGCCTTATTGGCCGGGGTACTATGCTCCCGCCTCGGGGATGCAACCTTACCATCATCAATACCCATTTGCCGGAGGATATAATAACTACGGTTATTATTAGAGCTTTTAGGGTGGTTTTATAATATTTATAACTATGTCGAGATCGAGCAAACCCCTTTTTTTTTTTTTACCTAAATTAGGGTTTTCTCATTTCTGCTTGTATCCGAAAAAAAAACTTTTTTTTTTCTTTTTTTTTTTTTGACTAGCGGGATGGCTATTCTCTCTGCGTTTTACAAGCAGAAGAGAACCGAGGAGAATTGATATTCTCTGTTTTTGTTTATTTGTGTTTTTTTGTATGAATCCGATGATATTCATTAATGTTAGGGTTCCTATAATACCGTAACAGAATGGGATGTTTCAAGTTTGCATTATTTTTTTGTTAAGTTGCACTATTTACCTCGTAAACAATTGCTATGGTAGTATCTTTCAAAATGATTTCGCAGAGGAAATTTCTCTCTTTTCTTAGATGAAACAGATTTGTCAGATTGAGTTTCCCGGAAACGTTCTTATAATTTATTAGTATCAAAAATGATTTGTTTTTTAGATCCTTTTGCGATTTAATACCCGTATAGAAAGAAAAGAAAGAAAAAAAAATACATGAAAGAGCTTCAATTGTCCTAATGGAATCCAATTATATATCCTCTACTTGAACAGATTTACCATCTGTATCCAAACATGGCCAATGATCATTTCCCAGCTTCACTTGTCCAATATTGAATATTTGGACCATTTTCAGAAACACAATGATCTTCTGAACAAACATTGCCCTGAGCTGTCTTAGTTTTAAGAACATGCATGCTCTCTCTCTCTCTATTCACGTCCATATTGCGGAGAAAAAGTTTTTGAGGACAAATGTAGAATGTAGGTTTCTAATATACTTTGAAGTCACAAAGTAAAAGTAATAGATTTACTGGATAAACAAAGCAATTTGCAGATTCAAATTCACTAGTCACAATCTTATCAGATGAGATTAGACCGGAATCATAACAAAGGGGAACAAGTTATCACATCACGATACTAGTAAAGCAATTAATCCAACATCTTAAGACAGAAGACAGGTAAAGCTAAATAAATGTTTAAGAAAGGTTAAGCCAAGTGTTTGGCAATGGTAGACTGAAGCTCATCTTTCTTGGCTCCAACAACTTTGTCCAAAATCTTTCCTTCCTTCAAAAACATGAAGGTTGGCATCGCCTCTATCGCCCAATCACTTGCCACCGACTGCTCCAACAAAACATAAAGGGATTGTGATCGAAGAAAACATTTTATCTCAACAAGAAGGGAAAGTTTTGGTGAATTTACCTTCAATTCATCAATATCAACCTTGAGGAAAAGCACATTGGGGAGTTTCTTAGCCAAATCAGCAAAGAATGGAGCGATGAAACGACATGGTCCACACCAAGTAGCCGTGAAATCAACCACCACCTTCAACAATCAACCAATCATGAATCATTTCATTGAAAACCCATATTTACACTGACATAACCTATTAATGATCTTAAATCAAATAAACTTAATCATCATATCATAAGAATTTGAGAACATTACATCCATCTTCAGGGTAAACATTGTTTCTGGGATCCCTTAGTTTCATAGAAACATCAACATCACTTGCAATCTATTCATTATGATCTCCATACTAACCCTAGAATCTTATCTATGGTAATTCATTTCAAGAAAAAAAACAAGGATTTCAATTGTTATGCACGTATTGTCGAATGTTAAATCAAGCATGAATTAAAATCGAAAGAATCAACGCATTAAATTGCGTCAATACGAGAGATCAAAGACTCAGAAGCAATCCAAACAATGAAAAAAACAAATCCATATCTTAACAAAAAAAACCAAATCAAGAAATTTAAGAGAATGAAGATTACAAGAGTTTTGGAGTCATTAGCCTTCTGGAGTTGCTCGTTCCATAACTCAACGGTGTGGCACGCGATCACTTGACCCTCTTCCGAAGCCATCTTCTCTCTGTTCTGTTCTGTGTTTTCAAGTACTTAGCATGCTCTCACTTTCCAAATATAGCCCCTAGAGTCACCTACAATTCACAAAATTTGCCATCAATATCTTTCTCTTTCTCCTTTATTGGACGCGTGATTTTATTTCCCATGATTACATCCACCAAATTTGCTACTTTCCTTCTTTATGCAAATTTTTTAGTTTGTAACAATTAACACCTTTGGAGTTTAACACACACAAGAGAAAAACAAAAATCGTTAATTCTATGCAACATCATTTATACAAGAGTCTTGGTCCGTTCCATTCCGACAAAAAGTTCACACATTGAAACCCCATTTCTTCAACATCATAATTCTCTAACCCTTCATAACCAGATACTTAGATCAATCCAAATCTACAGCTGGATCAGTTTCTTGAAACAATACGTTCCCATGATGAACCAACCCGTAAGCAAAACCGCTAGAATCGAGCAGGAAGCTATGAAAGTCCAACCACCGAGTAAGATTCCTAGAGCGTAGACTATGACTGGAGGCAACAGTGACTTTACTATAGCCGCTTTGCTCACCCAACGTCCCTTGAAGAACACAAGTGCTGCGAGATTCACCACGTTCCACCCGCCTGACCATACTGCTAGACGGTTCAAGTTGTTGGCAACAAAGGAATGACAGTTGCATGTGAATATGTTATATGAATGGTGTTGGTACTCTTGTGTGCCTTTTCTCAGTGCATCATCCCATTTTGGCTCTTTCTCATGAGTGTCTTCTTCTTGCTCATATCTGCTCTCACCATTGAACATACATGAGCCGGAAGAATGAGATGATTCCTGGTTAAATCAAAGGCCAATGTGAATAGAGTTGTTAGTTTGCATCAAAGTGAAAAATGAAAGATAGCATTTTGCAAACACACCTTTTCCTTGTTGATTTGGATATATCGAGAAACAGCTCCAAATGCAAAATTATCAACACAAACAAAATTAGGTCCTGCAAAGTCGAGGATGACACCGTCTTCTCTGCATATACCCACGTGGCCGATGAAGGGAATCAGCCACGAAATGAAGGGGAGAGGTGTCCAGACAATGCAGCAAGGGAACCGATCTCTTCTGGGATCAATTTTCACAGGATCTGCAAAGCCAATCATCATGCGATGTTCTGAGTCTGCAGCTGTCTCTCCCATTATCAAGTCCAGGTGAGTTCTATTAATTGATTCTCTGTCCGCAAAAGAACATGTACACAGTGATCCCCAGGTAAGTAAGTAAGATTCAATAAAGCACTGAGATTTGACATGTATAAGTTCTCAATACTGGGATAGGACTCATTAACTTGGACTATACCAAGATACACAAATAAAAGTAATAGACTACCAATTCATTGTTTCTATCAATTGTCGTAATTCTACGAATCGCGAGTATTAAACACTAAACGATGAATCCCTAGAAAAATGGCGGACGAGTAATCCAAAAAACACCATTAAAGATGAACATCAATCTAGCAACGAGTCAACATCGAAGCATCTCATAGACCTGGATTCCAAAACATTTTCATAAAGAATAGATCAAAGCGTACCAGTTCAAGCGACAACGAAGACGATAAATCGGATCAAACACAGTCTTCACGAAATTTTTTTTTTCGTTTAGCAGTGATTCGTCACTGCCTTTTCCTGGGAAATTTTTGTTTCTCTCTCATTAGAAACGATCAAAACACGAACGATGGCTAATGAACGTGTTTGGCTCTTTGTTTAAAATAATCCTCTGGAAGGATATCTTAACTGTTTCAAGGATAGAAAGTAATGTCTCTCCTCGCGAGAAAAATAATGTTTGGTCAACTATAACGAAAACGGCAGGCTGTTTAGCTCTAAAACGTCTGATATTTTAATACGACGTCGTTTTGAAGCTCTCGACTATTCATCGCTCTCTCTTAGCTCTGTGGAGATTGCTGCTACCTACTGATGCAAATCTGCCATTGATACATCTGCTCGAGGTTAGGCAAAGATGAGGAAACGCGATTTGGCAATTTTGATGCTCTCTGGATTTGCTATATTCTTCACTCTTCAGGTGATTTACAAACTAATCGTCTTCTTACTCTTTCTTAATTCAAATTATAGCATATAACTTCGAGAGCCCTTGATCGATCTATTACTAGAGCAAGCTTTGAATTTTCCTGTGTGGGTAAATATTCAACTGCAAATTCAATCCATAAGCGGTGGTTTAATAGCTAGATTGTGCAATTTTCAGATGGAATCATCTATTGATTCGTATGTAAATTCAATTTGTTCGTTATTGGTGCTCATATAACGCGAGGCTTAATTCTTGATTTTTGCAGCACGAGGGTGATTTTGCGTTCAAAGAAGCATGGTTTCATTTGTATGATGAATACCCAGTCAAATACGAAGCTGATCGTCTCCCACCACCTATTGTTGCTGATCTTAATGGTGATGGAAAGAAGGAGGTTCTCGTTGCTACAAATGATGCAAAAATTCAGGTATCCTATTCGTTAATTCTGATCTCTGCACTTGTCTTACTTTGTTAAGTAAACATTTTTCCGATTTCAATCAATGATGTGAGGCTTAGTGCTTATGCATTTCTCTTTTATGGTTTGCTGTTTATGTGTTGGATTAAGTTCTGAAACTGTTGATGTTTGGTCGGATTAGGTCCTGGAGCCTCATTCCAGGCGTGTGGATGAAGGTTTTAGTGAAGCACGAGTTCTTGCAGATATATCCCTTTTGCCTGACAAGATCCGTGTTGCGTCAGGGAGACGTGCTGTGGCCATGGCCACGGGTGTTATTGATAGGTACTATAAAGATGGAACTCCACAAAAGCAGGTTTTGGTCGTTGTTACCTCAGGTTGGTCTGTGCTCTGCTTTGATCACAACCTGAAGAAGCTGTGGGAAACGAATCTGCAGGTGTTTTATCTTATTCGTTCTTTGTCTAACGTTCCGCATAAAAGTTTTCCTCGGTTCAGTAATATTGATTCTCCTTTTACTTGCCTTTGTTGGTGGAATGACAGGAGGATTTCCCACATAATGCACACCATAGAGAGATAGCAATTTCGATAAGCAATTACACATTGAAGCATGGTGATACGGGTTTGGTTATTGTTGGTGGACGGATGGAGATGCAGCCAAATGTATGTAGGAGGAAAAAATTCTCTGTTAATTTCCTATTTATCTTCCATATATTACCAATAGATTATTCTTTTCGTTTTAGAATCACATGGACCCATTTGAGGAACTTGGCATGACAGCACAAAATGCTGAGCAACACAGAAGAAGTGCTACTGAGAATCAGGTACGACTACATATAGCTTCCTTGGACTGTTTCTTAGCTGTGTATATCTGTGGTTTCCTTACACATTTGCTCTAGAACTGAACAATTATGAAGAAAGAGCTATTCATTTGTAGTTATACATATTCGACTGTGCATAAAAACAGTGTTTGGACTGTTTAGATGAACTTTAAGCTTCCTTTCAGGTCTCTGAAGATTCTGGAGTGATAAACTTGCGTCACTTTTCTGTCTATGCATTCGCTGGCAAGACTGGCGTTCCTCGATGGAGTAAAAAGACTGATGTCAGTTATTTATTCTTTTCTGCTAACTTCTTTCTCTACATATTCCTTAACTACAATTTTACCTGCAACAAATTTAGTTGTCAGATTGATAGAATAGTTTCTTTCTTCTAATCTAGGATGTTGAAGCTCACACCTCAGATGCATCACAGTTAATTCCACAACACAATTACAAGCTTGATGTGCATGCTCTAAATAGCCGTCACCCAGGAGAGGTAAAATTAACTCGTTCTCCATTGATTATTGAACGATATAGTTAATCTTGTCGTAGTTCTTTCTTAAGAGATTTTTACTGCACTATCATAATTTGCAAGCTTTGCTGGACTGAAGTTTGAGTGCAGGGAATTTAGAGAATCAATTCTTAGTGTTATGCCCCATCACTGGGTAAGTCTTATGCCTCCTACTATGTACTCATTGGTGTAATATGCTTAGAAAAACTGTTTCAAAGTACATCATTGTCTTTGCATCAGGACCGACGTGAAGATACATTATTGAAGCTTGCTCATTTCAGGCGACACAAGAGGAAAACATTGAAGAAGCAGCCTGGTAAGTCTACAGCTTATCCGTTTCACAAACCTGAGGAACACACACCCGCTGGAAAGGACTTGTCGAGAAAAATTCCAAAATTGATTGGGAAGGCTGCACGCTATGCTGGCTCGGCAAAACCCAAGAAGGTGAAGCTCTTATAAAACGTAAAGTACCCACTGGAAAAATACCAATATTTGTTTATGATAGCAAAGCAACATGCTGATGCAGGGTATGCAATACATTCCGACTATAACTAATTACACGAAGCTTTGGTGGGTACCTAATGTTGTTGTGGCTCATCAAAAGGAAGGGATTGAAGCTATTCATTTGCCTACTGGTCGAACTCTTTGCAAGGTAGGTCCTAGTAGCTATTCCTTCAGATCATAAACAAGCGTACTATTTCATGTACCCATTATTTTCTTTGTCAGCTTATATAAATTCTTCCTGTCTCCAGCTTTCTCTACTTGAAGGTGGACTTCACGCTGACATAAACGGAGATGGTGTACTCGATCATGTCCAGGTACATACATCAGACACTAGTCACACTACTGCCGTTTTCGGTTCATTGGCCTTCTTATTGATCTTTAGTTTAACGACCATAAATTCTGTGTGTCCACCTTAGACTGTCGGAGGCAATGTTGGAGAGAGAACTGTAGTGAGCGGATCAATGGAAGTGTTGAAGCCTTGCTGGGCTGTGGCAACCTCGGGCGTTCCCGTCCGCGAACAGCTCTTCAACGTCTCGATCTGCCATCACTCCCCATTTAACTTCTTGCACTACGGAGATTATTCACGACACTTTGCCCAGGCAAGAGACACCTCTACTCTGGAGATCGCAACTCCCATTCTCATCCCCAGAGATGACGGACATAGACACCGCAGAGGAAGTCACGGAGATGTAATCTTCTTGACAAACCGTGGAGAGGTACTTTTTTACTTTCTATATATGACGGCCCAATCTCTTAATTTCTTGAATTTTGAATTTCGTTTAATAATAGCTCATCGCTGCTCCGCATCAGGTGACATCATACACGCCTGATGTACACGGCCACGATGCAGTCTGGCAATGGCAGCTTCAGACAGAAGCCACATGGTCGAATCTCCCGTCTCCATCGGGTTTAACTGAATCAGGGACAGTGGTCCCAACCCTGAAACCGTTCTCGTTGCGCATTCATGATAACCAACCTATGATCCTTGCGGGAGGAGATCAAGCAGCGGTCATCATCTCTCCGGGAGGAAGTGTATTGGCTTCCATCGAGTTACCGTCTCAGCCGACTCATGCACTTGTCACTGATGACTTCTCGAACGACGGTCTAACGGATGTGATTGTGATGACATCAAATGGGATTTACGGGTTCGTTCAAACCAGACAGCCAGGGGCTCTGTTCTTCAGTTCGTTGGTGGGATGTCTCTTAGTAGTTATGGCAGTTATTTTCGTTACTCAGCACTTAAACTCCATTCAAGGTAAGCCTCGACCTTCCTCTAGCTTTTGATAGAAACCTCAGACTTTTTTTCTCCTCGACGGAAGTTAAACCGGCCGGTCCCATTAGCAGCGCTTCACCCGAACCGGTTTTGGTAAACCGAACAGGGAACTGTTATACCGGTGTAGATTCAGTGCCTTATTTCCTGGTTTCAGCTGTATAACTTTATAGTATGTAGAATTCAAAGTAAAAATGGTAGAGACGAGTGTAGGACTTTATGTTTCTTTCAATTTTGATGTTTTAATGGGATTGTTGTGACCTTTAATGAAAGAAATCTTGAAAAGCAAAACAAATTACTTTAAAATATATATATATATGTCGTAGTTACATTTTTTCCTCGATATAAAGCTACATATTTTTTCATGGGGTTCATCGTACAGTTCGATATATTAAACAAAAACTAAATAGGTTAAGTAAATTAGTAGGCTTAGCGTGCCAGTAATAATTGATGCAGCGATGTGGTTAAAAGTTATAGATTTTTGGACCACGCTAGCGTTAATAATATATTCCTCAATTCTCAAATGGGAATGTGGGAGGCATGAGTGGCGTAATGATTTACATATACTCCTAATAAATAATACTCCAAACTACAAAGCCACGGTTCGTTATACAGCAAAATAATATCAGCATTGAAGAAAACGCGTGCATTTGCCAAATAACTTATTTTCAAAAATGTAAGAACAACTAATTTTTAGAAAATGTAAGAACCTCACCCAAGTAAATTGATCTACCAACATTTTCTTAGTTACACCAATATTTGTTTTTTGCTTTCTACACCAAAATTTAGGTATGCTTTTTACGACAACCGAATCTTCACGGATTTAATGATTAATTTATAAATAGACGAAATAGTTCATATGTCAATATATGATTTATGAACATTATTTTTATGAGTAACCCTATACACCTATTTTCTTAAGATTAGAAATTTTCATCATGTCTAATGTCTGTACATGTATGTTGTAGTTTTAAACCCTAAACGAAACTATATAGCCTGTGAATTTAATCTTTTATACAGATTTGATCTATTATGTAATAATTACGAGAATGACTATTTAAACCAACACATAAAAGTTTAAAATTCAGGTTAAAACATCTCATATACTTTATAATTTCATACCCAAATATAAGTGTCAATTTTTCTATCTCTTGTGCAAGTCTCTTTTTTTTTGGGTCAAACGCAAACACCTCATTATTTGGATATATTTTTATAAACAAACTAGTTATGAAAGAATAAGAACGGAAATACATAGACTGAATGAGGACCGCAGAGGGTGACGGGAAAAGCATATTTCTAATAAAAGCATGCAAAGAGGTTCACGAGATCGCTTAATATGGGCACTACTCTATTTCCATTCTCTTTTTTTGGCCCTTTTTATCCCTTCATTTACTTATGAACTCTATTATGTTTTCCTAAATTAAACTCAATTTTCGAGAAGAAAAAACCTAAATTGTCATATAGATGGAGAGTTCATGAAAATACCCAACCCACTTCCAAAATTTATCAATAATACAGGCCTCTATTTATCAACGTCTCTGTATGTATGCATCATGCATGTGTACGTATTGTAAAACGAAAATCGTGTACGGACGTAATCCGTCGGAAATCAAATGTTTCAACGATTCTATTCAGTCGTCAGAATTCCGTCCGAAAATCAGTCGGTTTGCTTTGTGTTTTCTAATAGGGTTATTTCCATATAGTACGTACGTAACTTATAGTGTTATTCCCATATAGTACGTACGTAACTATGTACTAATATTATAGAAGTCTAACTGAAGTAGAAATAATCGTAGAGTTGTGGTCAGGAACAGTTAAATAAATAACATGTGTTTGATTTATATATGCCCTAATAAATGATCTAGCTAGGGTTTTGCAATTTCCTTAGAAGGTACAATAATAGAATAACGAAGAAAATTAGTGGTCCTTTTTTTGCTGCCTCTATGTGTGTTTTTTTCAACTTTGATCCACACCCTTGGTTTCTAGTGTGGGGACTTGTTATCAGCCACGATCACAACCGATCCGATCCACTGTTTGGCCATCTTTTTCCACATTCCATGGTCCAGCCCCTTCAGGTCGATCTTACCAGTTGGTTAGCCATTGTTGACCAAATGATTTAGTTTGGGTTGGCTCGGTGTTTTCTAACGTAGACGAGTAACCATCACTATTAAGCGTGAATATATGTACAACATGTATGATGTATCCGTCCTCTAGATACCTAAACAACAAGATGCAAACAAACATTGCCGTAAATGCTCTGAAAAGATATTGTCAAAGAAGCAAACTCGTGTTTTGATTTGAATCATGACCATAACAGGATATAATATATTCATCATGCTATTAAGATCGTTGTAACAGAAAAGTGTACATTCAAATATGTTTGAAATGTCATCCATCAACTATTAGTTAGTATAAACTATGATTAATGAGCCGAAAAATCACATAATTATTTCATAACAGAAAATCACATAATTACAAAATAAATTTTCCAATCACAATTTTTATAATCACGATCTACATTTAGCGATCCTAGCAGTTCGCAAAAGTAATAATAATACAAGACAAAAAAAAAGGTTATGTCAATTTGAGAAAAAATTAGTTAAATCAATGTTTTTTTTATCTCTATCATTTCATTCATGTTTTTTCGATGATTTCATAGTGTTGACTTCAATTGATGGAAAGTTCGGAAACTTATAAGGTGGGTCTAGTAATGCGAGTTGACAAAAACCACGATACCTTATACCAATAACAAGCTAATAAGTTTTTTATTGGTTAAAGAGAAGCTGATAATTAAGTTGGGTCTAATTGAAACGTAAAATCAAATGACACAACATTTTATAACGAGTGTATACGTGTATGCATGTGCATGACATGGTGAGACGCCATAACTTCAAACCTTGGGGACCCAAAAAGAATTCTATTGGTTGTATACTTTTTAGTTCTTAAATGAAGAAAATATACGGCATTATACATAGAGATACATGTATATAAATAAATGTATGTATACGAAGTGAAAATGAAGTGGGGGCCAAATGGTAACACAATCCATGTGAAGAAGTTTCAGCTTCTGATTAGATATGGAATTGAAACGAAAGCGAGAGAGAGAGAAGAAGACAGAGAAACAGAACATAACAGAAACTAAACTAAACCAAGTTTGCAACTTTACATTCTCCATCTTCTCTCTCTCTACAATAACTACTCTTGCACCAAAGAGAATGTAAGAAACTAAAAGCTCATTTTATGTATTGGCTTTTGCCTTGGAAACAAAATATGAAAAAAGTAACCCACCTAATATTTTCTTCTTTATTTTTTTCTGTTTGTTTATTTGGGTTTTAAAGGAATAGAAAATGGATATGAGGGAGCAATAAATGAGATGACAGTGAAAGCATGGCTCATTGTAGAAACACTGTTCTCTCCCTGTCTCTGTAAGAAAGATCTGTTAAGTAGCAGTGATGAGAAGCCACCAAACACTATACTCCAAAATCTCTCTCTACACTTAAATAAATGCTTCAAACCAAAACAATGATGATAATTACATAAATTATCTACAAAAGCGAATGTATGCATGCCACTTTATATTGGTTAAAATATTTATACTAATAGGTTGGTATAATTATTTGAATAATACGTTCCAAACGAAACCCTAACTTAGTTTCACGAAGATCTCACAATTAATTAACTCTTGCGATTGAAGCAAATGGTCAATTGTGGTTAAAGTCTCTTGGATGGTTTCTACGTCGTATTAATGTCATCCTATACGTATATTTGTGAGAATTAAATAGGGAACTACGAATTAAAAGACAAAATAAAAAAAGAGGAAGACAAGTTACACAACACAGGGCTCGAGAAGAGACAAGACTCTGCGGCTTCTACCCTTTTTTTGGGGACTCACTCTTCTTATCATTCACTCCCTCTCTTTTTCTCCTCCACGTCAACTCTGATTCCCACCATCCTACTATATATTTAATTAAATTAATTTTCTTTCTTCTAATTCTCTTATTTTTTTACTATTATGTAGAAACCGATATCAATATTTTTAGAATTATATTCGAAATTCCTATCTCGTTATCTTTTATTTTAGGCCGAGTATCACTCATTCCTTTTATTGTAACAATGGAATTTAGGTTTAACTATTTTTTTTTACATCATTGTAGGTTTATTTTCACACGTAGATATAGTAAAATGTCTAATGTACATTTAACTACCTATTTTTTTTTCTTTTTATAAAATGTAAATATTTCATTGAAAATGAAAATAGTTTTAGGTTTTACAAGAATGAAAATAATTAATTTTTCTCTCTAGTAACTATATTATTAGACGTAAGATTTCATATATAAGAAAAGCTGGTACTACATGCAATTTGAAACTATTTGAGGGAAGAAAAGCTTTTGTTGGATTTTGGAGTAATTGATTGACAGAAACGGCCTGCAGAATTGAGTGATAAGCAATTTTGTTTTATATAACACTTGTACCCACGACAGTCTTATCGTCTCTTCTTCTTCTTAATTAGGGTATCCTAAATTGCATCTTACTCTATGTTCTACGCAGTATTACTTATATATTATACACGTATACTTTTTTATGCATACGTGCAATGTTGACATGATAATAATTTTTTTAAAAAAAATTGTATAATATATGTGTTAAGTGATGTTTTGATAACATCCTAAGTTTCGGCATAGTCCAAATCTACTCCAGATTCATAGGCTTCTCAGTTACCTCCATCTCTTCTAAAACTCCATACAATCAAAAGTGTTTTTGTGAAACTCCGTTATATATTATTTTATGTGTTGGGTGATGGTTGGTTCTGCCTGAAACTATTATTCGGAAATGATGTTTATAATTATTTGACATTTATAGATTTGTAATGTAGCAAATAAAGAATAGACTACTAGGAGAGAGAGAGAAAAGGTCATTGTCTCGATTGTAATGTATCCATCACAACCCGTTGAATTACCCCTCTCTTAATCTTATACTCGAATATTATGTGATTTTTATTTATCCTTAAAACTATGTCGATATAGATTTATACAATGAATATAAACCTAACAATTTTTTCAAATTGAAAAGCAATAAATCATTCGATTATTAACTTAAATTATTGGATTTGGAAATTAAATCAAGACAAGAAGCGGTACGGAAACATAGGGCGGCGAGGCGGTGCTTTTAGCCTGTCTCAAACTATTCACTGTTCCCATTTTGAATCTTAAATATTTTGAAATGTCTAATTTAACCTCTTCTATATTAGTCAACTCTCTCCACCCTTTTGGCAAATCCTTTATAAACGTCCCCATCTTTAATTTAATTTTTTATTTTATTTTTATGTCCTAAAACTTGTTTTTATTTATATGACACCCATACATACTTCTCTAGATTTCGGATTTATCGCGACATATGTTTTCGTGCCGTTATTCTCAGGCAATTCAAGGATTTATATATATTTAAATACTCTGATAATTATAGTGGTTAATTAAATTAGGATCCATGATGCTCACGGCACGGGCATATAGGTGTGTTTGTCTGTATATAATTGTATAAACATTAATATTTTATGCAAAGATAATGCAGTAACATAGGGCACCTCAATAGAATCGTACGTTTGTCTCTACAAGAGAGAGTATGTTTACGTGCATTTTTATTTATATACTAGTAAAATATTATGATATACAAGTATACATAAATGTGTGTATATCATAATGTTTCTTATTTCCTCGGAAACATGGACAAAAGCTCTTTGGCAAAAAAAAAAAAAACATGGACAAAAGCATCTGCTTTCCAGCTACAAACTTTAGACACTTAATTTAAGCCACAGGTGCTGAGGTGCACCCAAATTGATATTTTTTTTTTATAAAAAAATTATGGGCATATCGATAATTAGAAAATTTATAATATTAATCAATGCCGAAAACGGCAATCCTTTCATTTACACCACTTTTAATCCAATGTTTAACTGTTTGCTAAGGATTTTCGAAAGCTTGAATAAACTTTTCAGGTATTTTAGTTTGTTGATGCTCTAACTCGTAGACAATAATTTGCAGCGTTTGATACAATTAATCTCACATATACAAAATGAAATAAAAATGAATGGACCTACGGACTTTTGACAAGGTTTTGTAGTCAGTTGTAGATCATGATTAGGAGGTCTAATTAATAGGTTCCAAAATATAGAACTATCTTAGGATAATCAAAAATAGAATTCTGATACCGTAACGAATTAGTATTATTATTATTTACTCCTTTAAAGGAAATTTAACATAAATTATTAAAAAAAAACTGTAGCGTGTTTCCTGGAAGAAAAGGACAAAGAAGGAAAATACATTTGTGCCAACGTCGCAACATAACAACCGTCCGATTACAAACTGAAATATATCAACGACGAGAGATGAAGTGTGGCCATTTGGTAGCCAAAAAAAAAAAAAGAGAAAATAGGAAGCAAATAAAAGATAGAAACAAAATTATATTTTTGCAAAATCTGGAAAAACAAAACAAAACAAAACAAACGAAGAAGAGATGAGGAGAGAGGAGGAGACAGAGAATTAAATTAGAGGATAGCAGAAGAGAGAGAGATTATTAAGGTCATGGCGGCGTTGCAGAGCGCAAGAAAGATGATTAAACCTCTCTGATCTCTCTTCTTCTTCCTTCCTTCTTTACATCTCTCTGTGTGTTTCTTAAATACTCTCTCTCTCTGTACCGACAAACAAGTTTTGCTTTTTATCAGAGTCCCAAAAAAGCTATTCCAACTTCAATACAACACTACAAACCCAGAGAATGAATTCAACCTAAAAATCCTAGTAATCCTCTAAGATCTAGAGTGAGAGAGTTAGAGAGTAAAACTTTTAAAAAAGATAGGATCTTTGATTTTTGGGTTTTGTTTCATTTTCTTGATTGGAGTGTGGGAGTGGTGGTTATGGGTGGTGGTGGTGGTGGTGAGGGTGAATGGCGGGGTTTTTCTCGCTAGACGGTGGAGGAGGAGGAGGCGGAGGTGGAGGAAACAACCAAGAAGATCATCGGAGCAACACAAACCCTCCTCCGCCTGTATCAGAGGCTTGGCTCTGGTATAGAAACCCTAACGCTAACGCTAACACAAACGCTAACGCAAACGCTCCTTCTTCTTCAAACGCTGCTTTAGGAACACTTGAGCTATGGCAAAACCACAATCAACAAGAAATCATGTTTCAGCATCAGCAACATCAGCAAAGGTTGGATCTTTACTCTTCTGCCGCAGGTTTAGGTGTTGGACCAAGTAATCATAGCCAATTCGATATCTCCGGCGAAACTTCAACCGCCGGCGCCGGAAGAGCTGCGGGGTTGATGATGATTCGTAGTGGAGGAGGAGGAAGTGGTGGTGTGAGCTGTCAGGACTGTGGGAATCAAGCGAAGAAAGATTGTGCTCACATGAGGTGTAGAACTTGTTGTAAGAGCCGTGGCTTCGAGTGTCCTACTCACGTGAGGAGCACGTGGGTTCCTGCTGCTAAACGCCGTGAGAGACAACAGCAACTAGCTACGGTTCACCCTCAAACGCCGCTGCCTCGCGGTGATAGCGTTCCCAAACGCCACCGTGAGAATTTACCGGCAACTTCTTCGTCTCTTGTCTGCACTCGCATACCTTCTCATTCAGGTATATGTCACTTTAATGTGAAATATTTATCTATATTTTTAATTATTATAAGGTCGTGAAATAATGAAATGCAAGCAGCATTTTTATTATCAGATTTCATAAAAGAAGTTTTTTTTTATTTTGTGATTTAATTCTGAAAATACTGTATTGGAGTAAACATTGACTATTGGATTGACAGGAACAAGCTGTTCTCATCAATCTTGAAATCTGTGTTCTTTCTCTAATTCCCTGCTCTTTCTTTTCCGTAAAATGAATTTTGGAAGAAAAAACATGAATATTAATGTTTTATTCTATATGTATAATTAAAAACATGCGATTACGTACCTCTTAAATTACTTTTTTTATAAAATCTAAATTCTAGGGCTAGAAGTTGGGAATTTCCCGGCGGAGGTGAGTTCACCGGCAGTGTTTAGATGCGTGCGTGTGAGCTCAGTAGAAGATGGAGAGGAAGAGTTTGCTTACCAAACAGCCGTAAGCATCGGTGGTCACATTTTCAAAGGCATTCTCTACGACCACGGTCCTGGAAGTAGTGGTGGTGGAGGCTACAACGTTGTCGCTGCCGGTGAGAGCTCATCCGGTGGTGGTGGAGCTCAGCAGCTGAATCTCATAACAGCTGGCTCTGTGACGGTTGCTACAGCTTCTTCCTCTACTCCAAACCTCGGTGCTATTGGCAGCTCCTCTGCGGCGGCTGCCACGTACATTGATCCAGCCGCTCTCTATCCAACTCCGATCAACACATTCATGGCGGGTACACAATTCTTTCCCAACCCAAGATCATGATGAAAATCTGACATAAAGCAACATAACTCTTTTGAATTCTTAGAATAGAATTAGGGTTTATAAACGTTAATTGTCGGATCATATTATATAAAAAAGTTTGCAGAAGTGGGGAAGTGGTCTGTTTATGCTTCTCCTTCTTCTAGACACTCAAAAGTTGTTGCAATTTTAGGGTTTTAAATGGAAATTCAATTCAAATTATACCATTGTCTTATTATATGATTCGGTGAGGATAAAGAGTGTTGTGTATTATTTAAATGTTAGGAGCACAATATAGCTCTTGTTGTCTGAATCTTTGTTTCATTAATGTGTCTGTTTCTTGTTTGTGTAACACGTAACCTTAGAATCCGGGGATAATGTTTCTCATCTTTCTATCACCTTTTGTGTCTTCGTATCACCAATATAAGAATTCATCACATGTGTACATAACATATATTATACAACAATTAAATAATTTTCAACCATGGTTTCCGTTTCGGCAGAATATGGTCTGCCCATCCCATGCATTTAATGGTTTTTAAAGTGTATTATTTGTTAGTTACTAGTAATTGATGTATGCCATAATTGACATGTGATAGAATCAGAGAAGATGACTAGATGAGTATATATTTATGTTAGAAGTGCGACATGTATAGATGTGACATGAGGGTGCGTTCTACAATGTACGTAAATCCCAATTAGTTAATTCTCCATCCCCTCTCCATTAGTCCTTTGATTACTAAAATGTTGTCAGGTTCAGTCTATACATAGTTTTTTTTTTTTTCACATTTAATGTGTTGACTTAGAAAAGTACTACTAACACTCTCTATTTTAAAACACGTCTACCATTAAGGTCATATTTTCGTTCTATAATATGTATTTGATGATTTGAATGTAACTTACGTTGATAAAATATATCACTTCTCTAAGAAAATAATCCAATTTGTCTTTATTTGAAATTAATAAAAATGTAGAATTTTAAAAAGTTAACCAACTTTGTAAGAGTATAATTGAATATATATATTTCAAAATTAATCTGCATGAAAAGTCTCATAACAATTGTTAATTTGAAGCGGATGTGGAAGAATATTTTTGTTTTTATATACTTCAAGCATAAGTAATCAGAGATGAGAGAGAGAGAAGGAAAATAATGATCATAAGGAGTTTTTACGTTTCGTTAATGTCCATATACACATACAAGTTCATGATATATATATATCTTGCATGTACATGTATGTTTAGACCTCCACACACACATATTTATATAAATATAGAAATCGAGAGAGATAAATTAAGAGCTTTTGCAGATTCTCATGGTGGATGTGGAACCAATATAACAATAGGGAATGTAAAATATGGAATGCAATGCCATCAATTTCAGTAAGAATATGTTTGGCTACAGAAACCTATTTACTCCTTCCTCTCTTTTTCATCAATTTATCCGCTTTTGCTCATGTAAATACAAAGACCCAGGCCTTCTTCGTCTTCTCTTCTTTCATACTCTCACATTTAATTTTGCTTTGGCTTTCTTGAAGTATATAACATGTAATAATGTGTTATGTGTTATGGGAAGAAAATGTGGAACCGAAGAGATACAATTTTGAAACGTCATCTTGGCTGGTAGTGGAGTGTTCGAACAATAACAATGTAAAGATTTGGTTAGTTTACGTGGGAATTTATAGTTTTGTGGAGTTGATAAAGCTAAATCCCTCATACAATAGGGATTGTGTGACAACATTATATAATCGGTAAATTTGGTCCATTCGAATAGTGCTGCGGTCCAATCGGCCGACTCGTTCCGACTTTTACTCCCTGCCGTATCCCAGCTTGTCATATCCCACAAATTTTATTCATTTCCATATAACTGTATTTTCTTTACTAGATCTACAAGTATAGTCCTAGATATATATATATATATATAGGTGTGTGTGTGTGTAAATTTGACGTCTCTTATTTGGATATTTAATTTTTTGAGAAGAAAGTCAAAAGAGATAAAATGCTGGCTAAATCCGAAGCCTAAAAATCTAAAATTTGTCATTGTCCGACATTTATTAATCCAAAGCTTCAGGTTCCACTCAAAGAAAATCATTAAAAAAACAAAAAAAAGTACTCCCTCCTTATCAGTTTAAGTTATGTTTTAGAGAATTTTTTTTTGTTTCATTTTAAGTGATGTTTTTAATTTTTTATACAAAAATTAAATGTATTTGATTTTTTTACCATATATATATTTACAGTATGTTTTCTTATTGGTTGAATTCATTTTACTTAATGTGTTTTATGTCAAAGAGGTAAATTAAATAAAAGTTATGTATTTTTTAATTTGTGTGTAGAAATCTTAACATTAGTTACAATGATAGAGATGGAGTATTTGATTGGTTTTTGGACCTTTGGTGAAATGGTGCATTGATGACAACAAGCAAATACTATACACATTTGCAATTTAGCAGGACGAAAGTGAGACAACTGGGACATAGTGGACCAATAAACAGAAGACATGTTTAAACGACAGGCTGACATTTGAGTTATGTGTTTTAGTGGGGAGAGAACCGAACCAAGCGTAGGATTACGAACCTCAAGCCACAAGGTCCACAACACACACATTTTATTAGTATCTCAAAAGTCAAAACCATCATTAAAATAAGTAGTTTGTGAAAAATGATAAAATCGGAGAAGGTATTAAAATATTACTATATTAGTGAATCAGACAAAACCATTTCTTAATCCATTTGGAGATGTTTAATTCAAATAAACGGAACATATTTTATATTTGATCCAATACAAACAAACAAAAACAATACAAGGGAACTAAATTTCTCGAACAAACAGAATTCAATCAAACAGTTTTTGACTTTTTGAGATTTAGTTTTTAAAATTATATGTTTTGATCATAATAACCAAAAAAATATAATCAAATTGAAATCAAAACCATATTGAATCAATCAAAACTCAAATTAAACAACCTTAGAATCCATTATGCCAAAAAAGAACGATCTTGCCATGTTTAATATTTCCTTGACTAGGCGTTACCACTTACCAGTTAGCATTGCATTACATGGCTTTTAATTTTTCACGGACAACAAAATATGAGACACAGAGACCATATCTAAATTTAGAGACACGAAATTGAAAGTCCCATGTCCGACTCTGTAGGATCTTTGATCCAGTCGTGTCTCTTCACAACCTCTCTCTTCTTTTTCTTCTATTTTTACTTCCTTCAACTCCCATTTTACTCCTTCATTTTTTTCTTTCTTTTTCCCAGTATACGTAAGACCGGAAAGATGGCATTTGGGAAGGGACGTGGCAACAAACGCACTTCGACGTCGTCGTATGCGTCTACCATTACAATGATCATCTTTGTGGCTCTATGTGTCATCGGTGTGTGGATGCTTTCTTCCAACTCCGTTATTCCACCGCAGATCACACAAGGTTCCACTCGAACGGTCGTCGCAGAGACGGAGAGGAGTGATGTGTCTGCCTCTTCAAACGGTAATGATGAACCCGAACCCACGAAACAAGAGTCTGATGAGCAACCGGCATTTGAAGACAATCCAGGAAAGCTTCCAGACGATGCCGTAAAGTCTGAAGACGAGCAGCGGAAGTCAGCGAAAGAGAAGAGCTCAAAGGCAGGAGGAGAAGAGGGAGGAGGAAGACAGACTCAAAAACAAGAGAACCAACAGAAGGATGAAAAGCTTTCCGAGGAAAGAGAGAAAGATAATGGCAAGGAGAACAAGACGGTGCAAGAGAATGATGAGGGTCAGGTGAAACAAGTGGTCAAGGAGTTTGAGAAGGAACAGAAGGAACAGCGAGACGAGGACGCTGGGACTCAATCTAAAGGAAATCAAGAGCAAGAGCAAGGACAAGGGAAGGAACTGCAGGATGTGGAACAAGGAAAGAAACAAGGGCAAGATATGGAACAAGGAACCAAACAAGGGCAAGAGCAGGATTCAAAGGTAGACGTGACATTCACAGATGCCACCAAACAAGAACAGCCTATGGAAACGGGGCAGAGCGAGACATCAGAGAATTCAAAGAATGAAGAAAACGGAAAGCAACAACAAGAGGAACAAAACTCCGGGAATGAGAAAAACGGACAACAAAACGAGGAGAAGAACACGGTTAGTGAAGAAAACGGGAAGGAAGAGAAGAGCATGAAGGATGAGAATGGCCAACAGGAAGAACATAACACAGCAGAGGACGAAAACGGGAGCAAAGAAGAACAGAACACATCAAAGGACGAAAACATGGAGCAACAAGAAGAACGGAAAGATGAGAAAAGACAAGAGGGTTCAGAAGCAAGTGGGTTTGGCTCAGGAATACCAAAAGAATCTGCAGAATCACAGAAGTCATGGAAGAGTCAGGCAACAGAATCAAAGGACGAGAAACAAAGACAGACATCTGAATCAAATACCGTAGAGAGTATTATGGATGGAAATGCATGGGTGCTGTGCAATGCAACTGCAGGTACTGACTATATACCATGCCTAGACAACGAAGAAGCTATAATGAAACTAAGGAGTAGAAGACATTTTGAGCACAGAGAGAGACATTGCCCAGAAGACCCACCAACGTGTCTCGTCCCCCTCCCAGAAGGGTATAAGGAGTCCATCAAGTGGCCTGAAAGCAGGGACAAGGTAAAATATTATATCCAATTAAATTTTCCTTCAAGTGAAATAATGTGAAATTGGATAGAGATGTTGACTCACATATGATCTAGTAGATATGGTACCACAATGTCCCACACACAAAGCTAGCAGAGGTGAAAGGACATCAGAACTGGGTGAAGGTTACTGGCGAGTTCTTGACGTTTCCCGGTGGTGGAACACAGTTCATCCATGGAGCTCTCCATTATATTGATTTTCTTCAGCAGGTAAATTCATTTCTTGATTTCAGTATAGCGTTATAAAATTGCACCAAGTAAAGATAAAATTTTTTTAAAAATATAATGCTTCTTTTTTTACGATGGCAGTCTTTGAAAAACATTGCTTGGGGTAAACGTACTCGAGTCATATTGGATGTTGGATGTGGAGTAGCGAGCTTCGGTGGTTTCCTCTTTGAAAGAGATGTTATAGCCATGTCTCTAGCACCAAAAGATGAACACGAGGCTCAGGTCCAGTTTGCTCTTGAAAGAAAGATTCCAGCCATTTCTGCGGTGATGGGGTCTAAGCGACTGCCATTCCCGAGCAGAGTATTTGATCTTATCCACTGTGCACGTTGCAGAGTCCCATGGCACAATGAGGGCGGTATGCTTCTTCTGGAACTTAATAGGATGCTTAGGCCAGGAGGTTATTTTGTGTGGTCAGCAACTCCAGTCTACCAAAAGCTTGAAGAAGATGTTCAAATCTGGAAAGGTAATGTCTGAACTAACGTTCTCCTTCTTGTTTGTTTCACTGAAGCTGACATGTCACGAGTTATGTAGAAATGTCCGCGTTGACAAAATCCTTGTGCTGGGAACTTGTGACAATCAACAAGGATAAACTCAATGGTGTTGGTGCTGCAATCTACCAGAAACCTGTCACAAATGAATGCTACGAGAAAAGAAAGCACAAGAAGCCTCCGATGTGCAAAAACAACGACGATTCAAATGCAGCCTGGTATGGTTGTTTCCACAATGTGCAAACATAACAAAAAGTTAAAGTAAGGATTGAAAAACCTTAAGGCAATAATAGAACAAAGAAAGTCAATACTTGAATGCAAATTTCAGGTATGTACCCCTGCAAGCATGTATGCATAAAGTGCCAACCAATGTGGTCGAGAGAGGGAGCAAGTGGCCTGTGAACTGGCCCCGTCGGCTTCAAACACCTCCTTACTGGCTAAACAGCTCTCAGATGGGGATCTATGGGAAACCAGCTCCTCGAGATTTCACTACAGATTATGAACATTGGAAACATGTTGTAAGCAAAGTATACATGAATGAAATAGGAATCAGCTGGTCTAATGTGAGGAATGTAATGGACATGCGAGCTGTCTACGGAGGGTATGCATCAACGAAGAAAACTATAAAAGATCAAACAAAAATCTCAATCACCAAAACTAAAGATTTTGCTTTCAACTATGTCAAAATGCAGATTTGCAGCAGCTTTAAAGGACTTGCAGGTGTGGGTCATGAATGTAGTCAACATAAATTCACCTGATACACTACCGATAATCTACGAAAGGGGTCTATTCGGGATATATCATGACTGGTGTGAATCATTTAGCACATACCCTCGAAGCTATGATCTCTTGCATGCAGATCATCTTTTCTCCAAGTTGAGAACAAGGTAAAAGCTTAACTCATATCCACCCTTTTTGGTAATTTTCATCAGCAACCTTGAAAATATTCTCTGTTTTTTTTCCTTTTGAAAGGTGCAATCTTGTTCCAGTAATGGCAGAAGTGGATAGAATAGTAAGACCAGGAGGTAAAATCATAGTTCGTGACGAATCCAATGTGATAAGAGAAGTAGAGAATATGTTGAAGTCGCTGCACTGGGATGTTCATCTAACTTTCTCCAAACACCAAGAAGGAATATTAAGTGCTCAAAAAGGATTCTGGAGACCAGATACTTCTCAATGAAAGAAGCTAGTATTCTGAATCTGCATTTGAAAATAGCAGAAGCAGCATTATAATACATTTATCAACCATATCTACAATACCCAAAACTTCTTGCTTGTTGCAAGAATTGGATAAAGAATGTCAGTATAAGCAATAGTTTTAGTCTTCTTAAACTATAGACTAATTAGATCACTTTTTCCCCTCTTCATATTTTTTCTAAATATGGTTATGATCTTCTCTTGTAAGGCTATGACTCTGAAAAAGTAAGACACACACCAATAAATGAAATTTGTTCCAACAAGTAGAAACGTAGCAGTAGTGAAGAAGAGATTTTGATGGTTTAAACTGATCAATTTTTTTTTTTTTTTATCATAATCATACCACAAGCCAAATTCACCATATAAATCTCTCATTCACCATAAACTATTGAAAGGTAGCCAAATTCAAATTCCAAAAGTTGAATGAAATACCCAATCCAATAGTTTCTCAATAAGCTAAAGCATAACATTTAAGGATTAAAGTAGACATGAAACAAAATATTTGAATCTTAAGCCCAAATATTAATTCAGTAGAGAGGTAAGAAAGGAGAGAGAATCTGACATTATGGGCAGTAGGAGTTGAAGAAGGTGTTCTGTAAAATTTGAGTAACCAAGAGTAATTACAAACCGTATTGAATTAAAGAAGACGGGAGGAAAAAAGCGATTGTTACTCCACTTGTTTCACATACCTCCTAGAATGGTTATGAGATGTCCAAAGTCGTAAAATTTCAGACAGCCAGGCCCAATTATGGATGTTATTGGGTAATATGAGTTACTAATGTCATCTTAAAACTGGAAATCATCTCTAGTTTCAAGTAACGTAAATACACTTCGAATTTATAAAAAAGTACACATTTTAAAACATTTTTGCTGGTTGGGTAAAAAGTAAAAACTTCCATCAAAGAAAAAAACTTTTTTTTTTTAATTTAAAAAAAATTGGTGGTTCTTGGGAAAAGAAAGATTGAGAAATAAGAAAGGAACGAACGATAAAAAAGAAGAGAAACGGACACTTTTTAGTAGAGAGGAGGGCTTGGGGTTGGGCACTATCATATTCAATGCTTTACCAAACTCACCTCTTCTTCTAAATTCACACTACACCACCCTTCTTCTTCTTCATCATCCTCTCTCCTTCACCGACTTATCTCCTCTCCTCTCACTCTCTGTCTCATCTCAGGTAATTCCAATTTCTTCTCCAATTTTATGGTAATGAAAAACTTTTATACAAGGTTATTCGTCACATTGTATCCACGGTTTGAAATTGACATGAAAAGAAGAAACCTTTTTTTTTTTTCTGTCTGGTGACTTAGTCAAATCATGGTTCGTTTTTTCAAAGTTGTGGTTCTGCGTTTTCGTTAATTTTTTTTTTTTTTGGTTTTTCTGTTTTGAATTGGAATTAAAAGGAACGGTTTTTTTTTCTTTTTAATTTTTCGGGGGAGGGGGGTGGAGTTTTTTATTTTAAGATAATTTTTGGTGAGTTTTGATATATCTGAGGAACAAAAAAAAAATTAGGTTTTTTTTTTTTTTTAAGGAAAAATGGTAAGTGTTGAATTGGCGTTGAAGAACAGTAACAGAAATGAGAAAACCCTCTCCGGCGGCGCTCAAAATGGCGACGATTTCTCCGTCGACGACTTGCTTGACTTCTCAAACGAAGACGACGACGTTTTCGTTGAGGAGGAGACTGACATGAAAGTACAACGAAAAAGAGGAGTCTCTGACGAAAATACCCTTCACCGGAGCAACGATTTCTCCACCGGCGATTTCCCCACAAGCGAGCTCTCCGTTCCGGTATATAAATAAAAACTCGTTTTCATTTTCACAAAATTTATCCGTAAATTCCAATGTTAATTTTCTTGTTTTTGTTTTCATTGTTAGATGGATGATTTAGCGGAACTTGAATGGTTATCAAATTTCGTAGAGGACTCTTTCACGACGTATTCGGCGGCTCCGACGAAGAAACCGGTTTGGTCAACCGGAAATCGGAGACATCCTGTACCACCGGTTCACGACGATTCCTGCTTCAAAGCTCCTCCTCCGATTCAAATCAGGCCCAAACGAGCCAGAACCGGAGTTAGCGTCTGGTCTCATGGTTCGCCGTCGTTAACCGAGTCGTCTTCGAGCTCTGCAACATCGTCCTCGTCCTCTTCTGGTTTTTCAAGCCCTCTATGGCTCGCCGACTCTGAGTTTCTTGATGAACCAATGGCTAAAAGACAGAAGAAGGAAATGGTTTGTAGAAACGCTGGTCAGACGCAAACGCAAACGCAAACGCAGACGCGGCGGTGTAGACATTGTGGCGTTCAGAAAACGCCGCAGTGGAGAGCAGGACCATCGGGAGCGAAGACGCTGTGTAATGCGTGTGGTGTGCGTTACAAAACGGGTCGGTTATTACCCGAATATAGACCCGCTTGTAGCCCAACATTCTCGAGTGAGCTTCACTCAAACCACCACCGTAAAGTCATTGAGATGCGTCGGATGAAGAAGACCTCCGACGACGCTGATGAAACCGGTTTGACCCAAAACGGTTCAGGTTGTGCCGAGTTTTTGAAGAAATAGGGATGATATTTAGACCAAAATTAGAATCCGACCCTGTTCAGTTTTAGCACCGGTTAGTTTCTCATTAATTATTATGTTTATTTTGTTAAAGGATTATGTATGTTTTTTTTTTTTAATTTGATTTTTGTTCGTTGTAGTCGCAGAAGGTTTTTAGATTTTCGTTACTGGTCAGGTTTAAAACTTTTTAAACTCTTTAGATTGTTTTGTTTCGCATTAATTTGCAGACTAGATAATTATCAAAGGTCAATTTGAAATCCTTATGAATTTGAATGGAATTTAAATGAGGAAAGCCAAATTAAGAGGAGGCTTGAATTTAGGATTAGTAACTCCATATTTGTTGTTGTTCCATTTTCTCTTGTATTTATAAAATTGACATGATATAACTGAGAAAAAAAAAATGAAATTACTAAAAAAAGGTACTGGGCACACTCTTATTTGAGTAATTTATTATTACTCTGCGTATTTTTGGAGATTGAATACGACTTCCAGTGACGTGCAATATATTCAATTTTTGCAATATAATAAGATTCGTTGACCATATCTTTGAGATTATCACGAAGTACCAATTTACCAACGCTCGCATAACTAACATTGTAAATGATAGTAGTAATTTTGTTTTATAAACTTGGGACTTATTCCTCGAATGGTTTTAGTTGTCTAAAATAGGAAGCTTTTACGTGTCTTGTTTATTAAATGCTGCATAATATGTAACTAATTAGTATAAAATTCAAAACTATAAATGTACAAAGGTAGCCAGTTAATTTATCAAATAATGAAATGTAAATTCAAAGTTAATGAAATGTAGATTACGTACTAGTTTGTGTGCATTGCCGTCATGTGCCATTATCTAAATTTAAAGTTACATAATGCATTTGACAATAGTATTGTTTTATACCAATTACTAAAAAAAAATTTAAAAACCAAATTAATTAAAATGAGGGATATTTTACAAGCATGAAAATAAATGCGTGAGTTACAACAAAACGTGTATCATCCTTTGCTTCCACTAAACTTGGGTATGAATAAATGCGGAGAAGCTTCCTTGCCAAGGAGCAGCATAAACAGTGTTTTCCAAAAGTTTGAGAAATTACTATTTATGCGTTGAAGGTCTACATTTCGTTTATACACATTTTGTTTTGACCATTGGGAATGAAGACGTTGTGCAATACGTGTGAGATGTGTTTTTGAATCGGGTCGGTTAACACCCGAATACATACCTACATGTAAATTGTAACCCAACATTCTCGAGTGAGCTCCAATATCCAATCACCGGTTTAAACTCGCCGGTTCAGATTCTGCCGAGTTTTTGAAGAAATAGGGAACATAACGAGGATCTGAACCCGGTTCAGTTTAGCACCAATATATATACTTTCTGGTTAATTATTTTGACCTTTTATTATCTTTTCTCTGAACTTGATTTTTGTTTGTTGTAGTCGCAACTTCAAATTTTGGTAACTTGTCAAGGTTTAAAAGTCATATATCGTTTTGTTTCTCATTAAATTGTCAGTTTTCTCTGAACCTCCTTTAATGTTATATCTACGTTAAAATCTATGGCTTTTTTTTTTTTTTTGGTTTCAACTAACAATTTGAATGTTCGAAGGGGTATGGACCCTCGAGTGAATATGAAACCGTTCGAAAGTTCAATAAGTGACACTAATAAGACCTGGGGACATTCGACACCCATTTATCTACTCCATTATTTAAGTTTGTTAATATTTCAGCGTCATGATCTCGTTGGTTCCTTTTCTTGTTACAATGTAAGAATTATTGAAAATGCGATAGATGTTTTTCGACTCCATTTTGGTAGACTGATAGTGTTATTATTTTATCAAGTCTATAGATAAAAGATCGATTGAAATCCTTATTAATTTGAATGGAAATGAGGAAAGCCAAATTACGAGGAAGCTTGACTTTAGGGTTAGTAACTCCATATTTGTTGTTGTTACTTGTTAATAGCCATCACATTTTCTCTTGTATAAAATCGACATAATATAGACTGAAAAAAAAAATGAAATTACTAAAAAAACGTACCGGGCACACTCTCGTATTGACTAATTTATTACTCTGCGTGTATTTGGAGATTGAATGTGACTTTCAGTGACGTGCAATATATCCATTTCTTGCAATATAATCAAAATCGTAGAGAGTACGCATCACTAAAATTGTAAACTATACTATAGGAACATCTTTATACAAGATAGACATTTTCGATTGATGTCTTACTTATATATCAATTTGTTATAAACTCACTTTGGATTAATACCAAATTGCTATACTTTGAATATAATACTAATTAATATACCTACTTGATGATAATTGAAACTTTCAAAAAAGAGGAAAAATCGAAGAGAGGCGTGGGGAGTCACGTGATGAGCATTTCCCACCCGATTCAACTATCCAGGCTTTTATATTAATGTGGTCCATTGTCTCTAAATAGTGTTCCTCATCGTTAAGTTCACAAAATAAGCTTTACTACTAACTAATTCCACATAAAATTGGTAGGTTTTAAAAGTTCGACTATAAAGATAATAGATAGACTGCTTCAGTGATGTTATTCTCGAGTTGTGTGCCCAATTGTTGGGAGACCCTTCATCCAACAACACACATGATACATGTGCCGACATGTGCCTGTGCCACTTTCTCATCTTAACATTGTTTCTTTGGTTCGCTTTACGTTTCGTGACTTCCGTCTATTAAAATTACCGATAAACAGAAGACATATATTGCGTAGATACTATAAAATTTTGTTGACACGTAGTATTTGTTATAATTACTAACGAATAACGATGATTAGTAAGTAGTTACATGTGTATTTTAAAAACATAAACTTCAAAAATCGAGTGTTTCATGTGATTTGAGTTTTTACCAAACAAAAAAATGGACTAGTAGTCTACACAACACCCAAACTCGCCTAATCTATTGACTTTATAAAAGGCAGTAGTAGTACACGCCCTTCCTCAAGGCTATTTTCATCGCATCGCAGCCATTGGCTCTAAAGCTCTCGTCAACGTCAAGTATGATTTTCTTTCTAAAGAGTTATCAGACTTGTTATGTCATGAGGGATACCTAACAACGTATATATCTCACGGCCTTGAGCTGGCCCATACATTAAAGATAACACTAGTTTGTTGCATACATTAAAGATAACATTAGTTTGTTGCCTCTGTCCCATGGAGGTATTTTTTTTTTTTTTTACCTTTTTTTTCCGGTGAAAGAACATCAGGATATATTCATATACATGAAGGGTTTGAATTTACTAGACTGGTTATTCTTTATTTCTTTCACATAAAAAAGGAAATAAAATTACATTAAACATACGAATAATTAACAAGATATGGAGCACAGACCAACATTTCATCCTGTAATTAAAAAAAACAGCAAAGATGATGAGTTGGTCATAAAACCTGCACCGTCGGATGGAGTTACATGACGATCCGGAGGACAGCAAGACCAACGGCTGAGATGGAGACAAGTGTACCAATACAGTACTTGATCACCTCGTACTTGGCTGCTTCCAACTGAGCTCTCAAAGTGTGAATCTCCTGAGAGATTGAAAACAGAACAAAATATAAACACTTTTGCTACCAAAACGAACAAATCACACAGAAATTAGAGATGAGCTACTGACACGATCAAGCTTGTTTGTAAGGTTAGAGGTTTCCGCGTTTTGATTTTGTAACTCATCTCTTATCCTCCTGCGCCATCATTGAAACATATTACAATTTCGAAAGATAACCTAAGAAAAAGGTTAACGGCACATAGAAAAAAGGTAGCGGTTTCTCTGACCCTTTTTCAAGATTTAGGTCCAACCGTTGTCCTGCTGTGACTTTATCGATCTCGTGTCTGCAATGTTATTGCAATAGTCAGTGCACTGATCGAGTCTACAGCAAGTAGAACCTTAGAGGTTTATGAGAAAGCTGACCTTATATCAGAGCGGATTCGCTCTATGTCATTGCGGAGTTTCTCATTCTCGTGTTGCAGCAAGGAGAAATGATGGTCCTAATAAAAACAGTTTTTTTCCAACAATCTTTCAGAATCAAGGTGTCACTATACGAGGTAGAAGAGAAGCTATTTGCTACATCGGGTTTCCAAGCATTTGACGTGTAAATTAAAGGCTGAAATTCGAAAACACAACTTACCAGTGAACTGTTAATTTCACTTTTGAACTTGGATAAGTTGGATTCCTGTGTCATTTCAGCCTACCAGAAGCAAGAAAACCAAAGTTAGACCGCTGCTATAACCGGGTCTTACTCTTTGGAATTGATGAAGCAACAAAGCCTAGTCACAACAAGCCTTGTCACAACAGAAACTTACTTTCTGCATCTCTCCCTTGGAGACAACCAACTGAGAAACAACTCCTAAGCTATCATTGAGAACTTCAGTTATAGCACCAGTTATTGCCTCGGCTTGCTTTGAAGGCAGGCCTTGTGCTTCTAAGCTCCTAACCTGAAAATCACATACCAAAGTCTCCTTTGAAATATACTCTTGAAACTATATCTAAAAATAACGACCAGACATTTGCATCCTAGGGAACTCTGTGAGTCTGGTCTTAAATACAACCATTCTATTGTCTCATTTCAAAATGAAGGAAGATACACGAATTGGTATGAATTGTCTCATTACAACCATTCTATTTTTGCACAATCTTTCCTAGGAATTGTCTAAGAGATCAGACAATTCAAAGCAATTTGTGTTAAAGAGAGACCAAGAAAGGGCTATTACCAAGGTTTCCCATTGGTTTTCGTAAGTTGAGATATGAACTATATGAGTCCGGTCTAGAATAGAACCATTCTATTGTCTCATTTCAAAATGCAAGAAGATACACAAATTGTAAAATGAATCGTTTCACAGAGAGTTCCTTCGTTCACAATCTTGCCTAGGAATTGACTAATAGATAAGACAATTCAAAGCAATAAGACATAGGCAATAATTATCTGAGAAAGATGCAGCAGATCACTAGGTAAGTAAAACGAAAAGACCAAGAAAGGGTTATTACCAAAGCGAGTGTATCGACAAGAAACAAACGTTTCCCATTGGCTTTGGTAAGTTGAGATATGAATCTGGCGTGATATTGTCTGTATGGGGAATATGATACTAACGACGAAGAAGAGGAACGAATCTCGTGGTGATCGAACAGAGTCTTGTCCAATGTCGGATTTGGAGAACCGATTGATCTGAGGGTCGACAGGTTTACACCTGAACTAGTTCCAAGTCGTGCCAGCCGGAGATAATTCGCGTAAGCAGCCATCAAAAAGATGAAAAATTTCCCAAAATTGATTTGCAAAAATGGAACCTTAGAATTCAATAGACCCAAAATTTGGATCAGGGATCGCAGTTGGGAAGAAAGCGTGCGCTGTGAGGAAATACAAGAGTTTCCCAATTGGGTAAGCAAGCAATGGTCAAAAGGAGAGAGAGAAAGGGGAAAAGAAGAAAACTTTGAAGATGGGTTTGGTGTGAATTGTTCTTATGAAGGTTGTGTTCGTGGTGTCATCCATGGAAATCGCTTAGACGTCTCAGCACCCTCAAAAGAAACAGACGGACGACGGTGATAGAGAATGCGTGAGTCTTTGTCTTTCCCAAAATGGGCACGTTTCCCAACTCAACCCTCTTTAGTTAATTCTTTATTTTTTATTTTTTTTACATTTTAATTACTCTACTCCATGTGCTAATTATCTCTAAATTCCCAAACTTATAATTAAGCTCTGTTAAGAGGAACAAGTTGTCGGAAAAGAGATTATAAGAGAAACAAAAATACATATAAAACTGAGAACCTACTAAATTTGTCGTTACCTCGCCTGGTTGTTATGTTCGCATTTGGGTAAAGAACTGAGAATCTATGAGTAATGTTGTGAGAGTTCAAATTTTATGTGTTGGCTTCACCATCAAGAACAAAGTCTTAGCAATCGGAATCGTTTGAGATTTCATCCGGAATAAAAGTGTACCCCTTTGGCATATGAATATTATCAGTAAACCAAAACTGAGGAAGGTGTACACATTACTGTTCTCGTAGTCATAGCTAATCACTTTGGGACATGGCCTGCTTTAAGATATCAATACAGCCATTTCTTTTTGTTGCTTTTATTTTTGATAATTTAAGAGAATCCAAAAAAGTGTCAAATAAGATTCATATCTGTCGTCTGTCACCTGTGCTTTTTTTTTTTTGGGTTTGTCTCCACATCTAATGTATATAGTTTCTTCATTTTGGTCGCTTTCGATAGGGGTCCAAGGAATCGTCCACAGTTTCTTTCACATAGTTACCAACTCTCTTCATGTTCTTCATCACCCCTGATGCTACCAGGCTTGCGTTTCTTGTGAACCTGATACATTCCGACGGAAATGAATATTGTGTGTTATAAGCAATGCTTCATTTTATGACTCACATACAATCAATTAGGCAGATAAGACTGATTAGTTATAAGACTAACTACTGCAGATCCAAAAGTCATCTAACTTCGAGATTTGTATTCACGCACAATCAATTATGCAGTCAAGTCAAATACCAATGCCATTACCCATTAAGGCACAAGAAGTAAAATCTTAAAGGTAGACTATCTCCAGCTAAAGCAAAAGCTCTTTGCTTACCTGGTTAAGAAGCCGTTTTCTGTGTTTGGTGCAGTGGCTGGCGCTGGTTTATTGTTCCGGTGCTGAGGCAACTCCCGAGAATCTATTGAATAGAAAAAAAAAACGATGAGCATATAAGAGGCAGGACTCAGTTTCATTGTTGTAAACTGGTGAATGAGAGCAGATTTGGTGTACCGGTTCTATTTTGGACACGGGCTGGAACAGATGAAGTATTGCTAGAAGCTGCTCTTCTATCTGCTAGTATCTGCAATGAACATAAGAAAGTTCGATGGAGAAAATGGAGATTGAAAACAGCACCAAGTAGACCATATTCCTTCTTTAGTGCAAGTGAAGTTTATCAAGTTCTAAATATATCCAGTTTTTGCAGAAGTTGATAGTGTCTTCAAAATAATGCATATACATACACCAACAAAAAAAAGCAGAAAGGAAACTAAATAGATTGACCAGACAGCCTAACCGAGTCAATTGATAGTAAGATTAAGATGAAAGTCCATGGGCGTAATATGTAACTTTCAAAGCAATGTAATGAATTTTCGAGAAAAGGGATATGAGTGTAAAACCTCAAGGCCGACACAAACGGGAAGTTGGGTCTTTGTTTGTTGCTTAATGGCAGATGAGTCTTTATCAGTCATGTAGACGGAATAACCCAAACATCCATAGTAAAAATCTGCTAGGGTCCTTCCTTCTTTAGAAGCTTCAGCTTCAGATTGTCCAACAACGTAATCAGGAACTAAAAAGTTATGAAATGTCATTAGCGTAAGCAGTAAAGAGAAGAGCAATTGAGTTACAAAAAACAAAAACACATCTCTCTTCAGATAAGCAAAAGCTACAAAGCCTAAAGGTTTGATTCTGAGATTACTTCTGAATTAGAATCCATCTCTCAATCATTTCGTTAATCCGGAGAACTAATTACAAAAAGAAACCCAAATTTTCATGTTCTATATGATTTCCTGGCCACTGCAGTAACCAATTTCGCGATAAGTTAAGATTCAATTACAAGAAGAGAGAGCTACGAGGGGGATACAGGAACCCTAATATAGAAGAAGCAGCCATTAATCTCAATCAAAGGGAAATTGGAGCTTTCGACGACTCAAAAAGACGAATACCTTGACGGAGAGTACGAGGGATTCCGACGCAGCGAGGGTTCTTAGCCTTGGATTTGAGAGTGGAAGAGTAATAGAGATAGCCTTTACACGATCTTCCTTTCTCCAGAGATCCTCTCTGCTGCTGTTCCGATTTTTCTTCCATTACCGTCCTCGTCACTTCTTCGCTCGAGCCTTCGTTCATCGCGAACCTTCTCTACTTGTTTCCCCCTTCGTTTCTTCTTCCTTTCTCTGTCTTTCTGTCTCTCTCTATCTATCTTTCGCTCATCTTCAATTTCTCGTCCGATCTGCTCGTAACGGCGGTGCCCTCCATCTTCTCGTTCCAATTTTTCTTTTATTTTCTAAGGAATTATTCATTAACTATTTTGAAATGTTAGCATACACTAATGGGCCGACACCCATAAAGACCCAACAATTATATATTTTTCTGTGACAGCAGACTAAAAATTACTTTAGTTGCAATGTTTCTGTTTGTTTCGAGTAACGAGCCAACCACAGCTAATTTTTTTTATATTGTTAAAATAATTTGATAGAAGATGTGAGAACCGTAGTTCAAAAAACAAAAAAGATGTGAGAACCTAGTTGTTTAATTACTTAAACATGCGGCTTATGGGTACAGAAACTTGTGTGTTACAAAAAGGATGTTCGAGATGTGTTAAATAACAAATAAATACAAAATACAAGAAATGTGAGAATTCAGGGGTGCCAAAAACTACAAGATGCACCCTTTTTGCAGTATCCACTCTCATAGAATTTACAGATTTTCAGCCCTTTGGGCGGATGAGCTGCGTACGAGCCTGATCCATGGTCATACCCATGGCTATTGCTGTATGACCACTGCCGGTTATTATGACTGTTGTTGAAGCTAGTGTTGTAACCGTTGTTCAACCACTGCCGGTCTCTGCTGTGCCCGCTGGATCTCTTCTGCTGGCTCCCTCGTGGACTGCGCTCAGTGTTACCTCGGGCTGAGTCATGAGATGACAGTGATCTAGGGCTTAGTTCCGAACCAGACTTGGGAAGCCTCTCGACCACTGGTCCAGCTTCAACTGTGGTTTCTGATCCCAGTCTGAGAGCTGTTGTCGTTAGAGTCAGGTCGCGACTTATTGAAGCTGGAGCTGGCGCTGGCGGTGCAAAAAGCAGGAGCTCTGGACCAGCGGTTCCGCAGTGGCTGAAGGGAGTGTTTTCTTTTGCTACTGTGCCCATTGAGCTTTTCCCGGCAGAGACATTGTCGAGACTACTCGCCTGAGAGACATCCATTCTGCATGTTTCAGGCGTGAGGGACATGCGTGCCACAGGGTTAAAGAAATCTTTTTCTGGCCCTTTTGTCAAATCATCGTCATCATCGCAGTGAAATGTTGAGGTAGGTGAAGAGGGCAAACCGTTCTGCTCCATTGCTTCAACTTCTGCTAATAGATCTGAAACTGATTCGTCACACTCATCGGGGTCAGCAACAATGGCCGGCCACCCAGATGAGTGAGCCACGTGGGTGTTGTCTGAAGTCTGAGTAGTTGTGGCATGATCAGCTGCCAAGTCATTTGGCTTTACAGACGGTGCAGCTAGAACAACAGCATTCTGCAGAGTTACTTGCGGAAGCTGTCCTCCAGTTACCACAACACTTGTAGTGGTAGTAGCAGCATCGGTGGTAGTTGTGGTGGTGGTGCTCCATGTGACACCAGACGGTCCTTTGACCAGAACACATGAAGACAGAGACTGAATAGTCTCCGCCGCCTGAGCTTCCAAGTCTTCAGGGCTCGACTTAGGTGTAGGACTGGGGAAATCAAGGAAATGGCTTTCTTGATTCAGGTTTGGTGCATGAACAGAACCGTTTATGGAAACAGAACCACCATTTAATCCATCCTCCACAGTCTTAGTTTTGCTATGGTTACCATCTGCCCGCACAGCATTGGATAGAACAGATCCTGGAGTTTCTCTTATGTCAGGAGTAACCACGTGTCCTGGAACCACAGACATTGACGCCGGACAACTAACTTGAGGCTGGGGACAAACAGAATTACCATCCTCAACTTTTCCAGAGCAAGCTACAAGAGCCACAACTTGTTTCTCTTTTGGATCGTTAGGAAGGGAACTGACAGTAGAGGAGGAAGAGGAGGTTGCACTGGTGTTAACTGGCGTATGGTTCTTCTGAAGACAGTTCACATCCATGCCAGTGCAGCCAGAATCGTGCGGAGACGGTTTTAGTTCTTGGGGAAGCGAAGAGGAACTTGGCAAAGTAGTTGCTTTATCAAACCGTCCGGCAAGAGCATCAGTCAGAAGCACAGACTCGTCTTGGTTCTCATGCGCTTTCCATATCCTAAGATAAGGGGGAAAATGGCCACTAGATTTCCATCTGCGGAGCTGCACCATAGAAAACGGTCCCTGGGTCTTTCCTGTTGGATCTCGATAATGCCATATTTCACTCTCCTCGTCATCTTTACCAGTTTCCTGCAGTACCCAGAAATTTACATTGCGTGAAACCAAAATAGAAAATCGTGAGAGGTTCCATTGCGAATGTAGGTGGTATGTCAAACCTGGATATTTGATGAGTTGTTGTGGACCTTAGAACAGTCATCTTTATCACCATGCACGGCATTTCTGCTTCGCAAAATTGGTGCATCATATTTTTTCTGCGCATTATTTCCCACGTTGTTCAAGATAACCCCTTTCTTGTGTGGACCTTTACTTTGTGCCTTTATGTGATTATCTGCAAATAAAAAACGTAGAAGATTGTAAATAGCATCCAACAATCAGGAATATTCATTAAGATAATGAACAAGTAGCTGTTCACATCCTAGGTTAAGGTGGGAGACCTTGTTTCCTTGTACCCAACCCTGCATCTTCTGATGATGCATGACTCGGATCCATGCTTGGATCTGTATGAACTTCTGGGACTTCCTGCAGAAGCCGCTGACGTTCCTCAGGTGATTTTAGAAGCTCCAGCTTTTCTACACATTCTCTAAGCGTGGGAGATAGTTAAGAAATAGTTGATAAAACAAGACTTAATTCCATGCAATCAGCGTCAAAGTCTAAATGGGAAGACTGGGGTATTTGTCAAGTTGTATACTACCCAAACTGAATTACTCTTTGCGCTTATGAGCAGTATGGTCACCTTTTCAATGAATTATCTCATCAACGACTCATTAAAATATTATCTATCAAGCACATTTGCAAAGAGAAATAGTGTAAGCGAAATGCAACAACTATAGTATAGCAATCTCAAAAAGGATATTCCTTTCTATGACCCTTCTCACTGGCCCGATCACGGAGATGATTGAGCTTTAATATCTCAGCTTCCAGAGCCTACATCAACAAAACATCCATAAGAAACACGGCAGTGGACAATAAAGAACTATGATAATGAGGATCTTCAATATTTAATATGACGATATTTGCTATTTTTAATGAACCTACCTCATTGATTCTCATGGCTTGCAGTGTTGCTGCCGTCTTCAAAATGTCACCCTGACACCAAAAAAAAAAAAACACATGTTTCCAACTTAGGTAAAATATAGAATTTTAGGACGAGAAGATATCATGTGCGCATTCCTACCACAGTCAGACGTTTATTGAGGCCACATTTTATGCTCTGGCGCAGCCGTTTGCACTCATCCTGAAAACCACGGTTATAAGTACATTAAAGATAAAAATTAAGCGTAATTACTAAGGCTACCTTATAAGTAGAATGGGTTTTACTCTTATTCACAAGCAGAGAAAGGTAGAGAAATCAATATTTCAGAGACGATAATCACCTCTGTGACATTCTGGTCTGATAATTGATCAATCGAGATGACTTCTCTCTTGTCTAAATTCAGTATTTCTAGCATAACATCTGTAGTCTTTGTGCCAAGTTGGTAGGATGCTGTTGCCTTGCTTGTACCTGTTGAATAACCACAAAATCAGATGAGATCTTACCATTAAAACATTTGGGTCACTAATATCCCATTTTCCTTTCTTTCCTTAAGAAAGCATTAATATGACCATTAATCAAGTACCTACAACTTGAACAAGCCTGTGAATATCCAGCTTCTGATCGCTGCCAGATACCTTAATTCTCAAAATTGTGCCTACCACCTTTTCATGAACTTTGTTGATATCATCAAGTAGAGACTCCAAATATTTACGTCTCAAATAAATCAGGTTGATATTGTGAACATCAATGGCTGCATATGCATCCCGATTTTCATTTTGTACTCTGCCATCAGTTTTCCTACGCATCTTCCGTCTTCTATCCCTGACAGTTGGATCATGAACACTATCCTCCTCTATTTGGCTAGGTACAGCATGAGTTGTTTCACCATTCGTGGTTTTATCACCTTTCGGTTTCTCTTGAATAAGGAAGTGAGACTCGAGAAGCTTAAGCATTTCAAAGTGACCCACTCGCTGTTTTCCAAACAACTTCACAAGCATCAGGTCACAAAGGACTTGGGACTTCTGAAGAGGATCTCTAAGATTTTTTTTCTTAATATAGTCAAGCAGAAGACCCTGTACGTCGAACTGTGAAAGAACAGATGTATCGCCATTTTTCATGAACGACACAAACTCGAGGAGTTCTTTTGTTGCCCAGCACGTATCTCCAGGAGCCTTCTTTATGATATTGTTTGGCTTTTTTCCATCCAACTTGCCGGGTAAGGTGGGGGAATCACTGGTCCTTCTTCTTTTTGTTCCATTCACTGCTACATCTAAAACCCTGTTATTGGTAGGATCATTTCGTGACTCCACTTTAGGAGCAGTGTTAGAAACCTCCTTCCAAGGATTATTTGCTCTAGTAAGCTCGTCGACAGTTAGAGACAGATCTTCCTTCAGGCAAAGCCAATATACCTTGAATAGATACTCCCAACTGAGCTTGTCATCAAAATCCACCTTAACCTAAAAAACAAGGAAAACAATTTTAAGCTGCATACATTATGATAAAGTAAAGAGGATAATATAAAAGAAAAATATACTCAACTTTCTTAGAGTATCAAGGAAATACAAGATTCCCTCCCAAAACAAGAGTGACTCTTGTCTTTCAGTTTCACCCGATTAATTATAAAACCCAACATAACCTACTGCTCTTGCAAGAGCTTATTAAATAGGAAGCCACTTACAACTTTGGAAAACTCCCATCATTCCCTTAGATATCTCGTAATATATGAAATCAGTCAACCCCAGATCTCTGAATTTCCATGAATTTTAGCTTGTGATTGATTGCTATCACATTACCTATTGTGTCTATACGTACGAGTGTCATGTGCATGGCAACACTACGAGGGATTATAATCGGGTTAATATAAATAGAAACCCTTAGTTTCTTAATAAAGAACAATCAAAGAAATGTAAAGCCCAAACAAGACTCAAATCAACAAACCATATTCCTCATTTCCTCTTAAGGTAATTGTGGCAGGTTGGCAAAAAATTCAATTGGCACCCGAGCAAATTTTGCGGCTAAAAAGTATTGAATGGAAACTACAGATTTGTGGAGGATTTTCTTACCGCTTCATTATCTCCTTGAGCAATATTCTCAATCAGCATTATAGGCTTAATACATGTGCCACAAAGACCCATGTTACCTCTCACAATCACATAGTCGGCACCTTTAATGCACCGCTTACAAACAGAAAAAGTGCATGTATAACACATGTAACTGGAAGCCTTTTGGCATGTACCACATATGTGCCAACCTGAAATGAATGAACGAAACATCAGATTCCGAAGGATGTTCACGTCGTTATGTAAGATATTTGAAATAACGACATGTCAGAACAATCAGTCTCTAGATTGCTGACAGCAAAGACAACATAGTAACATCATGGACTATACGACATACCACAATTCCATTTAGCCGTTGTTCGAAAGAATGCCTCATCTCTCTTAATACAAGCTGGATGGTATGCCTTGGGGCAATTCCTGAATGCACAAAACAAACCCATCAAAAACTTATCAATAACTCAAATCCCGTTTCTGAAACCTCCATATATAGCTAAGCACTAACAGTACCCTCTTGCTTGTTTAGCAATTGAGTAGCTCTAACCTATGGCATTAACCAACGCATAATCGATAATTAGAATCTCGGTGATGAGATACAGAACATAGTTATTAAAACACGAACATATACCATAGAATATCCAATAAAACTAACTAAATTAGGCTCTTCTTCGTGGTAACCTACTAAAACATACGCCGAGGCTCTAATCTTCCTCTGGAGCATACTATCTAACAGAATTATCACTGTAAAATGACAATCACTTACCGGCGATCACAGAGAACGAGGTCTCCACCGTCGAAGCAAATAAAGCAAACATCCTCTTCCTTGTCGTCCTTCCGCGGCGGCGGCGGCGGCGGCGGCGGTGGCCGAGTATTCAACGGCGTCTTAGCCTGTGCCCTCGGAGGTCTTCCCCGTTTTCGCTTTACAGGGGCAACTTCATCAACAACTTTAACCACTTGCTCAATGGACACAGGCACAGCAACCGTCTCAGCCACCGTCGAGGCAGGTACAGAGAGAGCAGGAACTTGGTTAACACCGATCTCTTCACATTGATCAACTCTCATAAGATCGATCCCCCTAACCGAACTCTCTTCGCGACCAGCCAAAGAAGCCAACTCCGGCACGCCCTGCTGGAGTTGCTTCTGCTGATTCTCCATGATTAGTCAAGAATTCGAAAAAATTATGAGCAGTACTTGTAGATCAACTAGTGAAATAGAAACCCTAATCTGAGGTTCTTTGGGGATTTTGGCGATGATGATGATGGAGAAGTATGGGTGATGTGTTTAGAAACGAAGACTAGTGGGGAGAAACTAAAAATGAAATGGACTTTTGTTTTAGCTTTTTTAATTTATTTTTCTTTTCCACTTCTTAGTTCTTCTTACTTTGTTATGACCATCTTATAGCAAAAATGTTGTCACTTCTTTCTGCTTTTAGAATTTTTGATTTTCCAAAATTACTAAAATTACTACAGATTCCAAAAATACTATAATTTTTTTCTAGATTTCAAATCAAATTTCTAAAATCTAATGTTAGATTTCCTAGGTTAAACCTTCAAATACTTATCCAAATAACATTGAGTTAAGACGACATGGAATTTAAATTTACAGCTATTAGGTAGACAGCTATTTTTTATTTTATTTTGACATTGGTAGACAGTTATTTGTAGTGTCCAATTTGGCAAAATATATTGTGCATTTTATTGTATTTATATAAGAAAAACATGATATTATGTGAAATACAATGTTATCATATACAATAATGTAAAATTTATGAACATTCCACGTAAAAACCTTACTACGTTAAGTTATTTTGCAAATACAAAATTTATAGAGATAAATTTGGCAAATTATATTGTCCATATTCTTGTATGTTTTTAAGAAAATCGTGTTGCGAAAATAATGTAAATTTGTTAACATTCCACGTAAAAATCCTATCTACGTAAAGTTACTTCGCGAAATAAAATAAAATTGAGAGTTATTTTGCAAATAACCTTCTACATTTGGGTATTCACTATGAATATTCTTACATACCAACAAACAACAAACAAAGAATCCAACCAAGCAATCAAGCATCGATAATAATAATAAAAAAAATGTGTCTCAAAATGTTCAAAGTACTTTCTTTATCATTTTATTCATAATTCACACAAACAGTATCCCAAGGGTTAAAAAAACAAGTACCCCAAAACATGTATTTATAGAAAACATAAAATAGTAACCCAAAGGAGTGTAATCTCATATGATATTTTCATGATTTGGTCATCTATGCTTAAATAACTTCATTCGCCACAGTCACATGGTATTGTACCTTTGTTGGCATTGTTCACGTGCATGTTAGACTTGCCTTTTGTTATAAAGTTTTGAACTTTGATATTTTTTTTAACATATATCCTTTTGTTATTTCTAATACAAGTTTACATAGACATTATTTAGAGTAATCCAAATACGAAATGTTACATAATCAATTCAACGGTGTGGACTTGAGTACGTTGAAAAAGAAAACATACATCTTTGGTAAAATCGGCATTCTGCATAATATATGATCCATGCTTTCTTAGGTTTTTCAAAATTTTATAAGTGACGTAACTACTAAGATCAATGAAGTCAATTATGTATCTAAGCTGGTTATCTGCCTCTAGTTGTGTTTTAGCATCCTTCTTATTTGTGGGTCATTTATGACATGTGCATGACAAGTCATTGGACAGTGGCGACAAGATTGAATAAAAAAAATAATTATCTTTCCAATTCAATCTTATTTTTTCTACTTCCACGGTACTATTCAATCGACTCATTATCTTTTTTATATGATGCCTTAGAAGTAATAAAAGTGAAAAGGGATTGGACAGCGGCGACAAGATTTGAAAAAAAAAATTTAATCGTAATTTTGAACATGAGAAAAAAGAGTCAATAAAGAAAAAAAGTATTCATCCAACATGAGAGAGAGAGAATCAACCCCGCGATAGTTATTTTCTTTGAACTATACATATTTTCATGACTGGAGGTCTGGAGCCATCAACCACTCAGACATTGTTCAAAAGGTGATTTATATTTTATTTTTTTCGCCAAATAGTCCATAGCCTATGAATTAATATGATTGTTACGTATAAAAAATAAAAATGAAATACACGATCTACTGTAGGGGTGGGAAAAAATCCAAATTCGAACCCGAACAAAAAAAACATGATTCTGATTCGAATCTATTATTGAGAAAATATTTGAATGAGTTTAGAGGCCTAAATCCAAAAATCCGAAAATCTAAAAAATCATACTAAAATTATACTAAACCCGAACCCGAAATAACTCAAACCGAATATATAAAATACTCGAATAGGTCTAGAGGCCTAAACCAAAAAATCTGAACGGGACCTGAAAACCCAGACCAATTGTGTGCCCATTTGTGAATATAAAAATCACAATTAACTTCATGTTCAAATAGTATATGAGTGGTAAAAAGAAGTTGGAATTAAGCCATCTCAAATAAATACATTCATGAAAAAATCCCTTTGCTTATTTAAAATCTTTAGTGGATAAAAGGATTAAATGGTGTATATTCTTTTGTTGGAGGATTTAAAACATGACTATTTCTTTCTATATGGTCATTTTTTATCCCTTTACTATTATTTGGAAAGTACAAATTAAAAAATAACCTTAATATATGTTATATTTACTTTCTTATCATTGGCATTAAGACCATTTGCTAATTTCTTATTATAATTATAATTATAAATTAAATTAGCACTTTAAAAACAGAATTAAATCTTGATTTTTCAGGATATCAATCTTTCGAATAAAGAATGACAAATAATAACATAACTCAAAATTATCATTTAAATATTAAAATCATTGCAATACAATAATCAAAACTTTTGAATTAAACTTAAATCTAAAAAAATTCAATCCGCGCTATATAGCGCAAAATAGATTCTAGTTCCTTATTATTTCATCTTTTTTTTTTTGATTTTTTATACACTTATTATTTCATCAATCTTACTAAGTAGTGCATTCGTTGTATTTGCGATGAATTGAAAATTCGTAATTTCCTTTTATTGTATTAATTTAATATATTAGATTTTTTTTTGCTAGAAAGATTAAGGAAAAAAAAATCTTTGATAATCTAATTCCATCTATAAATTATTGTTTATAGAGCTTAAATATTTGTCACCTTACAAATTAAATAGTTCACAGTTCAAACACACAATCTTATATTAAAAATTTGAAAAAAATATAAAAGAAATGAACAAATTGAATGAGACGGAAAAAAATGAAATGATGTGTCATGGTAGATCATATTGGTCACAAATAATTGAACAAAATATATGTAGAACCATGATCGAATTGTCATTATGGCTATTTAGCCTAATTTCTCATAGTCTCATGCTAAGCGTATTTTGGTGATACACGGACGGGTCAACAGCCCAAACCCGACCCGTGTAGCAAAAGTTTTCAAAAATAAATGTACGAGAGGAACTAAGTGGACCCGACTTATTTCAGAACTTGAGAAATCAGAAAACAAAAATTGTGGGAAGAGAAAAAAAAAAAGTTATTCACTTCTCTCTTCTGTTCAACAAGAAACCGAATCCAACAAATGAAGGATTACTCAAAGATCGGCGATAAGCTAGTGATGCAGAGACCTAGAAGACGATGCGAAGGCACTGCTATGGGCGCCACCGTGTTCGATCTCCGTCCCGGCGTCGGCATCGGACCTTTCTCTATCGGTATTTTCGGTTCTCTCCAAATCATAATTTCTGCTACTTTTCTTTAGTTTCTAGGATTCGAAAACGAGTTTATCATCTGTGCGGTGTCTAATGGAGTTGGAAGATGGCAAATCGATTTTGCGATCGGAGATTGCGTGTTGTTTTGGGAATTATTTGATGAAGTTCTTTGGTGGAAAATTCGATAAATAGCTGCGTGGTTAGATCACTGTTGGATCATCTTTAGTATTAGTAATCGTTGTGTCAGTTGTTTTAGTTCATTAGCGCACTGTTCTGATTCCGATCAGTTTGACCGACGAATCAAGTTATCGTGTTATTTCAGGAATGCCGATTTGTGAAGCATTTGCTCAAATAGAGCAGCAGCCTAACATATATGATGTTGTTCATGTTAAATACTACGACGAGGTTTGTACTAATGATACTAATTTATTGCTTATATTCGCCATTTCTTTCATCATATCTATCTTATTTCTGTGTTGGGTTTTCTATGATTCTGTTGCCTCACGCAGGATCCTTTGAAACTGGATGTTGTCATTAGCTTTCCGGATCATGGGTTTCATCTTCGATTTGATCCCTGGTCTCAGGTACAATTCTTTTCTTGATAATGCTGTGGTTCTTGCATGTGTATGATTAAACAAACTTCACTGCTTTACAAACTTGTTGGTTTCAACTATTCAAGAGTGAAAAGCAAGATCCTCATGTTTTACCTGCAATCCAGTGTATCTTTATATGACTATTTTTAACTGGAAATTACTTTTTGTCTTTTTTTGTTTGTTTGTTAAAGATACACTCCAGTTTAGCTCTTGTTCTTCCAATTTTTTGCAGAGGTTACGGCTTGTTGAGATATTTGATGTCAAGCGGCTTCAGATGCGCTATGCCACTTCTATAATTGGGTGAGTCAAGTAGTATAAATTTATGGACTTGGTGTAGTTTACTGTTATAACGACTGTCTTTTGCTTGTACTTCAGTGGTCCATCAACACTGGCCACGTTTGTGGCTGTTTATGCACTTTTTGGACCAACCTTTCCTGGGATTTATGATAAAGAAAGAGGGATTTATTCTCTGTTCTACCCGGTGAGCAAGAAATAAAATATGATCACACTGTTTTTCCGTAAATGTTTGAGTTGTTCTATCATTGTTTATCATTTTTACTATGGCAGGGGCTATCGTTCGAGTTCCCAATTCCTAACCAATACACAGACTGCTGCCATGATGGAGAAGGTATGTTCTTCTCTGGCTTCAGAGAAATTCTGTTACGTTGATTACCTTGTTAGATACCTAACGTCCTACATTTTATTTTCTCCTCTACAAAGCGGCACTACCACTAGAGTTTCCAGATGGAACCACACCAGTAACATGCCGGGTCTCTATATATGACAACTCAAGTGACAAAAAAGTTGGTGTCGGAAAATTGATGGATAGAGCTTCTGTCCCTCCTTTGCCTCCTGGCAGCTTGTATATGGAAGAGGTCCATGTCAAGGTTTGGCTTATCTTCATTTAGTCCCTTTCCCCTTTGTGTGTTTTAATATCTCTCAGCCTAACATAATTAGCAGTTAGCCGGCTCCTTACTCTTCACATGAGTTCATTAAATATTTATGCAGCTTGGCAAGGAGCTATACTTTACTATTGGAGGCCAGCATATGCCTTTTGGTGCATCACCACAGGTAAAGTTTGTACCTTGTCTTATTGTGCTTCTTCTTTGGAACTAAACATTTCATGCTCCGAGCAGGATGTATGGACTGAATTAGGTCGACCATGTGGGATCCACCCAAAGCAGGTGATCCATACCCGTCTCTCTAAACTTGTTTGTATATCGTGAACAGATGCTTACATTAGCTTCTCTTACTATGTTGCCTGCATTATCTGTCACAGTTCAATGCCCAATTGGACATTTTGATTTTTGCTTCTGAATTGTCCTTCGCTTTCCAGGTTGATCAAATGGTTATTCATTCTGCGTCAGATCCACGACCAAAAACAACTATATGTGGAGATTACTTTTACAACTATTTTACTCGTGGTTTGGATATCCTGTTTGATGGGGAGGTAGGCAACTCATCAAATAGAGTTATATGTTGGGCTTCATATGTTTTCTTTATTCACGACTTACCTTTTCTGCAGACTCACAAAGTTAAAAAGTTTGTTCTTCACACCAACTATCCCGGTCATGCTGATTTCAACTCATACATAAAGTGCAACTTTGTGATTTCTGGTACGCAATGCAAATGAAGCAGCTCATGTCAGTCAATTATCCTTTCCTCAGATATATGTTGTCATATTTTTGCAACCAAGCTACGCTCTATTGTTGCTTTCAGTTGGGGAGGATGCGGCAGAAGCAAACAGAGGTGGAAACAAGATCACTCCAAGCACTAATTGGGATCAGGTTAAGGTAAATTAACTTCAGACCAGAGTGATATAAGCATAACAGAAAAAGGAATGATAAAGCTAGTCTATGTTAGGCCTTGACCAATTGTCCCTGAAAGTTTTTATTGATGTAAAATCTCCTAACCGATCCAATCATTGCGGGATCCTATTGCATAATGGGAGAAACTTGTGAGGAAGCAGTGAGGAACTGATCAAATGTAGAACTTTCAGCATAATTATGACGATTGAATCATCAGTAAATCTAAGAGTGAAATATATATCATGAAACCTGGCTTTCACCTTAGGAATTACTCGGGGAATGTGGCCCAGCAGCTATTCAGACACAGGGCTCAACGAGCAACCCGTTTGGGTCAACATATGTGTATGGCTATCAGAATGTTGCTTTTGAGGTGAAGCTTTTTTTAGTAACCTTGATTAAGTATTTGTGAACCTTGTTACATATTTGCAGATTTTTAAGTGAAACTTTATGTTGGGTTAATATTTGCAGGTGATGAAGAACGGTCATATAGCCACAATAACTTTGTTCCAGTCATGATGTGTATACCACCGCTGAGGTATGCCCGTTGCTAATTCTTCGTATATATTGCAGAGTTCATGAGTCTTCACTGTCTGATTTTGTAGAAAAAATTGGCTCAAATTAATGTGTCTCCTGTTATATGCTACTTAACGAAGCTTCTCACATGTGGAACATCAATCAATGTCTGTGTAGGGGGCTCAAGAGGCTATCTTTTACCAGACAGACTCTGTAAATCTAACGTCACAAGAAGCTACAAAAACTATGGATGATACCAAAAACTACAAATGTATGAAACAAATGTTGTACAGCTGTACATTTGTCTAGTTACTATCACGGGTTATTTAATAACAGACTTACTCTGGTTATATCCATTATTTTCACTTTATGACTATATCCATTTATTTGATATATACATAAATAAAAGCCTCATCAATTGAGATGTTTGTGGTCGCGATAAATTAAAGATTTAAAAAATGACAGGGAAAAAATTAAAAATCTCCGTCGCCGGGACTCGAACCCGGGTCTCTCGGGTGAGAGCCGAGTATCCTAACCAGCTAGACTACGACGGATTGTTGATTATGGGGTGTTTTAATTTAATATAATTGACTGGTTAAGCCGAGGTTTCTGCGTGTGCGGTATCTCTTCTATCCGTTGTGTTGTGTTGGGGTTGTGTAGCAAGGTTTTTGGATAGTTCCGGGAAGGAAAGGGAAAGTGGTGTTGAGGATTGTTTTCATCAGCGATACGTCTCTTTGCCTCTGGTACTCTTTCTTTTGATTCTCTTTTCCTTCCGTTTCGTTTCGACTTATATACTCCGAAGCTGCTTTTAATTCTGAATTGGCTTTTGGTTCAATCCATGGGGATGCGAGAACTTGAATTCTGAAAAATAGTTCCGATTTCTCTTTCGTTGGATATTAGTTTCGCGTTTTTAGCTGCGCTAATTGGATTTAGAATGCATAGTAAAAGTGCGATTGGTTTTAGCGGTTGTTTAGGGTTTATGCCTGATTTTTATTTGATTTTAGGGATTGAGGTTGGTGGTGTGTGAGGGAAAGCTTCGGTAGTTAGATATGAATGCGTCCGGATTAACTGTAACTCAGCCCAGATTTCACTTTCAATGGCGTTCATATCGTTTTGGTACATCTCAGAGAAGCTCTCAAGCTTTTACTCTTCTTAGTAAACTGAATAATCGAAATTCCGCTTGGCCTGTTGTTCAAAGGTAGTGTTTTTTTGCTGCTTGTTCGAATAAGCATATACTAGTTCTTTCTTCTTGATTATCTCTAATGTTCTTCTCTTCGGTGTTGCGTAGTTCTTGTTTGGCGCTTCCTACACAAAGAAGCAATGCTATGATTGCTCGTGCCATGAGTGCTTCCTTTGGTGATATGGCAGATGATTCAGCTGGTAATACATTATTCTGAGCTATGCATAATTCTAGTAATGGCCACAGACTGATTACGCATGATCCTGGGTTAAGCTTGTAAAAGGTGCTTTTGTATTACTTAGTAGTTACTGTTAGGGTGCTTTTGTGTTATTTAGTAGTTATATTTAGGTGCTTTTGAATTGGTACTAGCTGTCAGTAGTCAAAGCAATACCTAGCTAGCAATGAAACACATAATTCTTAGTTAAAACTTGAACTTCACAGCAATAATTCAAGCCAAAATGACTAATGTTCCCAGCTACTTCCATTGGTTCAGCTGTCTTCCCTCGGATCAATGTCAAAGACCCATATAAACGGCTTGGGATAAGCCGGATGGCCTCAGAGGAAGAGATTCAAGGCGCAAGGAACTTTCTCATTCAGCAATATGGAGGGCATAAACCCAGTGTTGATGCAATTGAATCAGCTCATGACAAGATTATCATGCAGAAGTTTCATGAGCGGAAAAACCCGAAGATTGACATATCGAAAAAGGTCCGCCAAGTGAGGCAGTCCAAAATTGTCAACTTTGTTTTCGAAAGGTTCCAAACTCCTGCCACTGCATTCCTTGTCAAAACAGCAGTCACATTTGCAGTTCTTGGCGTTCTAACCGTTCTGTTCCCGACTGAAGAAGGACCAACCTTGCAGGTTGCGTTATCACTAGTAGCTACCTTTTACTTCATCCATGAAAGGCTAAAGAAAAAGCTCTGGTCTTTCCTTTACGGGTAATAAGCTGATATAAATCATAAAACCTTTGCTACCTTCTTGATTTAAATTCGCACCTGATCAGATTGATATTGTGAAACAGGAGTGGAGCTTTCATCTTCTCGTGGCTGGTTGGGACTTTCTTGATGGTATCTGTGATCCCACCGTTCATCAAAGGACCAAGAGGTTTCGAAGTAATGTCTTCGCTCCTAAGCTACGTTTTGCTTTGGGTGGCTTCGAGTTACCTCCGGTAGTGTTCTAGCTCTTTTTCGGGTCGCAAAGGGGGGTTAATGCAGAGTTGTTGAGAATCTCCAGTGTTTAAGTGTTTTATAACAAGTCTGGGTATTCTGATAAGCAATTTAATTCACATTTTCTCTATAAGTTTACCTATATCTTACTTTTCCTAGCTGTTCAGCACTTGATGGTTAATTCCATAAAACGTAATCGACAAAATGGTAAGTCTTGTGTAGGTGTTTACGACTTTACGTACACATGACTCTAATGAAATTATTTACAATGCAAGGTCACCCTTATATTAGTTTTCCTTATAAAATAACCATCAAGTGTTTCCAAAAAAAAACAAAATCAAACAAAAATCATCAATTATCAATGCATATTAGATATTACTCTCCCTTTTTAAGTTCATTTTGCTATTTTTGTCTTTTATGCGGGCCATAAATGCATATTACAACTGATACTAGAAATATTCCGTGACATTACGCTGCAGGAGAATCATTTTTTTTTCTTGTTGACCTTGAACTACAGAAGAAGTGATGCAATCATTATTATTATTCTTTTATTTCTGTCATAATTTTTTGAACCAATCAGGTTTTGGATTTTAAAACTACCGTTATTTGGATATTTTTCTGTTTTTTCGGGTTTCAGATTTTTCGGTTCTTAAATTGAAGTCCCATTCGGATATTTTACATATTTGGTTCGGATTTGGGTTCGGCTCGGGTTCGGTATATTTTTGGACCGATCATAACCATAACTAGCCAATCTTATTCTAGTTTTTCGGATCTTCGGGTTTAGACCTCTAGATCTATTCGAGTATTTTCCAATAACGGATTCGGGTGTTTCGGATCAGGTTTGGTTCGGGTTTTCGAGTCCGGATATTTTGCTCATGCCTAACCATAATGCTAAATCCTAATTCCTAATGTGAGTAGTGTGAAAACAGAAAATAAGCCATGGCCAATTCGAACAAGAGAGAGAAAGTAAGTAAAGAAGGAAGCACCGATTAATAGCTTTTGTCTCAGCATATTTGTGCGTTCACACAAAATTTAGCAAACCAATATATAGTGTTTTGCATGCAGCATGCACTTGTACATATATATATTTGTTCGTTCACACGAAATATTGTAGCGCAAGCCCAAAGGGTAAGTGTTGCTAATGTAAAATAGAAATAGCAAAAGCTTACTAAGGGTAAGTTACATAAGGAGTCGTAACGGACCCACGAAACGGGTACCAGAATCCGACATCCACCGGGTCAGATGTGGGTAAATGAATATAAGCCAAATGAAAGTTACTTTTTTTTTTCAAATGGAAGTTACTTTTTTTTTTCAAATGAAAGTTACATTTGAAATTTGTATGTTGTCAAGTGATAGAGTGTTGGTGAAATCTATTACTCCCTCAGATTCGTTTTGACATTTTTTACGCGAATAAATAACATTATATGTTTTCCTATACCTTTCAAATTTTTTATTCTTTATACATTGTTAATTAATATTAAATATGAGCAAAATAGATAAATTTATATAAATTTACATTAAAATTATAAAACAACATTTATTTTGAAGCAAAAACAAAAAAAAAATCTAAAAAAAACACTTAATTTTTTTTTAAAAATTGAGTATTATTGTACTTTTCTAATTGGTCGCTACTCCTTATGATACAATTCAATTTTAACATATATGTTAGAATGTTTACAGTCTTCGGTACAGTCTATATAGATATTTACAGTCTATGATAGAATGTTTTAATGATCCTATATGACAACACAATTATGCATTCTTTCCCTGAACTTATATTTAGATAATTAGGATTAGGATGTGTTATTGGTTTGTGTATTTAGATAGAGTTTTAAAAATTTAAATGTTACGAAGATTCTATTGTTATTCATTTAAGATTTTTTAAAACTCTATTAAAGTTTTGTGTTATTAGTTTATGTATTTGTAAAAAGTAATCTAAAATCTTTATAAATCTAGAGGTATTGGATTCATGATTTTATAAAGTCAATAAAAGTCTTGTGTTATTCAAATAACATGAAAGTAATTCATTTTGTCATTGAATTAAAATATTGTGTTATTGGTTTATTGATTATAAATATTTTGGTTCACAAAATCTAATCATCAAAAGTATTGTACCTAGTGAGAGATTCTCAAAGTATTCTCCTAGTATTATTATTTTTTATAGAAACATTTTACTGTTCTTGTCATTGTCACCAAATCCGAGCCTTCTATGTTCTCCTCTTCCCCAATATGAAGTCATCGTTTAAATGATAATCCTAAGAAGTCATCGCTTAAACATAAGAAATCATCGTTTACAATATGAATGTTTAAACCATCGTTTCATTATTCTCTCTCTCATACTCATCAAAAACAGCAAATCAATTAATAAAAAATTGTTTTGGGACAATAATAAAAGAAACATCATACATGAACTATTTTCCTAAGTAAAAGAAGATTCAAAGAAGCACTAATAAAAATTCTTTGTTCTCCCGGATATATCAAAACCACAGAAGGAGAAAAATGCATCATGTGACATAGAGAGAGACAAGAGTTTTGGTATTGGAGTTGTTATTTCGCGGTGACCTTCCAAACATTCAAAGCTCAGTTTCCAAGTTGTGGCTTGCGCTTGGCGACTACTATATTCATGTCTCACGATAAAAAATTAGAAATTGTATTTCTCGAATCTAGAACAGTAGATATATTGGATATGGGCGTATATTGGCTAGAATAAAAACTTTACATATGAACAAGCATCATGACATTACTTAGTAAGCGTTGATTGCGTAAATTAGTCTGATTTGTAGTATTAGACTCCCTCCTTGTTAAAAGACAAAACAGGAAACAACGCCTCATCATGTGCATGGCCCTCTTATTTATTTCTGTGTCTAATTTATGTATATCTACCCAAAAAAAAACACACACACACATTCGTCAGCCTCACGATTAAATATTTGTTTTTTATGTACAGAAACAATTGTTTTTTACAGTGTAACTTTCCAAATTATGTACAGTCTATCATTAAAAGTTCAATAACTTGAAACGTTATAAAGTTGGTTATCGTGTCGTTTCAAATATAAATACTACAAGCAATGTTCTAAAAACCGGCATAGGCACCGGCTAGGCGCTGAAAATTATTAGACCGCCACGATTTTTGTTAAATCAGAGAGGATAACCGGTCATCCGGTCTAGACGGTCCAAATCGGCGAAAATCGGCCAAATCGGGGATAACCGGTTTAGTTTGGTTTAGATTAAAAAAGAAACAATTAAAATTATAAAAGAAAATCTGAAAAATATTAAGAGACGTGGGATAGAGAGGTAGGGTTAATTACTTAATTGTATCATCTTTGTGCCTCTTACGTCTAGATGTAAGAGATGAAAGAAATGCAGAAGAATGGACAAGTGAAAGGGATAGAGAACCTGATTATCAAGCTCCAAATGATGAATCTATGGAAGATCTTAAATCTGATGAAGATCATGATATTGCCCATGATATTGAATTTGACTTTGATAATGATTGGTGGTGGATGAGGATGTGATTGGAGAAAAAGTTTAGTAGGAATATGATTTTTCTTAGTTTGTGTTTCGGGGAGACCGTTTAGGTTTTAGCTTTATCTTTTTGTAAGATATTCAACAATTTAAATTTCTAAAATTTAAAATTTATGTTTTATTATTAAAGCTTAAAAATAATAAAATACATAAAATTAAATGAAAAATTTATTAACGTCTAGGTCCCGATTAATTTGCCTAGGCGCTAGACCACTGTTAAACGCGTAACTACCGCCTAATAATTTTTTGAACATCGACTACAAGATTATCTACTTTTACATGTTTGTTTGTTTATCTACTAATTAAATCCATCTAGATGACTAGATTGGTTTAACGACGACTAGTCTTAGAAGATATTTTCATTGAGCCACTTTATGTACTCTAGGTGTTAGTAAGAAAAAGCAAACGCACATGCCTTCATCATGTGCTATGCTTGTATATTATTACATTTATATTAACATATATATCAATAGTGAGCTAAAAATTCGTTAACAATAGCTTAAAAACGCGAAGAATGCAAATAAATGCTGGTACAAATAGTTGCTTGCAAAATCATATACTTTTTTTTTTTTGTGTGGTTATGATGTGATATATATGCCAATAAGATCGAAATCATGTGTGTTCATCAGCAGGGGCCGATCTATGAATTTTTTTTTATTTTGCCAATACAATTTTTTTTTTTGAAACATTCATGTGCAAAAAAAACTATAATATTTTTTTAAAAATACATAAGGAAAAAAAAAAGAATTTTGGTGGGGGCCACTGCCCTCTTCTTCGTCAATGTGGCTCCGCCACTGTTCATCATAGGTGATTAAGTTAATGATGCGATTAATCAACTTTAGACTGATTTAGGATTAAAAGATTATTATTAGATAAGTACTGTACAATTGTTCCCAGATTCTTTAATCCAAATCAATTTGTATAATGTGTGCATTTTTGTTTTTTAAAACAATAAAGATGTAGTCTAAACAAAACTATTAATTCTTTATTTTTTAATATGTGGTTATTCAAATTGAGACACACTTTTATTAATGAGGAGGGGATCTTTGAAATTTGGCAATTTGGTAACTTTTTTTTTAAATTGGCTTCATTTGGTAATTACGTTGAAACGAAATGCAAATAAATTAGGAGAAGCTGCTAATATATAATTAGCTAATTCCTTAATTGCACCAATGACGATGAACAAAACAAAAAGCATTAACGATTTAACTAACAGCTGCACAATTCCGGTATTTTTTGGAAACACCTGAATTATTTTTTTCGCTGTAGCGAAGCGAAATAGGTGGTCGCCTGAGAAATCTCTGGTTTCTCTGAATCGCCTCCTTTGGATCGTTTTTATGCTGTTTCCTCCATCGGAAACACCGTATCGTTCAACTTCGCTTCCGCCATTGTTCTTCATCTCGCGTTTGGTCTCGTTTCTCTAATTTCCCGTACCTTCTTCGCCGATTCCCAGGTGAGAATTTCGTTGATTGTTCTTAATTTATCGTCGATTCGTACAACTTTGCACGATTTTGATTGGATTGTTGTAGTTTTTTGGTTATGAATTTTGCGAGATTCGTTGATTTGAAGTTCTACTGTGAGTCGTGTGAGCCGGTGAAAGGGTAATTTGGGCTCCTCGCCGAAACTTAGGTTCATGTTCCGGCGACGCATGTCACACTATTGAAAAGAATTTTGTTTAGTACTGTTTCCTCGTATTGTTTATTATTATAATTACTTTCTTGGATCTTACGGCTAAATTGGTGTTGGATTTTTTTTTAATTTGTTGTTTCTTGTAGGCAGCTGTAACTAGTCAAAAGCTTTGTTTTCCTCACTGCACATGGAGTTACCAAAGACTCTCGGCTTCACATTGAACATTCTGCAGAAGCGGCTGTGAATATTATTTTATCAAATCTCTGAAGGTAACTGATTTCTTTTGTTAAGTGCTTTCTTTGTGATTGTATGGAATAAAATATAAGCGTAGGCTTGAACTTATGCTACATGCAAGGAAGACTTTTTGATAGACTGTTTAGGAGGGGGACCATTGCAGAAAATACCAAATCCTCTGCAGAATATTATATGAAACTTCGTTTGTTTATGTCTCAAACGAACCACGTTGTTATTGATTTCGGTGTCATTCTCTGCTGACATATTTTGGATATAAAACAGTGGATAGAGACAATGTTCTTCTGCCAGAGACATGGAAATATACAAGTTCATAACTAGACTCAATCTTCAATGATTGAGTTGTCCTCATGATTCGCTCTCTATGTTTGTATGACATTTCTGTTGTTCTTGTCCTGGTTTCCTTTTGGGGTAGGATGCGGGAAGGGAGGTGACAGGTGAAGATGGGTATAGGAGAGGATCAGATGCAAGGACCGAGTGGTAGGGAAGAGAAGATTTTTGTTTCTGTTCGTCTGAGGCCATTAAATGTGAAAGAAAGGGCAAGGAATGATGTGGCAGATTGGGAATGTATCAATGATGAAACGGTCATATACAGGAACCATCTTTCTATATCCGAGCGTTCTATGTACCCCACTACGTATACATTTGGTAAGGCTTGCTCACTTTTGCAGCTTCTTTATTAAAGATAATCCTCAGATCTATCTTACTGAGCTTTCGTATGCCTCTAGACAGAGTGTTTGGCCCTGAGTGTTGTACCAGGGAGGTGTATGATCAAGGGGCGAAGGAAGTGGCTCTCTCTGTTGTTAATGGGGTTCATGGTAAGGAATGTCTCGTACTGCTTTTTTGTAGTCTTTATCCACTTTGGCTCATGTTTGATACAAATTTCAACGGGTTTCAGCTAGTGTCTTTGCATATGGGCAAACAAGCAGTGGGAAGACATACACTATGAGTGGAATTACTGATTACGCCTTGGCCGATATATATGATTACATTGAGAAGGTAAAGTTAACAATATCATAGTCTTCATAGTAATCTTACCTAATTATTTTCAGTTCATTCAGTAACTGTCACCCTTTTCAATTTTTATGTGTTTTATGCAGCACAAGGAAAGAGCATTTATTCTGAAGTTCTCAGCCATGGAGATTTATAATGAGTCTGTAAGAGACCTCTTGAGTACAGATATTAGTCCACTCAGACTTCTAGATGATCCTGAGGTAAATGTTGGCGCTGGCATCTTATGGAATTGGTTATGCATAATCTTACTTTACTGGTCATTTACTTTGGGACAGAAAGGGACAGTTGTTGAGAAACTCATGGAGGAAACTCTGCGGGACTGGAATCATTTCAAGGAGCTTTTATCAATCTGTATTGGTAATGATTTTCCAAACGTGTATCTAAATTAATACTTTTGATGCTTTGGTCGCAAGTTTGACTAAGTATCATCTAATTATTGCAGCTCAACGACAAATTGGAGAGACAGCTTTAAATGAAGTTAGTTCCCGCTCTCATCAGATTCTGAGATTGGTAAGGCATTTTGCTGTTTTAGATTAATGATGCAACACTGCAGTCTTCAGGCTGCTTTTTGGAACTTACTTTTGACTGATATCTTTTACAGACAGTTGAAAGCACAGCACGTGAATATTTGGCGAATGATAAATTTAGTACACTCACAGCAACAGTGGTATGTACTTTTGAATCTTCCATCATGTATTATCCTAAAACAAAAGATTCATAGATTAACTAATTATCCTGCAGAATTTCATTGATCTTGCTGGAAGTGAACGTGCATCTCAATCATTATCAGCTGGTACAAGGTTGAAAGAAGGTGGTCATATAAACCGAAGTTTACTAACACTAGGAACTGTCATTCGAAAGCTAAGGTTAGCCTGTGTAGCACCTTTAGCTTCAATGAAATTCCCTGATTTGTGCCACCTTAGTTTGCTCTTTATTCTTTTCCTGTATATAAAGATGGTTGAGCAGCTTTTCATTGTCTTTGAGAGTTGAGTTCCCAAGCTGAAACATAGGATTTTCGCCCAGTAGCGCCACTTTACCAAGTTATTAGCAGATTGCTGTTATTAATGTATGTATTGTCTTTAAGTGGGTTCTTTTTACATTACTAAATTATGTGGCTAGCTTACTGCAGTAAAGGAAAAAATGGGCACATTCCATTCAGAGATTCAAAGCTGACACGCATACTTCAGACTTCCTTGGGAGGAAACGCCAGAACTTCCATAATCTGCACACTGAGTCCTGCAAGAATACACGTTGAGCAATCAAGGAACACATTATTATTCGCAAGCTGTGCAAAGGAGGTAACAACAAATGCACAAGTCAACGTTGTCATGTCTGATAAAGCTCTGGTTAAACATTTACAGAGAGAGTTGGCTAAATTGGAGAGTGAGTTGAGCAGCCCTCGTCAAGCTCTTGTTGTGTCTGACACAACTGCATTACTGAAGGAAAAAGACCTCCACATCGAAAAGGTAATGCGATTTAATTCAATCAACATATCAAGATATCTAAAAACCAGCTGCAGTATGAGAACTCACTTCCCCAATTATTTTTTTGTGACAACCAACTTTGTATTACTGGTAGCTCATTCATACTGGTGATCTGACTTAATATGTAAATCTTTTTCATGATCCATTCACTCTAGAGACTTTAAGTTCTTTTAATTATTTACAGCTAAATAAAGAGGTATTCCAACTAGCACAAGAATTAGAGCGGGCTTATTCTCGGATTGAGGATCTTCAACAGATTATTGGAGAAGCACCACAAAAAGAGATATTATCAACAGGCTCAGAACAGACAAATGTATGTTAATTTCATTTTTTAGTTTTACCGGAAGCATGATAAACCTTTCAACTGCCCCATTTATAATCTTGTTTTTGTATTCCTCCAGGTGGTTCTGGGACGTCAGTACCCCAAGCTGCGGGTGCGTAGTTCATGGGAGTCTCTAAATATAACACCAGAAAGCCCTCTATCAGCGCAAGCGTCCATTATGATTTCCCCACAATCAACCGAGCATGGTTCTGACGAGAATGTTTTCCAGCTTTCAGACTTTAGGTTAAATTCTGGTGCAAGTAGTCCAGCCCAACACCTTCCATTTGTAACTCCTGGGAAATTCACTAAAGTTCGACTTAATATTCGTGGGGCAGAGAGTAAAAGCCAACTGCACATTCACAAGGGGGAATCTGCAGATCAGTCTCGTGTTCAGGGAGAACGATTTCATGATATGGACGAACCGAGTGAGGTAGATTCAGAAGATACGTGCATGGAACTTCGATGCATAGAAACTGAGAGTCCTGGTATCATCATGTATCCAGAGCCAAACATGCTTCCAGACCGGTGCAAGGCTGTGAGTGCACTACCAATATGTGTACCAGAGTCAAAGAACTTAAGACCACCAACAGAAACTGAAGAAGAAGAAGAAGAAGAAGAAGAAGAAAGAGTAAAGGAAATCAGTAGTGTCTCTATCCAACCAAAGGAAAAAAGGGAACCCATCAAAGTCTCTCCACGCTGTGTTTTGTCACTTACTGACGAATCATTTCCTCATCAGTCTTCTAACCTCAGAAGTGACCCTACACATCAAGATTTTGTCACTCCGTCTCCTCAAAAGCCTCATGATTGGCATCTTGAGAGAGATTCACAAACGGCAGGAGGCATGGGGATGACTAGAAGCCGAAGCTGCGGAGCAAACTTTGTATCGATCCCTTCCTTTTCTGTGTCTGAGAGAGATGCTAACACACCACCAGGCTGGTATCAGAATGAAAGAGCTGAGAGCAACCTGAAACCGTACAACAACAAGAGGCCGCCATTGCCAAAGCATATTAGCCGGATAAGCATGCCAGCAACTTGGTTCGAGAAAGAGTTCAACCACACCCATAGAATGCCAGCTGCTTTAGATGGTGTTAATAAGAGAAATTCATCACCGAATGGATCACAGGTTTCTCCCTCTAAATCTCATGTGTATGCACGCCAGACAAGTGGTAGAGCTTTAATCAGCCACGACGAAGGTGAAGAGACTGTTCCTCAGAGGGACAAGCGAATCATTCATCTATCGGTTAGTTTTACTAACTTGGACAAGCAGAGCTTGCTTTTCGTTTACCTGTACTTGATACGACCCTAAAATATTGTATTTATTTTGAGGAACACCTCTATCATGTGGCAGATGGAGGAGATAGAGCAAAAGTTCTTGGCTCTAAGATCGTCAAAGAGTTTCAAGGACGCTGCAGTTGACCCCATACAAGACTATTTAACCATGCCATTGAACTGGCCGCTGGAGTTCAAGAGACTCGAGATGGAGATAATAGAGCTATGGCATGCTTGCAACGTTTCCTTGTCACACAGAAGTTACTTCTTCCTTCTCTTCAGAGGAGATCAGAAAGATTGCTTGTACATGGAGGTCGAACTCCGCAGGCTCAAGTACATCAGAGAAACCTTTACCCACAATAGCAAAGCTATTGAAAATGGACGCATTCTTACATCAATGTCCAGGTATATATATTCACCCAAAAACACATTACCTTTCTTTGACGGTTTAGATCAAGAATGTATTCGGTTTTTTAACTGTTTGGGCCATGAAACAACACAGCCTGAGGGCGTTGAACAGGGAGAGGTACAAGCTGAGTCAGCTGATGCAGAAGAAACTGACGAAAGAAGAGAGAGAGAACTTGTTCTTGAGATGGGGCATTGGGCTGAACACAAAGCACAGGCGGCTCCAACTGGCACATCGTCTCTGGTCAGAGAGCAAAGACATGGATCACGTCCGAGAGAGCGCCTCCGTTGTGGGAAAGCTCATGGGGTTCGTGGACATGGATTTGGCGTCCAAGGAAATGTTTGGCCTCAACTTCTCACTTAGACCCCGTCGTAAGAAATCTAGCCTTTGGAAACGCAGCGTTTTGTCGCTCTCTATTTTGTAATTAAAGATAAAAAATCCAAGTGATTCATTCCTGAGCACTAAATTGAAAGTGGTGTGGCTTCTGTGAGAAGTACATTAACAAATATAAATTTGATTTGAGTCTGAGACTGAGATTGAGCAATCTCAAATGTAAAATTTAAAATGGCAAATCGCAAAGTCATATATGATATGTTTGTGCGCCTAACTGTTTAGAGTCAGGTGATACTGAAGTCGTTAGCATAACACGACATCCCAATGAGAAAAGCTCCTGTGTTTGTCTTCCGTAGATTTTATATTCTTTTCGTTTGCAAAGTCCATGCAATTACTTGTGTGTCACATTTTCATTGAACTAAAAATGCTTCACATTCAAATCGCTCTTTCTCTCAAATGCCTCACCATGAACCTGCTCTTTGACTTAAAATCCCTTTCTATCTGTCAAATGCTTCACTTTCTCTGCAAGTGATATCTGAGCAATGTTTGTGTTTTGTAGATTAAGAGCCAAAGCCAAGGTAAAGTAAAAGAGTCGTTTCTGTTTAAAGTTCACTTTGAGAGATTCATGAATAGAAGAACAGAGGTAATAATACTGATTTATATGATTCATTTTGCCCTTTCATACAAAATTCACTGCGCTTCATCCTCAACTCATTGAGGGAAAGCAAATTGGATAACTTAAAAAGCAACAAAGAAACTAAAACATAAAAAACAACAAACAAGCATCAAAGCAAAAAAAAAAATAGAAAAAAATCAGTATTATTTGCTCAAATCCAAATGTAACTCCCTCTTTGTATTTGCTCAAATCAAGGTTGCTGCTGAGCATCCATGTAACCAGCATCAACAAGCACTTTCTCCCTCTTAGCAAGCTCAAGATCTTCATCAACCATCATCTTCACGAGCTTCTCAAACCCTACTTGTGGTTTCCACCCCAACACTTCCTTTGCCTTGCTAGCATCTCCTTTGAGGTTATCTACTTCAGCTGGCCTAAAGTACCTCTTGTCAATCTCAACATGATCTTTCCAATTGAGTCCCAAGTACCCAAATGACACCTCAAGAAACTCTTCCACTGTGTGTGCTTCCTCTGTTGCCACAACGTAATCATCTGGCTTCTCTTGCTGCAACATCAACCACATTGCTTCCACATAGTCTCCTGCAAATCCCCAATCTCTTGCTGCCTGCAGATTCCCAAGGAAGAGCTTCCTCTGCAAACCAACCTTGATCCGTCCCAAGGCTCTTGTGATCTTCCTAGTCACGAAGTTCTCACCTCGGCGCGGTGACTCGTGATTGAACAAGATTCCGTTACAGGCGAAGAGACCATAGGCTTCTCGGTAATTCACTGTGTACCAATGAGCAGCGCATTTGGAAGCTGCGTAAGGAGATCTGGGATGAAACGGCGTCGTCTCTGATTGTGGAGGCGGAGTTGACCCAAACATCTCCGAAGATCCGGCTTGGTAATACTTGATGATCCGGCCACTGTCGATGGTATGAGATCTGACGGCTTCAAGGAGACGGAGAGCACCGGTTGCGACTACATCGGCTGTGTAATCAGGGATCTCGAAGGAGACAGCGACGTGAGATTGAGCAGCTAGATTATAGACTTCGTCAGGCTTGATCACATCGAGCCAACGGCGAAGCGAGGAAGCGTCGGTGAGATCGGCGTAGTGAAGCTTCATCAAAGCTTTGTGGACATTGTGTGGATCGATGTAGATATGGTTAATTCGCTGGGTGTTGAAATTGGATGATCGACGGATGAGGCCGTGAACTTCGTAGCCTTTTCCGAGAAGAAACTCCGTCAGATACGATCCGTCTTGGCCAGTGATTCCGGTGATCAGAGCTATCTTCCTCGGCTGCGATGGCGGCATTTCCACAGCGGTGGAATCAGCGTTGGGAGTGGTGACGGATTCGGATCTGGGTCCGTTGTTTTCAGACGCCATCGTTGGGTTTTCGGATCTGGATTTCGCGGTGGGACAGAGACAATGCTAACGTCAGCTCTGTGTTGAATTGGGCTGTTGAGTTTAGTTGATTTAAATAGGGTCAGAGAGGTCGAAGACGGAGGGGCATTGTGGTCAAGTTTTGAGAAGGCCATTTTGGTATATCTTTGTGGGTCTTTAATTTCATTATTGACTGATGCGATATTTTTCCTTGTTTATGCCTAACACGTTAATGGTTTACTCATTTTGTGGTCAAAGCCATCAATATATGGCTAAAGCTTTACTATAGAATTTTCTTGCAAACTATTCAAAATACTACTATATATTTTCAATAAATTCAAATCATTTGCAAAGTTCCAAAACAGTTTGTTATATTATTTAAAATTTTTTATCACATATAATAATTGCAAAAAAAAAAATTGTGAAAAATAGTCAAATCAAACATTTAATATACTTTTAGTGTAGTCAAATTAATAAACAAAGTTCCAAAATTGATACATTACAGATAATAATTAAAAACATAATAAATTTTTTATCAAGAATTAGAGAAGTCGGGTGTTTATAGACTAAGGAAAAAATTGAGAGATGAAATTCAGTTAGTAACGCGTTTACTAAAAATAATACACATAAAAAAGAGTTACGTACGGTTTGGTGTAGAAAAAGAAAGAGACGCGAAAAAACCACAAGTGAACAAATCGAAATGTACTTAGGAGAAGCAAAGGATAAGAGTAACTTGGCTCAATGCCGAAACAGCTTTACTAACATAATGTGGTGGAGTGGTGGACAATATATAATCTCCATGATTTGTGTTAGGAATCTTAATTATGCCTCATCTCTCTCAGCTAGTTGTTCTTTTTTTACAATTGGTTTGTCAAGATATGCTTCTATTATTTATCTTGAATGTTACTCTTTCAACAACCTAGCTAAGTGATCGTTTGACCCCAAAAAATGCATCCGATTTTGCCTTACCTCCTTCCATACTTCAAGACGAACGACATTCTTTATCTTATACACCTAAATGAATTTACTAAAAAATTTTATTGATGTGACGTTTATTCAGTTATTCTTATTAAATCACAAAAGTTAGAATAAATATTCCCAGCTCCTCCTCCCACATATTTTTTGAAGTGTAACGTTGACGACGTTTGGAATGCTCAAAAAAATGTGTGTGGAGTGGGATAAGACCATCGCGATATGAATGGTTTGGTGAGCTGAGTTGGGAGCACGGAGCATACTGCGCGTGAGCTAATTCGGTGCTTGAAACAGAGGTGAAAATTATAAACCTTGCGTTGGACTATTTTATGCATCCAGGACTTAATTAGGTGGGAAAGAAGTTATTTCATATTCGACCATAGTGTGGCCCGTATTACAATCCATCCGAACGAATATTCTAGCATAAAATCAAAGATATATATCTCCGAGCTTAAACTACATTTTCAACCCAGAGGATGCAACAAGGCAACAAACTGAATTGCTGATCAAACTTAATTGATTCCCAACGTTATGTTATTTGGCTAAGTTCTAATGTTCCACTTTGGCTAAAACTTGTGTTGAGCCTGATAAACCTTTGTTGTCATCTCTTATATTGGACAAATGAATTTGAAGTTGAGACAAAAAAATAAATAAATAAATCACAGATGGCCAAGAACGTGATTCTCATCGGACATAAAGCTTCCTCAAGAAGCTGAAAGAAATGTTTTCTCTTATTAAAAAAGTGTTTGCAGATATTGCAATTTATAAAAGAGAAGAAAGTAACTGATCCTACTTTATAGGAAGTAAGCGTAAGACTATAATAACACGACTAACAAGTAACGACTCTCCATAAGACTTGGTAACTGAGACTTGACTGGGTCATATACTTAACACGCCCTCTCAAGATGGAGTGGCAAGGCGTTGCAGTCCAATCTTGACACAGAGCGGTAAGAACAGAGCACGACTTAGTGGTTTCGTGAGCATGTCGGCAAGCTGATCTGCTGAAGAAACATGTGAAACCTGAAGTTGTCGAGTTAGAACCAAGTCACAAATAAAGTGAAAATTAACGGCGACGTGTTTGATTCGAGAATGGAAGACCGGATTAGCACAAAGATAAGTGGCCCCAACGTTGTCACAAAATATAGTAGGTGTCCCAGAGACTTGAACTCCCAGTTCTCCAAGAAAGGATAAAATCCACTGCATTTCAGAAGCAGTATCGGCGACAGATTTATATTCAGCTTCCGTGGAGGACCTCGCGACCGATTTCTGTTTTTTCAACGACCAAGATACCAAGTGATTGCCAACGTAGATCAAGTTAGCTCCCGTGGAGGTGTAGTCATCCTTGTTGCCTGCCCAATTCGCATCGGAGAAGGAGTACACACGAGTTAAACATGGAGCGGTAGAGAAGTAGAGACCAACAGATGATGTGTCACATAAGTATCGCAGGACTCTTTTTGCCGCATTTAAGTGAGTAGTGGTTGGTTTTTGCATAAACTGTGATAACCTTTTGACTGAAAAAGCGATGGCTGGCCTTGTTAAGAGCAAATACTGCAATGACCCAATGATCATTCGAAATTTAGACGGATCCGGCAGTGACACACCATCAGTAATGGATAGAGAAGTGGACGAACACATCGGAGTTTGAATAGGCTTTGCTGTAAGCATGCTGGTGCACCGTATAAGGTCCGTAACATATTTTGTTTGAGTGAGTAACATTCTTTTCGAATCACGCTGAATCTCAACGCCAAGAAAATAATTTAATTCACCTAAATCCTTGATTGAAAACCGATGAGCCAACAAGTCAATGTAGCGCTGAACATGAGTTGGAGAGTTTCCCGATATCACAATGTCGTCTACATAGACAAGTAGATAGATGACAGTGTTGTGTGAGCGAAGAATGAAAAGAGACGTGTCTGCCACTGAGTTTGTGAAGCCGGACTCCAAGAGAAAATCGCGTAAGGCATTATACCAAGCTCGAGGCGCTTGTTTGAGGCCATATATTGCTTTATGCAAGCGACATACATGATGAGGGAAATCCGAATCGACAAAGCCTGGTGGTTGCGCCATGTAAACCTCTTCGGTTGGGTCGCCTTGGAGGAACGCATTGTTGACATCCAACTGTCGTAGTGGCCAGTTGTGGGACACGGCATGTCCAAGAACCACACGAATAGTAGGTGGCTTGACAACAGGACTAAATGTGTCAAAATAATCAATTCCAGGACGTTGATTAAATCCTTCCGCAACCAAACGGGACTTGAATTTGTCAATGCTGCCATCAGGTCTTCTTTTGATACAAAAAACCCATCGACAACCAACAAGATTACAATGAGGATCAGGAGGGAAGAGAGACCAAATGCGATTCTGAAACTGTGCATCAAGCTCAACACTCATGGAGGCTTTCCATCGGGGGTCCTTAAGAGCTTGTACGTGAGTTGTTGGTTCCACATTTTCTGATTTAAGTGGAACAGTTGTAACCAAACAATACTTTTTGTTCGGCTTGACAATATTGTTGCGTCCGCGTGTGTCATTGGTTGAGTGCTCGTCGATGTAGTAGCTACGGCCGCCGATGAATTTGAGGCTGGTGAAGAAATTTATTCAAAGTAGTCAACAAGAGAAGCAACAGATTGTGAGGCATCAATAGTAGGAGCCAATAAACCTGACTGAGTGTGTTGTGGTGTTGATGGAAACGGAGGCGTGGCTTACGGCGAGGAAGCAGAGACAAAGACGCTTGAGGAAGATGATGGCAGAGTGAGTTGGACCGGGAGAAAAGTAACAGATGGAGATTGAGAAATAGGTTGATCGTCATCGAAGGAGGAGGGAGATGATGAGACTGTTTCAAATGGGAAAACTGTTTCAAAAAATTGAACATGCCGAGACGTATAGACATTTGGATTTTTTATCAAGGCAATAATAGGCACTTTGAGACTGAGAGTATCCCAAGAATGTACAGGGAGCTGATCGTGGATCGAGTTTATGAGTAGTGTATGGCCGAAGCCAGGGGTAACAGAGGCAACCAAAAATATGTAGCTTTCCATAATTGGGTAGTTCTCCAAAGAGACGATGATAGAGAATTGCAAAATCAAGTGCAGAAATTGGGAGCCTGTTTATGAGGTGTACGGCTGTTTGAAATCAAAGGACCAATATGTGAGTGACATTTTGGCTTGAGACAAAAGAGAAAGACCAGTTTCAACAATATGTCGGTGACGACATTCAGAGAGACCATTATGTTGAGGAGTATGTGGTGGGGAAGTGAGGTGAGAAAATCCATGAGTGGACAAATAATTTCGGAGAGCTAAATATTCACCTCCATTGTCGGTGTATATAGAGATTATTTTGGTGGCAAATTTCTTCTCAACAAGGGTGTGAAAACGTTTGAAAAAGTCAGCAACTTGTGGGTACATCCACACATAACGAGTGTAATGATCCACAGAGACAAGGTAGTATTTAAATCCATTAATATAATATATTGGGGATGTCCACACATCCGAGAATATAAGTTCAAGAGGTTTATTAGATGAGAGAGACGATTTGCCAAAAGATAATTTGTGGCTCTATAAAACAGAACTGGAATTGCATAACAATGTTTTGAATTTATTCGAAAAAGGAATAGAAAGAGATTTAAAAATACGATGTAGAATATCCAAAGAAGGATGTCCTAGAATGCCAATCGGAGATGTCTGTTTTAACAGTGGTGAGAGCTTGGATGGTGTTTGGATGCGATGGGCGGCCCAACCACCCGTAGAGACCATTTTTAGTGCTTCCTGTCTTGAGCAGTGCCCCCGTGCGTAGCTCCCTCACCTGAAAACACCAAGGATCAAACATTATAGAGATCATATTATCCTCAGAAAGTTGACGAACGGAAATAAGATTTTTCCTTAGACTTGGAACAACAAGAGTATTATTCAAGGATAGAGAACATGTGTCGCCAGGAAGAGTAGTAAAACCGGTATTGGTGATGCCAAGACTGGAACCATCACCTAGGAGGACCTCGTCAGCGACATGGAAGGGCGATGTGATAGACAGATTTGACATGTCTGAAGTCACATGGTGGGAGGCACCAGAGTCGAGGAGCCAAGAAGGTGTCTCAGGCTGGGAGACAATGGTGTTGTGAGTCCAGGCTTGAAAAGGGGGACCGTTTGGTGCATTGGTGGAGGGGACAACACGAAACTGAGGACATCGCATGACTCTGTGTCCTTGAACTCCACACGCTAGGCATTTACCAAGATATGGTTTTGGGTTGCGTTGATTGTTGAAGCGAGGACCAGAGGAGGAATCATTGAACTAGCGGTTAGGAGCTTTGTTGTTGCGGTACTGTAGGTTGTTTGCTGTAGCCGGAAAGCTCGACGGTGGTTGTGAGAAAATGATGGCAGCCTCACTATTAACAAGTTTCTCGTGAAGATCCTCAAGGGTTGGTGGAACGTCACGAGCATTGATTTGATCAATGACGACACGATACTCTTCATCAAGGCCATCCAAGATGTGTTCAATGACAACTTCATGTTCCATTTGCTTGCCGAGAAGAGCAAGCTGGTCCGCCTTTGTTTTCACAAACTGGACATATTCATCGATAGTGCGTTGTCCTTTAACACACTTTTTGATTTGCTCTCGTAGTTGTAGGATATGCCCACGAGAAGGACGACCATAGGTAGACACAAGAAATTTCCAGGCTTCGTGTGTTGTTGTAGCACACGAGACGAGGGGCTGCAGGGGCGCGGTGATTGCACCAAGGAGGGCCATGAAAATCAGTTTATCTTGGCGTGCCCACTGTTCGAATTCTGGATTAACGATTGACTTGCCACTATCATCAATTGTCGTTGGAGATTGGGCATTCGAATCTGAGATGTATTCTGAAGGTCGTGACCTTTGAGAAAGAGTAAAATTTGAAGACTCCAAGTGATGTAATTGGAGGAATTCAACTTTGTTACACTGCTCATGTTTACCGAAAGAATTGGATGAGTAGTGTTTGTTGGGTTCACAATGGTGGCAGATTCACTTGTCGAAGAAGTAGAATAGGCTATAGAAAAATTAATTTCGAGTGGAGGAAGAAGAGAACTAGAAATTTAGAAAATCTATAAAAAAAAATTTGGAGTTCAAGGATCGAGAGAAGCTCTTGATACCATGAAAGAAATGATTTCTCTTATTATAAAAAGTGTTTGCAGAGATTACAATTTATAGAAGAGAGGAAAGTAACTAATCCTACTTTACAGGAAGTAAGCGTAATACTAGAATAACACGACTAACAAGTAACGACTCTCCGTAAGACTTGGTAACTGAGACTTGACTGGGTCATATACTTAACAGAAGCTTTGTAAAAAATAGAAAGCTTATAGTCTCTTCTATATATATATGAGTGTTCACAATGTAAAAAAAAAAAGAAGACAAAAACTATTCTATGCTAGTTTCTCTCCTCTTCTCTCTTATCCCAAATTCTTACAGAACTGATCGCTTGTTTCTCTATTCAAATCTGCTAAACGATTGTTTACTGTTTTGTGCTTTGAGATATTAGTTTTATAATATGAAGAGATTGAAGAAACTTAAGGTTTCGTGGGCACCAGATCCTAAGCTTTGTCAGGTATATTCCCCTTCGTCGTTATGTTTGATATTCTTATCTAGTTTGTGATTTAAGTTAAGACGATATGTTTACTTTTTGATCGTGAATCCGGAAAATGATTGCTCGTTTTATTGGTTGTTATAATCTTTAGCATATATAAAATCTTGATATACTATCAAGTTTTGAACTAAATCGGTATGTACGAGAATTCCTTAACATATCTCATTTGAAGTTTTCAACCCATCGAATTGTTGTGATTTCTTGTTGGGTAAGTAAGTTTATTACAGATATAAATGTTTCGAACAGACGACAGTCTGGCCCAAGTAGTTTACAACTGGGAGACCTCAAGTGCCAGATCTTCTACCTAGGTTTGAAAAAAAAATCACTATGCAGATAAGCTGAATGAGTCAAACATTCAACGGATCAAATCGAAACAACCTCTTAAGATATTATATATATATATAATCCAGATTTGGGAAGCACTGTGAACGTGTTCCGTTTGATCTTGAACTCTATTTTGCTTGTCTGTTTTGTAGGCCATGGTAAAGAATATTAGTTAATGGGGATTACAAGTCTACAGCAGCTGATTGGGATCAACCGGACAACAAAAATGCCACTGATCCAATGAAGAGTGTTGACTTTAACATAAAAACGCATCCCAGTTCGGATAAGCAACTTTTGCCTGGAACAACATACTGCCATAGTAGGAGGTTAAAAAAAACTCGATGAGTTATGGCGTAAAGGCAAGGATCGTATAGCTAGTTTGAAGAGACTAAAAGATACCACTAGTCCATTGAGCTTGTTGACATTAAGATAACACCAATTAAAGTCCTGTCTGGATAAGCAACATGTGCGTGAAACAACGTCAGACTGCGACAGTTTGAGGAAAAGAAAATTCGAGGAATTATGGTGTAATAGCATAAAAGTTTTAAAAGCTCGTTAGAAGAGATGAGAATTAGATAGTCTTTCAACTTTTTCAATTAGTAGGTGTTTATATTGTGAAGAGGATGTTTATCCTATTTTATTGGCTAAAGACTAGAAAACTATACAATCGTGTGACTAGGACTACATGAATTTCCTTTAGAATAGGTTACTGACTGAGTCATGTGCATTACAAGTCTATTCGGGCAATTGAGGAAGTGTTGCCCTTAGTGGAGGCGCAAACCATCGAGGGTGTGATTCTTTTGCGTTGAGATCTTTTTCCACCAACACTCATCTCAAGGTCTATGGATAAATCTGCGAGTCCCACAATACGTTTAAACATCTGAATTTTTTGGAATATTGTGGAAAACGTTGAACGGCTTTATGTTTAAACTTGCTTGAGGTATGTGTGTTTCTAAATTTTTTTACGTGGATATGTAAAAGATAAGTAACTTTTAATAATTCATTTTTTAAAATTAGCTGTAGCAAAAAAATCGAATCGAGTAGGAATCTAATTATAGAATTTGGAGTAGTTGAGACTTGAGAATTACACGCAATTAATTAATTAATTAAATAAAAGACTGCTTCGCTAATCCCCTCTATAAATGCAGTCTTTGAAGTGACGTTTTAAAAAAAAAAAAAAAAGAGAAGAGACAGATCAAATCTAGGGTTATCTCATCCTCCTACACCCAATTCCTCTACGCCGCCATCTCTTCCTTCTTTCTGTTTTCTGATTCACTCATCGTATTGACCAAATCCGTAATCAAAATCCTTCGAATCTCAATTGTTTCGTTTAGAAATCTGTAGATCTAGCAAAAAAAAAAAAAATCGTATATTTCTCTTATCTGAATCTGATAAAACGTGATTACCACCAGTTGAATTAAAAAAGAAATTGTTTTAACTGGTGAGATCTATCTTTGGTTTTTTTTTTTTAATAATATGAAGAGATGGAAGAAACCCAGGGTTTCATGGCCACCAGGTCCTAAGCTTTGTCAGGTATAATCGTATGTTCGATTTTTATAATCCTGTTTGTGATTTCAATCTTGAATCCGAAATTGATTGATCCGTCTTAGCAGATCTAAAAATCTGGTTTACAATTAAGCCATTTGTGGTACTTAAATTTTGGCTGCTTATGAATTCCTTAATTCAAATCTCGATTTTGAAGTTTCAATTAAACCTAACGAATTGATACGATCTTGAATCGGTGGAAATTATGTAATTTTAATATTCAACCCAATCGGGAATAAACGGACGTGAAAGGAACCTACTTTTGTGAAGAAACAAGTCTGTTTGTTACTTTCGCGGCTCTTGTATGTTGAGCTTTCACTTTCATATCTTTGAAAATAACGTTTTAACTCATACCCATGATGAGGAGAGCCAAACGTATATATATTTTTATATGATCCATTCATGTGAAAATTTATTTGAATCAACATCAGTTAGATTTGGATTGGGTCTAATTTACATAAGATATCATCAAGTTTTGAAGTTGGAATACATGATATTGGTGAATGCATCAATTCAATACTCTGCATCTACAATTTTACAATCTGTGGTTCATTGATCATCCTTTATAGATATACTCTAGTCACATGATTTTGATACACGAAAATCTCAGCTTTGGTCAGCTTCTAACCATGCGGATTTGAACAGGTTAAGATGTTTCGAACAGAGGACTGTCCGGCCAATGTTGCCTCTCAGCCTCAACGTCATAGCTACCCAACGCAATCATCTGGGAAACCTCGAGGACCAGATCTTCCACCTGGTTTTGAAGGAGATCACTATGCAATTAAGCCGAATGTTTCAAACATTCCTCAGATCAAATGGAAACGACCTCCTAAGGTAAAACTAAATATAATCCATAATCGGGGAATCCCTTTGAAGCTTTTATATCTGATATTATGTTTCTTGGACAAAACAGTTCTCTGTCAATGATGCTTGGCTGGTTGGAGGTGGTGGTGAGTGCACAGAAATGCGGACTCAAAACTTGAGGATTTCAAATGTGTTGGAAGCTATCTATCCGCATCGCTCTGCCATCCCTTCTCGGTATTTGCCTTCTTTTCTTGTATTTGAGACCTCTTAGGTTATTCGACATTTTGTTGGTGTATTATCCTGCTGATCGCATTCTGTTTTCACGTAGACCCTCTGTTTCACCGGTTGTGGAAGCTGAATGCTTTGATGACAGCAAAACTCCTGCCATTCGTCTCACTCCAGTTGAAGATGAGTGTGAATCTTCAGAGGAATCATCCCACTGTACGGTTGAATCCGATTTTACCGCAAACAAGCAAGGTCAGTTGGAGACCGAACCTCCCTGTGCAACCCAAGAACGGGTTTCTGGTCTTACTGGTCTTGCACCAGACTTGAGTTTGGTATCTGCAGCTCTGACTGCACTGATGAAAACCAAGAAACCGGGGAGTATGATCGATTCTGGTTCACTTATCAAGTTCCTCAGCGACCCGAAAAATATCAAGAATCTGATCACTGACACATCAGGTAAATCCTCTGAAACTAAGAATCAGCTCGTTGACACTAACATCAACTCCACTACTAGACTTGTTCCGCAACCTGTCACTGCCTCACCTATGGCTAGAAAGCTGCAGCCAGTAATAATACCTCAAGAACATAGTGTTGCAGCTCCTCGGTCTTTTACTAACCCTGAGAGACGAGTATCTCCTCCCAAGCCTGAAATTGGAAACATATCCCCACCTAAGCCTTTAAATGGAGAACTGCCTAGTATACCAATGCCCGCTCATTTCCATGTCGGTATAGCTAAAGAACAACCTCTGCCTGCTTGGTTCCCATCGAGTTCTCTGCCAATGAACCTTAACCTCCACAGACCTCAAAATGTTTTCTCAGAACCCAAGGTAATAGTAAACCCTCAACCCCAACACCAATCCCATTCCGCTTTCCATACTTCTAAAATGAACATTGTTCAATCATCAATTGGACTTGGAAGAGGTCCTCAAACCGGTTTCAATTCTTATCCAATGAACTTAAACCGGACAGATGCTACTGGTAGACCTAAACCGGCAGTACAACCTATGAAGGGTCTAGACTATTTCAAGAGCCTTATAAGGGAACATGGGACAGATAATCATGAAACTAACCAATACCATTCACAAACTGGAATATTCAATGGACGCATTGATAATAATAAGATTCAGAAACAATGTATCTGCTTTGGCACTGCGAGTGGATGTAAGCTGGGAGATAGTTGCCTCTATGTTCATGACCGGTTTAGGCCCAACTTTGAGGCGGAGGCTCCGAGGGGTAAGAGAATGAAGTTTGGAAGGTATGAGAAAATTGGTTTTTGAACATAATTTTGACTCTGATTCATTCCAAATCACAAAAATAGAGTTCACTTTTATAGTCTTGTCTATCACTGGTTAAGGAATAAAACCTGAGGTGATCCACTTTCAATTTTGATCAATTTGTGTGCACCAGTTTTAATTCATTTAACAAAGTTCTTTGTTTAGAGCACCAGTTTAATGACACATGAATTATTACACCAGTTTAAGAGGTCGAGAAAGCCGAATAAAAATATAAAATTCATTTAAATCATGATTACAACACTAATTTGAACGAGATTTAATTTGAAGTGAATTATTGTCCAGTCTTTTTTAACAAACGATTGATAACTAGAGTTGAGTTTTGTAATCGCTTAAAAAAGACAGTGTTGTAATATATAGCAGCTGTACTGCCATTGCAAAAAATAGCAGAGCTCAATAAGTGATAATGAATAGGTTATATTTAGTAAAAAACATACCATCAAGATGACCCCAAAAAAATCTTGAATATTAAATAATTCAAAGTTCTAACTCAAAGGGCAGATTCAATTCGAAGTTCATAAGCTTTCAAAACAAAAAAAGTTATACTAAAGTAAACGGCAACAATGGGGTGCTAAGGATCTAACAGAAATCAGCAAAACAAAATCGAGAAAGCAGAGAAGACTGTGTCTCAAGTCAAGTCTAGTAGTCTGCCTTGGCTGCTAATGCGGCAGCTGTACCTCTGCGACGACCAGTTCTCCTTGCAGCAATTTGACCAACTTTAGCCCCAGCAGATTTATCACGCCTGACCGTACTAGCGTGACCAATGTGCTGGTGGTTTCCTCCTCCGTGTGGATGTTCCACTGGGTTCATCGCAACACCACGCACAATAGGCCAACAGTTCCTCTTCACCCTGTACTTGTGGTATGCATTTCCTGCCTTGAGAAGTGGCTTCTCTGTTCTTCCTCCACCTGCAACTTGCCCAATCATGGCTCTGCAACCACTTGGCAAAATCTTCTTCGATCCAGAAGGAAGCTTAATCCTTTTTATGGTACAAACAGATTAATACACATCAACAATCTTGTAAAGTGCCACTTAAGTCAAGTTAGACAAATATAATTAGGTTTAGACATAAGATAACAATAGCACGCAACTTAATAATGAAGATTCCGATTTTAACCAAAGAGAGTTCTTAACTTTGCATTAAGAAGCATGCAGTAATTGAGATATATAAACTAATAACTGGTTTCCAGAAACTACCTAGTAGTGTTGTTGTCAGGATTGTGAGCAATTACGATGGCGTAATCACCAGAAGCCCTAGCGAGAGCTCCACGGTCACCGACATGGAGCTCGACATTGCAGACAACAGCTCCCTCAGGGATTGATCCAAGCGGAAGAACGTTCCCGACGATAAGATTAGCCTTCTTACCACAGTAGAGGTATTGTCCGGTGTACATACCTTCGGCGGCTACGAACAGTTCCTTCTGCTTCATGTAGCGGAAAGGATGACGGAACGCGACGCGAGCGAGAGGAGCACCACGGCCTGGGTCGTGGATGATTTCTGTCACCAATCCTTTGAGGTAACCATTGCGCTCGCCGTAATCGAGGCTCCGGAACTTAGCTGGACCCTTGCGATGGTGAGTGTGGGACTTGAAAACGGAACTAGCAGCACCTTTACGCTGTGCCCTAATCACACGACCCATTACGTTACCACCACGTAACCTTCTTCTTGCCCTTGTTGTAGCCCTAATTTATAAGCGCGTGCTGTCACAATAGAAACCCTAATTCCTAAGTCGGCGACTTATGGGGCCTCCATGTAACCTTATTTGTAATTAGAAGGTAAGCCCAGTTGTGTTAGAAATTCAAGCCCAGTTAGGTTAACCCAATGTGTTTATTTAAATAGTTTACTTTTTATTATTCATGTCAAAAAAATCAGATTACTTGTATTTGAAATTTCGAGTATTTGATTAAAGGCGCTTGATATAGAGCAATAAAACTATATTTAAAACAGTTATATTTAATTTTCTTTAAATGTAAGGTAAATATGTTGTAAGGAAAAATAAAGGGACGAACATGGAAGGAGCTAGAGCACTTATCTGTACAGAAATCACCTGATATGTCAACACTACAACTCGTTTAAGCACATAATTTTTTGTAATGCTTCAATACATAATTCATTTCTTGACTTTTTTGTTTAATCTTTGTGTCAAACTCAAATCTAATATCTCCTCCAAAGTTCACTTATTCTACACCGTGGACCTCTTTATGTTACGTTGCCAATTATATATTTTGCTGACTAGTGACAGACAGCAGATGCAAAATTAGGGGTAGGAAAAAATCTTACCCACAAAAACCGAACTGAATCAAACTGTAACAATGTAATTAGGTGATTCAATTCGGTTTTGATTTCTTCAAAAATCTGTTCGGTTACAATTAGTAAAAATATTTTGGTTTGGTTCGGTTTAAAACTGTAAAACCGTTCGTTTTTTAGATTATTTTATTTTATTTTATTATAATATCACTTATTTGGTTAGTGTTTAATGCAATATTCTTTTTTGTGGTATAAGCTAATGAATAAATTTTCTCAATCTATGTTATGTTCTAAGAAACTTTATATCAATATGTGATGGAGAAACAAAAATAAAACTATTTAAAGATGATATAGTTTATAATAATACTATGTTTAATATCTAATTAATAAATTATATTGGAATATGCTCATGATTTCGTAGAATCTAAATCAAAGATGATTAAAAAAATCTAAGGTCAGTTTATTTTTTTTTTAAAAATCATGGAATAAACCAAAAATAACCGAAACCGAATCAAACCGATATGCATATAGTTTTTATATGGTTTCATTTTAAAAAAACGGATAACCGTAAAACTAAACAGTAACCAAACCAAATTACATATGATTTCCATATAGTTTTAATTTGTATAAAACTAATAAACTGTTAAAGAACCATAATTTGTATAAAACTGATAATATGTAAAACCGAATAAAACGAATCGAAACCAAAATTAAAAAAAAAACTTACGCCCACAGTTTTGCAAAATTAATGAATTAAATAGTAGTTAATAAGTTATTTCGATTATATGTATAATTTAGAGGGCTACACTTATTTATTCGTGTTCAGCACCAGTATATATAAAGTATAGAAGTATTGGATTATCAAAGCAAGTACGTCAATCGCAGGCATGCCATTTTAATAAATCAACTTGCATGCTGCTTAATTACATACGCATGACTAATGCGTATTTATTTATGTTTAAAGAGGATGAGCTGTTTAATCATAAAACCAAAGATACCACAAAATAAAATCTTTGATAAAAAAATATAGTCATGTACGAAGCCCATTTTCATGCTTGTCTGTCATATTCATAGGCACCTGCGCGTTTACTTGTTTTGTGTTTATAAACTGATTAACTGTAAGATCAGAATTTCTCCACGTACAAGATCAAAATTAAAAGTAAAGTGTAAAATCTGAATTCATATACTGTAGGCCCCATGATTATACTATACGTTTCATATCATTTCATGAATCATGAGTAACACTGATTAATTACAACATGTAAAATTTTGTTATTTTGATATTGTTGGTCCAAGATTATACGATTCGATATTATTTGATGATGAGTTTTAAACTCAAAACCAACTAGTTAATTTTTTATATGCTATGTTAAATGCAAAATGACAAAAATTTGAAAGTTATTATGAATACATATTACTACACGAGAACATCCATCAATAACTAAGTTGGTATGCGATGTTAAAGAAAAAAAAATCTAAGTCGGTATGGTTAAGAATATTTGGGTGTAGACGTATACGTTTTGTGATATGTCCTCCTCTTCCTTTTATACCCATCAAGCAAAGGAAGCGTTTAATCCTCTCAGTAGTCGAAAGTTACACGGTTATATGTAAACAAGACCAGATAGCTCCGATCATGCCTCGATCATCAGTGAGTGTATATTGTATAAAGAGATAGACACAAATGTGAAGAAAGGTGGAACACAAAACATAGACCATATATGAAAAACAAAGGCTGTACATGAGTACATCTATTCTTCTCATCAAGTGAGGAAGACTCAAAATATAACTACGACCTAGCTAGTAAGATGTGATGGAGTCTAAGAGAGAGAGAAAGATGTTTTGGTCACAAGGAATGGTGAGGCCTCGCTCTTGCCTAAACCCGAACTCTTCCTCCGCTTTTTGCAGCATCATCTTGAAGGTCGGATGATTGAGGAATGTGATGGGGATGACGTGGCGGTCTCTGGAGTGGCCCACGTAGACAGCAAAATGGCCCTTCTTGGGGACGTGTTCGTTGCTCTTCTTCCCCAAGCTTGAACATCTCTTCAGCATCTGCTTCAATGACTTACTTGCGTGCTTTATCTCCATATATATATATATATATTCTAATATACTCTCTCGTTGTTCACAATACTAATTAATGAATCGGAATAGCTTCCATACGTTTCTGTTTCTTTTGACTCCTAGAGAGAATAGTATTGCATATACGGATTAAATTACAAAATCTAATGCTCTAATTATTAAGTATTAAATCCTAATATCTATTACATAATTATTAAATCCTACTATTAGGCCATCCCTATATATACGCCTTTTAGTAACAAAAAAAGTCTGAATTTCTATGGATTTTGTGGATTAGTCTGGGTTTCCCCCCGGGATTTTCCATTTAACAGAAAAACAAAAAAAGTATTTCAAAAAACTCTAGTTTTTAATCAAAATTTAATATATATCCCAGCAAGACTGTGATAAGTAATTGTTTAGTAATATGTAACAAAATCTAAGTTGAATGAATCCCCCCCAAATTAAAAACAATTAATTCGGGGATATTATTTATTAACTCGTAAGGCACGTACGCTAAACACGAGATGAGGATCTCTAAAGTGTTTAACTAGACCGGTTTCTTGCAAAGAGCCAAGCAGCCAATGGAGCCAATTGCTTCATCTTTTTCGTCTGCTTCTTCACCATAACTTGGTTCTTCTCCTCTTTGCTCACAATGACCTTCGTTAACAATGGTGGGTTCGCAAACTTTACCGAACGCCTCCTCTCCAGACGATCATCGTACACTTCATTTTGATCATACTGTTTCATCTTGATCTCGGTTATGTTGTCCGGTTCGTTAACCGTGGATTGCTCTATGAATTTGAGGTCATCTTCGACTTGAGGGTGTTCTGGGAATTTTCTAAGTGAGTTATTAAGCTTTTCCTTAGTGGTTTCAAGCTCTTGTGTGAGGCTTTCGATAAGCTGAGACAAAACCTTGTTCTCTTCCTCGGCTTTCTTAAGACTCTCCTTCGCTTCAACCAGCTCTTCTTGTATGCTTTTACAACTGTTTCTCTAATAACATGGTCGAAAATTATTGGAACAAAGTTAATAATTGATATATACACATATATTATACGATTAATATATGCAAAAAGTATGGATTTGATTATATATAACCTCTACGGACTTGTTGATGTAATTATCCCCGAGAAGAATTCTCTCGCCGAAGAGAGTGACGGCCTCTTTAACAGACCGGAAAGGAGCTCCGGTTTCGATCTCGGCACGAACCATTGCAGATTAAGTGATGTTTGTTGCTTTAGTTGTATGAGTTGGTCCATGTCATGACGAACACTCAGCTTTTTATAAAGAAAGAATTAGTCACCTTCCCAAAGATTACACCTGTTGGTTGTTGTCACTTAAAACGGATGGTGACTAGATTAGTGACTAAGATGAAATTGACCTTGACCACGTTATGATTAAATCAATTTAAAGGAAAAAGATAAACATATACACATTGCTTTCCTTTATATTTCTTAAACAAACTTTATCTTCATTAAAAAAACACACTATAAATTGGTCTTTCAAATTAATAGTGATATAAAATCGTAATCAAGATCTCATTCCATAGCTGATATTATCTGATGATTCCACCATATTTATTATATATAATCATTTTATTTAAAAATGTAACACATTATCGACGGAAAATTCCATTAAATGACAAAAATGATGGGAAGTTGTTAAGCTTTTATTTAATTATATTAAAATTATAAACGAAAATGTCTTGGCGTTTACTTCACACTAAAGAAGAAGTTTGGGTAAATAGAACAAGTAGAGAGGTTCGTTGGAACGTCCTTGTGTGTTTCATGTGTTCTGTTAGTTTTCTTTAACTTGTACTATTTGCTACCACCAAATCATTCATCCTCATCTCGATAACGACTTTTCTCCTATTTCTCACATAATGGGCCTTTTTGGGCCTAGAAATTACAGATCACTCTTTCGTGACCAATATACAAAGCAAAGCCCAATATCACTCAAAGATTAGAAGATTCTTCGTCTTCTTCTTCTTTGGTAGCAAACCTAAAATGCTTTCCTCTAGGAGTTGGAATCCCTTTAAAAATGCAAGACTTCTTTAGCCTCCACGATCTCTTCATCTTCGTCGCTGTACATATATGTGCTATGTTTCCCTGCAAATTCAGCTTGAGTCGTCTCCACATTCATCTTCTTCGTTCCTTCACACAACCCATCAACATCTTCTTCTTCTTCTTCTTCTTCTTCTTTGTCTTCGTCTTCTTCCTCCCATGATGCTGACTTATCTGTGAAGTCAAACAGCAAAGAACGAGTTATGCTCAGACTCTTCTCTTCTTTCTCTTCAAATATCTGAGAGGTTCTCAAGTGGCCAGCAACAATCGGGGAGGCGATCTTAATCTTCACATCATCATCTGAAAAGATTGGAAATTGGGGAGTATTTGCTGGAGTTGGAGCGAGAAGTCTCATTGGAGAAGTGACGAGGTGGATAAAAGGACGAGTCTTTATTGAATGGATAAGCTCTGTTTCTTCTCCAACCTTGTGTAAGAGGGTTTTGACTTGTCCTCTCAAAAGGGCTTCACCAGACCCAGGCGTGTTCTTGATTCTGCTTCTTTTCCGTTTAACCATGAACCCTGAAGGAGGCGTCTGCAACGCTAGACCCACGATCGGTGAATCGTTGGTTATGTCGATTAGCGCAGACCTGTCTTCCTTCTTTCTTTGACAGATGCTTGAATCCTCTGTTTTGTCTGAGCCAAAATGATGGAAAACGATTAGATTCAGAAAGAAGAAGATGATCGCGTGAAGAGACGAAATCAGGATCAGAGTCTATCTATTTACTTCAAATTGGTAGGTTTTTAAAAAGACGCAAACAAGGGAATCAGAGGACGAATATGAAAACAACAACTAAGAATACCAATCAAGACCAGGAGATAAAGATTTTCATTTGCAAATTTGAAAAATCACTGGTTAATTGGTAAATGGTTCAAGGCTAAAGAAACTACAAGAAACTAAAAAAAGAGAATGGAAAGAGGAAACATACTTGATGAAAAGGGAATTACAGAGTCAGAATCAGAGTTGTTGATTACAGAGATAGCCTGCAATCTAGTGACCCTTCGTGTTGATGATGGAGTCTCCATTTAAATTTCGACTTCTTGTAGACTACAACGAAGACTAAATTGAAGGAGAATCTGGGAAACAAATATGAAGCTGGTAAACTTGTTTAGGTCGCAGTATTATAGGCATGGGCGAAAAATGTTGCCGTTAGAACGTTTTTTTTTTTTTAATAAACTAGCCGTTGTGGCTCCTCTCTTAAGAAGTGGAAGATGAGCCGTTGGGTCCGTTTTCTCATGGAAAAAGTAGCCGTCTTTGTTCTGTATGGGCCTTTCAGTAACTAAAAGGTCTGCAATGAATAAATAGCCCAGCTCCGTTTATATCAGAATCGACAAGTCACCTTATGCATCTTAAAGTAAAACCCCACGTTGGTAAAACTAGACCTAGAACTTTGGTTATTCGGTTCGGTTTGGTTCCGTTCGGTTTTTGAATTTTTCGGTTTTTGAAAATAGTAACCATTTGGAACCGAATGAGAAATTGGTTTGGTTTCGATTCGGATTTTGGAATCGGAAATACCAGAAATACCCAAAAATAACAAAAAAAATATCCAAAAATACCCAAAAATATTCGAAAATACCTAAAAATTTCCAAAATATCCAGATTTTTCGGTTTCATTCATTTTTTTCAGTTTTCGGTTTGGTTGGCCGATCGATCAAATTTGGAATCGTTAATTGATCGAGAACAAACCGAACCGAATCCCATATTTCGGTTCGGTTTTTCGGTTTCGGTTTTTATTTCCAGGGCTAAGTCAAACACTAGTATAAATATGCACATTCACTTAGAATTATTTATTTGTACTAGCTAGGTAAATGTTATGAGTCGAAAATTTATTTATTGTGATGTCTACAATGTAAGAATATTCATTCTTATATGTGACATATGTGTCTTTCGGTTTAATTATTATGATTAAGTTCATATTAATGATTCTAATATATAAGGTAATTCCGTAATGGATCGGTTTGATTAACGATATTAGAATACGGGTGTATTGATAACTCTTCCCTTGCCTTAATTATATGATGAAAATAATGTATATATATATATATATATATGATATTCTGTCGATTGCTATGTTTTGTCTTAATGAAATAATTAAGACTTAATAGAGTGACTCATCACCTATCACCACTTAATGGAATGATTAAGACTTAATGGAGTATCACTATCACCACTTAATGGAATGATTAAGACTTAATGGAGTGACTATCATTTGAAGACATCAACATAGTAATAATCTCATAAAAGATAGAGAGCGCCGATTGTGAACGTACATCAACGAAAAACATAAGTGATCTTCTCCATCAAAAGATCACATAAAGAAAAAGGATTAAGGGAAGAAGAAATCAATTAAGAATCGATTCTATATTAACTCCAACTAAGCATGGATCAAGGTTAGTGTTGTGTTTCTTCTTCTTTAAGAAATTACTTAAGGTTGAATTATAACAAATCTAGATGATCTTGTAACAGAAATAATGAAATTGGTTTTTCATTTGGTAGAAACCTAGATTTGTTTAGTTCACCGTAATTAATTGTATGACATCTTGTGAGAAAAGAAAAATCATAATAGATCTTACGAAATAGTAAAGTTGTTTATGTTGAAAGTGTTGCATGTATTAAATCGTTTTCTTAAAACAACGTGTTTCATTATGTGTGGATTTCATTAAAACAAATACATGGGATCCTTAAGAACATGAATCCATCTCGCATCTCCACCGTATTGTTGTTATAATACTTAAGACGAGTGCTTAAAGAATTGTTGTTAAGATGACATGAATTTAATTTCATATATTCTTGTATGGCCTTTTAAATAATCATGGCCTTAAGGATTTACGAAGCAATCATGATCATCTTGTACTCATATTCAAGTATGCATTCTCAAATCATTCGTTTACTATAATTATTTGGCACTTATAACAAACGATTGAAATCTGGGTTATTTGTGACTGTCAAGATTGATAATTATGTATTTCAAGTTCTAGTTTGAACGTTAGTGGATTCATGATATATTAATAACTTATGATAAGTGGTGTTATAGTGGAGTTTCTGTAAGGAAGAAAAGAATTATCTTATTAAAGAAAGTTAGTGGTGTTTTCCTTTTAATTTATGTAGAAAAGGATAAGCAATTATAGAAACCACTAATTAAAGGACGTAAAAATTCTCTACATGTATAAAAGTGAGTAGCTGAGAATGCATATAATGTTAGCATTATACACTTACGTTTATAAATAAGTAAAATGCTTATGCACTTTAATAAAAGAGATGTGTTATGAAATATTAACTAAAAGATTAATTATATTAAAGTTTAATGTTTATATTGTATATAACTTGTTAGTCACCAAAGTGGCCTTGTTATATACATATAGACATTGAAAAATAAAATCGTAATTGTGTTATGAAGTATCGCAATTTTACGCATTGAAGATTTTAATATTTGATTACATGTAACATGTTAGTCACCAAAGTGGCCTTACATATTAATTAAATATTAAAATAATAAAATTTATTAATTGATCATGATTAAATTGATCAAAATTATTTATTATTTATTATTTATATTCTTGGACATCACCCAATGGATCAATGAATATAATTAATAAAATGTAAAGAATTAATCAATTCTACTATAATTAATATATATGCTTAAAGGTAGCATATATATTTAATCTATATAATTTGATTAATTGTAAATACAAATTTAGGCGATAAAAGATATATGAGTTTAAATATTGCCCAAAGGTTGTTTGAACTCATATTTAAAATTAAAATATATAAAATACGAATCTGAATTAAAGTCTCAAAGCACTAACGAGTTCGTATGTATAAATATTGCAGCTTCATCAAATGTAGTTGCATATTAGTCTGTCACAAAGTTCAATGGGTTGAATTATGGTGAATGGTCGAACAGATCCGGTTTGTCTGGGTGTAATGGGATTAGACCGTGCCATAATATCAAATGAAAAGCCCCAGCCATAACAGTTGATAGCTCTGAAAGTGACAAGACTCGTTATGAGAATTGGGAGCGATAACCGCTAAGTTTGAACTTAATGAGAATGTCGATGGCGGAAAGTATTAAGCCATCAATGCCTAAACGAGAAAATGCAATGGAATTTTTGGAAAAGATCAAAGAGTGTTCCCACTCGGACTTGGCTGATAAGTCAATTGTAGGAAGCCTAATGAATGAGCTAACTACGAAAAAGTACGATTGGACTCAGCCAATCCATGATCATATAACCCACATGTCAAACTTGGCAGCAAAGTTATTGACCTTGGGAATGGAAGTGCATGAACAGTTCTTGGTCCAGTTCATCATGAACTCCTTGCCTAATGAGTTTAGCCAGTTCCAGGTGAACTATAACACCATCAAAGACAAATGGAACTATAAGGAATTAAAGGCTATGCTCGTTCAAGAGGAAGGGAGATTAAAGATGATGAAGGAGCAAGTTGCCAATCTCGTAGGTCTTAACCGTACCAGCAGCAGCAAAGGAACACCAAATGCAAAGGTCAAAGGAAAGGGAAAATCTTTCATCAAAGGACCTGAAAGACAAATCAAGAAGGAAATAAAGTGTTTCTTTTGCAAGAAAACGGGACACTTTAAGAAAGATTGTCTGAAAAGAAAGGCATGGTTCGAAAGGAAAGGTAAACATTACAGTTTTGTTTGCTCTGAATTGAACCTAATAGAAGTGCCTAATAATACTTGGTGGTTAGATTCTGGTGCTACTACTCATGTGTCTCATATTAAACAGGGATTCAGTTCGATCCAGCCCATAAGAGGAGCTGAACAGTACTTGTTCATGGGAAACAGGATGAAGGCATTAATTGAAGGCATTGGGACTTATAGATTGATCTTGGACACTGGCTGTCATGTAGATCTTGAAAGTTGTCTCTATGTACCTGAATGTGCTAGAAATCTTGTTTCCATAAGTAGATTGGACAACTTCGGTTTTAATTTTAAGATTGGACATGGTGTTTTCTCTTTGTACCAGAATAATTACTTTTATGGTAGTGGTACTTTGTTTGATTCACTTTATAAATTCAATCTTGATGCAAAGTTTTCTGAATCCTTATTTAATATTGAAAGTCAAGGCATTAAAAGTAGTGCATCAAATGAAAATTCTGCTTTATTGTGGCATCAAAGATTAGGTCACATTTCCAAAGAAAGGTTAATGAGGTTGATAAAGAATGAAATTCTTCCTCAATTGGATTTTAGTGATTTAAACGTGTGTATAGACTGCATTAAAGGAAAGCAGACTAAACACATTTTAAAGAAATCGCCACAAGCACTCGATCTTGAGATAATTCACACCGATATATGTGGCCCTTTGGCTCCTTCTTGGAGTGGTGAAAAATACTTTATCACCTTTATTGATGATAACTCACGTTATGGATATATCTATTTACTGCATGAAAAGTCTCAATCGTAAATGTCAGAGATATTCATGGAGTGGAAAGCGATTAGATAGAAAAAAAGATAGTGAGATCGAGATAGAGGTGAGTTTTATGGAAAATTCACTGAAAGTGGACAATGTCCAGTCCATTTGCAAAGTTACTTGAAAGTAAAGGCATTTGACGCTGCATACTGGTACTCCTAGAGAATGGCGTTCTTGAAAGCGTAATCGCATTAATGGATATGGTTAGAAGCATGTTAAGCAATTGTTCATTACCCATATCCTTGTGGATATATGCATTAAGAACTGCAACATATGTGTTAAACCGGGTTCTAGTAAGGCAGTTCCTAAGACACCTTTTGAGATGGACGGGAAGGAAACTAGTCTAAAAGCATCTTCATGTCTGGGGTTGTCCAGCAGAAGTTAAGCTATATAATCCACATGAAAAGAAACTTGATTCAAGGACTGTCAGTGGATTTTTCATTGGCTATCCTGAAAAATCAAAGGGGTATACATTTTATTGTCCAAACCATAGTATGAGAATAGTTGAGACGGGAAACGCTAGGTTCATTGAAAATATAGAAACTAGTGGGAGTGGTAAACCAAGAAAAGTGGATATTCAAGAAGTCCAAATTAAGGCTCTTCCACCTGTTATTGCACCTAATGTAGTTGTACCTAATGTACAACATGATATTGTGCAAGCCCCACTAAATAAAAWTAATGTTAATGAACCTGTCACAATTCAAGAAGAGAATAGTGAACCACAAGTAAATTTAAGGCGATCTATAAGGGAAAGAAGATCTGTCATTCCAAGTGATTATGTGGTTTATGATATTGAAAGTGAATGTGATTTAAGCCTTGACGAAGATCCGATCTCATTCCAAAAAGCCATGAAAAGTGATAGTTCTGAAAATTGGTTGATTGCCGCTAAAGAAGAAATGAAATCTATGGGTGATAATAAAGTTTGGGACTTAGTAGAGTTGCCTAATGGTTTTAGAACAGTTGGTTCTAAATGGATCTTTAAGGCAAGCAACTCGAAAGGTAACATTGAAAGGTACACTCCTTGCTTAAAGGTTTCACCAAAGGATGGCATCGTATAAAGAGACTTTCTCTCAGTTTCAAAGAAAGATTCTCTAAGGATTGTTTTGGCTTTGGTAGCTCATTATAATCTAGAGCTTCACCAAATGGATGTAAAGACCGCCTTTCTAAATGGAGAACTTGAGGAAGAAGTATATATGGACCAACCTGAAGGGTTTGTGGCCACAGGAAATGAAAATCTGGTGTGTAAGCTGAGAAAATCAATATATGGACTAAAACAAGCTTCTAGACAGTGGTATTTTAAGTTTAATGATATTATCACGTCATACGGTTTTGTAGAAATCATCGTTGATCGGTGTATCTACTATAAAGATAGTGGGAGTAAGTTTATAGTTTTGGTCTTATATGTTGATGATATTTTGCTTGCTGCAAATGACATGGGAATGATATATGATATAAAGAAATATCTCTCTAAAAACTTTGAAATGAACGATATGGGTGAGGCATCTTATGTGATCGGAATATAAATCTTTCGAGATAGATCACAAGGATTGTTAAGTTTATCTCAGAAAGGATATATCAATAAAATCTTAAAGAGATATAGAATGGAACAATGCTCTGTAGGGATAGCTCCAATTCAGAAGGGAGATAAATTCAGCAAAATGCAATGTCCTAAAAATGAATTAGAGCGTAAGGAAATGGAAAAGATTCCATATACATCAGTGGTTGGGAGTTTGAACTATGTTCAGACATGTACACGACAGGATATCGTTTCTTTGTTGGTATCTGGTCGGTATCAAAGTAATCCCGGAATGGACCGGAAAGCTGCAAAGAAAGTTCTCAGGTACTTGCAAGGCACCAAAGATCACATGCTTACATATAGAAGAAATGATCATCTCGAGATCATTGGATATTCATATTCAGATTATGCTGGATGCGTTGATAGCAGAAAATCGACGTTTGGCTATCTGTCTATTATGAGGAACGTATCATGGAAAAGTGGAAAGCATCGTCATTGCCACTTCCACTATGGAGGCGAATTTGAGGCTACGGTTCATGCATTGTGGTTGCGAATTTTATCTCGGGGCTTAGGATTGTCGACTCCATAGAGGCCGAGAATTTATTGTGATAATTCAGTGTATTCTTCTCAAAGAATGACAAGTATTCGAAGGGTGCAAAGCACATGGAGTTAAAGTACTTGTGCTCAAAGAAATGCGGAAACAAAGAGTGTCATTTGAGCACATTAGGGGACATGATGATGCGGATCCGTTAACTAAGGGATTGCCACCAGGCGTTCATTGTCCATGTTGAGCGTATGGGTATAATAGATAAAGCCTTGTTATTTTGATTAAAATATGCTTTATGTATATGACACTCGAATTCAATAAAAGTGAAGTTTCTTTTTATATCGATATGTTATTATTAAAGTATATGTACTTACGTTAAAATATAACATATGATTATATTGAGAATTAAGGCTCATCTCGATGTAAAAATTTTGAAATTAAAGTTCATCTCAAATGCAAAGAAAATATAAAGTTGGAATTGATTTGTGATACATGGAAGGAACATGTCGCAAAATGATGTGCGCCATGATTCGATCAATTCGATTTTAAAAAAAAATAATAAAGAACTTGATATAAAAGTGCATTATAGTTATTAAACCATCAGCGACACAAATGTCAAGTGGGAGAATGTAAGAATATTCATTCTTATATGTGACATATGTGTCTTTCGGTTTAATTATTATGATTAAGTTCATATTAATGATTCTAATATATAAGGTAATTCGTAATGGATCGGTTTTGATTAACGATATTAGAATACGGTGTATTGATAACCCTCTTCCCGCTTATATATGATGAAAATAATGTATATATATATATATACTTGATGTTACAATCGATTGCTATATGTTTTGTCTTAATGAAATAATTAAGACTTAAGTGACATCACCTATCACCACTTAATGGAATGATTAAGACTTAATGGAGTATCTATCACCACTTAATGGAATGATTAAGACTTAATGGAGTGACTCATCATTTACGCAAAGACATACAACATAGTAATAATCTCTATAAAAGATAGAGAAGCGCAGTGTGACGTCATCTCAACGAAAACATAAGTGATCTTCTCCATCAAAAGATCACATAAAGAAAAAGGATTAAGGGAAGAAGAAATCAATTAAGAATCGATTCTATATTAACTCCAACTAAGCATGGATCAAGGTTAGTGTTGTGTTTCTTCTTCTTTAAGAAATTACTTAAGGTTGAATTATAACAAATCTAGATGATCTTGTAACAGAAATAATGAAATTGGTTTTTCATACAATTTATCCTGTCTGTTTAGTTTCTTCACTACAACTCACCCACATGATTAAATATCCAAGTTGATGAACTAATAAAACCCAATACTCTACAAATCCGATCATTTTCCCTTGTCTGCCCAAGGAAAAGTTTGTGAAAAAGGTTTAATTCTCTCCTTAATGGGATTTAGTAATAACCATACAAAAATTAATGATGATTGGGATTGTTGTAACGCAAGCCCGTACCAGAACATGTCTCCGCCACGTGACTTCTCTACTGACCACAACCATTTTTAAGACGTGGGCTTTATATCTACCGTTAAAATTCGTAGATCACATTAACCATGGTCTACCGTGTAAAACTGTAAACGTCCGTATCATATAATAATGTGATACGTTGGATTGTAGCCAAATAACATATAAGATAAGGAGATAGTTATATTTTTTTCGTTAAATATATAAAATGCATGTATGTATTTTTTTTTTATAAGAAATAAAATATAGATGACTAGATGTAGTTAGTTGAGTAACTTGTGTTCTAGAAGAGAAGATAGAGTAGTAGCGTGGTAGGTAGCTAGCGACCTCTTCGTTCGTCGGTCATCACAAGCTTTGAAAGGTTTTTCAGCTACCACTCTCTTCTTATATATTCATTACATCTTCTCTCTCTCTCTCCGACTCTTAATATATAGTCTTTTGTCTTTGTAATTAAAATGGCTCCAGGAACTCTGACTGAGCTCGCCGGAGAGTCTAAACTCAACTCTAAATTTGTCCGGGACGAGGATGAACGCCCCAAAGTCGCCTACAATGAGTTTAGCGACGAAATCCCGGTGATCTCTCTCGCCGGTATCGACGATGTTGATGGTAAAAGAGGAGAGATTTGCCGTCAGATCGTGGAAGCTTGCGAGAACTGGGGTATCTTCCAGGTGGTTGATCACGGCGTCGATACCAATTTGGTGGCGGATATGACTCGTCTCGCTCGTGACTTCTTTGCTTTACCTCCTGAGGAAAAGCTCCGGTTTGATATGTCCGGTGGTAAAAAAGGAGGATTCATCGTCTCTAGTCACCTCCAGGTAACACTACCACAATTTTGACCCATAACCTTCTAGGTTAAATACTTGTGTTTTAATGTTGTAGTTGAATACGAAATAATTATACTATAAATGCAGGGAGAGGCTGTGCAAGATTGGAGAGAGATTGTAACGTATTTCTCGTACCCTGTGAGAAACAGAGACTACTCACGGTGGCCAGATAAGCCGGAAGGGTGGGTGAAAGTAACTGAAGAGTACAGTGACAGGCTGATGGGGTTGGCTTGTAAGCTTCTTGAGGTTTTGTCTGAAGCTTTGGGTCTTGAGAAAGAGTCTCTTACCAATGCATGCGTCGATATGGACCAAAAGATCGTTGTTAATTATTACCCAAAATGCCCTCAGCCTGATCTAACCCTGGGACTCAAACGCCACACTGACCCTGGAACCATCACGGTCCTGCTCCAAGACCAAGTTGGTGGATTACAAGCCACACGAGACAATGGCAAGACGTGGATTACGGTTCAGCCTGTTGAAGGAGCGTTTGTCGTCAATCTCGGTGACCACGGTCACGTCAGTACTCTCTCAATCTCTCAATTTTTTTAATTTTTTTTTCTTTCTCTGTTTGTAGTTTTGACTTGGTCAAATTGGATTTTGTCTTGATTTAAGTTTCTGAGCAATGGGAGGTTCAAGAACGCGGATCATCAGGCCGTGGTGAACTCTAACTCGAGCAGACTATCTATAGCCACGTTCCAGAATCCGGCGCCGGACGCCACTGTGTATCCACTTAAAGTAAGAGAAGGAGAGAAAGCGATTTTGGAGGAGCCAATCACGTTTGCTGAGATGTATAAGAGAAAGATGGGAAGAGATTTGGAGCTGGCTCGCCTCAAGAAGCTGGCGAAAGAGAAACATGACCACGAGGAAGCTGCCAAGCCTGTCGACCAAATCTTTGCTTAGAATCTTTTTTGTTTCTCGATTACCTGTTTTGTTGGTTCGTTCCGGTTCTGTTTTGTACGTTGGTACTGAAAATTATGCTACGCTCGGTGTGTTGTGTTTATTTATTTTGATGCGTGTGGATTCAAATTGCTGATATCGACAATTTTATTGGTTAAACCGTCTCCCTCGAAAAATAAAAATCTACCTTGAAAATTGGAATTCATCCTCTCATTTTTACTCGATCAAACCCATTTTTTCTCTTTCTGATTAATTTTGTTCTGATCAACGACGACGCGACGGAGATGAATCCTTCTCACGGTGGCGACGAGAAGCAACGACCGGCGATGTATCCCGATATTGATCAATCAATTCCTGATAATCCTTTTGCTCAGACAAATCCTTATCCCGCTTCTTCCCCTTACCTCTATCCTTCTCTCTCGTCGCAAAATCTCGGACCTAATCTCTTCCCAGACCACGGAGATGCATCCAGCAACCAGTCACCGTCTGCCCCGCCTCAGGCGACAGAGGAGGTTCTTATCCGTGTCCCCGGCGCTATTCTCAACCTTATTGACAAATCCTACAGCGTTGAACTCGCGTGCGGTGATTTCACCATCGTTCGAATCATCCAGGGCCAGAATATCGTTGCGGTTCTAGCCAATGTTGGGAATGAGATTCAATGGCCGTTGACGAAGAACGAGGTTGCGGCGAAGGTTGATGAATCGCACTATTTCTTTTCAGTTCATCTGCCGAAGGAGAAAGGACATGGATCTGGGTCCGATTCAGATGATGAAATTCTCAATTACGGATTGACTTTTGCTTCGAAAGGGCAAGAGAATGTATTACTTGTGCTTGATCATGTTTTGCGAGACTATAGTTGTTTTACAGAGCAGAGAATGTCTGAAAAGGCAAAGGAAACGAGTGAAGAGGTTCTGGGAGGTTCAATGGTGGCACAGACTTCGCCGGAGGAGCTTAAGGGTGAGAGAAAAGACGTTGTGGAGGGTCAATGTGCGGCGTATTGGACTACACTTGCGCCTAATGTCGAGGACTACAGTCACAGTACTGCTAAATTGATAGCTTCCGGGTCAGGTAAGCTGATCAGAGGGATACTGTGGTGTGGGGATGTAACTGTGGAGAGACTCAGGAAGGGAAACGAGGTTATGAAGAATAGGCTAAGTCGTGCTGAGAAGGAGAAGGATGTTAGCCCTGAGACACTGAGGAGAATCAAGAGGTATGGTGATACTTAGCAATTTAGCATCTTTGACCTTGGAAATAACTGCCCAGGAATTTAGTAGGAATTCGTATATGGTTCTTTGTTTCATGATCATTAGAAAACTGAGTAGTAAGCGATACTTTTGTTTGCAAAAGACCAATTCTTTGAGAAGAGATGAGAATCTCTTGTTTAATTTAAATACAATGTGCATTCTTCATGGTATTATTTCTTGAACGAACAAATTTTATGCCTTTGCTAATCTCCCTCGTGTGGTTTCTATGTAAAGGGTTAAGAGAGTGACACAAATGACAGAGAAAGTTGCGACTGGTGTTCTTTCTGGTGTTGTCAAAGTCTCGGGATTCATCACTGGTTCAATGGCAAACTCAAAAGCTGGAAAGAAGCTTTTTGGCCTCTTGCCTGGAGAGATTGTTCTCGCATCCCTCGATGGATTTAGTAAGTGGATTACTTGTTTTTGGTTTCTCATGCCATGCATGGAGGGTCATGGAAACTTCTTAATTCGCGAGTTGCCTTGCTTTCTTTCATCTCACCAGCATTTATAATTATTTTTGTTTATCCAAGATTCCTTTTGATGGCTATTACCATAATTCCTGAGTCTTTTCTAATATAACTTTTTCCAGCAGTGCCTTGGATATGGTGTTTGGGTCTGCTTCTTGCCCTGAACAATATTAGGCTAATAGGCTTTGGAGCATTATTCCTTTTGGGGTGTTTGAGTTGAAAGTTACCAAGTGATTTGCAATCTTTCGTTTGCCTTATATGTCAAATCCTCTTTTTTCTTTATTTAGTTATGGGCATAGATTTTGGGTCGCTTCTAAACTAGTCCTGGAAGTGTCTTCTTTCCTCTACCTCTTTTGGGCTCTCTTCTAACAACCTGTGATATACACTCAAAACCTGCTGCTTCTTTTGTTGAGGCACATGTAACATACTAACATTGCCTTCTTTGCTTCGTGATTAATCACATGTTTACTTCCTGCAGGCAAGGTCTGTGATGCTGTTGAAGTGGCTGGGAAAAACGTAATGTCAACTTCATCAACTGTGACAACAGAACTCGTCAATCACAGGTATTGATTAGCAAAGGCATATGAAAACAGTCACTTATCTCAGCAGGTGATCAAAGTTTCCTTAGGTGTGAACCTCATGGATTTTGTTGTGAGACTACAGGTACGGCACAAAAGCAGCAGAGGCTACTAACGAAGGGCTGGATGCAGCAGGACATGCTTTTGGAACTGCATGGGTTGCTTTCAAGATCCGAAAGGCACTTAACCCCAAAAGTGTCTTAAAGCCTACAACATTGGCCAAGTCCGCTGTTTCTGATTTAAAGGCTAAGAAAGGGTCCAAGTAAACAGCCTTACTTCAACTGTATATCTAAACTTGCATATAGTTTTCCTTTTGGAAAAGTATATGAAGATTGACTGATGTACTCTATATTTAGTTTTCTGTGTATATTGTGATTCTATGTAAACTATATAAACCGTTTCTTCTAATCTTCTCACATATATGCATCGAGAAGAGATATTCAGCTTTAATAGTTATCGATCACAAAACCGATAACAACTAGCGGTATTGAAAGCAGTACAAGCAGTACTTTCATCTTTTTTTTTGGTTCTAGTATTTCATACCGATACCTCTTATCTATTTACTATTTTGACAATGTTTACCGTTTTCTCTTCAAAATTATTGACATTTTATTTTTATAATCTAACCTATGTTATGTTTATTCTACTTAGGAGTAGGAGGACCTTTATTAGTTTAGTTCTTTCCAAAACCAGATTAATTTGAAGAAAAAAAAACCATGTTAGGAGTATTAGAATTTTGAGAACTGGGCCATGTGTTTAGAGCATTAGGCCTTAGGCCTTGGGCCAACTACAGAAATAAATCCAGTGATGATTCTTTCTGATTGGCTGGAAGGAGTTTTAACGTGAACCTGTCCGCAGGCGATTAAAACAGAACTGGGCAATTTGGCGTGTCGCCTAAGTTGGGAATCGTTAAGTATAACAAAAACGAAAGATAGGTTCTGACTTTTGAAGAAGGAGAAACAACACTCACAATACCCAGAAAAAGAGGAGAAGAAAGGTGAGAGATGGCAAGATACGATCGAGCAATCACAGTATTTTCCCCCGATGGCCATCTTTTCCAGGTAGAGTATGCCCTGGAAGCCGTCCGCAAGGGTAACGCCGCCGTCGGAGTCCGCGGCACCGATACTGTCGTTCTCGCCGTCGAGAAGAAATCCACCCCTAAGCTCCAGGATTCCAGGTATAGTTCCGATCTCTCCCGATACAAGTAGTTTTGTACTTTTGCATTGATTTCCGCACTTTAGTTTTAACCTTTTTTTTGCTTCACCTGGATCGCTTGATTTGCTCAATTGCTACTTGTCTTGTCAATACTGAAACCCTTCTGAGAGATATCCTGAAGTTGGGTATTTGTATCACTTCGTAATTTGGATTCTAGGAGTGTTAGATCGTAGAATCGGAACTGAGCTGAACCCTAGTTTAAGTTCTTCTTCTTTACGAGTGTGCAATTCCTGCTTCAACTATGGTTATTTGTATGTCAGATCTGGCTGGTGTTCCTTCATAATCGCATGAGCCTTGATAAATTTTGTTTTTCTTACAGATCAGCTAGAAAGATAGTGAGCCTTGATAATCACATTGCATTGGCCTGTGCTGGGTTGAAGGCAGATGCTCGTGTTCTGATAAACAAAGCGAGGATAGAGTGTCAAAGTCACAGGCTTACGTTGGAGGACCCAGTGACTGTTGAGTACATCACGCGCTACATAGCAGGGCTTCAACAGAAGTATACTCAAAGTGGTGGTGTGAGACCTTTTGGTCTTTCCACTCTTATTGTTGGTTTTGATCCCTACACTCGTATACCCGCACTTTATCAGACTGATCCATCTGGTACATTCTCTGCTTGGAAAGCTAATGCAACTGGGAGAAACTCTAACTCAATTAGGGAATTTCTGGAGAAAAATTATAAAGAAAGCTCTGGCCAAGAAACTGTTAAGCTTGCTATCCGTGCTCTGCTTGAGGTTAGGTTATCCTATCATGTTCTATAACTAAACCAAGTAGTTTTCTTCTAAGCTATTGCTGGGGTTTGCTGGGGTGCCCTGTTACTAAGCTTGACAACGAGATCATACCTATTGTTTTCTTGCTAGCCTAAGCTGGTGATTTTGTGAGCAACATGCCACTCTTAGAACCGCATGTATAATTCTTTTCGAAAGGTGTTTTAGGCAAAGCATACAAAAATTGACAGTGTTAGAGAATGTTAAAGTCCTCGAAAATATAGAAGACCTTACTAATTTAAGTTGGATGATAATGTTTGAAAGCTTACTTAGCAGAAGCACAAGTAGTGGATTTTGTCAAAAGCTGATAGGCTTTGCATTTTGCAGGTAGTTGAGAGCGGGGGAAAGAACATTGAGGTTGCTGTAATGACACGAGAGGAAGGTGTTCTGAAGCAACTAGAAGAGGAAGAAATTGATATTATTGTGGCTGAGATCGAAGCAGAGAAGGCTGCTGCAGAAGCAGCCAAGAAAGGCCCTGCGAAGGAAACATGAACCAGATCTTACAGTAGCAGTCTCAGACTCTGAGTTGTAATGTTGGTTCAAAGTCAGATATTCAAGGGTTGAATAGAAATCTGGACCGCGTGAAATGGTTGGTTTTGTTGGATTACTAGCCTATTTGACATTGTTGCTTTAAATCATAATTGACAATTTAGCAGAGTACCAAACTTAGCCATTATTAAACTTGTCACTGGACCTATGGCCTGTTCAACATGCTAGATGACTTTGCATTTGCGTTCAAGAGCTTCTCAAGCAATCAAGCATTGTAGGTTTCTCTTGGAGACATGGTTTCTTACAAAACTTGTCTTTCTCTATTATTATTTTGTCTACTCTTAGACTTTTTCCCTTTTTTGGCATCCTTGCCTCTCCATTAACTTGTTCATCCGTATTGGAGATAAATGAGTAAAAACATGAAGAGAACATTACAAAGCGGAACGATGAACTTGACATCAACTTTTGATAACAAAATATCGACAGTAATCCTGAAGATAATTCTCATTGGATGGAAGTAAAATGCAGAATCACAATGTTTTTGAACCAAAAGAAATGCCATAAACAAACAGCAAGATGCTAGCAATACATTCTTCTCCTTAAACGTGTTTGCCGACCAAAAAATAAAAACGTGTTTATAACTTACAAGCAATCAATCAAGGTGTCGTTATGACATGTAACATCTCGAAAAAAAGAAGTCGCCGTTGCCGGGGATCGAACCCGGGTCACCCGCGTGACAGGCGGGAATACTTACCACTATACTACAACGACATTGTTGTTTGGTTTGCTAAACAAAACAAAATTATACTAATATTCAAACGATTGGGTTTTGAGTCTGCGAAAAAGTTATTTCTTCTCTTTGCGCCGCGCGATCTCTCTCGGGCGAGCTTCTTCAGTTTTCTACTACATCAATAGATCCTTTCGCATCGTCCTTGTTATTTTGTTTCTAGGTTAAGTTATCTCCTTCTTCCAAGGTTTGTATTTCGATTTAAAAAACCTATTTGTCTCCGTTCTAGTCGAAACTTTTTACCTAGATTAGTCAGGATTTAATCGTATCTACTCGGCATCTACTTATTGCGTCGAGGGCCATATTGATTACTTTAAATGTTAAAGCTTATACTTTGAAGTGTTATTCGGGGTTTGTCGTCTAGGATTTCGTTCAATATCACAGCAATTTGAGAAATTTATCTTTATCATCCAGGTTGAATCAGAGTAGAAAGGGTCTTACACTGAGGCGTAAAGGATGAAGCTTGACGTGAATGTGTTGAGATATCTATCGAAGGATGATTTTCGAGTTCTCACTGCGGTCGAGATGGGAATGCGAAACGTCAGTGCTCTCTGTTCGCTTTTATTTTATTCTTAAATTGATATTTAGGGTTTAAGGTTTATTGTATTACCTTTTTTTTTTTTCTTCTTCTGAAAATACTCTGCTATTCGTGTTTGCAGCATGAGATTGTTCCTTGTGAGCTTGTGGAGCGCATTGCTTCTCTTAAGTATGCCTCATCTTGATGCTTTAGATGTTTCCATTCTTTATTAAGCTTATTTCTTCATTTTGATGAAACTTATTGTGTAATTGACATACCTTTTATATTCACAGACATGGAGGCACATACAAGGTCCTGAAGAACTTGCTCAAGTATAAGCTCTTGCACCACGATGCCTCTAAATGTGAGGAGTTATCTCTGAAAGCATTAGTAGTTATTCTTGATATGTCTCATGAGGATAGGCAGTCTTAGAAAGTTGCAGAATTTCTAAAGGCTATTGCTTTTTTTTTTTTTTTTGTCTAGATGATGGATTCCGACTCACCTATCTTGGTTACGACTTTCTTGCCATTAAAACATTGGTCAACCGTGGTATATTTACGGGTGTTGGTCGTCAAATTGGGGTCGGTAAAGAGTCAGGTATGTTTTTTTCCTATTTATTTTAATTTATCGGTGTGTCGAAGAGATACTTGTCGGTGGCTGATTTATCTTGTTTATTGGTTCTTTACATATAATAGACATATTTGAGGTCGCTCAGGAAGATGGAACTATTCTGGCAATGAAGTTACATAGACTAGGGAGAACCTCCTTTAGGGCTGTCAAGTCTAAGCGTGACTACTTAAGGCATCGCAGTAGTTTCAGCTGGTTGTATCTCTCCCGACTTGCGGCTCTCAAGGAATTTGCTTTTATGAAGGTTATATGCCTTGCTTCATTAATGTAACACTATTCTTGTGGGTGTATCATCTTTTATTATTTTTGGCTTAATGTTTGTTTGGTTTCCGGGTGAGCAGGCTTTGGAAGAGCATGACTTTCCAGTTCCACAAGCTATTGACTGCAATAGGCATTGTGTTATCATGTCCCTTGTGCAAGGTTACCCCATGTAAGGACCTACCTACATATTCACACAAAGAAAAATTGTTATGATTTTATGCTGTTAGTCATCATCTACTGATGCTTTTTGGCCGGATATTAATTTTAAGCTTAGACTAAGGAGTTTATGCATTGGATTCGAGTTTCTTAAACACTCGCTCACTAAAAAACAGTTACAACCTTGCTGCTGTGAATCACATTTTTTCACATTTTCATTTATGACAGGGTTCAGGTGAAGCAATTACAGAACCCTGAGACAATTTTCGAGAAGATCATTGGCATTGTTGTTCGTTTGGCTGAACATGGTCTAATTCATTGTGACTTCAATGAATTTAACATCATGGTGAGATACTTCGATTTATCTAGTTGAATAATGTCTTCTCTGCAGTTATTTGAAGCTCATCGTTATTTAAGTTAATTAATACTTCTGTACATGCTAGTTTTATCCTCTGCTTCTTAATAATTTTCATTGACACCTCTTGTTTTTATATTTGTATATTTTAGATTGATGATGAAGAGAACATAACAATGATTGACTTTCCACAAATGGTATCTGTTTCACACCGAAATGCACAGATGTATGTGATGTCTCATCTCTGCACCATGCCTCAGTACTCTCATCCAACTTTCCATGCTGTGTTCTTGGTTTGTTTATGACTTTTGTCTTTCAGGTACTTCGACCGTGATATCGAGTGCATCTTCAAGTTTTTCAGAAAAAGGTTAGTTACCAGTTTGATTGTTTTCTTCTATGTTATTTGTTCACGATACCTAGTAGTAGATACTCTCTCCGTTGCTGAATCCATGTCATAATTGACCCTTAAATTCTCAATTTCTGTGAACTCTGGTCCTTTTTTCCAGATTTAATATGAGTTTTCATGAAGATAAAGGTGAATCAGATGAGACAGAGGTGGATGAGAACAGCAGACCATCTTTTTACGATATAACTAAAGATGCTAATGCTCTGGATAGAGATCTAGAAGCTAGTGGGTTCACAAGAAAGGAGCAGAATGACCTCGATAAAGTACGTGAGCTTATGACCTTAGTTAGAACACTGCTTATCTGTCTTTAACCAATTATTTCTTGGTATTGCATATATTTTTTGAATTTTAGGCAGTCAAATGTGTCAGTTGTGTTATAATTTGCAGCACTGGTCTCTCTCTGGTTTTCCTCATTCGTTTTGGTGATTTATTGAATGGAATATGGAATGAACATGTGGTTTCTATCTTGTGTAGTTTATTGAAGGTGGGGTGGAGAAGAGTGAAGATTCTGGTGAGGATGAGGAATCTGATGATGAAGAGCAGACTTGTGAGTCAAATAGAGAAGAAAACCTAGAGAAATTGAAATCATTACAGTTGGAAGAGAAGGTATGAAATTTCCAAGTTCTTGATATAACTGGAAACTTGTGCCAAGTGGAGATGTTCTTACATTGTATGCTTGGCATGATGTAGGAGCAGAAAAGTTCAGATGGTGTTGAGGCAGAAGTTAAGTTGGTTTATACCGAGAAAGGTGAAAACAATGGAGACAAAGATGACGTTGGAAGTGATGAGGTTAGTATCTTCTGTGTAAGTAACTCAAGAGAGTATGAACTAATGAAATCACTTACAAAAATCAGTGTTACTTCCTTTGTACAGGAGGAGGAAGACGATGATGCAGAGCTGGTTAAAAAATTGGGCAAGCAAAGACGCAGAGCCATGGCAGCAGCCAGGGGAGGTAGAAAGTCGCAGTCGTCAAGAAACACATACAAGGACAAGGGAGGCCGATCCCAAAACTCCAAGATTCACAACAACATGAGCGGCTGGTGAAAACTTTTTACAGCAATTTTGATACACAAATACAATACTTTGTGCAAGATATGGAAGAACTCCAACTATGGGCTTAATGGGCCGCACAATGATGTAAACGGGCCCATTTTCGCTCTTGTAGTGACTTTCCTCGATTCGTCGAGTTTTAAATTGAACACAACCAATGTACTGAAAGACAGAAATCTAAACTATAATGGATATGTTTCTTTATAAATCATCTCAAATGTTATTTTGTCCAAATTTGGTTGATTTTGTTTTGGCGGGGCTAAACCGAAAATACATAAAAGTGAAGGGAGTAGATGATAAACGCTCCCCCAGCAATTTGCGAAAATAAGAAAATAATGCAACGCAACGGCTAGTCACCTCAACGGTCGAAAATTTAAATCTTTTATAATATTCGCATCTCTCTCAAGCCTTCTTCTTAAATCTAACCTTGTTCCCACATTACTCCTCCGCTGAGATTCCTTTTGTCTTCTTCTTCTCTTCTTCTTCTCCATTTACTCCAAAGATGATGAGAGATGTATTCAGACCGACCAAATCAGCCCCGTGTTCTCCTGCAAAGCCACTTGGTATCTCCCGCACTCAGTCTGAATCGTTTCATGCTATCCATAAAGTCCCTGTCGGAGACAGTCCTTATGTCAGAGCAAAGAATGTTCAGGTGATTACTATATCCTTTGTTTAGATCTGATTTCCACGGATTCTGAATTTGTATTGCATTCTTCTGATGAGTTGTTTTTGGGGTTGATTATGGATTAGTTGGTGGAGAAGGATCCGGAGAGAGCAATTCCTCTGTTCTGGAAGGCCATTAATGCTGGAGATAGAGTGGACAGTGCTTTGAAAGACATGGCCATTGTGATGAAGCAACAAAACCGCGCTGAAGAAGCCATTGAAGCGATCAAATCTCTCAGAGTTAGATGTTCAGATCAAGCCCAGGAATCTCTGGACAATATCCTTCTAGATCTCTACAAGGTCTGTCCTTTACACAAAACCCTTTTTCCTCTGTTTCCTTTTGCAATTGCTTAATTTTGTATTGAGATTTTGTTTTGAAATGGATTTGTTGTTGCAGAGATGTGGGAGATTAGATGACCAGATTGGACTTTTGAAACATAAACTCTTTTTGATACAAAAAGGTCTCGCCTTTAATGGTAAACGAACCAAAACCGCGAGATCTCAAGGCAAGAAATTTCAGGTCTCCGTGGAGCAAGAAGCCACTCGGTTACTGGTAAGCAGCAATTTCAAAATGTGCATAACGTTGCAACAATTGCCAATTTTGTGTTATTCTAAATTGGGATGAGATTGGTTTGAAATAGGGAAACTTGGGATGGGCTCTGATGCAAAGAGACAATTTTGTGGAAGCTGAAGATGCATACAGGAGGGCTCTATCAATAGCACCGGACAACAACAAAATGTGCAACCTTGGTATCTGCCTTATGAAGCAAGGCAGGATTGATGAGGCCAAAGAGACTTTACGACGTGTGAAACCAGCGGTCGTGGATGGTCCTAGAGGTGTGGATTCTCATCTTAAAGCTTACGAGAGAGCGCAACAAATGCTCAATGATCTTGGATCTGAGATGATGAGAAGAGGAGGTGATGATAAGGTGGAACAAAGAAGGCTCTTTGACGCCATCTTTGGATCTTCCTCTATATGGCAACCTCAGCCTTGTAGTGAGCAGAATGTGAAGCCGAAATCGAAACCTGGTTTGAGCATCGATGGATACGGTGACGAGAACGTCAAGATGAGTGTGAATCCAGTAGTAGTAAACCCATTACGGGTTGATGCAAAACCGTTCTTCTCTTCAAAGTTGATCATCAGTAACAACGAGAAGCTGAAGAGAACGAGATCATCGAGCCAAACCATGGGAGTATTGAGTGGCGGTGATGATAATGAGGTAGAGACAAACGCGAAAAGGAGATTGTCAATGGAGAAGAAAGCAACAGACTGTGGATTACCAGATAATAAAGACTTTGAAGATGCGATCTTGGCTGCTGTTTTGGGGACAGAAACCAAAGTGGACAAGAAGAGGCTCAAGGTGTTCCAGGATATCACTTTGTGTATCAATCAGAATCTCTAACCAATCTATTTATTTAATCATTCTAATTTATAATTCTTAAGTTTAGTGACAGAAGTAAAAAGGAGATGAGCTTAATTCTTCTTGGTAATTTATCAATGTTTTTTGTCAGCTTAATGTTGCTGCCATTTTTTTCACAATTATTGTCGTCATTGACTAATAATAAAAGTTGAAGTTATTATATATTCACTGCCTTCTACAATTATTATTATTGACCTATAATAAATAGTATTATAAATGTTAGAATCTAACGAGAGAGATAAACAGAGAAGATGAAGATGACACAACATGAGTGGTTTTACCATTAATAATCCAGTGGTTTTTACCTTATTCTTTTGATTCACACACCACTCAAACTATTGTGGTTAAGTTTGTAGAAAAATTAAGGGGACATTAGTATCCGTTAAATCAATTTGGCCCCTTCTGCTCCCAATTTATAGAAACGCTTACCCTCTTGTCAAAGTGTAGTAAATACTAACACACCTCTTTTAATTTGGCGAAAATACAGCCGTTGAAATTGTATTTAGCAGCCGTTGAAATTGTATTTAGTTCCGGAAGTACCCTTTGTTATTTTAACCACGGCAAATGAAACGGTGTAAAAAACTTGGTTAGCGGTTTTGTGAAAAACAAGTATTTGTTTTTTTTCCCCTTAAATCTCTTTCTATTTGAAAGTTCGGCATTTTTGGTATCTGCGTTAATTCGAGTCTTGTAAACTTTGACTGTCAGAAAAAGGCCAAAAAGTAAAAATTTGTTAATGGAATGTTGATATATACATGGTACGTGGCTGTAAGAAAATTGAAAAATAAAGGTTATTTTGGTCAAATGGACTGTTTTTGGAAGAAAAGAAAAAAAAGAAGTGATTTAATTGGGGAAAGGGCTCTCCGACCAAAGCCTAAGGTGGTGAGTGTGTGTGAGGTTAAAACTTAAAAACTGAAAAAAGAAGAATCCCAAATTCCAACTACATTCCTCAGGGAAGCCAAAGTGGCCTTCAATAGCCAAACAAAAAAAACCTTCACAATCCCTTTTTTCTTTAAAAAAAATAAAATACCAACAACTTCAACATCTAATCCTAAAGTTAAACTCTTGAGTTTACAAAGTTTAGATCTTTTATATTTCTTTTTCTTTATGGTTAATTTTTTGACACAAACGAGGTAAGCGCACTTACAAAGAAGAAGAAAATGGTTTGTGGGTAGAGTGTGAGATTAGTTGAGAAGACAGAAGAAGATAAGAACAGAGAAAAATAAGAGATTTTTGTGTGTTTGGATGCATGGTTGAAGAAGAAGAAGAAAGACCCTTTTTTTTTTCATTTTCAGACAAGAGTACTTGAAGTTGAAGAGAAGAAATGGGTTGTTGTCAGTCAAGAATAGATAGCAAAGAGATAGTGTCTCGTTGCAAAGCAAGGAAGAGATATTTGAAACAGCTTGTTAAAGCTAGACAAACTCTATCTGTCTCTCACGCGCTTTATCTCCGTTCTCTACGCGCCGTCGGCTCTTCCCTTGTTCACTTCTCTTCCAAAGAAACTCCTCTTCACCTCCACCACCATACTCCATCTCCATCTCCTCCTCTTCCACCTCCGCCGCGTCCTCCTCCTCCTCCTCTTAGCCCTGGCTCAGAAACCACCACATGGACTTCCACCACTACTTCCTCCGCTCTCCCTCCACCTCCTCCTCCTCCTCCACCTCCTCCTCCTCCACCTTCTTCTACATGGGACTTCTGGGATCCGTTTATACCGCCACCTCCTTCTTCCTCCGAGGAAGAGTGGGAGGAAGAGACAACCACCACCGCAACAAAAACCGCAACAGGAACCGGAACTGGTTCCGACGCTGCTGTGACGACGGCTCCGACGACAGCTACTCCTCAAGCTTCGTCGGTAGTGAGTGGATTCTCTAAAGATACAATGACAACGACGACGACGGGAAGTGAGTTAGCAGTTGTGGTGTCGAGGCATGGTAAAGATCTAATGGAGATTATTAAAGAAGTCGATGAATATTTCCTTAAAGCTTCTGATTCTGGTGCTCCACTCTCTTCTCTCCTTGAAATCTCAACCTCTATCACTGCCTTTTCTGGTCATACCAAAACCGGTAACAATCAAGCTCTCGTCTTCGTGACGATTACTACAGGTGGCTTAGTGATTTTGATTTGTGTCTATCTCCAGGGAAAATGTACAGTAACTACGAATGCAATTTGAATCCGACGTCGTTTTGGACAAGGGGATTTGCTCCTAAGTTGAACGAATACAGAAACACAGGAGTAATTGGAGGTAATTGTGTCGTTGGTAGCCATTCCTCTACAGTGGACAGACTCTATGCTTGGGAGAAGAAGCTCTTTCAAGAAGTCAAGGTATTCACTTTTTTTACTTCATTTCATTGGTAAAGTTTCAATCTTCGAACAATTTAGACTTGGATGTATTTGTGTGATTGTCTAGTATTGTGGAAGAAGTTTGAAAATGTTGTATGTTTTATTCTCCAATTCAGTTTAAATTCATTTTGAAGTTTGAATCTTGAAATTGCTTGCTTAGTTTTCCATCCTAATATGGATAAATGTTTTTTGGAATTTGTTTGATTCATGTGGCATTAAAGGCTTGTGGTGGGTCCAAGCGTGAGCAGATTGTGTAAGAGACCCACGTGTGTACTTAATTTTGATAATGATTCTTGTGTGTTATGCACACTGACACAGATATATTGCCAAGCAGAGTGAGTGAGTGTGTTTGTTGTTTTGTGAATGTGGGTTGTTGCAGAATGCAGAGAGCATAAAGATGGAGCATGAGAAGAAAGTAGAGCAAGTGAGGAGGCTTGAGATGAAGAGAGCTGAGTATGTCAAGACTGAGAAGGCTAAGAAAGATGTTGAGAAGTTAGAATCTCAGCTCTCAGTGTCTTCACAAGCCATCCAGAGCGCCTCTAACGAGATCATCAAGCTCAGAGAGACCGAGCTCTATCCTCAGCTCGTCGAGCTCGTTAAAGGGTTAGTTGTGTGTATACCATTGCTTCATTTAGCTACGCATCTTGTTTTCCTTCATTTAGTCTATGTGAACAAGGTTCTTGTATGATGTACTGTAGGCTGATGTGCATGTGGAGGAGTATGTACGAGAGCCACCAGGTTCAAACCCATATTGTTCAGCAGCTTAAGTACCTCAACACCATCCCATCCACTGAACCCACATCCGAGCTTCACCGACAATCAACTCTTCAGCTTGAGCTAGAGGTCCAACAGTGGCATCACTCTTTCTGCCACTTGGTCAAGGCTCAGCATGACTACATCCAGTCTCTCACGGGTTGGCTCAGGTTAAGTCTGTTCCAGTTCAGCAAGAACCCACTTGTTAGGAGTAGCTATGAGTCAAAGATCTACAGCTTCTGCGAGGAATGGCATTTGGCTATTGACAGGATCCCTGATAAAGTAGCATCTGAAGGGATCAAAAGCTTTCTGACCGCAGTCCATGGAATTGTGGCTCAACAGGCCGACGAGCATAAGCAGAAGAAGAGAACAGAATCCATGTTAAAAGATTTTGAGAAGAAATCGGCTGCGCTGAGAGCGCTCGAGAGCAAATATAGTCCATATTCGGTACCTGAGAGCAGGAAAAAGAACCCTGTGATAGAGAAGAGAGTAAAGGTTGAGATGCTAAAAGGAAAGGCAGAAGAAGAAAAAAGTAAGCATGAGAAGTCAGTGAGCGTGACCAGAGCCATGACTCTAAATAACTTGCAGATGGGATTCCCTCATGTGTTTCAGGCAATGGTTGGGTTTTCAAGTGTGTGTATGCAAGCCTTTGAGTCTGTGTACAACCAAGCTAAGAGCATCGGTGAGGATCAAGAGGAGGTCAAGAGGTTGCTTCCTTAGAAAAAGACAAATCTAACAAATTGTTTTACCATTTGCTCTCTGTTTTTGCTTGATCCAAAGTCCAACCCAAAACGAATGTTAGGATGAGTTTATGCTATTTATGATCTTTTGAAAATGAAATTGGTTAAAGACTTTTTATTGAATCATTTCTTGAAACTTCATCAAGTCAAATACTTCTGATCCATGCACATTGATTGATAGAGATGTAACTAACTCTCAGCTCTGGGCACTAAGCGAAGCAGCATTACACTTCCACTGAAGCAAGGCCAAGCACATGTCACTTTTCAACGACAAGAATGTCTCCCTTACACTTGGGTTATTGAAGGACCCGAGTGCTGCAAAATAGACATCCTCAGCTGTGAATCCGATCTAGCTCTCTGATACACTCGGAAAGAGAGAACCTGTTCCTCAGCTGCTCCAAAGCAGTTGTCTGCAGCTTCGATGCAGCTGCCATTTCAAATTTAGCATTGGCAATAGACGCCTCTGCGACTTCTTTTAGGAGTAGGAGAACACACTGCAGCAGTATCATCATACTCAGAATGAGCATTCCATTTTGGCAAGATAAGGATGCACTGCTTCATGTTTCCCATTTGTCAGAGCTGCTTGTAGATTGGACAACCAATTGTTCTTATGTCCTCTGCATCCGGATACTCCTGAGTTAGGACCAGGAAGATCAGCAAAACAGATAGAGGATGAATCAAAGTGGAGTCTGAGCATAGGAAAAAAGACAAGACCTTTACATATTGGTCCCAAGCTTCATCAGTGGCGATAACAGAACCAGTAGATTCATCAAAAATGAAGTCATCTCGAGATAGTAGTAGCATAACAACTGCATATTGCTGTCTGAGAACGGCAAATCTGTTCTTGAGATGTTCTTTATCCCATTTAAGACCACTTATTTTGTAAAAGTCATAGGATTTTTGTTGAACTTGGGTATGATGAAAACTCAACAGCTTCAAATGGTATAACATTTGCTACCTTGTGAGAAAGGGGACTCTAAATTCCGAGTAGAAGAGTAATTGGCTGTAGAAATGTGATTGTTCTTTACTCTTCTACCAAATTGACGAATAACAATCTGGAAATTCCTCTGCCAACCCGCCAATGTTGATTGTTGATTGTTCTTCATTAAACAAGCAACAAAAACCTTGAAAAGAAACTGGCTTGAGAGCAACCTTGAACTTGGGTCATGGATTCGGCCATGTAAGCATCATATTATAGTCATAGTATGGAGATCTAACGTCTCCCCTCAGTCTTAGCTTGTCCATACTCTTGTCTTTGCACAAATAACTCTTATAATCCTCATAAGTGATGCCTATCAGTAGATTATACTCATTACTGATCTATGTGACAAGTATAGTTTTCTCTACATCCCTGATCCTTTGTTTGTGCAGGCCACAGAAGCTGGCTTCGGACATGGAGGATGGCTTCATGGAGAAGCTGTTGCAGCTGGCACGTTATCGTCCTCTGAGTCGGCAGTACTTCTCTAGGATAAGTTCACACTGTTAGTTATACTCAGGTGATGGCTGTGGACATGCGTATCCTCTAGGTTGGATAGAGGGTTCGATAATTTAGAGTGAAAACAACATTCTAAAACAAGCCACGTATGAAACCATAACAGTCAGAATGTCCAGACTATCATGGTGGTGAATTAGTTATTAAAATCAACTTTGTACATTTGCCAAGCCGTGAGCTCTCCGAGGACCAATTGTTGATTTTAGTAGGCTTGTATGTTTTGGTGTTGATGTATTTTACATATGCTGCGTAAACCTGTTACAACCGCACATAACAATCGCAACAAGCCATATCTAGGATACTCGGAGACAAAATATCACCGTTTATATTCAATCAAGCATTAATATTGATTTGAAAAGGATTCATTCGACTCAGGAAAAAAAGATAAGATTTTCACAGGAGAACAACAATGTCCCAATGCAAATGGTCATGTCAAATCATAGGGAGGTGACCTACCATACCTATCATAAACTTTGGACAATTGGTTTGTTTGTTTAGTTAGGGAGTTAGTTAAGGACATTGCTTAAAGAAGAAATCAAGTTTAATGATAAATAATTGCTTAAAGAAGAAATCATTGTTTTGTACGCAACTGAAGAAAAGAGAAAGAATTCGTTTGGGTGGCAGAAAAAGACAAGTCCCTAATTGGCTAATTTGAATTCCCATAAATAAACACAACAAATCGATTGGTAAGTTTTTTATTGTTTTGTTGGTTTTGAAAGCTATTAAAAGAGGAAATCCACAAATAGTCGGAAATAGAAAGAGAAGAAGAGAAAATTTTGGTTGGCGAAAAATTGATTATTTTTGTGCCAGCGGAACGTTTCAACGCCATTTTTCCCGGCCAAAGCTAACTAACTAACTCTTTGTTTTTCGTTTCTATCATCTTCCATTTCTCATTTTTTTTTTGTTTTGTTTTGTTGCTTCCGCTCTTTCTTTGGGTAATAGGGTTTCTAATTTCTGGGACAAAGTCCGCTCCTTTCGAATCCGCAATGCCCAGATGGTCGAATAACACAAATATCAAGAATCTTCAATTCCAGGCCTGTTTTATATAACTCTGAAGATCTGAAGGCTAAATCTTTGAGATCTTTTGTTAATTTTCCCTGAAACTATAATCTTTGAGGGAAAATGAGTGCTTCGAGGTTCGTAAAGTGCGTGACGGTTGGTGATGGAGCTGTCGGAAAAACTTGTTTGTTGATTTCTTACACAAGCAACACTTTCCCTACGGTTATGTCCACTTTTTCCTCATCCTCATGTTTCTAGTTTTCATTAGCACAGCACCATCTCATGTTTCTTGATTTTACAATATACAGGATTATGTGCCTACCGTTTTCGATAATTTCAGCGCAAATGTTGTGGTTAATGGAAGCACCGTGAATCTTGGATTGTGGGATACTGCAGGTTTTTGAATATAACAACTATCTTGTTTGAAATTTGGAAAAATGGTTTTTAAAAAAAATATTTTGGATCTGAAGATTTTGAAAATTGGATTATGAAAAACAGGGCAAGAGGATTACAACAGATTAAGACCACTGAGTTACCGTGGAGCAGATGTTTTCATTTTGGCTTTCTCTCTTATCAGTAAAGCCAGTTATGAAAACGTCTCCAAAAAGGTAAAAATCCATCAATCATTCTTTCATATTATTGGGATCTTCACATAGTGAACTTTCTCATAAAGTCACGATGGTGTTTGCAGTGGATCCCGGAGTTGAAACATTATGCGCCTGGTGTCCCCATCATCCTTGTTGGAACAAAGCTTGGTGAGCTTTTCATTGTTTTTTTTCCTGATCTCAGCCATTTACTTTACTAGTTGTGACTGAGTTTGTGTTGCTGCTCTCCAGATCTTCGAGATGATAAACAGTTCTTTATCGACCATCCTGGCGCTGTCCCAATTACTACTGCTCAGGGAGAGGAGCTGAGGAAGCAAATAGGAGCACCTACTTACATCGAATGCAGTTCCAAAACTCAAGAGGTATATTGATTAGTCTACTCTTGGAACAAATTTCTTATGTCAATGTTAATGCTAATGTTGATAATGTGAGAGTGCAGAATGTGAAGGCGGTGTTTGACGCAGCCATCCGAGTGGTGTTGCAACCGCCAAAGCAGAAGAAGAAGAAGAGCAAAGCCCAGAAGGCATGCTCCATTCTATGATTGGAAATCTCTGTTTTATGTATTTGGTTTTGGTATATTAATCTTCTAACAATGAATGAATCAATATGTTAATGGACAGACACCCAATTTTAATTGGTCTTTTTTTGTTCTTAATATTAAAGAAGTTTGTTGGAATCAACGTCTTTTTGCTTCTACGATTCAGTACTATGGACAATTATACACACACCGCATGTTTTGAATCCGTTTCTGTCCCACCATTTCTTTAACTGATCATATTTTGTATGTTAATGTTTCAAACTTTGCAAACATGTTTATTGGTAGAGAGTGAGTGTAACTAGGAAAAGAAAAGCATGATACAAGACGAGAAGCCATGATTATTGATGATGTGCCTAAAAGAATGCAAGAAAGAATTTCATTCAAACCATTCCATTTTGATTTTCTCGTATTTCTCACTCATACCACCATCCTGCTGTCTCTGAAACTCGATGTAACGTAGGGTGCTATTTATGAACGACTCTGCGCCTGACTCAACCTTCTTCGTCTCGCGTCTAATCAATTCAGCTAAGCTCTGGATTGTATCGTCTGTTACTTCTGAGTTTCCTTTCTCCAAGAAGTAGAGATACCTGCATTCACTCGTAAAACCATGAAGAGAAAGTGGTAGCAAAGTACTCAATTACAAGCATTTTGCAGCATAGGTACTATATAGGTGCAACTAAAACTGAGTAACTTACTTGTTCAGCAGTTCAACATATAGAGCCACCGACCCAGTGCTACTGGTACCACGGGATGCGTTGGCCATTTGTTGAACAGCATCTGCAATTCTTTGTGCCCTTTTCAGGCAAAGCACAACCCTGGTCTCCCAACAAAACGACTAACTCTCAGTATGCCTCAATTTTTTCCCTTCTTAATTGCGTACAGCTCCCAATCTTAACTTTTGAGGTATAGAATTTTAGAGTATACATTCATATGTACATACCTCTCTCCATCTTTCAGGTTCTCGCACTCGTCAGCCCAGAAGAGATGCGCACATTCATAAACAGCTCTACACTGATCTGGCTTCCTAAGGAGTCTTGCAGAGTACTACAACAGCATAATTTAGCCTTGTTAGTATTCAATGTAGCACTCACTTACTCAACTGGTTTGTCAGGAAAGATACCCCTGTCGCCTTGTGAGTCAGAGTATCTCTGTTCTCAACATTAAATACACGCATCCGCTGGAGTGTCCCTATTATTAAACGTAGTGCTGTTACTTGCGCCTTTGAATCCTAAAACACCCAAAATTTATAGCCACGTCAAGGTCTTTCTTGCAGAAAGTTGCATGTAGCCTTCTAAGAAATTCACTTACTGAAATTTCTTCTTCATACAGAAGATATGCCTTTGTGAAGAACTCATAAGCGACTGTTTCTAACTCACAGTCATTTGCTGCCTGAGGGTTCAATAAAAGAAATTTTCAGCTCATGCACTATATCTATTGTTGGTTTTGATAGTGGATACACGAAACAATCATATACCTGAGCACACTGCAAGTAGAGGCGCAATGCCAAATCAGGTGCGGAAACATCAGATAGAACTTCCACGGTCTGTAAAAAATCGAGATTCAAAATTGAGTGGCATCATAATTCTGGCAAAAAGAAATACTATGTTTCACTGGCACAAAGCCAATGATGTTAGGCAATTAAACTGTCCTCACTACTTTATAACAATCAAGATGTATGTAGTATGTACACTTGCCTCACTTAAAAGCTGTAGAATTCTCTTCGGTGTTGCTGATGCATCATCTCCAAAAGGGTTTTCATCTCCACCTCGCAGTCGCCGAATTAACTGCACAAGCATATCACCACAATGTGCGGAGTTCCAAATTCAAACACAATGTCTATTAAATCCATAACAAAACTGGAAACAACACAACAGTTCCAAATTTTAAATTGAACTTAAATTTTCCAATTTGGAGATGGAGTGAAGAAGTGATCAGTCAAAAATACAAACCTTGAGAGCGGAAAAGACAAGGGGTGGTATAGTTAAAGGCAAACGCTTAGGTCCTCCTGTCAGGATGTGCTTCCTTACTGTGAAAATAATCTGTAGTTGGGTAAACGAATTAAGAGTTGCACACACAGGCCACATTGATAGTAACGCCTCTATTAATTATAACACACACCTTAGACATTTCTTCTGGATCATCATTGTAGAGCTTGTGAACAAGCCGTGCAACAGAGTTCTGCTCTTCCTGGAAATCTTCTTCATCAATCTAGAACTCAACATAGTTTCCCGTTTGAAAGCGTAAGTTATCTAAAGAAAAAAAACAACTCTTTCGAGTGACTAGAATACTCTGAACACAAATGCAATAAGAATTGACGAACAAGGGTTCTAGCACCTCATTATCAATTGTTCCATCAAAATCCTTGATGAGACCCTTTGCCAGTTCAAACAATGCATCGACCTGTGACAAACAATAAAACGAAACAACACATCAATAGAGAATGCTAAAAGAAGAAACTAAACTGAGGAAGGAAACGGACACCTCATCAGCAGTAGCAATGTGAGTATTGTTTTTCAAAACGCTCTGAACTATAATGATTGCCATTGCTTTGTTTGTCTCATGGTCAAGGTATTCCATTACTCGAGGATAGTTGGTCAGCTTCAAGATAGTTACAACATTATTATACTTTTCCAACGGAGCGCTAAGAAATGCAACGATCTGTTTTGCTGCCTTGTCATCACAAAGCTTTCCCGTGGCAGATAGTTGGGTAACACAAGATCCCTAAAGATAAAAAGAGTTCAACAATACATATTAGCAACAACCAGAACTGCTTTAAGCATAAAAAGAAAAAGTACTACACATGAATAAACTTAACACGCTTATACATGCTCAGAAAGCATTATACCAAAACTTGGTCCACATAGTCCAGACGATCGGAATAGACATGGAGAGTGAATTTCAGAAGAAACAAATACAATGTTACAGATCCTGCGGCCGGCAAGTCCACCTGTGCTTCTACAACCTGAATCATAATATAAGATGTAGACTCAATCAACTGTTTATAGATACAACTGTGAAGAGATTGTCAATGTGATACAATCAGAGGAAAGTAGGGAAACAAAAATTACACAACAATATCGCAACACCATGGGGATTAAGCTAGTTTTATCAGCTGTTTCTAATACTAGCCACCCTAATAAATAAACTTACATTCAAGTGTCAATTTCAGTTATCCCGTTTGACTTCATGATTATATGCAAGATTTACCTTCCCAATAGCATAATTGAACTTTGAAAAGGCTTCTACTTGCAGGAAATTAGGCAATGCTTCCACACTGGATGCAGCATAGTTCGAAAGCCTTTCCATTAGACCCGAAAGGATCGTCCTGATATCAACAGACGGCTGAAAAACAAAATGACAAAAAGGAAAATAGGGGAAACATGTTCTGATGGGATGAGGTTTATTAGCAGTCTTTATCTTTTTTCCTAAACTGCATATAAAGAAGAAGTGGTCGGTTACATGAAAAAAGTACCTGAAGTTGTGGACAAGCACCCAATAATACATCGAGAGTTTGAAGGTGGAAATCATCAGGAAAGACTTGAATAATGCAATCCATTAGGTAGCACTGTGCAAGTTCATCCTTACAGTTGACAACCTTTTAAAACATAGTGATACATAATTCATTTTCCGCAACACGTAGACGAAAGCTTGGATGCTGAAACTATTTAAAGGAAGAGGGAAACCAGACCTGCTCCAGTATTCTAGGAAGAACAGTATCTCTGTAGATTCCAAGGTCAACACCTTCCAACTGACTCAGTACATGAAGGTTCTTCCCAACCTAATCAGGCAGCAAAGAGAAGAAAAAAGGTGTCTTTCAGAAAATAATAAGAACCATTGCTCGCAAATTTCTAGATGAAGAATCAGCTACAAGTTAATGCTATTACAAGATCACGTAGTTCATTCCTTTCTTTCTCCCGTTTCTCCTTCTCCCGACTGGGCCCCTGGATACCCGAAAGTCTCAACTCAGGTTAGGTTCAGTAGGGAAAATTCACACAGAGTAGACAATAGCATGATCAGACATTGGACTCTCACGGCATGCAACCATATTCAGCATATATATGATGGGTATGAGAGCAGAAATATATCATTAGTATTCCAACCAACCTGATGTTGCATTCGGACCCATAATTTGTTCATCTCGGTAAAATTTTGAAGCACAAACTCTAAAGCATCCATGTGTGCATCACCATCTCTGGAGAAGACAGCAAAGCACTTGCCTCTTTACATGTGTTTCCTAACTTTAACAAAAATCAACAAACAGCAGGTTGAAGGAAGACTAATTTGTGTGACCTTACCCTTCCAACTCTGAACCAATGCTGGGTAACTTATCCTTAGTAAGTTGAGCAAGATAACTTCTCAAGAAAAGACCACGTAAAGGATGTTGAACAGCTCGACACATTTCAACAAGATCCTTAAGTATATCCGTAGTAGTAACGTCCTTGGATTTGATATATAAAGATCCTATGGTACAGAGAAGATACCTGAAATTCGATTGATGAGTATGTAACTATAAAGTTAAAAATCAGAGAGTGCATAAGACAATGTATATTATAATCTGAACTTACAATCTTGGCAAAATGTTACCGGCATGCTGCACTAACTCATACAGCTCTGCGATGGAGCAACCACGTCCCGTCTCTTCCTTAAAGAATATCTCCAATGTCCCCAATTCATTAAAAACTCGAATATCTGTACAAATCAGATCGCAGTAAGGAAATGAAATTAATACACAACAGCTGCTATTCTCCGAATTCCAAAAATGAGAGAATACAACATAGAGGAAGAAGGTAACAAACGACTCACAGAGTTCATAGTATTTATGAGGAGAAAGCTTGGAAGTGCGAAGCTCGCTGAGCATCTGAGCAGAAAACTTAAGAGCGTCTTTGAGATTGTTGGAGTCCTGCGAGATTCATTAGAAGTTAATCCAGAATTTAGGGTTCCAATGCGAAGGAAAATTCCGATGGAAAATTGATTGATGAAGAGGAGAGGAGAGGAGAGATACAATAGCGCGCTGCATATAGAAAGCATTTTGCTTAACGGCGGCGATGGCGGCGGCAAGCCACTTCTCATCGTCGTCGGCCATCATTTTGTTTCTCACTACTTACTCTACAGAGAAAGTCTCAATTTTGACCCAATTTTTTTTAGAGATCTTAGCGTGTAGAGTGTCTCCGCATATAAACTTGTTCTTTGTTCATAAACAACTTTACCTTTTCTCCAAACTTGCTTAAAAATACATACTGACAAATAACATCAATTTTGGCAAATTAGAGACGAGTAAGTTGTTGTTAATTTCAATTTCTCAAATAGATCACATGATTCAACATCACCCTTTTTGACCCTCCCATCGATTATGTTATAAAAAAGCCTTTCTCAAATTGAAGAATCGGCAAATCTGACCCAAAAAACAACAAAAATGAAACAGGATCAAATACAATTTGAGAAACCATAACTTTCTCCTTTTTCCATTCTAAATCAGAATTTTACTACTCTTTTGTCTGCAAAAACAGACCACCTCATGCTCATTCCCAAGACAGCTTTCAATTTATGACTTCATAGCCTGGATCTGGCAAAGGTGCAACCGTATGCTTTGACTTGGGGACTAGCTTATTATGTTAGTAAATCACTGATTTCTCTAAACTAGTCTCGGTGATCACATTTTCTGCCTCTTGGCATCCTAGTCTTAGTCCATGGACAATTTCCTTCAAGTCCACAAGGCCACACCCGGGTATTCGTCCTATTTTCCTTTCCTTCACTACCTCCCTCAATCTATCAACATCCTCCCACCGTCCTGTAACACTGTAAATGTTCATAAGCAAATGGTAATACTTGTAGTTCAGAGGATCCATCTCTATCAGGGACTTGGCAATGCTCTCCCCTAGAGATGGATTTCCTGTGAAACGCGATGAGCTGAGCAAGGTAGCCCATTTTGCAGACTCTGGCGTCATATCTTCCTCTGGCAGATTCTTCAGAGTTTCCTTTGCTTCTTCAGGGAATCCAGCGCTGGAGTAAAGATTAGCCATGCACCATTGGTGTCCAAAGGTTGGTTTGATCTCGAACTCATCAACCATCAGGGAGTAGTAACTTTTTCCTTGAGAAACAAGCCCAGCTCTAGCACAACCGCAGAGAACACCAACAAATGTTACTTCATCAGGTATGAGCATACCATTGATCATGGCTTCAAATAATTCGAGTCCATCTTCAGGATCCCCGTGAAGACAATGTGCCAATATCATCACATTCCACGTAACTTTGTTCCTACGGGATACACTATCGAATATCCTACGTGCTAAATCTACTTCCTTGCACTTTCCATACATGTCAATCAGAGCTGTATCAATAACTATACTCGAATTCAGCAAGGTTCTTATCAACGAAGCATGAACCGACCTACCTTCCTTAAGTCTAGCTGATCTACCACAAGCATTCAACAACAAAACCAAGGTACTCTCGTTTCCCTGGCACCCTGCTCCAACCATCTCACGGAAAAAACTAATGGAAACTCCAGGATTGTTAGCACCCAAATAAGCACTAATCATGGTATTCCAAGAAATCATGTTTTTCTCAGGCATATCCTCGAACAACTTGTGTGCATACAGAAGATCACCGTTCCTCACAGCCCCAGCGATTATCGAGTTCCAGGACACAATATCTCTCTTGGGTATTTCAACAAACAGCTTCTTCGCAAGATTCAAAGCGCCGCAACAGGTATACATATGCATTAACGAATTTTGAACAGGCAAAACTTGATCGCATCCATGCTTAATGGCTTGCCCGTGACACATTTTGCCAGAATCAATGCAGCACGTCTTCTCGATACAACTAATCAATGAAACGAAGGTGTAAGTATCAGGAACAAAACCAAATCTCAGTATATCGAAGTAAAACCCTAACGCTTGTTTCGGAGTAGAAGAAACCAAATACGCCTTAAAGACGGGATTTGCGCAGTAAAGCTTCCCAATGCTGCGAAATATCGATACGGTGTAGCTGGAATCGCCAAAACGCGAAGAACACTTCAACAATCTGACAGCCCAAGAAGAATCCCAGAAATTACCGGAGGTGATAAGCCTAGCGTGGACTTGGAAGAGGTGTAAAATAGTATTGGAATCTTCGAGAAGTTTGAAACCCTTAAGCAGACCCGGAACGGGGGGGATGAATCTGGATGTGACGAATTGGCGAATAGAAGAAGCTTTTGCCATTCATCTCCAGCTTGGATCCTTAGATTTGAGTCAGGGTTGGATTCAGAAATCGCCATTAACCCACGATCATAGCTATATGTCAAATGACTCGAGGGATTACAGAAGGAGAAGGTGTGTGCGGCGAAGGAGAAGAATCGTTTAGTGTAAACCTTAAGAGAACCTTCTGAAAGAGCCGGATAGTTCCGGTTTTGCCGGATCAAGTCAACCTTGGTTCGAGAGGACTTGTTTATGTGATAAATAAATTTTGCCATAAGAAAAACAAATTCAGGAGCATATATGCAATTTTTAAAAAAGAATATAATGCAGATTTTAAAATGGTGTGAAATGGGATAAGGCACCTCATGTGTCACGACCTAATTTTAGTTTAGATGGCGTTTCAAATCAAATTTATGAGATACAGACATTTACCAATACAAGCAAAACTATTTTTAAAAGCAAAATTAAGATATACTCAATCATCTATAGAGTCTTCTTATCTTAATATCTCTTCTGTTGGAATCATCTATATATCTGAATCAGATTGAGCCTTTCAATTGATTTTTAGAATGTGATCTGCATGAATAAAGAAAACAAAACAGGAGAAGAGAAGGTGATACGTAGAGGTCTGGTGTTGGTGTGTGAAAGAACATAAAGAGAGGTGTGTTTAACGTACATTGTAATCCATAAAAGAGAAAGGCCTTGCAAATCACGCAACAGTGACCAACCCCTTTTTTGTTGACTCTCCAACACACACGCCTCTTCACTCTGTTAAATTGATAACACCAGACCAGATTGCAGAGAACCAAAAGAAAAAGATGAAGGTTCTAGAGAAGTGGTTGGCCTTGTTGTACCCAAGAGTGCAGGGAGGAGGAGGAGGAAGAGAGGAAGAGTGCTGCAGTGTGTGTCTGATGAGAATGGAGGAAAAAGATGTCAAGTCTCTACCTTGTTCCCATGAGTTCCATAGTCTCTGCGTCGATACATGGTTCAATGTCAGCCGCAAGATTTGCTGTCCTCTTTGTCGCTTTTCACCCGCTACCGTCCTCCTCACGGATGAGCTTCTCCTCTGGTTCTCTTCTTTCCATTTCTGATTCCTTCCTGTTTTTTCCTTGGGATTAAACACCTTTCTCCATGTAATTCTATAAACTCTCTTGTAGTACTAGATTTTCTTTCAAGGGGGAATGTCTAAGAAGTTTGATAGAGCTTCCACCATATTATATTCTCAGAACAAAAATGAGAAAGACTTGTAAATAAATTGTTGATACCAATTACCTCTTCTCGATCACAACCGCCAAAAAAAGCAATGTGAATCACATCACATCTTAGTAAGCGAAGCTGATACCTCATCGCCACTCTCTTGATTCCAGATTTCTACTCTCTCTTGTTCTGGAGATCCTCTGGTTATCCCCTGCTACAGCAGGACGAGGACTGTTATTGCTTTGTATTCATGTGAACATGAAACCATATATACTTTAGCTTATATACCTTATAAATTCATCCTGCAATATAAACACATAGAACACGCACTAATTTTTTAGCTTCAAAGGCTTTCTGAGCGGTCTATAAGACAAAACGATGCTGGTTTTAACACAACCCCGTTATATAGACCTGAGTATCTGAACTTCCATAACATTTGCACTTCCCACCGTGTCCAATATAAACTGGATACTGTTGATTAGCCCGGCAAGCTGAATTTTTTTTATTTTTAATGTGAATAAAGAGCCACACTTGTGCACTATTAGCTATAATACACACACACACACTTGACTGTTGTTAGATCTTTCACTTCATTGAAAAAAATTACTTCCAAACTCGGAGTCATTCACTCATATGTAAAACGGAAGTAGAGCAGTAATGAAAGGAAGAGTATAACCCAACTAGAGAAGAAATCAAGTTAAGAGTTAAGACTACTTCAAGAGACGAAAGCCTTAACATAAAACAAATGCCTTCCAAAGGGCACAGAGAACAACTTATAAAATGTTGAATTGCTCTGAAATTGATAAAATGCTAGATGATTACAAATGAGGGATCTCACCCACCTATTTATACAAAAATACATCTTTTAAATGGACGGTGGAGATTAAAGCGATTTAATGGCCGATACTGAAGATATGACCTTAATTACAAACATGCTTATAAATGTGAGTGGATATATAGAAATATTTCTTTGGGACAAAGTTTTGAGAAATATCTTACAAGTCATTCTATAAATGATCAAAATCGTCTGGATTCTGAACCTTATACAAGATATCCAATCCACACAAAAAAAAGAAAAAAAAAGCTTTAAAATACAAGTACTAAGTGGGAGTCAAGTGGCATAATAGTGGCCCTGAAAAACTCATCACATTAAATTGCAGGTTCGGGATTCGAATTATGTTCCTAGGGACTATTAAAAACAACTAGGTTTCGGAAAAAAAAAAAAAAAAATACAAGTACTAAAATGGATAACCTTAATGGTCTGGCCCAGATGAGTGTCCAAGTGAATGGGCCGTGACAAATAGCCGTAAATATAAATGTTTTGACATAACTTGCAGTTGCTTCACGCACTCGGCACTTTGACATATCCAAAACATTTTTCATAACAAAAACATTACATTGTAAGTTGTAACTGGGAGATAATTAGATAAATAAGATTAACACTCTCAAACCAATGAACATTGTTTTTCTGCTCATCAAACGAAGATTTTTATCAAAAGAACATAAAATTGTCAAACCAACACAAATTGAATGGCTTATGTGATTCAGAGGAAGGCCAAAAGAGGTAGGAGAAGTAGGAGTTGAGTTGCGAGATGGCTGAGGTTGGCTGCACCGCCTGTGCCAGAGTTTCTGGTGGAGTAACGAGGATCTACTGAGGGAGGTGTAGCAGCAGCAGGAAGAAGAGGAGGACTAGGTAGTGGAGTGGATGCCCTTGGTGAAGGAGTTTCAGTCTCTGGTGGTGGAGGAGGCTGAGATTCTAAGCTTTCATCTTCAAAACCTGCCATAAACACAAAACACTTCACTGCCAATGCTTTGTTCCGAAGTATATACAGTCACTTCCCAACCTGGTCACTTACAATTAGACCGCTTCCAACCCAAAATCATCCTCTCCCGGTCAAATACAATACGGTAGCCCGACATGAAGTTCTCTGCAACAACCCAAGTATGTAATGCATTCAACACATGCTCTTTTTTTCTCTGCTTCAATTCTATATACTAAATGTGTGCAGCGTTAAAACTCAGTATTGGGATACTTACGTCCAATAATGTTAAGCTTGAAATCCACGCTCTTCAGAATGCCCAAGCAGTACATGCCGCTATTGTCCTGATATTCAGGTTGAAAAGAAAATAGAAGAAAAGCAAATGTATATCAATACACTAATTCATGAAACTATGTGAAACTGGAAGAAAGAAAAAACACTATGTCTTGCCTTGTTCCACACTGTGAAAAGTGGATTTCTCAGAATCATAAGGGATCCTCCTTCAAAAGTCATCTGTACTCTGGGGTATAAAAAATTTGTAGTGTTTGGACTGCATGTGAAGAGGAAGAACATCAGAATTCAAATTGGAACAGAGACATGCTAATTGACAGATTACTTAGCTAGTTTAACTATTCCATACACTTCATACTGTTCTTCTCTAATAACATCAATGTTCCCCATCTTTGTTATATTATAGGTGTTCTGGCATTCGTTAAAAGTCCAACACATTCTACTGGAATGGGAAAAAGCATATGACAAGAGTGCACACGTGACCTTAAGTTGTAACAAAACTCAAATGGAATCTCAGGATCAATCGGGCGTCGCTTGTCAGTGACATGATCGTCAAACTGCAAAAGTAAAAGAATGAAGGTCATGTGATGTAACAAACACAAACTTGGAGGAATGACATTTCTTCTACTTCATCTCAACGCCCACTGAAAATATTAAAAAGGTGAGATATCTAATGATTTAACAGCACAAAGTTTCTTGAAGGATGAAAACTGCACTCAGATATGGCATTAGTACAATGAATTTGGTCAGGCAGCATTGGAATAGATGATTTGTCTGATCTTATGCACTTAGATATATCTACTTCATCTCAACGCCCACTGAAAATATTAAAAAGGTGATATCTAATGATTTAACAGCACAAAGTTTCTTGAAGTGTGGCATTAATACAATAAATTTGGTCAGGCAGCATTAGAATAGATGATTTGTCTGATCTTATGCACTTACAGCTTTGGTGATAAGACCATATGCTGGCTCTAGTAAGTGTGTAAATGATGTTCCAGTGTCGAAGAGAGCTAGCAGCTCAACCCCGACAACATCTCCCCCAACTGATACGTCGGTCACATTCACAGCATATGTCGGACTAGTTTTCATTTGGGACAAAGAAAACCACAGGAGACAGAAACAGAATCGGTATAGGTAATACATCAAATTGAAAAAATTTCAAGCGCTGTCGAATCAAACTGGAATTGACTACGTACTTTAGTCCGGTAGGAATTAGTGGCGTCTCCATCTGGTCCGTGTAGCCTCTGTCTCCGAAGCTGATTCTTCCGATAAAGTCAATGATATTCCCGAAACACATTGAGAAAGAGTTTGCAGTGATATTTGCTTTTGCCAGCACACTCGGAACAGAGTAATCTTTCATACCAAGCCCAAGAAGACCGTTAACAGCCACACCACTCTGGAGCAACCCTGTCTGATTCTGACCGCAACTGCATCGCAAACACATGTGAGTTCTAAGGGAGGCAAAGAAAACTACCCTTTTAGTTTTTACTGTGTCCGGAATTCAAACTAAGTTCAATCTTATAGTTGATTGGTTTTGCTATGCATACCAATATATAAAACACCAAATGAACATTTTCTTGAGGTTAAAATAGCGGCAGGGCGGTTTTTGTTTAGAAAAAAAAGTCATTACTTACCCAAGCGTGATATTAGCTTCCACAGGCTTTAAATCCTCGTCCTCTGTGACCAAATGCAATACATCCTCGAACAATGTCCCGCTGGTGAAGGTGGCGTTAGAAAGGTACTGGATCTGATAAGGGCAAATACTTGCAGGAGAAGAACACTGATTCGATCCAAAACAACGCTTATCACTGCATCTAATGCTTGAACTTGTCGAAGATGCGTTGGGGCTGTATAGATTGAGTGGTAGACTCTATGTCAAAGAAGAGAAAGAGTAAGGAATAAATAATTTAAAGAAAGATATATATGTGAAAAAAGTATCTGCTTTCGAGAGGAGAAGGTACCTGTGAAAGTCCAATGTCTTTCAAGTCGTCAATACAAGTGGAACCGCAATTGCAAGGCAACCAAAACAAATTGCTGCCGGTGTCCAGAGCCACCAGGAACCAAGTGGCAGGTGTTCCCACAGAGACATTGGCGTAATGCAGGCTAAAGCCACATAGATTAACAAATCATTATTCAATGAGCAATGGAGTCAAGCATCAATCATATTCAAAATATGGTTACATTAAAGAACAAAACGATTTTCTGTGAATCAAGAGGAGAGGAGGCATTACGATCCGAGAAGGTCAATTGAAAGCGTGTGATTTCCCCGAATGAAAGTAATAGGGGTTTCTTCGTTGTTGGAGGCAAGACCTCGACCTCTGATCAACCGATCACGGTGGGCCAAGACCTTGAAGTATTCTAAACTTCCCTTTTCCGGCACTAGATTGTCAAGCCCAAGAGTTTGTTTGACTGTATCAGAGAACATGTGATGAACTTCGAAGCTAAACTTCCCAGTACCCTCACATCTCTCCAATCCCCAACCCAACACTAATACAGACAATAACACAAACAGTTGACGTGCAAGGTCCATGACTTTACCCTCGGAGCTTTTCAGATAAAACAAAAACACTTCCGGACTAAAACTCCGTTTAATTTATCAAATAATGACATAATCCGGGAAGAATCCGATATATATAAGGAAATTGAGGAATTGAAGAGGTCAATAGCTTGACTCGTTCGCATTGTTCCAGAGAAGCAGAGAGAAGCTGATGTGATCATTCGAGCTAATAATTTCTTTAGTTTTTGAACTAATACTTGTTTAATCGGAGTAGTAGCCATTATTTGCATCTTTATCCGGAAGGAGTCGACTTCTGACATTAGCCGTTATAATAAATAAGTCTGTTAGTCAACTCTTTCTTTTTGCGGAAAAGCCCCTTTACGCTTGATATTTTGCACTTCACTCCTATTATATTCTAGTCAACGAACAATGTCTTATCCATTTTTGTTATTTTGCTTATAATAAATTACACAACATTTGTAGTTGATCTTTTTTTATTGTAGTTGAACATTGGAGTTTTGTATCCGATCAAAGGTCAAATGTTTGTTTACAAAAACACTTATTTCATCACATTGGAACCAAGCACCAAGGGTCATTAACAAATCTTCTAACGAGACAAAACATGTTTGAGAATTGCTCCACGCACTTTGACATTATCCAAACAGTTTACTTAACAATAACATACATTGTAACAGGGAGATAAGTAGAGTGAACATTGTTTTACTCATCAATCAGTTTATTTTATTAAATGAACATAAAGTGATCAAACCAACAAAATACAAATGACTGCTTTTATTCAGAGGAAGGCCAGAAGAGGTAGGAGAAGTAGGAGTTGAGCTGCAAGAGGGCTGAGATTGGCTTATAAAGTCACTTCCTGATTTGGTCACTTACAATCAGACTGCTTCCAACCCAAAATCATCCTCTCCCGGTCGAATACAATGCGGTAGCCCGACATAAAGTTCTCTGCATTCCACACATACTCTCATTTATATGCATATATATATATATATATATATATAAATTTTGCATCAGTATATATTAATGAGATACTTACGTCCGATGATGTTGAGATCTACGCTCTTCAGAATACCCAAGCAGTACGTCACAGTACAATCCTGTTACTCATGTTCAAAACCAAAAATCAAGATATACACTAATACAGGGAAAGAAAGAAACATCAAACACCATGTCTTGCCTTAGTCTTTGCTGAAAAAAAGGGATTCTTGAGAGTCATTTTGGATCCTCCTCCAAAAGTCATCTCTACTAAGGGGAAACTAATGGTTGTGGCGGTTGGACTGCATGTGAAGAGGAAGAGCATCAGAATTCAGATTTGGTACAGATTAAGACCATTTTACAAGTTACAATGCTAGTTTCAATAGTCCTCATACTTCATATTCTTCTTCTCTAATTACAAGGTTTCCTATCTTTCTTACTTTTAGGTGTTCTGGTGTGCGTTAGAAATCAAACACCTGCTACTAAAATGGGTCAGAGCATATGATAACTACACTGATAAGATACCTCAAGTCGTAACAGAACTCAAATGGAACCGCAGGATCAGCTGCGCGACGCTTATCCTTGGCAAGAACGTCAAACTGCAGAGAGTAAGAATGAAGGTCATGTGATGTAAGATGCACAAGCTTGAAGAAATGGCTTTTCTTCTAAGATATCTTGATTTTAGTATGAAATGAAAATTACGGATATGAGATATCTATAATGGCTTTAAAGCACAATATTTTTCTAGAGTACAAAAAGTTCACACTTCTAGTCTGTTAACATGAATTGGTCAGACAGCATTAGTAAATATGATTAGCCTAATCTAAGCACTTACAGCTTTGGTAAAAATACCATAGACTGGCTCCTTTAAGTATGTAAATGATGAGCCCGAGTCGAACTTTGCAAACAGGCGAACACCGATAGGATGTCCCCCCACTGATGCTCCCATCACATTCACATTATATGCCGTACTAGTTTTCATTTTGGATCAAAAATGTCAAAAATAAAACCATGGGAGATTTAGTACATCGAATTAGAAAACTTTAAGCGGTCGTACCTTGGTTCAACAGAAATAAACGGAGTTTCCTCCTGGTCAGTGTAACCTTTGTCTCCGAAACTAATTCTTCCGACACCGTCAATGACACGCCCAAAACAAATTGAGAAGGAGTTTGCGATGATATTCGCATTAGCCAGTACGCTCAAAACAGAATAATCTTTCCAACCAAGCCCGAGAACACCGTTCACAGCACGACTTCTCTGATTCTGACCACAACTGCACCACATAAACGGATTCAGTTCTTTGGCCTCTCCTTGGTTGCCTCATAGGTCAATTCTCAAACAGATGATGGAGCAATACTTGAGTTTTATGATAGGCAAAAGACCTAGACTTTTTACATGTCTAGATCTCACTTTATATTTATTCTTACCGTTTAATATTTGCTACGCACACCAATAGGTTGCTTCATGAAATTTTTATGGCGTTAACAGGAAATGAACCCTTTTTATTAAAGGTGAAATATAGCCTATGAAGGTTTTTATTTAAGAAAAGACAAAGGAAAAGAGTCAATTACTTACCCAAGTATGATATTAGCTTTGACAGGCTTTAAATCCTTATCCTCTGTGGCCAGATGCAATACATCCAGTACCAATGTCCCCGTGGTGACTGTTGTTAGAGTAGGGAATCTGATAAGGGCAAATACTTGCAGGAGAAGAACACCCTCTCGATCCAAAACAACGCTTGTCACTGCATCTAATGCTTAAACTAGTAGAAGATGCGTTGGAGTGTATAGACCGAGTGGTATACTCTATGTCAAAGAAGAGAATGAAAAGATTTAAAGCAAAAACATTTTGGAGAAAACGTGTATCTACTTTGGAGAAGGGAAACATACCTGTGGAGATCCAGCATCTTCCAAGTTGCGGGTGCAAGTGGTACCGCAATTGCAAGGCAACCAAAGCAAATCGCTGCCTGTGTCCAGAGCCACCAGGAACGAAGAACGTGGTGTTCCCACAGAGATATTGGCGTAATGCAGACTGAAACAACATGAATATACAAATCATATCTCAACAAGCATCATTTTCATACATAAAGCTTTATCGCCGATACCAAAATATGTATGCACTGAAGAAGAAAACGTATTGTTAATTTGTTATAAATCAAAAGGAAAAGAGGCATTACGCTCCCATGAAAGTAATAGGGGTTTCTTCGTTGTTGGAGGCAAGACTTCGACCTCTGATGAAGCGATCACGGTGTGCCAAAAGCTTGAAGTACTCCAAACTTCCTATTTCAGGCACTAGATTGTCAAGCCCAAGACTTTGCTTGACCCTATCAGAGAACATGTGTTGAACTTCGAAACTGAACTTCCCAGCAGCCTCACATCTCTCAAATCCCCAACATACCACTAACACAGACAATACCACAAACACTTGGCGTGCTACGTCCATGATTTTACTCTCGGAAGTTTTTTTTTCTTACGAGGAAACAAAAACACAATTCGGGAGTGAGACTCCTTTTACACTTTGAGATATCGAAATACACTGGAACGAATCCGTATTTGTAAGGAATTTGAGGAATTGAAAAGATTAAAAGCTTGACTCTTTCGCATTGTTCCAAAACAAGGGAAGATAATTTGATTCTTCTACCTAAGTCTTTCTTTAATTTTTGAGCTAATACTTAAAAAAGACTTAAGTCGGAGAAACAAATTAGCTTCGCCCTGCTTGTTTGGAACAATGCAAACGAGCCAAGCTTTTAATCTTTTCAATTCCTCGAATAAATAAAATTAGCTGAGACCTAATACTGAGTGAAGCTGATTTGATTCTTTGAGCTAATATTTTTTTAATCGGAGTAGCAGCCATTATTTTGTATCTTCTTCTTCTTCCCTGAAGCTGAAGAGTGACGCGCCTAGAGTCTCTTTTATCAGGAGGGAGACAATTTCTGAAATTAGTCGTTATAAGTCTTTGTTTTACAGAAAAGCCCCTTTGTGCTTCATATTTTGCACTTAACTCCTTATATTTCTATTCTATTCGACAAACAAATTTCTTTTCTTTTCTTTATGGTCAAATAATTTCCTAGTTATTCGTTCATAATAGACAACATTATTGTTCATAGCCACCATGCTGCATTAGAGTATCAATATTATATACCTAATTTAAATTAAAAAAAAAGGTTTTTGGATTGTTACCAAGTTAATCATCATAATAAAACTCGACTTTTATACGACAAATTGAGAAAAAAATAAGCTCTTTTAGAGAAGTTAAGACAAAGAGGCATTATAAATTATGAATCACAAATATACAAGTTAAATAAATAAAAAATATAAAAAGTTAAAATCATTTTTTTTTCTTTTTCTTAACAAGTATTCCTATATTTTTCCATTCCGTTAAAAGAAATCTTGGCTTATAAAACATGTCTAATTCATGTTCTTCCATCACTTTATTTTTGTCTTCGTTATATAAACGATTCCAAAAATTCCCATATATATTGATACTTTTAATGTTGGGAGACGAATGCATGCTTCCATATAAATTAAGATATTGTATTTATAAATGTCCCACTAGGATCAAAGGGAATATGAGCATCATCGATGGTGATTAGGGGTTCTTAACAATTTTTTATTATTATTTTGTTTTAATCGAGAAAAAATGGTTCTTAAAATTAAGAAACTATATCTAAAAGTTCTTAAATAAGAAACCGGTTTTCAACAAAAGTTTCTTAACACAGTTACCGATACAATTTATAATATTTTAATGTTAAGAACTTAAGAACCCCATTTTTCTTAATTAGTTTACAAAATACCCTTTTGGTATCAATCTATATACATTCATCTCATTGGACCAAACCCAAGCACCAACCGTCATAATAACAAATTTTCCTAACGAGACAAAACATGTTTGACAAATACATATCCTCCTTCCTGCTATTGCTCCACGCACTTTGATATATCCAAAACACTAATGTAACAAAACCATACATTGTAACAGGGAGATAAGATTACCAAACCAATGAATATTGTTTTGCACATCAAACGAAGATTATTATTATTAAATGAACATAAAATGGTCAAACCAACACAAAACAAATGGCTTCTGTGATTCAGAGGAAGGCCAAAAGAGGTACGAGAAGTAGAAGTTGAGATGTGAGAGGGATGAGATTGGCTGCACCGCCTGTGTTTGGGTTTCCTGTGGAATTACGAGGGTCGACGGGGGGCGGTGTAGCAGAAATAACAGGAGGAGGAGAACGAAGTGGTGGAGCGGATACACTTGGTGCAGGAGCTTCGATCTCTGGTGGTGGAGGAGTCGTAGATTCCAAGCTTTCATCTTCAAAACCTGCCCATAACACAAAACACATCATTATCAATGATATTCTATTCCAAGGATATATACAGTCACTTCCTGATTTGGTCACTCACATAGAGACGGCTTCCAACCCAAAATCATCCTCTCCCGATCAAATACAATGAGGTAGCCAGCCAAAAAGTTCTCTGCGATCCACAGATGTTCTCATTATTATATGCATATATACAGAATTTATGCATCAGTGTTGAGATACTTACGTCCGATGACATTAATTTTGAGATCTACGCTCTTCAGAACACCCAAGCAGTACATTACATTACCCTCCTGTTACTCATTGTTCATATCCAAAAACCAAAATGTAAATAGATACGCTAATACATGAAAGAAAGAAAAAATTAAGCACCATGTATTACCTGAGTCCGTGCCGTGAAAAACGGATTATTGAGAATGATTTTGGCTCCTCCTACAAAAGTCATCTCTACTAAGGGGAATTTTATTTTTGTGGTGTTTGGGCTGCATGTGAAGATGAAGAGCATCAGTATTCAAGTGTGGTACAAATTAGTCCATCTTACAAGTTACTTAGCTGCTTTAAATTCCTAATACTTCATATTGTTCTACAAATTCAATGTTTTCTCCTATATTTCTTACTTTTTAGAAGTTCCAGTACACATTCTACTAAAATGGACAAAAGCATCTAATAACTACACTGATATGAGTGCGGGCATGACCTCAAGTCGTAACAGAACTCAAACGGAACCTTGGGATCAACTGGGCGACGCTTGTCCTCGACAAGATCGTCAAACTGCAAAAGTAAAAGAACGAACGTCATGGTGATGTAACAAACACAAGCTTGGAGGAACGGCTTTTCTTCTAAGAAATCTTCATTTTAATATCCACTGCAAAAGTTACCGATATATCTAATAATTTTACAGCACAACATTTTCTCGGAGGAAGGAAAGTTTACACATACAGCTTTGGTAAGGTCACCATATGCTGGCTCCAGCAAGTGTGTAAATGATGAGCCAGTGTCGAATTTTGCAAACAGGACAACGTCAACAGGATCTCCCCCTACTAATACTCCCGTCACATTCACACCATAGGCCGTACTAGTTTTCATTTTGGATCAAAAATAAAGCAATGGGAGACAGAAACAAAATCGGTATAGATACTACATCAAATTAACAAACTATAGGCACTGTTTTGACTTCATACCTTGGTGCAACAGAAATGAATGGAGTCTCCTCCTGGTCTGTGTAGCCTTTGTCTCCAAAACTGATTCTTCCGACAATGCCAATGACACGCCCGAAACACATTGAGAAGGAGTTTGCGGTGATATTGGCTTTTGCCAGGAGGCTCGGAACAGAGTAATCTTTAATACCAAGCCCAAGAACACCATTCACAGAAATATTTCTCTGGAACAGACCTGTCTGCTTCTGACCGCAACTGCACCACAAACACGGATTCAGTTCTTTGGCATTTCCTTGGTTGCCTCAAAGGTCATTTCTCAAAACAGAGGACAGTTGATGGAGCTATACATGAATGTTCAGAGAGGCAAAAGACCTAAACATTTTACATGTCCGGATTTCACACTATATTCAATATTGATTTTGCTATGCACACCATGGCATTAACAGGAAATGAACAATTTTTTAGAGGTGCTATAGCGTCCATGAAGGTTTTTTGTTAATAAAAGACAGAGGATAAGAGTAAATTACTTACCCAAGCGTGACATTAGCTTTGACAGGCTTTAAATCCTCATCATCTGTGGCCAGATGCAATACATCCTGTACCAATGTCCCCGTGGTGACTGTGGTGTTAGAGTAGGAAACCTGATAAGGGCAAATACTTGCAGGAGAAGAACACTTTCTCGATCCAAAACAACGCTTGTCACTGCATCGAATGCTAGAACTTGTAGTAGATGCGTTGGGAGTGTATAGATTGAGTGGTACACTCTGTCTCAAAGAAGAGAAAAGGACAGAAGTAAAGCAAAAATAGTTTGAAGAAAACACGTTTATCTGCTTTCAAAAGGGGAAAGGAACCTGTGGAACTCCAACTTCTTCCAAGTCGCGGATGCAAGTGGTACCGCAATTGCAAGGCAACCAAAACAAATTGCTGCCTGTGTCCAGAGCCACCAGGAACGAAGAAGGTGGTGTTCCCACAGAGATATTGGCGTAATACAGGCTGGAACCACATGGATATACAAGTCATATTCAACAATGAATGGATACATATCGCTTTAGTATCACCAATTTGCATTAAACAAGAAAACGAATTGTGGTGAATCAAGATGAGAAGAGGTATTACGCTCCCAGAAACTTGATTGAAACCGTGAGGTTTCCCCCATCAAAAGTTATCGGGGTTTCTTCATTGTTGGAGGCAAGACCTCGACCCCTGATCAAGCGATCGCGATGGGCCAAAACCTTGAAGTACTCCAAACTTTCCGTTTCCGGCACTATATCGTCAAGCCCAAGAGTTTGTTTGACCTTATCAGAGAACATGTGGTGGAATTCGAAGCCGAACTTCCCAGAAGCCTCACATTTCTCGAAACCCCAACACACCACTAACACAGACAATAACACAAACACTTGGCGTGCAACGTCCATGACTTCAATCTCGGAGTTTTTCCGAGAAAAAAGAAACAAAACTACTTCCTGAATAAAACTCCGTGTAGTTTCTCAGATAACGACATACTCAGGGACGAATCCCGTATATGTAAGGAGATTGAAGAATTGAAAAAGTCAAAAGCTTGACTCGTTCGCGTTGTACCAAACATGCTGAGAGAAACTGATTTGATTCTTCGAGGTAATACTTGTTTAATCGGAGTAGTAGCCATTATTTGGTATCTTCGTCTTCTTTCCCTTAAGGAGAAGTTTGACGAGGACAGAGTTCTCTTATCAGGAGGGAGACGACTTTTTGAAATTAGCCGTTATAAAGTCTCTTAGTCAACTCTTTTCTTTTTGCGAAAAAGTCCCTTTACCCATCTTTGTTTGCATTTAACTCCTCTATTATATTATCTTTTATTCAACGAACCATTACTTTTCCTTTTTTTTTGGTGATATAATTTCTTAGTTATTCGCTCATAATAGAGTCATAGACAACATTGTTGTTGAATTTGCTTCTTCTAGTTGACCTTTTAATCATGCCGCATTAGATCAATAGTATATATACCTAATTTAAATAAAAAGGTTGTTGGCTTGTTACAAACTTTTGTTATCATACTAAAATTCGACTAATATATAACAAATTGAAAAACAGATAAGCTCCTTTTTTTTATGAAGTCAACAGACGAGGAGGGCATTATGAACCATGCAGTCATATAGATAGACAAGTTGAATCATTCCCAACTTCTCAGTTCCATTGAAAGTCTTGGCTAACATATCTAATTCATGTTTTTCCATTATTTTATTACTTAAAATTTTCAAAATTCCATATTAGACTTTTGGATATTAAAATTTGGGAGAGGAATGTATGTTCTCATGCTATTGTATTTATAAGATATTGTATTGTATTTATAAGATATTGTATTGTATTTATAAGATATTGTATTGTATTTATAAATGTCCCACTTGGATGAAAGGGAACATGGGGCCAGAAGATGAGAACTGAAGATTGCTAGGGTGGATTAAATAATATGTGAAACTTAGAGGGTAGAAACGAATATAAGATATCTCTTTGCACAGCAAATGTAATTTACTCACTATCACAAACATACAAAAGAAATGAAGCAAATGATGAAAAGTGAAGAAGCAGCCAGAGGGTTCAAACGGGTGGAAGGGTTAACCGTTCTTGGAGACGGCGTTGGCTGCAGCGATGGCGGTTTTGTTGAAGCGGTTGGTCCCGTGAAACCGTTAGCATCATTACCTGGAATTTTCCAGAAGCAATTAGTGATTAACATGACTAATTTTATTTTTGGAGAAGAGTTTGGTTAAATTAGGACATACAATCAGATTCTTTCCATCCCAAGATCATTCTCTCCCGATCGTGGACGATTCTGTAGTTGGTCATGAAATTTTCTAACATAGAGAAAATTTTGATATGATTAGGAATTGGTTAAAATGTGGCAAGAAGATGTTTGTTGATTGGGAAAAAGAATAAGAAACGAACGTCCGATGATGTTGAAGTCTGCATTAACTTGCTTCAAGACGGCCAGGCAATAGAATTGAAAACTACCCTGTAAATGCAATGGATATTCATATATTTATGTAGTGAATATGATATTTGATAAGATGAGATGTGTACATCGGAGGTGTCGAAGGCAAGTATGGGGCTGAAAATATCATAAACAGCTCCTCCTTTCATCTCAAAGCTAATTGAAGGAAGCTTATCTTCATCTGTACTGCAAACAGCAATACACATGCATCAATATTCCTTAACGTTTTCTTCTTGAATCATATGTATAGCTAAAGATAGCCAACGTACGTTGATGCAATTATGTAGCAGAACTCAAAGGGGATATCCTTATTTTCCGGAAGTCGTCTGTCTGGTACAGAGAGATGAAACTGCAAAACACAACACAAGACTGGTCGGTATATACCAACTAGCTAGTAAGCTATAGCTAGTGGATTAATGCCTCGGTTGTTTCAGACACAATTTACGAGTTTGCATTTGCATTTACATGCCTCGAGGTTGTTCGAGGTTGTAGGTTCACTTGGAGCGTACACTAAATGCAATAGTTAACGCAAACAAACAATCTATGGATGAATCTGAAGAGAAGTCGATACAGTTAGGTAGGTACGTTTGTGGTTAGAGAAGTGTAGTAAGGCTCCAGCAGCCATGTAACCGCGGTACCAGAGTCAAATATCGCGCTGAATTCTGTTTCCACCGTCACACTTCCTACCTTGAATTTGGTGATGCTCACATCGTAAAATGGCCTGTGTTCAGATCATGATAATGTACGTTACATATGAATGTACTTATTGGAAAGAATAAAAGAAGAAGGTGTAATTAAGGAGAGTTTACGGAGAGAGGGTGCCACTCAATGGAGTCTCAAGCTGGTCTGAGCTGCCTTTGTCTCCGAAACTGATTGTTCCTTTCCCTTTGAGATCAAAACACATTGAGAAAGAATCTGAGGTCACTCCGGCTTTAACCAACATGTTTGGAATCGCTAGGTCATCTATTGCAAGTCCCATTATACCATTTACAGCCACTTTTTGGAACAACCCTAATTGGGACTCACTACATCTGCCACCATTTACGTATTTTGTCTGTTAATTAGTGTTAGAAATTTCACATTTGAAAGTAAGAAAAAATCTAAAGTAATATATGAAAGACAGTACTGTCTTTTTTGGAAGACAATGCACTCATTGTCAATTAGTTTTGGAAGACAATAGACTAAGTTAGTAATGCACGTTGATCATTCGTAAAAATGGTTTCAAACTAAGTTAGAAAGAATTACAAACCCGAATGTGATCCGAGCATCTCTAGCTTCTCCTTCTTCTGTGCTCATGTGGATTACATCCTCCACCAACACACCTGTGCTTCTACTTCCCGGCGAGAGATATCGAATTCTGTAAGGACAATCGCTGAGCGGAGAAAGGCATCTGTTTCTTGATGTACAGAGTGTGCTACTGCATGTAACCTTTGAGCTTGATGTTGATATGTTTGGGTTGTAGATGTTAAGCCTTATCCTCTATGTATACATGGGTGTCTTAAGAATATGATCGAGTTTTAATGTCATAATGAATAACATTCCAAGATAATATTTTACCTTGCCTTGGTCAGTCTCCATGGTCCGTACGCAAGTAGAACTGCAATTGCAAGGTAACCAGAACAAATTACTTCCCGTGTCTAATGCCACCAAGAACCATTGGGGCGGTGTCCCTACCGTCACATTCGCATAATGTAGACTGATCATTAAGAATAAAAAACATATAATTAAACGTCTATCTATATAGTACTAAATTGAAAAACAGAGGAGTTTCGAAGAAAATTTTCATACAAACTGATTTCTTGAGTGGAGTTTCCTTGAGCGAAAGAAACAGTCGCCTGATTGTTGTTGGAGGTTAGCCGCCGACCTCGATCACGGTGAACCAACGCCTTGTAGTAGTCGAGGCTGCCCATTTCAGGCAAGCTATGACCACCCAAAACGGTCTTGACCTGCTCTGAGAATCTATGATGAATTTCAAAGGAGAATGATCCTGAGACAGAAGAAGCCCATCCCAAACTCATAACGCAGAAGAATCCAAACTGCAACATCCCACTACTCCAAACCATTCTCGGGTCTTTCTGTCTCTCTATATGAATCTAAAGTTAAAGAAAACTTAGGAAGAGACGTATTGATTCTTGCTAATTGAGTTTCTTTTACGACACGAAACTTTCTTCGTTTCCATAAGGTTTTGGTTTTGTGGGTATGAGGGAAAAGGTCAACGTTTTGTCTGGTGCTTGGTCTTTGTCAACGGATTTTTAAGATCGTTATTGAATGAATGAATATGTTGCCAACGAAATTATCGTATTTAATTCAAATTTTGAACATCAACTATCGTATTTAATTATTCGAACTTCCATAGAAAATTATCATAATATGTCTTAAATTTTTTAATCTTTATAAACAAAACCATAAGTACATGATCTACATTGAATCGTTGTGTTTGTGTGGCTGTTTATATATAAATTTGGTGGGAATGTGAATACTGAATAGAGACGTGGAGGGATGTTTGTTTGTTCCATCAGTTTGTTGCAGCCGGTAAACATTAGGCAATGATTTTTTTAAAAATGTCAAAATCTATTCGGAAAACAAAAGGGTGATTTTGTCAGAAAATATAATTAAGAGGGTGGAAATGAAAATAGTGATAAAGTATTGAAAAAAGAAACCGTTGACTCTGGATAAGTTCATGTACACGTGTCAGGTATATTATATGGGGCCCGGCTCAAATTATTTTTTCTTAAATCCATCTGGTCTCGTATTTTGATTTTTTTATGAATGAGATGAGAGCTCTCAAATAAATTGGTTGGGAAAAAAACTGTTTTATTAGTTGGTAGATCTTAAACTATATTAAGTTATTAACAAAATTGATAGAAAGTACGAATAACTCCGGAACTTACACATACGAACAACTACAAGTATCCTTAGATAAAAGGAAACACAAGTCATGTATAAAATTAGACGAATGTCTTGAAGATAGAATAAGGCTTAACAAACTAAAATTAAAAGAGAAAATGTTAGGAAACCAATTAATATACTATAAACAACATCCATATCCTATCCACGTATCTAATTAACCATTCTATATATATAAGTCTCTGCATTCATTGTGTCCCTAGTTAGAGCTGATCTCAATGAGGACACTTCTTGATCGAGAATATCCAAATACTTATGTTTTAGGATTTTGACAACCCACCTGTCTTTACTCGAAGATCGATCGATATGGCAGTGTAGTGTACGTAAGGAGTTTTTTTTTTTTTTGTACGTGGCTAATAAGAGTACGTAGCCTTATAAGATGTGAATATCAAGCCTTGGTTCTTGAGAAATTGGGGAGAAGATCGAGACAGTGAATGAAATGTAGGATTGTGTACAAGAGGATTCCCGGTTCTCCTAGGTGGAGACTGTAAGACCCATCTCTCGGGCAATCGATTTTTCGGCATGGTCAGATTATCGGACAGGTTCCAAAATGTCGATGTTTCGCGTACCCGGACGTACGCGGGACGAGACCATGGGTCGACATTTTTGAGTTGTTGTGGATTGAGTTCGCCTAGTGTCTTTTGAGGTTATTTGATGTTCTGAGTCGATCTGTCGAGTTAGATTTTGGTGTTATTGAGTTTTATCGAGGAATTATCGAAGAATGATTGATATTTCTCGATAAATATTGATGTTTCTCGAGGATTCGAGTTGGATTGTCGATGATTTTGGTGTGAGGTTATTGCCTTGTCGTTCTGAGGTTTCTGAAGTTGTTGTTGGTTGTTTTGTTGAGTTTCCATCGAGAGTGACTTGAAGATATCGGAGTTTTGTCGAGGAAAATTAGAGGATTCGGAAATCATCGAGTACTGGAGTGACAAAAATCGATGATTCTGGAAATTATCGATTTTTGCTACAGTGTTCTGATGCGAACATCCGGATGCGGACGATACGGACGTATGGACCGTCCGTATGGGACACGGACGTATGGACCGTCTGTATGGGACACGGACGTATGGACCGTCCATATGAGGCACGGATGTATGGACACGGACGTCCGGATGCGATACGGACGCACGGACTGCGATCGTACGAACGTCCTGCGGGTGGTCTGCAGACGTACGGACATCGTCCGTACGAACGCGATACGAACGTGGAGGTCAATTTTGGAGACTTTTCTTAAATTGGAATTATGTTGTTTCTATCTGGTTTTAAGTGATGTTTGGGCGCAAAAGGCTGGGAAAAAAAAAGGGGCTTGGACCGATTTTGGAGCTCAGGCCCGTGGTGAGTTATTTGTGGCCCGTGGACCCTTTAACCTAGGGGGGACATATTTAAGTGTTCTTTCTTCTCCCCTGGCCGCACATAGCCCTTAGAAACCAGAGAGAACTCGTGCCTTTGCTGTGGGAGAATTCGAGAGAGAGTTGGCCGCGTGAGAAGGAATTGGTCCTGTGTTGTTCCGTCGCGATTGGTAAGCGATTTCTGTTTGTTTGGCTGTTGTTTCCGGTTGTTTTTGGGTTGTTTTTGATTTTTTTCATCATTCTGGACAGTAGGAATCGAGCCCTTCCAGAGTTGAGAAGAAACGCCCTTTGGTCCCTTTGTTAAACGTGAAACGGTAAGCGTTTCTCATGAAGTTTGTTGTATTTTTGTTGGGACGTTTTTGTGAGCTTGTTGGGCGTGTATTTGTAGGCTGCTGAGTGTTGTTTCTGAGCTAAGAAGGTTGTGTTTGGTGGTTGTGGCGCTGTTGCTCCAATCGTTTGGTAAGAACCTCTTTGGAATTGTCTTTGGATACGATTTTGTGGGCTGTTGTTAATTGGAATTTTGTGTGTCTCTGGACAGCAGCTGTATCCGTGTTTTACTGAGGCTGAGAGTGATCATTTGGTGGTTGTGGCTGTAGTCTTTGAATTCGTTTGGTAAGGAACACCAATTTGGAGCCATTTCGAGTCATTTTGAGGTTTTGGTATTGATTGAGTTGTGTTTGTTGTTTCGCATGAAACGAAAAGGGATTGAGGTGTTGTTAAGCTTGCTTTGGTGTTGGTTAAGTGATTGTTTGGGTAAGGACCCTTTAAGGTCATTTCGAGATCATTTCGTGTTTGTTTTTGTGAATCGATTTCTAATCGATTTTTGTGTGTTATTTTTGTGTTTAGGAGTGTGTTTGGTTGCTTTGAGAAGTTAGGGTTGAGTGTGTAACCTCAGTTCTATCATTGTTTGGTAAGGGACCTTGCTTGGTCCGTTTGTGGATCCGATAAGGGTCATTTAGGTGTGCTTTTGAGTTCAGGCCAGTAGCATTTGAGGTGAGTGTGTGATCGTGGCTATGTATTAGCTTCGATTTGAGTATTTGTGTTTGATTGTCTCGTTTGGTTAAGGGTATGCGTTTGAGTTTTGTCATGACAAATTTTGGTTCAATTGGAGAGTTGTGACTGCTTTGAATTTGTTTCATTGCATTCACGTTTGAGTTTGAGGAACTGTTGCATTACATTAACCAAGCATGATATATCTTCGCACGCTTGATGATCGTTTCGCATTCAAGCTTCCAGAGACGACCACCTCACTAAGCAATTCTTTTGTTTATGCATTCAGACTTACGAATGCAGGTAATGATGGTTGAGGAGCTCGCGGAACATGGTGGTGTTGTGGACGGATGGATGGTTATTTGGTTGTCGTTATTTTGTTGCGTTTGAGATTAATTTATTTTTAATAAATTATTTGGCATGATTTGAGTGTTTTGGATGATGTTTGGAGTTGAGAATATTTGAGTATATTGTTAGAATAATTTGAAGAATTATTTACGTTGAGCTTAATTTGGAGTTTAATTTATTTAATTGTTTAAATAAATTATTTGGAGTTTTTGATCGAATTTGGAGTTAATTAATTTTGAGAAATTATTGTAGGAATTGTTTAGAGTTTGTTGGATTTTAATTAATCAATTGGTGTGGGTTTTGAAGTTAAATGGGTTAAGTTTTTCGCTTGTGTAGTAATCTGATTAGTAATTCGAAAAGTAACACATAATAAGAAAAATTTTAAAATTTTGCGAATTGAAAGTGTTAGAGATATCCCAGCACATTGACTATACTGTTCCGCCTTCTATCGGCTGCACCTACCACAATTAATATTTATATTTAATTAACACTCAATACTCATGCATGCAAGTTTAATTTGGAGATATTCCATCCTTTTCAATTAATTATTGTTTTCATATATTTCATGTAAATTGAGAAAAAAGTTAAACATTTTTATTATATTCTCACAAAAACAATCTACATTTGAATTTTTGTTATATTTTACATATGCTAATTTTAAATATAATTAAATTATATGCCTTTAACAACAATAAATAAATAAATTATATGCCTATTTCATATCAAATATTACACTGAAATCATAAATGATATTTATTTTGAAACGGATGAAGTATAGACTATATCTAATAGTAGAAATGATGATGACCTTATCAATTATGCTGAGAACGTCGCTTCTCCCCTCCGTACTTTGTTGGCTGATTAAGGCACAAACATGTATGAGTGAATCATCACGGTAAATTTCAAGAAACAGAGAAAAAGTAGGATCATATAGGCTTCCATTGTTTCAAAAGCAATATGTGCGTTTAAGTTTTTTTTTTTAAAAAAAAAAAAACACATTTTAGCAATTTAAAACATTCTTAATTTATCATCGAAAAACTTTGAGCAAAACATAACCACAAACGCCAAATGTAGAAACACAAACAAACAAGATCTAGACCATAATGTTACCAGGTGGAGGAATGTAAGGAACATGAGAGAGGTTTGAGAAAGTCAGGAAGAGAAGGACACACACGGCGAGGCTTAGGGCAAAGAGGCTGCTTCACTTCGGAATCATGTTTCATCTTTTCTATATTTTTTTTTTTATCCGGTTCAAAGAACAGGTAGTTTATTTAAAGTGATGTTTTGTTAACTGGAGTCTGAAAAGTAATTATTTAGTGTGAATCTATATATACAATGTATAGTTCGTTAAAGAAGAAAATGAAGAATTTGTAGTGATGAGTGAACCAGGTTTGGTTATCCTCAGACAAAACATTTTTTAAGAAAACGTGATCAATTTACATGTGGGGTCTTTCTGTGATTCCTTCATTTCTTGGTGAAGAGTGAAAGTAGGGTTGGTGTTCTTGACTACTCCCCCTCTTTTTTTTGCCTCTTTTTTTTCTGAAAATATATATATTTTAAAAAATAATGGAATTGCTAATAGGAAATTATGTGCATGTTAACAATAAAAAGCATTAGTGATTATGATGACACTCTTATTGTTTTCATTTGTAAATGAGAGTTTTACATTATTTATGATATTTTATTTCTTTAAAAACAACCACGTATCGTACATATTTCTTCAAAATATTACCTAATTTTTATGTATTCAAACATCTCTAAGCTATATTGTAGGTACACACATCCACATATTACCAATTAGAGGTTAGTTGGTGTTAAGATTCCACATTAATTTTACCAAAAAAAAGATTCCACATTAAAACTGTAAAAAGATCAACACTAATATAATCAAAGACATGAACTACTCCACTTAATTGGTTTTAAACTGAAAACTCATCATTCTAGGGTAATTTTTATCTTCAAAAAGCTATCTACCCTTACCATTTGTAGTAGCATATTGGTTATAAAGCCCAACATATCTATCTAAAGGCCCATTTTATGTCATCCAGCTTTTGCACAAATTATAATCATTTTCGGGGAGAAGAAAAAGAGAAAGTGAAGGAAACGGGAAAAGAAGTGCAGGTCAGGTGCAGGTGGAGATGTTATGTATGTGCACACGTATGTCTTATTTAGACAGCTATCGTTTTTATGATCTCATTATATCACGTGTCTTTCTTTCAAATCACTCACAGATATATATATATATATATATATATCTTCCCTTTTTTTTTTAAACCATTCATCTTCTTCAATCTACCAATTCAAACACTTGTCCTTCTTTCCTTCTCATCTATCTAATATCTGCAACACTTTTTTTTTTTTTTGGTTAAACTTCATGGAAACATATAAGCATTACGCCTCCAAGTTATAAGGAGTCGTCGAAATCGTTAGTGGGCATAAATCGTAAGTATTAGAAAGATAAAGGACCGTTTGGGAAAATAAAAAGAGGTAAGAAAAGTCAAATAGAGGAAAAAAGAAGGGTTAGGTTTAGAAAATCTGATCCTCCAGTAATTGAGATTGGATTGTCTGGTTAGAAGCAGTGGAGCCCTTTTCCTTTCTCTTCTTTCTCTTCTCCTCTTCTCCTCTTCTCCTTGCCTTCTTCTGGAAGAGAAGGTCGACGCTATTACTTCTTCTTCTTCTTCTTCTTTCTTCTGGATCTGATTCGGATCCATCAATCTCTCTTTCTCTTTATCGATCCTTTTAGATCTCACCTGTAACTGTTATCGTTCATATTTTGCCGACCTTTTCTCTCATTTACTAAACCCTCAAATCCTTTGTTTGGATTATAAGATTGCTTCTGATTGAGATTCCTTTCATGACTGGAAAAGTCTGCGACTGACTTTTTTCTTCCTGTTACATCAGCTTCTGCAGAATCTCAGGTACTAATTTTCTCCGAGTTTGAAAAAGTTTGGATTTTGTTCTGATCTTTTCTGAATAAATTATTCCCTCTTGCTCATCTGATCCATTATCCAATTGGGTTTGCATATTTTTGAGTTTTAAAGTTGGGTTTCGATTTTCTTTTTTTACTCTGATTTTTGAGTTACTCTTTGAGAGTTTTCAGATTCTATCAAGCTAATAAACTGTTCAGATCCTTACTTGACTCTTTTGTTGAACTGCAGATTCTTAAAACCTTAAATCGTTTTCTACTTTGTTTGTTTCTGTGCATCCCTTTGACGGATGTGGAGGAAAAAAAGGGTTGTCCTGATGAAATGAGGGATGTTATCAACGTTAATGAAACTCTTGAGTGCTTGTCTGTGGCCGTCTTCTTCCTCGGGCAAGTCCTCCGATTCAGCAGGAAAACAAGATGGATTACTCTGGTACAAAGACTCTGGTCAGCACCTCGTTGGTGAATTCTCCATGGCAGTTGTTCAGGCCAACAATTTGCTTGAGGATCAGAGTCAAGTTGAGTCTGGTCCTTTGAGTACTCTTGAATCTGGTCCTTATGGAACTTTTATTGGAATATATGATGGCCATGGCGGGCCTGAGACCTCACGATTTGTCAATGATCACCTTTTTCAGCATCTAAAGAGTGAGCTACTGAATGATATATGCGTACAAAGTTACAAACCAACCGTGTGGAAACTAAAATCTTCTTTGAATCTGTAGGATACGCAGCAGAGCAGGCTTCTATGTCGGTGGATGTAATTAAAAAGGCGTATGAGGCGACTGAAGAAGGGTTTCTAGGGGTTGTGACAAAGCAGTGGCCAACTAAGCCACAGATTGCAGCGGTTGGGTCTTGCTGCCTGGTGGGTGTTATATGCGGAGGAATGCTCTACATCGCTAATGTTGGGGATTCCCGTGCTGTTCTTGGAAGGGCTATGAAGGCGACAGGTGAGGTAATTGCGCTTCAGCTCTCAGCGGAACATAATGTGAGCATAGAGTCTGTTAGACAAGAAATGCACTCCTTGCATCCGGATGATTCGCATATTGTCATGTTAAAGCACAATGTGTGGCGTGTTAAAGGCCTTATTCAGGTATGTTTCTCAATCTGAATAATATTTAATTAGATTTTAGGGTCAAAGGACTCGGTTTTTTATTCAGGTACATGTTATCTTAGTGAATCACTTGTTGAATTGATATGTAGTTGTCTTTGTCTTGTCAAGGAAAACCGGAGAAAATCTGAATTATATGGCCTTGGCCCTTGAACTTCTTGCTGGTTTCTTGAAGTCAAGACGCTAGAATTCTAATCGAAAAAGAACATGTTTTTCTTACTTTTATGATGTCAACCAAGAAATCTATCAACGTTTTTTCTGTATGGAGATAAGGTCTCTGCATGTACACCCAAAAGTCTAGATTTGTAGTAACCTTGACTTTGACATTGCCAATACCAAACCCACCAACCCGAGAAAGTCAGTGCTCTGGTTGAAGTTGAAATTGGTGGTATCTAAAAGCCAGTTTGTGTATGTCCCTACACTAAGATATAGATATTATAATCGACTGAACAGTTGAATCCAACACTAGGTGCAAACGCCTTGATATGTTTGCTCATTTGCCATTTTAAGATAAACCCTGGAGATTGAAGTTGAAAAGGATAAGATATGTTTGTTCCTTTGTAGGTATCTAGATCCATAGGCGACGTGTATCTTAAAAAGGCGGAGTTCAACAAGGAACCATTGTACACAAAGTACAGACTCCGCGAGCCATTCAAAAGACCGATCTTGAGTGGGGAACCGACGATAACGGAGCATGAGATCCAACCACAAGATCAGTTTCTGATATTCGCTTCTGACGGGCTATGGGAACAGCTGAGCAACCAAGAAGCCGTTGACATCGTTCAGAACCACCCACGAAACGTGCGTGAGACCCATTTCTTCTATTTTTCCGTTTCAGTAAAAACCTATTACAAACCCAAAGATTGACTCTGTCCTTTGTTGTGGAAATGAATGCAGGGGATAGCACGGAGACTGGTGAAAATGGCACTGCAAGAGGCGGCAAAGAAACGAGAGATGAGATACTCTGATCTGAAGAAGATAGAGAGAGGAGTGAGGAGGCATTTCCACGATGACATAACTGTGGTCGTCATTTTCCTTGATACGAATCAGGTGAGCTCTGTCAAAGGACCCTCTCTCTCTATCCGAGGCGGCGGTATGACCTTCCCCAAGAAACTCTAAGATACCTCACTTTTAGGTTCCATCTTTTGTAGTTATAAAAAAAGTCACTCTTGTTGGTATAAGAATGTATAATTTTAACGTGAAAGCCACACACACTACTGACGTTTGGAACTCATTCCAGTAATTATTAATTTTTATTTATTCTGCGAACTTTGTGTAACGATGTAATTGTTGTTGATGATGAATGAATATGAATGTAGGCCTTCTTCTGTCACGTATTTGTATTTGCATTTACTATACAGAGGTGCTTGATAGTGATTTATATTCTAAATATGTGAATGAAGCCAAGAGTCAGTTAATACTGAAATCTCAATTGTGCAATAAACATGACTACAGATCATCCATCAGAATACATATGTCCCCGCTTCAGGTCCATTTTTACATCCTAGAATTTGCACCTATATGATAAGGTAACTTCTGCTCCTGTCGAGAAAATACTAAACATATCACGACAATATATGCATTGATTCACTACCATAAGACGCCATACATATTTGCACGTTTATGTCAGTTTACTCTAAAAAGATGTTGTTAAACTCGCTTATGACTTAATTGTTTCTGTTTCTCTGTGTCATCCTGTGTAATTGAACAAAGGTAGCTTATCCTGTTCTACTTGTTCTGATGCCAAGTTGAAGCTTTATATCTAAGGAGCTTAAAATAAACTAGTGAGACATTGAAATCAGTTTACTTTTGCAGACATTTACTTTTCCTTTTGGTTTTGTCAATGGAGAAACCTAATTACGCTGTAGATCATATTCTGCAGCCATGTAGAGAGAAAGCATGAAGGTGGCCCAAAAATCGACGTGAGCCCTATTAGCTTCTTTTACATATTAGTAGCTTAGTTACTTATTTTTAATGCAACACTGATATTAAGCTACTCAATGGTAACGAATCATAAAGTGAACTATTGGAAAACAGTAATCTGGAAAGAAATAATGAAGCGTGTTGATAAGTAGAAGAGAGATGATTTGATTTTGTAAGTCAAGAAAATATAATTGGGTAGAGAGAGATAATGTGTGTTCTGCATAAAATTTATGGCAATGGTGGACCGGAGGGGTTAATGTAGTAGCATGAGAGAAGTAAATAAGGTGCAAAAGTTTTTTGCCTTCCCACCAGTCCTAACCAGACAAAACAAAGTTGTTCGTTTTAAACAAGCTCTGCTGTTACAATGTGACATTAAAACTCGAATCTTTCTCTTGAGAATCATCAATGGAGAGAGAGAGAGAGTGAGTGAGAGGTCATATTAGGGTTCATAACTTGCTTGAGGTTTGTAAAAAGCAGAGAAAGAGAGGGGCCTAGAAAGAAAAAAAAGCAGTAAGAGACTATTAAATGTTGCAGGCAGGCCAGCCAGTGTCCCCTCCCTTCTGCGAGATTCCCTCAAAATTTATTACAAAGCATCTTCATCGATGTTCTTTTAATTCTTCCTCAAAATCTTTTTTTTTTTTTTTTTTTTGGAGTTTTGTTATGAACCTCCTCAAGAAGGAAAGACAGAGGAGGAGACAAAGGAGTATAGGTTCACATTGCATAGCCACTTTAGTTTTGAACGATGGATATTATGAAATATGAAGAGAGAGAAGAAGGGGGATTAAAGAGGGTGAGCCAGCTTTTGTGCTTTGGTAGTAGATGAGGTTTTAATGCTCCATACCTTCCATTTCCTTCTCTCATACCCTAATTTAATTCCTCTCCTTTATAACTCCCCACAGACATTCTCACTTCTCCTCCTCACACTTCACACACTTCTTTCTTAGTTTTTCATTTTTACATGGCTTCCTTTGATGATCTGAACTTAAGCACGAGAGAGTCCCTTTGATATTGGCCTGGTTCACTCAGATCTTCCTGACCACCACCACACGTACATACACATTCTCTAGATTATCTGATTGAGCCGCGCCAATATCTCAGTGCTCTCTCGTACGTCTCTATTTTTGGACTTTGTGAATCTTGTTGTAGATCGACTTATATGATTTGCTTATCTGTTCCCTTTCTTGTCTTCCAAGGTACCTACTCAAATCATCTATGGAGGATCCTTTTAGAATGTATATTGTCTACTGCTTATTCATCAAAATTTTGAGACAGAATGTGTCAGCAAAACTGATCTTGTTTATTAGTACAAATGCAGGGTGTTAGAGAGTTAGCTAGTACATATACAACAAAGTCACAATTAGAAAGGACAATGATGTAAATGTCACAATCACAAGAGGTTTTTAAAAAAAAAAAAAAAAACAGGGGCATAAGGCAGAGAAGAATCAATGGGAGAGAAGCTGACGAGCACGAACCCTAACCTGCAAGCGAGCAAGAGCATGCATACAATGTAATGCTATTCGAGCTTGTCTCCTCACAAGCACTCCTCTTGCCACCGCTTGTAACTTCACCAGACTCTTCAATGCTCTAAACGCTCTTCTTGCCTGCAATACTCAACTTTTTAGATTAGCAAAAATTTTGTTTTGAAATTTACAGAGATGAGATAAAAAAAATATGTGTTTGTTAATTACCAGGTGACCTCTGAAAAAAGCTTGGATTTTAACTGCGGCAACAATCTCTTGTCGAGTTGTTTCTGGAGCTGATGAAGAAATGATAGTGATTCTGCTGTGAGATCGCCTGAGAAGTTTCCTCCGTACAACGCCAAACAATCGTTTGGAATTGGCCATGGTTATGGGGCTTCGATGGCTTCTTTGGTTTGGTTTAAAACAGTAAAGGTGAACACGTCAAGGAAACGTAAAATGTGAATAAAAAGTGAAGGCGGTGGCTTTAAGGGATGGACATGATCATGATGTGCTCTCCTCATCCTAGCTAACGAACGTGCTCGCATGCTCCTCTCTTTCCACTTGATTTTGTTTTGTTTATTAGTTTTCAAGAGTCAAGACAGAAGAGTCTTTGGTCTTTATTACATATATAGCATAGAATTTATTAGATAAATTTTTGCGACAAATGAATCACAATATTAATTAAGAAAATTTCGTTTGTCGATTTTGTATTAAAAAAAAACAAACAAGGTCATTGGTATTGTAGTACTCTCTATAATACCCAATGACCCCCACTACAACTCTACCGACAAGACATTCTACTCTATGACAATGATCTTTGATCATTTATCTAATAATGTAATCACACATCGATAGCTCATTATGCTAAAGTTTGCGTCTTTTGATCCATGGATAAGCAATTATGGTTACAGGCTCTTGTTGAATCTGATAAACCAGAAGTGGAGATGTATTCTTAGTATTGGTTATTTGAGATCTTCGTTGAGTTTAAGGAAAAAACAAAAAAACAGTAGTTTCTATAAGAAACTTGCTAACACTGTTAAGAAATCAAGTGTCCTTTTCTTTTTCTTTTCTTTTTGTAGAGACTTTTCCAGATATGATAAATGTTTATGCGGCAAGTCCTATTTTGAGTATATCATCATTTACACGTCTCCTATCTTTTCCTCAATTAATAATAAACCCTTCGAGCCCACAACTTGGTAATATTGTACCGTAAACCCAATTATTATTGGGCCTAATTCTGCAGAAAGGCCCAAATCAAGTCTGTCTTTCTTCTCACTTGTGTCATCTCCTCCATCGCGTTGTGCGACTAAACAGTAATTAAACTACTAATTAGGCATTAATGGGTAATTTAATCGAACCTACTCTCTCTTCAATCTTTATCTCTCTCTCGCTTCTCCATAAACTATCTTCAAGATTGCATTTTTGAAGATCTTCTTTTTGGCTTCTTGCGCGATTCTTTTCTCTGTCTCTTCTCTCCAACGCCAATGTTTGCTTGAGAGAGAGAAAGGAGAGTCAACCATGGGCGTTTGTTGCCCTTTCCTTCAACCCTGGGATCGAGCTCGGGACCAATTTCTCCCCAACCTTCCTTGTCTCTCCGATCCTGGTACCAATTCCTCTCTTTTAACCCTAATCTTTGACGTCTCCTTTCACGATCCGTGTTTCATTAGGTTCTGATTCAGTAACTAATTTTGCTATTTTCTTCATCTACACCAGTTCGAAGATCTTCTCTGCTTCTGAAATTGGCACTAGTGGTGCTCCACCTCGTTTTTATCGGCTTTCTCTTCCTTTTCGATTCAGAATTTATTGAGAAAACTAAGCGAGATCCATGGTAGTTGCTTCAATCACTGCAACATTCTATTAAGAGCTTAATGTTTATTAATGTTTCATCTTTACTCTGTGGTTCTTCCTCTAACAGGTACATGGCTTCTTATTTCTTGCTGTTTTCTGCCACGCTTCTGCAGTATTTTGTAACTTCTGGCTCTTCACCTGGGTATATCTAACTATCTATGCCTATATGTGTTTCATTTTGATTCTGCAACTGACAAATTGACTTTCTTTTTGCTTCTTTTGTTGTCTTTTAGGTATGTTGTTGATGCAATGAGGGATGTTTGCGAGACTAGTGCAATGTACAGAAACCCACCTACGGCCTCAATGTAAGAATTGTTATTTCGTTCTTGTAGTCACAAACTCTATGGACTTTGATGGAACAAGTGTGATAGACACTAGAATAGACTAAATATATAGGAGAGGGATAACAAAGTAAGGATCTTTTAAACATTTGGTTAGTGTGAGCCTTTTGGCTATTGGAAAGTAAGGTGATTTCTACAACGAAACTCCAAGATAGTTAGGGTTCTTGATTGTGATTCTGATTCTCAAAGATAAGAAATACAGTTTCGTTACTTGATCTTATCAAAGTGATCGAAGTGAATTCTACTTAACTGTGTCTCACTGCTGTGTTTATTCTTTTATTATTATTTAAGCGAAGACAACATGCTTCCAGAAAAAGTGAGAGCGTAGTAGTTAATGTGGAAGGAGGATCAGCCTCAAGTGCCAGAAGGACTCCAACGTCTTGGGGGAAGTTGGTTCTGGACTTGTATCCACCAGGAACGTCCATAAGGTACATATAATCTTTAATCAATGCTTCATACTGTGTGAATCCTGAAGAATCAGCTTATAGTTTTTAACTATTAGTAGGAAAGAGTGTACTGAATTGTTTCTTTTATAACCTGCAGAAATTTGACATGCGGCTATTGTCATGTGGAGCAGGTAACATTTGAATCTTGTATGATTCAATTAGCCACTGTAGTTGTTCGTTCAGCTTATTTTTTACCTGTTTGTTCAAGTTTCCCCTCCCTATATCTTTCTCTCAAAACACGTAATGCTTTGCAGCCTCCACGAACCAAACATTGTCATGATTGTGATCGATGTGTTCTTCAGTTTGATCATCACTGTGTTTGGTTAGGAACATGTATAGGCCAGAAAAACCATTGTAAATTCTGGTAAGCCTGCAAAAGCTGAACCAGTACTGTTACATCGTCCAATAACTCGTACACTTATGCGTCAGAATTTTGGTTTTTAGACCCCATAAACGCGTTTCTGTGATACCAGGTGGTACATCTGTGAAGAGACAACTCTATGCATCTGGACGCTCATCATGTACGTTGACTACCTGAGTAATGTAGCAAAACCTTGGTATGATATCTCCCTTCCGTGTTTTGCCCAATTTCTTCTCAGGCCCTTTAGCAGTTCTAACTCATTAAAACATGAATTTTAAATGGAAATGTGAACAGGTGGAAGAATGCTATTATCATACTGCTGCTTGTCATATTGTCGATCTCCTTGATTTTTGTGCTGCTTCTATTGATTTTTCACAGGTGGGTGTACACATTTTGTGTTATTTTTCACAATCTCATATCTTTCTGTTTTTTGTTGTCTAAATGCTTCTGTTTTTATTTCAAAACTGATTTCTTGCAGCTACCTAATTCTGACAAATCAAAGCACCTATGAACTTGTGAGACGAAGACGTATTCCATACATGAGGTATTCAACCCGTTTTCTATCACCTAGTAATACTATCAGGTTGTTTAACGAAAATAAAAAAGAGAAAATTTGGTTCTTCTAGTTACTTTACGGATCGGTTTGTTTGCTTGATACTAAAGCTGTTGGGTTTGCAGGAATATTCCGGAACGAGTGCATCCTTTTAGCAGAGGAATTCGGAGGAACCTATACAAAGTCTGTTGCGGAAACCATAATCTTGACTCACTTCCCACTGCATTTGAACTCGAGGATAAATCAAGACCCTACACTTGTATCGATATGTTGAAATGCCGCTGTTGCTAAGTTTTCTTTTATAGTTTTATACAATTACCTCCATTGTTTCAGTGTCCAAAATCTATGAAGGTAACATGTTTCCTCTAAAATTTGGATGATGTTGTATACATAGATGGAATCCAATTAATGAGTTAAATTATATATGCAAAGAGAGTATGTTCAATAGAGAAACTCTAGCTTGGATCATACGCCTGTACAATCTTTCAAGCGACGCCTCCAGATCTTCAACCGCAACATCTACGTTATCCAAGTTGGTGATCATAGACTTGATCTGATCCTTCTTTATCTCTTCTGCCAAGCTGAATTTTCGCAGTTCTTCTTCCATCATCTGGAATTCGTTTCTGTGTCCAGTCCGAACTTGCCCACTTGTACTAGTAACGTTCTTGATCACCAGTTTGGTGACCAAGGCCCATTTGGAAGGCTTGGGCTTTGGTACAGCTGTGGATAGGGACAACAAGACTGTCCTAAAGGAATGACATGTTTGGGAACAAACTTGTTGGAGCAGTGTGATCAAGGGATGAGAGGACTCGGTGGAGGAAAGGCCGGTTTGTTTGAGCAACAAGAGTAGCTTAGCAATGTCCTTATGAACCGCTTTCCTAGAGCTGATAAAGGCTTTGACGTGGCAGCGTATGATAGAATCTCCACTGTGTCTCCTCCGCCTAAAAGCAGAACGGAGGTCGCGGAGGCAATCCTTGATGCGGCAAGTGATGTCTCTTAGCTTGGAGCACAAGTCAAGGTGTAAAAGGGAGAGATCAAGAAGGTGGGTGAAGAAAGAGTGATGAGGGAGTAGTAGTGAAGAAGGTGAGTCGTTGAAGAGATGAGAGACAGAGTCGTAGAGATGTGAGAGAAGTGAGAGACTATTGTTATTATCTGCAGGAAGCTTATTGAGGAGTTGCTGAATCTGGTTGAGACCATGTGGGTGTAGCCGAGGTGGTAAGCTACAAGACCGGACGTGGTAGGAAGCAGCCATTGATGATGGAGTTTTTTTTGAGATGGAGAGAGAGCTTTAGCTAGAAAGAAGTTGTATATGAATATATAGAGGGAGAAATGTAGAAAGGTCAAATGAAACAGGATTTAGGGTTGTGAAAGTAAAAGCCACGTGAAGGGGATAATGTTCTTCGTTCCATCAAAGCCCACTTCATGTTCTTTTTTATGCCTTCTCTCACTTAATTATGATCTCGACAGATGGTCAGATGCCACTAGAGTTCGCTCAGTATGTACCTAATTTGCTAATTTCATGTCTTTGTATTCTTAACTATTTTTTATCCTTTGTTGAAGCAAAAAAATAATTTGATGTACGTACCCACTTAGATCTTTAATTAGGCGAGAAGAATCAAAACTAAGATATTTTGTCAAGCACCTCCTCAACTTTGCGCATTGGTAAACACCGTCATGCATGGATATGATTTTTTTCTAATTACTTAATTAATGAACATATCTTCTCTCATATTTTGTGTGATCAAAGGAAGATATAACATAATCAAAACACCAAATAATTTACATTGAAAATGATTGATGAAAAGATGGTGGTTGGATAATACTAAATATGGGACCGTGTGCACGAGTGTCTTGTTGAAAACTTCCAGAGGAAACGATCAAATACTAATTAATAATCCAATCACAATCGCACCGCTTTCCTTTTCTTAACTAATTTGAATTCATGAACTTGACTTGTCTCTATCAAAGTACAGCCTGCGACTCATCTCTAATTAGATTAGAGCATCGTTAATGCTAAAACCCTAATAGTTTTCTTAACCATTTGTTTAATATTAAAGTTGGTTAAAAAACTTAAGTAAGAGACTTTCATTTTTTGGTATGTCCAATGGTAGAACCCCATAGGGGTTCTTAAATAAAATAAAAATAAATTATGTTTTATTATAAAGAAAGATAATTATTTGTTGGAACTACACATGAATTAATCATTCCCATCGTGATCTTCATTTTGAGCCATTGTTTGTCCTTGCAAGAAATTTCACGACTAAACGTTTCTCTGAATGTTTCTTGTAATGCTTTAATTGAAAGATTATCTGCATATCTCTACTGAAAATTCAGGTTTGGAGCAGCAGTTGACAATGCAGGTTCTCGGGACTACTGTCATTCGAGTATGGTGACACATTCATAGATTGATTCATATTGCATACATTCGATGAAAAACGAATTGGTTCCTCGTGAAACTTCGTTGACTTGTTCCTCATATCGAAATATTCATTAGAAATGAAATTTGGTATCCAAGAGCAAAAAGCATCGAGATCCATAACATAACATAACATCACATTACAAAGCTAATACATGAAACAAACAAAGGTAAACCACAAAAGAACACGAAGAAACCTACAACAACTTAAATAAACAAACACAAACAAAAACAAACCAAGTCCTAATTAGCCAACATGTCGTAATAAGCTTCTTCTTTAGAGCTTCTTCAATCTCGCATGAGGTTCTTTTTCAGAATGATCGCTGAAGACCCATCTTCGAGTCTCTTTCATTTCTAAGTCCTTCTCTTTAATTTCCCACATCCTCGAAACTCAAAAGAGCTTCACCTTCTCTCTCTTTTCCCTCGGCTTTCGCCTTCACTCCAGAGGCCGATTCTGAAAGATCATCTTCACCACTCTTCATCTCCTCGCACGCGAGCCCGGTGGTGTGAACCCTCCTCACTCCTTCTCCTTTAGAGGATGCATCGTCTTTGTTTGTGAAAGCTCACACCATTTCTGGTCATTCCTCAACTCCTTCCATGCGTGTTCAAGAGTAAACTTCTTTTGTGATCATTGAAGATTTAGAGCTTGAAGCACATCGTTTCATTCTGCCACGGCCCTCTCTTGTTGCAGACTCATATGCACCGCGAACTTGCACACCAAATCGTTGATCTGGCCATTGCTTACAGGCTAGCTTCACGTGTTCACGTGATGCAACCTTTGGACTTGCGCATAGTAGCGCTATCCTCTTCCGAATGCTCCACCTTTTTGCTCGTTGCCAACGCAGGTCTTTGCTGGTGTTGAGCCAGAACGATGAGCAACACATCGCCGGGTCCAAGGCCTTCTTTCTTCGCTTCGAGGTGTACGAGAAGAGACTTGCTCGAATGAACCGAAGGAATCATCGGAGCTATTCAACAAGTTAACAAAATTTGAGGGCTGAGAATATGGATATGTAAAGGACATATCCATTAAAAATAAGAAAGAAGGGATTTGTTTCGAACATGAAAGGAAGGAGAAGAAGCATCGGCTATTTAAAGAAAATCAAAGAAACAGATCTTCTGTAAAGAAGATCAAAGAAAAATAAACGCATTGAACACCTATCTAACCACATCGACAAGACTTAAACCTAACTAAGAGCATTCAAAACCTATCTAACCAAGCCTTTATTACCATTATCTAACCTGTGTCATGGATGATGGTTTGGCAATCTTCAATTTCAACAATTCCACCACCACGACCCGATTGTACCTAAATCATTTCGATTAATCTCACCGAAGAAGAATAAGAATCGTGAAGAAGAAGAATCGAATCGATAAGAGAAGAAGAATCGAATTGCATAATCAAATTGAAGAAGAACGAGGTCATGGAAGAATCGAGTTGAAGAAGAATCGATTTTTTTTTTTTTGGCATGAAGAAGAAACGAATTGAAGAAGAACATGCGGTAGAACCGCTTCTTAAGTCTCTAAAATAAGAAACGTTTCTTAGACATTATATCACTTAATAATTAAATTAATTAAAAAAAAACCTAAAAACCCCAGTTAAAAAACGGCGATAAAGATGATCTTCCATATTCCAACATCTACTCGCAAAATATCTACCCTAACTATTAGGCTTTACATAATAATATCTCCCGTGTCTTGGATACGTAACTTTTTTCTTTTTGGTTTTCTTGGATATGCAACTTAATTGGTTTACAAGAAGATATTTCATTTGAGATATTTTGTTCGATCCCATGCATGTATGAAAACAGCAATCAAGTTGTTGGTTACATATACAACCATGCACACTAATTAAACAGCAATCACGTGTATAACTAATTAAACTCCATGCACACTCTCCAACTAACTTTTTTCTTGTTTACATATACAACCAGTAATAACCAATCCAACAAAATAAATATATATGTAGAATAAGTTGAAACTAAGGTCTTTCATTCATTTCAGTAGCATCGATGGACGTTTTAAAAACCGAGAACCCTAAGTTGAGGTCTTGCGAGTTAACGACGATAGACGAGAAAAAAGTTGGGCCATGTGAAGTCACGGTACTCTTGGATGGACCCTCATTTACATAAAAATAGCAACTATTAACATTACACTTGTTTCTCATTATTGTTTGTTTGGGTTTTTGTCATTTTGTGTAATTATTGTGCCACCCAATTGACATAACTAGTGAGTCAATGCCCCCATTACCTCACCTCTCTATTGCCGCCTCCATTACCTTCTCTCTCTACTGTCTCTTCCTTTCTTCTTCTCTCACTTCAATAAAATATCAACAATAATATCATGATATTATTATAGAAAATTAGAGAGGTATGATGAAGCCTTTTTGACCAAAAAAAAAAAAAAAAGAAGCCTTATGCTTTTGTTTCATGCTCCCATGTTTTCTCTATGTATTTGGGTGATACAAAAGAAAAACCAAACTTTTAATAGATATATATGCCCATTATTTTCTTAGTAAGAAAGGTGAGTAGAAGCCATGCATTCCAACTATAATATAATCGTGTACCTCCATTTTATACTAAATGCCGTTTAAGAAACTTTTGTTTAACAAAAAAAACATTTTGTACTTCTAATACTAATTTTTAATTTATTCCTATAAATTCAGTTTCTTGATTAGAGAAATAAAATTATATAATATATTAATAAAAGATAAATACATATAAATCTTAAAATGACATCTATTATGAAACATATAAAAAATAATTTTGTTTTGAAATGTGTTAGTTGTTTAATTTATATTTATTACTAGTGTTTATATTGTTTATAACTTATAGAAGCATCTTATATATTGGCTACTAGTGAAATCAATAATGCCATGCCAACCAGGTTGCAGAAAATGATTTATTTATGGTTTTGTAATAAAACCTTTCAATTTTTTTATAGATTTATTATTGTCTTATGATTACTTAAGAAGAGTACAATATAAAATTGGAATGGGGTCGGCCTCGTAGCAGCCTTGAACAGTTGCCTGTATCGCTGTGTGGGGACAAGAGGAATCAAAGATCCACTCCTCTCTCTCTTTTTTATTCATTAACAAATTAGCGATTAACTAAATCACTAGCCCATCCGAAATTAAAGATCTTGATGCTCATGACGACTTTATCATTGGTGGTGTCATAACTTAATTACTAAAAAATAATGTGCACGAGGGAGGAGACTTTTACACCAATGGTAGACTGACGCGCCGTCATTTTCCTATGACATGTAAGAGTACGGACACAAATCTAACTGAGTTCTCATCGTACCTTCCCTAACTTTGCTCTGCTGAGTTTCTTGAGCATTAAAAAATGTTTGATTTATGTAGCTATAATTTTGCTGATTTAAAATTACAATGAATCCATTAATTTCTTCACTAAGTATCTGTATATATTACTATTTATGTTTTGTATACAATTACAGACTAACTAACTAAACTAGGAGTGTGTTGTAAGAATGTTAAGCAAATAAACTCTATATTGGACCAGTGACTTGAAAAGAGAATCAAGTGCAGCCTCAAGTCCTTCTGTTCTCTCCTCTAATCTCTCTAACATCTTCTTCATTTCCTTGGAGTTATCCCCATCCGAACGTAGAATCACATCCACGTTCTGCAACTCGCTCATTTCTGACGATGATGATCGATGACCACCACCGATCAGCTTGGAGACGAATTTGAGAGAACATGTCTTTGTCTTCATGGCGGATGTAGTCGACAGAAACATGAAAAGAGAGCGGAAGATGGAGACAGCGAGCTCGGTGGTCTCAGAGCCTTCCAACTTCTTGAGGCCAAGAAGAAGCTTGTTAGTCTCTTTCTTGATCTTTTTCCTGAAGGTAAAGTACCCTTTGATCTGGACTTCCATGGATTTGTCTTTTCTCCTGAGTGCAGATTGAAGGTTAAGGAGATGCTCTCGGAGGGTTAGGATTAGGTTTCTCACAGCATCGCAGGAGTCTAGTAACATGGTTGACACGTCAAGAGAATGTTCAGCTTGAGCTGTGGGAAGAGAGTGATTGAGTTGGTGAAGGGAATGGTAAAGCTCAGAGAGATTGAGTAATGAGACTTGAAGAGATTGAGAATCAGATGAGTTTTGGAAGAGATGAATTTGAGTGAGAGCAGCTTGAAACTTAGCAGAAGGATGGTGAATTCTTGATGGAAGACTTATTGATCTAATAGGCATTTGGAGTTTGGTTTCAGGAAATGCCATGTTTCTTGATTCGGCTGAAGAAAAAGAAAGAAGAGAAGATGGGTATATATATGAGTGAGGGCATGTGCGTTAAACATGGGATATTTTATTTGTTATATATAAAACAGTGATTGTTTAGTCAAGCCACGATGCACATGGAGGTGGTGAAGGAAGCTTTCAATGCTCTGTTTTATGCTCTGTTTGAACGTGGAAGCAATTTTAGAGGACCATAGATAGATCGAACCATAACTAGATGTTGCCTTTGTGATTCCATTTGTATAGCCGTAAGGAGTGGGTTTGTCAGAGAAAAGAGACATGGAAACATGTGTCGCAGAGACCATTTTCAGATTTCAACTTGTTCTTGTTTCATCCAGCTGTCAATTTTGTTTCCTATTAATAATTCACCATTGGTTCCCGAGACGGTCGCGAAGAAAGAAATGTCACAATTACTACCAAAGATGTCACACAGATTTTTTCTTTTTTTACATTTTGAATGCAATAATTTAAAAAGAAATCCAACTTTATTCTTGTAAACTGCTATTTATTACGTCAATTTTTTTCACCTTATTACGTAAAATAAATAGAGAAAAATGCAGAAAAATACTTGGAAAACGACATATTGTATAGCAATAGACGATTTTTTATGTTTTTTTAAATTGTACTAAAAATGTTCCGTGCTACTGTACCAGTTGGTTTTCTTTTAAGATTCAATATTATAAATTTTTATTTAGATTATAAATTAATAAGATTAATGCTAAATATATATAGATATTATCAAAATTTTGGACAATATATTAACAAAGATTTTATGGAACTTTTTTCATAAATATAAAATATTCTATAGAATATCTCCTATAAATATGAGTTTTTGTATCCATAAATATAAGATTTTAATTAGTTATCATAAATATAGAATTTTAATTAGCTACCATAAATATTTGATTTTAATTAGTTACCATAAATATTTGATTTTAATTAAATGATCACATAATAACTAATGACTAAAATATCTTTAATGAAAGATTAAAATTTGTTCTTTGATGTAATGACAATGTGGTGTAAATATGTATACTTTTTAATATTTATTTATAAGTACACTCCCCAAATAATATATAGGAGATGAAAAAACCTAGAATGATACTTAATTTGAAATAGAAAAAATAGTATACTGTATTAAGAATAATCCTAATCAGGATTATACAATTGTACCTACTTTAATTAATGTTGATTAGAATCTAGGAGGGTTCAATGTTTTGTGCCCTAATAATGGACGATTTATTATTATAAGGTTTTTAAAAATAATTTGATTGTAAGGCTGTCATTGGATTCGTGATAAATTGGAAACATTGTAGAGTGAGAGGGACAAGATTATGAATTAAGATAATGGTCTGTCTCCGTTACAAGAGCTATGCTTATATGATAAATTTGTTTATTAAGGAAAAAAGTATCATTGTGGATAGTATGCATGTATACGATATAATGCAAAATCACGGGACGATGTAATGTACGGGGAATCTTAAAAGTAGTACGTCTCAGACAAAAGATCTGCATGGAATTTGATACATTGAACCTCGTCTCAAAGTGTTAAACCACACATCGTCCTTCTCTGTCAAAGCCGCACTTTGTGTAAAACTCAATTGAAACGTATCCACAAAATATAGGACCTGTTGGGAAATAATAATATATAGTTAAACCCTAGGAATAGGAACTTGTACTATTGAATGGACCATGTACATACTTTGGTCAGGTTAAGAAGTAGAGACCGGTAACGTATTCTTCCATTTTAGAAGGTTAAGTTAATTACGCCGGGTCTAGAAGTAAAGACCAGCAACGTATTTTCCAATTTTAGAAGTCACTTTTCGTTAGAATAGGAAAAGATACTATGGTGTTTTTGTTATAAAAAAAACAAGATAGTAGAGATTCTTGCTCGACAGCTCGAGAGAGAGTCGAAAATCGGATTTCTTTTCGATGAGAAATGAGGTGTGTATATAGGAACATACCTGCTCATACTAGAATATCGGGTTAAGCAATGATTTAAATCGGTCATAAGGGTATGAAACAATCATGAAGAAGAGGAAGACGTAGCAACATCATCCAAAATTAATTTAATTAAAAAATATATATATATATATATATATATATAATCAGGATTATACAACTAGACCTACTTTAATGTTGATTATAAATTAGTAAGGTTGTTCAATGTTTTGTCCCCTCATTCACCAAAGACGTTTTATTATAAGTTTTTCTTTCTAAAATTCGATTGAGTGCTTCAAGGGTGCCATTGCATTCGTATTCATGATCAATTGGAAGCATTTTTGAGGGAGAGAGAGACAAGATTGTGAATCACGATCATGGTTGTCCCCGTTAAAAAAATGTTATGGCTATATATAAACTAGTTTATTTAGAACAAGGGAACATGTACGGGGAAGTTTTATAATTGTACGTTTCAGACAAAACATCTTCATGGAATTTGATACATTGAACCTCGTCTCAACGTCAATCTCCACATTCAAAAAAAAAAAATAACGGGTAGGCCCAAATATTAATCTTTGTTTAAAACTCAAGGGAAACGAGTCCATACAATATTGGGCCTAATGAAATATAATAAACGCCCATGAGATTAGACTATCGAATGGTGGTACGTAACGTGTGGTACGATTGATCTGGTATTGTACCATATCAATGAAACGTGTTCTTGAATCACTCTTTCACCAATTCCACAAACCCAATCTTTCTACAATATGCCTGTGTTCTTCTCCACTCGTTTTCTCTTCTTCTCCATCATCGTCCCTTTCCTTATCTCTATCGTTCTCTACCAACGCGACTCATTCGACCCAGTTCATTTTCCCGCTGACTCACTCATCTCCCCTACTACTTCAATCCCGCCGCTTCTCAACGACAAATTCCTCACCGGAGCTGAGTTTATCGGCGTTGGTCTTCTCAATAACCCTGAAGATATCGCTTACCATAAGGACTCTAATCTCATCTATACTGGTTGTGCAGATGGATGGGTGAAACGAGTCAGTGTCCACGACTCTGTTAATGACTCAGTCGTAGAGGATTGGGTCAATACAGGAGGTAGACCACTCGGTATTGCTTTCGGAATCCACGGCGAAGTCATTGTCGCAGATGCAAACAAGGTTTGGGTTCGTTAATAAGTGAAATCGAATTTTTCAAAAAATCGAATATCAAGTGATGCATGTGTGTGTGTGTAGGGATTGTTGAACATAAGTGATGACGGGAAGAAAACGGAATTGTTGACGGAGGAAGCGGATGGTGTGAGATTTAAGCTGACGGATGCAGTCGTCGTTGCAGATAACGGCGTTTTGTATTTCACAGATGCTTCTTATAAGTATAATATCCGTCAATTTATCTTTGATTTCTTGGAAGGCAAACCACATGGCCGTCTCATGAGCTTTGACCCCATCACACGTGTTACACGTGTCCTCGTCAGAGACCTCTACTTTGCTAATGGCGTATCCATGTCTCCTGATCAAACACATCTCGTCTTCTGTGAAACCGTCATGTATGTGCGTTGAATATTCGTTATGTTTGTAACTCAAAATTGGTAATGAGTTGATTGATTGGTTTTGTTTATATATTAACTACTATAGGAGAAGATGCAGTAAGTATTATATAAGCGAGGAGCGTGTGGAGGTATTCATTCAAGGCTTACCAGGTTATCCAGATAATATTCGGTATGACGGAGATGGACATTACTGGATTGCAATGATTTCGGTATTTTTACAAATTGAAATCTTTTCTTTAAGGTTTATGATGATGAGTTTTTGAATCAACTTTTTAAATTTATTTGATAATTGTGTTGTGAAAACAGGAAGTAACAACATCGTGGAAGCTCTCGATGAAATATCCATTTTTGAGGAAACTCATAGCCATGGCGGCTAAGTATGGCGTGGAACTACTGTTTATAAAGAATGCAGGGGTTTTGCAAGTGGATTTGGATGGGAATCCCATCGCATTGTACCATGATCATCCATTCTCTCACATTACAAGCGGAGTCAAGATTGGGAACCATCTCTATTGTGGGAATCTCTTGCATTCCTACATTACTAGACTCGATCTCTTGAAATATCCTGCACAAAGGAAGCTATGAAACATCATGTTTATACGAATAAGGGAACTTTTACATTTTCCGAGTATATTCACTGTCACAAAATGTAAACTCATCGTCGTCCCTGAGAATGAATGATGATGTTAGGATAGTGTCTCTCTCTCAGGATATTAATAGCCTGAAACAATGAATACAAACCATACTAGGTGTAAGATACGGAATACCTAACAAAGCATATTACTCTGATCAATTGGAAGCATTGTTGAGGGAGAGGGACACTATTATGAATCAAGATCATGGCTTGTCCCCGTTAGAAAAATGTTATGGCTATGTGATAAACTTGTTTATACAGAAAAGGGATGATGTACTGAGATTTTTTAAAATTGTACGTTACCTACAGATGATCATGGAATTTGATACAGTAAAACCTCTTAAATTTTTTTTTTTAACGCAAAACAACCTTCTCTAAACCGGAAAGGAAGAAACAATACATTGTTTTTCTGAACAAAATACGGAACCGTCAAAACATTTACAGCAGCCATCGCGTCCGTACACACATTAGAAAGCCGAGAAGAGAAAGCAAAAGAAAAGTCTTCCGCTTCCAAGGATAATCCAATTATATCATATGTGAAAGACTTCAAACCTGGCCAAAGATGAGGATAGTTTACAGCTTGAACCAAATTTGACGAGTTTGACATAAACTTTACCCTCTGGTAACCCAAATTCTTGACACATTGAACAACCCAAACTAATCCAGCAGCCTCAACATGTAATGGGGAGTTTATCCTCTTTCAATTAATACTCGATAAATCAATAATCACTATAAATTAATAAGTTTATCCAGTTATGAGTTGGACCAGTGTGAAAATTAACAAATTCTATAAATTAATAAAATAATATTTTTTTTGGAAAATCCTATGTAAATATATAGAGTCTCATTAGTATCATAAATTAATAATCATATAAACTTGTTCAGATATAACTAAGACAATTAAGTAAAATATGACTCTAGAGTAAATCAATAATATTATTTGTTTATTTGTAAATTTGCATTCTTATTGGAAATTTATATCAAATATTTCTTATTTCATTGAAAACTTTGGTGTCGTCCTCTCGGATTGCATCCAAAAATTATTTTTTTTAAAAAGTATAAATTTTAATAAAAAGTTTTCATTTTGATTTTTTAAAAAATTATAAAATTAGACAAATCTTTTTTTATAAATTAATAAAATATCATAATACCGATTTAATAAGGTTTTACTTAACCTCATCTCAACGTCATATCTACACGGGCTGACTTTGTATTCCCCTCTCTACATAGGATCGTCAAACTACATCTCCTCCAACTTACGTCTTCTTCAATTAGCTTACCCAACTACCAACATTTAAACCAAACCACCTGTACTTTTTAATTGCTTTCTATTTTCATCTACCGCGAATTTTTGAATCAACAACGCGATTCTTATACTTTTTAACCGAATTTTCGTTGTAAACCGGTTTCTTTTAACCCAATTGCTTCTTCTTCTTATCCCGAGTTTTTGTTATTCATCTTCTCAAAATTAAGGTTTCATATCAATCCCAAAAACCTTCTTCTTTAAACCCAAAATTTAAGAATCTGATGGTCCTCATTTGTGATTTGTGAAAGCTATTAAATAAAGACAAATGGATTTCATTTTCATAAAAAACAAATAGAGACCTAGTTATGAAATTACAGATCAAGATCATAAGCTTTGACGACAATGTTAAAATACTAAAGAAATTCAAATTACATGGAAACAAAAAAAATTGACAAATCAAAAATCGAGGAGATGAGAAGAGAAATCAGGAATCATCGACGTCGACGAAGGTGTAGGAAGGAGGAGACCACCGATCCTTACGACGTTTCTATCTCTGGTACGCTGTGGAAGAATCCCGGAGGTGAGTTTAGCTAGAGCCGCCGTGTACTCAACTAGTAGCTCAGTAATAATCAATTATCGTCTTTCTCTGTCTCCCCTCGGTTATCGTCTTTCGGCTCCCCTCAATTATCGTCCTTCTCTGTCTCCAATTCTTCTACCTCATCACTCCTTCCTCGTTTCTTCCCCATTTCCTCACCAATTCCTTCGATTCCCAGAAATTTAACAAAGAAATCGTGTGAAAGGGGGGAAAATGTCAAAGAGATTTGGGAATTAGGTTTTTCTTGTTTGCGTTCTCAGATTAGAACACTAACTCGGGTCTAAAACACTAAATCGGGTTTGCGTTCTGAAAAATCACGTTTTGGGCTAATTTAAATGTGGTTGAGTTTAATTAAACCGTATTTGGTTCAGATTTGAGGAAATAGAAAGTACTTAAAAAGTACAGATGGTTTGGTTTAAATGTTGGTAGTTGGGTAAACTATGTAACTTACGGGAGTTACGGGAGATAGGGTTTGACGAACCTAGGTAGGGGGAGAACGCCAATCTACACCTTCAATAAAAAGTCTACGCATTCAAAACCGGGCCTGATGATATTGGCCCAAATATTATTCATTGTTTAAAGCTCGATGGAAACGAGTCCAGACAATATTGGGCTTTAAGCATACGAGATTCAATCATCGAATGGTTACCGTATTACCTACCGTACTACGGAACCAGAAGTCAAAGATTTCTTCGAGTCAACAATGATTTGATCTGCGATTTCATCATCTAATCACTCAACGTGTTTTCTATCATATCACTCCAAAATTTGGTGTCTTGACCATTTTTTCCACAAACCCAATCCAATTGCGATGCCTGTATTCTTCTCCACTCGGTTTCTCTTCTTCTCCACCATCCTCCCCTTCCTCGTTTCTTTCGCTCTCTACCGACTCGACATCTTTGACCCAGCTCATCATCCAGCTGACTCACTCGTCTACTCTACTACTTCAATCCCGCCGCTTATAAATGACAAATTTCTCACCGGAGCTGAGTTTTTCGGCGTCGGTCTCCTCAATAAACCCGAAGATATCGCCTACCATGAAGACTCTGGTCTCATCTATACTGGTTGTGTAGATGGATGGGTGAAGCGAGTCAAGGTCCACGAGTCGGTTAATGACTCAGTCGTAGAGGATTGGGTCAATACCGGAGGTAGACCGCTCGGAATCGCTTTCGGAATTAACGGCGAAGTCATCGTTGCAGACGCTTACAAGGTTTGGTGCGTGATTTTTTTTTGAAATCGAATTGTGAAATATCTCAATCATAGATTTGATTTGTATGTAGGGACTGTTGAATATAAGCGGTGACGGGAAGAAGACGGAAGTATTAACGGAAGAAGCCGACGGCGTTAGATTTAAGTTGACGGATGCAGTCGCCGTTGCAGATAACGGCGTTTTGTATTTCACAGATGCTTCTTATAAATACAGTCTCCATCAGTTTAGTTTTGATATCTTGGAAGGTAAACCACATGGACGTCTCATGAGCTTTAACCCCACCACACGTGTCACACGTGTGCTCCTCAGAGACCTCTACTTCGCTAATGGTGTCTCTATGTCTCCTGATCAAACCCATCTCATCTTCTGTGAAACCCCCATGTCTCTCTCTCCCGCATACATCTCTCTCTCTCTGCAGTAATTGAATCCTCATGTTCTCAAGTTGTTTTCTTGTTGTTCTCAGAAGAAGATGCAGTAAGTATTACATCAATGGAGGGCGTGTGGAGGTGTTCATTCAAGGCTTACCAGGTTATCCAGATAACATTCGGTACGACGGAGATGGACATTACTGGATTGCAATGCCTTCGGTAACTATACAAATTGAAATCCTTTCTTTAGAGTTTTTTTTGAGTTAGTTTAGGTCTCGGTCATATTCGGTATGTGTGTACATTTCTGATTTGTGTTTGGTTTAGGAAATTGTATATAACCATTGTACACAAGATCATTAGCCCAGAGGACCTAAACCAACTCAATAACTCAATACATGTTACTATATGATGAGAGCTTATGTATCATCTTTTGTTGATGACTATTGTTGAAAACAGGGAGTAACAACGTTGTGGAAGCTCGCAATGAAATACCCGTTCTTGAGGAAAATCACAGCCATAGCGGCTAAGTACGGCTTCGAACCTATGTTTATGGTGGATGCAGGCGTTTTGCAGGTGGATTTGGATGGGAATCCCATCGCGTACTACCATGATCAGACACTTTCTCACATAACCACCGGTATCAAGATTGGGAACTATCTCTTTTGTGGAAGTCTCTTGCATTCACACATCATGCGACTCGATCTCCTGAAATATCCTGCACAGGACAAGAAGCTTTGAAACATCATGTTTATACAAAAAAGGAACTTTTTGTTATAAACGTGGGCTGCGTGATTATTAAATATAGGTGGAGCCCACTGTCACTATGCATGCATAGTAACTCATTTTGTTTTCCTATAAATAGAGGCTTCCGCTTAATGTAAAAATCATTCCAATACAATTCAATACATTACAATCTCTCTGATAAAATCTCTTTCTCTTTTATATTTCGGTAATATAACCATATATATAAACACCGTTTTTATAACACTTTTTACATTTTAGGAGTATTCATTCACTGTCGCAAAAAATGTAAACTCATCGTCCCTGAAAATGAATGATGAAGTTAGGATAGTAGCATGAAACAATGAATACAAACCATACAATCTTGGGCCTTTAATGAAATATAGTTAAAGCCCACGAGGTTTCGACTATCTGAATGGTTCACCTAACGTAACTAACTACGGAACTAGAGAAGTCGAAGACTATTGTGAGTCAACGATGATCTGCGATTTCATCATCAAATCAACGTGTTTGATTGTTTAATCACATCATTCACACTACAAAATTTGGTGTCTTCAGCATTTTTCTACAAACCAGTCTTTCTCCAATGCCTCTACTTTTCTCCTCTCGTTTTCTCTTCTTCTCTACCATCGTCCCCTTACTTATTTCTATCGCTCTATACCAACTCGACACATTTGACCCAAGTTCTGTTCCTTCCGATGCATTCACCTCCTCTACTACTTCAATCCCGTCGCGTCTCAACCAAAAATTTCTAACCGGAGCTGAGTTTAACGGCATCGATCTTCTCGATAAACCAGAGGATATCGCATACCATAACGACTCTGGTCTCATATATACTGGCTGTGTAGATGGATGGGTGAAACGAGTCAGTATCCACGACTCAGCTAATGACTCGGTCATAGAGGATTTGGTTAATACCAGAGGTAGACCGCTCGGAATCGCTTTCGGAATCCACGGCGAAGTCATTGTAGCAGACGCCTACAAGGTTCGGTTCGTGATATTTTTGATATCTTAGGTTTCAGTTTTGTGCGTGTGTGTAGGGACTGTTGAACATAAGTGGTGACGGGAAGAAAACGGAATTGTTGACGGAGGAAGCGGATGGTGTGAGATTTAAGTTGACTGATGCAGTCGTCGTTGCAGATAACGGCGTTTTGTATTTCACAGATGTTTCTTACAAATACAATCTCCATCAATTAAATCTTGACATTTTAGAAGGGAAACCATATGGACGACTCCTAAGCTTTGATCCCTGTCACACGTGTTCTTCTCAGAGACCTTTACTTTGCTAATGGCGTATCCATGTCTCCTGATCAAACTCATCTCATCTTCTGTGAAACTCCCATGTATGTGCATTGAATCAGTTACATTTTTATTTAGTTTCCAGACTCTAAATCAATTGGCAACGAGTTAATTTATCGAGATATACGTTATATATTACTTTAGGAAAAGATGCAGCAAGTATTACATCAATGAGGAGCGTGTGGAGGTATTCATTCAAGGCTTACCAGGTTATCCAGATAACATCCGTTACGATGGAGAGGGACATTACTGGATTGCACTGCCTTCGCTAACTATACAAATTGAAATCCTTTCTCTTACTCACAGCCATGGCAGCTAAGTATGGGTTGGACCTTATGTTTATGGAGGATGCAGGCGTTTTGCAGGTGGATTTGGATGGTAATCCCATCGCATACTACCATGATCCGACACTCTCTCACATAGCCACTTGTGGCAAGATTGGGAACCATCTATATTGTGGAAGTCTCTTGCATTCATACATTCTCCGAGTCGATATCTTGAAATATCCTGCACAGAACAAGAAGCTTTGAAACATCATGTTTTTTTACGAATAAGGATTTTTCCATTTTAGGAGTACAAGTATTCACTGTCACAAAATGTAAACTCATCGTACCTGGGAATGAATGAATGAAGATGATGATGATCGAATTGTATCTCTCTTCCTGTCTCTTTTTGGTCTCCCTCGTAGATTTGTATGACACTGAATCCAAAGCATATTTACAGCGTGATGTAACTGCGTTGATTTTTCTGGTTTAAAAGTCTTCGTCAAGAGTAGATGATTTTGTCTAATTACATTTGTTCAGAAGATTTATTGTAAAGAAGAGACCAAGTGATTGGATTGAGTCTATATAAATAATAAATGGTAGAAAGTACGCATCGAACCCGTGACCTTTGAGAATCTATCTGGCTTGGAAAGGTACATGTGGTGGTCGCGCACTAATTAGGAGGATTTAGGAGTCAAGACTTGATCCAACGATTAACGCAAAATCATTTGCACGTTCTAGCAACTCCATAATTTCAATTCCTCTCACAATTTTTCGACGTTTCCCGGCGAAGCTTCAGATCTCCCTTTTCCCCATCTCAGGTAATCTTTTCCGTCATCGTCGTTCGCTGTTAGGGATTCTCTTCTTCGTAGTTTTCCCTTTACGATTTAAGATTTTTCTATGTCTCCTGTTTAATTTTAGTATGGAGGTAGCTGAATCTCGGAACACATTGCATTCCCGGTTACGTTTATGGGAATTTCCCGATCAGTACATCGTAGAGCCAGCTGATGGTTCAGGCGCTCCATGTTTGGATATTAGTCGTGTTGATGCTTCCATGAAGCTCATCGGTTGGTTTTAAATTTCCTTTTCTTTGCTTTTACTGGCAGTGGTCGATGTCTCATCCTCTTTCTTTGCTTCTCTTTTGCGTCTACTTTGCTCAGATCAAGTCCCAGAATGCAATTCCGTGCGTGTTCCTAAAATCAGTTCTATATTTGGTGTGGTTGGGATGTTGAAGCTCCTTGCAGGTTAGAAACAATTATCATGTCGAAACAATACTGTATATAGCCTTGTGTATGCTTCAGGTGTTTTTGGTCAATTTCCATTTTAGATCTGAAACATATCCGAGAGTTTTTTTTTTTTATTAGATTGCATATTCTTTCACTTCAGGATCATACTTGGTGGTTGTAACCGAGAGTGAACGTGTTGGCTCGTTTCTGGGCCATCCTATATTCAAAATTACAACGCTCAAGGTTCTTCCTTGTGATCATTCACTTAAAAACTCGCCTGAAGAACAGGTAAACCATGTGCTTTTGGTTGTATATGTATTAGTTGTAATGATGAATATCAAAATCTCAAAGCATTGTACCAATTCCGGCAGAAAAAGATGGAGACTGAGTTCTCCAAGCTGCTAAGTGTCGCAGAAAAGACAACTGGTCTGTATTTCTCATATGAAGTTAACTTAACACTGAGGTAAAACGGTGTATCTTCTTCCTTATGATGTTTTGTGTTTACACATTGATGTTGAAATTACATATATTGTATTTCTGTACTAAGGCATGCACAAAGCAATTTTATCTGAAAAAATATCTGAAATTACTCTGGAGGGATTCAGTAGTTATATCCTTTTAGTTTGATCTTTATTTTTGCGATTTCAGCTCACAACGCTTGCATGATTTGGGTGATGAGTCTAAGTCACTTCCTCTGTGGAGACAGGTGACCATATAGCTACTTTTGTGAAAATTATCAAACTTCTTTAGAACCATTAGTTAGTCTTTCCTTGTTGCATGTCTGTGCTGGAACTGAAAATAACTTCTGCTGGTGTTGCGTTCTTTTTGACAGGCTGAGCCGAGGTTTCTTTGGAACAATTACATGTTGGAAGTTCTAATCGATAATAAGGTGTGTATCTCTGAGGTTCTTTGAATTTATCACATCCCCTTGTTTCTGTACTTGCAGAATATCTTACCCTTGTTTTCTTATGCTGTCATAAATTTGCAGCTTGATCAGTTCTTGCTTCCAGTAATTCAAGGGAATATCCTTTGTTATCAGTTGTTTCACTCCCTTTTGTTCCATTTTCTCTTCATGATTACGTTTTATTATAAAATGATCCTTTCCTTAACCTGTAATCACGCTTTAATAGTTTTGAAACTGCCATTGGAAGAGAAATTGTTGACGTTACTCTGATTGCAAGGAGATGCACTAGGAGAAACGGTACATATCTTTATGTGCTATTTTTACTCGTTATACTTTGATTTCAAGTTGTTCAATAGGTTTTAATAGGTTTTATTGTATTAACTTCTAGCATGAATGTGTAAGTAGGTCGCTGGGACTTCAGTCATTTAATTGACTACTAGGACCTTTTTATTAGACAATTATAGTAAGAAACGCAGATATTGATAGAACTTTCTGGGACTTGTTATGAGAATAAGAAAGCGCGATGGTTGGCACCTCATCAGTTTAAACTTATTTCTATTAGATAGATAGGAGACATAAATGTCCTTGTCTGCAGGAAATTTAGATGATGGGTATTGTGTTGTGATTGTTTCTTCCCCCTTATCTTGGATCATTTACAAGGTACGCGAATGTGGCGAAGAGGAGCTGATCCCGATGGCTATGTTGCTAATTTTGTGGAGACTGAGCAAATTGTACAGATGAATGGATATTCGTCATCTTTTGTTCAGGTGGTTTTTACATGCTTGCATATTCTTTTTCCCTTGTGCTGCAAATCTTTGGTCTTTTTATAAATACATTATTCACATGCTTTTTTGCATGTAACTTTTCTCGAGACTGAGATATCCACCATTGAATTCGTTATGTTATTTGAACTTCTACATTTGCAGGTCAGAGGATCCATGCCTTTTATGTGGGAGCAAATTGTAGATCTGAGTTACAAGCCCAAATTTGAAATTGTCCAACCTGAAGAAGCTGTGAGTACTAATTTTTAACTAACCACTTGCTCTTTTGGTACTTTAAGTAACTTGCATTGGGTGCTTCTCTTGCAGACACGGATAGCTGAGCGTCACTTTTTGGACCTAAGGAAAAAATATGGATCAGTTTTGGCAGTTGATCTTGTTAATAAGGTACAGTTATGTGACTCAAGGTGTGGTACAGGTCATGTTTGTGCATTGCATAATCCACTTCAAGTTTTTCCTTAATATTTCTCTAATCAGCATGGCGGTGAGGGGCGCTTGAGCGAGAAGTATGCTAGTGTTATGCAACACATTACTGGGGATGATATAAGGTAGTGAATCTGTTCGTCTAATGTGCTTCTTACAGAGTTTGCTTATTGTCTTCAACTCATTAAATGAGGTGCCTTATCTTGTAGATATCTGCACTTCGATTTCCATCAAATCTGTGGGCATATTCATTTTGAGCATTTATCAATTCTGTATGAGCAGATCGAGGGTTTTCTCGAAAGAAATGGGTATGAATTTTTTGGACATTTCTAGTTATGTAATCTTGAAATTTGAATATTTATAAAAAATATGGCATGTCATTTTGCATTCTTTGAATTACACAGGTACTTTCTGTTGAATGAAAAGGGTGAGAAAATGAAGGAGCAGCTTGGTGTTGTCCGAACAAACTGCATAGATTGCTTAGACCGTACAAACGTCACCCAGGTTAGTCATAATACTATGATGATGATGCTCTGATCTCATTGGCCTTTGCTCATCCATGCTGCATACTTCCTGCCAAGTGCAGAGCATGATAGGTCGAAAGATGCTAGAACTTCAACTCAAAAGGATCGGTGTTTTTGGCGCTGAAGAAACCATAAGCTCACATCTGAATTTTGACGAACGCTATAAAATATGTCAGTCTCCTATCTTTGTAGGAAATCTGATATTGCAGTACTTATATGTAAAATTCTGAATTTATACGTGTTGCTTATGTGCTTTCGCCTTTCAGTATGGGCTAATCATGGTGATGAAATCAGCATTCAGTATTCTGGTACTCCTGCACTTAAAGGAGATTTCGTCAGGTACTTTTGCCATATGTATAATCTTGGGTCTGAATAAGTCTTTGCTATAAGGCAATATGCAGTCATGCACCTATATTGTAGATTTACTCTATATGCCATCTAATATGTCTCTAACCGGCTCGATTCTAGGTATGGACATCGGACTGCCCATGGTGTCCTTAAAGATGGTTGGAGCTCCCTCGTACGCTATTACCTGAATAACTTTGCTGATGGAACTAAGCAGGTCAGTGGCTTTTCATTCTCAGCAACTATACTAGTATCATCTAATTATGTTCAGTTGTATACCTAAAAATGTGTGCTACTACTTGTGGTATCACTTACCCCTGTAACTGGAATGTGTCCTGACTCTAGTTAATATGGCTGTGTGCAACAGGATGCGATTGATCTCCTGCAAGGGCACTATATAGTTGCTGTGAGCCGAGACATGGCACCTGTGCCTCAAAAGGGAGGCCTTGAGGCTGTAGCCGTAAGCATTCATGAATGAACTATTTTTCACTTTCTTAGCACACAAAGAATTCTAGTCTTATAACGCAGTAATTTCATTTCTCAGAACTTCCCAGTAGCATTGTTCGTGGTTCTGATCAGTTTCTGGTTTGCAACAATGTCTCTGAAACAAGGTAAGTCTGATCTTTCTTTTACTGAATAGTTAGATTTTCTTTCAAACTTAGTCTAAAACTGTGCAAATTGCTGAGCAGCTGGGAGTGATTATAAGCATAAGCACTTGTTCTTCTCATTGCTGTGGACGGGAATTTGTGTGGGCATGGCTGCACTAGTGAGGGCCAAGGGTCGGATCTTCTGCAACCGGCCTCGTCTGCACAAGCCCAGATCTTGATTTATTTTCGTCACTCGGGTGACCATTGTGATCACTAAGTAAGACATGGAGCTCAAGTTGGAGCCAAAAGTTTTCTCTATTTGTTATTTTATTGTATCAAAGTTGGACCTTGTGACGCCAGCTAGAGGCAATTGTCTCAGGTGGATATCCCTTAAGATTTAACACTCCCACAGCCACTAATTACTCGATACAGTTACACATATTTCTTTATATTCATTCTTTCTATGATTTCTTGGTCCGAAATTTTCCAAATTCGTACAGAATGATTACTTGTACCCAAAGTCTCCAAAATTCAAATTCGCAGTGCAGGAATAAGAGCAAGACGAGGAAAAGGCCGTATATATGTGCTCTTAGTTGGGAACAATTAGATCTATATTGTAAATAATGGGCTGATTCTTCGTCAAAGAGTGTTTAAAGCACGAAGATCACATTCGAATTCTCCGCCAAACCTCACTCCCTATTTTCAAATTTTGTTCATTTTGAGTTTCTGAATCAGAAAGAGAGCAGATGCTAGCTGATCTCTGTTGATCGTCTGATCCTTGAGTTACTTGTCTTCTTCGCCCATGCTCTTATCTCCTCCAGTCCTTCAATGATTCTGACTTTGACGAGTGGCTCTCATTGCAGAATTTATCATGCTGCGTGATAGTCCAAGGGCAGACTCAGAAAGTGCCTATTCTAGGTTGTTTTCGGCCATTCCCTATGCACATCTTTGTTATTCAGGACTCAGTTCCTAGATAGTCAATCGTTACGTTATTGTAAGGATCTATTATTTCGTAACAGATGCACGTCTACGCTCTGTTGGATATTTTCTGCGTTTGTTTCTGAGAGATTTTGGTACTGCATTGTTGCTTGATCATATTCTGATACTAAGGATCCAAACAAACCAAAAAGGCCTCGGTAGTTCAGGAAGCAAATTCAGGCAATTACCATATCTGAATGATTTGCTTCATCTTTTTTAACTTACGAAACCAAATATTAATCATTTATATATGGTGAGATCTACAGTACAAAAAATGGGTCAAATTCGTTACAAAAAGAATAATGGAATCAATCAAAACTTGGAAAAACCAGAGAAAAAAGCACACAATCTGGAATCTCTGACTTTCCTATCAAAAGAGGAAACAAAAAAGAATAAAGTAACTCTCTTACCTTTTCCCAACTTTCTCAGTTCCTTCAAAACTCGTTCAAAACGCCTTTGAGGAGATCCAATCCTTCTGCAGAGATGCTCCTCCTCTTATGCGACTTAGGGATCTCAATCCGAGGAGGCGGTTCGGGCGAGAAACAGACAACCACTACTGTAAGATTATCACAGCTGTTGCGTTGAAGTGCCTCCTTGACCAGAGCTTGAGAGCATTTCTCAGGATCATTATGCTGCATCAGCTCCCTCCTCACCATTGTCACTGCACACTGGCTACTCATCACATCCCAGAGTCCATCACATCCCATTATAAGAAACTCATCCTCCTCCGTCAGCACAATCTCCTCCAGCTCAGGCTCACAGCTAAGCGGACAGAGTGAACCTTTAGCTCCCTTAATGTGCCAATCTCCTAAAGCTCGAGCCACAGAAAGCTGCCCGTTAAGGTAGCCATCATAGATAACACCACCAAGCTTCTCAATACGTAGCCGCTCAGAAGTAGAGTTTGGCTTGTGGTCCTTTGATAGCTCAATGGCTCTGCCACGTTTTCCCAACACAGCTCTGGAGTCACCAGCGTTTGCAATCAACATGGTCTTGTCCAAGATGAGAGCAGTGAGTGCAGTAGTGCCAGAGGATCTGTCGAGACAAGAAGCATCAGCTAAAGCATGATCAGTCTTCACAAAGGCACTCCTTGTTGCCTTCTTAGTGCTGGTTGGGAAGTGTTTGTCTTCCATTACAAGCTTCATAATGTTCTTCTTTGTGAATGATGCAGCATCAACACCTCCATGTCCATCAAACACCTTCATAACACAACACATTTGAGATAAGCATTTTCAAACAAGGCATATTTTGAAATTTGATGATACAGATGTCATGTACCCCATAGAAAGCTCCAGTGGATGATCCAATATGCTTTGTGAGATCATCCACACAGATGAATTCATCTTCCATTGATCGCTTCGGTCCTTTATCAGACCAACTTCCAGATCTGAACACAGGCTGGAATGTTGAATTTACTCCTTCTGGAGATTTTGAACCAAATCTCTCATCTCCTTCCTGCGTCAATCATTTCACATTGTAAGTTTTAACTCTGTGAATTGCTTTTGAATCACCAGATCCCATGAGATCCGATCGAAAAGAATCACGTCTGATCTAGCTACATTTTCTTATCTGTTCGTGATCGGGCGATTACAATCACGAGCATTTGAACAGAATCAAAATAAAAATAAAAATAAAAAGCAAAGAAGAGATGAACCAACGGAATCGGTCAACCAAGCAGTGCTATTGCAATGACGCATGGCAGAGATATTCCTAGGAGGCTTGCCAGAGGAGTTGAGGTTAGCCATTTTGTCGTCGGTAACATCCAAAGCGTTAATCATCGGAGAAACTTCAGTCACCGGTGCCATTTCCCGATCAAAAGCTTTCTTTTTGTCAGATAATCTCTTTTAATTATAATAAAAATAGCTTTTCTTCTTTCTTCCTCCTTTTTTTACTCACCAGTTAGCTCTCTGGCTGCCACGTGTGCTTCCAATTCCTTTTTTTTTTAAAACTTTTAAATTAAATTATTTTATTAGTTTCATATTCATTCAGTCTCCTTCCCCTGCCTATCAACACAGAGCACAGAAGCTTGATCGAAAGATGAAGGCTTTGTCTGGGTTTTACTCTCAAGCAAATCCATTTCTTCTTGGCGTCTTTGAATGAGTCTTTGAATCATTTTCCAGAACCCTAATGGTATACTTCTATCTCGGTCTCTCTTTACATTGCTTCTCTGATTTTTGTTTATTTATTTCTAATTTACAGAGGATAGTAACATTTTTATGAATTTGGGTATCTATCCTAGTACAATTAGCCATTGCAAAATTGCAAAAGCTCGCTTTTTAGGGTTATTAGAAAGCAAAAGGTGTTGACTTGAGAGGTTTTTTTTATGCGCACTAACTCGATTGCGTAAAAGCTGGGATTTTCAAGTATCTAACATCTGAGTGGTCTTTTTGGTATTTGAAGGAGCTTCCGACTTTGATGTGGAAGTAATTATATGAGTTAGAGAGTAGGTTGGGGAAAGATGAATTGATGGTTCCACTGAGACAGAAGGATATGAGTGAGTGAGAGTTGAATCTGTGAACACCATTACATAAACAGGATCTCCACTATAATGGGCACTCAATTACTTACTCCACTATTCCCTCACGCTTAATGGGAAAGTGACAGGTCAAGCATATCTCTTCCCTCAACATTCCATTTCTGCTTTCAGTTCTGACTATATTTTAGTGACTCCATGTCTTGACCTTCCTCTGTTTTTACTTTGTGAAACAGGAAGCTGCTGAAATTGAGAAGATGAAGTGGTTTCTGCTTATGCTCATCATCTGCGATGCAGTTCCTTTACAAGGACTCACCAAAATTGTCTCTGCTAGACCCCAAGTTGTGAACATCGGCGCGGTTTTCACATTCAATTCTCTCATCGGTAAAGTCATCAAAGTTGCTATGGATGCTGCTCTTGAAGACGTAAATGCTAGCCCCAGCATTCTTAACGCCACTACACTTAGGATCATCATGCATGACACAAAGTTCAATGGATTCATGAGCATCATGGAACGTAAGTGAGACTGCTCAGTGATTGTTGAATGATTATTATGTGTTTTTTTGTGGAAAGTTCAATCATTTCCATTTTATTTTTTGGTCATGGATAATTAAAAAAAGTCTGTTCTCTTCTAGTCTTCTTTACCTTTGAATCAACTTTTTATGCTCGCTTATTCATTTTTATGTCTTGGATTGTTCCGCTATCTACTTTAGTTTCTAATACTACAACATGTAAGTATCCTCATGTCCATATTCTTGTATTCGATTTACTGACTGATTGGTTTATGTATCATATTAAAAGCTCTACATTTCATGGAGTCTGAGACAGTGGCCATAATTGGCCCTCAGAGATCAACGACCGCCCATGTAGTAGCTCATGTTGCAACAGAACTACAAATTCCTATACTATCCTTCGCTGCCACAGACCCTACTATGTCTCCTCTGCAGTTCCCTTTCTTCATCAGAACCGCACAAAACGATCTCTTCCAGATGGCCGCCATAGCAGACATTGTTCAATTATATGGTTGGAGAGAGGTGGTAGCAATATATGGTGATGATGATTTTGGCCGAAATGGGGTAGCTGCCTTGGGAGACAGGTTAGCAGAGAAGCGCTGCAGAATATCATACAAAGCAGCTTTGCCCCCCGAACCTACCAGAGAGAACATCACCAACCTGCTGATTAAGGTAGCTTTGAGTGAGTCAAGGATCATTGTCATTCACGCTTCTTTCACCTGGGGCCTAGAGTTGTTCAGTATGGCTCAGAATCTTGGTATGATGAGCACTGGTTATGTGTGGATTGCTACCAACTGGCTTTCTACAATCATAGACACAAATTCTCCTCTGCCATTGGACACCATAAATAACATTCAAGGGGTCATTACACTGCGCCCGCACACTCCCAACTCTATCATGAAGCAGAACTTCGTTCAAAGGTGGCATAACTTAACTCATGTTGGACTGAGCACTTATGGACTGTATGCTTATGACACTGTCTGGCTGCTTGCTCACGCCATTGATGATTTCTTCCAAAAAGGTGGAAACGTTTCCTTTTCGAAGAATCCAATTATATTTGAGCTTGGGGGTGGAAACTTGCACCTTGATGCTCTGAAAGTCTTTGATGGAGGAAAGATATTTCTTGAGAGCATCTTACAGGTTGATAGAATCGGCTTAACCGGTAGGATGAAGTTTACTAGAGACAGGAACCTTGTAAACCCAGCATTTGATGTGCTTAATGTCATTGGCACTGGTTACAGGACAATTGGTTACTGGTCTAATCATTTAGGCTTGTCTGTGATGCCGGCTGACGAGCGGGAGAACACATCTTTTTCGGGACAGAAGCTTCATAGTGTTGTCTGGCCTGGACAGACAACAAAAATTCCCCGTGGATGGGTGTTCTCGAATAATGGAAGGCATTTGAGGATTGGAGTTCCAAATCGTTACATGTTCGAAGAGGTAGTCTCAGTTAAAAGCAACGGGATGATCACTGGCTTCTGTGTTGATGTCTTCACTGCCGCTATTAACTTATTACCTTATGCAGTCCCGTTTGAGCTTGTAGCTTTTGGGAATGGTCATGACAATCCAAGTAACTCTGAGCTTGTGCGCTTGATAACGGCTGGGGTGAGTGCATAAGCACTTTTGTAGAACCTGTTATGTTGATGGCTCTGTTGGTAGGTGTATTTTACATGTTTTGTGGATCAAACTTTTTTTACACAGGTCTACGATGCAGGTGTTGGTGATATTACCATCATAACAGAGAGAACCAAAATGGCAGATTTTACTCAGCCGTATGTGGAGTCAGGGCTAGTGGTGGTAGCTCCTGTTCGGAAGTTGGGTTCCAGTGCTATGGCGTTCTTGAGGCCGTTCACACCCCAGCTGTGGCTTATTGCAGCTGGGTCTTTCCTCATAGTCGGTGCTGTCATTTGGTGTCTGGAGCACAAACACAATGACGAGTTTCGAGGCCCTCCTCGTAGACAAGTTATCACTACTTTCTGGTGAAAGCAGAACAAGCTCCAACTGGATGAACTCAATTTCAAACACTACAATATTTTCAGTTCTTTTCTCTGAAATATTTCGTTGTTTTGCAGGTTCAGCTTTTCAACTCTCTTCTTCTCGCATAGTAAGTGTTTAGTTGTTTTCCATTTTAAAACTGACAAGAAGGTGTCCGATGTTCTCTGCTGAATTTTTACAGGAGAGACTACCACCAGCAACCTTGGAAGAATAGTGCTGATAATATGGCTATTCGTAGTTCTCATAATTAACTCAAGTTATACCGCGAGCCTCACATCAATCCTCACAGTTCATCAGCTGTCTTCCCCAATCAAAGGCATAGAAACTTTGCAAACAAACAATGATCCTATTGGGTATCCAGAAGGCTCCTTTGTCAGAGACTATCTGGTCCACGAACTCAATATCCATGAGTCAAGACTTGTCCCTCTTCGCTCTCCAGAGGAATATGATAAGGCCTTGAGAGATGGTCCAGGAAAAGGTGGTGTTGCTGCTGTTGTTGATGAACGTGCTTACATAGAGCTTTTCCTTTCAAACAGATGTGAGTTCGGCATAGTTGGTCAAGAGTTCACTAAAAACGGATGGGGATTTGTGAGTATCGTTCTGAGTATGTTGTCACTGAATATAAACATCTCCCTACTTGTTTGATGACAAAACAGTAGCCTGCAAAATATTTTTGAATATGATAAAGTGATAGTGGTGATGATATGTATTTTTTCTCTCCCACTGTTCAGGCATTTCCGCGTAACTCGCCTTTGGCAGAGGATGTCTCTGCGGCGATTCTGCAGCTATCAGAAAATGGAGATATGCAGAGAATTCGGGACAAATGGTTGCTGAGGAAAGCATGCTCTCTGCAAGGCGCAGAGATAGAAGTGGATAGGCTGGAGCTTAAGAGCTTTTGGGGATTGTTTGTGGTGTGTGGAGTGGCATGCGTGCTTGCTCTTGCAGTGTTTACAGTGTTAATGATACGTCAGTTCGGACAACAATATCCTAAAGAAGCAGAGGGGTCTATCAGGAGAAGAAGCTCACCATCCGCACGTAACCACTCCTTTCTCTCCTTTGTTAAAGAGAAAGAAGAAGATGGCAAGGCTCGGTCCTCTAGGGGAAGGCAGCTTGAAGATATCTCCATTAATGGTTAAAGTCACTGCAAGTAAAGTGTTTCCAGAAAATTAAATGCACCAGAGAGACCTTGTAATGGCTCTAGTATGTACTAATCCCTCTTTTTGTTGCTACACATGATATCGAACTCTGTTTGTTTTTAATCTCATGGTGACTTTGAGTAATATCTCTAACGATGTACAAAAAATAAACACTTCTAAATGTCTTCTTCTCATTTCATGGTTACAAAGGTGAAAAGCTCGCAATTTGCAGCTAAAGCACCAAGAATATAACAAAACTTATACAGCCCGAGGAAGCATTTATAGAAGCCCAAGCTAATGGTATGGATCTATTCTTATTAATGTGTTCATCAAATACAGCAGGAACGTTGAAAAAGGCAACAGAGAAAGAAAGTCATCCTTCAGAGAGAAGCGATGCTGCAGCGTCTTGCTGTTTTGCACCGACAGAGAAGAACTCGGAGATAACTTCAAGGGGCATCCCCTTTGTCTCCGGTACCTTGAGGTACACAAAAACCCATGCGACAGCACAGACGACTGCATAAATGCCAAAGACTCCCGCGAGGCCAAGGGATTTGAGCATGATGGGGAGAGTGTAAGTGACGATTATGTCACAGATCCAGAAAGTGAGGGCACAGATGGTGATGCAGAGACCGCGCACAGAGGTAGGGAAGATCTCTGAGCATAGGATGTTTGGAATTGCCCCAAAACCCATCACGAAACAGCTTAGGTACACCGTGACGCTGGCTGTCGATATCGCCAGTGTTACCAGCGACAGTATTAGAACGGGGATAGTGGAAAGCATCAGAGACCTGCAATCACGCTTTTGGTATTGTTACTTTTTCAAATTATACTATTCAGCTGAAAAAAGAGAAGGAAAAGCAGAGAACTCGCCTTCTACCAGTTACATCCATTAACCTCATGGAAACAAGAATGCAGGGAAGCATCAAGAGTGTGGTTAAGGCGCTAATGAGGAGCGATGCAGACTCTGCACCTATTCCAAGGTTTGTCAAAAGACTTGACACACCTGTTTCTTCCAATATTTGAGGTGTATAATACATCACTCCATTTATTCCTGCAAACTGCAAACATGCTTCCTTTCCTTTGTTTTCTTCCTTAATTATTTTACGTCTTTAGTTTTTACAGACAAAAAAAGTATTAAAAAAACATTACCTGTTGCAGTATCTGAAGCCCAACTCCAACCATCAAAGCTCTCTTTACCCCTGGCTCCTTCAGCTCCCTCCAGCCTGGACCATCCTTAACCTTCTGTGGCAACATTGCAGTCTCTCCTTTACCTCCAGGCATCATCGAAGCTTGGCTCACAAGTGCAGCAGCCTGAACGTATCCATTCTCCTGATCAGGAACATCAGCTTCTGGGTGGAAGGAGAGAAGCGATCCACGTCGCGAAAAAGGAATGTTGTTGGTGTTGTTGTTGGCGGTTTCCTCGTGTATATACATTCTCTGTAGCCCTCCATTGACTCTCTTACCATCTGCACCAACCTTGTCATTATACTTCCACGCCAATTGCCATCCACCGCCTATGCTTGTAGCTGTTGCTGTCTCACCCACGTTTGCCATAAACAAGCTGCTCTGTCGCCTCTGCATGGTCCCAATGGTCCGCTGGTTGCAGTCATCCGGCTCAGTGGTTGGCGGAGAAAGCAGAGGACTGTTCAAGTTTTCATCTTGGTCAGAGCTATCTTCATTGTTTCTCTCTGGATCCCACTGGGACTCCTGCCTTCCCATCATTCCCAGTGTACTTCCCATATTGGGGAAGACCATGCTGAGCGTTGACGCTTTCACGTTCTCAGAAGGGAGTTTTTCATGAATGCTACCAAAGAGAGTGACAAGTGGGTCCACGAGGGATCCTCCACGCTGTAACATACTGCCTTGTCGGGAGGCCAATGCGAGAGAACTCTGTCCTTTCACTGGCTTAGCCATCCATGACTGTCCATCCTCTGGACCGTATAGTTTTATCTGATCTTTCCTCGGCAGTTCAAGTCCACCCTCACTTTCCTCGTTGTCCGGTCCAATAACATATTCTTCTATCGACGTGTCTTTTCCCACCCCAAGCCCTTCAACCAGCAGAGCAAGCTCGCCTAGATCACACCCCGAGTTAGTGTAAGTTCAAAGTCGATAATCTAGAGGTCTATAGTGTTCATCAGGACAAACCTGAAACATCTTCTCTGCCACGGAGTCTCTGCAAAACCTGTCTAGCTTCATCCATCCGGCCTTTGCTGACGAGCCACCTTGGAGATTCAGGTAAGAAGAAAGCTGCAAGTACAAAGTAGACAATGGACGGAATTGACAAAAACCCGAGCATGAGCCTCCAGCTCGGAGATTCTTGAAGCGACATCCCAAACACAAGACAATACGACAAAAACATCCCACCAGATCCACAGAATTGTGGGAAAGTGTTGAGTAATCCTCTGATCTCAGAAGGTGCGGTCTCAGAGATGTAGATTGGGACAAGAGTGACAGCTAGACCGATCCCAAACCCATCAAGCAGCCTTGCGAAAAGGAGGACATAGACATTGGGAGACCAAAACATAACGATGCTACTCAGAAAATAGAGAAGAGAAGAGAGTATGAGCATCGAACGCCTTCCTACTTTATCAGAGACAGGACCAGAGAAAGTTGTGATCAAAGTTGCTCCAATGAGAGACATTGCTACAATCAGTCCTTCTATCTTTGGTTCTCTCTCCAAATGAAAATCTTTCTTTATGTAAATTACAGCTCCGGCCACCAAAATAGAATCAACATCAACCATTACGCGCATTTGTATAGTTCCATGTTAAAACAAAGATGAAGAAAGAAAGAGAGACACCTGCAATGGTGGCATTGTCCCAGCCCTGCAACATATTCCCTATTGCAGCGGCTAAAGCAACTAGCACTACACTCCTCATCTGTTTTAATAGTGATTTTACTTCCTAGGATTAATAATCTAGTTGATATAACATCATGCGTTTCTTCCTTCCGAACAGAACACTTTAATGTCCTAGATTCATTTCTTTTCACAAACCGAGAGAGAGAGAGATAAGGGGAAATAACAAGAGTTAATCTGATGGTTATTACCCTTAATATATGCGATTTAACAACAGAAAACGAGTTGTTAAGGATGTTTTGTGTGTTTGTTTCTTTTGAAACAGAAAAAAAAAAAAAACAAGTATTAAAGTGATTTAATCAAATGCATGCAGCATTTTGAGAAGTGGTAATAAACGGTAAAGAGAGTTGGTCAAGAAGAGAGATAAAAGGAGAATGTGACATTTCAATTTTGACCGCTTCTTGTGTGTTTTTTGTAATCACTTAATTAAAAGACAAAACAGAAAGAATCATCTTACCACAACTTACTTAACCAGAACTTACCCGCCTCACAGTCAATCAACGAACTAATCGCTATTTACAGTTACACCCCAACATTAATCTAGCACGTAAGTGCGTGACCTTCAGTCTAACCTCTTCTCTTGTGTTTAAAACCTCTAACTAACGAAGAGTATTTCCTAGCCCTGGGCATTCGGAGGTTAACCGAACAAACTGAACCGAACAAATCGATTTTTTGGGTTATCCGAACAGAGAAAAATGAGAGAGTAAACCGATTGGAATTAGAATTAATTTTGTTCGGTTCGGTAACCGGCTAACCGAAAATAATAATTACACTGAACAGGTTTGCTACGGGTTTAATCGGGTTTACCTCCACTCGGATCACAAAGCCCATGTTACTAAGCTCAACGTGGAATACTGAAAGCTTAACTTATTTATACTTGTTTGTTTCTTCCGATGTGGGACCTTGTTATATCATAAAAATATAACATTGAATTTTATGTCCCACACGTAAACATATGTTTTCCCCATTTTCTTACCAAAAATATGCTAAGCGAATTGGACTTCTAAGCCCAAACATTTATAGGCCCAATTTTTGTTGTTAAGTCATTGAATCAAATGAGTCATTTGACTCATTTCGTCCGATCCCAAACCTCAACAAACAAACAAATCCTAGATCTCAAATTCTCGATTCCCTTTCACTCTCTCGAAACCAAACTCTCGAATCGATTTCATCAAGTCGTCACCAACTCTCGAATCGATTTCAGGTAACGCTCGTCTTCTTCTTCTTCTTCTTTTTCATATTAAACAGAACCAAAAAACCGAATAAACCGAAAGCCCAGGGCTGTTACTATTTCCCACACTTTAGGTCCGAATCTGCATATTAAAACCTTATAGTTTAACCAATGAATCTTTAGTGTGTTGACAGAAACAATGGGCCGAATAAAGCGCAAGGCCCATTTAACTATTGACTCATTGCACGTGACTATCTTTAAAATCGGACCGGACGTTAAACCGGTCTTCTTACTATTTGAACATTGGTTTTAACGGGTTTTTACGGTTTGAAGTTGGTGCCGGTTCAATAATATCATAAAACTCAAACCGACTCATCTTCTTCCCGCAGGCCGCAACGAGTGAGTTGCTCTAGTAACCTAAATAGAGAAAGTGATGACTACATTAACCTCTTTTTTGCTATATAACTTTCATTAAACAAACAAACCTACAATTCTCATTTTACCCTTTATACAATAATTAAAAATTTTAAAGATTAAATTAAAAAATCTCTTCTTCTTCGATCTTACTTTCTCTCTCCTCTTCTCCTCCATTCGCGAAATCAAAAGAAAATTGAAAGAACTTGCATCGTCATCGCGTCGCCAGTGGTTGAGAATCTTATCTTGCTTGACTGCGTTGGGAAGTCTTTCCTTAAAGCATTGATTTTAGACTCTATAGCTTCTTCAATAAACGATGGTTCTTCGATCAAGTTTTGAATGACTTTCTAGTCAGATCGTTCATGCGTTTCGGATATGAAGTCTCATTCGAAACTTTAGACAAAGGTGTTATTGAGATATTGGGCTCTTATGGTATCTCGTACACATTCCGACGATTGGCCGAGCGAATAAGTCAACCAAATTGTTGTGTGAAGGAATCAATATCTCGGCTAAGCGAGCGATCTTGTCCGCCTCGCGCTTCGTTATTGCGCTTATCGCCGTCTTTGAATCAGTAAAGAAATCCGATTTGATTTTATTTTATTTTATTTTGATTATCGATTCTTGTGTTTCTTACTCTTGTGTCTATTCAATGTTATATGTTATTATGGATTATGGGTTTGGATTGAGAAGCGAAGATCGGAATTTGTAGGTTCAGATCGGAATCTGGGTATAACTAGATTCCGATTTATCTTAGATATCAATAGTTAATATGCAGAGCAGTTAAACTAGTTAAACTATGTACATGCAGTTAAACTAGTTAAACTATGTACATGCAGTTAAACTAGTTAAACTATGTGCAATTACTATATACTGATGTCGTTTATTATTTTTTTCAAGTGGCGATAATTGACATAACTTTTAATTACGGGGGACATTATTCATTTGACGGAGATGATATACAATAGAATCCAAGAGAACATCGGTGTTATACCATATATATGGATAAAAATTTGAAACTAATGATTTATTCATCTTTGGTTGGTAAAATATGTAGAAAGGTGAAGGTAAATGAATTAAAATGGGCATTGGAAGATAAAGATTAAAGATGAGAGACTTAAGACTTCAAAGATTTCTGTTTTTGGGAGAGTATACTTTGGCATTGGGGTCAGTCGAACACAACCGATAATTCTTCCACCACCGCTTCATCATCGCTGCATAAAAAAGCTCTCTTCCCTGTGAATTCTTTTGGCGTTGGTTTGGTACAAAATTTCTCTCATTTCACCAACCAAATGTGGGCTGGTTATGTTCTTTTGTTTTTAATCAGCTTGAAACTTGTATATGAATCCCATAAACAATATAATCATGAGAGATAAAGGAATGAAAGACAAATGAAAAATTTACAGGAAGAGGTGGTTTTGCGTTATACAATACATGCTTGCTTGCTTTTATCTTTTTCTCGAGGATTTCTTAATGTTTGTGTTTGACATTTTAGTTTTGTAACTTTGTCTCAAATGAAATACGATTATAGTACCTTATGATTTATGGTATTCTTGATTATGATTCCTTAGATTATAGTAATACTCTTAGAAAAAATTGTATAATCTAAAAGTTGTATTTATAAATTAAATGTAAATATTTTATTGATAATTTTAATCATTACAGAAAAGATAACTAAAACTTAAATGACATGAATTTAAACTAGTTAAACTAGCTAAACTGGTTAGACTATGTGAAGCTGGTTAAACTGGTTAAACTATGTTATTACGTACTTATATTTAAAAACAAAAGTATTACGTACGTATTTCAATAATTTTTTAAAGAAAACGTTAGTAATACATGAGTAAACGTATATAACAATATGATTTTGATAAAAAATACAATTTATAATATTTATGTAATTATTACATGAACATTTATAATTCCCCTTATCTTCCTTATACTTTTATGGTAACTTAGTAATTATTATCAAATAACTATGTCAATCAGATAAACATGTATTTTATCATATATTATATCATAATAAGTTGTTAAATATATATTAAGCCACTATTTTTTATAAGTTAAACTAATTAACATTTGTTTAACATATGGTTAAACTAGTTAAATTGATTTATCCATGAAAGTTAAACTATGTTATAAGTTGTTAAACTAGAAAACTAGTTAACATGTAGTGCTGACTATTGTAATAAAATAGCGGTATACGTAGCGTCATTCAGGAAATGTCGGTAGCGTGTCGATATTTACATGCGCGTCAGGCAAAATTGAAACTTTAATGTCAATGTCGGTAAAGGAATTAAACGAAATAAACTAGTAAAACGGGTGCAACTATGTTAAACAAGTTAAACTGGTTAATCCAATTTTTGAAACTTAGTAAAGGAACCAAACATAAACAAACATTGGCTCGTGGTCAAGACAAGTCTTTTGTCTGCATCGATCACAGAACCAGTTTGAGTCTCATTGATTTACGCCAACTTCATCCTCCTTAAGGCTTCCACAAACATTACATTCAGGAACCCTCGACGCATCATGAGTCTTTGGCGGAAGAGGAGCGAGAGTGCCAAAGAAATACTTGTGAGAATGGTTCATCATCCAACCCATTTCCAAGCTTCTTCTTCCCTTCACACCCTCCGAATCTCCATGTCTTCTTGTTCATCTTCATTGTCCATCTCTTCCAAAACCTCATTCTCATCTTCCCCACCTTCGACCACTAGATTACAATTTGCACGTACGTCATTTGAAGCTGTAATCCTCAAGCAATCTCTTTTTACTCGAGTAATTCATGTTCACATGGAAGTAACTTGCGCAGTAGACATGTTAAATTAGTTTAGGCAGTGGTCTTGGCAGCAACATCGATAAAGGGATTAAACGAGTTAAACTATGTTAAACTGGTTAAAACTATTAAAATTATGTTAAACTTGTTAAACTAGTAATTATGTTAAACAAGTTAAAATAGTGCATAAATACAAGTTCATAAATACAAAAAAACATCAAAAACTCCTTATTCTTCGTTTCCCATCAGAAGAAGTAAACTCCATAGTCACCTTCCCATTCTTCTTGAGATTGTGGGCTCTTGCCATTTTTTGTAAACATTATATAGTTAAACTAGTTAAACTACGTTTAAAATCTTATCTAGTTCAACTAAGTCATATTATGTTCCTAAACATTATATTGTAAAACTAGTTAAAATAATTAACCTACGTTAATAAATTTATCCAATCTACTAAAACATACCATGTTCCTAAATATTATATAGTTAATCTAGTTAAACTAGTTAAACTAGTTAAACTAGAATTTTACATAGTTCTAACAAATCATATGTTCTCACTATATGTTAAAGATAAGCTAGTTAGTTACTTTTATAAATTAACCGTTATCTAAGATTCTAATACACTATATTGTTAAGCTGGTTAAATATTAAGCTGCGTTTTTGTAGGCGGAAATTTGGAAGCATGAACTGGCAGTTTAACTAATCTGTAAACTATAAATAAAATACTCAATTTATGTTTCACGTGACACCAGGAATGATTGCCACGTGGCATTGGTATTTTCTGAAATTAAAGAGTGTAAATTTAGGTGGATAAAAGCTGAATTTGTTGGATTGGATCGGATCTTAATCGATTTGGATAAGAGGTTGGATCTTAATTTTGAAAGAAGAAGCATGGTTTTTACTTCAAAAAAATGAAAACGAAATTAGTTTTTATAATAAGTTATTCGGGCAATTGAAATCAGGGACGGTCATTCCAGCAATTGTTCCGGCCGCAACTTCATTATCTGCTTTCCCAAATCTCTCTTCGTCGGAGGTCCTGTGAAACCCTAGACAAATCGCAGGTTAGTCCTACTAAAGAAATTCACAGTGAGATCTCGATTAATTGTCTATTCTCTGATTTTGAACGGTTATCATCGTATTCTATGGTTTCTTTGATGCTGTTTCGAGTTCAATCTTGTATGAAAAAACCTCAAGATTTGTTATTTTTGATCATCTTGGGCAGTGATGCAAAATTCGAAGATTCCACCGTTTTCTGAACCAAAGAGAAAGAAGATTCCTACTCCAAAACAACCCTTGACCCAATTACCACCACGAAGCGTGAAAAGAACTTCAACGGGGAACAAATCGGACCAGGTTTATACAATTTCACATCAACCTGAGATGTCTAATTCAGATTCATCTTCTGGAAACGAGTACAGAGCACTGAGGCGCAAGTATTTGCTGTTAGAGGAAGACAGCTTCGCATTGGAGAGAGAATTAAAGGAAGCGGAGGATGAGGTTAAAGCACTTGAAGATGAGAAACTTGAGCTCTTGGACAAACTCGTTGTAATGGAAGGTTTAGTTGATCCTTAGATTCTACCCTAGCACTTGTCTTGTCTTGGCCTATTCATATGTACAAACAGCCTTATATAGTAAAATCTTCTGCTTACATAACTTATAAGCTTCTTGTGTGTGTGGAGATGGTAAACACAACTGTTGAGTTCACTCTGTTGTGTCTTTTCAAGTTAATCAAGACTAACCTGCCCGTGTTAGTTCAATGGTCTTGGGACTAAAGACGTAAACTTGCTACAGTCGTGGGACTAAAGGTGCTATCTTGCTACAGTTTATACTAGTCTTGAGTCAAGAATCCATTTTGATTCTTGCCAAGATGTCTGTTGAGTCCCAAGATTAGTTTAAGTTTTGGTGAACTCCGAACAAAAAATTGCCAAAACTGTGACCAAATAGTCGTTTATTTGCACCACGTGTTCGTCATCCATGTTAGGATGATAGATTAGATATTTATATTTAGAACTGTAACGTGTGGCTGAGAATCGATTCACCGCTTCAGAATCTGTTTTAGACCAAAGTCGAGTGCTTCATCTTCTTCTTAGGCATATATGGCCGCGTCTCTAACATCTCTTCCAGCCACTTTTTGTCTGAGCCATGGTGATGAGTGTTGCAACCGTTTACCCACAAAATCATTATTTCCAGGCAATCCTCTTGCCGTGAAGAGGAGCCTAATGGGTCACTCGCTGCACTACAGAAGTAGTAGAGTGAGGAGATTGGTCGTGACGGCGGCGACGGAGGGATCCAGAAAATCTAAAGAAAGTGAACCGTCTTGGGCGAACCCTGACTCAGATGAGCCACCACCTTGGGCTAGAAACAAAGGTGGTTCTTCTACGTCCCAAGACAGCTTTGAGATTCCCTTCTATGTTTATCTGCTAGCCTCCGCGATTACTGCCATTGCTGCTGTATGGTTCTTCTCTTTTTCACCCCCATTATGTCTTTCAGTTGCCGATTCAATATCAAAGATGTTATCTTTATGCATCTTTTGGTCACTGTAGATTGGTTCTGTTTTCGAGTACTCAAGCAAGAATCCAGTTTTTGGGGTCTTGGATTCTGACAGCATCTTTTATACTCCTGTGCTTGGATTCTTTGCTCTTACTGGAATCCCCACTTCTGTGAGTTCCTAGTCTCTCTCTCTTCTCTTTGTCCATTTGATCTTTGTGTTGTCTCATCAGCTGAAAAAATGTGGTTTTACGTGCAGGTGTTCCTGTGGTTGAAATCCGTTGAAGCTGCTAATAAGGAAGCTCAAGAACAAGATAAAAGAGATGGCTTTCGTTAAAAAAACCTTTTTGTGTGATTCTACATCTCATACTGTGATTGTTGTCCTCCACATACTTTGATTATAATTCTGCATTTTAAAGGAGCTTTCTTCTGTTCACTGTTTATTACCACAATAGGGCATGTTCCGACGAGTAAATGTTGCAGCTGAGAGAGTGAACTAATTTCGAAGTTACCTGCAATTGAAATGCTCAGCTCATCATTCCCAAGTAAATGGAGGCAAGCAAGTATTGCAATATAAATGCTCCAATTTCGAAATTATTTATTGAGATTGTTCTCTCTTTAATTGTCCATATGAAAGATATGGATCAACAAGCAATCAAAGAGTTCGATATCCCATCCCGCGGTTGACATGTCTGAAGGCTGATGGTTATATCACCATTTGTGCTATGAGTTGCTATACATATCCAACTTGTATTGGAAAGACTAGCTTGTTTTCATTGTTGGTAGGAGATTGGAGTCAGAATATCAGTTGAAGGATATTTTATTGATTTGGTGAAAGAGGGTCAATTGCTGATAAACTGAGTGTGCTTGAGCAAACGCTCTCCCCGGGAATGATCACACACAAAATCATGAGTTTAAATTGGTCTGTATGTGAATGTGATGTTTCCAGTTGAACCATAGGCTCAAATTTAGCAGGAGTGATCAGATCCCTTTGGAAGATATCTAGTGGTATGCAAAAATTGTTATGAGCATATCAAATAAATGTCATTTGGCCCAAAATAATTAAGACGTACTATGAGCTTTAATGAAGCCTTGCACTTTGAAAACTCCAACTAGGCAAATTATTACGGATCAAATGAGAAAGAATGAATCTTGTCGGGCTCTTTAAAAATGGGTTGTTATAAACAGCTGGGTGGTTAAAAGATTGGTTATTTGGGCTCTCCCAAGTGAGAGAAGATTAGATAGATCTGAGTAGAATCTTCGATTCAGCGTCGTCCTTCATCTGTGAAGCGGACAAACCAAAGTCGTTCATCTGTGAAGCGGACAAACCAAAGAATCCGCCGAGACTGGTGATATGGGCGGTTCCAGAGAGTTCCGAGCTGAGGAATCTTCAAATCAATTCCACTCCATTATCGCCATAGCTATCTGGCTTGGCGCCATTCACTTCAACGTCGCTCTTGTTCTCTTTTCTCTCATTTTCCTCCCTCATTCTCTATCTCTCCTGTATATACCCCTCTCTATAGTTCTATCTCTATCTCTCTCTCTGCTTCTTTTACAGGTCTCAAGTTAAACTCTTTTGAAATTCTCTGTTTTCAGGGTCTTGGGCTTACTCTCTCTGTTTATCTTCATACCAATCGATCACCGTAGCAAATACGGTCGTAAGCTCGCTAGGTACTTCTTCTTCTTCTCTCTTCCTTTTTATCTGATGATTCCATCTCCAATAGTTTTTGTTCTCAAATTCATCTTTTTGTTTGTTGACCAGGTACATATGTAAGCACGCGTGTAATTATTTCCCTGTCTCTCTGTACGTCGAGGATTACGAAGCTTTCCAGCCTAATCGTGCCTATGGTTTGTCACAATCTCCTTCTTACTCAAAAGTATCTTTAAGATGGGTTTGTGATATCGTTGACTTTTTAACTTGTGATTACAGTCTTTGGTTATGAACCACATTCGGTGTTACCGATTGGAGTTGTTGCGCTTTGTGATCTCACAGGGTTTATGCCTCTTACTAAGATCAAAGTTCTTGCTAGTTCTGCTGTGAGTTCATGCTGCTTAGTCCCTTTCTGTATTCTTAAGCTTTCCCCTAAAACTCATTGTTTTGCAAAATTGATTTTAGATTTTCTACACTCCCTTTCTAAGGCATATATGGACATGGTTAGGGCTCACCCCTGCTTCTAGGAAGAATTTTACTTCCCTTTTGGATTCTGGCTATAGTTGTGTCCTTGTACCTGGTGGTGTCCAGGAGACATTTCATATGCAACATGATGTTGAGGTAACTTTATTGTAGCTCACTTTGTAGCATTCCCTTTTGCTTTGATGTAATCATCTTCTTCTGAGGGATTTGGATTTCCAAGATAGTTACAATTTTGGACTACTTGAGATATAACTATTTCTATTTTGATATCTCATGTACATATAGTTTGCAAACCAAAGAGGAGAGGGTGTGTTCTCCTGCAACATTCTGTTAATTTCCTTATTTGAACTGTATCTCACGTTGCAGACAATCTTCCTTTCATCGAGAAGAGGATTTGTGCGCATAGCCATGGAACAGGGGAGTCCTTTGGTTCCAGTTTTCTGCTTTGGTCAGGTAGGGAAAAAGAGTATCTCAAAAATTGTTATGCTCTATGTAGTTGTCTTTACCTGAATCTCTCAAACTAATTAGTTGGATTCAGATATTGTACTGTTTCTGGTTTCCAGTTTTATGTTTCATGTCTTTTGCCTCTCGCAGTCACACGTGTACAAATGGTGGAAGCCGGATTGCAACCTCTACCTTAAACTATCGAGAGCAATCAGGTTCACCCCTATCTGCTTCTGGGGACTTTTTGGGTAAGCGTAGACCTTTTTGGGTTAGTTCCTTTTAGGTACATTTTGCATATAAAAATCTTGAAAGAGGTAAACTATTCCCAATTCTCTTTGTAGTTCTCCATTACCGTATCGACAGCCTATGCACGTGGTAGTTGGGAAACCAATAGAAGTTACAAAAACTCTACAGCCAACTGATGAAGAGGTTAGTCTTCATATATACTGTTTTCTTAGCTGCTACTTAGAACGGAATCAAGATGGAATTGTGCTACTAGACGTTACCTTAAAAAATGCTTACTTGTAAGTTCATTATTCATCGAATTTTGGTGTTTTTGCGCATCTCAGATTGCTAAGTTTCATGGCCAGTATGTGGAATCGCTTAGGGATCTGTTTGAGATGCACAAGGCCCGAGTAGGCTATCCTGATCTTCAATTGAACATTCTTTGAACAAATTCTCCAATGGAAATTACTACTTGTGTATTATCCTTTATTATTTGTTACCTTGGAGCTGGATTTGGATTTAATATTCATGACTACATGTATGTCTTTAACATACATGGAATACGTTTCTTCTGTATAGTCTGTAAATTACATGTTATCCTGTAAGAAAAGTAGTAAGTGGTAACACTGAAACATAGACTATTGTAGTAATGGAATACGTTTCTTCTATATAGCCTGTAAATTACATGTTATCTTGTAGAAAATTAGTAAGTCGTAACAGTAAGTCACTAACATTGTAGGCGGATGCCATGAAAATAAAAAAATTTGATTCGGACTTGTCTTGTGACAAGAAAAGACTAGTTTACGTGGGCCTTACCTATTTGAGCTTACTGAGACCCCATTGCACACAGCCACACACTAGCTATACATCATCACCAAGTTACACTAAACTAACAATATTTAAATGGACATAAAAACTAAAAAGTTTAAATATAAAAAAGGTTATTAAACAATATTTACAAACAATATTTACGTTTATATTTTATGTCTCTAATAAATCAAGTTTATATGTTTGAATGTGGACTAAATCAAACTATTAAGCTTAGTCTTAGATAATTAATCTAAAATGTAAAAGCATACGGGTCGATCCGCAAAACTTAAAGTCAAATGGTGAGGCGGACTAGTAATATTTTTACAACTATGATTTTATTTTGTGAATGGTTTGTCAAAAATATACAAAATCTTAGCCCGATGCAAAACATACATAAATATGTAATTGCATTCATAAATAATAATAGCTAGGTGATTTCTGCCGTTATATGCGGGATAAGATGTTTATAATATTTTTTATAAAATTAATAGGTTAAATAAACATTTCTAAATATTTTAATAGTATATTATTGTATAAATAATTAAAATTTAAAATTAAGATTTTTACATATTTATGTTACTAATTAATTAGTTAGTTAAAACAATATCTTTTTAAAATAAAATTTTAAAAACCAAATTTAGGAAAAATATAATCAGCTATAATTTTATGAAATATTTACTTACTCGATTTAATCAAATTTAAGAAACAATAAAATCAGTTATAATTTTATGGAAATTTACTTATTCGATTTTTCATAAATAAATACAGCTAATTTAGGTAAGATTATAATCTTTAAAATAAAGACAGTTTATATATGATTAATCTAATGACATATTATGTAATTAGTATAGTATTTAATGTCCTATAAAATATATTTCCTGACAGTCGTTCTGGCGACGACACGTAAGCATGACACTGATGTAATATTTCATATAAACATAAAGTTATTTTGTTGAAATGATTCTCAATTAATATATAGGGGATCATCAATTAGATTGCAAAACTATATAATCCGTACGATTATAATGATATCAATTTTTGACTAACTCATACACATACTTTACAAATATACACATATGTTAACATTAAATCATGTCTTTGCGCTGTGAACAGCGGCTACGAACCTAACTTTTTCTAATAAGAAAAAAAAAAATTATCCGATGGCTCTTGTTGCTTGAATCTTAAGATGATCACATCATCCTTATTACTAAACCAAACAGTGTTTGACTGTTTGTTGTAGAACGACTCTTCTTGATTTTAATGAAATTAACATTTAACCCCAAAAATAATACTAACAAGTTTTTCCTTGACTTCTGAAAAAAATAAAACTAATTTGTTTATAAATCCCTCTAAACAAATTAAACTAACAACATGTAGTACAAGCTCGATGTGATGAGAATGAGTCTAATACATATAAGATCATTCGAATTCAAACACAAGGCGGCATGAATTGGAAGCCCTGACCACACCATCCAATTCGTCGCGCATCTTACGTCTTTTTGCCAACTTTTTTGCCAACTTACAGGGCCTTTTCGATTCAATGGGATCCGTGGAGAAAGTTGCCTTCTTCAGCCGTCTTGCGTTCCTTAGAATATATGTAGCCACTTCTTTCTCTTCTTCTCTTCTCCAGTTGCAATTTCTCCACACAAATGTCTCGAGATGGGACAGCAAACATTCAGGGACATACTTTGGTTGATTCCATTTTCCTTGGACACTATATTTTTTGTCAAATTCTGGATTTTGCTGATGAGTTTGATGCTACCAAAAGGGAAATGCAATGTATATTACTATTAGTCCTTCAAAATTAACCCCAACGAGAGACCATCAACAATAGCTAGCTAACTAATAATGAAATGTCTTACATCAATCAGCTTGAGGACTTGTAGTTTAGGAGAGCTATCAAGCATGAGCGTAAGTAGATTCCACCACTCCACTTTATGTGTATGCATCTCGAGATATACCAGCTGATAGTACATAACTTCAGTAGGATATGTAATCTATTCATGAGACAATTATTAGTATATACAGAAACAACAAATAAGTCAACCGCGATAAAAACCCGCAAAGTTACCTGCAAAGCTGATAAGTCCAAGGAAAGACGTTTGACTGACTTGAGAGATCCCAAAATCTTCTCATTGACTATCTTAGAAACGTTTCTAATACTTGCCTCAACTAGCTCGGGTGCATTCTCAATCAGAAAAAACTCATAACCTTTTACCCTTTCAATTCCCAAGTATTTCAAAGAAGGAGCGTTTATCACATATCCCCTATTCTCTCGCACGCTAAAGGGATCGTAAAGCGATAGTGTCTTCAAAGATGGCGCCTCAATGATGAAATTCACTACAGCATCATAAGAGAAACCGCGATCCAGGACTAAGTGTTCAAGATTAGGGCAGCTAGATAAAAGGTTATGAACAGATTCATCGTCTTTGTACACCACAGATCGAAGGTGAAGAGTTCTAAGTGACTTCATAGAAACCGGATAAGGAACATCAAGAAGAACGTAATCCTTGAGTTTCAAGGTCTCAAGTGTATCAAAGCAAAACAAGCTACTTGGAAGTCTGACTCGTGGGCCATGGATAAAGTTAAGTTCGAGTACGAACTCACGCACATGGCGTGCAAATGCAATTGTAGCCCATACTCCAACATATACACCATCAAACTGATCTCTAACTTTCAGATGCAAACTCTCTAGAATTGGAGCTTTATGTGAAAGCAAAGACCTGATAACATTTTCTGCAAATTTATATATGTTTCCATAAGATTCAAACTCGAGCCTTGGTACCATTTTCCAAAGAGATCGCCAACGTTTAGACAAAACACTTGTGGTTATCACATTTTTTGTTGGAAGCGAAGATAGTATCTGCAGAAGCAAAGCTTCAGGCAACTCACTGATCCTGTCCTGACTGACAAAACCTAGCTTTCTCGAACTTTCAGCACTAAAGATCAAAGAAGAAAAGATTAAGAATTAGGGCATGGAGCTTACTACGTAGTAGGAACAGTTCATAAAGGATGCAGAGAAAAGAAACAAACCCTTGTTCCATCAATTGCTTTGCTGCTAAAAATCTTTCAGAATTTTGCCTTGCCAAGATCGTTCCCAGTGCTGCTATCGTATTACAAACACTCCAAACGCAAACGCAATTGCAATCCTAACGATCAAAACTGAAAAGGCTAGCTCTCTTTTATAAAGAGTAACACTGAACCTGTGAGACATATAAAGATTGGAGAACGATGACAACTATATTGATAAAATTAGGATTTTTTAATTGAAACCGGTTTTGTTCGGGTGGAATTATAAACCGAACCCGAATCCAACACGATCAGCCAACCATGCGGGTTGGTTTTGAAATCCAATTCAATCAGCTCTACAAAGATGATACCGATCCGGTTTAATAAGTAGTGATTTAAAATAGACCCATTAACCAGATTTTCGTTTGGTTCAGCTTTAGACATAACATTGTATGGAACTACAGCAATTAAACATTATCCCTCTCAAGACTTCACTATTTGACATTTTGATTCATCTTATTTGTCTCATCTAGACTACCTTGACAAATTTATAGTACTCAAGTTCCCTCAATATCATAAAAAGCCAAGATTATATATCATCATAGCGATACATAAAATCCAGAATTTATAATTTCCAATAGCCAAACGTAAAATCATCTTGGAGATCTAAACACCCGATATAAATCCATTTAACCGATTAAACTAAGAGACCATGCTCTAGCTATGTGATTAGAAAACTCTCATACATATCAGATCATTCGAACACAAAGTGGCATAAATTTGAAGCTATAACCACACCATTCATATCGTTGAGCATCTTAAGCCTCTCTTTGGATTCAATGGTTCTTGTGGAGAAAGTTGCTTTGTGTCTTGCGTTCCTTAGAATGTATGTAGCCACTTCTTTCTCTCCTTTTCTTCTCCAATCAGATGATGTCCACTCAACACAACTGTTTTAAGATGAGACAACAAGCATTCAGGAACACACTTCGGCTCATTCCATTTCCCGCCCACCAAACCATCTTTTAAAAATTTTAGATATTGATGAGACCAACGAGCAGAGCTAGGGCCTAAACCCATTGTTGTGAAATATTTGCATGGGCCCCTTTACATTTGTTTAAGTAGTAGATATAAATTTTTGAATTATTTTCTTAAAAATCCCAATTACAAAGATAAAAACATAAATTTTATAAATCCATATTTCTGATATTTTTGAAAATAGATAAAAAAAAATTAGTTGTATTTTTTTTTAAAAATAATCATGAGAGTTGTATTTTTGAAAATTTATTTTATTACTTTCTTAAAAATTAATGTTATATTTATATTCTCTAGTATGACATAATTTTTGTTTAAATGTTTACTGAGTATGGTCCCAAAAATAAAACCGGATTGAAAAACAGAATTTGGCCGAATCAAAGACAAAGCAAGCCGAATAAATAAAATTATCAAATAAATGTAACAGTTAAATAACTAACATATTTCCGTGCATAATCTCGTGACACGTCTGTTCACATTAGTTTCTATGTGTGTTCTATCTAAAGCAGCTTTCAAATATTAAAACAAAATACCCCAAATAAAAATGTTTTAATTCATTTGCAAGAAAACGACTTGAAAACTAAAACCACACGGAATGAAAAATGCCTCTTGAAGCTGACTCCCTTTAAAACCCACCACTTTCTTACATCTTTTTCACTCTTTCTTTTTTCTTTCTCAACTCTTTTTTTTTTTTTTTTAAATTATTTAAAACCATTTTGAAACATTCTCTATCTCTCATTTGTCTCTATCTGAATTCTGTTTTCTCTTCTCTGTTCTTTGTCGTGTGTTTTAAACCACCGATGAGCAATCGGAGTCTGAAAAAGTCTCTCGCCGGAAAAAGCAATCGCCCGGCCGATGAGAATTTGGATCTCTTCTCAGTCAACCGTGAGGCCTCTTTGGATGGTATGATCATCTATATATCTATCAAATTGACTTATCTTTTGTTTTTCTACAACAACACACATTGTAATCGTTCTTCTTGTTGTATCTAGATTGCTGTCACGTTTTGCTTTCCAAGAGAAACAATTATTTTATTATAATCTGTTCATCGGATGTCAAAAATAAAAATAAAAAAAAACTGTTCATCGGTTTCCACAATTTGCTAGATTTTTTTTTTTGAGAACTAATTTATGTAAATTAGACCTATTAAATATTCAGCTTTCAATCAATTACTATTGTTTCCATATTAATGCGGTGTAGCATGTTCTATGTGGCATGCAGTTTTGCTTAAACTAGGAAGAGAACAAGCTAAAGTTGCCAAGCCTGAAGCTGATGATGTGAAGAAACATGGAAATGACTCGTAAGTTACTTGGTGTAATCCCTCATTTAAATTTATACTCCTGAAATAGACAATGTAAATAAGTTATAATCTTTGTTGCTTTTAGGCTTTATACCATTCCTGAAGTTCCATTGGGAACTCTTTCTAGATTGGTTCTAGAAGCTAGAAATACAACTTTTAAGCTTCAGTCCATTTCAAGGGCTGCTTCAAGGGTATGATGCAAAAAATATTTGGCTACATGTTATATCATATCATTAAAGAGGTTCATTTAAGATTTTAAATCTCATTCGCGCAGAGCGAGAGCGAGAGCTATCCATCTTCAAGACCAACGAGAAGCGGTTCAACAATTCGTCCCTCCAACATTCCCACTATCAGATCCTCTTCGGCCCCCAAGAAGACGACAACTGCAACTTCAGCTTCGGTTTCTTCTCCAAAGAGAACTGTCTCTCGATCTTTAACTCCCGTATCACGCAAAACACCTTCACCTTCTTTAATTCCTTCAAGAACCAGTACAACTACTTCAACCACTCCTTCCTTTAAAAATGCTGGAGACGCTCAAAGATCAAGATCGTTAACTCCAAGGTCAAAGCCTCAGATTGCAGCAAATTCAGCTCCACATTCAAGTAAGACCATTGTGCGTTCTGCTTCTGTGTCATCACGTGGATGTGTTCGTCGTGATGGATGCACATCAGTTTCAACAACACCTCAGACACCGCCAAGACTAAAAGAAACAGTCACTCTAGCGTTCGGTAAACCAGTGGGAACCATTGGGAATGCAAATTCCCCGAAACGGAACACTTCGCCGGATGTTACAAGAACAAGGCCTAAAGGGCGCTCTGCTTCTCCTTCTCTGATTCCGACTTTTTCAGGATTCTCGCATACAACAGCAACTCCCAAGCCCATAAAGCCATCTGCAACTGTTGCGGATTCAACTAGGTCAGGAAGGAAATTGTCAAGAGCTTCGGTTCAAATGGCTATCAATCACTTGGTAACGTTCTCTTGTCATTAATTTATTTCATTTTTGATATCCAAGGGAACTTATTCATGTGAAGAGCCGAATATATTTGTCATTTTATACGTTTGTAGTGGTCAAAAATATTTTTTTATGAGGTTTTGCTTGACGATTATAGTGTCACTTCAAATGCAGGACGTGGCACGAAATGGAAAAGTTGGAAAACATGCGTTTTCAAGCACAATGTTGTACCCACACAGCATCAGATCTTCTTCTTCGGGTTTAAGAAAGTCGTGTGGTAGTAGTGAAGGCAGCTGCAGCAGCAGCAACCATGAAGAGGAAGATGGAAGAAGCTTAACCAAAGAAAGAGATAACACAGAGAATAAGAACGATAGTGCACGTTACGACGCACTCTTGAATGTTAAAGATGTGAAGGATACAAACTGGCTACTCAACATTGATGATGAAACTCATCATTCTCTCATCTTCGATAATGCATTCGACTCTCCTCCTGACCTATTCCCTCTTCTTTGACTCTTTTTTTGTTTGTTTTTGTTTTCCCCTGTTTGTTATAGTTTAAAACAAGAGAGCTGCTTGGAAAAACAATCCTGTTTCACTCTTTTTAAATTTTTATGCAATTAAGAGAAAAACAGAAAAAAAAAAAAAATAGGAGTGTTATTCTACACGTTGTTTTTTCTTTCAAAGTGTTGCTTGTATTGATCAACAGAAATATACAGCTTTGAGCTTTTTGTTAGAGCCTTATTGTTTAAATCAAAAATATTTGCAAGAAAAGACACTATTGTAGGATTCCGTAAAAAGGTGTATTCGGTTGTAGTTTAGCTCATGATTAGTTTGATAAAATCCATATACAACACAGAAGTGGTGATTGATGTACTCGGTTACAATTGTGTCGCAATTTATTTTACACTCTTCTATGATGTTGTCTGTCCCCAATCCGGCTTTTACTAAACTTTCATTTGGTTTCACTCTCTCGTAAGTGGATCGTCTCTTGTAATGGTTAGTAACGAATCTTCCATTACCAAAAGCGTTATAGACAAACCAAATAGTTCATTGACGCGATTCATGTTTAATGTTTTGTAGGAAAAAAAAAGAAAGAAATACATTATTTTTTACACTCTCCATCGTGGTAGTATCAAATACACAATCCAAAATTCTAAATAAATAATAACAGCAAAAGAGAATAATAAATAGTTAAGAAAAAATATAAAAGAGAAACAAACCCGTCTCCTTTTGGATGGAGCCGGTTTAGAAAGGTAGGTAGTGTACCGTGTTTTAAGACTCTAACGTCCCTTAGGATTCATGATCTGAGAAAACACAGCACTTGGAGTGAGTCCATCTGAATCTTCGCTGGCCAAACTCCGACCACCGATGCTCATGTCTATTCCACTGCTCCTCGAGTCCGTCACATTCCCTTCATACACATCAGAACTCTTGTCGTTCTTCCCTTTACAGTTGCCATCATCGTACTTAATCTCATCCATGTCCATGTCACTGCATACTCCTTTCCCGCTCTCCTCTGCGCTTTCTTGAAGTTGCAACGCAAATTCTAAGTTCCACAGAACATCTCCCATCGATGGTCTCTCAATGCCCTGGTCTAGTACACACTTCATCGCGGTTTCAGCAAACTTTTTGAAGCATTCCGGTGTGATCTTTCCCTTGAGATATGGATCAACAATCTGATCAAGCATGCCTTTCTTGTAGCAGTATGGTGCCCACTCAGCTAAGCTCACTTGTTCCTTTGCGAGTGTCGGGTTCAAGGCTGGACGCGCGCATAGGGCTTCGAAGAGAACGACGCCAAAGGAGTAGACATCGGATTTCTCAGTCAGTTGCTGCCGTCGGAAATACTCTGGGTCAAGATAACCGAAACTTCCTTTCACGACCGTGCTTACGTGTGTGTGGTCTAGTGTAGGACCAGTCTTCGATAGACCGAAATCAGAGACCTTGGCCACCCATTTCTCATCCAATAGAATGTTTGTTGTCTTCACATCTCTGTGGATGATTGTGTGTTTTGCACCAGTGTGTAGATAATGTAAACCTCGGGCTGCCCCGATGCATATCTCAAGACGTTGCTTCCACGGAAGAGGAGAATTCTGGGTTTTGTAGAGATGCTCTCTCATTGTCCCATGAGCCATGTAATCATACACTAGAATCATTTCGCAGTTCTCTTCACAGTATCCAATCAGCGAGACAAGGTGACGGTGTCTAAGCTTCGAAAGCATTTCGATCTCAGTCTGGAACTCGTGTACACCTTGCTCCGACATTGGGTTGCCTCGCTTGATGGCTACCTTTGTAGTTCCGCCATCAATCTCTCCTCTATAAACCTTTCCAAAACCTCCAACACCAAGCACCCGGGACTCATCAAAGTTTTTAGTGGCTGCTTTGATCTCAGCAAACGAGAAGTGACGGCATAGATTTGACGGAAGTGACGAGGCATAACTTCCTGTTGTATTCGTCTTTGCTGAGCCAGCAGAATGTGAATTTCCATACAGAGACAGTGGAAGCCACCCTGATGTTGCATCACTTGCAGGCTGGTAATCACCACGCTTACGTCGGCGGTAAGCACCAAATACACAGAAACCGATGATAAGGGCCAGAACGACCGCACCACTGGCTGCGCCTGCAACAACAGCCGTATGGCTCTTTGATTTTACAGTACGCGCGCGTAGGACTTTAGATGGATCTGCAGACACCTGTGGACCAGGTATAGGATTGGGACCTGCCAGATTACCATCAGAGGTATTCATCTTGAATATCTCTACTCCATTAAGAAAAGCATCATAATATTCAGGCTTGTTAATTGTGTTTGGATGAAGAGCAAGCCACAGATCTTGTTGTCCCTTTCCATCAGGTGGATTCACCACGTAATCCTTGTATAACGCAATCCCGTTTCCATTCGTCCAGCCAGCCACATCAGCTTCAGGCTCAGCTGTTTGATTGTTAAGGTAGATTGTAAACACCCGTTGGTTGATCTTAGTGATGTTGGGAGAAACCTCACAGAAATGAAGCCTGACGAGGTAACTAAAACCAGAGTCAACGCTGAAAATCCAAGTCAGATTGTAGTTGAGATTGATTTGAGCAGATGGACCCATCGACCTAGCGGTTGAATAAACATCCACAGGAGCAACATAAGTAGGAGTCCCCGTAGGGTACTTAATCGTCATGTTAGGATCAGCAGTCTCTGGAATCCCAAGCCCTGCACCAAAAAGGTAAGGCTGATCATCATACCACGATCTGTACAGACCGGTATCCGCAGAAGGCGAGATATCATTCCCTCCAACATTGAGCCTATAAACATTCTCAAGAGCAGTACTGTTATCGATACTAACAGAACCAGATGATCCAACCATCGTCAAAGTCCCATCAGTGCTACTATAAATATCAGGCATTGAAGTCACCTCAATCCCATTCACAAACGCATAGGCATTAGACGGAGTTGATTCCGGTGTAAACGTCATGTTCAATGTTCCACCTTCAACATTGACAATAAACTCCTTAATGATGAAAGCGTAAGTCAACGCCTCCGCCGTCTGAGCAACACTAAAGTTCTTGAGAAGAGTGTAAGGACCAAAGGAGACAGAGAAGAGCGAGTTGGTAGCATTGAGACCATCGTATGAGTTTGGATAGAAGTAAAGACGCACAAACTTACGACCTGATGCTACAGGGAAAGTATAAGTGAAAGGAGATCGGAAAACTCTAGCCGTCATGTAAGGAACTTCGGGAACAGAAGGATCTTGTGTTAACGCCGTTGATGTCTTGGAGTCTGCTGAAGAAGAAGACAAGAACTTGGATTTGACATCGGAGATCCAAGTTCTGTTATCAGTGTCAACGAGATCAGAAGCACCACCACAATTCAACAAGATCTTCTCTGTTGGAGAGTAATCAGCAGCTGAGATTAAAGAAGTTGCAGATAACAGAAGAAGAAGAGAGAGACGGAATCGTCTCTCCGTGATCTTCATCTGATCAGAAACAGTTCCCCTGAAAAAAGGTCTTCTTCTCAGATCTATCAAAAAAAAAAAAAACACAAAATCAAAACTAGGAATTTTCACAGATCTAAAAAAAATGGAAAGAGCTAAAGAGGTACATGTTCGTTTAATCACGAAAATTAAGCTTAAGTATGTTCACAGATGAAAATGAAGTTTGATTTGAGTAGTATGTTATGGAGAGTGAAGTGAAGAAGAAGATGATGATGAACATACCTGAAGAATCGGGGAAGAAACCCTAAGCGATGAAATCGGAGAGTTTTTTTGGAGAAGATTTGGGGGAAGAGAGAGAGAGAAGAGTTGAAAAACAATTAATGAGTGGAGAGGTAAGTATAGTTAAGACGACAAAACGGGCAGCATTGTTGCCTCCCTCTACGCGTTAACGTTTTTTTTTTAAATAAAAAATTTTAAAATTAACAATATAGTTATCGCTAAGCCGGCTTGAAGGAGGTTTGAGGTGACGATAATGACCTTGGAAGAACAGCTGTAATTACATGTCCGACCATTGTAGGATAATGTTGATTGGTATGGTGTGGAATTGGATGACAGTTCATAATAATGTGAGTTAATTAAAGAATTAGAATTTTAAAAAACGCGTGTTCGGTAGTGACTGACCGCTCGTGGCTGAGCTGGTACTCTTATTACTTATTATATATTCCTAAAAGGGAAAGAATGGGGTCTGTTTTGATTGCAACTCTTTTTGTTAGTTACGTAATCAATGGGCTTTTTTTATTCTTGTCTCAGTTTTTTACCTCATATGGCCCAGATAGAATTGGGCCTTGTCTATCTAATTTTCTTGTCCAGACATAAGAATCTAAATAATCTGAATTGTTCATGAAGTAAGTGTTGGTACAAAAAAGGAAGGGAAAGTACAAAACTATAATAAATGTGTTCGTACTTCATATGCATGATACAAAATTTGAAACCAAAAATTTGGAAACAAAACACAGGTTTTGGTTGAGAGACTGTAGTACAAAATTTGACATTTCAACTTAGTAAAGAAAAGAATTTTTTTTAATATTTCTTTTGGCGAATTGCGTATACATTAACCTTTCTTTCTTTCTGTTTTGTCTTCTTTGCAGTAAAAAGTATCCAAGTGGTTTTGACTCTTCTGTAATAGTATCCACTGATTATAACACAAAGACTCTACTCGTCCCAGTCGTGATCCCAGCCATCTCGGTTCGGAGCCCTCGCTGTTAAGCCGTTGGCAGCGATGCTTACACTCTTTGCTGCACCACCGGGGGATTTCACAGCATTATTCTCATCCCAATCATCATCCCAACCCTCGTCCCAGTCCGCTGTCTCCACATCATGGACCACCGACTCGTTTTCTAAGCCTGACCCTCCGCTCAATTCTAGCTCACGGTAAGGCACTCCACTGCCTGCACGGCGATTCTTCTGGCACAGACATAATGCCCAAGTTCCCCCAAAAATAATGACGGATACTATTAGGAAATAGGCGCCGTTAATGGGCGTCACTAGCTTGTCATATGAGTGAACGTGGAACGGTAAGGTGTTTTCTTCTGGTGGGTACATATGAAGCACACACTCTCCTTTCCCAGCGTCTAGCATGATCTTGTTTGTGTCTCCACTAATGGATATGTTTACCTGTGCGAGCAAAAGCAGATCGATTCAGTTTAGTACCACGGAATAACTAGAGTAACGTTTGCATTGTATTATAAAAAATCACAAAGAAGTTCAGACTTCCAGAGATAAATATGTCAAAGATAACGTTTTTTATCAATGGAATCAACTCGAAAGAACATAGAAAGAGTACCCTTTGACTCTGGTGTTTTGGCAGTGTCAGCTCTTGTAAAGAGTTAACGGGAAGAACAATTTTTGCTTTTAGAGATTTTTCACCTTCGTTTTGAACTAGAATCAACCAGTTAGCAGAACCTGCAACGATAAAACACAACTTTAAAATGAAAATTCAATCAACTCAAGCAAAACCTACTGGAGAAAACAGAACATACTAAGCAGAGACCTTACAAATTGTGGGGAATAGCTATAATGTGTAAGAAAGTTTCATGTCGTTGAGATCACAATCATATACATATGCTAGTTTGATCCCTAATTTCATAAGGACCATCATCCCCAACGAATATTTTATTTATAACTTATCCAACCATGTTCATGGACATCTCTGTGCTGCCAAATAAACCTGCTATATGGCTTTTATTTAAGAAGCTAGCACGACTTCTATCATTGCATTGTTCAATAAACAGGAAAGCACAAGACAGAGATATCATTTCGAATCCAAGTTGAAGCCAAGAGCATCAAAAATCAAAGAAAACGGCATACAAGAAGGCGCAAATATACCTTTTTCAATGCTCAAAGTGCAAGCCACCAATGAATTCTCAATTCTACACCTGTTAGAATTTCCTGCACAGGTGTCTACACTGCCAGACTCTGAGCGCCCCTTAACGTCATTCACCTTATCAGAATCTTTAGCCGGAGGCGGACTCTCCTTAACTGGCTCCGTCCCATGTTTCCCACTCTCCAAATTTTTTGGAGGCGGCGCCACTTTAGCCGGTAGTTTACCACTATCCTGGCTATCCGTTAAGTTCCCTGGAGGTGGAGGTGGGCTTATCGGCTCAGTTGTATTTAACACTTTCGTAACATTCTTGTCATTTCCAGGTTGCAGTTGCGGAGGTGGACTCACCGAAACAGGCTCTTTAGGATTAGGATTCGTCGTATTACTAGTCGGTAGAGGAGATTCTGATGAGGTAACATTGGGTTTAAGATTAGGCAACAGAGAGGTCTGAAGAAGAAACATAGAGTAAAGTCAAATCACATTTTACAAAACCTTATATAAGATCAAACGAGAAAAACACAGAAAGGAATCGAATTTACTTGTTTAGTGGTTGAATTTGAATTATCCTTTTGTGCCTCTTCATCAACTAAATTCCGAGATTTGAACGACGAAGCATGGGAGATGAACAAAATCAATAGAAGAAGTGACAAGACCCAACTTCTATCCATCGCAATTAGGGTCAAACCCTAAATTTATGACACGATCGGTTGATTTATTAGCCAGTGGCAGTCTTGATTCGATCCAAAGATACTTACCGGATTTGAAACTTTGCAACAGAAGCTCATTTTTCAGGGTATCAGTGGTCTGGTCGTCCAAAACACATCGCAGATTCGTAGATCACAGTTCAGGCAATTGCAAAATCACCAAGCTTCAATTTCACGCAGAGGATTGGCAAAACAGTGAGACAGACGGATGATCGATGTAATCAGATTTGTTGGTTGTTGAAGATCGATGAGAACACCAAGTGTGGCTCTGTCTCGTGTCGCGTTGGTCTTGTCTGAAATTGAAATTGGATCGAGTCGGAGAGCCAAGTTGAGTTTCAGTTTCACGATCCCTCCACTCCACGGAGCCGTCGGACAAATATTTGGGCCGTTATTTTTTTTGAAGCCTATGATCTGTGTAACATAAGTTTATGAGGCCCATTAATTAATTATTTGATCAATCTATTACCATACTAATCAACCGAACCTGGTATAGAACAAAACAAACTTGCAATTTTTGTTGGAGAGTGACTCATATTTGTTGAGTCGTTTGATTAAGAAATAAGAGTGACCATTTAGTTACAAAAACCTTACGTCTTTACGATTAATTTTTTCATCGAATTCTGATTATGGCTATCCAAACTTAGTATTGATTCAGACGTGGGTGAATCCTCGAGCAAATGCTTAGCTCAAAAATTTTTAAATTCTGTATTAATGATGAATAATATACCATTTTTAAAAGATTATTATGTTTTTAAAACGTAATTATGTTATTTTCTATCTTTTAAAATATTTATGAAGATTTCACGCGTTTGAGATATGAGTCTGTAATATATCATTTACATGTTAAAATATAATGTCATAAAATTATTTAACCCAGTATTTTTTTTTTATAATTTTGTTGATTATTTGGCACATTCTATTCAGCTAACATGTTAAGGTTTATGATTATCATTCTTAATGTTCCATCATTTCATGGTTCATCTGCAATACCAGTTATCGTTACTACATTTATCTACCCTCTACAGCGTTTACCACATCTCTAAGAATTTAAATCTCTTTTTGATTTACGTACTACGGCCTCCCCTGCTTATCCTTCTTCTTAAATCCCTCAATCTTTATTCATGTATCTAATTATGTCTCTAAATTCAACTCTTTGTTTGCCATTACTCGTCTTTGTCGAAACTTCAATTTTATCGACATCGACGTCTCTCCCTGCCTAGATGATTCATTGGTGGATCAGACTCCACCGCCACGCGTTAAGTTAAGTCTCCTCTAGGTTACCTCTCCGACAGCGCACAACAAAGCATTGGGGACACGTGAGGTTAATTCTTTGTTTGCCATTACATGTCTTTGTATGTAAGTTAAAATTAATTCTTATATGTGGTTGTGTAAATTTTGGAATTTACTGCAACCTCTTGATCATATGTACGATGTTAAACAGTAAATCTTATTCTGGTACATATACGCATTACACCCTCAACTTTCATACGTAAAGAACCTCGCTAACGGTAAGCAACAATCCTAGCCTACATTATAACCTTAATCATTTCCGTCTCAAACATGTTTTTGGTCTTAAAACTTCCACATCTTTTTTAGCTCTTCTACACTGTGATTTCCATCATTAACAAAGCTATATATTGAGGCGTATATATGAAGCTGTTAACCAGCAGTGATTATTTTCGAGTGGGCAGACTATTTTCGAGGGAGAGCTAGAAGAGTTTTTTTTTATAAGAGGGAGAGAAAGAGAGTTCCGTTGTCGTTATTAACATATGAAATGGTTACATTATATAAGATAATAGATAAGAAAAGAAAGTCATAAATTGGGAGATAACAGCAGACTACTTTTTATTTAGGTTAAAAAGCTGGCAACTTTGATTAGTCGTACATCTGATCATGATCACTGGCCTCTTTTACACGGCAGTCGATATACTGCAACATTCGAACAACCAAAACAAATATCTATCATGACTTTGGATATACTAAACTCCAAATGCATTTATTCATACAAGCATTTAAAAAAAAAGAACACGTTAATATAATACATTCTTCTCGTTATTCACGACATTTGAATTAGTTACAAAACTTTTGTTATATATTCGATCATGTCAAAAGTATACCATAATAAATAAATAAAAGAATATACTATAATATTATATTATAGAGTAAATAAATATCAACAGTTTTTTTTATATGAGTGTGAGTTATGACTATTACCAGTAATTTCTGAATTTTCAAACTATTGGATTTTATCTAATTAGCTAACAATATTTTTATATGTAAAAAGAGTTGTATTAGTGTTTGAATTTTTGATTAATAACTTCTAAATGTGTTTGTCTACATTTTTTAAAAAATAGAAGAAAAAAAAAAGATTAACCAAAAATTCTAAAATGAAATAAAAATGATATCTTCTAGTTTGATTAAATAAATTAGTCGAATTCATTAACTCCTATATAATATTTGGAGTCAAGTGTACAATAATATTTTACGGAATTTTCTTTGAAAAAAGTTTTCAAAAATATTTATATTCCAAACAAAACAAAACAACCTAACATAAAACAAAAATAAAGTTATGGAGAGGTACTTGTCACAATTGGTGCTGAAACTGATGGGGTAGGGAATTGAAACACCACAAGTGGTAGGAAGTGAGGCCACAAGGTCGGTATTGAGGCCCTTGATTTCCTTACCCGCTACTTTAAGGCACTCACATACTTGTTTGCGATCCGGTGTGGTCTGAGCCATTTGGTACAATGACTTGACTCCCACGCAGCATTCTGATGCCAATGGACCACTGTTGGTCAAGTAGTTCACGCACTGTGCCAGTGTGCTCGTCACTGTCCCACACTGGATGGTTGACTCCGTTGGGGGTATCATGTATAATGTAAGGACGATGAGGCATGTGATGATCTTTGGAGCAAACGCCATTTCTGCTTTTATTAGCTTTTAATTACTTTGTCGAGGTCGGTAGGGTTTTTATAATTGGAAAAACTCATGAAGGTCATGCGTACCCGTAAATTATGCTTAATTCCATATGCATGCAAACTTAATGAAAATTATATTTTTTTTGTTTAAAATTGAAAATATACATATTCCAAAGTAAATACGTTGCTTTCCCGATCTTCGCTTAATTGAGTTTCAAGAAGATGTAACGTCAGAAAACTAGATTACACCCGGAACGTAATAAATAGTTATCTAGGCAAAAAAAAATTTATTTACATATATTTAATATATATATATATATATATATATATGTATACATATAATAATATGGAAGGAAAAAAAAGGAAGTTTCGTAAACATTGTTATCAAAATATGATGTGGGTGAGTGGGTCCCAATTTTTTATCATTTATTTATATAAAATATTATGATGAAAGGAAAAATATTAACCTCTCTTTTTCCCTACGACTTCTGGGTTTCCTTTCTATTTTTTTTTCCCTCGTTCTAGAATTCTCTCTTTGAGTTACTTCGCGTTTTGTTTCTGTTTTTTTCTTTCTGGTTCTTAGACTTCTCTTTTTTAATTTTTTCCGAAGGAGAGAAGAGAATAGAGACTTCCTATTTGATTTTATTTGTACTCTTGAGTTTAATTTAACTTATTTTTTTCTTAATTTACTAATTAATTCAGAATTAACTTTAAATATTATGAAACTGGACATCGTTTATATATTTCGCTTGGACCCCCGAAAATTTGAGGACCGGTTCTGGGCCGGTATGGGTCTAATTAAGTCTGAAACTTATGGTTGATAAAAAAAAAAAGAGTAAAATGTAATGGTTTTGTGATATATAATTTTCTTCTAGATGAATATTAAAATGAACTGTCTTGTTATTTCGAAATCTTATATCATATATCAATATTTCTGAAATAATTAGATAACAAATTCATGTAATTGAAAATTATTTATGATCAGCAGAGAAGAAAGTGGAAACATATGCTTCTTTTTTACATCAAGTGGAAACATAGGTCATCTCAACTAAATTTCATAAAGAGATTTAAAGTGGAATTGCATTGCATTGATTTTGAATATACAAGAAATGTGTGTATTTATGTTATTTTTATGTACTATCTGGACATGGCTAAAAAGGTCGTCGTAAGGCTAAGCATATATTTATGAAGCCACACGTGACACGATTCAAAGAGAGTAAGAAAACTCTTAGACATGTGGATCGAAATTGGTGATCAAGAGGCAGTTCAAGCAAATAAAAGAGAAGAGAAAAAATGGAAATGGTCCAAGAAGATATTTATGGACCAAAACATCAAATGGTAATTAAAGAGTTGGGGATATCAAAGGAAAATGACAAGAGAGGAAAGCATGGAAAACAAATAGACGGGCAAAGAGATTGTATGTTTATTGAAAAAGGACTCTTGGAGCTATATACGGTACGTCACACGTACGTACGTACTTGAAGAAATCTAAGAGGATCTCCACAAGTCGTAGGAAATTATCCGCATTATTGTAAATCGATTTACATGATAAAACCCTTTTTTCGTCTTTAATTATACATGATAATGTAATGGATATTATTTATGCTTGGAACAAAGGATCTAGGAAAGATCGACATTTTTTTGGTAAAAATTTCTCTTTTTCATTGAAAATAACGGTTACAATAGAATAAAAAGGAACGTGCCTTAGCAACTGCATGTAGGGTCGATCGACATATCACATATGATACACTCAGTCACTCACCGACGAAAAGATTACAAAGGAAAGAGTGAGAAGTGTAAATGAGCAAGTTGTGAGAGTGTGACAAAGTAGATAAGGATTTTTTAAAGAAAAGTGAGTCTCTTGTGATGTTTTTCCTCATATACGATGATTTTTCTGGCAACACAAAATTTGAGGATATTCTAGAGTGAAATTAATGAAATGGAACCTTTATCAGGGAATCGAAGTATATGTTTAAAAACATACGTATTAGTCTATTGGACTATCTTAATATTGATCATGAATTATTAAATTTATCTCTAATTAAGTCAACTGATAATAATCGTATTGAAAGAAACTAGTGTACGGAACTATTGCTGCGGAAAAGAAGAAGGGATCGGATGCATTCAAAGCAGAACGTGACCAAGTGAATTGCAAGAGTTTGAAAATAATACATATCGTAAATTCCATATATCATTTAGAGGAGTACTTAAACACAGACGACCAATTAAATGGACCGTCATATATAAAGAAAGACATGAAAACACAGATTCTAAAACACAGCAACAACAATAAAAGGAACACTCTTATAGTGACATCGTAATTATTTTTTTAATACTCTCTCATCGATTATGTGAAAAGCCTTCAACGTCTATATCCCTTGTTGATCACCTAACGCTGCAACCAACCAAATATATCAAACATATAATGTGGTTATATCACTCCGTTAAAATGCTAACAAAAATATTACAATCTCAAGTAAAAAGAAAAAATGTACTAATTAAATAGAGTGAGAGAAGATTACGTGTTACAGTTGGTTCTGGCGCTGATGGGGTAAGAGATCCTAACACGGCAAGCACCAGGGAGACGAGCAGCACGGCCTGGGTTAAGTCGGGAACCCAAGGCTCTAGCAGCTCCCTGGATGCAACGACAAGCTTGTTGGCGGTCACGGGTGGTACGAGCCATGCTGTTGAGCCTCTGAACACCAGAGCAACACCCTCGAGGAATGAAACCGCCTCGGGTCAAGTAGTTATAGCATTGACCCAAGCTGCCAGTGACTGCGCCGCATGAGATTGCTGCCTCGGATGCCATTGGAGCGGCCACTAACATGCACAGAATCACCAACGTTGACAACTTCATAAGTCCCTCCATATCTTAAACTTTTGATTTCTCCTTTTACTTAAGTAAGTATTGGATTGGATGATGAATAATGCTAATGAAGGTTGGGTTTATATAGAGAGAGCTAAGAGCGCAAATGCATGAAAAAAGAAGGTGTGAGGTTAGTTGGTAGTTGGTTTCATTTATTGCATTGCTTCTTATTTATGTTCATCTTCTCTAATATTTAGCTTTGATAGTTTAATTAATCTAAGTCAAGTACTACGTACTCACCGTTTTGTCAGATCTATCTATATACTATATAAAAATGTAGTTCATTTTTGTATGCACATATTTTGTTTCTGAAAGACCAATCATTGTTCTACATATGTCCAACTTAACAACGCGTCAACGTTGGTGGTAGTATTTAGATTCAGGCACTGAAACAGAGTCGCGCTTCTCTTGTGCAGATAATAAACTTTTGTCTTGGATCCCTCAACCTATAGAAAATTTAAGATAAGCATATCAGTCAGCTAGTCCAGTCTGGTCCGTTTCGAATATTGTCCGAGCTTTTATTTTGAAGTCTAGTTTGGCCCGAGCAGAGCTATAGTGTAAAACCAGTTTGTCCTTTTAAACCAATATAATTCCAAATATTCATCAATTTATATGCCTTCTAAGTTTTAACAAGCAATATAGGTGGCCTGATGCAAAATTGGCTCATCTATGAATAGTTAACCCAAATCAGTTTGTTGTTGCATTGTTTCTTATATTTTTTTTGGCAAGAAATAGCTACTAGGTTGAGCTTTTTTGTAAATTCTACAAACCCAGCTCATTATTATTTAATGAAATTCAAATGATTATATAAAAAAAAAAGGTTACAACTTACAAGGACAAAGGTTTTCTTTCGACTATTCATATTTGATAAAAATCTCTTCTTTTCTCTGGTTCTGTTTTAAGCAAATCAGGTTAATCCTAGATAGAGAGAGAGTTAAAAGACCAATTCCAAGCATCTAAACTGCAGAAACATACATATACTTGACTATGATTCACTCCACCTTGCCAAATTCTCCAACATTCGTGCTGCTGCTCTCCACCACCGTCTCTCTTACAAACCTACAACAACATTTTCAAGAATTAGGTTCAAGATAGAGAGATATACATGTGAACTGGAGAGGACAAGAATGCCATTTTACCTCGCCAGCTTCTCTCGTGAAGATTGTAAGACGTAAATGGAGAGTACGAAAGAGAATGTGAGAGCTGATCACAAGCAAACAAAAATAAGAATACATAAGTGTATGAGCTAATTATCCCTTCACTAATTAATTTATTAGCAGGGAGAAAAAGGATTTACCTGAACCAAAGAGGACGTAAAATCCTGAGGATACATCAATCTCTGACTGCTCTTTCCTGCATCACAATAAAGTAGTATCTCAGCCACGTATCAGTAACGTGATGTTCCTTAAGCTTTGTGACTCGACCGTATGCACAAAGTTATTAGCAAGGAGAGAGAAGAAAAGCTGGAAGAGGTAAGCAAAATTAGTGTACCATGTGTATCTAACAAGAACATGTTTTGGCCAGTGTTGAGGATCCCAGAACTGTTTGCGGATCTCCGGGTGTGTATTCAAATCTATTCATGGGTAAAATCTCAACTCAGATAAACTATGATGTTGTCTTTTAAATATTTGAAGTAACTGAATGCTATGACATGGAAACAGAATTGCAACTTGAAAAAACAGAGCATAGAGAGTGTGAAATTTCATTCCTTTCTAGAAATTTTCAAAGCCATTATTAACATAACCATGGTTCAGGCAACTTGTACGAAATAAAGAAACCATGAAGCATAGATGACCATAAAAATGTAAATTTAATTTAGTAATGCCACCAGACAGATAGACTTAATCAGTCTGTGTAATAGACGTATACATAAGAGCAGAAAAAGGGGACTATAAAGCAAATTGCCTATATATTAGCACCCAGTGTCTCCAAGAAGGTGAAAATGTTTTAACTTTCACCAGATAATGTAAGACTCTGGAAATTAAAAGCAGTGTAAAACTGAAGCCAATTTATCTACGGCATAAGACATGGGCTACAAGCAACCAAGCATCACAATCTTGAGAAGCTACAACCTGCTATGGCACAGATTCTTGAGGGGTTTCGGATATGAACGTACTACCTAGCATATCTGGTTAGGCCAGATTAGTAGTGCAGACAAAATTTGCTTATTCTCTCAGAAGACACAGTATTAAAGAGGAGACACCTAAATCAGGACACGATATAGTTAGATAAGGAGTATTACATACAGCTATGGGGCATATCGATAACCTCAGCTGTGACTCCAAGCAGATCACCTCCAGAATATCTCTGTGCAAACGAAAAAATCAAGCCACACCTAAATATCCAAAAACTGGTAGTTTTCCTGGGTAGCATATTCATCTAGTGAGTCAAAGCTTATAAATGACTCAAAACCAAAGTTAAGCATACCAAATTTACATCGATCATCGGAACTTCTGAGCTCTTACGGTTTATCACCAAAAGCCAGTGAATCTGAAATTTCTCACTTCCAACTTGGAATTTTCTGCATGTAAAGTTATCCGTAATCACACATCAGACAACTAATAACTCATAAATTGCATATGACTAATGTACAAATAAGAAAACAAAGTCGCCATATGACATCGGAAGAACACAATTTGCATGAAGATAGAACTAAAAACACCATACAAAATTAGCTTGCTCTAATCAAAACAGATGAGAAATGGCGAAACATCACTGTATCTTCATCATTTTCCTTTTGACCAGCTACAATGGAAATTGCTAGAAATACAATCTAATAGCTGGATAAAACCACTGACGAAAATGGCAAGTAAACTAAAGACACAGCAATCTCAATTCAAAAGCACCAGAAACAGCTATACAACATTATCATTTGAACAGTAATCAAAATAAAATAAAAAACCAAAAATTCCTCACATCTTATAAGGATCAGTTCCTGTGTAGCCAATTGGTTTCGCTATGGGGATCAACACCTACAAAATTGGCAAAGAAAGACAAGTTTCAATCCAAATTCCAAAATTATGCCATCAAATTTGTCTTAAACCTATGTACACACAGTACCTCGCGATTAACGGCGAAGATCGGGCAATGTTTTCCGATCACATCATGCCAAGTCGTTCTCGACTGCCATAGAATCAACAGATCATTTAGTCTCCATCAAATTAGAAAGCAATCTCAGCTAATATGTTAAAGAGGGAGGAGTACGAACAGAGTGATATTGTCCCATCTTGCTCATCCGGACGATATCTCCAGGTCGGTAAGCGCTGGAGAGAGTCGGAAACAATAGAGATATCAGAACTAAAGCTTGGATAAAAGCGTTCCAATGTCGCGATCCTGCCGCCAACATCATGCCCGCCATATCTTGTTTAATCGGCGAGGTTTTGTCCGACCGGTAAAATTCTTCGCCGGGAGATTTAGAATGGAAGCGGAGGTAGAAAGATGATAAAACGAGTGTTAAGAAGTAAGATCTCTGCTCCGTGTTGTTATTGGGCCACAAACATCAGGCCCAACTTTAACCAGCACTGTGTAATAGGGAAAATTTTGACTTATAATTTACACATCAAAGTTGCACCCAAAAAATAGAGTACAGATCAAATTTGTGTAACGCTATTGCCCGGTTTATTTCCGTATCTTAGATGTATGTCTGCTTTTATGGCTTCAGAACATTGCGGATTTTACGTCGACTCCATCGAACGTTATTGATTAATGGATTAGTGTTTTCAGTGTCAAAAAAAAAAAAAATTTTGTGTAACGGCTCATGCATTTCGAGCAGCTCTCCTCCACCTGTGGACAAAGGGAAATTAGACCTCCATAGTCGACCCTTTTACAAAATTTTAATGGCTCCATCAATGAGGCTTCATTCTGTTCTCGATGTGATGTTATCAGACGGCTTAGATTTCGTTTTTATCCTTTTATCTTTTATTTCTGTTTTTCGTTTAGTCAATTATATGGTGGTTTTCCATTATTATGATGGTTATGTGTAATTTGGAGTTTTCTTCTCCTTTGATTTAAGCTAATGAAATTATTGGTTTGACCAAAAAAACACACATTACATTTTCCATTTATCTAGGTCAAACTCTTATACCTTAGGTTTTGTTTTGCAATTTTTTCATTTAATAGGGGCAGTAAACTTTTTCATCCCATCTCGTCTTATCTTTTTAAATTCTTGTTTTATAAGAGAAAACATTTTTGTATATAACAAATTTTGTTCCCGGACGGGAGCGAGATTTTGATTTTCTTTCCAAGACAGGACGCTAACTAGAGTTTTCAAAATCTTATATTGATCAAAACAATATAAGTATTGGAGGTGATTTTTTCGGGTTTTGCCAACTATATCATCGTGATACGTGGGCAACACGCCAAACAAAATCATATTCAGAAAGGCTGACATGTGATCAAACTTCACAGACACATGAAACACAGTTGGATCCTCTTTCGACCTAAATTGAATAAAAGGTTTTGAAGACAATGGTGTCAACTCATCTCTCTGAAAGACCTCAATTGATAAGTATTACATGGTCGAACTCCCAGATGTTACCTCTTTCGTCTTTACAAACATAATCATCTATGATAATCGGGTGTTTCAACAAAAAAAAAAAAAGTAATAGTGTAAAAGATAAAAAGAGTAATATGACATGTATATAAGTGTGAAGTTCATTTTGTTTATGAAATTAATGATATGAGCAAATTTAATTTTATTGACAAAAAAATTAATAGAAAAATACAACAAATAAATAAATAACAGTTATTCAAAAAAGCGCGAATGCGTGGGTTGAATCTCTATTTATATTTTAAACTTTTTTTAATAAACGTACATAGTAAATAACGTATGTTCGTTATAAGGAAAATAACAGCAGTTAAAACGTTTAACTTAATTTAAAACAAAACACCACAAATTAAAAAAAAAACGCGCAAATGTGTTTGTTAAATCTCTATAAAAGGATATTTATGTTTAAATTTTTATTTTTATAAACATACATAAGAATTTCAATAAAGAAAGTATGTTCTGTTCCAAAAAAAAACTAAACAAAACTGAAAGTTTATAACTTTTTGCATGATAAAAAGATTTGCTAATCAATGAAAATATTTATAAATTTTTTGACATTTCTCTTAAAACATTCATAAGAATCACAACTCTTTAAAAACTAATAGAAGAATATCTGAACTTTATAATTAAATTCTCAACAACTCCTGCAAATCACTAATTAGGTATCATCTCCATCGAGAGGTTCTTAACTTGGGTATTTCAACATTAAGAAAGTAAAAATAATATTATTTTAATGGGTTGGTATCCGATTCAAGAGTTTCTCAAATGAGTAGGAGGAAGTGCTCTAATCAAACTTCAAATGATGTATTAAGAATTTAATGCTGGTCGTTGTTTCTAAATACTGCATCGTTAAGGTAGTAAATAAAGGTACAAAACAAAGAGCGACATAGAGAAGGGTTAGAAGATGCATACAAAAAACTAAAGACAACTTTGGTTTTTTTTTTTTTGGATGCAGTGAACGAAAAAAAAAAAAAAAGAGACAAAGAACATCAATACAACAAAATCGGTCCTCAACAGTAATCACTTGGGATTCTTCAAAACCTAGAAGAAGAAAAAACTCATCTCTTTCTTCTTCTTACCTTGAGATATATCTCGATTCTTTGTTTGCTCCTTTGTACTCGCTTGTTCGTTCGAACTTCAATCGGATTTCAATTTCTGGGCGTAGTTTACAACGAAGTGATTCCTTGTTTGATCAATCGGGTTCTTTTTGTATCAATCGATTTTTTGTTTTTTGGTTAGTTTCTAGGTTTTGTTGTATTTCCATGGCCGCGGATCTCGATGATTGGTCTGTAATGGAAGAAGAGAGTTCGTCCTCATTCTCACAACCGCTTCCGCCGCCTCGATCTCTGTCGAATCAACCGGAGTTTTGGATGAGAGTGGAGGAAGCCACCCGTGAAATTATAGAGCAGGTTCATCCAACACTTGTCTCCGAGGATCGAAGAAGAGATGTGATTGAATATGTTCAAAGACTAATCGGAATGACACTTGGATGCGAGGTAAAATTGTTTTAAACGTCCTGTGTTGTCTCGCTAGGCATTGGCTTTTGTCTCTGTTTGCATTAACATTTGGAAAAAAGACTTAGCCGTGCTTTAAATGTTGGAACTTGCTTGAATCGACGATATTTTTCTGCATTTTATTGAGTTCTCTAGATGCTTGCTAGCTTAAACTTTTAATCCAAGTTGATGGCTTTTTTAATGTAGTCTTCTGTCTTTTATTCTTAAGTTGATGGCTTTTCTTGTAAGATGTTCTAAAGTTATCTACTTTGTTGTTTTCTATTTCGAAGTGGTGTGCTGTTTTGCACACCTTTCTATTGCTTACCAGAGATTCTGTGATGTTGCGGCTTATAACTTTAATTGACTATGGATGTGGTTTGCAAAGTTGTGAATTTTTTATACTGGTATGTGTCTTTCAGGTACATTCTTTTGGATCAGTCCCATTGAAAACGTATCTTCCTGATGGAGACATTGATCTCACAGCTTTTGGTGGACTGTGTCTCGAGGAAGAACTGGCGGCCAAAGTTTTCTCTGTACTTGAGAGGGAAGAACGTAATGGGTCTGCCCATTTTGTGGTTAAGGATGTGCAGTTAATAAGGGCTGAGGTTTGTTTACCTAATCTCCGTGTTATTCAATTCCAGAAACTAGTGTCTACCATGAGTATTTCAAGTATGTATATGGTGTTTATGCATTCCTATCATGTTGTTTGTTATAGCCTCAAGTACCAAACTTTTCTGCAGGTTAAGCTTGTTAAATGTCTGGTGCAAAACATCGTTGTTGATATCTCTTTCAATCAGATTGGTGGGATATGTACTCTGTGCTTTCTCGAGAAGGTAAGCTCCTCTTCAGTATGTACTTGAATGTCGCTAATCTGTCATAATGAGATTGTTTTTGCCCAACAGCATGATGAGTTTTCTGGTAACCAAATAGATTTTCTTGGATATTGCAAATTGTTTGCTATACCACATGCATGCAATAATATGTTTGAGGCTTATTTATCTAGAACAATATTCATATCAGCAATTTTCGAAGGATGCGATTGTAGAAGACAAAGATTTGCTTCTGGAAACTTGATGTTGACAACTTGATTACGCAGATCGATCACCTCATTGGAAAGGACCATCTTTTCAAGCGAAGTATCATACTCATTAAAGCTTGGTGCTACTACGAGAGCCGTATTCTCGGGGCTTTCCATGGATTGATATCAACATATGCTTTGGAGACGTTGGTCTTATATATCTTCCATCTCTTCCACTCATCATTGAATGGTCCACTAGCAGTAAGAGTCTTCAGCAATTTCGAGGGATGCTTAATGGTTTAGTCTCATCTTGATTTGCTTAACTTTTTTTTTTCCCATAGGTTTTATACAAATTTTTAGACTACTTCAGCAAGTTCGACTGGGATAACTATTGCATTAGCCTGAATGGTCCTGTCTGCCTTTCCTCTCTACCAGAAATTGTTGGTAAGCATTTCCTCTAGTCTTTGGAAAATTGAGTTCTTTTTGCGATTTCAGTATCTGCAATTTCTTTCTTTAATTTCTGTAGTTGAGACTCCGGAAAATGGTGGGGAAGATCTTCTGCTGACCAGTGAGTTCCTTAAGGAATGTATGGAGATGTACTCTGTACCTTCGCGAGGATTTGAGACAAACCCTCGTGTGTTTCCATCAAAGCATCTTAATATAGTCGATCCGCTTAAAGAAAATAACAATCTTGGACGCAGCGTGAGCAAAGGTTGACTGCTTTCTTTTCTCCAACCATCACAGTTTTTTTTGTCCTGCTGCTATCTCTCTCTTTATGGATTTAGATGTTTAAGCAGGCTTAAGACAGTAGCTTGTGACATGTCATTGTCCAGAGTTTTAGTGTTATAGAATATTTATGGTGGGTTTTCCTGAAATTCTTGGACTAGGGTATGTAGCTTTTAAGTGCAGGCTAAAATTAAGATTGTGATATTCTAGCATGTATTTTTACCCCGGAAATGAAGGAATGTATAAACATGAGATAAACCTCTAAACTTAGTTTGCTCTGGTAATCCCGTTGATTTTATGCTCTGACTCTCTTTGTTGGTAAATTTTTAAAGCATATGGATTTTACTCTCTCTTACACAGGTAACTTTTATCGTATACGAAGTGCATTCACATATGGTGCTCGGAAGCTTGGGCAAATCATTTTGCAGTCAGAAGAAAACATAAGTTCTGAGCTTCGTAAGTTCTTCTCTAACATGCTACACAGGCATGGTAGTGGGCAGAGGCCCGATGTCCTTGATGCTGTTCCATTTGTAAGGTACAACAGGTACAGGGCCATATCGCCAGCTTCAACTGTCAACCATTTCCAAGAAGGCCAAGTGGTTTATGAATCAGAATCCTCCAGTTCATCTGGTGCTGCTGGAAATGGTAGACATGACCAAGAAGACTCGTTGTATGCAGGAGTAAGTATATCGAGTACAACTGGGCATGATTTAAGCATATCACCTGGTGAAACAGCCCCATCAGTTTCAGAGGAACGATTTGCAGGAGACGCAAAAGACTTGGCTACTCTGAGGATCCAAAAGCTTGAGATTTCTGATGATAGAGTGAAATCTCCGTGCCTTAGTGATAAGGAAAGTGTCTCTCCTTTAAATGGTAAGTATCATTCTCTTCATCAGATGAGAAATGGAGAAGTTTTAAATGGTAGCGGGGTGGAGAAACAGCAAGAGAGGCTTGCTGATTCCAGAAGAGTTAAAGATATACATAGTAATGAGAATGAGAACGAGCATGTTGGTCATGAAGTCCTGCCGTTTACAGGTTCGGTACCTTGGCCACAGGAGGACATGCATCTCCATTACTCAGGTGGTCATTGTGTTTCTGGCACTTCGAATATGCTGTCTGACCTCTCAGGCGATTACGAAAGTCAGGTTAACAGTTTGCGATTTGGGCGTTGGTGGTTTGATTATGTCCAAAATGGTCCTCTCTCTCCACTATCACCTCCTGGGCTGTCTCAGCCGCCGAACAACAATTCATGGGAAGTAATTCGGCATGCTCTGCCATTCAGGCGGAATGCGCCCACTCCAGTAAACGCCAATGGAGTTGTTCCGAGACAGGTTTTCTTTCAAGTGAACCCTCAGATGATTTCAGGTGCTGGTTTTGGTATCGAGGAATTATCTAAGCCAAGAGGAACTGGAACATACTTCCCCAATGCGGTACTTACTTATTCGCCTCTCTCACATCTCTTACAGACACTCCATAAATGGCCAAGCTTCTAACGTCTCTTTTATGCAGAACCATTACAGGGATAGACCGTTCTCCCCAAGAGGAAGAAACTCACACCAAGCTAGGTCGCCTCGTAACAATGGCCGAAGCATGATACACGCGCACTCAGAAATGAATTTTCCTGACAGAAACACCCGTGAGAGACAGCTTCATTATCCCAACCAAACAAATGGTTCAAGTGATATGAGTCAAACTGATTCACTTGAAAACATTCCTGATACCAATGGCTCTGCAAATCATCCATATGAAAAGGCTCCGGGTTTTAGGCCTACGGAGCCTCTACCAGTGGAAGTAGTCTCCCCTCCTGAGGGCAGCAAGCAAAGAGATGGCATTGGAGGTCATCATAATCGGCGTCCAAAATCTATGACTTCCTCTCCACAGGAAGATCGGTACAGTATATATCTCTTACCCTTAAAAACATATTGTCTTCATTGAACTATTACCATTGATCATCAAAGCCACTATCTAATTCACTGTAGTAATTTACATGTAGGGTAAAGCCTATGCAGTCATACCATTTGACGGATGATCATGAGTTCCCTCCTTTGTAGCTCTGGTGTCTGATTACAGACACATGCTCTCTAGACCGTTATAGGAACAGGTATAGCTTTCTAACTTGGTTTGTCTCCGAAGTTATTTGTTTTTTCCTCCCGCAAGAAAGAAAAGAAGAATGGAGCTGATATGTTTTGGGCTGTGGTTTTTTCTTGTATGTTATCTCTGGTGCTATAGAATTATTTATATGTATCTTTATCAAATTCTTAAACTCTCTGGACAAAACCTTTGCAGAGCTTTGTATTTTCTACTTAGACAGGTTTGCTGAGTGTATTATAGGATGTTTTTTTCAAAGTCACTCTTATCTTCATGATGTTTCTTCTTGTTTCTTGTTGGATGATAAAAAGTAACAAGAATTTGGTCATTATAGGTTGTTTGCTCCAAGCACTGTATTTCATATCAGTTGTCTTCTTCTAGTAAAATATTTCATTCGCTGAAAGATATCTCGGACTAATCCTTAATATTGGATCCGATTGGTGACACAAAATGAAAAAATAACTGTAACCGTTAATATAATAGTTAAAAATTAGAAATTTAATGATAAATTATTGTTTTTAATATCGCTAATTTTTTCCAATTTTTATGATTGGTAACGATGAAAATGGTATATTATTTATTTTTGTAATAAGAAGTTATCAATCAAATCATATGTCAAATAAATATTACAAAACAAATAGTATAATGTGTATGACCTCTACGCATAGATTTAGTTGACCCCCAATATGACCAGTTTATTCTCTCAATCAGTGCAGGATTTTGCAAATCACTTTCAAAAACATTGAAGTTGAATGACTGTAAAAAAAAAATTTTGTGGGAGGGGAAATAGTCAAATAAAAGAAAATAAAATAGGGTCTGTGTCAAAGCTAACGCAATCATCGGTTCATACAAGACTCTTAAACCAAGTCTCTACAATATCTGCATAGACATACTTAACGTTAATCAAATCTCGTTTGACTTCTACACACAACAAATCATCAACAGAGGGCAAAAAGAAAGAGTTGAGCTAAAAGTTTTTTGGAATCAGAATCATCATCGATGGTGAATCCGAAGCGTGGCAATAGGTTTTTCAAATTCAGAATTGACTAATTGGCTCTCTTCCCTTCCAAATTCTCTTCCTCTCCCGAGAAAAAGGAGTGGATTTTTCAACTTTTTCCCCACTTTGTTCGGCTGCAAGCCTGCAACCACATATTCTTCTCTCTTTAACTTTTCCCACCAAACTTTTTGTGTGTTTTTTTTTCTTCTGGGTGTGCCTTTTTTTTTTGGAATGAAGGTGCGTAAGGGAAGAAGACAGATGATTGCGAAAGAGCACGACGAATACAAATTACGTCAACAAGGTCTTGTTGTAGAAATGGCTTGTGTTTTGCTCTGTATTGATTATTCAAGACTCTTTTGGTTGCTCTTCGGCGTCTTCTCCTACGAGAATCACGAAGGAAAACCTAGGATCTTCTAGCACAGCACGCTTCCTCTCTTCCCTCTTTCTCTCCTTCTCTCTTGCTCTCTCTTCTTTCTGCATCGCGATCTTGTTTTTTTCCCCAAAGTTTCGATTTTTTTTTTGTTTTTTGTGAAAATTTTCCCCAATTTGAGATTCTGATAGATCCAGTACAGATTCATGTATATGGAGATTTCTTCGGCCGGAGCTTCCGATGATTCGATCCCTTACGTTGAGACAGATCCTTCCGGTCGCTACGGGCGTGTAAGTTGCTCTATCTTATACGATTTGCTAGTTAAATCTTAGCGGATTGGTAATTTATTGTTCTTAATTTGATCAATCCCTAAGTGTGATCACTTTTAGGCTCTCTCTTTCGATTGTCTATTGAAAATGTTTGACGTTGGTACTATCTGTTCCATTCAAATGTTGACAAATCATTTCAGTTTCTGGCATTGCTTTGGTGTTTTTTCTTTGGAGATATGCTGGCTTGTAGTTGTTCTCCGATGACATTTGCTTTGATCAGAGCTTTTCCTCTGTTTGCATTTTCTAGAGTTGTCCCTTGAAGATTTGTTTTTGATTACTGGGATTGCTTTTGCACATTGGGTTGATTCTCGTACTTCAAATGGTGTGCAGTTTAGAGAAGTACTTGGTAAAGGGGCAATGAAGACGGTTTACAAAGCATTTGACCAGATTCTAGGTATGGAAGTCGCATGGAATCAGGTTAAGCTCAATGAGGTCTTCCGATCACCTGAGCCTTTACAACGCCTCTACTCCGAGGTTCATCTCCTCAAGAATCTCAATCATGAATCAATTATCCGCTACTGCACATCTTGGATCGATGTCAACCGCAGAACATTCAACTTCATCACTGAGCTGTTCACGTCAGGCACCCTTAGAGAGTAATGAGAACCCTGTAACCTCATGATTTGTGCCAAACAACACTATAACCTCATGCGTGTGTAGAATCCCTTTAAGAGAACCTTGTCGTCTGTCTTACACCTGCAGGTATCGAAGAAAGTATCAAAAGGTTGATATCCAGGCAATCAAGAGCTGGGCACGCCAGATCTTGAATGGTCTTGCTTACCTGCACGGACATGATCCCCCTGTCATTCACAGAGACCTCAAATGCGATAATATCTTCGTTAATGGCCACCTCGGGCAAGTCAAGATTGGTGACCTGGGCTTAGCCGCGATTCTCCGTGGATCACAAAATGCACACAGCGTCATAGGTATTCTCTCTTTTTTTCTTTCTCCATGATTTTTTAAATAGAATTTTGTGAGTTCCGGTATTAACTTTTGCCTTTCACATGAATATACCATTAGGAACTCCTGAATTTATGGCACCAGAGCTATATGAAGAAGATTACAACGAGCTTGTGGACATTTATTCGTTTGGAATGTGTGTCCTAGAGATGCTTACCGGTGAGTATCCTTATAGTGAATGCACCAACCCTGCCCAAATATACAAGAAAGTTACATCGGTAAGCAGAGGGCCTGAGGCTCATCTCAATCATCATCATCTTCTCAGAACAATCTTTTGATATATTAACTTTCTTTGATTCAGGGGAAGTTGCCTGAATCTTTCCATCTAATCCAACACATGGAGGCCCAACGATTTGTTGGTAAATGCCTGGAAACTGTGTCAAGAAGATTGCCTGCAAAGGAGCTCTTGGGGGACCCATTCCTCGCCATAACTGATGAGGGAGATTTAGCGCCTCTTTGTAGATTGCCAACACAACTAGCAATCCAGAATTTGGCTGCAAATGGAACGGTGGTAGAGCATCTGCGTTCAACGACTGATCCAACTAGAACAACAGATATGTCGATAACAGGAAGGATGAACTCAGAAGACCACACCATCTTTCTTCAAGTTCAGATTTTAGATGGCGATGGTACGCTTTAAAGTTCTACTTACTATAAATTTCTTGCCTGGTTTGTTTGGGACATGAAAATTGTTGGGTTGCTAGAAACTTGCTCTGCTGAACCGGGCTACAGTATGAGCTGTTGATCATAGGAAATAAATGAACTATTGTAACCTTAGCTTCTGATTTTTGGGTACCCTGAATAAAGAAACTTTGATGGAAGAATCACCGATGGAAAATGTTGTGATGAATCTGTTTGGCTGTGTAACAGGTCATATGAGGAACATTCAGTTCCCGTTCAACATTTTAAGCGACACACCTCTGGAAGTAGCTTTGGAGATGGTGAAAGAGCTTGAGATCCCTGATTGGGATCCTTTGGAGATCGCTGCAATGATAGAAAATGAGATATCTTTGCTCGTCCCCAACTGGAGGGCCAATGACTCTTCTATCCGGCACCATAGCTTTGGTCATGAAGATGATGAGGACAATGGCGATGCAGAGGGAAGAACGTGCCTTTTCTCCTCTGCTTCTTCCTCTCACGACTCTCCTGTAGCAGTTAGAGACAACAATGACGGTTCTAGTAACGATGTGATCCAAGGTATGGATGGTGGCAGTAGAAGCTCTAACAATTGGTTGAATGCTTCAACATACCACTACTCACCTGCCATTGATGATGATCAAAGTCAGCATCAGCGGAGACGAGTAAGGCTTCAACAGAAAATGAGATCACTGGTGGACACGAGAACGCAGGTGCTACACCGATCGCTCATGGAGTTGATCAACAAGCGCCGTGGGCGTGGCTTCCACCCGAACGTGAACGAGCTACAACATCAACCGTCGTCCACAAATTTCATTCGACGATGTTGATAATAGGATGAGAGAGCCTTTTGTGGCGCTTTCATGATAAAGACAGATCTTCATATTGGTACTAGTATTTTGCTTTGATGATATTATATGAAATAATTGTTTAGAGTCCTTTGCATATATTATATTCTTAGGGAAGTTTTACCTTTAGCTCTCGATCTCGATTTGAAAGCGCTGCAAAACCGCACAAATTCGACTTTTAAGTGCAAATGTATATTTTCCCTGTGTAAAAGAGGCCATTTAGATTACATTTTATGCATTTACCCTTACAGTGAGAACTTAATATTCAAATACATAAGGATTAATCATAATATATGACTTGACTCATTGATGAGATGGTCAGATGCAAGTGTTCGTTTTCTTTTTCTTGATACGGAAGTTGTTTATCTTCTCGTATCAAACGTAGAGGCAGTTGAACAATTTAACAAACGAAAATGTAAACGTAGCAATAAAGAGAGATATTAGATAATAGCAAAAAAAATATGTTTAATAATGTGCTTGGCAAAAGCATCGTCCAAAACGAACCCAGTTAGATTCAGGCATGATACACTTTTGAGTTATTGGGAGAACCCAAGTACTCTCTTTCGGATCCCGGAAACAGCTCTCAGAGATCTTTTTTCCTTTTCATCTTCTTGCATATATATAAGTGAGTTTTTCTATTTTTGTATCATCCAGTCAACTTTTACAACTAATTTATAGAAGCAGGCATTTGAAACTAATTACTGAATCCATGATAATGTGGATTGAATCATTATTTGTAGTGAACTTAGACTGGTATACCCATTCGTCGAAAACCATAACATTTACTATTATTTAATTAAAAGATGATATAATATTATAGTTGATCATATAAGAACAAAATATAAGGCAATAAAAAAAGGAAATTTGCGTTAATTAGGTTATCTAACCGCATGCATCCAAACATATCACGTCTTATAAAACTGAATCACAACTGCACATTCTGATCTCATCTTCATTCAACACCAACTTGACTTTAGATAGAGAGAGAGAAGAGCAAAATTATGGAGAGCAAAGGGCCATCGCCAATAGTTCCACTTGTGCTTGTAGTACTCTTCGGATGGATCCTATGCGGCTCATACCTTCTCTCTCTATTAGAGGATTATGTATTACCAATCTTACAAACCGGAACATTCATCGTAGGAATCTTTCTCTTGCTTCTCCTTCTGCTTCTCCATGTATTATCTTCTTCTTGGATATCTCCATGGCTCCCTTCTATTCTCCTTTTACCATCTCCTGCCTCCACGACTTCCACTGACTCAGACAGCTTTGGCCTTGGATCCTTTCTTTTGCTTTCACTTTTTTTCATCTCCTTCTGGTTTTTTCAGTCACTCTAATTGATGTTTATTCTAGTTGTACATATATATAGGTTATCTCCATGGGAATTGTAGTTTCCTGATTGTTCTTGCAAAATATTGCTTTACATTATTGAAAAGACTACTTGATAAATCATGCAAGATTCCGACGTATTATGTTTCAGGAATTTTATTTATGTCAAATCATCAATTACTGCATCAACCTTGTTTTATTTTCCATATTTACAAAGATTCGTAGCCTCGTGTTTGTATTAGTAATGTTTCTGTGTCAACACCCCAGGTGGAACCCGTATATTACATGTAATTAACAAAAAAAAATTCAATATAACACATTTATGTGTATTATATATGTTATTTGTGAAACAACATATAAGGTAGGGATGAAAGGATTCAAACATAATCAACGAGACCCCTAGAATTTGCATAGTAATACAAGCAATCTATTGAAGGCGATAGAAGAGATGTTATACAAGACCTTGAATGATAATAGTTAAACAGAGTTTTCGGTTTTTGTTTTTCAAAAGCTCACTAAATTTTCATATCAAAAATTTGAAACACGAGTGTTTTTAAGTACTAGAGAAACTGGTGTGTAGAATATGTCAAAACCATTTCACTTTGGTTTATTTTATCAAAAACTAAAATCACAAAACCTAAATACTAAAATCAAAAACTCAGACAAATCTGCAACCATACGAGGGGTAAGTCTATGTCCAACGACCTTTGACGACCAACCAGAAAGAGGGACATAGACGGCAATGGACGTGAAAGCAACGACATGACCAGATGATAAAACACATGCATCGCTTGGGGGTTCAGATTAGGAAAGATTAAACTATAGGGTAAGGATTAGAGTAATTTGTATATTTTTATGAGATATAAACTAAGATAAATAAAATAAAAATTTAAGAAACTTTACATTACTTCTATCATTTTCCAGTATATATATATTTTGAAGATGAACAAATCATATCCAAAAAAATAATTTCACCAATTTGGATTAGATGTGCTATAATCTTTAACAATGCTAGCTTAAAATTAAAAGAGTTTTTTATGATGTCTAAACTATGTATAAGATAACTTCTAAATTATTTTATCGCATCATATTTTTATTGTTTTACACTTTATTATAACTTATATATATCAACACAAGTTGTTATATATAAACAAAACAAAAAACACACTCACATACAATGCATTTAGCTAAAATAATGTTTTTATTATCCATATAGATATAACTTTTATAGATAGTTCCGAATTATTGAAGATATTAACAACACCATAAGAATGGTTAGTTTTCGAAGTGTTATTAGAGGAAGTGAAAGAAAAACAAGAAAAGTTTTGCGTTTTTCTCCATTAATCTTATTTCTCGCAATTTGAATATATAAGCAGATAATATGGCGTGTAGTGCTAGAATACATGCTCAAGATATAAGTTATATAAACTTTGTACTTTTGGTTAGGATCTCCAAACCTTTTAATTTTATAAGTTCTTGAAAAGAAAAAATATAACGTTTACCTTTTTATGTCATTTGTTAAGAGTTAGAAAGAAAAAATGTCATTGATTAGAAGACCTATTAGTTGTGCAGGTCACCCCAAGAAACTAGGTATGGGCAAAAGTAACTCGTATCAAAAAATCGAACCGAACCGAACTGAAAAAGGTTCTGGTTCTGGTTCGGTTATAGCTAAAATACTCGATGGTTCATTCTCTCTGGTATCATGGATATCGGTTCCTAACCGAAACCGAACCGATACCATTCGGTTACACCAAAACCGAAAGCATACATACACATTAGTATTACACATATATGAATAATGATTAATGAATATACGGTTTCCTTTGTTGATTCAGCTTCACTCTTAAATCGAAAACCCTAGTTTCCTATATCTAGTCTCATGGGTTTTTCAGTTTTACTTCATAATTCAATATTCATTATGCTCAAAGTTTTTGGTTGTTTTTTTGGATTGTCTTTATGCTTTGTATCACACGTTTTTGGCTAGTAGAATCTTATTAAAAAAACTGTATGCAAGGACATGAAAACGAAATCAAAAGTGTATCATGGAATGCATTTGGTTCGTACCTTGCAACATGACTTATATACAACACAATACCTAAATTTTCCACTTCGTTATTTGCAGGTCATTTCTGAGATCATTGAAACCGTGGTGTGCATGATGGTATCATTGTCTCTCATCTCCCATTTACTTTTATCAAACTATTTATTTTATTGTTTGTGAATTGTGAAATTTTCAAGATTGTGTCACTTTGAACAATCTGTTTGTGTTTTACTTTCAGTTCAACTTTGATTGTTTTTGTTTCGGGTATTGATTTTATTATTTCGGGTATTGGTTACTATTTCAGATATAGGTTACTATTTTTGGTACTGGTTACTAAAATAACCGATAAAAACCGAAACCAGTACCAACCCGAAAATTACCCGATTGTTTATGGTATTTATCGGTTCTTCAAATTTATAACTAAATCGAACCGAAACTGATTGAAACCGAACCAATTATTTTCGGTACCTATATGGTTCTTAAATTTTAGTAATCGAATAACCGGTACCGATCGGTATATAACCGAAATCGAACCGAATGCCCAGGTCTATGTTGGATAAATGGGTGGGGCGTTTAAGAGGCACCGACTTGACCCGAGGACCCACCCGGTTTCGTTCTCTTGTATCTTGTTCTGCTTTTGCCTTATAACATTCTTTCGTTTTTTCTTCTTCTTCTCAAATCTTTCGCGTTTACGGTTTCTTCGTTGGCAGTATTCGAACGAAAGCCACGACTACGTGATTCTACCCGAAATACGATCCGAATCGGGAAGCTCCCTCCGACATCTTCATCCCCAATTTCAAAGCTCTTCTATTTTTATTTTCTTTTGTTGGCTGATGCTTTGCTTCAAATGGCCTCTCTATCGGTAAGTCTCCTTACCCTCTCTTGATTGATTAACATTGCTCCCACAAGTCAATCCGAACTCTGCCTTCAAGGTTTAATCGAATCCCATTTTCGGAACGTGTTAGTTCTTCTAATTTGATTCCACTGTCGTTGATGCATTAGGTATCTTGTTGATTCTCGAAGGTTATTATAATCTTAAGTAAAGTTGCTTGGAGCTGGGAACTTGTTTACTTCGATGGTGTACAACCTTAAAATAAGATTAGGGTTTGGGTTTTCTGTTGTGACCACATCATCCCTTGGGTTGAAATCTCTCTGAGTCTTTAGGGTTTTCGGATACATTTGGTTTCATAAGGAGAGGAAAAGGTGTTGGCTTTGGAGGATAATGTGTATATTGTGCGTTATACAAAAATGGTCTCGCCAGGTTGCAACGATGCTGCCTTGGTTTGTCATACCTTTGATTGGACTATGGGCTCTCTCTCAGCTTCTTCCACCTGCTTTTCGTTTTGAGATTACTTCTCCCAGGCTTGCTTGTGTATTTGTTCTCTTGGTTACTTTGTTCTGGTACGAGGTTTTGATGCCTCAGCTGTCTACTTGGCGGGTAAGGAGGAATGCCCGACTTAGGGAGAGAGAGAGATTAGAAGCTATTAAACTGCAAAAGCTAAAGAAAAATGCGACAAGGCGTTGTCGTAACTGCTCAACACCTTACAGGGACCAAAATCCTGGTGGTGGGAAATTTATGTGTTCCTATTGTGGGCATATATCAAAACGGCCTGTTTTAGACATGGCCTTGTCTTCCGGATTAGAGATTTCTGGTTCAGGGATTTTGAAGGATCTTGTTGGAAGAGGTGGAAAGATGTTGAATGGGAAGGGGTGGAGTGAGAACGGATATTTTCACAGGCAAGAGTGGTCTGAGAGCAGCACATGGACTAGCGGGTCAAGCTATTGGCAGAATAATAGTGGTGGTTCATTTGAAGGAGATGAAAATTGTTTGGTGGAGAAATCATATTCTGGTGGTGTTGTTTTTGCTTGCAGGTTGCTGACTTCTTTTTTCATGAGCATTTTGTGGCTTTGGAGAAAGATTTTTAGATTTAGCTCATCAGTTGATGATTCATCACTTGACCCTGAGCAGAGGCGGTTGCTAGCTAGGCAGGGTGAGAACGGGTCCAGCTATCATGAGAGTAGGGTAGAAAAAGCACGTAGAAAAGCGGAGGAGAAAAGACAAGCTAGGCTAGAGAAGGAGCTTTCAGAGGAGGAAGAGAGAAAACAAAGAGAGGAAGTCGCAAGACTAGTGGAAGAACGGAGAAGGCTGAGAGATGAGATACTTGAGGCCGAGAAATGCAGCAAATTATCACTGGCCACTAAGGAGAAAGACACCAAGGAAGCAGAAAGAAAGCGTCAGGAGAGAAGGAAAGAGAGAGATAGGGCCTCAAGTAAGAGCAATTCTGGTAATGAAGAGGTTGACAAGAGAACAAGAAAGGAAACCGAGCAGAAGCGTGGTCTTGATAAGAGCGATCATCTGGAACGTGAGAGGCATGCACCTGATAATTTTAAGGGCCCCAACATGGAAAGGAGGCATGGACTTGGTATAGAGAGTAATAGCACTAGTAACGGTACAAAATCTGGTGGTCGGTACTTTGATCGAATGAAGGGTACCATTTTGTCTTCTTCTAAGGCTTTTAGTGATAGTCGTTTATTTGGGAGAGGGGTTAATACTTCTGCTACAATTCCAAAAGAAAACAAGACCGTAGGTTCTGCAGATAATTCTCATTCCTATGCTCATTCTAGTCATATCAATCCTCCTGAATTCGTGGCTGTGAAATCTGCCCTTAATGAAGGGGAAAAGAATGCTAATCATACAGTAAGTTCCCTTTCCTAAATTTCTCATATCTTTGTGGTCTATGGTTTTGAGTAAACTACTGTGCTTTTTGATATAAATCTCACCTGTAGGCATCTGTTTTCTGTTTATATGAATCCAGAGGTTCATTTCGTCTTGTATATTTACTTCAAACTTTTTTATCAACTAAAACCGAATATCTGATGCTCTTTCCTCAGGTTGTTTCTGAGCCAAAATCGAGTAGAGAACCTAGAAAATCATGGCATCAACTGTTTGCCCGTTCAACTCATGTTCCTGTTTCCTCAAATGTCAATACCATAAGTAGACCTAGCACAAAGCCTCAGGCAGCTGTTCAGATCTCACAGGTTCCGAGTCAAGTTTCCTCAATACGAACCTTTGAAAATCCCATCAGTTTTGGGCTCCCATCGCCATTCACCATACCGGTGTACTCTAGTGGATCCACCACTACCAGTAGTTTAGGTTTCTCACCTCCAACAGAGATTGGTTTTCCTCAACCCGGTGAAGATGAGCGTTTTGAAGATCCGTGTTATGTTCCGGATCCGATATCTCTACTGGGACCTGTTTCAGAATCACTTGATTTAAGGGCTGCTGGGTATGAAACTGGCGTAGGAATGGTAAAACACCATGCTATGAAGAATACACCTACTTGTGAAGTCAGCAAGCCATCACCAATTGAATCTCCCTTGTCCAGATCACGGGCTGCGGATGAGAAACAAGCTAATGATGGAAGCTGGCAAATGTGGAAGAGTCCCCTTGGCCAAAACGGTCTCGGTTTAGGTGGTGGGTCAGTAAACTGGATAATACCTTCTGAAACAAGTAGATCTAACGAGGAAAGTGCGATGCAACATGTGCCTCAGCACAGAACAGAATCATTATTTGCAAAAGAGGATTGTCAGCTTCATCACGGTGCTTATTCACACGGGAAAGACTGTCTTGAAAATGATCAGAGTAGTGGCGTTTTTAGCCCTGTTATTGGTCCAACCACTACTGATCCTTGGTCACAGAAAATGGTCTTCCCTGCATTATCTGGCATCGAGAGTCCTTTTTCCTTTAGCACACAAACAGAAAGCATCTTGAACAATGTGGCGGCGTACAGAAGTCCAACTGAATCTGCTCCAGACAATCCATTTGAATATCCATCTCCTAATCACTGGCTCAAGTAAGCCCCGTTCAATTGAATCCTTTTGTTTATGTTGTTTGCTGAGATGACACCAACCTGAGCTTGAACAAAAGCGATGAAGAGCCGAACACCTGATGGATTTTTTGAATGTGCAGGAAGGTGAAGAGCTCTGGGGATGGGACTGGAAAGCAATTTGTGGCGGCCGGTAAAGTTGAGAATCACCAAAAAGATGTAGAGTCGTTTTGGTAGTCACAGATTCAAACAAAAATGAGGTCAAATTTTTGCAGATGTAAAACACACTTCGTCTGTGTGTTTTGTCTGTCTCTGTCTTTGTCCTCTCAGGTCTACAATGGAGATTTTGAGTACTTGAAAATGCTCCGATGGGACACTCAACGCATAATTATAATTAGGTACTCTTACTTTATAACGTATGTCTCTCTCTCACTCACTATACTTTGGTTGGTGTCCCTGAACACGTTCCTACTAAAATCTACACGTGCGTGCGATCTAAACCTTATAAACGAAACCAAATCTATTATCTATATATCTTCTGATCTAACTGAATACAGCCTAAGTAACAGAGTGTGTTCCTCTCTATCTCGATCGTTCGAAGCCGTAATATGAGTTTAATAATTAAGGGTCCGAGTTATTTAGTCGAATGAGTGGGACTTCGTTGGTTAAATCATTAAAAGTCTTTCAGAATATTTTCGATTCTCTTTTCCTTTTTTTTTGTCAACAACTTCTATTACTTACTTGGTTCAAATGAGCCAAGCCGGGGATTCATTTTCGAATATTGAATAATCTACAATTAGAAACATGACAAAAACAAAATAACTAAAATCGTGACAGGTATTATACTCATAGTAAAAATTTGGCAACACCACAGTAGTTCAATTGTTCAAGATTGAGTAATTATGTATTGAAATAACAAAGAGTTATACCTTGGACCAAATAGTTCTAACACTTATAATTATGGCAAAACCAAGGTAGTTACTTCCGTTTTAGGAAAATAATTAAATTCGGAAACCAATGTACGATGAATCACCAATTAAAGATTAACCCATATGAATTTAAAATAAACAGACAAAACAAAAGCAACGTCCCGCCAAAGGAAAAAAAAAAAGAAGCAAAGTCTAGTCGAGGTCACTTTTATAGTGTTTCTAAACTGGCACAAATCACAACCCATTCACTCTAATATCACTAACCATATATAACCTATGTGATAAACATTATCTAGGAACAAAAATAATCCCAAAAAAAAATGTCAGAGGTTATGTTGGTAACTTCAAATTAAAAGAGTTTTTAATGATGTCTAAACTATGTATAAGATAACTTGTAAATTATTTTATCGCATCAGATTCTTATTGTTTTTAACTATTACACTTTATTCTAACTTATATATATATATATCAACACAAGTTGTTGTATATACACAAAACAAAAAACACTCACATACAGTGCATTTAGCACTCACATACAATGCATTTAGCTAAAATAATGTTTTTACTATCCACATAGATATAACTTTTACTTTTTATGTCGTTTTTTTAGAGTTAGAAAGAAAAAATGTGGTATCAACTGGCTTTTGAGGGATCAGTTTGGAAATGTTAGACACTTAGGTGTCAAATGGTATCTGAAACTCTCATCGCCTTTGGTACCTGAGGCCACAACCATGGTTTGGACAGTTAAGTGTATTCGTATGTTTGGTTATAAAAATGTGATATTTGAAACGGACTGTCTCGATGTAGTACAGGCAATTTCAAACCCTAAAGCTTGGCCAAGATTGGACGGCTTCACTTTGGACATTGGAAATGACCTTTCCGGAAACGGATTCAAAGTTGGGCGTACACCTCAGAAACAAATGCGACCGCGGATATCATGGCTAAGACTATTGTCAATTGCCCTTTGTATTTTGCTACTTTTGATGTTTTACCACATGTGTGGTTAAGGCCTTATGTGGCGACTGAAATGCCCTAACCCGAAGAAACGACCAAAAAAACGAGGCGCAAAAACGATAAAATACGGACTTTTAAAACCTTTTTTTTTCAAACGAAACGGATTGTATATATCAATAATTAAAACCTTTACTTGTTACTAAAGCTAAATTACTCAACCTCTAAACTCACAAGTAAAACCCTTAGAATTTAAACTGAGATCGATCGATCCTCTTTGCCCTGCAATTTGAACAACACTTCAAGCAAGACTCTTGCATACGAAACGAATATACACAACCTTAATCATTCAAAAGCAACCTTACACATACTAACAAGCATAAACATGAGTCCAAAACATCACAACCAAGACAATAGGAGTACGAAACATAAGATATCAAAAAGAACCCGAGAAACACATCTAATCATCCTCTCCCTTCGGCCTTGGTTCTACGCGCTCCGCAACCTAGAACTTCTCTTTACCTGCACCAAAAGAGGCGCGTAAGCATTGATAATGCTTAGTGAGGCGGTCATCCCGTCTCACGGTTATACACACATATGATCATGACTTACCGAAATCAATACGCAAACACAAGCAATCAACACTTAGTGATAGAGCTCTATCACAAATTAACACATACAACTTAGACAAGCCAAACATCACACTCAAAGAGGTCAAGACCTAACACACATATCAATTCCGGCAAATCAATGATCACATGGATCAACCACGGTCACGCACTCACCTTTGCTTATGCGCTTAAACCGAAGAACGCACTCTTGATCTTATAACCTTGAACCTCAAAGCTTGACTTCTTCTTGGCTCAACACAACCACCAAGATCTCTATTATTTTCTGTCAAGAGATCATGAAACACACCTTGAAAAGATTGATAACAAGCTCTCAAACTCAAATTACTATAACCCCTAATTCGGATTCTTCTTCTCAAAAACGAGCCTTACTACACCAATCATATCTCTTTCCCTAAACCATATTTGGGAAATTCCTTCTGTGAAATTCAAGATAAGACTCTCAAGCACCTATCTACCAAATTTCAGCCCAAACAAACAAGATTTGAGTGCTCATTCACTCTCTCAAACTCAACCCGTCGCTACTAACCCGAAACAGAGCAGTCTTGGGAGAAAATTCATAACTCTTAAACTACTCAAAAGAACTCAACGAATTTTGGTAGATAATTAGTCAAGAGGTTGAAGAACTTACTCACAAAATTTCAGCTCAAACCGAGACCGTTTGCTAGGCCGATCGGATCTCAAAACTCAACCCAAAAACTCTGTTTTTCACCAAGCTCTTTTCTCTCCTTCTTCTTCTTCTTCTTCTCCCTTCTTCTTCTATAGCTTCTTCTCTCTTTTCTCTCTTCTCTCTCTCTAGTTTCAGCAAAATATCTTTCAAATGAGAAGATGAAGAGTGTAGAACCTTTAAGAGCTTTGAGAGAGAGAATATATATATACATGTATATATATATTTGATGGTTTAATCAAAAATTAAACCAAACCGGATTAAAATCACTAAACCGCAACCGATCAATCTCAATAAATTTCCGCCTCGGTTTAGAAATTCCGTCATAATTCTCGAAATATTTGGGACACCTCTCCGTCCCAAAATATTTCTCTCAATTCCCGTCAAACCCTGGAATTACTGCTTAATTCCCGATTTAAACTGGACCACTCGGAATTAATTCTCGACGATTAATCTTTTGATTAATTCAACCAAACCACAACCCGTAGGTTATAAATCGAGCTCGATGTCGCCCCGCACTTGGTTCAATAACATCCCCGGATCCAATACCACAAGATCCATCGTGGCCACCCAACGGCCAATCCATCGAAATCAAATACCACAAGACTCGAATGAGTTAAAACCGTCAAATGACCTAGCACATTAGAATCCAATACCACAGGACCCTAATATGCTAAGTCCCCGTGAGATCCAATACCACAGGACCTCACCACGGTTTACCGTCTATTATGATTAAATAACACATAATCCTAATCGGTAAACCACCTGGTTAGGATTAAATACCACATAATCATAACCCACATCATTAGAGTTAAATACCATATAACTCTAATGACCCGTCATTAGGATTAAATACCACATAATCCTAATGACCCGTCAATAGGATTAAATACCACATAATCCTATTAATCCTACCACGTATTAGGATCTAGTGACATCGATCTAAAACTCACCGAACCAAGTGACGTAACAACACCCCGTTCTCATCTCCGCAACACATGAAATAGAGTGAAGTGCTGTAATGACTTAAATGAAGAAAAGGAATTCTATCTAACCTTACTTATTTCTATCTAACCTTCATTAAACTAACAAACATACAATTCCTATTTTACCCTTTACACAATAATTAAAAAATTAAAAGATTAAATAAATTAAAAATCTTTCTTCTTTGGATTCTCTCTCCTCTTCTCCTCTCCCTCCATTCGCGAAAAAAAAAAAGAGAGCTCGACGTTGTCGGGAACCTCACGCTGCCGTCGCTTTCGATCCACCGTCGCTGTCGCTGTCGCCGTTCCGCCTCCGTCGCCGCTCGCTGTCGCCACTCGCCTGGGGCCGTTCCCTGTCGCCGTCTTTGAATTGGTAAAGAAATTCAATTTGATTTGATTTGATTTTGATTGTCGATTCTTGTGCTTTCTATTCTTGTGTCGATTGAAGATTATATGTTATTGTGGATTATGGATTTGGATTGAGAAGCGAAGATCGGAATTTGTTGGTTCAGATCGGAATCTGGGTATAACTAGATTTATAGATAGTACAACTAGTTAAACTAGTTAAACTATGCACAGACAGTTATACTGGTTAAACTAGTTAAACTACGTGCAATTACTATATACTGATGTCGTTTATTTTATTTTTTCAGGTGGCGATGATTGACATATCTTTTAATTACGAGGAACATTACTCACATGACGGAGGTGATATACAATGGAATCCAAGAGAACATCGGTGTTATACCATATATATGGATAGAAATTGGAAACAAATGAGTTATTCATCTTTGGTTGATAAAATATGCCGAAAGATGAAGGTACATGAATCGAAGTTGTTGAATATAAGTTATTATCAACGTCGATGGGTAAAACCTAAGATGATATCTTATATCGAGGATGACGAAGATATGTATGTCTTACCTCCGGATTACGACAAGAAAAAGAGAAGAAACCAAGAGGTTAGGTTTCCATCGGTTGGAGAAAGAAGACGAAGGACTAAAGAAACTCACTAAGTGTTTTTTGTATTGTTGTTGTATGTTTGTTTATTTCACCGTGTACAACTATGTTGCGTTTTAATTGGATGGTTTGCTTTCGCTTTAAAGCTAGGTATAACAGGTTACACTAGTTAAACTGGAGAAATTATGTGAAAATTTGTCTAGCTATGTTAAACTAGTTAAAATAGTTAATATATGTGAAGATGGTTAAACTAGATAAACTAGTTTGAATAGTTAAACTAGTTAAACTGGCTAAACTAGTTAAACTGGTTAAACTATGTTATTATGTTCTTGTATTTAGAAACGTAAGGATTACGTACGTATTTCAATAAATTTTATTGGAAAACTTTAGTATTACGCAAGTAAATGTATATAACAATATGATTTTGGCAAAAAAAAAGACAGTTTATAATATTTAAGTGATTATTACATGAACATTTACACTTCCACTTATCTTCCTTATACTTTTATGGTCACTTACTAATGTTTACCAAATAACTATGTAAATCAGATAAATATGTATTTTATCATATATTACGTCACAACAAGTTGTTAATTATATCTTAAAAAATTATTTTCATAAGTTAAACTAATTAACATTTTTAAAAATATGGTTAAACTAGTTAAATTGATTTAGCCATGAAAGTTAAACTATGTTATAAGTTGGTACTACTAGAATACTAGGTAAACTATGTGGTTAAACTATATGTAATAAAATGACGGCGCCAAGAAATAACGGCGCCAGAAAATGGCGGCGCCACGTGGCAATCATTCCTGGTGCCACGTGGAATGATTGATAATTTTAATCATTACAGAAAAGATAACTAAAAGTTACATGAGATAAATTTAAACTGGTTAAACTAGCTAAACTGGTTAAACTATGTGAAGCTGGTTAAACTGATTACACTGGTTAAACTATGTTATTACGTACTTATATATAAAAACAAAAGTATTACATACGTATTTCAATAATTGTTTTAAGAAAACGTTAGTATTACATAAGTAAACGTATATAACAATATGATTTTGACAAAAAAAAGACAATTTATAATATTTATGTGATTATTACATGAACCTCTATACTTCCTCATATCTACCTTATATCTTTATGGTCACTTAGTAATTATTATCAAATAACTATATCAATCAGATAAACATGTATTTTATCATATATTATGTTATAATAAGTTGTTAAATATATATTAAGCCACTATTCTTATAAGTTAAACTAATTAACATTTGTTTAACATATGGTTAAACTAGTTAAATTGGTTTATCCATAAAAGTTAAACTATGTTATAAGTTGTTAAACTAAAAAACTAGTTAAACTATGTGGTGCAACAATGTGTAATAAAATGATGGCGCTACGTGGCAATCATTTAAAGAAATGTCGGCGCCACGTGGCAATCATTTATGGTGCCACGTGGAACATAAAATTGAGTACTTTAATGTCGATAAAGGAATTAAACGGGTTAAACTAGTTAAACTGGTTCAACTAGTTAAACTATGTTATTACGTACTTGTATATAAAAACAAAAGTATTACATACATATTTCAATAATTTTTTTAAGAAAACGTTAGTATTACAATATGATTTTGACAAAAAAAGACAATTTATAATATTTATGTGATTATTACATGAACTTATATACTTTCCCACATCACATCTCGTACCGATCTTCGGGTATTTAATATATTCACTCGCCTCGAAGAAGAATTTCATAGGCTTTACTGGTTCAGGCATCTGCAATCAAAACATTATTTGTTAGACTGGTTAAACTAGTTAAACTGGTTAAACTATGTTAATAAATTAAACCAAGAGGTTAGGTTTCCATCGGTTCACAGGTTACACTATGTGAACATTTGCCCAGCTATTACGTAAGTAAACGTATATAACAACATGATTTTGGCAAAATAAGACAGTTTATAATAATTAAGTGATTATTACATGAACTTTTACACTTCCCCTAGCATCATATACGTCAATAAATTATAATTAGTTAAACTTGTTGGTGTAGCTAAACTAGTTAAACTACGTCAATAAATTTAATATTATCTTCCTAAGCATCATATACGTTCCTAAACACAATATAACCAGTTTAACTACTTCTTCCTCGACACAATATAACCAGTTTAACAAGTTTAACTATTCATCCCGAAAACAAAACATACCCTTTCCTCCGATGAGGTTGACGATGAGGATGACGATGCCAATGCATCTTCTATTTGCCGCCATGAGGAGACATTCCTTGTGCGAGGAGGCATTCTTCTAACCTGAAAATTCAAAATTCAAATTCACAATAAGTAAAACCTAAAACTCAAGCAAAAAATCAAAGATTTCCCAAAATCAGTAAAACCTAAAATTCACAATCAAACTTCAAATTCACAATCAAATTCACAATTAGTAAAACCCAAAACCCAAAATTCACAATCAAATTCACAATCAGTAAAACTCCAAATTCAAAATTCACAATTTTCAAACTCCATAACCCAAAATCCCTAAACCAAAATCTCTAATCCAAAATCCCTAACCCAAAATCAAAGATTTCCGATAACCTAAAATCCCTAAACAACCGATTTTCAAAATCCACAAACCTTTCAAGAAGAAGAAAAAGAAGATATCGGCCGTTGTCGAGGAAGAAATTGGCCGCTGTCAAGGAAGAAGATATCGACCACCGTCGAGGAAGAAGATCCGTCGCGACAAGAAGAAGAAGAAGATCTGCCGCGACAAGAAGAAGAAGAAGAAGAAGAAGAAGAAGAAGAAGAAGAAGAAGATCCGCCACGACAAGAAGAAGAAGAAGAAGATCTGCCGCTAGAAGAAGAAGATCCGCCGCGACAAGAAGAAGAAGAAGATCGGTTTTGGGTGGGAAAGAAGAGATCGATTTCAATTTCGATTTTGAGGGATTTAGAAGAAACTGTCGCGAAAAGGAAGAAGAGAAACTGTAATTTTAGGGATTTTGGACTGAGTAAATTGATCAGGGTAATTTTGTTGGGTCGGGGTCGGATTTTAATGGGTTCGGGTCGGATATATAGATTGGGTCTGTAATTTTGAAAAAGGACAATGGTTTCTTGGACATTTTCCTATTTTTAGCTTAAAAAATAAATGTAAACAAAATTCTATTTTATTTTAAGTCATTTTGGCCATCCTCTTAACGCATAAGGTCATCTCAGCCATTGTTCCCATGAAATACCACATCATGTGTTAAACCCGTCAATACATGAAATACCACATCATGTATTCGATATCCTAATATATGAAATACCACATCTTGTATTAAATATCCACGATCAATCAAATAACATTCATCTTATTATTAAATCTCCGTCAAATACAACAACCTGAGGGTTCCTTTATACAACAAGAAGTCAATGACTTATAACACAAGAAGGTCAAAGACTTTTACAACAAGAACAATAACTTACACAACTAGAAGCGACTCGGAAACACGGATCTTACAGCGACGGATAACATTTTAGTAGAATAGTTATTAGAAAAAAAATATATATCATTGATTAGAACGCCCATTAGTTGTGCAGGTCACCCAAAGAAACTGTTGGATAAATGGGTGGGTGGGGCGTTTAAGAGGCACCGACTTGACCCGAGAACCCACCCGGTTTCGTTCTCTTGTATCTTGTGGATTATCTTGTTCGGCTTTTGCCTTGTAACATTCTTTCGTTTTTTCTTCTTCTTCTTCTCAAATCTTTCGCGTTTACGGTTTCTTCGTTGGCAGTATTCGAACGAAAGCCACGACTACGTGATTCTATCCGAAATACGATCCGAATCGGGAAGCTCCCTCCGACATCTTCATCCCTAATTTCAAAGCTTTTTTTTTTTTTTTTGTTKGCTGATGCTTTGCTTCAAAGGCCTCTCTATCGGTAAGTCTCCTTACCCTCTCTTGATTGATTAAAATTTCTCCACAAGTCAATCCGAACTCTGCCTTCAAGGGTTAATCGAATTCCATTTTCGGAACGTGTTAGTTCTTCTAATTCGATTCCACTCTCGTTGATGCATTAGGTATCTTGTTGGTTCACGAAGGCTATAATAATCTTAAGTAAACTTGCTTGGAGCTGGGGACTTGTTTACTTCGATGGTGTACAACCTTAAAATAAGATTAGGGTTTGGGTTTTCTGTTGTGACCACATCATCCCCTGGGTTGAAATCTCTCTGAGTCTTTAGGGTTTTCGGATACATTTGGTTTCATAAGGAGAGGAAAAGGTGTTGGCTTTGGAGGATAATGTGTATATTGTGCGTTATACAAAAGTGGTCTCGCCAGGTTGCAACGATGCTCCCTTGGTTTGTCATACCTTTGATTGGACTATGGGCTCTCTCTCAGCTTCTTCCACCTGCTTTTCGTTTTGAGATTACTTCTCCCAGGCTTGCTTGTGTATTTGTGCTCTTGGTTACTTTGTTCTGGTACGAGGTTTTGATGCCTCAGCTGTCTACTTGGCGGGTAAGGAGGAATGCCCGACTTAGGGAGAGAGAGAGATTAGAAGCTATTAAACTGCAAAAGCTAAAGAAAAATGCTACAAGGCGTTGTCGTAACTGCTCAACACCTTACAGGGACCAAAATCCTGGTGGTGGGAAATTTATGTGTTCCTATTGTGGGCATATATCAAAACGGCCTGTTTTAGACATGGCCTTGTCTTCCGGATTAGAGATTTCTGGTTCAGGGATTTTGAAGGATCTTGTTGGAAGAGGTGGAAAGATGTTGAATGGGAATGGGTGGAGTGAGAACGGATATTTGCACAGGCAAGAGTTGTCTGAGAGCAGCACATGGACTAGCGGGTCAAGCTATTGGCAGAATAATAGTGGTGGTTCATTTGAAGGAGATGAAAATTGTTTGGTGGAGAAATCATATTCTGGTGGTGTTGTTTTTGCTTGCAGGTTGCTGACTTCTTTTTTCATGAGCATTTTGTGGCTTTGGAGAAAGATTTTTAGATTTAGCTCATCAGTTGATGATTCATCACTTGGCCCTGAGCAGAGGCGGTTGCTAGCTAGGCAGGGTGAGAACGGGTCCAGCTATCATGAGAGTAGGGTAGAAAAAGCACGTAGAAAGGCGGAGGAGAAAAGACAAGCTAGGCTAGAGAAGGAGCTTTCAGAGGAGGAAGAGAGAAAACAAAGAGAGGAAGTCGCAAGACTAGTGGAAGAACGGAGAAGGCTGAGAGATGAGATACTTGAGGCCGAGAAATGCAGCAAATTATCACTGGCCGCCAAGGAGAAAGACACCAAGGAAGCAGAAAGGAAGCGTCAGGAGAGAAGGAAAGAGAGAGATAGGGCCTCAAGTAAGAGCAATTCTGATAATGAAGAGGTTGACAAGAGAACAAGAAAGGAAACCGAGCAGAAGCGCGGTCTTGATAAGAGCGATAATCTGGAACGTGAGAGGCATGCACCTGATAATTTTAGGGGACCCAACATGGAAAGGAGACATGGACTTGGTTTAGAGAATAATAGCACTAGTAACGGTATAAAATCCGGTGGTCGGTACTTTGATCGAATGAAGGGTACCATTTTGTCTTCTTCTAAGGCTTTTAGTGATAGTCGTTTTTTTGGGAGAGGGGTTAATACTTCTGCTACAATTCCAAAAGAAAACAAGACCGTAGGTTCTGCAGATAATTCCCATTCCTATGCTCATTCTAGTCATATCAATCCTCCTGAATTCGTGGCTGTGAAATCTGCCCTTAATGAAGGGGAAAAGAATGCTAATCATACAGTAAGTTCCCTTTCCTAAATTTCTCATATCTTTGTGGTCTATGGTTTTGAGTAAACTAGTGTGCTTTAAGATATAAATCTCACCTGTTTATATGAATCCGGAAGTTCATTTCGTCTTGATATATTTTCAAGTAAAATCTGATTCAATTTACTTCAAACTTTTTTTATCAACTAAAACTGAATACCTGATGCTCTTTCCTCAGGTTTTTTCTGAGCCTAGAAAATCATGGCACCAACTGTTTGCCCGTTCAACTCATGTTCCTGTTTCTTCAAATGTTAATACTATAAGTAGACCTAGCACAAAGCCTCAGGCAGCTGTTCAGAGTTCACAGGTTCCCAGTCAAGTGTCCTCAATACGAACCTTTGACAATCCCATCAGTTTTGGGCTCCCATCGCCATTCACCATACCGGTGTACTCTAGTGGATCGACCACTACCAGTAGTTTAGGTTTCTCACCTCCAACAGAGATTGTTTTTCCTCAACCCGGTGAAGTTGAGTGTTTTGAAGATCCGTGTTATGTCCCGGATCCGATATCTCTACTGGGACCTGTTTCAGAATCACTTGATTTAAGGGCTGCTGGGTATGAAACTGGCATAGGACTGGTAAAACACCATGCTATGAAGAATACACCTACTTGTGAAGTCAACAAGCCATCACCAATTGAATCTCCCTTGTCCAGATCACGGGCTGCGGATGAGAAACAAGCTAATGATGGAAGCTGGCAAATGTGGAAGAGTCCCCTTGGTCAAAACGGTCTCGGTTTAGGTGGTGGGTCAGTAAACTGGATAATACCTTCTGAAACAAGTAGATCTAACGAGGAAAGTGCTATGCATCATGTGCCTCAGCACAGAACAGAATCATTATTTGCAAAAGAGGATTGTCAGCTTCATCACGGTGCTTATTCACACTGGAAAGACTGTCTTGAAAATGATCAGAGTAGTGGCGTTTTTAGCCCTATTATTGGTCCAACCACTACTGATCCTTGGTCACAAAAAATGTCCTTCCCTGCATTATCTGGCATTGAGAGTCCTTTTTCTTTTAGCACACAAACAGAAAGCATCTTGAACAATGCGGCGGCGTACAGAAGTCCAACTGAATCTTATCCAGACAATCCTTTTGAACATCCTTCTCCTAATCACTGGCTCAAGTAAGTCCCGTTCGATTGAATCCTTTTATTTATGTTGTTTGCTGAGATGACACCAACCTGAGCTTGAACAAAAGCGATGAAGAGCCGAACGCATGATGGATTTTGTGAATGTGCAGGAAGGTGAAGAGCTCAGGGGATGGGACTGGTAAGCAATTTGTGGCGGCCGGTAAAGTTGAGAACCACCAAAAAGATGTAGAGTCGTTTTGGTAGTCACAAATTCAAACAAAAATGAGGTCAAATGTTTGCAGATGTAAAACACTTCGTCTGTGTGTTTTGTCTGTCTCTGTCTTTGTCCTCTCAGGTCTACAATGGAGATTTTGAGTACTTGAAAATGCTCCGATTGAACACTCAACGCATAATTATAATTAGGTACTCTTACTTAATAACGTCTCTCTCTCTCTCTCACTCACTCTACTTTGGTTGGTGTCCCTGAACACGTTCTACTAAAATCTACACGTGCGTGCGATATAAACCTTATAAACGAAACCAAATCTATTATCTATATATATCTTCTGATCTAACTGAATAGAGCCTAAGTAACAGAGTGTGTTCCTCTCTATCTCGATCGCACGCAGCCGTAATATGAGTTTAATAATTAAGGGCCCGAGTTATTTTGTCGTATGAGTGCGACTTCGTTGGTTAAATCATTAAAAGTCTTTCAGAATATTTTCGATTCTCTTTTTTTTTTTTTGTCAACAACTTAAATTACTTACTTGGTTCAAATGAGCCAAGCCGGGGATTCATTTTCGAATAATTGATAATCTACAATTAGAAACATAACAGAAACAATATCACTAAAATCGTGTCAAGTATTATACTCATAGTAAAAATTTGGCAACACCACAGTAGTTCAATTGTTCAAGATTGAGTAATTATGTATTGAAATAACAAAGAGTTATACCTTGGACCAAATAGTTATAACACTTATAATTATGGCAAAACCAAGGTTACTTCCGTTTTAGGAAAATAATTAAATTCGGAAACCAATGTACGATGAATCACCAATTAAAGTTTAACCCATATGAATTTAAACAGACAAAACAAAAGCAACGTCCTGCCAAAAAAAAAAAAGCAAAGTCTAGTCGAGGTCACTTTTATATTGTTTCTAAACTGGCACAAATCACAACTCATTCACTCTAATATCACTAACCATATAAAACTTATGTGATAAAAATTGTCTAGTAACAAAATAATCAAAACAAAAAAAAAATGTCAGAGGTGATGTTGGTAATTTAGTTTTTGCATCTGCAAACTAAGTTTGGTTACTCTCTCTCTCTCTCTCTCTGTCTCTCTACATCTAAATACTATTGATTTTGATAACTCAGCATATGAGTTAGGACTTGCATAAAAGAAATTGATTTTTCAGGATGCAAAAAGTTAGGGATTTTGGCTGCCATTGCATCCAAACTCATGACCATACCAAAATATGTTACTGCAATTATTTTTTGATATATAAATCATATGTCATATTATTCGATTGGACTTTTAAGATTTTTGATAATATTTTACTTTTAAGTTTAGTTAGCTTAAATTATTAATCGAATGCATGGTCTACTATATATTATACTATAAGTTAGATGTGTTCACTACTGACCTCTATTTTTTCCCCTGCAGGTAAAAGAGAGTGACATGTAGTACCTTTTTCTGGAAATTTCTTAGTACAAGACGTGTGAAGATTTTTTATCTTTGGATTTTACATATCTTGTTTTCAGACTTGTGATGATTTTGAGACTTCAGTTTTTTTTTTTTTTTGGATTTTAATCAATAAAAATAATTTCGCTAATGTTCTTGTAACTTGTACGCCTCAATAATGGCCTGTCACCAATCACATCATTCATTTGTTTCGTGCTCCAAATTATATCCGACCGAGTTTAGTGTATCTTGATAGGCAAAAGATTGTTGATTACTAAGCACGCTAGTTGAAGAAACGAGGAGACTTGAATTTGGTGACTGACTTCATAAACTGATTTAACTTTGTCGCAAAATGTTGGCCATGATTAGTTGGAATTTGAAATCTCATCTTACAATTCTCTGGATCCTTCTTTGAGCCCTCTACCACTCTATTATGGTTCAAATCAATAATGTGTATACAGTATACCAATTGTTGGTCCCAATCATAAGAAAGAAGAATTAATGTGTCCGACTAGTGATTTTTTTTTTAAATAATTATTTTTTCATTCATTTTAGTTCCCATTTAAAAATAAACGATGGAATCATAGATTCCTACTAATCGGAAACTCAATGATTTCAAAGTTTGTTTCTAATCTTCAAGAAGGAGACTACTACTTCTCTAATTAAAAATTGTAAGTAAATACAAAAACGATTGTTGACTCAAAAAAAAAAACGATAAAACTATGACCAAGTCCAAAGACTTAGTCTAGGTCTCTCGGATTAGAACATCTCTCGGTATGTTTTGTTTCAAATTTTATATTAATATTATACGGTCAATAGCTAATAAATTGATGATAAAATAGTAAAAGCTTGTAAACATAAATATATGTGACTGTATATATGCTCGTTAATTCGAACGATATTAATCAAAATGATAATTGTGTTTGATGAACAATATAAAGATCGTCATCCTAAAGTTTAGAAGGAAGAGGCAAAGAATTGATATCAAAAACTTTAAAGATAAAACGACTGGGATGAATAGAAAAGTGAGTATGTAGAATAGAACCAACAGTCGCGATGAGTTCTCTCTTGACTTGTTTGGTGATGCCTCCCATTGACACAATCTCTCCATATGCAGCTGCTTCTTTGTTCCCACCAAACACTATCTCTACCGATCCCTTCAACACCACCATCACTAACTGCAATGTACATATTTCATATGTTAACATAGAATTTGGAAGATCTCTAATCTCCTACATCTTCACAGCACATAGAATCAAATCTTTAGAGGAAAAAATCTTGGCCACATGCTATTGTCCTTCGGGTTTCAATACGTACCACAAGTTAAGTATAGGCTATCGCTGTCTCTAATCATAATTTCAATAGGATATCGATATTTCCTTTTTTGTACAGATGAATATCTTCAAATTCCAAATTTATCAATTTATAGAATTAAAAAAGGAAATAGTTGAGTCTTGATGTGGAAAAGATACTTTATTAAAAATGATATAAAAGACATTACAATAAGTGTTTAAAAAAAAAAAAAAGACATTACAATAATTTTCTCTTATAGTTTATGTTAGGTGAAAGAGCATTGACTATTGAGTTCCATTAAATGACAAAAGTTCATCTGGGAAATAGATAAAAATGCATCTGCAAGTCAAGGATTTTTTTGTTTTTGGTTTTGGTTTTGGTTTTAAATCTGAAAGAAAATTTCGTAAGGAAAGAGAGGTTTCTTACGTTCTGAGGTCGTCCGACAATAGAAGCAACGGCTTTGGTGACTTCCGAGTAGAACAGATCGGTGTTAACGCCGTCAAAATTGACGTTGGTTGTAATGTAAAGACAAGGCATTTTCTCACGCTCGTTTCTTGATAGTTGATACCGTTAAGCTTGTTTCCAAGAATCTGAAGATAAACCAAAAGGAAGGATCAAGAGAGGATTTGTATGGTGTTTGGGAGCTGTGGAAGATCTCACATGGCCACTTAAATATAAAGAAGAACTAAATTATCGGCTCCAAATTAATGAAAGAAATTATTGTATTGCATTACTTTTTAAATGCGTTTTGATGTGAACAATGTTTAAAATAATATCTTCGCATTTCAAATCTGACAACTTGACGTGACTCAATCAATTATACAGCAGCTACGTCGCCCTCGAAAAAACTTGTTTTCATACCATATTGGACCACACACACAAAAGAACGAGTCCGTAATTAGAAAAATGTTAATAAGGATAAAAAAAACTTTTGTTTTGTTGTAAGTGTTATTAGTATTTGGATTTCCTCCTTAAGGGGTTAGAGAAATGTTGAACGATAGAATTAAGTCAGATTTAAGATATTCGTTTTAGATCGTTGACCATTTATTTTAAATTGAGTTTTCATATATACATCCATGTGGTGCGGATGAAGCGCCATTACTTCGTCTTAAACGAGATTTGTTTATTTTTCTAACTGTCACTATTATATAACGGTTGGCTACAAACTAGACGTACTAATCTTATCACTTTAAAAATATGGAAAACGTTATATATATATATATTTACACATTTTTTGTTTGTAGTAACGAATAATATGGTTACGTTTTAGTCTGAGAACGACTATTACACATTTTTATTTCAACTTTTGAAGGTTTGGTATGAATTCGTTTAATAAGACTTATGACTTACTAGTATAATCGCCAAATTCGTGTAGCAATTTTTCTTTTTTTTACTCATATGATTTGAAAATTGTTGTTTTTTAGCAATTAGTAACAAATTAGTATGGCAGTATTTTGTAAAAATTTTTTGATGAAATGTTATATTTATACGAAGATCAAACTAGAGATATATAAAAGAGTTTTGTGTCCATGAACTCGGTTACAAGCAAGGAAGAAAAAACTGTTAGCGACAGAGAAATGCGCTATTAAGGTATTTTGTACATTTATTGAATCAGATATATATATATATATATGCTATAAAATGCCAAAAAGATTTTTCACATATATATTTATAATGGTTTTTTACATACATTATCAAACATTTAATTACGGACCAAGAAGTTTTCAACAGATTTTTGATGACATGTTACCTTGCAGTGTCATGTATAAAATAGTTACCATCTTTCAAAACTGGAACTGAACCTGAAAGAAAGAAAAAATATATGATTATATACAAAATGCATATATGAATATGGGTAAAGCAAACTATGTCAAACGTATGTAAATTGTAGAGTTGTGTTGATATATAAAAACTCAGATTATGAAGTCTGAATTAACTAACCTTCTTATCAGAATGGCTTGTGATACTTGACTTTATCAAAGCTTTGTTTGAATCTGAATTGGTATAGTATAAAAATGAAAAAGCGAGTTGTAATAATTGTATATTGTTGTTTGGGTGATTCAACACCGGCTTGTTGAGATCCACCTCTAGAATTTCTTAAATAAGAATGAAGATAGAGCAATGGGACCTATGGCTAGCAGGCTATGATCATCTTCTTACTGAATGGTTAGAGGTTGCTTGTTGTGTTCCTAAGAAACAAATAAAATAAGATCGTAAGCAGCTTAGTCATAATTGAAAGAATCAATTTAAATAATTTAATATTAAACTCACTTCACAAAAATCATTTAGTCATTCTCATCTTTACAGCAAAAATTTGAAACACAAAATTATATTTGATAAGATGCACATACCATATTTTTGCATTTCTTTTAAACATGTTGCTCCTTTCCCCAATAAACTCGTGAAGCCTCCGAATTTTGGATTGCTAATATATAATCGTACTTCCGAACTTGTTTTCAATCAAAAATTGAGTCACTTTCTCAGCGAAAGATGCAGTATCTTGAAATTTAACAATTTCGTTTTCTTGGAGATTGTGGAGAAGGTGGGGGGATATGGGGAAGAAGAACAGATTTTTTTTTTTTGTCGTAATTTGGTGTGAAAAAAAATATGTAAAAGAGTAGAATTTGAGACTTAAGACAGTTGGCAGATGGAGAGAGCTGGAGGGATTTGTGAAATGACTTGTGTTTTATTAAATAAGGATGAGCCTATATCAAAAGCAACTTTTCATCGATGAAGTTAACTCATGGTATGATTTTCGCACAATTAACCATAGTGGAGTCATACCCGCATTAGTTCGACTGTCGGGCCAGTGAACCCGTGATCCACTCAATAATTCGGTTTGGGTTTAGTTCTAAAATCCACATAGTAAAGAACTGGATAAATTCAATAAAGACCGACAACCCGGCTTAATGACCAAACCGTCCGAGTTCTGGATTTTTGTCTCTAAACCGTCGGGGATGTCCTTGCCCATTGCTTTATCACTTGTGTTTCTTCCTGATGTGTTCTTATTTGTTGAAATGGACGGAGAATAATGTTTTGGTTTTTTGGATGATGTTACAAAGAAGAAGAAATATAAAAGACGTCGGTGACTTGTGAGGGTTAGAAAAGAGAGATATACGAAGTTAGGTTACATGCTTACGTGGTCCTAAACACAAGTAAAAGAAACCTAGGGTTAGGACCAGTAGACATATAATGCAATTTGGAAGCCACAATGTTTAAGAATTTAGTAGCAACTTTGGTTGACACACTGAAATAATCTAGTTCGAAGTTTTATCTCCCATGATATTTTAAAAACTAATGGACCACCAAAACATTTTTTGGGGTGGGGCCTCACAAACCCATGGGCCGGGCTTGGTTGCACATGAGAAAATTGTTGCTTTTTGTTTAATTGTTTTTTATTTTCGTGGACTAGGAGGATAAATGGATTAAAAAGGCGTTGGAAGAAAACCAAATTAATAGTAGAAAGAAGAAAAAAAAATAGCAAATTGTCGAAACAGGGACAGAGGCTGTCTTTAAGGCAAAATCCCGTATGATTAAAGTGTACGTAATCGATTAGTGTTCCTCTGTAAGCACTAAGTCAAAAGTAAACTCCAAAGCCAAAGGTTTCAGTTTTCAAACATTGTTAAAGCAAAGTATGTCCACGGGAATTAGCACATAGAGGTCCACCATGTTATCAAGAAACGCCAAAACATTTTGATAATTTCTAGTTTTTGAAATATATAGAGAATTAGAATACTTTTTTTTTAAATATAAAGATTGACAAAAATAGATAAATAAATAAGAATAAAGAATGAAAATTTTGAAATAAACATAGATATCATAGAAAGAAAAAATCTATAAAAAGGTTGGGAAATCGAAAGTATTTTACAAAGAACATGTGAAAAGTAGAAGAAAAAAACTATAGAAAATTCATAAGTTCTGCCCTTATAAAATTATTTCGGTGATATTATATTTTCCTTGTAATTTTTAATTAATAAACCCAATTTTTTTTTTTTTTTTAGATATATGTCTGAGAAGTTTTGTAGTGTTTCATATTCAGTTTTCTAGAAAAGCTAGGAAAGTGAAAGTGGCCTGGCATGGTTTTGTATCTTTCCTTTTTTAACGTATGATCATAAATAAATACGGTAAAGGAAAAAATACTCAATAACAAAGGTAGGGAATAGTGAGTTGACAACAAAACAAGGTAAGGAAAAATGATGGACTATTCCGATGAACCTGTTATTGCAAAAATTTCAGTTACATATATGGTGCAACGCTACTAGCATTACACATGTTGGTAATAATTATTCGATTAGTTACAATTTCGTGAACGTTGTTAATAAAAAAAGTTTAATTGGTAGGTTATGGGAATGAACTGGAAAGTATAAAGTTGAACCGCATGGGTGGAAAGATGATTGTTTTTGGTTAAGTAATGTATTAATTTATATGCTAATTGATCGGATCCCCAGATATTCTCATAATCACTCCCTCTTATTACGTTGAAACTTGAAACTTGAAACAAAGTGCTAAGCCTAAACTCCTTTCGCTTTTTAGAATCTAGAGGAGAGAACTAGCAAAAATAATAACGAACTTATATTTAAGGTCTAAATATGCGATTACCAAAACTATGCCTATGACCGCGCGTCTTTGTTTTTGGGATTTACTTTGCCTATAACCATGAGTCTATATAACTACAATTTTGAGACCTTGGTGTTGGTCTCCTTTTATATTTGCATTTTTAGGATTTTAAATTGAAATCAGTCATATTAGATGTTGTGTGAGTGTCAACATCTTATGGTTATTGATACGATAAAAAAAACATAGTTTAAAACAGTCCATTGAGAGAAAAATATAGTTAATTAATGCAAAAAAAAAAAATAGCGGTTAAAGTAAAGAAACCGGTTCAAAACGGCATGAAAAGAGTGGTTTGGTCGAAACATGCGGTTGAATGATAAAATACGAATTGTGAAAACGATTTGAATCATAAAACAAAGTTTAAAAAAAATATATTAATTAGTTTACTCCTTGCTTCCACTCAACAATCATCAAGGGTTTACATCGGCTAAGTTATGAAAGTGTTCGAACCTCTCTATAAATGCTTAATCTCCTTCTACCATACATTGGCTATATAAAGTACGTAGATAAACCAAAGAAGATAAAGTTTCCAACGGATTTGAAATGACAAAGAAAAAAGATACATAGAACTCAATGCGTGTTCCTACATCAATAAGAACTAGTTATTATTTTCAGAAATGACTTGTAGTTTGAATGAGTGAAAAATAAAAACACGAAAGCAAGGAAAGGTTTGGGACTTGGGACCCCATTAGGTAGACTTATAGACCCCCAAACAGTAACACGCTCCCATCCCCAATTCTCTTCTTCTCATTATTATCACCTCTTCCACACGTTACCCTCCACTGTGCAAACTCACGCTCCTTTCCCAAAAGCACGTGACTATCACGCTCCTCCACCTCCATCTCTCTCTCTCTCTGATTCCCCCTAAAAAGATCTTTCCAATCTTTGCTTGTATATATTTTTTTTTTTACTTGAATCAAATTCATATTCAACTAAACATAACTCCCGAATTACTTTCGTAAAATTTTCAAAGTAAAAAAAAAATTCATTGATTTCCAAAAACATACTTTATTGTTTTTATATGGTTACTATTCTAAAATCTTTTTTAGTAAATAAAAAAGGCGTTGGAATTGGAAATTAGTCGATTGCTTTATCAGAATTTTATAAAATTTATATGTAAAAAGCCGCGTTATCTGTTCAAAATTCAGAAGCCAGAGTCACGCCTATCTCTCTTTCTCCCTCTCCCGTCACTCTCACTTCTTCCCTTCTGCTCCTTATTATTACATCGATCCTCGTTGTCTCTCCTCTGTTTCGTCAATATCTCTTTCCTTCTTTCTAACCAAAAAAACAAAATCAAGAAAGAAAAAAAAAAAACCTCTAACTCAAGAAACAATGGATGCTTCATTGTCTCCAAACCCATTTGATCACCAAAAAACCCAAAACGCAGAACCAAAGAAAAGTTTCATAACCTCACTCATCACTCTCCGTTCAAACCACTTCAAAGAAGACACATACTTCGTCTCAGAACTCAAACCAACCGAGCAAAAATCACTTCAAGAACTCAAAGAAAAGCTCGCAGCTTCTTCATCTTCATCTTCATCTTCCAAAGCCTCTTCAATGTGGGGAGTTTCACTCCTCGGTGGAGACGACAAAGCTGACGTTATCCTCCTCAAATTCCTCAGAGCAAGAGATTTCAAAGTAGCAGACTCTTTACGGATGCTTGAGAAGTGTTTGGAGTGGAGAGAAGAGTTTAAAGCTGAGAAATTGACAGAAGAAGATCTAGGTTTCAATGATTTGGAAGGTAAAGTTGCTTACATGAGAGGATACGACAAAGAAGGACATCCAGTGTGTTACAATGCTTACGGTGTGTTTAAAGAGAGAGAGATGTATGAAAGAGTGTTTGGTGATGAAGAGAAGCTTAATAAGTTTCTTAGATGGAGAGTTCAGGTTTTGGAGAGAGGTGTTAAGATGCTTCATTTTAAACCTGGTGGAGTTAATTCCATTATTCAAGTTACAGATCTTAAAGATATGCCTAAGAGAGAGCTTAGAGTTGCTTCTAATCATATTCTCTCTCTTTTTCAAGATAATTACCCTGAAATGGTTGCTACTAAGGTACAAATTTCTCAAACTTTTCTCTAAATTTCTTGGTTTTTTTTAAAAAAAAAATATGGGTTTCTGTCTGTATTTATGGTTCTGTACTTTTTGTCTGAAAAACCCTCGAAATTGTTACGGTTTTTTCATGTGCTTTGGCTCTGGTTTGCGTGTTAGGTTGCTTCTTGTTACATTTAAACAGAAGCGAATCTCATTCAAGAAATCTGAAATGTGTTAAATGCTTAATGGGAAATCTAAATCTCGTTTCAAGAAATCTGGTTCTTTAATTTTTATTTTTATCTTCTTTACATTTTGCTCTTAATCTTTGGAAATTGTTGGTTTATTTGTGTGTAGTTTCTTTGAGTTCCGTTTAAATTTTGAAAAATTGGATGGAAGTAATATGGATGGTTTTAGATGCTTCTGTCTGGCATTATTCCGTCTTGTCTATTTTGATTCTCTTTTTGTCTTACTTTTCGTAATATTACTTCCCTAGCTTTGTCCTCTACTGATACAGTGTAATTGAAGCATTCTTTGTGTGGCCGTACATTGAAGTTACTATAATCAGTCTCTATTCTCGATTACTACATAAACATTTTAACAGATACATTGTATAATATCTAAGCAAAGTATTTTTCATATTGAGATTTGAGGCCAACCAATAGTTTAATATCTTTTTACAAGGTACAATATAGGGTACAGTAAGGCTATATTAAATCTACTACAGCCGTCTAACTCTTTCAAGTTTTAATGAATATATTTTTCAATATTTCAGATATTCATCAACGTGCCTTGGTACTTCAGTGTAATCTACTCAATGTTCAGCCCTTTCCTGACTCACAGAACAAAGAGCAAGTTTGTGATGTCCAAAGAAGGAAATGCAGCCGAGACACTCTACAAGTAAAAATTAAAACTCTTAACCATTCTTTTTTTTTTTTTGGGGCTCTTTTTGTTTAAATATATGCATACCATTGTTGCTATTTCAGGTTCATAAGGCCAGAAGATATTCCAGTGCAATATGGTGGCCTTAGCCGTCCTACTGATTCGCAAAACGGACCTCCAAAACCTGCGTCTGAATTCTCCATCAAAGGCGGTGAGAAAGTTAACATTCAGATCGAAGGCATCGAGGTAATACTAACAAGCATTTTACAGATGGCCAAGTGAGTGAGAAATTATTAGATAAATTCTGAAATATGCGTGTGTATGGATTATAAACATTACAGGGTGGAGCAACCATAACATGGGACATTGTAGTTGGAGGATGGGATTTAGAGTACAGTGCAGAGTTTGTTCCAAATGCTGAAGAGAGTTACGCGATTGTGGTCGAGAAACCGAAGAAGATGAAAGCTTCAGATGAAGCCGTATGCAACTCTTTCACAACAGTAGAAGCTGGGAAACTCATTCTCTCTGTCGATAATACTCTGTCTCGTAAGAAGAAAGTCGCTGCTTACCGCTACACTGTCCGGAAATCTACTACAGCCGTCTAAAACCGGTTTTTCAAAGATCGGTTTCTTTCTTACTACTACTTTTTTGGGTGTGTTGAGGGTTTTCTTTCTTGGGTTTGGGTACTAGGTTTGTTTGCTTGCTCAACGGTCGTGTTGAACCGGATATCGAAAAGATTGCGAAGAGATCATATGTATAAAAACAATGATTGTATGACATTTGATGTTTGGCTTGATATTTTGACTATAGATTAAAATGTAGCAATCCAAGATCATATGTTTGTCTGCAAGTGTAAGCTTGTTTACTCAATTGGATTATTTGAAGACCAGTGCTAATGTTTACTACATTGTTGAGTCAACCTACTGTATTATAGTTTTGTGACTTTTGTCTTTGCTGCATCCTCAGTGACAGGTGTTCAGAAGCTGAACTAAACCATGGAATTTCAGAAGAAAAGTCTGAATCTTTAACGGCAAAATAGGCACCCAAACTTGAAGAATCAATCATTGCTTCATATTACCAATAATTGCATAAACTTGAAGTTTCAGAGTTACTGATTGATTCCTGGAAATAGAACGTACATCTCCATTACCCAAATGAGGTGTTTCCTTCTTCAGCAGCAAAACTTCGTCAAGACCGACTTTGCACGGATGCATGATGATGAAAAGTTTACGGACGGAGGAAGGGAGGGAGACAGAGAGACAACAATCTGAACATATCAAATAACATAGTGACCACTGCCACAAACTACGGCCCGGCCCAGTCTGGTGCTGCTACAGCCCGGCCCAATATAAAGTCTGGTTACGAGTGAGAGAAAAAAAACTATGTTCTATGGTTGGATGGACTACTGGTTTTGAATGTGAGGTTATGCAGTTAAGTTTTTTAGTCTTGTGTATTTGTTTTTTCCAAATAAACGCAAAACACTTTGTTCCAAAAAATTGTTAATTTTAAACCCACACGGCAGACACAAACAGGAAAAAAAAAAATTCCGTTTCTCTATACATTTTGCAAACTATTTTACGAATGTCTAAAGAAACAAAGAGGAAATAGTAGAATGGAAAAATCTAGAGACAAAGGGAGTCAAGTTATAAAAGAAAAAAAAGGAGAAACCCGAGAAAATCAGAGTAAACAATTCAAAATCTTAAAACAATAAATATTCCTATCCTACAAGAACAATAGGTGATGCTGAGAAACTTGGACTTTCTTACAATGTCGTTGTTCTGAGTTCTGACATGATCGCAACTCTTTGGTTAAGACATAGGATGTTTCCACGATCGAACATCTTAAAAAATGACCTACTTTAACATAAGCAAATCAATTCCTCTTAGTTTTTTATATGTCTAGAAATTTACAAAGCCTCAAAGGCATTGGTGTGGAATATTTCTTCACTTTTTCCCCACAAATTTCATATTGATAACACGTTCTTTTTTAATTTCTTATGAATTTGAGGATCGTTGGAGATAAAGAAATTTAAGAAAAAGCGAAATAGTAATAGACCAAATAGTCAAATGTAGCTATCGAATAAAGCGAATCGTCGGTTTCAAGAAATGGAGGCTACACAATTTTTATACTATTAATTTCCTCTTTCTTTAAATAAAGAACACAGGTGTCTAGCTGTGGGTTTGACCATTGGGAACCAATCTTTACTTCGTGATTTTCTTATATTTATTTCGATCTGAGTTAATGATTCCACAAGAACGCCATAATCGCATCTGGTTTTCAATATTTCGTTGAACTCATATGTGTTACAACCCAATACACCCTTGCATTCATTAAATTATATCGCCAACACCGAACTTTAACTTTATCAAGCAAAAACAAAACATCGACTCTTTAGCTTCGACTATAAAACTCCATTTGCATTTAAAACTTTGCGTAAAATAAAGTGTAAAACAAAGTATGATACGTTATTGCTTAATATAACAAAATACGAATAAATTCTGAGTTAGTCCAAGAGATATGGATTCCATCCTTCAAATTATAATATTTATTAATTACTATATTATTTTCCAGAGAATTGTTCCTACAAAAAGATTGCATCTGTCGCTTTTCTGTGAATGCAGATTAATCAACAAACTCTCTGCGTAATCACTTTTTTTAACTAACTCTGTACTTATTTGACGTAAACATGTCTTAAGTCTGTAAAGACTAAAGAGTCTATGGCTCATATCATAATATTGTTATTACTTTCGCAGATATCAATTAAAAAGCTACATTATTTATCAAAACTAACTTGCATTTACACAATACTTTTCATAAATTAACTTAACGTAAAGAAAAATCTTTTTTCAATGAACTAACATTATTTTGTCTTTTCGACTTTAAATAAAGCCAGTTAAATCAGAATATCTAGTTATTATTTTGTCTTTTCGACTTTAAATAAAGCCAGTTAAATCAGAATATCTAGTTATCTACATACTAAACAGATATAACTTATATAAATAACTCAACTATCAGTTAAATTTAGGAATCTGGCATAATAATGTCATCGATGGATAAGTATGAAACAAACTTTTAATTTATTGTCCCGTTGACATCTACAATCAAAATCACTGTCTTATTCATTCACCAGCTAATCCAACAGCAACAAAAAAAAGATAACAAAAAGATTTATACCAAATCCAGTTAATTAACAGATCAATTAGAGAAGAGAAAAAAAACACACATTTGATCACAAACCAACACAGTTTCTTGCAGTCGTAACACCACCGTCAACGACAAGGTTATGTCCGTTAACATACTTAGACTCATCACTTGCCAAATACAACGCTGCTTCAGCTATATCAGTCGCTTTCAATGTCTCTCCTTTCAAATTAGCCAAACTCCTCACAAACTCCTCCATCTCCTCCACGTCATCATCTTCCACGTCACCACCACTTGTCGTTCGCCACGCGTTCACTAGCATCGAGGTGGCAACTCCAAACGGAGATATACAATTAACCCTAATCCCGTACTTCCCTAGCTCACATGCTGCGTTCTTGGTCAAACCAACGATCGCATGTTTCGAGGCCGTGTAAGCGTGTGGTCCCATACCACCCATCACACCAGCCACACTAGCCGTCGAGATTATGCAACCTTTGAACCCTCTCTTGATCATGGCACGTGCCGCGTGTTTCATGCCGAGCCCTGCGCCTCGCACGTTCACAGACATCACGCGGTCGAACTCGTCCGCGTCGAAGTCTAATATGCTTTTGTGTTTCTTTTGGTCGCCGAGAACTCCCGCGTTGTTGAATAGAATGTCGAGCCGACCGTACCGTGCAACGGTTACGTTCACGAGGTTTTCCACGTCAGCTTCGACCGAGACATCGCAGCTAATGAATGCCACCGTCGAGGCGGTTAAGTGGGATGATAGCGACTTAGCCAGGGAAGAGCCAGCTACGTTGTCCACGTCAGCAATCACCACGGTGGCGCCGTGTCTAACAAATAGTACGACGGTTGCTTTGCCGATCCCGTGTGCTCCTCCGGTGATGATAGCTACTTTTCCTTCCAACCTATATGGTATATATATACATTAGTAGTTCATAGAGAATTAACCAACACTCGTATATAAGTGACATATACACTGACACACTAATTATTAATTAAGTTTGAGTTAGACGGAAGACGACCAACGTAGCTATGAATAGCCCATTTGTACCTCTTAGGAAATAAAGTTGAATTTGTCTCCTCCATCATTGTATCGTTAAGAGATTGAAAGTTCTGCTCAGGGATCATTTGGGCAGGCATTGCGGATTTTTAGTGAGGGAAGCAGAGATGGAGAGAAGCGGTGAGGGGGAGATTTTGTAGCTTATAGTGGAATTGAATAGTAGATACATACATCTCTGTGTCTATTTATATACGAACGTCAAATTCCGAACCAGTGTGAAACATCCAATTATGCTCAAATTTTGGAATCATTCTAAATAATAATTTAGTATGTAGAAAGAAGGAGAAAATAAACATTTGAATATGTAAATTGGATGCTTATAAATTTGATGAACTAAATTGAGTTTTAAAGACTAAGTAATAAACTTATTTCTGGATCTACTTGTGATATCTGTGTATTAATCACCACAATCTCGAAACTAATGCAAAATAATTTGGAATATATCATTGATGATTTTATGTTAGAAAGAATCTAGAAGAAAATACTAAATAGTAGTACTGATTAGATATGATATCTAGCTTCTATTTATTATGCTGGCATAAAAAAGTCATAGTTATATATGTACGAGATCTTTCTTGGATTAATCACCGGAATCCACATCACCCTCAATAACAAAAGGGCAGAGGTAGATACTTAATGTTACCGTACGAAACACAATAAAATATTTGCATTTCTATCTCTGATACCATAGTCTATGAATTTCACGAAGGTCCTGATTTTCAAAATGCTGAGTGTATCATCAAAAATACTTATTTTAAACTTTTGATGGTTGTTGTGTGTTGGGAGTTAAGTGACCTTAGAAAATAGATCGTTTCTTTGGCGGATCAAGACAAATAATTTAGGTAAACTATATCAAACATTAGTTTTAACAACTCTATTGTTTCTCCAGATGTGAAACGGTGGTGGTGGCAATGGTCTGGCAAGATTCCGAATTCTAGAAGAAATGCGACTTAGTCTTTAGTCCTTTGTTAATATCAATTATAAAAGGGCTTTCAGTGTGAAGTTAAAAGAAAGGCTTTCAATATGATACTGAAGTGTTATAAAACCTCAAAACTGATATGTGGAAAAACAATATTCACCAATGTAGAGGTCCTAACCAGCCACAATAACTCAGAATCTAGTTTTCTCAAGATTTTGAAGCAATGGTCATCAGTCTTATCGTCGGTTGATGCATTCAACTGAGCGAGTGAATATGTGTGTACTTATTTATGTGTCATCATCGGGTCGTATGCATTGTTTTTGGTTTCCATCTATAGTAGAAAAGTTAGTTATATTCAAATTTTATTAAGTATATATATATATATATTTAATTTTCTTAATATTAGAGTGTTTTATGTATGTACGAATCATTTTTCATCGTAAATTAGACGGATTGTAATATAGTACATATATATATATAAGTAGATAACATGTGGGTATGTGCAGTGTAATTTGATCGATCAATTGCGTCTTGTTGGAATTATGCATAGTTTCAACAAAGGAAATTGTCCATATTAGATTAAAATGGAAATTAACAAGGTTATGTTAATTGTCTATTTTATTCTAAAAGAAATGGAAATTGTCCATTTAGCAAAATGGAAATTGGACCTCTATGGAAATGGAAACAAGAGTTTTTGGTTTCTATAAATCTGATAAGTTTCAAGTGTCATCCAACATGACGAAAGATAGAGAGATCGAGAGAAGAGAGAGAAGTTCGAGTCTTTTCTAGAGAGTTTCTTGGATCTTTCAGGGAGTTGTTCTTTTCTTGTTGTTTAAAGAGCGCTTTAAGCGTTTGTGTAATATTCCAGATTGGTGATCGGTGATCGGTCTATCAGGTGTCAGTGTGAAATAAAATCGCTGCTGGCAATTTATCCTTACATATCTCATACAATATATGAAAGATGCGCCTGACGTACCATGAACCATTGGACCACTTAGCTTTATATTTGTTAAGTGAAGGACTTCATCCAAATCAATCTTAATTTAATTATAGACTAATGTAAATTTCCCTAAGCAAATCTTTTAAGATGGAATCATATATGTACAGCTCAACCAAACCTTTTCCTTCTTGTCAGCATCATCTCGCTGCAACTAACATTAAAAAGTTCAGTTTATTGTTCTATGTCTACAATGCCATACACAATTGAATGTCAAATTAATTATGGAATTTCAGAAAAAAAAAAATTATTTGAAAGTCCTTTCGGGCCATTTATTTGTGCTGAAGCCCGTTTGAGTTCAATTAATGCTTTAAGCCTTGTACGCCTGATTTATTTTATTCGTAACTTAGGCCATCTGCTACGTCTCTTTTGCATATATTGTTTGAAAGGCTCTATTCGGCTCGAATTCAGACCAAAAAAAAAGAAGTAAAAATCAATATATTTTGGTACTAGAAATTACCTTTAGAAACAAAACAAATCACTTTGGTAGATTTAATATTTATTTGTTCTGCAGGACATGGTTACTCTGTTGTAGGCCATGTGATTAATTTCTCTTAAAATTTGGTAGAGTCCGAGTCATTCATTTACACCAGTTCTCAGGAGAAATATTCAGTCTGAGCTTCTAATGATCCTTTGCTTTAAGATGTCGAATCCTGAATCTTCTCACCCGGGAAAGCAAGGGGCTTGTAAGTCCTGCTGTTCTTAATTGGGAGCTAGCACTTTTAATGGTTCACAGAGCTCTGGATCCTCTGGTATTTGATAAGTCAGACGATTTCTGTTCCAAATATCTTGAGCTTTTGGGAATACAACATGCGTCAATAACATATGTATATCAAATTAATTGTTTTGAAACTTTAAAGTAACGGAAATCTTTTTTTCTCATCCCCGGTAACTGAAAGATTTTATGTACTTAATTTTCTTTTTACATTTAATTTTAAAGGATTATAAGATAGATTGTAAAAAAAAAGAGTATATATATATATATGTATTTCCTTTTAATTTAAAAGGATAATTTTCTTTTGATGATATACTGGATGAACTTTTAACATAAATTACTATCAAATGGAATTCATACTAAGAGCTTTTTAGATTACCACGGTATATAAGTTCGATAAGTATGATGGTATTATTTGCTCTCATCACACAAATATACATCTACCACTATCCGTTAAACCCGCTATGTTTATGAGTGTAACTAAAGTACTAAACCAATCAACCCTTAAAAAAAAGTGGGTCGCATTGTCGTTTGGGGACAGTTCGTGGGCCGAAATCTAGAAAGCCTTAGAACCGTGAAAGTGTCAGATTTAGAGTTATTTTCTAGAGGCCAGGGTGTTTATACGCATCGCTGACATCAGCACTAAATGGTGTATGAATTACACGTAAACAGACCATGACAAGGATCACCACTTCTCGTGGTCCATCTTAAGCCAATATCAAAATAAACAAATATATCAATTATTATAGTCCAACTAAATTATTTGTACTAAACAAAACTCACCTAATTCCCAACATATACCTGCTTTACTTCCCCACTCTCAAGTCTACATATATAAATAAAGCTTAGTCAATACATTATCCTTAGAAAATCGTCTTTTTTCTTTCTTTTCTTAAAACGTAATTTCATCTATAGAGCTATGAAACATCGTTCTGATTCTTATCTTAATAATAATATGCTTTCAACTCAATATCAATTGGATATGATTAGAGAAACTCATATCTATTATATACGATGTTTAATACTTCCAATATGTTTAAACTCTCGTCTAACTAAACTTAAAATAATAAATTGTACATATATCTTATTTTTCACAGACAAAAAGGAAATAACTCCCATACTAATTTTTGGCTACTGTAAGAAGAAAACCATACATTGTATTTGTGTCATTAAAATTGGAAAGCAGAGCAGAACCCCACATGGACAGCCTGCGGAAGACCAAGCGTGCATCATCTTCTGTTCTCTTTCTCTACTATTAGATATACGAATAAGTGGAAAGACTGAAAATATCAAGTTACTAATCTGTGTCTAGCTTTGAATAAATATTTTCGAGTAAAAATAAAATAAATACCAAATATAAGGAAAAAAATGTTTAGGATAACAAGAACAATCCACAAACAACAAAAACAAAGGCAACATGAAAGCAGAAACCTTTTCCCTGCAAAAGTGTAGAGAAAATACACACTCATACCAAACTTTCCCTTCTTTTATTTTTTCTTATCATCTTTCCTCTTGTCCCGGATAATTCCGAAGATCAACACAGCCGCAGAAGCATATTATTTGATCACGATGATGAAGTTCTATACGTTCACTTTCTTAATTTTGTTCTCTAAGCTCCAAGGTCACTGCAAATCAGATATCAACCTTGGTAATTCTCTGACGCTCACTTCTCCTCTAGAATACACTCCCAGGTTTATGGGGAAAGCTTATATAATGGAGACAGAATCATCATCAACACGAGAACCCAGTTTCAAAGTCGCGTTAACGATGGAATCAAACGACGAAAATGATGGACGATATTTTTGTTCCCTCCAAGTTTTCCTTGGAGATGTAAAAGTTTGGAGCTCAGGGCATTACTCAAAGATGTATGTTTCTAGCAAATGCATCATCGAGCTCACAAAAGATGGAGACTTGAGGCTAAAGAGTAGCAATAAACACGTTGGATGGAGAAGTGGAACCTCAGGTCAAGGCGTTGAGGTACAAAAAATAGATTGGTTGAACAAAAAAAACTCATTTTTAATGACATAAACATGTGAAAGACTTTGTTTGGAAACAAAATTTTGCAGAGGTTGGAGATACAAAGCACAGGGAACCTAGTGTTGCTTGATGCTAAGAATTTGATCAAATGGCAAAGTTTCAATTTCCCAACGGATGTGATGTTGAGTGGTCAGAGACTAGACGTAGCTACACAACTAACTTCATTCCCAAAAGACTCGACTTTTTTCTATTCCTTCGAAGTTTTACGCGACAAAATTGCTCTGTTCCTCAATTTGAACAAGCTCAAGTACTCATATTGGGAGTATAAGCCTACCGAGAAGAACAAAACAGTCAACTTCGTGAGATTAGGGTTAAAGGGTCTTGACCTATTTGACGATAACAGCCACAGAATCGGAAGAATAGAGCAACCGTTGATCAGCTTCTTGGCGCTTGGGAACAGAACCGGTAATTTGGGACTCTATTCGTATAAACCGGAAAAGGGAAAATTCGAGGCAACGTTTCAAGCTGTGAGCAACACTTGTGATCTTCCTGCAGCGTGTAAACCATACGGAATTTGTACATTCTCAAAGTCTTGTTCTTGCATTAAGGTCGTGGGCAATGGTGATTGCAGCAGTAACGTGAAAGAAGCGGTTTCGATGAAGAGGTTATGCGATCACGAGATGGTTGAGCTAGAAGGAGTCTCTACAGTGCTAAGAAACGGGACACAAGTGAGAAACGTAAGCAAAGAAAGATGTGAAGAGTTGTGTAAGAAAGACTGTGAGTGTGGAGCTGCGAGTTACTCTGTTTCTGATGAGAGTTGTGTCATGTATGGGATCGTGATGGGTGTTAAGCAGACTGAGAGAGTAAGGGGATTGAGTTATATGGTTAAGATTCCAAAAGGAGTGAAATTGAGTGATGAGAAACCAAATGTGAGGAAATGGGTTGTGGGATTAGTTGGAGGTATTGATGGTTTTGTGATTTTGTTGATTCTTTCTGGATTTGCTTTTTATTTCATTCGGAAGCGTAGGAAAAGCTCATCGCCGCCGCTGCCGCCACCGCCACTGCCGCAGCAGCCGCCCAATACAGATTCTTGATAGCTTGTTTTGAGGATTTGTGTAGATTAATTTGCGACTTTGTGTCGCACATGGATACCATTTTTATTGTAAAAGCGGTTGACACATGAAAAATTGTAAAGCCTAAAGAAAATGCATTGATTTGAGGTACTTATTCAACTGTAGATAATCTAGGATTTCTGAAGGTTCATGTTCAAGAATATGGGAAGCATTATGCACTGATGAATAAACAGTTCATCAAATTAAATATTATTTGTAATTGGCCTTTGAAAAGACAATTATCATAATGGCATTGGAAACAGAGAAAAACAAAAACAAATGACCACAACTAGGTGTTGAACAAATTTTCAGGTAAATCCATCTTAATTTGGTATTCACTTCGATTTGATCCAAAATATTCGGGTAAAAACTTAATGCTAAAGTGTTAAATCTTATTGGAAATGCATAAAATAACACTCTTTCACGTTTTTCGTATCATTCTTCCATTTGCAACCAATTTTTTTTTTTAGCGTTTTACGACTTTACATTTTTCAACTAGACCTTTATTTAACTAAAATATTTTTGCTATTCAATCACATTCACTATTCATCTAACATATACGTCAAAACTCAATTATTTCCTTTAGAAAGCAAAAAAAAAAAAGTGTTTTCCACTGTTAGATTAGGTATGGATATTAGATCCTGAATACACTTTTTTTTGTACTCACAACTTTAGAGAACAAAGGCATGAACACCTCTTTTTACATGTATATCTCTTTTAACGTCCAACGGTTAGTTTAATTACCATTTTAAAAACTGAGACTTTCATGACGTGGCCCCGCTTTATTACCGTTAGTGATCCCCCACCACAAACTCCATCATTGACGCAGCAAACTCCGGCACAACTCCCTCTGTAATCCAACGGTCCAAATTTTCTTTTACTTTTCTTTTTTTACTTTCTCTTTCTCCAGCAAATCTTTCTTCACATTTGATATCTGCATTAAGGGCCTAAGTATCATATAAAAAAAAAAAAAACTATAGGAAATTTCCGATTCTTGACAGTAAATTATTGATTGCATTTTAAAGTATTCAACTGTTAATTTTGTTTGATAAGTGAGAAGAAAATTCTGCAAAAAACACTAAAATATTATTAAGGTCACACTTTTTTATATATATAAAATCCAACGGTCTAAAGATTCTTTCACAAATACTTGAGATTTTACAATGTCAATGTCACAAACGACAGTGAAATGGCATCTTAATCTTACTAGTCACTTGCTAGGACTATAATCTATTTAATAAAACAACATAATGACAAGATATTCACCGCCTTCTGAAGTGAAGATTCATGTTTTCCTCTTAAGATAATAAGATTGGATTAGAAAAAGTGTATAAAGTTGAAATCAAGACAAAACTAGTAACTGAGAAGAAAACGGATACTTGTAGCTTTATTCAACTTTAATTATCCCTAACACTACAGACATACAAGAAAGAGACCGTTGAGATATAGTATAAAGTCTTTTGTTCACACTAGTATCGAAGAAAACAACAGTTTTGATTGATCACTCTCTCTTTCTCACTATTTCTTCTTCCCAAGTTCTTGTCTTTAATGGCCGAAACCCTAGAACCCTCCCTCGTCGGGGAAATCGACACTTCGGCGCCATTCGAGTCGGTGAGAGAAGCCGCAACTCGTTTTGGCGGATTTGGTTTCTGGAAACCTTCTTCCCTTAACATCTCCGAAGCTTCTCAGGTCCTTTTTCTCGTCTTCTCCCTCAAAGTCTCTGTCTTTCTCACTGATTTTGTTAAGCTCTTTGGCTTCAGGGGTTTTAATGAATTGGGTGTTTAGATTCATCAGTTTCTATAATGATTTTGTCTTTAGTTGTTTCTTGTGATGCGAAAGTTCGAATTTTTTGGTTGCAGAACGATGTGGATGAAGCTGGTATGGTTGCAAAAGCGAGTGAGTTAGAAAAAGACCTGATTGCTAAAGAAGGAGATACTTTGAAGGTGTTGAAGTCACTAGAGTCAACCAAAGCCATAGTTGAAGAGCTCAAATCAAAGCTACAGAACAAAGAAGAGAAAGAAAACTGCGATATGAATGTTTTCAAGGAACTGAGCCAAGCGAAGATGAATCTGTGCAGAACAACTAAAGATTTGGCTGCTATTCGTGAGTCTGTTGAGTTATTGAACAAGAGACTGGAAGAGGAAAGAGCTGCACTTGAGAAGACACGAGAGAGACTAAACTCTGAGAATGCAGCTGAAATGTCCAAGGAGATTCAGAGATTAAGCTATGAGGCTAAGGAGTTTAGTAGAACAGGAGAGAATGTTGTGTATGCGGTTGATAAAGCTGTGGTTGAGATTGAACAAACGAGAAATAAGATCGAAGCTGCGGAGATGCGTTTGATCGCTGCTAGAAAGATGAAGGAAGCTGCTAGAGCGGCTGAAGCAGTTGCAATTGCGGAAATCAAGGCGGTTACTAGAAGGAGAAGAAGAAGAGGAAACGGTGAGGAGACGATGCAGGAGGAGATTCTTGAGACGATTGAAGAAACTGCGAGAGAAATCAGAAGCAGTAGGAGAACACTTGAGGAAGGTTTGGAGAAAGTGAATACCGCGAAAATGGAAACAGAAGAAGGAAAATGGCGGTGGACAGAACGGAGGAGGAGATCATCATCTTCGGCCAAGTTCAAGAACCCTTTTCTGATGGATGTAAATGGTCTGAATATGATGATGAACGGTGATGGGACATCATCCTCAGTTGCTGTCTTGAAACCAACAATGTCGATTGGGCAGATACTCAGTAGGAAACTACTTCTTGCGGATGAGTCAGCGATGATGATCAACGGGAGGGTTTCGTTGGGTCAGATTCTTGGAAAGACTAACATTAGAGATGGAAATGGTGAAGGGAAGGAGAAGGAAAAAAGGTTCAATGGAAAGAGGAAGCGGTTCGGATTTGCAAACTTGTCTGTGATTTTGAACAAAGAGAGTAAGAAGAAGAATAAGAAGAAGAAGAAGATAGATTTGAACTTAAGTTGATGAGTGAGTGATTGAAATGATCTAATCTTCATCTTAGGAGTTGTTAGGTGTTTTTGTGTCTCATGGTAAACAATTGTGCTTCTGTTTGTTTTCGATGTGTATTGGTTATGTTAAATAGTGAAATGAGATGTGATTTGTTTTTAAATGAAGCATAATAATCAAATTTAGTGGATTAGATGAGTGAATTATTTCGTTGGATCTCTTAGATAATATGACTAAGATATGAAGAAGTTAAGACTTGAGACTTGAGAGAAAATTTTGAACGTCTCTAGTCAATCATGAACATCATGTCCAATGTTTGTATATATTGGCTTTGAACATTGTAAATGACAAAGTAGAGTTATTAAATGATGGGTTAATACCAATTATTTATTTGTGTTAGAAAGTAAAATATATTCTATACATAGTTTAACGTAGGCCGGTACTTTGCTTTAGGTGTTCTAAAACAGACTTAAAACAAGTGACAATCTATATAAATAGTATTAATAAATAAAATTATATTAAAATATTATAAATGTATTTAAAATTATTAAATATAACTGAGAAATCGTTTGAGAGAGAAGAAAAAAAAAGAATAATTAGATAAGTTTCGTCTAGAAAGAAAAAGAACCAAATTTATGTTCCATTTAGTAATGTTATATTTAGGGTTTCAAGACATCCATCCTAAAATTGTATCAATTTATTTAGAGTCTTGCAAACTCAAGTTTTTGTTTTCTGCTTTTAAAAAGTCTTTTTACTAAATGGAACACAAAATTGTTTCATGTTTGGGCCTGCAAATTTTCAGACCGGCCTTGTCTATTTAAAAACTAAAAAGAAAATAGCTGGAGTAAGTATATTTCGAATATTAAATAGCCACAAGCCGATGGAGGCTTACGTGGTTGGATAATTGCTTGTAGTGTGAGAACATCTTCGATTATATCATTTACGCAATCGACCAATTCGACGGATCTGCTACTTGATTACTTCTTCTTCTCCAACACCAGATTCTACCAATCATTTGCTAAATTTTTCTGGAAAAAAAGGTAAAAACAATCTCTTAAAGATTTCTGGTTAAATCTTCTTACTTTCTGATTCTAATCCGGCGCAGAGAATCTCAGGTGTCTTTAAATAAATTTGATGTATCTCCGGTAAAGACTCTTCCTTGAAATCTTCTATTTTCTGATCTTTGTGTGTTTTCACCAGGAATCATGAGTCTCAGAGCTGGAACGTTGGTTCTTCTCTTGTTGGGTTTGATCTTGGTTTCTGACGCTAGATCTTTCGTTGACTCCACCCTCTCAGGTAAGAATTCAGGCAAGGTTTTAAAGAAAAGACCATCTACTCATGCTTGATTCTATTAAAAGCTTGCTCTTTATGTTTTAATTTTGATACTTGTAATGAAATAGTTGGTTTCTATGGCTGAAGTAGATGAATATATTTCAACTCTTAATTTCCCCCTAAATGAATGGCTCAAATAGTCTTATAGCTGGTTAGAATGTTTTTTTAAGTCTTTTCAATTTTTCTTTTGTCTTTTGTGTAGAGGAAGTTTCCAACAAGGAAGACGTTTGCACTCTGTGTGAGGAATATGTTACTGATGCTCTCACCTACCTTGAGAAAAATGTCACACAAGCGGAGATCATCGAGGATCTTCATGAACGGTGTTCCCAATTGCGCGGATTTGCGCAGCAGGTTCTCTCATTTTGCTGATGCTGAACCTTACATTTTCTTTATATTTTGCTTCAGACTCTTTGTTTTGTTAATATATCAAATGTGTTGAATAATAGTATGTTTTTGATTTGATGCAGTGCATAACTTTGGTCGATTACTATGTTCCTCTTTTCTTCTTAGAACTGGAGTCGTTTCAACCTCACTACTTCTGCAAAAGGATTAATCTTTGTGGAAAAGTTGTAGCTCTTGTAGAAGAAGCCCATCAGGACAGTTGCGGTGTATGCCACAGGACTGTTTCAGAGATTCTCATCAAACTACAAGATCCCGACACACAGGTTACTAGTATCTACAACATGATGACTTTATCTCTTCTATCACAGGATTTATTTTGTCATTTATGCATTTTGTGTCATAAGCACTCTGATTAAGTCATAAGAGTACCCATAATCACAGTCCAAGGTGCTATGCCCTCGTGTAGTCGTGTTTGCTTTGTGATTATTCTCTAAGATCACTCATGGATCTTTGTAAGAAGTGTTTAACTATTAGGGATCTTTGTAAACGATCCTCATGTAGGCTTTTTTTTTTAATCTTCTTATATTGGTGATGAGTTTCATATACTGACTTTGTTTTCCCTTGATTATCCAGCTGGATATCATTGAACTGCTTCTCAAGGGATGCAAATCGTTCAAGAACAACGAGAAGAAGGTTAGAATGTTCAACACAAATCCATAACCTTGCCATAACGTGTTTATCATTCAACCATATTGTTCTGTTTTTGCGGTTGGTGTTCTTCTTGAACTTGTGCAACACAACTACATGGATGATCACATATTATTTAGCTTAGGATTTTCTAATTTTATGGTGTTGTGTCTTGTGTTATTACAGTGCAAGAAGTTGGTGTTCGAGTATGGACCTCTGATCCTAGTAAATACAGAGGAATTCCTAGTCAAAAACGACGTCTGCACACTCTTACGCGCATGTCCAGCTGAGAAATCGGTTCTAAGGCAGCCAGTGTTGGCGGATTCTTGAATGTTAAAACGATGCCATAATAGGACTTAAACACGAGCTGCTTCATAAGAATTGTTGCAGACTTGGTACTGTCTATATGTATGATGGATTCAAACACAACCTCGAAAATGTCTCTTTGCGTTTGTGTATATAATTATCGCTACAACAATTGTTACTCTACCATGGTATGATTGTATTCTATTTTACCCTTTTCCAGGTTTATTAAACTTATTAGAATAATCTTCTATGTTTTTTTTTACTCACCGGTGGTGTTTCTGATTATTTTTGGCACTTAACCTTTGGTAAGTTTTTGATAAACGATATTCTGTATTGCTAAAACTTGTTGCAGAACAACAACTAAAAAAAGAACAAATATTTAATAATTGGTCACTATTGATTACAAAACGAACAATTAAAAGTATTGCTACTTGGTGTTGCAACACAAATAGATCCTCAATATACCGAAACAATTCACAATATTTAGGGGTTTTTTGGACAGATATTTGGTTTTGTTAAAATAGCAAAACATATTAATTTTTCTGTGATTTTCGATTTGTAATGTTACCGAGATCAAAAGGGATTTTTAAATAAATACATCAAATTACGTTAGTGTTATTTTTTGGTCAACTAAATTATTTAGTATTTAATTCTAATTTTAACAAAAGAAATTTTACAGTGTACATAGCTGTTACTTGTTACGTATGTCTGCGAGAAAGATTTTGTCAGAAATGTTTATATACATACCACGAAATATCTCTAGCGAGTGCTCGATTGGGTACAAGGACTGACGTGGCTAAAAGTGTAAGATTGGTACTAGGAATGACGTGGCCAAAAGTGTAAGATTGGTACTAGGAATGACGTGGCCAAAACCCAAAAGTGTCTAAGATACGACCAAGTCATAAATAATTTGTGAATTTGGTGGAATAAATTAATTTGATGGATGTAAAATCCAACGACTCTTTTCTAGACAATTATAATTATAATGAATGATTAGAAACGGTCGAAATGACTTTATAGCCGTTGGTCATGTTTCTCTCGTTTACCGATTTTTGGCGCAGGACCAACAAGTAAAAAGTAGCCGTTACAATAACATAAACTAAACTTTTTGTCTTTGTCTTCTTCCTCGTCACTCGAACCATAATTAGTCTTTTGCTACAACACTCACTCACCCACATATTCATTTCCTCACTCACTAAACATCAATCTTTTCTCTCTCTCTTTGGTTGTACTCCAAAAACAGAGGAAGGAGAACAAACCAAGAACTCAATCTCCCTGCTCTTCTCATCTTTCTTCGTTGTTTTCTATTTTTTTTTCTTCTTCTTCTTACACTTTGATTATTTTGAAATGAATCATCTTTACAAAAGCCCATTTCCAGTTTATAAAATTAGTCTCATATTGTGTCTCTCACTCTTCTTTGCTCAAGCTGTTGCAGGTGGTGGTGGTCACTCTTGGGATGGAATCATTGTGACTCAAACGAACTATCAGGCGCTCCAAGCAATCAAACATGAACTCATTGACTTCACTGGAGTTCTCAGAAGCTGGAACAACTCTGCCTCCTCTGAAGTTTGCTCCGGCTGGGCTGGAATCAAATGCCTCCGGGGTCAAGTTGTCGCCATTCAGCTCCCTTGGAAGGGACTCGGTGGCACTATCTCTGAGAAGATTGGACAGCTTGGGAGTCTCAGAAAACTTAGCCTCCACAACAACATTATCGCCGGTTCGGTTCCTCGTTCCCTCGGCTACCTCAAGAGCCTCCGCGGGGTCTATCTCTTCAACAATCGCCTCTCGGGGTCGGTCCCAGCCTCACTGGGTAAATGCCCTCTTCTCCAGAATCTTGATCTCAGCAATAACCAGCTAACTGGTATCATCCCGGCTAGTCTTGCTGAATCCACGAGGCTCTATAGGCTCAATCTCAGCTTCAATTCACTTTCTGGTCCCCTTCCGGTTAGTGTAGCCAGATCATATACCCTCACTTTTCTTGATCTTCAGCATAACAACCTCTCTGGTTCTATACCCGACTTTTTGGTTAATGGCTCTCACCCTCTCAAAACGCTGAATCTTGACCATAATCTCTTCTCTGGAGCTGTTCCTTTGTCTCTCTGCAAGCATAATCTGTTGGAAGAGGTTTCTTTAAGCCATAATCAGCTCTCAGGTTCTATTCCCAGAGAATGTGGAGCTCTTCCACACCTCCAGAGCCTTGATTTTTCTTACAATTCAATCAACGGAACCATCCCAGACAGTTTCTCAAACCTTTCATCTCTGGTTTCACTGAACCTCGAAAGCAACCACCTCAAAGGCCCAATCCCAGATGCCATTGATAGACTGCACAACCTGATAGAGCTTAACCTGAAGAGAAACAAGATCAATGGGCCAATCCCAGAGAGAATAGGGAACATATCTGGAATCAAACAGCTTGATCTGTCAGAAAACAACCTCACAGGTCCAATCCCGCTGTCACTAGTCCACCTGGCGAACCTTTCTTCATTCAACGTCTCCTACAACACCCTCTCTGGTTCTGTTCCACCTATTCTCTCCAAGAAGTTCAACTCAAGCTCTTTCGTGGGCAACATTCAGCTCTGTGGCTACAGCTCCTCAAATCCATGCCCTTCTCCTGATCATCATCATCCCATAACTCTTTCACCTACCTCATCACAAGAACCAAAAAAGCACCACAGAAAACTCTCGGTGAAGGATATAATTCTAATCGCCATTGGAGCTCTTCTAGCCATTCTGCTTATATTATGCTGCATACTACTCTGCTGTCTAATCAAGAAACGCGCCGCCCTCAAACAAAAAGATGGAAAGGACAAGACCTCAGAGAAGACAGTATCTGCAACTGCTGCAGCAACAGCATCAGCAGGAGGTGAAATGGGAGGAAAGCTAGTTCATTTCGATGGCCCGTTTGTATTCACCGCCGATGATCTCCTCTGTGCCACAGCTGAGATCATGGGGAAAAGTACTTACGGCACAGCATACAAGGCTACATTAGAAGACGGCAATGAAGTCGCTGTGAAGCGTCTGAGAGAGAAAACAACCAAAGGAGTCAAAGAATTCGAAGGAGAAGTCACAGCTTTAGGCAAGATTCGTCACCAGAATCTTCTTGCACTACGAGCTTACTACTTAGGACCTAAAGGAGAGAAGCTTCTCGTCTTTGATTACATGTCTAAAGGAAGTCTCTCTGCGTTTCTTCACGGTAAGCAACAAAAAAAAAAAAAAAACCAAAAGTCGACATTTTTATTGATCTGATTGATTGATTGAATTAACAGCTCGAGGACCAGAAACCCTAATTCCATGGGAAACAAGAATGAAGATAGCAAAAGGAATCAGTCGTGGATTAGCTCACCTTCACAGCAACGAGAAGATGATCCATGAGAATCTCACAGCTAGCAACATTCTCCTCGACGAACAAACCAACGCTCACATCGCCGATTACGGTCTCTCAAGACTCATGACCGCCGCAGCCGCCACAAACGTAATCGCAACCGCCGGAACATTGGGATACAGAGCACCGGAGCTTTCAAAGATCAAGAACGCAAGCACTAAGACCGATGTTTACAGCTTAGGGATCATCATATTGGAGCTTTTGACTGGGAAATCTCCAGGAGAACCAACGAATGGGATGGATTTGCCTCAATGGGTAGCTTCGATTGTAAAAGAAGAGTGGACTAATGAAGTTTTTGATTTGGAGCTGATGAGAGAGACACAAAGCGTTGGTGATGAGCTTTTGAATACTCTGAAATTGGCTTTACATTGTGTTGATCCGTCGCCGGCGGCGAGGCCAGAAGCGAGTCAGGTGGTGAATCAGCTTGAGGAGATTAGGCCGGAGACTGAGGTGGAGATGGAGACGACGGTGACTGGATCTGGTGGTGAGGGAGGTAAAGATTTAGGGTCAAATGAGGATTAAGGGAAAGTTTTGGGGGGATTTATGGAAAAAGAATTAAGAAGAAGGGTCCTATATAATACAAATACCACATTTATATTTTCATTATTATTCTTTGATTCAAGTAATTTGTAGATAAAATGGTTTGAAGTTTGTGCTAGTAATGTAATGTAATTCAATTATTCATTCTCTTTTTGGTTCTTCAAGTAGTACAATAATTGATTTTTGATTTTACTTATTATGCTTAGTTAGAGGGAAGTTGGCTATTTGTTGATTTCCAGAAATTTAAGTCTAACAGTGGAATGAAATAACTTGAATGTCTTAACATTCATTCAACATTCATCAACTTATTGAAATACAAATTTTTCTGACCTGAGAAAAATACAACAAACATCAACATGTAAAATGCACGATAAGATGCTCAAAAAAGGAGATTATGGATTTAGTAGACTCAAAAAATGTTGGTTTAAAAAAATGCTAAAAGGGAGAAAAGAAATAATAATTAAGATATCTCTAAAATGACTTTCTAGATGTATATGAAACAGAGACATCATAAAACACAAAGCAAAAATATCTTTTACAAAAGAAAAGTTTGCAATTAATTTTCTTAAAACATTTCACTCTTGTCTCTCTGGTATCACCATTACTCCATATATAATAGTCCAAAACGCCAATAATTCGATTACTGATAAATGATCGATAAAGTTAAACACAACATATCCATCGAGAACGTCGACGCTCAGTCTCGGTCTAGATTTCGATTTCGACGATCTCAGTCTCGGTCTCGGTCTCGGTTTCGATTTCGACGATCTCAGTTTCGGTCTCAGCCATGTTGGGTTCCTGGTCATCTTGTGGAGCAGGAAAACGAACATCGAACAACTCCCACAATTTTATGAGGTCGGCAGGTCTCGGCTCATTTAACAATACGTCGTTGTAAATTTTCTCTAGGTAGTCACTTTTCCCTGGAATATATTAAGTAAACCCATGATTAAATCCCAATATATATTAAAGTATTAGAAAAACAAAACAAAAACAAAAACAAAACAAAACAAAAACAAAAACAAAAACAAATCCCAATACGACGAGTCATTCTCTAAATGAATTCAAAAAACTGTCTTGTTCATCGACGTGATAACCAATGGAGAAGAAATTATTATTTACTTTTAGAGTCTATAGTGATAAATAAAATACCATTTTCATAGTTTTACGTGTCGAAAATGTGATTCGTTATTTCTTTTCTTTTTTCCTCAAAATTCTTATTTTTACGTTAAGTTATTTTACTATATATTACATAAAAAGACTTTCCGTAAATTGATTCCTATTTTGATCATGTACTCGTTTAACGATTATATACAGAAAAAAAACTATTTTATGGGCATTCAAAGAATCAACGGCAAATATAGTATGTTATCGACTTTTTAGTTGTATTATTTGGTATAAGAACCAAGTTGTTTCTTCATGTACCATAAAGTACAAGCGTTTCTAAATAATTGTTGGTGGTCTATGTTTTTACGTTTACGATGATGCAAATATATTTCAAGATGTATACAATGAAGGTGACTAGCATTATTATGTTTAAGAGGTTATTTATGCGACCGTTTGGGAAAGTTTTTGGGTGAAATCCAAATGATTTAGAGTTAAAAGTTTAGAGTTTAGAATTTAGGATTTAGGGTTTAAAATTTTGAAAATAGACGAACTTGAAAAATCGGATGACCTTGATATCATTTTTTTTCCAAAACTCAACAACACTGAGTATTCCACTTTACTATTAAATCTGATTAAGATGTTTACAATACTCTTAATGGTATTACTCAAAGCCTAAACTACTTTAGCTTGTCACATGAAATTTCTAACATAAACAAGAACAGATCCAAAGAACATATGTGTATGTACACTCTTAATGGTACGTACATTCTTTCTTATCTTTCTTGCTACCGAAACAGAGTAACCCTACTATCTCTAACGAAAAAGCTAACCCCACTTTTTCTTTTTTGAACAGCTAACCCTAACAAGCACCTCTTCAATCCCTTTTCTATTCGTAGGATGAAAGATTTTCTAGGTTTTTCTTTTTCGACAAAGTCAGTTTTTTTCTTTTCTCTTGATTTGATCTCGAATCATCCAAATTTTCGTGTGAATATCTTCTTCCTCAGATTTGCATATATATTCAACGTGGTGTGAAATCAAGTCATTAAATAATGCCACATCTTTAAATTCGTCACTTGGTGGAACAGTTTTTGCGCTGTTTTAGACGCTCATCTTCTTTGCTCTGAAATCAATCACTTTCTCAATCTATTTTCCTTTATTATCATTGACTCCTATAGCTCTGTAGTCTGCTCTAACATTCATAATTTCTTCTACAGCCTCCACACTCTTTCAGAACCATACCATAGGATTCTAGAAAGAAATTGACTAGTGATATTGATATCCCTTGGCGTCTTGGAGCATAATGATTGAAGAAATCATCAACTCAACAAAACATATGTGGGACGCCATTGTTTGAAATTTAAGATTTAGGAAATGGGAAAAAAAAATTATCGTGCGTAAAATATTTTACTGATAGAAGGTTTTAAAAAAGATAATATTTTGTGCTGATGCTCTACGCTTAGTCATAGTTCAAATTCAACAATAAATATTTTCCTATACGTAAATTATTGACGATAATTTTTTCTTCTTCTGAAATCGATAACTCCTAAGATGATTAGATGGGTGAGAGATTTGATGACCAAATGTTATAGCCAAGTTGATCTAATGGCTGATTACTATAGTCGAAATGATCTGACGGCCATATCTATAACTAATATAAGTCAGGTATTATATCGATAATGATCTGATGACCGGGTGAAATAGTTGAAATGACATAACAGTCGATCATATAGGAGAAATAAATAAAATATTATTTATATGAAGATACATGGATATAGTTGAAGGTTTGATGACGCATATGGTAATGAAAACAACTTTGATATTTTTTTTCCCCTGATGATGGTTGTGAGCACTTATCTCAAACGATTTTGCTTATATGGTATATGTTATTCTTTCAAGTAAAAAATAACTTGGAAATTTATTTGAAAACTGAGTGCTATAGCCAGGGGTGGATTTAGGAATTTTTTGATGGGGTATATATTTTTGCTTAAAACATTAAGGTATAAATGCAAAATTTTTGAATAAAATTATAATTTTTCAATAAGAGCCACTAGCCTTTTTTTTTTTTAGTAAACGTGGCTCCGTCAGTGACTATAGCTGAAATGACGAAATTTTCAGATGTTTTGGCCGAATTGATTTGACAGTTGGATATATGTTACGATAAATCGACAACTGTGTATTATAGTGACGATGACTCGATCGACCATATGTTATAGTGAAATAACAACCATAAAGACAGAACATTTAGTTAGGAGAAAAACATCAAAGTATATAATTGTAAGAACATCTAATCTCATACTTGTTATCACGTCTGAGTTTGCCGAAACTATTGGAGTAGAAGGTGGAATCTATATAAATTATAGAGATGATGATAAGTTGGTGTGATATAAATAAAATATCAACAAAATAAAAGAGAAAACGGTGTGAATTTATACCTTATATTTTATTTAGTATCTTTTATAAGGTGTGAATTTATACCTTATATTATGTTCTTTAAACAGAGCATTTAAGTATGTATATCAATAAAAATGTAGTCTCATAAAATGGAAATACTAAAGGAGGTATATATATTGGAGAAATCTAGTTTAGCATAAGAGCGGAATCTTAATACTTGGCTATTCATTTTAAATTGCAATCCTATTTATGTAATATGGGAGGAAATGAATCATCAACGATGAATACACTTCCCCTTATTACTTTGTCTCTAATAGGTGGACCTAATGAGAAACAAAGTTTCATGTCAAAAAATTTTATGGATAGAGGGGTAGTTCTCTCCTCCAAAGATGATTTCATTTTTTACAAAATCTTTTGTATTTCTCTAGCATGTTACATTTATTTTGTACACCCTAGAACCATGCGGTTTGGTCTTGATTTCTCAGCATTTCTTTTGTTAATAACATGTAATATGCATGTTTGAGCCCATGGCACATCAACGACATATCACAAAACATCAAGTCATATGTCTTTGTCTGATTCCACACTTTAGAACTAAGCTCCGCCAACAAACTAAACCCTAGTTACCAAATCCTAAACTCTAAAACCTCATTCATTAACTATAAAATCTATAACCGAAATGGGTTGGTTCCTTGATAAAATTTTAATTTCTCCATAATCTCTCTTTATATTTTAATAATTTGATGTTTTAAATAGGTTTGACTTTATTACGGAGTAATGGCGACAAACTTACCAAAAATCTTTGTCATAGGGCAGGTTGAACCGTCCGCCGTGATCCATTCTGTTAAGAATAAAACCTTTTATGTTTTCATATCTTATAAAGTCAATTTATTTAAAATCTTTTATAAGAACTTTATTTGTTCATCAAATCAAAAATTCCAAAAGAAAAAGGGATTTGATATTAGGACAAAATTACACTAAAATATCTTTCGTTTATATTTTTTTTCTTCTGAAATTAAGAAATTTGAAAAATATTTAAGACTGAATTATATACATAGCTTTTATCTGGATACTTTTGTTTTATCAAACTGCAAACACCAACAAATAAGAAAAATACCTTCACTTTCAGTGGTTACTTTGGGAGATGTGTTTTCATGATTTTTTGGTTCCTTGAGATGTGTCTTTTTCACCAGATATGTAAAGAGTTTACGGATCTTCGAAAATATTTTCTTTCCACTCTTCATCTTATTTTCCTTCACTGTATAATAATGTGGACTTTCTCGTTGACAAAAAGAAAAATTACTGTCTAAATTCAAATGTTAAAAAGGCTGGAGCATGTAGTATATATACTAAGCAAAAATGGTTCCGCAACCCTTATATGTTAAAAAGGCTGGAGCATGTAGTGTACATTAAACGGATATAAAGTTCTTTGATATTCTTCCTTTAAGAGTTGTTAATTAGATTTATAGATAAGGATATGTGTCAGTATTATCAGAATGTGAATGGCTAAAAAATAAACATGTAAATGTGACTATGTGACAATTTATAATGTAGTTTCTACTAAGTTATTAACTTAATTAAAAAGCATTCACTATGTCTAAATTAAACATAGATAAGATAACTAAAGATATTTGGAAAAGTGTGAAGGATTTACTCTGTCCGTTTTAATTATCTTCATATGGTCAATTTAAAACATTCTATAATATTGCAACTAAAATTGCAAATAAACCATAAATAGATGCTTTTCCTATTCTAACTCCGTTTTAATTATCTTCATATTTCCAATAAACAAGTATTCTACAATATTGCAAATAAACCATAAAAATATGTTTTCCGTACTCTAACTTTTCTAACTAATAAACCAATTCTTCATTGTTCCATTTATTTTTATTTTTTTTGTTAATTAAATTATTATTTTTTGTCGTCTATTACATCATCATTACATATATTCGATTTAAACCTATTAATGATGATTTTCAACTACATGCAGCATATGTGATTATGATGAACAACTCCCATGAACAACGATTCTACGATGCAACTCTCTTCGTAACAGTTGGATCCACGACGGACAGTTCTACATGTACGATATACTCCACGATGGATAAGCTCTCTCCGCAATACACAAGATAACGACGGTCGGTTCTGGCTGCAGTACTCTAGAACCTCGAATAAGCTTTGCACACCATTAACCTGCAAGAAACTACATTCTTTGAAAATCGAATTCCGCACTTAGTATAGAAGTATTAATAAACTCTTTGTCAACTACTGGATTAAGGAGACCTCCACAAATTGTTTTAGATTTGAAATCATAAAAAGCTTATTTATATTATTTTCTATATTAATTGTTTTCCTGAATATTTTTTTCTTATATGTTTAGTATATTTATAATTCCATATATATTAATCAATGTCTTAATGTTTCAAAATTATTATAATATATTAATCTCAATTTTAGGGGATCCATAATCCTAAAATCAAAATCTTAGAATACACTTACATACTTTTTTTTTTCCTTGTTAGTTATTGATATTTTTCTAAATATACTATGTTACTTCAAAATCCGAATATTCAAATATTCAAAAACGAACTATGTCCAACTCATAAATTGACCGAGACGCCTATTTTTATAGAACCCCTAACGACTTAATTTCAACTTGGAGAAATCATTAGACTTAGGGATCCAACATATATTTATATATTCGCCCAAAACCAGTCGATTTTTATTTCACTATCCAACTTGGTGAGAAGAACCATATAGATCCTCCTTTCCATTTTGTTACTCTTAATTTTCCCATTCTATAGACTCTAGAAACAACTGCAATAACTAACCAATTTGATAGTCTTTAATATACCTCTTCTGTTCTATATATGTTTAAGAAGTTTTTTTTTGTTTCATTTTGTTAGATTTCTTTTCAATATTTCTATGCTTTATTTAATTTAATTTGATTTTTATGACTCTTAATATTCTGCAGTATTTTTTCATTGGTTGAATTAGTTCTAATTAGATTTAAATAATGTTTTAATGCAAAAAGAAAAGAGACAAAAAAAAAGAATTTATGTAATTCTTAAACTATGTGCTTTTAAGTAGAAAATCTTATATAGTGGAACAGAATTAATATTTAGGTATATAGATCTTTTTCTTTTCTTTATAGGTATATATATATATATATATCTTTTGTTACAAAACGATGTATTATATGAGATGTATTTGTGAGAGAAAGCCTCAAGAAAATAAAACATATTTGATTCATTCTTCTCTTACTCTCACGTTTCTTGTTCCATGTTTGTCTCCTATCACCACAACATCGAATAACTGTTATAGTTATTCTCTATTTCCCTTTCGTCATTAGTTATGATAAGCACAAGTGGGAATGTGAAAATATTGAATAAAACAGATCTAACTAAAAATAATTTATTTATTTTAAACAAATAGCTGAGCAAATAGATAAGGGCTGAGCAAATAGACAAGACAAGACCATGTTCGAATATTCATAGTTAGTCTGGAGAAGATGTCGAATTCACAAAAAAACACACACAAAATAACCTCTTGAATATGAATATCAAACTTACAAAACAGAACAGCAAAAATAATAAAAGAGATCGTCGTCGTTGAAGTCTTCTTCAGTCAATCGCAGAGTGGATCAAAATGGCTGCCTCACCTGTCGTTGGAACTGCGTCTTCTGCTTTTACGGAACAAAAGTCATTTAAAACCAAGTTAACAATTAAGTATCTACTTAAATCGGTTTCAAACTCCAAAATCTAGGAATAGTTTAATGCCATTAGATTCAGTAAAAAGTCCACGTCTTAACACTACTTTTTTGGTTAGATATATTTACCACTAGAGTTCCATCGTAGCGTCTAACTAATCTCAAGAGCGAATAATCTCTTGACCAAAAAAATTTTGCAAGCTCATAGTATTTACTCACAATGGAATCAAACCCGAGATTATAGCGAATTTACGCTTTTAATACTAAAGCCGAGACGACCACACCACAACATAACATGTTCACTATTTTTCTCTGAATAGCTTATAATGTGAAAACCTTGTGTATGAAAGGTAAGCGTACCTGGCAGATGAGAAATAATCTTCTCTAAGATTCCAGAACTTGAGCCTTTTTTTTCCTTCTCAGCTTCATCTTCCTCACATGCAACTTTTTGAATGTTTTCGCCAGATTTGCCGTCTACTGTTGTTGCATCAATAAAGTTGGATATCAGATTGTTCAAAATCCCACCTTTAGCTCCTTTCTCTTCTTCTTCTTTTTCTTCTTCTTGTTTATCTTTGTTCTTTTCTACAACTTCTTTTGGATTCATGAGCTTCTCTGTTTCTGGTACGCCTTCTTCCATATTTTCTTCCTTTTGATTCTTTCCTTACCATTGGTTCCACTTTTCCTTAAGGCAGTGCCATTTTTTTATCTGGTAAAAGTAGTTTGTTTATCAAGCAAAAGTTTTTTGATTTATGATTGTGTTAGCAAACAATGAGACAATATTGGTTATCCAAAAATGAGATAACATTATTAAATAACCAAAGTTTGTTTTTTGTAATTACGTACGTCGGCAGAAAATCTAGAAAGAACGACACGTTCACTGTTCTGACAAGCGGTCATGTGGTGTTTACACGTACCTCGTAACTTGTTGTATACCACATATTTCGTTACACGTGTCCGCTAAACCATAAACCATACTATTTTATGTCTGATTCCCAGAATCCACACGTCCCTATATGTGAAGGGATGAGAATTTGAGCCATTTTACCATTTTGCGAGTTTTCTTTTTGTCACCACCATTTTGCAAGATTTTTATTGTATAACTAACTATTCATTATGTTGTAAAAAAAAAAAAACACTAACTATTCATTGTTATGTTGGTTTAGAGAACTTGGAGTTCGGAAATCAAAAGATTTAGGATTGTTTGACAAAAAGAAAGAATTAGGATTGAACCTTTTTAAAAATTGGCGTAGGTGAAACCAAATAGAATGCAAAGTTGTGTGCTTAATTAGGGTTTTTTTTTTAAATTTTTTTTGGAGCCAAAACTACCAAAAAAAAATCAATTAGTACCAAATTAGTCTAAGAATCTTCAGATAGTTGCACTTGCACCTCTCACCGAATCATTGCACTTCAACAAAACTACCCAACACAAGAAATCAATCAATCAAAATTGAAACGATCTGTAATTCTTTATGGCATATTTTAAGAAAGAATGAAATCTGGACAAACAATTGTTTTGGTAAAAAAGCTGCAAAGTCTAATTTGTGGATTTTATATAATAAAAGTAATACATAATTAATTTAAAGCTAGCTGCATTAATTTTGGCTAAAAGCCTTATGTTTTTGTACATGCTTTTCTTTGTCTAGTGTTATTTACCACCATATTTTACAAGAAACAAAAAAAGGTGTGTCACAACAATATATAGTCTAATTAATAACAAGTACCTTAATTCAACTAGGTATTTTTTGTAATAAACTTGGGTTGCAAGTGGACTTTGGAAGGAGGAGAAAAAGCGTTTTTGACGCCACAGATTCTATGCTTAGTGCTCCAAGGCAGCAATACATGTAAGCCACAAGCTTTGGGTGAAAAACAAGACTGCTTCACCGTTGTACCACTCAAATAAGAGAGCTTCTTCTTCCTCCGTTGGCTAGCCGCTGATGTCACGGCTGCTAAAGCCGCTGCATCCGGTAGAAACCGCTCTATTATGTAACTTGGTGACATGTCTTCGCTTCGCTCTGTGCTCTCCATTGTTAAGTATCCGTTTGAGTCACCTCCTCCGCTACTTCCATCATCTGATTCCGAAACGCTGTCTTTTGGGGGTTCGACCATGTCTATGGCTTGCGTGAGAGACAAGACATCGACCGTGTCTTGGTTGGTTTGATGGTAATGTTCGTGATTGTTGCGTTTATTCATACGCAACAATCTAGCTGGTGTCAAACTCTCACTAGCGTCATCAAAGTCGTCGTTTTCACCATTAACGTGCACCTGTGATGTAGATCGAATTAATTGGTAATGAATGGATTGAAAACCCTAAAACGGGAAAACAGAGGAAAAGTTATGCTTTAGAGAATGATAAACCTTTAATCTTCCAGGAGGGAGTTTGAGTCGGGGCGTCTCGGATTCAGCGTCATTTTTCAAATGAGACGAGTTCTTGGGCATCCCGGGAGCGGTCTCCCAGCAAAATGGAACAGAAGCTTCCCGAAACTGACCCGGAAGCTTCTCTTGGGTGACATGTCGTTTCGTCGACAAGAATGGAGCATTGAAGTTCAACCTCCGGGATCGGTTCATATCCATCATTTCTTCAATCGTAAGAAACAAAATCATCTGAGGGAAATGGTGTTTCTTCTTTGCGACTGAAGAAGGTAATCTGTGAGTTTGGGAGAGATCTTTGTTGTATTGACACACTTTTATTTTGTTAGCTGAAAGTTGAAATTTAATGAGAAGTTGTTGAAAGTTTGAACTTTTCTCGTGTGCAGAACCGATATTTGTGGCTTTTTTATTGGGTTCACAGGCGAGAAAGAAAAAAGTTAGTATCCAATCATGTGGTTATAAAATCGATCATGAAACCAAACAAGAACTTTAAAACACAAAGCCAAAAGTAGAATTAAGGAGATTATTTCCTCATTAAGTGATAAACACTAAACAGAGAAAGAATGTTGAAATTTTCGGGATAATTTTGGTGAAACATGATGAAAATGTATGAATAGTTTCTTTGTTTTCTTGTTTCAGGAGGATAAAAAACACATCCCCGGATGCTTTTGAGAATCAATACAAGAAACATGTAAAAAAAGAAAAAAAGGTGAAGAAGTTCCAGATACAATTACATAATTCCGGTAAAAAAATATATATATAAATGAAAGAAAGAAGCAATAATACATCTAGAAATAGGACAGAAGAGGAAGTCCAATTTCACTAGAGGTAAGTTCTTCTTCGTGGTTTCCCTTTTTTGGCCAGAAAACGTATTATCTTTACCAGCAAGAAACACTCTCTGCACTACTTATATGGTATCCTCACCCCCAATAACCAAAATTATAGAGAAAAAAATATATATATATAAAAGTTTCTATTTACATGGCTATGCTTGCTTTTTCCCTGGTTCACTCAAACCAAGCCTTGTTTGATTTGCTCAGTTTCTGTTTTTGCAGAAGGAAAATGAAACAGTGTAGAAGCATACCAGGAGGGAAGAAGAGAAGAGATTTGCCCACCAAACCAAAATGATAGTTTTGTTTTACTTTTGGTCGTTTGGTTCACGAGCTTTTTGGTAGAGCTCGAGTGTATCTGCATGACCTGGATCAATACATAATGCTGCTTCACAATCTTTGATAGCAGCTGCTCCTTCTCCCATTGAATCATAGAATGCTGCTCGTAGATGTAACAGCTGGAGATCTGGTTTAAAAGATATCGCCCTCGAAAGCTCGTCTATGGCTTCACTTTCTTTGTGGTCGTCCATAAGAACTGCAACCAAAAGTTTATATCAAACAAAACGAAACTTATAGAGAAAGCTTAATTACTCTGGTCTTACCGAAGCAAATTGAATACAACACTGATAAGAACAGAGGCTGTAAAACTACTTTTCTTATTCACATTCACCAAACCAGAGAAACTTCATATCAATTCGGTTTAAGAACAGAAGTAGATAACACTCTCAGTTCTGTTTCTATCTCCAGAAAGATGATGGAAATCTCAGTTGTTTCATGTGTTGGGTCATAAATTCTCATTTCTGTTTCCATCACCAGACAAGCTGGGTTCTAAGTTTTCTAACACTTTTGTGCGTCGAATTATAGGCGGGTGAATCCCTCAGAAAAGATCAGCCATTGTTGTCTTGTTTCTGGCATCCAATTATAAATAACAACAGAAAAAGAAGGATAAACTAGAACTGGTTGTGTCATTAGCATACCTGCGGCTCTGTATCTGTAAGGATAGGTTCGGAGAGGGTCCAGTTGTGTTGCCAGGCTAAGGTCGCTCTGTGCCATCTCGCGGTCACAATATTCAGAGCGCTTCTCATATGCTGACGCATTGTTCTGAGCCTTCTCTATTAGCTTTGTCATTTCATCATAAGCAGCTTTCCGCTGGTTTTTCAGGTGATAAACACGTGCAAGACCTTGGTGAGCTCGTGTATGCTTGATGGTGAGCGCGTTTGTGTAGCAATCAGCTGCAAGATCTAGCTTTTCACAATCCACATATACGCTCCCAAGGTTGTTTAAAGCCTGCAAGCAAAAACATCAAACAGGAGTTCATGATATTGAATGTCATATGATTTAGTAGGATAACCTTTTGACCAAATATACTAAACGGTTTTTAGGACAGTTGGTTCCTGAGCTGCGACCACCACTATCAACAAATTATGCCACACCAAGTGGAAATTTTTTTAACTGGGATTCTGAAATGTGGCAGTCTGAAGGATGATCCAACAAGTAAACCCTCTAGAAAAATAATTGACTAATTGGGAAATCAAGTTACATAAATGAAAACTGCTGAACTCTTTACTTACTTGTCCCTTACGAAGACCATCTGAGGGGCACTTAAGCGCTTCTTGAAGGAGCTGAATCACATAATTTGAGGACTCCGGGTCAAGCGTAGAATCCGCAAGGGCATAAGCTTTGAGGAAAAACGCTTCAAAGGATCTTTGTATGGAAATGGACTCCTCTGCTTTGGCCAGGGCTTCCTCGCGGTGGCCTGTATCATACAGTATCCATCCTTCATACACAAGTCTCTCATGCTCCGACTTTGAATGGTTTCGAGCCAGCCTTAGACTACGCATTGCAGCCTTTTGACAATTTAGCCTGTCAGTATGCAACCAGCACTTGTTAAAATCAATTAGAGTCTGACACAACATGCACCATAAGAAAAACTTTTGATTGAGAAGCACAAAGAGAGATTATACCGTAGCAGAAGAAGAGACTGTCTGAACCGCAAAAGACTCTTCCCTGGATCATTTGCAAGCATATGATGAACAACTGCTAGAGATCCAATATCATCCACAGAAGACCAACGATCATACAGCTGCATCCAGCAATCAGCCTGGCTCCACTGCTGGGCTAGCGGACGGAGCAACTCCACCATATGATCGCCATGGATTTTCCAGTTAAACATCATAAAATTTGGCTCCAATGTCAAAAGCGCCCGAATATCTTTCAAAGCACCCTCATAATCCTCCATACCTATAGAAATCCATGCCCTCATCTCCAGACAGTCAGGAGATGCCTTGAATCCAAGAATCTTGTTCAGTTCCGCGATCGCAGCTCCAAACTGGTTCTCTTCCACCAAAGCCACTGCCCTGAACTTGTAGGGGAATGTCAAAGTCGGGTCTAACTCGGTAGCTGTATCCAAATCAAGCAGCTTTTCTTTACCACTGCAATACAAGGACCTCTCCTGGTGCATCCACCCAGTAGCCGTGTGATCCGAAATCAACGAATTGATGATCTTATAAGCCGAGTACCTGTGGTCACGCTTAAACTTAGACCTAGCAACGCCCACGAGAGAGTAAAGATGACCAGCCTCAACCGCAGCGTTAAACCATCTCTGAGCATCCTTATATTCTTTCCTCTCCAGCATCACCACCCCTAATTGGTGGTACGCAAGCTGTTTCTCCCAGTTTTCCACCGCGCATTCAACCAAACGTTCTAAGAGCATCACAGTTGTGTTAGATTTCATATCATCTTCCATCGCGATCTGGCTTAAGAAGAAGTACAATGTAAAAGAAGCATGACCAAGAGATGCCAATCTTTCCCGTCCCTCGGCGCTGCAGAAGATCTTTATAACATTCGGATTATGCATAGAGCTCGGCAATTCCCTGAGAAAAACCTGAAGACAAGCTGCCACCAGAAGGTATGCAGCCTCTTCTAATCCATACTCGATCAACAACATTGCCTCGTCCAGAGAATTAACAAGATGTGCCAATTGCGAATCGCAAGCGGATTTCAATTCATCGCAGCAGAACCGATTCGCCAGCTTAAGAAGCTCCAAGACAACATTAGGAGGGAAGTTATCTAACCTGTTGGTTCTGCTGAAAATCTCTGCAGCTCTCATTCCTTCAACAGAGATTCCATTGTTTGTAAAGTTGATCGTCGATCGTTTCATTTCCCTAAACCCACCGTATAACATCGCCTTGAAAGGTCTCGACAAAGACGCGATTTTGTACCTCACACAAGGAACTTCTTCATCACCAATACAGAAAGACATATCATAGTCTACTTCCTCAGAAGTAGAACATTCAGGAACATCATCATCATTCATCATCTCTGATCTAGAAGCTCCAGAGCAAACACATGGATCATAAACTGATTCCGAGTCATACCCGGAAACAAGAGTCGCCTTCGGACATTCCAAATTCCTCCCACAACAATCCATAGAAGTTGTTCCGATTAACTCATCTTCCCTCCTCTCAAATCGAAGCCACGACGCTAACACGACTTTCGCGTGAACATCCACGGCGTGTTGCCTAGACGACCGGAGACTCCGCCGGAACAGTTTCGGATCAGATATTCCCCGGAATATAGCGCATTGCTCTAAATACGCCCCAGATTTCTCGAATTGGGAACAATTCTCTATCCGACGATAAACTTCAGCCATCTTCTCAACCAAATCAACAAATCTCAAACAAGGATCGATTTGTGGTTCAAGCAGATCCGTCACAGGGAGTCCACAAGGGAGAAGAAACTCCGGCGAAACGACGGCGTTTGCTTGATTCGGAGGTGGATAAGTCCGGCTTGATTTGGATCGGACAGAATTAACACGAAGATGATCTGAAAGGTGTTGTAAAAGCTTATCCCCAACTCCTCCTCCACCTCCTCCTCCGGTGCCGCCGCTACCTCCACCGCCGTTGTTACCAGGTGGAGGAGGCGGAGGAGGAGCGGAGGGATTAAGAGCATAAACTTGTGTACCTTTACAACCTTCTGCAAGCTTCAAACTTCGCATTGTTGTGAACAGATTATGCTGCATCTTCAATCAAAAAAAAATCACGAATTTTTCAAATTTATCCAAAGATCTGAATTGGGTAAAAAAAAAAAACACAAATTTACAAATTTCTCCGTCACCTTAACACAATTCCGAGGATTGGATCACTAAGCCAATCCAAAGTCCGTTCAAACCCTCTAATCAAAACCAATAAAAATCGTCTCTTTTTCAAATAATATTTTACAAAGTTTGTGTTTTTTTCTCTTCCTCAACGAAGCTCTTCTTCTTCTAGGAAATCGTGTTTTTGCAGTGTAAGTTTCATCGATCCGGTTCGTTTTTTTTTTCTTGTTCCCCACTAATTTTACGAATCTTTCCGTAAAAATAGAGAGAGGTAACTAGAGGAAGAATCTTCCTCCGCTCGATCTCTCAATATCTCTCTCTCTATCTTTCTCTTTTATTGTTTTTTTTTTTTTTTACCAATCTGTTTCAGAGAGGTCATGCGTTCTCTAATAATGCAAATTAAATTAAAATTTTTTATTAAGTTTGTGTTTGTTTGTGGTATCGTTTTTTAATTCAGGTTTTTTTTTATTTTTGTCTTCTTGTTCGTTTTGTGGAAAATAAATTTGATTAGTTTATTTCCATTTAAAGCTTTAAATTATCCTACTCTAACGTTATCAAACTGCCATTTCTTTATTCTTAGATTTTCGCGGCACTTTTTACTATCTCCAAAAAGGTTGAATGAATAAAAATACACATTAATTTTAAAAAATTGAAAGTACTGAACTTTAATTTACTTTGAGAGTTTAACCTGAGATACATAATATAAAATAATTTTATTTAAAAAAATAAAAAAAATTATAATCGTGAGATTGACAAAGACTTCTAATTAGATATTTGCGTCTAACCTCATCTCTTGTATTAAGATGATATTCCGATATTATTTTTCTATATGTGGGATCCCAAAGTAAATATTCCGAGTCTTTTTCACACATTGTTTCAAATTTTCTTTTGAAATATTTTTTTATCTGCAAGATTCAAAACAAAACTTAACATAAAAAAAATATACATAATCCTAATGGTCATAGACGCATGATGTAAGACACAAATACTTTAATTAAAAATAATCGAATTTACCTATGTGATTCTAAACACTTTCAAATTTGAAGTTTTTGTATAATTCAAGTAATGATAATCATCTCCTTGAATAAAAAAAAATCAAAATCGGGTTTCTACTATTCTAAAAAAACCCTAAAAGTACTCTTCTCAAATAAAACTCTTATTCAATAAAAATCAATCGTGTCTTTTACAAAATATCAAACCATTTATTTATACTTGCAAGATTGTAAATAAAAAAGAAACCTAATTTAAAAAAATATGGGGTCATGTTCTCTTATCTTTTGTATAAGAGAACATTAATTACTATATACATTAATATCTTTCTTTCTTGCTGTTAAGATAAGTTATTACATAACGGCTGTGATTGATAAGATTATAGAGTAACTAGAAAAGAGAAGAAATGAAAAGAAAAAAAGAATTTTTTTTTTGTAAAACTAGAGTATCATTTTATTTCACTAAATTAGCAAAAAAATAATACACATTTTCTATCTATTTTTCAACTTAATTACTTTAATTGGTGTTTTTTTAGCTAAAACATAATCATTAAAATTATACTATTACTTTAAGTAAGTCTACCGGTTACACCAACATATAATCTAGTGTTTTGTATTAGTGTCATTGTTGCGTTATCATATGCATTATATGCATATTATTGACCAAAAAAATATAATTTTTAGTTATATTCATCGATTTTATTATACTTAAAATTGAAAACATAAGTTTATCAAAAATTCCAAAGTAGGATTTACAGAAGAGTAGATTCCATCAATTTTTAGTGTTTTATTCTACAAATATGCCATGTGTTCCCATTTGACATGACTGTCGTTGTAATTTGTAAAGGCTTTCACATTAATAAAAACAGCAAATGACACATCTTTTTTGTTTTGTTAACTCGCAAATAAGAATTAACATTCGTAAAATATTTTACTTTCATTGTGATTCCAATAACCACTATAAATGTTTTAAATGGTAAGAATAATTGTTTTTATACATAGTAGAGATTAATTTTAATTTGAAATAGAACCTTTGATAATCAACGAAATATTAGACTCGTAATTTTACAATTTTAACTGAATAAGGTATCACAATGAATGATTTAACTATGCATATTAAATTTTTAATAAATATTTTTCATTACATTTTTATTTATATAGATTAACATGTTTTTATAAATTCATCGAGAGGTTTTTAGTGGATTTAACACTCATGTGTAGAGAACTGAGATGAGTAGTTGGTTTTACTGAACAAATTCACTCAAACACTAGATTGATAATTTGAAGATATAAATTTTAATTGTTTTCCAGGTAGTACGTAAATTAAGTTTTAAATAACCTGCTAAAATTATCAGTTATTTTGTGGGCCTTTATTTTATTGATAATTTGAAGATATAAAAATGCTAAAATGATTTATCAATTATTTGTTAGAATCTTTCAAAAAATTATAGTTTTTCTACAATTTGGCCAGTTCAAATTGCGCAAAAAATACCACCATAGATCTGTCAGAATCTTTCATAAACAATTTCCGCAGAGATTCGTCGTTATCATTTATATTCATAATCTAGAGTGTCTTTCAAATGTTGAGGCTACCACATACCGGGTGTGCGTGTCCATAAAACACAATTACATATTTGTTATAAAAAAGAAAACACAAATACATTGCTCATATTTTCGTCCAAAACCAATTAAGTTACTGATACGAAACGTAAGAAATTATCAAAAGAATATATAAACAAAAAAATAAAATACTATCTGACAAAACATAATAAATGGTCAAGAAAAAATAAATATTATATGTGCTGTTAGATAGCCGGCAAATGGCTTTTGCCACCCACATTGAGCGGCGAAGTCATGTCAACACGTTTTACTGTTAATTTTTTTTGTTATATATAATGGCTTAAGGAAGGAAGTAATCGTAATTAAATCAGTGCTAAGCTATGATTAAGTCCGATATTGCTGGGTGATTAGTTTATGTGATGGCACACGAATATTATATACATAAATATAATTCCCTGAAAACATATAATTGAGAATGAAACTTATGGTCATGTGGCTGAGACAGCTAAGAATGTCTTTTGTTTGGGTAAGAAGGTATTTTATCCAAAAGCACGGATCGTACTACACACACACTTTGTACATTACCCACCAAAAATCACTTGTCTATTTGTATATGTCCCACACAATTCTCTTTTTTTTTTTTTTTACTATCTTCCCAATAAAAAGCATTTTTGTTTCAAATATTCGATTACACAAAATTCTTAGCATCAAAAAGTGTATAGAATTATTTCCGTAGAAATATAAGATATCTGATGTGCAAGCAATGACCAGCAGCTCAGAGCTTATCTCCATATCAATCGGTATTTCCGGTTAGTAAGCTCAACATCCATAAAGATATTCCGATTCGTTTGACCAAACCCAATAAAATTATTATTATTTTTTAAATAATACGAATTGCACCATTACTAATTTGGTCCATGAAATATTTGATAAAGGAAAACAATACGAATTGACCCATTACTAATTTGGTCCATCAAATTCAAATGGGTTAAGTTAACCCAATCCACACATTACTCGTCCAATCCATTTGGGTAATCGATCGAACCGTACCGGATCATCCATGTTTGACATTCCTATATGAAATTGTGTAGTTTCTATAAGTGATTGAAAATACTGTACTAGTAAGCATATAGCATTTCTGCAACATTAGCTCTATCAATCTAACTTTTAACGCTCGGCTGCTGTAACATGGGAACCCAAACGCAAAAGTAATCGCACAACCCAAAAAATGTACATGAACTCTATCCAACACTCGCACTCATAATCGTACGACTACGACATTAGCCAATCAGGCACTACAAAGACATCAGAGATTGTTTGAAAATCTCGTACAAAAGATGTACTCAGATTTAGATACTACCAATATCTCCTATATATTAATTGAGAATCATTTTAACAAAATAATTTTATGTTACGTGGAATATTATATCAGTGTCATGCTTACGTGTCGTCGCCAGAGTGATTTTCAGGAAATATATTTTATAGGACATTAAATACTAGACTAATTACATGATATGACATTAGATCAATCATATATAAACTGTCTTTATTTTAAAAATTATAATCTTACCTAAATTAGCTATATTTATTTATGAAAAATGGAATAAGTACATATTTCATAAAATTATATCTGATTTTACTGTTTCCTAAATTTAATTAAATGAAGTAAATAAATATTCCATAAAATTATAGCTGATTTTACTGTTTTATAAATTTTATTTTTAAAATATATTGTTTTAACTAAATAATTAATTATTAACATAAATATGTAAAAACTTTAATTTTAAATTTCAATTATTTATACAATAGTATACTATTAAAATATTTAAAAATGTTTATTTAATTTATTAATTTTCTAAAAAATATTATAAACATCTTATTCGGCGATATAGGGGAATCACCTAGTAGACATTAAAGGATAAAACCGATATTTTTATGGTCATTTTCCAATTTAACAATAATAAAAAGATAAAACAGTAACAATAAGCTATTTTTTCTTTATGGCAACGTAACAATAATAAAATGTCAATCAAATCTCTCCCAATCTTGAGTTACATTGGCAGAAGGCGAAGCTGGCGGAGGAGGGTTCAAGCTTCCCACACCGTTTCCGAACGATTCCCACTCAGTGCTTACAGCTGCGGCTTTGCTCTGATCCACAAACGGATTTGAACATCTTGCCTTCAACTTATCCACACTCTCTTGCAATATTTGCACCCTACGTACCTACCAACACAAACCAATCAATCTATATCTATGCTCAATCTAGACTTAAGATAGAAGAAAGACCTCAAGTGATTCAGCAAAGCGCAACATGAACGTCCCAAACCCTTAAGGAATCCGAATGCATCTTTACCAAAGTCTCTACATGTACAATTAACTAAACAAAAACGATATATAGAATCCTTATGGATCTTTACCAAAGTCTACATTAAGATCATTGCAACTGATCCCAGTGCCACACAAGTCTTGTAGTATCCCATGTATACAAGTAATATATTTCTGAACACTCATATATCTTATACCTCTATCAACACTCTTATCAGGTAAACATGTTTATTATGTACACAGATGAAGAAAGAAACAAAGTAAAAACGAACCTCTGCCTTACGCAGTACCCTAGCTTCTCCTTCTGCCTTGATGCCATCCAACTTGAGCAACTGCCTCATGAGAAGCTCTGCAGTCATATCAAATTCCTGTACCGCAACTTTCGTCCCTCCATTCACGGAAACTTCTAAAGCAACAACCTAATTTCAAAACAAATTTCGCCTAATTACAATCCTTCCTTATTTCCCTCTCCTACAGTAACAACCAAAAAACACAGCCTTAAATCTCACCCTATCTGAAAGCTTATCGACCTCTCCTGTGACTGCGATAACTGCAGCAATAGCCATTGACATCTCTTCAGTTACCACAGGAGGCTGTTCAACTTGTTCCACTCTCTTATTCTGATCCTCCACGAGGACAAGCTTAGACGCATCCTTAACGCCAGCAGCTTGCAATTGTTCATCATCATCTCTCTCAACTCCCCTGAACAAGATCTTCAGTTCACTAGCTTCCAATCCAGTTTTCTGGACAAGGGCTTTCTTCACATCCCCTGTTATCATCAGATTCGAGCCTAAACATATCAAGCTTAACTACACTAACACAACTTCAACAAAAACTAGATAAAGCAAGAAAATGTCATAAACTCTAAAATTTATCACGCTAAATTCTCTCAGCGTTGGATTACTTGGAATTTTAAGGCGATGGATCAATCTACACTAAAGAAAAAAACAGAAACGGATCGGGAAATGAGCTGAGCGTTTTTTTACCGAAAGTGGCGTGAGCAGAAACATGAAGATCGTGGTGCGATGAGCCATGAGAAACAGTAATCCTGATGGTATGAGTAAAAGCGGCGGAAGCAGAGTCGGGATCCTGAAGAGGTTGGTCGGAGGAAGCGGCGTCGTCGTCTCTTCGTTGGACGAGCATACCACCAGGTCTCACCTCCCATTCCGATTCGTCGGTTGAGTTATGCATCATCGTTCTCGAGAAGGAATCGGAGTATGAGAATGAAATCAAACCCTTTGGAGCAAGAAATTAGGGTTTTTTCAGGGTATTGACAAGACTCACATCACCGCTCAAGCCATACAAATTCTCCTGATACACGCCTTTTCATTTATTTATTTTTTTTCCTTTTTTCCGTTATTAGAATTTCTAAGGACTTATTAGGTGTGAAGTGTGAACAAAATATCTTCAGAAAAAAAATCAAAAATAACTACATTATGTGTATACAGATTTTTTCTTTTTTTTGTGATTCAAAAATAACTACATTATGTGATTCAACTTAAGCCGAACCCCATGACTTAGGAATCCCATGATGATCTCGGATGATCCTGCATCAAAGTTGCACTTAACATTCCGAAGAGTTGGGCATGACCAAGGCGGCGCCAAGGACATAGTTTGTCTTGGTTTTAATGTTTCTACTTCGATGAATGTAAATATTGTTTATCCATTCCTTTGTTTCAGCCTGCGCTTTTAACACACTCTCTCGAATTTTATTGAATACAAAATTATTCCTTGCTTTCCAAATCCTCCAAAGTAGCCACATAGGGAGGAGTTTCTGATCATCGGTGAAGCCTTGAGTACGATAGAAATCTAACATGTTAGATATATTCTCCTCGTTGATGTAAATGTATGAGAGGAGTATTTGAAAGGCGCCAAACCATAGTTGCAAATGGGCAAGTAAATAATGCATGCTTGATTGATTCATCTTCGTTTACAACAGCGTGGGCATGTGAAATCAATTCGCCCTTAGAGAGAACAGGCGTCATTTATGTGTATACAGATATTTTCATATTTTGGTACTATACATATGATGATTCTTCAAAATAAATCGTGAAATAATATGGTTTTATGGTCATTTGGTTTTTTTTTTGGTGGAAAAAAAAACAATCATTCAACTGTACCTATGTTTTCAATAATTTTAGATTAGGTAACGACTGGTTTTAGATCCATCCGACCGGCACTTGAATGGAACGAGCCAGTCCATGAGTTGTACACGTAACACTCAGTTTGTCAACAAGCTCGACCCATATTTATATAACAACGAAGAAAGATCTTAGAACAACCAGAACATCAAACAGAAAACTCTGGAAGAAGATATGTGTTTTCAACTCTCTTGTCTATAGTACCTAGCCATGATAAGAATAAGGTCACAGAAGCTACTACTTTGGTGATACGTTTACAATTACCAGGGACCTGGTCAAGCTGATACTAGCTTCACTAAATCAATCTAATCTGTGTGCAGAAATAACAACAAACAAAACATCCGACAACACACGGAACCAAACAGCGTATATGATCCCTCGTCAAAAGTGTTCTTTATTTGATCAATATAGCAAGAAAATAGATTAGCTTAAGCTTTGCAGGATCATCCAAAGCTATTGTATAGTGTATCGCATTTCTCCTCCTAATTCTCAAATAGACTCAAAATCAAATCTCTGTTTTCCAGGAATAACCATTCCTACTCTTTTCCGGAAACTATAATCAAATATAACATTATAAGATGAACCAATACCCACCAAATGCACGAACTTGGGAAAATTGTGATAAAACTTAAAAGAATGAAGTTTATACCAATCTAAGAAGCCACTTCAGCAGCTTGTTCAGTCGCCGCCGCTTCAATAATCTTCTTATTCTTCTCAATCGCCGCCGCAACCTCCTGTGGCATATACTTCTCGTCGTGCTTCGCCAAAACTTCAGTCGCCGAGAAGAAGCAATCGAGATTCCTAGCTTTCTGCGAAACAGCTTTTGTAGAAACCTCCTTCCTCACTTCTTCCGTATACGGCTTAATGAATCCTTCAACTACAACTGAGTGACCTTCCCTAAACAGATCGGGCAAAGATCCTTTAAATCTAACCAAAATATCAGTGATCAGATCGGTAATCACAAACTCCATCTCCTGAGACGCCGCAGGCTGCGCAACGCTGCCTTCTAGAACCAAACCACCGAGTCTGAATTTGTTCTTGGTTGGATTCTCTGCGAATTTCTGCATAGCGTCAGATGGAGTTAGGTAAAAGACAAGCTGATCCTGGAATTGGTTAAGGACGATAACTACGAATCCAGCGATGCAGCTGAAGGTTAGAGCGTAGGTCCAAAGCCGGCGATTCTGCATCTGACGCGCTTTGGCTCCTATGTCGATCTTTTTAGGACGCGTTGGACCGCGACGAGCGATGGAGAGAGATCGAAGGAAGGTTAAGGATGAGAATCGCGATGGATCTGGTGAGACGGTGGTCAATGAATAAAGAATTGGGGAAGGTGATTCGAAGGATGATGAGATTTGAGGATGTTTTTGGATAGATCGGAGGATCTGAGAACTTCGACGGAACAACAACCTAGCCGCCATTTTCTAAATCTTGCCGGAAATATTGAAATTTTCCTCGAGAATTTTCTCGTGTAAATCAAATTCCCGAGAAAGTGAGAAGAGGTTTATGGGGTTTTCTGGAAAAAGAAGAAATAAGCCACAAGCCGCCCCTCTGATCTATGGACCACGTCAAGAACCTCTGTGTGGTTTAGAAGGTTTAGTTACAAAATTAACTACTCGTTACAATATCAAAATCAAGCAACGCAAAAGCTGGAGTTGTCTTAGTATCAGTTTCTCACCACTATTTGATAGATATAACTTGTTTCATAGATAAGATGTGAATCTGTTTGTTCGAGTATCATATACATGATTCAAGTCTTGATGGGCAATAGGTAACCATGTTTTGCCGCTCGTGAGTGTTTCTTACTCACTGGACCATAGCTTCAATTATGGGAGAGCTGAGTTTTTGTCTTGTGTCACTGGACCTTCCAATGATGATATTTCTCAACACATGTTCAAGTTACTCACTATTTTCATTTCTATGAGATCAAATCAGGCGGCATCTCGTGAGCTTGAATCCTTGCTACGTAAAGCTAAAAGACATTTATAGAGGTTGAGCTTTTGATATGATCAGTATGCTAACTTATTGGCTACCAATAACTATGTAAACACTAAATATTTTTGATCCGAGATTTGAGATTACAAGATTAGGACAAGAAGAGCGATGATGATGAACATACTGAAAGTGTTAGCGCATTAAAAGCACAAAGGTGATAAAGTAACTATTTTTTGTTTTTTTTTTTAAGAAGACTCTTTTGAAACCCAAACATACAAAGAAAGATGTACCTCAGTTCGACAGTTCCAAAAATTCTTTAAAAGAAACAAAGAGAAATCTTCCTACTCATTCTTGAGCATTACTACTTGCATCCATTGGCTCAGCCTCTGTTGAAGCCTCCCCTTTCTCTCCTGCCTTCTTGGCTGCAAAACACCAAAATGAATCCTTTTTCTCAACATGTCGATCACATCATATTTGGTAAAAGTCAGGAAATTAATTTCGAAGTTCTTACCTTTCTTCTTCTTTCCACCACCTTTCTTCTTCTTGATACCCAAGGCTAACCATCCTTTGATCTCTGGGTCATCAATGGTCTTCGTAGGTTGAAGCTCTTGAAGTGTATGTGAAGTGATCCTATCCGATCCATTTGGCATCAGCAAAACTGTGAATTTAATCTGGGCAACAAAATCCCCTGTTGAAAACCAAATATAATATGAGCCCCAATGTCATGAGATTCAAACGTTTATAGATTTAAAAACCTTCATTATCCTTACCAGATTTCTCATAAAGGACAGGATATGGTTGCAAATGACCATGGTTCACACACTCCACAAGTCCAAGACGTGCCCTTTTCTCCTCCAATGACCTGTATTGATCGTACTCTCAGGCAACGTTAGTAGGTGAGATGAAAATTTTGAATATATAAGTTACTTAAGAAGATAAAAAAGACACCTTGCAGTGAATGGCATATGGGGGAAGTTCTGTTTAATTTCACTGATTATGAATCTCGAGGCCTTCATCTTCAACTGATAGTTTATACTCTCATCTTTCTTGTAAATAGTTGTTTGCTTCTCATCAATTAGTTTTGGCTGCAAATTCGAAGATTGTGAGAACAATGGCAATAGATGAAGCTTCAACAATAGTCATCAAGATGACATCAACAAAAGCAATTACCTTGCCATCACCAGTGCTTGCCACAATATCTATTGCATAGACTTCATTCTCTTCAAATTCCACTTCTTCAACAGTTGCTTCTGGACTGGCTACACTTAGGACAACCTTGTTTCCATCTATCACATGCTGTTTCATCTGGTGGGAAAGAACCCCTTCAACAATTTTGCAGTCATAAGCTGCAGCCACCTTCTGAATAGCTTCAGTTACATCGGTGTTCTGCCATAAGAAAAACAGAATATCAATGTCTTGATTGCAATATATTGTATGATTAACAGGAAATTACCAGCTCATAGCAAGAAATTTTGTTAAAAAAATATCCCCATATCGGAGTAATTAGGGCTCATTTGAATGTCAATCCATAGCAATGACGGTCTTTATCCAGGAATCTCTTCCGAAAACAATTTAAATCAAAAATCCGTAAAAAAAGGAATAACCCATTCAGCATCGGATAAGACCACAAGAGGCACAATTTTGACAAAGTTCCCACATCTAATAGTCAGTCCAATGAAGCATCATACTAAAATTCAGAGTAAAAAAATTCCATCAGAGTAACTATGACAAAAAGCATCAGATGGATAAAATCCATAGCTATCAATAAGTGTTCATCATCTGGGGTTTGCAAAACCTTGGCAATCATTCAGGGAACCATATATAATGCCAGCACTAGCAGCCTATAATTTCAACTCTCATGTAAAAGTAGCACTATGGTTACCTTCTTTCCAGGACGTACGAGCCTCAAAGCAACTTCAGCTGCAGTATTTGCGGCAGCAATAACATCAGCTTTACGTCCACTAACAGGGCCTTCTTGAAGAACATGTGTGTGGCCAACAAGAGCAATGAACCCATCAATATGGCAACCCATATCACTGCAATGTGTAATAGGCAAAACAGCATCAGAAATCACACAGAAACATTTAAACAGGGTAAAAAACACAAAGCCATTATCTTGAAGACAGCTTACATTTTGACCATATCACCGTCTTCCAACACTGTCTCATCACTGGCAAGCGGTGAGAAATGACCAACAGTGTTGTTAACAGAAATGCATGTCGGGAAAGCAACACCTCTCTCGATCTTCTTCTTAGCATTCTTGTACATGCTCGCTGTTTGCCTTTTATCCAAAAAAACAGAAGAAAGAACAAACACATAAATATCTAAAAGCAATCAATAAGTTGAAAATCTACATCAACAACATAAGACCAGAAAGAAAAAACCAAATTGAGCAGAGAGTAAATAAAAATCCTTACTCTTTGATAAAAGCATCTCCTTTCTCACAGATATCAACAATCTTCGCTTTTGGTTTGCATTCCGCTAAAACAACCTGCAACGCCTCTGCAATTCAAACCCAAGAGGAATAAATACTTGATAAAGATACACCGTGAAAACACCTAAATCCAAATCAGAATTAAAATCAAAAGAAGAAAGGAGAAAGAGAGGGCATTACTGTTAACGATCTCAGCGGCGCTCTTGTACTTGGTGACGACTTCAGGAGAGGTAAGACTCAGCTCCTTCTCGTCTCTCTCATCGTCCGAACTCATCTCTGATAACTCTCGACGATCGAATCAAGGGGAAGATAAATGTTAGGGTTTAAGAAGGAGCGATTGAGGAAAAATGGTGGAGAAGCAAAATGAAAACTGAAAAGTGTTGGCTCAAATAAAGGTGCTAGGGTTTTCGCTTTGGGCACTCTCTTCTGAAACGACACCGTTTCTGATTAATCCTTCTTTTTGTTTATACGTTACTCTTTTACTCCAGCATGGGCCCAAGGGAAGCTGTTTCAGGATTAAGGCCACTAAAACTTTTAAGTTAACCAGCCCACTTAAGTCCACGTCAAATGGCTCTCATACGTCTCTCCGTAAGGCTGCATTTGGTATGTCTTTAAATATGTTGCAAATTCTTCTTGAAGACAATAAATTAATAATATTCCTTATTATCATAAGTCTTTTATAAATTGATCGTTAATATTATGACGAAACTATTGATTTATATATATTTTTTTGTTAATAAAAACTTTTGTGGTAAGGATTTATACATTTTGGCTTTTCTCATAAGTGGTAGTGATTGGAGTTAGAGGCGAATCAAAAAAAAAAAAATTCCAAGTCTCACAAGTATTGAAAATATATTAACGTACTAGCTATTATCTGATTAATTAATTTTAAAAATACATACCACATGAAAAAGAAGAGAAAGAAGTTTTATTATTTGGTATTACATAGTTTTTTAAAGCTGTTAAGTACAAATAAGTTCTATCTATTAAAATATTTTTATGGTTTTCTGTCAACGATGGTTTCTTAGCCACATAACTACATAAGTTTGCCCCAAAAAAATAATATATTCTCCTCTCGTTATAATGCAATAGTCTTCTCTCGTTACACTTTACTGGAGCCTCCTCCTCTCATCAGTCGACTCTTACAGCGACCTCCCTGCAAGAGGCTCTCATAACCGTCTCTCCGTAAGACTGCATTGGAGCCTTTTCCACATATTCCGACTTTTAGAAAGTCCTCCTCGCCAACTTTCTCTCAACAAATTTACATTTTGCATTTCCTAGAGCATTAGTTTTGTTTGCTCTCTAGATGACATATTGTACTTCCTTAAATTTGTAACAGTTTGGGAATTAACAATCACTGAAAAATATAATCTCCACCTGGGGAAATAGTTTTCTGCATAAACAAATATAAATACAAAATCTTTAAAATTCAAATTATTCAAATAACACATTATTTCAATTGAATTTCAAAATAATCTTTGATGCCATCGTGTATCCAAAACTTAGTATGTAAAATACCGACAACAGTTCATCTGCCGACCGAGCCGATCGATCTCATGTTCCAAACCTTATACGTTTCAAAGCAATGTTTGTTCAAAGTCATATGAGATATATAATGGGCTGACGGCGCTTAATAAAGAAAAGTGATGTAGAATAAGTTGCTTGACCGCACTGCCCCGCGGTTTTGATCCGCATGGCGGGTTCGAGCTCACCAAAAAAAGACCACTAATTTCTCTCAGGGCGGGTTGAAGATTTGCGTTAGCGGTGAGCCTCATGTCCTCGACATATATTTTTTGCATTTTTTCCCAAAATTTTATAGAATTTACATTTTTTACCCTATATTTTTTGAAAATTTTGATTTTTTTTCCAAAATTTTTACATTTACACAAATTACCCCACATATTTTTGGCGGGTTACGCTGGTTTTACGGGCTGCATGGTTTCGAACCATTTTGAATGGTGAACCGCTGCCCCGCTGGTTTAAGCGGGCGGGTGCGGCGATAAAAACCCGACCCATGCTGGGCGGGTTCGGTTGATCAATTTACAAAACCCGCTGGTCAGGTCGCGGTCGCGGTCGCTCACTTTTACCTCTAGAAGATGTCAGATTATGCTCCAAAAGCATTATGTTATAAAAGCAAGTTTTAATTAAAAATTGATTGGCAGAAGAATGAAGATGTAGATACAAAATTACTAAAATAGATGATCTTCATTTTTGAGTTTTTGTAAGAGAACAATATTTTACAAAATAAAACCATAAAATCCAAAGATTTTGAATCTTAATTGGAAAAAATCTTGATGAAGAGTAGAATTTCAAATAACTTGGTGTTCAATTTGATTTTTTTCTTTTTCTTTTATTTTCTTCCACTTTGTTTTGGTTTAGATAACCTAAACAATATGATTTTTATGTTTTGAATGAATCTTGTTGTTTAATTTCTTCAAATTAAGTTTGTGTTTCTATGTTAATTTGTAATTATTAATGTATATATGCATATCATATTTTAAATTTAGTTATTAATAATATATTAGTTTTTAATAATTGGCAAATATGTCTTTTAATATGTTTAAAGCCTCTAAGTCTAAAACTCAATTAAAGAAGCATTAAGGTGGAAAACACAAGAGCCTCTATGCCTACTTTATGCTCTTAAAAATTTCTTGACGAAAGCATGAAGCTCTACAAAAAACCTTACCAATCAAGCCCAATAACTCCTACCTAATTATCCACAACAAAAAAAAAACTATTTAAAATCCATGAATTTAAATATTTACTTCATGACGTTAATTACACATAGCATATATGAATCACCACGATCTGAATTTTCACTGTGAACCACGTTTGCGGACTTTAAAGATTTCTAATAACTATTATGCCTTTTATTTGTGTAGTCTCGCTTGTACTGGCTCGTTTTGCTACATCTAATAGTAGTAGACTGCCTTAGTCCTTTTGTCATTCACATGCAGATCATCATCTGTCCTAAGATTTCTCACCACTTATTGTAAAAATTATTTGGATCATATATGTATTAATTAAATGTGTTAGAGTCATCATATACGTAACCTAAATTAAATGGTCAATTATATAATAAAGTAAAAGGTTAAAGGGCATAACTGTTATAAAAATAAACTTATGTGTGGATTCATTCTGTAATTTCTAATTTGATGATGGACCGAATTAAAAATTGTTTTACTATATAAACGGGTTATGGTCCCCAAAGCAACGAGAAATACAGAAAACTCTCTGCATCCCATCAACAGAGATCTAAAGCTATTCAGGGTTTGCTTTGGAAGATTCATTCCCAAAATCATTCTTCCACCATAGATTCATCAGGTACGCTTCCGCTTATGTTATTATTCATCAGAGGCTATCATGGATTAAAGGTTTATGAAATCATAAAAATCTTTCAATTGGTATCAGAGCACCATGTTTAGTTTCTGTTTGATAATCAGGTTTATATTGAGTATCCTGGAATATGTGGTTGATTAGGTCTTTTGTTTAAATATAAGTATAAGAAATTTTCGGCCGTGCAAATTTTGTGCGATAATCGTTCACTGTTCGATAATCAGGCGTGCAATTTTTGAGCGTTTTTAGTTCACACGAAAAATTCGGACATATGAAAAGTTAGGCATACAAAAAGTCAGACGTGCAAATTTCGTGTGATTCTAGTTCGTGCGAAAATTGTGCAAAAAGATTGGAGATTTTGACAATTTGATAAATTTGTTTTATTTTAATTAATAAAATGTTGGCCCAATTTTATGTCATTAGGTATCTCCAACCATTACGTTAAATTTATTTTCTTGCATAAGTATATGCAAGAATAAAAAAAATTAAATCAACGTATAAATTTAATTGTATTTGTTTAATATTTGAATTGGATTAACTAATGATGTCGCCAAAGTGATCTCTCTTAAGGATGTTTTTCCAATGAAAATATTGAATGTTGTATTAATATATATTCTTGCGAATATTAAAACGACCCAAATGTAGTTTTATATTTGGCTGAATTACATATATACATGTGATGATAAACATGTGACAATTATTATGAATAAACATGTGGATGGTAAATCGATCCAAAGATAGTTTTACCGTTCGTCATGCATTATTGTCAGTGTTTGATTATTACAACAAGAGTATCACTAGCAGTTAATATTACTGTCGAAAGACTTGATATTGATGTTGCACTTGATATCTTGAGATGGATTATACAATTTGTTTATAAATTATTATTGGTTTGTTTCAGTTAAGAAGTAAGTACTAAAGTTTGTTCTATTTTTTCCAGCGAATTTTGCTACAGTATCTGCAAACTTGGGTTCAATTCCAACGCTTACTAGTTCCAACTTCAAGGAGTGGAAAAATAAATTCAAAATTGTCCTTGGGTGTATGGATCTTGACCTTGCATTAAGAATGGAAAAACCTACTTCTCCTGCAGATACCAGCACTGCTGAGTATAAGACAATTTATGAGAAGTGGGAACGTTCCAATCGCATTGGTCTGATGATCATTATGGACACCATTCCAGAAACCTTTAGAGGTGATGAGGAGATCAAAGATCTCAAGCAGTTCCTTGCTGAGATGGATTTGCGTTTTGCAAAAAGCGATAAGGAAAAAATAAACACGCTTTTGTATCACTTTTCCACCATGAGGTATCACGGCAAGGGAAACATAAGGGAGTACATTTTGGAGATGTCCAATATTGTCTCAAAGCTAAAGGCACTCAAAACTGAGCTTCCAGAGGAAGTGCTCATTTTTTTTTGAACTCTCTTCCTCCACAGTTCAATCAATTGAAATCCAGTTACAACACACAGAAGGAGAAATGGTCTCTTAATGAGCTCATTTCATATTGTGTGCAAGAGGAAGATAGRATGAAACAAGAGAGATCTGAAAGTGCTCATATGGTTAACACCTCTAAGGATCAAGGCAAAAAAAGAAAAATTGAGGTTGTTAAGAATGATGTTGCTCAAGGTCCAACTCAAAAGAAACAGACTAAGGTTGTTAATACATGCTTTTTTTGTAAGAAAGTTGGACACATGAAGAAGGACTGCACTAAGTACCACGCTTGGCGTGGAAAGAAAGGTAGTTTCCTTGCTATGGTCTGTACTAAAGTTAATTTTTTTGAGGTACCTAAAAACACTTGGTGGTTAGACTCAGGAGCAACTGCTAACATCAATGTTTCTCTGTAGTCGCTCGAGCTACCAACCAACTGCTGAAAGACGATTTATGTGGCTAATGGGATTCCGTGGATGTGGAGACAATTGCGCATTTCATGTTTTTAAGACAATGTTGGATTTGAAAGACACTTTTGTTGCACCGTCATTTAGACAGAATTTGGTTTTTGGTTCTTATTTAGACAAATCTGGTTATTCTTGTCTAACTGAACATGGAAAAACTACTTTGTCTTTAAATTCAGTTATAATTGAAACGATTACACTTCTAAAAAATCACAGTCTTTATATGCTTGACACTGTAGATTTTCAAAATGAAAGTTTAAATATTGAGCAAAAGGGTACAAATGTAAATTCAAAAATGCAAGTTCAGGAACTTTGTGGCACAAACGCCTAGGTCACATTTCTAGAAATAGAATTGAGCGTCTTGTGTCATATGGTATTTTGAGTTCTATTGACTTCATAAATTGTGAAGTCTGTGTGGATTGCATTAAAGAAAAACAGACTAAACATAAGAAATCGTGCATATGAGCCGTAAGTCCTGAGTTGATACATACGGATATTTGTGGACCTTTCCCTACGACATCTTGGAATGGTCAACAATATTTTATATCATTCATAGACGATTATTCTCGATATGCATACATATTTCTTATTCATGAGAAATCAGAGTCTCTAGACGTGTTCAAAAAGTTTAAGGCTGAAGTTGAGAACCAACTTGAAAGAAAAATAAAGTTTGTCAGATCTGACCGTGGTGGTGAATATTACGGTCGATATGACGGTTCAAGTGAATAAAGTCCAGGACCATTTTTTATATACCTAGAAGAGTGTGGAATTGTCCCACAATATACAATGCCTAGGTTTCCTGACATGAATGGAGTTTATGAAAGACAAAACCGCACTCTTAAAGACATGGTAAGGAGTATGATTTGTCATTCCACCTTACCTGAATCACTTGGGGAGAAACACTAAAGACTGCAATTTACATTTTTAATAGAGTGCTAACTAAACCAACTGCAAAAACACCTTATGAGCTTTGGACTGGTAAAAACCCCAGTCTAAAGCATTTTCACATATGGGGATGTCCAGCTGAGGCTAAGCCTTATAGGCCATATGAAAAGAAATTGGACACTAGAACTGTGAACAATTACTTTATTGGTTACTCTGAGCGATCACGGGGCTATATATAAGTTTTATGATCCCACCCTAAATAATATTTTTGAGACGGAAACACCACATTCTTTGAGGATAATGAATTTGGGGGAAGAAAGAAAGTTAGTAATATCATCTTTGAGGAAGAGGAAAATTAAACCCTATTGAAACAAGAGGAAAATTAAACCCTATTGAAAGATGATCCTGTCAATTTTCGTGAGGCTATGGTTAGTTCCAATTCAGAAAAGTGGGCTAAAAGTATGGAAAAAGAGTATCAGTCGATGCTAGACAATAAGGTTTGGGACCTTGTCGAGTTACCAGAAGGACAAAAACTCATTGGTTGAAAATGGATATTTAAGACCAAGAGGGACTCAAGTGGTAATGTGAAAAGGTATAAAGCTCGTCTAGTTGTTAAAGGTTATACTCAAAAAGAAGGGATTATCTATAAAGAAACTTTTTCTCCAGTTTCATCAAAGGGATCTTTTAGGATAATCATGTCTCTTGTTGCACATTAGGATTTAGAGCTTCATCAGATATATGTAAAGACAGCGTTTCTCATTGGAGACATTGATGAAACAATTTATATGGAGCAACCAGAAAACTTTATATCACATGATTCGAAGAAAATGATATGCAAGTTAAATAAATCCATCTATGGGCTTAAACAAGCTTCTCGTCAATGGTACCACAAATTTCATAAAGTAATCATCTCATTTGGTTTTGAGGTGAATTTGGTTGAAAATTGTGTATATCAAAAGTTCAGTGGGAGTAAACTTATTTTTCTGGTTCTATATGTCGATGACATATTACTGGCCACTAATGATATCAATATGTTGCATGAAACCAATAATTTTCTTAATGATAATTTTGAGATGAAAGATCTCAGTGAAGCATCTTTTGTATTAGGGATCCAGATTATCCGAGATCGAAATCAAGGAATTCTGAGATTATCACAAAATGTTATATTGATAAAGTACTTAAGAGATTTGGAATGCATGATTGCAAACCAGAAGACACCCCTGTAGCTAAAAGAGACAAATTTTATTTTGGTCAGTGCCCTAAAAGAAATTTAGAAATTCAGGAAATGCAAAAGATTTCTTATGTGTCGGCTATAGGAAGTCTGATGTATGCTCAAGTTTGTACGCGTCCAGATATAGCGTATTTTGTTGGAGTTTTGGGCATATACTTAAGTAATCCAGGTTTGGACCATTGGAAAGCAGCCAAAAAGGTCATGAGGTACCTGCAGAGAACAAAGGATTATATGCTCACATATCAGAGATCAGATAATTTAGAGATCACTGGGTATTCTAAAACAGATTTTGCGGGATGTTAAGATAGCAGAAAATCTACATCAGGTTATATTTTTCTGCTGGCTGGTGGAGCTATTTCTTGGCGTAGTACGAAACAATCACTCGTAGTTTCCTCCACCATGGCAGCAGAATTTGTAGCAGTTTTTGAGGTATCAAATCAAAGACTTTAGCTTAAGAATTTTATCACCGGACTGCGAATTTTTGAAGGTATTGAAAAACCACTTAATATATATTATGACAATAAATGAGCTGTTTTGTACTCTAACAAAAATAGGAGTACGATGAAGTCAATGTTTATCGACATTAAGTTCTTAGTCGTTAAAGAGAGGGTACAGAGTGGAGACATTTCCATAGAACACATAGGAATAAACTCCATGGTAGCTGATCCTCTTACAAAAGGTATTCCACCAAAGGTCTTTCATGATCATACTGCTCGAATGGATGTTTTAGTGTTTGAAGATCATTTGGTTTAGTGGGAGTTTGTCTTCTTTTGTTTTTGGCTTGTGTTACATTTTCTCGATCGTAAATAAAGTTTCATTTTAGAACTCGATAATAAAGTGAATGATCTCATTAAAGTGGGACTAGTTGAAAATTGACATGTATTGATCACCTGTCATGTGATTTTCATGCGACATTTTTCATAATTGATCTATGTCATTTGATTATGCTGATTTTAGTGAGTATGGAAGGTTTAGTTATGATTTATATAACGAAGACCGCTATTCTCCTGGATTGTTGTAGTCAATGGACGAGATTGTCTATGCTCTAAGATATGATGATAATTTCAGTTATCACATTTTTCAGGAATACATCCGTGAGATCAGAAGAATTATTTGGGTCACATATGTATTAATTAAATGTGTTAGAGTCATCATATAAGTAATCTAAATTAAGTGATCAATTATATTATAAAGTAAAAGGTTAAAAAGCATAACTGTTATGAAAATAAACTTATGTGTGGATACATTCGGTAATTTCTAATTTGATGACCAATTGAAATATTTTACTATATAAACTAAGTTATGGCCCCAAAGCAATCCTAACGAGAAATACAGAAAATTCTATGCATCCTATCAACAGAGACCTAAAGCTATTCAGGGTTTGCTTTGGAAGATCCATTCCCAAAATCATTTTTCTGTCATGGATTCATCAGATACGCTTCCGTTTATGTTATTATTCATCAAAAGCTATCATGGATTAAAAGTTTATGAGATCATAAACATCTTTCTCTTATATATATTAACGTCGTTCGTTATAGATAACAACGAAGTAGTTACCGCTTTTAGAATCATCGTCATTTTCTTACACGTGAGTGCAGTAAAAAGTGTCTTATATGCATGCGTCCAAAAACAAAGCAAAATCATACGTTGATCCTTGTCTTCAATCGTCATATCCAGATCACCAATTACCTAATTGAATGAGGCACCCGATCTGAACCCTCAAACATCTTTAGGCCTTCAAAACCTCTGCTTCAGATAGAGCTTATATAAGATAACGACTTCGACGTATATCTTTCTATAATTTATTCCAAATCTCTATGAAGTTTTGAGATCAATTACATGGTATATATGACTTTGTCTACAAGTAACAAACTAATTCTCGAAGCTAGCTTTCTCTCTCGTCCCAATTATTATGCGTGATCGATTTAGAATTCTCTTCGTCTAATAACACCTAGTTTTTTCATATTAATTTTTTGTGAATAAAGTATAACCTTACAAATTTTAAAACAACTTTATATAGATCTCAAAATCCAATATATATGTTGAAAAGAATAGAAATTTTGCATTTTTGTGTTCATTTGACTATGACTCATTTAGAATACATTTTATCGACCATTGAAAACAATTTTAAAAACGAAAAATCCCACAATGTGGGTAAGTTATCGTAGATTTCTTGGGGAAAACAGAAAATGGATTAAGGTTAATTGGGGTCGTGTCAAGCTGCTCGTTAATAACTGTAGCAAGTTGATTGAGTAAGCATCAACGTGTCATCTCCACACAGCCCACTCTCTCTGGTCTCGCCGCGTCACGTGGTACTTCACTTTTTCTTTCTTTTTGTTTCCTTTGGAACCAAAACGTTTCTATTTATAGGAATTATGTCGTCCGTATCTGTGTCCGAACATAAAACCAAAGTAAGAGCATTTTAAATCCTTTACTAAATCGTTCGTTTTTTTTTTTTCAAAAATGGCGTCAAAGCAACAGAGCCGAGAAGAGCTCGATGAGAAGGCGAAGCAAGGAGAGACGGTCGTCCAAGGTGGCACCGGTGGCAATAGCCTCGAAGCTCAAGAGCATCTTGCTGAAGGTATTGCCTAAAATTACAACTTTTCCACTCTCTTTTTCTTTCCTTTGGTTCTAAGTACTGCTCATGTAAGGCTAGACGACCCATCAGACGTTAATATCTGTAACTTAAAAGTTTACTCTAAGATCTTCCATGTTTCATCGAATATGTGTCTATTACATTTGTTAGGAAGGAGCAAGGGAGGGCAGACGAGGAAGGAGCAGCTAGGGCATGAAGGATATCAGGAGATAGGCAGCAAAGGAGGAGAGAAAAGGAAGGAGCAGTTAGGTCACGAGGGTTACCAAGAAATGGGTCGTGAAGGAGGAGAGACGAGGAGGGAGCAGTTAGGGCACGAGGGTTATCAGGAGATGGGTCGTAAAGGAGGAGAGACGAGGAAGGAGCAGTTGGGGCATGAGGGTTATCAAGAGATGGGACGTAAAGGAGGACTCAGTACGATGGAAAAATCTGGTGGAGAGCGTGCGGAAGAAGAAGGGATTGAGATCGACGAGTCCAAGTTCACCAAGAAAGGATAGTAGCTACGAGCTACTAGTAGTGTCCGCTGCAATAATCCGTAGTAGATAATCTGAATAAGTAACCTCTAGGTTTTGTGGATGGCAGCGAGGGTTTTGATTAGGGTTTGTTTTAATGTAGATCGTTTAGTGTTTGTCTCTCATGTGTGTGATATAACTACATACGGTTTGTATTAACGGCAGGGTTGTACCGCTCGAAAGTTTTTGAGTGTTTTTGGTGAGGGTGCAATGGTTTGAAATGCGGTTATGGTTTGAAATGTGGTTTTACTCTGCTCTTTACTTGATTATTATACAGTGATATTATAATGTGTCCCAACAACGAGAGACTTGAAATGTTAATATTGCATATTAAGCAGCAGTAAGCTGATCCAAGTGTCTGAACACTTATATAGAAGAACTTTCGAACAATCAGGTTGTCAGAATCTATAAAACGTAACAAAAAAACAAAACAAAACAAAACAGTAGATTATGTATATACGTATGAAAATTCCGGAAAGAGAAGAGAGTTATCTATTGGTTGAAATTTTTTTGTAGTTTTCGCAAGATACATGAACGATATCAGTTGGAATTTAAAAAGTATTCTTTTATTTCGGTTTGTATGTTTACAATCGATACAAAAGTAAACACTAAAAAAATTAAATGATCTAAATAAGTTAAATAATGCCTGTCATTATTTCGAGGAGGGATGAGTATAGTAACCATAGGAAGTGTAGTAGACAAACTAAACCCCAATCCTAGAACTAGAAGTGAACAAGAAACGGAAAAGAGACAGCGCACTTATGGTACATCGATTATAATTTAAAGCGGTTCGGTTAAAGATACAATATCTACTGATGGCACATAATTTTACAATATCTTAAAACTGGTTGATGCCACCACTTGCCCACATTTGTGGTTTCAACACCTCCGCTTTCCCCAAAACTCCATCATTATACGCTTTTTCAGTGTTGCGATGCTAATGCCGTCACGAATATGCCGAGTACCAAGAATGGCTGTGCGCTTGCCTGTAATCAAGCAACTTCTGATTAAAAGACCACTCAGAGATATTAGCAATCTGAGAGTTTCATTCCCATGTGTACTTAGATGACATACCTGGTACTTGACGTCATATTTGACAGGGTCCTTGAGAAAGTATTTAAACTGCAGTTTGAAGAAGAGTGTAGTTATCAGACGAGTGACAAGAATGTAGTTATTGTATATGACATTGTTAACGTATTTACCTGGAACACAATCTGAGGGATGATCAAAGCAAGCAACGCTAACGCATAATAAGGTTTGCCAGATGCTAATAGATATCCTGCAACCAAATAGACATGATCTCTACCTTTCATTTGGTGATATAACAGTCACTGTGTAACTCGTGTACTTGTAAAGGTACTGTATCCCAAGGAAAAATTAGCTTGTAAGCCTCTATTTTACTACATTTGGAACAATCAAATCTAGGAAGGAGGAATTTCTCAAAAACTAAAAGACAATTAGGTGATGCAAATGACCATATAAGTTTTGTTAGTCCAAACACATAAATGAAACATAAAAGTAGATGCCCCCTCTTCATTAGTTAATTTCTCTAGAGTCTGCGACTCCCATAAACCAAGGCAAATCATTCAGCTTCATTAATTTGTGTTTTTAACCGGTGGTGAATATCCATTTAAAAAGGTCAAGCAGAAGATATAGAAGCCACAGCTGCACAAAACTATGAATAGTACATACCGGCAACAGAGAGCTGAGTAATGTCTATAGCACCAACGCATATCCATTTTGCAGTTTCAGTGCCAAAAGCTACTGGGAGAGACTGAAGTCCTAATGCTCTGTCTCCTTCAACACTTTTGAAGTCATTAACAATGGCTATTCCCAACTGCATTATTATTAAGGTACAACATGAAGCAAGAGCATATTATAACAGATAACGAAAAAAGCATCATAAAAGGTTGCAAGAAGATTACCCCAGCTATGCTGTACAAGAGTGTTAGAACAACAACGTCTGGTGTAAGAGTACCAAACAATGCTTGGCCAGCCCACCTATCAATCAAGTGAGAAAGAAACAATTCAATGAGATGAGAACAACGCCATATATTGATGCACGGGATTTCTTACCATGGCAAACTAATATAGCTTGCTCCAAGAGCAAAATTTCCAACCCATCCATTTTGTTTTAGCTGCAAACAAATCCGTTCAGATATTGATAATTTCTAAACTCCAAAACTTAGATGGAGTGTCTTATCACTACAGGAGTGGAAGTTAGGAATAGAACTTACCTTAAGAGGTGGAGCAGAGTATATATAAGATAGCAATGATCCTCCCAAAGCAAGATAGAACACAGTGGGAGTGGTATGCCCTGCCTGAAAAAGGAAGATTTAGTCAATCTGATGTGCCTTTTTACTTGTACAAGTTTATGTCAGAATCGCCAACTTACCCACACATCTAATACTCCAGCAATTCCAAGGCCTCCCAATAATAGCACCCAGACTTGTGTGATAACCTGCATTTAAGGAGTTGTAACAAGTACAAATCAGAATCACAAAACTGATCAAAAAAGTGATCAAAGCTCACAATGTTCTCTGCCTCATACCTCTTGCTCTGATATTGCTCCAGACGGAATTGGACGATATGGCTCATTAATCGCATCAATATCTCGATCATACCAGTCGTTGATTGTCTGGAAATCGACGACAAGTCTAGGTTATGGAGCACTAAGAAAATGCACTACCATATGAACAAGTCAGCTTTTTGTTCTGTGATACCAGACCTGTGTATAGCCAGTAAGACATGGACCAGACATCATCATGCAAAGAATCGACTTAGCAACGTCCTCTGGGGTCCAGTGAAAATTCCCTGCCAGAAGAAAAAGTTAAAGAAAGATGTGTTTGAGCAAACCAAAGATTTAGTCATGAAATTACACAGAAAATAAGCTAAGGATATCTAGTGAAGAAGATTGGTAAGAACATGAAAAAAAAACTTGATGAACAGTGTTGCGTCAACCCAGAAAGTTTCATATGGTTACCTGAAGCAGCAGCACCACAGACGACTCCCCAAATCAATGGAGGCCAAGTGACAGGCTTTGTAAGCTGAAGACGAATCTTCCATTTATTCTGAACACAGAACATAAGTGAACAACCAACTCATTTTAGCTAACAAGCAACATTTTCACATAATTTGAATGCTAAAACGTTAATATATACAAAGGTTATGTTAAGATAATTATCAACTTGAAAGAGATTACTCTAAATAGAAAAACACCTAAACTATGCCAAAGTACACATCATTATGCACAAATATGATAATTTTATTCTCAATTCCATCAATTTCAAACCCAAATTTTTAAAGAATCCGAGAAGATGAACAAAATTACAGTTTCTTGAGATGCTCCTTTGATACCCAGAAGCTGGTTAATGCTCGAACCACCGGCTGGTGCCTTGTCCGGTGCCTGAGATTTAACTGCCGTCGTAAATTCAAATCTAACAGTGTCAAATTAAGCTTAAAAATAAACGGAAATTTTTGAAGAAAAGGATAATTCAAAAAAAAATAAAAATCATACCTTTATCCGTATCAGTCTCCGCCGCACGCACAACAAATCTCCGCCCTACGAACAGAACAAAATCAGTAAAAAAAATCGAAGACAGTGTCCAGCAGCATCTATCTAACGGAAACAAAAGTACCCGGTGATTCGAAGATCAACGTCGATGAACCAGAACGCCGACGAGTGAACTCGACGGAATCAGGATTACGGAGAGAGAGAACTCCGACTCGGTCGACGGAGGTAACTCTGGAGGAATGGATGGAGGAGACGGTGTTGAGAATCGAAGTCATAGAAGCGGCGGAGAAGAGAATCGTCTCAGGCCGGAGATTGAGTGGTGTGTGTGAGTGAGCTTTTTGGGCTCTGTTCCTGTTTCGGGAAACAAGTGGCTGTAAGTTACCGTCGATAAGCCTACGTAACAGTTTTGGCGGCCTTCGATTTAATTACTGCCACGTGGCACGATCCTCTTTGGCAGTACTGGTTGCGGAGAAAATGGCCGATTCCCCTACGAACTATGCTGCTTTGGCTTATTTATACACAAAATTTTGAGTCGTACCTATAACTACATAAATTTAACATAAATTTGAATTTCTTACAGTAACTATTCAAATTCGGCGAAAACCACCAAATCGGTAAACGGTGTTAATATTCCGTTAATATATGCCATCTGGATGACACGTGACATCCACGTGGATGCCACATAATCTATGATGCCACGTGGCATCCACGTGGATATGTTTTTTTTTTATAAAACTAAGATAATATATCACTAATCATACTCCAGTCGGTGAATTCACAAACAACAGATTTGAGGTAACTTCACAATGATTAAGTTAACGACACAAACTTTCTCATCGTTAAAAATAATTAACAAAATTTCAGTATAAGAAAAAACTGGAAAAGAGGGTGAGAGATCTGTGTTCTGTTAATATCATCAATGATCAATAATTGATCGTGAAAGAAAATAAGAGATGAGAAACGTGAAAGAGATGAGAAAAATATGAATCGATTCTGAAAATATGACGACTAGGTTTAGGTAAATTAAAAAGAATTATGAGCTTTTTTCTATAAATCATTCATTAAATTAAAAATTGGGCCATTTCGTTAAATTATTTTTTTGGATCTTTTAATTAAAACAATTAATTTAAAAAGCCCACAATAATTAATTTAACTAAAGGGCCCAATTATTTTAATTTAATGAATGATCCATAGAAAAAGAGCCCAATTCTTTTAATTGATGTGTACATATACGTTTCTATTTCAAACATAAGACCATATTAACAGAATACAGATCTCTTAGAGCATCCTCATTAGTGATACTCTTATGGGTGTCTTAAGAATTAATTAATATTATATTTAATAATATTTTAATTTAAGATCCACTACTAAATATACATTAGTTTTTCACCCTCCATTAGTGACACCTTTAAGGGTGTCTTAAGAATTAAAAATTAATTATTTATTGAAAATGTATTTTTTTAGTTTAAATTTATAATATAACAAATGTTGGGTTAAACTTATGAAAAAAAACTATAAATTATAATTATAGAATATTTTATAAAAAAAACAAATATATTACATTATAAATACTTTTAAACATATATTACAATACGTAAAAAACAAATTCAAACTTAAAATTGGATATAATAAACGGAAAACAAATACGTAGAATGATAGATACATATAAAAGCATTATCAAGAACGTAATTCTCTCAGGTCTAATATTCAGTTGTGCCAAATTTCTGCCAGATATGTTCAATCAAATCAGCTTTCAATTGTTGATGTATTGTTGTATCACGAAGTCGATTTCGAACGCCCATCATATTGCCTAGATTGTATTGTGATGACCTAATTTGGATAGGTGGGGAAAAAGAAAGATTAGTTCCCAGATTATTACTCTCTTGTTGGCTACTCAAGAGGTCCATAAAGTTTTGAGGAAAACTATATGGATTGCTAGAACCCATAACCTAAACTAAGGAACGAAGGAGAAGATAATAACTGGGAAGTAAAACTATGATAATCTCAGAATAAATAGCAATAGATAATTCTCAGTCAAAGTTAAAACTTGAGTATGTTTTTGAAAAATTGTGATTTAAGTTGAAGTGAAACTATTACTAACCTGTAACATTGAAGCCTTCCAGCCACGTGAAGTTGATAAGAAGCACCATGTGAAACTGGTCCTGCCCTGTCTCCATCAAGTTCAGACTGCACATGAAAAAGAAAAAGATTCTCTGATTACAAAATAGAAGTGTGGGAAAGAAAACAAGTGGGAACAAAAAAAATTCAACAAACAATGATTCTCTGAAAACTATACACAGATTTATTTGTCTGATAGTCGGCACAGATTTGTTTGATAGTTGTGATAGATTTGTTTTATAGTTGTGACAGATTTGTTTTTGTTGTGACAGATTTGTTTTATAGTTGTGCAGAGAACGTGATGATTTGTTTTATAGTGACATATTTGTTTGATAGTCGCATGATTTGATGTTTGATAGATTTGTTTTATATTTGTGACAGATTTGTTTGATTGTCGGCACAGATTTGTTTATTTTGTGACAGATTTATTTGATAGTCGGCACAGATTTGTTTTTGTTGTGACAAATTTGTTTTATAGTTGTGACAGATTTATTTTAGGTGTGACAGATTTGTTTTATAATTGTGACAGATTTGTTTTATAGTTGTGACAGATTTGTTTTATAGTTGTGACAGATTTGTTTTAGGGATGACAGATTTGTTTTAGGTGTGACAGATTTGTTTTATAGTTGTGACAGATTTGTTTTATAGTCGTGACAGATTTGTTTTTATTTGATTGCAGAATGGCACTATGATAAGCTAAAAATGTTCAGTATTAGTTGATCATATATTGAAACCGATAACATTAGATATATCATTTTATAATAGAAAAGGACCTCTCATAGATACTGAGCGAGGTATTTTCTGCGTTCCATTCTGACCATTGCTGCAATAAACTTTCCAGCTTCTGCTTGCTAGCTCTGAAAAATTCATTCCATAAAGAATCAAAACAATGGTAAAGCCGGGAATCAACTTTACGATTTAAAAGCTCATAAGTAAACACCACTTCATATAACTCTTTTCTCATCTAACCTCGTTAATAAAAACAAAACCATTTTATCCTCCAATTACAAGATGACACGTAAGGTGTCTCTGAGTGTCTTAAGTGTCCATGTAGAGACACGGTTCTTCACTATTCTGTCTTTTTTAAATATTTTTTTAACTTAAAGACACCCATAATTATGTGCGATGGAGGTGTTCTTACCTTTTTTTCCAGTTTTTTCTTATACTGAAATTTTGTTAATTATTTTTAACGATGAGAAAGTTTGTGTTGTTAACTTAATCATTGTGAAGTTACCTCAAATCTGTTGTTTGTGGATTCATCGGCTGGAGTATGATTAGTAATATATTATCTCAGTTAAAAAAAAAAATCTCCACATGGATGCCACGTGGCATCCTATAGTATGTGACATCCAAATGGCATATATTAACGGAATATTAACACCGTTTACCGATTTGGTTGTTTTAGCCAAATTTGAATAGTTTTTTGTAGGAAATTCAAATATTTGTTAAGTTTATGTAGTTATAGGCACGGCTCAAAGTTCTGTGTATAAATAAGACAAAGTAATATAGTTCGTGGGGGAATCAGCCGTTTTCCCTACTGGTTCTGTCGGGTGAGATTGGGTTTCTCCAAAAATCTTGAACCTAACGGAACCGAAATGCTTACCCCTAATTAAACCGCATTTGTGGTTGAGCAAAGATAAACGGAAGTTGTGTTTCATTGACGGTTCGTTCATCGTTGGATCATTATCACTCTCCTCTTCCACAATTAAAATTTGGTTTGAATTCGGATTGATGAATTTTGATTTGAGTTTTTCTTTTCTCACTCGGAATTTTACTAAATTTGATTTACACAGTTTTCCAAAAAAAAAAAAGATTGAAATTTACTAGTACTGTAGAGTGTAGTTGTTTAATGTTTTGGTCTGCTTTAAATTTTCGGTTATCCAAATTACTCATATCAAATCAATATGGAATATATTTTGTCCGGACACCATCTTCATTAAAGCAGTAGGACCGGTTTAAATTTTAGGCCCAAAGAAAGCCCATTAAAACACTCGACGAGAGACACGTGGCAACAGTCAATTTTGAAGAAAGATAATGAACAACCATTGACAATTGCTCCTGATCCCGTTCTTATTGAACTCCAACATCACCATCTTTCGATTTTGAAAAGTATTATTTGAAATCTCAGTATTTGCGTTAATGGAGATCGCTCCATCTTCAAGTAGATTTAAGCTCTACGATCAATTTAAGCTTCTGGAGTTTCCTGATAAGTACGTCGTCAAACCCGTCGATTCGCCTCATGAAGGCTTCTCCGTCGATCGGCGTGATGGCAACCTCAAACCTCTTGATGGTAATCACTCTTTTGTATCAGCTCTCTCCGCTTCATATTTTGATTTCAAGAGAAGATATGAAGCAAGTGGAATCTGTAATTCAATTTCTCGTTAGATTTAGTGTTTTATGCTGTTGAAGTGTTCTACCGTATTTGATGTTGATTACTGTTTCTCCGCTACTGCAGAAAACGCATCTTCTGGGAATCCAACTAGAGTCTCTACTATCTATGGCGTAGGAGGAACTATTAGGCTCATAGCAGGTGAAGATATTTTTCTATATTTCTCTTTGTATTTTGGTTTCTGCTCAAAAGGAACTATTGTACTGTGTTTGGCTCCAATATGAGATTTTTATATGCTGATTCCATTTCATTGATATATAGGAACATACTTTCTTGTTATAACGTCTAAGGAGGAAGTTGGGAATTTCCTCGGTTTTCCGATTTTTAGAGTTACGGCTATGAAATTCCTACCTTGCAATGATGCTTTGAGGTTTGCTACTGCTCAAGAAGTAAGGTTTGCTATTGTAAAGTTGAATCCATATACGAATTTTGGTTTTTTTTTTTTGTTTGGAGTTTATGAACAAGTTAAGTTGTCTAAAGAACTTGTTCACTACTCTGAAATGGTGGCTTGTGCAGAAAAAGGACGAAACATATTTTAGGACTCTGTTACAAGCACTTGAGGCAACCCCTGGATTGTATTTTTCATATGAAACAGATCTAACATTAAAGTAAGTTTCACTGTCTGATGATCTTGAGTAAAGAGTGTTACGGAGTTCCATGGCTTTAATAATATATATTAGATACATTCATCCAATGTTACAGCTTGCAAAGAAGGTGCAAGCTAGCTGAAGGTTGGAATCGTAAGCCCATGTGGAAGCAGGTTGATTTTTTATCTGGTTCTATCTTTACAAAAAGTATCTTCTTGGATTTTACATTGTTGTCTACTTTTAGTTTGTCGAGTTAAAGTTAGGCTGAAGGTTAACTTGCTTCTCAGGCTGACCCTCGATATGTTTGGAACTGGCATCTTTTGGAGGAATTAATCGAATGCAAGGTAAGATGTATGATTTTAATTTATTTAATCTTCTCATTCCATGTCAAACTTTACTGATCTAACCTTCTTTTATTTCGGCAGCTGGATGGTTTTATTATTCCTCTACTTCAAGGAAATATCCTTTTTTTATCTTCTGTTTCGCACCTTCTTGGGCTGTTTATATTTGTAATGTTGTGTCTTTCAAATATGTATTTTAATAGACTATACTCCAATACTTGTTGTTTAACATTAACTAATGGTTAAGCTACCAAGTTGCTGAGCTAAAGCTCAAGAATTCTCCTGCTGTGATATCGCTAATTTCCAGGCGCTGTACACGGCGTCTAGGTAGGGTTTAACTTGTAGTACTGCTGGAAAATTCAGTTATGTTTGTTTGACAGTGATGTTGAAATTGGCATCCCAGGTACACGTATGTGGAGAAGAGGAGCCAATCTTGAAGGGGACACGGCTAATTTTGTCGAATCTGAACAAATAGTGGAGATTAATGGTTTCAAGTTCTCACTATTGCAGGTACACCGTTGTTAGGAGCTCATTCTGTGCAGTGTCCTGTTAAAATGATGTCTTCTTGTTTTGTTTACTAGTTCATTTGCAATATCTGTGGAATGTCATTCATTGATGATATAAAATGCTATGTGAGATTTCTTTCATAGCCCTGAAAAACCATTATCTAATGTAGCTCATTTCAGCTGAATGGTTACTGTTTTAATTTTTCTTTAATATGGTTTGATTTACTTGGAACTCTTTATTGTTGGTTAATCCCTCTACTTAGTTTATGTAAGGCACCTTGCTTTTATTTTTCTCTGTTTTTCTGCTTCCCTTTTATTTCTTGCCGACTGTAACTGTCTTGCTTTCGCTTACTAGGTTCGAGGTTCGATCCCACTTCTTTGGGAGCAGATCGTTGATTTGAGTTATAAGCCACGGCTTAAGATAAATAAGCATGAAGAGACGGTAACTTTTTTAGATCTTGTTACCAGATTAATTATACTCTGTCCAGCCCTCAAACTTTGATTACTTTACTTCTGCCTCCAGACAAAAGTTGTGCAGCGCCATTTCCATGATCTAAGCCAAAGATATGGAGAAATTATTGCACTTGACCTAACAGATCAGGTTGACTTTTTTTGCTCCTCCTTCCAGATAACAAAAGTAAATGGCATAAAACATATGTGCACTTTGAAATGTGAAATCTATGACATTTAGCTTCAACTCTAGTGTGGTTGCTGCTATGAAAATTTTCACTTGCTTACTTTCAATGTATGATTAACTTAGTCTCCCATATTGGACTGCATTAGCATGGAGATGAAGGTGAATTAAGCAAGGCATATGCCACCGAAATGGAGAAGCTTCAAAATGTGAGGTAAAATTCTGTATGACTTGTTTGTGCTGTTCTTCAATTTTGTTGTTATGAAATATTAGGTTTATCAGCATATATCGACGCATTTACCTTCTATCCTTCATGTTTTATCATTTATGTAGTAGGTTTTCGTTTGGGATTCTCTCAGCTGTCACTGTGAAATTTTGTCTTTTACCTTCTCTTGATTCAAAGTGTTCTTCGATCATACACATCAAGTGGATTGAGAGATATTGTTAGTTAATGAGATTTTTTGACGCAGATATGTCTCCTTTGACTTCCATCACATCTGTGGAACTACTAACTTCGACAACTTGGGAGTACTGTATGAACAGATTGGGGATGAATTTGAAAAGCAAGGGTAAGCAGAAAAATTATGGTTTTTGTTCTGCTCGTTTCAGATCTAGACGCTGAGTTAATATAGTTAGCAGTCAGATGTTGTTCGTTTGGTTCAAGTTAACTTGCTGCTAGCTGTGTGCAGAGCGTTTTATTTCAGCGGCAACTAATTCAAGTTGAGTAGATATTTCCTTGTAGACTCAGACGAGAACATCCTAGAAGAGCAGAAAGGAGTGATCAGATCTAACTGCATTGACTGTCTTGACCGCACAAATGTCACCCAGGTTTGTTGAATTATTCTTACTATTGGTTTTTCATTTCCTATAGCCATCTTGATTGGTACGGTATATTCTATATAAACTCATCGGTGGGGGGCGTGTGAAGATCCGTTGGTAAATCCCCCTTTTTGGTCATCTGAGCTTTTGAAAACTTGGATATGCATTAAACTAAATTTCTAGGGGAAAAAATCACTGTTTGCATATTTAATTTAATGTAATATCATCTTTGGTTGCACCTAACGGCTAAAAAAGACTTGTTTTAAGGCTTTTTAGATGGTCGAAACCTTGTACCTAAGATGCAAACACTACCATTGAACAGCTTCTGATTGCATTGCATTCTAAAACCTTTTCAATTGAACTGCTTCTGATTGCTTTCTTACCTCTTTGTTGCATCATATGAAAAGAATTACATGGCCCAAAAAAGTCTGAATCTACAACTTCAAAGGATCGGAGTGTTTGATTCCACAGAGTGTGTATCCTTGTTCGAAGATGATTACACAAAGTTCAGAACAAGTAAGTGGTTGTCATCATTTTCAAAAAATTCAGTGCAGTTTCCAGTTATAAAGCTGTAGAATATCTTCTGTTGTCATCAAAAATTTAATCCTAGTGCTTTTCTCATAGTTTGGGCTGAGCAAGGGGACGAGATTAGCTTGCAATACGCCGGGACATATGCTCTTAAGGGCGACCTCGTCAGGTGAGACAATGTCTGCTTGTGATCCTTCGAAAGGCCATATTGATTTCAGTTGGCTAACCGTTCATGTGATAGTGATGATGTCGTTTTAAGTTTACAGTTAAGCTGTTGTCTTAACCATGCATCAACACTGTTAGAATTTTCCGTGATGTTCTCACAATACGATATTACTAGATTGATAACCTGTAATAACAATCTTGAGTTCTCTGTTTACGTTGGGTGTAGTTTCTCTAAAATGCTTTAGGCCTTGGGCTGAAATCAATATACTTATTTAGAATGACCATGTAAATGATAATAGCAATATACGCTATGGGGTGTTTTGGTGCAGGTACGGGAAACAGACTATGGCTGGAGCAATCAAAGATGGCATCAGTGCGATGTCGAGATATTATCTGAATAACTTCCAGGATGGTGTAAGGCAGGCAAGTTTCTTCTACAATTATAATTGAATCAGCAAATTAGAAGTGAGGTAAAAGATGAGAAACTGAAGGTAGACAAAACAAAAACTGATAGAGATTTTTATTTTTCAGGATGCTTTGGATCTCATAAGTGGTCGCTACACAGTGGGTACAAACAGCCCTTCACAACTTCAGCCCATTGGATCACAACCATCTGTATGTTCCTCCTTACCATAATCTTTAAACATATTAAACAAAATTTCATTTGTTAATTATAAACGTAAACCCCAAATGCGGTTGGCCTTTGCGTTTGCACTTTAATGAAAATGGTTTCATATGTAAACGCAAACATAGAAATTGCATTTGAAATGATCTAGACCACATTCAAGCAAACAGAAGAAGCTGACTAGATCTTGTTTGTTGGGTGAAAAATACAGTTTCTGCCGGTAGCATCAGCATTGTTAATAGGTGGTGTAACAGTGACATCTTTGACAATTCATCAAGGTAAAGGCTTTTGATTCATATGACTATACAATATGTAGGATTGAGTTGTGATTGATATATTGGATGACAAAACAGCGGGAAGAAATACGCAGCAGTATCTGGCGTCAGCATTGTGGGCTGGAGTGACTGCAGGAGTTGTGGCGATGATCAAGGTCAATGGAAGGCACTTGTGTTCAAGGCCTCGTCTTTGCCATCTAATTTGATTCCATATGAATTGAGATTATTTGCGTCTCACATTCTTCTCAAATCCCACGCACACTTTACCTTTTCTGCTTTCTCCTGTTATTCTTGTTGAACGTCCGTACAAGAATCTTAGAACTAAAAGGCTATTTCACTGAACTTTTTTATATGATGCAATTGATCTTATACATATCATGATTAATCTTGGTTTAAATTGAGTTAAATATATAATTTTATTCTGATTTCTTCTAGAACAAAATTTTGGTAAATTCTTGTCGAATAAATAAATAACCGACTGACCAAAACCCGATATCTGATCAGTGTCTACCCAAAAAAAAAAGAGAACGATTTTATTGACATTTAACAAAAGTTATTTATTACGTCTTCTTAGAATTATATGAAACACTAACCAAATTATTATTCCCCATTGCACACGACCCTAAAGCTTTGAGGTCAGATCATTTGGCACACTTGTGAATGCTGTTCTCCAAGTAGTGCAAAGCCCACATTACATAAAGACAAGTAATCAACAGACAACAACAAACACTGCACAACCTTTAACTTAAAGACGGCTTCGTGTAGCCGGTTTGAAACTCGCAATCCCAGTTACTTCCCTCCCCGTCACTAAGGTGTTTATATCGTAAGTCCCTTCATATGTAAAAATGGGTTCAAGGTCACAGAAAGCCTGCAAAATTTTCACATTTTTATCACTTAATTATGATCCTTCTTCAATTACAGCTAAACAGTCAAGTCATAGATGAAGATTAGCTCACCTTTGCCACCAGAAAATCCGCTAAAATTCCATTCCCACCGAGTAATGCCCGACCTAGCGAAGCGGTTTCCCTCGCTTTCGATGAAATCCATGCCTAGTGGAACCACATAAATGGTTATGCAAATGATATTATTCAATGTTTACAGAGCTATGGTTGATTTCTACACTACAATTTCTCCACTTTCGGTTGTTCAAGTTAGTAGACTAGCTCGTGAGAAAATGTATCTTGTCTCAGCTCGCGAATATAGTATAATTTTGACCTTCCTACATTTGGGTAGAGTAGTCCCTCATACGATTATGGATACATGAAGACCAGCAGTGGTGACGGGTCTCTATTCGCAATACTGATACATTCACATTAGCTGTTACTTTCCCTAATCTCTATACACGAATACGTTTATTCTCCCTTGCTACACATTCCGTTCAAGCAAACAAGTGATGCATCTCAAGCAAATATGATAAGTTTCGTACCCAATGGTTCATAGCTATGAGTTCCTATCGTTGTTTAACCTATCTTACTTCTACTTATTTTCTTAGTATGGCTAGTGTACTGACTATGTAATTGGACACCATGTTTCTCTATATCAAATAATCAGCAAAGAGAAACTCAAATGAAAGCAAAAAAGGATTTGATGTTATTATACCTTTCCTAAACTGGCTTGACCAGGAGTCATCTGACCCGTCTCATACAGCTTGCAGAGGCGCCAACCCATTAGAAACATTGCTTGAACATTACCTAGCATCTCAACAAGCTTCTGTTGGTTTAACTGGAAAGCAGCCAACGGTGCTCCAAACTGTTTCCTCTCTTTCAGATACCTTGAAACGATACACATTATATGAGAAATTGTATTATATGTAACGAAATGAATACTCATACTACGATTGCTGAGATCTGGCTGTTTCCCCTGGAATACCTGTGACACATATCGTAGATTCCCATTGATATACCGATTGGTTGCCAGGCCACCATTACACGTGAGACAGCCAGGACCTATTCAAGTAAAGTATAGACAAACAGTTAACTATCACGAAGGAGGAAGATGTGATGTTTTGCTAGTGATAAAGTATTGAAGAGCATTTCTGGGTCATGTGGAAATGGAATGATCACAGCAGTACCTTGCTGGTGTCCTGAAAAGAATTTATCCCAGGTAACCGATCCTCATCCGGAACAAATACATTCTGTAGTAGAATATCTCCATTTTGAACCATACGTAAACCTATTTTATTTGGGATCTTGGTAGCCTTTAAGCCAGGCGCATCTTTCTTGACTATGAATCTGCAAGAGGGTTGCTGCTAAATTTCTAATGCAGAAAATATAGTCTATCTAAAATGAATGAGGTGTATTTGGAATAAACACATTAGTCCAGATGACAGCCCATACAAAAAAAATTGTTCAGTACAGTCAATTGTAGTCGTAGAGCAATCTATTTTAGCATTCTTTTGAAAAATGGATTTTAACATCTACAATAAGGTGAAATCAAGAGCCACCTCATCACCTTCAGTTTTTGAGAAACGACCTCTACACCTAAGATACAAAATCTGAGAGCTCTGAGAAAGCCAAAAAATCTGAAATACCCGTTGATTTGGTTAGTTGTTGTATTCCTAGCAAAGATGATCAACACATCTGCAAAAGTGCTGTTTCCGATCCAACGCTTTTGTCCATCAATAATCCAACCTCCTTCAACCTGATGAAGTAGACAATTGAAAAAGTAAAAACAATGAAACATTCCGGCAATTGCAGAAGTATAGCACAAAAGGATACAAGCAACTGAATAAAAAAGAGAGAAGGCAGCCACCTTTTTGGCAGTTGTTATTAGACCACTTGCATCACTTCCATTGTCGGGCTCTGTCAAAGCCTTTATACAAGTCCACCATATGTAATGAAATCAACATCATGTTTACATAACACAAAAACTCATTCAAAGGATGCAAATCGTGTAAGTCCAGGATCCATGTACTCACCCAACAAGCCACAGTAGTCAACTGAGCCAAAGAAGGTAAATGCTTCTGCTTCTGTGCTTCCGATCCACAAAGTGCTATTCTTGACAAAATCAGAAGAAATTAAGCTCATGCAAATCTCTAGCATGGTCTTTATCAGAACAACTGAATATTAAACAAGCTAAGAAAGAAATATTAGGAGATCTTACCAATAGTGAGCATACCCAAAGAACTATGCACCAACATGAAAGTCCCACAACTTGCATCAACTCTAGCTATTTCTGCTGTGGCAATTGCATTAGCAGTGATGGAGAAGCCAGGACATCCATAACCCTAAGAAGTCCAACCAAATCAATATTTTGAAGTTTCCATCCACATAAGCAAACCAAAACACAGAGCCCAGCATTGGAAATTACCTTGATCGAGCCACCTGCTACACGCAAAGCCCCAAGCTTTGGAATGATCTGGAATGGAAATTCTGCCTTCTCCCAGTACTGAGGAGTACAAAATCAAAGGAAGAGCAATGATGTAACGCTACTATACTATCAAAGTAAACAAAAAAAAAACATCTTGAACATGAAGATAGACACCTCTGTCATTATCGGGGCAACTTCTTTCTCCATGCACTCCCTCACTTTCTTCCGGACAGCCTGTTCCTCCGAAGTCAATAGATCATTGAAATGATAATAGTCCGAAGCTGCAGCAGTATACAGTGTAAAAAAAACATATTAAGCAAAGTACAATAAACCATCCAAATATAATCCTCTGGAAGAAGAAGTGATTAAATAATCCTTACTGCACGGTGGAAATATAGAGGCTGGGGTTGCTTGAGGAAATGCTCTAGATATGTCCATAGCTGGCAAATCAAAATATGAACTCTTCACCTTCTTCTCAGTATTATCTGCATGACCAAAATTCAATTCATAATTAAAACTCTTAATTCTCAAAACCAAAATTCAATTCATAATCAAAACTCTTAACTCTCAAAACCAACAGTCATTCATAATCTCCTTGTTAAGTCCTATACACCAACGATTCTATGAGTTTTAGTAATCATGATCCCCTGCATCGTCTACAAATCAAACTGACTGCGAATTTGAAAATCGCAAAAGCCCCGAAAAAGTCACCATCTGCGTCAAATACTCCAAACTGACACTCGAAACAAAATATCATTGACCTAAACAACGATATCACCTGTTCGATCGAGATTATCGACACATAAATCATTCAAGGCCAAAAAAAAAAAAGGATCGAACCAGCGAGCAAAACAGCTGCATCAAACGAAAGAGGGAGACGAAACATGCAACCGTGAAAATGGAAGACACAGGGCACGAAAACGAACCTTGATCTGCAGATTTGAGCACAGTCATGGCGAAGATAGTGATTCAAAAATTTCTATGGCTTCGTGATGGATCAAATTCTGATTTGCCTCAAATTTTCTCTCGCTCCATTTTAATCTCTATATCCGATTCTTTTCACTGAAAAGACAAAAATATCCTTGATTTATGCAAACTAACTACCTATTACATAGTAAATAAATATTTAATTATACCACGGATTTAAGTTTTGAATCATTTAATTATACCACGGATTTAAGTTTTGAATCATGGTCGAAGAGATTTATTATCTGTGCTACCGTGTTTCTATTTATATCATTTATAATCATAACTATATAACTCGATTTAAGAGTAAAATACTAATCTGTTTTAAATGGGGCAAATGAAAGAGGAAGAAATTATCACCATTTACACATGTTATAAAGTTAGAATTCATCGTTCACAAAATTCAATAATTTTTCCATTAAATTTCTATCAATTAACATTGGCATACAAAACTAAAAATCATTGAATAACAATAGAATTTAATATAATTAAAAAATTAACAAGTTGAATAACACTAGAATTTAAAATATTTTGAAAAAATTTCATAAATATTTAATCCAAAAAAATTCATAAATACTATAAAAATATCTAATTGAATAACACTATAATTTAATATTTTATTATTTTCTCTCAGATTTTCTCATCCAATAACCTATCCTTATTTTTTCATAGAAGTTATCAACTTATCCTGATTTCCAAAATTTGTAAGTTACTACAAAAATAGTAAGTTACCTATAGGTCCCGGTCTTTTTTTTTACAAGGGACAGTACATGAAATAATAATAGCGACAGGTGATGAAAATGTTAGGAATTTTTACGTGTATAATTTGATAACGATATTTACAATTTCGACCAAAAATGTGTCGTTTACGTTTCATTGTTGTATTCAACGACAGCAAGATGAAACATAAATCGTTGCTATTTTTTTGTCGTTTTCGCATGAATTATTGAAGCTTTGATAAATAATTTGTAAGAGAATAAAAGATTACTTTATAAGCATTTTGACTTGTAAGTATGAAACCTTGGTTTTCGATACGGAAATCAATTATGTTGCAGTAGTTTTTACTGTTTTTTTTTTTAATTTGTCCGAGCATGGAATGAAGGGGCAGTAAACTTTTAACCACGATCAACCAATGAGGTGAATGATAACGCAACAACAATAAAAAAGATCGAAAAAAAATCGGTTAAAACAATTCAGTTTATCTGGTGACAAGAACTTTAGAGGTCAATCTAATGGTTGTGTATGATAGCGAATAATAAAATTGTATTAATTTAAGATCGAGTACGAAAAAAAAAAGAGGCCGCTTACATCACCATGTGCTTCGCCTCTGGATTCTCTTATCAAGTGCATCAACAGGATCATCGGAAACTGGACATCATTCACTTATAGTCTCATATCCTATAAAAACCCTTCAATTACTAGGCATATCATCAACTCTGGTTCTTCCTTGACTAATATTGACTTTGATTTCGTCGACTGATTATGACTTTGACGTCGACTTTATCGTTTCACTTTTTCCACAATACACTAGTAGGGCTTTAGGCATTTGGGTATATTTTTCTCCCTTTGCTCAGTTCAAATAGGTTATTTTGTGGGCGTTTGTAACTTCTAGAATGGATTTAATTTGTATCAACAATGATTAGTTCTCTTCCCTCCTTTAAATTCAATAGAAAAAATTGTCCCAAAAAAATCATTTATTTTTGCTTCTGTCTTTTTTTTTTTGTCTTGTTATTATCGACCGGGTTTAAGTATATCAATGACTTTGTGTATTATATATATAAGATATTAAAAATAGTTACTTGTGCAAGAAATTGTAATCAAAACTGTTAAATTCATATGAAAAGAATAGAATCCAGACTAGATATGCATAATTGGTCGGGTGAACCTGTGAGGTGCACTATTGCATGGAGGGACTTGAAGGTGGTGGTGTTTTAAAAAGACTTTGGACCAAAAATTATGCTATATGCAATATGCTACGAAAAATGTTAATTGATGTTGCTCGAGGTGACTTGCAATCATTTATATTGTTCTAGCATACTTTTCATTTAACTAAGAATTTAGCTCGTACTGAAATAACCCATCAATACAAATTCAACTTTATTGCCAAGCCAATGGGGGACACATGAAAAGAATAAAATTAGAAAATGCTATACGAGATGAGTGCATTGAAACCTTGTTTTTGTAGCATACTCGAGTTTTTATTTATATATGGCCCATCATGCTATGCTTTCTCTTTCGCTTATACCATATACTTCGCGACAATTGAGGAAAAGACAAGCCCAACACATTTTTACTTTAACAATAACTAATCAACCTGTACTTCTTTTTTATAAAAATAAAAATATATAAAATGTATGTTTATGATATTTTAGGTTTTTTTTTTCCTTTTTTTCCATACATTCAACTACCTTGTCCTAATGTCCCGATAAATCTTGCCTTTTAAGTTCTTTGACTACCAAATTCTTTTGGAGTTGTAATGATTTTCATTGACCAATTGTGTCTGTATTTTCCTAAATTAACAAAGACAATATGATGGAAAGTTTCGGGGTTAATAATTTATGGAAACGGTCAAGCAATGAATATCGATAAATTCACGAGGATTCCTTGAGTGTTTGTGACATTACGATATATGCTGTTATCGATCTAATGGAATATGTCAGTCAGTTGTAAGGGAATAAGTTGCAATGTGGTAGATGGCACACTACGCTCAAAATTGAGGAGCTAATCATATCAATAGTCACACGTTGTTCTTAGAGATTTTCAGATTCGTCAACGCAGCCAAAAACATGTTGAAAAAGCTCTATTTCTTATTTCAAATCAAGATTATCAAATTCAAGAAGACAAAAAGTTTGACATAGTATTGGTATTGGTAAAATCAAACGAGTAAAATTCTTAATTCAAGCCCCGAAAAAGTATACAAAGGTTGAACAAAATTAATCAATATTCATACAAAAAAAAAAATATTCAATCAAGTGATATTTTGGACGTCGAAAAAGGAAGAAAACCATTGGAAATTTGTCAATATATATATAAAATGAAGTTGTATTCGAATAATATTACAAAAGAGCTACACTCTCTTTAAATAGGAGGAGTAGCTAATCATACAAGGTAAGTAAAATATTGTTACCGTTATAATCTAATTTACAATAAATGTGTAATCAGCAATTACTTATTTTTATATACTCTATCACACCCCCTCAAGACGGACGTCGGGGAGAGAGTCCGATCTTGACAGCAAGTAACTCAAATCTTGATCGAGGAAGGGGCTTCGTGAGCGTATCAGCGAGTTGATCAGAGGAGGTGACATGCGTCACACGAACAAGACCTTGTTGAACGTAGTATCGAACAAAATGGTAATCTAGTGTTATGTGTTTCATCCGAGAATGAAACACGGGATTAGCCGCCAAGTACGTTGCTCCTATGTTGTCACAGTAAATAGTTGGAGTTGTGGTGTTTGTGATTCCAAGCTCAGTGAGGAGTGATGTGATCCAACACAGTTCTGAAGTAGTGGAAGCAATCGAGCGATATTCTGCCTCCGTCGACGAACGTGCCACACCTGTTTGCTTTTTAGAGGACTAAGCAATCGGATGACGACCTAGATAGACAATATACGCACCAGTTGAGGTGTAATCATCCTTGTTCCCAGCCCAATCAGCATCGGTGAATGCATGAAGAGTCGTAGCTGATGTGAAAGACGCCTGCTCTATGTGCCTGCGTAAGGAGACACGCTTTCACCGCCGCCCAATGATCCATTGTTGGTGATGCATAAACTGAGACAATTTGTTGACAGCGAAGGAGATATCCGGTCTTGTAAGAGACAAGTACTGGAGGCTGCCCACTACCATCCGATATTCCGTAACATCATCCAATGCAACTCCAGAAGTGTGGAAGTCAGAGCACATCGGTGTGTTGACGGTTTGGTATGTGCATCCTTGTCTTGATCAATAAATCTGCAATATAACGAGATTGAGTTGTAGTCCACTTGACGCCTTGTAATTTCAACACCTAAGTATGATGATAAGTAAGTCTTTTAAAGAAAAGCAAAGAGATAAGGAGTCGATAAACCGAGTTATGTAGGAACAATCATTGTCGGTGACAATGATATCATCAACGTAGACAAGCATGTAAAGTACGACACCACTTTTGTTGTAGATGAAGAGAGACGCATCCGCTAGGGAGTTATGAAATCCATACTCAAGAAGAAATGGCGCAGCATTGTACCAAGCTCCTGAGCTTGTTTGAGGCCATAAATCCTTCGAACTTGCAGATAGCTTGAGTATTATCCTTGTCTTGGAAACCAGGTGGTTGCACCATAAACACATCTTCCTTAAGATTTCCCTAAAGGAAAGCATTATTAACATCGACGAGTGGCCACACGAGACTGCCGTGCTTAGATGATTCGTGACGCGCTTAACAACCGGACTGAAAGCTTGATAGTCAATACCCGCCGTTGATTATAGTCTTCGCAACAAGCCGAGCTTTGTAGCTTCAATTGTACCATCTTGACGTCGCTTGATTGGAAAACCCATCTGCAACCTACAACATTGGAAACAACATTAGTATTCACCAAATCCCAAGTATGATTCGAATATGAGAATTTATTTCTTCACTCATGGCATTTCGCCAATGTTGTATTTGGAAAGCTTCATTCACAGTGGTGGGTATATGATCTCGGTGAAGTGTTGACAATAGCCAAGATTCAGCTTATCTACGCTTCGTCCGCTGGCTTCGGCGACGCGTAGGGCAGCAATCTCACGATGTTGCAACTTCAGCAACCTCAGTTGGTGCGTAGGTGGTGGAGCGATTGGTGGTGCTGGTATTGATGGTGGCATGATGAACGTGATATAGGAGGTGGATCGAGCTGGTGACACCGGATGGGTCTACATATACATGTCGCGTGGAATTAGAGAAACTATAGGAAACAAAGGAGTGTTAACATTGGGAGATTCTTCATGATCAAGAATTTTATGATATTAATGTTTTAAATGGAAACAGCTTCATGAAAAATAACATGTCTTGAAGTGTGATACGAGAAGAAATTTATCTAAACAAAATAAGCACTTTGGAAATAGAATATCCAAGAAAAACACGGAGGACCAGCATCTAATTTATGTGTTGTATAAGGTTTTAACAAGGAAAACATAAACACCCAAATACTTTTAATTTTTGAAAATTGAGAGGATGAGCATTATGAAAGCATTTGAAAGGGTTTTGAAAATCCAAATTTGGCGTTGGCATTCTATTTATTAAATAAACGGAAGTCGCGAAGACATACGCCCAATTGCTTTTGGGCATGACGCATGAGACAATAATGATAAACTAGTCTCAACAATATGTCGATGACGGCGTTCGGCAATACCATTATGTTCAGGCATATGGACTAGTCATATGCGAAATTCCATGTGTCGATAAAAAACTAGTGAGGGCAATATATGCACCCATTATCGAATATGAGTTTGAATTTTGGTTTGAAAACGGTTTTCAACAAAGCTTTATATTTGATAAAAAATATCAAACTGGGATTTTTGTTTAAAGGTAATGCCAAGTGTAACGAGTAAAATGATCAACAAAGATAACGTAATATTTAAAACCATCTACCGAATAATTGAGATGTCCATACATCCGAGAACACAAATTCAAGAGGATGAGAAGAATTCAAAGAAGAAACACGAGAAGGTAACTTATGCATCTTATTAATAGAGCAAGCATCACAAGGTTTTGGCAATAAAACTTTAGAAGAAATCGGTAATTGAAATTGAGAAATAATTTTTTGTAGAACTGAAAAAGCAGGATGACCTAACCGCGAATGCCAATCAGACAACGTAGCTTTTACTGTAGAAGCAAAGGCTAACATAGGCTGCTTGACGTTCRTCGGCCATGTATATGTGCCATCCTTAGGCTTGCCTTCCAGATGAAGCACTCCTGTGAGAAGATCCCTCACCTGAAAGAACGTTGGAGTGAACGTGACAGCCACATTATTAGCATTGCACAATTGAAAAACAGAGATTAAATTCTTATCAAGAGATGGAACACATAGCATATTTTTCATTAAGAATGGACGAGTGTAAGAGGGTAAGAGAGCAGAACCAGTGTGTTATTGGAAGAGCTGAACCATCACCAAGTAACACATCATCACCACCCATGTATGGGTTGTGGGAGGCAAAATTGGTAAGGTCCGATGTCATATGATGCGAGGCACCGGAATCGAGAAGCCATGTACTGGAATCAGACATCATGGCAGGGTTTGCTCGTAGCTGCCAAGGTTGGGGAAATTGCGGTTGAGACCATGGCATAGGAGATGGCGGTTGCCACTGCTGCATCGATGAGCCTTTGACCAATCGAAACTATGGACAGAACTTTGCACTATGGCCTTGTGTCCCATAGGCCTGACAACGTCCTAAATACGGTTTGGAAAAGCGATTAGCATTACCCTGATTTTGGCTATTGGAATGCATTGAAGTGTTTGAACCACGTGTGGAATTGTTGTTGTTATGTCCACTATAGCGAGGCTTAGAATCTGCTGCATGAGCCACGACAGGAACAGAGGGTGTGACAGCAGCACACAAGATCATTGCTTCACGATTGAGAAGACGTTCGTGAAGCTCCGTATACGAGATGGGATTTTCGCGCCCATTAATAGCATCAATTTCTGTTTTGTAATCTTCAGTCAAACCAGCAAGGATCTGTTCCGTTAAATCTTCTGCATCCATTGGTTTCCCAAGGAGTGCAAGATCATCAGCCTTTGCCTTGATTAGCCTTAGGTACTCGCTAATCGTCTTGGTACCTTTCACACAGACTTGATTGAGCGGATATGGCCACGCGCAGGGTTTCCAAAAGTCTGAGCAATTGTGTCCCAAACATCCTTGGTGGTGGTGGCTGTCGAAATCACCGATTGAATGGGAAGAGAAATTGCCCCAATAATGGCACTGTAGAGTAGTCGATCTTGTCGGCGCCAAGGAGCAAAGGTGGGATTCGTGGTGGATACACCGTTGGTGATGATTGTTGGAGGCGGAACATGAACGGAGCCGTCAATGAAGTGTTGTAACTCATGTCCCTCAAGCAAAGCTCGTACTTGTCTGCACCACATTAGATAGTTCTGATTAGTGAGCTTTGTGACGCTCGACATGTTAACGGAGAGGAGAGTGGTTTGTGGATCTTGTATATTGAAAACACAAGTTCTTTCAGCAGTGGAATCGGTAGACATGTTGATGAAGAAGAAGGTAAAAGTGTAGCAATGAATCAATTTGTGAAACAAAGATACAAGAGACAAGAAGTCTGAAAAGAAAAAGAAAAAGACAAGAAGTTTGAGAACCAGCTGCGGAGGAAAGAAGAAGAAGAGAGAAGGAAGAAAGAAAAGAGTTTTTCGTTTTTGTTCTTTTCTTTATTTATTTATTTATTTATTTTTTTAAAAAAAGGAGGAAGGACAATGCCTTATTGCTCTGATACCATAATGAAGTTGTATTCGAATAATATTACAAAAGAGCTACACTCTCTTTAAATAGGAGGAGTAACTAATCATACAAGGTAAGTAAAATATTGTTATCGTTATAATCTAATTTACAATAAATGTGTAATCAGCAATTACTTATTTTTATATACTCTATCAATATATATATATATATATATATTTTGCTTAAAGGGTTAATATTATTAGAACAAAAAGAAAAAGTTTACAAATGAAAGAATATGAGTTACATAAAAGAAAGGAAAATAGAACAGGGGATGGAGAGTAGAGAAAATTTGTCAATTGATCTCTCAAGACATCTCTTATCTTCAGTCATGGTAAGTCTCTGGTGCTTTGTATGAACGCATTTCAGACTAGGTAGATGAGATAAGTAGATATGTTGCAGTTTGTGTGAATGCATCTCCGCATCTTGCGATTTGGTTGGTTAAGATTAGGTCAAACGTGTACGCATATTTACCACACAAGAAAATGTGAACGCATCCTTTGTGCGCCAGATGTAGTAAATGTCCGTTTTTAACATTTCCAAATATTTTTGTGACCCACGCTCCACCAAATAAGATATTATGTGGCTGTTTCAACCAGCTTTGCATCTTGGTGGGTTGGTAGGTTTCCAAATATGGTAAGTAGACATTGGTTAGCTATCCGCAACTATTGTTACGGTTTTCACACATTGAAAATTTAAGGGTATTATGATTTAGGGTTAAAAAGTGCGTACGTCTTTCATCCTGATTTCGTTTATGCTAATCGAAATGCTTTTCATTGGACATTGTTTTATTGGTTTGGTACGCGAGTCTTGTGTTTACCTATTTAGCCGCCTGCGTCTGTGTTACATAAATCTTTAGTGTAACACATATATAACATGATACAACTATTTCATTGTCGTCTCGTTGTCAAATAACTTATCATATAGGGTTGAGAGACCATGGATCTAGTCTTCTCACTACGATTTCATTCATGGGGCAATTGTGGATGCCTAAATAACAAGAATAGCCAATTTTTACTGACTATGTGGATTAGTATGATTCGATTCGGGTCCCCTGGTTATATAATTTATATATCTTATATGATACTATATAATATATACAAAAAAATCATTGAAATAGAGCATGTGTATTACATTATTTATATAATTGGAAACAGAACATGCATGCGTGCATTGTACGAATCTTTTATTGCAAAGCACCCATATGTGATATGTATGTGTGCCGGACAAAAAGCCTCACTGGTGTTTAACTTTGAAAACTATGATCATGTTTAATTATTCGATACAAACAACCTATCGAAGAATGAAGTAATGTTCCGCATTCTTAGATAGATGGACATATATCTAAACCACCATAATATGTAGACGAGTCTGATAGAAAACATGATACTATATTTGCTATGTCGACATTGGAAGATCTATATCACATCATTGAGCTTTGTGGATCTCCCATAAAGTAAGCAATACACATAATTCAACATAGATATACGTAAATGTATATCATTCTACTGCAAATCATTTATAACAAAAAAAAAAAGACTTTCTCAAAGGCCAAACAAATGATTGTTGACATTGACCACACGATCGTTTAGGAACATCAAAAACTTTGCTATCTCCTCCTAGTCATAGGCTCCTAGCACTTACGCTCGCATGTTACCTACCTTTTTGAATCGGCCAGGTCATATTGTATATTTGATTATTTGATCAGTTTTGATAAACTGAATACTCGATTTATAGAGGGCAAAATTTTTGCATATATTTTGCAATTTACAAAAATAAATTAGAAAATTTTCGTATTATCTTTGGTCTAAGAAAATATCAGATAGATTAAAATTTTTTAATAAATATTATGAACAAGTTAAAAAGTATCTTTACTTGTATAAAAAAAATTCTTAAAATTAGAACAAAAGAAAAAAAAAACAGCACATGACATATATATTCAAATTTTGAATGGTAGCATTTTCAAGATTTTTTTTTTTTGTGGCAATCATTGGCTTATTTTCTTATAACGATATCATTTGTTTTTATCATCAATTTATTGTCTTTCAAAATTTCAACATATTAATACATTTTTATTCATAGTTCTAGTTCTTCATTTGGATTTTAGACATTTCAGAGTGTTATAAAATTCGAGAAGTTGTCGAGACACCTTAAAAGATTAGGATGTTTAATGGAGAGCATATAAAAATTTGCGCTTAAAAATGTTTGGGACACCGTTGAAATGTCTTTACGATGATACTGCGATTTTCAAATCAAAATTGAGATCACATGAGTGATGGAAAGAATCATGAAAAGAGAGTAAATAATTGTACTTTGAATTAATAGAGAGTGATTTATGGTTCAATATGGTTTTTGGTAACAATCTGAAAATGAAAAAGTATGAACAAGGGGTTCTTCGAAGTTTACATGTCTTACATGATCGAATAAGTGAGGTTTTGTGAAGGTAAGTAATGATTTACACATGTTTGAATAGACTTATACTTCATCATATATATTGAAATTTCACAAAAAAAAAATTTGAATGTAATATATATTATGTCAATAGAAATTATTAAATTTTATTTTAGGTTTGTCGACATCTCTGTTTGCATTCCTGAATAAATTAATTTATAAGAAATAATGGGAATCAAAATCCTGTAAAAGTGTTGGTTTACCAAACAAGTAAAGACCGTTGTTCAAAAAGAAAAAGAAAGCAAGGAGACCAAATTATGATTGAAGTTTTACAAATTTTAGATAGAAAATATAAATTTATATATCACTTGAAAAATAAAATAGATATCAAAACTCAGGAGACATCTCTCTATCTCTCTATCTCTCTCTCTCTAGCTCTCATCTTCACCGTACGCTTCTTCGATCTATGCTTCTCTCTATCTCTCTCTCCTAGAGCTAGAGAGCATTGTTACGATTCCTTCCAAAGCGTAGAATGTGGAACCCTAGATTGCTCAATTTTAGCTAGAGATCTGTCTACTTTTAGCTCTATTTACTTTCTACTTTTGTAAGCTCTGAGAGAGAGAGAGAGAGAGCTACACAGTGATGGGCAACTGTTGCAGATCTCCCGCTGCAGTAGCTAGAGAAGATGTGAAATCCAACTATTCCGGACACGATCACGGCCGTAAAGATGCTGGCGGCGGGAAAAAATCGGCGCCGATTCGAGTTCTCAGCGATGTTCCCAAGGAGAATATTGAGGACCGGTACTTGCTAGACCGAGAGCTAGGTCGCGGCGAGTTCGGTGTCACTTATCTCTGTATCGAGAGGTCCTCTCGTGACTTGCTCGCTTGTAAGTCGATCTCGAAGAGGAAGCTTAGGACTGCTGTGGATATCGAGGATGTTAAGAGAGAAGTGGCCATTATGAAGCATTTGCCTAAGAGTTCGAGTATTGTTACTTTGAAGGAGGCTTGTGAGGATGATAATGCTGTGCATTTGGTGATGGAGCTTTGTGAAGGTGGTGAACTTTTCGATCGGATTGTTGCGAGAGGGCATTATACAGAGCGTGCTGCCGCAGGGGTTACTAAGACGATTGTGGAGGTTGTGCAACTTTGCCACAAGCATGGTGTGATTCATAGAGATTTGAAGCCGGAGAATTTTTTGTTCGCTAACAAGAAGGAGAACTCGCCGTTGAAAGCTATTGATTTTGGATTGTCCATTTTCTTCAAGCCAGGTGTGTTACTGCGTTTAGTTTGAGTCACCTTTTGAAAGTAGATTCCAAATTCAATTGATGGTCTTAGTAGAAACTTTAGAGTTCGAACTAGTTCTTGGGTGAGTTTTGCTTTAGATCTAAAGTTTTGGAGCTTTAATGTGGGCCTCTCGTATATAAGAATGCCATGCCTGATGCTCTCTTAAGGGTTTGGTTCTTGTCTTAGGGCCATTCGTATTCTTCAATCCTCTAGCTTTTGGATGTTTCCATCTACAAGCTTAAACTGATTATCAGAGGGAGCTTCATGTTTTTGTAGGCTCCATGTTTCTTGATTGATACCTTAGATGCACCTTGGCCTGTTTATTTGTTGTTTATGCTATTTTCTAATAATGCTTACACATTTCCAGGTGAGAAGTTCTCCGAGATTGTTGGGAGTCCATATTACATGGCACCTGAGGTGCTTAAGCGGAACTATGGACCCGAAATCGATATTTGGAGTGCTGGTGTTATTCTTTATATTCTATTGTGTGGAGTTCCCCCATTCTGGGCAGGTCTGTTTTTACCTTCCTCTCTTCTTTATTCTCTCGATGTCCTCTGCCTGAGCATTTGCTTATTGATTCTTATAATACACATCTATATCATTTTCTCAGAAAGTAACTTTTGCTAATTGATTCTTATAATGCCTCTTTTAGCATGCTAGTCTTTTGTAGTTTCAGCCAATTTTTTTCTTTCAAATACAGAGTCAGAACAGGGAGTTGCTCAGGCTATTCTGCGCGGGGTAATTGATTTTAAGAGGGAACCATGGCCAAACATTTCTGAGACTGCTAAGAATCTAGTCAGACAAATGTTAGAGCCTGATCCAAAGCGTCGGCTGACTGCAAAGCAAGTGCTTGGTACATAGAATCTACCTTTGCCCTCTCCTCTTTCTCTCTGCATCTGTTATTATCTCTTTGCCCAATCACTCCATTGATCTGGAGATACTCTAAAAGATTTTTTATGCTTACTCCTACCTTTGTTATCGTTTCTCATTTTCTAGAGCACCCATGGATTCAGAACGCAAAGAAAGCTCCCAATGTTCCTCTTGGAGATGTTGTGAGGTCGAGGTTGAAGCAATTTTCAGTGATGAACAGATTCAAGAGAAAAGCTTTGAGGGTTTGTTAATCAGATAAACTTTCATTGTTAATTATTTGCATGAGTCACCTCTTATACCAAAGTGATCTTACTAATATTATTCAAACCAGGTTATTGCCGAATTTTTATCTACCGAAGAAGTAGAAGACATCAAAGTAATGTTCAACAAGATGGATACTGATAATGATGGTATAGTTTCGATTGAGGAGTTGAAAGCCGGACTTCGCGATTTTAGTACACAGCTAGCGGAATCAGAAGTTCAGATGCTTATTGAAGCGGTGCACATATCTTTCCCTTCTACATCACCGTACTTTTATTACTGATTGCTTGACTGAAGAAGTAGAGTCAAATTTCTTTGCATGATCTTGTCATTCAAATTCCGCTTCATTTTTCAGTGATTTTTGTTGTTACACCTTCACTATCCAAGTTCACTAAAATATGGTATTCGTAATTCAAATTTGTATAAAACAGGTGGATACTAAAGGGAAAGGAACTCTAGACTATGGGGAATTTGTTGCAGTTTCTCTCCACCTGCAAAAGGTAGCAAACGATGAGCATCTCCGCAAAGCCTTCTCGTACTTCGACAAGGATGGAAACGGGTACATATTGCCCCAGGAGCTTTGTGCCGCCTTAAAGGAAGATGGAGGAGATGACTGTGTGGATGTCGCCAATGATATATTCCAAGAAGTTGACACAGACAAGGTAAGTGTCCACTCTTCTATCTATGGTATGATCTCATATTCAAAAGAGCTTTCTTTTGCAAGACTTAGGAAACCAAAGTTTTGAGGGAAGTCCTAAAAAGGCACAAAGGACAGGAGATGTGACTTTAAATCTTCTTTTTGCCCTATTTGTTTGATAATCAAACAACTTGAATTTAAAGTCTTACACTGTTACACATAGGTAATGGAAACATGCTTTGCAAAAGTCCTTAAAAGCCTGCGAGGACAAAACATGTAGCTTTAAAAACTTTTTCTGTTTTGTTTTTTTCTCCTTTGTCTGTTGTGTAAGCGGTCCCCATAAACTAAAGCGAAAATGATTTCTATGTTGTAGTGGAAATGCTATCGGTAGAGAGTTCACTTCGCATGTCGTTAAACAGAACCTTAGAGACTATAGTTAGTGTAAAAGGTGTTTCTTCTGGTTATGCCTGACATGGATTTTTGACATTAGGATGGGCGAATAAGCTATGAAGAGTTTGCTGCAATGATGAGAACAGGAACGGATTGGAGAAAGGCGTCACGTCATTACTCGAGAGGTAGATTCAATAGCCTAAGCATCAAGCTAATGAAGGACGGATCTTTGAACCTAGGCAACGAGTAAGCGAAACAAAGTGAAGAAGCCGCATTAGGGTTTTTAGAGTTTGTCTCTCACCTCACGTCCTCGTTCACGTCAAGTATTAAGCCAAGAGAAGGTAAACCTTGGGATTCAGAATTCAATCTTTTTGTACATCTTTCGTTTTTAACCTTTCTATTTTTGGTGATTATGTTATTTGTGTCCTTTTTTTAATTGGTTTGTGGGCTGAGTTGTGTTTGTTTAGTTTGTTGGGGTAGAAAGGCAAGAGACATGAGAATCAATGTTTGATGTGTAGAAGAAAAAATCAAAGACCTTTTTGGTAATGATGTTGTAATATTCTTTCATCTTCCTTAACCTCTTCAATGATATGAGTCATTCACAACCCTCTCCTCTATTTGCTCAAAACAGGTAATTCAAATTACTCTATATATGATTTGAAGACATAATTACGATACATAACCGTGATTGTTTTACTTATATTAGAGTCTAAACCCATAATTAGAGTTGAGATTATGAGTTTAAACTTAGTATTGCTTGTTTTAAAAAACGAATAAGTCACATTCCAAACTTAAAAGATTACAAAATCTCAAGCATTTTTTCAAAGAGATCATCGATATATCATGTGGCAGGTTTCAATAAACACGAAAGCTACCTATTACCTATTTTCCTCATCTCAGCTCTGAGCATCAACATCAGTGAAGCAATCCTGCATTACTGACCTGCAAAGTAAATCACATAATCACTTGAGGTTTTACGGAATCTTAACCAACTTTCATGAGCCTTTCTTTATTGGAGATCAATCACTCATGCATTAGGAACAAATTAGCCACTAAAGGCATTTGCTTTCTTTTAAAAAGTTAACAATAACATCCTAGTGCAAATCCTTTTCGATAAGATTTGAGCTTTAAGATGCTAAATCTAAAACCTCTTACAGAGTAAGTAAAGCAGATCAGGGATTGTACTAATCATACCAAGATATCGAAGTTTTACAAATTTGGTTTTCACAAATTTGTAAAGAGTTGTGATACTAGCAGAATTAGACACATGGAGCCGATGAGAGACAAGGTTTTGATTAGGAAGGCCTTGTCTACAACTTCAAGTCCCTTTTTATCAGCTCTAGGTGGTTAAAAGTACCCTAATCGGCTAATCCTTTTGCTTCCTAAATGTCTAGAGATCTTCAATCTAATCCCTTTGTTTGCTCCAGAAACTACATTATAACCTAGAAAGAATATACAAATGAGAACCCATATCACTAGGTTATTGGATTGGATATTTGCATTGCATTTGAAATCCATTTATAATGTTGTGTTATTCAATCAACGATTTTCATATTTTAATTGACATAATGTATATCACAGTTATAAGTTAAATTTTGGTGTTATTCAACTTATGATTTTGAAATACGTTATATAATTTCAAAGTTGCTAAAAATAATTATAGGTAAAAATTGAAATTCTATAAACTTTAATCATTCTCAATATGCTCTTTTGTTTCTCTCCGAATAAAACAAGTATTCACTAAAATCATTAAAAATAAATAAGAAAGAGAGTTGCAACAAGTCAAGATATAGACTGAAGTGGCTACCATGAGAAGCAGAGACGCCAACACAATACAACTCAAAAGACACATGTGTCTTTGTACAGTTGTACGAATGGTAATGTACTATGTTATTATTATTATTCCAGAAAGCTCCACAACTCTCTAAATCTTTTTGGAATTTTCCCAAATATCTCGTTTGGCTGGGTTTGATCTACGTATGGGCAACAATCGATGAAAGGCATATAAATCACACAATTAAAAAGTCAAGATAATGATTTGGAATTGTGTTTCGACGCTATATTTGTAAGCTTGTGAAATAGGAAACTTCGAGGAAGGTCTCTATTGAGATAGAGTCTCTAACTCTCTATACGTACTTCTCGCATGCATGTGAGATGTTTATCGATCATTTATGGATAATATATACGAGATCTTTGTCCCTATAAAAAACGATATTGATAATATATATTTACGTGAAGTTCCTAAGCAAATTAAGTGTATACATCCCCTGGAACCGAACTCTACATATATTGAACTTCTGTAACTAATTTCAAACGATCGTCTAGTCCAATTTTCTCCATCATCATTACCTATTTTGAGTTAAATAAGAACCATCTTGGTATGATTGATATTGATGGCTGCTACCCGCTACTTAACAAGTTACAACTTACAACTACATAAGTTTTGGAGTCACGTGTTATGATTTATAGACATATTGCAATTATTGGCTAATATTGGCCCATTCTTGGACTCCGTGATAATGGATACTCTCTTTTGATTCCATGTCCCTAGTCAAATCTCTAACTACTACACTCTGATTTGCTACAACCAAAAAAAAAAAGAAAAAAACTTTCTTACATCATAATTATAAATGAATGATTGAGGAAGAATGTAGTCTATAGGTTTGTATGTGTGTCGGTTATGAAAAAAAGCTTTAATCTATGATTGTTAATATATGATTATTGAGGGTATTGAAAAGAAAAACAAATATAAGCCATCTATCATTCTTATAGCCGAAATATGTTTTTAAAATTCAATATATTAAAGGTTATTTATTTAGTAAGATTTCGAAGATAATAAATACAATAATCGATCTAATGCCATAATTAAATTTAATTAATTTTGTCTAATTTTTAAAATTCAATATATTAAAATTTATTTATTTAGTAAGATTTCGAAGATAATAAATACAATAATCGATCTAATGCCATAATTAAATTTAATTAATTTTGTCTAAGTTTTAAAACGTTCAAATTATTTGTGTACTAGAAACTGGCCGAAAAGCAAACAGCCGCTTCTCACCTTTAGTTCTTGTTCCTAAAACTAACGTTTCGAAAAGCCAAAGGCAAAGCGTTAGATTCGTACAACAAAAGTGATAAGGATTAAGGACTGATGCTACTGCTACCACAATTTGAGCCCATACACAACTTTACAAGTTTCAATTGGAACACTCCTGTTCAAGTACACGTGTAGTGTACAACACAACCTTCTGTTTTTCTTGTCTTCTCTTATAATAAATAGCCATATCATAAATAAAACGCACGTAACCCACTAAATCGTATGATCAATTAATCTCAAACAAAATACTATATCTTAAGTTTGAAACTATCAAACCCAACCTAACCTAAACAGCACACAGTTTTAACCCATAATTATCTAGAAACATTTTTAACTTCATTAAAGTCTAAAATTACAGGCAATCAATCAAAGTCATAAATCAAAGAAATCATTAACTCCATGATCTTAAGCAAAATAATCATGTCAAATCATTACAAATTCTAAATTCCATTAATAATAACCTTTTATATAACAAAAGATCGGAAGGTTGGAAACATTTTTACAGGCACATATCGGTGAGAAATGAAATGCAAGTTATACCAAAATTAGAGAGGAAAGATTTTCCATACACGTGTCAGCGAGGATTGCAAATCACATGTCAAATCTCATGTTTAAGCACAATGGTTTTATATATCTCTCTATAGATTAGATCCACATATAAAAAGTTGATGAATAATTGTTTAACGTTAAAAATAGACGACAAAACTCGGATAAACTAGAAATGTTGTTCAAAATAATTATATTATATATTGTAGATTGTAGTGCATAGCCGACACACACTCTACAAAATATTCCTGAAAATTCCAAATGGTACACATGATCATATTCATATCAATGTAGAGATACCAAATAATTCCACCAGATCACTTATATATACGTCAATATTAATGGCCACCTATCTACCTCATGCTTCTCAACTACACACACAACATCATTTTAACTCAACTAAGGGTTGACCCGGCCTCAGCATACCAGACTTGCATAATTCCGTTGGACTCACATCAAACGACATACACTCGAACTAGACCGAAAGCATTTTCTACGCAAAGGCGAGACTGATTCCGGTTCTTTCATCATACAGTCGAGGAAATCAAAATCTATTACTTAAACATGATAAAACAAAAATGATGTTTTTAGAAACAAATATGTCATGTCATATTGTCATGCCACTGGAGATACATTTAGGTGCTACCGTTTAGTCATATGCTTTGTTGGTGCCAGAAACAAAATTCTCATATGAGTTGAATATGGTAAAAAAATTCGATCAGAATCTGTAAGGAGACTGTCGAGAATAAAAACTAAAATTGACCGATATCGGCTAAGATCACAAACGGATACCAATCAAGATTGTAAAATAAATGTACAAAAACTTAGAAGATATTGTAAATATTATGAAAATAGTATTTGTATTTTTATAGTATCGTCAATCTATAGAAACAGCTATACTCTCCCAAATAAAACAATCGTAAGGCAATTTGCTAATCACCCTCCATTATGTCATCTCACTAATTACTAATTGACTCAAACCAAATTTCCCGAAAAGGACAGGATATAATAAATACGTATCTAAGCAAACCTACCAAAATTTGATTTTCGTCAAAACAAAGCAAGAACTTACCAAAAACAATTTATTTTTTTTTAAAACAAAAAGGAGGAAATTTCCGGGAAGTTGCGTACATAGATGGACCCAACATAAATCATAACAACAACACAGAGTCGCCACCTATTTAAACAAAATCTGACACAACACAAACAGATGTAGAATCAAAAGTCTTAAGCTATGGGAAGTATCGTAGAGCCATGGGCAGTCGCCGAGAACGCGACCGCGAAAGGGTCGAGCAGGGAGCTGCGACATGGGAGAACGGCACACAACATGTCGTCATCATCGCTAAGGAAGAAATCAGACCTGAGACTGATTCAGAAAGTTCCATGCAAAACTCTCAAGAACATTCTCTCTAATCTCCAAGAAGTCATTCTTGGTACTAAGCTCACTCTCTTGTTTCTCGCCATCCCTCTCGCCATTCTCGCCAATTCTTACCACTACGGTCGCGTAAGCTCTTTCTCTCTAGATTTGTATTTGGTGAATTGTGCCAGAGAATTTAGGCAAAATTCTTTTTCAGTTTCCCAACGAATTCCTCAATTTTTTAAATAAATGTTTAGTTGAAAGGACTAAGAATTTTCCCAACCAATTTTAAGGATTATTTTATCTAAAATTAAGAAAATTTTTTGACTAAGGTTTTTAGATTTAGTTTCAACTATATTGATCAAGATAGTAAGCAACCAACAAAATCACTTGTTCTTGTATTGCGTTAAAGCAAGCTTTAATTGGAGTTTGATACATATTTATGCGCAATATAAATTCTTTCATGATATCATACATCTGTCGAATAGTATTAAATGATTTGTCTCGGGAAACACTATTTACGTTATATTTTGTATTATTCTACTTCCTAAATCCCGTGATTAATTTTATTACTTTGTTTTTTTCTGAGTATTCATGATTTGTGTGTGTTTCCGATTCTGGTGCATTCTTGCAACGTGCTTATCCGTTACCTATATTCGTCAAGACTGATTTATTTATTTTCTAAAGTATTTATATTTCTTTTATGTTATTTTGTAAATGTGTGACAGCCGTTGATATTTGGACTGAGCTTGATTGGATTGACACCTCTAGCTGAGCGAGTTAGCTTTTTGACAGAGTAAGTAATTGTCGTCCCACATTTCATATTATTGCTATTTCATATCCTCCAGGTGTTCTGTTGATATTTCTTACAGACCCATAAAGTGTTGACTAAATGATCAAATTATGTATCGTTGGTGAAGCTATTTTCTGTTTTCTTTTAACCAAATTCTTTTAAGGAAGACATGATTATATACAAATAAAGAATTATATTTCAATAAGCTAAATTACATTTTTAGTTAACTCCCTTGAGAATATAATATGATCGTCCCTTTCATCTGTACAGGCAACTAGCTTTCTACACTGGTCCAACAGGTAACGTTTTCATACTGATTAATATTATCAAATTATTTATTATAATTTCCGAATCAAATCAGTAAATTAAAAAACGCCACTTGATGTTTGCTTTGGCAGTGGGCGGTTTGTTAAACGCGACTTGTGGAAACGCGACGGAGCTGATAATCGCGATACTAGCGTTGGCCAATAACAAAGTGGCAGTGGTGAAATACTCTCTTTTGGGTTCAGTTCTCTCAAACCTTCTCTTGGTTCTCGGCAGTTCCCTCTTCTGTGGTGGTATTGCCAATATCCGCCGCGAGCAACGGTTCGACCGGGTACATATACACCCCTACTAAACCCCGGTTTTAATTAATTCTTATGGTACTTTAACATAATCAAACCGGGAAAGATGGATACAAATTGTATTCGGAACAAAACCAAACCAATACCAAATATAGTATAACCATACCGGTTTGTAACCCTTAAGTAAACAAACTCAGGTTGTGTTGACTTGAACCGGATATAAATAATCATACCAGTAGTCAAAGATGTTTTATGTGATGTTTCTCTCTTCTTGATTGTTACAGAAACAAGCCGACGTGAACTTCTTCTTGCTTCTAATGGGTCTGTTGTGTCATTTGCTGCCATTATTGTTAAAATATGCAGCAACCGGAGAAGCATCGACCTCTCTGATTGACAAAATGTCGCTTAATCTGTCACGGACAAGCAGCATCGTTATGCTTATTGCTTACATTGCTTACCTCATCTTCCAGCTCTGGACTCACCGCCAATTTTTTGAGGCACAAGAGGTACCTAAGAGTTATATTTTAATCTGCTCAATGAGTAGAATGCGAATTTGTAATGTAATTATATTCATTTTAACCGGATTTAGGATGATGATGATGCGTATGATGATGAGGTGACTGTTGAAGAAACTCCGGTGATAGGATTTTGGAGCGGATTTGCTTGGCTTGTTGGGATGACACTTTTCATCGCATTGCTATCGGAGTATGTTGTGGCTACGATAGAGGTAATTAATCTAGTCGATATATGTAATATATTATAAGTGCCTAAATGAAAAAGTCTCAAATCGTTAATATGGAGGCTATATCTTGGTCAGGAAGCATCGGACTCATGGGGACTATCAGTGGGTTTCATAAGCATCATATTGCTTCCAATTGTTGGAAACGCGGCTGAGCACGCAGGAGCCATCATTTTCGCATTCAAGAACAAGCTCGTGAGTTTCCCTTTTTCTTTGCTTTACAACAACCTTCTAGAGTTTGCCTTCTATTGTTTGGTTTTATGTTTAGTATGCATTTTTTTAAAATGAACCCACAATATTTAGCATTGTAAACAAATTTATTTGTTGCAAAGATATTTTATTAAACTTCTACATGTAAATGCAGGACATATCTCTAGGGGTCGCATTAGGCTCTGCAACTCAGATTTCTTTGTTCGTGGTAAGTTCTTCTTCCCTTTTTATTTTGTTAAATAAAAGATTCGATGAAATGTTGCTTGCAATATAACAAATCTAAGACAATATGTTAATGTGTGCGTTTCCTCAGGTGCCATTGAGTGTTATCGTAGCGTGGATCATGGGAATAAAAATGGATCTCAACTTCAACATCCTTGAAACAAGTTCTCTAGCCTTGGCCATTATCATCACAGCCTTCACTTTACAGGTAAACGTTTTGCCTTACACTACTATCTTACTCTAGAGATCTAACACTGAACATTTAACTAATTAGGATTTGGAGTGAGCAGTCCTGTTTATAGAAATTGAACCGAAATAAAAAGTCATTTGCATTTCGGTTTGGTTTAGTTAGCGATGCAATTTCGAATTAATTTTAGTTCTGGATTTGGTTCAGTTAAGATATAAAAAGTATAACTCGAAATATATTTTTAAAAATAGTAGATTAACTTAAGATATTATATTGTTGAATAAGCATACATCTATGTATAGTTAAAGTATCGATTTATTTGGTTTATTTACTTTCTAATTAAGATCGATTTATTTGGTTTGGTTACTTTAAATTAGTTTCAGTAAACACATTTTGGTTCAGTTTTGATTCAAATATTTCAGTTTGGATTTGGCTCGGTTTGGTGTAATTTGAGATGGTTTGGATGGTATTTCTTATATATTTTTTTTCGGTTTTGATTTAAATGTTTCAGTCCTTAAAATTAATCACCATCGTTTGTTTTTGGGATGGTTAGGATGGTACTTCTCATTACATGAAGGGACTGGTTCTATTGTTGTGCTATGTCATCATCGCGGCCTGTTTCTTCGTCGACCAAATCCCTCAGAGTAAGTAACTTAACAAATCCCATCTTTGAACCATTACTGAAAATGACCAACACTTAAATGATACTTTGTGTTTCACAGAACAACCAAATGGAACTATCGTGGGGCTTCAACCCAAGAACAATCCGGGAGGTGGATTTTTCTCAGCTTAAAATGAAGAATAAGTAATATCATCAAATGACTTTTTTTTTTTTTTGTCAACCATCATCAAATGACTTGTAAAACAAAAATGTAAGGGCAGAAAATGGGTGATTCGATTTGAATGATTCGTCAGAGAGACTTGTCTGAGAGATTCCTCAGCCTGAAAATGATGGGAGGAAGCTTGATGAAGATAAGTTTCTGATGTAGAAGTCACATTTCTGTCGCTATCTTGCTTCTGTTTGTTGGCATTTTATGTTTATCTTGTAGATCCTATGGTTTTTTTAAGTGAGTTAAAAGGGCTATTTTTCTCATCCATTGATAAAGAGTAAGAAATAATTATTTTGCAAATTGACCCTAAGGTTTAAGTTTTAACATACAACATTGGTTAATTTCTCAGACTTAGGGCTAGGGAAAAATAACTGGTACTGAATAACCGAACCGAAAAAACGGTTCTGGTTATGGTTCGATTATATCTAATATATCCGATGATTTTTTTTTTCTGGTACCATGGATATCGGTTCTTAACCGAAACTAAACCGATATCATTCGGTTATACCAAAACCGAAAGCGTATCTACACATTACACATACATATATGAATATATGGTTTTCCTTTTATAATTTATACATAGTCCAAAATTGATTTTGGTTTTTCTTGAAAAAATTCTAAAAAATGTAAAAAAAAAAAAAATTGAAGATAATTTTTAATTTTTTTTGTGAGGTAGTCGTATTGTGAATATAAAAGTCATTAATAAGTCCACTTATTCTTATAAAAAAAAAAGGTTGGGTATTGGTTACTATTTTGGGTATTAGTTACTAAAATAATCGATAAAAACCAAAACCGGTATCGAACCAAAGGTTATCCGATTGTTTATGCTATTTATCGATTCTTCAAATTTATAATCGAACCGAACCGAAACCGATTGAAACCAAACCGAAACCAATTAAAATCGAACCGATACCGAACTGATTATTCTCGGTATCTATATGGTTCCTAAATTTCAGTAACCGAATAACCGAAATCCAGGCCTAGTCAGACTCCTCATCGGTTCGTTTATAGGATAAAAGATAAAACATTTCTCTAAGCAATAAAAGCCCATTTTAAAAGAAGCCCATAAAGCCCAATATAATGCTCTCGAGCCCTACTGTACTGGCGCCATTAGACGGAATCACACAGAACGGCTTCTCTTTTTGTTGTTTTTGAAACAAAAACCTTCATTCGCCTTATCTCTTCCCTTTTCACCATGGAAGAAGACAGAGCCATTCTCACATTTCACCGTATCCCTTCCCTCAATTCCTCCTTACTAACCTCTTCCCCGGAAAAATCCGGCACCGTACAGTTCCGCCGCCGTGTGTGTCGCAATTCCGCTCTCGGAGATGTCGGTTTCGGTAAATTCGCGTGCATTTCAATGGTGGAGAAGTGTGAGCAGAGAGAATTCGCTCCGACGATGGCACAGCTTTTGAACAATCCGCTTGCTATACTTGCTCTTGTCCCCAAGGATGCTGCAATCTTCGCCGCTGGTGCTATTGCCGGAGCCGCCGCTAAAACGGTTACTGCTCCTCTTGACCGTCTCAAGCTTCTTATGCAGGTTTTAGCCGTCCCTATTTGATATTTTATACTCTCTGGAGGGATTTACATAAAATTTCATATAAACGAAATTACATTCTCGAAATGTTAATATGATGATTACAATATTATAATTAGCTTATGTGTTAAAAGGAACAAATAGATACAGTAGAAAGATGAAGGTGAACCTTGGCAAGTGTTTATTTTAATCTGAATATGGTTTATCTGCAGACACAAGGTATACGACTTGGACAACAGAGTGCAAAGAAGGCAATTGGATTTATCGAGGTAAGTTTGTGCGTTGATGTTTATGTAACTTAGTCTTTCATGTTCGAAATGATTCAAGAGTTATTGGAAATTATTTTGCAGGCAATCACTATGATAGCTAAAGAAGAAGGAATGAAAGGGTACTGGAAGGGAAATTTACCTCAGGTTCTCTAAACTGTTTGTTCTGAAACTTGTGTGTTTTTTATACATGTGAGAGGTTTCTCTTGAGTTATTTGGATATTGTGTTTGAAAACGTGATATTAGGTGATAAGAGTGTTACCTTACAGCGCGGTCCAGCTTTTGGCTTACGAGAGTTACAAGGTGAGTCCGTGTCATCTTATTGCTTATTAGCTATTTGGCTTATGTATTAAACAGACATAATAAATGATTGTTGTACAACACTACAAGTCACAGAAAATTCTGTAGCTACATGTACTAGAAAACAAGCATAACTTCAAGATGATAAAATTTATCTGAAATGACATATTAGTTGCTAGACAGATTATCCACAGGGAGCGTGTGTGAGAGAGAGTTAGTTAATATGACTGCCTTTAGGAAACTTTGCTTGATTGCATTAGCTTTTGTATACCTGTATTGAAACTGATAACATTCAGCTTAAAGCAAGAGTTCTACACTTTTTTGCTCTGTCACTCTATTATTTTTACCCTTTGACTGATGCTTCCTTGTTTTGAATTCAGAACTTGTTCAAAGGTAAAGATGATCAGCTCTCAGTAATCGGAAGACTTGCGGCGGGTGCTTGTGCTGGCATGACGTCTACTTTGGTAAGTAATTGTGGTTTGATATATATACTGCTTGCTAAAAGTTGTTTATCCATTTTCTGGTCTATTAATTTGTCCGGGTATTTTAATTGTTAAGTTTAAGGTTAACAATTCTTAAGATTACCTATCTATTTGTAGAGCCTACTTCTTTCCTCCAATTGGTTCCATCACAAGTTCACATCCTGTACTGATGTATGGCTGTAAAATAGGCATAAAATTCTCTGTGTCTACTTGAAAATAAAACCCGTTTATTATTTGGAAATGTAGTTGTTTTATGTTTTTTATTTTCTATTTAAGCTTTTATCAAAGTTACTTCAATTTAATTTCGGCCTAAGTAAAACTTGGTTAAAGTATGTACTGCTCCAAGCATATAGATATGTTACTTTATCAATCTGATTATTGCATTTTGATTCTTATGCAGTTGACATACCCACTAGATGTTTTGAGACTGAGGTTGGCAGTGGAACCTGGGTACCGAACAATGTCTCAGGTGAAATGGTTTTCATTTTATCATTCCTGTTCATGCATTTATTGATAGGCATTGTGCAATGTAAACTCTTGTAGGTTGCTTTGAGTATGCTCCGTGATGAAGGATTCACATCTTTCTATTATGGTCTAGGACCTTCTCTAGTAGGAATAGCTCCATACATTGCTGTAAACTTTTGTATTTTCGATCTGTGAGTCTTCTAAACTTTCTTCCTATCTGTTTTGAAGTACTCACACAAAAACAAGTTGAACCGGGCTAATACATCTCTTTTGCCCCATAACTGACAACAGGGTGAAGAAGTCTTTACCAGAGGAATATAGACAGAAGGCACAATCTTCTCTATTAACAGCTGTTCTTTCAGCTGGTATTGCAACACTGACATGTTACCCTCTAGACACTGTGAGACGACAAATGCAAATGAGAGGAACTCCATACAAGTCAATTCCAGATGCATTTGCTGGTAGATTAATCTATTTCTTCATGCAACTCATTATAGCAAGATCTTCATCTAAAGATAGATCTATTTGCGTACAATTCATGTTGTCAATTGAGCAAAAGACTTGAGTTTTGAACTGAGTCATCTTTACACCTGTTATGCAGGAATTATAGATCGTGATGGGCTAATAGGCTTGTACCGCGGCTTTTTACCCAATGCATTGAAAACTCTACCAAATAGCAGGTTAGACTTCTTAAATATAGAATAAGCATTTCTAATGCATTTATTCAGGCTTCTGATATGCTTCTTAAGTTGTAGATGTATCTGATAATACAAAACCAAGCTCAAACTATTGTTATGGGAATTGGATCGTATACCTTTTCTGATTGTGGTAGTATCAGTTTGATGTTTCGATAATACCATAATTTTATATGTATGCTCTTTAGATAGGACTGGTATATGCAAAACTTTGAGCACTGTTTTAATCTAATCGTTAAAGTCGAGTTCTTGGGAATCTCACATTGACGATAAAGAACAGGCATACTAAAATATCCATTGCCGTTTATGTTTATTTTGCAGCATTAGACTTACAACCTTCGACATGGTAAAACGCCTTATCGCCACAAGTGAGAAGCAGCTTCAAAAGATCAACGATGATAATCGGAGTCGAGACCAAGCTCAATAACCATTTTTGGAATATAATTGTTTCACAAGAAAATTTTGGAGCCGCTAGAATATCTATGCTTGAGTGCTAGTTTTACATTTTATTGAGAAATTTATTTTATAACAAAGTTTGGTCTTTCACTTTACTAGTTCATGTTTGGGAAACGATATTGTATATTCGGCAAAATACCGTCGGATATTCATTACTATTTCAACAAGTTTGAAAGAATCTTGAGAGTCAAGAGACCGGAGATACATTTGAAGGGAGAGTTTAACATATGCATATTGTGTTTTGATTTGGATGATCACTGAAGCAGACATTGTTACATTGTTTGTTGTGGAAAAAAGCTGAAACAAACATCCCGAGAGATGCTAACAACTGTTCCGCTTTCTTAGGAAAAGAAAAAAAAAGCACACACAATTTTAGATCTATAGGTCTCGACACACAAATTACAAAATACTTACTTCTGCTTAAGGACCCGCAGTTAAGTTTGAGATACAAAATCTGATTTCTATCCCCGATTTAGTCTTCTTCCTCCTCGTTGTCATCATCATCATCTTCTTCCTCTTCTTCATCATCATCACCTGCCACTTCCTTCTCTAGTAGTTCTTCCTGCAGAGAAACATTAAGCCAAACATACATCTTCAGAAAGCAAACACTCACTACACGAGAAAAATGAGTTGTGTATAATTACACTATATAGAGAAACCCTTCATTGTTTAGTGGAATTTTTACCTCCCCACTGGCTTCATCTTCATCATTCACCTCAGATCTAGACTTTTCAGATTCATCACTCCCTTCCTCCTACCCACCATTGCAAGGAAATAAGAGTTAGCCATGTAAGTGTTTTGTATATGTGAGGTAAGGCTTAGGGCTTACCATGTTTTTGTTGTATGCATCCATTTGCTTCTCATATTCAGCTTTCCTCTTTGCAGCTTTCTCTTCATATGGAGCTTTTTCCTTTGAAAGGAAGAGGTGAAACACATGTCAATGTCACAGTAGACTCTTTTTTGGTATAAATATCACAACAGAGTGTTGATTTAACTTTCTGGTACTCCATGTAACCATGGATTAATTTAGTTAGTTTAGGCTCTGGTAAAAAATCAAAAACACTTCTTTTCTGCTAATTATCAAAATTGAATGTGGTTCTATTAACTAGGCGGCGCAATTCAACTTTCTATACTTTGAGATGACTCTGCAGAATATCCTTTCTACAATAGCTTAAAAGATAACTATTTTCATGAACAAAAAGTTCATTGAAACAGTTATTTCCATCACAGTATCAGACAGAGGGAAGTTCCACAGATACTTACAGCTTGAGACATTGACTTCCATTTCTGCCCTCCAGCTTTCCCAACCTTCACAAGGAAAAGAGAAGGTAAGACCATAAGGACTTCATATAAATAAGGACTAAGTACTTGTAAACTTTCAAGGAATCTGCCAAATGCTTACTGCAGAGACGGCCTTCACATTTGGATTTTCTTTCTTGAATGTTACCCTAAAATCTTCTCTGAAACAAAGAAACAAAAAAAAAAAAAAACCATAAGAAGCTGGTAAATTATGTAAGAATCTATAGGAAGTTCAATAATACAAGTGGGAATCTCTTTCAAGGAAATCATCCACAATACTTACAGAAAGACAAAGAAAGCACTAGGAGCTCTTTTGGGTTTGTTTGGGTCCTTTTTAGCCTTCTTCTCTTTACGAGTCTCTCGTTTGGTAGCCTTCTCAGCCGGTGCCTTCCTCTTTCCCACCTTCCTGAAAATCAAACAGACACCAAAGCTTTTGGTTAATATATCTGACACCAAATCACAAGCAACCATGCTAGAACCGGTTCATCCAACCAAACTTACAAAATCAACAACGCCTCCAAGTTTAATTTCAGTTACAGCTGAAGCAAAGCCAGATTTGAAAAGATACTTTAAAGACCAATTCCGAAAGACACAATTTCTCATAATTAATGTATAAGCTTAATGGAGTAACCTGTCATCGACTGGCTTCAAGGCTTCCTTTGTGGTCTTAACTTTATCCTTCCCCTTTGCTGTCTTCATCTGCGGCAACTACAGAACCAAAGAAACTGATTCAGTTCCCTATTATAATATGACTAGTCAATCTCAGAAACTTAGAAAAATTGTCAGAAAAAATTCAACACAGAACAGAGGAAGGATCAAACCAATCCTATCAGAATAATCAATCTAACACAGACTAAGGAAAAAGTCAAACGCAATCCGCGAGCTAAAATTAGAAAAACCAGAATAAACGAAAGAACATAAGAGAAGAAGACAACAGATTCAAAGCTCAAAAAGTACTAAATCCTCAGGTAATACTCAAATCAATCAAGCTAAGCTCCAGATTCTCCAAAAAGATGGATAAGTAGAAAAGGCAAAACGTAGAAAACTAATTCGAAAAAAAAAAAAAAAACCGAAAAGATTCAAACAGTTGAAAAAAATAGAGAGAGAAAAATCCATTACCGTAAGAGTAATCGAGAAGAAGAAATGGAAGATCTAAGAAACCCTAGCAGAATCAAAGGAAAAAGACGATCAGAGAGCATAAGAGATGAGGCCTGAGGGTAGAAACTAGAAAGAAAGAGATGCCTATTACCGGTTACCTGTTAAACCTAGGAATAAAAAGGAAGAGTCCAGTAAAACCCCAGGTGCTTTTTACCTGCTATAGCCGGTTATATGATAATAGCGAAGGAAGGTCGTTGATTTGAACGGTTGCGATCAAACGGTTGCCGCCAAATGATAGAGATACGATAAGGATGCGACCAAAGTCACGTGCGGCTGTGGGTCTAATATGGGCCACACTTTATTTAAGATATGGTTTGGGCATAGTATGGGCCAGACTTCAGTCAATAGCTTACAGATATTCCTAATTGTACCAAAACTAGCTTATTTGTTTTTGTGGATGAGTCTTTATTTAGCTTCTTTCTTGGGGTTGTGTTTCTCTCTTTTGGACTTTGCTTCCAGAGATATCTAGTTATTCCGTCGGCTTCTGTAATACCAATCTTGCCTTTACTTATCAAATCAGATGACAAAAGAAAGAAAAAAATAGATTAGAGGGTTCAATCTTCACTACTTGCCATTTGACCTATGGACTTTTTTTTTTATTAATGCTGAAGCGTTCTTATTAACCAAGAGACTTGTAACCAAAGTACAAAGAATGATACTAGTAGCTACTGCAAAAAGAAAGCTCAAAACATGAGCTATAATAAAAAGGAAAGGCTCAGCATAAGGAGTTTGATAAAGATGAGAAACGATCTCTAAAAAGGCATAATATCTATAAAACCTATGAAAGGTAGAGATTGTACCCAAAAGCTTGCTTGCTTCCGAATTAATGATTTATTGAGCCATGATGGTACTCCACCAAACTTCTGTCATGGCACTCGTGAGCTTCTTACAAAGATCTTGAGATGGTTTGAAGCACGACATTGCATATATTGAAAGAGCAAATGCCACTGATTTTAGAAGTATCTCTTTTCCCCCTTGGGACAAAGCTTTGGCAAACCAGCCATTGAGTCTAGATTGTAGTTTATCTTGGATGAAGTTAAGTATTTTCATCTTGGAACCACTAAAACATTCGGGGAGACCAAGGTATGTTCCTTCCCCGCCTTCCTTATCTATGCTAAGAGTGGCTTTAACTGCTTGCTTTGTTGTTTTAGTAACCTTTGCTCCAAAGATAATTGATGATTTGTAGTTATTTATGATTTGACCAGATGCTTCTCCCTACATCTTTAAGCTGCTTTTAGTCACTGTACTTTCAGACACTGAGGCCTTACACAACAAAAGACTATCGCCAGCAATTATAGATGATGCACTGCTGGTCCAGAAGGCGCCAGACGAACACCATTAATTCGCCCCATCGCCTCAGCATTATTCAGCATATTAACCAAGGCCTCTGCACACAATATGAATAACCAGGTACTTCACATTCCGAATGTGATCTGGTTCACTTTAAAGTTTCACTAATCTGGTTCACATTCCGAACCATTTTCTATGTAACTCGGATCAACAGGACAACCATTATGAACACACAGGTCATGGCGAAGATCAATAGCCACTGGAAACAACTCGTCTTTGAGCTTTGTGAATATATCTTTGTGGCTCTTGTTGTCGCGTGTCCTGTGCTCGCTAAGCTTTGCTCAATGGCCTCCTCGGTAGAGTCAAGTATCTTTTGTTAATAAATCCACAACCAAAGAAAGAAAGAAAAATGTTAGGACAAATGAAGCCAGTTAAAGGAATATATGAACCAAAATATGGATTCTTCTCTTATCCCATTTTGTGAGGAAATGGTTAGCATCTCACCTTTTCTGTATTTTGCACAGATTGGCTTATCGCTTGACTTCTCTCCTTGAGTTGTCTAGCAAGTACCACCATTTCGTCGGTTAGATCCTCTTGAAGCTTTCTGTCATCAAATGAATCACCAATGTGGCATGAAGTGGCAAATTCAACTTAAATTCAAATGAATAAATCTTTACCCTTTGTTGCGATAATTTTTGTTCTATTAACGAAAGTGCATATATAGAAATGAGTTCTGATCTATGAAACTACCTGTTCTTGTCAAGCTGCGGTGTCTAGTTTTATTGGTTTTGATGAATCAGCATCAGCAGCATCATAGCTTTGCTCCTTGGAACTTGCAGGCCTACCTCAATCAAGGAAGCTGGTAAGATATAAAGGCAAAATTTTACAAGTTCAGAAACATGCGAATCTAGTATTCCACTTACACAATTCTTCTTCTCAGCTGTGGAGATGTAGGGCTTCGAGGATTATCTTCTATTTTTGGAGAGCCTTCACTAGTAGAATCCTTTGCAAAAGGTTCATCAGGTACTTCTGTCTCAGGCTGTAAATTTGGGGAAAAAAAAATCAATAATGAAGTAAAGGTTGAAACTCTTGCAACTAAACAATAATTCTACTCGGGAACGAACCAAAATGTGCATTCCTGAAACTAAACCCATTGGGATGTAAGAAAGCAAACTTCAAACAATTCCTCAGACCAAATGCCTCTCGAAGGAAACAAAGAAGTTATTGGAAAGCATCATTTAGCTAGAGCTTTAAATGTCCTCTTACAGGTTACTCCTAACTTCTCAGCTCTAGAACCCAAAAGAACAATCTCTTTCTAGTCCAGGTGGCTTACCACTTGAGCAGCTATTCTTGAAGCAACAGCTTCAATCTTCTCATAGTATTCATTCACCTTAGCCTTTGTAACTCTGGAAAAGAGATTAAAGGAGTAGAGATAAGCACATTCTAATAATAATAATAAAAAAAATAAACAAATTCGGCAAACCAAGCAAAACTAACAAAAAAATGAATGCTTGGGTATTTTGGTAGCATCAGACCTTAATTCACCATATCAATTATGCATCTTTCACACTATTTTAGTCTTTCTCCAAGAACAACTATAATACCAAACAATTTAATTCGATACTAGAAACAGGTGTAGAATTGTAGCTCTTCTCAACTTTCAAAACCAAAGCAGGACTCTTTTACTCAAAATCAAGATTTCAACTCAAAAATCCGTGGAAGATTTTTAACTGCAATGCTAAATTATTGAGAAAGTAACCTGGGAAGCCCTTCAGGAGTCTTCTCTTCCGAGAGTTGTTCTAATTGTTCCCTCAAAGTAGCAATATACTGCACATGTTTTCATACATCAACATCAAAATTACCATTTAGCTCTGCAGTTATAAGCACAAAAACTAAAACTTGATACATGAAGATCCATAGAAACGTACATGCATAAGCTTCGACTGATTTTGCTGATTAGGTGCAGCGGAAAGCAATCTACGCAAATCGATCTCCGTTTTGCTGATTCCCATAATCAGATATCTGACCATAGGAATGAAACATACAGATCGAAGCACAGAGATCAGTAACAGAATCAATCAAAAACCCAATTCGAGATTCTAAGAGACGAAAAAAAAAAAATCACGATTTTGGAATTTTCCAGTTCAGATCAGTGATCGATGTCATACGTTGTGACATCGGTGTACAGTTCATATCAGTGATCGATGTGGAAAGGTTCTTCACGTTATGATCGACGCGATTCACAGATCAGTGACATCGCAAGAGTAAAAAAACGGCGGCTTTGGAAATCGTCAATTTTAGCTTTCGTTTCAAACTGGACAAAAAGATCTATGGCGACCTGCGAGGGAGATAATTAAAGCCCTGCCTCGTGAATAGAGATGACGGAAGTAAAATCTCCGGTACGGCACGGTGGTGAAGGAGGAACTGAGCCGTAGTCGGTCTTTTCGTCCTGTTCCTTTGCTTGGTTTTTTAACCAAATCCAAATCACCTATGGACTCTTTGAAAATGTCTTTTCTTTTTTTTTTTTAAGAAACGATAGATCTTAGACCAAAACCATACAAATCCGTTTGTAAAAATCCATCTACGGTGACTAGTTTAACCCATTGGCTTACACACTCTTGGTTAGGAAAGGTTTTTCTTCGAGACAGAACGGAACTTGAATTAAAAACTGCTGTTCGGTTGCTGTTTAATTGATATTTACATGAAATCAAACCAACCCGATCTTTCCACAAACCGATATTAGCTTAAAAATCTAACAAACCATTATTCTTCCGCCAAGAACACGATGTACACGCATTTGGATTATCTTATTGAAATATATACATCAAAGTTAAAAACTGTGTGGAAAGCCAACAATGGTAAGACCATAGACGTAGCCAAAACAAGCAAAATTCGAGACTGAACATGAGGAAGCTAACAAATTAAAGACGGTTTAGACAAATAAAGAAGAAGTTAACTTGTCACAAACACAAACTACAACGTCTCTGTACCCGTGACCTGTTCACTCACATTCGGGTCAGCTCCGGATGGTGAAGGCAATTTTGGCTTCATATGAGTTGGCGGACTGTGCTTGAGTTTTGTGAGCACTTGACGCATACGAGACAGATCAGTGGGCTTCCCAGGCTTTGGTCCCTGGATCACAGTTATAGCTGCTTTCTTCTTCTTCCCTCTATTCTCTATAACTGGTACTTCACGTGGAATGAGTTCCGCAATCGCCTTCCAATTGTTTTTGTCAGCTTCAGCGTAAAACTTTTCTTGATTCTCCAAAAACAACTGACAAAAAAAAAAAAGACACTTCATCACACAAATCTTTAATGATAAGCCTGAGAATTCAATCTTCTTGGACCTACAACAATCTTGAATGATAAAAAAAAACAAGTTTACAAAGATAAATCACCTTCTCTTTCTCGCGGTTAGATTTCTTGTTGTTTTCAATAGTAACGTTACGCTTGCTATAGAACTCAGCCTTGTATTGCTCTGCTGTTTCTATAATTTTCTGAACCATTTCTTTCTCTTTCTTTTCTTTCTCTTCCAATCTTAGAGCATTTAGCCTTGAGAAGACACACAACAAGACTTTTTCATATAAGCTATTTAATATAGACATATAATCAATTCAACCACAATCACATGGACTACACAACCATAAGATTCCATGTAATTTACTATCTTGAACAACATTTGGTCAACGTTTGGAGTTCAGACTTGGTCAATTGCTAAATTAAGGTTGTAAGCAAATATAAGATTGGTCCAAAACTCATGAAAATCTCTAAAAATCGAATCGAAAAATTCAAAGATTATATAATTTTTTTTTAAGAAAACAGAGTGATGAATCAAGTAGAGTATCAAAAAGCTGCATGCACGAAGAAAGCTTTTACCTTCGCCACTCTCTAAGAGCAAAACCTTCTTTCTCCATAACCGATGGAGGCGGCAAGATCGAACCGTTCGTAGCGTCGGAACTGTTTATCGACGGCAGAGATTGATCTTCCGGTAAATCCCCTTGATTGGACTGAGGAGACGAATCGCCACCTGGTAAGTCTTTCTCTGGCTGGGCGTCAAAATTAGAGAAGGACGAGTCAAACCGCTGCGACTGGAATCGAGACTCGTAAGACGTGTAGCTTCCTCCGTCGCCGCCATCTACTCCCATCGAAAGATTTGACTCACCGAGTCCTGACTCGTCGTTGCTCAAAGATGACGACATCTCTATAGTTCTGTTTTTTTTTTCCTCACAAAAGTCTTCTTTGCTCTGCTGTGTGTCCACACTGGGTTTTCGTAACGACGAATTCTTCTCTTAAGTGCTACGTGGCGTTTTATTAGTGGTTGGAGAGTAAAGACACGAAAACAATGACGAACATCGTGAGTATTGTGAGTCTGCCCCTATCTGATTGTACGCTTACGTGTCTTGTTATATATGGAGTAAAGAAGCTTCCGTATGGTGGACCTTGGCGTACACGATTATTATTCTCAGATCCCTTGAATGTTCTATAGCCTAATGGGCTTTTATGAAAAACAAAAGGGTTACAATATTTGTGGCCTTTTACGGATACATCAAGAAAATATAAAATATGACAACTTTAAACCGAAGTAAAACCATATTTGGTTCATTGACCGATATCTGGTCAAATTCAGAACCAACTTCTTCCGAGTTCTTTAAAACATCCATAACACAACAATAAGAGTATATTGCATGTGACTCATCATCAATCTTACAAAATGAGTTTTCATTTTTTTTACTTTTTTTCCTGATATATAAGTTTACATCGAAATTACATTATAACCCGTAGTCACAAACGACTTAACAAATAAGGAACTATACGTTGTTCCAAGGCTCTTTACTGGAGGCCGGTTCAGGTTTAAACGTGTGAAGCATAAAGCTACAAGCCTCCACAGCTTCTCCTACCGTTAAGAACATCCACTCTTTGCCCAAATGATCACCGATAAAGTTGGATCTGGTTAATTTCTTCACTACCTCTCCTTTTGGATTTGCCAGTACTAGCTGTTGAAAAAGAAAAAAATAATAATATGAAGAAACGGATACATATCCTTAAAATGTATTATATGGCGACGTTTTATGTTACCTTTAACGCTCTTCTGTCGATGACTTTCTTAATTTCCTCCATCATGCTTATACCGCTTGTGTCGATATTACCAACAGCTGTTTTTTTTCAAACAAACACACACACAAAGTAAGTCTCAAACGAAAACAACACTAGTGTCAGAGAAAATCAAGACCATATCATTACCTGACATATCGAGTATAATATATTGTAAACTGCTTTCTCCTGATTGTTTGACTCTCTCTTCCTCTTCATCGATCCACCTTATGATTCTGTAAATGTATTGAAAACATAATTCAAAACCAATCCTCGATCTCTGGAATGTATATACGAATCAGGGTTATGTAGCTAGGTTACCTCTCACGCAAGTAACTGGCGTTGGCAAAGTAGATGGGGGCATCAATCTCCAAGATGAGAAGACCAGGAACGGTTCTTGATGAAGGGTACTGCTCAGTGTTCCTGTAGATCATGCTATTTGGTATGTTTCCCTTCACCGCCGTTCTTGGCCTCGACACAAACAGTAACAATCTCGCTATCGATATCGCCACCTTCATCACCGCAAAAAAAAAAAAAGAATCATAAAAATGTATAAAAGAGAGAACATATTTTAGTAGAATGTAAACGCAAAATGCAAATAAGATAACAAATGCTAAAAAGTTATAAGTTCATTTGAGTAAAGTACACATTAAACGTAAACAAACAATACGAAATCTTGGTAAATTCTGCACTAAAGTATATACTTACTGCGACAATGAGTCCAATCTCTACACTGCCGAATACGACTCCAACGTAGGCGCTCATGCAGACTAGGAAGTCGAACTTATCAACTTTCCAGAGATGGATGGCAGCTTGATAGTCAATGAGTCCGAGCATTGCGGATATGATGATGGCCGAGAGGACGACGAGTGGTGTGTAGTGAAAAAGCGGCGTGAGGAAGAGCAATGTGAACATAACCGCAATTGCCATAACTATGTTGGACACTGCCGTTTTGCAACCCGCGTTGTAGTTCACGGCCGACCTCGAAAACGGTCCTAGTAGCATGGTACGTCGTAATTAATTAAATATTACAAGATTTTCCATATAACATGCATGTAAATTGTAAAACTAATATACATATATAGAAGCCATATGTGTTGTGTGTGTGAGTACTTACCTGTTGTGAGGTAACAAGATGTGAAAGAACCAACGATGTTCATCATTCCAAACGCTATCATCTCTTTGTTCCCGTCTATGTTGTAGTTCTTGAACATCGCAAAGCTCCTCCCTACAGCTATTCCTTCCTGCATTTTACACATGAATTTTATTTTGATTTTGATGAGTTTTTGTTTTCACTATTCATAATCAAAATCTCTTAATTATGAGTATATAGGTTGCTTGATTTGGTTAGTTTTCTTAGATTTAACTTAGTTAGAGGGGAAGTTATTTAAGCCTCAAATATAAAGCCTTGGTTAGTTTGTTAGTTACACTTGAGAAAGTACATTTTACACAAAACTTATTCGTCTTTTTTTTAGTCTCTTGGGTATAGTACTCTCAAGCTTCAAAACTTAACATAGCTTTAACTTCAAATTTCTTACGTTATATTCTATACGTGCAACTAATATCTTTAGTTCCATATATAATATAATATATCAATCTAAACTTTGTATATAATTTAGAAGAAAAACAGAAAAGGGATTATGGGCTTACAGCGAGAGCAATGATGCCAGTGATGAGGCCAGTCTTGACAGCTGTCGCCATGTAAGGCGAAGTAAAGATGAGATCAGAACCGGAGAGTGGATTCAACCCTTTCTTAAGGTTCCCTATCTGCACAATCGGTACACCTTACTTTATTCTATCATTCCTCTCCCTTTCGGACAAAACTACAAAAGACCCATGAGCCTACTTTTTCCACAATCCTTTATACCTTCAACTTCATGCTTCTTGTTCCTTTTCTAACCATAATATTCTACCTAACTTTTTTTTCTTTTTTCTTAAAATTATATTGCTTTTAGATTTCGGTGAAATACATACACGCTATATGTCTTAATTAATTGAGAATTACTTTTGTTTATTTATTCTTATTTAAAAAATTTAAAGATAAGGAGATCCGAGAGATTGAGTAATACCACTTGAACACCATGTCTCTCAGCGTGAGTGAAGTAAACCAATAGACTTCCAAGAATCACTGAGGTCAAAGGAGCCATCGCCGCCACCCAAAAGAATTTTGGTTTCTTCGTGCTCTGCATCATCAATTCGTGATTAAAGAATTAATTACGTTTCCATTGTGTAATTAATTACAGTTCACTTAAGTGAAAAGAACGAAGAATATAAAGTAATGGAATTATATGAAATGTTATTGTAGCGTGCTAGTCGAAATAAATGATAGTATTAATCAGTCCTTTATTTTAATGATAAAGGTAGAGAATTAAACTTACGAAATATCTGGTGGAGAGAAGAAAGAAAAGGAAACCACAGCCGAGAACGCCACTCTCCCATCTCCACTACACAGCAAAAACACATGTTAATAGTTTAATAATACTATGATTATTGTAAACAGGAGAACTAATCATCGACCTTGGGAATGATATTTTGGATGTATTAGTAAATTAATGATATAATTAAGTAATAAGAACATAACGGAAATGAGAGACACCTGGTGAGTTTGTGAGAAAACGGAACGCATGACGGAGATAACATCAGTGGCGTCAGTGAAATGTTTAAGTCCAAAAATACCCTTAAGCTGTTGCAGACTCACCACTGTCGCTGCTCCTCCCATGAATCCTACTATCGTTGCATGCGATAGAAAATCCACTATGAACCCTAACCTGCAATTTCATTTACATTATTTTGTTTCAATCTTGATATTCTGTACTACTGATTAACAATCAGTTATCAGTTTGCATTATTAACTCATATCCTCATCATCAAACTCACCAACCTCAGTTAATGCCCGTAGACCCTAATCCATTTCTGGCCAGATATACCAAAATTTTGGGGAACCAATAAAAGATTCTACCTATAATATACGTCACAGAAATGATCTCTCATCTGCTTTTGAATCAATCACATTATGATTTTATACATGTATATTCAACCGTTCTTACCAGTAAAGTAATTACATTATTCTAATATGATTCTCCACTATTACATATATATTTATTAAACCGATCATACCAGTCAAGTAATTATATAACCGTAAGATTTTCTGTAGTTATCTAGCTTTGTCCTTATTGGCTCGTTTGTCAGCAACTATATCTTTGTTTCACGTGACGTAACTTGCGATGACGCATTTCACTCATAGTTTGGTGTTTGTGAATTATATTAGAAAGTTTTTTTTTATATTATTCACGTACAAAGAGAAATCAAGGTAAGAAAAAGTTACTATTTGGTAGATATTTTTGATGCCGGAATCTTTTTCCACATGCTTTGGACCCAAATATTTAACTCACGCTTTTATGTAAGTAAAACCATATAAAAAGGACAGAAATTAAGTAAGGATAAATAAAGTAAAAATAGAACCTGAAAATGCCGAGAGAGGCTTCGAAAACGCCGGCGAAAAAAGTGGCGGTGAAAGCAAGGTGAAGGTAAAGCTTAGGATCTTTCTCAGCATCGACTTCTTTGCTCAGCATCGCACCTGTTAAAAGAGACGCAACCGCAACCGTTCCCACCGCCAAATCCCTTGAACTCCCTAGCACCGCGTACACCAATGGCGGTACAAAACTCGAATCTAAACGCAAAACAGTACATACAATAAGTACACAAACCTATTAAGAGTTTCGTTTTTTTTTTTTGTTTGATAAAAAAAATTAAGAGTTTCGTTGTATCACAAAAGCTATTTTTTTAACTAATACAGAGAAGCCGTTAATTATTAGAAGAAAAGAGTGAATAATAACGCTTACAAAGGCCAAGAATGGGGGGCAAATTGGCAAGTTTGGCGTAACTGATGCCCTGAGGGATGGCCAGGCTAGCGATAGTGATTCCGGCGATGAGATCTGATTTAAAGAACTTAAGATTGTAGCGTGGAGCCCATTCAAAAATCGGGAAGAAGTATTTGAGGCCTAACACCACTTTTCTTGATGCATTCTGGTTCTTAAACTGTCTAAAAGGGTCGTCCGGAAACAAAGTTTCCTTGACTGAGTACTGAAGTGACTTCAAGAACGGCTGAGGCTGTGGAGCCTCCACCGTGTGGTGGTGGCGGCGGTGCAGCTCCTCCGCTCCTTGAGGGAATGTGTAGTCCTCCGTGTCCATTTAAAAACCGCTCGAGTCGGGTTTAGGAAGTTTTTTTTTTTTTTTTGAGTTTTTGATTTCTATTTTTGGGCGGTTGGAAGTGAGGAATGAGAAGTGCTAAGGTGGTTTCCTCCTTTTATAGGAGTTTGAGCATTGGTAAATAAATAAGAGAAATAAATATATAAGAAAATAATTCAAAAGCGTTGAATTTACTATAGGAATAGATCACTCGGTGAAAAGTTTTCAAATGAACCACTCATGCATCTTAATCAGTCTCATAAGATCATTTATGATTGTACCTGAGGCCAGCAATAAAAAGCCAAATATTACTATGGACGCATATTTGATATCCAAAAATAAGATATCAATTATTCTTAAGTTTTTGTTTTACTCGGTCCGGTTCTATAAATAAATTTTTTTTTTGTTCATATTTGATTTCGATCACACAGTAGCATAAACTAGTACACAATGACCGTTTTATAATTAACTTTACTAATGTGTATTATCTACTACATAAATATTTCAAGGTATAAATTTGAAGTTAACATTAGTTTGATCTAGTCGTGAAAATACAAAAGAGTTACAAGAAGTGGATAAAGCACCGATTCACGGATGTGTGATTCTGATGCATGTCTTGTCCCGACATAGAGAGAAGACGCAAAAGCCAGAAAGCTTACGTTTCCACTTTCAATCATATTTCGTAAATTACCCATTCTACCCCCAACTCAGCTACTGATGATATCATCATCGCTATTCGCTCCCCTAGGCCCTTAATCATTAAAATACTTTATAATGTATGGCTCTCCTGACACTTGTCCATTAGGAAGATGGGTTAGTTTCTCCTCACTGCCATGTCACGTTTTAACTATACATTATAAGTATAATTTTACAGGTTTAAGCTATAGAATTGGCGTTGTGGGATATTTTTCGAAAAGTTTTCGTGAACGTGCCTAACGTTAGGAGTTGGAGATGACGATTTCAGCAACAACAAATGGTCACAATACTTTAGTCGGCGTATAACATTATTATGCTTCTTCTTTCAACACTTTGTCATTAATTATTGTATGTTACTTTAATTGATTAGAAGTTTCTAACTAACTGTGAGTTTTGGTAACGGTTGCAAACACATGAAACTCAACGTTGCTTTAGTAATCTCTTTGGATTGACCGTTCCAAAACTAATCTATTTAAGTTTACTAACCATGTAATTGAAAGATTTTATATCACCTTATGAATCATATTTTTTTTGCAGATACTAATCAGTTTCGCCTCTGAAAAGTTGAGCCTAATTGACGAAATTGGTATGTCGTCTTTCCGTTTCTTAGTCAGATGTGAAGTGCAATCACAGCTGGATGGGCACGTGGTATACGATGATTTATTTTAGTTGTTTATTACTTGAATAAGTTTTGTATGACTTGTACCTACCGAATCTCCCTAGCTCCAAATTTGTAGATGACTTGTTTTGTTTCCTGATCCTGACCATTTTCTATTTGCGTAGCAAACAAGTTAATCTGATATGCTGCTTGACAATTAAACACGTGAATCAACTATATATAGTATTGTAATATTAACAATTTAACTCTTACAAGGTCTATATAACTTCCCATATATAAACAAAATTTGCTGTATCAAAATCCATTTGTTGAACATCGGTTGACTAAACCGAAGTTGTAAGATTGAGGAAATACAAAAGATTAACCCTACATGGATTAAATTGTCCCAACTTTTGTATTCGTCAAAAATCTTATGGTAAAAGCTTGTACTATGTGAATTTAAAATATATTTCTATTTAAATTAATAAATATTTGGTTTTAATATTTCTATATGAAAATATCATCATGATCTCAACGATATTATATTTTATATAACACTATAATTTTGGTCTTAGTTGAGATAATTTATGACTGGAATGATGATTACAGAAAAAAATTATAATTAAATGTTCTATTTAACTGGTCATAGACTTTGTTCTTATAACCAGGCATAGCCTTTTCTTTTTCAGCTAGTTATAGCTTATTTAAGAGATCAATGCTAGGTGTTTCGGAATATATTTACGTGTATATACCACTACAAAAGAAAACAAGATAATAATGATGAAAAAAAGAACTATCTTTGATTAATGCCTAAATTAGGTTGATAAAACGATTTAGGTCAGTAATTACACATGCATCACAAGAAAAATGTATGGCTAAAGCGTCATAATTGACTATGTAAATATTTGTTTCCAAAAGGTTGATGGCGGTTTCAATATTAGTCATATTAACAACGATACTTCAACAAGTTTTATCACTAGATAACGACATTCATCGCTAGTACAGGTTGGTCAACGGCTGTAAAAAAAAGACTGGAAGAAAAAATAAGTAATTGTTAGGTTTAAGGAGCAACCTTGACATTTTACCCACGGATATCACCAATTCTTTGTTTGTCTTAAGATGATTTAGCGTCAACTACAAAACATTAGTTGGCTTGATATCCATGATTGAAATAGTTCTTTCTTCAATTGCAAAGTTGAAATTGTTCTTTAAAAATAGAAAGATCTATTTTGATATATCTGCTAGGTTTTCGTATTATCATGAATAGTAGACATCCATGAACTATTTAAACAATAAACTATATGAGATCTTCATATACCAAGATCTAAATTATACCTTAAATATATCTCATATACTTTTGGAAGATCTTTTGAGATTTAGAGAGGATTTTGACTTGTGAAGGAGAAGGTATCGGCCAGAATATATGTATAAGATTTAGCGATTTGAATTAGTTGCTAACCATATTGAAGAGGATAACAAAAGTTTTGTGCATTCGATCAATGTCACTTTAAATCAAAATATAGAGTAGATATTTTGCGAAACATAGACTTGATGCATGGTGTTGCTTTAGTATTCTTATTGGTGTTTCATCCAAGTAGAATATGTTTATTGTTTAGTGCTGCTAGATTTACCTTTTATCACTGAAATCTAGATAATATCTTGAATATAAAAATGTTACTGTGAAATCACTGAACTTAATTAAACGAATAAACTACGTCTAAGTCGAACCAATATAAATTTGAATCTAAGATACTTAATAATTAATTCAAATGGATCAAATCATCGTGCATATATATCTGACATCTAAATCACACAATATAATCTAGTGTTTCTATATGTTTAGTATAGTCTGTATAGATGATTTAGACCATAAATGTTTAATCATATTACTGTTCCATGTTCTAAAATTTCCACTGAAATCTCTTGTTAGATTGTCTTACACCATAAAGTTTAAAAAAAGTTTCTTATTCCTAGTTTAAAGGACATTACCCCTAGACTCAAATCTGCATTTTTGCTATATATTCATTAGTATCTACATTAGCTTTCTATCTAACTTACAAATCTTGCTTGTTTTTACTTGTTAAGTTTATTCCACACAAAAACCTTTGAATATCTTAGCTTTGTTATTTTCCTGCACTTATATAGTTATATTATCTAAGTTTGGTCTCCGACGATTCAACCTCTATATAGTAGTATATACTATAGTGGCACAAGCATTTGAGACATTTCATATTGATAATTTTTAGGTTGACAAAAGTTTTACTAGTTCCTAAGTTTGGTTCGGAACATACTATGTTATAGCTATCGTGGATACCTGTGATGTATTAGTCATTATAATTAAAGCGATGATACTATAATAAAACATGTATTGCAAAGAGTTGAATATGATGCTCAAATCACAGAAATAATTCGTTGCCATAGTTTTTTGCTTTTGAAATTTTATTTTTACTTGGTTGGATTATAAGTGATAGTCCACAAGAATCAATTTTGAAGTTGTTGCTACGAAAAGAATGAAGGTTGAACTAAGGTCCATTAGTTGCATTTTGGCATTGCTAATTAAATTTGACTGAGATATAAAATCTACAATTTTCACTTTAAATTTGCATGATAATGTTAATTTTATTTGATTAAACAACGTGTTACCGGAAATAACATAAAGAGACTGGATGCAATTTTTTTGGTTTATCTATGTAAGATTTTGAAAGAAAAAAAAGCAGCAGGAAACCTGACAATATGAATAACTAATATGCCATAGGAGCAAGTAACATGTATATTTTTTTTTTCCCAAAACATGCACAATCAATTATGACCATTAAGGGTACTCTTACCAATCTACTCAAGAGCAACTACCTAAAAACAAAATATTTCTAATTATTTACCAAGTTGAGTTGTAGAATTTGGTTATTTATATGATTAACCCTATAAAAAGTTTTTAAACAAGTGAATATGAATGATGCAACATTTGGATAAATGTTTAAGATATATAATTTGGTTAAAAAACAAAACAAATTATAAAATTTGGGCTAGAAGGACACCTTATGGCCTGTAGTATCATGCGATGGTACACATTAGCCGACAACCACCACAAGATTACTGTATATATAAAATTGACTATACATCGCATCAATCACACATTCGGGACATATGCAACGATCACTAACACAATACTTTTTTTTTGTGGGATAAAAAAGGAAATTTGCTAAGATACTTGGTAAATTACCAAAAGCAAATTCTATCAATGTAGCTAATGATTTTCATTTCAAACATAGCAACTAGTTGCAAAGATTGATTTATGATTTTTGTCGTTTCAGGTTTTCAAAGGCTATTACCACTTTATGCGTTGTTAATCTAAATTATATCTTCGAACTTTTGTCGTATTATTAACTTTTCTGGCGTCCGAAACAAAAGAAGTATACCTGGTATTTTGGAACTTGTTATATATAACTCGTTGACTACGAATTTTAAATCAAAGTATCGAAATTTCTGAAATGTTTGTGTGATTTTCTGGCAGACAACAAAAATGCGTTCTCGTATCACACCTCACACCTCACACCTCAATTAAATGTACTAAGACATTGGCCCCTTTACCAATCTACAGTCTCAGACACATGTGTATGCTATATATCTCTAGCTTGTAGTTGCATGATTACATGATTTGTATCCATTGTTTTCGGGATGCATAATTTGTAAGTCACACATATTGTGCGGACACAAATATGGCACTTGCTGGACCCATCAGAATTCTACACATGTGCGTATGTCTATGAGTAAAAAGAAATTGAATATGTATAAACTAAGTTATATGGCAACAACGTATAACATGATGTGGACATAAACAACATCAATAGATTTCCTTTGATTGAGCACTAACTAAATTGGAGTTGACATAAACTTTAAAACTGTTATTTATTTTTATTTTTGTTGTACACCAATCTACAATATTGTGTTTGTGACTTCTCAAATAAGGACTCGAAAATATTTATATAAAATATGAAATCGGTAATTCAACGGTTGAATCCATATTTTTAAAGAATATGTATATATCAAATATTGAGTTCGAATATCTGCCAAAAGAGTGAACCAACTATAATTTCTTAGATAAACAAAATGAGAAAATCAATACCATAAGTTATGAGCTTTTTCATGACCATGGAATTTATGGTCAATATTCACATTAGACAAATATTCTTGACATTTAAAACGTACATAATGGGTAACTATGAATGAAACCACAATGAAAATAAACCACTATTCTCCATTCACAAAGTAATTTCCTTAAATACTAAACCATATGGGTTATATATTATGTTTTACAAATACGATGATCATTGTATTATATGATCTACAAATACAATTATCATAAGTTTGGGTTGTAATCCCCATATTGAAAAAGTAGGGAAGTCCTCTTCAAGTCCCCTTCAACTCCCATCCACTTTAGCTAAAAAGGAGATTCCCAATACATGGATTGGGGCATTGGACAACGGACTTCTACTAAAGCTATATGGTTGGATAGTTATCTGCAAAGTGTAGAGTTTATCTGCAAATTAAAAAGAGTTATAGTAAGGCTATCTGTACAGTGGTTTATGGATTCAAACACATTACTTTATATTTTTGAATACTCTATATCATTTTTTGTCTCTTTCACCTAATATAAATAATTTATTATGAAATAATTAACTTCAAATAACTAGGATGAGATAAAAATCTGAAAATGTGAAGCAGTTAATAAAAAAAAAAGACACGTTGACAACATCAGTCTCTTTTCTCTATACGATGCTAGAAAGTGTGTGCCACACTCGTGCTCTTGATTGGTCCACGTGGCAATGTATCCCCTCCACTCTCATTTTTATATATTGAATTAATCTAACGTCAATTAATCCACCTCTTTCAACACCCAAAATCAACATCCTCACTATACCAATTGAATGTTTAATTTTTAATTAAACACATTCATTGTAAAGTGTCTAACAATACAATTTTTACTATTTAGACCTTCATTCTAAAGTGTCTAACAATACGATTTTTACTATTTAGACTTAAAGACTTTTTGTTGTTATATGGTTGTGTCAGATATGATTATTCACCTTTTTTTCCTTGTGTCTTGGCATGCTCTATTCGGACCGACTACTTTGGATAGGAGAATAAGGAGTCGTGTGATGTCTCGGTAAGCATTGCATGGGAGATAAAGCAGGCGGTCTCATTAAAGTCAAATTATTCACATGGATCGCAAATGCATGGTTGAACTGGATTAATCATTAAATTGTCAGTTTTCCTTACTTACTTTTAAGTGTCATCATCTTAACAAGTTATTTTGATTAAAGAAAATATGAACACTTTTTCTTCAAAAAAAAAAAATATGAACAGTTTTAGCAAAAACCTCACGTTTATAGTAAATTATGTACAAGAGTTCAGATTTATATGGGTCTCATAAGTCAACTACGGATCATTACACAACACTCAATTTTGTTATTTTGTTTTAGTAACATGTGATAAACTTTTTAAGTTGACTTTGGTAACGTGCTGCAATACTTTTTTAAAAAATTATATAAACATCTAACGAAATGTAGGATAAAATGTTTGAGTTTTTGCTTTTGTCAAAACATAAAATTCTCCTCAGCAAAAAGGAAAATAATTATAAAAAAAAGAAGGTTAGGAGAGATTAGCCGCTCTTATAACTACTGAGACATCAAAGAGAATGTAAACCTCCTCCAAATATCTCTGTTTATTACTTTTCACATTTTATTGTATTAGTGCCTAGGTTCTCACATCCTTTCTTCGAACTTTAATTTTCTTTGTACTTCGTTACTTTCTAATTTTTTTTATTAATACTATTAATTAACCTTTTTTTAAAAAACATAAAATCCTTGTTTTTTTTTTTTGGTCAAGCACATAAAATTCTGGTTTATCACAAACTTTTTTTAAACAAACTTAATTCTATAAAATCATATCAATTTGTAACTAATTTTATGTAATACATGACTTTTGTTTCGATTTGTGTTTTTTTGGGGTTAACTAATGTGATTTAAAATATTTATACAGTTTGTTGAATAAATTATTATGTTTAGTAAATATATAACTATTTAATGACATCATTAATATATCTTAAATATTTTGATACCAAAATTAAGTAATAACAAAAAATATCAATAGGGTTTTGTAATCTGTAGAAGATTCAAAATTTCAATAATTTAAGTAAACAAACGCAAAATATTATCAATCTTTCCTCGAACTTTTCACATGTCCCGAGCATTAGAAAATGATGTGTATAATACGTTACAGAGATCACGTAGAAAAAGAGGACCGGATAAGTTTTGAATATGACACTTTATATGTTTTGGGGGTCCATATTGGCCTATTCGTATTTTGGGCCTTAACAAATAACAATAGATCAAACAGGTACCCTTTGCGATGATCCAAATGGCAGAATATTCAATTACTAGTCTCAAGTCTGAACAAACTTGTTGACAAAAAAAAGTCTGAACAAACTTGTACATTTTTCTTTAAATATCTATTTATAAATTTTCAAAAAGATCATTCGGTTTCCAGAAAGCTATATATTGTTTAGAGCTTCTTGACCTAAGTTTGAAGATGCTAAAACATTGTGGTAAAGGATAATATCTTGCACGAAGAGGAGTTAATATCACGCAGTTATTTTTTATACGCTTAATAAAATAATTCGTTCATCTTCAAGAAACGAAAGTACCAAGTATCTTTGCATATCATATATTTTACTTGCAAAAGTAAAGTTATTTTTTTCAAAAAATATTAAAAAAAACATGTTTTTTGAAACAAAAACAATATTATATCAACGGAGTAGAAAATGAAATAATATCATTAAAAAAAACGAAATAATTTCATGATTTTGAATTAAATAAACCATGAAAATGATGTCTATGGATACGTAATAAAGTAGTAACGCATAGACATAATCGATAAATAAATACTTCATCGACAATTGACGAGTAGTTAAGACCTGATTTTGTGTGACTGGGACAAGTCTCCAGCAGGATTCAGGCACTTATGCATGTTATGCCTCCTAATTAATCCTATGACCCTATTGCTAACCACAAGAGTTTTGTTGGGCCTCGTATAACTATCAATCAATGTACCATTGATGGACTCATACAGACACTTGTATGGTGAAGGACCTTAAGTCTCATCCAGCCACTAAATAGTTTTAAAACACGATATTTGGCGCTAAAAATATATTCAAATTTTATAACAAAATAAACTAATTGTGAATTTAAAATTAATATTAAAAATAAAAGCTAAACCAAATTACAAAATTAAATCTTTATTTTTTATTATTAAGAAAGATTTTAGGAGAAAGGTCAAAAGTAGTGATTCAATCAAATGTCTCCACATTATTTTGTAAGCAGTCTTCGAATTTAAGTAATTCGTAAATCTAAATTATAGTTTTCTTAAGATCCTGTCTGATAAAGTAACAGTCTGATACTGTAAGCCAGATGTTGAGCGCAAACACTTACCATGAGGCATCGCCGTAATCCATCAAGTGTCACTTAGACTATTCGACACATGTCTGAGGATTATCTGAATCAAAAAGGTGGCGACGGAGCCTACTATTTCTAGGAAAAGTCCATGCGGACCAATTAGGATGTGTTCTATCTTCAATATGGTCAAATCAAAACTATATAATTTGTTTGCTAGTGAATTGCTATTATCTTTCTCTTTATGTTTTTTGTTGATAAAAAACTGCGTTCTCCGGATGTTAAAAAAAAAGACAACAACGATGTTCTGCCCGAGATACTTGTTTTGACCGGCCAATTCAGAACAGACTGATAAAATGTTAGTTAATTACATAAAAGAGTAAAACTTACTGTAAAAATAAGATTATTAATAATTTTAAGGCAGTTAGACATTCTTTCAATATTTGTTTTCTTCTCTTGGGTTTACAAAGTTTTTTCTTAGGGTTTTAGTTTTTTTCTAAATAGTGAAAAAGTCCTTATTTCCATAATAATTTTTTTGTGTGAAGTATCGATTTTTGCACATTATTATTCTTATAAAACAGTGCCTATCTTTGTTAAAAAAAGTCTAGATTATTTGCTAGTCAGAGATTAATGGAAGCCTTATAATTGACGGAAACTTTCTAAATCTTGGAATACTTCTGGATGGTTTTTTAGCCTTAGGTAAGTAAACTTGGGTTTTGACTAGAACCAAACCAAATGTCGAGATGGACCGGCCGCCACATCAACATAAAAACCAGATTTAACCAATTATAAAATTGCCATTACATTACTCTTCTCGAGTTTTATATTTGATAAATATAATTCGTGGGTCCTATACTTCTTTGTGAAACCATACCGTACAGTCCGCAAATTTAAAGGTCCAGAAGTTTCGACTATACGAAAAGGGCACCAATCCGTTCCAGAAGTTTCTTATTTCTAAGTTTAGTGTACTATAATAATATTTTTTTCTAAATTTAGAAATTAAATTAATCTCATCACTCTCTTCCTACTCTTCCTATATAAGCCATCTCAAATGGCTTACGTGGACATTACCTTCCTCACTTTTCCCCCCTTCCCTCATCAACTGCCATAAACGAACTTAATCCCACCGAAGCAAATCACCAAAACCAGTTCATCTTCCCAAAATGAATCCAATTTCAGAGATCGGTTAATTGCATCATTATTGTTCCAAGATCGCCTTACCAAGAACCTTGTCTTAATTTCACTTGGGTTTTGGAGTCTTAAGACGATGAACCCGTTTGTATGGGAAGGCGATCAATCACCACAACCAATGGAGGGATTACACGAAGTTGGTCCACCTCCGTTTCTGACCAAGACATTTGAGATGGTGGATGATCCAAACACCGACCAAATCGTATCTTGGAACAGAGGAGGCACTAGTTTTGTCGTTTGGGATTTGTATTCTTTCTCTACGATTCTTCTCCCTCGACACTTCAAACACAGCAATTTCTCAAGTTTCATCAGACAACTCAATACTTATGTGAGTGTTCTCTCTGTTCTTCTCGTTCTATGTTCTCTGACCAAACACAAAACAGAGCATTGCTCTGTTTTACTCTTTTCTTTACTTCCATCTGATTATAGTTTGCTGGAAAAAAAAACACGCGAAGTATTCTATTCTGGCTAGAACTACAAAAAATGGTTGCATTTTACTTGGTAATGGAAAAAAATTGAATTCTTACTGCAAAAGTCCGTTGTTAATTTCGTATTCTAGAAACATCTAAAATGTAGATTCCGTATGGTAGTGGAGTAAAAGAAGGTTTAGTAAGTTCCAGAAGCTTGTCTCATGTCAACTTGCGTTCTAAAATATTCGTAAGAAACAGTCATCGATCTTATCCCAACACCTATTGTTTGTTTATTCACTAATCAGCTTTAAGGTTGCCCACTTGTTCCATTCTTTAATATAAAAACATTGAAAAAGAATCAAAGTACAGCTCACTCCAATAATTGATGTTTGTTTAATCAAATGAGAATATGTAGACTTTCAAAACCTTATCAGAATATTTCAGATTCAATTGTGAGTACTAAAGTAAAACAAACAACAGGGTTTCAGAAAGATAGAAGCAGAGAGATGGGAATTTGCAAACGAAGGGTTCTTGGTGGGACAAAGACAGTTACTGAAAAACATCAAGAGAAGAACCAATTTCACTTCATCATCTCCATCAAGTCATGACGCTTCCAACGAGCTTCGCAGGGAGAATCAGGTGCTAATGATGGAGCTAGTGAGTCTAAGACAGCAGCAACAGACCACGAAAAGCTACGTCAAAGCTATGGAACAGAGGATAGAAGGAGCAGAGAAGAGACAGAGACATATGATGTCGTTCTTGGCTAGAGCAATCCAGAGCCCTTCCTTTCTGCATCAGCTACTCAAACAGAGAGATCAAAGGATTAAGGAGCTTGAGGATGAGACAGCAAAGAGGAAAAGAGGTTCTTCTTCGATGTCGGAACTGGATGCTCTGGCTTTGGAGATGCAAGGCTATGGAAAACAGAGGAACATGTTGGAAGAAGAGGATCATCATTTAGTGGCAGAGAGAGAGTTGGATGATGGTTTCTGGGAAGAGCTGCTTAGTGACGAGAGTTTGGCTTCTACTTCTAACTAGATGGATCCTTTTGGTTTTAGTTGTACTTTTGAAGCTCACTTTCTTCTTTCACAAAATCTTGTTTTTTTTTGTGTTTTGTTTTGTTTTGTCTTATGTTATTTACAATAATTTCTTATCAATAATTAGTAATTTAGTAGTGTAAACTAGAAAACGGTATGATTCTTTTATATATGTATAGATGTGATATATATGATTGTCATTAATTTTACAGTCCTTGACAAGACTACGAATTGGACCCTGAACCATGGACCGTGTAGTATATATAGTGATTTTTTCTTACATGGACCTATTGATGTTGTTGGATGATCTCTTTCTCTGCTTTCACTCTCTCTAAACCCTTTTTCACATTTGATCTGTCTTTTTCACATCATTAATGTCAAGAGGAGTTTTGGCTTATTTGAGTCAATGTCAAGACAAGTCCACAAGAGTGAGCAATCATCCAAGTCTCTGAATTTAACCCGTAACGGTGTTCTTTCATTCGAATCTTGGTTTGTGAATCTCATCTTAATGCCAACATCTGGGTTTATCCTTGTGATCAATTTCAAGATGATCACTCTCTCTGGTCAAACCAGGAACCGGCAATCTGATCTCCAGTCTTGTAGAAAACAGCATCAAAGATGAAGAAGATATGTTGAGAGCAGAGACAACTATGAGTAAGAAGATTGCTACAAAGATCAAGATTCCAAGATGGTGAAAAGTCTCATGGACAAAGAACAGAAACCTCTTTATCGGTGATTAGCAGCCAGTTGCTGATCTATAGAATCTCAAAATTTAGACATCTACTTGTGACTCTTCCTTCTCCATTACATCCATTTGCGACATCTACAGCAGCAGTGGCACGCTGGACATTGATCGAGTAAAGAAGAAGAATAAATAAGAATCTTACATAGATAAAAGATGTATACAAAAGTAAACACTCCAACAAGGATCCAAAGAATTCTCCAATACCCCCTCATAAAAATCAAAATATTTCTTACACAAAACACATCTTTTCTTCAAGAGCTTATTAAATTCCCTAATTTCTTATAAGATTCTAATCAATCAGTCCCCCAACCCATCCAACCAAAGCCATGTCGTTTAGACACTATTAAAAGGCAAATATAGCAAGTACCAAAGTGCTACAATCAATGTAAAGATTTTGGCTCAGCTTCTAAATTATTTTGTGTCCACTGTGATGAAACATGATTTGAGACAGATCAAAATATGAGTGAAAGTGACATGAATCAAGAACACCAGAAATTTAGAATCAGTTTGAAAGCCAACTCTAACAACCGTCGGCAGAAAAAAAAAAAAAGCAAAGCTACTTAACCTTCAATGATGGGGACTTATATTGGAAATTGGAGCAACAATATATAGCAAAGCTGATTGGTTATGAACAACTTCGACAGATTCAACCGTTTTTTTTTTCTCACCATTTACTTATCGAACAACCACTGGTTTTGGGTTCTTTACACTGCTTCTTGATTAGATTTGGCAAGTGGCAACTATTGGAGATGGAACATAAGGTCCTAAGGACACCAGCTCGATTGTGGACGCAACCCTCATGTGACCGAGTCATATATCTATTTCCGGTTTTTTTTATTTATTTTATACGCGATTTTTCTTTTAATTTTTAATTTACCCACTCCGACAATTTATTCATACTTAGGTATTTGGTTTAGTTCGGTTTAGGTTTTTAGAAAATATATGTTTAAACTTTATATAGAGCATAATTTTATTTTGGTTCAGTTTATTGGATAAAAAAAATTGGAAAAATTGGTTATTGACTCAGAAAAATATCATAGATATGGGAGTTGACACTCTTATTATATGTTGGGAAAATACGGAGAAACATATGATAGGATCTTTCTTTTAACATATTGAAAAGTTGTTGTAAGTGCAAAAACAAGTTCTTATATCATGGCATTTCATAAAATGCTAATAAGAGGCAGCGATCATCATTTTAGAGAACTCGTGCAAAGAAAGAAAACCATCGCCATCGAGATCGGCTTCTCGGACCATATGCTCCGCTTCTTCCGTAGTTATCTTCATCCCCATGTCCTTCATTCCTTCTCCCAACTGCATTTAGTTTACAGAAATTAGGAGAAATAGCAACAACAACAAAAGACTATATAGTTAATAGAATGATTATATGACTTGTATAATTTAATTATCCATTTTTGCATTATTTTGGGAATCCACTAAATGTCTTTTTTTTTTAAGTTAAATCAAAAGTAATTAATTCAGAGAACGACATTTTCTGTACTAGTCTGGGTCGGCCCTAACAATGTGTGTCTCGAATTGTTGTGGTGTCGGTTTGTGAAAAAAAAACAAGACCATCAGTGCACTGGAGTTTCTTATCAGACAAAGTTTATATAGATAATAAGGTCTTCCAAAAGATCGCATTCAGTAATTATATCAATCTATATTATCACTGATTATATAACTCATTGTATGTATATTGTTTCTACGTTATGAGTATGATCTTTGGTTAAAAATAATAAAAGAAGAAGTTGGTTTTATATTTTTTTTACCTCAAGTGGAGATATGAAACCGTTTCCGTCTCTGTCGAACACTCTGAATACTTCTAATAACTCATCCGATGCCGATTCCTATACAAAATTTTCATTTTTAAACTTTTCTCTAAATTTATCAATCTGGACTATAATAATTAAACGGTGTCTTTAATTATTTTACCTGAGAAGTGTTTTGAGCCATAATATACAAGAACTCATCAAAAGTGATTCCACCGTTGCCAAAGATGTCGACATCGCTCATCATCTGTTGCAGCTGTTCTGCCTTTGGATTCTTCCCCATGGACTTCATCACCTTCGTTAGCTTCTCCTTCGTGATGAACCCTGTTTCACATGCATCATTATAACATCATCAGTCCGATCGATTCTGAATAAAATTTGTGTAACAACTAACAAATCGGACAAGAAAGAGAAAGAAAAAAAAAACCAGACCATCGGAATCTTTGTCGATGAGACAGAAGGCTTCATAAAACTCTTGGATCTGCTCATCCGTGAAAGCATCTGCCATCTTCGATCGCAAAGAAAAATCAAAGTCTCTCTCTGAGATTTGATGATCAAACTTTTCTTAATCTGTTTGTGATGCAGAAGAAGAAGGGTGCATCTATCTCATTTAAGTACATCACCTCTTGGCTCTAGGTTCTTGCCCGGTCAAGGTCAATACTCATGACCTTGCGTTTTCATTATTTGTGATATTTTTCTGGAGCACAACTCCAGATCACGCGTCTTTGTTCAGACTTATGACTTCAACGCTTATTTTTCCTTATTTTCATAGAGAATTTAATTAGGATATTGATTATTGCGAAAAGAAAGGTAGAGTAATGCTCGGGTTTGAAGAGTCAAGTATTAAAGGTCGCACATCAAGAACAAGAAGTTGCATTTTATGATATAAATGATGTCCGGGTTCCTCTGGATTAACCCTTGATTTTCTAATATTTTGTGTCTTAATAATGCATATTGTAAAGACAGGAATAACTACTTTGAAATAAAATGAAAGTCTGGGATGAAATAAAGCTAGATATATTTTCTTTAAGAAAAAACGGTTTCAGATACTGTTCCAGTTTTTTTTTTTCTTTCCAATAGTACTTCTAAATTCATAAAACAGATAAGGGACTAAAGCCCATTACAACTGCAGAAATTAAAAACGCTGAAAGGAGATAAGGGTCGTAGCCCAGCAGACTTGCTTCGTTACGTAAGTAAAAGAGAAACTCAGTCATGGGCCCAAAATCCAGCAAGAGATACAATACGGCCCAAAGCCCGTTATGAGATCGAGTTTGCCCTAACCCTCGCACGGCGGCTGCACGCGGTGTGGTGTCTTCGTCCGGCGGCGGAACGGCGGCGAGACGAAGGGAAACTCGAGAAGATTCATGGATCTATGTCCGGTTAAGATGGCTGAACGGAACGCAGCAATTTTAGCGATGGAGCACCGCGAAGATTTCCGGCTCTCGGGCCGGGAAAATAACCTAACAACTCTGACATAGAGGATTTGAGAGACGATTTGAAAGAAGGATTAAAACAAACCTTAACATGTAAACTAGATCGTTCGGTGAATGGAGATCTACGGTCAGCGACCGAGATCTGTGAATCCGATGAAGCTTCCGAGGCACACATGCAAAGAAAATCTTCACAGTTAAGGGTAAGGAATCTTCGGCTTTTAGCCGTGAAGGGTAATGAAAGACAGCGACTCCAAGATCCGGCTGTGGAATCACCCAAGCAGCGGCGAGGAGAAGTGGATTGGTGGAAAAGCGTTTTTCCTCCGGAAGCGAAGAAAGAGCCCCGACCGAGGCTTTCCGGGGAGATTGGTCGTAACATGAAGCATATCCAAAGCGGAAGCAGGAAGAAGTGGAGGTGGTGGTGGCCACCCAACGACGGTGGACGCAAAGCTTTGGTCACTATCGGGAAGTGTACCTGGGAGCGTTTCTATTTTAAAACTCTTGTAATTTTTATCATTCAAGGCAATAAATTTACTATTCCAGTTCATATATCATTTCAAATGAGACCTATTTGGAACTTCAAATAAGATTTAAAGTTTTTCCAATTCAAGATGACAATGCTATCAATCATGATGGTCAAACTTGATTTTACGAATTTGTTGTAGCAAGAACAAGTGTTTTTGTGGCAATCCATTGGAGGAGAAATGATTATAAAATTGTCTGTTTAGCTATGTTCATAGAGAAAATCAAAATTCTATCAAAATTGATAATTATATCAACTTCTCTCAAGTTGTAGATTATTCCATTTCGTAAAAGTACAAGTCTATGTTAGATAATAAAGTTCGGAAAGTTATATGTCTTGTTACCATAAAAAGCGAAACGCATTGGTTACAACTTACAACTTACAAATGGATTTTTAATACTACAAGTGGGATTTAAAAGGTATCACTATGAAAAACCGGATTGACTGAAAAAACGAAAACATTTTTCTCCTCCAACAAACATGACTCTCCGAAGCAGTGCAGAAAAGAGCTATGTTGAGGACGTTGTGAACAGGTTGTAAAACATGTATTAATTATAACTCTTTTCTTCACCTTGAAAATCTTCTTTATGTTTTGTTCGTTATGGTGAGAGCGAGATAATGTAATGTGAATAAGGTTTCATCAGAAACACATTGTGGGGTCAGTTATGTTCGTGTCCGTCCAATAATTTAGGACTGGGCAAAATATGAAAATATGTAGTGATGGAATCTAGATGATATTCTTTTTTTATAAGATTAAAAAAATAGGGAAAACTATTAGTTTACAAAGCAAAACAAATACTAAAATTTAATATCCGCTAAGAACGAAATAAATCATAAATACTAGAATTTGAAATTTTGGATATCCATTTTGTTTCGAACAGTAGATAACTAGTTAATTCTGAGTTGGATAAGGATAGAAAAACATCGTCAATCCGAAAAAATGAATTGGATCACGGATATAAAAAAACAAAATATTTGTCTTGTGCCTATTCCTATGCAATATGGTCACCCGAAATATGGCTAGATGGTATCAAATAATTGCACAAATGCTCCTCACTAGTCACAACTTTGGTCGTAAGCTGACTGAAGAGGGATGATTAAGATGCGGTGTTATATATTCTTAATTGGATGTGAGTCGACGTTGTCTATTTTGGTACCTAGGTACATGCCTTGTGCTCTTCTCTTGTAAATAGTACTTACCAGTTTACGAACAAGTCAACAAGTTACGAAAGAAAGTATGGGTAAGTCCTATCGTAAACATTAGTTATGTTTGATAGGGTAGATATAATATTATTCAGCATCGGAGTCGCGTGAACTTACGCTCCCACTCCTCCGCTGTAGTTAGTGGGGATCTCTCATTTTCTTCCTCAAATCTTTGCATTTGATTAAATGTTTCAGCAATTTTTTATTGTTGTTATCTTAATACATCCATTTCATCACACTAGTTTATGTTTTGATTCAAAAAACCGATATCTTGATTTCCGCATTAGATGGCAGAGCGCCCTATCTTTGTCTTATCCCACATAACCATGATATACATATACAATAATACAACAATAATGTTAAAAAGAGGACACTATAAACAAACATCAAATCGATATAAATAAATGATGCATTGGCCCCATCTACCAATTTTATAAACAAAATATGAAAATAAGCTCATTTGGAATATTATTTGAGAATTAACTCATAATTATAATATGTAACGATGCTAACAACTAAATAAATATTTGAGGATTACTACCAACTTATTCGCATTTAGTCGTAACTAATTTGGTATTACCGTATACAATAGATTATCTTAATTATCATAATCCTTAACGTTACAGTATCCACATTAATTATCAGGTTCTATTAAACATCACTGGTCAACACAAGAGACCAACGATCAATCGGTTATATATACATAACTCGCGTTAAATTCAAGGCGCCCTCAATTGGTTGCATACATTATAAGATTCCATGACCAAAGCCTACGAATTAAATATGAAATTCCAAAAGAAAAATAAAAGTACGAAAAGTAAAATAAAATGCGCAAATGATAAGCAAAAGGCAAAAAGAGGAGGCTAAGCCATCTGTCAAATGTAGCCGTTGCACCTCCCCTTCCCTTTAACCTCTTTTTAAATACTCTTTTCACATTTCCTCAAACGCTCCAATTTTGGTTTCTCTGTTCCAAAACTTAAAAAAAAAAAAAAAACAAGTCTTGAATCTCATTGATGCGATGGTGGGATCAATCCAAGAAGGAGTCTTGATGTCTTCATCTTCTTCCTCCCCCACAAGCAACAGTACTGACTCAGACGATTCACTCAGCTCATCAGCCTCCACCAAAAGCTTCGTCCTCGGAACTATACGTCCGCCGATCACCGGCGCATACAAACCACTCGCTGTTCTCTCCGCTCACGTCGGCTCTGTTTCTTCTTTAGCGCTCTGCGGGGAGTTCTTGCTGAGTGCGTCTCAGGGAAAAGATATCATCGTCTGGCAACAGCCTGATCTCAAGATCTTTGCGAAATTTGGACAAGGCGATGGGTCTGTGAAGGCTCTTGTCAGCGTGGGAAGTAAAGTGTTCACGGCGCATCAAGATAGCAGAATCAGAGTCTGGAAAGTTTCTCGGAGAAACTCTGAGAACGCTTTCAGGCTTGTCGATACGCTTCCTACGACTAAAGACTATTTGGGAAAGTTCATGAAACAGAGCAATTACGTTCAGACGAGGAGGAACCATAAGCGTCTCTGGATCGAACATGCCGATAGCATTTCGTGCCTTGCGGTTCACGCCGGGATAATCTACTCTGGATCGTGGGATAAGACTCTCAAAGTCTGGAGATTATCGGATCTCAAGTGTCTTGAATCGATCAAGGCTCACGACGACGCAATCAATGGTCTTGTCGCTGGAGACGGTAGAGTATACTCTGCGTCTGCGGACGGGAAGATCAAGATTTGGGGGAGAGAGAAAATAAAACAGATTGAGTCTACTTCTTCTTCTTCTTCCTCTTCTTTACATGTTCTGAAGGCGACATTGGAGGGTCGTGCGGAGGTTTCGGTGAACTCGGTGGTGGTTTCCAAAGACGGGAATTGGGTATATGGAGGAGGATCAGATGGGTTTGTGATGGGATGGGAGAAGAGAGAGAAAGGAGGAGACTTTGAGGAATGGAGATTAGGGTTTGAGATGAGAGGTCATAAGATGGCAGTTCTGTGCATGTGTGTCGTTGGGGAAATGGTGTGTAGTGGATCGGCTGATAAGAGCATTGGGTTGTGGAGGAGAGACGGGAGTGGCATACTCTGTAAATTCGGAGTTATACATGGCCATGAAGGTCCGGTCAAATGCTTGCAGGCTTCGCCTAACAATGTCGGTGCTGGCTTCATGCTTTACAGTGGAGGTCTTGACAAGAGCCTCAGGGTTTGGTGGGTCCCAAAACATGACAATTTAGAAGAGAAGAAACCAAGTTTTAAGACATTGTTGATGCCAAAGGGATGAGTCAAAGATACAGTATTTGGTGTTCTTTTGTGGGTTTACATATACTACATACGTTTTGGTTTATATTTATAATTTGTTATTCATTTTGTAAAGTCACGAGGGTTTTTCCCGAGAAATATATGAATTGAATTCTTATTTTGTTAACATTTGTGCCTACCAACTATTTTGGTCCTAATGATATAGAGTAAAGTCTGATGCTTTGGGGTTACCTTTGCTTTGTATTGAAACTGTAGCAATGGGATGGTAGCTTCTGCCTTGGACAAAAATATTGTTTTCAGCCTCTTTTTGAGCTTTGATCACCGTCCAATTAGCAAAGCAGAGTTGTGCAACTTTCTCCATCACCGTAATGCTTTAACCATGTCCAACTAATAATTTGTATTATTAGACGCACCCATCATTATGGACCAACCAATTGGTTTGAAAGTGAAGCATATAACCAGCTTTGTTTATTCCAAAATATAGTCTATAAAGCAGAATGTCTCAGTTTTGAATATAAAAATGAGATGAGAAAGCTTTAAAGGGATGCATGGAGCCAAAACATAAGTGTATCATGTGTGTATATTCCTTTCATTTTGAAGTTGGAATAAATTAGGTGAAATGTGAAAAAAAAACATCTTCAAAAAGAAACATATTCATTATCAATCCAGCCTCAGCAGGGGCAAAAATACGATAAGTAGATACATAATTTCGAGTGTGATCAGAAACCTAAAATCAAAGGCAAAAACCTTGAATAGTCAAGTATGTATCAAACATTATCATCACAAAAGGGTACTCGTATATACTGTACATATGCTAATTTTGAAAAGGAAACATAAAACCCTGACTTTGCTTTACCATGGAAGGTCAATAGCTAAGTTTAAACTACAACTGTCTGCACAGACCACAAGAAGCTAAAATTCCAAACACAAAAATACATCACAAAAAACAATGGATCATTTGATTTACTTAGCTGAGAAATGGAGCTTCCTGTTCTGATAATCATCTCTTCTAGGCCATGAGTTTTTGTAGTTAGAATGGTGGCCAACATCTCTTTCCTTATTTTGCCTACCCCAACCATCACTTGATCGTTTCACATTCCAGTTTCTTTGCTTTGTCTCACTTGCTCTAAGTGTTTGCCAACCGCCTGCATTTGCCCCATAATCTCTCAAAGCTGCATTGTTAGACACAAAGCCAGCTTTCCATGGATTATGACCCTTTGGCTCCCGAATATCACGACTATATCCCTTACTACGCCACTCCTGGTTATCCCATCCACCACTGCCCCAAGAATCATTGTTCCAACCTCTACCACGACTATATCCCTTACTAGGCCACTCCTGGTTTTCCCATCCACCACTGCCCCAAGATTCATTATTCCAACCTCCATCCTCCCATCCTTTGCCAGAGTAACCTCCCCAAGTGGTTTCTTTAGCTGTCTCCTTTCTACAACTAGGCTTGGCTTCCCAAGGATTGTCGAGCATTTCATACTCTTCAGCTGGGACACTCTCAGAACCTTTCACTTTCTTGTTTTGGTACCCTGACTTATCCCATCCATCATCGTTTCCCTGGCTTGAGTTCTCCCAACTGTCATAAACCCTATCTTTGGTTTTCCACTGGTTCTCCCTCCGACCCTCAGTCGTCAAACAACCCCCAGATGTTGAATCATTTGCTTTCTCATTTACACAACTAGGCTTGGCTTCCAGATAACTCGCCCTATCTTTTGGATGATCAGCAAAACTCTCTGATAGGTTCCAACCATTCGATTTCTTGTCGAACGCATTGACATCATGGACTTTGTCCCTGCCTTCCCATGGAGTCTGTAATATACGAGTCTCTTCAATGGGCACTAGGTCACAACCACTCCAATTCCTATCTCGCCGCCCACGTTTAAAACCACCCTCTACCTCATCGGGAGGAGCAAAGTAAGCCCTTTCTAAATCCCTAATCAGTTCCGGGTCAACAAAAGTATCCCAATCTACTTCACTAATATAAAGATCCGGATCAGGAAGAGAAAGATCACAGTGGAGACCATTAACTTGTGACCAAAACCTCTTCTTCTCATTGTGAAAAGTCTCTTCGCAAGCAGAGTCATTCCAAGTGATTACATTACCACTATACCAGCTCTTAAAGTCAGCAGCTTCAACAACTTTTTGCCATGGTACTGATCCAATCACTTCACAGAATCTCTTTTCCCATACTGGAATCCCATAGTCTTCACCATAACCTTTGAAAATAAAAAAACACAGTCAAACACTTGTAAGATACTAAATTAAACAAGTTAAGAATGAAGATTAAGATAAGATGAATGTGAAAAAAACCATGAAAGGAGTAGGAAATACCAGAAGACGAATAAGAATGACGTTCGCTATACCATCGCTCAGGAGATCTGCGACGGTGGTATCTGGATCGATGATTCCACTTTCCCATTGAGAAATATCAACGGGCGGTGATAGATTTTGGAGAAATTGGGAGGAAGGAATTAGGGGTCCGCGGGAGAATTTGGGAACGAATTGGAAATTGCACAAGGAGCAGTAAAGTCGAATCGGTGGTGGTCTATTCAACTTCCCGGTTCAGTAACGGCCCGAATTTATTACGTTTGGGCTATAAATGGGCCTAAGGTCTTGTTGGCCTTTAAAACATACATAGTTTGGCTGATAAGAATACGGAAACAGCCATGATTCTTTAACGCATGAGGAGCGTCAACTACACCGCCACAAAGTTAAGGACTTTATTAATTTTTGTATGAGAAAACATCATTTATACAGTTATAAAATCGGTACTGACAAGTCAGAAAATCTTGCCTTTATCAGGTTTGTTTGGGTTGAAATGAAAAATGTGAACACTAAAGCGTACAATTTACACCTGTATATATATATATATACAGATCTTGCTAATGTTAAATTTATTACTAAGCAAAACTAAATTTTGGGACAGATAAATAAGAGATGGGCAAGATCATATATGTCACTTCAGTAATTGTATAAGGAAGATGAGCCATTTCCAAATTTTGCATAAGTGAATAACCAGCAACCTAAATTTGTTTAGACCTAATCACCCATTAGATAACTATCCGGTCACCAATGAAACTGACGACCATTGCGTCGAATTAAGTAAGTACTATAGGCTTTGGACTTGCTCACGGGACCAAACTTATCAAACTTACTAGTCAATGACTGCTTCTAAATGAGCAACCACAATGCACGTGATCATATAATCATATCACTCCTATCCTAGGAATTTGTTCTAGACCAACTTCAAACTTTGGAACTATCTTTTCCAACGTCCAATATTCCTTTTCTTTTTGCAACAAATAATCCATTTTATGAAGTACTAAATGTTTGGGAAACCATGCACAATATCAGAGAATAATTTGAAGGAAAAAAAACCTTTTTGGTGTATTGATTTATGCATGTATATAAGCCAAAATAAAAAATTTGGATGCTATATATACATTACATATATTGGACTAAAACCAAAATAAATGACTTCACGCTTGTTGAGTCGATGGTGTATAGTAAATTCATCATTCATTTCATCTTCACCAATCAATAAAATGACGTCGCCTCGCCTTCCACATTCGATTCGCTCTTAATATTGCTATCTTTACTCAAACAGATCTTTCTACTCCACATTTGTAGAAATTGCTATAATTTGAAAAGGAAACAAAACAAAAACAAAAAAAAAAAAAAAACGAGAGAAGGAGAAAGAGAAAAATGGGCCCAATTTTAAGACAATAAAAGGTAATTGCACGTTCTGATGCATTCAAGCTTCTGACAATATCATTTTTAACTTTCTCTCACTCTCTATTGCTTCCACTCTCCCAGACATCATCCACGCGGCTATAGTGCCCACGCGCCGTTCATTGAGCTCTTGGTTTCATTTAAATCGCAGTTGGGTTTGGTAAGGGATTCGATTTTTAATGAATCGACCAAGTGTGTGCCTCTTTCTTTGAAGCCAATACAAACGGTCAACGATGCTACCATCGATTTATTTCATCACTCTCCTCAAATTAATTACCACTAACTATTTGTACGGATGTGAGTGATGAGTGCCTTTGTCCGTAGGGAATGGTAAACATTTCTGGTCAGTTTTAGAAAATTTTATGTCTTTTTTGCGCTAAACACTTCCAAAAAAAGATGTTATGAAACTAGCATATGTACAAAGTATGCTGCCATATCAGTTTTGCTTAAATTAGTCTAGTGAGTTTTACTAGTGTTGTTTACGTAACATAAATCAAATTTAAATCCAGTAATTTTGCGTATGTGTATTGTCCTGTAGACGATAAAAAGCAAAAAAAAAAAATTGAATCAAAATTATATTGTTTCAGATAATTGTTTCTAGTTGATGGTAGGATAAATTAGTTAGCAATAAAACTAATTTAAGTCATCATGAAGTTGACATTTCACGTATCATCTAATTTATTACATATTTAAATATTTCGAAACTGATATTTGGAGTATATATGTGGACATGTCTCCACAAAACACAACTTCTGAAATATATATCCCCACACCATATGGCCTGTGCTGGCTCGTGGGATCCCATTATTTTCTTCATCCGTTTTTTCTATCTTCGAAGTTGTTTTTATTCTTTTAGTTTTATATAATTTCAAGTGTTTGTGACTTTGTGTAATTGACCAAAAAATAATTAGCATTAAGTGGAAAAGTTCCGCACACATAATTCGAACCATTCCGAACTTTATAATAGCCAATACTAAATATGTTACCCTAAACGAAATTAATTATATATCCATGGCAAGAATTGACAATCGTTGTATACACACACATCACATCACATCACATCACATCATACATATGTATTATTAGCCTCAACAGAAGATGGCCTTCACATTCGTTTGATCATATCATAGGGTGATATGATGAATTGAAACACCTTCTTTCCAACTTTCACATAACAGAAGCGACATAGTTGTAAGTAGACCACAAGTTACAAACTATTTTTGTCATGTTGTGTTAAAATTTTGGGCACTCACTCTCTGGCGAGTGCCCCCACCACATACTACTGTCCTTGCTTTTGCTAAATCATTAAAAATACACATAATACCAGTATACCACACAATTTAGATATCGATTACAATATCAAACCCTAAACCAAAGAACCGAACCAAACCAAACCAAACCAAAAAAATGAGAACTGGACTAAATCCGAAACCAACAAAAATTCGAACGGCTACTAAACATTTATATCCGAAGAACTGGAACCAAACCCAAACCGAATAGGTAGCTAAAATACCTGAAATATAATTATATACCCAAAATATTAATTATATTTAGATTTGATATAACTCAATTACCTAGAATTATAATTATAAACTAAAAAATTTCAATTATTTTAAGACCAAAATAACCAAAATATCCGAAAAATTCCTAATTATATTTGTCAAAATTTAAGCAAATTTTATTTAAATTTAACATTTTTTTTTCCAATATTTTGGGTATTAGAAACCGAACCGAACCAAAATTTTAAAATACCCGACCCAGAACTAAACAGGTGCTTCTTACAACTGAACCGAATACCCGAATATCCAATTCTAATTATATGCAATATGTCCATAACATTCTCTTTGCCTTAAATCACGGTGATAACCATGGATACATCACCTACTCTTTTCACACTTTCCACCTCATAAGGTTGCATTTATTAACGATGATACAAAACCTAGAAATCAAAGATTTTAGTTGAAGAAAAAATCAAAAGTTCATATCTCTGGATTCCCAAGTGGGAGAGTTGTTAGTGTTAGAGGGTAGCAACAAGCAAGGGCAAGAACAGATTTGACTTTTCAAACTCAAATTATAATCTCTCTTTCTTTTGTATATCTTTAGAGAGATTACACTTCTTGTCCTATATATATATATATATATATCATATCATATTACATCATCTTGTGTGGTCCATCACATTACACATTAAAACTAGAGAAATGGTACAACAATCTTTCCTTCTTTCTCTTCTCCTATCTCTTACATCAAATTTCCTGCATTATTTTTTACACCTCTGCATTTTTTGGTTATCGAGAGTCTCTATATTATCAGTTTTATAACTTCCTCTGTTTTTCTCTTCCTGCAAACAACACCAATAAAAGAAACTGTTAACTTCACACGATTGATGTTTTGTTTTGCACCATCCATTCGTATATACTCTTTTTACCTGTTTGTTTATATCCCAACACGACACGTCGGTCCACCCCTACCGGATAACATTCCAATCGGCTGTAACCTATTGAGATTCATGAACGCAATGTTAGATTACCATTTACTTGATATAAGAAACATAAAAGTATGGTTGAATCTCAAAACCTCGGCATTTGGCAGTTGAACGAGTTGAAGGACTCAGAGAGTGTAGAAGGAGTAGAATTATCATCATTATCAGAAGAAGGTGACCATAAATCTGATCCATTATTGTCTGCAGAATCAGCAAACAGAAGCAAATGGTGGGCGGGGGAAGCAAACGGACTGTCTGGCAAGCTATCCTCCAACCTGAAACAACCCCCAAAAAAACTTGCTTATTCATCCTCACAGCTTCAAATAAACAAACAGTTTCCTTGCAGAAAACTCATGTGTATAAACCTACCTCTCTGGTAGATTCATTGTATCATCATCAGATCCTTCTTTAGAACTTCCTTTCCCTTTCTCTCCTCCTTCATATTCTCTCTTGATCACGGACAATGGGTGTGGAGATATAAGTGATTGGCTGAAAGGATTCGGTGAATGAATGTTGGTAGGGGAATTGAGTTGGAAATGCTTCTTGACATCAAGAAGCTGCAGATTCATCAGCCTTCTACTTTGAAGCTCAAGAATCTCTTCTTCAAACTTACTCCTCCACAACACATCTTGGGTGTTGTTATAAAACCCTCTCCCTCCTACATCACAACCAAATCAGTTTGCCAGCGAGAAAATGGCTCTTTAGTAAACCCAAATAAGAAAAGAGTTTTAGTGTTTATTTACCTAGCACATCCCTGGGGCTAGAATCTAGGCCTGTTGGGGACAATTCTCGCTCGGTTGTTTGGTTAGTTCTACACAAAACGGATAAAACCGCGGTAATCATAAGGATTCAAGAAACAATCAGGCCTAAGTATGAGAGTTACTACAACTAGTATAGTACCTGTATTTGTCAGGGACTTTGCCTTTCTCCTTGTAAGGCTTAACAAGAACTCTTGAATCACACACAAAGTGTGGGTTCCCTTTGGCGAGAATGCTCTTAACAGTCTCAGGATACACAAATGTCACAAATCCAAACATCCTCTTTTGCTGATATGGTATCCTCACATCTTGAACTGGTCCAAAAGTACTATACCCACCATAACAACATATTATGTCACACAAGAACATACATTCAGACTAAACAGAAGTTGAATGTGTTGTGTTAGCAGTTACCTGAAGTAATTGGACACATCTTCCTCCCTGAACCTACTGTCGGCAGGAAATGTCAGATAGATCTGTCTTGAAGCTGGACAAGCCATAGCCGAGAGATCAATCCTTTCAGGTCTCCATCTTCCAAGCTTCTGCAATTCATCTCCTATCATCAACGCAGCAGCTCTGCCCAGAAATTTATACAAGTTAAAGAAAAAACGCTTTTGACTGTTAAAAAAAAGAAAAAAAAGACAGTTGAAAAATGGTCAAACCTTTGAGCATCGCTCTGCTGCAAGTTTACTCCTTTGGGAGAGAAAGAAGCAAGAGAAGAACGACTCATGAAGTGGTGAGCGAGTCTTGGAGGTACCGAGTTCGACCTAAGAAGCTCGATTCTGCTAGGAGAGCCAACCAATTCGGCTCCTCCATCACTGTGTACGAATCTGCAGCTAGCTCCGTTTTTACAGAAGCCTCTAGCGAAATAAGAACAGGGCACACCTCCAAATCCTAAATCAGAATCACCATACCCTAAACCGTCCAAAACGCAGCTACCACTTCTCGCATGCACAGAGCCCAAAAAATCAGTTCTTGGGTTCACATCATCCATAAGCTCGAACTCGTTGGTTAAATCCCTGGAAGATCTTCCTCCATTAGCGTAAAAGGGTAAAGAAGCTGGATTGAGAGAAGAGCCACGGTTGTTCTTAGGGCTAATTAACTCCTCTTGATGAGTCCATGGAGACCTAGAACCGTTTATGAGACCTAACTCTTTCTTGGCTTTCACTATTACAGAGTGAACAAGAGTCTCGGGACCAAAAGCTAGCCTTATCATCTCCTTTTCACCGTGATCTTGAAGAAGGAGAAGACCCATGATCTTTGATGCGTTTTCTGGGTCTAAGCTCTGGATTCTAGAGAGCACAATCCTAGTAGCTTCATACCCATCCATGGCTTTTCTCTCTCTCTTGAATTAGATTAGAGTAGAGTAGAGAGAAGAAGGAAGAGTGGTGTTTTTGTAGAGAGAGTGTTTGTTGTCTTGTGTACAGAGAGGTTGTTGTCGTTAAGAGGTCTCTCTGGTTTCCTGTGTTGGATTTTAGTTTAATGGGTTTTACACAGTTTTTTTTTTTTTTTTGGGACAAGAAATTCTCAAATCAAAGGAAAGTTTCTGCATGCCGAAATTTTGACATGGAAAATAAAGAATAAAAAAAAAATCGTAACTTTTTGTTTTAGTAAAACGTTACTAGTTTCGATTGAGGAAATAAAAGAAAATAAAAATTGTAATTTTACCTGAAAAAGTCAAAATGATCGACACTTGAATCTCTGTGGAGAACATTATTATTAGTAGAAGAGTGAATTTTTCTGCAGGTGAGAGACTGACCGTTACTGCTCCTTTGGGAATAGAATGAAAGAAAGATGACATCATCATATTATTAGATTCTATCATCCAAAATTGCTTACAAGTTAAAGAGAAAGAGAAGAAATACGTACTTAATTGTATGTTTTAGTTGGATCTGAGTAACTGAGTTATGAAAAGATATCTTCCGGATTTAGGATCTCTGTGTTTTTGTGTGTGTGGATCAGGAGAAAACTCTCTGGTCTTTCACGGGTGGAAGAACACAAGAGAGAGAGAGAGATTGTGTAATTAAACTGTTTTAAAAGCAAGAAAAAAAAAAAACAAAACACAAAAGATGGTTGCATTGCACGTTCTCTGACAGAACCTTTTTTTTTTTTCAATTCGGACACAAATCTCCACGCGCCTTCCGTTGGGATGTGTCGTTCACGCGCCGGTGATTGATATGCAGCCCAGCTGTATCGCTGGGGTCTCCACTCTCTGCTACTGTCCCTTTCTCATTTTCATCATTATTTTTGTAGGGACACATTTTTAAGTATAACTAAGCTTTTGGGTTAATTAATTATGAAATAAAACACCTGGTTTCTCTTGTTTTTTCCAACTTGCCTATTAATTAATTTGCTTTTTTAAAAAAGAAACGGCATAATTTATTGTTCATCTAAGATAAAAATTGAGTATTTAGGAAACATAAAAAAGCATGTGATATCCAAATTGTCACTTGTCCAGCTTAATTCTCTGCTTTTATTTAATTTGTTTGGTGGACACTTAAATTTTAGGTAGTTAGTACTGGCTTAAAATTTGATTCAATCATTATTGCATGCTTCATTCATCACATGAAATTAAATAAAACCGTGTCATGATTAATCTGTCTTAATAAATAATCTCATGGCATATGAATCATTGTAAAATGTGTTTGACCAATTCCATAGGTTTCTCATCTGAAGCAGTGAAACTAACATATTTATTTTGTAATAGAATATGGACTATATAATAAAAAAGAATCTTACCCACGTAGTTTCACATATTCAAACATTTTTTTAATAAGATATTCAAAAATATTATATTTTATACATGAGGGGGTAGGATTAAAGATGAAAAGACATGATTGTTTTAAATTAATGGAGGGTAAATAAGAATTATTTTAAAAAAAAAAAAATTCGAAAGGGCCTTTTTGTAAAAGAAGAATGACCCACAATGGAAAGCAATGATTATAATAGTTATTTTTAGGGTGTCAAAAGCAGTGGTCTAGTCTAGTCACAGGAGCCGAGGCACCTAACACCTCACTCTATGATTATGTGTTTTCAATATTATAAACTCTTGCTAAATAATTTACCCCAAAAAATCTAACATTGCGGCCTTATCATTGACCCATCCATATATATTTGATTCGCTTGTAAATTTACATGGGAGAATGATTACTATGTGCAAATGTTCGAAGCAAATTGAATAAAAATTCAATGATTGGTGGGGAGTCCATTCCACACCAATATATGTCATTTGCCTCTAAAAATATGATAAACACATGTATGTATGATGCATACCTTATCGATATTGGTTTTGGGTTTTCACTATACCCACATATAGAGAATCTATATATGGACCCCCAAAGATCTTCTAAGCCCACAATCATCATCATACATACAACTACAATCCCCCTCCTCTTCATTTCAAATCAAATCTACATCAATATGTTTTGGTACCCTTAAAATAGACATATGTGGAATAAGTTACAATCTGTGTATATGTTAACTATATTGGACTCCAACCTCTACGCCCCTAATTAAATCCACATGTATATATATACACAATACCACAACCCCTAAAAGCTTAATGTGAGAATGGTGGTGAATGAGGAACACAGGAGTGAATAGCAGCATCATGAAGTGTTTGGCCATCCTCGCACTCCACTCTTGCCGCTTCACATAATATTTTACTTGTTGCTACACTGCATCCATCTATGTGATTACATTGTGTTAGGATTCGACATAAGTCAAACACTTTAAGGTCCAATGGAAATAACTCAATCTCATAAACAATTTGTATAGAAAGAATGGTAATGGTATTCCATTCATTTGTTTACGTTTTCATTATTTGATAAGGTGATTTTACGTCTTTCAAAACAAAAAGAAATATTGCAATATATGATATATGTGTTAAAGATATAGAGAAAATTTAAAATCAATAATTTTTTTAAATTAGTTGTTTTTAGTGTTTTGTTCATTCAGGAAAAAATGTTTAACTCAAGTGTTTCTGCTATTCTACCTTACCAATCATCACCACTCTAATTTATATGCTATTTACTAGTTCTTCCTCTTTCCAATGCGATATTTTTTCATCAACTTATCAGAATGTAGACAACCAATTTCATCTAGTAAACCAAATAGTAGGAGACATCACCTTCTTTGAACACAAAACCAGAACCGGTGCATTGCTTCTGATTCGAGAAACCACCAAGTTCACCATCAATCTTCCCCTGCATCTCTCCCAAAAGAGTCCGGAGTCTGATGAACTCGGTTTCCACCATTATTTGGCTCTGAAGCTTTCTAAGCAAATGTTCATTCAGAGATTGCAATCTCTTCACTTCGTCTTCAAGGTACGCAGTGCGAGCCTTTTTCTTCTCCCTGTACTTCCTCACTGCCTCTCTGTTCCCAAACGACCGTTTCTTGTTGCTGCTGTCAGAATGATCATTCTCTTGCTGATCCTGTTGCAATATTAAATACTCAATATTTTCTATAACAGTCCATTCAAAATTATCATAACCATATCAAAATATTAAGCAAAGATATGTATTACAGGGATGATGAGATGAGTATGAGTGTGGAAGCATGTGTGGGAGTGAGAAGCATCATCTGGGCCTGGAGGGTTACAGCTGTGAGTGTGGCTACATCCTCTCGATGCTCGATCCCAAACTTCTACTTCTTTCTTATCCATATTCATCTTTTTATTCTAAATTCTAGATCGCCAAAGAAAACAACTGTTCCATTCAAATTTGTGATATGGAGTTATGGTGATATTAAGGTTTTTGATTAAAGATGATGGTCTTGAAGAATATGTTCCTGATTAACTTAGTGGATGAATACAACAGTAGTACAACAGCAGTACAACAGTAGTCAACTCTTTAGGATTTTTGACATGGGCCAAGGAAAAAAAAATCTTACAGAGAATCAAAACTTAGCTTCCTCTGAACTAAATCCTTGCAAGATGAAAGATCCGAATTCAAAGACAGATAGGATTTTTGATTATGAGATTACAGGAAATTAAATAAATAAATAAAAGTTGAGCAGAGCCGATGCTGATTTACCTTGAAATGGTCTTTATAACCAGAAATGACGATGGAATAAACCATACCGGGAGAGGCATAAGCCTTTTACCATATCCCGATGAATTATATAAACAAGAAAAGAGAATTGGTTCTTCTTTAATGTCAATTGTCAAATTGTATACGAACAGAAACAAGAAGAAGACTTTTCTCATGGATTTCATTAGGGATGTTAAATTAGTTTTTTTGGATCCAGCCCAGTCCTGTTTATTTCAAATTCGATCCTAAATGAGTCATAACCCTTTTGAATCCATCAAATATTATAAAATAGGATTAAACCCTTTGTAACCTTTTTTAAATTTACAAGTTTTTTAAAACAATTCCTGAATAGTTTTAAGCTTGACCCAAAATAATATTTTGGCGGAAAAAACAGGCTCACGTTTTTTTACGAGAAAATTATGAAACCGTGTTTTTTCGCGGAAAAATTACGGAATCACGTTTTGGTGGAAAAATAATGAAATTACGTTTTTGGGCGGAATGATGCAGACTCGTGTTTTTTGCGAGAAAATATGGACTTGTGTTTTTGGCGGAAAAAATGCGATCTAGTTTTTTTGGCGGAAAAAATGCGAACTATTGTTTTTGGCGGAAAAACTGCTGACTCGTGTTTTTGAGTAAAAAATACAGACTTGTTTTTTGGCGGGAAAAATGTGGAGTTGTGTTTTTGGAGAGAAAATACAGATTTGTATTTTTGGCAGGAAAATACAGATTTATGCTTTTGGCGGAAAAAATGTGGACTCGAAAAAAATGTAAAATCGTGGTTTGAACCATTTTGATACCCTTACCAACGACGAAGAAAAAAATCACTGTAAAAAGAGTTTCGAACGGGTCGAAAGAGTTTGTTGCTGAAATAGTGAGTATCGGTAGGATGAGTCACCAGAACTTAATTCTTCTTTTGGGTTAATTTTGAAGTCCTATTTTAGCCCTAAAGCTTTTATACTTAGTCCTAAATTAGCTCATATAAAAAAATCAGGGTCAGAATTTTTTTTTTTTATGGACCGGGTCGGCCCTAAATTTTTTATTTATGACACGTCTTTATTATTTTATTTAATCGATGACACGTTTTGTGTCAGTTTTGTTGATTATCATCATCGAATTCAAGAAGCAAAAATGGTGGGTTTCATAAAGGCATGGGGTTTAGTGATCATCTCACTGTGTTACACTTTTTCCATTGCCAAATTGCTTCCAAAAGGAATCAAAAGGCTGATTCTGATGATCCCTGTTTTCTTCCTTTTCTTCATAGTTCCTTTCTTAATATCTTCCATACATTTACGCGGCATCACGGCTTTCTTCATCGCTTGGCTCGCTAATTTCAAGCTCTTTCTCTTTGCATTAGGACGCGGTCCTCTCTCTTCAAACCCTAAACCCCTATCTCTCCCTATTTTCTTAACTGTCTCTTCCTTGCCCATTAAGATTCAGCTGAGCCCTAAACCTCCAAAATCTCACTCCCATGGAGGATCCAGAGAGGGTCCTTTGATTTATACCATAAAGGCGGTTCTTTTGCTTCTTATGATCAAAGTCTATAATTACAGCAGCAAACTGCCAGACAAAGCCGTGTTGACTCTTTACGCGATCCACATCTATTTCACCCTCGAGCTCATCTTAGCCGCCACGGCTGCTGTGGTTCGAGCCATGTCGGATCTTGAGCTTGAGCCACAGTTCAACGAGCCATACCTCGCAACATCACTTCAAGATTTCTGGGGGAGACGATGGAACCTGATGGTCACCGGAATCCTACGACCAACCGTGTATGAACCCATGGTCCAGCTGTTCTCCATCTTGGGCCGGAACTGGTCTAGGGTTCCCGCCGTTTTCGGGACGTTCGTTGTCTCGGGGATAATGCACGAGCTCATCTTCTTCTACATGGGACGGTTGAGGCCGGATTGGAAGGTAATGTGGTTCTTCCTTATAAACGGATTTGCACGACGGTGGAGATTGCCATCAAGAAAACCATTAACAGAAGGTGGAAACTCCCAACAGCAATCAGTCAGTTATTGACACTCGGGTTTGTGATAGTGACAGCTTTGTGGCTGTTCTTGCCAGAGTTGTTGCGGTGCAACATAGTCGAGAGGGCTCTTGAAGAGTACAAATCCGTAGGCGCAGTTGCAGTTGAGATCAGGAGCATGACCGCTTCTCTTTTTTAAACTCGCCATTTGCAAATCTTAAGTGATTTCTATTGTGACTGTTTTTTTCCTATCACTACAGTTCGTACGTTTCTGCAACTCCTTCATTTACATGGAACACGAATCAAGCAAATAGTGGAAATTTATAATACTATACATAAAACCTTGCAAATACGATATGAAACTAGACGAGGGGAAGAAAATCTCTCAAGTAGAGGCAATAACATGCAAAATGGATCAGCAAGATCCGCCTAAGTTACACATCTTAACTCTATCTAAGACAGTTAGATTTGTATACAACTCCTACAGCTAAAGCTTTTCCCAAGAGAAATTAACGCACAGGGAGTTGCTTTCTTCCTGATCATGGTTCATAAAAGTCCAAGCTTTTGGCGGAAGATCAGTTCCACTTCACCACGAAGGCTCTCCACATCTGCAGCATAGTCTCTCTTGTATTCATCCGCCATTGATTCCTCCAGCTGCAGCTTCATTCTCTCTAATGCTCCTTCCAACCCGCAGAACTCTTTGAGAATCTGAGGCTCTATGGATTTAAGTTGAAGAAGAGTCTGGATTGCTGTAAGAGCCTGAAACATATTTTCCGAGTAGCATATGTGAGAAGATGTGTACCAAGATTCATAGAGGAAAAAAAGGTCATGGGGCCCTGCTAGTTCTACCTTTTCTTGGAGATCAAGATCAAGCACAGTAATCAAATCGATCACAGACTTTAGGAACACACGATCATTGAAAATAGGAAGTTCAGCTTTCTCTGTGTTCTGTAGTTGAGACTCGGCCAAATCACCCACTAAGAATACAGCTTTCCGTCTTAGTTTGATATCCAAGCTCCCATTGCGCATCATATCCTACAGAACGAAGAAGCGTGATTGGTTTTTTTTGAATCAGAGAAATGATGAACAAAACTTGACATGGTGTATTTCTGGTGTACTCACCTGAAGCATGATGTATCCATGTGCTGCATAAAACTTGTCCTGACCAGCTATATTATTCCGTATCAGGGCAGAAACAGCAAAGAGTGCTTTACCAGCTTCTTCGACAGAGCTGGAGTTTACCATCTTTATCAGTGTTGTTAAACACCCAAGTTCAAGAACCTGATACCAAATTCACAGAACAAGAAACATGATTTGTTTCAGACGGCTTATACTTCTAGACACGGTTCTGCTCTACAAGTCCAACAAAAACAAACCTGCTCTTGAACAAACGGATTGTTTTGGCTAGCTTTCCCGAGCACCCACGCAGCTAGTTTCCTTACTTCTGTGTCATCATGATTAAGCTCTCCTGCGACAACTCTAAGCCCTCCTGATTTGCTCAAATCTACACAAGAGGAAAATGATGAGAAACTTAACGGACAACAACAATTGATCAGACTAATGTGAAACTGTAACCAAGAGATGCACAACCAAAGGAACACAATTTCTGGGAAGTAACACTAATAGATATTTATACGAGATTTAATACCAAGTTAAAGGCTTCCAATTACCATTTACATTATCAATCGGTTCAACAAGGACTAATAGTTCCTGCAAAGCACGGTGACGATCTTCAAGAGACAAGGACGAATTTTTCAAGTCATCTATGGCTATTTGCATCAACTTCGCGTCTGATGGCATTTTCAGCTTCTCCACCAGCTCCTGCTCAAGACTAGTTTCAGATGGGATTCCAGAAAAAGAAAAAAAAAAGCAAGCAGAAATAAAAAACCATAGTCACAAAGTCCGCACCTTTAACTCCAATTGACGCTTCTGTAACTCATCCAGAGACATCTTCTCTGCATCTTTAGCTGCTTCCTTCAATGTCGCAGGATCCGAGTGACCTAACCGGAGATATTCAACACAAAATCAGATCTAGACAAAAAAACAGTAAAGAAGAAGTAACAGTGAGAAAGATAAAATTACCTATTGCCCAGTGTAACATCCCATCCAGAGAAGAAAATCCACCGTCGATTTGATCTTGCTCTCCGATCACAACATCGGAATCTTCTACCAATTCAGCCTCATCTCTCGCAGTAGACCAAACCATTCCCCCAGAAGAGTTAACTTTCTCAGCGATAGAAAAACCCACCAATGAGATCACCACCAATAATAACACACATCGGAAAAAGTAAATCGTCGGCATCTTAGTCTTCCCGGCGGTAGACTTAATCAGTAAAAGAAAGGTTTAAGGTTTTTGCCTTTTTACGACTCAAAACACTTCTTGTTTCAGATTTTTGTATACGAAACTAACTACTCCTTAACAACGTGTCCAGCCAATAGAATTATTACACGTCATCTCTTCCATTGTCACCTTCCATCGCGCTAAACAATAAAATGCCACGTGGCCGCTGTACCAAACGCCATTAGTAGCCGGACTGATCTCTTACTTAACTGCGTTGGATTAACATAAAATTAGATTAAAAGTGGGGTGTAAATTGATCTTATTGGTAAAAAAATAGAAATTGATAAATTAGATGGACTGATTTGGAATAATTAGGAAAAGGCATATTTAATAGAACAAAATAGAATCATGACCCCTCCACTTCCTTGAGTCTAATCAAATGGTCCCTAATTAACAAAAATGACTTCTCACGCCATTAAACTCCCATACCTTTCCCTTTCACTTTCTTCTTCTTTCTTCAACCTTCTTCTCTCAACTCAATGGGTTATCTCTCCTGCAAAGCCGGATCCGCCGTCGCAATCGCCGTCTCATCTTCCGCATCAACCTCCAGCAAAGCTTCTGCTCCTCCCGAATCTCCCACCGAAGACCGCCCCAGGCTTCGTCGTTTCCTCCATCGCGATCTTGAATCCGCCACAGGTGGATTCGACATCAACAATCTCCTCGGACGTGGAAGCCATGGAAGCGTTTACAAAGCGGTCATCGGTTCACGTCTCGTTGCCGTCAAGAGACCTTCGAAATCTCGTGAAATCAGCCGTGAGTTCCATAACGAATTCGAGATTCTGTCGAGGATCCGTAGCCCTAGGTTCGTGAATCTCTTAGGTTTTAGCGCCGATAACTCCAAAGAACCACTTCTCGTTGTTGAATTCATGGGAAACGGAAGCTTATACGACGTGATTCACACAGATTCCGTTTCGAATTCCGTTGCGATTTCGAGCTGGAGTAAGAGAATCACAATCGCTCTTCAGATCGCAAAAGCCGTACATCTTCTACATTCCCAAGAGCCACCGATCATACACAGAGATATCAAATCAGCAAACGTATTGATGGATAAGAATCTGAACGCGAAGCTAGGCGATTTCGGATTAGCGATCAGATGCAATGTGAACGATCAAAAAGTGAAATCAACTCCACCAGCAGGAACAATGGGATACTTAGATCCAGATTACGTTACAGCTGATAGATTAAGCACTAAAACTGATGTGTTCAGCTTTGGGATCTTGTTGCTAGAGATAATCAGCGGAAGAAAAGCCATCGACGTTAGATACTCGCCCTCGTTTATTGTAGATTGGGCGATTCCGATGATAAAAAGAGGTAAAATCGGTGGGATTTATGATCCGAGAATCGGACCACCGGTGGATGTAAGTGTGAGGAATCATTTGGGATTGGTTGCGGCTAAGTGTGTGAGAACGTGTAGAGAGAAACGGCCGGGTATGGAGGAAGTGGTTGGGTGGCTCACGGGGTTGACTAAGTCGGTTAGGTCACGACGCTGGGATGACTTAAGCATTGGAAACCCGTGTATGATGGTCGAGACGGTTGGTCGTCCCGTGGAATGATTTTTTTTTTTTTTTCTAAATCAAGTGCTTCGCTTTGAAGCCATTTTTTTTGTCTTTTTGTGGTTTGGTCAATTTATTCATTTAACATAATATATAATAACATCTTAAATAAGCATTTTTACTGTAACATCAGGACTGCATATGGTATTTGACTGGATCATCTGGTTCGTAATTGTTACAATTTTTACCTATATATATATATATATTTGCAGGGTTGAGACTAAGTCATGGTTTGTCTAGACAACGTGTTTTTATGTTGTATTTTAGTTATAGCAGTGTAGTTGTACAAAACCATACACAAGTGGAAATTTACTTAAAAGCATTTCAATTCTTAATTCTATATCCACCTCTAAACTCTATTTTAAAGTAAATTATTTCCAATTCTTACTCTATTTTTAATTTCAAAATAGAGATCTCTAAATTTTATTTTATATTTGGAGTTCACTAGTCTATTACTCTATTTTATAGTTTGGTTGGAGAAAAATTCAACTTAAAAATAGAATTACTCTATTTTAGAAAGAAAAAAAAGTAGAGTAATAGGTTGGAAGGAGATGGTCTTCTCTACATAGTTGGTAGTGTAGGGTACATGTGTATTAGTTGCTTGATCCTACCGGTTTATTATTGACATTTCCTTCCCGCGCATCCTTAACACTAGGTTTTAGATTGATAATTTTTAAAAAAAAAATGTTAAGATGTTAAAGGTTAACGTACTTCCAACTCAAAATCAATTGACAATAAGTAGATTGGCAATGAGTGGATTGGTCTATATCTTTTTTATACTGCTCAAAGTCTCTTCCATCTATCCGATGTAGGATATTCTTCACACTCTCCCTCCAGATAATGGTTCATCTAGTCATTAATCTCGACAAATCCCAGTCAAGGATTATTTCGGGTGAAATCGGCCGAATCAAATCCGGGTCGGTCCGATTTCGTATCAGATCGATTATACCACTTTCGTATCCAATCAATTTTGGTTCGGTGGGACAGTGTGAATTCAGGGCTCTGATATCATGTTAAGGTTAATGGACTTCCAACTCAAAAACAATTGGCAATGAGTGGATTGGTCCATATCCCTTATATACTGTTTAAAGTATCTTCCATCTTTTCGATGTGGAATATTTTTCACATAAGATTTCTATTCCCTTTTTTCTTGAGCTACAAATTAAGCTAGATTAAAAAAAGACACCCAAAACAACATGAACATGACAGACGAAAAAAAAATTACACTGCAAAGGAAATACGACTAAAGTCAATTTGAAGGAGAGAAGCCGATTGCAAATCCGGCGCTGGGAAATAAATGAGGTGATTACGCATGGTCCTATCAATGGAGCGTTGCAAGACAGAAGTTGTAGTAGAAGCAAATATCCTCGAGTTCCGCTCACTCCAAATATGATAAATCGAAACTTGAAGAAGAAACTTGAGTAGAATTCAGGTTTTGCGACATTTACGAATGCTTGGAAGCTGGATCCAGGTTGCGACTGCTGGCATATTTTAGATTTTTAGCCCATTTTTTGTCAAATCTAAACGTGTGTGCTGCTCAGAATCACATCAGAACTGACAAGTGATTGGATCCCATATTCTTAACATTTCATAGAGTCGTTGGTGCGTTTGCGGAATATAGATAACCATTTTGACATCAAGATCTAATCTATATGGAGTCCAAACCTTCTTTCTTTGACATGCCCATGTAAAGCCTTTTCCACTGCTGCATAACTCTGTCATATCACAAGTTCTTTAGCAACTCTTTTGGAGAATTGGAAACGCCATATATTTCTGAAGACCACCGAAGTTTTCATCATCGATGAGGATGTCATTAAAGTCACCAATTGTACACTAAAAATCTTCCTGCAGTACACCTATTCTCGAGATTGTGTCACATACTCTTCGTCTTAAATATATGTGGCCGTAAACGAAACAGTCGGGCGGTTTTTTACTATTATTTCGTGGAAGCCATCAAACCCAGTAACTCAAACTCCCCTTGTGATATGGTTCAACGAAGCACATAAAACCTCTATAAATTAATAATCACTATAAATTAATAAATTTCTCCGACCCCAAATTAGACAAATGTAATATTTAACATAATTCGATAAATAATAAAATAATTTTTTTTTGAAAACCTGTAAATATATGGTCTCATCAATATCATAAATTAATAATTGTATTAAATTATCAATATATATATATGATATATATATGTAAAAAGATATAGTGAAATATGACTATAGTGTTGTTTGTTTTTTCATAAATTTGTTTTAATTTTTGTTAAAGTTCATTTCTGATATTTTTACTGCATCGAAAACTTTTGGTATTATCTTCTAGACATGATAATTATTTTTTACTTGTAATTGATTCTAGAAAATATTGATTACAACACGAAAATATTATTTTTAAATATAAATTATTTAAAAAAATTACAAAGACAAATCTCTCTATAAATTAATAAAATATTTTAGTCTCGACATTATTAATTTGCAGAGGTTTTAATGTAGTACATTCATTAATTTATTGTCCCAAAACATGTTTTAAATAATGATCAATCAAAAGAATGAAGCAAGGGACATGCTAGTACGACTCCAATGAACTCTTGAGAATAAATTTACAAACCCTATATTTTGGGTTTAAATTTCTTTCATAAGTAGGAAAAAAAAAATCAAGACACGGCCATTCTCTACAAAGTCTGAGTTTGGGGAAAAAAAAAAACTTGTATTTCCAGGCAATTCCGAAGTCCATGCATCCTTCTTTACAAAGTCTGAGTCTTGTCCTATTATCTTTTATGGTTAGATCAAGCGATCAAATCTAACCTGGTACATAGGTTGAGGCGAAATCGAGACACGGCCATTCTCGTTTGGCTGAGGGCTTTTTTTTTCTAACTAAAAAAAGAACTAATCGGTTTAAAACTCCACTATACAGTAAAAAATAGTTGTCAACAGCCAAAAATATATCTATAAAATACAGCCATTCATTTTCTAAACCTCTCATCTCTCTTGTTTCTTCAAACCCAACTCCTACTTCGTATTCAGAGATAATAGAATGGGAAAACGGCAAGATTGGTCCGTGACCGCTTGTATTTTCCTATTCTTGTCTCTGGCATCACAAATCCATTGTAGGAGCCAAACACCTTTTCCAAGCCATAAGCTAGGAGTTGGTTCGTCAGGTGAGACAAGCCACTTCAATGTGATTCGTCGCGAAAGTGTGCCCTCGCCAAAGGAGAAAGATCTAATCGAGAAGCTGCCCGGACAACCTTCCGTTAGCTTCAAACAGTACGGCGGTTATGTGGCCGTAAACGAAACAGCCGGTTGGTTTTTGTACTATTATTTCGTGGAAGCCATCAAACCCACTAACTCTACTCCTCTTGTGATCTGGTTAAACGGAGGTACATATAGATAGATAATATGTATCCCTCTACAAACTCCTTATATTTTTGTAACTACTCTTCTAAAAACTTGGAAAGATAAGTCTTCCACCATCATGTATATTTTCTTCTAATCATTGAGAATTAAACAAGTACAAACTTTTTCTAAAAAATACAGGACCGGGCTGCTCATCTCTAGGAGGTGGGGCATTTGAAGAGCTTGGTCCATTCCGCGTACATAGCGACGGCAAAACGCTTTTCCGCAATCCTTATTCATGGAACAACGGTACATATACCTTTTTAAAAGTCTATTACTCAGAATCTTTAGTAATATATTCACAAGATATAATGAGACTAATAAGTATGCAATTACGCATGGATTTGCAGAGGCGAACGTGTTGTTCTTAGAAACGCCGGTAGGTGTAGGATTCTCGTACTCGAATACTCCATTTGATGCCGATAAATTTGGGGCACAAGGGGACAAGCTAACAGCAGAGGATAACTACATGTTCTTGGTGAATTGGCTTGAAAGGTTTCCGGAATATAAAGGAAGAGAAATTTACATTAGCGGTCAGAGTTACGCCGGCCACTATGTTCCCCAACTTGCCCAGATCATCCTTCACTGTAACAACCAAACCTTCATCAACCTACGAGGCATTTTGATTGGTAATCCAGCACTCGATTCACTGACCCTACAGGATTATACCAACCAATATTTGGTGAGTTATGGTTTGGTGTCCCAAGAAACTATCGACAGCCGCAATAAATTCTGCAATTTCCAAGAAAATTACAAGTCATCTGATATGGGCGAGTGCGTAAATTGGGATACTAAAATAGAAGATCAAACAAAACACTTGAACACTTACAACATATACGCTCCTGTGTGCATAAACTCCACGTCGAGCTGTAAACCCAAGAAATGCACCACAATAATGGACGTTGATCCGTGCACTCCCAACTACGTGAAGGCTTATCTTAACAGAAAAAAGGTTCAAGAAGCGATACATGCCAACACCACGAAATTACCGTACGCGTGGGACTTTTGCAATATGGAATTGGGATCCGTTTGGAACATGAATGATAGATCCACCTCAATGATTCCTATCCTTCACGAGCTGATGGGTGAGGGTGTCCGAATCATGTTGTACAGTGGAGACTTGGACTCGGTGGTTCCGTTTACACACACACTGGCGGTGCTGAAGAAGACGAATCTAACGGTTGTAAAGGAATGGCGTTCGTGGTTTACCGAAGGGCAGGTGGGAGGGTACACAGAGGTTTACAAAGGGAACGTTACCTATGCAACTGTGAAAGGAGCAGGTCATAGTGTGCCTATGGACCAACCTATACGTGCTCTTACTCTCTTTACCAGCTTTATCCGTAACACTCCTCTCCCCCAAACACCATGATTTGTAACTTGTACCTCCCCCTCCCATTAACTGAATATAATAAGTCACTTCGGTCCAGTGGTTGAATGATCTATAGATGAATATGATGTGTCTTGTGATTAAAGTCAATATTCTGCACAAATAGTCATATTTACATGTTTTGGTAATATATTAGCCAAAAATGTTACTTATACAAGAAGTAAAATTGTTAAAAATGGTATTTACATGTATTGTATTAAAAAAGAATAATAACAAAACCAATTTCCTCCTTTTGCAATGTTGTTTACGTCGTCCAATCAATCATCTTAAGCTCTCAATGCACTTACATATATGTCTGTGTGATAACACTCAACAAATTATACATATATAAAGATTAATTATTGTCAAGCAAACATAGTGCCGAAATCATTAACATAAGATTAAAAAAAATTCATTGTTTCTCTTCCAAAAAAAAATCTTAAAATATTTAAATTATATACTTTTCTATTCATTTCAATGATTTTTTTTCTATTGTTTTACTGATGTTCGTACTAGTCGAGCCAAAAATTAATAATAAATTTATGATAAATAATGATACATAAACCTCATCCGAGTTCTAATCTGAATTTCCGAAAGCACCAGCGTAGCATAGCATTGTAATCTGTTTGTCGATATAGAGATCCTCCAAATCTTCTGGAGGAGGAGGCAGCCAGTATGGGATAACTCTTTTATGGTCCATTTCAGCTTAGGTATTCTATTTGGGTCTAAATTCACGTACGGCCCTAGTCAGTTTTATCTCGAATTAGGGTTTCTTGTTCTCCCTTCTTCCCCTTGTATTCTCGATATTCCGCATCCAATAATAAAATTAGTCTATTTTTTCAGTTTTATCTTGAATTAGTTTTTTTTTTTTTTTGCCCATTTTGCATTTTGTCCGTTATAACACTTTTAGTTGAAAATTTTAGGTAGAACTAATATTCTTTTCCTTCATGTTGTTGTCTTCTCTTTCTAAACAAGACTTAATTTTTTTTTAAAAAAAACAGAAGAAGAATTCTGTTTTCCAAATTTTAGAAAAACAAATTTTCTGAATTCTTTTTCTTTTCGTTTAAGGATTACATAAATTGCAAAAAAATAAAGCTGGTTCGGAGTAGCTAGTTACAGAGGCAAATCAACTGTTAAGTTATTACAAAAGGTTAAATGGGTGATTTAAATAGTTGTCAATAACCAAAAATGTATCCATAAAATGCAGTCATTCATTGTCTCAACCTTTCATGTCTCTTTTTTTTTTCTTAAAAACTTCTCTGCAAACAGAATACATAGAATGGGAAAACTACAAGACTGGTATGTAACCCCATGTCTCTTCCTTTTCTTGTTTCAGGCATCACAAATCCATTGCACGAGCCAAACACATGTTCTAATCAAACCGTCTGTACCGGTCGAAGCGAGGGATTGGTTCGTCGGTTGTCAATAACCTCGCGGTTGGTCGCTTAATCGTGTCTTCGCTCCAAAACATAAGCGGTGTCAACCAACAAGAGCTAAGGGAGAGAGATCGAATTGAGAATCTGCCCGGACAGCCTTCAGTTAATATTAGTCAATATGGCGGTTTGTGACCGTGAATGAGTCGGCAGTCGATCTATCGTGCAATCCACCTTGTTCCAAACAAATATATCTAGTTCTAAATTTTTTTTCTTTTTCTTTTCTTAATCATTGAGAAACGGACAAGTAACAAAATTGATGAATTTTGTCTACAAACATAAACATTCATACAGCTTATATATTTATTTTTTAAAATGGACCCTCTCCTCTATTTGGGGCATTTCGAGCTTGGTCCATTCATACATAACGGCAAAACACTCTATTCACCCTTATTCATGGAACAATGGTACAAACCTTCTTCTTATAGAATCTTTAGTTTATATATATATATATATATATATATTTTTTAATAACTCCTTCCATGTATATATAAGATTTTTTTTTTTTATTTTTTTTTTCTTAAAAAGTTAACGTATATATTATACGTGTGGATTAGCGGAACATATTATTCTTAGAATCTCAGGAACTGGATTCTCGTACAAGAACACAAAGTCGGTTGGAGAATCCAGGGGACATGAAAACAGCAGCTGATAACTCACGTCTTCTTGGTGAAATGGCTCGAGAGGTTTCCGAATATAAAGGAAGGAATTTTATTTGAAATTCAGCCACTATGCTCCATGACTGCAAACCATCCTTGCCCATAACAACAACCTTCATCGCCTATGGGATTTTGATTGGTAACTAGTCTCAGCCGGAGTCGATGGGTGTGTATGAGTTTTGGTGAGTCATCTTATAATCTCGAAACTTTCCTTAGCTTGAGAAAAACTGCGAGGTAACCCTCCAAATGCGGCCAGTGCATGGCTCGAATATGAAAATCGAAGGCGACTTAGAACAATTGAACCGTTGACGTGGCAAGCTCTGTGCTGCGCCCGTTGACCCGAAGAATGCCTGACGGTGATGCGATGCAGCCGTCTGACATTACATGACGGTTAACCGGGCCGGGTTCAGCGTTCCATGCCACGTCCTACGTGGAGTTATGTAGTGCCGGACGAGGATAAATCGAATCAATGCTACTATTCTCAAAGCTGATGAGTCATGAGCATCTTGATCTGGTGTACAGTGGAGACACGGATCGGCGATTCGGTGACATTCTGATACTGTTGAAGATCATGAATCTAACGGTTGTAAAGGAATGGCTTCGTGGTTTAGCGAAAGAGGTGGGAGGTTACAGAGGAATACGAGGCAATTTTAGGTTTGCCACGTGAGAGGAGCTGGTCATGAAGTGCCTATGTACAAACCTAAGCCTGCTTCTTTTCTTTTTCATTTATCCTCTTCTCTACTTATTCTATATGTGTAACAAAACCACCAAACACACTCTAATATGACATTCATGTAATTTTTTATCGAATTTTTGTATATATATGAACGATCCTCAATTGTTTGGAATTAATTTCTAGATAAATTATGTGTAATGTTAAAGCAATGCAGTTTTAATCTATTTTGCACCACTTTAAAGCTATTTGACCAATCACTATTGAGCCCAGATACCTGCTTATTCGGTAGGTCTTTAAAGTCGTTGGGCCAGGATATTCGGTTTAGATAGGTTCGATTTTTTCTTTTTTTGGGGGTTTTGGAATAGGTCCAATGTAAAACCGAATTTGACTAAGGTGATAAACTCAGGTACAATCATTTGTACGAATTTCTAAAGGTCATGGATGTTAGAGTTACATTGGAGAAAATGTACATCACATGAACTGACAAGGACTTTAATTGATGACCCATTTGGAAGAAAAAAATTAAAAAGTAATGTGATATTCATTTTGATTCCTCAAATTTATACCATTTAAAGTGACTTTATGTTTCCAAATTTCACACACGTGTTTTCCTCTTCATTCATCATAAGGAATTATAAAACAAAAAAAAAACATTCGTCATTAAAATTGAAAAGAAGGAATATAAGATCAAAGAGGGACGCCCTCAGCTTAACAAGCATGGTCGTGTCTCGATTTGGCCTCAACCTATGTACAAAGGTTAGATCTTAGCCTGTTTTTTTTGGTCCAAAAAAGGAAAAAAAAAAAACTAAGGATAGTGACACAAACTCATAGTATTTTGATAGATCTTCATGATAGATGTCGAAGCAACCTACCTCGAGCAACTTCGTGATAGAATCTAACCTCAAAATGCTTCTATCAACTAAAATAATAACTAAATATATTTGTCACGTTTTTGTTAAAAATAAAAATTGTGATGTATTGTAACCATTCACAAAATCGTCACATTGTTTTTATTGTTATGGAATATTGTGTCTCAATAAAAGACTTTTCTTGTAGTATATACTTCCTCTCCATCTGCTTCCTTTACTCTTGGAGAAATTAATAAGGTTCTAGAAGGTATTGACCTGGACTTTTTATATTTCAAATCTCATAATAAATGGCTCCAATCAAGCAATAATAAATTCAAAGAAACAGAATATAATGCCTTTAGACCTAGGAAGCTAGCGATTAAATCTAAACCATATATTTCAAATGTAGCAAGGACATCTAAAGCAAAGGTCAAAGAGGGTATATATGGTGCTACTACCGGAAACATGAAGAAAGGATGGTGGATCTTTTGAAGTCACCGGCTAAATCGTGAGGATATTGAGCTGGAACTGTCAGAGACTTGGAAATAACCAAACGGTTCAACAATTGAGGAAAATTTGGAAGAAATTGAATGTTTTTAATCGGAGACCAAGCAACTTTATCATTATCTACAAAAAATTAACCTCATTTGATTTAGAAGTTGTTACAGTTGTAACTCACAGTTGAACCTCGCCAATGTAGCGGTAGATTGATCTTATTTTCTTTAATAACTAAATAAAATTAATGTTCTTTATTCAAACAATAGAGTTATAAATGTGAATGCAATGTTTGGTAGAAACAAAGTATTTTAATCCTTTTTCTGTGGAGACCGGTAGTTATGTTCTGGGATTTATTGTTTAAGTTGTTACAAAAGGTTAACTAGGTGATTAAAATAGTTGTCAAAAGCCAAAAATATATGTATAAAATACTGCCTTTCATTGTCTAAATCGTTTGTCCTTTTTTTTTTCCAAATTATTCTCATAGTTCTCAAAGGATTCCGAGATAATAGAATGGGAAAACGACAAGATTGTCCGTCGTCACCGCTTGTGTTTTCCTATTCTTGTCTCTGGCATCAAAATCCATTGTAGCCAAACACCTTTTCAAGCCATAAGCGAGTTGGTTCGTCGGGTGACAGCCACTTCAATGTTATTCGTCGCGAAAGTGTGCCTTCGCCAAAGGATAAAGATCTAATCGAGAAGCTGCCCGGACAACCTTCCGTTAGTTTCAAACAGTACGGCGGTTATGTGGCCGTAAAAGAAACAGCCGGTTTGTTTTTGTACTATTATTTCGTGGAAGCAATTAAACCCAGTGACTCTACTCTCTTGTCATCTGGTTAAACGGAGGTACATATAGATAAAATATGTATCCCTCTACAAACTCTTTTTATTGGAACTACTCTACTTATATTTTTATAATTAGACTCTTCTAAAAACTTGAAAAGATAAGTCTTCTACCATCTAGTTTTTGAGGATGTGTTTTTTTTCTCCTAATCATTGAGAATTAAATAAGTACAAACTTTTAAAAAATACAGGACAGGCTGCTTCATCTCTAGGAAGTGGGGCATTTAATGAGCTTGGTCCATTCCGCGTACATAGCAACGGCAAAACGCTTTTCCGCAATCCTTATTCATGGAACAACGGTACATATACCTTTTTAAAAGCCTATTACTCAGAATCTTTAGTATGACATAATGAGACTAATAAGTATGCAATTACGCATGGATTTGCAGAGGCGAACGTGTTGTTCTTAGAAACGCCGGTAGGTGTAGGATTCTCGTACTCGAATACTCCATTTGATGCGGAGAATTTTGGGAAACAAGCAGACAAGCTAACAGCAGAGGATAACTACATGTTCTTGGTGAATTGGCTTGAAAGGTTTCCGGAATATAAAGGAAGAGAAATTTACATTACGGGTCAGAGTTACGCCGGCCACTATGTTCCCCAACTTGCCCAGATCATCCTTCACCGTAACAACCAAACCTTCATCAACCTACGAGGCATTTTGATTGGTAATCCAGCACTCGATTCAATGACCTTAATGGAATATACCTACCAATATTATGTGAGTTATGGTTTGGTGTCCCAAGAAATTATTGACAGCCACAATAAATCCTGCAATATTAACCACGAAAATTACAAGTCATCTGATATGGACGAGTGCCTAATTTGGGAAGCTAAAATAGAAGATCAAACAAAACACTTGGACACTTACAACATATACGCTCCTGTGTGCATAAACTCCACATCGAGCAGCAAACCCAAGAAATGCACCACAATAATGGACGTTGATCCGTGCACTCGCAACTACGTGAAGGTTTATCTTAACAGAAAAAAGGTTCAAGAAGCGATACATGCCAACACCACGAAATTACCGTACGCGTGGGACTTTTGCAATATGGAATTGTCATCCGTTTGGAACATGAATGATAGAGACACCTCAATGATTCCTATCCTTCACGAGCTGATGGGTGAGGGTCTCCGAATCATGTTGTACAGTGGAGACTTGGACTCGGTGGTTCCGTTTACATCTACACTGGCGGTGCTGAAGAAGATGAATCTAACAGTTGTAGAGGAATGGCGTTCGTGGTTTACCGAAGGGCAGGTGGGAGGGTACACAGAGGTTTACAAAGGGAACGTTACCTATGCAACTGTGAGAGGAGCAGGTCATAGTGTGCCTACGGACCAACCTATACGTGCTCTTATTCTCTTTACCAGCTTTATCCGTAACACTCCTCTCCCCCAAACACCCTGATTTGTAACTTGTGTCACCCCTATAAACTTAATAAGACACTTTGGTCCAATGATTGAATGATCTATAGATGAAAAAAAAAAAGAACAACTTAACCAATTTCCTCCTTTTGCAATGTTGTTTACGTCATCTAATCAATTATTTTAAGTTCTAAACGGACATTCACATGCGTGTGTGATACAACACTCAACAAATTATACTTAATTTAATAACTGTCAAGCAAACAAAATGTCGAAATGATCAAGCATAATAAGACTAATACAGCAGTAGCCACATACACAATTTTCAATCCGAAAAATGCATTGTTTATCTTCCAAAAATAACTTGTTAAAATTTATATATTCAATTCTTTTTTAATTTATTTCATTCCTATTGTTTTACTGATCAGAGGGCCTAATGCCCATTTTGATAGAGTTTAGGAATATTCCACTCTTATTAGTTAGATATTCTTGTTAATATTTGGTGTATATCCCTACTTTTTGTAGCCTCTTTGGCTATATATAGTCATGTAAATACATCGAATCCTTCAAGGGTAAATACATCATCGCTCCTGAACCTCTTCTCTGACTTTTGCCTTTCTTTATTTCTAATTTCTTCTCTCTCATTTTCTTTTTCACCCCTTCTAATGGATGCCCCCACCTGCAGCAATTGAACGAGCATTTGGTGTCACAAACATCAAATCCCACATACCCATCATTCTTGATCTCGATGATCTCAATTATGATGAGTGGAGAGTGTTGTTCCTCACACACTGTTTGACATTTGATGTCCTACGACATCTTGACGGCTCGCTGCTTCCCAATGGAAAAAACAATGTGGCTTGGCTGAAACGTGGCAGACTTTGGATCTACGGAAAGCTTGCTCGGCCTCTGTTCTGCGGCTCTTTTAAATCAGGGGGCTCAGCGAGGGATGTCTGGGTCCGAATCGAAAATCAATATCTAAACAACAAGGAGGCCCGTGCAATTCAACTTAACAACCAACTTCGAACGACAGAGATTGGTGATCTATTGATCCAGGAGTACTCATAAACCAACTGCTACTCATCGAGATCACTTTTCGTTTTCAAATGTTCTCACAGTCTACGCTGCACCAACCCAAAATCAGGACTAAATGCTCATATGCCCCTAAATCTTAAAATGTTTTCTCATTTGCCCCCTTTCTAAATTTAAAATGACTATTTTACTTTTCATTCGGGTTATATAGTTGTAAATGTAAAATATCAGAAATCAACAGTAGAAAATGTAAACTTTGAACTGGGTTCAAAACTCAGATTAAGTATAATGCAATAAATATGTGCAGCATAATTAATTTATATCATTAGGAACATTTGATCCGTCGTCACTAGGGTTACATATATATACTTTTCTTTTGTGTTAATGTCAAGAAATGTCTTTAAAGCATTATGTCTCCAATAGTAAAATTAGTCTTTATTTTTTCTTTTCTTTCGACCTAGCGAACAAATCATTGGTGAACTACAAAAATCCGTGTATCTTTCAATGCGTTTCTATGTTGGTTTCTCACGTCCATTATAACAACTTAATTGAATGTTTTAGGTAAAATTACTTTCCTTTCCTTAGGCTATATCATGTTCTTGTATTTATAACTTTGACTAATAATAAAAGGAGTTTTTTTGTGTGTGTGTGTGTGGGGGTGTTTACTCTACTTTTCATTTTTTTTTTCCTTATTCATGAAGGAAGTCTAAAATAAAGAGTTTTCAGTTTTTGTTTTCTTAAAAAAAAAAAATAGTTAAACAAAAGAAGAAGAATTCTGTTTTCCAAATTTTCTGAAATCTTTTGGTTTTCGTTTAAGATTACATAAATTGCAAAAAGTTAAGCTGGTTCGTAGTAGCTAGTTACAGAGGCAAATCAACTGTTAAGTTGTTATAAAAGGTTAAATGGGTGATCAAAATAGTTGTCAATAACCAAAAATGTATCCATAAAATGCAGTCATTCGTTGTCTCAACCTTTAATGTTTTTTTTTGTTTTCCTTAAAAACTTCATTCTGCTTTCTTTCATAAAGATCCAAACAGAATACATAGAATGGGAAAACTACAAGACTGGTATGTAACCCCATGTCTCTTCCTTTTCTTGTTTCAGGCATCACAAATCCATTGCACGAGCCAAACACATGTTCTAATTAAACCGTCTGTACCGGTCGAAGCGAGGGCTTGGTTCGTCGGTTGTCAATAACCTCGCGGTTGGTCGCTTAATCGTGTCTTCGCTCCAAAACATAAGCGGTGTCAACCAACAAGAGCTAAGGGAGAGAGATCGAATTGAGAATCTGCCCGGACAGCCTTCAGTTAATATTAGTCAATATGGCGGTTTGTGACCGTGAATGAGTCGGCCGGTCGATCCTTGTACTATTATTTCGTGTAAGCCACCAAAACAAAAAACTCTTCACCCCTTGTTCTCTGGCTAAACGGAGGTATGCATATATCTACCATCTAGTTCTAAATTTTTTTTTTCTTTTTCTTTTCTTAATCATTGAGAAACCAGACAAGTAACAAAATTGATGAATTTTGTCTACAAAAACATAAACATTCATACGCAGCTTATATATTTATTTTTTAAAATGCAGGACCTGGCTGCTCCTCTCTATTTGGGGCATTTCAAGAGCTTGGTCCATTCCGCATACATAGCGACGGCAAAACACTCTATTCCAACCCTTATTCATGGAACAATGGTACAAACCTTCTTCTTATAGAATCTTTAGTTTATATATATATATATATATATATATTTTTTTTTAATAATTACTCCTTCCATGTATATATAAGATTTTTTTTTTTTTTTTATAGCTAAAAGCGCCTACAAAAAATTTTGTTTTTCTTAAAAAAGTTAACAGTATATATTATCTACGTGTGGATTCGCAGCGGCGAACATATTATTCTTAGAATCTCCGGCAGGAACTGGATTCTCGTACAAGAACACAAAGTCGGATTTGGAGAATCCCGGGGACATGAAAACAGCAGCTGATAACTACGTCTTCTTGGTGAAATGGCTCGAGAGGTTTCCGGAATATAAAGGAAGAGAATTTTACGTCGCTGGTGAAAGTTACGCCGGCCACTATGCTCCACAACTCGCACAAACCATCCTTGCCCATAACAACAACAAAACCTTCATCAGCCTACGTGGGATTTTGATTGGTAACCTGAGTCTCTACAGCCAGGCCGAGTCAATGGGTGTGTATGAGTTTTTGGTGAGTCATGCTATAATCTCACAAGAAACTTTCCTTAGCTTCGAGAAAAACTGCAGAGGTAACCCTCCAAATGCGACGGAGTGCATGGCTACGAATATGAAAATCGAAGACGACTTAGAACAATTGAACCGATACGACATATTAGCTCCTAAGTGCCTAAACGCCACGTTGACTAACCAACCCAAAGAATGCACAACGGTGATGCAGTCTGAGCCGTGCAGAGAACATTACATGACGGCTTACTTAAACCGGGCCGAGGTTCAGCGTGGAAGTTATGTAGTGAAGCCGGATTTACTTGGAGCCAGAAGGATAAATCTGAATCAATGCTACCTATTCTCAAAGAGCTGATGAGTCATGAGCATCTTCGAGTCTGGGTGTACAGTGGAGACACGGATGCGGCGATTCCGGTGACAGCTACAATGCACGCGCTGAAGATCATGAATCTAACGGTTGTAAAGGAATGGCTTCCGTGGTTTAGCGAAGGAGAGGTGGGAGGTTACACAGAGGAATACAGAGGCAATTTTAGGTTTGCCACAGTGAGAGGAGCTGGTCATGAAGTGCCTATGTACAAACCTAAGCCTGCTCTTACTCTTTTTAAACAATTTATCCTTAACTCTCCTCTCCCTCTTACCCCTTGATTACTATATGTGTAACAACCACCAAACACACTCTAATATGACATTCATGTAATTTTTTATCGAATTTTTGTATATATATGAACGATCCTCAATTGTTTGGAATTAATTTCTAGATAAATTATGTGTAATGTTAAAGCAATGCAGTTTTAATCTATTTTGCACCACTTTAAAGCTATTTGACCAATCACTATTGAGCCCAGATACCTGCTTATTCGGTAGGTCTTTAAAGTCGTTGGGCCAGGATATTCGGTTTAGATAGGTTCGATTTTTTCTTTTTTTGGGGGTTTTGGAATAGGTCCAATGTAAAACCGAATTTGACTAAGGTGATAAACTCAGGTACAATCATTTGTACGAATTTCTAAAGGTCATGGATGTTAGAGTTACATTGGAGAAAAATGTACATCACATGAACTGACAAGGACTTTAATTGATGACCCATTTGGAAGAAAAAAATTAAAAAGTAATGTGATATTCATTTTGATTCCTCAAATTTATACCATTTAAAGTGACTTTATGTTTCCAAATTTCACACACGTGTTTTCCTCTTCATTCATCATAAGGAATTATAAAACAAAAAAAAAACATTCGTCATTAAAATTGAAAAGAAGGAATATAAGATCAAAGAGGGACGCCCTCAGCTTAACAAGCATGGTCGTGTCTCGATTTGGCCTCAACCTATGTACAAAGGTTAGATCTTAGCCTGTTTTTTTTTTTGGTCCAAAAAAGGAAAAAAAAAAAACTAAGGATAGTGACACAAACTCATAGTATTTTGATAGATCTTCATGATAGATGTCGAAGCAACCTACCTCGAGCAACTTCGTGATAGAATCTAACCTCAAAATGCTTCTATCAACTAAAATAATAACTAAATATATTTGTCACGTTTTTGTTAAAAATAAAAATTGTGATTATTGTATTGTAACCATTCACAAAATCGTCACATTGTTTTTATTGTTATGGAATATTGTGTCTCAATAAAAGACTTTTCTTGTAGTATATACTTCCTCTCCATCTGCTTCCTTTACTCTTGGAGAAATTAATAAGGTTCTAGAAGGTATTGACCTGGACTTTTTTATATTTCAAATCTCATAATAAATGGCTCCGCAATCAAGCAATAATAAAATTCAAAGAAACAGAATATAATGCCTTTAGACCTAGGAAGCTAGCGATTAAATCCTAAACCATATATTTCAAATGTAGCAAGGACATCTAAAGCAAAGGTCAAAGAGGGTATATATGTCAGTGCTACTACCGGAAACATGAAGAAAAGGATGGTGGATCTTTTGAAGTCACCGGCTAAATCGTGAGGATATTGAGCTGGAACTGTCAGAGACTTGGAAATAACCAAACGGTTCAACAATTGAGGAAAATTTGGAAGAAATTGAATGTTTTTTTAATCGGAGACCAAGCAACTTTATCATTATCTACAAAAAAATTAACCTCATTTGATTTAGAAGTTGGTTACAGTTGTAACTCACAGTTGAACCTCGCCAATGTAGCGGTAGATTGATCTTATTTTCTTTAATAACTAAATAAAATTAATGTTCTTTATTCAAACAATAGAGTTATAAATGTGAATGCAATGTTTGGTAGAAACAAAGTATTTTAATCCTTTTTCTGTGGAGACCGGTAGTTATGTTCTGGGATTTATTGTTAAGTTGTTACAAAAGGTTAACTAGGTGATTAAAATAGTTGTCAAAAGCCAAAAATATATGTATAAAATACTGCCTTTCATTGTCTAAATCGTTTGTCCTTTTTTTTTCCAAATTATTCTCATAGTTCTCAAAGGATTCCGAGATAATAGAATGGGAAAACGACAAGATTGGTCCGTCGTCACCGCTTGTGTTTTCCTATTCTTGTCTCTGGCATCAAAAATCCATTGTAGGAGCCAAACACCTTTTCCAAGCCATAAGCGAGGAGTTGGTTCGTCGGGTGACACAAGCCACTTCAATGTTATTCGTCGCGAAAGTGTGCCTTCGCCAAAGGATAAAGATCTAATCGAGAAGCTGCCCGGACAACCTTCCGTTAGTTTCAAACAGTACGGCGGTTATGTGGCCGTAAACGAAACAGCCGGTTTGTTTTTGTACTATTATTTCGTGGAAGCAATTAAACCCAGTGACTCTACTCCTCTTGTCATCTGGTTAAACGGAGGTACATATAGATAAAATATGTATCCCTCTACAAACTCTTTTTATTGGAACTACTCTACTTATATTTTTATAATTAGACTCTTCTAAAAACTTGAAAAGATAAGTCTTCTACCATCTAGTTTTTGAGGATGTGTTTTTTTTCTCCTAATCATTGAGAATTAAATAAGTACAAACTTTTAAAAAAAAAATACAGGACCGGGCTGCTCATCTCTAGGAAGTGGGGCATTTAATGAGCTTGGTCCATTCCGCGTACATAGCAACGGCAAAACGCTTTTCCGCAATCCTTATTCATGGAACAACGGTACATATACCTTTTTAAAAGCCTATTACTCAGAATCTTTAGTATGACATAATGAGACTAATAAGTATGCAATTACGCATGGATTTGCAGAGGCGAACGTGTTGTTCTTAGAAACGCCGGTAGGTGTAGGATTCTCGTACTCGAATACTCCATTTGATGCGGAGAATTTTGGGAAACAAGCAGACAAGCTAACAGCAGAGGATAACTACATGTTCTTGGTGAATTGGCTTGAAAGGTTTCCGGAATATAAAGGAAGAGAAATTTACATTACGGGTCAGAGTTACGCCGGCCACTATGTTCCCCAACTTGCCCAGATCATCCTTCACCGTAACAACCAAACCTTCATCAACCTACGAGGCATTTTGATTGGTAATCCAGCACTCGATTCAATGACCTTAATGGAATATACCTACCAATATTATGTGAGTTATGGTTTGGTGTCCCAAGAAATTATTGACAGCCACAATAAATCCTGCAATATTAACCACGAAAATTACAAGTCATCTGATATGGACGAGTGCCTAATTTGGGAAGCTAAAATAGAAGATCAAACAAAACACTTGGACACTTACAACATATACGCTCCTGTGTGCATAAACTCCACATCGAGCAGCAAACCCAAGAAATGCACCACAATAATGGACGTTGATCCGTGCACTCGCAACTACGTGAAGGTTTATCTTAACAGAAAAAAGGTTCAAGAAGCGATACATGCCAACACCACGAAATTACCGTACGCGTGGGACTTTTGCAATATGGAATTGTCATCCGTTTGGAACATGAATGATAGAGACACCTCAATGATTCCTATCCTTCACGAGCTGATGGGTGAGGGTCTCCGAATCATGTTGTACAGTGGAGACTTGGACTCGGTGGTTCCGTTTACACACACACTGGCGGTGCTGAAGAAGACGAATCTAACGGTTGTAAAGGAATGGCGTTCGTGGTTTACCGAAGGGCAGGTGGGAGGGTACACAGAGGTTTACAAAGGGAACGTTACCTATGCAACTGTGAGAGGAGCAGGTCATAGTGTGCCTACGGACCAACCTATACGTGCTCTTATTCTCTTTACCAGCTTTATCCGTAACACTCCTCTCCCCCAAACACCCTGATTTGTAACTTGTGTCACCCCTATAAACTTAATAAGACACTTTGGTCCAATGATTGAATGATCTATAGATGAAAAAAAAAAAGAACAACTTAACCAATTTCCTCCTTTTGCAATGTTGTTTACGTCATCTAATCAATTATTTTAAGTTCTAAACGGACATTCACATGCGTGTGTGATACAACACTCAACAAATTATACTTAATTTAATAACTGTCAAGCAAACAAAATGTCGAAATGATCAAGCATAATAAGACTAATACAGCAGTAGCCACATACACAATTTTCAATCCGAAAAATGCATTGTTTATCTTCCAAAAATAACTTGTTAAAATTTATATATTCAATTCTTTTTTAATTTATTTCATTCCTATTGTTTTACTGATCAGAGGGCCTAATGCCCATTTTGATAGAGTTTAGGAATATTCCACTCTTATTAGTTAGATATTCTTGTTAATATTTGGTGTATATCCCTACTTTTTGTAGCCTCTTTGGCTATATATAGTCATGTAAATACATCGAATCCTTCAAGGGTAAATACATCATCGCTCCTGAACCTCTTCTCTGACTTTTTGCCTTTCTTTATTTCTAATTTCTTCTCTCTCATTTTCTTTTTCACCCCTTCTAATGGATGCCCCCACCTGCAGCAATTGAACGAGCATTTGGTGTCACAAACATCAAATCCCACATACCCATCATTCTTGATCTCGATGATCTCAATTATGATGAGTGGAGAGTGTTGTTCCTCACACACTGTTTGACATTTGATGTCCTACGACATCTTGACGGCTCGCTGCTTCCCAATGGAAAAAACAATGTGGCTTGGCTGAAACGTGGCAGACTTTGGATCTACGGAAAGCTTGCTCGGCCTCTGTTCTGCGGCTCTTTTAAATCAGGGGGCTCAGCGAGGGATGTCTGGGTCCGAATCGAAAATCAATATCTAAACAACAAGGAGGCCCGTGCAATTCAACTTAACAACCAACTTCGAACGACAGAGATTGGTGATCTATTGATCCAGGAGTACTCATAAACCAACTGCTACTCATCGAGATCACTTTTCGTTTTCAAATGTTCTCACAGTCTACGCTGCACCAACCCAAAATCAGGACTAAATGCTCATATGCCCCTAAATCTTAAAATGTTTTCTCATTTGCCCCCTTTCTAAATTTAAAATGACTATTTTACTTTTATTCGGGTTATATAGTTGTAAAAAGTAATATCAGCAATCGTGCATGAAATGGTAAGCTTTGAACTGGGTTCTCAGATTGAGTACAACTTATATGCCATAATTAATTTATATCATTAGGAACATTTGATCCGTCGTCACTAGGGTTACATATATATACTTTTCTTTTGTGTTAATGTCAAGAAATGTCTTTAAAGCATTATGTCTCCAATAGTAAAATTAGTCTTTATTTTTTCTTTTCTTTCGACCTAGCGAACAAATCATTGGTGAACTACAAAAATCCGTGTATCTTTCAATGCGTTTCTATGTTGGTTTCTCACGTCCATTATAACAACTTAATTGAATGTTTTAGGTAAAATTACTTTCCTTTCCTTAGGCTATATCATGTTCTTGTATTTATAACTTTGACTAATAATAAAAGGAGTTTTTTGTGTGTGTGTGTGTGTGGGGGTGTTTACTCTACATTTTTTTTTCCTTATTCATGAAGGAAGTCTAAAATAAAGAGTTTTCAGTTTTGTTTTCTTAAAAAAAAAATAGTTAAACAAAGAAGAAGAATTCTGTTTTCCAAATTTTAGAAATCTTTTGGTTTTCGTTTAAGATTACATAAATTGCAAAAAGTTAAGCTGGTTCGTAGTAGTGATTCTGAGAAATCAATCTTAAGTTGTTATAAAAGGTTAAATGGGTGATCAAAATAGTTGTCATAACCAAAAATGTATCCATAAAATGCAGATCATTCGTTGTCTCAACCTTTAATGTTTTTTGTTTTCCTTCTTTCGTTTCTTTCTTCATAAAGATCCAAACAGAATACATAGAATGGAAAACTACAAGGCGGTATGTAACCCCATGTCTCTTCCTTTTTCTTGTTTCGGCATCACAAATCCATTCGAGCAAACCATGTTACTAATTAAGCTCGCGGTCGAAGCGAGGCTTGGTTGTCGGTTGTCAACAACCTCGCGGTTGGTCGCTTAATCGTGTCTTCGCTCCAAAACATAAGCGGTGTCAACCAACAGAGCTAAGAGAGATCGAATTGAGAATCTGCCGGACAGCCTTCAGTTAATAATGTCAATATGGCGGTTTGTGACCGTGAATGAGTCGGCCGATCGATCCTTGTGTAAGCCACCAAAACAAAAACTCTTCACCCCTTGTTCTGCATATCTACCATCTAGTTCTAAATTTTTTTCTTTTCTTTTTCTATCATTGAGAAACGACAAGTAACAAAATTGATGAATTTTGTCTACAAAAACATAAACATTCATACGGCTTATATATTTATTTTTTAAAATGCAGACCTGGCTGCTCTCTATTGGGGCATTTCAAGAGCTTGGTCCATTCCGCATACATAGCTCCAAAAACACTCTATTCCAACCCTTATTCATGGAACAATGGTACAAACCTTCTTCATAGAATCTTTGTTTATATATATATATATATATATTTTTTTTTTTTTAATAATTACTCCTTCCATGTATATATAAGATTTTTTTTTTTTATAGCTTCTACAAAAAATTTTGTTTTCTTAAAAAGTTAACATATATATTATCGTGTGGATTAAATGACATTCTTAGAATCTCCGGCGAGGCTGGATTCTCGTACAAGAACACAAAGTCGGATTTGGAGAATCCAGGGACATGAAAACGGCTGATAACTATCTTCTTGGTGAAATGGCTCGAGAGGTTTCCGAATATAAAGGAAGAGAATTTTAAATGCTGGTGAAAGTTCGCCGCCCATGCTCCACAACTCGCAAAACCATCCCATAACAACAACAAAACCTTCATCACCTCGTGGGATTTTGATTGGTAACTGAGTCTAGACCAGGCAGTCGAATGGGTGTGTGAGTTTTTGGTGAGTCATGCTATAATCTCACAAGAAACTTTCCTTAGCTTCGAGAAAAACTGCAGAGGTAACCTCCAAATGCGACGGAGTGCATGGCTCTGAATATGAAAGAAAATCGAAGGCGACTTAAACAATTGAACGTCGACATATTAGCTCCTGCTACTCGCCACGTTGACTAACTTGACGAATGCACTAGCACAGTCTGAGCCGTGCAGAACATTACATGACGGCTTACTTAAACCGGGCCGAGGTTCAGCGTTCCATCCACGTCACGAAACTGCCGTACACGTGGAAGTTATGTAGTGAAGCCGGATTTACTTGGAGCCAGATGGATAAATCTGAATCAATGCTACCTATTCTCTGTGAGCAATATGTCTATTGGGCCTCACCAAAACACTACGTCCCCAAACACGTAAGCCCAGTCAACATTCAACCCGAAGAACAAGACAAAGGCTCCGTCCGGCTCCTACGCACAATCAAGCCGTTAAGGAGACGTTCCTGCAAAACCGATTTGATCCTCTTTTGCTTACAAAGATTGAATGATTACAGCTGTCTTTGTAGATAAGATTTGATAAGAGTCTAGATTGTTCCAATAGCTCTATAAAAAGCAATCTGTAAACCATTTTTGTAATTATTGAAGAACAGTTTAATAAAATCAGAAAGTTTTGTTTTTCTCTCATTCGTACATGGTATCAGAGCCATTGTAGACCTTAACAGGTATTTCAATGGCGGATCCTTATCCTTTTCCCAGTAATGTTCATGTTCTGAGCTCTGTCACGTTGAAGCTCAATGACAGCAACTATCTCTTGTGGAAAACTCAGTTTGAGTCTCTACTGTCCAGTCAAAAGCTCGTTGGTTTCATCAATGGTGGTGTCACGCCGCCTCCTGTCTCTCTGTCCGTCATCAATGAAGGTGTAACTACTCAGGTTCCCAACCCTCAGTATGAAGCTTGGTTCTGTTCTGACCAGCTCGTCCGTTCGTGGATCTTTGGAACGTTGTCTGAAGAAGTCCTTGGATCTGTTCACAATATCCAGACGTCTCGTGATATCTGGGTCTCTCTTGCAGAAAATTTCAACAAGAGCTCTGTGGCACGTGAGTTCTCGCTACGCAGAAATCTCCAGCTGTTGAACAAAAAAGGTAAGACCTTTGTAACCTATTGTCGTGAGTTCAAGGCTATATGTGACTCCCTGAGTTCTATTGGCAAGCCTATTGATGAATCCATGAAAATCTTCGGTTTTCTCAACGGTTTGGGTCGAGAGTATGATCCAATCACGACGGTGATTCAGAGTTCACTCACCAAGCTTCCGACGCCCACCTTCAATGATGTTATCTCTGAAGTAGAAGGCTTTGACAACAAGCTTCAATCCTACGAAGATGCAGCATCTGTCAACCCTCATGTTGCCTTTCAGATGCAACAAACCACCAACTATAGACCCAACGCACCACAGTTCAACCAAGGTCAGAGAGGGAGAGGTCGATTTAGTCAGAACAGAGGCAGAGGGGGCTATTCAACCTGTGGAAGAGGCTTCACTCAGCATCAGTCAGGCACAAACAATACTGGTGGTGAACGCCCAACGTGTCAGATCTGTGGCAGAATTGGTCACACAGCATTAAAATGCTACAATCGTTTTGATAACAACTACCAAAGCTCTGACATTCAACAAGCCTTCTCGTCTCTGCAAGTGACTCAAGAGAATGGAAAGGAATGGATTCCTGATTCAGGGGCTTCTGCTCACGTCACTGCCTCTCCTTCCACCTTACAGTCTGCAACTCCATATGAGGGTAATGATACGATTCTGGTTGCTGATGGAACCTATCTACCGATCACTCATGTTGGCTCCACTACCTTGACATCATCTTCAGGTACCATTATGTTAAATGATGTCCTTGTTTCACCAAACATACAAAAATCACTACTGTCAGTTTCAAAGCTCTGTGATGATTATCCGTATGGTGTATTTTTTGATGCTAAACAAGTCTGCGTTATTGATTTGACAACTCAGAAAGTGGTGTCAAAGGGCCTTCGGGATAGTGGTATTTATAAATTGGAAAATCAGGAGGTCGTGGCTCTCTATTCAAATCGTCAAAGTGGAGCTAGTGATCTCATTTGGCACCACAGACTAGGACATTCAAACCTCCAGGTTCTCCAACAACTAAAAGGCAGCAAGGAAATAATCGTGAATAAGAGCAGCATCTCCCCAATTTGTGAGCCTTGCCAGATGGGGAAGTCATCAAGATTACAGTTTTTTAGTTCAGATTCTCGAGCTTTACAACCCCTAGATCGAATACACTGTGATTTATGGGGTCCTTCACCAGTTGTATCTAATCAAGGGTTTAAATATTATGCAATTTTTGTCGATGATTTCTCTCGGTTTACATGGTTCTACCCTCTACAAGCCAAATCCGATTTTTGTTCAGTGTTTAAAGGGTTTCAAAAACTAGTTGAAAATCAATACAACTCGAAAATCAAAGTGTTTCAGAGTGATGGAGGAGGAGAATTCAACAACAATATTCTCAAGCAACACTTTGCAGAGAATGGGATTAAACACTTGATTTCTTGCCCTTACACGCCGCAGCAAAACGGTATAGCTGAGAGAAAACATCGACATATAGTGGAGCTTGGTCTCTCCATGCTGTTTCACAGTCATACACCATTGAAGTACTGGGTGGAAGCATTTTTTTCTGCAAGCTTCATAGGTAATATGCTCCCTTCATCAGTTTTGAGTAACAAGAGTCCCACTGAAACACTGCACAATAAAAGACCAGATTACAACATGTTGCGTGTGTTTGGCTCAGCTTGCTACCCTTGCTTAAGGCCTCTGGCTTCCCACAAGTTTGATCCTAAATCCCTTGAGTGTGTCTTCCTCGGCTACAGCTCTAACTACAAAGGATATAGGTGTCTTCATCCCACCACTGGAAAAGTGTACATCTGTCGCCATGTTGTATTCAACGAGGAGTTATCTCCCTTCAAAGGGCAATACAAACATCTCATACCAACATATAACACTCCTCTGCTACAGGCTTGGCAGTCAACGTCTGCTGCACCTGCAAATAATGGTACTGATCAAATTTCCAGAGCTCTCTCACCACCTATGGCTCCTGATCAGACCGATGAAGCAGCCCATGTTCTTGATCGACGATGAAGCGCACGTACACGAAACTAGAAAAATGAATCGAACCTACATCGAATCGATAATGTGGCACCAGAAGCTGTAGCTCCAATGGAGAATGTTCATCCTATGACAACACGTGCTAAAGCAGGAATTCACAAACCGAATACCAGGTATGTGCTCCTGACCTCTAAATTTCATACGGAGGAGCCAAAGACTATTGTCACAGCTATGAAACATCCTGGCTGGAATCAAGCAGTCATGGATGAAATGAATACTATTCATATGCTCCATACCTGGACTCTGGTACCTGCAACAGATGAGATGAACATTTTGGGATGTAAGTGGGTTTTCAAAACCAAGCTTAATCCAGATGGGTCAGTAGACAAACTCAAGGCTCGCTTGGTTGCAAAGGGTTTCAATCAAGAGGAAGGCGTTGATTACTTGAAACCTTGCCCGGTGGTGAACAGCAACATCAATGCAGTTCTTAACATTCGCTGGTAAAATCATAAAACAGCTAGATGTGTCTAATGCCTTTCTACATGGAGAACTCCATGAACCAGTCTTCATGATGCAACCTCCAGGGTTTACAGATCAAGCTCGACCTTCCCATGTATGTCGTCTTACCAAAGCCTTGTATGGATTAAAACAGGCTCCACGAGCTTGGTTTGACACCTTCAGCAACTTCCTCTTGGTTTTTGGGTTCACTTGCAACAAGTCAGATCCATCATTGTTTACCTATCAACACAAAGGTCAGAGTATGGTTCTCTTGCTCTATGTGGATGATATTTTGCTCACCGGGAGCAATAATGACCTGTTGGATAATCTGCTTCAGTCACTCAATACTCGATTCTCTATGAAAGATCTGGGTCAGCCAAAATATTTTCTCGGGGTTCAAATAGAAACACACACTGATGGTCTCTTCCTTCACCAAACGGCCTATGCAGAAGACATCCTACATCAGGCTGCAATGTCAGATTGCAACCCCATGCCGACTCCCTTGCCTCAAAAGCTTTTTGATCTTGAGTCAGAACTCTTCTCTGAGTCAACCTACTTCCGCAGCATCGCCGGCAAGTTGCAGTATTTAACCATTACAAGACCAGACATTCAGTTCGCGGTGAACTTCGTGTGTCAACGAATGCATGCTCCTACTGTTTCTGACTTTGGTCTTCTCAAAAGAATATTGCGGTATGTGAAAGGCACAATTCAGATGGGATTACACATTCGGAAAGATTCAAACTTGTCTCTTACAGCGTTCAGTGATAGTGATTGGTCAGGCTGCAAGGAAACTCGCCGATCCACCACTGGCTTTTGCACATTGCTGGGTCCGAATCTCATTTCTTGGTCTGCCAAAAGACAGGAAACAGTTTCAAGCTCCTCCACCGAAGCTGAGTACAGAGCACTCGCCTCAACAGCTCGGGAAATAACTTGGTTATCGTTTCTGCTTCGTGATCTCGGAATTCAACAACCTCATCCGACACTTCTCCAATGCGACAACCTTTCTGCAGTATATCTCAGTGCCAATCCAGCTCTCCACAGTCGATCAAAACACTTCGACACTGACTACCACTACATTCGAGAGCAAGTAGCACTTGGGCTGATTGAAACAAGACACATCCCCGCCGCAGGACAACTCGCTGACATCTTCACCAAATCACTTCCACGGCGGCCATTCTCCGATCTTCGCGGCAAACTTGGCGTGGCCTTACCCCCTCCAAGTTTGAGGGGGAATGTGAGCAATATGTCTATTGGGCCTCGCCAAAACACTACGTCCCAAACACAGCCAAGCCCAGTCAACATTCAACCTTCGAAGAACAAGACAAAAGGCTCCAGCTCCAGCTCCTCTGTACCTGCAAATCAAGCCGTTAAGGAGACGTTCCTGCAAAACCGATTTGATCCTCTTTTGCTTACAAAGATTGAATGATTACAGCTGTCTTTGTAGATAAGATTTGATAAGAGTCTAGATTGTTCCAATAGCTCTATAAAAAGCAATCTGTAAACCATTTTTGTAATTATTGAAGAACAGTTTAATAAAATCAGAAAGTTTTGTTTTTCTCTCATTCGTACATTCTCAAAGAGCTGATGAGTCATGAGCATCTTCGAGTCTGGGTGTACAGTGGAGACACGGATGCGGCGATTGGTGGCACTGATACCTTGTGAAGATCATGAATCTGATTTGTAAAGGAATGGCTTCCGTAGTTTAGCGAAGGAGAGGTGGGAGGTTACGGAGGAATACAGAGGCAATTTTAGGTTTGCCACGGTGAGGAGGCTGATGCGTGAAGTGCTGTCAAACCTAAGCAGCTGCTCTCTTTTTAAGCATTTATCGCTACTTCTCCCTTTACCCTTGATTACTATATGGATAACAACAACACCAAACACACTCTAATATGACATTCATGTAATTTTTATCGAATTTTTGTATATATGAACGATCCTCGGTTGTTTGGAATTAAGTGTAATGTACACTATAGAATCTATAGAATCTGAAGCGGGTACGCGGAAGCGGAAACGTTTGGAAGCGAATAATTTTACATTTTACATTGGTTCTTATATATGTACACCATACGTTTGTGTATATATCACAGTCGAGTAATTTTACATTGGTTCGGTTCTGTTTTTTTTAAGATATGATACAAATTCCAGAATTATTTTAGTTAATACTTTATATTTAAATATATATAACAAAATAATATTTTTTTGGTAATTCAGTTTGTTAACTCAAAATTTGGATTTGTCTTGAATTCAGTTCCAGTAATTTAGTATGAAAATTTCTTACTGTTTGGGTCATAGTAAAATTCGGTTCGGATTGGAATTGGGTCATAGTAAATTGTTTTTTTTTGTTCATTTGTTTGTTTTTTTATTTCACCACCGCTTAAAGGTCGTAACAAGCAGAAAAGAAAATGTCGACGATAACAGAGACCGGCGGCGAATCGTCGGCGAGAAAGATGAGACGTAGAGTATCACCAACGTCGATCGAATCTCTAGACGACAACATACTATGCATCATCTTCTCTTTTCTTGATTTGTTTGACCTCGTTCACTGTACCGTCGTCTGCAATTCCTGGTACTCCCTCCAATCCAATCCAATCCCTAGCTTATTTGTTTTTCCCTAATTTCATGGTTGTGTATTTGAATAATATGCTGCAATCCAGTGTTGACCCTTTTCGATTTTTTCTCTTATTGATATTGAGGAATGTTGTAATCAAGAGGCTGAAGCTGCTGCAAGCTTCATGCCGGAAGATGCACCAGCTCGGTTCTGACTTCCCCAGCAGTTCCACGTCAGCAGCTGAGATAGACGTGGAGGATTTCGCGATGAAACATCACAAGATGGCTTTACTAAGGGGTCGAATCGAAATTGAGCGATGGGAAGCTCATTCACACCGGTGAGGCAATTTTCCCATTTTTTTTTTTGTTTTTTTTGCCGTGTTGGACTCTGACATGTTTCTCTATGTCAGGGTTTCTCAGTGTCGAATGAAGAAGGGTTTGCTTCTTACTGGTGTGGGTGATAAGGTTTGTATTTTTGGTATACAATTCGATTAGGTATTGTATTGTTCTGTGAATGTTATCTAATTAGCATTGGCTTAAGGTAATCTGATTGCTTTATCAGGTTATGCGCCTCTGGTCATTAAAAAGCTACAAATGCATGGAAGAATACTTCCTTCCTGATGCTTCTTCCTTGATCGACTTCGATTTTGATGAGAGTAAGGTAAACCTCAAATACATCATAAGTAAAACTTTCTAAAGGTCATGGATGTTTCAACTGCATATAAGAACAATGTTTATTACTTGAACTGGCAATGAGCTAAATAACGAATTAATGATCAATGATGATACATAAACCTTAGTCGAGTCACAGATTTGAATTTCTGAAACCACCAGCATAGCGGTATAATCTGTTTTCATGTTACAGTTTACCTCGCAGATCTCTAGAATTGGTCACTCTTGTAACTGGATCTTTTGGCTATAATCTTGCTATTTTCTGTATATATTGGAAGTTGGAAAAACACACTATCTCGAGCAAGGGCATTATCCCTAACTTTGATTATTTTTTTTTTGGTGTTGTTGAGATTGTTGGTTTGGTTGGTACCCGGATTAGCATATGGAGGAGAAATGGACAAAGAAGCATTTTTCCATCTCGTGAAAACACCTTTCCTAAAGGCCTTTGTATGCGGTATGCCAAAAGATTACTCCTGAAATATCAACTTCTTGAGAAGCTTCCTGTTTCTATAGAAGGACCAACTGATATTCCATGTTATCTGACAATAATCGTTGTGATACTTCAACGTGGCTACCTATCCCCTGTAAGGCTGGCTTCTCTATCCACACTGACAAAGATTTCTGTTTTCTTTATCTACTAGTTACATCGATCCAGAAGCTGTAGTTGGATGTGAGGATGGAACAGCTCGAGTATTTGATATGTACAGTAAGACATGTTCACAGATCATTAGGTAAGCTACACATTCTGTATCTATTATGTTGTGGAACTCTTGAAAGTGAAATTTGAAAATATTGGTTATGGGATTGATTATTATTTACACTTTCATATGAGAAAGCTAAATCACAAATTTCCTATCAGATTGGCTAATAACTATGTAATTGCAGGACTCACGGTGGGCCAATAACATGCTTATCTTTAAGTGATAATCAACTATTTCTTTCCGGGTCGTCACTCGGCAGAGTAACAGTATCTGACCCTTTGTTGGATCAACCAGTGGCTACTCTTAAATCCACGATAACTGCAGGAGGTAAGCTCAAACCTCCATTTCAGATTGCATCTCCAGTGAAATTTCCTAAAGCAACCTCCCTTCTCCACAGGTATACAGACCATCTGTTTTAACCAAGGCACTAATCTCGCCTTCACTGGAACAACTGGTGGATATGTTTCATGCTGGGACCTCAGGTATGTTAAATTAGACGTCTGAGTTTGTTCCAAAGATGCAAGTTTAAAATTGTGTTATAACCAATCTTTATCGCAGGAAAATGGAACGGTTGTGGGAAAAGCGAGTGAGTCCTAATGTAGTGTACTCGATACAACAACTGAGGAATGATACATCTGTTATGGTTGCTGGTGGAATAGACGGTGTGCTGCGAGTGATAGATCAGACGAGTGGAAGAGTTCTATCTAGATATATAATGGACGATAAGGTCTCGACAACATTGAGAAGGAACAACCAGGCGGTGATTGAGAAAAGGAGAGGAAAAAGAGTTTCTCAAGATATCGAAATCGATAAAATTGAAAGGAAAGTTCGGCCTCAAATTAGTTGCTTAGCAATGGGGATGAAGAAGATAGTAACAGCTCACAGTGGTAAATTCATAAGTGTATGGAAATTCAATCTCTCGTCAAGCCAACACTAGAAATTGCTTTTACACTGGTTTGTATGTGACAAAACTGGGAACAATTGCATTATAAATGATGATTTAAAGACAAAACCGATTGGATTGTAAGAATTACAAAAGTTTGAACCACTGGAAAAAAAAAATACAAAAAAAGGGAACAGATTTGCTGTCTATTTGGCGGATTTTTTGGATGGGTCAGCTTGAGATTCAGCTTTGATGATATTAAGTTGACCACCTTCTTTGCAAGCTGCATTAGCTGCTTTCACTTCATTGCAATGGTTTATGAATTTCGTAAGCTCCTGTTCCATTCACACAACACAATCAATCAGTAACCCACAATTTTTCACATACAAATCAAATCGATTCAGAGTAAGGAAGAATGAAGAGTAAAAGAAATTACCCGATCAGTGTCCATCTCTTTCGTCGTTTTTGATGGTTTCACATTTCTCTTCCCTGGAACACGAAGAAGATGATAAGTACAAAATCGCGAGGGATTCATTTGTAAGAAAAAAAGAAAATACCTTTGCGAGTTTGAATGGATTTGCCATGGCGATTTGGAGCAATAGTCTTCCTCTTCTGTTGGCCCTTGAACTGATTGCTCTTCTGCGTCATCTTTGATCGTCGTTTCTAGGGTTTTCTCTTCCGTCGAAGGGTTTTTGTTGTAATAGAAGAAGACGAAGAAGAACACTCAAAAGGCTATATAATGGGCTCGTAAGGCCTATATTTATATGGGCTAATTATTGGGCCCAATTTGGAGTCTTCTAAATTCAACACTGCGAATTTTTCTGGGAGGCAGAAGATTTTGTTCGAGGAAGACACGGAGACATTGAGAGCGGTAAAATCCTCCTTTCTTCTTCCTTGTAAAACCCTTTTCTTAATTTTGGAAGGTTCTTTCACAATCCTTTCTTTGATTGCTTTCGGATTCTCGCTTCTTCGATTTTGGTTTTGATTCTGTTTCTTTTGTTCTTTGTGAATGTGTTTCCGCTCAGGTTTCATGACAGTCTTTTCAGTGACGTCATGACGCTGCATCTGTATCATCACTCCCGTGTGCTATGGAGAAATCTCTGTTTTCCTCGGAGAATTGGGATTTTGTGTAATAGGAACTGTTCTCTCATCTCTCCTCCCCTTGCACGCTCTGCGAAGGTGATGCGACTCTGAGTTATTAGTTATGTTCTTGCTCTATTTATGTGTTTACATTTGAATTATTGAGCTGATTAGTGTAAGATTTAATGGCTATTATGTCATCGTTACGTAATACTCAGATTTTCCGAATCAAAATTGAATATGTCTTTTGGGAATATGATGTGTATCTCTTGTCTTCGCGGCCTTGCTATTTACTACTGCTGAACTCAATAGTAGCCCAAGAACCGAGTTCTGTTAACTCAGAATTGATCTTGAGGTGTAATTATTGTTTTGTTTCTAACGTTGATACCCACATATGTGGTATTCAGTACTATTGCAGTTCAGCCTGTAATTTGGAGGCAGCTGTTTCTGAATTCTCCAATGAGGCAGCTAGTGGCAGTATATTGACTTCTTCTAAAAGTGAAGATGTTGCGCCAGAGTTGATAAAAAATTCCTTAAAGTCAGAAGAGAGAGCAGCAACTACTGCTGCTTCTTCAAATGGCAGAGTGATGCTTGTTGATGGGACATCCATTATTTACAGGGCCTATTATAAGCTTTTAGGTATTGCTACTCATGTTTACATAGAATGTAAAGTTTTCCCTCGAGTCTCACACTTATTGACATTTGATTGGGCAATGTGCAGCAAGGTTGAATCATGGTCATCTGGCTCATGCTGATGGAAACGCGGACTGGGTTTTAACTATATTTTCATCCCTTTCTCTTGTAAGTGAAATCTTTCATATTGTGCTCGAGATGTTCATTTATATTGTACTTAAGTCTGATGATTGAGAAAAGCTTCTTGTAGCATTTACGATGGCTGATCAAGTAATCATGGTTGCGTATAATTGTGTTTCTTATAAGACTAAAGTTTATCTTTCTTGTTTCCTGTTATAATTTTAAAATTTGACTTCTTACCTTTTTTCATTGTGTTCTCCTTTGCAGCTGATTGATGTTTTGAAATTTCTCCCATCCCATGTGGCGGTATATTCCATTTTCCATTTAATATCTCATTTCTTTATATCTGTGATAATCGAATGAAGTTATTGTAGTTTTCTTAATGTTGGATAGCCCCTGTTGACTTAATTAACTGTGTCCATGCAGGTGGTGTTCGACCATGATGGTGAGTCCTAATATAAGCAGAGTAGCAGTCTGCCATAATTTGTTAAATTCATGGACGTCTATCTATCTTCTGTGGTTATGTTGGAAGAATTCAGGTTTTTGGGGAATTTTAGTGTCTATAGTTAACCACTTTTGAGTGTGCCTGTCAGAAGATTTAAACAAATTCATTGATATGCCCTTAATCTAGTTCTAATTCAATAGTTATGGCCTCTGTACTTCCTTATTTTAATTACTCAAGTATGTGAATGCTTGCCCCTTATCGATTGATGCTAATTGCTCCGCTAGCCATCTATAGATTTTATTTTCATTATCCTCTTTCAGATGAATAGATAAATAATTGTGTTCAGCTTGTTGAATGTTGTTGCCCAAAAACTACATTGCATTATGTTGAGTGTTGATGTTTTCAACTTCATTTGTTTCATAGTGAATGGATAAAAGTTTCAGATTTTAACTTCTGGCCACTACTGAAAACTTTCATTTGATAGGCCTAAAAGTAAGCAGGTGGAGATCTAGATGGTAATATATTGACCAAAAATTGATTTAATCACTTAATGTTGATAATCATTACTGTACTATTTGTGGAATCTTCTACTAAGTTATCTAGAAAACCTTGTAGTAATGCATGATAGTGGTAATCTGACAAATATCATCTAGTAAGTAGGGTTATGTCATATGTGAGGCAAGAAGTTTAATGGTTTGTGGACCTGTACGTCCCTAGTTTACTATTTTTTAACAAAATAGAGCCTTTTTTCAGGAGTTCCTTATGGCACTACTTCTAATTCATCTACAGGTTATCGTTCTGCAAAAGGTAAGCTCCATGTCCTTAGTCAAACTATAGTTGTCAGTTGACAGTATAAGAAATGGTTATTTTTGCATGAGAGTTTAGTTAGTATGCTGCCTCGATGGTGATGAATGTAATTATCATCGTTGAGGATCTCAAATTGCTACACAAGCCTTCAGTATATGGCTTCTATAATATACTTGCAGTTTGAACTGATTTTCTGCTCTGTGCCTAGGAGAAGTTATTCCAAAAATTATGGCTTACTTGCCAAGGGTGACATTTGAAGTGAAATGCCAGCTTTGTCTACCTTTGGGTATTTTGCTTGCAGCTTTTGTGCAGTCATAAACTTAGGTTTAGAGAATAGAGGGTCAGTCATATGCGCTTCTGTGGCGATCTTTGACTATATAAAAAATAAAACTTAGGTCATCTCCAATGATGAGCGTCCAGTATGCTGCTGTCTTTTGTTGTTACCGTTCTGTACATGCTGACATAGATATGCATATCCTACTCTCTTTCTTTCTAAGTGATGGGAACACCTGGCTTTTCATAATTATGAAATTTTAGGCTTTTTTGCACTCTTAATCTCCACATGATTCTCCCTTTTCTTTGTGCAGAGTGTGAAGGATAATTTTTATGTAATCTCATCAGTATCAAACCTGTCTTTGTTCTGTGTTATAAATTTTACAGGCATGAACTTCCGTCATACTCTCTACCCTGCCTATAAAAGTAATCGTCCTCCCACACCTGATACCATAGTACAAGGACTTCAATATCTCAAAGCGTCCATCAAGGCAATGTCTATAAAGGTTATAGAGGTAAATCATACTCATGATTGCCATATTTCCTTTTATTGTGATGATTTCTCACTAATGGGCAGAAATTCCATGAAGACAGGTGCCAGGTGTAGAAGCTGATGATGTTATTGGAACACTGGCTATGCGAAGCATTAGTGCCGGTTTCAAAGTACTCATTTTCAGCTATTCGAGAAGTGTTCACTGCTTATTTAATGCTCAGGGCCTGTTCACTTTGTCCTTTTCCTAGAAGTGGACTGATCATTTGTTTGTTACCCGCTTACAGGTCCGAGTTGTCTCTCCGGACAAAGACTTCTTTCAGATTCTTTCTCCCTCGTTGCGTCTTCTTCGACTAACTCCACGCGGATCAGAGTATGAAATTCATGTTAGATGAATCATTGCCTCATTGTAGAATTTTGCGTATTATGAAACCCTTGCTAGACACCAGAGAGGTTTTCTTATGTAATTAAGATAGATTTAGCTGAGAAATTTTCTTCAGATATTCCATGGTTGCTCTGTGTATCTAGTATGTTTTTTTCCACTCAATTGTGTCAATGCTACTGCTTCTTGTGGCAGGATGGCTTCTTTTGGAATGGAAGATTTTGCTAAAAAGTTTGGCAGTTTGGAACCAGCACAGTTTGTTGATATCGTCGCCCTGTCTGGAGACAAGGCTGACAATATTCCAGGTTAAGCCCACCTCCTCTACTCCTCACGAAATTATTATTTTCTGGGAATATTCCTTTCATAGCTGCATTTGTGTATTTGGCTAAATAAAAACGTTTAGCAAAAGTGCACACAGAAAGGGCTAAAGTGATGTAATGATGTGTGTGTTATGCAGGAGTTGATGGCATTGGGAATGTGCACGCAGTGGAACTGATATCTCGATTTGGTAGTCACTGAATCATACTATATGCTTTGATTTCATTGATTTGCGCCCCATTTTTCCTATAATCACTATTATTGCATTATCAGGCACGTTAGAGAATCTGTTGCAGTCTGTTGATGAGATCAAGGAAGGAAAAATAAAGGAGGTGAGTGAAGTGATGTTACATAGGCAAGCTAGTACTTCTGTGATATGCAAGGCCTAATTTTGAACTCTTTTGCCACAGTCCCTAAAAGCTAACGCAGATCAAGCCGTGCTAAGCAAGAAATTGGTAGGTTGTTTTGTTTTATTTTCTACTTTCGTTCATTTCAGCAATTGAGTTTCACAGGGTAGGGATGATGAATTTGTTAATGGCAGGCACTGTTACGATCTGATCTCCCAGATTACATAGTACCGTTTGACACGAGTGAACTTACATTTAAGAAACCAGAGGTTTGTATGACGATAATCTAGTCAAAAGGGATTAAATTATTACATCTACTACAATATACTAATAGAAAGAAAAAAAAAAGGAAAGAGAGACAAGTAACTGAGGTTTATTTGTGATGGGTATAGGACAATGGGGAGAAATTGAGGAGCCTGCTAATCGCTATTGCGGATTACGCAGAAGGATTTTCAGCTGATCCAGTCATCAGAAGAGCTTTCAGGTTGTGGGAAAATTTGGAAACAATGCCATGATGATATTCTATGTATCTTTTGCTTACTCTTTTGTTTGGTATTGGGTACATAAAGTAAGCTCTTACTTTAGAGGGTTGTCCCACAATCCTTTTGTAAAGGATGCTTTTATCTAAACTATAGAGAGAATGATGAAGTTGATGCTAATTCGGAAGCTTTTATTGATTGTTAAAATATAACCAATTGTGACGAACTTCAACCACACGCCTTATGAGTTATAATATCTCCAAGCATATTGGTCAGTTTTGCTAAACATTCCAAAACTGAAAGGGAAATCAAAGCGTGCACAAATGCTCCTCCGTAGGAGCTTCCATTAGATTAAACCAAGGGAGATGATAACTTCAAGCCTCCTCTGAACCCATATAAAATGCTGTCTGAAACTCTGTTCACTTTGCTAAAACAAGAACCTCTTGTGGCTGTTAGTTGAGTAGGTAAACTTATTTTCATCTCCTTTAGATTTGTATACGATTATGTGGAGTAGCGGTTGTTTAAGGTAGCGACATCGTCCACAAGCGCCGGATGCTCCAAGCCACGTGCGTGACTAATTAAAACCATATCTTCTTGGTTTAGCTAATATTTAGGCTCTGTTGGTTTCTGCGTACACAAGTAGCTCATTCAATGTATTATGATGATGATAATAGTAAATTATAAACTTTGAAGTAAATTTTCGTCTTTATTGAATTGACTTTAAAAGTGTACGTACATCAGTGACAATAAGAACTAAAGGACATTCTAAACTAAAGAATGAAAGAAAAGAGACAAATTTTAGGTACTAAACCAGTACGTAAATCAGTATACTGATACTTCTTAATTAGCTAATCTCAAACCAAATCGAAAACGAAGGTAGCATATGCTTTTGAGTAGATGATCCGAATGCTTAGTGATGATGGGGTCTGAAAGTGCGTAACCACCTTGTGAGACGGTCTATAGGTGACAACTTTGGTACTCTGGATATTGGTGCAACCTCTACTCGAAGCTTAAGCCCAGCCTCGCAGTGACCCGTCTTTGAGCTTATGAAATAATGCACTCCTGGCTTGGTGAGCCTGATGAGATCGTGGCCTGTCTTGTGGACGGCTACTGGAGAAGTTGGGTCGCAATATTTGAATTCAAGATCCCCGCTGATTTCTAAGACGTCTTCGTTGACTTCGAGGCCGTATTCGAAAAGGAGATTGTCTCCCACATGAATTTGTTTCTCCTCACCCCACTTGTGATAATAGTCGGTTTCTTCAGGAACACTCCATCCATTGGAGTCACCGACTTTGTAAATTTTTCCAAAAGGAAGATTATCATTGCTCGGGGGTGGTGGAGGAATCGGACGTGACGGATCATGGACGACGAGAACGTCGAGCCTCTGTCCTGATATGCACTGACCATGGTTTGACGTGATGAAGTAGTGGTATCCTGGTTCCGTGAGGGTTACCACATCGTTTCCTGTGTTGTAGACTGCTTTAGGAGAGGAAGAATCACAGAATTCATATTCCAAAGCGCCGGAGACTTGAGTGACGTCGTTGAAGTTGCGATCGTATTCAAATACCAGAGAATCGCCGACGTGAAACTCCTTACCCTTGGCCCATTCGTAATACGTGTCATCCTTCGCGGTCCATCCATTGGAATCTCCAACTTTGTAGATTGTCGCCGAGCAGCAACCAAAAACAAACGTAAAGGTTGTTATCACGAGCATGAAGCTGAAGATTTTTGTTGTTGTCGCCATTATCGATGGATACGAACAAGAAAGATCGCAAAAACTATGGAAGAAGAAAGATTAGTAGATCTTCGAACTCGATGAATGAGAGAGAGAGTTTGGAGTTGTGTTGATGAATGCGTGAATGAGAAAGAAGAGAATACAGTAACGTTTATGTGAGGTTTTACGAGCGATTAGAAGCGATGAGCGATTAGAATAGAGAAGAAGAGAATATTAGGTTTATTGATTGCTTATTGAAAGAGCCAAAGGGCTATATTTATAGGGAAGTCAAGTCGGTTTACAAGCAACCTATTGAGCTTATCAACTTATTACATAAATGCAAAATAATAAATAAAAGATAAAAGATAGATTTGATGAGATTAATAAACACAAGAAGGAAATAATTATATTTCCTTTTCTTTTTGACGGTAGATTAATCTCTTATCTTGTAAAAACAATAACGCTTAAAGATCTCTCTAATCTAATCTTCTTCTGGCTAGGTTTGTGTATGCTTTTTAGTTTTTTCAAATTTATCCAAAATCTTAGCCTATTTTTTTTGGTCACAATGAATCATCAAGTTAATCTTTTGTTATTAAAATCTAAAATTTTTGCATATATTTTTGGAAGAATCTGGTGAATTTTCCTATAAATGTGGAGAATTTAAATGTAAATAATTGAATGAAATAAACAGGGAGCCAAATAAAAGTTAGATGTGTTTAACTTTAGTACGTTTTATCCCCAATCAGGATAAGTAATAGTCTACGCCGCGAAAAAAAAAAAAATTTTAAGACATTTTCACTAGATGATTCATTAAGCAAACGGACGGCGTTTTCACCTTTGTTGCATATTTTACATATGATTTAATAGATTTGAATGAAAAAACCTTCAACTAAATTTATAATGAAAAAATTCCTTTAAGGTCTGGTCGGTCTATTTAAAAACTTTCAACTAAATTACTAAAAAAAAACTCATCACATATTTTACTAATATATTTTAAACCCTTTAAATAAAGATCTATTAACAAAAGAAACCTTCGTCTATAGTACCGTCAGAACCCTAAACGACTGCCATCAAATCAATATTCTTATATTTTGATTTATTAAAAGACGACGTGTATATTATTTTATATATAAGAGAATGCGGTGTTTGTTTTAAAATAGCATTAGAAATAAGTCTGGACACGGAACGGATGCCCGCCATTTTTGTCAGCCTTGGTACTTAATCAGTCCCGTACGAGTAATAACATCATCGGACTTGTATTTGGACCCGCCCAAAACGGATACTCGCCCAAACGGGTACCCGCCGCAAAATTCATTACTTGCAAGGTACTTGCTCCGCTACTTGGATCCGCGGATAATAGATAATTTTGCGGGTAACGAATATTTTTTGGCGGATAACGGATATATTTTTCCAGTAACGAGTATTAATTTGCAGGTAACGAGTATTATTTATGGGTAACAGATATTTTTGTTGTGGGTAACGAATATTTTTGTTGCGGGTACCAAGTAGCAAGACGAGTAACGGGTTTCAAGGCAGGTAACGGGACAAGTATGGGAAAAAATTTTGGCCTTGGACTTGGACTTGCAAGTAATTCAAAAACAAACCTTGGACTTGGACTTGGACAATGCGAGTCCCTGCTTTTACGGGCCGAGTACGGGGCGAGTCTAGCGAGTCCGGCGGATAACCGGTCCCCATGCCCAGAGCTAATTAGAAACGTAATGCAATAGATTGAGAATCAGAAACGATGAATCAATATAACATGATATCGCACCCTATGCTGCGTAAAACAACAAAAATGAACAAATTCATATATAATTTTATGAATTAAACGCATTTTAAATAAAAAATAAACATGGGAACGAATGACAGTTTATATTTTATACGTTTTTGAAAATTTTAAATCGACATTAGCGACTTTTAAAAGTTCATATTGTTTTTGAACAAACACCGCGTTGTTTTATGTGTAAAAAAAATATACACATGTCGTTTTTTAACAAGCAACAACACAAAGTATCGGTTAAACGGTATTTGTTTAGGCGGATTTAAAAACGAAGATATTTTTTCACTAAAATTTTGTATTTGAAGGTTTTTTCATTAACAATTAGTTGGAAGTTTTTTAACGGACAGACTAATATTTGAGAAATATTTTATTAAAATCTCTTATTTGAGGGGTTCTAAGTATCCCAAATAAGAGCCGGTTCTTAAGAAAATTATCCTTTTGTCTTTAATTTAATAATAAAACACCTAAGAATCTTCATTAAGAATCTCTTAAGAACCCCCATTGATGGTTAAAAGCATCATGAATGCGAGAAACCCATTTGGTTTCTTAACTAATATTTAATTATAAAGTTGAAATTTTAAAATAGATAAGCCGATACTCGAATGTTTTTTAAATTAAAATCCCATGAATTAAACCCAGAACAGGACATTGGACTAAGCGGGTCAAGCATAGCATCGACTTGCGGCCCTAATAAGTATATATATTTTAGCAGTCCACCTTTTAGTCCAATGGCAGAAACTCTTGGAAGAAGTTCTTGTTTTTTGAACTTTTGAACTTATGACCTGTTGGAGCCTCTATTAGAGTTTTTTTCTTCTTCACAAAACTCTTTTATTAACAAACCTTCTTTTGTTTTTGGTTGTAGCCTTCATCGAGTAAAAACACTTAAGATAACAAAGATTTATTTCATTCACACTTTTTGGAAACAAAAGAGAGAGAAGTGACATTTTGCCAATTCTCTCACTCTCCCGTGGAAAGGAAGCTGAAATACAAAAGAAAGCCGATTTGGCTATCTTAATGATAGATGCTCTCACTTTGCCTTTGGGGGCTATTTACAATATTTTTTTACATCCATTTCCATCTACCTTCCCTAAAGAAGCTTAAAAACACAGCAATTTTCACACACACAAAGTACTCCATCTTTATTTGCCACTCTTCTTCGAGCGCCAACACAAACTTCTTCTTCTAAACCTTCCTGATGATTACCTGAAACCTGAAACATCAACATAACAAGAAGATAAGCCACTTTTGACCAACAACTCATATATACACATTTTGGTCATTTCCCAATCAGATTCAGTGTTTTACCTAATTTACTTTCACCGTTTCTCAATCCCTGAAGATCACAGCATCAGCTATCTCCATAAGCGGTTGCAGCGACTCCGGCGAGAATTTTCTGGCGAAGAAATAGTCTAAACTTGAATTAGATCTCCGCAGCGAGTGAATCAGCTGCGGCGAGACCTCAGAGGCACCGTACGTGTGAGGATGACCACCAACACTACCGGTCCAATTAACACGCGTGAGTGTGAAGTGACTACATCCTTTAGGATCCTCAAGAGACAACAAAGTAGGGAAATAGTGTTCTTCAGGGTAACAAGATTCAACATCAAGGCATGGTAATTTGAATTTCCTCCATAATTTTCTCTCTCTGATCACCATTAGAGCGTGACGTTTTGCTAAAACGAAGAACTGAGATCCAACACGGAAGTCTTCGTACTGGATCTCGGGAAGCATGGCGTCTTCGCCTCTTGCGTTGTATCGTTTCGGAAGGAAAGGTTCATCGGAGAGGATCTCGATGAAGCTTTGGTGAGGTGATTGATCGGAGTTGGCGGAGAAGAGGTGGTTGTGGATGTAAGAGAAGGAATGAAGAGGGATACAGTGTTGTGAGATTAAAGCGAAATAGAGATTGTTTGGATCGTCGAGGATTGCGTTGGCTAGTAATCGTCGTTCGGCGGAGATTAGCGTCGGAGAAGCTCGTGCGGTTCTTTTCGCCGGGATGAATTTAGCGTTGATTGATGATGAATCGGGAAGCGGAGATACGGAGGAGGTTGGATCTGCGTGGATGTAAACGTTGTAGAGATCTTCGTGACCTTGGAAGAAGCTTTCCCAGAGAGGTAAGAAGGTTAGATCGGAGTTTGTTAGGAAGAGAAACGCGATCTTAGGGGGTGGAATCGGAGAGAGGGAGATGAGACGGCGGTTGTTGTTGGAGGAAGAGACGGCGGCGCGGTGGAAGAGAGAGAGGTCGTCGAGGTAATCGGCGGTGGAAATGAGGTTGTGGTTAGATGAAGAGAGAAGGATGTGAGGTGAGAGGAAGAAGAGGAAGAAGAGGAAGAAGAGAAGAGAAAGAGAGAGGAAGAGAGATAGAGAATACACGAGTGTAGATGAAGAGAACATCTCTGAAACAACACAGAAATTTAAAAATTTCTCTGAGGAAGAAGATGATGAAGAAGAAGAGAAGGAAGATTGAATGAATGAATTAGAAAATTTCTGATGTGACAATAAAAAGAGAAAAAGGGAAATATGACGTCAGCGAATGGGGACACGTGAATATATATATTTTTTAAAATAAAATATTTGGGGCAATCGACACAGTTGCTCTATCGCTATTTGTTTGTTGCGGTTGCGTGGGTCTCCTCTGCTCTCTTTCTATTTAAATATTTGAGAGACTTGATTCGGTTTTTTCAGCAACCAATTTTAAAGTTATCTGATTTAAATCTAATAATAGGATAGAGAGACAGAGACATATTCTTGACTTTTTTTTTTTTTTGAATTATTTTATTCTTTGCTTGTCCACTATGTCGTCGTTTATCTCACACAAGTCATAAATGTGGTGTGTGTGTGAATAGAGATAAAATGTGTTGGATAGATGCTTCTCACTAGGCATGGGCATCAGAAACTTTGAATCGGTTCGGATCAAAAAATTTGGAATTTCGATTTTCTGGTTTGGAAAAATTCAATTAGGCGGTCGGTTTTCAGTGAACATCGAAACAAACCGAACCGAAATTTGGCCAATTCTGTGACTGTGTGTGTGTTAGATTAGATTAGATCTATCCACCCATTTTTCTAATCATTTTTGTCGTCATGCTATCAAGATTCAGATATATTTTTCTTGCTCACTTTTGATTCCAAATACAAAAATTGCCTTCAATTATTCTATTCATCTTCTCATGGCGGCTATCTCCACCACCACCACCTACCACCCACTCTACACTTACAACAACCACCGGACAAAGAGACAAGCCCCAAGCAGACACGGCGTTAGATCTATGACAGTGATTTCTTGTCGGAAGCAGAAATTACCGGATGAGAGCGAGGGAGTGATCCAGAGAACAGTGAGAAAGATGATTTCAGAGGCTGACAAGTTTGGGAAGCATCTGAAGCCAGAAAAGAAGAAAGGAGACGTGAAGGATCTGATGCTTATGAGTCTCTCTTTTGCAGTTTATGTTTATATCTCTCAACTATTAGTTTGTGCTTACTTCTCTTGGCAACATCTCAGCTTCCCCAATCCCTCATGGTAGTGTAGCTATATGCTAGCTTCTTCTACCCCTATTCTTGATTGGGTTTTGTAAATCTTGCACAAATCATTATTAATAAGATAAAAGATTCCATTGCAACATAGAACAATTGAGAGTTGTGATCTTTCACTTCATACCTCAGTCAATCTGCTTTATCTCTGTGACGTTGAAAGATCCGACAGTCAATCTTCTTCCCTCCCTCCAAGTAGTACTCCTTTGTACATTTCTTTATGCTTTTGGTACACAACTTTCTCTTGCTCTGCAACTGCTCATAGCTCTCTTCTGATCGGCTTGTCATCCGGAGCATACTTTTGTGCCTTTCCAAAATTATCACGGGCTGTCCTAGCTCTGCTTTCGCCTTCCCTCTTCTGAACAGCGCTTTTGGATTTTTCTCTTCTTCTGTCAACACCTGATAAGGTTTACAGTTCGATTAGATTTTGAGAAACCGAGTACAAATATTAATGAGAACTCTTTCAATGAAGGCCTTGATGGGTCTTACAATGTTGCAGTGACCAATTGCTTCATGGTATCGTTTCAGCTTGATCAAGCAAGCTGCCATGTTTAGGTGGCATGGGTTCCTAACTGCCAAAGCCATATCCTGGTACTTCCCATGCAGCTGAAACATATAATCATCCCCCATGTACGCAATGTTCTGATACAGTAAAACCATGACTTGTCAAGAGCCGAAACGGAGATACAAAAGCCTCGGGCAGACTGGCTGAGTATGCCTGAAAAGCAAAACTTTGATCTTATTTGTTAGAAATAGAGAGAGATATCCATAACCATTTCAGTACTGTTGCATGGGCTCGTCTAGTTTATCCTCCTCAAAGGAAATATCCCCATCGATTTTCCTTTTGTCTCCTTTGTTTCATCAAATCCAATAACTTCAACTTCATATAACAAGTCCGCCATAGGTGGAACATTCGGAAAAGAAAAGTATCATCTTTCACATATCCCAATTCCCAGCAAACATGCAAAAGCGCACGTTCACCAGACTTCATGCTAGAAACACCGATGACTAAACCGGCAATTTCTTGTCTCTCTGTATCATAGATAACATTTCACTCCTTAATGCTAAATCTTGTTTAAAGCTTTGTCTACATAAACATGGGTGAATCAGCTTTGAAGCAAATAAAAAGGAAACTCAATTTCTTTCCTCCCAACTATCCATTTTCATTAAGTTCACATGAAACGCAAGCTGATTCAACAATTTACCAATGATGATGTATCAAACAAGAGGGAGGTGTAGAGTACATAGTCGACAGCTACTCTGGCCATGTATCCTCAAATTTCTGCTGCGTGTTTGGTCCATGCCCTATAGTGCACTATTGCCAGTATGAAACTGGTTAGATATAAAAATTTAAATTAATGGATAAGCTTGAAGAAGATTTTATCCAGGAGATGTTGGGTTAAGTGTTCCTCACCAACCATCACACCCAGATGAAACAGTTCAAAGTAATTGTTTTATCAATAACTGCAAGCTCACCTAACTTATACCACATCTGAACCCACTTCTACGTTAATAACCCTCTTGTAACACGGAAATTCCAATTTCATATGAAGGATTACAACTAACCAATTTTCTGAAGTCAGTCAAGTGACTCCACCACAAAGGGTAGATAAAACCAGTAGCAATAAGTTCTATCGGGAATCAGTATCTAGCAGAAAGTTAAAGGTTACTTACAGAAGCATTGTGAAGTACTTGGACGGTTTGGAACCGTGACCGCCCTTTATGATCTGCTTACTGACCTCAGCTTCACTATCAACTTTAGGGGTAACACTACTTTTTGAGAAGGCTCACCATTCACAATGGCACTTACCATCCTTGACTGATCCCATCTTAGCTCTAGCAAACAAAGTATTGCTAATAAACTTGCCAAATGAAAGTCTGTTTGCACCTTGAGAGTTGAGACACATGTCACTGGCTCCGCACCACTGTTTCTTACAATCTTTTTGTCGATATTCTGTTTCGATCTAATTGACCATATAGTAAAATGTAATCAAAACATAGGATTAATATGGTATGCAAGTATCTCAAGAGCTTGCACATCGGTGGGATTACCCTAATTTTTTTTCAGTTTATTGTCCGGTTAGGTTTTAGAAACATTTGAGTCTAAGTTTACGTTTTTGTACGTTTCTATTAGCCTCGTCACCGACGTTAAACTTCCATACGAGTCAAGATTTTATTTGCTGTTTTCCAATAGTTCAGGAGTTAAACCAAAAATATATAATGCTTTTAGAAATCTTCCTCTTCATTATTTAGGAGAGTTAGACCCAAAGAAAGGATTCTTTTAAGCAAAGAACTTACATTTTGCATTTTTGGATGAAATCTAAATTATTCGCAATAAACAATCTGTATAACAAGTATTAAAGTCTTTTAACAAAAAAAAAACTAAAAAATGTTCCAAGTCATGAAGAGAAAAATGTGGAATCTGACGAACAAATTCTTAACGTTCCAGTCAACTCCGAAACTTCTGAAAGACAACAGCAGTCAAAAATAGACCACAGACTAAAATTGAATGGCCATCAGTAAACAAACATTTACGTTTCATGTTATATAAAGAATATAGAGAATACTATATCGTTAGAATATTGTAATTAAATATTAAAGTAGTGTAATTTACATTTTTGCCTGAACTTGTCATGTTTGTTTCATCGGCTAGGATATTGAAAATGATGAATGGTGAATAATGGGGAGAGAAGGAACGTGAATTAAGGGATCCACAAGTGTCTCCACCAGTTTCTGAGTGAAAACAATCACATCCTTTCATTCTCAAACCCCAAAACCAAATTCTCAACTCAAAGGAAAAGGAAAAAAAAAAAAACACAAATCGAAAAGCTTTTCTTTCTCTGCAAGAAACAATAAGCCCTATACGAACGAATAAGGCAACTACAGAGAGAGAAAAATGAATACAACTACAACAAAAAACGTTTGTGGAGACAAATGGTACCTTAATCTAGACAAGCCTGAAGAGGCATTGAAGTTTCTTGGATTCATTGCCATTTTCGTCATCCGAACTCTCCTCCATCATCTCATGAAGCCTCTAGGCCAACCTTACCTAACCACCGACTTTGCTGTATGTCATTCTCTTCTTGCTATTCTTCTAACTCTTTCGATTTCCATATTAACTCAATTTTTGTATGCATCAGATAGGGCTGATTCTAGGTAATCTTCCCAAGTTTCGAGAGGCATTCTCGGGGCCTTACTCTGTAACCCTCAACAACATAATTGAATTCGGAATGATCTGCCATATGTTTGTGATGGGTCTGGAGATGAATCCAAGCGTCCTTCTCAGACCACCAACCAAAGCCGCATTCATAGCATACACAAGCATGATCACGACCTTTGTTCTCGCCTTTGTCACAACTCCTTTCCTCCATTATACCAAAACTGCTCCTTACATTTTCTCCCTCGCCCTCTCCCTCATGGCCTCAAGCACCGGTTCCCCCATCCTAACCCGCGTCATCGCCAATCTCAAAATCAGAAAATCCGATCTCGGAAAACTCGCATCATCCGCAGGTGTCCATACGGACATGATATCTACCTTGTTTTACTGCTTCGGCTTCATTTTCTTCCCTACAGAGAAACCTCTCGCTCGTCCTCTCCACAGATTCTTCAGAGCCCTCCTCATGTTTTGCCTCTTCCTCGCTCAGGTCACTTTCACCTCCATCGTATCCCCAATCTTTCTAAATTGGGTCAACAACGAGAACCCCGAAGGCAAACCACTCAAGGGATCTCACCTTGTTATGTCCCTTGCATTTGTCGTCTTGATCTGCAGTTTCCCAACTTGGCCACCTGAATCAATGTACAACCCAATTCTCAGCGCCTTCACGGCTGGTCTCTTCCTTCCAAACCAAGGAAGAATGTCGAAATGGATCATCAACAAAATCAATTACTTGCTCAGCACGGTCTTTTACCCTATATTCTTCTTCTGGGTTGGATTCATAATCCACATGAGAAACTTTGACATCGGGGATAAAATAGCGTGGGCAAGGTTCTTTGCTCTTCTCGGTACTGTCATAGTCGGAAAAGTCACCGGAACAGTCTTGTGTGGTTTACTACTTGGTTATCATGTCCCGGAAACCGCATCTTTAGGACTGCTTTTGACAGCTAAAGGCCATTTTCATGTCTACTTGGCAGCCTTGGCTATTCGGGTACCATCAAGCGTTCTCCTTTTTGTACTTTTTTGTCATTCAAATTATCTTCAAAGCATGATCTTTACTTTCTTTCTTTTCGTTTGATGCAAATGCAGACAAACCGGGTGAAAAATACGACCGGTGCAATGATCATTTTTGTCATTGTCCTCACAGTGGTCTACTCCCCATTTGTGGTCATGGACATCATCAAACGTGCTAGAAAGCGGGTGCCTGTGCACATCATGGCGCTTCAATGGCTTGATCCAACAACTGAACTTCGGATCTTGATCGGTCTCCACGGTCCGCACAACATCGGTTCCACGCTCAACCTTATGGAGATCTGCCATGGGGGACGTGAGCCAGGGTCCATATTTTATGCGACTGACATGGTGGAGTTGACTGATGAGATTGCCGCCACGCTGAAAAAGGGCGGAGGAGCGGATCAGAGTAATGATTCAGTGACGGTAACAGATAGGTCGGTGACGGAAATGAGAGAGAGTATAACGGCAGCTGTGAATGGGTACGGGGAGCTCCGCAACGGACAAGGTGTGACAGTGCGGCGGATGCTGGCATTGTCCACTTTTATGACCATGGCTCAGGACGTTTGCGGTTTGGCTGATGAACTTATGGTTTCCATTATAATTCTACCGTTCCATAAACGACTGAATCCTGATGGCACTCTCGACTCTGGCCATGCTGGGTTCCGTCATGTGAACCGAAAGGTAATTGTTCCATCAAGTACTATTAACGTCTTTTTCCTTTCTAGTCACTGAAGAATCAGCGGGATAATTAGTCTTTTGCGTTTGCAGATTCTGAAGAACGCACCATGTTCGGTGGGAATTCTTGTGGATAGGTCGTTCGGGCAAACAGAAGAGGCATGGAGACCAGGAGCGTCCATGGACATTGCTATAATATTCATAGGTGGCAGAGACGACCGGGAGGCACTAGCTTTCGCGGCACAAGTGGCTCGACATCCTGCTGTGAAATTAAAGGTGATACGTTTCTTGGAAGACAAAAGCTCTCAGAACGCACAAAAACGCAGCAGCATCCTGAACAGAGCGAGCGTGGTAGAGCAAGAAGAGGAAATGAAGCTTGATGACGAATGTTTCGCTGAGTTCTATGAAAGATACATAGCTGGAGGTGGAAGAGTGTCTTACATGGAGAAGCATCTCACCAACTCCTCTGAGACTTTCACAGCACTTAAATCACTAGATGGAGAGTATGGGCTGGTGATTGTCGGAAGAGGAGGGGGAAGAGCTAGCAGTGGGTTAACCACTGGCCTTAACGACTGGCAGCAATGTCCAGAGCTTGGTCCCATAGGTGACGTTCTTTCCGGATCAGATTTCTCACACAACACATCAATGTTAATTATTCAGCAGCAGCGTACTCGGGGTCAGCTAGAAGGGCTTCACGATGATTTCACCATCCTGTGAATATCTGTACAAATGCACTTATTGAATAGCTTGGGAAGAGTAGTAGCTTCACCATTACAGCTCTTATAGAGACTTTGTATAATAGTTCAAACATTAAGTGGTTTATGTAGATAGAATGGTAAAGAGAAGAGGTAATCTAGGCATTACTTCTTAGCAGCCTGAAATGGTGTTTAAAACATTGAGTTAAAACAAGTTACAGGGCAGTTTGTTTCTGATTTATACAAAGCATAACTGGGGAAAATTTCACAAGCTCATTATAAGTCTTGTGGTTGGTGCTTAGCGAAGGACAATGTAAAACGTTTATCCCAATGTGCTGATGGAGACCTTTGAGTTCCTTAGTACTGATTCGAAAACTTGGCCACCTCTGCCTGAAAACACAGAAGGGTAAAACGTATGGCCAGGTACATCAAACAACATCAATAGCATTTGATATTCGTCTAGCTAATTAACCACATAATCAAATAAATGGGTTCCATACAATAATATCCGATCAGAAATGTGAAGAGAGAAACCAAGGTACCTCAAACTGGTTCTTCAAATAATCGAGCTCCTTGTCTAGATCATTGATGGCTTGGTTGTATGCTTGCATCGGGGAAGACTGGCTTGTTGTGTGAATCTAAAAACAGAACCACGTTCACACTTAAACCACAAAATCCAAGATCTTTCTATGAGTCTTCAATCAACTAGTAATCCCACTCTTAGTACTACTCAGAAAACAAGGAAAGAAGATCCTTTAACACAGAGCAAACTGTTCACACAAGAAGCTTAAACCAAGAAATATTTACAGTTTCCAAACAATCAGACACTGTTTTTGAGTTCCTAAACCAATACTATGTTCTTTCCAATTTCAAAGCAACATGCTTTCAAGTAGAAACAACAGTAAAACTTCAGAAAATTGAGCTTACCCTCACTATAATCTTGTACTTAAGAGGGTGAGGCAGCTGGTATCCAGCGAACAAGACATTCTCGTCGCGGTGCAGTTGCCTAAAACAAAAAAATTCAGCAAAAATTAGGGCTTTTCTTTCTTCGGAGCAAAGAACAGCTAACTTAACTAAAAGAGACAAACACGTACATGCGGACAATGTTGCCAATGGTATGGTCTTCTCTCTCAATCGTAAAGGACGCAGCATTGATGATCTTCGTGTCCCTATCATAAGAAACCCTAGAACATACGAAAAATCGAGGGTTTAGCACAGTAATTACAGAAAAATTGAGACTATAGAGTAAGCTTTCGAGTACTTCAAATTTCATTACTTCTTGGTTCCTTCAGGGACGACGAATCTCTCGTATCGGTCGGGAGCATTCATGGCTTAATCGGAGATTTCAAGCTTCGGACTCTTTCGCCGCAGAGACTGTCAAGGGTTCTTCACTTTCACAATCTGGGCAACGAAAATAAATCCTACGACGTCGTTTATGCCTCAAAAGTAAAAAAAATATATATATATCGATATGAAAGGTATATCCACGTGGTATATAGTTATTGGTTTATAGCCTTTGGGTCGGATCGGGCCGATAAAACTCACAACTCTTAAAAAAATTTCCTTTTAAGGACATGTAGGTTGTTATTTACACAAAAAGAGCGTGTGAGTTAATTGGGGAGAAACCTAACAAAATTCAGAAAAGAAAAAAAAAAGAAGTCAGATCCCTAAAAATCGAACCCGAACGCGTAAAACTTGAAAACCGACTATGGCCTTTCACGTTGCTTGTCCAATTACATGGTATTCTTTTTTTTTTTGCCGCCTTCCTCTAGTCCTCGCCCTTGTTGTTTTACTTATCGAATTGTTCAAATTGGTTATTTGGGGGTTTTCTTCTTCTTTCTTTCTTTCTTCGCAGCCGGAAAATTTGCTTCTGCGTTTTGGGGTTTCCTCGGAATCTTCATGGTAAAGATGTCAAGGATGTGTTTCTCAACGAGATCCATTCTCTCCAAGATGTCTTGCGAGACCCCTGGGAGTCTGAGGTTTCCACGGACGGTACCGTTCAGATCCATGTGCCTAAGCTTGCTGTATTTGATACTGGTCCTCGCATTGCGGCTAGAGATGTTCCTGTTGGGAATGATTCGGCGATGGAGGTTGTTACTGCATCATCGATTCCTACACCAGCCAAACGGACTGTGGTGTTGCAGAAGAAAGCAGCGGTGGATTGTGCTGCTAATGATGATTCTGACGACTTAGAGGTACGATTCTTGCTTTACGAAACTTGTTTCTGTCGTTGCTGCTATCTCAATTCAATTGTACGAGTATGTGGTTAACTTGAGAACATTATTTGGTTCGTTCAGTTGGCTAGACTTGCTAGTTGCACATGCCTATGGTTATGATATTGCTGCCTTTGTTTGATTATGGAGTGGAACGGTATATGTCGCATCATTTGTGTAGACATCTCTGTCTTTGTGAGAGACGTGTAGTAATGTTGGTAATCTGGTTCTGGTGTTGTCCTCCACTTTTAGGTTGTGTAAGCCATGCTTTACCGAGATTTATGTAAACTCCTTGTGATTTTTTGGAGGATAATAATGCCTATTCTCTTCATGAAACTAATTCAGTGTTATGTCTTTCTCTATGTTACCAATTCAGACCTTGAGCTTGTTCCAATGTAGCCAATAATGTCTTTCTCTATGCAGGTTTCTGTCGAAGAGATCAATGGAGAAGATCATGATCATCACAGTAGAAGCATAACGTGTCACATGTGCTATTTGGTTGAAGTTGGGAAGAGTGAGAGAGCCAAGATGCTTTCTTGCAAATGTTGTGGCAAGAAGTATCATAGAAACTGCTTGAAGCCTTGGGCTCAACATAGAGGTACCGTTTCATAGGAATGTAATGCTTATGAGTCATCTGCCAACTGCCTAGATTCTTATAGCTGTTTTTGCTTTCAGATTTGTTTAATTGGAGCTCTTGGGCTTGCCCCTCTTGCCGAATCTGTGAGGTTAGTTTGGACACAACTTTGTGTTCGATGACTATTCCTACACTTTTATTTCCTTTTCAATGAGTGTTCCTGCTCTTTAGATGCTGGGCTACATATGACTTTCCTCATCAAGTATCTGATATATCTGAAAGAAATTGATTTGGAACATTTTAATTAATTAGTTTGACTGCCTCTTGATCATGTTTCCTTTAGGGCTGCGGGACTTTAGGGGATCCAAAGAAGTTTATGTTCTGCAAAAGATGCGACGCTGCATATCATTGTGATTGCCAACAACCTCGGCACAAGGTAGTATTTGTTGCTTCTATATAAGATTCCTATCTTATCTTTTGCAAATTGATATATTTCGTCTCTGAATGTTACAGAATGTTAGTTCTGGACCCTATTTGTGTCCTAAGCACACCAAATGTTACAGCTGTGGGTCTACAGTCCCTGGGAATGGCCAGAGCTTACGGTATTTAACTTTTTTTTCTTGCGAAACCAACTATTAATCGATTCATGTAAAGTGCATGAAATCTCTTATCATTCCTCTTAAACTCTGCAGGTGGTTTTTGGGGCATACTTGTTGTGATGCTTGTGGAAGGTTGTTTGTTAAGGGAAATTATTGTCCTGTATGTTTGAAGGTATATTCTCTCATTCTCCTTCTTGTTGATAGTGAACCATGTGCTCTGTTTCCATGCATCATATTTGGTTATGTTTGGCCAGAGTTAATTGTTTGAGGTTTATTATGTATTTTGGAGTTGTTATCCTATCCTATCACAAAGGCAGTTAAACGCAGCATTTTCTTACATTCTTTGGCTCGCTTTGAATCAGATTGGTAATTTATTTTGATTCCATCACGTAGGTTTACAGGGACTCGGAATCAACACCAATGGTGTGTTGTGACTTTTGCCAGCGGTGGGTTCATTGCCAGTGTGATGGAATCAGGTCAATATCATTAATCTATTTCATAATGCAATATTACGATTGTGTCTTTTGTGTCATGTAAGCATGTCTCCCAAGTCTGTATCCAACTATTTTAAAATAACACTAACTTTGCAAACAATTATCACAGTGATGAGAAATACCTGCAGTTTCAAGTGGATGGGAATCTTCAATACAAATGTTCTACATGTCGTGGGGAATGCTACCAGGTGTGTTTCATGGGTCCTCTGTCTTTTTCAAGTGTTTGTTCTTATATCTGTCCAAGACTCAAGTAGATTGCTGTGAATGACAATTTAGTGACGCCATCTTCTCTTTCTGATTTGTGTTTATGATGCCAGGTCAAGGATCTTGAGGATGCTGTACAAGAAATTTGGAAGCGAAAAGACATGGCTGAGAAAGAGCTAATTGCTAGCCTGAAAGCTAGTGCTCGGGTTGTTGGGAAAACTGGTGGTGCCCCTCTTATCAATCAGCCTGGGTCTGTGGAAAGAAAAGTTTCTGAGAAGGCTATGGTTAATGGTGAAGAAGAGAAGCCATTGAGAGTTCTCAGGATAAAAAGTAGCAGGCCTCAAGATTCAGATAGTGAGAAATTTGGAAAACACACTACAGAGCTGAACAATGTGAAGGCGAAAAAATTGGTGATAAGTATAGGTCCTCGAAAGACGGGGGTTACAAACTCTAGGAGCTGCGATGTATCAAATCTTTCCTCCAAATCCAATGGTATTTGTAGTGTCAATTTTTGCATGTTCTCGTAATCTTAGATGAGAAAAATACACTCTACGATTTACATTAAACTTTCTTTTCTGTTTGTTCCTTTTTTAATTGATATACGGCATAGACATAATAATTAAAAGAGTTGGTAATTTCAGGAAAGCAAGAAAAATTGCAATCAGAGGAAACGTTGTCCCGAGAACAGCATCACAGCTTGTTTGGAAAGAATGATGACGAAAAGAGAGGGTCTCGAGGTGAAGTAGCCACTTCAAAGGCTGAGGGCGGATTCATAGGGAGACACTCAGATGGCAGAGGAGATTTAAATAGTGGCTCGCATGATTCATCGCAGAAAGATTCAAGACGATTGTTGAAACTGAAAATAAAAAAATATAATCCCGAGAGCCAAGAAGGTGAAGCCCCTAGCATTGTCGATGAAAAAGGTAAGTCTGGTACAGGACATAGGTCTAAGAGGAAAAGAGCATCACCTCCAGCTGAAAAGTCAGTGTTCAATGAAGATGAAGATGTATCGCTGTTACGTGAAGACAGTTTGTTAGACGAAATGCTTGATGCTAGTTGGATTCTGAAGAAATTGGGGAAAGATGCGAAAGGAAAAAAGGTTCAAATACACGAGGCCTCGGATAATTCATGGTATATGTGATTTTTGTTTTTTTTTTTTTTAACCTTTAAACATCTTAAATTATTCATGGTTTCTAATGAGGAACCAAAAAAAAAAACAGGGAGAAAGGAGTTGTAAGTGAAGTAGGAGGAGGAGGCACATCGAAGTTGATGGTGACACTAGAGAATGGAAAAGTGAAGACGGTCGAGCTTGGAAAGCAAGGGGTTCGATTTGTTCCTCAGAAGCAAAAGAGGACGAGAACGTGAGGCCATCTATTCTTGAGTATCCATCCACATTTGGAAACAACATGAGCTTCTTCTTTATCTTCTATATACCTTTAGAATCTGTATGTAACTTAATTAGCTTCTTTTTTGCCTGGGAACAAGTCCTGCTGAGGGAAATAAGAGATTTAAATTTGTAAAAGATTTGAAAAAAAGTTAGAAGGATGAATTCAAGCAAGCATTTGAAATGATTTCATGTAGTTCATGACTCCATGTTATTCAAACATGAATATCAATACATGTCAAAAAAAAACTTCTTGTTTGGAAGTTTATTGAAATGTGTTAGCCATCATCCTCTTTTAAGTTCCAATGGTTTGTAAAGTCAACCCAACATCAAACACATGATTGCATTTGAAGATTGCCACGCGTTAACAGACGTGACGTGGGACCCCTACGGATAAGAATTACAATTTGTACACAATAAACATTTTATGATGACCAATAATAACAATACAGAACTAGGAATTAAAAGTGTCGGTCTACAATATAGCAGTAGATACTAGAAATGGCAGGAAACATATGATGAAAGTTAAAATTGAGAGTTGGGAGTTGTGGAAAGAAGGGTTAACACGTGATGATCAAACCAATCTTCGTATCTCTTTACTAATCAAACTATCTTACGTTATTTCAATTTTTGTTAGGTACTTGCAAAAACCCAAAAAAGCTAAAGAATAAAACCACGATCTGCGTTTCCCCTTTTTTTTTAAACAGAGAGAGAGATAGATAAAAAAATGTTGCAGCTGTTTTTCACGATAGCGTTCTCGGCGGCGCCGTTAACTCTGTATATACCGCCGGTTAGATGTTTGACGGTGTTCGTGGAGACGATGGAAGAGATGGGAATGGAAGGTAGGGTTTATAGCCGGAGACTCTTTCCTCGCGCCAGAATTGCTTGGTCTAGGCTTCTTGATTGCTTCTTCTCCTCTTCTCGCCCTCTCTCTTCTTAAACTGTGTTCGTCTTCTCTTCCTTCTCTGTACATATGTTTCCGATTCGAGATTTAGGGTTTTTGGTTTTGTTTTGTTTTTGTTCTTGTTGATCTTAATAATGATTACAGATGGATCTGTGATTCTTCTTTTTGTTCTAATCTCTCTTTTATTTTAAACAAATCGTTTGTATGTGTAAAAAGTAAGAGATTGAATCAAATTGCTCAGGATTATATGTCGAATCTGAGCAAGATTATCATCTCGTTTAGTTACAGTTGAATAAAGGAAAGTAAAAAACGAATGAATCAAATATAGAACGAATTTGGTGAAAATTAATAGTTTTTTAGTTGGCTAAAGTGCAAGGCTTTAAGAACCAGAGAACGTCCAAGCCCCTTGCTTCCTTGGCTTCTCCACTCTTTCTGTTCTTCTCTTCTTCTGCTTCATCCTCTTTTCTCTTCACGACTTCCTGTTGTACACAAACAAACAAAAAAAAAAACACAACCTCAATGTGTTTGTTATGATTGGTTCTTCTTCTCTCTCAAATTGATGTTGCAGGATTTGAGTAAAGGGTCAGAATTTAAGGTCGTATGTGCTTGTTTTAGCAGGAAAAAGGAAAGGGGCACTATGATTTACACACCGTAGGTTTAGTCCTCAAGGGTTTCAAATTAGCTGTCCGGTTCTCTGAGAAGCATTGAGGAGATGGTGGATTTGTCCTGATTTGCTGCAGGAATCGTTCATGTCCTTTGTTCTTTACATTCTCCAGTTTTAGAGGAACAGGGATGTTCTCTGCATCATCCATTCTCCTGAAAAAATCATCACAGAATCCAAAGTTTAGTACTTTGTTTACTTAACTCATCAGTATATCTTAAGACTTAAACATATAAAGAAAGTTAATCGAGAAGCTAAACTTACTTCTTTCTTCTCCCATCCTCTCCTTTGCTCTTTACAGTCTCCACATTAAGTGAGACAGGAATGTTCTCCGCATCATCCACTCTCCTGCAAATCCCCATTAGAACCCCAAAGTTTAGTAACTCAATTCAATGTTGGTTCTGCATAAACACAATTTTATTGCAACATGGTAAAGAACTGCAAGACTTACTTCTTCCTTCTACGGTTTTCTTTAAAAGTGCTTCCTTTAACATCCATAGACTCATGGAGCTTATCTTTGCTTACTTCAAGCAAAGGCTTTCTTTCCTTTTTCAATTCCAAGTCCTGAGCAGAGTAAGGCTGATTCATAACTCCACCCACTTGATGATGGATCTCCTTCACTTCAGACTTCCCAGTATCTTCTCTCTCAGTTACCCTTGTGGCTAATCTCTTCAACTCATAGCAGAAATCTGAGATATGGCCAAATAAGTCTCTCCCTGAAAACAGATTTCTAGCTGATTGTGTGCTCTTTAATCTCGGTGCTTCTTTATTCGTCTTCTTGACAGAAGTTGATTTAATTGCGGATCTCCAGGATTTTGCTTGGTTGCTTGGAGGTGTGGCTAAGTTTGGGTTCTGATTTTCAGTTTCTTGGTTGTTTGGAGTAGACGGTGATAAGGCATATCCCCTCCTCCTACAAGTAAATGGGATATAAGAGTGTGAAGAAGCCGTCGCAAAACATTGAGGTTGGAGATTTCAAGTAGAGAGTTAAAGAGCATCTCTCAATATACCTCTGACTCTGCTCTGCAACTCCTAGAGTCTCATTTGTATCCCGCAGACTTGGATGCTTCAAAACAGAGAGAAACACGGGAAATTATTAAAGGTAAAACCTTGGGGCAGCCAAGAAACTATAATTTCAAATCTGATTCATATCTTTATGAGGAAACAAGAAAGTAAAAGAAGAAGGAGAAGCAAACCTTGGAAGAAGTGGGCGTTGAGAAAAAGTCCTCAGGTCTCTTGGGGTGATTACAGTCTTGAGTTGAGAGAAAGCCAGAATCAGTTAAAGAACCATCAAAGATATGCAGATATTAAAGGAAGAAATAGCAAGAGAGAGTTTCCTGATTACCAGGTTTGCAGAACCAAGCATCGTCGTCAATGGAGTCTAAATGGCTTGGAGCCAAGAAATCGAACCATTTAGGAGCTCTGATGTGTTCGTAGAAGACGTCTTCAACAAAACGAGAATCGATTCGCTTCCAATCGATATTAGCAGGCTCCATTAGAGAATACAGAGATAGAGAGACAGAGAGAAGAGTTATTGGTTGGAGAGAAAAAGAAAAGGAAAAGAAGAATGTAACCGTTGGGGTAAACGTTACAGCGCCATATGTGCACGTGGCTCTCTCTTGTTACCGTTGCAGCTTTATTTAATCACACCTCTCCTCATTCTATTTTTGTATCATTTAATAAAATCCCAAAAGCCACGCCACGTGGAAAAGAACGAGACGTGGGAATGGTTGAGCAAGAAGAATAGTATGGGCTTTTTTGGGCTCTGCCTCTCGCCCTAAACATACTAATTGGGCCATATCGGCTCTGCCGAGTCAAGTTGGGATTAAAATATTTTATATTTTATATTTTGGTTAAAAAAAAAACAAAGATGTCTCTATAGTTTTTTAAAATATTTAGAAACTTTTTCCGTTCTAAGCATTTAGAAACAGAAAGTTTCCAATATATATATATATTTGTCTTTCAATAATATTTCAGTATTTTTTAAAAAAAATATATATGGGATAATTGTTTAAAAAAATATATATATGGGATAGTTGGTTTTTTAAAAAAATATATGGGATAACGAATTTGATTGCACAACACAAAGACAACTAAGTTGTCGGCAAATAAAAAAAAACAAACACTAATCAGTTTTTTTTTTTTCAACATACTAATCAGTTACGAGAAAAAAAAACAAAAAACAAATCAGTTGAAATCAAAGAAAAAAACACACATTCAGTCGGCGTTGGGTCGGGTTTGCGAGTTATCCGATCCAACAAACTTAAGGCCCAACTTGAAATCGGGTCGGGTATCCAGTAAAAGCTTCTCGGGTAAGCCTCCACTGAAACTTGAATATATAACTACTATCTCAACGCGCGAAAATTCCAAAATTATAGAGGGAAGGAGACCGCGACAATCTAAGAATTTGGATACTCCTCAATTCCATATTAGTCTTCTGGGTTTCATCTCCGAATCAATCAAGCTTTATCGATCTTCCTCGCGTCATTTCATTTCCAAATGTAAGTTTTCTTCTATTCGTTTTCTCCAAAGTTTTTGTAGATCTCAGATCCAGTTGCATTGTAGAAATGATTCGAGATAGAGTTGTAAGGAATCGAAATTTATTGTGATGTTTAGTTAGCAAAAACCCAGTAATGGAATCGTGGAATTGAGTTGAAACCCTGATTTCTGTGGACTTGCTGGTCCATTTGCGGTTCTGATTACAGCTTGAAGATGGGAGATAAAACAGTTGATGGTATTGAAGCTAAGTACATCTCTGGTCTCAGTACCATAATGGTTGCAACAATTCAAGAAGCCAAGGATCGAATATCTCAGATCGAGTACATTTTTTGTAGCCAGTTATTCCCAAATTTTCAATCCAGATCCAAAGCATTCGAAAAAGTTTATTCAGAGGCTCGTCTTGCTGCTTGTGATGCTTGGAAAGAGAGAGAGAAAAATCTGGTATCCCAGATTGAGGAGCTTAAGCTTGAGAATCAGCAGATTAAGTCTGAGAATCTGGATTTGATCAAAGATAAGGAGAAGCTAGTTGAACAACTTGATAAAACTGCTTCTATGCCTCTTCAATTGACGAGTCTACAAGATTACATTGATCATTTGAAAAAGAAGCTGAAGAGTAGATCTAAGGAAGTTAGTGATGCAAGAGATTTGCATTATAGGTTAGCTCAGTTGTTGCAGGTTAAGTGTTCGGATGAGCTTAGCGAAAATGATATGATTCTTTCCGAAGTAAAGAGCCTTAAGGTGAAATCTGACTTTCTTCAAGATGAGGTTTCGAAGAAGACATTGGTGAGTGAGAATCTGCTGAAGAAACTGGAGTATCTGTCTGCAGAAGCTGCAGATAGCGAAAGGAAGTTAAGCAGCCTTAAAGAAGAGAAACAAAGATTGACAACTAGGTCGCAGGTTTTCGAGGAGAATGTCGCTAGACTTGAAGAGATACTTAAGCAGAAGAGCGACGAGCTTGAGGAAGGAAAGACAGCTCTTGAGGTTTTGCAGGGTAGACTCAACTTGACTGAGAGGGAGATGTTGGAGTGTAAACAGAAGATTGCAGATCATGAGAAAGAAAAGACAGTGTTTATGGGTAAAGCAAAGGACGATATACCTATGATGCAGGTCAGGCATGGAAGCTACTTGGCTGACTTAGAATCTTTACGTTGCCAGAGTGAGGAGAAATCAGCTGAGTTAGCTATGGAGAGAAATAAAAGAAAAAAACTCGTTAGTGCTTACAAAAGCCTGAAGTCCCAGTATAATTATCTCTACAAAAGGTCTGGTCTTACTGCTGACAGTGTTCTTCACCAAAGCAACCTTGGCGATGAGTATAACCAAATGGGACAACATGAGAAACCAGCCATCTCGAGTTGTAAGTATTGGCAGTCTCTGACTCTGATAACTACACCTCTTGTGTTCTACTACTTGCTTTAATCGGTCATGCTTCAACTGCATGCTTCTTGTTGCCATTAGTAAAATCATCCAGCTTGATTATCCACTTTGTTTTATTACAGCGCTTGAAAGGAAACACTCAGAAACTGCTGAAGGAGAAGATAAAGTGAGAATTGGTACTGGCACGAGTGGCAGCAACTGTGGGAAAGAGAGTATAATCAAAACGGTGCAGACACCTACTATTTCCATCTCACCAACTTTGCAGTCACCTGGTGTTAGAAGTGACCCTTCTGCTGCAAAATCTCCACAGCTAAGCGGATTAAAGCGTCCAGCTTCCATTTGGAGAGACACAAGGTCTCGCCAATCTCCTGGAGGCAATGATCCTCATGATGATTTTCTAGATACTCCCATTGAGAATGTCAAAAGGGGCGCTGTGGAAGAAAAACATGTTCACGATGTTGCTAAGAAAGATGATTCAGACGACGAGACACAAGACATGAATCCTAAGCCGAGTCCATCAAGGCAGGGAATTCAAGTTGCAGAATCGAGTAAAAAAAGTTTCAAGCATGTGGAGTCAGTGAGGAAAAAAGCTGAGAGGGAGAATTTGAAAGGGATAGAGTGTAAACAATGCAAGAAATTCTATGATGCTGTTCATCCTGAGAATAATGGAAATGGTAACAAAAGCTTGAGATGTGAGCATCATGAAGGCGTGTCGAGGCATCGTTATAGATACGCTCCTCCAATGACTCCTGAAGGATTTTGGAACATCGGGTTTGAATCCGAAATGTGATACTGTATTTGACATTCTTTGCACCTAATGTTTGGTTCTTTGGATAGGAAGACCACAATAAAATTATTTTCTGCATTCTTGAAGAAAATGGCACCTAAACTCTTAGGATGATTTATTAAATTCAATGATCTAAAGTCACCCCTATGGTTTTTTTATAATCTTCAAGATTTTAACAACAAAGACATTCATGCTACTAAATACTAACTTGGATACTTGGCAGCTACATTAGAAAAGTTGTTTTACGCATGAACTATCATCAATCATACAAAACTAAAAAAATTATGTTTTACAACACAAAAACATAATTCTACAAACAATTTGAAAAATATAATGCGCTTTAATCTAACTTCAACCACTCCTAAAAATACGTTTGCACAAAATAAAGTTTGCTCTGTTATTCCATTAATTTTATTTTTAGATCCTATATTATCAATCAATTAAACTCACACCATTTAATTTTTAGGTTTAATGGAAACAACTTCTAAAAAGACGAAACATATAACTTTGAAACTTTCGGGCCCGTAATATAAATATAAGAAACCTTATGTACCCAATTGAAAAAAAGGAACAAATAGGGGACTCCTTTACGTGTATATATTAGACGCACAACAATCGACCTTCTAGATTCCGATTTAATCCCTCCGATCGTTGGCCTCCAGTTTCCGTTTTGTACGACCTCCTTCCGACGACTTTTGACCGGGAAATCGGCGCAGGTGACAAGATCGCTCTTTCTATTTTTTTGTTTTCTTCTTCGTTTGATTCTCTGAATTCGTAGTCTATGGATCTTAATTTTATTATTTTTCTTTGTTTCCGAGACGATTGATTGTTGAAACCTAGGTTTTCCTGCCCCATGCAATTTTTCCTTTGTCGTTCTTAGTGGATTATGTGTTTTTGTTGGTTAATTTCTGAAGCTTGGTTTTTCAGATTTCTAGATTTGTTTTTCCACCACTAGTTGGTTGCCTTTATCTCTGATATCCTTGTTACTTCTATGGAATCGAGGACGATAATGCTCCTTTAGAATTTGATTTTATTGAATCATATCAGACGAATTTGTGTGCGATTGTATTTGCTTATATATTATCTTCAAGAATTTTTGAAGGGAGCTTAAATAGTTTTTGTTGGTTGCTAAATAGTTTGAGAGCTTCTCTGTCGAACAGTGACTTCAATACAAGTATTTCACTTGGCTCGTTGGCAATGGAAAAAGGAGCACCTCCTAGCATCTTTGTGAATGATGGGTCATTCATGGAAAGATTCAGACAGCTTCAACAAGAGAAAGATAAAGACAAGGATAAGGTTGCCTCTGTAGAGGCTTCTAAGCCGGTGAAGATAATCTCTGGGATTTCAAATCCCAGACCTTCTGTTAATAAAACTTCCATTGGATTAAAGACCAATGATGCCCAGAAGAAAGGTGGGAAGCTTGCTTTCAGCTTGAAGCAGAAGTCTAAGCTTCTTGCACCTCCTGTAAAGCTTGGTATAGAAGAAGATGAGTATGAGGAGGATGCGAAAAGTGATCAAGGCTTTGAAGCTGTAAAGCGTCAAAAGTTAGAGCAGAGAGACACGCCTGTAAAGTCAACGAAACAATCAGATGTTGGTAATGGCTGTTTATATAAATATCTGTTCTTGAGTGGGTCTTTGTGGAAGTCTCTGTGATGGTTCTACTTTATCTTGCTTTTAATTGTGGGTCCATATTCTCGTAAGCCGATCTCTATTCCATTTAGTAAGTGCTCCATGATGGTTATGAACAATTATGCCATATGATGTCAACAGTCCCGAGTTTCCTGTCTGTTGTATGTCTTTATTGATGAATCTGTGTGTCTTATCTAAAACGAGGAAGGCTTATGAGTCCTAGGTTGTCAATAGTCCCAAGTTCCTGGTAGTGCATGTCTTTATTGATGGAGCTGCGTTTTTCTTCTGGAATGGAAAGGACAAAACAGTCTGGAAATTTAATTGTCTACTTAAATGCAGTGTCTTCCTTAACCAACAATCCAATTGCTGGAAAGATTTGGAATATCTCCCACGCCTGCTACAAGAGTGATTTGCATTCGTTGTTCATGGACTCGGTATTAATCAGTTTTATAAGTGATATGCAGCACCACCTCCGCCCAGTGATCCTACTGTGAAGAAAGTTGCTGATAAACTAGCAAGTTTTGTTGCTAAGCATGGAAGGCCATTTGAGCATATTACACGGCAAAAGAATCCTGGGGATACACCATTTAAGTATGTATTTCATTGCTTTTGGAGCATCTACAGTTTAACGTTTCTGGATTCTCTCTTTTATACACATACTACGTTGGTATTTGGGTTTTCTTGTTGTGTTTGTTGACCTTATGTATCTTGTGTCCTGTTTCCCAACCAGATTTCTTTTTGACGAGAACTGTGCGGACTACAAGTACTATGTATTCAGGCTGTCTGAAGAGGAAAAATCAATTTCACAAACCAAGGAATCTGGTGTACTTCACAGTGGTAAGTATTAGAGACCTGTGTTCTATAGACCAAAAGTTGTGCAACTGATTTTCGCTGTTCTATTTATCCATATATTTATTTCAGAACATGCTTAGCTAAGCATGTGCATGAATATTTTGACTCATTTCTTTTTTTTTTGGGAAAAAATTATATCCTACAATATAAATTTATATGTGTTCTGTAGTGTGTGAGATAATGTGAGGCTGCTCTTCCTGCTACCATATCTTACTGTATTCTTAGCGCCAGTTTCCTTCGTTTTATCTTTCCAGGTGATGCAAAACCGCTAACGTCCACAGCACCAATCACTTTGCAAAAGCCAGCTCATCAACAAACAGGTTATCAGATCCCTGCCTCAGCCCTCTATGATGCTCCTGAGGAACCTGGAGCTTCTTCTAGATCTGCTCAGGCAGCAATTACAAGACCCAGCGACAGTATGTTCATTAGCCCTTTATCGGCCTAGGTTCCCCTCCTATCACTGGTATCTAGCTTTGATTGTGGGTTACATGTGTCTGATCTGCAGGTGACTCCTTTAGTGGGCCGAGGGGTGCAGACCCTATATCAATGATGGAGTTTTACATGAAGAAGGCTGCCCAAGAAGAGAAGATGAGACGTCCTAGGCAGTCAAAAGATGAAATGCCCCCGCCAGCTTCACTTCAAGGCCCATCTGGTGAGAATGAATCCTATTGCTATTTCTTGTTTTAGGCAGCTGCGATGTCTTATTGTGCAACCACGTTTGATTTCAGCAACTCCCTCCACAGACCCTGGAAAGAGAGGTCATCACATGGGTGACTATATCCCTCTTGAGGAGTTAGATAAGTTCCTTGCAAAGTGTAACGATGCAGCTGCACAAAAGGCCACAAAGGAGGCTGCTGAGAAGGCCAAGATCCAAGCAGATAATGTTGGACATAAGCTCTTGTCAAAAATGGGTTGGAAAGAAGGTGCTTACTTGCCTCACTTTGTCTGTAAACTTGTGCCCTTGTTACTTTCTGTATCTTGTGCCTCTATGGCGACAACGAGCTTAGAAAATTGGAGGAGTGGATTACAGGTGAAGGTATAGGAAGCTCCAGAAAGGGGATGGCAGATCCTATAATGGCAGGAGATGTAAAAACAAACAACTTGGGAGTTGGGGCTTCTGCTCCAGGAGAAGTTAAGCCTGAGGATGATATATACGAGCAGTACAAGAAGCGAATGATGCTAGGGTACAAACACAGACCCAATCCACTGGTACTTGTTCTATCTTTAGCTCCATTCTTTTTGTAATAGCACATCTTTACTCACCTTGCGTCAATTGCTCTACAGGGAAATCCCAGGAAGGCGTATTACTAAGGATCAATCAACATGCTGCGCACGATTATTACCTTTATCTCACCTCAGCACCGGCTGAGCTTTGCTTTTCTATTTAAAAGAATGTTCAAGTTTTTAGATTGCTGATAAATTGAAGTGTTGGTATGGATTGAATTTGCGTTTCAGTGTGCAAATAGATCTCTTTGACAGAAATATCAGTTGAAATACAATGGATCTATTATTGGAAACGACTAAGATTTCTAATCGATTGTCATAACTTTATTAATGTTTTGGAAGTCTGGGACAGAAGCGTGTTTATTTGATTGAAAGGTAAATGAAAAAGAAAAGGATGATATATCCTTCCTAGTTAATGACATCGCAGGGAGGGAAATTAGCAGAGCATCTCTGAGGAAGCTGAAGAGCCATGGAGCGGTCAATGCCAGAGAGTGGAGGTCCGTTGGCAAGAAGGCAAAGACAAGGACGACCAAGTGTGACAACGGCAGAGCAACACGTTTCGGTCGGTGGGATCGGGCTGAAAGGAGCTACAGCTGCTCTACATGGTATCAGCTGCACCAGAGCAGAGAAGAATGTTCTGCTGCATCCTCCCACTTCTTCCTCAGGCAACATCGGTGGTGGAGGTGGTTGCTGCAGGTCCTCTTGCTGTGCTGTGACTATGGTAAGAACGGTTATGGTCATGAGCAGCGCCATTGCTAACCCAACTCTCATAGCTCTCATCATCATGTAAACAATGATGGTAATGAGATGACGCAACAACGAAATGATTCTTCTTTATATACATACTATGAAAAGGTTACATGTCATGCCGTTTCACACCTCTCTCCTACCTCACAACCAAATAGCTTCACGATTACTCCGTGTGTCTCCCACTCTTTAGAGCTTGAATCTTCGATCAAGCTCACAAATCTTACAACATCCATGTGCCAAAATGATGACTACTTGCCGTTTTTAATTCATACTTGTACTAGAGCTTGAATCTTCGATCAAGCTCACAACATCCATGTGCCAAAATGATGACTACTTGCCGTTTTTAATTGATACTTGTACGGTTTGATTGGTGATATTAGTTATAAACGGTAAAAAGTTTTAAACCAGTAAGAGACGGTATAAACTAGTGTAGAAAAATAACGGTGAAAACTTGTATCATAATAAAAGTTTGAGGTTTAGAACTCAACAAATACTATTTTAGTGGTTTGGATAGAAGAAATTGCAAAAGGTCAAAGTTAAGCGTACCGTCTCTGCGTTGTTGATAAAGTTAAGGTATATACTTCGTTTCCAAAGATATACTCATTTTGTATTATATACGTGAAAAGACTTTTATATGCTTAATTAAAGGCCTAAAGAACAAAGAGTGACACACCACAAAACGTAGTTGTAAAGTGGAGGATTAGGACTATCATACTTTGGACAGCAGCTTTATGTGATTTACTTCGCCACAACCCACACAAAAAAAACAAAAAACCGCATCAGATCAGACTAAATGAGATTAGATTAAGCCTGCATTGACACATTATTGCCCTTATCCTCACCGGTTTCTCCTAGCCATCAAATCAAATCAAACCCATAATATTTTTGTGGTTAGTGATTAATTGTCATCTGATGTGGGTATCTAAAAACTTGCTTAAATTCGCAGATGATTTGTAATAAAATACGCATCTTTCTCGCTTTAAAAAGGCCCAAGAAAAGCCCATTAGAAACCCAAAAGGAAGGATTGGTTTGTTTCTCTCTCTCTCCTGCTACCCAGCGCTCTAACACATAGAGAGAGTCAGAAAATCATCAGCCGCCTCTTTCACTTCAACCCTCCTTAAACCTCATCTCTTTCCTACTCCGCCGCTCTCTCCGTCGTCTCCGCCGTCACTCCATTTCTCTTGACCCCTCCAGGTAATTCCCCTTTTAGATCCTCTACAATACCCTTTTACTTTGTTTTTCGAATTGGTCTTTCTCCATCTCACTGTTGATTACGTATCTGTGACTTTTTCCCCCTTTTGGATTATACTGCTCCTTTTACTCTTTTTCCGTCAAATGAATGTTATTTCTCCAATTCAATCACTTTTGAATCGTTTCTGAATCTTTCCTCAGTTAGGTGAAATGGCTGGGAAGTCGAACAAATCGAAGGCCAAGAGAGCGGCTCAGAGCTCTACCACCAATTCAACTGATGCTAACTCCAATGCTCCTGTCACTGCCCCTGTTACTGCTCCTGTCACTGCTCCTGCTCCTGCTACAGCTACTGCTAATGTTCCTGCTCCTGCTACAGCTACTGCTACTGCTACTGCTACTGTTCCTGCTCCCGATAATGGCACCCTCAATGCTGTTGACTCTGCTGTGCCCGAAACCAATGAAGTTCCTCCTCCGCTTCCTAAGGCTGACGAAAGCGAATCACAAGTAGCTAATAACGATGCCCAACCCAAACAAGGTTAGCTCTAATGCTTTTTCTAAGAAGCACCCAATTTATATTATATCTCAATTTGATGAGTCAGTGTGGTTTTCTCGTAAGCTAAGTAGATTCACCCACACCCTCTTGTGTATTGCTTTAAGTGTCTAATATGCTTTGGCTTTCACAGGTGAACTCCGTCTTTATCCTGTGTCTGTCAAAACACAAAGTGGGGGTAAATTGGAGCTTCAAGTGAGTTCGACTCTTCTGTTTTTCTTTCTCCCTTATATACTATTGCCAGTCTTAGAAAATCACTTAGTGTTTCAGTTTCTTCAGGGATTTAATTCTTCTAGATATTTCTTATAAAGCATTACCCTTTCCTACTGTTTTCTCTTATATATATATATATATATTGGTGTGAATTACTGAATCTCTCTAATGGATCTGTTTTCAGTTGAACCCTGGAGACTCAGTCATGGATATAAGGCAGTTCCTTCTTGATGCTCCAGAAACGTGCTACTTCACTTGTTATGAGTTGTTGCTCCGCAATAAAGATGGAGAGACTCACCATTTGGAAGACTACAATGAGATCTCTGAAGTAGCTGATATTACCATTGGTGGTTGCTCTTTGGAAATGGTTGCAGGTAATCTAAGTCTGTCTTTTCTTCCATTTTTGGGTTTGAGACTAAAAAACTGAAAGTTGACTTGCTTTGTTTCTATGGACAGCATTGTATGACGATAGATCTATCAGGGCGCATGTTCACCGTGCCAGAGATCTTTTGTCTCTTTCAACACTTCACTCTTCTCTATCAACAACACTTGCCTTGCAGTATGACGCAGCACTGAACAAAGTTCAGAACCCTGGAGGTTTCGAATCTGAATCTTTTTCTTAATGGTGTTTTGATTTACTAATCTTTTCATGTCCTCGAAGGATTTATTTATGGCCTCTATTCTGAAACAGATAAACCAAAGTCTGACGTTCCAGAGCTTGAATGTTTGGGTTTTATGGAAGATGTGCCTGGCTCTCTCAAGAAGTTAATAAATTCTGCATCAGAAGAGATCAAATGCGTGGAAAGCATTGTATTCTCATCGTTCAATCCTCCTCCCAGCCACAGAAGGTATAGAACAACCTATTTTAGCATTTGTAAAGCCATAAATTTACCATTTATGCTGTTTCTTATGAATTTATTTGATGCAGGCTTGTAGGAGATTTAATATATTTGGATGTTGTGACAGTGGAAGGTAACAAGTACTGCATTACGGGCACAACAAAAACATTTTATGTTAATTCTAGCTCAGGGAATATTCTCGATCCAAGGCCAAGTAAATCTGGATTTGAAGCAGCTACGCTGATTGGACTATTGCAAAAACTTAGCTCTAAGTTTAAAAAAGGTGTGAAACAGTATATACGCCATTCTTCTTAAGTCTATTCATTACTCTTTTTATGATGTGATAAGCATTCAGTCTGTTGATTAGCTTCTATTTTTCCTTTAATTTTGAAGCTTTCCGTGAAGTCATGGAAAAGAAAGCCTCTGCACATCCATTTGAAAATGTCCAATCGCTTTTGCCGCCACACTCATGGCTAAGAACATATCCTGTTCCTGGTGAGTTTGATTTAAATAGCATTTAAATTCTCATCCGTCTTGTGCAGACGTAACTTGTTTATTATAGTATACTTGTGTTCTGCACAGTAGTATTGTTTAGTATCTTGCCTCTTTCCTTTTGTGGCTAGATCAACTGTTCTTTCAGAGGCCGTTACTATGCGTGATCCAGTTTTAAGCAGTGATAATGGTTCTGAGATATTCACATGGCAGCCATAGGAGTAGTGGGGTTAAAGATTTCCTTGATCTTGATTGCATAATATGTAATATATCTTTGAAGTTCCTCTCTAGTGTGTTCCTCTCTAGTGCGTTCCATTTGTGACTGCCTCTTAAGGCCCAAGTCGTAGCTTGCACAATCTCCGATAATATTCATCTGATGTTTTTTCGTCTGATAAATTTATGTAAATTAATTTATAGGTAATATGTGGTCAATTTTGTTGCTTGTTTATCGACAGCGTACTAATTTTCTGTTTATATGTTGAACATGTGCTTCTGCTACAACTATTGATGTATGAGAAGATACGTTCTTGTTATATGTGATTGATAAACTCGGATTTTCGAAACTACCTGGCCTTAACTCCCCATTTCCACAAAAGATACACTTGTATAAGATTCATTTCTATTATATCTGAGCAAGGACTCTTGTATCTGGACTCAGATCACAAGCGTGATGCAGCGAGAGCTGAAGAAGCACTGACCATTTCCTATGGTAGTGAGCTGATTGGTATGCAAAGAGATTGGAATGAAGAATTGCAATCATGCAGAGAGTTCCCTCACACTTCTCCTCAGGAGAGGTACATGTGATATTTGACTACATTAATTTTTTGGTAGCATAAAGTTATTTTTGTGGGATTCTATTCCTTTTCAGATTTTTTAATCCTTTATTGAACATTTCCTTTTTTGCAGGATCTTACGTGACAGGGCACTCTACAAAGTGTCTTCTGACTTTGTTGATGCGGCGCTTAACGGAGCTATTGGTGTAATCAGCCGATGTATACCACCCATAAACCCAACTGATCCAGAGTGTCTGCACATGTCAGTGTGAATTGTTTGGCCTTTATATTTGATTCTCCATAGGCAACTCATATGTTTCATTGATTCTAGCTATTGTGTTGACGTGAAATTTTGGCAGTTGAGTAATTCCCTTTGTTTTTATAAAAGAGGAAAAATGACAGAGCATCTAGATGTTTACTTACATATTTGTGTTTATGCATGAGTTTTTTGTATTTCTGAAACACCTGTTATTGTTCCACTGTTGTAGGTATGTGCACAACAATATCTTTTTCAGTTTTGCTGTTGATGCCGACATTGAACAGCTATCCAAGAAACGTCCATCTAATCAAGTGACTGAGAAGGTGTCCACATCTGAAAAGGTTTCATGCACAGAAGGAACCTGCGATACTGAAGAGCTTAACAGCTGTAATGAGGCGCCGCTTGTTGAAAATGAGCAGGCAACATATGCTTCTGCAAACAATGACTTGAAAGGCACAAAGTTATATCAAGAAGCAGATGTCCCAGGGCTATATAATCTGGCAATGGCCATTATTGATTACAGAGGTCATAGGGTTGTCGCTCAGGTTTGTTCTAATACTGGAACTGCCGAGTCCTTATTCTTGAGATTATCTGTGTCTTCTTTGTGTGCATTTTAATATTATCTCTAAAATGTGTTTTAGAGTGTTCTACCGGGAATTCTTCAAGGGGATAAATCAGATGCGCTTTTGTATGGTTCAGTCGACAATGGCAAGAAAATATGCTGGAATGAAGATTTTCATGCTAAGGTAAATGGATATAGTCTATCTTGCTGTTGGATAATGTAGGCTGAATGTGAAAATTCTAGTACTTATTATTATTATTGATATTTATCTATATATTATTATAACACTACGTTTTTCCTAGCTAAACTCTTTAATCCTGATGAATTCCTTCTTCAGGTGCTAGAGGCTGCAAAACTTCTTCACATTAAGGAACATTCTGTTATTGATGCATCCCAAAATGTCTTCAAGTTGGCTGCACCAGTAGAGTGCAAGGGGATTGTTGGGAGTGATAACAGGCATTATCTCTTGGACTTGATGAGAGTGACGCCTCGTGATGCCAATTATACGGGTCCAGAGTCACGCTTTTGTGTCCTAAGGCCAGAACTGATCACATCATTTTGCCAGGTACATATTCTTTATTCCTTAGAAAAAGTATGCACTTGAGTTTTCCTTTTGACAATGTATTTTCATCATGAAGGCCGAATCATTGGAAAAATCAAAATGTAAAACCAAGACTGATGAAGGGGCGGATATCGTTTCTGATTCTTCTAATGTTACTGCTGATACTTCTAAAGTTGGTGATGCATTGAACGATGGAGAGGAAAATGGGGCTTCAACTTCTGATCAGGTATATGTTTCACTTCTTGATCCTGATAGATATGTGCATTAAGCTTATTTAGTACTGATTGACGTCTCTATTTCGAGTGGGGTTGTATGCTCATATTTTGCATTTCACATCTGCTTGATATACTCTGTTTATTGTGTGCATTGACTGCTACTAGTTTATGGGGGTGCTGTGTCTCACTTTCAGCTTTTATAGACGTAGAATGTTTGCCAAGTGAAAAAGGCAGACAGACGAAATACCAAATAGGATTGAGCCCTGTAACAATAAAAGATATAACAATTTTACTTATGTTAGACTGAATTATGCAATGGGAATGGGTTGTTCAATCCTCTATTGTGTTTTCTTTGAGATTCTTTCCCATCCTTGCTTTCTACTGTTGGATAGAAATGTCTGAGAACAGTTGTATCTGAGTTGAAGGAAACTGTAATTGATATCTGCGAGTTCTCAACAGAAAACTATTTCAGAAAAGCAAAATACCACCACCGAAGATTCTGCAGCCGAGTCTTCAGAAAGTTCCAAATCATGTGATGAAATAGCATTTAACCCCAATGTCTTCACTGACTTCACATTAGGCGGCAATCAAGAGGTACGCTATGTTGCTTATAGGTTATTTGTTTTCAGATCCTCTCTTACAATTTATTTAACTGATTGGACTCTTTTTTGGGTTAAACAGGAGATAGCTGCTGATGAAGAAAATGTGAAGAAAGTTAGCTCATACCTTGTGGATGTGGTCCTTCCAAAATTTATAGAAGATCTTTGCACTCTCGAAGTTTCTCCAATGGATGGTCAAACTTTGACTGAAGCGCTCCATTCTCATGGTGTTAATGTTCGTTACATTGGAAGAGTAAGTTGTTGTCACCTGTCATTTATCATTTTGTTAGCTATCTCCATGTTTGACTTTATTAACTGTAGCTGTGCACGACCAGGTTGCTAATGGGGTGAAGCATTTGCCTCATTTGTGGGATCTTTGTCTGAATGAGGTTACAGTCAGATCCGCAAAGCACATTTTGAAGGTAATTTTGAATGTTGTAAAAATCATGCCACAATAAAGATGGTGAACAAGAGTTAGGGTATTCGTGGACAAGCTTTTAGTAGGTTAGAATGTTCTTTTCCCTGTTTTTCAAGATTTGAAGACTTAGTTTTTACATCATTTTGCAGGATATTTTAAGAGATATAGAGGATCACGATATTGGATCAGCAGTCGCACATTTCCTCAATTGTTTCTTCGGAAACTATCAAGCTACTGGGGGAAAAGCTAGCGCCAACAGCTCACATGCCAAAAATCAAAAGAAGGTTCTTGTGTACTGTCAGAGTTTGTTTATTATAGTTCCATGTTTGTTCTTCTTGATTTAGGATACTGTTCTTGCAGCCGTCTATAAAAATTTGTTTTTTCTGATTGGCTTAAGGTGTGTAACTGACCCTTGAATTTGGACAGGATCAATCCATCACCAAGAAGGGTCAAGGAAGAGGGAAAGGAAAAGCTTCAGCAAAGAAAAGTTTTTCATCGTATATGATGGTTGATTCCAACATTCTATGGTCTGACATTCAGGAATTTGCCAAAGCCAAATATGAGGTAAGCCAAAGAGTCATTATCAAGTTAAGATTATTTAATTGGTTGTCTATGGAAGTGTTGTCACCCTTCTGAGTCACCTACTATAAGCATCTATAGTTAATGCAAGCCTATTTTCAGTTTGAGTTGCCCGAGCTATCAAGAACTACGGCTAAAAAAGTATCTGTTCTTCGCAACCTCTGCCAAAAGGTAAATTAATTAGAGACACATTTCGTGTTGCTTCAGAATTTATTTACCTGGGAATCCCTGATGCTAGTTCATTATTGTTATTAATCCCTCCATTTTTCTGTTAACAGGTTGGTATCAGTATTGCTGCTCGCAAATACGATTTTAGTGCAGCATCGCCTTTTGAGACATCAGATATATTAGATCTTCAGCCTGTAATTAAGCACTCTGTCCCTGTATGCTCTGAGGCTAAAGATCTCGTTGAGATGGGGAAGGTCCAACTGGCTGAGGTACCTTTGTTATTTCACATTAGTTAACCTATCTGTGGTTACATTGTTGTGCTCGTCTAGGCTGTTACATCTTGATAGAAGTGATACTTCTGCTTGCAAATTCTTGCCAATATCTTTGTTTTGGATAAGATCGAGATATTGGATAAGATGGAGAGAGCCTTATCGTGATTTGGGTTGGCATTCAACTTTTCAAGAAGCTTCTTGTTTTTGTTTGTGTCAGTTGCATCATGAAGGGTTCTTCGCATATTGTGGCCAAAAGTCATTGTCTTGTATTTACCAAAATGATTAAACTTTTGTAGGGCATGCTTAGTGAATCCTACACGTTCTTTTCAGAGGCATTTTCGATACTTCAACAAGTAAGTAGTCTGTATATGCATCTTGTACTGTCAAAATAATTTTAACACCAAAGGTGCTTATCATATTCATCTGATTTCAGGTGACTGGTCCTATGCACAGGGAAGTTGCAAACTGTTGCAGGTTTGCTACTGGCTGATTTTTGTTTTTCTGGAAAAATATCTATGGACTTCCGTTTTAGTTGCCTTAAGATTTTTGTCGTCTTTCGCTTTTCAGGTACCTGGCCATGGTTTTGTACCATGCAGGAGATATGGCTGGGGCCATAATGCAGCAACACAAGGAACTCATTATAAATGAGCGATGCCTTGGTTTGGACCATCCTGATACTGCTCACAGGTATCAACTATCTTTCTTTTGTTTTAATATTGTAACTCGACCTAATTTGGAAACTATTGTACTTTCAGCGATTGACTTGCTTCATATGTTTTAATACTGCAGCTATGGCAATATGGCTCTTTTCTACCATGGACTGAATCAGACAGAACTTGCTCTACAGAACATGGGTCGAGCCTTACTTCTACTTGGCCTTTCATCTGGCCCTGATCATCCAGATGTTGCAGCTACATTTATAAATGTTGCCATGATGTATCAAGACATGGGCAAAATGGACACAGCTCTACGTTATCTTCAAGAGGCGTTAAAGAAAAATGAGAGACTTCTTGGTCCCGAACACATTCAGACTGCAGTATGCTACCACGCTCTTGCCATCGCGTTCAACTGTATGGGCGCATTCAAGCTCTCACACCAGGTACTAAGAATTTCGTCAAGGCTTCTAGATCCTCTACCTGTCTCACCTTCTGACGTAATTGTTCTGTTCTTGTCAGCATGAGAAGAAAACCTATGACATACTCGTGAAACAATTGGGAGACGATGATTCTAGGACACGAGACTCTCTAAACTGGATGAAGACGTTTAAGATGCGAGAGCTTCAGGTTTGATGCAATGATAATGACTGAGGAGAACCTCTTTAATCTAGTATACATTTTGTTTGTATTTCTCAAATTTTCTGGTTGGGTTTTGCATCAGATGAATGCACAAAAGCAGAAAGGACAGGCAGCCAATGCGGCCAACACGCAAAAGGCTATCGATCTTCTTAAGGTATACTTGCGGCTTTAGATTTTGGCGTATTTTGCCGGAAAAATCAAAAACTCCTTTATCTATGATGTTATAGAGTCGAAATACTAATGAAATCGTTTTGCTGATTGGTATGCACTAGGCACATCCTGACCTGATACATGCGTTCCAAAACGCAGCAGCTACTGGGAGGTCTAATGCACTGAACTCAGCTGTCCTTGGGGAGACTCAACCACGGGGCAGAGGTTTTGATGAAAGAGCAGCTCGTGCTGCAGCTGAAGTTAGGAAGAAAGCAGCTGCGAAGGGGCTACTGGTTCGTCCCCATGGTGGTGTTCCAGTTCAAGCCATGCCACCGCTCTCTCAACTCCAAAACATGATCAATACCGCCGCAGATTCTTCTGAGAAAGGTGGAGAAAACGGGGAGGCAAGGGTACAAGAGAAGAAAGAAACCTCTGAAAATGGGAAAACAGAGAACCTGGCTCCTGCAGGATTAGGTGCCGGTTTAACATCTTTGGATAGGAAGAAGCAAAAAGCCAAAAGATAAGAAAAATTAGGATCTTGAAGGAAAATGGTGCTCAAAGAGAGTGCATGATTCTAAGTAGTGAAGTTGGTTTTTGTCTCTGGAAGTCGATAAACCACTTGCTGATTTCATTACATGACAACACTTTTGTACCTTAAGGTTTGTTTTTTTCTTCCCATTATGTTTTAATGATTTGGGTAAGCCCCCTTTCCAGATATGTCTGGTTTTTTTCTTCTTTTTCCCCTCACTTTTCTGCGGATGTAATTTTATCCAACAAAAACGTCACTGATTTTCTAGTTACTAGAATAAGCTCCCAATCTACGGTTATAATTTAACTGTCTTTTCAGCCTTACTTCTGATGTTTTATATAATAAATTCTTGACTTGGCTTGTTTTGTTTTAGAGGGTGACTAGATTAAAGGCACCAACCTTAACGATTAATCCAAAGAGCGTATTCAATAGGTTTGATCAAGAGTAATTTTAGTCGGGGGATGTAGATTTGCAAACTAAACAGAAAGAAAAGATAAAAAACATAAGTCCTCTCGGAAATTTGTTAAGCAAAATCTTATGGAAGTTGCCACTACCAAATTAGATGCTTGAAAAGATCATCACTTAATACATTTATGTTCATCTACCACCATGATGACGACCAAATACGGCCTGTATAGATGTTGTCATTGGCCAGAATTACGCGGTCCTACCTGACTCGAATCAGGACTAACTGACTAAAGTGTGTATTATCCTATTCAAAGTTAAGTCTGCCACGACCCGGGTCTATCCCGGACAGCCTAGCATGGTTTACTCTATGGTTGGCGGTTAACCCCGACCCGGCCCATAGCCGGCAAGCTCAAAAGAGGACCAAGCATCAGAGCCGGGACGAGTCAGGGCTCAAAGAGAGTCGGTCCGTCTGGTCTGTCACAACTTCCCTTTTGGCATAGATTTCCAGGCCCAAATTTAAGGCCTTTCTAAGGCCCAGTTGTCCACAGAGGTTAGGAGTGAGAGACGGCTAATGGATAATGTAGACACTTGATGATCCCTCAACACCTCCTACTTCTTCCTTATCGACACTTTCACTCTCTCCGATTATGGCGACTTTCCTAACAAATGTTGTTTCAATCAAACCTACAGTGTTCTCATTCCAGTCCGAATCCTTCACCTCTTTGCTAACACGGGTCAATGTATTCCCCTCAAAACCCTTTACTTCTATCGCCGGAACCATCTCCCGGAGCTCTAGAACAAGATTCATTCCTTATGCAGTAATGGAGACAGAAGAAAAAGCCGCCGCTTTGGACCCTAATTCAGAAGCCGCCAGGCGTGTCTACATCGGCAACATACCCAGAACGGTGGACAATGAGCAACTCACCAAACTTGTTGAAGAACACGGTGCTGTTGAAAAAGTTCAGGTTTTTACTCCTACATCTTCTTCTTCTATTGTTAGTTAGTTCTCATCGAGTTTTTTGATTTGATGTTATGGGTTTTGATTTTCATCAGGTGATGTATGATAAGTATTCAGGACGAAGCCGCCGATTTGGGTTTGCTACAATGAAATCAGTTGAAGATGCCAATGCCGTGGTTGAGAAATTGAATGGCAGTGTGAGCTTTTCTAACTCCCAAATTGCTTCTTCTTGTTCATTTAAGTTGTAAGATATGACAGAGCTTTTGTTGTATTACTCAGACCATTGAAGGGCGTGAGATAAAGGTTAACATTACAGAGAAACCTATAGCATCATCTCCTGATTTATCACTGCTTCAGTCCGAAGATTCCGCATTTGTAGATAGCCCTTACAAAGTGTATGTTGGAAATCTAGCAAAGACTGTTACAAAAGAGATGCTTGAGAATTTGTTTTCTGAGAAAGGGAAAGTAGTAAGTGCCAAGGTTTCAAGAGTACCCGGAACTTCGAAATCCACAGGGTTTGGATTTGTTACGTTTTCTTCAGAAGAAGATGTGGAAGCTGCCATTTTGGCTCTTAACAATTCGGTAAGTGCCTCAATTGCTTCATATTCTTCACTTGTAAGTATAGAGTGCAGAATCTTATTTCTCATTTTGTTGTTGCAGTTACTGGAAGGACAGAAGATTCGGGTGAATAAGGCGTAGCCGTTGGCATCATAAAGAATGTGAAAAGAATCGTTTTGAGGAGTTTTGTAATGCAAATCATTAGAGCATAGTATCATCTTGTATTCATTCTAAGTTGAAAATGAAACTATATCTTTTCAAAAGCTTATAGTTGTGGTAATCTGATTTCTAGGCAGTGTAAACAGAGAAATCCAATGAGATGAACAAGCCATGCTACATCCAATTCAAAGGTAGGGAAAATAATGAAGGAAACGTCCATAAATATGAAGAGAGATGTTTATATCCCCAAAACTAAATTTATAATACACCCAAGTATCCTTTCCAAAAATGTTGTTGAATGTAGATACTATGTAAAATTGGTGTGTTTTTCTTATGATGAAAACTAAACCTGATTCCGAACTGTATGCTTGGTAGTGATGATTAGTTGTGACTTTGGTCTCTCAAATATTCTTACTTGTATTGCGCTAGTTCTATTGTTAGTTGATTGCAACGGTCCTTGTTCGATGAGGGAGAGGACCAGGGCTTTGAAACGCACTTGAAACTCATCGGAGATTTCGTTGGCAAACTGATCAAAATCTCGATCAACGGTTACTCAAAAGATCTCAAGTTCAAATCTTTGTTTCTTTCTGGGTCCTTCTTACCTTATTATCTTCATTTCACGGCGAAGGAATAGAAAAAAAACTAAAAATTTAACTTTTCTTATTAATCTTTACGCGATAAAGGACCATCCTTTTACTAAAAATCAGGCCAAAGCCAAGACAGAGATGCTTAGTTTGCAGTGTCTTCCTCCTTTCTTCTTCTCCATCCCAAATCGGAGCACCAATTCTTGCTCGACGGCTTCTCCACTTTGTGCCACCAGTGACTTCGCTGCTTCTTCTCCTCCTACACCAATCTCTCGCCGTCTTATCCTTCTCCGTCATGCTCACAGTTCCTGGGATGATCTCTCCCTCAGAGGTACTCTTCTCTTTCTCTGATTCTCTTCTTCTCCCTCAAAATCCAAAAATCAAATCTTAATATCTCTCTCTGTGTCAACGATAGACCATGATCGTCCTCTAAGTAGAACCGGACGAGCAGATGCTGCCAAAGTTGCTCAAATCCTCTCCACACTTGGTTGGCTCCCCCAACTCATTCTCTTAAGGTCTTTAATTCCAAAACCCTGAGTTGCGCAAATCATCAGTTTGTTTTCGTTTCGTGATTGAGAATTGTGGTAAAATCATTCGATTCACAGCGACGCCACTCGCACTAGAGAGACACTGAAGTCAATGCAAGCGCAAGTCGATGAGTTTATGGAGGCAAATGTACATTTCATTCCTAGCTTTTACTCCATTGCTGCTATGGACGGCCAAACAGCCGAGCATCTTCATCAGATTATCTCCAAATATTCAACCCCTGACATTACTACTGTCATGTTAGTTACTCACTTTCTCATCATTCTTTATTTGCTTCTGTTTATGCATCTTCATCTTCCTTGTGCTGTATTATCATGCTCCCAATTGCAACACAGGTGTATGGGCCATAATAAAGGTTGGGAAGAAGCGGCCTCCATGCTCTCTGGAGCTTCTGTTAAGTTGAAAACCTGCAATGCTGCTTTGCTTCAGGCTTTTGGCAACTCCTGGGAAGAAGTTTGTAGATTCCATCCTTTTTCAGATATTCATGAGCTCGCTTTTTCTTTGATTTGGAGCTGATTCTTTCTTTTGGCCATCACAGGCTTTTGCGCTCTCCGGGCCTGGCGGATGGAAACTTGAGGGTGTAGTGGCTCCAGATAGTAGCATCTGTGTGTAGCAGCATCCAAAGCTTCAAGTTTTCCATTTTTCCATGGTTGCTTTCTCCTCTAGGCTTGCGACTTTTGCTTCTACAGTATGTCATTCTTACAACTTCTTGACTGTTTACACAATATATAAAAGGTTGTTAATTTCATCCTTGTGTGCAATTCTCAATATCATGTAGCTATGCTTAGTTTTTAGCTGATGAGATGAACAAAGCAAGAGCAGATTGCTTCTCTTTATCGGATGTTTGCCTTATGTAAGATCCGAGCATCACAGCAATGTTCAAATGCAATCACGTTATCTATATAAATTGGGGATTTTGCATATTTACCAAGTGACTGTGTTTCATTTTATTAATGTTATCATACACCTGTAGCTGTTTTTGTAGTCAACGTTTACAGTTGGGGTTTAGACGAATCCTCAGAGATTCCATGGATTATTGTGTCTTGGAGAGTCAATGTTTCTTAGGGCTTTCCATGCAACACTATTGCATTTAAACCCTGACCCGAAACCGATCTGCCAAACCCTATCACCTCTTTTCATCTTCTCTTTGTGTTCCAAGTAAGCCAGCTCGTACCATATACTGCTGCTTGATGTATTCCCGAAACGTTCCAGTGTCCGCCTAGATGCCTCCATATTCTCGTCCGTCAACTTGAGATCCTTTTGAATCTCATCAAGCACTTTCTTACTCGATGACAATACACATATATGCTCAAAAGAAGGCTCAAGACGACCAAGCGTTGTAATGTTTGCTTTGAGTGCACGGCGACCAACTTCCATTACATCTCTAGATATATACAGTCCTAGTTTCCCATCTCTGTCTTCTTTCAACTCCATGCTCTTGTAACTTGTGTCCTCCATGCCTTTATGGGTTCTTACTAGCTGTTATATTTCATCAATTATAGTGTCATCATTAGTCAAACAAAAAAACAGAGCAAGAGAATCCCAAACTGTTTCTTTGTTTGTTATTTTTTTTTATGACATCAGTTTCTTTGTTTGTTATTATCACCTGCATAAGTTGGTATTTGGATCGCCATCTATCGATACGCCGACTAGAGAGCATAATTGCAGCTGCTCCCATTCGGAAGAAACAATTTGGTGGAAGCAATGTGACATCATTGCCTGAGTACCAAGTGAAGCTCACTATCTCAGTGCTCACCACCAAAGCATAAGAGCCTTGATGAGCGTTCAAAAGATCTTTGGCTAAATCAATGGCTATGATTCCAGCGCTACATCCCATACCACCAAGATTGTAGGTCTCTGTGTTATGCCTCAGTTTATAATGGTTAATCACCATGGCTGATAGAGAAGGCGTAGTGTTGAGGACTCCGCAGTTTAGAACCAGGATCTTGATGTGCTTCACGTTGATTTTGGTCGCTGCAAGAAGTTCATCAATTGCTCCAAAGATCACCATTGCTGCTTCTTCACGACCGTCTCGAAGATTGACCCTGTGACCAGGCTTGAACACCACTCTTGGCATGTAGCTCTCCTCTCCTATCCCTGATTGGTCCAGCACTTTTCTTTGAAGGTCGATGGCAGTTTTGTTGAAGTTACCAGACTTCATTGCCAGCTCGATGAAGTCGCTTTTTCTGATCTGTACAATTTACACCCAAAACCACAACAATGAGAAGGGGGAAGAGAGAGAAGGAAGGTGGAGAGGGAAGATACATGACCTTGAGATGCTCGGGTGGTCGGTAACAGGAGAAATCGAGAAGGTAAACAGAGGAAGGAGTAAGAAAATGATAGAGGAGAAGGAGAAAGAAGATGGATAAAGGAAAAGCCAAGATTGGGAGAAATCGAGAAACAAAGATAAAGAGAAGAAGAAGAGGAGGAAGGGAGAAACAAAAGGTACGGGAGACAGAGAGAAGGTAAATATATCCAAGCTTGACGTATCTGAAATTCACATATCCGAGGAAATCAGGAAGGCCCTTGCGTGACTTTGACTTAACTCCACCATTCACCATCTTTGTTGCCTCTTTTTCCATTTCACTAAGCATCAAATCCTTGTGCTCTTTGTTTAAATAATCAAATAAAAATATGAGTCATTGTAACAGAAAGATGGCTTCTTTGGTGCATGTTACCGTTGAAGTGGCGGGTTTTGCTGCATCATTCAGTTGGTGTGGTGTAACTAAACCAAAGCTCGGTTCATGTAGTTACCAATGAGATGTAAGCTCACATTCTCCAGGCAAATCTAATACAAGAAACAAGATAATCAATACCTCGAGACTTGCTGGTTCTAAGAATTGGAACCATGATCTTTAGATCCGCTAGTGTGTTGAAATTAGCCTAGTTGAAATGTTCTAAAGGATAATCCTCAGAATTTTGATGTTTCCTCTCTCATTAGACTATATTTGAACAGAAGATTCAACCCATTACATATAACCAAAGCACTCATCACAAAAATTGTACAACACATTTCAAACCATATCTTATCTTAACCTTAACTCTCACTAATGAAAACTACTAAAAGTCAATTTAACAGATCTCTACAATGTATTATTACTCGGACCAAAATTTCACAAAGGCTGTCAAGAAAGATTTCAGAACTGCCAAAAGCGGATTTGTCTCCTGTCTTTCCCCTTTCCACGATTCGCTGCAAAAAAAAGAAACAAAAAAAAGAAGAACGAAAGTAAGGCATGTGAACCTCTGGAGACCCAAACACAATATACCAACCCCAAAACAAGATTTGAGACTTCAGAGTGTGTTTACTCACGGTTTAATTCTGTGCAATGTTGCATTGTTTTCTTTTTGAGAGCTGGAACTATCTGAAGCATCAAGTTTCACTTTTTCCATGGTTGCCTTCTTCTCTACACTTGCAACTTCATTCCCGGTATAGCTACTCATAGTGTCCACTTTTGCTCTGTCGTGCTTACGATTTCCCGACTATTACACAATTAAAAGGATACAAAGTTATCATCCTCGTGTGGATTTCTCATGTACCAAGTAGTTAAACTCAGTTTTTAAGAACAGTACAACTAACAGCTTCTCATATATACTCAGACCTTAATGTTCACAGTTGGAGCATCAAAATTGACTACCAAAACATCTAAAAACATTCAAGATGTTATGCCATCACTAATGTTCTTCTGCCACGATCATGAAATACTTTATCCTAAACTCAAATAGGAAAATTAGGAGATGCTAACTACGAAATCCTGCACCCCACATAACTAAATTAGGACAACCTGCTGAACACAAACAATTTTTTTTTGCATGGACACCATGAAGACTGTTTAGTTTCAGTATGCAAATAGAATGTAAAAACATAAATATACTTGGTGAAGCTTACCTCAGTGCCAGATGTTGACATTTTCTGCTCAGTTGACAATGATCCATTACTTAATTCCTTAGTCTCATGGATGTTGCCAATGACAGGATTCACAACCACTGTCCCTTTAGTGTCAGCACATTCAACATCTACTGAAGCAGGATTGACAATTTTCTCTCCAACTTTCTTTTCCATAGGGACAGAAATATGATTTGGCATTTTCCCAACAATGACCTCCGTCCCCTTTTCTTCAAGTACAGCGGAAGTGGATGAAGAAATCTCCCCAAGATCAACATGATTTGCTGTGCTGCTATCAGTTTCCACCTCTGTCTTCGTTCCTTTCTCACCCTCACAAAGTTTGCCCACCTCACTAAGCTGTGCATCCGGTGAGTCCATCGTTGAAGTCACAGATCTTACTGGAAATGTTTCAGCAACTGTTTCTGCTGGCATATCAATTGTGCCTAATGCGTTCCTCGTTATGTTCACAATTTCAGTCATTGTTGCTCCCGCATCATTCACTCTTTTGTCATTGTTAACAGGTTTTGTGCCATCTGATTCCATGAAAGGTAGTTCCCCAAATTCTTCGTCTTTGTTATCCATATCGAGTCCTTTATCCTGAGGTTTGGTGGCAACACCATCACACGCTGTCTCCATTCTAATTTGTAGCCCTGCATCACGCTTGATATCATTTTCTTCACTGCTAGATGCTGCAAGCTGAGTCATGGATATGTCAGTGGCGTACATTGACTGGTGTACAAGCCCTATGTCTTCTTTCAAAAGTTGATTTCCGCTCACTTCCCTGCAATTCAATATATCGGATTCTCTGTCATCCAGGCTAGCCTGGCTACCGTTAATGTTTTCCCCGTTTTCAGGTGACTTCATCGCCTCAGCCTCGGAAGAAAAATTGTAACTTTGATCTGATGCAGAATGGAATCCGTTTGGGGACAAAGATAAAGGGGGCACAGGATCCATCAGGATTGAACTTGAAAGACTTTGATCTTGCAAATGGTCAGAGCCTTTTCCCTCAAGAATCAAGTCACCAGGACCAAGGACTCTATTTTCTTGGATAATCTCTCTGACAATCTCCCTAATGGTGTAGAAAGACCCACCCACCTCCTTGTGTGTGAGGCTAAGTGAAGGAAAACTCCCATTGTTCAGTTTTTGATGCCTGAAAAACAAAACACCAATTACAAAAGCTGCGATTGAAAAGTTCAAAATTCAAAATTCTGGCTAAGGGAAGAAAATTAGGTTAATACTTTTTTATAAAAGATTCCACCAGTGCCTTTCTCTCTTCTTTGGGAATCCGATTACGAGTCCTCTTGCCTACAGAATCATGGGGCTTAGCTAGAGCAAATATTTGCCCAGCGCAAGTAGTCTTCATAGAGTGCATGTTCTCTCTTTGTTCTATATGTCCTGCTACAGAAGAGTTAAAGCAAAATCAGAACCAGACAAGCCCCCAAAAAAAAAAACATTACAAGGCTACCAAATAAACAAAATTCTCAAGTCAGATCCGTTTAGTTCATCATTTCGAAACATGAACCGTTAATTTAGCAAACAGCATAACGAAGACTCTCAACCCAGAGAACATGACAAACACACAAGCGAAATTCTAAGGACAGTAAAATTATTCAAATAGCAAAAGCACATCGATAAAGAAGAAGAGATGAAAAAGCATGAAGAGAGGTGCTTCAAATTTGTAGGGTTTACCTGCAACCGCGAGATAAAGAGAGAGATTATTATAATTCACGAGTCATCTTTGGAAGGGAAATGGACTAAACCCTACGCAGTACACAGACAGAACACAGTGTGAGTGAATGTTGGAGGCGCAAGCGGGAATTTGGATAATTATTTCAACTTTCGGGGCAAAATCGTCAATCTTTTTTCCCCTAATTTTGGTTCTTTATTTTCAATTTGAACCCCTTCTAAAATTAGAAGCTGTTTTAATACCGAGAACTTATTTTTAACTGCTATTAGACCCTCATTGATTTCACATTTTCTTACTTTCAGTTTGACCACTTTCTACCCAGAACAACCTTTTGAGTTGATTTAGACCCTCACCAATTTCACATGGTGAAAGAATATAATTAAAAGAAACGAAGTTCAAGTCTATGTAGTATATAACTATATATATTGTACTTGAACATAGTACAATTAACGCCATGTTCCTTTTTGGCTAAAAACGTAACTTTATGTATGACCAACATAAAGCACTTTATTTGTTACTTGTAAGTTGTACATTCACATAGTCACAAGGATGGTCTCAACTCTCAAACCTCTGCCTCAGAACAAGTCTCCAAGAACTGGATTAGTTTTGCACGTTCTTCCTCCAACAGTTCAGGGTCTTCGCTCGATAGTCTCTCCCGAGTTTCACCATCCACACTCGTTGGATTATCCACTACCTGTTTTATTAGTAGTACACAACAACATTACAGCATTAACTCATTCATCAAAACTTGTTCAACTATATGTTAAGAGACAGAGACATTTTACTTTCGCGTAATTGTTAATATGGCCGTCTTTGTTAGGTCCTATAAATGGTTCGGCCTCATTGTGTGTCCATTCACCATCTATGATGTATTTATATTCAAACTGTCCTTCCTGCGTTTCAGAATTGCGGCCGTAGTCAGAAAATGATGACAAAATAAGACACTAAGCTTTCTAGCTCATTAAGAAAACTCACAGGCAGTTCTCTCTTTAGGGTCCAGAATCCTGTTCCTTTGTCCAGTGTTAGAGGTAGCCTCTACATAAAGGAAAAAATGGTGAAAAGTAGAACAAAAGATTTACATTGTACATATATTTACTCCCAAATAGTTTTGCAAAATCATAAGACAATATTTTTATGAAATCTGATATGCAACACTCATCTCTTCAATTTTTTTATCACAGAAGCCTTTCTTTTCGATAGCAATGAGAAATGCGCATCCTAGTTTTGAAGGCTATACGGGACACCATTGTTTAAGAATAAGGCATCATAATGTATTATTTGATTTAAAATAAAACATATTCACCTGTCCCCATCCAATGTCAAGCCCAGAAATTTCTACTGTGGAGAACCCCTTGTCTTTCAATGTCAGAGTAACAGTCTTCTTCTTGAGTCCTGTAAGCTTTTATGTCCATATTTACCAGGAAGTAATAATCAGGAATCAAGGAACTAAGCCACAATTGTTGTAAATTATGCTAACCAATGGAACTGATAAGCTTCAAACATAGCAAACATTGTGAAAGTAGAATGATGACTCACAATATCAATTGTTGCATTTCTGATAGCATCCAGTTTCGGAAAGCACGACCTTTTGCTCTGCAATAAATTTTCAGAGATGTTGTATAGACCACTTTTGAGCGTACCTTATGTTCCAACAGCCATCTAAGTAAATCACAACTATAATTTCTAAATGCTAAAACTATATAATGAATTAATCCAACATTTCCTCTTTTCAGTGCTATATTTTCAGAATATATTACAACATGTGACCTAAATGGTTTAGAATTCTAGTTGTCATAATTATCAGTTCATATGAGAAGAAGAAACTCCCCGAGCACCCTCACATAATATAAAAGAGGCAGTAACACTAGTCGAACATAATTAACATGTTGGGTTACGTATAGGTATCAAAAAATCATGTAGAGAGAACAGAAACCATAAGTACATAGTAACTTACCATAAGTAATGTATGAGCTTCCATAAGTTTATAGCCTTGCACCCAGAACATGTATGTCAACTGAAATTGAAATAAATACCCCTTCTCAGTATTAGTCAGCAAAAAGTCAACAGTTGTTCATTCCTTCATTAGTCAACCAGAGAAGCACATAAAATAAGACAACTGCTGTTTGCAAGTTGCAACAGTCGCTTATTTCTTCTAAGAACTGAAACATTGTTTCAATATTGGAAAGCAATACAGTTACGCTCATGGAAGACTCACAAAGAAAGATGTGCTACAGAAACAAAAAGGGAAGAAAGAGAATAGCACAGTAACAAGGTTTCTGCAACATACCACAACAGCAGGAGCCCTTCCCATTCCAGCAGTGCAGTGCACATATGTAACTCCTCCATTTCGCTTAACAGCTTTGTACAGTGTACTAACCACGGCAGGAAGACGCATTCTCAAATCAAATGCATCAAAGTCTCTGTTACATCAAAGATTACAATATGTCAAGCCATACGTTGTGAGTGAGTGCATTCATGGTGAATTTTTCTATGCATGTGCTCGTGAACAGTCTCATATATATCATATGTGAAAAGGGATGATGGTGGTGGTTCCAAGTCTTTAGGAGTAAAGAGAATTAGTGAGATTGGGATGATGACTAACTTCCACATTACTCTAGTTCGCAAAACAGACAAAGGTGGACAAACAAAAAAGTTAGTTGATTGCAGTGATTTTGCACCCTTTGGAACAAAAATTCACTCACTGTTCGGCATACACCAATTATTGATAACACTAAAGTGTGCTGAGCTCTCATTTTGCCTATGAAAAGCGATAAAAGTAAAGAGCCCAAAGAGAAAAAGAAAGTATAATACTTTACTGACAAAACAATAGGAATTTAAAGATTGCTTGCCTAGAAGGATACTGAAACTACCCTCCAACAGTGTATATACTTTTGTCCCCTTGGCTATTCAGATAATTTTGAAAAAAAAAAAAAAAAACCCTACCCATAGGGTCTCATGAAGTCCATATAAGCAAAAAGAAAGGTCTTGAAAAGGAAACTAAAAATCAACTCATGATCTCTCCCTCAATTCATTACGCGTCAGCTAATACCAATATATCAAAAAATCACAGCTAGATCATCAAAAAGCATGTCTCGTTGATTTACCAAGGCCTTACCTGATTTCACAGCGAATATGCTGAATATCACTATATTTCTTAGCATATGCTTGAATGCTGCTTATGTCTACGCCAAAATATCTGGAAGTATTGGTTAAGGCATTTTTCACTGCAGATCACTCTTCCTCACTCAAGCCGAAGGAAAGTGAATAAATCATAAACATGAATAGAAAAAGAGGGCTTTGGAAGGATACTCCAAGTCTGGATCTTGTTGCAAGCAAAATATGGTTTTAACCCCAATTTTACGAAGTTTGTCAACATCTTCAGGGGTCTAGCAATTAAAGAGAGCAGAGCAGACAGTAAGAACACCAAGAAAGTAACACATTTCCAAAATAAAAACAATCATTTGACAGAAGGATATAAGGAAGACCTGTAAGCACGATCCAACAATTAAATCTGGACGAATGAAGTTGTAGTTCATTCCTAGCTCGTGCCTGTAAGTTAAAACTGAAATGAAAACACACCAGAATCAATCAGTTCCTGAAATGAGAAGACGAAACGTGAGTTTGCCAAATGGGCAAAACTAATCTAGATGAAAAAAATGAAATTAAGAGTAGACTACAATCTAATGAACCAGTTCAGTATTCCAATATCAGACAACGACTGGTAGACATCAATAGAGTTTCAATGGTTTAAAACATATGCAGGTATACTTGACTTACCAGCACCCATAGCTTGAGTCATGTCTTGGCTATATTCATCAGATTTCTCTTCCTCCTTTGAAACACCACTCATCTCTGAGCTGGATTTTGACTCTGATACCGCCTTCAGTCCAAGCATTTTGACAAGTTTCAAATCAAAGCATGAAAAAAACCCAACATTTTCTTTCTTTTAAAAAAGGAATCTACTTAAACATTCTCTGAACATCAAAACTACTGATGAATATCTTCTATACCTGTAAAAAGAGTCGAGATTTAGGATCATTGGCTTTGGTCGGAAATGGTACCATCATCTTCAAAGAAGACGAAGAAGGATCTCTTTGATTGCACCCAAATCCCAGCAGAGGTGAGACAGAGCATCTGAAATAAATGACGATCAAACACAACAACACACAAATTCAAATCGAATCAAAGAACCCAAATCAACAAACATTTTCAAAAATTGCTACTTTCTGAAAGCAAGAAGATAGATACCTGGGTAGATTCTGAAGGCAATTCATCTTTAGTGAGAGTGTAGAAAAAATATCAGAGGAAGCAGACAAAGATACTACACTCTTGAGTCTATGATGAAAAAATCTTTGGTAATTATATAATAATTTCAAGTCTTGTCCAAAAATGTTTCTGAGTGCGACTCTGACGGTCACGAAGAGTAAATTGAGACCCCGGGAATGCAATCACTTTTGTTTCTTACGTAAAGTGGAAATATTATAATTTATAAATAACCTCCAAATTTCTTATTTTCATCAAAAACACCCTCTTCACTAGCTGATGTGGTTGTGGTCGAACACATAAGCTTTTATTATGATCTCAACAATCCCACCGGTTAGGTTGTCCATGGCCGTCCGATTGAATTTTGTTTCTAGATTCAGATTAGGCTTTTAGGGTCTGTTCTGGGTCCACATGATCTGACGTGTATGAATTGAGCACCGTTAATTTTACAGTGGCTTATTTTTGCAATGTATTTTTGTTGGAGGTTTATTTTGTTAATATGAAAAGTAAGAGGTTCTTTTTTATATTTTCCGTTTTTCCAAGAGCTAAATGTAAATGGGACCATTCTTATGACGTCATCACGTCTCTTATTGCTACAAAAAGATCTTCAATGTATTTTAACTTTTTATAATCAGAATTCAGAAGTCATTTGCAACAGTAAGTCGATCAATAGTGAAATCAAAGACTGTTCTAAACACTAAAAACAGCAAAACGAATTTAACTTCAGATTCAAAAGAGTTATTGTCAGACAAAGTCAGAATAATGAGACCGAGGAAATATTAAAAAAAAAAAACATTGCAACAAAGTTTGAAAAAAATGAAACAGAGGAAAGTCTCATGAATTGACATAACCTTTCTATAGGTCCAAGTTCCACCTACTATGATCCTCAGAAGGCGTGGATGAATCTCCAAAAAGACTAATCTTTGGTCTTCTTTGATCTTTCCCCATTGGTAACTTCCAAAACGAATCTGAGTTCTCGAAGAAAACATATGCAGCAATGACTGATGCCATGAACAAGCAAAACAACAATGCATAAATCTGCCACTCTGCACATCAAAAAGGTAGCTGTGAGTGAGAGAGGTATATACAGGTATATGTGCCACACAGAGAGAGATCAGCAACAAACCTTTCCACTCCTTTGGTACACTGAGTTTGGTCACCATCTCACCCCATTCGCTCGAAGTTGTCAGCATAACCCTACGCCCCAAGTTAACAAAGAACCAATTAGATAAGATTAACATTATCATTATCATTATCTTTTTTATTGATTCGCCATACCTTTCACTAGGGCAGAACTCAAGTGAGGCAATGGATTGACCAAGATGTAGCCTCTTACTGTAGTGGTAGATTTCCATTGTCTTAACTTCAGCAACAGATACATCTCCATCTTTGCCACCCCTACAAAAAAGGTGCAAAAATTGAGGCTTTAATCGTTGTACAATCAAAAGCATGACAGTAATAACCAGCCCAGGATGAAGAAAGACTCACAAAGCAATATATTTTCCATCCAAGCTCACTGCCATTGTCGATGCAGTCTTCCTTGACAGCTTCTTGAACCCAAGCTTCTTCCATGTACTAATGTCATACACATTGACCAAAGGCGTCTCACCTGATTCCAATTGTTTAAGTTTCATCTGATGTTATAAATTTAAAACACTAGTGATGCTTGTTAGTTTACTCAAAGAGTTGATATGTTATATAATATATACCTCTTTGAGCAGCACAAAACAAAAAAGGTTTAGTTCCATCTTTAGAGAAACGGCACAGTTCAATACTTTCATCCTGCAGACATGATGATATCAGAATTAGGCAGGACATACATCAGAAGCCAATATCAGAAACACGAGAAAGACAAAATCGAGACAGAGAGATCTGAGAATTATATTTCTTGAAAAAATCATAGACAAGAAACTCATCCTCCATGCAGATATCATTGGATATTATTAGTTTAGAAAATAGGGATGCGAATGCAAACTTTAACTCTCACAATCACATACCCCACTACGTTCCAAAGTAGACAAAGGAAAACCATCTTCTGCTTTCCATATTCTAGCTGATCCATCAGTTGATGTTGTAGCTAAGAACTCTGAGTCAAGACTACAAAAAAAAAAAATGGTGTAAATATGAGAATGATGCACTCAATGGGCTTCGTTTCACAATCTCCATTGACTTCTATTTGTGTTGTATGACCGAGTCCCAATTCTGTACAGAGACCATTTTTTTACCACCTCAATTATGATTTAAACTGAAAAGAATATAAAAGGAGGGATGATGGTAGAGAAGACTCCAGTCGTTACCTAAAATCCATATCCCGGATGGATTTGTGTGCCTTTGGCTCATCCAAAATTACACGTAGGTTTGGCCACTCCATAATTCTGAGACATCCATCCTGAAAATCGCTTGTAGTAAGCTACAACTAAAATTTTCGCAAAAGTGAAAGAAAAAATCCCTTATAAAGCAGTTCCTTACCACTCCCCCAACAGCTAATTTAGAACCATCAAAACTGAAGGCCATACACTTTTGTAGTCCAGCATTTTGGAGAGGAAGTAGTTCTTTGGCTAAGATCGTAATACCTGTTGCTCCTGCGACAATCTCAAACGACCTGAAAATCAGATAAGTTCTCTTTACCATCTAAACCGTAAACAAAATTTGTATTGGGGCAGAAAGTGTCCAAAATAGTCGAAGTCAATTCAATTCTCTACTATGCATGTAATAGATAGAATATTAGAGTTGCAAAAGATGGATGCAAGAAAGGAAAGTCAAAATATTATACAAAGATCAAACTAGAAAGAGACCAATTATAAAAAGGCATCGACAATCTCCAACGAAAGTATATGCAGTTAATATAATAAACAAAACCTAAAACACAATAAATTCAAGCACCACTACATTTAATTCTACATCAGCAAAGGTAAGGGGTGGAAGATCGTTTGATGTAATGAGAGAAGCAATGTTAAGTTCTAGTCATTTGATGTCTAATTCTCACGCAAGATTGAGAAGCTGTCATAGGTTTAAAAATACCAACTCAACAAAATTAGAAACATTGTATCAGAGGAAGGAACTATAGAATGTCTTTAGATCATAATTTGTGGGGGGTAATAGCAAGATAGAAACGTACTTGCAACCACCTTTGGAGGTTGAGCAGACAAAATGATCTCCACCAGGATGCACTGAAACAGTCACAGGATCACCATCACTCTCCTTAAGCGTGTGCGTTGCCTTTGATCAAAAAAGAAGAAAAGGTTGGTTTTTTTATTTCATTAGCCGACACAAGTAAATACCAAAAGAAAAGGGCTTTGTCCTGCTTTCTCAGAATCAAAAGGAAACAACTTGAAAAACCCTAGATTTCTTGCATGATTCAGAAGAACCCAAATTTCCCAATCCAAATAACTAGACTAGATTTCGCCCTAAACCCAATAAAATTTCGAAGCTCTCGATCCATTCGAGACCGATGACACGTTTCAAAAATCAATGATGTAAAGATAAATTTACCAAAGGAGAGGAGGAGAGAGAAGCAGTGATGGAGTCGAAAGAGAAGATGTTAAGGAGAGCAGGAGAATAAACAGATGAGCCACGGCGTTTAGAAGCTTTAGCGATAACGACCCAGATTACTTTCTTCGGGCGACGGATCCATGATCCACACACAACATGCCCACTCTCACGACTCGCTTCTTCAATCTCCATTCGTTGGATTGATATATTTTTCTCCTTTGGTCTTTTCTCTTCCTCGCCAATTTGGAACCTTTATATATATAGGGCAGAAGAGGACTACAAATTTGTATTATTATTTTGTTGTTGTTGTTTCAGAGCAGAAGAGGAAAACAGAAAGTAAAACGAAAACTAAAAAGGAGTTGACTTTGGAAATTGGACAGATAGATTTTGTTGGGTATTATAATGGTTAATGGGATTGCAAAATCTCAGATTTGACAAAAGAAGAAACAAACGGAGATTCGCGCTGTAGTTTTAATTAACAATCGCATATAGGAGAGATATTTACAGAAGTCAAAGGCCGGTGGTGGGAGAGGATATTCCTAAGATCCTTGTTCCGATACCAAATTTAATACAAGTACGGTCACATCGTGGTTACGTGATCTATAGCAGACTTCCCATTGGTGTCAATCTCATTGTTCCAAAAAAATGTTTAGAAAAAGATATGTAACTCATTGTTACAAGATTGAACGTAAGTTGAATATTGGAAAAAATATTTAGAAAAAAATATTATTGTAAAAATGAAACGATATGAGAATATAACTGGTGCACAATTTTTTTTTACTAATGCATTATGCATACAACTATATAATACAATTAAATTTAAAGTATTACAAAACTAAGTTGTGGTGAGTTTCATACTGCATCCAACAAAGTCGCATCAGGAGATGATCAACTGATGCCAAAAAAATAAATTAATCAAGTTCTTCAATGGCATTCTGTTCTTCGGATCGGTTCTTTCGGTTTTTGGATAATTCGGGTATAAAAACTTGATAACCATATAAAAACCGACAAAATTCGATTCAAATCGGTTTGGTTCTCTTTGGTTTTGGTTCGGTACGAGTATTTGAAATTTGAACCGAAAAGACCCGTTTAATAGAAATTTTCAGCAACTGCTCAGTGCATATAAGAAATTCAATCGTGTAAGGAGTAAGACAACTTCTATAAGAGTATAACACACAACCACTTTGTGCTAAAGGCTGATTTTGATGCAGCAAAAGATACTTGCATAGCAAATACATGTATTTTGATGGATTTTGATGTATTCTTTTATCTAAAACATGAGTAAAACAAATACGAGTCGTTTATCTCTGATTTTGACGTACTCTTGTAAAAAAAAAATTTTAAAAATATTTCCAATATTTCTCTTTCTTTCAACTTTACAGAGAGTTCGAAGCATTTTAAATTTTCAGTGGTGAAGAAGCATCTCAGCCATTACAATATCCGAGCTTGGTTATGAACACGGAGATGGTTTGTTTTGTTCTTCGTCGCTATTTTTTTTTTAATGGGTTAATTTTATTAAAGCAAAAGAAGTTTACAAATGAAAGCATAAAAGAAGAAGAAACATAAGAGAAGAATATAGGGAAAAAGTGGTATGAATGGTAGCTGCCTCGTTAAAACCTTGCCACATATAAGAATTTGTCTTCCTAGACGGTTTGAGAATCAGTGATGCGGCGGAGATGGTGGTATATCTTGCGGAATAAGAGGTGGCAGTGGCATTAGTGTAAATTAAAATTTGATGGTGATCGGTTAGTTAGATACGGTTCGATTCGGTAATAAGTGAGTTTGAGTTTTTATCATCTTTGGTGTCTTTGTGATCTTTATAATCGTCATATTAAATTTTCATTGGGTTAGAAATCGTGGTATTAGATGATTTTAGAAAACAATAAAATCCATAACACTTAATAAAAACACAAATCCAATGAAATACAAAAGAAACTCACGTACATGGTACTAAATACACCAATATCCACTAAAACACTTTCAAATTCAAATACATTAAACAACTTTAAAATCTTAATCCAATAACACCCCTTAATAGAGACTAAGAGCATCATTATTGCAGTATCTAACATAGGTCTCTTAAATATTTTAATAATTTTTTTTTAAGAAACCGTGTCTTGTGGCTCTTGTTTAAGAGACGTTTCTACTTGGGTTTCTTTGTTTTCTTTTTCAATCTTTTCTCTTTTTTTCTTTATTTTTTAAAAATTATAATTAAATATTGTGTAGAAACCCAAAAATGGGTTTCTACCGTTAATGATGATCTAAGGGCCACTAGTAAAATAAATGTTTTTTAAAAAATGTTTATAAACTTCGGTTCTTCACTCAAACCGAACAATTAAATACGATTAAATGTGGTTTTCCGGTTCAGTAGCGATTACCGGTTTTCCGATTCGGGTCGGACCGGGCCGTATCTGAATTCTGAACATTTACCTCATGAGGATCGTTCGTGCCGTCGCTGCGATCTGACCAAAAATAAAGTGTTACGATTCGATTCCATCGTCTCTCTCCCATTTGTGATTTGTCAAACCCTCCTCTTTCTCGAGGTGCTGTCATGGTGCTTCCTCTCTTCCGGTGCGCTGCGATCACCCGCACTTCCTCGCTTCTCAGAGCTCGTCTTTTTGCTCCTGCCTCTGGATTCCATACTCGGTACGCTTATTCTGCCCACGCGTCTTCTCCCTATCTCTCGTCCCGCCTCTTTTAAAGTTGTGATGTTGCTCTTCCATGTGCGATCCTTGGCAATTTGATAAGTGACCTGGTCGTTCAGTTGAATTTCATTTTTTCTCTTTTTTGGGCAATCCTCCATTGACTTTTCGAAGTTCTTATTGCGTATTGTACAGCGAGTGATGTTTACACTTGTTTAATTTTGAACGAGAACAATTTTGTGGATATGAATAATGCCAATCTGGTTTTGTTGGAACCAGTTGAACTATCTATTTTGTTTTTCTTCTGAAATAGTATTACAGGTTTACCTTCTCTAGTTTGTAAGATGAAATTTCCAATTTATGTTACTCGCATTGAAGAGGAACTGAGATTCCGTCCAGTCACTGTTAATTCTACTTGTCTGGAGCTAGATAATTTTCTTGTTTGTTCAGTATAGGCACCAACATGCTATCAAGTATCCGAAAATTATAGAAGATGGATTTTCCATTCTGTCTAAGCTCAAACGCTTAGCTTTGGTGAATATTTTTTTTTGTTTGAAAAGAATACTATGGCTCACTTCCCGGTGATTTTTTTGTTCCTAGGCCACTTTGTTTCCTCCTTTGTGGAAAGCACAATAGATTGTTGGGGTACCATTCCTGTTTTACCTGTTGTGGTTCTTAAAACTGATGCAAGTAATCAGCCTAGTTGTAATTCTTCAAACAGTTTGATCAACCTAGCCTTTTGTTCTCGACTTATCGTTGAGTAGATTGCAATGAGAAGCATTGATAGATGTTGGATTATCAGCTTCCAGAAAATATGAATGGATTTCGGAAACGAAAAAGAAAGAATATAGGATTGTATTTTCTCTGCTCGATTTTCTTTTGCTGTTTTTCGTGGCAGTCCTTATATTCATGTTCATAGAAGTGAAACTTGGTGTGATTTCTTTAGCTTTCCAATAAATTTGACCATGAACTTTCTGATTTAGCTTTTCTAATGGACTATACCACTTGGACGACAAGATTGGTAGCTGTAACGGTGTGAGGTATGTGTTCCATACCACAAATCTTGGTAATTGATGATGGTTGCAGAAAGGGTTGACCTATATTGTTGTAAAATCAATACTAAGTTAAGAACAGCATGAACATACTATTCCAGTTCCTGTTTTATCCTTTTCTCTAGGTTTGGTTCTATCCTGTACATTTTTCCTTTAATATCTCTTTTTTTGATTAGACGAGGTGTTTGAGTTTGTCTATACAAATGAAGACTTCCTCCTACCTTGAAAATTGAGGACAAGATTTTATTCATATAGAAACCAGTGTGATTGTAGGCACTCAAGGTTTAAGGTTATATTTAAATTGAAATTAAGATGGTTATGTAATTCATTCGTGTGTGTTATCCGTTGCTCACTAGTATCCACTGAACTCGTTTAGTTTTCTTGAAAAAATTGGGGGGAGGGGGGAGGGGGGAAGGAATACGTGCTTTTTCAGATTTTGTCTATATTAAATTTTCAGGTCTGCCTCGATAGACATGATTACAAGAATGGATGATAGTCCTCCAAAGCCAATTGTAAGTTCAGAAGTTAGTACTTTTTTTTTTGTTCACTTTCATCTATCCCTGTTTCTCACATACATTGTTTTCTTGTAGTTGCGATTTGGCGTGCAATACTTTTCATCAACAGGTATTCATAGATTGTTATGTCATCTTATGGAATAAGGATCTTCATAAATGAATCTACAATGCAATTCCATACTAGAATTACTAACCAGTCGATTTATGGGACTTTTATCTGATAAATCAACCTGCTGACAATTGTAAATTGTATTAGCCATAAAAATTACCAAGACACAAATATTAAGTGGGTGATAAGAATAATTAATGGCAACTGATCTTATAGAAAATGTTGGTTGATGCAGGTGCAAAAAACTTCCCATAACACTATTTTCTCTGATGTTTGTGCTTCCATCATACTCTTAAATATAGCGACAGGAGATGCAATAGAATATACAAATTCTTCCATTAATTCATTTGTCTTTGGGTTGTAGGAACCACGACACAGATGGTTCTTGCAATGCCAGCGTTGTCTCCTACGATGGTAGGAAATTGGACTTCAATATTGTAAAGAAATTTGGCCTCCGTGCAAGAAGTCATTGTTTTATGTTTGTTGGGATTTTGCAGAGTCATGGAAATGTTGTGAAATGGATAAAGAAAGAAGGTGACAAGGTGGGTTATTTCTTATTTTTGGTTGACAAAACTTCAGTCGACTTGTGTGATGTTATTTAAGAATGATCACTATACAAGAAAGACGATAAAATTTATTATTTAGCTGACGAAGAAAATATAGAATGTGGAAGTTATTTAGCTAACAGGTATGAATTTTGGTTCTTCCTGACAGGTAGAGGTGGGTGATGTACTATGTGAGATAGAGACAGACAAAGCCACTGTAGAATTTGAGAGTCAAGAGGAAGGGTAATTCTAAATAAGCCGGTTCATGATTTATGTGTTTTGATTTATAATTTAATTCCATTATACCTTGGCAATTCATATCTGACTCATTATAAGTATATGCAAATGTCAATTGGCTTACAATGAAGCATGGTCCTGTAGATTTCTGGCCAAGATTTTAGTCACCGAAGGATCAAAGGATATCCCTGTTAATGAACCGATTGCAATAATGGTAAGCACAATGGCTGTCTTATTAATTTAAAGAAACCAAGTATGATCTCACAAAAGGTGATGCATGCATCGACCTACGCTGATTAGGAGTTCCTTTTTGTTTATCTAATCTGCTTTTGGCCTCTTCATTTTCTTTTGTTTCCTGGGTTTACATCCTGGAAGAGTTAACGAATCATAGAGATCTATGGTGTTTCATTGTCAATATTTATTGTGCAAAAAAGACCAAGATCCAATCCTCATGCTGTTTCTTCTTCCTAATATTACCTCATGTCATACTGAGTTGTCATTTCATGTCCCCTACATGATATTTCGTAGGGTTTAGGGTTTTGTCAACATATTGCTACATCAGTTTGATGGATAAGAGTTTAATCTTATCTATTTAATTGTAACCAAGGTTGAGGAGGAAGATGACATTCAAAACGTTCCTGCTACCGTAGAGGGTGGACGAGTTGGTAAAGCGGAAACATCAGCTCATCAAGAGATGAAACCTGACGAAAGCACACAACAAAAAAGTTCCATTCAGCCCAATGCATCAGATCTTCCCCCACATGTCGTCTTAGAAATGCCAGCACTTTCTCCTACTATGGTATGAAATTCCATATTTTGTGCTAGCTTGTTTTGGAAGAGAAGGCATCCATCTTTTCTATCCTGAGACCCTGAATCATTTATTTGTTTATTGATGTGCAGAACCAAGGTAACATTGCGAAATGGTGGAAAAAAGAGGGTGACAAGGTTAGTTTCTGGTGACCCAAGACTGAAGAGTAAATTTGCATTGTAATTTCCACCACAAGGAATCTGGTGTTTATGCACTTGCTTTTATTGATTCTTCTCATTTCCTGGTCAACAGATTGAAGTGGGTGATGTCATAGGTGAGATCGAGACTGACAAAGCCACTCTGGAATTTGAAAGCCTTGAAGAGGGGTATACAAAACATCTTGTTGTCTTATTCCTATTAGCAATCACTTGGAGCATAAACAATATTCTTTTTCTAGGCTGTCTGGTGATGTTCATTCTATATTGCATTCATTATCTGTGGATATCTCTTCTTTTTTGTTTGGTTTAAGTGAGAAGTAAATGTTGGTTGCAAAAGTAAGGCCTGTTCAAGTGTTCTCCCTTGAATTGATAGTGTTTACTGATATAAAGATTGATTACATATTTCTTAGTTTCGGTATGAGTATGGGCTTCCTCAATAAAAAAAGATTTACCTGGACTGCTGCATTAGTATTCTGATGAATGATCTTATAGTATTAGATTGTATAACTTGATGGATGACTTTTGGTGTAGGTACTTGGCTAAGATTCTAATTCCTGAAGGTTCCAAGGATGTGGCGGTCGGAAAGCCGATTGCTCTTATAGTAAGTCTTTTAGTTCAAAAGTACACTGACTAAATTCTTGATGCCAAAAAACTGTTTTACTACTGGTTATTTAATCCATTTGTTTTACTAGCCGGTGTGTACTGCATTTTGTGCATAAGTTGGTCGGCACTCTTCTAGTTAAATGCTACGTTATATATTGCCTGAACTAAAGGTTATGCCTGCACAAAAAATCTTTGAAAATACAATTGCTTGCAGATTGAGGGATATTAGAAGCTAATCCTTCTTCTCTGTAGGTTGAAGACGCCGAAAGTATTGAAGCCATCAAGTCTTCTTCCACAGGTGATTCTGAGGTTGAGAAAGTTAAAGAAGTCCCTCACAGTGTCGTAGATAAACCTACAGGGAGCAAAGCAGGTTTCACAAAGATCAGTCCTGCTGCAAAGCTATTAATTTTAGAACATGGATTGGAGGCATCATCAATTGAGGCATCGGGTCCCTACGGTACATTATTGAAATCAGATGTTGTGGCCGCAATTGCTTCAGGAAAAGCTTCTAAATCATCTGCATCTACGAAAAAGAAACAACCATCAAAGGAGACCGTGTCCAAATCCTCCTCTAAATCAAAGTCTTCTGTGACTCAGTCAGATAATTATGAAGATTTTCCCAATACTCAAATTCGCAAGGTAGTTAAACATATTTATTGCTCTCTATGTGGAATGATGAAATATTTCCTGTTGAAGCATTCTTTGTTAAGGGGAGCATACTTTCTGCATTTATATTTGCTGCTAGGATCATAATGAAATCCTGTCTTCTGTTTGACTTTTCCCACTTGGCAGATTATAGCAAAACGTTTATTGGAATCAAAACAGAAGATACCCCATTTGTATTTACAATCAGGTTGGTGATTCACAACCTTTGTATTTTCTTTGTGTATTTTATTTGCCTTTTAAGCATTTGCTTGTGCCTGCAGATGTTGTATTGGATCCTCTTCTTGCATTTAGAAAAGAACTTCAAGGTTTGTAGACTACTCTTTATCACACATCCTGGTAGTTATTAACAACTTGTTAGGCTCAGAGTGAACTGTGCTTTCATGATCTACAGAAATCCATGGTGTTAAAGTGTCTGTCAATGACATAGTTATCAAAGCAGTGGCAGTCGCATTGAGGAATGTACGACAAGCTAATGGTGAGAAATTGGTTTCTCCTCGTAAATAATTTAATTACAAATAACTAAACCATGGTTTGTTCCCATCCCTAATTATGAGCTAGATTAAAACCTTAGTTCGTCCTTTTTAAGGAAATTTGGCTCCCATGTTAGATTTTACTTGCAATGCCTTTTGCCTCCATTGAGAGTATTTGGTAACGATATTTTGAGATTGTAATACAGTAACATTCAATATGACTGGTAATGCATTTTAGAATCGGTTTTAGTCTTTATGAGTAGGATATTTTTCAGTTTGAATTTGATGTAATGATTTGTGGATTGCAATCATGTGGTTGGTTTTTCTCTTTTGCTTGCTCAAGCCTTTGTTATGGTTCCTTAAAGTTATCTTTCTCAATGTCTGGCAGCTTTCTGGGATGCTGAGAAAGGAGATATTGTTATGTGTGACGATGTTGACATTTCAATTGCAGTTGCAACTGAGAAGGTACACTTGTGTGTTGGATTTTCTGATTACGTCAACAGTTTAGCCCTCATCATCTTGGCATGTGTTGCAGGGCTTAATGACTCCAATTATCAGGAATGCAGACCAGAAATCTATTTCTACTATTTCCTTAGAGGTACTTTTATTCTCTCTGAAGTTTAACCAATATGACAGGGTATAGAGGCTCACTTGTTTGATCAGTTCTTACCATATTTCATGTGCTGCTTAGTGATAGTTATATTAATTTTAATTCGTCAATTGATTTGTGGTGCAGGTTAAGGAGCTGGCACAAAAGGCGCGATCTGGAAAGCTTGCTCCTCATGAGTTTCAAGGAGGGACATTCAGGTATTCATCATTTTAAGTTATCAAGCATCGGCTGGAATAATCAATTATGTGAAACTTTTCCTACTTAACAAGAAAACCATACTTTATCGTTTTCCAGCATTTCAAATCTAGGAATGTATCCTGTGGACCATTTCTGCGCAATTATTAACCCCCCTCAGGTAATCATAGCCTTAACATTGCTCCCTGAATTACAGATTGAAGATTAAGTTTTGCTGTTTGTAAGTTGTGTGGTGGAAGATTTAGTTTAGTCTCTATAGAGATGCAGATGTGTTTTTAGAGAATAAACTCCAGGACCGTCAATTGTCTTGCAGGCTGGAATTCTAGCAGTTGGTAGAGGAAATAAAGTGGTTGAGCCGGTTATAGGAATAGACGGTGAGATAGTAACATCCTTTTGGATATTCAACTTTGGTACGCTAATCTGATGAGTTTATGACAAGTTTTTGTCATTGTTTCAGGAATTGAGAAGCCTTCGGTTGTAACGAAGATGAATGTAACGCTATCTGCTGATCATCGGATCTTTGATGGACAAGTTGGAGGTAGTACAACATTCAGTAGTTTCTGCTGCTATCATTCAATGTCGTTTCTTCTTTGTTACTCATTGCTTTTATGAAACCGGTTTCATTTCAGCTTCGTTTCTGTCTGAATTGCGTTCAAACTTTGAGGATGTTCGAAGACTTCTTCTGTGAAAAGATTCAACTGTTTATCAAATGAATCTTGGATTGCTACATAATAAACCTTGGATTTGGACCCCACGTGCACATCCAGAACCAGAACTGCTGGTATACAGGATAAGCTCTGATTACATGACAAAAAAAACAGGATAAGCTCTGATTACATGTTTCATTTTTTTCTATTTGGTTCCTACTACCAAAAAAAAATGGTTTTGGTTTACAATTCGTCCTACAGATTGGTTACTTCCTGAGGTATTTTTGTTTGTCCAGTCTCCTGAAAAAATAAATTACTTCAGCTGTCGATAACAAAACAGGTGAAATGATAAAAGTCCTTTTACCTCTCATATCATTATCATGGGTTTAAAGTTGAGCCTATTTTTATTTGTAAAATCTTGTTTTAGAGCCTTAAGGAACCATTATAAATCTTTAATATTGAAATATCAGTCAAGTCTTTAATCAACAGGTTACAAACGTTATATCCAAAAACTAGGAGTTAAATTCCAATTTCTGTATATATAGCATAATGTGAATTTGATAGTTCAAACAATCCGACATAAAAGAAATTTCAGAGAGTTTTTGGATGAATCTTCCCTAGTAGTCTAAATCACTCTAATGTATTGCAAATAGGGTTGTAGTTCGTTATTTCTGAAATGTTTTAGGATGTAAAAGAAATTTCAAAACATAAAGCACAAATGTATATATTGGCACAACAAAAGGAAAACAAAAAAGTATATATAAATGGGTTGCTAAAATTGTAATTTTCAAAACTTCGGCCGGAGAAGAAAAAAATGAGCGGCTTCGCGGTTTCAAAATCGGAGCAGAGTCATCATCGTCTCTTCGATTTCGCAAAGACGGCCATAATCAATATCTTCGCACATCCTTATACCACTGTATCTAACAATCCCTCTTCCTCTCAATTCCATTTCCTTTACAAAGTCTCAACCTTTATGTCTCTCTCTGCGTGTGTTTTTTAGGTTTGTGAGTTGTACTGTGGCGAAGCTCCTGATACCGACAAGTGGGAAGCTGCTCCGATTGGTCACTACATCGGAATTGGTATTACCATTCTTTTAACTTATATACTCAGTGTTAGATACTGTATAATATCAGTACGGCTTCCTCGAAGAGTGATGGGTTTGATTTTTTTTTTCTTTTTGGGGGAATTAGATACATCGTCTTCTGGGATTTCTTCTGTACGAGAAGCTTGGGAGAGTCAGAGGAAGAATTACGATGTGCAATTCTTTGAAGCTGATCCTTCCAAGGCGAGGCCTGCTTTGTTAATTTGTTTTTTTTTTCCATGTGTTGCAGCTAAACTAAGTAATCTGGAGCTCATTTCTTAGGTTTTGCTTCATTGGTGTTACAGGACGATCTTGAAATCCAGCTACAGAAGATATTGGGGCAGGCTGATTTAGTTTCCTGTTGGCGCCATTTGCAGGTTTGAGATTTTGTCGTTTGTTTTCTCTGTGCCTATGATGAGATGGTCTAAAATCCTTAGTAAATCTTCTTTTCTGTAGTTATGCTTTGAAACTGAGGAGACTGCGAGAAGACTCCTAACTAATGTAGCATGTTTACTGAAACCGGGGGGTTATTTTTTCGGTATTACGCCTGACTCGTCCACTATATGGTAATGAGGTTTTCCTATCTATTGTGTCATAACGTGAATGCCTGTTGTGCTCTTTTCCTGTCCTTGTTAATCTCTCTTTTCCAAATGAATCTTGTGCCAGTTTGTGTGCTGAATGTATTAGTGTCTTGTTGCATTTAACTTTCCCATTATTGTTTACATTAAATGAAATCTTGAAAGAAAATATTTCTTGCTTCAGGTAAAATGCTCTGATTATTTAACAATCACATCTATGCTTTCCATTCTCTGGTGTTAATCACTTTCATTTCACTTAACTGGTGTATGAAACGTATCACAAAAGACCTGCCACCGAGTTTGTTGTGTGTATTATCAAGTGTATGTTTAGAATGAAATTTTGCATGAGAAATCATCTCAATTGATTGCAAGGGTGTATGTTTAGTTTTTGAGTACCTATATTGTGTGGAACTGTTTTAGAATGGGTAATCTTTAATTGTTCTAATGTTTCCTGTGAATTGATACCAAGATTTTCGATTCATCAAGTTCAACATTTGACTGCCTATATATTTTGTTCAGTTGGACTGCGCTCCTTAACATTCTGGTCAAACAGGGCAAAGTACCAGAAAAATGTCGAAGCATACCATAACAGGAGCGGTACAAAGCCTAATGTTTTTCCCAACTACATTCGGTCTGAAAGTTACATGATCACTTTCGAATTGGAGGAAGAAAAGTGAGCATACTTTTTCTGAGAAAAATTCATTTTGCCATCAAGTTCATTTTCTGAACTTGGACTTTTTGCCTTCTCAGATTTCCGCTGTTTGGAAAGAGGTACCAGCTGAAATTTTCTGGTGACAATGCTTCTGAAGACCATTGCTTGGTTCACTTCCCAAGCTTAATCAGGTGGGTTCTCGTGCACTATGATATCACCTATTTGTTCAGCAAAGCGTAACACTAATTGGATTATATGGCATTACCACGTCAACAATGTGCACTTGTTGACCATGGGGCTTCTATCTATTCTTAAACACTCAAATTTAATTAGATCTTTATTGAAATCCCACTTGTGACATTGCTTCTAGTTGATCTAAAAATGACGTCGAATCTGTACATATCATTCGATTCACGATCTTCTCTTTTCTTTTTGGTATTTTTTTATTCAGGTTAGCAAGGGAGGCTGGGCTTGAGTATGTGGAGATTCAAAGTTTAACAGATTTTTACGATGATAACAGGTTAGAAAGTCTTACAATGCTTTCAGATTCTCAATCTCATATCATGAGCTTTTGTATATTATAGTGGCTTCTAAGGTTGTCTTACATTGTTGATGCTGTTCACTTATTGTCAGAGCCCAAATTGCAAGCTTGCTGATGAATGCTGGCCCGAACTTAGTTGACCCTAGGGGAAAACTTCTTCCACGAGCATTAGATTTGTTAGGTAACCTTGTCATCATCTTATGCCATCTTATCTTATCTAATCTCCAGTTTTGATACTTTTCTTAGTCACTTATTTATCCTTATTTTGCACAGGGCTCTATGCAACATTCATATTTCAGAAGCCTGACCCAGATCTTGAACCTCCTCTAACGACCCCAATACCTTTTGAGGGTTCCAATAGTCATGATGAGGCAAGTGCTTTTTCCTTGTCATATCTCATTCTGTACAAGTATAAAGTTACTCTGAACTTCTGTGTTACTTAGAAAAAGATACTGGCTATGGCTTTAGTATTAACTGTATGATTAGAAAATCTATGCTTTAGTTTGTAACACAACAGTTGCTTCAATCTCCAGCTCCCTGCCCGGATTTTTTTTATTGTTGGTCCATTTTTAAATCATTCTTCACGATTTTGCAGAGAGAATTGACTGTAAACACCGACATAAGTGCACCTGCGGAAGATTCATCACAAGGACTAGGGAAGATTAGTGAACAGAAAGGAATATTGGGACCAGGCCCTGCTGATTTACGTTTCTCTGAAGCAATTTGATACCCCTTTTTCTTTAGGAAGATGAACTAATGCTTTAGTCATGTAATGTTAAGTGGTGTTTCAATAACACAGATGAGCCCAAACACGTGCGTCTGGTTTTGCTACTATTAATATCAGATCACATTATCCATACATATTTTTTCTTTAAAAACATTTACTCAGTTCTCCAAATGATTTCCATCGATATTCAACAACACTTGGCACATTGATAGCTTTCATTCCTTGCTCCTTGATCTGAACGCGAACTGAGCAACAGATTTAACTCTTGCAGAAGACGCAGCTGGATTTTAAATATTTTGGTAACAAGAACCGACCACTCTTCCTCAGAGAAAAAAGATCCATTATGGTGCAATTAAAGTTCAATCAGAATCAGAGTCATGCCTCCTCCTTTTATCTTTCTTCTCTTTCTTGTGCTTTTTTCTCTCATCTGAATCACGAGTGCGTCGCTTCTCATGTCTTTCACGCTTTTCACGCCTATCATGTCTCTCTTCCTTCTCTCTCTTTGCAGGTTTCCTTTCCTCATGCCTATCTTTCTTCTGGTCCCTTTCAATATCATCTGGTCCATCTTCAACAGCTTTGACCCCTAATGTTTCTGCTGGCAAACGTGCTGTCCCTGCGTCTTCTTTCTGAGAGGATGCAAGGGTGCTGGGATCTTCCCAAGGTCGTGGTGCTCTGTACAGAGTTGCATAAAGAAATGTGAGAAGAAGGAAAGTAAACTAACAAGGACCAATAAAGCATGAAGCCACCAAAATCATTAACAGACTTAAAAAAGTAGAGATAGTCACACAGAAAAAAAAAAAAAACTTTGCATAGCCAAGGCCGTGAACCCACACTGCATCAGCATTCCCGGCACCCAAGTCCTCTGCTGTCGAACCCCTCTTCACAAGTTCGGTAAACTCTTGCTTGTCAAGGCGATTACCTTGTGGTCTTGTAGAGGACTTTGGTGCCAAGCCAAGAGCCTCCCTCATGGCCTGTTCCTCTTGTTCCTTAACTCTTTGAATCTCCTCTTTCATAACATCCGTATTGGAACCCTTTTGTTTTTTATCTCTAGCATACCAGTGAAGATCTTTACCTGTTCAATTGTTGTACGTGGAGAATGAATGTAAGTCAAAACTCCCTCAAACTTCAATTAATCAACAAAAATCTAATAGCTAGAAAGGATAGCAAAATCATTATAAAATATACGCAAATTCCTCACAGAGAAAAAGCGAAGGCAGTGAATTTATCAAAGGAGTAACTTAAATAAAACAACCATTGACTGCCCAAACTACAATGAGATTGAACAGAGCAAGGAAGCACAGAGGAGGATCAAGTATATTGTCAAGATGACTAGTTCGCTTACAAGTCACAAAAACAATGTCTTAAGAAAAAGTACCTTTCTGCCATCTTCCAACAGGGGCTTTGATACTGTGACCCAAATAATTCTCCCTGTATTTATCAGCCTTCACTTCATCCCAACTGAATTCTGCACATTTATAAACATATTCAATTAGTAATACAGTCTCCCTCATGCATAATCATTATAAGCAGCTCATGTTCTACATCTTGATTTGAAACCAAAATACCAAAAGACGATAATGAGGAAACCAAACGATTGACTACAACAAAGAAAAAGCTTCTTATGAAATTCAGCTTCTCCCACAAATGCTTATACCTAATCCACACCTTCAAACCCTAAATCGTTCATTAAAGAACCCCAAAATCAAAATCACAAGAAAGAATAGCAAAGAAGAACGAACAAGTTGAGTTGAATGATACATAGAAACCCTAAAAGTTAAGAACTTTATGTCAGATCTTGTAATTAGAAGCAAAATCCGAAACGAATATAATGAAACTTACGATCTCGACCACCGCGAACACCACCCCTCGTCGGATGATACATCGAAATCCCAAAAAGTTACAACCTTTTCGACCTTGATTTGCCCTCCCGAAACTAAAGCCTGAACTTGATGGGTTACGAATTTCTCAGATTCTGGTGGATTCGGATTAAGGCACAAAAATTAAATTACTACGGAGAAAATTTAAAAGTTCTTTTTCGATAATAAAAAAATAATAATAATGATGGGCCAGATCGGGCTTTCAGCCCATTTGGGGGTTAGTAGATACAAAACTTGAAAAGACACGTGTGACACGTGTCGTATACAAAGGAGGAGATGTGGAGAGAAGTGACCACCAGACAATTGTATCTAGAAAAGCCTAATCCACCGATTCAAAACCCTAAACGGTGGAACAATGGCTGAAGCTCAAGAGCGTTCTAATGGCTCTGATTCATCTCCCCTAAAGTTACCTCCTTTCATCTCCAACTTGTTCCCTTTTCTCAAACCTAAGCCTCCTGTTGCTGCTAATGACGCCAATGGTTCTAAACCCACGGGAGTCTCCAGCGACAAGGAACCTCAGAACTCGACTTCTGAGGTTGTCTCTTTTCCTTACAATCCACCCAAGAACGCAGAGCCACTGAAGTTTGAGGCTGAGCCCAGCTCCGGCAGGACTTCCAACTCCGTCATCCTTTGGCAGGTGATTTGATAAGATGTGTATTTCAGGGCTTTCTTTGATGAAAATCATGGAATTGTGATTTGAATTGGCTTATAATTGAGTTTGGTGAGAGGTGCTTTGTTATGTTATTTATGAGGAGAACAATGGGAATGGTAGGGACCATGGCTGATTCAAGGCAGATGTTCATAATTATGACTCTGTGACTCAGATTAACGCGTCCTGTTTACTTAAAACTATTCTGGCTTTTCTTTACCAATAGGCAAATAGTTCAGTTGATATCTTGAATTGCAAAAGTGGCTGCAGTTTTCAATGTTCCATTGGTTTCACTCTGCTGTAGTGTGCTACATCGAATGTTGAAAATGGTTGCAGTTTTTGTTATGCTCCTGTATCTTTTATCTTTTAAATTCTGCCAATTGTATGCATTAGAACACTTTTAGATGACGCCTCATTTGTGTGGGTTATTGGAGATTGGAGTAGCATGCTATTTGGTTTGTGCTCCTTTCAATTGCTTTCCTAACTATTCAACAGTGTGATCAATTTTCACAATGGACTGCAAGTTTGGTATTAATCAGAGCTATCAATGACTAGCTTGATAATTTAATAGCATGACTTGGTACCTGTACCTCTAGATGTTTAGGTTGTGTTGTGCTTTATTTGTTCTGATGATGTTCAAATCCTGCAAAAAGTTGAATTCTTTCATGGTTGATTCAGTGGATTATTCTCTAAAACTGTTTCAGGTATATGCACTTGGAGGGTTTCTTGTCCTGAAGTGGGCCTGGGCGAGATGGAATGAGAGGAACGAAAGAAGTGACAAGAAGAAAATGACGGGTGATGATGATCAAACTTCTCATCGGGAAGATGATGATGACAATCAATTTTCTGATGGGCATGAAAACTAGTCATATTGCATGAACACGATGAAATGTTCCCCATGTTGGTTATGTATAGCAAAATACACCGAAAACTTAATGGTGAAGATTTCATATTTTCCATTGTATGTACTCGAGTCTTGAGTTTCATCTCCTTCTGTAAGGAAAAGAATTCTCTTCTTACGGTCGCAAAAAAAAAAAGGTTTTTCTTTTTACTTTTCTGGACAAATCTCTTTCTTCTTGTGTTTTGTTCAAGTGATGTGGCTGCGCAGTATCATTGGTTCGCCCGACTTGTAATTGATCATCGTTAGTTAGGTTTTTCAGGACACTTTGCGCACATTCGCCTGTAAAATATCATAAATTGATCAAATGAAGTAATGAACGCACAAGCTTAATCAATAAAACGGGATTTCAAACATATCAACGACCAAGATCCTATGGTTACAAAGTTATGAATCACATACACAAGTTTCGCATCATCTTTACAGTATTTTAACGTTGTATCTGCCAAATCCATACAAAGTTGTTACCGTCTACAAACAGTGTATATAACAACACTCCTTACAAAGACCAACAATGGTATGCAGGTTTGATCACAAGCATCCAGCAGAATCATACTCGCCTAAATAAGCCATCATCTGAACCACCAGTAGGAGGCAGCCCAATCGGGCGTGTGTAATAAGGAGTCGAATACAATTCTCTACTACTTAGAACTGACTCGGGATACAAGCTTCGACTAGGAATCACGGGAGTATATGTACTTCCTCGTCTATCTAAGTTGAAGCTAGTTGAGGATACTTGGTTACCTTCAAAACCAGATGTTCCACCAGATATTTCACTGCCTGAAACTCTTGATGTACCTTTACAAAGTCTGAATCCTGGAACATCAACCATCGGTGGACCATCTGCCCTGAAGCTGGACCATAGTTTTGGTCCACCGATGTATGGGGTGGTCAAAAGTCGGTCATCCACTGACAAAGGAGGACTGGTTTCTAGTTGGCTTTGGAAGCCAGCATTTAGGAGATTTCTTGTGGATGTTTTGGTGAAAAGCTGATCTCCAGGTAATAGGGTGATGTCTCGCTCTGGCATATGGGTAACAATAGCTTTCTGAGAACTTGAAGCTAGAAAATTGTTCCTATTTGAAGCATCAGATGAAAAATCAGTGGGTACACGGAAAAGTCCAGCACAACCAACAGGAAACTCTACCATGGTCCCAACGCTGGAAGCAGGGAGAGATGGTTTAGTACTAAATGCTGGTTCTATCGGTAGTGCGTATGTGTTCATATAAGAACCTGGTGTTGAAGGATACGAGCTTTCGGAGAGACAATCAGGTTTTCTGATGTGTAGGCTATTGACTTTCTCTTGCAGAGACAACTTAGCTTGCTGTAGCGCGGTGAGTACAGTTTCACAAGTATCAGCCTTCTCCTCTTTCAGTGGAACTAATGGATGCTCTACTTTCTGGATGGTAGTGGTAGTACTGTAAAAGGAACCACCTCTCGAGTTTGGTTGTGTTACAGGTGACCGAATAGTTGATGAAGAGTGCTCATTGATACCTCTACAGCTCTGTGGCTGGGAATACTCACTTTTAGGGCTCTCAGAAATATGTTTTCCTTTGTCTCCAGAAGGAGAAGCATCTTGTTCCACAGATCTGGAACCGCAACTTTTGCAACACTTATCAGGTGATGTTACTGAATTATCAGGCGAACCGTGCGACAAAGTTTCAAACGATTCCCTAAAGTCAACTTCATTGGCAATAGACCTTGTATCACGGAGTGAGGGGACTACCGTGGAACCTTGAAGCTGAGCTTGGGCTTTTTCCCCATTACTTTCATCCGTCACATCTGAATGGTTTCCTACATCACATAAATCCTGCAAGATTGGACAAGAAATATTGATCAGGATTTCTAATGAACTCACTGAAATTTTTGATCTGTGCGCTAACTTTACCTGATGTATGTAAGAGCGGAGACTAGATTCAATTGGACCTTTTTCATATTTGTGAACTAAAGATAATGACTTCAGGAACAAGATGATTACATGAGAGAGTGAATACAATGAAGAAGGAAAAGCAAACAATTCCATAACTTTTTAACACAAAATCAATGTATTCTCATGCATTTTCGTGATGGATGCTAAAACGAGTGAATCAAATGCAGGAAAAGGTGAAACATATGCACAATTATCAACCCCACATAACTCTGGAACTCTCTATTAAACATTTTAAAGTTTTGATTCATATAAGCATGAAAATACCATAATCACAACTGATGTTGTAGTTCATATATAAGATCCCACAACATTTTTAAGAGGTCAAAACCTGAGACATAGGGAATACCAGGGCAGATGATTTATTCTCTCTGAACTTTTTCTCCCATTCCCTTTGAGTCTCTTCCATAACTTCAAAAGACCCGATAACCTGGGCACGATTTTCTAACGCTCTCTCCAAGTTGATGTCTATACTGTTATCCTTCTCTAAACCGTTTGAATTTGACAACTTGTTCAAACTTTCGTCTCTCTTTACAGCAGTAACATCAACCACGGCTTTGGATGCTTCTTCACTCGTTTGAGGAAGTATTTCAGTTCGAACTCCATTTTCTTGAAAATCAACTGAATTTCCATCTCTCTTGTAATCTTTAGATACAATTCTGAAAAGTTCAAAAATGTTGGTTATTTAATACACAACATATATAAGCAAGTTTTACAATAGCTTTACCAATAAGTTCATCAGGCCGATTTATGATGTATATAACAAGAGATAGAAAACCTTTAATCTCAAAAGCACATGTCTCTAGGAAATGCTTGCACAATATGTTTTCTGATTCGCATGCACACAATGATAGGCTGATAGCTACTCATCACGGAGCGGCAAAAGATAACAAACAGACCTTGATTCACTGCGTCTTATTTGCCGACAAGATCTTCCTTGGCGGTGTCTCGGTGAGGAAAAGTAAGCAGACTCGAAACCTCTATGATGTCTCCTATTCCGGTTTTCCTTGATATTGTCAGAAGAACCCGGTTCCCTCTTGCGACCTTTCCAGGATAAACTTTTGCCAAACACTAGAAAAGAAAGAAACCTCCAAAACTGAGAGTTGCTCGATCTCATTAAACCCCCCCCCACCCACCCCCCCAAAAAAAATCAATTTACTTTAGAAACTTTCCTCCACTCAGATAGAACTCTTACCTGAATTTGTCTGAGAGTAGCATTCATGATCAGAGTTCGAATCATAATCATCAGAGACATCAGTAAATCCATTTTCTTCCAGAATAGCAAGAACTTCAGCAGTTGCCTGTTCAGCATTCTTTCTCTGTAAAGATACAATCTTTAGCTGTTCCTCTAGCTCTGCTACCTAATGATAATACAAGACATAAGCTATAAAAAAAACACTTCACAGGATAACAAAATTTAGCATATGATGTTAAGAAAAGGAACAAACTTTATCAGCGAGTCCATCAAGCTTTGCTCTAGCACTCTTGGAAACAGCTCTTTCAGCTAGTAAACGTGCACGAAGAAATTCAATAGTCATTGAAGTAGGATCTTGAGCGTCTGAATCAACAGACCTATACAATGCACCAAAACCAAAAATCTCATCTCCTAATTACAGATCAAACCAGGCTCTAAATGTGATTCGGTTGCAAAACGATTCTATTCATTTGGAAAAAAAAAGCAGACAGAACTATACCGATGGTGATCTAACTTGTCTTGATTCGCCATCGTCAACACGAACCAAAAGGATCTGCGAACTTGGAAAAAATTAATGGAACTGATGTGAAAGAAAAGAGCCTGCGGTGTGAAGGCGTCTCTCAGCTCTTTACTTAATAAATCAACTACACAAGTCAATGAAGGTAGGTTTTTAATTCTTAATTAAAGTAATTTCACTCTTCTCATTCGTTCTAATTATTTACTAATTTCAATTTAATACTTTTGTGTAGTAGACAAAGTCATGGATTAGATTGAGAAGAAAAAAAAAGTAAAAAAAAAAATAAAAAATAAAAATAAAAAAGGAAAAATCATAATACTTTTTGGCCATATTTACAATTCTTTTTTTTTTTAATAAATAATATAAAATAGAGCGGACGCCAAAAATATAATGAAATAGAGTTTAATTGGCATCTTTAGGTTACAGGGATGATTTTCTCTTTCCTTGTTCTTCTTTCTTCTTTCTTCTCTCTCTCTCTATCGCCATTCTCTAATTCTCTTTTGGTTTTTGGGAGCTAATATACAGAGAGAAATCGCCATATACATCCACTTTCTTCTTCAACCCGAAATTAAAGGAAACCTCTTTTCTCTTTTTTTAGCTTTTTCTTTACCGGTGAAATCTCCCTTCTCTCACTACTGTGTTTACATACAGCTTCGGCTCTACAGGTTCCACCCTTTTTGATTCTGTTTCCGCCCTTTTTGGGTTTACTTCGATTTTAGCCTTCAGATTGACGAAACCCTAGTTCTGCATCTTTTGATTTTGGTTTCAGAAGCGACGAGGCTCCATTGATTTGGTTTCCCAGCTCTCTTCCCCTTTTTTCCGAGGCCTTATCTCGTTTCTTCTCTTTTTTTTCACGAACGGAAGGACGGGACTCTGGAGTTGGGTTCAAGGGTTACTCTTATGCGATTCTTCTCGATAACTTGATGCCGCAGGATCACGCATCGTGGGATCGGAAAGAGCTCTTGAGGCAAAGGAAACACGACAGGCCTGAACAATCTTTTGATTCGCCTTTTAGATGGAGGGATTCGCCTACTACTCCTTCTTCTCACCATGTTCCCAGAGAGTTTTCACGGTGGGGATCTGGAGATTTCCGCAGGCCTTCTTGTAAGACCTACCCTACCCTCTCTTTTGCTTTCTTCTTTTCTTTTCTCTCGCTAATTAGGGCTTTGAATCTGCCGGCTCTGTTTTTGGTAGTCTATTTCTATGGATTTGTTAGATATATACTTTCCTTTCTTTCTTTCTTTTTATAACCCTTGAGTTTTTTCTTTTTTTTTTGGGGGTGGGGTTTGATTTAGAGGCAAATCCTTGTTTCTTAGATTGAGTTCTTATTGTGTCATGATAGTTTAGGTTTTTTTTTTTTGGGAGCATTACCACAGCTCTGAGGATTGACAGGAAGTGAATTGATGAGGTTACTCTTGAAAGGAGCAATTTTTAATACTCAGGTAGATATAGTTTGATAGGGAGAGGACTTTGTTACCTCAATTGTGTGTGTGTGTTTTGTGTTCATGAATCTTACAACGGATAAAAGAGCCTAACATCGTGGAGTGTTAGTTTTAGTTTTACATGTTATAGATTTAGATGAAGATAGGTTGTACTCTTGCGCTTTCTTAGTTATATATAATTTTTTTCTATTAGTTTTGAAACCCGTGTGAGCTTAGTTGCATTTTTTTGTCTCCAAAAATTGATTTCTTGTTACGATGATCCTGAGTTTTGACTGCTTTTTGGAGAATCTTATACTACATGTCTTGCCAGCAGTAAAAGTACCAACTTTGTGGAGAGATGCTGTTTTTAGTTTTGCAAGTTATATATTTGGATGTACATAGGTCTTGCTTTAGTTTGTGCTTCTCATATTCCATTGTTCTTCAAATTTTTTCTGAAGGTCACGGTAAGCAGGGTGGACGGCACCAGTTTGTGGAGGAAAGTAGTCATGGATACACATCTTCTCGGTCCAGTGTCCGGATTTTTGAAAATGACTACTATAGGCCATCTGCATCACGTGGAGACTGGAGATATACCAGGAATTGCAGGGATGATAGAGTTTCTGTAAGCCAGAAGGAATGGAAATGCAATACATGGGAGATGGGCAACGGATCTTCTAGAAATTTTGAGAGGCCATTTGGTATTAGAAATGGTCGGAGGTCAGTTGATGAAAGGCCGCTACATGCTTCTGATACTCATACTATCGTGGTGAACTCTTTGGATCCAGCCAACTCCGCTCATCAGCCGGACACTGAGATCTGTACCCCTGTACAGTCACTTAAGTTTAAAAATGTGCAGAAATTTTCAGATCAAAGGCTATCACTTCCTTTAGATCCTCATTCTGACTGTGTTAGCTTGTTTGAACGCCCTTCTTCGGAGAACAATTATGGCAATAAGGTTTGTTCACCTGCAAAGCAATGCAGTGATTTGATGTATGGTCGAAGGATAGCTAATGATAATTCATTAGATCCTCCAATCCACAATGCAGAGCTGGAGGGGACTTGGGAACAGCTTCACCTGAAAGACCCGCAAGATAATAATAGGTTACATGGTATCAGTGATTTAGACGGTGCTAGGAAATGTGCAAAGGAGAGTTCGCTGGGAGCAATTGGGAAACTTCCACTGTGGAACAGTTCTGGGAGTTTTGCATCTCAGAGTTCAGGTTTTAGTCATTCAAGTAGCTTGAAAAGCTTGGGGGCTGTTGATTCCAGCGATCAGAAAACTGAGGTTCTTCCTAAAATTGTTACTGTGACTCAATCTTCTTCAGGAGATGCTACTGGCTGTGCCACAACTACTCATCTTTCTGAGGAGATGAGTTCTAGAAAGAAACAACGTCTCGGGTGGGGTGAGGGCCTGGCGAAATATGAGAAAAAGAAAGTTGATGTTAACACAAATGAAGATGGAACGACATTGTTGGAAAACGGTTCAGAGGAACTGCATTCTTTGAACCAAAATATTGCTGATACAAGTCCTACAGCAGCCATTGTTCCAGATTATGGTTCCCCTACAACTCCATCCTCTGTAGCTTGCAGTTCATCACCAGGTACGGTACATTTTGTTAATGTGTCCCTCTGCGTGCTATTCTCAATTTTGTTCTATTTGTAGTTATCTGCATCATTTTCATATTACTTGAGTTCTTCCATCATGTATATGTTCTTGTAAACACTGATTTCCCTTTCTCTTTCTACCATGTCTTCCACTTGTTTTTTTATACATTCACTCCTTATCTTCTGCAGGGGACAATGTAACTTAATTTTTTTTTGTGTGTGTGTCTGCAGGGTTTGCAGATAAATCATCTGCGAAGGCTGCTATAGCTGCTAGTGATGTCAGTAACATGTGCCGATCACCTAGTTCCGTGTCTAGTATTCACCTTGAACGATTTCCAATCAATATAGAGGAGCTCGATAACATCTCAATGGAGCGTTTTGGCTGTTTGCTCAATGAGTTGCTTGGTACTGATGATCCTGGTACAGGGGATTCCAGTTCTGTCCAATTGACATCAATGAACAGATTACTTGCCTGGAAAAGTGAAATTTTGAAAGCTGTGGAGATGACTGAATCGGAAATTGATCTCCTTGAAAACAAACATAGGATGCTAAAGCTTGAAGGTGGAAGACACTGCCATGTTGTTGGACCCAGTTCATACTTTTGTGAGGGAGATGCAAATATGCCCAAGGAGCAGGAAGCTTCTTGTATTTTGGGACCTAAGGCAGCAGCTTCCTCTGTAGCTGAAACACTGGTGAGAGCTCCTGTTCATCAGTCCGGTTTAGCCAAGGTTCCTGTGGATGTTTTTGAAGATAATCCTGGAGAAGTTAAATCTCTATCCCACTCTTTTGCCACTGTCGAAAGCAATGAAGCTATACTCCCCATACCGTCTATGAAGGCAGCCGCTTCTTCGAAAGAAATTAACACTTTTGTAAATCAGGAAACTATTGAGCTCTCTTCTGCTGATGGTAGCATGGCCTCCAATGAAGACTTACTCTGTGCTAAGTTATTATCTTCCAATAAGAAATATGCCTGTGAATCATCTGGAGTATTCAATGAATTGCTTCCAAGAGATTTTTGTTCGTTTGATGAGTCAAGATTCCCTGGCATATGTCAAACGCAGTTTGATTCTCATGTCAAAGAAAAAATTGCAGATAGGGTAGAGCTTTTGAGAGCTAGGGAGAAAATTTTGCTCCTTCAGTTTAAAGCGTTTCAGCTCTCATGGAAGAAAGATGTGAATCAGCTAGCTTTAACAAAGTACCAATCAAAGTCTAGCAAAAAAACAGAACTATATCCGAATGCAAAAAATGGAGGGTATCTGAAGCTTCCTCAACCTGTACGCCTGAGGTTCTCTTCTTCAGGTAAAGTTCTCAAATCTCTTTTTCTCTCTTCTTTTTACTCTGGTATTTTAAGCTTTTTGTGGTTTGTCTTTGTCTGGGATAAAATTTGGCTTTTATATTGTCATAGTAAGGTGTCAGTCAAGGTATGTCCGTCTTTAGAGCATTTAATTGCTTTTTCTTAGGTAAATATATGTCTTTTTTGTAGGGACTTGAAATGTGTGATTTTTCAAGGGCGTGAGTTCTTGAGAGAAAACATCTACAATTCTTGAAAACTATTGATACAGTCGATTGAACAATGATGCAATATGTTCTCTGGGCACCAAAGCTGTGAAATAGTAGATATAATTCTTTATTTGCAAGCTAAGTTCAAAGTCATTCCATGCTAACGTGTTTGTTGGATTTTGATAATGCTATGTTAATTTAGTTTGGATTTTGGCTTTTATTCTAATATTATCTCCATGGTATTCATTTTAACATCTAGCTTGTATAACTAGGAGGTGTACTCCAAGCAGATGCATATTTAATTTTTTTTTTCAGCTGCCTTGAGGCAGTAAGAAAGTATCTTAATACGCAGGAGATGATTGCCATTGTAAAAATTTGGGATAATGATCACAGATGAATTGAAGTCTTTTTGTCATCGAATTTTGAAGATAATAACTGTTTTACTCTTCATGTGCAGCTCCAAAAAGGGATAGTGTAGTCCCCACAACAGAGCTTTTAAGTTATATGGAAAAGCTACTTCCGGGTACCCATCTAAAGCCTTTTAGAGACATTTTGAGAATGCCTGCTATGATTTTGGATGAGAAAGAGAGGGTAATGTCGAGGTTTATCTCTAGCAATGGACTGGTTGAAGATCCATGTGACGTTGAGAAGGAAAGAACAATGATTAATCCTTGGACCTCAGAGGAGAAAGAGATATTTCTGAATATGCTAGCAATGCACGGGAAGGATTTCAAGAAGATTGCTTCATATCTTACCCAAAAGACAACTGCAGACTGTATTGATTACTACTACAAAAATCACAAGTCTGATTGTTTTGGGAAAATAAAGAAGCAGCGTGCTTATGGTAAGGAAGGGAAGCACACCTACATGTTGGCGCCACGAAAAAAGTGGAAACGTGAGATGGGGGCTGCCTCTCTTGATATTTTAGGGGCTGTCTCCATTATAGCAGCAAACGCGGGAAAGGTTGCATCAACTAGGCCGATCTCTTCCAAAAGGATCACCCTTAGAGGTTGCAGCAGTTCTAATTCATTACAGCACGATGGAAATAACTCTGAAGGGTGCTCCTACAGTTTCGATTTCCCTCGTAAGAGAACTGTTGGTGCAGATGTTTTAGCTGTTGGTCCTTTGTCATCAGAGCAAATAAATTCTTGCTTAAGGACTTCCGTGAGCTCTAGAGAGAGGTGTATGGATCATCTGAGGTTTAATCCTGTCGTGAAGAAACCTCGGATATCTCATACTCTACATAATGAGAACAGCAATGAAGAAGATGACTCATGTTCGGAAGAGAGCTGTGGGGAAACGGGTCCTATTCATTGGACAGATGATGAGAGATCTGCCTTTATACAGGGGTTTTCGTTATTTGGCAAGAATTTTGCTTCAATATCGAGGTATGTGGGGACAAGGTCTCCGGATCAGTGTAGGGTTTTCTTTAGCAAAGTTCGGAAATGTCTTGGGTTGGAATTTATACAGTCTGGATCTGGAAATGTAAGCACATCCGTAAGTGTTGATAATGGCAATGAGGGTGGTGGAAGCGATTTGGAAGATCCTTGTCCTATGGAGAGTAACTCTGGCATATGCAATAATGGAGATTGTGGCAAGATGGATATGAATTCTCCTACCTCACCTTTTAATATGAATCAGGATGGTGCTAATCATTCAGGCTCTGCGAATGTGAAAGCCGACCTTAGTAGATCAGAACAAGATAATGGGCTGACATATTTGCGTTTGAAAGATGGTAGTAATCTCGTGAACAATGCATATATCAATGGTGGTTTCCCGGGTCTCGTTTCAGAATCTTGCAGAGATTTGGTAGACATTAATACTGTTGACAGCCCATCTCAGGCAGCCCGGAAAAGCAAGAGCAATGATCTACTGTCAATGGAAATCGATGAAGGTGTTTTAACATCGGTTGCTGTATCTTCTGAGCCCTTGTATTGTGGCCTAAGTGTTCTTTCCAATGTTATTGTGGAAACCCCTACAGAAAGCTCACGAAAGGGCTCAGGAGATCAATGTTCAAAGAATCAGGATGGAGTGATGCAAGCTGCAAACAGAACCAGAAATTCTGGCCTTGAACCTGAAAGTGCACCTTCAGGTTTCAAGTACCCTGAGTGTCTGCACCATGTTCCGATTGAGGTGTGTACGGAAAACCCTATAGGTGTCAGTGTACCACGAGGTAATCCAAATTGCCATACAGAGGCCAAGTCTGGAAATTCTCTTGTTGGACAAGCTGTCGGAACACATGACTTGGGTTGGCAGTCTTCCAAGGACAATCTGGAATTAAATGGGAGGCTTCAGGTTATAGGCCATGTAAACCCTGAGCAGAATGGTCAACTAAATGCAAACAATGCGGAATATTGTCAAATTCCACAGAGATCAGTTACCCAAGATCCGAGCAGGATAAGTAGGTCAAAATCTGATTTGATTGTGAAAACCCAACGTACGGGTGAAGGTTTCTCACTCAACAAGTGTACTAGTTCAGCTCCTAATCCTCTGGCAGTATCCCATAAAGAGGGTAGATCTGGTCATAGCAGGAGCCATTCGTTTAGTTTGTCTGATACTGAGAGACTCGATAAAAATGAAGACGTGAAGCTGTTTGGTACAGTACTTACTGCTGATGAGAATGGAATAAAACAAAAACACAATCCTTGTGGAAGTGTCAGGTCATCATCAACCTTGAGCAGAGACCATGATACAAGACATCATTACATTAATCAGCAACACCTTCAGAATGTTCCTATTACGAGCTACGGTTTTTGGGATGGCAACAGAATTCAAACCGGGCTCACATCTTTGCCAGAGTCGGCCAAGTTGCTTGCAAGTTGCCCTGAAGCATTTTCCACGCATCTTAAGCAGCAAGTTGGTAGTAGCAAAGAGATTCAGCTGGATGTGAATGGTGGTGGAATTTTGAGCTTTGGGAAGCATAACGAAGATAGAGCAGATGCATCAAGCGCTAAGGATGGAGGTAACATAGGAGGGGTAAATGGTGTAGCAGAGGCAGCCACGTGAATTAAAAGCTTCTTAGGGTCATGATTAGTTTGTTTTGGAGGATTGGCATATTCTTTGTTTGTCCGTCCTATCTGTATTATATCTCTTTTAACATCCTTTTTTTAAAAATTTAGAATGTCAGTTAATATAGGCATTTTTTTTTTTTTGGTTCAGCTTAAGTTAGGTGCCTGCAGAAAATTCATAGCTGATGTTTGTATTTGTAATGTTGCTGATAATAACAGAGAGAGCTAAGAGCTAAGCTTAGCTCTCTGTATGTTTTTCAAGAAGGATAACACTTGATGAACAAGCATGTCTAATGTTGTACAGTGAAATACTAATTCAACTTAACTTGCAGGAGATAAACCTTTTTCTTCTGCCTCGGAACTTGTTTGGAGAATTGGCTGTAGCGGCGCTACAATTTTAACTACCTGCAGAATGGTAAGGACATGAACAATCGGATTTTAGATATAAGGACTGAGAGACCTGGTAAAAAGCTTGTCAATTTTTGCCAAGACACTAACAGAACCTGACCACTGAGACTTAAGTATGATCTACATGAGTTACCTTATGAGTGTTCAACAGGTTTGGTAGCTCTACTTGATGAGCATGCAGATGGTATCCACAATCCCCAGGAACAGCCTGATTTGGCCTTCTGTAACCCCTGCAATATATTCAGCCATAGTGCATTTATCATTTAAATACCATTACGACACCTGCCATAACAGATGATAGCATCTAGTTTACAGACCACTCTACACTCCACATGAAACTACCTATTAGATTGCATCGTACTACATTGGTTAGCTCGAATATTGTTCAATTTCCGAGGAGTGTTCATCTCAAGAAAATATAAGTAAGAAGAAAAGTGATCCAAGTTCGTACCCATCTTCGGCAAAGGCAGCAGTATCATCTACAAGATCTGTATCAAAGCACTTTGGTTGTCCACCCGCAACATAAAGAGGGTCCCCTGCACTTTGATCAGAACGTAAGCTACCTGTTTCTAAGTTTCATCTTTGCTGACTTGCACTGAGATCCTGTAAACATTATGTGTAGCAAAAATCTTCCTAGACTATGCCATAAGCAATTCATGTCCTAGACTACAACTATATGTATATGGCTCACAATTATAACTAGTTGAATCATCAAGTGGGAGTAAGGCCTTTTTATCCATCAAAACATGATTCCATCTCTTTGTATTCATTTGTTTTACTAAAGTTTTCCTACAGCCAGCAAGCAGTTCGTTTGTTCCATGATTGTCTAGTTGATAAATAACTAAAGCTGCAAGAAAAAAATCTAGACCACTCTAGCCTTTCAAAGCTACGTATCCAACTTTTCTTGTTAATAACAATGAAGGACTATAAATGCACAAACCACACAAAATACCAGTTCAAAACGTGTGGCAGACCAGAAGGAAACAGAAGTTTTTACCTACCAAGGGATGTCCGATGTATGCAAGATGAATCCGGATTTGATGTGGTCTTCCAGATTGTATCTCTACCTATTTTGCATTAAAACAGGTGATTGTGAAGAACTTCGTTTTGGTTTACTATCTCATTCGCTTTCTGCGTCATCTTCTGTGACATATGACATTGGAAATAAGATGGAACAAACGAAAACCTTAACTAACGTGCAATTTTTTTGCCTGTCCCTCTCCAGAACAGCTACTTTGCTGAAAGCAGGTTTGCCTGACAAAAGCAAAAAAGCAGGTAAGAAAACAAAATGCGCTACAGTGAGAACAAATTATAATTAGTGTGGATTATTCTGTTGCTCTAGCTAATGGTATAAGATAGTAGACCTAACCTTCCGGAGAAGCAACATATAATCCTTTCGCGACCCCAGGATATCGAACCACTCCTATAGGTTGTCGGATTACTACCTTCAAAATGTAAATAAAGGAGCATGTCCCCAGACGCTATCTCAGTTGCATATTTAGGTATATTCATAGCATTTGAAAATTAGTTCTCAGCGCAAACAATAATATGGCCTTGCCTCGTCTTCTTCAACTATACCATCTGCCAGTGCTCGATATATCTTTGAAAGTTTTCTTCCAGTTCCACAATCTTGACCCAGGTTACTGTAAGAATGAAAACTTTAGTTCCTACGAACGTAGAGAGAAAACCCTATAGATAAGACCAAGGATCTTTTCAAGAATGAGCTGGGACAAAAAGTAAGCCAGATATGATGTTTGAACTCACCTGGACCCGACACGAGATGTTCCCTCAGCAAAATAAGCTGCCAGTTTCGATTTTGCAAGCTTCGTCTTCGCGCAGAGAAGTATACCTGAAGTAGAACAACATATCTTAACAACTTTCTAGTAGAAAGATATCAACGTAGAGATGCTTTCGGGATGGTAACTGACAAGTCCAGTGAAGAGTGCAACATTTATAAAGTGCGGAGAATATTAGCATCTTAGTTGGTCAAATGAAAAGTCTATAGACTAACCTGATGTTCCTCTACCTAGTCGATGTACGGGGACAGGGTATGATTCACGGGATCCGGTGGAAGAATCTTTTTTACCAAAACACCACTGCAACTGCGTCAACAAAGTCCGTTGCTGGAAAAGTCCTCCTGGCAATACTTGAAGTCCAGAAGGCTTGTTCAAAGCGATCTGCATTATATGAAACCCACCAAATATACACACATCACTGCAAGTTGAGAACAAAGTTAAGAGAACAAAATGATATAACAATACCAAATTTAATATGTAACTTCCAATCAACACTGAAAGATACCATTAGTTAAGAGCAGAATATTAAATGCACACCAAAAGAAAAGCAAACAGGAAGCTGCATTGGTCATTACTTGTATATAGCAGCAAACAAAGGAAACAACTTTAAACAACTCGACATGATTTTTCTATGTTTTGTTCAGAGCGGGGAAGTTACCAAATCATCGTCTTCATACAAAATTTCTAGCGAGTATGGCGTGTCAGGTTCCTTCCAAGGAAGCCTATGGTAAACTAACTTTGAACCACTCCTGAGATAGTAAAAAATGAAACACCTTTACAAAAGCTAAACAATTTGTAAGTGTTCAAATCAATGTAGTAAAAAGAACTTGTTAGCTAAACCTAAGAATTGTGTTGGGATCTTTCACAACTTCCCCATCAATTTGTATCTGCAAAACGTTGTACACGAGAAATGAAATCACAAATTCTCCAGAATCAAGCGAGAAATTTTCGTGAAACTTTGGTATAAAGAGCAAACCTGTCCGTTTTGAATTCGTTGAATCCACCTGGAAAAAAAAAATTTTAAGAATGAAACGTAAAAACGATATTGTAGACAAAGAGTAGAGGAAGAAGATTAGAACCCTAGCAATGGAGCTGAGCTCTTGTATTTGGTGTAGTAGAAATCTGACACCGAAGTTAACTCTGTACACAAATTCCACAATTTCAAAAAAGAACCAAAACAACAACAAAAAAAGTCAAAATTTTTGGTATCCTGAAGCAATAGTGGCAGACCTGACTCAAAAGATGAGACGACCTCCTTGTATTCCAAACCGTCGTTGAGCTCGGGCCATGGCAATCCGATACGTGTCTGCGGCGGCGACGGCGGCGACATCGTAAGCGGGACCACCGGTGCGAGACTTTGTTTTTTTTTTTACTTTACGTCTTTACCCTTTTTAAGTCGAGTAAAACAAACCAAATCGAAACCCAAAAATTGAAGGAGAATTTATTGAACCAAACCGAAATAGACCAATCCTAACCTAATAATCACATCCGAAAGATTTGCTAATGAAACCCATACCAAACTCGGTTATTCAAATGTTTTGATAAACCAAATGTCAAGAGTTTTTAACTTTTAGCTTCACTATTATTAGTTTCTTCAAAATAAATAATTGTTGTTTTTATTATTGCTGATAAAGTAAAACATTATTATTGATAGTTTTGATAAAATAAACAAGTGTTTAGTAGTTTACCCATTTGGGAAAAAAAAAGGTATTGGTTATTTTTCAACCGGAAAAATGAATTTTTCTTTTGTAAACAAAAAGTAAGACAATGGTTAAATGTTTTGATTGGATAGTACTCGAATCCAATTCTTCATATAACCTTTTTACTTTGTTGGTGAAAAGTTTCTTAAAGCACAAGTAAAGCCACAACTTTTATATTTATGAGCTTAGAACCTGGATTTACAGAAGTTAAGAATCGAAAGAAAAACAACTGATTACTTTACAAAACATAACTAGAATAGATTTGTTAATATTGTGAAGATTTAAGGCATACAATTAAACGAACATTCCTTTCTTATTATAGTCATGAAGAGCAATTACAATTAAAGAAACTAAGCTTCACCTTTACTAGAAAATCAGATATTATTAGTTAATTATTCAAAACCTGAAACCCCTTTTGACCAACCTATTCTTGTGTGGCTTTCTTGTACTCAGGCTTCAGCTCATAAGTTCCTTGGTTGCTCCCTTTGTTGTTGTATATGCAAAGATCTCTCAGCAAGTCTTTCAGGAATTGCTACGCCAAATCCACATTCGATACCATTACTCATAAGCAACAGGAAATTTTATTTTTGGTATTTGTTTTCTTAATTCTCTTTTGAATCTCTCAATCAAGCACTAAATGGACAGAAAGTCTGTAATTTCCTTCTGCTTACCTCTGGTTGGTCAGTTTCCTGAATGAGTTGCCTCAGAGTCCAATTTGATTGTCTTTCAAAGAGATTAAACATTATCTCCTCCATCTCTCTACGGTCCCTTCTTGTTCTCTTCATTTCCGATGTCCTGTTTGTCAATTTCTTCTTTTCCTGATACAAAGCAATGGGTGTAATAAATTCAAAATCCTTCACCAACAGTAGTGTGTGTGTTTCGAGTGATAAAGATGGATACAGGAGTTGCTGTGGGGATTATCATTCCCGGCATTGGCCTCATATGCATTCCTCTGGCATTATCAATGACCTGGTCAAGAAACCAGAAACATGATCATCGAAAAATGCAGAAGAGGTTGGCTTGAAAATCCCAAGTCACCACATTTGATTTAACCATGTTGACAACAACCTGGATCTGTCTATTTTTGCCCATATACTTGTTTGTTCTTTCACGGCACAATCTCCCATAGCTCTCGATGTTCTCGTTATGAGGCCTCATGTCAAATTTGTTCTTAATCTTCCCTTCTACTGACATCTTTCCTACAAAGAACATTGTTGAAGAAAATCGACGCAACTGTCAAACAAAATCAGGTTCAATTCTGGATTGTAAATGAGCAGGCCAGTGCTAAAGTCTTGACCCAATGGTCCAAAATCTTATAAATGTAACCGCAACAACAAAGATATGAGAATGCCAATTATTCAAACACAATCCACATTTCTAACCAACGTAACCCAAGATTCATGCCATAGATGAACCAACCGTTGTAGTAATATAATTTCGGAATACAATGTGTGGAGAAGTGTTCTACTTACCATCTGAAGACTCACAGAAAACATTCATGGGGATGATATCTTTAGACATATCTAAGGTGTAACGCCTTGGCATGTTTCCAGATTCAGCTCGAGCTAATTCCATAACGAACTGTGAGGCCAAAGAGTAACATGTTTTACACCAAGAAACTCACAGTTTAAGTGACTAGCAAGAAAGTTCATAGAAAGCAAACTCAAAGTTACCAAAATTCTTTTGCAGAGAGTCAAATTAACCTAGAAGACAACATCCTAGAGACAACAGAGAAGATCTCTCATTTGCAGAAATGGTTTTAGACAATACCCAATCCTCAAATTACAGAGAGTTCTATGTTGGTGACCTCTGATCAAAGTGAGGACCACTCGATATCTCCAAACTCAGAAAAACCCATTTCTCCAAATCCATGGAATGTAAAAGCAAGTTTCTCAGAGGATGAAATTCCCCGAATGGTACTAAAAACCCTAGAAACCACGCAATTTCTGAGGAAGGTACAATGAAACGAGATACGCATGCAGAGAGGAGAGAAATGCAAAGACGAAAGCATACTTTGGTCTCTTCGTCCTCGTGAGCGATAGGATCGACGGTGAGGATGACTTTAGCGTCAGGACGGTACGGATCGTCAGGAAAAGGAAGAGATTGGAAAGAACGAGCGACGAGGGAAGGAGTTTTCATCAGCAACATCGATCTCTCTGCCAAACCCGTTTCCAAAGCCTCATTCTCATTCTCACTCTCATTCTTCTTTACCTTAAATACTACCTTAACATCTTCCATTTCTTAGACTCTGACAGAGATAAGAGACGAGAGAGACGATGGAAACAGAGGAATTCAAAGCGCTTTTATATACTAACCTGAGGCTTCCCCGATTATTGCTAAAATTTATTAATTAATCTCTCTTACATAATCATTATCTAATAAACCAAATAGAATCATAAAGGGCAAAAGCTTTATTTATAGATTGCATTTGTCAATGTTAAAATCCAGGCACTAGAACGACTACTAGCAAAAACGTATATACATATCATTGAAGATTTTCCTGGTCAGGTCTTGTGTACTCAGAAAGCAAGAGTGGATCACATGCGTGACCGCTTCGTTTTTCTCTCAGCTAACTTGTTAGTCGCATTTCGTTTGTTCGAAACCTCTTTCTTTTGTGTCAAATTCAAAGCTCCAGTCTTTGTCTTTGTCTCTTCCTCTTTCTTCTTCTTTATTGTATTCTCCAACGCATCCTTCACAAAGAACTTTAGCCTCCATAGTGTTGGTTCGTCCTGCATACAAGAAAACTAACTAAGATAAAGAAAAGACCCATCTTCGGACCAGAAAGCACAAATGATGGTGGCTTTAGTAAGAGATTTACCAGTACGTCCATCTCTATATTCACTTCCTCTGCTCTAGGTTGAAAGCTCGAATTAGCCTGAGCAACTATACCCAAAACTTTCTGTAGATCATCCGGAGACAATTTTAATAATGCTAATCCAATATTACGCTTCTCCTCAGTTGTGATTTTTCTGATACAATCGTTCACCGGTGTGAGCAAAATGATACATTGACCAGAGGACCCCAAAAGAATTCAAATTTAAGAGTGATTAGGCCAACCTGCATCTTTCCACAGCTTTACACATTAGCTTCTCCAGCTCTTCATTAGCATGGCAAATCTGGACAGCATTATACCGGTTTGTTAATTAAAAGGTTAACAATACAAAAGGGTCACTGATATCGAAAAAATTAACCTCATTGCCCAATTCTCTAGTTGTTTTGATATGAGATGCTTCTTTTGCCAGCAGCGCCTCCGTTGCTGCTTGCTTCTCTTCTTCCTCCCGTATTTTCTCCTGTAATCAATTATGTTAAGAACTTGGCTAACTTAAAATAAGCTCCATGAAGAAAATATAGTGTGAAAGATAATGACATATCACTATTACCTCTTCTTGAACCTTTGGAAGAAACTGTGCCCATTTCTCCTCAAACTTATCCAGTAACTTTTTCGCCATAGAGTAAACATCACTCGTTTCTTCATTATAATTCATTGCATTCTCAAACACTAGTCGCATATCAGCATATATTTGCATAACATGTTTGTACCCGGTACCATCCTTAGCCTCCATTTGATTCTTTATAGTGCTGAAGTCCATAGGCTTGTCAATAATCTACAATCAGACAAAACATGTTATAAAGAGATCCACTTACAAAACAAAGATAATCGCACAGCGTAGACCGAAGAAAAACACACACAAAACCTTAAACATATTTACAGAGCAAAACATTGTAGTGTACTTTTGATAAGACGTGTTCGCAAGTTCAACCTGCATTGATCACTCTCTTTCTCTCCAGTTTCTCATCAACTCTACACTTAATCAAGTACTGGATTCTTGATTATCCTAACAAAATATATGACCACATATATTTTGAACGAGAAACTGATAAAGACATTGCTAAGGCAGAAACTCCATAGAGCGTCTTAGGAAATTTTGGCCTTACAAAACCTAAGATTTCCCCCACGAAATATTGGTAGCTCTTATAGGAAAAAGCTATCTAGTCAGATGTACATTGCAATTATAACATAAGAATATAACAATAAAGAAAGGTGAAATTCTCGTAGCTCTAATAGGCAAACGCGGTTTAGTCAACTGTAACGTCCAAATATATGTTCTACCAAAATATGAATCAAAAGGTATTTAGTCAGCTGAACCAGAGAAATGTATATGTTTTACCAAAAGAAAATATCAACAAAGAGAGTTGAAAGCTAAGACAGAAACATTACCTCATAGTAGTCATGCAAACCAAGACCTTCTACATTGACAGGATGCATAAATGGCCACGCACACTTATGCTGAGTTATCTGAGAAATCAATACAATCAAATCAATGGTTCAAATTTTTCCTGCAGACATAAAATGCCAAGATCAATCAGGTGTAAAGATTATTTTACATGACGAAAGATTGTTCCAAATTGACGCATGAGGTCCTGCATTCTTTTTGCAGCAACAGCTTCTCTACGCGCCGCCTCTTGTTGAATCTTCCTAATCCCCACAACATGTCTCCCTTTTTCTGCATCTTTACCGATAAATCCAGAGTTTGAGACACCAATGCTCGAGTAAAACTCCTCTACTTCTTTCAGCTTATGCTCAAGCTGCAAATATAACCATTAACTATGCATTGAATCAACATCATATATCTATATATGACTGTGTCAGATCAAAATCAATTCAAAGCAAAACTCTAGACCAGTTTATGAAACTTATTATGCAGAAAGAACAAAGTCACAATAGAAATTGTAAAACATGGCTCAAAGCTTAACAAACAGAGCAGGAAGAAGGAATCAAAACGATGTAACACGAAGAAAAACCAAATTCAGTATCAAGAAAGACAATATTGTTGATGTGACATCAGGACCGAAATAACCTAAAGCCAAAAAATATTTAGATTATGTTTCTAGAATCAAAGCTCTAAAGGAGAAGACTTTTTTACCGAATCAACCCAATCTAAAACCTCGTCGAGGCGCTGCTTGATGCACTCAGCCTCGACAGGGAACGCCTGGAAATCTCCGCCGGGGATTTGACCTAACTCTGACACTGAGTCAGCCATTTTTACAGGTTCTCACTCAGAACTAACAAACAAAAGAATGATTCTCAGAGGAATTATGCGAAATTGAAACGGAAATTGCTATGATGTTGAAGTACTTGTCGTTTATCGGATTGCAAAACGACATATAAAGGCTCAGTCGTTTATTGGGATGCAAAAACGACATACATTCCGGGCAATGTTTTTAAACCCGACCCGAACGGCAAACCAGACTACTTTCAGTTTCAGGATCAGCGGATCATTGAATCGACTGTGGATCGATACAATAATATTTTATATATTACTTTATATATATACGTATATATATTCTATAAAAAAAAAAAGATTAATCTATATTTTTAAAAAGACTAAACAATAATCATAAAGTAACTGAACATTTTAAATTAAATTAAGCAAAAAAAAAACACTAGAATGCAAATCTCCAATAAAAACAAACAAATACTGCATTAAATCAACCAATTCTTGTTATTCTCATCACTATTTTGTTTATTTTTTAACGATATAATGCAATATTCATCAAAATCTAAAAAAAATACATAACATACTTTACAATTAAAAAAAATATAATTTTATTTTCAAACACGATCGGTTCAACCAGCAATAATATATTGTAGATTTTTTCGGATTTTCCGTATTTTACCGGGTTTTTTCAAAACAAATTGGATTGATAATAGGCGGATTTTAGTATTATATCTGAATCGGATTAGTGACCAAATCATTGGATTTACCGGTTCGAATGCGGGTCTGAGTTAGATCTGAAACATTGATTCCAGGTGACCGGTTTGGTTTATTTATTAGAAGATATTTATTAGAAAAAATATCTTCCGAGAGCTAAAATGGAGAATGCGAAGATGAAGATAAAGCTTGGATTGGTAGATCTATATTCGGACACAGCTGCAGGAATCAAGGAAAAAATCAACATAGAAGTTGCCTTGATCAAGTCCCAATTCACTGTGGAAACGTTCTCTTTGCTTAATTTTGAATTTCACATTATGACCTAATCCGATGTCTATTGACGAGGACTAGTTAGTTCCTCAAACATGTTTTAATCAATATTTATGTTTACATGCGAGATTCTTTGTGCATGTGACTAGATCATTTATAATCTTTGATCCTAGCATCATACACCACGTTTACATCCCCGATATCGAGGCTTGAAGATGAGATGCATAAAGTTTGTTGATCCTAGTTTCTTTTTGCTTAGACCTCATTTCCTCTGCCACTAGACATTTGATGTTTTGATCTGTTTTCGACATTGTTTATTGAATTTTGGTTACGATTAAAATTTGAATTTGGTTTTGTTTTGCGTTGTAAGTGATTTGATTATGGAAATGCATCTAAAGAGAACTAGTAAACTAACCGTACTTGTTTTGCCCATAAATTTGAAGTTCAAATGATATGATCGATGTTTTTAAATAGGGTTTTTTGGAAGGAAAAAAAGTTTTCAAGTTATTATGTTTGCAATTTACCCTCCATCTCTAAAAACTGCATATCAATCTCATGAAATCAAAAGTAATACGCAATATAATCTTCATGCGTATCTTCGAAGAGTTTTTCCAGTCACATATATTAGATTTTAAAAATTTTAATTGTAGAATTGGATTCCTCGTCGCGAAGACTTCGATTTGGTATATTCTTTATCATAATTTTATAAATTTGACGATAATGACCACATATTATATTACATATTACATTTTTATTTCATATGATTGATCTATATTTTTTGGAGATGAAGGATAAAACTGTAAAAATAGCGACCTCGTCGCGAGTACTTCGATTTGATATCTTATTTATCACAATTTTATAAATTTGACGATAATGACCACATATTGTATTACATATTACCTTTTTATTTCGTATGATTGATCTGTATTTTTTGGAGATGAAGGATAAAACTGTAAAAATAGCGACTTAAAGAGTTATTAGAATCTATCTCGTACTTATGCACGGGTTGAAGTTTTCATATATGGACATATTAAATTGATATCTTAAAAGTAATCCGAAAACTAAACACAAAGAAAAACATTAATATTGTTTTCAGCTTCTGAACCTGGAATCTTTGCATCCATTGCTCTCATAACCACTTGATCGTTACAGAGAGGTGAAGGAGGAGCATCCTAATGGTCAGAATCGGCTGGATCATCAGCATCTTCTCCAACATAAGCATCTACGTCACTATCATCCTCGCCATTATCTTCTTCCTCTAAGTTTCCTCTGTTGTTTCCGCCACCATCATCTCCACTATCATCACTGGAATCATCGTCCGGCGGGTCTTCTGAGTCTTATGTGTCTACCCCGCTATCGTCTTCTGAATCTTCACCTTTTGCAATGTTCAGAAATCGATAATGGGCCAACACAAACTCCTCAAATCTATTACCAGTAAACAATAATAGTTAGTATGTTTATCAAGATAAAAAGAAAAGAAAAAACTTGTAAAATATACTTACTCGGCTCAAGGTGTGTTTCTCTCATAAGTACTTTTAATTCCCTCATCAATGGGATCTAAAACCAAACGCACAACGGTATAACACATAGGTTGGTGCTCTTCGCTAGTCGTTTTAGTATGTACTAGAATCTATCTCGTACTTATGCACATGTTGAGGTTTTCATATATGGACATATTAAATTGATATTTTAAAAGTAATCCGAAAACTAAACACAAAGATAAAAACATTAATATTTCTTAATATTTTATTATTGGTTTAAAATAAGTAATTTTTTAAAAATCGTGGAGTAAGGGAATAATTCCACGATTTTATCTTTCTTTAAAACATTTTTATTATTCATTCATTCATTGTGATATTGTTAATATATCAATCATGAATTTCGGATTTGTTAGTTTCCTAAACTAACAATACGCATCTTCTAATAACTTTTATTAATTATGATTTCTGTTAACTAATTATATTGTTATTAATATAATTAATATAATCATCAAGTAAGGGTATTTATAAATCGGTTCATAATGAATAAATATATATTGTTAAACAAAATTATTTTACATTAATTTTTTTAATTCGGTTCCTTTCTTTGGTTTTAATCATACATGTTCGACGATTTGTTTTTATAATCTATAATTAATCAAAGAAATTTAAAACTATAATTAATTAAAGAAATTTGTTGAACCAAATTATTTATAAAGAGAGTAGAAAGAAAAATAAATTTTTTTATTGACGATATGTTTTTATTATCATTGGCTAGAATAAAAAATTTAAAATTGAATGATAATCTAGATTTCAATAACCACAATATCCGATTAGATATTTTAAAACATTTATGATTTTATAAATCATTAATAATTACTATAATCTTTATTAGTGATAAAAAAATAATAATTAATGACTAAACTATCCTAAAGAATAAATATAATTTGTTTTTTTTGTAATGGCAATGTGATTTATATATTAACATCTTGTAAGGTTAATTATATAAGTGTAGTTCCCAAATAATATACGGGATTTTGCAGAAAACCATTAAAAAAAAAAAAACTTTCTTTCTTAAAGTTGAATGTGTTAAAAATTTGAAAAAATAGTTGTAACTCAACTATATACGGTACGTATAATATCTTGTAATTGGTACATAATACTTTAGGGAATTATTGTTGTTTTCACTTGATAAAGAATTATTGTTGTGGGGTATCCCTTAGTAGAAATAAACTCTTCCATAAGAAAATAATAATGTGAATTGCAAAGCCATGAGAAAATGATAAGTAGCCAAGATTCTTTGTGCATTTCCAGATTTATGTTATAATAATAGTATAAAACATCTCGTTGCCCATTATCGTAGATTTTCATTTCTACATTATTACCACTTTCATATCAATACCTAGATTTTTAAATATTTCATCAAGCATAATAATTAAAATTGCAAAAAAAAAAAAAAATCATTTAGTGTTTATTCCCTTTTTGAATTCATACCTAATAGCTTATATTTAAATTCGTTAGATGTATCAACTACGTACATCGTACATCTGTAATAATTTAGACTTTTCCCCATCGACTCATTTATAGAATATATATGTTCAAGTTTCATTATGTCCTTCTGTTTCATAAACTAACAGACTTTTGGACAGTGTCATTTGCAAGATAATTTCTTTTCTTTTTTTTCCTTCTGTTTTACGCAAGTTTGAATAGAGGTCCCGAAGAATATTATTAGTATATTTAATGTTTTGATTGTAGCAATAACCTTTGATATCTGCAACTTAGCTTTGTCTTCTTAGTAGGCTCTTCCACGCCGGCAAGACGTAAGACAAGTGACAAACCATTCCTTTGACCAGATTTATTCCAATATACTCGCTTTTTCTTTCGTTCAATAATTTGTACCAAAGCTCGCTGATTCAAAAACAATTATTAAAAAAAAGAAAATAACAGGGGCATTCCGAGAATTGAACTCGGGACCTCTCGCACCCTAAGCGAGAATCATACCACTAGACCAAATGCCCTTTCGTTCCTTGAACAGGTTTTCGTAGTATTTATTTATTTATACCATTTCCCATCTTGGAACAGGTTTTCCCCCGGACCCGAAAACCCGATCCGATACGATTTTTAAAAATATCCGAATGGGCCCTAGATTTCTATACCAGAAAAATCCGACCCAAACCTCATCCGAATCCGAAACCCGAAGGTACCCGTAACCCAAAGGCACCCGAAACCCAAAGGTACCCGAAAGTATATAAAATACAAGTATATAGCAAAAAATATTAGTTGTACTTATACTTGTAATAATTCAAATACCCAAATTACAATTATAAAAACCCAAATATATTAGATATTTTTGGGTAATTTGAGTAATTTTGATAGATTTGGATAAAAAAGTAACTAATATTTAAGTTTTTTTAGGGTATTTTGGATATTTTCGAGTAGATTTGGGTATATATGGGTAAAAATATATTGAATTCGATCCGATCCGAACCCGAAAAAGAACGACCCGAACCCGAAAATAAAAAATTGAATCCGATCCGATTTTTACAAATACCCGAACAAGTATTAGATTGAGATATCCGAAACCCGAATTATCCGACCCGAAAACCCGAACGTCGAGACCTATTAATGGAACCTAAGTCAATTCAGATGTCCTTTGGTACGATATGCTTCCGGTTAGTCCAACCAAACAGATAAATTTTATTCAGTTTTAGAAACATCAAAAAACATGTCTTACACATCCATTTATATAAAAACTAAAAATACACATTTCTCATATGCCAATTAAATTTAGTTTATGTACTTGATTATGTAAACTCGGATAAAGGGATAAAATAGTTTATAAGTCCAACCACCGACACATTAATAAACGTGCAGTCCATCCACCACTTCTTCTTCAATTGTCATGCCGTCATATATCAAACTTGAGTAATATAAACCAAAGAAGAAGAAGAAGAATGTAACAGAAAAACTCTTATACAATGTTTTTGTGTTAGTCTGGAATATAAAATTCATGTTCATTGTATTACCAAAATTGATTTTTTAGATTAACCTACCACCAAGCACTCAAAACAAATACTAGTTCGTTAGACAAGGGACACTTGAAGTTGAAAGCAACAGAACAAAAGAAGTTTTAAAACTAATATAAATATAGGTAATTATAATAGTCCAACTATGAAGAAAAGGTCTATTTTATACTTTTATATAACCTTTTGTCACGGGCACTGTTTCATTCCCTTGGACCCCTTCTCCTTCAAGATCTGTTTCTTCCTTCTTTTTCTCAACCAGAGAGATATCCTTTTATCTTTCTTTTCTGAATCCTAACAATAGTAACAAAGACTCTCACTTGCATTTCTTTTGGAGACATCTTAGATTTTTTTTTTTTCCTCTTCCGGGTTTCAATAATTGTCACTTCCGAAGTGTAAGTACGCGTGTATCTTACGAAGTTACACAAGTGTCTATGTGTTTCTATGTCTTTATTTGCATTTCTTAAAACTGAATTTACTTTTCTCTCAGATTCTGAGTTTTTGATCTACAGAGAACGTCTTCAAAGTTTGGTTTTTTCTCCGAGTTTTTTTGTCCTTCAAAAAAAACTTTGGTTGCTCTCTCTCTCTCTCTCTCTGTTCAAGAAGATCCGAGCTTGATTTATAATCTGTGAGTTTTATACATTCCATTTAAAGCTCTGATTTTGTATTCCTGAATTTAAGTTGTATCAATGATTCCCCTAATGCTCTAGATTCAGGTTAAAAGATGAACTCTTAATAACAATTTATATAATTTTGGGTCATGAATTTACATCTGTTGTTTTGCATTTGCAGATTATTTGAAACGAAGAAACTAGGAAATGGGTAAGAATTGGTTTTCAGCTGTGAAGAAAGCCTTAAGTCCCGAACCAAAGCGTAAGAAAGAACAGGTATTTGTGATAGACTATTCACATTTTTTGGTTGTTTACATCCAATAAGACAAATGCTTGTTTATGACTTGATGTAATTGTAAAATTGACACTGAAAAGGGTATTGTTTTTTGACTCCATTAGAAGCCACTTAAGGCCAAGAAATGGTTTGGTAAATCCAAGAAGTTGGATGTTACCAATTCTGGTGAAGCAGATTCTCCTCGTGCTGTCAAAGACGCGAAACTAAAGGAGACTGAGGAGCAACAGAGCAGACATGCTTACTCTGTCGCTATTGCAACTGCTGCAGCTGCAGAGGCAGCCGTTGCAGCTGCTCAAGCTGCTGCTGAAGTTGTTCGTCTCTCTGCATTGTCACGTTTCCCTGGGAAATCAAAAGAAGAGATCGCAGCTATCAAGATTCAGACAACATTTAGAGGATATATGGTATCGTTTTGTTTTCAACACTTTTTCCAAGTTTAGTAACTGTAAAGCCATACTTCTGCTGAAAAAGTTCATACTTGTTGGTTACATTTTTTCAGGCAAGAAGAGCATTGCGTGCGCTGAGAGGCCTTGTCAGGCTAAAATCTTTAGTTCAGGGGAAATGTGTGAAACGTCAAGCCACATCGACATTGCAAAGCATGCAAACACTAGCTAGACTACAATATCAGATTCGTGAGAGGAGGCTTCGATTGTCAGAGGATAAGCAAGCTTCTACGCGGCAGCTCCAACAAAAACACAATAAAGACTTTAATAAGGTAAGCAAATCCTTGCAAGATGTTATAGATTTTGTTACAAACTTGACTTTTTTTTTATCTCGGATGCTTGCGAAATTCACATTGTGATCTTGGTTTCAAAGTAGCCAGTGAAGGGTTTGTTTCTTGCTACAAACTTAATGATTTGTATTACATTTTGTGAAATAGCTTGGAGAAAATTGGGATGATAGTACACTGTCGCGGGAGAAAGTTGAAGTAAACATGTTGAACAAGCAAGTAGCAACAATGAGAAGAGAAAGAGCGCTTGCATATGCATATACTCATCAGGTATCAAACTAGTTTTCTGTTTTCCTCTAGTGTGTTTTTACACCAGAAGAATTATGAATCTCAAAATGGTGAAAACTGTTAATATGCAGAATACATGGAAAAACTCAACTAAACTGGGTTCTCAGACATTCATGGACCCTAACAATCCACATTGGGGTTGGAGTTGGCTAGAACGTTGGATGGCTGCTCGACCAAACGAAAACCAGTCAGTCACACCAGATAATGCTGACAAAAAATCTTCTGTGAAGAGTGTAGCAAGCCGTGCCATGTCTGAGATGGTTCCACGTGGTAAAAACCTTTCACCAAGAGGAAAGACACCAAATAGTCGAAGAGGATCAAGCCCGAGAGTGAGGCGAGTCCCAAGTGAAGACTCAACGAGCATGTTGAGTATCCAATCAGAACAACCTTGCAACCGTAGGCATAGCACTTGTGGATCAATTCCATCCACTAGAGACGATGAAAGCTTCACCAGTAGTTTCTCTCAGTCAGTTCCAGGCTACATGGCGCCTACACAAGCAGCCAAAGCAAGAGCTCGGTTCTCAAACCTTAGTCCTCTAAGCTCAGAGAAGACAGCGAAAAAGCGGCTTTCCTTCCCGGGATCTCCTAAGACTGTAAGGCGGTTTTCAGGTCCTCCGAAGCTGGAAAGCAATGTTACTAAGAAAGATACTAGTCTTGCTTAAGCAGGAGAGCCTTTTTTCAGAGGAATGGATACATAGTTTATATCTGACATTTGTTGATTAGGCAAAAGTCTGGTGCAGAGGTGGATTCAGAGAAGACTCTGTTATGTCTTTGTTTATAAGTATTGGCTTTATTTGTTTTTGGGTATTTTTTGACAACTACAAACTTAATTATTTGTTTGATTTTTTCAATTGGTTAACATCTGATTATGCCTGTAACTTTGAGGAGACAAGTATAAGCAAGATTGATGATTTGCCAAATAGTTCATTGGTTCCTTCATAAGTACTGATGTGAAGATTCTTTATTTAATTATTACATCCATAAGAATGTGTATTCATATATATACCATTAAGATTTGTTGCTGATGCCAAAGTAATCTAAAACATCGAATCAGAATTGAAACTTAATGGGTTTTTTAGAAATTAAATTGTAAAGGGGTTAATGAGGAAATAAAGATAAATAAAAGGGCCTGTAAGCCTTTTAGGGATTTTAGGGCTTTCCTTCATTGGTCGGATCAGACGACGTTTTACATCTTCTTTTTCTTCTTCCTCCTTTTCTTCTTCCCATTCGTCAGTGTATGTATTTTGGGGTAAAACTGTGAGCAAAGAGCGAGAAAATGAGCGGAGCCGGTAAGAAAATCGCGGATATGGCTTTCAAAGCTTCAAGGACTATCGATTGGGATGGTATGGCTAAGGTCCTTGTCACCGATGAGGCTCGTAGAGAGTTCTCTAACCTCCGTCGTGCTTTCGATGAGGTTAACACGCAGCTCCAGACCAAGTTTAGTCAGGTTTCTCTTTCGATTTACCCACTCTTGATCTGATTTGGTCACTGCTGGGTTTAGAATTTTTAGATCTTTATCATTTCGATTTGACATTAGTATTCTGGATCAGGTGATCCATTCACGATTTTTATACGTTTTCAGATTGTTGTTGGTGACACTCGTTTTTATATTTTGTTGATGTTGTTGTTGTTCCCATAGTTGATCCAGATAATATATATTTTGTTTAAGATCTATTTCCTTAAGATGTGTTAATCAGAGAAACGTTGTGATTGACCTTTGTTTATTGCTTATTTGCATTTGAAATGTGGAATTGTGTCGAGGAAAACACCGATGTTGATCATGTTCTATTGATAGCCTAGTTCTAACATGTACTCTGATTAGTTCTACATGCTCTAATTCTTGTTTTATGTCTTGGGTTGTGGAGTGAATGATCTTTTTGGTTGATTTTGTCCAGGAACCTGAACCCATAGATTGGGATTTCTACAGAAAGGGTATTGGGGCTGGCATTGTGGACATGTACAAGGAAGCTTATGACAGTAAGTTCTATATATTGCAATTCTTAATGTTGAATAGACCCTGCCTTCTTATTAGCCTTTGGTGGTCTTGAATATCATGCGCTGGCAAAAATGCTTTTCCTTTTATCTAGTTTGTTTATAAAGCGAAAGTCTTTTGCTTGCTTTTACTCGATTCTCAAACCTGACTAGACAGTTTTGAGAGATATCTGCTCTGTAGTGGGGCTGAAACTGAAGTTGCCTTATTCTTTATTTTCTCATTCAGTTGTTGGAATTGTGGACATATACCAAAGGAGACTCTTAGAAACTAAGTTGTATCTTTTATTGCTGTTATTTGTTTGCTGCAGGCGTTGAGATTCCCAAGTTCGTTGACACTGTTACTCCTGAATACAAGCCCAAGTTTGATGCTTTGGTAAGCAAATACCTGAGAAACTCGACTGCTTATGTTAGTTTTCATATAAGTATCATCTATGAGTTCAGTTAACCCAGTGGTTGTTTTGTGCTTTGTTTCATGCTATATTTAGTTGGTGGAACTGAAAGAAGCAGAACAGAAATCGCTGAAGGAGTCTGAACGATTGGAGAAAGAAATTGCTGATGTCCAAGAGATTAGCGTAAGTACCCCAAGAAACAAATCCTCTTATATGAAGTTCGATTTTCTGTGTATTTTGTTTGAACTCAAGATTCTGATATGATGACCATCGTTTCTATGTGTTGGTGTAATCAGAAAAAGCTCAGCACCATGACCGCAGACGAGTACTTTGAGAAGCATCCAGAACTCAAAAAGAAGTTTGATGACGAAATCCGAAATGACTACTGGGGATACTGATCATGTTTCTGTATCTCCGGCCTGGAAAAAAAACTCTCTTCCTCGTTCTCTGTTCTCTTATTGTGATTTTGTGAGCCAATCATAACAATAATAAGTACACCATTCACTTAAGCAGTGTTGAGATCTTCATTGGAGATCCAATGATGATAAAACCCATT